>OX335645.2:20005000-24849679 GCA_946894095.1 Incurvaria masculella | reverse complement strand
CTAACCTAACCTAACCTAACCTAACCTAACCTAACCTAACCTAACCTAACCTAACCTAACCTAACCTAACCTAACCTAACCTAACCTAACCTAACCTAACCTAACCTAACCTAACCTAACCTAACCTCTAACCTAACCTAACCTAACCTAACCTAACCTAACCTAACCTAACCTAACCTAACCTAACCTAACCTAACCTAACCTAACCTAACCTAACCTAACCTAACCTAACCTAACCTAACCTAACCTAACCTAACCTAACCTAACCTAACCTAACCTAACCTAACCTAACCTAACCTAACCTAACCTAACCTAACCTAACCTAACCTAACCTAACCTAACCTAACCTAACCTAACCTAACCTAACCTAACCTAACCTAACCTAACCTAACCTAACCTAACCTAACCTAACCTAACCTAACCTAACCTAACCTAACCTAACCTAACCTAACCTAACCTAACCTAACCTAACCTAACCTAACCTAACCTAACCTAACCTAACCTAACCTAACCTAACCTAACCTAACCTAACCTAACCTAACCTAACCTAACCTAACCTAACCTAACCTAACCTAACCTAACCTAACCTAACCTAACCTAACCTAACCTAACCTAACCTAACCTAACCTAACCTAACCTAACCTAACCTAACCTAACCTAACCTAACCTAACCTAACCTAACCTAACCTAACCTAACCTAACCTAACCTAACCTAACCTAACCTAACCTAACCTAACCTAACCTAACCTAACCTAACCTAACCTAACCTAACCTAACCTAACCTAACCTAACCTAACCTAACCTAACCTAACCTAACCTAACCTAACCTAACCTAACCTAACCTAACCTAACCTAACCTAACCTAACCTAACCTAACCTAACCTAACCTAACCTAACCTAACCTAACCTAACCTAACCTAACCTAACCTAACCTAACCTAACCTAACCTAACCTAACCTAACCTAACCTAACCTAACCTAACCTAACCTAACCTAACCTAACCTAACCTAACCTAACCTAACCTAACCTAACCTAACCTAACCTAACCTAACCTAACCTAACCTAACCTAACCTAACCTAACCTAACCTAACCTAACCTAACCTAACCTAACCTAACCTAACCTAACCTAACCTAACCTAACCTAACCTAACCTAACCTAACCTAACCTAACCTAACCTAACCTAACCTAACCTAACCTAACCTAACCTAACCTAACCTAACCTAACCTAACCTAACCTAACCTAACCTAACCTAACCTAACCTAACCTAACCTAACCTAACCTAACCTAACCTAACCTAACCTAACCTAACCTAACCTAACCTAACCTAAC
The DNA here is from genome assembly GCA_946894095.1 of Incurvaria masculella. Lineage (NCBI taxonomy): Eukaryota > Metazoa > Arthropoda > Insecta > Lepidoptera > Incurvariidae > Incurvaria > Incurvaria masculella. Next base: position 24,848,347 of record OX335645.2, on the reverse strand, counting down.
CTAACCTAACCTAACCTAACCTAACCTAACCTAACCTAACCTAACCTAACCTAACCTAACCTAACCTAACCTAACCTAACCTAACCTAACCTAACCTAACCTAACCTAACCTAACCTAACCTAACCTAACCTAACCTAACCTAACCTAACCTAACCTAACCTAACCTAACCTAACCTAACCTAACCTAACCTAACCTAACCTAACCTAACCTAACCTAACCTAACCTAACCTAACCTAACCTAACCTAACCTAACCTAACCTAACCTAACCTAACCTAACCTAACCTAACCTAACCTAACCTAACCTAACCTAACCTAACCTAACCTAACCTAACCTAACCTAACCTAACCTAACCTAACCTAACCTAACCTAACCTAACCTAACCTAACCTAACCTAACCTAACCTAACCTAACCTAACCTAACCTAACCTAACCTAACCTAACCTAACCTAACCTAACCTAACCTAACCTAACCTAACCTAACCTAACCTAACCTAACCTAACCTAACCTAACCTAACCTAACCTAACCTAACCTAACCTAACCTAACCTAACCTAACCTAACCTAACCTAACCTAACCTAACCTAACCTAACCTAACCTAACCTAACCTAACCTAACCTAACCTAACCTAACCTAACCTAACCTAACCTAACCTAACCTAACCTAACCTAACCTAACCTAACCTAACCTAACCTAACCTAACCTAACCTAACCTAACCTAACCTAACCTAACCTAACCTAACCTAACCTAACCTAACCTAACCTAACCTAACCTAACCTAACCTAACCTAACCTAACCTAACCTAACCTAACCTAACCTAACCTAACCTAACCTAACCTAACCTAACCTAACCTAACCTAACCTAACCTAACCTAACCTAACCTAACCTAACCTAACCTAACCTAACCTAACCTAACCTAACCTAACCTAACCTAACCTAACCTAACCTAACCTAACCTAACCTAACCTAACCTAACCTAACCTAACCTAACCTAACCTAACCTAACCTAACCTAACCTAACCTAACCTAACCTAACCTAACCTAACCTAACCTAACCTAACCTAACCTAACCTAACCTAACCTAACCTAACCTAACCTAACCTAACCTAACCTAACCTAACCTAACCTAACCTAACCTAACCTAACCTAACCTAACCTAACCTAACCTAACCTAACCTAACCTAACCTAACCTAACCTAACCTAACCTAACCTAACCTAACCTAACCTAACCTAACCTAACCTAACCTAACCTAACCTAACCTAACCTAACCTAACCTAACCTAACCTAACCTAACCTAACCTAACCTAACCTAACCTAACCTAACCTAACCTAACCTAACCTAACCTAACCTAACCTAACCTAACCTAACCTAACCTAACCTAACCTAACCTAACCTAACCTAACCTAACCTAACCTAACCTAACCTAACCTAACCTAACCTAACCTAACCTAACCTAACCTAACCTAACCTAACCTAACCTAACCTAACCTAACCTAACCTAACCTAACCTAACCTAACCTAACCTAACCTAACCTAACCTAACCTAACCTAACCTAACCTAACCTAACCTAACCTAACCTAACCTAACCTAACCTAACCTAACCTAACCTAACCTAACCTAACCTAACCTAACCTAACCTAACCTAACCTAACCTAACCTAACCTAACCTAACCTAACCTAACCTAACCTAACCTAACCTAACCTAACCTAACCTAACCTAACCTAACCTAACCTAACCTAACCTAACCTAACCTAACCTAACCTAACCTAACCTAACCTAACCTAACCTAACCTAACCTAACCTAACCTAACCTAACCTAACCTAACCTAACCTAACCTAACCTAACCTAACCTAACCTAACCTAACCTAACCTAACCTAACCTAACCTAACCTAACCTAACCTAACCTAACCTAACCTAACCTAACCTAACCTAACCTAACCTAACCTAACCTAACCTAACCTAACCTAACCTAACCTAACCTAACCTAACCTAACCTAACCTAACCTAACCTAACCTAACCTAACCTAACCTAACCTAACCTAACCTAACCTAACCTAACCTAACCTAACCTAACCTAACCTAACCTAACCTAACCTAACCTAACCTAACCTAACCTAACCTAACCTAACCTAACCTAACCTAACCTAACCTAACCTAACCTAACCTAACCTAACCTAACCTAACCTAACCTAACCTAACCTAACCTAACCTAACCTAACCTAACCTAACCTAACCTAACCTAACCTAACCTAACCTAACCTAACCTAACCTAACCTAACCTAACCTAACCTAACCTAACCTAACCTAACCTAACCTAACCTAACCTAACCTAACCTAACCTAACCTAACCTAACCTAACCTAACCTAACCTAACCTAACCTAACCTAACCTAACCTAACCTAACCTAACCTAACCTAACCTAACCTAACCTAACCTAACCTAACCTAACCTAACCTAACCTAACCTAACCTAACCTAACCTAACCTAACCTAACCTAACCTAACCTAACCTAACCTAACCTAACCTAACCTAACCTAACCTAACCTAACCTAACCTAACCTAACCTAACCTAACCTAACCTAACCTAACCTAACCTAACCTAACCTAACCTAACCTAACCTAACCTAACCTAACCTAACCTAACCTAACCTAACCTAACCTAACCTAACCTAACCTAACCTAACCTAACCTAACCTAACCTAACCTAACCTAACCTAACCTAACCTAACCTAACCTAACCTAACCTAACCTAACCTAACCTAACCTAACCTAACCTAACCTAACCTAACCTAACCTAACCTAACCTAACCTAACCTAACCTAACCTAACCTAACCTAACCTAACCTAACCTAACCTAACCTAACCTAACCTAACCTAACCTAACCTAACCTAACCTAACCTAACCTAACCTAACCTAACCTAACCTAACCTAACCTAACCTAACCTAACCTAACCTAACCTAACCTAACCTAACCTAACCTAACCTAACCTAACCTAACCTAACCTAACCTAACCTAACCTAACCTAACCTAACCTAACCTAACCTAACCTAACCTAACCTAACCTAACCTAACCTAACCTAACCTAACCTAACCTAACCTAACCTAACCTAACCTAACCTAACCTAACCTAACCTAACCTAACCTAACCTAACCTAACCTAACCTAACCTAACCTAACCTAACCTAACCTAACCTAACCTAACCTAACCTAACCTAACCTAACCTAACCTAACCTAACCTAACCTAACCTAACCTAACCTAACCTAACCTAACCTAACCTAACCTAACCTAACCTAACCTAACCTAACCTAACCTAACCTAACCTAACCTAACCTAACCTAACCTAACCTAACCTAACCTAACCTAACCTAACCTAACCTAACCTAACCTAACCTAACCTAACCTAACCTAACCTAACCTAACCTAACCTAACCTAACCTAACCTAACCTAACCTAACCTAACCTAACCTAACCTAACCTAACCTAACCTAACCTAACCTAACCTAACCTAACCTAACCTAACCTAACCTAACCTAACCTAACCTAACCTAACCTAACCTAACCTAACCTAACCTAACCTAACCTAACCTAACCTAACCTAACCTAACCTAACCTAACCTAACCTAACCTAACCTAACCTAACCTAACCTAACCTAACCTAACCTAACCTAACCTAACCTAACCTAACCTAACCTAACCTAACCTAACCTAACCTAACCTAACCTAACCTAACCTAACCTAACCTAACCTAACCTAACCTAACCTAACCTAACCTAACCTAACCTAACCTAACCTAACCTAACCTAACCTAACCTAACCTAACCTAACCTAACCTAACCTAACCTAACCTAACCTAACCTAACCTAACCTAACCTAACCTAACCTAACCTAACCTAACCTAACCTAACCTAACCTAACCTAACCTAACCTAACCTAACCTAACCTAACCTAACCTAACCTAACCTAACCTAACCTAACCTAACCTAACCTAACCTAACCTAACCTAACCTAACCTAACCTAACCTAACCTAACCTAACCTAACCTAACCTAACCTAACCTAACCTAACCTAACCTAACCTAACCTAACCTAACCTAACCTAACCTAACCTAACCTAACCTAACCTAACCTAACCTAACCTAACCTAACCTAACCTAACCTAACCTAACCTAACCTAACCTAACCTAACCTAACCTAACCTAACCTAACCTAACCTAACCTAACCTAACCTAACCTAACCTAACCTAACCTAACCTAACCTAACCTAACCTAACCTAACCTAACCTAACCTAACCTAACCTAACCTAACCTAACCTAACCTAACCTAACCTAACCTAACCTAACCTAACCTAACCTAACCTAACCTAACCTAACCTAACCTAACCTAACCTAACCTAACCTAACCTAACCTAACCTAACCTAACCTAACCTAACCTAACCTAACCTAACCTAACCTAACCTAACCTAACCTAACCTAACCTAACCTAACCTAACCTAACCTAACCTAACCTAACCTAACCTAACCTAACCTAACCTAACCTAACCTAACCTAACCTAACCTAACCTAACCTAACCTAACCTAACCTAACCTAACCTAACCTAACCTAACCTAACCTAACCTAACCTAACCTAACCTAACCTAACCTAACCTAACCTAACCTAACCTAACCTAACCTAACCTAACCTAACCTAACCTAACCTAACCTAACCTAACCTAACCTAACCTAACCTAACCTAACCTAACCTAACCTAACCTAACCTAACCTAACCTAACCTAACCTAACCTAACCTAACCTAACCTAACCTAACCTAACCTAACCTAACCTAACCTAACCTAACCTAACCTAACCTAACCTAACCTAACCTAACCTAACCTAACCTAACCTAACCTAACCTAACCTAACCTAACCTAACCTAACCTAACCTAACCTAACCTAACCTAACCTAACCTAACCTAACCTAACCTAACCTAACCTAACCTAACCTAACCTAACCTAACCTAACCTAACCTAACCTAACCTAACCTAACCTAACCTAACCTAACCTAACCTAACCTAACCTAACCTAACCTAACCTAACCTAACCTAACCTAACCTAACCTAACCTAACCTAACCTAACCTAACCTAACCTAACCTAACCTAACCTAACCTAACCTAACCTAACCTAACCTAACCTAACCTAACCTAACCTAACCTAACCTAACCTAACCTAACCTAACCTAACCTAACCTAACCTAACCTAACCTAACCTAACCTAACCTAACCTAACCTAACCTAACCTAACCTAACCTAACCTAACCTAACCTAACCTAACCTAACCTAACCTAACCTAACCTAACCTAACCTAACCTAACCTAACCTAACCTAACCTAACCTAACCTAACCTAACCTAACCTAACCTAACCTAACCTAACCTAACCTAACCTAACCTAACCTAACCTAACCTAACCTAACCTAACCTAACCTAACCTAACCTAACCTAACCTAACCTAACCTAACCTAACCTAACCTAACCTAACCTAACCTAACCTAACCTAACCTAACCTAACCTAACCTAACCTAACCTAACCTAACCTAACCTAACCTAACCTAACCTAACCTAACCTAACCTAACCTAACCTAACCTAACCTAACCTAACCTAACCTAACCTAACCTAACCTAACCTAACCTAACCTAACCTAACCTAACCTAACCTAACCTAACCTAACCTAACCTAACCTAACCTAACCTAACCTAACCTAACCTAACCTAACCTAACCTAACCTAACCTAACCTAACCTAACCTAACCTAACCTAACCTAACCTAACCTAACCTAACCTAACCTAACCTAACCTAACCTAACCTAACCTAACCTAACCTAACCTAACCTAACCTAACCTAACCTAACCTAACCTAACCTAACCTAACCTAACCTAACCTAACCTAACCTAACCTAACCTAACCTAACCTAACCTAACCTAACCTAACCTAACCTAACCTAACCTAACCTAACCTAACCTAACCTAACCTAACCTAACCTAACCTAACCTAACCTAACCTAACCTAACCTAACCTAACCTAACCTAACCTAACCTAACCTAACCTAACCTAACCTAACCTAACCTAACCTAACCTAACCTAACCTAACCTAACCTAACCTAACCTAACCTAACCTAACCTAACCTAACCTAACCTAACCTAACCTAACCTAACCTAACCTAACCTAACCTAACCTAACCTAACCTAACCTAACCTAACCTAACCTAACCTAACCTAACCTAACCTAACCTAACCTAACCTAACCTAACCTAACCTAACCTAACCTAACCTAACCTAACCTAACCTAACCTAACCTAACCTAACCTAACCTAACCTAACCTAACCTAACCTAACCTAACCTAACCTAACCTAACCTAACCTAACCTAACCTAACCTAACCTAACCTAACCTAACCTAACCTAACCTAACCTAACCTAACCTAACCTAACCTAACCTAACCTAACCTAACCTAACCTAACCTAACCTAACCTAACCTAACCTAACCTAACCTAACCTAACCTAACCTAACCTAACCTAACCTAACCTAACCTAACCTAACCTAACCTAACCTAACCTAACCTAACCTAACCTAACCTAACCTAACCTAACCTAACCTAACCTAACCTAACCTAACCTAACCTAACCTAACCTAACCTAACCTAACCTAACCTAACCTAACCTAACCTAACCTAACCTAACCTAACCTAACCTAACCTAACCTAACCTAACCTAACCTAACCTAACCTAACCTAACCTAACCTAACCTAACCTAACCTAACCTAACCTAACCTAACCTAACCTAACCTAACCTAACCTAACCTAACCTAACCTAACCTAACCTAACCTAACCTAACCTAACCTAACCTAACCTAACCTAACCTAACCTAACCTAACCTAACCTAACCTAACCTAACCTAACCTAACCTAACCTAACCTAACCTAACCTAACCTAACCTAACCTAACCTAACCTAACCTAACCTAACCTAACCTAACCTAACCTAACCTAACCTAACCTAACCTAACCTAACCTAACCTAACCTAACCTAACCTAACCTAACCTAACCTAACCTAACCTAACCTAACCTAACCTAACCTAACCTAACCTAACCTAACCTAACCTAACCTAACCTAACCTAACCTAACCTAACCTAACCTAACCTAACCTAACCTAACCTAACCTAACCTAACCTAACCTAACCTAACCTAACCTAACCTAACCTAACCTAACCTAACCTAACCTAACCTAACCTAACCTAACCTAACCTAACCTAACCTAACCTAACCTAACCTAACCTAACCTAACCTAACCTAACCTAACCTAACCTAACCTAACCTAACCTAACCTAACCTAACCTAACCTAACCTAACCTAACCTAACCTAACCTAACCTAACCTAACCTAACCTAACCTAACCTAACCTAACCTAACCTAACCTAACCTAACCTAACCTAACCTAACCTAACCTAACCTAACCTAACCTAACCTAACCTAACCTAACCTAACCTAACCTAACCTAACCTAACCTAACCTAACCTAACCTAACCTAACCTAACCTAACCTAACCTAACCTAACCTAACCTAACCTAACCTAACCTAACCTAACCTAACCTAACCTAACCTAACCTAACCTAACCTAACCTAACCTAACCTAACCTAACCTAACCTAACCTAACCTAACCTAACCTAACCTAACCTAACCTAACCTAACCTAACCTAACCTAACCTAACCTAACCTAACCTAACCTAACCTAACCTAACCTAACCTAACCTAACCTAACCTAACCTAACCTAACCTAACCTAACCTAACCTAACCTAACCTAACCTAACCTAACCTAACCTAACCTAACCTAACCTAACCTAACCTAACCTAACCTAACCTAACCTAACCTAACCTAACCTAACCTAACCTAACCTAACCTAACCTAACCTAACCTAACCTAACCTAACCTAACCTAACCTAACCTAACCTAACCTAACCTAACCTAACCTAACCTAACCTAACCTAACCTAACCTAACCTAACCTAACCTAACCTAACCTAACCTAACCTAACCTAACCTAACCTAACCTAACCTAACCTAACCTAACCTAACCTAACCTAACCTAACCTAACCTAACCTAACCTAACCTAACCTAACCTAACCTAACCTAACCTAACCTAACCTAACCTAACCTAACCTAACCTAACCTAACCTAACCTAACCTAACCTAACCTAACCTAACCTAACCTAACCTAACCTAACCTAACCTAACCTAACCTAACCTAACCTAACCTAACCTAACCTAACCTAACCTAACCTAACCTAACCTAACCTAACCTAACCTAACCTAACCTAACCTAACCTAACCTAACCTAACCTAACCTAACCTAACCTAACCTAACCTAACCTAACCTAACCTAACCTAACCTAACCTAACCTAACCTAACCTAACCTAACCTAACCTAACCTAACCTAACCTAACCTAACCTAACCTAACCTAACCTAACCTAACCTAACCTAACCTAACCTAACCTAACCTAACCTAACCTAACCTAACCTAACCTAACCTAACCTAACCTAACCTAACCTAACCTAACCTAACCTAACCTAACCTAACCTAACCTAACCTAACCTAACCTAACCTAACCTAACCTAACCTAACCTAACCTAACCTAACCTAACCTAACCTAACCTAACCTAACCTAACCTAACCTAACCTAACCTAACCTAACCTAACCTAACCTAACCTAACCTAACCTAACCTAACCTAACCTAACCTAACCTAACCTAACCTAACCTAACCTAACCTAACCTAACCTAACCTAACCTAACCTAACCTAACCTAACCTAACCTAACCTAACCTAACCTAACCTAACCTAACCTAACCTAACCTAACCTAACCTAACCTAACCTAACCTAACCTAACCTAACCTAACCTAACCTAACCTAACCTAACCTAACCTAACCTAACCTAACCTAACCTAACCTAACCTAACCTAACCTAACCTAACCTAACCTAACCTAACCTAACCTAACCTAACCTAACCTAACCTAACCTAACCTAACCTAACCTAACCTAACCTAACCTAACCTAACCTAACCTAACCTAACCTAACCTAACCTAACCTAACCTAACCTAACCTAACCTAACCTAACCTAACCTAACCTAACCTAACCTAACCTAACCTAACCTAACCTAACCTAACCTAACCTAACCTAACCTAACCTAACCTAACCTAACCTAACCTAACCTAACCTAACCTAACCTAACCTAACCTAACCTAACCTAACCTAACCTAACCTAACCTAACCTAACCTAACCTAACCTAACCTAACCTAACCTAACCTAACCTAACCTAACCTAACCTAACCTAACCTAACCTAACCTAACCTAACCTAACCTAACCTAACCTAACCTAACCTAACCTAACCTAACCTAACCTAACCTAACCTAACCTAACCTAACCTAACCTAACCTAACCTAACCTAACCTAACCTAACCTAACCTAACCTAACCTAACCTAACCTAACCTAACCTAACCTAACCTAACCTAACCTAACCTAACCTAACCTAACCTAACCTAACCTAACCTAACCTAACCTAACCTAACCTAACCTAACCTAACCTAACCTAACCTAACCTAACCTAACCTAACCTAACCTAACCTAACCTAACCTAACCGACATACTTGGATCGTGGTCACGGCACCAGCTAAGGTCTAACCTATTCTACAAAAACACACCATAACAAAAGAAACACACATAGGTACCTATTTATTTTCGAACATACTAACACACTCACTAACATAGTAACACACTTACTAACTCACTTACTAACATACTTACTTTAAATTCTAATCCAACTTTTTTAAGTTTTCGTACTTTTCTAATATAACTTTTCCAAGTTTTCTAAGTTTTTAAGTTTTCCAACTTTTTTTTTTATGTGACTGGACATGATGGCTAATACCTTCTGTCATGGTATTAGCCCAACACACCACATGGGAACTAGGTGCCATGCCAGGACCTTCCTAATATTGCACGGCTACATTGAACTGGATGGAACTTATTTTATCTTAATTTTCCAAGTTTTTCGACTTTTCAAATCTAACTTTTCTAAGTTTTTAATTTTTTCCAAGTTTCTTCAACTTATCTAATCTAACTTTTCTAAGTTTTCCAACCTTTTCCAGCGAAGGGGCCGACCCAGCACGATTTTTTGGCGTAGCCATGCTCACCTACTTAAATATATAGCGGTGAGAAAATATCTAAAAATTCCAAGTTGACCCTTAAATTTTAAGCGTTAAATCTTGTACGATGGTACGGAACCCTTCGTGTTCGAGTCCGACTCGCACTTGGCCGGTTTTTGTAGTTACGATTATTGTTTTGACTGGAGCATCGCGATTAAAAAACTTACCATAATCGTAACTACTAAAATTGCTAATATTTTTAACCGAATTCGGAGCGGCTTGCGCGGCAACTACTTGTTGCCGCATGGAAGCTTTTCTCGCACCGCGTTACCCGTCTATTGGGTTTTCTTGTCTGTGGTCATAACAGGTGCAGAGAAGATTAGCTCTCTCTGGGAAAATTCCAATATGAAGATAAATTCTCCATGACCAACGATGAGGTTTTTTCTCGTTTCCCATGACTAACGTGACCATACGTCCCTTTTTGAACATTTGTTGGTCATGGGCCATGACCAACAAATGGGTAAATATTTCAACTAAATTTTGTACTTTGCCAGTTACTTATTTATTTTCATATAGGTTTCTTGATACTTACACGAAATGACAGCAATCTAATTGACAGTTTGTAATACCTAGTTATTTTGATTCCTTGATTCCTTGATTTCACTGTTATTATCTAGTTTTACATTTCATTGTACTCCATCGCCGATCATAATACATATATTCCGATGCAAGACACAGCAATGTGCACACTTCTCAAGTGCAGCGAGCCCTGCCGCCGCCGTCGCCGTCGCCGGGTGTAGAGCTGGTGGAGCGATGTCGCTGCAGACAAGGCGGGAAGTCGCGTTCGGCGGGGAGGGCGTCGCGTCGGTCGGCGCGACGTGGGCGCGCGGCGCGGGGGAGCCTCCGCCGTGCACGCTGGACGCGCGCGCCTGGTCGCACTACCGCTCGGACCGCAGCGAGCACGTGTACGATAGCATCAAGCGCGGCACGGAGGCGCAGCGCCGGCCGGCGGAGGCGGCGGCCGGCGCGACGTGGGCGCGCGGCGCGGGGGAGCCTCCGCCGTGCACGCTGGACGCGCGCGCCTGGTCGCACTACCGCTCGGACCGCAGCGAGCACGTGTACGATAGCATCAAGCGCGGCACGGAGGCGCAGCGCCGGCCGGCGGAGGCGGCGGCCGCCCGCGGCCCCGTGCAGCTGATACCGACGCGTGTGCTGCTCGACACGCTGATGGCGGGCAAGTGTCGCGAGCTGGCTCACCTGCAGCGGCGCGTCACTGAGCTGGAGAAGCTGCTGTGCGCGTACGACCAGCTCGACCTGTCTGCGGAGCAGCGCGACCGTATCACCGCCGCCGTCAGTTCATACTTCCTTTCCTTTCATATCTTATATATTTACATATATATACGAATCCACTACTCACTTACTCACGCATCACGATATCTCCGAAACCACTGAACTTAGAGAATTTTCAGAGTGGCGTCTTCTTGTGACGAAAGCGCTCAATAAGAAAATTAAAGGTTAAAACAGGCCAAAGTGTACACATTTTCATACAACACTAAGCTTGGTTTTCACGAAGTGGTGATTTATTTTAAACGACACTTAAGGTCGGCCCGTAAGGATCAGAAAAAATCGCCTCCCATACAAGCGTAGTTTACTAATAATTTGAAAACCACTGTTCCAACTTACTTGATATTTGGTATCTAATATTAGGCTACAAATATCTGTGTCTGCATGTCTTTGTTTTTTCGGTGAATGTATACTGCGTCAAACCACAGAGAATACAAAATTCGTATGAAGATTTTCTTTTTGCTTTAATTTCATTCTGTTTAGATTTTTAAAAAAACAAAAGCATGCAGACACAGATATTTGTTACCGGATATTAGATATTAAATATCAATTTAATTGGAATAGCGGTTTCCAAATGATTAGTAAACTACGTTTGTATGGGGCCGTTCTTAAAGGGATTTTATTACTAAAGTGCTGAGTATCTTGTACTCGTATTGGTTCCTTAATATGTTGCAAATAAGCAGTAAGTGAAAAAGGCCCTAAGGGCATTAAACACGGTATCTCCGGAATAACTGACACATATAAATCTCCAGAAGCCATGTTCATTTAAAAGTTAAATTTACAGAGTGTCTTCTGTTCTGTGTTGACTTTGGCGAGTCGCTGTGGTTCCATTCTTGTTCTCGTTGGCCCAACCTTCGAGACCTTGGCACCTGTGTTTGTTCCTCCCCTTGTAAGCCGCTCGTGGTGCGGTCGCTCCATTGGTTGACGTATACTCTGGGTAGGGCGCGGCCGGCGGCGTCTGACTGGTGCAACAGGTTGAGCAGCGAACCCACGGGTCGCAATGTGCTCCGTGGCAGGCGTGGTGTGACGCACCCTCGTGAACTCGGTATGGCGCTCCTATTGTTACGAGGCGGAGGTCCTTCCTCTTCGGTGAGGCGGCGGCCACTGTCTTCATCCTTCCTCGCCCTCTCCATCGGCGTCTAGCAGGCGCGGCGCGGGCGGCGCGGGCGGCGCGCGCGGGCGGCGGCGGGTTGCTTCTATACGCGGCGAAACTCGTGCCATCCGGCGGCCCTGCGGAAGCTGGCGTTGCGACGCGCAGGTGCGGACTCGGCAAGTCCCTTCCTTCTCCGTGATATGAGACATTTGTTTTCTTCCGATGACTGTTCTGCGGCACGCGGTCGCAGCGGGGATGAGTCCACTCGTGGCGGGAACGACGAGGCTCGTGGCAGCCGGGCGGCCCTGCAGCGGCAGGCGCGGTCGGCGCGGCAGTGCGACACGCGATCGCAGCGGGGATGATATAATTTACAGATAAGCATTTAAGAAGTGCAATGTGCACAAACACAGGTAGTGTAAGCTTCATTGACGTAACATCCTTTGGTTCGGCCGTCGCAAGCAATTTGTTTTTTTTTTGTCACGTGAATCGCGTTTCCCAGTTCTTAAAATTTAAATGCAAATATTATTATTTTTATAAAAGTAACAGGTAACGTAAAATATTTGTTTTTCGAACCATGCCAACTCATCTCATATGGCGTACGCCAGGACATCTTAAGGTGCCCAACGACTCCCATGGCATTTCGAACTTACAGGGGGGCTGCCAAAACCCATGCCGGCCGGCCAGGGGCTTCTTTATACCATGTTCGAAGGACTCCAGGTTGTACTTTGGGGGAAATACCTCGGAAGGGAGTTCATTTGGTGTTAGCGCATTGTTTTAAGTATCATTATAGGTGCTGCTTTTCGTTAGCCCAAGTCAATGCTATTGCGACGTGATCTTGAACTATATTTGAACATTTTGTTTTATTTCAGCACGATGATATTAGAGCTGCCACGAAAGAGATGGAGGAGCTGGTAAGAAACGATTTGTTATTGTTACATACATATCGCCATGTTATCCTCGCATTCAATTTAAAGTACTTAAGGAGTACCAATAGCTTCCATTAGTCTAGCTTCACCTGGTTTTCACTAAGTGCTGATTTACTTTAATCCACACTTAAAGGGCCTTTATTACTAAAGTGCTGATTATCTAGTATTGGGATTGATTGCAAGCTGCTGTAAAAAGCCCATTAAGCTAATCAGCAGTAAACAGTTGATCGAACTAGATGTCTAATGACCATTGGCGTTGCAAAATAGTGTATGATTTCTATGTTATGAGGTCCGAAAGTTCGAATTTTTCGCGCTTTTTATACAATAACTTTGGAGGTGGATTACTTAACGATAAAATAAAAACATCTTAAAAATATTAGTCATTAGACCCAGCCTGGTGGACCAATTTGGAGCCAATTTATAACCAATTTGGTCGTGATTTATGTACTTTTAGACATAAGTCGATTTATAATTCAAATGCTCGTAAATTTTACCAAATCAAACACTATACATACGCATTGCTGCTTTGTGGACATGTTGAATCCTCCTGATCACGGAGCTAGTCTTTTTATTTGAAAAAAAAAAGAGAAGGTCCCAGAGCGCAATAGCACGGTTTTCTACCGTGCCCGCTAATGCGTTAGTCCCGCCAGGAAAAACAACATGAAACTAAGTCGGTACATCAACTTGGTGTCATACCACCTACACTACAGTGTAACCTCCACACACTATACATGATTCGAACGAATGTATCGTACGGTAAAGATGTAATCTATGAGATCTGAATTTTCTTTTCAGTTTTTGGATCTGTCGAGTACTGGGGTAAGTTGGTTCATTTATTAATATTGAAGGTTATTTTACAAAAGATATCACAACTTCAAACGTGAAATGGTGTGGTCCTTGAGATACTTTTTTTTCTAACTAACTGACTTTAAAAAAAAAGCTCTAAAAAGTAAAAAATAATTGCCATTGTTGTAGTTACGATTATTGTTATTTTTAGAGTCGGGGTCAGCCGGGCACGCGCTGCGCCAGTCAAGAGAACCTTGGTGATCACCAATGAGGGTATATCCCGAAACTGACTGCGAAAATCCGTGGGCTATGGCCAAATTTTATTTTTCCCCACTAAGCTGATCGAACGGTAGGAAAATGCTCAATTGGCCTCAACCCTCTTAATACTTAAAATGTGTACTTCTGTTCTCGAACCAGTTGAAGATAGCCTGCAAGAAAAAAAAGGGAAGATACTGATATAGAACCTAGATATATGTATAGTTTCTTAGAGAATGACATGTCACGGGCGCTTACCATAATCACAGATTGAGATTCTGCTAGAAATATTTGCGGTCACAAAGCGACAATGAAATTTATAACAACTAAATTGATGTACCTAAGCATGTTGGGAAGGTTTTTCGTACATGATAGGAACTACATATCTATAACTCAAAGGACCTTCTAATGACTTTTTTCTATATTGACTGACAAAATGGCTGAATAATAAGGTAAATATCTAGATGAGATATTTATCTGAATAATTTCTTTCAGGCTCCGGAGTCAGGCGCACGGGAGGTGAGTCAGTTCACGAGAGGTGTTTATAGGCCGATGAGTGCATGTCGCTAGTGCGGCGCCAGGTGGAGGAGGCGAGTGCCACCAGAGTTGGCTAGAGCTTGCTGTGTTGTGATGCAGTGGTCGGAGGCAGAAGATGAGTCCATTTGCTGGCCATCAACGTGCGCAGCCCTGATGTCGGACGGCGGCGGCGGCGGTAGCACGGGCGGCGGCGGTGGCGGCGCGTGGGTTGGCAGCAAGGGCACCTCTTCGTCTGAAAGCTCGCCCATCATCGATCGCCAACATAAACCAAGCCACGAGCAATCTACTAGTAAGTACTATGCACTATTTTGTGTCTGGCAAATTCTGTTTGTCAGTATTTATTCGCATGAAAATTGATTTTATTTATATATGTATTTTTTTTTTAATTTTCAAAATGAAGGTTACCTACCTATGAATGAAATAAAATAATACAATACAATATAATATACTATATAGTACAATATTTAATTAAAAGGAAGGGTGGAGGTGACATGTGATACACGTATAAGTGAAGTTTGTTCCCTGCATACAGGCACTATTACTTATTCTCTGATACATTAGCCTGGCGGGAACTTTAATAGTTTGAGAACATAAAGGCACACAACCCGCAATACGTTTGGCATCTGTTTTCTTATCTTTTTACTATGCACTTTGCCAGATGTTAATGCACCATAAAGAAAATTTAAAGCAGTCATGCATTTTCATATCGTTACACTGGAACAGTAGATGTTTTTCGACTATTTAGCCATAAATCTTTTTGAGCATGCAAATGTACTGTTCATATACATTCACATTTGGTCTAAATTTATATAGAGTGGTCAATGTATTGGCCCAACCCAACCCAACCCAACACTTGCGTAAAAATCTTCGAGCGGCGAGGACGCGCGCGACGTGTGGTATGCAGTACTTCCGCCTCTCTCTCTCAGGTCGAGAAAAGATGAGAATTACTTAGAGGAAAGTGCTAGAATGATCAGTGTTTTAATGAATGAACTAATGTTGGCAGGAAAATTTGTTATTGCCGTGTCCAGTATGACTATCGTTAGTTATCAAGTGTATTCAGGCTAGTGATTAAAAATAACTTTCAGATACTGAAGCAACGGGAGACCTTCAGTTATTGCAAGAGCAAATAATCAGCAAGGACGCTAAGATGGCGGCAATGCGGGACAGCATTGAGGTAAGTAATGTACAATGAAGTGAAGTTGCGCTACTTCCGCGGCGCAACGGGAGCAGGAAGGCTAGACCGTTTACCATTACTATTACTTATTTTGTGGTACCATGCTATAAGCAAATCCGTCTTTACCATAAGAGCACGCGGGGCACATGCCCAGGGCCCCCATCCTCAAGGGGACCCCGAAAAGCCGATAGTTATTTTTGCCTACGTTACATTTACAAGATGTTCGGCACATCGTCTTTTGGTAAGCGGTTTTTAGGGTCTTTTGAAAGGTTTTAACTATGATCCTTTTATCAAATTAGACTTGGTATCGACATTTATGATTTCCTTATTTTTTTAGAATTACCAAAAGCTCACCTTTAAACCCTTGTAACTATTTTGTTTATGACTGTATCACTAAAAAATGTACGTATTGTACCATGAAAAACATCCCAATATACCGAAAACGATTATAAATATTACACAAACTAGCTGCGGTACCCGGCTCCGCTCGGGTCAATGTCGTGATGGATTGATTTCGGTCTGAATTATTTCCTGAATAAAAAGTAACCCACCAAAAGGCTGGTCCAGGACTATGTATCCATCTACCAAATTTAATCAAAATCGTTTGAACTGATATGGCATGATTTAATGAAAACCTTCGACAAAGTCCCATTTAGAGCTTCGTAAACATTTGGGAAGCATGTGCCGCCAGACCCTTTCTGCACTGGCGCTGCTACTTAGAAATTGATACGAAACCAACAAAGGCGGGATTAACCCTACCACCTTCCTTACTTTTACAAAGTTTTATGAGAAAAACGAACCAAGATATTGAGTGACTCATTTTACCATTAAACATACGATGTATATAGAGTATATCAAACAATCAAACTAATTAACTAATTAACGAATTGAAATAATTATAAGTTAAAATACGAAACATCTTGGTAAATGGAAAATTTATATTTTATTTACACAATTATTTACACATATATAATACATTTACACTTTTTATTTTAGTTATTTTTTTTTCTTACAATACTTGCTTATAGACTACGTTTACAGTTTTATTGTCTGGACTGTAAACGAACAAATTTCGAGGTGATCCTACTCGTGAGCATGCGACGTACAATTCACAGTATTGGAATGTTTGTGCCCTGTGCTTTGTTGATAGTCATACTGTAAGCCAATTTCACCGGGAATTGTAAGCGTTTAAAAGTAAAGGGCAATCCATTTGATATTAAAGGTATCCGTGGTATAAATACTATCTGTCCTTTTTCTTTACCAGTCATTATACTGGCTTCGATGATGTTATTTTGTAACTGTTTGATGCAGAGTCTCATACCATTACACAGTTTCGGCGAGTTCAGATTTCGTAATAAAATAATTGGTGAACCAACTTTTAACTTCAAACAGTGTAATGGCATTCCTGGAACATGTAATGAATTTAAAAATTCAGTGGGGAAATTGACGCTTTCTTGCTCATCAGTCATTGTATCTATTGACATGTAGATTTTCTCTTCTCCTGGAATCATTTCCTGGATGATGTTGTTGATGCCGTTGACAATGTCGTTCTTCGTGGCTAAAATATTTCGTTCTCGTAACCACTCTGAATTGGTATAATTTTCAGCAATACTCGGATATACTTCATTTATAAGTTGTTCCGGTGTTTCAACAACATTACAAAACTCATTAGTTAATGTGATTTGGCCAGTATTTTCGTCTATTGGATAGGTGCCCTCTCCTATTTGTAAAAGTTTTTAAGAAAATTCTTGTGCCGTTTTATCTCCTAAAATTCGCGCCCTCATATTTATTGTTAACTAACTGCGGTACCCGGCTCCGCTCGGGTCAATGTCGTGATGGATTGATTTCGGTCTGAATTATTTCCTGAATAAAAAGAAACTACGATTTAACTGACGAAAAGTCGCTGAGTTTCGGTTTATATACCATCGGATATCGAAATTTCTAGTACCAGAACACTCTAGAACATTCAAATAGTTTGTTCTTTTGCACTTGTCAAAATCATTTCAATTCATTTGACCACTTTTCACTCTTAACTCCGATTAACCTTCTCTCGACTGTAAATACGATTAACTGACGAAGAGTCGCTGAGTTTCGGTTTATATACCATCGGATATCGAAATTTCTAGTACCAGAACACTCTTAGAACATTCAGATGCAGATCACTTCAATCTGGATCTTCTAGACCGATTACAGGAGCTTTACACATTTTAGAAATTTCTAGATCATTCCGGAAATTTTTAGAACTTTCTAGAACATTCCAGATCGACTACAACAGTTGTACACAATTTAGAGCTATCTAGATTATTCCAGAAATTTTTAGAACTTTCTAGAACATTCCAGATCGACTATAACAGTTGCACACAATTAAGTGTTTTTTATATCATTTCCGAAAGTTCTCATAAGTTATAAAAGGGCAGATATATATTTTTCTACATTTTCACCACCCACAATCACCCACTTCCACCCACCGCGACCAAACTCCCTTACTCCCACCGGGAGACCAAGAGGTATTTACCACCCCAACGGGAAGTTGATTGGAGTTAGTGGAGATAGAGAAAATCCTGTCTTTACGTACGCACATTAGAATGTTATATATATATATATAGATTTAATTATTTTTACGTGTTCCCATATTACCGACTTCTTTAAGCAAGCGTTAATTTCATCCGCCGGCGTTGATTTCGGAATGACAGGTAGCGTTTGACGAAAATCGCCTGATATAATTAACAATACACCTCCCATTACATTCGTGTTGTCGCGTAAATCTTGAAGTGTTCTATTGAGTGCTTCTAGTGATTTTCTATGGGCAATTGTGCTTTCGTCCCATATAATGGCTTTGCACTGTTTCAATATTTGTCCACGTGCTGATGATTTTGTGATGTCACATACCGGAAATTCATAGTCAGCTACATTAATTGGTAATTTCAAACCAGAATGCGCTGTTCGTCCACCATCCATAAGTGTTGCCGCTATCCCAGATGATGCCAGGGCGAGAACAATATCTTTATTTGCTCGGATTTCAGCTAGAATTAAATTTCATATACCATCGGATATCGAAATTTCTAGTACCAGAAAACTCCGATTAACCTTCTCTCGACTGTAAATACGATTTAACTGACGAAAAGTCGCTGAGTTTCGGTTTATATACCATCGGATATCGAAATTTCTAGTACCAGAACACTCTAGAACATTCAAATAGTTTGTTTTTTTGCACTTGTCAAAATCACTTCAATTCATTTGACCACTGTTCACTCTTAACTCCGATAAACTTCTCTCGACTGTAAATACGATTTAACTGACGAAAAGTCGCTGAGTTTCGGTTTATATATCATCGGATATCGAAATTTCTAGTACCAGAAGACTCTAGAACATTCAGATGTAGATCACTTCGATCTGGATCTTCTAGACCGATTACAGGAGTTTTACACATTTTAGAAATTTCTAGATCATTCCAGAAATTTTTAGAACTTTCTAGAACATTCCAGATCGACTACAACAGTTGTACACAATTTAGAACTATCTAGATTATTCCAGAACGTTTTAGAACTTTCTAGATCATTCCAGAAATTTTTAGAACTTTCTAGAACATTCCAGATCGACTATAACAGTTGCACACAATTAAGTGTTTTTTATATCATTTCCGGAAGTTCTCATAAGTTAGAAAAGGGCAGATATATATTTTTCTACATTTTCACCACCCACAATCACCCACTTCCACCCACCGCGACCAAACTCCCTTACTCCCACCGGGAGACCAAGAGGTATTTACCACCCCAACGGGAAACTGATTGGAGTTAGTGGAGATAGAGAAAATCCTGTCTTTACGTACGCACATTAGCATTTTATATATATATATATAGATATATAGATTTAATTATGTAGTCATAAAAAAATTACATAAATTAAGAGCTTCGTTTTGTTTTATAGCTAGCTTACGACCTTTCCAATGGTGCACCACATATCATGTAAATAATTCACATAGTTGGGTGATTTGTTGCAGATCTTGGAGAGCGACCTGTGTGAGCCCTACTGCGTTTATGCGCACATGTACACGGCTATGGAAAACATATTTGGAATTTTAAAACAAACTTCTAAGTACAGAATATACCTAGAAACATATGTATGTGTGTATAGCCTCTATACGTAAAACATATTTCCCAAATTGATTAATTATTCCTAATATCCTTAAACTTATTTCAGACCTATGATCGACACAATGCTGATGTAGATCTCAAAGTATTATTATTGTTTAAACTGAGAGTTTTGGAAAATTTCTGCAATGCGCTAACGACTATTTGCAACGATAAAATATGTAAAGGTAGCCAATTATCCAATCAAACATATCATGCTCAAATTTCTGGAAGTTATAAAAATAAATCGAGCCCCAAGCAAACATCAGCGACGCAAGACGATAGCAGCTGCATATATGATACCGCAGGCGCAAGGACCAAGCTGGTAGCAGATATTATAGCCAGTGATGAGATGCGACAGGCGTCGTTCCTCACGTCGATCACGACGTCTGCTTCTGGCGGAGGCTATGAACGCAAATGCGAAAACAATGGCGATAGCACGAGCGACTTTGATTGCGACACCGAATACGCGCCCGAGCCTATCAATACAGAAGACAATAACTTGAATAGATTAAAATCTATGCAAATATGTTACGCAGACATTGTGACGCATTACGAAAATCTCACGATAAAAAGCGAAGAAATGCGATACAAAATTAAAACATATTCTGAAATTGATTGTGAATTAGAAAACTTGCGGGTAAAATTAAAAGAGTACTCGCTGCTGTGGATTGAAAAAGAATATTATCAAAAAAAATTAAGAGAGTTCAGTGAATTCAAGGACAAATACTACATTGCGATGGAAACATTGGCAAAATATGAAACCCGACTTAAAGCAGAATGTGAAATTAATAATTTGCATACAAGTAAATTGGAAAAACTGAGGTGTGAAAATATTGTCCTGGTAAAACTGCTTGACGAGCGCCATGCACGATGTGATAAAGAAAACAGTTTAATAGAGCGTAAAATAAATGAAATGGAATGCGTAAATATGTGCCGAGAGCAACAAACGAAGAGTCCACTATATCAGCTCGACTTACTTGCGGGACAACAACATGATGAGGTATTTAATCGATTTTTTTATCATTACACCAGACATAAAAACCTATAAATTCTGTATAACACAATTTTGCATCGGCTACATTGATTTCTCAAGCATTATCTTCAATATTTTTTTATTCCAAAAGCTCCTGATATATATCTATTTTATTTACTTTCAACGATAACGTTTTTGTTTATTTTTTTTATTTTAACTGAATCTAAAATTCACAAACTAATCTGTCTGAATATGGGTAGACATATCCGAGTATCGTTAATTGGCTCCTAAGAATTGAACAGTTTTTTTACTTTGTCATGGATCCCATAATTATAACCTAACCTTGTAGTACATCCTTTCCAATAAAAAAAGAATCATCGAAATTGGTTTGCGTGATATTGAGTTATTCGTCCATTTTTTCGGCACATACTTAATGCAAAGGAGAATGCCCATTTCAGTATGGGCTAGAAAAGCGCTAGAAATTTGCATGTACACAATTGAAACACATTCTATTTTATTCCTCGTATCATATAAGTAACAATATGTGACTTTTACTTTTTTCTATAATGGGCATAAGTCAGCAAACATGGCTAAAGATGAACTTTGAGGTTATTTTTACGCATAGAACAGCGTGCGCGCTCATGGTCAGTTTTGCCTATATTGTAGTACCATATTTGGTTGATATTATTTGCTACACCACTTTTATAATTGTTGTTGTCACAGAGTGCATAACATTTAACGCCAGTTCAAAGTGGGGTGCTAACCGTAACGCTATTTCTAGTTACTTATAGGTAAGTACCTACTTATTGTTTTGTTTTTTTATAAATAAACAGAGTAAGAGGACTGTTCTTAGTGAACCCCGAATACCTTAATCAGCTCAACATGCACAGGAATAAATGCATGGAATAACTTGTATTATTTTTCAGTAGCTGAGCCTACACAGCAAGGAATCTTTTCCATTTTTTTCAACTCTAGTAGATCATTAAATGTACCTATTTATAAGTCATACCACTTTAAGACGAACCCCAGATAATATAATACCATACAAACCTATAAAGACCCCTGTCAAAAGACAAAACTATCTTTTTATTCTGTTCCCTTGCCCTCAGGACAGTTCACATAGAGCTGGAGTACTTACTAAACTATAGTAATAATAGTGCCAACTATCCTTTCCGATAGGTGCTGGAACGGCCCGTAAGCTATGCTCCCCATACAAACGTAGTTTACTAATAATTTGGAAACCGCTTTTCCAATTAAATTGATATTTAATATCTAATATCAGGTAACAAATATCTGTGTCTGCATGCTTTTGTTTTTTTGATAAATCCAAACCGAATGAAATGAAAGCAAAAAGAAAATCTTCATACGAATTTTGTTTTCTCTATGGTTTGACCCAGAATACATTTACCGAAACAACAAAGGCATGCAGACACAGATATTTGTAGCCTAATATTAGATACCAAATATCAAGTAAGTTGGAACATTGGTTTTCAAATGATTAGTAAACTACGTTTGTATGGGAGGCGAAATTTTCAGGTGCTTACGGGCCGACCTTAAGTGCCTATACATGCCTTATGTAATGAGGCCCTGTTAGCAACCATTATTGTTAGCAAACCAAAGATAATACGCACAATGTAGAAAAACAATAACCTCAAAGTTCACCTTTAGCCGTGTTTACTGACTTATCTCCATTATAGAAACAACTGAAAATCACACATTTTTACTTATTTGATACGAGGAATGAAAGCATTCATTAGTGTCATCGACAAAACAAAGCAATAGACGCACCATCAGCTTTTCCCCGCGTACCACGTAAGATGCGCTCTATCCGCTCGTTGATGCCCTACTGAATGTCAGTCCGTGGTCGACTTGACATCCGAGCGTACGTGCCATCTACGGGCTTTGCAATGCGACAAAGTGCCGAAATACGCGGTCAAAAGGTATAAAAATCGGAGTGAATGGAATACAAAGATCCGTATAATAACTTATCATAGGCAAACATACTTAGATACACTAGATAGAAATCAAGAAAACATTTCGTCCGAAATAATAATACGGTAACGACCGCGGACTCCGTCAAGTTAGAAACGCCCTAACGAAAAAAATTATTTTTCAAATGCAGTCGTTTAGTACTCATTCTGTGCAGATTTATACACTTCATTGTTTATTTTGTACGGTTAAGATTGAGTAAATACAGGCCAAGCAACGCTGTCCGTCCGTCCGTCCGTCTGTCACAGGGCTGTATCTCATGAACCGTAATAGGTAGGTAGGCAGATGAAATTTTCACAGACTGTGTATTTATTTTGCCGCTATAACAACAAATAGGTAAAATATAAAAGTAATAAAAAATAATGGGGGTCCAAAAAACGTGATATTTTGGTGTAGTACGGAACCCTTCGTGTGCGAGTCAGACTCGCACTTGGCCGGTTTTTTAAGTCGGTTAAAAAGTTTATTTTCTTTTTTTGAGCATTTAAATAAAAGTTTGTTTGCTAGTTTTCGCTGGAAATATTTCTTAACTAAAGTAAATATACTTATTCGTAGTAAGCAGCTACGTCGCTTATTCCAAGGAATGTGATATGAATGTATTTTTGACCGCGAATCAAGGACACATTCATCAAAGAAAGGGCTCATTAAAAAAACTGCGTTACGAATATATTGCAAGGCTGGACCCGACCCACAAAAGCATACCATTCGGATTCGCGGGTATTGCGTCTTTCAATTTTGTCACCCGCTGTGTACCCATAATTTGGAATTCTCCTACTGTCTCTCATCCTGTAATCCATGCCTCCTACTAACTGACACACTGTTTAAGATTATTCCTACAAACATTTATTTAACGCTTCATCAGCGTTGCGGACATTGACTGCAACGATTGAACATTCAAACATATTGCAGTATATTCGTAAATTACTTATTGCTGGGCTCTTTACTTTATTATTATATCCTTGCTTAAGGGGAATGGATACCTAAATATGAACGTTTTTCTGAAGTCGATTACAGTAAAGCCTTTGGTTGTTATGCGTATACATAAATTCGTGTCTGTGCTGTTGGCCGTTGAGGAGTTTCCATGGTTTGGAGCCAACCTTGAGTGCAGTAGCCATGTCAGGGTAACACTTAGGGCCGAGTGCACGAAAGAACAAAACATCAAAATCAACGTCAACGTACTGTTACGCTGGTAGGGTGCAGATTAGAGAAGAAAACACCAATACTCAACACTCTTCCTTTATTTCAAATAATTCACAAGCAAACTCACAAATACAATTTCACACTAGGTTAATTCAAACACTAATTTACAAACTATATCACTCACTTCACTGATTCACTTCAGAGCTAGTTCACTGCACTTCTATATCGCTTGTTGTCGCTCACTTCGCTTCCAAAAATAGACTGCCGCCCTCAGCGCCTTGGGCGCCTTTTATATCGGTGGAGCTTCTTTCCAGAACACTCCACCGATTTCTAGGCGCCCATGTAGGGCAGCAGTCGAGAACAATCTCCCTCGAGACATTACTAGAATGTCCGAGATTTGTTTCTGAAGTCATAGAATCGTTGTTTTCTTCCGCCCGCGTTAGCGGGCGGGGGAAACGGCATTTGGCGTTTGCCTCTTGGCCGTGGTCTCATGTCGCTGCCTGCTACTGCAGGCAGGTCGATGGTGTGGCCTTGTTCAGGCCATTTTTAGATTCTGAAGTCAGCTGGACGAGGCGTCACTTTATATGGGACGACAGTGATGCGATAGCCTGCGCAATGCAATAAGACAAGTAGATGGCGCTACTGAAATTCGAAGGAACCATTTGGCGCACTTTGGTAGTGTATCAGCGCTATGTCTTCGCAGCGGGGCGCGCTCGTAACACTGCCTCCTCCTTAGTTATGCTCGTCTCGAGCATAATTGTCTCCGTGGTATCGGGCCAGACGATCTACGTGCACAATCTTTTCCCGACATCTATCATTCCGGCGGATACGATATGTCACGTCATTGATTTTAGTCACCACTCTATATGGGCCTTCCCATTTTGGTTGCAGTTTGGGACTTTTTCCTTTTTTTCGTAATGGATTATGTAGCCAAACTAAAGATCCTTCTTCAAATACATTTCCATTAGCTTTGCGGTCGTAACGGGTTTTCATCCGCTCGCTTGCTCGTAGACCAGCCTCTCTGACACGTTTATAAACAGTGTCTATTTTTCCTCGCAGATCTGACACATACTCTGTTACACAATGGGATGCCTCTGGTGGAATTCCTGTCAGAAGGTCAGCTGGTAGTCTGAGTTCGTGTCCAAAATTTATGTAGGCTGGAGTTTCATCTACGCTTTCATGCACAGCGGTTCGGTATGACAGCAGAAACAGCGGAATATACTGGTCCCAATCCTTTTGATGGTCTTCTACCAATTTGGCCAAGTGTCTTTCCAATGTCTGATTAAATCGTTCCACCATGCCATCTGACTGTGGGTGGTATGGGGTTGTCCTGGTCTTATGGATTCCCATTATTCGACATGTCTCCTGAAACACTCTGGATTCGAAGTTTCTGCCTTGATCAGTGTGTATCTCGAGAGGTACTCCATAGCGACAGAAAACTTCGTGGACCAATTTCTGTGCAACCGTGATCGCCTCTTGGTTTGGTATGGCAAATACCTCAGGCCACTTAGTGAAATAATCCATTACAACCATAAAGTAACGGTTGCCGTCATTTGTCGGAGGAAAAGGGCCAGCCACATCAAGAGCAATTCTCTCCCACGGAGCTCCAACATTGTACAATTTTAAAGTTCCCTTGCTCCGTGTATGAGGCCCTTTAACAGCGCTACAGATCGTGCATTTACGGCACCAATCTTCTACATC
This sequence comes from Incurvaria masculella, assembly GCA_946894095.1. Taxonomy (NCBI): domain Eukaryota; kingdom Metazoa; phylum Arthropoda; class Insecta; order Lepidoptera; family Incurvariidae; genus Incurvaria; species Incurvaria masculella. Next base: position 24,822,101 of record OX335645.2, on the reverse strand, counting down.
ATCGCGACAATTTATCCAGTAGAACCGTTGTCGTATCTTCAGGAGAGTTCTCTTTATTCCCAAATGTCCACCTGAAGTTCCATCGTGCAGGCATTGAAGAACTTCTTTAATCTTAGATCTGGGGATGACTAATTGCAGAGAAGTATCCTTTCCGTTAGGTGTTTCCCATTTTCTGTACAATATTCCGTCATGAAGTACCAGGCTCGACCACTGCGCCCAGTAACTTTTAGTCGCTGTGCTCATTGCAGAAATATCTCTCCATTCTGGCGTTGTCTCTCCTGCTCTCTTCCAGTGAATAATGGGCATCAGATCATCGTCCCCCTCCTGGGCTAGCTTCATGTTTTCATTGCTCCATTCTTCGCTGATGTTATCCGTTCGGATGGCCTTTAAATGAACGGTCTCCTTTATCTCCTCCCTGATGCAGTGCTTACACTCTTCTGGGCAGGGTCGACGAGACAAAGCGTCAGCATTTCCATGGGTTTTACCACTCCGATGCTCTGTATCAAACTGATACTCTTGGAGCTGTTCCAGCCAACGTGCAACCTGCCCTTCTGGATTCTTAAACTGAAGCAGCCATTTCAAAGCAGCGTGGTCAGTCCTCAAGCGGAATCTTCGGCCGAGAAGATACTTGTTGAAATGCTGCAAAGTCTTCACTACTGCTAGAAGCTCTCGTCTTGTCACACAATAGTTCCGTTCTGGTTTTGAAAGGGATTTGCTGAAATAACCAATAACGATCTCCTTGTCCCCATGACGTTGTGAGAGTACACCGCCGATTCCGGTATTACTTGCGTCTGTGTCGACTATGAACTCTTTATCGGCTTCGGGGTAGCCCAAGATTGGAGTGTTACAGAGATGTTGCTTAAGTTCTTGAAACGAATTTGCGCAGTCCTCGTCCCAATTGAATTGACGCTTATCTTCTGTAAGTCGATGCAGAGGCTTAGCAATCTCGGAGAAGTTTCGGACAAAACGGCGGTAATATGAGCACAGTCCTAAAAAGGCACGAACTTCAGTCTTATCCTTTGGAATTGGCCACTCCTGTACGGCTTCGATCTTCTTTGGGTCAGTTTGGATGCCATTTCCGGAGATAACGTGACCCAAATAGCTAACCTGACGCTTGAAGAAAGAACACTTCTTGCCACTTAGTTTAAGGTTAGCTTGGCGAATCTTGCTCAAAACATTCTCCAAATTCTTGATGTGCTCGTCAAATGTCCGCCCTAATATGATTATATCGTCCAAGTACACCAGACAAGCTTCCCCGATCAGCCCAAAAAGTACTCGTTCCATAAGCCTCTCGAAGGTTGCGGGAGCATTACAAAGTCCAAACGGCATCACTTTGAATTGCCACAGCCCATGCCCTGTCGTAAACGCTGTCTTCTCTTTGTCTTTGTTGTCGATTTCCACCTGCCAGTAGCCGCTCTTCAGGTCCAGGGTTGTGAACCACTTCATGCCACTCAATGTATCCAGCGTGTCATCAATTCTAGGAATTGGATAGCTGTCCTTTTTCGTTACATCATTTAAACGTCGATAGTCCACACAAAATCTGTTGCTGCCATCTTTCTTCTTTACCAGAACTACGGGTGAACACCATGGACTTGATGAAGTCTCTATAACATTATTTTTCTGCATGTCCGCTATCATTCTCTGAACTTCTTCTTCTTTAGCTACGGGAACGCGGCGTGGCCTCTGACGTATTGGAAGAGCATCTCCTGTGTCGATGCGGTGCTTAACCATGCTTGTTCTCCCAATGTCTCCGTCGTGCGAAGAGAAGATGTCTGAATATCGCATAAGTAGATTTGTTGCTTTCTTGAAATCATCAACAGTCAGGTCCCGTCTGCTTTCTTCCAAAAGAGTGGACACTTTAGATCTCCCTGTGTCCAATTTATCTGAGGAAATTTCATCACATTTGCGTAGCCAGGAAACTTCTTCTTTGCCACATATGAGCACGCCATTTGCCACATCTACTTTACAGTTGTTAGTTCTCATAAAGTCTAAACCTAGAATGCAATCATCGATTATATCTGCTAAAACGGCGGTATGACGATAAGTCTTACATCCAATTTTAATTGTTACTTCTATCTCTCCATAAACGGGTATGTGCTGGCCGGTAGCTGTCTGAAGCCTGCAACCATTGAAATACTGGCGACGATTCCATATTACGCGGCCGAAGGTTTTTGACTTAACGATTGTACGGGATGCTCCGGTATCCAAGGTCAAGTTGCATTGTATCCCGTTCACTTGCCCTTCAACGAGCAGGCTGTTTCCAGTACATGCCTGCGAAATTGTGACTTTCGGGGCTTCTATTCTACCAGCCAGCACCCGCCCCCCGGTTCTGGCCTTTACTCGTTTCCCTGCTGTGCATCTTCATTTGCAGCATCAGGCCTTTTGGTTTGGTTTTTGGGGCAGTTGGTTCGAAGGTGCCCCAGTTCATTGCACTTGTAGCACCGGGGAGTAAATTTACGTCTTGCAGGTGATCTGGTTTCCGACGTCACCACTTCTCTTATTCGATGCGCTCGGGGATCTGATCGAACCGCTTCGACCTCCAACGCGTGGGCAAGAGCGTCCTTCAACGTTGCGTGGTGACTTAATCGTACAGCAGCTCGTACTTCAATGTCCCTGATGCCATCCACGAAAGCCTGCACCAAGTAATCTTCCAACGAAGAATTCGATGATGATTGATGGGCCTTTCGGACAAGTTTTTCGATTTCCAGTGCCCACTGTTGAAGTCCTTCACTTGCTCGTTGTACTCGATCACGAAGTTGAGCTCGGTAGACGTGTTCCAAATGCTTGTCGCCAAACCTTGACTCCAGTGCTTCTAAAAGTCCGTCATAGGTGATTTGGGGACCTAAAGCCTCGAGAACATGGAGTGCCTTGTCCCGAAGTCCTAAGGTCAAAGCAGTTCATGCTTGGTTCTCATTCCATCCATTTGCAATAACCACTGATTCAAACTGAAGTTTGTAAGCGGCCCAGGATGTCAAACCATCGAAAGGAGGAACCTTAAATCTTGCTCCTGCTGTTGCAGATGAAGATACAGTTACTCCACAGGTCTTGATTTTCTCCATTTCTTCGGATATCTTTGACTCAAGCCCGTTCAGTCGCTCTTCATGGCGCCCGAGAGTTTGGTCTTGCTCTTCGATCCTAGAGTTGACCTCATCAAGCTTCTCCTTTATTTTGGCATTGGATTCCCTAACAGCCCACATCAGTTCTTGCTGCTGCTCCTCCTGACGGCGAGCATGTTCCTGCGCCTGCTCCTCTTGACGGCGGGCCTGTTCTTCCTGACGGCGGGCCTGTTCTTGCAACTGCTCTTCTTGACGGCGGGCCTGTTCTTGCATCTGCTCCTCTTGACGGCGGGCCTGTTCATGCATCTGCTCCTCTTGACGGCGGGCCTGTTCTTCTTGACGGCGGGCCTGTTCTTGCATCTGCTCCTCTTGACGGCGGGCCTGTTCTTGCATGAAGGTCATCAATGCGTTCAAGTCCAAGGCAGGAGTTTGCGTCATTAATTGATGGCTCTCGAATTCTTGAGTTCCTGAGGCTGCTGCATCCTCGGCCGGTGTTGTGTCGGCTGCCGTCTGGCTCCTGGTCCTCACGCCTTCCTGGTCTTCTCTCGGTGTAATCGGCATCTCTAATCCCCGCTTCTGACACCAATTGTTACGCTGGTAGGGTGCAGATTAGAGAAGAAAACACCAATACTCAACACTCTTCCTTTATTTCAAATAATTCACAAGCAAACTCACAAATACAATTTCACACTAGGTTAATTCAAACACTAATTTACAAACTATATCACTCACTTCACTGATTCACTTCAGAGCTAGTTCACTGCACTTCTATATCGCTTGTTGTCGCTCACTTCGCTTCCAAAAATAGACTGCCGCCCTCAGCGCCTTGGGCCGCCTTTTATATCGGTGGAGCTTCTTTCCAGAACACTCCACCGATTTCTAGGCGCCCATGTAGGGCAGCAGTCGAGAACAATCTCCCTCGAGACATTACTAGAATGTCCGAGATTTGTTTCTGAAGTCAGCTGGACGAGGCGTCACTTTATATGGGACGACAGTGATGCGATAGCCTGCGCAATGCAATAAGACAAGTAGCGCCATCTACTGAAATTCGAAGGAACCATTTGGCGCACTTTGGTAGTGTATCAGCGCTATGTCTTCGCAGCGGGGCGCGCTCGTAACAGTACGTTTAAACACGTCACTTTGTATGGACAGTATGAAAGGAACTCCATGCGGTTCACTAAAAGTGACGTGTTTGAACATTGATTAACTCGGCCGTCTCTTCGTGTAATCGGGGCTTAGAATGGGTTATCGTAATTGAATACGTATATAAAATTTCGTTTATGTGCTGTTGACCGTTGAGGAGTTCCCACATTTGGAGCCAACCTCGAGTGCAGAATAACATGTTATGATGACGCTTATAATTGGTTATCATAATTGAATGCGCGTAGAAAATATCGTGTCTGTGCTGTTGACCGTTGAAGAGTTCCTTTGTATGGAGCCAATCCTGGATGTCGATCCAGGTTATACTTACCATAAAAAACCGGCCAAGTGCGAGTCGGACTCGAAACACATTGACAGTAATCTCACAAAAGCCAAAATGTTTAAAATGTATCGTGAATAGTGTGATCTAAATATATAATATACTACACAAGCGTCGACTCTTCTTCATTATCGTGAAATTGTCTATGAAAACCTTAACCTGTCATTTCTTGATCCCAAATAAGCCCAGTTCGATGCCTGTTACGCATAAAAAACCAAAATAATCCTGCAGAGGAAGAAAGAGTCTGCTTTTCAGAACATTTGGAAAATAAAAAGATAGTTTGCTCGCTTAAATCATCTGATAAATGTGATGCAGTCTCCTCATCGGGTTCCACAGTAGCCGCGACATTCGACTTTCGAAAAGTGCTATCATGCCCCACACACAAGTCAGAATTTTCTTTTATATGAGATATTTATCTCATTTTAACTTTACAGTCTACAACATGGATAAGAAAGAAGCAACCTGCTACGTATGGCACAAAGGGTTGGCAAAACGAGGAGCGAATAAAGTATCAAATTGTTTACTAGATGAACATGTCCCCAAAGGAGCAATATAATTTAGTTTTTGGTCCGACAACTGTCCCGATCAAAATCGCAATCGAATTGTATTTTCCTTGTATCAATATGCACCAAGAGAGTCGGAATTACAATTGTTCATCAGTCAGTCAGCGTGTTTGCGTCCACTGCTGGACATATGCCTCTCCAATCCTTCTCCAGTCCTCCCGGCCCTCAGCGGTATGGAACCACTGCTTTCCGCCGACGCACTTGATGTCGTCTTCCCACCTGGCGGGTGCTCTTCCCACACTCCGTTTGCCTGTCCACGGCCGCCAGTGTAGGACACGGTTACTCCAACTGTCGTCGTCTCTTCGGCTGACGTGACCAGCCCACTGCCATTTGAGCTTAGCCACCCGGTGTCCTATATCGACTACTTTGGTACGTCGGCGGATTGTCTCGTTACGGACGATGATGAACCGGGACAAAACCAAGGTCATGGCGACCGAGGGTATGACGGGAGGACAAATCGTTATCGACGGAGAAGTGATCGAATAGGTTGAAGAGTACGTATATCTCGGTCAAACCCTGCGGCTTGGTAGACAAGGACTGTTTAGGGAGGTTGAGCGACGGATTCAACTGGGTTGGGCTGCCTTCGGAAAGCTTAAGTTCGCTCTGAGGTCTGAACTTCCGCAAAATTTAAAGACCCGAATATATGACCATTGCGTCCTCCCGGTTATGACGTACGGGTGTGAAACGTGGACTCTGACGGTCGCCGTTGTCCAAAGGTTGAAAGTTGTCCAGCGAGCAATGGAGCGAGCCATGCTGGGAATATCGCTACGGGATATGGTGCGTAACGAGACAATCCGCCGACGTATTGTTCATCGGTTTCTTGAAAAAGGATACAACCAGAACGTAAGAAATAGCATAGAAATAGTGATCAAGCCGTCATAGAGAGCTAGTACCTCTAAAATTATTTATACGTCAGAATGTTTCTCGATCTTCTCGATTCGCTGGGCAAAAATTTTGGAAAACCCTGACTTCGTGAGAGAATTGGAGGTGAATGATTTTTACAATTTTAAGAAGCTTCTTCTAAATAAAAACTGGACAAAGAATACAAAACAAGCCAAAATGTTCTGGAATCGAATTCGAGAGGTTCGCGTTAATAATGAAGATCACAACACCATCGATTATAAGTACGATCTCGAAAGTAGAGAGTTAACTTGAGAGTAATAACAGCTTGCTGTAAAACTTCTGACAATAAGTTCAAGACCTGAACAATTTGTGTGAAATGGTATTATCCCAAGAATATACCACACTTTTTTAAAAAGTCTGCCTCATGGTATGATGTTATCAGGACGCGATAATGAGAACGAATGAGATAATTCTGATTAAAAATGTGCATAAAATGTTTTATTGATTAACAATTAGTACCTATCAAAAAGGTGATAGGTTTTACCAAAAGAAAGAGCTTGGTTAATTATTATTAGAACTGCATTCTTAACTAATTAAAACAAGCCACCTGACGATATATTAGTCCCGTTCTGACCAGGCGGAAGTATGTAACTTCGTACAATATGGCATTACATTCTTGTAGGCTAATTTAGGAGACCAAAAAGACGAAACCTACTCAACTCTGCTCTATTGACGAGGCCAAGTTATTTTAAATAGATTACATTGTGTTAGATTCCTATCCTATATACAGGGTGTCCCGTAAGTAGTGGATCAAACGAATAGTGGGGATAGAAGAGGTCAGTGCCTATCAGAAACACCTACTTTAGATTCTAAGTCATTCCTAGTTTAGAAGTAATTAATTTATTTCTGATTATTTTTAAAGTTTCAGAATGTAAAATAAAAAAAATATGTTTAAAAAAAGTTCATAACTTTTTCTAATTTTTATTTAAATTTATTGTTGCCGAATATCTTACCTTTTTAATAAAAATTCATTTGCATCTAACTAATACATTATTTTAAATTTTAAATATGTTTTTCGTAAAAAGGTTCAAATTTCAATAAATTCAACGCTAATTCCAACATTCCTGGTGCAAAAAAAATGTACTACCAAAAGTTTGCCCATAATATCAAAAACTTGTACACTTTATTGCGCTTCTAAAAAAGTATAATACCATTTTACTTTCATTTAAAAAAGTATTTTTTTCAAGTGAAGAACCGAAATGAGTGGTAATTTTCGAAATATCTGACTGCACAATATTCTAAGAAATATTAATATTGTTTATCAGACACTTATTGTATGCTTGATGATAGTTCTGAAAATATTTAAAATACTGGTATTTGTGTAAAAACTAATTTTTACATGACAATCGACCATTATTTTGCCTGCAATTAAAATTAAATAGATTTTGTTAGTTCAAAATTTCAAATGGATTTTATTATGAATAAAAACAAAAATGCCTGTTCTCTAATCCATTTATTCATCGACTACAACAAGTGCTCAAAATTCATTCCCTTCGAAATGATTTAGTTGGACTTCTACAAGATGTTCCCCAAGATATCCAAGATAGAATGTGGCTGCAGCATGACGGAGCTCCCGCTCATAATTCGCGCATTGTAAGAGAATATCGTAATCAGACATACCCCAATCGATGGATTGGGAGGGGAGGAACTTTACACTGGCCACCGCGCTCACCGGATCTGAACCCATTAGATTATTTCCTGTGGGGATATTTTAAAGAAGCAGTGTATGAAAAGGAAAATTTCAATGAGCTAGAGTTACGACAAAAATTACAAGCAACAGCTGGTATCGTAAAAAATAACCATCGTGCGCTGAGAAGATTGAGAATAAATTTTATTAGAAGATGTCGGTTGTGCATTCGGGTTGGTGGGAGAAATTTTGAGCACTAGTTGTAGTCGATGAATAAATGGATTAGAGAACAGGCATTTTTGTTTTTATTCATAATAAAATCCATTTGAAATTTTGAACTAACAAAATCTATTTAATTTTAATTGCAGGCAAAATAATGGTCGATTGTCATGTAAAAATTTGTTTTTACACAAATACCAGTATTTTAAATATTTTCAGAACTATCATCAAGCATACAATAAGTGTCTGATAAACAATATTAATATTTCTTAGAATATTGTGCAGTCAGATATTTCGAAAATTACCACTCATTTCGGTTCTTCACTTGAAAAAAATATTTTTTTAAATGAAAGTAAAATGGTATTATACTTTTTTAGAAGCGCAATAAAATGTACAAGTTTTTGATATTATGGGCAAACTTTTGGTAGTACATTTTTTTTGCACCAGGAATGTTGGAATTAGCGTTGAATTTATTGAAATTTGAAACTTTTTACGAAAAACATATTTAAAATTTAAAATAATGTATTAGTTAGATGCAAATGTATTTTTATTAAAAAGGTAAGATATTCGGCAACAATAAATTTAAATAAAAATTAGAAAAAGTTATGAACATTTTTTAAACATATTTTTTTTATTTTACATTCTGAAAATTTAAAAATAATCAGAAATAAATTAATTACTTCTAAACTAGGAATGACTTAGAATCTAAAGTAGGTGTTTCTGATAGGCACTGATCTCTTCTATCCCCACTATTCGTTTGATCCACTACTTACGGGACACCCTGTATATGTTACAGCGCCAGTGGGGAAGGTTCTTGCGACACATGCTTTTAAATAGTATTGGAAAAATTGCTCAACTATTATTGTGATGAGAGGATTAATCCAGGCTCGAATCACAAGATTTGCGTGTAGTTTTATTTTATTGAGGCATTTAATAACATAATAAATATAAAAAGTAACATATTATTGCCTGCTTGGTTATCCTTCCAACTTTGATTTTTAAAGTTGTTTAGATTTTTAACTTACTATATTCATGATTGCGGTTTACATTGTTTTTGTTCTTTTCCTTTAACTGTTCTACCAAAAATTAAAGTTCAGTAGAAGAATTTCACCTTATGACATACAATATTAGGTAATGCAATTTTTTTTTTTTCGAAATGATAACATAAAATATTATAACATGTCAAACTTAGAAGTAAATACTATGCATATGATAAGTCTTATTTTAATTACATAGAATCATCATGGATCTGGCCAAGGAGCAGCTGAACATTTTAACAAATTTGAAGAAATGAAGAGTCAACTGATTAATCTAAGAGAAATAATAATAGCTAAGGAAGAAGACGAGCAACGTCTTCAAGAAGCTGTAGACAAGAAGTCAAACGATCTGGATGCACTTCAGCAAGACCTTCTTTACTGGAAAAGTATGTTACTTGTAGAGGAAAATAAGTGAAAACATTTCTTTTCGTTTTCCTCTTCTAATGATATTAACAAATATTCCTATACTTAGGGCCGATTTTTTAAATCCTGAGATAGTACCTTTCGGACTGATAGTACAAATTCACGTTTGTCAAAAGACGGATAGACATTTCCGGAAAATTATATCTTATATATTATCCGACTATAATTTTACTAATAAATACATGGACTTACTATATCGGATGGGTAAGCAGAAGCGTAAATAAATCCGTCGAATAGTTATATGACTGTTTATCGGACTATTGAAAAATCAGCCCTTATAATAATATTTACAGAAATTACACTGAATGAAAGGAATTATAGGACGTGTGAATTATAAATGTGCTTATCAGTAACTATATTGGGTATTCTTGGGCGCGCGGAAGGGTCTTTTGTTTATTTATTTCCCTTTATTAATGTGTCATTGCTGCACGGTCGATTTATCATGCATACATATCACATTTTTTGATATTTTATTCCATTATTTCAGCAATTAACTAGTTGTAGTTTTAATGTAGAGTACAAAGCTTGCTATTTTAACAGACAATGTTTAATGTACCTAATAGATTTTTTTTTATATGACTCAATTAAATACGTAGTTTGAGATTCGGTGCCAATATCATAAAATGGTAAATAACTCCAAAATTAAATCGTTGAGGGCAACTTTTTAGGGTTTATTTTCCAAAGGGTGCCAACGGAACCCTATTACTAAGCGTCCGCTCTCCGTCCGTCCGCCCGTCCGTCCGTCCGTCCTTCTGTCACAGGGCTGTATTTCATGAACCGTAAAAGTTAGTCAGCTGAAAGGCACACAGAGTGTGTATTGATTTTGCTGCTATAACAAAAAATGGGTAGAATGAACAAATTAGGCCCCTAAAAAAAACTTTTTTTTTGTTTTAAATCTCATACGATAGTACGGAACCCTTCGTGTGCACACTAGAAGCTAACATGAGATCTGCTTATACGGTAAAACTCCTACTCCTACCCACCTCATCTACCTACTGCAAATGAATTTTGTGACTTATGAAATACGTACACTATTAACCTACACGAAATGCCAAGCGGTGAAAGCCGTGCTAACGGACAAGTCGAAAGGTTTATGTTAACACTACCGACTGTTTTACCATTGCTGAAAATCATCAAAACAGATTATGGAAGGCCATTGGATACATTCAGCTAGCTTTAAATCGTACCGTCTCTAAGAGCAGCGGTAGAAGATTGAATTTCTGATGGGGTTTAACAAATCTTCTCCTCACATTAATTTTGAAATTGGTGGTGCTCCTTAGAGCTCTAAGGAGTACGGGGTGGGCTTCGAAGAGACGAAAGGGTGCGGTAGTGCTCAACCGAGCCAGCCCGATAGCGGCGACGGCGAGACCCCGGGACGCGACTGGCGCCACTGCCGGCAATGGGCGGTCTGTCGCGGCGAGATTCGCTCGCGCCGGGGCGCGCCAACAACAAGATGGCTGCCTGTCGTGGCGCTCTCCCATTGGCTCTGTCATGTCACCTGATTTTCGCTAGGCGCGCGCGAAGTTTGCCATGAAGGAGACAGCATCCTTGAATTTCTGAGTAGCAGAAAGAGACGGTACCAATATTCGTAGATTGTTGTTTTGTTTCTAGAAGGTTTCGACGGTTGGTGCCCTTGAAACGTGTATGTTTCTATTATGTAGATAAATATAAATGTCCATTGTGAGTAGGCATAGGTACTGACATTGTTCGGAAGGCTACCGTAAGCGTAGTCAAGAAGAATATGACATAAAAATATTAATAATGCATAAATATTAAAATTAATAAAGTAACGTGTGTTACAGTACAGGCTATGTAACATTGTAGATGTAATAAAACCTAATTTGTAGCGGAAATAGTGGACTGTATAGATTTGAGCCCACTTACCAGCTCTCTCCAGCCGCACCTTCAGGAATCTAGCGCTCCAAGCAGGACACCATCAGACTCTTGCACGACGGGACAAAGGTAGTACTGCGTAGATGTGCATCATAGAAATAACCCCTTGTATTTAATGTCAAGATTAAGGTCCAATGTAGACCAAGTTCCGAAATTAAATAACATTTTCTTTTCATTTGCGTTCTGATTGTATCTAATTTATTTTTTTTTCAAATAACAAACTTGACTTAACAATAATTTAACATTTTTTACAGGCAGCTATGAGGAACTTATAAAATTCAATACAAATTTTGAAGAAAGCCAAGAAAAAAGTATCTCTCTTGCCGTTGATTTAAAACAGAAAAGTTTAATGGTTAAAGACTTACATTATAAATTAGATGAAAAAATTGAATACATTAACATGTTAATTAAAAATGTCGACAAATCCGTGGAACAAAATGAAATATTAAAGAATAAAATCAAAGAACTACAAAATGTTATCTCAAGCTATGCAAAAAATAATAGAAACATAAAATCATCACAGGAATCACTTATATTTCAGAATGAAATATTATCAGATAAAGTTAACCTTTGCGACCAATTGAGCAAAGAATCGATCGTTATAAAACAATCCTGTAGCGCTCTCGAAAATGAAAATGATATTTTACGATCTAAATTGACATCAAAAACTGCAGAACTCAGCAAATTACGAAACACTTTCGAGGACCTATTTAAACGTATCTCGATTCTAAATAAAAATGAAGTATATGATAGCTCACCATTAGGTAAAGACATCGAAGAAAATAAAGTTATGAAATTAAACCTATCGACATCTATCGATTGTAAAATCAATGAAATCTTCGAAACATTATCAGGATTTGAAAGTTTAATAGAAAAATATCAATTATTTTACAGTTATTATTCTAGTTTGGAATATGATAAAAAAAATCTTATTGATAAACTCAATAAACAATCGGAAGAAATAATAAATAATAATCGTTATATACGGAAAAAAGATGAAGATAACCAAACAATTAAATCAAACCTAACCAAGCTGAAAATATCGTACGATTCTCAAATAAATGGCCGGACACAAGAAGAAACTACTTTAAAACTCAGTAAAGAGCATAATGAAAACTCCAATGTTATTCAAACCCAGAAAAATATCATTCTCGAAAAAGACTCAATCATTGCCCAGTTAATTTCAAAACAAAAGCACGAAAATATGTTGATTAAGCATTTAGACGAGGAGTTGGTTAAGATTAAAGTGGAAAGTGAAGATGTTCTTCAAGAAGTTACAGATTTGAAAGCTGAAATTATAATGAGTTTTGAGACAGTTGAAGAAGAATTCAGTAATATTTTCAGAAACATAAATGCATATAAATTCGAATTAAAAGCTAAAGCCATCAAATTAAACCAATATCGCCATTCAAAAATGGAACTTGAAAAAATAAAAACCATTTTAGAAAAGCGTTGTGAAGAATTAGAAATCTCTTTGATTCAAGCAAGAGCAGTGGTAAGAATATTTTTTTAATATCAATGATTTATTTATTTCTGATCGTGTTTATTATTAAATGTTCGGAATGTGAGGTGTCAAATAAAATAAATATTTTGGGCACTAAAATATATTACATTGGCATGGCTGGTACCAGTATATTCTGGTTCAATGTTGTATGATATAACGAAATTGATACTAACCGAATGATTTTATTTGAACGCCAGGTTTGATCCCACCTAGGTTGGTGTATACCATCTCATTGAAGGAAAAAATATTAAAGTGGCAATGAAAATTGTACGTGTTTAACATCCATTTCAATGTATCAGTGCCAGTGCAAAGAGGTTCTGGCGACACATACTTTAAAAAAACAATCTTCAAAAATATGGGAAATTATTAGAGGTTTCTTATCGAAAAAAATGGCTCCCACTATTTCGGCTCAACCTGATTTGATTCAATGTGGTAGAGGATACACTGTCGTGGACCAACTTTTTGCACCAAATCTTCCAGGAAATAATTCAGCCCGACATAATCCAAAACGACACTAACCCGAGCGGAGCCGGGTACCGCAGCTAGTTAAAACATAAATCAATCATATAATTTTACCCTCTTTTTTCATTTAGGACACAGTGTCACCGCAAAACAATTTTAAAGACGAAATTGAACACATTTGTAAAGATATTAAGAGGCTTGCAGGTGAAAATGTCAAGCTAAAGAAAGAAGTTGATGAGTGTCAAGAAAAACATATCGAATCGGTAAGTAAGTCTTAACTGGTTATTAAGCATTCTACCTAGATGTTGATGATTGTGATGAAATTCCTGATCATCGGTCATTTATTTTCGGCTCAGTGTTCCCTAACCATTTTGACTACTAATCTACATTTTCCACCGGCGGCGCGGCAGGTGTGGCACGCGGCAGTATGTTGGTTGTAAAAGATCAAAGAGAAGTTATTTGTGAGAAACGTGGAAACTCATGAGTCTAGAAAAGAAGAATGAGAAAACTGAAGCTGACAACTGCAGCCAGGAACCGCAGGGTGTCCGTTCCTTGACGCTTGTTATTTGGCTGTCGAGAGAAAAATAACGTTTATACTTTCGCGATCTTTATATATTTAGTATTCGTTCAGGATGCAACTATGGACGAAATTGTACTCACTTCTCATGCCGTTCCCGCATCATAGTTGGTAAGCCGACCACGCCGGCGAACACAGCAAAAACATGGCGTCGTGTTAATTTTGGATAAAATTGGTGATATTTAAAAATCATAAAATTTCGATTGAAGGCTAAAACCGAGAAAAAATATTCCTTCACATCGTTTCAGTGAAGGTCTTTTCGGACAATGTCGTTTTTTTTTTGCTCTGTCATTTGACAGGCGTCACCGCCTATTATGTTAGAAATGCAATAATTCCTAAATTACTGAGATTGAGACTCGGGATGAGACAGGTTAGGGGACATGAAAACTGGTTTTGCCGTTCTCCTTTAGAAGTGGAGATAGATAGGTTTAGGGTTTAGTGATATATGGCAGCACGGAGTGATGATCAATTATAGCAGTTAAATTAATTAACTGTTTTTGGCTCACATTGTGTATTGAGTAACACATGGTCAAGGCAGTTTTTCTTTCGGGTAGGTATTACGTGAGCTGTGAACTTCCCAATCAAGTTTCACATCAATATTTATATCTCCTAGTAAGATATTTCGGCCGCAGGAACATTTAGCGAGAATGGATTCAAGTGAGACTAAGAACCGGTCAGTATTTGTAAAACATGGGGCCTATAGTGGCAATAATGGTGATCAGTACGCAGTTAGCGTCTGGGAACTTCCAACGAGGCATCGTTTTTGTTAATAAGATTTTAAGGTAAAGCAAGTATATCCTTGCAATGGTGTCGCAAGGAAGCCTAGCGAGTTCCAACCTTCTGTGAATACTATTACATCCGGTAAAAACTTCAATCTAGTCATAAGTACACTAAAGCCGCTGAAGTTTCGATCGAAAGTTATAACAATCGGCAGTATTACAGTAAAATTGATATAAGCATAATCTGATAGGTTTGATGAATATTACAACCATTTTACAAAAAACCGGTATGGGTGGCTGTGCTTAGTGAAGAAAGGTATAAAGTAGCAAATTGCTACAGATAAGCGCAGCCAGTGCCTGTTTATTTTATCACCAGTTAGTCGTTACATATTGTTAATATAAAATAAAATAATAATAAAATAAAATATTCCAGGAAAACTTAATATTATTCTTATCAGAAAACGTATTGGGACGAAATCATAAAATTATCATGCTCGAAAACTATATTAACCAGCTAGAGGACGAGATGCTTGACCTCCTATGCGCCGTCAGTGGTGCCGACACTGCCCCCGAGCGATTTGAGCTCAGCGCGGCTACAAACGACGTCACTGACGCCGAAGACGCTGCCATCGAGAGATTTGAGTTGAGCACCGCTAACAGCATTGCAATCGACACCTTTACTGCCGCCGAGCTTTCAGAGAGTAGCACCGCTAACGATATTGTTACTGATGCTGATGCTACTTCCGAGCGATTTAAACTCGGTGCCGTTACGGCAGCCATCACTGACACCGACGCTGCAGCCGAGCGATTTGAGCTCAACGGCGCTACCAACGTCATCATTGACGCCGAAGCTGCCTCCGAGCAAACTGAATTCAGCATCGCTACCGACATTATCACTGATGCCGACGCTGCTACTGTCAACGCCGCTACCAACTTTGTCACTAACGTCGCCGCCGAGCAGCGAGGGCTCAGTGCTGCTGTTCCGTTAGTTAGTGAGACCTATGGCGACGCCGCCTCCATCGCAGCCGTCAACGCTCTGCTCGAGCTGCAAGAGCTATGCGAACAGCGTAAGTCGTAAAAAAATAATACATTTATGTATTAATACCTAACTCTATACTCAACAGTTAAGGTGGCCCAACCCGCTCAATTCCCTATACAAACGGGGAAAGAAGATCACGCCCATATTTCTTATCAGAGATCCAAATTTTGCTCAAAAGAGCTTTATGTCTGATGACCGTTGGTATTGTAAAATTGTGTTTGGTTTCTAAGTTATAAGGTCCGAAAGTTCGAATTTTTCGCGCGTTTTATGCAATAACTTTGGTGGTTTATTACGCAATGATAAAGTAAGCAAATCTTAAAAAGATTAGTCATCATATATAGCTTATTACCTCAAGATTTATAATCTATTTGGTTTTTGTTATATTTTTGACTACAGCGGTCGTGGTTTACTTTTAGCTATAAGTCGTTTTGAAATCAACATTTTCGTAAATCTTACCAAACCATGTGCATAGTGCACATTATCTTTATTGTGGACATGTTGCATCTTCCTCATCACGGAGCCTGTCTTTTTCTTTGAAACAGAGAAGGTCCTAGAGCGCAACAGCACGGTTTTGTACAGTGCCCGCGAATGAGTTAGTCCCGCCGGGTTGGGCCACCTTAAGCCTGGATAAACATAGTTTGATCACTACCTCTTCTTTTGTATGCAACCTGGCATGGATGGCTAATACCACACAATTACCGTTATGATATTAGGTCAATACACCACATTCCCGAAATAATCAGATGCCATGCCTCCCACGGGCTTTCACCTTCCCATTAAGAGCACGGCTACACTTGACTGGATGGGAAACAAGGACAATGTTTCATTTCCGCTGCAGCCATAGGTTCATCCTGTGCGGTAGGAATAACCCGGATGGGCTTAGTCCTACCACATGGTAGAGGAAGGGGACCTACAGTTTTACCTTCCGTTCCAAACCATGAGACTTCTCGCACTAAGCGATACCTAATCTAGCCCAAACATTTTCATTATAGAAATAGAGTCTGTGTATGTTCTGTGAACTTACGCCCGAGTGGTGCCGATGATCAAATTACACGCTCCCGTCAGTCGGCGATTTCTTTTGAACTTCAAAACTTCATGCAGCATTTAATTTAGTGTCTTTTGCCAACCCTAGCGAAGACCGTACTCCGCACTTATCATCATGAAAATATTTATAAAACTCTTTAAACATTTTCAGATTCAAAAGAAGTTCGTCTTTTAGAAAAAGATATCCAGCGACTTAATAAATTTAAACAATCAGCAGAAAATGAATTATCTGCAACTAAACTACAATGCCTAAAAGAGAAAAAGGTGTATGGCCTGTTAGCATCTAAACTGGAACTAGAAAAAGAACAAACTATAACTGAATTAAAGTTATTTCAAATGAATGCAATTAATTATGATAATACAAAAAAATTAGGAACTGTTGAAATTCATCATGCCTCGTTGGATAAAATGTCTTGCACATTGTATACGCAACGATTAAAGACTTGCTTGGAACAAACTTTACTAAAAGTTCAGACTTCGTCACAAATACTGCTTGATAAAACTGACGAAGCTCAATATATCATCAAAAAAGAAAACCTTAACATAATGAAAGAAAACGACGAGGCAGTTGAAGAGAAAATAAAAATGGAGAACATTATTTCTCAACAGAAAAACGATATGAATGAACATAATAAGCGCAATAAACAAATTATTGAAGGTCTTCAAGCCGAATTGTTCAATGAAAAATTAATTATTGATAACATGAAGAAATATTCTTCAGACTTAGAAAAAAGACTGACTGAGAGAATAGAAACCTTAGACATTCGTTATGAAAAAAATAATAATGAACTATCTCATCTACAAAACACTAACAATCTGAACAAAATAATTCCAATTCAAATTGAACAATTAGTTAAGGAAATATGTAATTATTCGTACGAAGTAAGAGAGATAAAATATAAAATTAACCAATATATTGAAAAACGAAAACAAAGGAGTGTGAATAATACTGTTGTTAAAAAAACACAAACTAAATTGAGTTATACTCGTTATCGATCTGAAAGCACTGCAAAAGAAGTCGAACAGAATCGGATTTTTAGTGATTTATTCCAACATAGCACTA
Source organism: Incurvaria masculella (assembly GCA_946894095.1). Classification (NCBI taxonomy): domain Eukaryota; kingdom Metazoa; phylum Arthropoda; class Insecta; order Lepidoptera; family Incurvariidae; genus Incurvaria; species Incurvaria masculella. Next base: position 24,804,492 of record OX335645.2, on the reverse strand, counting down.
ACCTTTCGAGCACCTATCAAGATATAAATAATACATCTAAATGCTTATTTCAAGACTCTAAATATAATTCTGAATATTACAATCAATACATGGTTCCTGAAAGATTGGAAATGAAAGAATGTATACTAACGGAAATTGAAATAGAAAATAGTAATAAATCGAATCAATCGTTGACAGATGATAACAAACTGGAGATGACAATAATGAATGAACAAGAAATCTCAATAGACACTAATTCAATTATTTTCAACGACAAAATATTCAAAGAAAAGGTCAAATTATCTTTGTGCTTAAAAGAAAATAATGAATCGTTAACATTGTCAGATAGGAATATATTGATGGGGTCATATTCGCTTTTACAGAATAAGACAGATTTTTTAAAAATATTTGATGAAATTATTGACGTACATGGACAAGAACTAATAGAGGACACGACAACGAGTTCTTATAATTTAAAGTATAAATACCTTCATATCAAACCAAATGAATATAAGCCCGTCGATAAAAAAAATACAGAATATTCAGTTACGGGAAATTTAAAAAAAAATACCCAAAGTGCACTCTCAAATGACACATTTGGCAATAGATTGAAATTGAACGAAAATGTTGATAAAAATGTACCTCCGCATGAAATTAATGTTCAAAAAAAACAATTCATTCAAGATACAAGAAAACATTTCAATAGTGCAGTAAAGTTTAGCCTAGATGATAATTTAGACGTTAATGACGGCGACTCCCAGATATCAAGCGGCGCAATTCAAGATAACAAAAGGACATCGAACATGGCTACCAGCGAAATTTCTGTCGAAGCACACACTACAAATCATAAAAATATTGTCAATTGTTATCCTGCTAGAGCAAATTTTCCAGACTACAAAAATTTAAATAAAATTGAATACTATGAAAAGGAATTAAAGCTGTCAGAAATGACATTAGCTCGAGCTGCAAAGGACTTTTCCGCTAGAATCAACGCAATAAAAGTGCAATATGACACGAATATCAAACGAATAATGAAAAAACACCACGAAGGCGTCAAGAAAATGCAACGTTTTCATGAGGATAATCTTAAAGATATTTTAGTTACACATGGTAATGAACTCGAAAGTTTTAAAGCATTAATTTTTCAAGCAAACAAGCAAGCAGACACGTTACAAAAAGAAATTAGATACCTACATAAGCAATCATTAGAAACAGCCCCTATTCCAGGCGGAGGATCTGAAGTAAGTTATCATTTTTTACCACGAATTTAATGCTTTTGCATATTTTTCAGACCATTTCTCAAAAATCAACATTTACATATTCAAATAATTTTATTGACATTATCATTACCTAACTAATCTAACCGTACTATTTCCCGTAAAAGTGTTATGATTTCACGAAATCACAACCAATGTTGTGTTCATTTAATTAAATTTTTTGTACTAAGCATGTACGTCGTTTATTCCAAGGAATGTGACATGTATGTATGTATACTCGACCGGGAAGCAAGGACTCTTAAATACTATTACTTATATTAATTCATAATTATAATCTTAAATACTATGTTAGTAGGAGGCATTGATTACGGGAAGAGGGACTGCAGGAGAATTCCAAATTATGGGTATAAAGCAGGTGGCGAAATTGGTTAGACTCAATACCCGCGAATGGTATGTTTTGCTGGTTCGGGTCTAGCCTTGCAGTATATTCGTAAAGTAGTTCTTTTTACAGGAATCTTTAATTAATTTGTCCTTGCTTCCCGGTCGATTATCCATAATTAATACTTAATAAGACGAGAAGTTAAATAGAAATCACAAAGACTCAACGCACGTGGAAGGCATCCTTCCACGTCCGCTAGTAAAAGTAATATCAAGCCTGGAAACATGAACATTTTAAAAATTAGTGGTTATGTAGCCCTACTCGCTCCATGCGTATGCACATTTATGACATAAGACCCTAGCTTGAACAATCGTTTCCGATAAGTGATCGTTGTGAATAATTAGTTTTCTTATTAGCATTTTTCTGCGAACATGATTATCAGAAAAACTTGACAATGAATCATTTTATGATTTAGATATACTATATTAGATGGGCCTTGCCATTGAAATTCAAGCCTAATATTGATTCAAACAAATTAAGCACGTTAACTCTAAGAATATAAGCGGTGAGAGTATTATTTTTAAATTAAATTTAATTCACTAATCTTAATTCACTAGCCCTGAATTCTAATTTCAAAGACCAACTATTATTAATCTAAATCATAAAATGGTTCCAGGCCAAGTTTTTCTCGATAAGTTTTTTTCTCGATAACTTGGATAGTTATTTACAATGGAAACTAAGAATATAAAATAGCTTATTTTAACGTATTGAAAAGGCTATTAAATTTATAATTACGTTTAGATAATAATATGTAAGTAAACAATAGTTGCTCACTATGTGCAGGGTAATTGATATTATTATTGCTTTGGATATTCAACTATGCTATTAATGTGTTCTAACAGCAATCACCAAACACAAAAACAGAAATAAGAATCAAATCAACTCGTAAACTCATTGAAATGGTCCAAGACTCAACATGTTGGTCAAAAACGAACGTTGAAGCTTACAACGTGAAGCCGTGTCAGTGTGCGAAGGCACAAGCGGGGAAGGCGCACGCGCTGGCGACGCACGCGCGCTCCTGACAGCCGAACGCAATCAGCACGCTCCTTTACTTAATGAGGTCCGAACATTTAATTCCATCTTACATTCTAGTCGATCGGTTTGTCGTAAACGTTAATTTAGATGACACCTGGGACTACGGGCTCAGGCTGTACTTTGAAGGAAACATTATGACAAGAAATTCATTCCATAGTTTCTATTCACACACTCACGTATCATGATATTTCAGAAACCACTGAACCTAGAATCTTGAAAATTTCTGAGTGGCATCCGTTTACGGCGAAAACGCTCAAAGAAAGGATTTTACAAAATTTGATTTTAAAGGGGGTAAAAGAGGCCAAAATTTACACATTTTCATACAACACTTTGGCATTAAACACGGAATCTCCCGAACCACTGAACAGAAAAAAAAATGTTTTGGCAGTAGCTTTCTTTTAAGGTCACAATGCTCGCTAAGAACGGATTTTTCGAAATTCTTTAGGGGGTAAAAGATGACAAAAAAGACACGTTAAAACCACCTACACACTCATTTAGAAATCTGCGAAACCTATGAAACGTAAAATGTACATAGTGGCGTCCTGTTAAGATGAGAACAAGTCCCGAACTACTGGAGCGCATACACACATAAAACTAGAACCAGTTTACTTTTACGAATTACAAACCAAATTCCTTTTTCTGGCGTGCCAGCCACCTATTTAGCGAAGTCCAGAATAATGTCGACCTATTCACCTCCAAGTCGGTTCAACGATGCGGTTCAATAAAAAACAAATATATTCAAGCTTTTCTCCGGACTTAGGGATGGCTCCGGGCTGCTTATAGGGATTATTCTTACTAGTTTTTGCATCACTAGCCCCTCACTTTCAGAAATTGTCATTAACTACTTTAAGGGCTTATTAGGGTTCCGTACCCAAAGGGTGAAAACGGAACCTCATGGCTGAAAGCATTGACGTACTTGGTTATGTCGATGGTTGAAAGGCTACACTGCATTGATGAGAGAAGTGGAGTTTGTGGCGAATTATGTACATATTTTAAGATATTATTGATTGTGAAATGAATTTTATATCATATTTTATTAATTATTTGGTATACTTGTTTGTTTTGACTGAGGTGTTTTCATATTTCACGAATTATATTATTTTGGTTGATTTTGCATGAATGGTATTGAAATTAATAATGAAAACTAGTTAAACATTATAAAGGATTACATTTGAGAATAATTGTGAGCACATTGATGCGTGTATTTAGGATTTGAAAGTTATAAATTATATATTTCCTATTTGGATCGCTGTATCAATGATCTTGGCTAATCAGTGTAACCATTTCTTTTATAAACAAATGGGCGCGGGTGGGACATGGGTCCTGAGTCGGGAGTGGGGGAAGGAATAAAAACTCACGCGCATTCGAATTCAGGACCTCATTCCGGTGTCGACCGCCGAGCGCGCTGCACGCACGCTCTCCGCTCCGCTACCGCTGTCCCGCTGCGCAGCGCCATCTGTCCGCCGCGTCTACTCCAGTGACTCGGCACTGACTCATGCAGTTAGCTGTCGAACCGCTCGGCTGACGCGGCGCCGAAGATGGCAGACCGCAGCACCCACCGCGTCGGGAGTGCAGCGTTGAGCGGCGTGAGCCCTTGCTCCGCCAGCTCCGCGCACTCCCAACCCGCCGCACCGGCTCCGTTGCAGCGCGACCCGCGCCTCGTAAAAAGCCGCCTCCCTGTCCCCGCACTCACCGTTCGGGACAACGAACGAAGCAGCCCACCCGCCTCGCTTCCGATGGACACGCAGAGCGACCAGCCCGCTCGCGCCTCGCCGTACCCGGCCTCCGCCGACGCCATCAAAGCGATCCGGAGGAGACGCAGCCGCTCGGCCGCATCTCCCCGCCACGCTCCATCTACGGGCGCCATTGCTGCCGCGGCAGCAAAGCTTGCCACAGCAACAGCGAGCCCAGCAACGCCCACCACCCCCGCTGCCTCGAGCACCGAACAGCGTCCCGAAGAGGCACGCCAGCTCACCCTCGCAGCAGCGAGCCCCGCCTCGCCACCCGCCGCCGCAACGGCGCGCCCCGCGCCGCCACCCGGCACCACCCCCGCAACCACGAGCGCCGCACTGCGACCAAACGCCGCGCGACCGCTCACATTCGTCCCAGCGAGCCCGGTCGCGTCGCAAGCCTCCGCAGCAGCGCAGCCGCCAGGAGAACCATCGCCGTCCTACGCGCTCGCCCTCAAACAAGCGAACGGCAAACGAGCAAAAAAGAAGCCCCGACAAAATGGCGACGAAAGTAAAGAAGAGGAGATGGACACGTCGCCACCCGCAGCGGTCAGCGAGCCCAGCCCTCCGACCAGCCGCCAGCCTCGCTACCCACCACTAGTGGTCGAGCGCATGCCCGAATGGGTGCGCCACTTCCGGGCTCTGAGGGACCGCCTCGGCCACGCTCCCAACGCGAGACCGCTCGCCAAAGGCGTCCGCTTCGAGCCCACATCAGCCGAGGAGTACCGCATCATCCAACGATACCTCTCCGAGCTGGAAAGATTGGAGATCCTAGCCTGGTTCTCCTACTCGATCCCGGCCGAACAGGACGCCAAAATCGCCATCCGAGGACTGCCCCTGGACACCACGCCAGAGGAGGTCTCCCAAAACCTGCAAGAAAAAGGCTTTCAGGTTACCTACTGCCGCCGCATCCCGCCAGCCAAAGGCAGGCTGGGCGGCCCCTTCTTCCTGCAACTGAAGAAGACGGCCAACTGGCAGGATATCTACCAGCTGGAGGAGATCCTCTTCATGCGCGGCATCACCGTCGAGGCATGGAGAGGAAGGAGGAACGCCCCAGCCCAGTGCCACAGGTGCCAGCTGTTCCGCCACAGCAGCCATAACTGCCACCGCCCGGTCAAGTGTGTACGCTGCGGCGAAGGACACCTGGCCAAGGAATGCCCTCGCCCTCGGGAGGACAAGCCAACCTGCGCAAACTGCGGTGGTGAGCACACCGCAAATAACAGAAGCTGCCCTGCCTACCGCAGCGAGGCCAGCAACCGCAAGGCCGGGACGGTAGCCTTATCCAGGCCAGCGCTGCCCGCCCGCCCTCGTACCGAACCCGAAGCCAGCGCCCCAGCCGCCACTGCGCCCACCACACTACGTCCGGCCGCCAACTCTGGCGAGAACCGGAGTGGGAGATCTCAGAGAAAAAAGAAGAAGAAGAAGAACACCAAGAAGACGGTAGCAGACCTAGCACCGACAGCCCAACCGCCAAGACCCGCAGCACTGCCCGCACAGCCGACTGCAAGGGAGGCCACGGTCAGCCACACAGCGGCCACTGAGGAAACCACCGCCACCAAGCCCGCTGCCCCGACTCACGGGCAGTCTCCAGCCAGCGTGATTAGTCTGTGCATGCAGCTAATCACCCAAATCCTGGCCCTCGCCCACGAGGGAAAAGACATGGCGCCGCTGATGGCAGCCATCACTGCGAGCCTGGCTGCCTTCAATGGATAGCCGGGGCCTCCGTATTCTCAACTGGAACGCCGATGGCCTGCGAAGCAAGCAGGGCGTCCTCCGCACCTTCCTCGCAGACTGGGACATCGACGTGGCCCTAATCTGTGAAACGCACCTGCGCCCGGAAATACGAATTAAATTCGCCAACTATCTACAGGACGGACAACGTCTCGCCAATAAACCGGGCCTACAGGGGCACGGCAGTCCTAGTCAAGCGGAGGATTATCCACCAACCGGTGGACACACCGCCACTGACCTCCCTATATGCAACCGGCATTCAACTGAGGACCCCTGGAGGAGAGCTCCGCCTCTTCGCTGCGTACCACCCTCCAGCGATCGACGTGCACGTCGCAGACATCCACGCACTACTGCAGGGTGACTGCGCAACACTGATCGCCGGAGACCTCAATGCGAAACACACAGTGTGGAACTCCTCCAGAATAAACACCAGTGGACGAGCCCTGCTGAGCGACGCCGAAGCCCACGGCTACGAGATCTCGGGCCCCAGGCAAGCTACAAGGACCCCGGCCCAGGCGGGTCTCACAGCCGACGTGATCGACATAGCCATCACGAAGAACTTAAGACAGCTACTGACCCAAGAGGTCCACTACGACCTCACGTCGGACCACCTGCCGGTGATCCTGAGCCTGGAAGCAAGCCCAGCAGCGGCCGCCCCACCCCACCGCCCCCGCAAGAGGGTGGACTGGACCCAGTTCGCCGACAAGCTGGAAGTTACAACGGCCATCCGGCCAGTAACGACGGCCGAAGACGTCGAGGCCGCCGCCACAGCGATACGGCGAACCATCCAGGACGCCCTCGAAGCGAGCTCGACTCCGGTTGCACCCAGAGCACCCCGCTTCGACCTGCCTCCCATCATCAGGAGGCACATAGAAGAAAAGAGGCGCCTCCGGAGACGCTGGCAGGAGACCCGGTGTCCCCACACGAAGGCCCAATGGAACGCTCTCTGCGAGAGGGTGTCGCAAGAACTCAACGAACACCGCGGACACAGCTGGGAGCGATTCATCGAATCAATCCAGGACGACCGCCCCAGCATAGCAAGGCTGAACCGCAGCCTCTCCTCGACACCCGCGCCAGTGAGACCGCTTCTGGCAGCCGACGGGACACCGCGCTACCTCGCAAAAGACAGGGCCGAGCTACTGGCGGACCACCTGGAGCACCAGTTCCAGCCAAACCCAGCAGCCGACCAGCCCCACGCCGAACGCATCGAGAACCAAGCCGCGACCTTCCTCGGATCCAGCACCCCAGCCGGCGAACCGCACATCTTCTTCACCCCGCAAGAGGTGAAGAAAACTATAAGCCGGCTGAACAAAAAGAAGGCGGCCGGAGAAGACGACATCCCCAACACAGCCCTGACACACATGCCGCGGAAAACCATCGTGGCAGTGACGGGGCTGTTCAATGGAATCATCCGCTCCGGCCACTTTCCAAACACATGGAAACTGGGGAAGATCATCGCCATCCCCAAGCCCGGCAAGAACACCAGCCTCGCCGCCAGCTACCGTCCCATCACGCTGCTCCCGACGCTCTCCAAGGTGTTCGAGAGACTTCTGCTGAGCCGCCTACTACCACACCTTCACCCGAGGGATGAACAATACGGGTTTCGACCCGGCCACTCCACGACCCTTCAACTGACCAGGATGATCCACGCCATGACCAACACGCTCAACAAGAGCGAGGGCGCGGCGGCGATCTTCCTGGACATGGAGAAGGCGTTCGACCGCGTATGGCACGCGGGCCTCATCCACAAGCTGGCGAGCACCACAGCACCGAGGGCAGTCACGAAGGTGATCGCCTCATTTCTGAGTGGCAGGCGATTCGTGGTAGCAGTCGAAGAGGAGCTGTCGTCGGAGCGCCCCATCACCGCCGGAGTCCCACAGGGCAGCAGCCTTTCACCCTGCCTCTATTCCCTCTACACAGATGACATCCCGAAGGCCGACAACGTCGGCCTCTACCTCTTCGCTGACGACGCAGCGTTCGTTGCCACGTCACTCAACGCAGGTCACGCAGCCGTGAAACTCCAGCGCCAGCTGGAACTTCTCCCCGGGTGGCTTGCGAAGTGGCGCCTCGCAGCCAATGCAGGGAAGTCCCAAGCGCTGAAGCTGGGACACGGCAGCGCCAAAGCGACCAAAAAGCTGACGTTCCTCGGCCAGGAACTGACGTGGCAACCTAAGGTCACCTACCTCGGGATCGCCATCGACCAGAGGCTAACAATGCAAGCGACCGCTGCCAAAGCACGAAACTCCGCCCAGAACGCGCGGTACAAGCTGCAGCCGGTCCTCAGCTCGAGACTCCCGACACGCGCCAAGATAGCTATATACAAAACGTATATCAGATCTCGCCTTACGTACGCAGCCCCGGCCTGGTACCACCTTCTGTCGGCGACCCACAAGAAACACCTACAAGCCCAAGAATCCACCGAGACCTTAACTGGCAGCAGCTCGACGCCTTCGTCGGGCGCCTAGCGGGCGCCATGTTCGAGAGAGCCGATAACTCGACCCTCCCGAGAGTGCACAATATAGCGCCCCTCCACGCTAGGCCGCCAAACACAAGACGAGAGCTGCCGCGCAGCCTAATACCGCCTGCCGCCACCGCAGCCACCACAAATCCGCCCGCAGCCACAACAAACAGGCCCTGCCCACTCGTCCTCGAGCGAGTGAGGGCCCTCGGTCGCTGGTCGTACGACGACCACTAGCGCCCATAAAAACCAGGGACGACCACACCAAAGGCTCCAGCGACGGACCAGTTGAAGCTGGTCGCGAATAGACACCTGGGCCATGAGGCAAAGCCTCGATGCCCACAAACCGCCCCACCCAACTAGGGGCGCGAAGATAACAGAACGGGAATTCAGGACAGTCGAACAAATTCGAATAAGTATTAGTGTTTATTTGCTTTGGACGCTTAGAGCTGCCTCGAAGGCGCTTGCTCCACATTTAAATATAGAGACAGTGAGATTTTTATTTAATTTGTGATTTTAATTGCAAGAACATTAAATGTAAATTTTTGATTAAGGTTAAAGTAATTTGTGTATAAATCTATTATTTCGGGCGCGAAAAATCTATATAGACTATAGACTTTTATTGAACGAGTGAACGGGGAAGCAGAGTTCCAGACCCCAGACCAGACAACAGATTGAACGCGAATCGATAAGTTTTTTTTGAACAGTAATTACTGAATAATATATTGCAAAAAACCATTGTGTATCTGTGTAAAATGTTGTATGTCTTTATTTTCAGAGCCTTTATTTTGTTTCAGATATTGTCTTGTTTTCTGCAGGTTTACAAATTTATTTATTTATATAAGTTTATTGTACTCAAAAAAACTCGGGCAAAAGGTACAACTTAATGCCGGAGGCATTTTCTACCAGTCTACCTTTGGGTATCGTGAGCAGTAGTGCGAGTAGTAACTATGGAGAAATAGCTTTAGAGGAAACATAATTCCTACACAATATACAACAAATACACATTATACTTAAACTTAAATGTATAACTTATATAACTGTACATAAATATAACTACATAAATATCAATAAATAAATACTAAATACTACATTTATATTTTATAAAAACAAATAAATGATGATACTTAATACAATATAATTAAAAGAAAATATATATATATATATTGGCAAAAGAAATAAAAAATAAAAATAAATACTGACAAACTAAAAGAAGTATGAGGGAGAAAATTAAAGAATCATAAAGACAGAAAATAAGCTTTGAGATATTTTTTTAAAAACATTGATAGAGGGGGAATTTCGTAAATGGGGAGGTAGCTGATTCCACTGCCTCGCAGCGTGCACTGTAAAGGAGTCTGAATACGTGGAGGATGTGTGCGAGGGAATGGCCAGTACCGAAGAGCTGGTCGATCTAAGTGGGAGACCATGTGAGCAAAGATATGAAAACCGATTACGAAGATACGAGGGAGCATTGGGATCATTAAGGATGCTGTAGAGAAGTGAAAGGACATGAGTATTCCTTCGGTGACGAATATCGAGCCATTGAAGACGAGTTCGGAATTCAGAGATGTGATCAAATTTACGAAGCCCAAATACATTTCGGTTTATTAATTTTGCCGTTTTGTTAATTTGCGTTTAGACTGCGTCGCGCGTAACGCGCGTAAAATAAGTCGATGCGGAGTACGATTAGAGTTTAGAAAAATGTTATTTAGAGAAATAAATGTCAATGGAAATTGTTGGCTTTAGATAGGAGATGGATTGGAGTGGTTGAATATTTTATTTAAATATGTGGATGTATAGTTTTACTGAATTGACAGATAGAGTGTGTTTGAGTGGATTCAATGGGATAGTTTTATTTGATATTTTGTGTGAACTAGTATTTTCAAATATAATGTTGAGAGAAGTACGAACGATGGGTATGTTTGATTAGGTTTTTCTTTGCTTTGCAATAGTTGAAATATCGTAAATGTAAATGTCGATTCACTTTGCTTTTTATTACCGTAGATATGAAACTTGAAGAAGGTTCTATTATTTTGGGTTAAATCATTAAATTATAAGACTTTGTTTTAAATTATAAATTCTTTAATTTTATTTAACCTATATTGCAGATTTCTAGGTGATATTTTATTACAAAATATTCAAGGACAACATCAAATAATTCAGTATTCAGTATTCAGTATATTTTATTGACAAAATGATTAAAGAAATGAAATGAAATGAAATGAAATGAAATATTTATTTTGTTACAATTATGGTCATGACCGTACATTTCCAGTACATTTACAGTACATTTCCAAAATTTGCGTCAATCAGAATCGTACAGTAGAAGATCGAACAATCAATCAGAATGTATCACCTCAAAATAAAATTATAATAAAGTTTAAGTTATTAACAAAATAATTCAATTCAGCGTAAAAATCGTGGGGTGCATTTTACTACTTTTCATAACTCTCCTCTCATAGATAGTTGCCAATAGAATGATTGTTACATTTACTTTATCAAGCACCCCACGCTATTTACTCTGAATTGAATTATTTTGTTAATAACTTAAACTTTATTATAATTTTATTTTGAGGTGATAAATTTTGATTGATTGTTCGATCTTCTACTACTGTGATATAAACTCTTTAAAATTAAAAATTATTTTATATTTTTTAGTTCGGTTAGCTATAAAAGCGTGTTTTTTTAGTTTTTTTAAACTATTATTTATTTTTCATTTTTTAGTTTGATTTATCAATTAGTTATTATTACTACAGAGGATCTATAGAATAATGTATTAATCCTGGCGGTCCTAATAAGGATAATGGGAAACTGTTATGAAATTATTGCATTGTTATCGGTCCTTGATACGTATGCAAAGTTTCAAATTAAAGACTTCTGGAAACTGGTGAAAATTAATCTCAAAGATTCCATTACATTCATAGATGTATACAACCCAAGCTTATATAAAAGCGTATTTTTAATAACTAGCTCTGTCTCTTTTACTCCACTACAGAGGATCTATAAAAGAATTTATGAATCCTGGCGGTCCTAATAAGGATAATGGGATACTGTTGAAATTATTGCATTGTCATCGGTACTTGATACGTATGCAAAGTTTCAAATTAATCAGACTTCTGGAAAATGGTGAAAATTAATCTCAAAGATTCCATTACATACATAGTTACATACAACCCAAGCTAATAATAAAAGCGTGTTATCCTGGCGGTCCTAATAAGGATAATGGGAAACTGTTATGAAATTATTGCATTGTCATCGGTCCTTGATACGTTTGCAAAGTTTCAAATTAATCAGACTTCTGGAAACTGGTGAAAATTAATCTCAAAAATTCCATTACATACATAGATACATACAACCCAAGTTAATAAAAAAGCGTGTTATCCTGGCGGTCCTAATAAGGATAATGGGATACTGTTATGAAATTATTGCATTGTCATCGGTCCTTGATACGTATGCAAAGTTTCAAATTAATCAGACTTCTGGAAACTGGTGAAAATTAATCTCAAAGATTCCATTACATACATACATACAACCCAAGCTAATAAAAGCGTGTTAAAAAAAAAAAGAAAACTCCGTACCTTTTGTTTTTGGTCTGATCCGTCAGTTAACTCTGTATGTTTTTACATCGAAGCCTATGGTTTTAACAGTCAGTCAGTCAGTCAGTCAGCGTGTTTGCGTCCACTCCTGGACATACGCCTCTCCAATGTTTTTCCAGTCCTCCCCGACGCACTTGATGTCGTCGTTCCACCTGGCGGGTGGTCTTCCCACACTCCGTTTTTCTGCCCACGGCCGCCAGTGTAGGACACGGTTACTCCAACGGTCGTTGTCTCTTCGGCTGACGTGACCAGCCCACTGCCATTTGAGCTTAGCCAACTGGTGTACAATATCGGCTACTTTAGTACGTTGGCGGATTGCCTCGTTACGCACCATATCCCCTAGCGATATTCCCAGCATGGCCACAGAATAAGTAATAGTGCATGGCTCGCTCCATTGCTCGCTCGCTGGCATCTTTCCACCTTTAGACAACGGCGACCGTCAGAGTCCACGTTTCACACCCGTACGTCATAACAGGGAGGACGCACTGGTCATATATTTGGGTCTTTAAATTTTGCGGGAGGTCGGACCTCAGAGCGAATTTAAGTTTTCCGAAGGCCGCCCAACCCATTGAGTCCGTCTCTCAACCTACTTCGCTGCTTATAACACTAACGGCTTTTCTTGTGTGTTATTAGGTGATGCGTTCATGTAGTTTAAATATTTATTTGTGTGGAAAAAATATAATTTGAAAAAAAAAATACCAGTATGTTTTAACAAAGACCGATTCATAGCAAACTACAATATTGACCGAGTCAATATTGTAGTTTGCTATGAATGTTAGTAATTATGATCAAGGCGTTGAGGCCACTTTCCCATTTTACTGATTTTAGTTCTAACAAAGATTATTTGCAGGATTATCGATTGGGAAGAGAGGTGCCCGAGCACACTTTCGACCGTCACCTCCTCCGCCGCTTCCGACGCCTCCTAGCTCCCGCTGCCCCCGCCCCGCTGCCGGCAACTCTACATCTGAAACCCAGTTTCAGCCAAGAGTTCTATCACAAGAGTTATATGAAATTATTATTTGGTTAAATTTGTGACTTAAATGTTTTGTGAAATCTATAGATATGTTGCAAAGATTTGTTTGAGTCATGAGGTTACTTGTTCATTTAAGATCATATTGGTGAACTCATATTAAACTAACAGTATACCAGCGAGAAATGATATGAAAATAAAGGAAGTTGTTGTGTTAAATTATTGTGTATTAGTCTTAGATGAAAAAGGAATGGATAGGGGACTAAAAAAATTTTACGGTCCGTCAAAAATACGCTCAGTCAGCTCATATGCTCTCGGTCGGGGTCAAACGTCAATCCATGCGCGTCAGTTGGGCAAGATTTCAAAATATCAACAAAATGCCTTCAACATGTTTTGTGTGGTTGACAAATGTCGAAATAACACTAATAAGCACAACAAGAGCAATGGAATCACATTCCATGTGTAAGTACAAGCATATTCAGTATATTTTTAGTTTAGTTGACCTGAAACCTTTTATGTGTTGTAAAGGCGCAAACAGGGTTGGCACAAGCAAACTTAAATTGTCAGTTCGATTTTTATTTTTGTTTTCATTTCAGTATTATAAATTGAACTAAATTTTATTTTAAAAACAAGTAGGGCTGCCACAAAACGATAGTCTACGTACTGTTCATTATTTTTTATAATGTCGTTTAGGATGTTTGTATAATATGTCTTAGTTCTGAGGCTGTGATAAAAAGGTACATCCTTGAAAATGGTCAAAATTTTGCATGTGACAGACAGCTCGTTTCCATAAAGATTAAAATTCTCAAGTCGTTTCTTGACTCAAAAGTCCTTTTGTCATTGAATGAGTATTCATTTCTTCAACCTGCTACATTTAATCATAGACTCCATCTTCTTAGGGCTATTATCGAAAAATATGTAAATGTAAAACTTTATCATATATTATGTATATGATAAAGTTAAAGTAATCCCCCAATCCGGGGATTAAAGCCGCGACAAAAGGACAAAAGCGTAATAAACTGAACCTATGTGAAGGAAATTAAAAACATTGTAAAAAGAAAGAACTTAGTGGTTTATCAAAATACCATCACACATTTACGGCGAACGGCAATAATCATTAACAGGTTTTACATAACACTGTACTGACTATTATTTGGACAATTTTTTAGCATCTAAAACGCATTGAACGAAATTTTTAAATGCATAAAATGCAAACATGGACAATTCAAGAATAATCAATATTATTTGTTTTGCAATGTTTGACCCATACTTGCAATACATTAATGATTCCCTCTTTGTGTTTATTTTATTTTATGATTTAAATATTTACAAACCGTGTATATTCGACTTTATTAATTTATCCTTAATATCGATGATTTTTACTCAGAAAAACGATGGTTTAAAGAATCATTCCATTAATATTTTTTATGGCATTATAGGCATCAAAAGATTATTTGATGCCTTGTTAACTATACAATCATGGTACTACTTGTTCTGACCACTATCACTAAATAGGAACCTTAATATTTTAATGTACAATACAATATATAGTTGTTTATTTTTGTGATCATTTTTGGCAACCCTGCTCTTTTCACTTTCATTTTTCATTTAGTTTTGACGCGCCATTCTGGTCAAAGGGCTTAGCATGCGTGCATGGTTGATGTGTCATGATGGATTAGGATAAATTTTGCACTATATCTACGACCAGACGTCACAAATGTCACCATCCCTTTTTCTCATGCTATAACTAATTCAATTTAGGGAAATTGTTGTCTCCTTTCATTCTTCCACGATTAGATGAATCTATTTGTCACTTTTGATGCATTTCCTTATACCTTGGTCCTGCTCTATTACCCTTAACCACAGCCTTTACGTATTAGAGTTTGGTGTGCATGTAAAAGTAAAGGTGTGTGAGTTTTTTTAAAAATAGGAACGCTTTTGAACTATCGTCAGTATGGAGGTATTGTATCCATTCTTTTTCATCTAAGGTATTAGTTAAATTAAAATACTTGTTTGTAGACTCCGAATCAAAACTTTTATGCTTGATAACTTTCTTCTCTTTTTTATCTCTTCTTCTATTCTCGTCTCTTCTTCTCTTCTCTTCTTCTCTTCTCTACTTATATAAAAGAGAACGTCTGTCCACATGTTCGGGGTAAACACCGTAACCACAGAATAGATTAATGACATCTCGATGAAAGCCATTTGACAGGGTACACGGCGCACATGCTCTCAACCGTATGCGCTTTGAACGATCTGTGTGCGGTCTAGGCTATGGTCCGAATTGCGCTCAAACGCTGACAGCGTGAATACAGTTGGTCCGAAACGCGCTCACAGTGCTCACAAATGCAAGATTGTAAGGTATGATCCTTACGGTACAGTCGTTACTTATCAAATGTATACACTGGAAAGAGAAGGAATTTATAAGTCCCTTTTACTCTATGGTTGACGTCAGCATGTCAGAAAGAGATCTCAAATTTGTCTCTATTTCCGGTGTATAGATTTCAGACAAAACGACTGTACCAAGGTCACGATGATGTCATCGTTCAAGTGCTTACGATGCTCAGGACAAAACCGTGAGCGCTGTCAGCGGCAGCCATAGATCGCGCGGCAAATATGATTTTGATGCTGCAAGTAGAGGACACAGGATGTAAAATAAAACACGTCACCGCTTCCGCTCGCCCTTTGGCTGCTGTAACTATGTAACCGTGTGCAATACTGCAGAAATGCGAACTCTCTTCATTATCGTTCTACTACTATTTCGCCCATTTGCCAAATTCTATGTCTATCATCATCTCAAAATCACCTTTCTCATCACTGTCATTATCACATAATATTAGTAAATAGTTATCCGCTTGCAAATGCATTGTTGAACATTAAATACTGTTTTTGGTTGAAGATACTTCAAACAATAGTTTGAGGTTACTTTGTGTTACCGTTACCGTTAGCACGCTCACAATCGGTCCGATTTGATAAGGCAAGTATTGCAGTATTCGCGAATACTGATTCGGACCAGGTGTTTGCACGACAATATATTTGTGAGCACCGTCAACCCAATTCGGACCAAGGGGCCAGAGTCACGTCCCTTAAGTCAGAATGACATTCACGGGAGTGTGAATGAATACATTGTGAATTCTCCGCAATACATATACGGATTTCGGAATGCTGACTAACCCTGCATTCCGAAATGCGTACATTGCAAATATCGCAGAGAAAGCGAATACAGTGAATACTTGTGTTCCGAATTGATATCACAGCTAATAGCAACAATCGCACGATATCAAATCAAAACGAATTTGAGGAGACATATTTGTCAAAGCCTAACCTAACTACCTCGAAAATGCCTTGTTAGTATCGAGAGTGGTTATTTCAGGCCTAGAATTGTTTAACTAGACTAACACACGGCGAAAGGCCTTCGTTATTTCATAATAAAAGTGCATACGATCACAGAACTACAGATAAACACGCTTAATAACAACTCGATGACAGCCATTTGACAGCGTACACGGCGCACATGCTATGAACCGTGAGCGCTTTGTACAGTCAAAACGCCTCAAATCTAGTCACAATAGACTTTGAACCTTTAAAAGTTGAACAGACTAAATGAGAGAACGAGATAAGTGATTTCGGTCACTTACGTCGCACATTGCGTCCGCGCTTGATTCATGCGGAAAGAGTATAGTCGTATACAGTGCGCCCCCTTGCTCGCGCTAGCGTAAAACGTATGAGCACGAACGAGCCCGAACTCTTCCGATCTAGTTTGACCCGCGACGGCCGCGCGCAGGACGTGCAGCCGCTAAGCCAAGCCAGGCGAGCGTCGTCGCTCCGCGCCGTCTCCGCCGCCCGCGCCCAACCCCCGCCGCCGCCGACGCGCGACGCCGCAGGCCGCGCAAGGTAATCGGCGCGTGACCTCGTGATTTTAGGAGATAGCATAGAGGCGAGATGGAAAGGATATTTCAATAAAATTAATCGTGTATCTTGCAATTTATATATTTATTTTTTTTACCTATTTATTGAGTATTGTCATTATTGTTTCAATTAAGCCAGGCCGTTGGATAGGTGAAAAAATTTTCTTAGGGATCGAGATTTGTAAAATCTTTGTCCGCCACAAATAATTGAGAAGGAGATGTCGGACTGATGGACTGGAGGCTAAGCAATACTGGGTGCAGTCAGTTACTGCATCGGTTACTCTTCAAACCTTGAGGCTGGCCGTGAGTCAACTATAGGATCCCTTACTTACTTAACAAGATGTTGGACTGACTGACTGGAGATTAACCAATACTGGGTGCAGTCGGTTTCTGGATGGGTTACTCTTCAAACGTTGAGGCTGGCCGTGGTTCAACTATAGGATACCTTCCTTACTTTAGAAGATGTTGGACAGACGGAATTGCGGTTAAGGAATACTGGGTGCAGTCGGTTACTGGATGGGTCACTCTTCAAACGTTGCGACTGGCCGTGGCTCAACTATAGGATCCCTTCCTTACTTAAATAGATGTTGGACAGACGGACAGTAGGTAGACAGTAGGTTAAGCAATACTGGGTGCAGTCGGTTTCTGGATGGGTTACTCTTCAAACGTTGCGACTGGCCGTGGCTCAACTATAGGATCCCTTCCTTACTTAAATAGATGTTGGACAGACGGACTGGAGGTAAACCAATACTGGGTGCAGTCGGTTACTGGCTGGGCTACTCTTCAAATGTTGAGGCTGGGCGTGGTTCAACTATAGGATCCCTTCCTTACTTAAGAAGATGTTGGACAGACGGACTGAAGGTTAAGCAATACTGGGTGCAGCCAGTTTCTGGATGGGTTACTCTTCAAAGATGAAGGCTAGCCGTAGTTCAACTACAGGATCTGTTCCTTACTCAGGAATATATTGGACAGACGGACTGGAGGTTAAGCAATACTGGGTGCAGTCGGTTACTGGATGGGCTACTCTTCAAACGTTGAGGCTGGCCGTGGTTCAACTATAGGATCCCTTCCTCACTTAAGAAGATGTTGGACGAACGGACTGGAGGTTAACCAATACTGGGTGCAGTCGGTTACGGGATGGGTTATTCTTCAAGGGTTACCTGGCCGTGTGTCAACTATAGGATCCCTTTCTTACTTAAGAAGATGTTGGACAGACGGACTGGAGGTTAAGCAATACTGGGTGCAGCCAGTTTCTGGATGGGTTACTCTTCAAAGATGAAGGCTGGCCGTAATTCAACTACAGGATCTGTTCCTTACTCAGGAATATATTAAACAGACGGACTGGAGGTTAAGCAATACTGGGTGCAGTCGGTTACTGGATGGGCTACTCTTCAAACGTTGAGGCTGGGCGTGGTTCAACTATAGGATCCCTTCCTTACTTAAGAAGATGATGGACGGACGGACTGGAGATTAACCAATACTGGGTGCAGTCGGTTACGGGATGGGTTATTCTTCAAGGGTTACCTGGCCGTGTGTCAACTATAGGATCCCTTCCTTACTTAAGAAGAGGTTAAACAGACAGACTGGAGGTTAAGCAATACTGGGTGCAGTCGGTTTCTGGATGGGTTATTCTTCAAACGTTGAGGCTGGCCGTGGTTCAACTATAGGATCCCTTCCTCACTTAAGAAGATGTTGGACAGACGGACTGGAGGTTAAGCAATACTGGGTGCAGCCAGTTTCTGGATGGGTTACTCTTCAAAGATGAAGGCTGGCCGTAATTCAACTACAGGATCTGTTCCTTACTCAGGAATATATTAAACAGACGGACTGGAGGTTAAGCAATACTGGGTGCAGTCGGTTACTGGATGGGCTACTCTTCAAACGTTGAGGCTGGGCGTGGTTCAACTATAGGAT
Organism: Incurvaria masculella; assembly: GCA_946894095.1. Lineage (NCBI taxonomy): Eukaryota > Metazoa > Arthropoda > Insecta > Lepidoptera > Incurvariidae > Incurvaria > Incurvaria masculella. The sequence continues at coordinate 24,785,518 of OX335645.2, read as the reverse complement.
CCCTTCCTTACTTAAGAAGATGATGGACGGACGGACTGGAGATTAACCAATACTGGGTGCAGTCGGTTACGGGATGGGTTATTCTTCAAGGGTTACCTGGCCGTGTGTCAACTATAGGATCCCTTCCTTACTTAAGAAGAGGTTAAACAGACAGACTGGAGGTTAAGCAATACTGGGTGCAGTCGGTTTCTGGATGGGTTATTCTTCAAACGTTGAGGCTGGCCGTGGTTCAACTATAGGATCCCTTCCTCACTTAAGAAGATGTTGGACAGACGGACTGAAGGTTAAGCAATACTGGGTGCAGCCAGTTTCTGGATGGGTTACTCTTCAAAGATGAAGGCTGGCCGTAGTTCAACTACAGGATCTGTTCCTTACTCAGGAATATATTGGACAGACGGGCTGGAGGTTAAGCAATACTGGGTGCATTCGGTTACTGGATGGGCTACTCTTCAAACGTTGAGGCGCCGTGGTTCAACTATAGGATCCCTTCCTTACTTAAGAAGATGTTGGACAGACAGACTGAAGGTTAAGCAATACTGGGTGCAGCCAGTTTCTGGATGGGTTACTCTTCAAAGATGAAGGCTGGCCGTAGTTCAACTACAGGATCTGTTCCTTACTCAGGAATATATTGGACAGACGGACTGGAGGTAAAGCAATACTGGGTGCAGTCGGTTACTGGATGGGCTACTCTTCAAACATTGAGGCGCCGTGGTTCAACTATAGGATCCCTTCCTTACTCAAGAATATATTGGATTGACGGACTGGAGGTTAACCAATACTGGGTGCAGTCGGTTACGGGATGGGTTATTCTTCAAGTGTTACCTGGCCGTGTGTCAACTATAGGATCCCTTTCTTACTTAAGAAGATGTTGGACAGACGGACTGAAGGTTAAGCAATACTGGGTGCAGCCAGTTTCTGGATGGGTTACTCTTCAAAGATGAAGGCTGGCCGTAGTTCAACTACAGGATCTGCTCCTTACTCAGGAATATATTGAACAGACGGACTGGAGGTTAAGCAATACTGGGTGCAGTCGGTTACTGGATGGGCTACTCTTCAAACGTTGAGGCTGGGAGTGGTTCAACTATAGGATCCCTTCCTCACTTAAGAAGATGTTAGACGGACAGACTGAAGGTTAAGCAATACTGGGTGAAGTCCGTTTCTGGATGGGTTATTCTTCAAACGTTGAGGCGCTGTGGTTCAACTAAAGGACCCCTTCCTCACTTAAGAAGATGTTGGACAGACGGACTGAAGGTTAAGCAATACTGGGTGCAGCCAGTTTCTGGATGGGTTACTCTTCAAAGATGAAGGCTGGCCGTAGTTCAACTACAGGATCTGTTCCTTACTCAGGAATTTATTGAACAGACGGACTGGAGGTTAAGCAATACTGGGTGCAGTCGGTTACTGGATGGGCTACTCTTCAAACGTTGAGGCTGGGCGTGGTTCAACTATAGGATCCCTTCCTTACTTAAGAAGATGATGGACGGACGGACTGGAGATTTACCAATACTGGGTGCAGTCGGTTACGGGATGGGTTATTCTTCAAGGGTTACCTGGCCGTGTGTCAACTATAGGATCCCTTCCTTACTTAAGAAGAGGTTAGACAGACAGACTGGAGGTTAAGCAATACTGGGTGCAGTCGGTTTCTGGATGGGTTACTCTTCAAACGTTGAGGCTGGCCGTGGCTCAACTATAGGATCCATTCCTCACTTAAAAAGATGTTGGACAGACGGACTGGAGGTAAAGCAATACTGGGTGCAGTCGGTTACTGGATGGGCTACTCTTCAAACGTTGAGGCTGGCCGTGGTTTAACTATAGGATCCCTTCCTTACTTAAGAAGATGTTGGACAGACGGACTGAAGGTTAAGCAATACTGGGTGCAGCCAGTTTCTGGATGGGTTACTCTTCAAAGATGAAGGCTGGCCGTAGTTCAACTACAGGATCTGTTCCTTACTCAGGAATATATTGAACAGACGGACTGGAGGTAAAGCAATACTGGGTGCAGTCGGTTACTGGATGGGCTACTCTTCAAACGTTAAGGCTGGGAGTGGTTCAACTATAGGATCCCTTCCTCACTTAAGAAGATGTTAGACGGACAGACTGGAGGTTAAGCAATACTGGGTGCAGTCGGTTTCTGGATGGGTTATTCTTCAAACGTTGAGGCGCCGTGGTTCAACTATAGGATCCCTTCCTCACTTAAGAAGATGTTGGACGGACGGACTGGAGGTTAACCAATACTGGGTGCAGTCGGTTACGGGATGGGTTATTCTTCAAGGGTTACCTCGCCATGTGTCAACTATAGGATCCCTTCCTTACTTAACAAGATGTTGGACTGACTGACTGGAGATTAACCAATACTGGGTGCAGTCGGTTTCTGGATGGGTTACTCTTCAAACGTTGAGGCTGGCCGTGGTTCAACTATAGGATACCTTCCTTACTTTAGAAGATGTTGGACAGACGGAATTGCGGTTAAGGAATACTGGGTGCAGTCGGTTACTGGATGGGTCACTCTTCAAACGTTGCGACTGGCCGTGGCTCAACTATAGGATCCCTTCCTTACTTAAATAGATGTTGGACAGACGGACAGTAGGTAGACAGTAGGTTAAGCAATACTGGGTGCAGTCGGTTTCTGGATGGGTTACTCTTCAAACGTTGCGACTGGCCGTGGCTCAACTATAGGATCCCTTCCTTACTTAAATAGATGTTGGACAGACGGACTGGAGGTAAACCAATACTGGGTGCAGCCAGTTTCTGGATGGGTTACTCTTCAAAGATGAAGACTGGCCGTAGTTCAACTACAGGATCTGTTCCTTACTCAGGAATATATTGGATAGACGGACTGGAGGTTAAGCAATACTGGGTGCAGTCGGTTACTGGATGGGCTACTCTTCAAACGTTGAGGCTGGGCGTGGTTTAACTATAGGATCCCTTCCTTACTTAAGAAGATATTGGACAGACGGACTGGAGGTTAAGCAATACTGGGTGCAGCCAGTTTCTGGATGGGTTACTCTTCAAAGATGAAGGCTGGCCGTAGTTCAACTACAGGATCTGTTCCTTACTCAGGAATATATTGAACAGACGGACTGGAGGTAAAGCAATACTGGGTGCAGTCGGTTACTGGATGGGCTACTCATCAAACGTTAAGGCTGGGAGTGGTTCAACTATAGGATCCCTTCCTCACTTAAGAAGATGTTAGACGGACAGACTGGAGGTTAAGCAATACTGGGTGCAGTCGGTTTCTGGATGGGTTATTCTTCAAACGTTGAGGCGCCGTGGTTCAACTATAGGATCCCTTCCTCACTTAAGAAGATGTTGGACGGACGGACTGGAGGTTAACCAATACTGGGTGCAGTCGGTTACGGGATGGGTTATTCTTCAAGGGTTACCTCGCCATGTGTCAACTATAGGATCCCTTCCTTACTCAAGAATATATTGGACTGACGGACTGGAGGTTAAGCAATACTGGGTGCAGCCAGTTTCTGGATGGGTTACTCTTCAAAGATGAAGGCTGGCCGTAATTCAACTACAGGATCTGTTCCTTACCCAGGAATATATTGAACAGACGGACTGGAGGTTAAGCAATACTGGGTGCAGTCGGTTACTGGATGGGCTACTCTTCAAACGTTGAGGCTGGGAGTGGTTCAACTATAGGATCCCTTCCTCACTTAAGAAGATGTTAGACGGACAGACTGGAGGTTAAGCAATACTGGGTGCAGTCCGTTTCTGGATGGGTTATTCTTCAAACGTTGAGGCGCCGTGGTTCAACTAAAGGACCCCCTCCTCAGTTAAGAAGATGTTGGACGGACGGACTGGAGGTTAACCAGTTCTGGGTGCAGTCGGTTACGGGATGGGTTATTCTTCAAGGGTTACCTCGCCATGTGTCAACTATAGGATCCCTTTCTTACTGAAGAATATATTGGACAGACGGACTGGAGGTTAAGCAATACTGGGTGCAGTCGGATACTGGATGGCCTATTCTTCAAACGTTGAGGCTGGACGTGGTTTAACTATAGGGTCCCTTCCTTACTTAAGAAGATGTTAGACAGACGGACTGGAGGTTAAGCAATACTGGGTGCAGTCGGTTTCTGTATGGGTTACTCTTCAATCGTTGAGGCTAGTCGTGGTTCAACTATAGGATCCCTTCCTTGCTTAATTAGATGTTAGACAGCCGGACAGTAGGTTAAGCAATACTGGGTGTAGTCAGTTTCTGGATGGGTTACTCTTCAAACGTTGAGCCTGGCCGTGGTTCACCTATAGGTTCCCTTCCTTACTTAAGATGTTGGACAGACTGACTGGAGGTTAACCAATACTGGGTGCGGTTGGTTACTGGATGGGTTACTCTTCAAACGTTGCGACTGGCCGTGGCTCAACTATAGGAATATTGTGAATATTACGACTTCGTTGATCCAATCGAAGTCGTAATATTCAAGGGCCCATTCGCCCTTGAATATTGGGCAACCCGGTCCTCCATATGCCCGAGAGTAAGTTGTGGCTTGCGCGCGTATCGTCGACAACGAAGCCCACCCTCGCGAAGCCGCTGTCTGATGATGATGGGCTTGACTCCGTGCTCGTGGGCCGTTTCTGCGGTTGGCGGGAACGGTTGCGCGCGGTGGGCAGCCAGAATCTGCTCATCCTGTTCTCCCGTGGTTACCCGCTGCCTGGGTGTTGGTGGTAGAGGGTCGACATTTTCCCTGTCACCGTAGCGCTGTAACCACAGGTATACAGTTGCTCTCTGGGAACAAAAATAAATTAATTAATAGTCTTAATAGTCTTGAATCAAATATTATCGTAAGTATACTTTCAGAGTTGATTCAGTATCTTAAAAAGAACAAAGTTTACTTATTAAGTATGTGTTTTTATTAAGCTAAAAAAAAAATCAGTATTTTAAGAAACGTTGCCCTTGTTTAGAAAATATTTGTGCGTCTAGGTATGCTTTGAACGCGCATAATCTAATCCACTTGTCAGTAGGCCCATCGCAGCCTATACACTGTCCACTCTAATTTACTCGCAATATTAGATCTTAGTCAAATTGTCATATAGCTACTTTCCATTAAGTTTTAGGAACGGTAACAGCTAACATATACCTACTGAGACGCGGTGTTCTGACACGCGGCGCGGAGGGCGGGGGAGGTGCGCGCGCGCTTTGAGGTGACCCTTTTACCTCGCTTCCTTCTAAACTCCCCCGCGCCGCCGTCATAGCCGCTCTGTCTAGCGCAGTCGTAGGTAATAAATTGTAATAATAATGTTCTCGGAGAGCATAAGAAACAGATGCTTAGTATTTGTAAAAGTTCCTTAAAATAGAGGAAATATATATTTTTTAATATTTCATATTCAAAAATATAGTTCCACATGTTTTAAAAAATATATATTATTATGATACCTAATCAACTCTGAAAGATAAATATCGGTAAATATTTTGAAAAACTATTAACATGGGCGACTGAAAATGAAATTAACAATAAAAAAATATTTTCAGTTTACTTAGGTAAACTAAAAATATTTTTTTATTTTTTTTTAATTTATTTGACAACATTCCTAGGTAACATCTAATTATAGCGAACAATGAGAATGCGTGTAAAATGATTCCTATTTTCCGTTCATTCAGGATAACACTAATTCGTTTCATTATTGTTGTTAAAATTTTAAATCCAACAAACATTGGTAATTGAAGAAAAAATACATTATACAACAACCAAATAATTTAGGGATTATATTGGCAGGTTTTAATAACTATTCACTACAAAATATGTGTAATAGTGAGTTTCCTTAGTATCTTTGGGCCTATTTAAGTTTTATTAATCTACTTTCTCTTCGTTTATTTTTCCTGAGGTCACGTATTTTTTAATAAAATCTTAGATTTAAAAAAGGTTCTACAAATGTCTGGCTGCTTTGAGTCATTCCTATTCCTAATAAACATAATCGCTATAAAACAAAAGGTATGAAATAGTTTACTTACGGCAACCCCCAATCGTGCAGCTATTTGAGTGGGGGTATATCCCGACTCACTGAGCGCAACGATGGTCATCCGCTGAATTGGTGTAATGCGCGGCATTATTGACTTTGGACACTTCACACTGGCGGCGCCGGCAGCGACCCCGAACACAAATTTTCACCCAGGAGCAGCGGTGCACAGCGGCGGCGGCGGGCGGCGCGGGGCACGTCTCGAACGTCACTGGATACTGCGGCGCCGACGACCCGTTTGCTCGCTTTGCTTTTTTCGCCCTTCCCGCGGCGCCCGCGCCGTGTTTAGCCGAGGAAGGCCGAAATTTCCCGAGGTTACTCTCGCTTCGACCGCTAACATTTTTATGTGCCTAAAGTGAGTGTCTGGATTTGAAACGTTATGACTGTACGATCTGTGTGCGGTCTAGAGTCACGTCCCTTATGTCAAAATGACGTTCACCAGAGTGAATATAAGCAATTCGGAACGGTCGTGTACACGTATGTTGTGAATTCTCCGTAATATACGCAATTCGGAATGCAGTGGAAGTAATGGTGACAGTTTAGTGTTTAGTCCAAAGAAAATGTAATCACTGCTTTTTTGTATAGTCTGTGCACCCCACAGCACTAGTATTTTCTGTGCCCCACAGCAGCGTTTATGTTTTGACCTGTGGTTTTGCCCCACAGCAGTAGACTTGCACAGTAGATTTGGGCCTTTCCACTTTCATTCATTGTATATAAATAGCTTGCATTGAATGTAACGAAGTGCTGAGAGGAAACGGTGTCGAATCGATTTCATAGAGATGAGTGTTACACTGGATTCCGGCGCGGAGGCGAAAGCGAAGGAAATATGTGTAAAGTGGAGTGGCTACGGAAGTAACCTGTTAGGCGCCCTGGCAGCAGCGGACGATGCTCTTGCGGACGTAACGCTCGTGGCGGGCGGACGAAGCTTCCCCGCACACCGCCTCGTGCTGTCCGCCAACAGTGCCCTGTTCCGAGCGCTGTTCCAGCAGGCGCCTTCCTCTGCACGCGCTCACGAAGCGTTGGTGCTGCTGCACGAGGTAGAGGCGGAGTGCGTGCACGCGCTGCTCGCCTTTATGTACCGTGGCGAGGTTCGTGTGACGGAGCAGCTGCTTCCGCGCCTGCTGCAGGCGGCGGAAGCCTTGCGCGTATGCGGCCTCTCCGCTGCCGCCGTGCCGCCCGCCGCCGCCTCCCCTTTGCCGCCGCCTTCACCCTCGTTGCGCCAGGTACCTACAAGTCGGGCGAATTGACATAACACCTAGCTCGGAAATCTACCCACCTCCCGCTGCCCCGGACGGAGCCCCGGTGTCGTCTCAGCCAGTAAAGAAAAGAATCCCTGTTACAGTTGCTTGTGTTCTAGTGCTTTAAAGTTTTCGAGTTATTTTTTGCTTCTAAGCTTTCCGAAATGCTTATTAAAAGTTGTCTGAGCCAGTTGTCATGTTAACCCTTAAACCGAAATATCGTTTTGTCAGACCCAAGCAAAAATTTGTTTTTTGACTATAGCCACATCATGCTTCTCCCGCTTTTGGCCTCAAAGCTATGTAAACACTAGATATCAATACGTACTCGCGCACTCAAACTTTATGCGTTGCGTTTGTTTTGGCCAAAACATTAAATTGTTGCCGGTCGGACCGTGTTTCGGGAAGTGCGCAAAAACCGGTGTTACAGGGAACTTAGTAAATAAACTGTTTGTTTGCTTTTTATGATTATGAATATTATTTTACAGTTATTCTTAAACATAATAGGTACATTTATTTTCCTTCTATTATGTATGAAGAACCATCAACTTCAACATCAACAACGTGAACCTAAGAGTAATTAATGTTTGCCTTTAATGTTATATTGCTGGCCCAAGAACTTTGAGATAAATATTTTCCAGCTGCACTTATCCTTATAAATGTATGTATGTACGTCATGATTTTTGTGCGAGTATGACAAGCCAGGTATCGCTTTCCTTACATAATTATATATGTAGTGTAGGTTGTCACGTGGTGGAAAAAAAGGAATAAAAAAAAACCGGCCAAGTGCGATTTGGACTCGCACAAGAAGGGTTCCATACCCATAGTACATCATTTGATTGGTGAGAGAAATCCAAATGTTTCTTTGTATCCGTGTGTATTGAAATCCAATGACGTTTTGCCTTCGTGTGTTTAGTGTATTGCCCTTGGGAGTAGTCTTCCAGCAGGCCTGTTGTATCGTTTCCGTAAATGTTTTTAGAGAGTTGTCCACTTTAATCTCCATTTTAAGTGAAATATTTAGCTTTATTTTGTCTTCCACAATGTTTCAGAATAGACCCCAATCTGTACGGTGGTTGTACAATTTCGGACGTCTTTGGGAGTTTAGAATGGTAATGCTTACAGTCAACATAACAGAAATGTGGTTGGAGGAACCATCTAGACATGCCTCCACTTTAAAGAAGAATCTGTTTAAGCCTTTAGCAATGAAACAGTCTAAAAGGTCTGGTAGTTTTTTAGGTTCTGATGGCCAATGTGTAGGTTCAGCCGTAGAGATGGTCATGAGGTTACTTTTTTCCGATGTCTTCCTCGTGTCGTGATTAATCTTGATCCCCAGTGCGTGTGTTTCGAGTTCCAGTCACCGCCGGTGATGAATCGGTTTCCTAAGGTTGAGAAATACTCAGTGAACTGGGCTTCTGTTGTTTTGTGTTTTGGGGGGTAGTACACGGATGAGACTTTAATATTTCCATTCTTGCTTTGTATTGTCACCGTGGTAGCCTGGATGTGGTCTTTTCGGAATTGTGGTAGTTCATGGTGCTTAATTGATGACTTTATCAAAATAGCAGTTCCACCATGAGCTGTGCCATCTGAGTGGCGCGTAGTGTACAGATTGTAATGTTTTATTTTGAAAACACTGCAGTCTTTGAAGTGGGTTTCTGAAATGAGTAGAATGTCTAGTCCGTGGATGTTAAGCAGGGCCTCAAATTCACTTTGTTGGGTGATAGTCCATTGATGTTCCACGTGGCTATTTTGAATGGGATCTTTTTGGCAGCTTGTTGACGAGTTTTTAGATGAGCCCAAGCATTTGTTGTATTGTATTGTATTGTTTATTCATCATCCATAGACAGTACACTGCACTCAGATTTGTCATATTTTAGCATTGGCCATTTCAGCAAAACAAAACACAGCGAAGAAGAACTGGAAAGAAACTCCGCTGTTTTTTTTTTTCAACATCCACTTAGTCTAAGTTTACAAAAGTGTTTGTCAATTATTTTAACAAAAACATAGGTAAAACACTAAATTCACATGAATACACAAAATTTACAATCCATGCCGTATGCAACAGTTCATGACATATATCATTTTTTTTGCAAAGACAATACCCTCCAACTAATATGTTGCCAATTGGAGCAGGCCATTCCCCACAAACAGCACCCGTTTACGAGCATCACGCCGTGCACAGCCATTACCTCTTTCAACCATATTTTAGGGAAAGAGATAACCTGAGCCAAGCGTCACCGCAAGCACAACACTGTGAAACACTTGCACATTAGGTTTTAATACTATAAGTTTTGTCATAAACTACTACTGTCAGCTGATCACATAGTTACATATCCCTTTAAATGCTACCACCTACAGACAATTAAGAGTATAATGGTTTGAGAGCAGCCCTATCAATAAAGTAATAATATATTCCTATATGAGATTTTGACCAATACCGAGAAACTAATAATGCTTAACTAAAATAAAATAAAATAAAATTCGAGTGTACAGAGCCCTCGTCATTATTGATACGAAATTGTCTCAAATCAAAATTGATTGGTTAGTAATTTCATACTACAAGTAGTACTTATCATAAAAGTAGTAAAGATACAAAATGTATCAGGTGTCAAAAATTAGTAAAAATAAAATTAAGTAGTCAAAATAGTAATAATAATAGGATACTTTTTGTACCCAGTCAGCAGGCAGTCAAAATCTCAGTAAATTCAAATTTATCAGCTAGGGCATCTTTAATACAATAGTAAGCCTTCTGTGTTAGCAACTTCTTAACCTTAACTTTAAAAGAATTTTCAGATAAATCTCTCACCTCTTAGGGCAATTTATTATAAATCTAACACTGTTACATATAAAACTCTTAGATGTTTTGGCTAATTTATGACTAATTACTTTAACATTGTTCTTGTGTCTTGTGTTATAGTTATGAATATCACAGTTAAGGGTGAAATCATTTATATGTTTTCTTGCATAGCAGATGTTTTGAAAAACGTAAGCACTTGGCAAAGTTAAGATTCCTACGTCACCAAACACCTTTCTACAGGAATCTCTCGTCCTCATGCCTAGCATGCATCGCAGTGCTCTTTTCTGCAAAACAAATATACGATTTACTTCAGCTGCATCACCCCAGAACATCAGCCCATATGACATTATGCTGTGAAAATAGGCATGATAGACAGATTTATCAGCTTCTAAACCACAAAGCTCCTTAATTTTTTTTACTGCATAGCATGCAGAGCTAAGCTTAGCAGCAAGCTTGTCAATATGTGGTTTCCATGTAAAACGATTGTCAAATACTACACCAAGAAATGTTATTTCCTTAGTTATACTCAAAGACAAATCATGTGCTGCATTTAAAACATCATAATTCACATAGCCTTTCTGGGTCCCCAGCACAAAGTGCATTAAGTTAGTTTTACTTACATTTAAAAGAAGGTTATTGGCTTCAAACTATAATTTTAGTGAGTTTATGGCTTGTATAAAGGACACCCGCAGGTCCGATATATTTTGATCTTTTACAATTAATGATATGTCATCAGCAAATAAAACCATCTCGATGTCTGTTGCGATGCAGCTTGAAATGTCATTGATGTAAATCAAAAAGAACAATGGTCCCAGAATTAGCCCTGCGGTACCCCCATAGTGATCGATTCTACATCAGACTTAGCCCCGGTTGCACGAACAGACGGCCGAATTAATCAATGTTCAAACACGTCACTTTTAGTGATCCGCATAGAGTTCCTTCCATACTGTCCTCACAAAGTGACGTGTTTGATCATACTTTGACGTTGATTTTGATTTTTTGTTCTTTCGTGCACTTGGACCTTAGTGCCGTTTACATCACAGACTTGTTTTCTATTTGATAGATATGATTTACATATACTTAATTATTTTTCTCTAACACCATAATGTTCTAGTTTTCCTAGCAGTATTTCGTGATTTACACAGTCAAATGCTTTTGATAGATCACAGAAAATGCCATAGGTACTCATCGAGTTATCTAGAGAAGTTAAAAACCGATTTCATCATTGACGCAATGGCATCTCCTGTTGACCTACCCTTACGAAACCCAAATTGTTTATAATTAATTACACTGTGAATGTCAAAGAAATTTACTAATTTTTGTTCAAGAATTTTTTCAAAAATTTTGCTGAACACTGGTAGTAAAGACACAGGTAGATAATTCTCAACATGATTATGAGATCCTTTTTTAAACAATGGTATAACCCTAGCAATTTTTAATGAGTCCGGAAATGTGCCCTCTTCAAGACAATTATTTATGACAATTCTAAGAGGTTCAATAATAGGTACAGTCCGAGATGGACTTTAACAAATTGGGAGATAGGTTCCATAAATCTTGCGATCTTTTAGACTTAAGGTCTCTAATTATTTTTTCAATCTCAGAATAGCTTACAGGTTCGAAAATCACAAAGTCATTATTGCGTGGTAAAACATTTTAAGGTGCTCCAATGATAACTTGTTTGGATACATTTTGTTGTATCTTGTGCGATTGAAGAAAAATATTTATTGAAATGATTAGCCACCGCGGGTCCATTTGTAGTAAGTTCTTCGTCTATTTTGAGTTCTAATTGTGCGTCAATACATTTTGGTGATTTGCCCGTTTCATCCTTTATTATAGTCCGAGCCATTTATATTTTATTATCTGATTTTATTAGTTTATTTTTTAGGAAAATTTGTTTTGCCTTTATAGTAACTTGTTTAAATATTATACTATATCGCGATACATACGATCTAAGACCTGGATTATTATTAAGTTTTAACAAGTCATACAAAGTAAACAATTTATGTTTTGAAATAAGAATGCCAGGGGTTGTCCATGATGCACTATTGTTTCTATACATTTTTGGTACTCTTTTTAATGGCATGTGCATATTAACATATCTAATAAATGGATTATAAAATTGTTTAAAATTTAATTTATTATCTACGTTTTGAAATTCGTTTTTTAGATCATTACTTAAATCTCCAATTTTACACTTATTTATAATCCTGCATGATCGATTTATGGTTTTATTTATACATTTAGATTCATCGTTTATGGATATTTGTTGAGCATAGTGATCTGACTGAACTCCCAAAAAGACTTTTGATTCTATGTATTTGACATCGGTGAAAATATTATCCAGACACGATTCACATGAGTCAGTCACTCTCGTCGGCTCAAAAATGGTCTGTTGGAGCAAAAAACTATCCATTAAATCGGTTAGATCATGTTTTCCTTGTCTATCTAGAGGTCATTTTATATTAAAATCTCCACATAATATTATTGACTTGTTATTGTTAATACTTATTTTGTGTAGGCATTCCTCAAGCTTTTCTGAAAATCACGATATGTTTTCTGAAGGAGACCTGTAAACTGAAAGAATAAGAAAAGAACTTACTTCTATACAACTTATTTCAAATACCTTTTCGATAGACATATTGACAATATCCAGTAAATTTTTTGCTCTCAAACCATTTTTGACAAGAATTAGTGTCCCACCCCTAATACATTTTTATCTGTGACTACTACTTATTAGGTACTGTATAATTTTTAATTTGGTGGGAACTCATTAACATCAAGAAGTGGAAATCTGTTATTGGCTTATTTTTTGCATTTTTGTCATTGTATTAAAGCTATGTTTATAAAAGCTGTTCATTTTCCAAATAAATAAATAAAATAAATAAATCAATCCAAGATTCACTAATACAAAACACATCAAAATTATTTTCTTTTAAAGTTAATTCTATCATTGGGCATTTTCCTCTCATTCCTTGAACATTTTGGTGACCCACTCTAAAATGTTTTTTACTGCTATTTAAGTTTACAGTATCCAACATTGTATTATTTTTTTTGTTTACTGTCGTTTGGACACATTTAAAGGATTTGAATATAAAAAAGAACCATTATTTTCATGTTTATCAGATTGCACATTTTCGTTTGCATTTGCATCCAATGGAATGAATGCTAAATTGGTTGTTTTCATAACATAATTACAGTTTTGAATTTGGTGTGCAAGGGCTTTTAGTCCCATGTTATTAAGAGCTCCATGTTTGTTTATAACATGGTCTCAATAGTGAATTTAAATCTAGGAAAGAAGTATTTGGTACACTGTTTGTAAGTGTATATAATTTGTATTAGTTCTATAGGCAGTAGCATTAGTGTTGTGCGAATTATTTGTGAAATGTGGCACATACAACAGGGAACTAATAAATAATTTATTTTTTTGCGTCCACACATATCTACTACATAATTTACACATTTCGTAAATATGTTCACATCAGCATTTGAACCTGCATTGCCCACTAACAAAATAACAATGTCATTTTCCCGCATCCCATTGACCTTGCGGGGAAAGTCCTTAATTATCTCGGTGATAGGTGCCGCAGGCTTGCAGAGAGTGGAGATGGAGTCCGACGACTTACACGACTCACTATACCGCTGAGCCATGTTAGTGCCATGCTCGTCACACATAATGAGTACTTTTCTAACGGGCATACCTACTGGCAAGCTTGTCGACTAAACTGTAGCCTGAATGGGCATGTGACTTGGCACAGTCGCGTTAGGCCTCATGATTTTATTCTCATCCTCTTGAGTTAGTCTATTGTTACTATTGCTATTATTTTTATACATTTATTTTGGTTACATTTGGGAGCCCCGGAGGAAACCTTCCGTAAGTTGGCCCGTGCCCTTTTTTCTCTCTCAGAAGACTGGGTCCTTGCTGCCTTCTTTTTATTTTTCTTCCTTTTCGGAGCCATTGTGGCCGCAGACGCAGACGAAGAGCTGGATGGAGACGTGAGGGGTGTCGCGGGCTGCGCTGTCGACTCCGGACGGGGCTGACACTCTTGGTTAGGGGAGCAAAGGTCGATGATGCCATTTATAGGAGGACTTGGAGAGTGTGAGCAAGATGTGGTGTACGGGGATGCCGCAGGCTTCTGTGGTGTAGTGCTTGCGCTACTGCTACTTGCCGCCTGCTGCAGGAGCATAATGGATTGCTCGCGAATGGTCACATTCTTTTCGGCGATCTCTCTTCGCAGAGCAGTGTTCATTTTTGCCTTGGCAGTCAGCTGTTCCCTCAAATTCTGCAGCTCATCCGTGTCGCCGTCGTGGGAGAAGGTGCCACTGGTCTCCCTGTTCAGTTGTAGTTCCAACATCTCCCTCTGAAGGGCATTGTTGGCATCGAGCACCTTCTCATACTCGGCGTGATCTTTCTCAAACTCGTGTATTGTGTCCATCAATTGTTGCTCCGCAGCCTGGAGCTCCTCAATTTGATGATTCTTCTTGGCGAGCATCCTCTTAAGTTCAGCATTGCTCGACCATAGACCGTCGAACGCCTCTGAGTTCTCCGCTTGCTCGTCGAGTAGCTGGCTGTTTAGTTGCTGCAGCTCTTTTACCTGCTGCAGCAGGGTCATCAGTCGGTCATCATGTTTGGTGGCCATGTCGGAACGAGTTTTGCTCCGAGTGTTCATGAAAGGGAAAAAGAAGAAGAAAGTGTTAGAAGAATCCCACAAAGGTAGGTAGGACAATTGCTTAATAAATTATTTTTAAATACTCTTATTGAAAAAGAGAAAAAAAAAACATTAAATTATAAATAATTAGAAGAAAATCAAATTAAAGAATAATTAGAATAGAATATAGAATATAATTAATTAGAATAGAAAAGAATATATAATAGAAAATTGAATAGAATTAGAATTTTAAAAAAAAAATTGGGAAAAGAAAAAATATTTTTTTTAAAATTAAATAAAAACAATAAATTAAAGAAAGCAAGTACCACAGTAAATACTGATTATTTATCCCTGTTGAATAATACTAATAACTATTTTACCTACTTATTTATGGTTGCGACAAGTCAGTTGATTGAGCATTCTATCAGTACCTATTGTGCGATATGCAGTCTGTACCTAGCTAACTGGAAATGGTAAGGACTCACGTGGCTCGGGCTGTGTTTAGCTCAGGTACATTTGGGTACCTGACCATACCATTAAAACCCCTAGCTAGCTTGCTCAGTCCCAATGTGTATCACGTCTGATGTTGTTTACACTTCACTGTGACAGACAGGCTCGAGGGCTTGAGTTCGAGTCAGTTTTCTTATATTATATAGACAGATCGTTGTGCATCAAGCAGAGTTACTCTTATTTTTATAGAATTTTTTTTTAATAATAACAACATTTGGGTCATTTAAGATAAATACAAAATTAAGTGTATGAAATTATTATTAACGATAACATCAGCTGTTATGTGGCCGTCGATATGTAGGTACACATATTTAGGTCAATCGCCTTCTCTAACCTCCACGTAATTGGAGGTAATAACTCAATAAGATCTATGGGTATTCTTTAGTAAAATAATATACTCAACTTCGTTAGAAGGCTGCAGCACTCATGCTTTTAGAGCAACTGCACCGTTGGACTGCAGGTTTTATAGCTGCAAGCGTCGATCCGGGCATGCCGACGACGTCAAATCAACCGACCGAGACACTTTTTCACCCGTCATAACCTCTCACGGAACTATTCCGTCAAATGGTTATTATGTCGTGTGGTTGCTTGACAGCATAGGCTCGTCGTGTGGGCCCTTCTATGTGGTCTGGGACGATATGTGAGCAAAATATCCAATAGAAACAACGGACGCCAGCTCTAATGGTTACTTACTAAAAACACGGATTAAACCAAAAATATTTTGATTCCGGTTTTAAAAACACTATCACTTATGTTTCAGATATCAAATCGTGTGTTTTTAGTAGTATTAACACATATAAAGCGATATTTTATTTGATTTTTATCTATTTCAACGAGCTACACAACATTTTATTTTGACAGCTGCAGTGTTGCCAGCGAATGTTGTAGCATAAGGTCAATCCTTTCTGCCTGTTTGGTGAACATCTCCATTAATGTTCCATTTGTTGTGAGAGTCGCACTTCTTGCTCCGGTCTTTTGGCATTATGAGGGCTGTTTTACAGTATTTGTGCGTAGCTTATTTATTTATAATTACTCTTTGATACATACTTGTAAAGGGCGAGCTTATCGCTAAAAAGCAATATCTTACAACTAACCCTACCGAAAAAAAAAGTGTGTAGAGTAGTAGCAGTTAAACATAAAAAAAAATTTTTTCTTAAAAACGATTAAAAAACCAAACTATATAAAAAAATACTTAGGGCCGAGTGCACGAAAGGAAAAAATCAAGATCATCGTCAAAGTATGATCAAACAGGTCACTTTCTATGGACACTATGGAAGGAACTTCATGCGGTTCACTAAAAGTGACGTGTTTGAACATTGATCAACTCAGCCGTCTCTTCGTGCAACCGGGCCGTATAAACGAAAATCGTAGACACACACATACATACGCAACTATAGTAAATTTTCAGAACGATAATTAAACACTGATGTTATAAACAAATAAACATTAGGTAACATATTTTTTTTCTGCTTAAATACGTTCTTAACTCTGTACTTAAATGAATTTAGAGATTCACTTATTACTTCATCAGGCAGCTCATTCCAAAGTCTGGCAGCCTGAACTGTAAATGAGTTTGAGTAAGAGGATGAACGGTGCTCAGGGATTGCCAAGGTCTTACACTCAAGGGAACGGAAATTTTTTCACGTGGATACGAGGGAGCATGAGGATCATGAAAAATGCGAATAACATAAATAGAATGTGACAGTCCCTTCGATATCTAATTGGAAGCCAGTTCAGTCTAGCTCGGTATTCCGAAATGTGGTCAAACTTGCGTAAACCATAAATGAAACGAATGCACACATTCTGTAGTCGTTCCAGTTTATCTAGCATGTCCTGCGTGACGTCCAAGTAACATGTGTCGGCATAATCAAGCAAAGGGAGAAGTAGAGAGTGTGCAAGTATTATCTTTGTCTGGATAGGCAGGAAATATTGTAAACGGCTGATATCCCTTACCTGGGGTTTCCAGGACAGTTGATCATCTAACAGAATACCTAAGTTTTTTGCAATATTTACGAAAGGAATGCTGGAATCATCATGGACAAATTGAGGAATATCGCTATCAACGGTTATTCTTGTCAGGAAGTGTGACGATCCTATGATCATAGCTTGCGATTTCTGTTTTTTCTGATTTTCTGTTTTGAAATGATATTTATTTTGATAAGATCGTTGTTTAATTTTGATATTGCACTTGCTAGGTCATCAGCTGGAGTGCCAACGTACAGCTGGAGATCGTCGGCATATAAGTCATAGCATGTTTTTAATTGAAGAACTATAGCGTTAATGAAAAGTGAAAAAAGGGTGGGTGATAGAATGCTACCTTGAGGTACACCGGCCGTTAGCTTACAGTGTTCGGACTTATTGTCATCGACGCGTACACTTTGTTGCTTAGATTCCCCACTTGTTTTGAAATTTCTCCATCTGTAGGTATTTGTTGGTTGTAGACTCTGATTTTTCGCATTTGGTTGATAGTGTGGAAAGATGAAAAGGTGGGTCAGGTCTTGAGACCCACGGCTGCGCAGCTGCTCTCCCCTAGTCGTGATTTTGAATGTTGTATATGTGTTAACTCGCTGGGAAACTTCGTTAGTGCGATATAAACTCCATGTCTAGCGGGTAGCGCCATGTTAACTAGCTTCTATGCATCTGTTTGTTGATTTGTGGCATGTAAAACTAGCGGCCCTCACTAGAGGGCGCTATGTCGCTCCAATAGTTTATTCTATCTGTGTTCGATTGTACGAATTTTCCTTTATTGTATTTCCTGGTACACCTCGCATCCTTTAAAGTTTGCTAGGTGTGAACCAAGGCATAGGGCACATGTTGCTGGTGAGCTGCGATCCGTCTTTGGGCACTACCTTGTGCTATGCGGTTGGGCACATTTAAGACAACGGAATGGCCTCATAGAATAAATCTTAGAATGCTCATGCTGGCATCTTTGGCATTGCATCACTGTTGTTCTCTTCTTTGGGTTTTCTATAGTTATTTTCTGATGATAGATTATTTTGACACCTTTTGCCAATTTGTTATTGGGCCCTGGTAATAGGTTGACAAATATAGGGAGGTTGGCTTTTTTTCAGAACCAAACCATTATTATTATAATATTATAAATTCTCCAGCAAACGTATTACCTGTCCCTTCAAAGGCTTGTGTTATAACACTATGTGGTGTTGAGTGATGCAAGTTTTTAACCACAATCTGGAAGTTTCTTTCTTCTTTTTTTGTATAAGGTGTATTTTATAAGTGAATTGAGTTCGTTCTGCAGCTGTCTCCAGCAGCTCAGTAAGTTTGTTAAGATCTTCGACTCCATAGAGTATGATTGGTGGTGGCTTCGAGTGAGTTGGATTTAATAATTTCCGCTTTTTTTGAGGATTTCGATCTATAGGTAGTCTTTACCAATAAGGCGGAGCAGGCTTTGGTTCTAGTTCCTTGGAATGTTGTGTGCTGATTTGGTTTGTAGATCTAAGGATGCACTTCTAGGTCTTGTGATAAATAGGCTTTGATGGAACGCCTGCTCGAAGAAAATCTTGTTAGAGTTTTGGATTGGTGGCCTTTCTGGCGATAGTTCTTTCTGTAGCAATACTTTGCCCCCCCCCCCCCCCCCCCTCCTAGAATACGTGAGGCAGCCCGAGCTAAGCTCAGGGAGGGATTCTCCAGCATTGCCGGTACCCTCCTGGGGTAGTTTACAAAATTTACATTTTTGTCTGCTGCCGCGAATTTTATGGTGGTTGTTGTATGCTTATGACGTGTTATTTTGAAAGCTCCTACTCTTCCTCACTTCGAGCTCGTCAATAACCATATCGAGGTTGAGGCCTCGTGTCTGGTTGCCCCTCACCTTAGCTATTTATTTCCGCAGGTCGCCTATTTCGCTCGCTGACCAGGTCCCTAAGTGCAGGTAATTGGCGCACACCCACCTCTCAGTCAGGGCACAGGTACTTGAGTATCAACACCCTCATCATATCTGTGGCTAGCAGCCCACTGCATTTAGAGCACACTTGACGGTTGCAACTAAAACATTTTATTTTCGGTTTTTTTTCATCTGAGGTTTTTGTCACAGCTTAGACAGGCTGCCATAATTTAAGAACGGCCCGTAAGCTGTGCTCCCCATACAAACGTAGTTTACTAATCATTTGGAAACCGCTATTCCAATTGAATTGATATTTAATATCTAATATCAGGTAACAAATATATGTGTCTGCATGCTTTTGTTTTTTGAAAAATCCAAACCGAATGAAATGATTGCAAAAAGAAAATCTTCATACGAATTTTGTTTTCTCTGGGTTGACCCAGAATACATTTACCGAAAAAACAAAGGCATGCAGACACAGATATTTGTAGCCTAATATTAGATACCAAATATCAGGTAAGTTGGAACAGGGTTTTTCAAATCATTAGTAAACTACGTTTGTATGGGAGGCGAAATTTTCAGGTGCTTACGGGCCGACCTTAAGTAGTGAGAATCACAGGCCTACGGATTTTCCTTCTTAATTGAAAAATTGAGCACAAGATTTGGCTAAAATATCCTGATTTCCTGTTATGTGGGTAGTTTTAACGTTTACATTTGGAGTTCACACAGTTTTTTCGTCAGAAGACGATCTATTTGGTTCACTCAGTAAAAAAAGGGGACCTACAGTTTTAGATAGGTTAGATAGAATAGGAATTTCACTAAACCGTCTCAGAAAGAGAAAGAAAGTGGTGCATCAATGGAGTGAAGATTTTAACGATGCGTATGTCGCCAGGTGATACTCCGTTTTTTTGTTATTTTCTCAGAGAGTACTTAACTTATCAAGCTCAAATTTAATATGATATAACTTTAGGTATATCTGCACTTAATGTATGATTTTCATTTCCATAGCACAAACTTTGACCAATGGCAAAACACATTCTTCGTCGAGCTAACGAACGTCAAATTCTCAATTGTTAGTTTCTCTCGGATCAATCAAAAGCCACGGGGGAAGTTGTTACGCTATACTTGCTACTTTCGCTATAGGCATTGCAACTGAATCACTTTCGATGTATTTGATATTATGGAACTTCTCGTACAAAAGCATTGTGCTGTTCTCACTTCTTTGATCGTAAATTGAGTCGAGTTTATCTATAATCGCCTTTGCTGTTAAACAGTTTTCTATGAGGGTTGATTTGACTGTAAGTACTCTATGGCCGACGTAAGGACTAACATGGCTTGCGCGTCCTTTTGCAGCCATTTTGTTTCGGGGTCTTCGACGAATTCCGCCGTATTTTCCGTGGTTATGTGATCACCAAGCCCTTTTGCTACTATTGCACACTTTACTTGGAACCACCACTGTCCATACGATCTCCATTGTTCCGCGCTCGCGACACACACGTGGACAATCAGTCGACGTAGAACTTGATCACAACACTGTGCTGTCCTTTTACACACGCGTCACTCTGAACCAATAAACGATTGAGGTAAGGAGAATATATTTAAACAATTAAATTCCTTTGCGGATGTGTAACTAAGAGGAACGAGCGGAACTACACACGCGACCGACACGGAAAAATATGGCGGTCGAACAGCACTCAATGTTAAAGTCGGCCAACAGATGGCGACACAAACCGGAAACAGGAAGTTAACACTTTTTCTTTTTAACATTTCCAAAATGCATTACTGATGTCGATGTATTTATAGTGTGCAGATGAACTCGAACTCGCAAGGAAAATCATGTGTATTCATTAAAATAAGTGCTTAGCACGAAATAATCAAGTGTTAATCAATAAAAATCCTGAGAATCATGCGCTTACCTTTCCTCTATCCTCATATATTTCATCGCAGAATAATTTTGTTTACCCTCTCTATCTTTATACATATCTTACTGCCAAATATTTGCATGCCCTAATTAATAAAATTTGTGGATATTGCTCTTACAGAAAAGTTCATCTCTCCTTCCGAAGAAACGCAAGAAGTATGAAAATGAAGAAGAAAGCAAGCCCAGCAAGAAACCTAAAGAAATAACACTTCAGAATGTAAGTTCTCAATTTGACCTGTTTAATATCAAGCATTTGTTGGTCTTAAATCGTGTACTGCCTACTTACTGTAAATAGCTTTGCCAATTATTTTTTTCCAAATATGTACAATATGACTAAAAATCTACCGGAACAAAGACGTGTGCACATATTTTAGGATAGTCTGTTTGTTCAGGCTAATCGACTTTTCCTTCACTGTTTATTATATAGTGCTCCTAATGACCAACCGTTAGGTTATGCATAGGGAGACACTTTTCCCGCTGGACGCCCGAAAACGTCCAAGCGGGGACCATAACCCCATGTAGGTCTTGCTGCCTCCGCATGTTGCATTGGTACTCTTAATGGCGAGTGCCACGTGAAGGAAGTCCACTCCCTGTTCTCCGGACAGGTATCGGAGCTGTAATGCACGCTCACTGCCCGCAACCGAAATTGATAACGTTTTAATCCACGCTCGGCACGACAGATAAGCTAACTCCCATATCTCCAGTATGGTACCGGAGTTGTTCAGTGGGCACACTCACTTCCCGATACACTTAATGCACACGTCCCTTTCCCACTGCAGCCTATTCCGACTTGGTAGTTGGAACGCTCGCTTCGTGCGGAGCGGACACCCGACCGCACATGCTTTGTCGGGAAGACCACATGGCCCGCTCCTACAGCTAACCACATGCCTCCGTGAGTCCAACCTCAAATGTTGATGAACAAAGGCCTAATCCGACGATGGGCTAAACTCCAACTCCCGCGGTGCTCTGCTGCAAACAGCGGGACCCGTAGTTCCGGCTGCGAGCCGCATCTGATGGAGTCTTTCAGATAGGGAATTAAAATGTACAAATATTAAAATTTCAGAGCTCAATAATACCGAAGAAGGAACCCCCCGAGTCACCATCGACGCCGCCGCCACCGCCGCCGCTATCTATCGATGAGGAGGTGGAGAGTGTTCTACACAGTGGTGCTGCAGTCGAGTCTTTTATCCTTGCATCCGCCCCGCAACCTGCGCCAGCCTTCGCTCCCGCTACTACTCCCACTGCCGTCGCTGACTGCTCCGCTACACACGGCAAGTCTTCTACAGTTTCAGTTTCTTTATTTCCGCTATTAGATGTATATTACGCACTCGGATTCGTCTTTTTTAGGGTTCCGTATCCAAAGGGTGAAAATGGATCCCTATTACTAAGCGTCCGCTGTCCATCCGTCCGTACGTCTGTCACAGGGCTGTATCTCATGAACCGTAATAGGTAGGCAGCTGAAATTTTCACAGAGTGTGTATTTATGTTGCCACTATAACAGCAAATAAGTATAATTTAAATATAATAACAATTAAAGGGGGCCCCCATACAAAAAAATAAATTTTTTGGTCTTAAATAATTTACGATGGTACGTGAAGCGGGCAGAAGGGTCAGGAACGGATGGTTCTGCGTTCCAGGAAACGAGAGTTGAGTTACAAAATATTTATTCCTATATATAAAATATATCTAATATATAATTGGTATGACCGGGTTGAAGTGGAGGCGGGCAGAATCCTCTCACGCCCCCGCAACCGACGATGCCGGCCAAGGCACAATCCCAAGGTGATGGTTACTCCCTAGAGCACTCTCTCGGGCCAGCTCTCATACCAGTCCCGTGGTCCCACCAGATCTTGGTGTAGTTCTTCCTCAAAGCTCCTACTCCGCCCTACTCCGTCAAACGCCCTTATGTAAAGGGCAACCGGCAGACCTCTGGTCGGCCGTTTCTACATTTAAAATGTCGGGCGCATCACAATCGCCTTAAAAATGTAGGATTTTGCACAAAAATATTTTTTAAAAGAAATTTTCGTTCCTTCCAACAAAAGTCCCAATGTCTCCTCCTCTTCTTTTTGTGTTGGGTTCCCTCCAAAAACAGGCGGCCAGTCACTTCAAACGAGGGCGGGTTGCGGTTTCCGCATCGTGACAGTGTGCGAATCCGACTTTTTTTTCCTGTCAGTTCGATTACTTCGTCAGGTTGGTCATTGTATATTTTTTTTCCATTGATACCTACTTACAAACTATTTTACAGTACCTAATTGATTGATTACTACTGCATCAATCAATTTGCAATTAACTAAATATATATAGATTTCCCTTACAATTTTTTTTTAATAAATTGTTTCAAAAATATAATCATAAAAACATGTGAAAAATGCATTGTATTATAAAATAAGTTTGTAAAATTGTTTCACTGCAGATAAGAGCAGCTCATCATATGCGAACCCCTCGTTCCCATGCCCCTTCTGTCCTCGAATCTACAACAGTTGGGGCTACCGGCGACGACACGTCAAATCCCGGCATCACACTGACAGGTGAGCTCCCATCGGAGGCCTCTCGGCGAAAGCAAGTCAAGTTTCTTTGCAAAAGAGCTTCTGTTGGTATCAACTTTGTTCTGTTGCTCTACAAAGACCAGGGAAATGTACAAAGATTGCTAGTATATTTTATTCCTTTGTTACATGCCATCTGCAGTGTTGACTGCAATAATCATCTCATTTGTGTGCATTATGCTGGTTTTTAATAAGTAAGGTAAATAAGTAAAAATTATAAACTCAATTAATAGTTATCCAGTTACATATTCTCACAGTTGAGTTTACAAATGAAAAATAAAAAGATCCAGTCGTCGAACATACCTACACAAACACAGTAAAATATTTAGTCAATTATGAGCATCACATGTGGCAAAAAATAAAAGGGGGTTGTGACATAGTTGAAAAGGTAAAACAAAAAATATAATATTGCAGGGTTTAATGAGTTTGCACTTTTTTTATTGCTCATTTCCAAAATAATGAATCTTTACTTAATTTTTGATGTTCTTAAAATTCATAACAAATAGGTTGAGGTGGTAATATTTTAGATTAAAAGGTTACTTGCACGCAACATAAATTAATTTTGCCTGTATTTGGATTTCACATGATCAACATTTAGAGGGTGAACATTGTAATGGTATAGATTTAAATATTATTATTTTTTTAAAAGAAAGGATGCCTGAGGAAAATTTCCACGCTGTGCGTGACGCCAGTTGTGACGTATGGTTAAGTGAATGCCATTCGGATATCAGCCGGTGAGCGGGGCCGTGTCCTCAACTATACGTCACAAGATGGGTACTAATTCCGTCTAACCAAATCAAAACCAGATAAATTAAATTAATGCACCATGTATTATGAATGACTAAATATATACAAACAGAAACATCACGAGCATAAACACAAAAATATACAAGTAGGTAAAGAAATAGAGTAGGTTCCTAATTCAGCCCCCTAATACGAACATTGACATTGAGAAGTGTTACGCGCACTGACTCTAAAGTCGGCAAAAACAAGGTTCTAGATGTCTGGAGCACGTGGTCGGGTGGCAAATGGCGCCTGCCCCCGCGCGGCAAAGTTCGAGCGGCTGGGTCCGCCCTTGCATGTACCATTGTGTATGGAAGCAATAAAGAATATTATTATTATTATTATTATTAGTTGTGGACGCACCACACCACAGGGCGAGTCGTTGGAGGAGCCCAATCGGACTCGGGGGTGATGGAGCACCTGGAGCACGTAGTCGGGCGGCGAATGCCGCCTGCCCCTGCTCAGCGAAGCTCGAGCGGCTCGGTGTCTCCGCAGCGGTTGGTGGAGGCCACTCCAAGGAGCACGGGGTGAGCGCCGAAGAGACGGAGGGTGCGGTAGTGCTCCACCGAGCCGGCCCGAAAGCTGCGACGGCGAAACCCCGGGACGCGACTGGCGTTACTCGCGGCGGTCGGCGGTCTGTGGTGGCGAGATGCGCTCGCGGCTGGCGGGCGAACAACAAGATGGCTGCCGTCGTGGTCCTCTCCCATTGGCTCTGTAGGATCGCCTGACGTACGCAATTCGTGATACGTTCGTGAGACGTTCGCAATACTGAGTCGTGCTGCATGAAGGGGACAGCATCCTTGAATTTCTGAGTGCTAGAAAGAGACGGTACTAATGTTCGTGGTTTGCTGTTTTGTTTCTAGAAGAATTTTGACCGTTGGTTTCTTGAAACTTGTATTTGTCCATTATGTAGATAACTATAAATGTCCATTGTGAGTATGCATAGTCACTGACATCGTTCTGAAGGCTACCGTAAGTGTAGTTCAAGAAATATATGACATACAGATAATGATATTGCCTAAAAATGAAAATAATAAAGTAACATATTTTACAATATTTCTGGTAGCATGGCTTGGCACACGAAGTTGAATTCATGCAAGTAGGTCCGGACAGTCAATGCTTTAATAATATCACGCCGTGCTCACGCTGCACGCGCCCGCTGCTGACGTCTATGTGTTGGCAGGCTGTTGTGCAAGTGTTGCGTGAGCGTGCTGGAGTCGATGGGCGCGTGGTACGGGCACGCGACGCGCACGCACGTCGCACCTGCCGCCACCGCTCGCGACTCGCTCGTGGTGCTGGTGGAGGCGCACGCCGTGCTCACGCTGCACGAGCCCGCTACTGACGTCTCTGTGTTGGCAGGCTGTCGTGCAAGTGGTGCGTGAGCGTGCTGGAGTCAATGGGCGCGTGGTACGGGCACGCGACGCGCGCGCACGTCGCACCCGCCGCCGCCGCTCGCGACTCGCTCGTGGTGCTGGTGGAGGCGCACGCCGTGCTCACGCTGCACGAGCCCGCTACTGACGTCTATGTGTTGGCAGGCTGTCGTGCAAGTGGTGCGTGAGCGTGCTGGAGTCGACGGGCGCGTGGTACGGGCATGCGACGCGCGCGCACGGCGCACCCGCCGCCGCCGCCGCTCGCGACTCACTCGTGGTGCTGGTGGAGGCGCACGCCGTGCTCACGCTGCACGAGCCCGCTACTGACGTCTCTGTGTTGGCAGGCTGTCGTGCAAGTGGTGCGTGAGCGTGCTGGAGTCGACGGGCGCGTGGTACGGGCATGCGACGCGCGCGCACGGCGCACCCGCCGCCGCCGCCGCTCGCGACTCACTCGTGGTGCTGGTGGAGGCGCACGCCGTGCTCACGCTGCACGAGCCCGCTACTGACGTCTCTGTGTTGGCAGGCTGTCGTGCAAGTGGTGCGTGAGCGTGCTGGAGTCGACGGGCGCGTGGTACGAGCACGCGACGCGCGCGCTCGGCGCACCCGCCGCCGCCGCTCGCGACTCGCTCGTGGTGCTGGTGGAGGCGCACGCCGCGCTCACGCTGCACGAGCGAGTTACTGACGTCTATGTGTTGGCAGGCTGTCGTGCAAGTGGTGCGTGAGCGTGCTGGAGTCGACAGGCGCGTGGTACGGGCACGCGACGCGCTCGCACGGCGCACCCGCCGCCGCCGCCGCTCGCGACTCGCTCGTGGTGCTGGTGGAGGCGCACGCCGTGCTCACGCTGCACGAGCCCGCTACTGACGTCTATGTGTTGGCAGGCTGTCGTGCAAGTGGCGCGTGAGCGTGCTGGAGTCGACGGGCGCGTGGTACGAGCACGCGACGCGCGCGCTCGGCGCACCCGCCGCCGCCGCTCGCGATTCGCTCGTGGTGCTGGTGGTGCCGCACGCCGTGCTCACGCTGCACGAGCCCGCTACTGACGTCTATGTGTTGGCAGGCTGTCGTGCAAGTGGTGCGTGAGCGTGCTGGAGTCGACGGGCGCGTGGTACGGGCACGCGACGCGCGCGCACGGCGCACCCGCCGCCGCCGCTCGCGACTCGCTCGTGGTGTTGGTGGAGGCGCACGCCGTGCTCACGCTGCACGAGCCCAGCCCGGCCGCGTTGCTGCGGCAACTGGACACCTCCGACCGTGACCTACCCCTTCCCGCACCCCCAAACACTCCTAATTAACTCTTTCGAGATCATAGAGGAAATTTACGCCGGAAAAAGATGGAAGTCGAAATCTCTCTATGTAGAATTGTCTGTGTGGATGTTGGCCAGTCCTACGCACTCCACTCGGAAATGGCTGCGCAGAAATAAAACTATATCGGATTTGTTTTCTGCGCAGTCACTGGCGCTTGGAGGGGGTAGCACAACATCCGTCCTGGGCCACCATTCTGTTTGAACATGTGGTGCAGAGATTTTAGAACGTATGATTTTGAATAGCATGATTAGATCCCTATTTTCCCTGCAATGTTGTAAGGATGCTAAAATTTCATCGACTTGATCAAAACTATTTGGGGCTCTATATGATACAAATTTCAGGAATTTTTTAACCTTTTCAAGGTTTTTTTGATAAAGGTATAAAGGTATATTGAGGGTTCCAAACAGTTGATGCATATTCGAGATGACTTCGTATGTACGCAACATACAGAGTTTTTAACGTATTTATCGATTCGAAGGAGCTGCAAGTGCGCAGTAGGAAACCTAACATTTTATAAGCTTTAGCAGGAATATGCTTAATATGGGATTTATATAGAAGTTTTCTATCGACAATTACTCTAAGATCTTTAGATAAGTTGAAGTAGTCTTATTTCTGGTCAAGGTTTTTCACAAAAGGGTAAATATAATTCAGTTCCTCTTACGCTAAGATGTGGCTGTCATACAAACCTAAATGCTCTGCGTGGCTCGGCTGGAGGGCGTCGGCTGGAGGGGGGGGGAGGCTTTACTAATTGTACTGTAGTACGGCTTGGTATTTCTCGCAACTATTCCTCTTATCTTTGATGAAGAACCGAAATGCTTTGGTACTTTGATGGTATGTAATATTAGATTCGACTAATATAGTTGGAATAACATTGACTGATTCGTTTTCAGCATTGTGTGCCCATTAAGTCGTCAGACAGTTTATCAAGGGGATTTTAGTATTTTTAAATTGTGTGCGATTTTTAAATTTAGTTTTAAGCAAATTTATTAAGTCTTTTGTGTAGCAGTTAGGTTATTTATTTCTACGTTTAATCAGCTTAGGAGTGCATGCGGCTATAATTTAATGAATGTGTAAATAAAATATATTTAAAATTTCATCGACTGAGAGGCCACTATTCAAAATTGTAAACCAGTTGAGTAAACTTAATTCAATGTTGATTTGTTCGAAGTCGGACTTGTAAAAGTTGTACTCAAAGCTTCTAATGACTAACGGTGGATGTTACTTGCAGATAATCTTTTTTTTTTTTTTTTTTATGTAAAGCGCGGCATATGGCGTACGCCAGGACCTCTTAAGGTGCCCTACGACGCCCATGAGCTTTCGAACTTTCGGGGCTGCGAAAACCATGCCGGCCGGCCAGGTGCTTCTTCACACCATGTTTGAAGGATCCCAGGTGGTACTTAAGGGGAAATAACTCGGCAGGGAGTGCGTTCCATAGTTTACCGACCCTATAGATAAAGGACCTAGAGGATCGGTTGGTTCTAATTTTTGGAATGTCGACAGTGTACGGGTGCATTTCCTGCCTGTTCCGTGTTGTGCGATGGTAGAAAGGGGACGGAGGGACAGCGTTATGCAGCTCCGATGAACATTCTCCATGGTAAAGACGGTAAAACACAGAGAGAGACCCAACATCCCTTCGGAGTTGGAGGGTCTCTAGATTCAAAGACACCTCGGGATCGTCGACGAGACGCACGGCCCGACGCTGTATCGAGTCCAGGGAGCCAAGCAGGTGCTGAGCTGAGCCGTCCCACAAATGCGAGCAGTACTCCACGCAAGACCTTATCTGCGCCTTATAAAGGAGCATTATACACATTATAAGATCGAGTATTTCATTACTTTGGTTGCCAACATTATTATATTAGGATGATTATTGAGGTGGCCCAACCCGGCGGGCCTAACTCATTCGCGGGCACGGTACAAAACCGTGCTGTTGCGCTCTGGAACCTTCTCTATTTCAAAGAATAAGACAGGCTCCGTGATGAGGAAGATGCAACATGTCCACAAAAAAGACAATGTGCACAGCGTATGATTTGGTAAGATTTACGAAAATTTTAATTTCAAAACGACTTATAGCTAAAAGTAAACTACGACCGATGTAGTAAAAAATCTAACAAAAACCAAATAGATTATAAATCTTGATTAAATAAGCTAGGTCTGATGACTAAGCTTTTTAAGATGTTCTTACTTTATCATTGCGTAATCCACCTCCAAAGTTATTGTATGAAACGCGCGAAAAATTCTAACTTTCGGACCTTATAACTTAGAAACCAAACACAATTTTACAATGCCAATGGTCATCAGACATCTAGTTCGATCAAATAAAGCTATTTTGAGCAAAATTTTGGATCTCTGACAAGAAATGTGGGCGTGATCTTCTTTCCCCTTTTGTATGGGGAGTTGAGCGGGATGGGCCACCTTAAGAGAGAAACTCCCCTAAAGTATTCCCCATCACACTATGATAGTGTGATGGGTATCAGAGAAAAGTCTGCAGATTCGACGTCATGAATCCAGTGGATGAATCCCATGTTTAATTCGCCAAGTATTATGGTGTTAGAAATGTTAGCTCTGTGGTCTAGGACTATCTCGATACTATGTAAAAGAGACTCTAGTCGGTTTATGGACAGCGGAGACGGTAAGTAGACTGCAAAAATATGCAGGTGTTTAAGAACTCCGTTTCTGCTCAGATTTTGGTCAATCCACAAATCTTCATACTGACTTTCCCGAGCCGAGCAGTGACATGCTTGCAATTTATGCGACTCTGCAATGAGTTCACCTCCGTCATTCCTTAGACTCGAGGTACTTGCGCGATCTCTCCGAAACACTTAATAAAGATCATCAAATATTTCAGAATCGAAGACAGAATCGTTAAGCCATGTTTCAGTTAATACGATTATATCAAAATTACCAAAAAAAATAACCGACTTAAAAGAAAAAGCACTAAAAAGTAAAAAATAATGTTCATTTTTGTAGTTACGATTTCTGTTATTTTTTGAGTGGGCGTCAGCCGGGCACGCGCTGCGCCAATCAAGAGAACCTAACCTAACCTAACCTAACCTAACCTTGGCTGACACCGACTCAAAAAACCGGCCAAGTGAGAGTCGGACTCACATGAAGGGTTCCGTACCATCGTAAAAAAAAACCAAAAAAACATGTTTTTTGTATTGGAGCCCCCTTTAATTTTAATTATTTTTTAATCTTACCTATTTGTTGTTGTAGCGGCAAAATAAATACACCCTCTGTGAAAATTTCAGCTGTCTACCTGTTACGGTTACTGAGATACAGCCCTGTGACAGACGGACAGACGGACGGACGGACGGACAGCGGAGGCTTAGTAATAGGGTTCCGTTTTCACCCTTTGGGTACGGAACCCTAAAAATAACAGTAATCGTAACTACAAAAATGAACATTTTTTTTACTTTTTAGTGCTTTGTCTTTGAAGTCGGTTATTTTTTTTTGTTAATTTTTTTTTATTTGTTAATTTTTAGTGAATCTTAAGTACACTTACTAATTTGTACACGTCCTTTCCAATAAAAAAAGAATCACCGAAATCGGTAGGCGAATATTGAGTTATTCGTCCATTTGTCGCGCACATCTTAATACAAATTTAAGACTTTTATGATTTTCTCATGGATATCATTGTCAGAACGTAACCAAATTAAAATGGGACCACTTGGGAAGCACTAGCTATCATTTAAAAAAATAATCATCAAAATCGGTTCACCCAGGAAAAAGTTATGAGGTAACAAACATAAAAAAAAAAAAACATACAGACGAATTGATAACCTCCTCCTTTTTTTGAAGTCGGTTAAAAATTGAGTTTTTTCTTATGTAACTAGACATGGATGACTAATACCAAACTAACAGTCAGATATTAGCCTAACACACCACATGGGAACTAGGTGCCATGCCAGGATCTTCCTTATATTGCTTAGCTACATTGAACTGGATGGAAAACACGGACAATTTTCATTGCCGCTTCGACCATCGTTCATTCAATGCGATGGTACCAACCCGGGCAGGATAAACCCTGTAAGTAAGGAAGGGGACCTACAATTTTACGTGGAATCCGAACCACGCCATCCTCAACGGTTGAAAATGGTCACACACACAGAACCTAACCGCACTCAGAGGTGCTTACCACACTTATCGAATCGCAAGGCGTCGCGCTGACCGAGGCTGACAAACCCATTTAGAACTTGCAAATATGTGTTATGGTTTACTTCTGAGGCCTCTTACATTTTGTTAATATATTGACAACTCACCCATTGTAAATTAATAATATGCATTTAAAAATATTAACGGTTATCCAATAGAATAAATAGAAGATTTATCACGAATAATCAAAGCCTGAGCTGTGTTGCACTGCATGCCATTTTATCTTGGATGCTGATTAAGTTTTTACAAGACATGCATAACATTTGGGATTCATTTAGGTTTGAATAATATAAAAAAAATACAGTTTTCCGGAATCGAACCTAGACTCCTATTTACGGATCAGTATGCGGTGATGCAACTCGCGCAGTGTTCTTGGAAAATACAAACATTTTGCATATATGCTTAGGGAGCATGGGAGTCACCGGCGGGCGAGCCGACGGGCGGCTATGCTTGGGGAGCATGGGAGTCACCGGCGGGCGGCTATGCTTAGGGAGCATGGGAGTCACCGGCGGGCGAGCCGACGGGCGGCTATGCTTGGGGAGCATGGGAGTCACCGGCGGGCGGCTATGCTTAGGGAGCATGGGAGTCACCGGCGGGCGAGCCGACGGGCGGCTATGCTTGGGGAGCATGGGAGTCACCGGCGGGCGGCTATGCTTAGGGAGCATGGGAGTCACCGGCGGGCGAGCCGACGGGCGGCTATGCTTGGGGAGCATGGGAGTCACCGGCGGGCGGCTATGCTTAGGGAGCATGGGAGTCACCGGCGGGCGGCTATGCTTAGGGAGCATGGGAGTCACCGGCGGGCGAGCCGGCGGGCGGCTATGCTTAGGGGAGCATGGGAGTCACCGGCGGGCGAGCCGGCGGTCGGCTATGCTTAGGGAGCATGGGAGTCACCGGCGGGCGAGCCGACGGGCGGCTATGCTTGGGGAGCATGGGAGTCACCGGCGGGCGGCTATGCTTAGGGAGCATGGGAGTCACCGGCGGGCGAGCCGACGGGCGGCTATGCTTGGGGAGCATGGGAGTCACCGGCGGGCGGCTATGCTTAGGGAGCATGGGAGTCACCGGCGGGCGAGCCGACGGGCGGCTATGCTTGGGGAGCATGGGAGTCACCGGCGGGCGGCTATGCTTAGGGAGCATGGGAGTCACCGGCGGGCGAGCCGGCGGGCGGCTATGCTTAGGGGAGCATGGGAGTCACCGGCGGGCGAGCCGGCGGTCGGCTATGCTTAGGGAGCATGGGAGTCACCGGCGGGCGAGCCGGCGGGCGGCTATGCTTAGGGAGCATGGGAGTCACCGGCGGGCGGCTATGCTTAGGGAGCATGGGAGTCACCGGCGGGCGAGCCGGCGGGCGGCTATGCTTAGGGAGCATGGGAGTCACCGGCGGGCGGCTATGCTTAGGGAGCATGGGAGTCACCGGCGGGCGGCTATGCTTAGGGAGCATGGAAGTCACCGGCGGGCGGCTATGCTTAGGCAGCATGGGAGTCAACGGCGGGCGGCTGCATTCTTTTAAATATTTACTTAATAAATCGATTCTCATAGTTTTATTGCGAAATACACTATTTCCAATCTCCATTGCATGCACGGTACTGCTTTTCCAACCTCTGTGTTACGTTAGGGATGTATACATATATCTATATTTTTACATAAGTATTTATACATTATTGTAAGCACTCTACTTTCATATAGTGGCTGAACTTTAATGATGATTAATTAAACTTAATAATGCCAGTATTACATAACACATTATTTTATAAATCATAAGTATAAGTACAATGTCGTATGAACATATTGACCAATAACAGTGATATATTTGTAAGTTAATTATAATAGAAACTGTTCGGAGTTTATAAATGTAATAACCATTTAGGGAGTTAAGTCATGTCCATGTGCGGGCTGGCGGGGCGGGATGATGAGGTACCCGTACACGGGCAACTACAGTTGCTCAACTTCAGCAATCTTTGTCGATTTCGTCGTCACGACAACATCCAGCAATCTCCGGCAACATGGTTTTTGGACAAGTATGGAACCATTCGTGGAGCAATCAATTGCCCGCATGTGGTGGCAATTCGATAAACAACTCGCCGGTGACACTAAAGTATGGAGCGATGTGGAGCAATACGCTCCATATCGCTGACATAATTGCCTAATTCATGTATTTGGGGTTGCTCCATATTGCTCCATCTATTGCTCCACTATGTTTGGCAACTGTTGCCCAGCAATTAGTTGCCTCAAAAATTGCCCGTATACTTAGGGGGGCAACTTAAGGGTACCGCGGGCCGAGGGGAGCCTCTCGTTGTGGCTGGCGGCTGGCGGCTGGCGGCCGGGGTACAGAGGGGTCTGCGCGGTATGAAGTGAAAAGAGTTGAACTCAAAGTAACATTAAAGGAAAATGGCAAAACACGTTTCAAATATTCCCAAACTTTGTCAACCCGAAAAGCAGGTTAAAGATCTTTGAGGTGCTTTGAGGCAGGAAAAAGATACCTGAATACAAAGTATTTTCATTTACTACGACAATCTGTGGTTATAATTAGTACACATTATTTTATATTCATTTACAACATTAGGGTGCACATTGTTTATACTTTAAATGAAAGGCATCTTTCGTGTGTCAGCTAATGGAGCAGTTTGATTAATGTTGAACAAGCTCAATAACTCTCGCTGAGCATTCGCGAGCGAGGTGAGCTGGATTTGGTTTTTCTTAGCAACTTTGGTCTTTTAGCACAGCCACTCACCAGTTTTTCATTAAAAAGCTTGACGAACTTGCAGTTCCATAGAAATAAAATATTCTGAAGAACCACAACTTGAAAGTAACAAAGTACTGCAATTTAGTGAACTGGTTAGTGAGAAATGGCTTCAAAACTGAATGATTCAGCGAAGATTCAGTTTTTAGAAGATTCTAGTACGTAGAGTCGCGGACATGTTTAACGAAGACGCTCTACAGTTTCTAGAAGATTCTAGTACGTAGAGTCGCGGACATATTTAACGAAGACGCTCTACAGTTTCTAGAAGATTCTAGTACGTAGAGTCGCGGACATGTTTAACGAAGACGCTCTACAGTTTCTAGAAGATTCTAGTACGTAGAGTCGCGGACATGTTTAACGAAGACGCTCTACAGTTTCTAGAAGATTCTAGTACGTAGAGTCGCGGACATGTTTAACGAAGACCCTCTACAGTTTCTAGAAGATTCTAGTACGTAGAGTCGCGGACATGTTTAACGAAGACGCTCTACAGTTTCTAGAAGATTCTAGTACGTCGAGTCGCGGACATGTTTAACGAAGACGCTCTACAGTTTTTAGAAGATTCTAGTACGTAGAGTCGCGGACATGTTTAAAAACGCTCTACAGTTTCTAGAAGAGTCTAGTATGGAGAGGCTCGGATATGTGCACTGAAGCCATTGAAAGCAGAGTTCAAAAGAAAATTAAACTGCAAGTTGTAAATATTGTTACGTGCACCATGTAATTCAATGTAATAAAAACACAATAACAAACAAAAAAACATATAATTTAATTATTTCGACGCTTTGCTCGCGTTTCGCCTGGTCAATAAACGGAGAAATTTTAGCTTTTTGTGTATTTGCCTCTAACTATACAATGCCTGATAACAATATTTACTAATATTCGGAAGTGCACAAAAACATGATAGAATTCAATAACAAGAAATTATATTTTCTCCTTCGATAATTAATACAAACTAGTTTCCTGTTTTTATAAGTACATTTTTGTTTTTTTTTTATATATTTTCTCTATTACATACATTTTGTATGGTGAGCAATAGAGGTCATAAGTATTCTGGGAGTGCGTTCGTTAAAACGATGTAAAATGGCTTGATTGGGCAAATCAGTTGTGTCCAAATACAAAAGTGAAATGTGATTTAGCACCGAACTCACTTCACGTTGTACCGTAATGCCTTCTTTGTACCATAATGGAGCTCAACCAAGCTAATAATATTCTGAAAATGAAATTAATGTGCAAAACTGACGTATTGGGTAGTTTATTCATAAGTTGGTGAGCTTACAGTAACGATAAATCATTTGTATGCTACGAAGTGTGTAAAATTATATATTTTGTAGATAACATTTACTTAAAATAATAGGTGTGCACAGACACCGAAATCTTTAAAAAAAACAAGAGAACGGCTCTCTTGGCCTGGAGCCAGGGAACCGTTGTTTGTCAACTACGTATAAGTTTAAGTATAATTCATATATATTATCATCTCCATCGACCAATGATAAAACCACCTAAACCGACCAAAATGTTTTGCCCCTTGACTGTAATAATTGTAGGGCTGGCTGTTTTTCGAAATATAATTGACAACGTAATTTACTGTATAATTTACTGTGTAATTTTAATTTTAACCGAAAGTGTATCTTTTGTAATTTGATCGACATTACCGATCTATGGACAAGTCATACCAAAGCTATTGCATTAATTAGGAACTGCGCGTGTCCACCTAGCACTAGCATCGTAGAAGAGCCAGCCATGTTAACAAATCAACCAAACATTCATAGGAACAGTGCTATCGAGTGTGCTCAATGTAGCCACCACCCGTGTTTGTGTAAGATCTGTTATGTGCCCACAGTTGTTGTGATGACAGAAGGCACATTTTGTGCTTATTACGCCTGTACGTACAGCTTGTGGTGTAGGGGCTAGAGGAATTGCCTTTCATGCGACAGGTGTTATGGGTGGTGGGCATTCACCACTTTCTTTTTCTTTCGGAGTTGGATGAGTGCGTTTCGTTAGTAATGCCAGCCCCTTCCCCTACTAGGTGGTAGGGTTAAGCCCGCCCGGGTCGGTACCACCGCATTGGATGAAACTATAGTTGAAGCGGCAATGAAAAATTGTCCGTATTTTCCGTCCAGTTCAGTGTAGCCGAGCTCATAAAAGGAAGGTCCTGGCATGATACCTAATTCCTTCAATAATGTGGTGTATTAACTTATATCATGACGATGTCATCCATGTCAGGGTGCATAAAAAAATTGGGTTCAGAGTTCCTGAGGGAATTATAATTTCACCACCTCTGTCCGCCCAAAACATGTGCAGTTATATGAAATACAATAAAACTGTTACTACTCACATACAACACTTGGTATTCAAATATACCGATACTTATTATGTACCTATTATTAACAGTTTCTCTTTAGGGAGCCCTAAGCCAATTACCGAACTTGCCAGTTTTTACTAAAAATGTACAAACATATCGGTAAATTAAGAATTTTGGGGAATATGCTGCAGCCTGCAACAATCGAACTAACTGAAGTGAAATGGGCCTACAAAGTTTTAAATCAATAGATGAGTCCGAAACCCGTCAAAAGTTCTCATGCATACACGCATGTAATATGTGTCACTTCACGGACAGCTCTCACACGAAAGTTCTCATGCATACACGCATGTAATATGTGTCACTTCACGGACAGCTCTCACACGAAAGTTCTCATGCATACACGCATGTAATATGTGTCACTTCACGGACAGCTCTCACACGAAAGTTCTCATGCATACACGCATGTAATATGTGTCACTTCACGGACAGCTCTCACACGAAAGTTCTCATGCATACACGCATGTAATATGTGTCACTTCACGGACAGCTCTCACACGAAAGTTCTCATGCATACACGCATGTAATATGTGTCACTTCACGGACAGCTCTCACACGAAAGTTCTCATGCATACACGCATGTAATATGTGTCACTTCACGGACAGCTCTCACACGAAAGTTCTCATGCATACACGCATGTAATATGTGTCACTTCACGGACAGCTCTCACACGAAAGTTCTCATGCATACACGCATGTAATATGTGTCACTTCACGGACAGCTCTCACACGAAAGCACAAAAGCTTGGCTGGACCAGTCGCAGTGTGACGTTGGTGTGCCACCAAATAATTACATCAATTGCACGATACAAATTATACAATAGGGAGGAATTATCTACCAGCCTATCTTGCATAATGTAGAGAAAACAAAAGAGTAGGCGCAATGAAATGTAGATGTAATAAAATAAAGGTATTTCAAAACATACATACTATAGTTGAAATTACACAATAATGCCCAAAATAAAAATATGAACATAGTACACACATGTGTATGTAAATATACGAAATGTGCTTTACATTCGACTTGTATGGCGACCACTCATCTATTGATTTACCTGATTGGCCTGGAACAAACTGAAAACATGTTACGAGAGTGAGAAATGAAGCGACACCCGCATACTTAGTAATGATGTAACCACGAAACCATGTAACTAATTAAGTATAATATTGCAATACATTATTTTTATACGGAACAATGTTATTTTAATTAGACGTGAGCCACCTCCCCCTCGAGCAGCACGGCGACTCCGGGCGCGAGCTGCAGGCGCGGGCGCGCTCTCCCCACCGCGACCGCCGCCGCCGCCGCCGTCTCCGTCTCCGCCGCCGCCGCCGCCTCCGCCTCGCCCGAGCGCTTCATGGAGGCGCGGTTGCGCGGCGTCCTCCGCAGCATCGCCTGGAAGTTGTAGGGCGCGTCGTCGTCGCCGGCGGCGGCGGAGGGGCGGGAGGCGGCCGCGCGCGCCTGCAGCTCGCGCACCGGGTCGGCGTCGGGCGCGGGCGGCGCGCGCCACGGTGCCGGCGGCCTGTAGTGCGGCGCTCGGCTCGCCCCGGTAACGGTCACTTCGCTCGGTTCGACCTCGACCGCGCCCGGCGGCGGCTGCGCTTGTTCCCGGCAGAACGGCACGTATATGAGCGCCTCTCCGCCGCTGCCGCGCGCGCCCGGAGCGGTCGCCTCCGGCTCGCTCGCGCCGCCGCCGCCCAGCGACCTGAGTGGCTCGTCCCAACTCTCCATCTCCAAATCTTCCCGGTTGCTATCTGCTTCCCTGAAAACAAATTAATGAAAATAAAATGCGAAATTACCTAGGTAATTCGACAAAACCGCCCAATTAACTTTCCAATCAAACTCGCGGCTCGTAGCCTAGTTTGAGCGGCTCGTAGCCTAGTTTGAGCGGCTCGTAGCCTAGTGGCGCGCGGACTGGCCTAGCGAACCAGAGGCCTGGGTTCAATACCAACTTGCACCACTGTCTTTCTCTTTCAGAGTTCGATAAGTGCATTTCGTCACGAATGCGAGCTGCTCCATGGTTCGGAATCCATGTAAAACTGTAGGTCCCCTTCCCCTACTAGGTGGTAGGGTTTAAGCCCGCCCGGGTTGGTACCATCGCATTGGATGAAAAGATGGTCGAAGCGGCAATGAAAAAATGTCCGTGTTTTCCATCCAGTTCAATGTAGCCGTGCTCATAAAGGGAAGGTCCTGGCATGGCACTTAATTCCTTCGGGAATGTGGTGTATTGGGCTAATATCATAACGGTAGTTGTGTGGTATTAGCCATCCATGTCAGGTCGCATAAAAAAAAAAAAAAAAACTCTATAAATTATCAAAATAGTCGCTGTGCTGAGGACCAAAGGTGCTCAGAAAAGCCAAAAACACCTCGCCTCGCGAAACCACGCTCAGCGAGGCACCATGCCAACGGATTTGCGGGCTATCGCTGAGCTGTCGAGCTTGTTCAAATTGCGCTAAAGACTCCCGGGTTATAGGTATGAGGAAAGGCATCCGCCGGCAGACACTTTCATATACTGGCGGTGCGGCAGAGAAATGAGTTTAAGAAACGGTTCCTTCTCAAAAGCCTAATGTCAACCGCAAGGGGGTACTCTGCTTCTCTGCGGCGGGTGCTCTGGATATAGGTAGGGTGGGGGAAGAATGAGGGATCCAAGTTCCACAGATCAACGTCCATGGTACGTAGTACCTGTAGACTGAGTGACCCCACAAACCGTCTGTGGCTCAGTGACTCCAAGCCAG
The DNA here is from genome assembly GCA_946894095.1 of Incurvaria masculella. NCBI lineage: Eukaryota > Metazoa > Arthropoda > Insecta > Lepidoptera > Incurvariidae > Incurvaria > Incurvaria masculella. The sequence goes on along the minus strand of OX335645.2, from coordinate 24,746,646 downwards.
CAGTGAGTTGTGGATCCCCAACAAGACGGACCGCTCGGCGCTCAATTGAGTCCAAAGACGCCAGCAGGTACTACCTTCCCATATGTGGCTACAATATTATATCACCGGCCTTATCTGCGACTTTTAAAGAAGTAGTAGTTTTACCGGTAAAAAGAACCTTTTGCAACGGTATAGGATCCCCAGTTTCTGCGATGGAATTTTGGCCTTGGCTTCAATGAAACGCCGAAAACCCACGTTTTTGGAGATGTTGCAGCCCATTAGGTCCAGGTGATCCGAGACAGGTACGTTGTTGCCTTGGAAACTTGCTAGGAGCGGAAAGGGTTCTACTATGGCAGAGAAAACACAGCATTGGGTCTTGCGAACGTTGAAGGCGACAAGGTTCTCCTGGCCCCATTTGGCTACTTTATCGAGAACAGTGTCCACCTTATTTACCCAGAACCTCGATGGGCTGTGCATCTTAGTAAAATCGCCAAATAATTATTTAAGGATCTTAAATGCCTTCTAAAACTATTTTCTTGAAAGAATAAATTGACTATGTAAATATATCTAAAGTATTTTTGGAATCACGAACTAAATTGTACAATGTGCATATTCTTGCAATTAGGTTGCTGGCAGCTGTCTTAGTTTTATATAAAGGTAAAGTAAAAACATTGGGATTACAGGTGAGTAATTGATTAGGTATTATAATTTAGCCTGATTTCATTTAAAATTGTGGAATCAAAACAGCTATGTTCTTATGGGAACAGATTAGGTCGGCAATTTGTTTCCAATAAGAGTATGTTTCTTTTTATGAATCCATGCGTAGTCTTAGATGAAAAAGAATTCCTTTTTCATCTAAGTGCGTAGTGGCCCAGCGAAACGGAAAGACAGTGTTTGAATGATTTATTTTATGCACCGACTCAACTCTATCCATATGAACCAAATACGAATGGACCAAACAACGAGAAAATAACCTCAAGAGGCAATAAACGCGCATAGTAGTCTAAGTACTAGTCTGATCGTACGATCAGGACCCTTAGACAGGCGCATCAGTCAAGTCATGTCACTTGGGCGATGTCACGAGGGCGGCTGAAAAAACTGCTGATATGTGCAATGGTCTTGTACAAAAGTGACTCCCGAAAGTGTTATTTTAGCAAATACCGTATAAGCTTTCATCTGTTAGTACGATAATACTATTTTATCAAATTATTTTTAAGACATTACTAAAAATATTTTGTATGGATGATCCCAGACAGGATCCATACAATAGGTCGAGAAATTACAAATCCGACCCGTTCTGCATACTAATTAAACACAGAAAGACGTCAATTTATTTAATTTCGGATACACAATATTTCAGTATCCGATATAAATAACATTTAGCAGTTTTTTGGGTGGATAATGATATTTTTTTACCTTCAAAATCCTAATCTACAAAAAAAATCTTAAGCTCATTTGAGCGGTTTTAATTTTTTTTTAACACAATTGAAAGTTCTTTTAATTTGACAAATGATTAATTTGCTTGTTTTTATTTCATGAAGTACACATGATATAAAATAAATGTGAATGTCACAGCACATTTCTATTTTCCGTAAGCGCTACAAGTATCCTAGGAAACTTGTAATCGTACGGGGAGCTATTATGGTACTAAAGTACCTAGCTTGGCGCTCTATAAGACCACGTTTGAAGGATCTTTGTAATATCTACATGTACCACATATGACGAAGGGTCATATGTGGTACATGGTGGTTTTAAATCGAATATTGCATTTTTAGTTTTAATCAAAATAGACCTCATGACTCCATGACTGTTTTCCGCATCATGCTAGGTCTATGGTTTTTCGCTATATTTTATAGTTTTGGATTTGACCATGTAGGCACACTTGAAACAATCACCTGCATATATTATTATTAACGTCTTGCACACTGAACAATTCCATTATTGTAAATTGTTATATACGAGTAGCACCACTCACTTTACATGGTACCATAATAGTCCCCCTGGATTTTGTGTACCTACCTAGTTATGTATAAAATGTATGTAAAGCTTTTACAGCTTTCTTTCTTTCTTTTACATTTTACACTTGACTACTACTCGTTCTACTTCTACTTTTCGTTAGACTTAGTTTCTGTCACGACTATTTATCTCAGCCTTAGAGTTGGGGGGGCGTGGCCGACGAGATGTCTGTCTACGAAAACGTGGTAACACTGTTACACGACACACAGCGGGTGTCACAGCCGCCCGGCGCGGCAACGACGACACGGCGGCACTCGACAGCCCAAATGATGATTATTTAATTCAACTTTGTTAGATTAAGGATATTTACGGCACTAAAATTTTATAAGCGAAGTATAAAATCGAAAAAAGGAATAGATTTTTTTTTGTGTTTGCAACTCATAATAATTTCATCATGACTTAAAACTTTTCACCATGAACTGGAATGAATTTCGTATGAACTTGTCATACGAAATAAATAAAATATTTTTAAATAAAACTTATGAACTGAATTACAAATTGTACTTATTTTATTTTACGGACAGATGGTATCGTAACTAATAAAAAATAATAGAAGTAACTTCAAGAATAAATAAAGATATAAATATGTATGGAAATATAGACTTTATATTATTTTGTGAAAACACATCTAATAATATTAATTTAATGTGGCACTCAACTATTTAAATAGCTTGTCTCAACGCGCTCGTCATAGCAAAACATGTGTCAGCCCTCAACAGCCGCACAATTTGGAGCTGTTACGTGAATGTCATCTTACGGTGCAGGTCGCTTAGCTTAATTTGGCGTAAACATTCTCGACGTACCTGGAGTTTTATTGCTGCCGGCACAAACAACTGCGGAAGGCTTGCACTTTGTATGGAGATGGCCATCTATTACGAAGTAATTATTAGTATTATCTTTGGTTTAATGACCACGTGTTTTGGCGGATATTAAAATCACCTATTGCGGTGACACAGGCGGGCGATGCACACACACACACAAGCTCGCTGAACGCGGTTACAAAAGACGCGCGGCCGCCTTGCCACCTCAGTCCATTTCAACCTACTCACTGGTAACCACTAACGAGAACGCACTTGTAAATCTACGAAAACATACAGTGTTGCTGCGGAAACCTGCCTACGTCATTGAGTAGCCTCACCTAGCTTCCCGTAGGCAGTCAACCCGCACACACCCATTCACAATCAATCATCGGGCGTACCTAGTGAATACATAGTATTACTAATTTTGTCGAGGTATGAAGATAATATTAGTGAGTGCGCACCCTTCGGCTATGGCAGCGCACAGGACCGCGAAGGCGAGCTGGTTGAGGCGGAAGGGCATATCCAAAAACAGGTAGGTACGGTTAGTGAGTGCGGACCTTTCGGCGGTGTCAGCGCATTGGTTCGCGGTGTCCCGGACGGCGAGCTGGTTGAGGCGGAAGGGCATATCCAAAAACAGGTAGGTAAGGTTAGTGAGTGCGGACCTTTCGCGGTGTCAGCGCATAGGTCTGCGGTGTCCCGGAAGGCGAGCTGGTTGAGGCGGAAGGGCATATCCAAAAACAGGTAGGTAAGGTTAGTGAGTGCGGACCTTTCGGCGGTGTCAGCGCATAGATCCGCGGTGTCCCGGAAGGCGAGCTGGTTGAGGCGGAAGGGCAGCTTCCAGACGGCGGGTGGCGGCAGAGGCAGCACGTCGTGTGGAGGCGCGCGCGCCACCACGCGCTCCAGCGGCGCCGGCGCACTCGTGCGACCCAATAGCTCCACCGTTGCCTGGTTGTATATGTGCACCTGTAAAGAGCGAGGTTATCAGCAGTGGTTCATCCAGTTCCTTTTCTATTTTTTCTATTATTTGGATTATAGGCCGTAGTATAACAACAGATTACATTGTAACATGTTTTCGAAACATATTTATTCGGAGACAACCGCTTAACAACTAGGTAGTACAATTCGGGTAATTCGGTTCATCATTGCAACACCGGAGCTCACGCAAGAAAAACTTTACTAACGGACATTTCGAATCTCTACCTCACACGCGCATAAAACGCGTCTGAGACGCAAGGCGTGGGGTGCGGGGTTTCCCGCGTCTGGAGGCCCACGCGGGTATTTAGCGTGACGCCGAGCGGCGAGCGCCGCCTGCATCACACGCGCCGCCATTGCGGGACCGACACAGCGCGAGCACACTCGCGCTCGACGTCCTCCGGTGCGACGAATTTATGGAGCGGCGCAGTAGCTTGTGACGTGACGGGAGAAGCAGACGAGGGCGGCTGCAGAGCGACGGCGCAGCGAGCCGGGGCCACGTGGGTCGCCGCTTGCTGAGCGGTGAGCCCCCGCGTCGCGCGATCGTCACGCTGATCGCCATCGGTTGGACCTTCATGTGTTCGGTATCATTCATCTCCCTGGAACTAAGTAAGTAGCATGGGCAGAACCCAGTGAAAGTGAAATAGGACACTATGGCCCCTCCACAAAGTGTTGCCTGAATAAACATGGATGCTTAGGGCTCACAAAATTCTTCATACCTATTCTTCACAATTTCTATAGGCTATTGGGTTCATCAGTTATTAGAATAATTAACAGCTAGACGAACCCAGAGCCTATTTACTCCATTTTTTTATATTGCGTTTAGCTTATCATGTTCAAACCTTAGTCAGCCTTTAGCTGTTCCGTCGTTATCCTGTCCTCACCTAGAGCCTTGTATTTTTTAAGTCCTTTCAAAGCAGCATTTGTCTCATAGACACTAATCTCCGGCAGATCCTCGGTGTAGTGTCTAGTGAGCGCCACGCGCCTATCAGAATCGACTGGTTTGGTTAGACTTAGGGCAGGAATTTCTGCGGAGTGCAATTCGCCACAAAATTCTTCCACCGCCTCAAGTATATCCGGCTTTATTGCAGTGACAACCCCATTCGCTCGCTCGAGTTTTGAAATTTGGTTAGCGCCGGCAGAGAAGACAAGGGCAAATACTTTGCTGTCTATATTTTGCTCTAAAACGCGCTCATCCAACTTCATGATCTCTCGGTGAATATCGCGGCGAATGGACTTGCTGAAGGTCTTGTTGATGTTCCTTTGCATGGCACTACTCCGGGTATCCGATGTCATATTTCGTCGTGTTTCCAGGAGCCTTAAGAATGACCCGTAAGCTATGCTCCCCATACAAACGTAAACCGCTGTTCCAATTCAATTGATATTTAATATCTAATGTCAGGTAACAAATATCTGTGTCTGCAAGCTTTTGTTTTTTTGAAAAATCCAAACTGAATGAAATGAAAGGAAAAAGAAAATGTTCATACGAATTTTGTTTTCTCTGTGGTTTAACCGAGAATACATTAACCGAAAAAACTAAGCCATGCAGACACAGATATTTGTAGTCTAATATTAGATGCCAAATATCAAGTAAGTTGGAACAGGGTTTTCAAATGATTATAAACTACGTTTATATGGGATGCAAAATTTTGTGATGCTTACGGGCCTACCTTAACGTCTCTGCGCATAACTTGCTGCGGTTTGACTGTCGACTTTTGCTGAAGTGCTTTTATGCAGTGTCCGTTAGGGCGGATACGAAGCTCGTACGAGTAGGTATATGCCTGGTCGATGTCGGCATCCTCATCGCCTGGCGCCATCTTCGAGTTGGGGTTCGAAATTTTCGAGGATCTCGACTGGTATGTTTAGCACATAAACACAAACACAAACTTCACATTTGCTGAAGCTTTTAACACAAACATAAATTAAAATATAAAAAGTAAAACAAATATAATGCCTACAAGGCTGGCATTAAACCTAATAAAATAAAAAAAAACAATATTATATAAATATATATAAAAGTCTGGTAAGTTTCGCATGCGGATATAATTTCCTTGATTTGAAGCTTGTATTTTTTAGCATTGCACGATAATAAGTCGAGCGTGTGCAGTTTAAACAGCTGATTGTACTTTCTACATATCCTAGCTATATTGTGGTTATAACTCAGTGTGCTTTCATAGCGTCCGAGCTAGAATGGATTATATTTGCGTAGTCAAGTCGTTGGTCTAGGCACTTGAAAGTAAATCTTGTTCAACAATTCAGGACTAGGTAGTTAGCCGTTGAGGATTTTGTAAAGTGGCATCCGGTCCGCCAAATTACGTCGGCCAAACAGGTAATCTACTTTATAGTGTCTACTTTACGATTTCTATGGATAAAACCATAGACCTAGCATGCGCGCGCAGCACTGCAGCACCTGAAAGACGCGGCTGCGCCACCTGGCAGCGAAGCGGCGCAGAAGCCGCGCGGTGTCCTCGTCCACGCGTTGCCCGACTGCGTAACGAGCGGCCGTACGCTCGCCCGCAACGCAACATGTAGGTTGCGGTAGATCTGTAAATACCGGTAGTCCTAGCAAGAGTGGGGACTTGCCTGCTGCGAGAAGTGGACGAGGCGCTGGTGCGCGGCGGCGCGGTACTGCAGCAACACCTGAAAGACGGAGCGGCTGCGCCACCTGGCAGCGAAGCGGCGCAGAAGCCGCGCGGTGTCCTCGTCCACGTTGCCCGACTGCGTAACGAGCGGCCGTACGCTCGCCCGCAACGCAACATGTAGGTTGCGGTAGATCTGTAAATACCGGTAGTCCTAGCAAGAGTGGGGACTTGCCTGCTGCGAGAAGTGGACGAGGCGCTGGTGCGCGGCGGCGCGGTACTGCAGCAACACCTGAAAGACGGAGCGGCTGCGCCACCTGGCAGCGAAGCGGCGCAGAAGCCGCGCGGTGTCCTCGTCCACGTTGCCCGACTGCGTAACGAGCGGCCGTACGCTCGCCCGCAACGCAACATGTAGGTTGCGGTAGATCTGTAAATACCGGTAGTCCTAGCAAGAGTGGGGACTTGCCTGCTGCGAGAAGTGGACGAGGCGCTGGTGCGCGGCGGCGCGGTACTGCAGCAACACCTGAAAGACGGAGCGGCTGCGCCACCTGGCAGCGAAGCGGCGCAGAAGCCGCGCGGTGTCCTCGTCCACGTTGCCCGACTGCGTAACGAGCGGCCCGTACGCTCGCCGCACCACATAGCCGCGGTAAGCTGCCACAACACATCCGGAAGCTATCCATATGTACTGGGTCGTCTTTAATTTCAAACTAAACTAAATTTTTATTTATCCTTTCGTTCCAAACATGGTATTTCTAATCAACTACAAAAAATACCTGTTTTTAAAAATCGACGAGCATGAGAGGTGTCAATTTGTATTTTTGAGTGCTTACAGTATTGACTTATTATGTTTTTACATGGGTTACAGTTAAAGCTTTGGTTTCCTCGGATAGCGGCGTACTCTGCGCGATGCGAACGCTTCATAGGAATTGCTCTGCGATGTGCTCCTGGACTGAATGCGATCGTTAACTTGGGACACGTATTATGCCTACAGAAGTATTTGCTTGACAACGGACATACTTCCATACAAAATTACCTTTCTGTATTAAAGCAGCCGCCTCCTCTTCGGATGTAGAATATTTCGTTTCCGGTTTACTTACTAGAAAAAAAAAGATCATATTAAGTCATAGCACACTTACTAATACTAATACATATTATCTGAGGTTCCTGACTCCGCTCAGATCAATCTTGTTTTGGACTTTCACCCGAGCGGAGCCCGGTAAAAAGTGAGCAGAAACCTTCGAGGGCGTGCAAGCATTCAAGCAGTCATTCCAAAAATCTAGATCTCGACATAATCGACATTAAGATGCTCGTAATTTAGTATTTTATGTACCGGTTGTTACAGAGAGAAATAATTCTTATCCGAACCCTATGTTACCCGAGACAGCTAACCCTCCAAAATACACTTCCAAGCTACCCATCGTCTTCAAGCAAAGTTATATAAGTCAATGTCTTCAAGCGTCCGAAATGGCCACCACGTCTTATGATTAGGGGGTCACCATGTTAAATGTACTCGGCGGGTGAACAGGAGTGATTAAATCTGAAACAAAGTTGCATTTCGCAATCACTCACTTGGCTATTCTCCCGGCAACTTCGTTTACCATGGTAACTCCCCCGTAGTATCCGCATTCGGTATGTAGGACAGAATGCTTTCCCCGAATACGCCCAGTAGGTATGACAATAAAAACTGAAATGCATACGTAAAATATCAATACTATATGTACCTAAATGCAGTTTGTTTCTTTTAAATGTATGTCACAGCTACCATAGAGTGATTTTCTCAAAGTCGACTAAAACAGGTCAATCTTTTCTCAAGTCTTTTCCCACAGAACACATAATGCGGATATATTTTCCTTTCTTTTTCAACGATCGTGTGCAACATCAATCAAATAACGCCTTTTTGACGAATCGCTAAAAACAATCAAAGAAAGGAACAAATGAGATCACTGCTTTAGCGATACTGAAATGTGCGGTGCGTCGCGGCGTCGAGTGCGCAGCTATGCACAAGCACACCTTCCTCCGACCGCCCCGCCGCGCCGCAGGTGAAATGGGTGATCTTTAAATCTTTAGATGCTTCAGACTAGCCTCAAAAAGCGAAACATGATCGTCGCATTACAAAAAATTGTTTGGTAAGTTATTTCGGTATATTAGTTCCACAAAATAAAGCCGTATTTTTTAACACGCTTTTATTAGCTTGGGTTGTATCTATGTATGTATCTATGTAACGGAATCTTTGAACTTAATTTTCACCAGTTTCCAGAAGTCTGATTAATTTGAAACTTTGCATACGTATCAAGGACCGATGACAATGCAATAATTTCATAACAGTTTCCCATTATCCTTATTAGGACCGCCAGGATTAATCATTAACACGCTTTTATTAGCTTGGGTTGCATGTATCTATGTATGTAATGGAATCTTTGAGATTAATTTTCTCCAGTTTCCAGAAGTCTGATTAATTTGAAACTTTGCATTCTCAGCCTCAGTGGCCCAGTGGCGCGACACTTCGGCGATCGCTCTCCGAAGTTAAGCAACGCTGGGTCCGGTCTGGTCTTGGATGGGTGACCATTAGACCGTTGAGAGAGGCTGGCCGTGGTTCGGATTCCACGTTAAACTGTAGGTCCCCTTCCTTACTTACTAAGTGGTAGGGTTAATCCCGCCCGGGTTGGTACCATCGCATTGAATGAACGATGGTCGAAGCGGCAATTAAAATTGTCCGTGTTTTCCATCCAGTTCAATGTAGCCGAGCAATATAAGGAAGGTCCTGGCATGGCACCTAGTTCCCATGTGGTGTGTTGGGCTAATACCATGACAAAGGGTGTGGTATTAGCCATCCATGTCAAGTCACATAAAAAAAAAACGTATCAAGGACCGATGACAATGCAATAATTTCATAACAGTTTCCCATTATCCTTATTAGGACCGCCAGGATTAATAAATTCTTTTATAGATCCTCTGTAGTGGAGTACAAGAGACAGAGCTAGCGCGAGATCTGCGCATGCCCGCACTTTCGGACTTACTCTTTCGCTCGGGCACTTGGTACTATGGAGTGTAGAGACTCTGTACACTCCATACTTGGTACAGTACAACGGAGGCAAAAATGTTTTCAGGATAATTGCGTTCTCACCTTGTTCATTCTTTATGCAGAGCTGAACCCTACAAAATGCGAAGCAATATTCTCGAAATTAACCGCCGATAGGACAACAGAAATCAAAAGCCTTTTGGAAAAAATTACACCGGGAATCAAAACTCTAACTGAAGAGAACAGATTCTTCCTGGGCGCCCCGTTGACGGAACAATCCACAACAACGCTTTTAGAAAATAAAACCAATATGTTGGAGATATTCGCCTAATAATAATAATCGCCTTCGTGCTATCCAACCTCATGTCGGCTTACATCTCCTTAAATTTTGTTTTGGTATCCCACGATTCACATACTTTATGCGCTGTTGCCCTTTATGGCGCAATACAGAAGCACTAACTAAAATAGACGCTATTGTCAAAAAAGGCCTATCCCAAATAACGAACATTCAATTAGAAGGAAATGCTTGGATACAAGCCTCTCTTCCCATAGGCTTCGGCGGAGTTGGCATACGATTCACAAAAGATGTTGCACTTCCAGCATTTTTGAGTTCCGTCCACAGCAGTTTACCACTCGTGGGTAGTATTCTTTCACCATCACTTGGCTGTGATTTCGAGGTGGACTGCTTGAACAGGGCTATCGAAGGTTGGAAATCCAGGTGCCCAGAAGAACCTATTCCAATCCGTCTTAAACTCCAAAAAGCCTGGGATTTGCCGATTATAAAATCTATACACTCTTCCCTCTTGATGAATAGTGCTGACATTGACAAAGCTCGCATTCTAGCATCATCAGTCGCCGAATCCGGGGCGGGGGGCCTATCCATCACCAAGCCTAGGCACTCTGCTTGACAGTAACACTCTCAGAATTTCAATAGGCCTTCGAGTCGGTGCTAGATTGTGCCATCCTCATACGTGCGCCTGTGGTACCAACGTTACCGAATGGGGCCACCACGGTTTATCATGCCAAAGGAGCGCTGGTCATTTATCCCGCCATTACAATATAAATAACATTATAAAAAGAGCACTGGTGACAGCAAACTACCCCAGCATCACCGAGCCCCCAGGAATCAGTCGCTCGGATGGTAAACGCCCGGACGGGGTGACCTTAGTGCCGTGGGCAAGTGGAAAGGCATTAATATGGGACGCCACCTGTGTGGATACTCTGGCGCCGTCCTACATTCAGGCCACTTCTCGCGCGGCCGGAGCGGCAGCTGAGAGGGCAGCAGCAAATAAACATCAAAAATACAGCTGCGTGGCGAGTTCTTTTGAGTTTTTAGCTTTCGCCGCCGAGACACTCGGTTCATGGTCACCAGAAGCGATAACTTTTGCTTCAACGTTAGGCAAACTTTTAAATGAAAGTTCTGGTGATCCCAGGTCCGGGGCCCATTTTGTCCGGCGAATAAGCCTCGAAATCCAAAGAGGCAACACCGCCAGTATTCTAGGTACAGCTGAAGCTCCGGCTCTTTTAGAAGAAGTTTTTTATCTTTAAGTCTAAATTAAATATGTATTTTATTAACATTAGTTCCTACCTATCTAATAAAGAGATTGTACAACCGAACATAAATTTTTAATCTATTTATTTTACGGGACAAAATTTGGTAAACACCAATGCTTTGAAATTACAGTCGATAAGGAAGGAATTTAATACGATCAAAAAATTTGTAATTATAAAGTCTTATTGATTGGAGTACAAATAATGCATATGAATTCGAAAAATCGAACTAAAAAATGAAAAATAAATAATAGTTTAAAAAAACTAAAAAAACACGCTTTTATAGCTAACCGAACTAAAAAATAGAAAATAATTTTTAATTTTAAAGAGTTTATATTACAGTAGTAGAAGATCGAACAATCAATCAGAATTTATCACCTCAAGATAAAATTATAATAAAGTTTCAGTTATTAACAAAATAATTCAATTCAGAGTAAAAAGCGTGGGGTGCATTTTACTACTTTTCATAACTCTCCTCTGATCGACAGTTGCAAATAGAATGATTGTTACATTTACTTTATCAAGCACCCCACGCTTTTTACTCTGAATTGAATTATTTTGTTAATAACTGAAACTTTATTATAATTTTATCTTGAGGTGATAAATTCTGATTGATTGTTCGATCTTCTACTACTGTAATATAAACTCTTTAAAATTAAAAATTATTTTCTATTTTTTAGTTCGGTTAGCTATAAAAGCGTGTTTTTTTAGTTTTTTTAAACTATTATTTTTACTTTTTACTTGTACTTTGTACTTGTACAATCCTCGATTTATGAATACGAACTAATATGATAGAATAAAACTTTTGAAGACTGAGGCATACAATGCGGCTTGTATATTGTTGATAATTTTATGTATTTTATGTAATTATTTGGATATTGTCGGGATAGCTCAGTTGGTTTAGAGCAGTGGAAATGTAATCCAAAGGTCGCAGGTTCAAATCCTGCTCCCGACGAATGTCACGACCAATACTTTTTCAGATTATTTTCAAAATCTAATTACAATGCTTCAAATCTAGATGTCGCTAAAACTCAAATTAATGTATATTTAATGTTTACGGATATACAGTGTTAAAAAGGGCTTACTTCTTTCCGACGTTTCGTCCACCACGTTGCGGACATCATCAGGATCGCGGCGCGACCTCGAGGACCTCTGACGCGTCGTCCAGTCAGAAGTCAACTAAAGGTCGTCGGCTGCGGAGATTGTAGCTGTGGGTAGGTTCAGCTACAGATGCGGGTAGTAACACAGCACTTCGTTGGGCGATGAAATTGTCTGTGCAAACTATGCTCACGGTGTCACTATGCGACAGTGTGGGCAGCTGAACCCTTGTGTTGCCATATTGTGCCAGTACTGGAGACCAAGACGATGATAGTCTCATACTGTCATCTCGTACCAAGCGGGGTATATATTGTTTTTCAACAGCGATTGTTTTAACTTGGTCGAAACGGATCCAATGATTGCTTCCATTGTTCAAGACATGCTCACAGATCGCCGACTTGTGAAACTCATTGTTTTTGACTGCCTTGATGTGCTCTCCTATTCTTGTTTGCACACTTCGTTTTGTCTGGCCAATATAGTTAGCCCTTTTTAACACTGTATATCCGTAAACATTAAGTATTATGTCGAACATATTGTTGTCTGCGCAATAGCTTATGTTTGGTCCTCAAACTTGTTTCGAACGCATTTTGATAATATATTTTTCTTCTTTCTTTCTTATATATGTCTTTTGTCGACTGGCGAATCGACTTAGTTTTCGATAATTATGTTGTCCATAAAAGGAACGCAATTAAAATACAACCTGTATGTTAGACATTTGAATTCGTCTTTTTTTTCCTTCGAAGAAGGACCTACAAGAAACTTCGGCAGGTTTGACATTGTATTATTATTTTACAAACTTCTATTTAACTTGCAGTGTTTTTATGTATGTATGTAATGTAGTTGTTTAGGTCAAATTTTGCAAGCTAAGTTACAACTACTTCCTCTTATTGTACATAGCACGACATCAGCCCTAGTCATAATCACAGACGATTTCCGACATGCCATGGATCACCGTGAGCTCACAATCCTTGTCCTGCTTGATTTCAGCAGTCTTCAACTCTGTTGATTTTGACATTATGCTAGCTATTCTTAGAAAACGACGAAATATTTCACAACCAGTAATAGAATGGTATTTCTCTTACCTGATTGGTCGGTACCAATGTGTCCGTTTGGATAATCTCTGCTCTGACTGGTGCTATACCACAGCTGGCGTGCCACAATGTTGCGTACTTACTCCTTTTTTTTTCTATCTTCATCAACACTGTCGTTGCATCTCTTATTTGTCATTACCAGTTAAACGCTGACACACTACACCTCTATAGGCATTTTAAGGTTAAGGATGATGACAATGCGTTTGCCTTAATGAACATCGACCTGGACTCAGTACACTCCTGGGCGGAGCGCTATGGCTTATTTGTAAACCCACAGAAGATGCAGGCGAAACTCTTAGGAAAACTGGAAAAAGCTTCTTTATCGCCTCTTATATTTAACGGTGTTGAACTTTCTCTAGTTAAGGTGGTAAAAACCCTTGGGCTTTGTATTTACGAGACGTTATCGTGGAATGTGCACATCGGTGAGGTCAGTCGTAAGCTGTTTGCTATTATGCACTCTCTCAAGCGTCTGCAGAATTTCCTTCATATCAGCGCAATGGTAGCTCAGTCTCATCTTATCCCTATCCTAGACGCGGATGTCTGTTACCTGGACGTCAATGAAGAGCTGCTGAATAAGTTGGACCGACTACTAAAAATGTGCATTAGATAAAATTTTAGTTTGCGGAAATGACCACATTTCTGAGTTCCGGTTCAGTGGCTTGACATTTGTCGTCGAAGAAATTCACATGTTCTCTCGCTTTTATAGTTACTGCACACTGAATGAACTTGCTGCTCCTAAATTTAATTTAATGAGATTTGAATTAAATCAAACCCACCAACTTACAACATTATCTATACTCTTTATGTATATTATATAAAAGCTTGTCGCGATATTTAACTGTAAGAAGTAATTTTGATCTGCTGTTGGACTTACTACAAATTTAATTTCTACATCTTATATACTAAATAAATGAAATTAAAAAAAAAAATGTATTCAAAAAATATTTTTATGTAAGTTAAGATCGCGACAAGCCTTAATATAATATACTTAAAAAGTATAGATAATGTTATAAGTTGATGGGTTTGATTTAATTAAAATTTTATTTTCTTCTTTTGAGAGCATTTATATAAAAGTGTGCTTTTAAAAATGTTTTAAACTAATATTTGTTTCGAAATACATACGCTATCTAAAGGTTACTTTTCTTTTTAAGAGCTTGTTGGCAGATGACACTATCAATCAGGAGCAGCTCCTTGGTGCCACGTGAGCTCACTCGACATCCATTTTGAGCATCGTCTATTATTGAATATTGTAATAAATGGTTGTTTATCTTCGTGCTCAAAAATATTATTATTATATATAAGGAATAATGTAAGTACTGAATGATTACCTCGATCCACCTTTGCTTTATCTCGTTTAGCTTTTCTTGCTAGGAACGCTCGCATCATGCTCTGCACTTTGACAATTTTCTTTACCTTATTCTCGTACAATCTGAAATTCAAAACAGCAACGTCAAGCAGCACGCCCTGCTCCTCATGTATGCGGTAAGCCATACAATAAATATTATAGCAATTAGAGAGTGCGGTATCTCGACCTTTATTTCTCTTTTCCTATAATTAAAGCTTACACCATTAATATTCTGATAGAATTGTAGATGCTGTAGAAAGCTACAACATTACCAGGATTTTGCATACAATAAGATTTTTTTTTTTTATGCGACCTGACATGGATGGCTAATACCACACAACTACCGTTATGATATTAGCCCAATACACCACATTCCCGAAGGAATTAGGTGCCATGCCAGGACCTTCCCTTTATGAGCACGGCTACATTGAACTGGATGGAAAACACGGACAATTTTTCATTGCCGCTTCGACCATCTTTTCATCCAATGCGATGGTACCAACCCGGGCGGGCTTAAACCCTACCACCTAGTAGGGGAAGGGGACCTACAGTTTTACATGGATTCCGAACCATGGAGCAGTTCGCATTCGTGACGAAATGCACTTATCGAACTCTGAAAGACAGTGGTGCAAGTTGGTATTGAACCCGGGCTTCTGGTACGCTAGGCCAGTCCCCGCGCCACTAGGCTACGAGCCGCTCTTATTAATCTTATAGCAGTTTTTATTGTTTTTTTTTATTGTGGCATCATTGAAGTAATTTGTGCCTGAATTTACTTTTAATCTGAAGAGAACAAAATACGAAATAAATATTAATTTATGAACTAGCAAAGTTGTACCCCAAAATCACAAATTCGCCTGTCATTAGTCAAAGAAAGATTACTTTAGGGGAGAGTCAGATAGGTCCGGACGGCGCGCCGGGGCGCCGCGGCGGGGCGGTTCACGACAGAAATTGCGATCGAAGTTCATTCGTATGGCGGACACTCTTCTAGTGGACAAGGCAAATTAACTTTAGGGGAGGGTCGAGGTTTTATTCAATACAAAGGTAATATTTCCCAACTGTTTAAAGCTGTTAGGCATATTAAACAAAATATGACAAATGAAAACGTTATTCTGCACATAAACTCAACACAAATTCAAAGGTTGACGTGACGAGACATGCGACCTACCATCCACCATCACCAACACCATCTACTTCAATAATTCAACCTAACCGATGAAAGATAAATGTAGCGTGTTTATATCTATAAAAGATTCGAACGATCATTCACGTGATTATATTGTATAACCATCACTCCTGTCGATATTTTGTATTTTCTTTAGCCAATTTTATGATTTTTTTTTAAGTTAAATATCTTAGAAGACAGTGTTATTTTATAGGTTATATGTTTCTGAAAGATATTTTTATATTTTAGATATTTTTATAAAACTAGAATTCATATTAATTTCCGTTCACTAAGTGCATTACTTTTGTAGATTTCTAAAAACATTTCGTGGTTTTTTTATAGCAAATATATTGAAACCATCTCCGATTTCTCAAAAATATGTTTCTTTGATGCTTAATATACCTTAATGCAAAATTGCATAAAATTCTGAAGCCTTTTATTTATTTCTGAAAAAAAAATCGATGCAGCGATAATATACTAACAAGCTTATATCATTGACACAAATTACCTTATCAAAACACAAAAACGTACAGACGTAGCTCTCAGTTTATTAATTTAATGTTAAAAAATCCGAAAAATATTTCTTAATTTGACTGAGCAAACCGACACGAGCCATTGGATGGAACTTGATCACCTCATTATCCTCTTAATTAAATCTGAAGAGAACAAATTATGCTTCAAATTCATCTTGTGTGATTACATAAGGTTGAATACATTTCTTATGCAAGTCCCCATAAATATCTACTCAAGCACGTTATCGTTGTGATATGTCCTCATAATTGCCTTATGAAAAATCCACAGTAGTAAATAGTGTATAGGTCCCTGCAAGTGTATTTCCAAACAGGTGAAGCATCAGTTGGGTCCCACAATTCCTGAACTACATAAGTGTATAAGGCACATGTCCTCATAAATCGTTTTCTCATGGTAAGATATACACATGTGTGTATTACACAGTGTGTATCAAATCGGTATTGGCGATGCTCTGGTGATCAAATTCGTTACTATTCTGGCTTGCACTCTGACTTGACCAGATAACGACTTGTAGGGTCTAGGTAAAAAATGAACGATATTTTGTCAGGATCCTCAGGGACTTTGTTGTTGACGTTTCGGACAAAGATTAAGAGGACGTTTCCATAATGGCCATATCCCCATGAGTTATGAGTTACGAATTTCATCATATGAATATCCCGACTTGGAGCTCGTAGACAACACACCATACACACATCACACATACACACCAGCGTAGCCACCCTACTGCAGCTCTCGTATGCGCGAACCATCGCTGAGACACAAACCTTTTCCCTAGGATACATTTGTTTTGCAAAAATATATAAGTTCTCTTGGCTTTGTACCTGTGCTCTATCGAATAAATTATTTTCTATTCTATTCTAAGCTGTAAGTTTTCCTGAGAAATAAATTAATAAATAAAGAAAATTGGATTTGTTCTTTTTTCGCATCGATCCAATATTATGTTCTAAAAGTTTTGAAGGTTCTCTGAAAAGCATGCCGTTCCGCACGGGCTGTCAACGTTTTATTCAATCAACACTTATCATTGCCACAAAGTAAGCAACAGACATCCTAATTAATGTTATTGTAAAAAATAAGATCATCGTTTTATACTATTTGGAGTGCACTATTTGGTAGCAATAGCTTATACGATATTCAATTTTAATATGTTATCAGCAACAATGTGTACGCATATATGGTAATGTTGTAGCTTCCTACGGTTTTTTTAACTTTCGAACGAGTTCAGAGCCTTACACAAGGTGGAATTAAATCATTTTATAGCCTTTAAGGGGGTTAATCAGCATCATACAAAACATCACGCTGTCGGCTCGGTGGGGGGCATAGATAATGAAGCGCCAAACGGTACGATCACAGCACACTTCTCTCTCTTCTACGTAATAATATGACCGGCATTCAGTAAGCAGTAAGTAGCGCTAACTGAATTGATTAAGAATAATGAAATTAAATTAAAATCTTCCTCACATTTTTTAGAAATATTCTCTGAAAGGACCGATTTTTATGTAAACTACCATTATTTTCCCGATTCGACTAACATTCTACCCTTCAAGACTAAGCCCCGGTTGCACGAAGAGACGGCCGAGTTAATCAATGTTCAAACACGTCACTTTTAGTGATCCGCATAGAGTTCCTTCCATACTGTCCACACAAAGTGACCTGTTTGATCGTACTTTGACGTTGATTTTGATTTTTTGTCCTTTCGTGCACTCGGCCCTAAATGAATTTAACCTGATGATAAACTATGTCTATGTGTACTAAAAATATGTCGCAGGGATATGCTGAATGATTTATTTAAAACTAATCAAGAAACGTAAGCTAAGTCCTAACGTTAATGTATGTAAAAAAAACTAGGTAGGTCTTCGACCTTGAGGTCAATATCATCGCGGCTAGACAGCGGCGCGGCGGCTCGTGGTAGTATTTGAGGAACACACCTGCGACCGAATCTCCAGCCTTCCAGCTTAGCAACCGACACTTGCCGCACGTCTGCTCAACTAGCTCATCGCAAATGACAGGTGCTGCCGTACCGGATGCAGTACCGTCGCACCTAGGGAGATAGTCCACGTGGTAGTATTTGAGGAACACACCTGCGACCGAATCTCCAACTCTCCAGCTTAGCAACCGACACTTGCCGCACGTCTGCTCAACTAGCTCATCGCAGATGACAGGTGCTGCCGTACCAGATGCAGTACCGTCGAACCTAGGGAGATAGTTCACGTGATAGTATTTGAGGAACACACCTGCGACCGAATCTCCAGCCCTCCAGCTTAGCAACCGACACTTGCCGCACGTCTGCTCAACTAGCTCATCGCAGATGACAGGTGCTGCCGTACCGGATGCAGTACCGTCGCACCTAGGGAGATAGTCCACGTGGTAGTATTTGAGGAACACACCTGCGACCGAATCTCCAGCCCTCCAGCTTAGCAACCGACACTTGCCGCACGTCTGCTCAACTAGCTCATCGCAGATGACAGGTGCTGCCGTACCGGATGCAGTACCGTCGCACCTAGGGAGATAGTCCACGTGGTAGTATTTGAGGAACACACCTGCGACCACATCTCCAGTCCTCATAGAAGTTGACAGGTCTCCAGCTTGAGTCACACGAGAAGCAGCCGATGGTTGCCGCACGTTTCCTCCACTCGATCATCGCCGTGGACAAGTCATGCTCTGCCGGACGCTATGCAGTCTCACCTAGCGAGGTACTCCTCGTGGTAGTATTTGAGGAAGACACGCGTGCGACCGAGTCTCCAACCCTCCAGCTTGAGTCGCAAGAGAAGCAACCTACAGTTGTCGCACGTCTCCTCCACTCTCTCGTCGAAGTCGAATGCCAAGAATTTGTACCTGTCCATCACACCGACCATGTTAACTCAGAAGCATTTCTCCTGATAGAAACAATAAGGTACGACGACGTCTAATTTTTCAAACCTTGTGTCTCGAAATCTAACATCTGGATGTAAATACATTGAGTGTATTTAAAATAAATGCAAGAATTGTATTCAGAAATCGTTATTGTAGGGTTACGATATCATTATAAGAGTGTATCTTTATGCTGAGCGATGGTTATAATTGAGTATCTAGTTACAGTCTTTTCGGAATTTTATTACGGCATAGTCGACTGCGGTGCGGTGCGAAAGGTACTCACCGCCTCAGAAAGTCCGCGAAGGGCAGTCTGCAGGAGAAGCCGTGCTTGCGCGCGCGCGCTGCCTCGACGACGGCCAGCGCGCGCAGCTGGTGGCGCACGAGGTCGACGCGAAAGAGGGCAGCGGTGTCGGGGCGGAGCGCGAGGTCAGCGCGCACGCAACGCACGAAGTGCACGCCGCTACCGCCTCCGCCGCCGTCGCCGCTCAGCTGCCGCAGCAGGTCCAGGCTGGTGGCGCGGTACACGGCCGCGGCGGTGCGCACGCCGCGCGTCTGCGACCACAGCGCGTGATCTCCTCCACCGCACCCGCCGCTCTGAAATAAAAAGTTCAATATCTATGTATATTAAATATGTTTATATTTTGGGATAAGTATTAGTACCTATATAGTAAGAGATTGTATACTATTATTTGAATTCATTCAATTTATTAAGATATTTAATACCTACATTTAGATAAATGGATAGAAAATATAACCCTGCTTCTTCCGCAGTCGGGTAAAAAATACGTAATAATGCATAGTTTTAGTTAAGTTTTCATTTCTATTGTTCAGTATTAATTCATTTCAGCATATGTGGATCCCTTCATCAGTGGTTTGAATCCTACCTCACAAACAGAAAAAAAAAGTTGCTATAAACGGGTACGACTCCATGAACTATGTTGCCACATCGGGGGCCCATCAGGGGTCACACCTAGGTCCTATAATAATATTTATAAACGATATCGTGGAAGTTGTAAAACATTGTGATTGCTCTATTTTTGCCGACGATCTTAAGATCTATAAAAATATATGTTCTCCTGATGACGTTCGACTCTTGCAGGACAGTCTCAATAATATATTCGAATGGTGTACTCTCAATGACATGTCACTCAATGTAAGAAAATGCTTTCACATAAAGTTTAGATGCAACCGCAACCATATTGACTCATGTTACAAATTGGGAACGTGGTTATAAAGGAAGTCAATGAAATTTGCGACCTAGGTATCATAGCAGATAGTCAACTCAAGTTTTCATCTCATATCGAAAATGTTATAAAAAAGCATCTGCATCAATTAGATTCATTAAGCGAAATAGCAAAGATTTTAGAAATCCTTAAACAAAAGTGAGGCTGTATCAAGTGAATGCTCGGAGTGTGTTGGAGTATGGTTGTGTTGCCTGGAACCCAACTTATAAGAAATACGGAAACAGAATAGAGAAACTTCAACGCGCCTTCACAAGGCATATCGCCTATCCCACTACGGGCAGAGCAAGCTACAATGATCGCCTGGATATGTTTGGTCTTGACGCTTTTTCTAGCCGCAGATTCATGCTGGAAATAACCTTCCTTTACAAAATAGTTAATAACTTCATTGACTGTCCCGATGTTGTAACTGAGTTGAACTTAGCAGTACCACGCCCTCCTTCAAGAACACGTAATATAATATTTCAAGTTCAAAGAGCATTCACCAATTTGGGTCGGCATGCAACTCTTCCTCGAATTATGAAGGATTTCAATGAGCTTGCAAATAATACAGATGTGGACATATTTCACGACTAACTAAGTTGTCCTAAGCGTCACGCATTGCATTACGAGACGTTACTGTCAAAAATATTTCATAATATTAAACTGTTTTTATTGTCATTCGCATTTTTTTTTTGTTTTTAATAACCACCTTTTGTTGTTTTATTCTAAATCGGCTTTTTACTTCTTCTTATTTTAACTTGTTACATTATGTTTTTTTGTAATATGTTTTTAATTTGCACTCAGTGTTAGACACTGTTCTGAAATGCTGTGTTCGCCTGTAATTGGTTTAAACACCAGGAAAGTAATCCAGATATCTAATCTTATATCAACTATTGGTGTGTACACCGTTAGCTTACCTTTTACAAATATATAAATAAATAATTGATAATAGTAATAAGCGTTGTTCTTCTTTGCATATATTCCCTAAACTGTATCATTTACCTATGATGAGGTTGATTCTTACAAATTGCCTGAGGTTATAAATCCGCCCTTGCATTGTACTTTTGAATTGATTGCAATTAATAATTTTATTATTAGAGATATCCATTTATTAACATGCTAAATATTTATTATATTTTACGCGGCAAGATGTTTGTATTTTTAATGTTTGCAGTCAATGTCCGCAACGCAGATGAAGCGTTATAATTGAGTGTAGTTATGATTTTAAAAATTATGTAAGCAGGAGGCATTAATTACGTGAGCAGGGACTGTAGGAGAATTACAAATTATGGGTATACAGAAGGTGGCGAAATTCGAAGACGCAATACCCGCGAATGGTATGTTTTGCTGGTTCGGGTCCAGCCTTGCAGCAATTAATTAATAAAGTAGTTATTTTTACTGGGCTCCTTCTTTAATTAATTTGTCCTAGCCTCATGATTACACATACAAACATATCACATTCCTTGGAATAAGCGACGTACCGGCTAAGTACCAAAAATTATATTTACTTAAAACCCTTAATTATTTCAGTATCAACGACAACTACAATTAGAGCATTGTAATCCGATTTTGAAAATAATCTGAAAAAGTGTTTGGTCGTGACATTCGTCGGAAGCACGATTCGAACCGACATGCTTTCGAAATTACATGCTTCCGGTTACAAACAAAGAACAATAATTTTTCCCTCGTATCTGGTTACGAAGGTGCATTTACGGGCTTCATAAAAAGAAAAAATATTCTTTATACGAAACGGTCGGTTGCAATGGCGAGTCTTTTATCGACACAGACAAAACTTATCTTTCAACATTTAAACAGTATATAAAGTCGATAAAGGTCATGATTAATGACGACAATAAGGGAGCAGGTCCTGATGAAATCCCGCCGATTTTTGAAAAATTGTGCTGATCTTATTCAAATCCCTTATGCATACTCTTTAATAAATCTCTCCAAACGGGAATTTATCCTGCGACATGGAAGGAAGCACACGTTCTGCCTATCGAAAAAAAAGGAAAGAAGAGGAGGACGCAAGTAAGAAAGTCTTTAAGTGTATTATCAAAAATAAAATTTACACACATGTTAAAAGTTATCTAATTTCTCAGCAACATGGATTTATTCCTAAAAGATCCACAGCTTCTAATCTTACTCTTTTCTGCAATGATGTAATGAAATCTATTGATTCAAACGTTGAAGTCCACGCAATTTACACAGATTTCAGTAAGGCGTTTGATACAGTCAATTACAAACTAAATTATACTCTTTAGGAAATCACGGGTCCCTGCTTACAAGGTGTGAAAGCTCAATCAATTGCAGCGTGTTACTGTGAATGGTTACTTTTCTGATTGGTTTTTTTTCTCATCTGGTATGCCGCAGGGTTCCCATCTTGGGCCTTTCTTTCCTAATTTATGTTAATGATATCAGTAAAAACATTCGTCATAGTAAATTCATAATGTATGCCGATGACCTTAACTTATATCACATTATCAAAACTACAGACGACTGCAAGTTACTTCAAGAGGCCCTTGAAGGAATCAGCGCTTGGTGCTTAAAAAATGATATGTCCCCAAACATACCCAAATGTAGTCATATAAATTTCACTCGTAAACGTACCCCTTTAAAATATCAATACACAGTTCAAAACCAAAATTTAATCGAAGTTGATCATGTTCGCGATCTAGGTGTTTCCCAAGACAAAGCTATGATGTTGCACATTCATATAGATCATATTTCAAAAAAGGTCTTCAAAATGCTGGGCTTCGTTTCTAGTAAGACAAATATTTTTAAACAAACAAAAACGTTCATAATTCTTAATAACTCCCTTATACGGAGCATTTGGGAGTATAGCAGTACAGCTTGGTGTCCGGTGTATCATGTCCACGTTAATAGGCTAGAACGGGTGCAAAAAACGATTTTCATACCACTAAGCATACCATTAAAGCTCTGCTGGACATTATTAACTTACGATGACCGATTAAGTCACTTTAAAATGTAGACACTTGCTCTGCGTCGATCATGCGCGGACATCATATTTTTAAACAAACTACTGAACGGAAGCATCGACTGTCCTGGACTTATGGTACAAATAAATTTAAGTGCCTTCAGTTTGGTAGTAGAATTAAAAACCGACTGACTTTTGCTCCTAGACGCTGCCGTACGAATGTTGGCACCCACTCTCCAGTTGTTAGAATGTGTAATGAATGCAACATTTGGCGTATTTTTTTGCAGACTCCCCAAAAATCATTAAAAAAGTTAGCAGTACCTATTTATAAGTTAACAAACATAAAAGTGTGTAGTCAGTAGTGCTGATATAATTTTGTAAAAATAATAAACAAATAAAAAATATAATTATTATCCCTCTTCCTTTTTTTCTCTCTATTAATACTTTTAATATTGTTTACTTATTTAAATTTTAAAAAAAACATGATGAATTTATAAATTGGAATGTTAGGTTAGGTTGTTTCTTATTAAATCGAGCCCTATCGGCTAATCTGATTTTTATTAAACTCGGTAGATAGATACATTGTCGTAGACTAGCCTTTTGTACCAGCCCTTTGGGATACTTTTTACTCTGGAAATAAATCAAAAGGACCGGAACCGACTATCACCAGCCACCTACTATGGCAACATCGTTCCATTAACTCCGATCGTGTTATCTCGCTCATCTAATAACTGTCACCGGTGCTGTCACTTTTGACATTCGGTCGGAACGCGTTCGGTTTAGCTGCTGCTCTGTATAATTGTGTTTTTAAATAAATATTTTTCAAATCCTCGCTGTTTAATTAATAATAATATGTAATCGTCAACTGACTCCCCATTATTTATAATTTTACTTTTAGATATTAGAGGGTCCAGAGATATGATACAACAAAATGTATTCGCGCGTAATGCGCTTCGCTGAACTCTTAGGCACCGCCCACAGTTCGCAGCGGCAACCGCACGCGTATACGATATACACCACTCGATCCGGAACGAACATGCACCCACCTGGTCAGTAGTGGTCGCGGCAGAGGGTGGCACCAGGTTGCCGGTCCGCGTGAGTTTGGCGTCGAAGAGCGCGCGCACGGCGGCGCAGGACGAGGCTCGCAGCGCCAGCACGAGCTCCGGTGGCAGCAAGTCCCTGTTGGTGTCGGCCATCTCCCGCGCGTCGTACGTCACGCGGCCCGCGTAGTGCGCCACGCAGAACTCGTGCGCACCGCCCGCCGGAGCCACCCGCACGTGCGGACCGCACCGCGCGTTCCGGATAGAGCCTGCACAACACTCGAGGCTACATTGGGCCAGTGCCATTTATTATTACATTATTTTCAGTAAAGTTCAGTAAAGTTTTCCTTTTAATAAATAAAGTAAAAGTCCTAAAGTCAAAACCTCCAAGTTATAAAGGTCAGAGAGATATTTATTATGGTCTCATAGATGTCGTTTCTTGGCTCCCTGGGCTTATTGGACCCTTCCTTGGTGAGGTCGCTGTGCCCCACTATCAGACCAAAAAATATCGGTCAGCGGATTTAAACCGAATGAGAACATTTATCCTCATTCCCATGGAAACAGCTGCTGAACTGTCAATAATTTTTTTTTGAATTTGAAACGCAAAGATGACATCATCTAAGATCGGCCCGAGATCTTTTTCATCTAAGCCCGAGATGAATAAATGAATTAATTAATTTATTTATGTAAAAAGTTTATGTATTAAGTGTAAACTGTAAATCAGACCCTTTTCAAGTTATTTTTGAAATCGGACGCTCTTTTTATCGTGTCGCCCCATCAGCTGCTCGAGCGTAGCGCGGTTGTCGTAGTAGCGTGGCTCCACGTGTTCCTCTCCCCCCGCGTCGAGCCCGTCGTCTCGCGCATCCCGCCGCTCCCACGCGAACGTGCGCTGGCCGTAAAGACTTACTGGTGATGTATTGCAGGGCGGTGGAGGGTACGCCGGCGGCGAGCCGGCTCGCGCCGTCCACGACGTAGAACACGCCGAGCGGGCGGCCCATCAGCTGCTCGAGCGCAGCGCGGTTGTCGTAGTAGCGTGGCTCCACGTGTTCTTCTCCCCCCGCGTCGAGCCCGTCGTCTCGCGCATCCCGCCGCTCCCACGCGAACGTGCGCTGGCAGTAGAGGAAGTGCAGCTGCTCGTTGGTGGTGTTGACGATGAGCTGCTCGAGACGGTTGCGGCGGAAGCTCTCGAAGCCGAACATGTCCACGATCGTGATGGAGATCGGATCTCCGCTGGAACACAGTATAACTTTTTCGGTGGTAATATGATGTTTACTGTCCCTATAGATAAAGGATCTAGATTATCGCTTGGTTTTTTTTTTGGATTTTCGACAGTGAATTTGAATTCCCTACCTGTTCCGCGTGGAGCGGTGGTAGAAAGGGGACGGAGGGACAGCATTATGCATCTCCGACGAGCACTCTCTGGCCGGCCAAAATGTGATTGCAACGATGCAATTTAAATGTCCTTATTTAACCTCGGAGGAGATACAGGGTACTGGTCATCCAGATTAAATAATCAATTACCGAGACCAAGCCTGCCGGTCGGGCGAATTCAAAACATTTTTTGTTGCACTACATTTTTGTAAATAATCCTAAAATAGGTGTACTGTGCAGTTGTTAGAAATTCTAAGGAAGATTACAGGGAAGCAGGATACTACAAAAGTGTTATAGAGGGACAAAAAATTACGTGGAAATAAATACTGACTGGATGACGGCGTTACGTGCATGTTCTGAAAGCTATGCAAATACGTAAAAAAATCGATAAATCCAAACAGCTAACTACTTCTAGTGAGCGGAGGGCAAAGCAGAATAATTGTTCAACGTACTACAGAGGGCGTGCTGAGCGAAAATGATCAAGTCATTTAGCACATTAATAATATGACTTATCTATTTGTATAGGATATATATATTTAAATTAGTTACTTAGTTACGTTATTAAAGCGCATACATGTCTATATTAATTTATCGATTGTTAAAGTTAAAGTTAGATAAATAAGTACAGCTGTGATCGGATTGAGACTGAGAAAACGGACAGCGAGCCCTGTAGTAGGCCAAGGGGAGACCGGGAATCGCTTTGTACTGCTCGGGATGGCTTCAAGATTGGGAAAGAATAAGACGTCAGCCGATTTTAAATTTCGTGAGGGGTGCATCAGAGATTAACGTTCATAATAGATATTATGGTTTAGGAAGGGGTTTAGTAATATATTCAGAAATATAGTCGGTTGGACTTCTAGGCTGAGATAAATAGTCGTAACAGAAACTAACACTAACGAAAAGGAGTACTTTGTGACGTCAATTTGCATTAACTACTTTGAGATTTCGTTCATACAAAATGTGTCAAAATGACGTCACAAAGTACTACTTTTCGTTAGTCTTAAGTTTCTATTACGAATATTTATCTCAGCCTAAGTGTTTACCCGAGAGACCCGAGAGAAGATTGAATAATCTAGTTTATAGGGGTTATTAGTATTCATAATAGTTCAAGTACTTGTTCAAATTAATCTGTAATACTAACGCAGGTACAAGAACTTTGTATACTTTATATGAAATTTTATTAGATTTCTTTGGAACATTCTTCCTGATAAATAAAATCTAAGTTCCGGATTGCTCTGGTGAGATCAACAATATAATAAAGAAATACATTCACACCGGAAACATTTCATTTAATCATCGACGATTTAATCAGATTAGCAATCAATAAAAAGATCGTTCTAAAAGGTAAAACTCTACCAGATAGCTATCGAGATTTTACACATTGATTCAAAACTTGTTGATTGAGTAAAAAGTTTAATTCTATTGCTTACAGTTTTCTTCCTTCTGAACACTGCTATAACCTATAACCTGAATTCGATCAATACTTTGCCTTTGGCTAAGTTACTACTGAGTCAAAGGTCTCTGTGAATATTCGCACGACATTAGGTTAACCAAACCACTGCCATTAGTTTGGGGAAAACTTAATTGGTCTGGGCCAAGCTTAATTAATACATAAATAAAAGCTGGATAAACTGTTAGATATTGGACAGAAACACTTTATTGAGAGGCATTATATGATACCCATATACTTATAGAAGATTGGAGCTTGTGTTTTATTTTTTACTTAGATGGTTAGAATATTATACACTATCGCTTTAGTCCCAGATATCGTAAGCGATTAGACAATTTGATTGGGAGAGATAATTTTAAGGCCCCTGGTTCCTTTGCCGGCCGGCAATACAAAACTAAGCATGCAAATTCCTACAATGTAAACTAAAAAAACAAATTATTTAAAAATATAAAAAACCCGACAGCGTAAAAAAATTTAACTTAAAATTGACTTAGTAAAGGAACTGAAAAGATAGAAACAAGTTGAAAAATTAAATATTTGTTGTGTTTGAATGATCATGGTTGACAGTGTTTACAAACGCAGTCGGAGGCATCAAATAGCCCCAGTACGTTCCATAGTGAATGACTAGCGATTTTATGGATTATTTCGGTGGAGCAAGAAAATACGTGGTGGGGGAAGTTCCAATATCCTATCTTTCATTTTTATGTCTAAAGTGAGGTTTTTTTTTCTCGTTCTCGGTGTCACCAATCATCATGAAATTTACATAGGTACGCTTTCAATGAATTTAATAACAAAAAAGGTAATGTATTTGATGCACAATATGAATTATATTATGATATATAATATATTTCCCAATACATTACATTATTAATGACTAGTGATTTTCTTAGTGATATGGGTATAGCAAAAATATACTTATTGAGACAAATTATAATCTCCTAACTGTCATATAATAAATACGAAAGTAAGTTTGTCTGTTTCGCGAACTCAGCCGATCATCGTGAAATTTGCATAGACACATCATTGAAAATATAAATCGTAGGTAATGTATCTTATGCCTCCGACTGCGTTTGTAAACACTGTCAACCATGATCATTCAAACACAACAAATATTTAATTTTTCAACTTGTTTCTATCTTTTCAGTTCCTTTACTAAGTCAATTTTAAGTTAAATTTTTTTACGCTGTCGGGTTTTTTATATTTTTAAATAATTTGTTTTATTTTAATTATTTTTAGTTTTCGTAGAGCATGCATTTATCATTTAAATATCTGCACGTTAATTAATTCCAACGAAAGTAAGGTTAGGTATTATTATGGAACCTGACATGGATGGCTAATGTAAAAGAACTACCGTCATGATATAAGCCTAATTTAACAAATTCCAGAAGGAATTAGGTGACACCTTGCTTTACACAGAATCACGGCTGCACACGGATACCATGGGTGGAAAATACAGGCAATGATCTATTGCCACTTCATCCATAGTTTTTCCTAATGTGGTGATACCAACCCAGGCGGGCTTAAACCTGTCATCTGGTAGGGTAAGATGACCTACAGTTTTACATGGGTTCCGAACCATGAACAACTCGCAAGATAAAGTGGTGTATAACAGATGCGAGGATTTTAACCCATAACCTCTTGCATGAAAGGTAATATTTTAGTCCCTACACTACGAGGTGTAACAAATAGAGTTTTTTGATTGATATTAAAACAAAACTACATTTTCTAAAAGTTTCTTCATGTTATCTTTAAGGCTTTAATGAAGTCATCAGTTCATAGAATGAGATTCCCTCATTCAACGAATGTTGATCATATGCCGATATGTACAAGGTTTTAGTGTAGGTATGGTCCAAACGTTAACTTATTCCTTGGCATATTTGAAACAAAAAAATTTTATACATTTTATTTGTAGATATTTAAAATGTATGGGGAGGATCTTTTTCAAGTCGTACAACAAAATATCTTCTAACTTTTTAGCTCCAAATATGCCGAGGAATACGTGGTTAGCTTTTGGCCCATTTCTCCGTTACCACCCTATATATGGTTTTTTTAGAATCTCCCTCTCACCATCGTTGATTACAGTTAGGTACACTAAATTTATAAGCGAACTTTGTTCGACACTCAAATCCTGTGGTTATATAGAGGGTCCGTCACTCGAAGTGTTACCAATTGAAAATGATATTATTTAGTTAATTGAAGTACGGTTCATTAAAAATTATATCACAATAAAACATTTAATTTTAAGACAATAATTGTTATTGTTCGATATAGCCTCCTTTGATCCATAGATAAGAGCTTTCTGAGACGATGCTGAGTGTTGTTAGAACGTCCAGCGTTTCGTACTGCATTGTTTACACGTGCACATGGTATGAGCGCCTCATTTAACACCTTTTGCACACACTTGCTGGTTGACTTTGACGCCCTACTCGATAAACACGAGTGAATAGCGACCATTTGCGGTCACTGCAGCCGAGACCATAACAGTAGCGGGCGTTTGATTACGAACGGGAACTCCATCGTCTAAATTCTCATTGGATTTGCCCTGTAGCCAAACACGAAAATGTTGTTTGTTTATGTACTGTTAGACAGTAAACATTTTTTCATCAGAAAAAACAATGTTTTCCAGATCGCGACGCAAGACTTTCAGTGCTTGAGCTCTTTGTAGTCGAACTGCCTTCTGCGCTGAACTAAGATGCTGTAATTTTTGTATCTTGTTGGTAGGGCTTCAGTTGCATTTCTTTTGATTTCAGTATGCGCCGATTACTTGAGTCGGGTATTGTCTGACTTTTCGCAAATTTTGCAGAACACTGGTGAGGATTTCCTTGAATTCGAGCCTTTACCTTTCGAACCATATCATGTGATACTGCTATTTTCGGATGACCGCCTCTATGCCGTTTAGCAATGCTAGGTTATAACGCTTAATGGTTCGATGCAATAACAGTTCACATGTAAATGTCGGAGCTCTCGAACGATGACTGGTTGTGATTTTCCGGTCAAATACAAAACGATCACAATGTTAGGTTTAATATCCATTGCGAAAATTTATTATACAATTCAAATTTGTTCCCGCTCTTTTCGCCCACTTAAAAACGATGAAACAAATTGACGTTTCACCAAAATTTGGCGCGCTGTCATTATTATTATGAAAATAGAAGTAACAGTTCGAGTGACGGACCCTGTAGTAATCGCTTTGATCACAGGATTTCATACATGTATAAACTAACTGCTGGTTAAAATTCAATAATCTCCATAATAACCATGATTATAATATTTATATCCACTACTTCATAAGACTGGAAGTTGTCTCTTAACTGACAGCTTTGAATGTGAGTCAAAAGCATTGTTAAAGCCATTTTATTTAATTATTGTACTAGTTAAGTTCCAGTTTCACAGATTAGAACTTTAACTGGATGCGTTGAAAGAAACCTGGATTCATAGTTTGCAAATATATGTGGGCCCGAGGTCCACAATCGCCCGATCGAATGTGTTACCTTGGAGCTTATAAACTGTTACATCCCAACTGAGCGTTTATTGTGTTTCTTGCCTCCAAAGCCCATCAAAATATAACGTTCATGATTTAATCCGTACATGAACTCCTGGTTTATTATTTTGAATAATATAACGTGTTAATAATATGTGATATATGATGATAAACCCAACTTTGACAAAGCCGTGCTTTTCCTTCCTACTGCTCCCAAGGACACACGGTTAAAGATCAGCCATATTATGATGACGATCATATCTTATGTACCCTATGTAACATAAGTCCTCATCAGGGGGCTGACGACATCTTCATGGAAAGTTTTCTTATCTTTGGTAAAGCTTTTAGATATTATCAGATTGATACCGATTTTGGGCACCACAGTATCTCGGCACTGTAGGGTCGCCCTCTTGTGGAACAAGCGGACCTTCCCCAGCGTGACACCCATTGACAACGGAAGTATGGATTTATGAGCTGTGCAGGTGCAGAATGCTGATAGTAAAGCAATGATGGTGATATCGGTCTATGCGGCGAACGAGAATGTCGAAAATCTATCTGACTATCGCCCGGATCCACCACTGCCAGTTACAGACATCCCAAAGTTATCTTTCGGTTACACCATATAAATATGCAATGTAACCGAAACTACATTCCATATAGCTGGAGGTAGTGAAAATAGGAGTATATGACCTGAGTTGGTGTGACCAGCGCGCTTGCGTAAACAATAATCATTTTAATTAATTTTTTACGTTCAATATTTTGATGTTTGTGGAATTTCTTATTCCAAATTACATTTAAACATATGAGTTGCATACCTTTTTGTAAACTATTTAGAAAACCCTTTAGTTTGATAGCCCACTCGATAGGTTTCAAGAAAAAAAATATTTGAAAACACATAATTTGGAGCCAAAAATCAGCCATGATTTTTTTTTATGATTTTGATATACCCAGTGTCACTCTCACAATTAAGACGAATCTAACGACACCTCTCAAGCTAAAATCCATCAAGCCGTTTAGGCTGCAGGGGGTGCCAAAGAAATATACATACATACATACATACATACATAAATACATACATGCATACATACATACATATATACATACATACATACTCTCGAAAAACATAACCCTCCTTCTTTCGCAGTCGGGTAAAAACGAAGCAGTCTAGTTCAGAAGTCTGACCTAGAAAAATAATTTCGTACAAGTTTATCAATTAATGCTCTCCCAAGGTGTTCCCACTAAATCGCTAATTTGGCTAGTAAGTGTTACTGCATATATTACCTGATATAAAGACTAATATTGACTTTAGTTCGGCGACCAAAAACCAGCATCGTGAGAGCCGATATAATTACCATAGCACAGTCCGCCTCGCGCGGATCATGCGGGCAATTATATCCAGCGCATACATGACTAGGAATGAAAGAAGGAAATACTATATTTTATTTTAGCCTTCCACATAGTTGCGATTTTAAATTAGGTTGTTTAAGTAAAGTATTGGGGGAATTACATATAACTTCTACGATTGAACAAAAATTCTTTATTTCGCTCGGTACGCTCTGGGGGTTGGACTCTACAGTTTTTATGTTTTATGTATTGTTTTTTCTATATTGTTACTCAGAGCTGTAAATTGTATTTTTTTTAATACTGTTTAATTCCTTAATGAATAAAAAAAATTAACCAAACGTCACTCTAAATAGAAAAGGGATTTGCAGATTGATTTAAAGGTGTGGCGCAGAAAGTGAAACCATTTTCCATAACAGATGTACTGCTTCGTATTGCTACATATGCTATAAAACTTCACAAAAAAACCTTTTTTTACTACGATAAATATCAATCGTCTTTTCATGCTTAGTTCTGATTGAAGATTTAAAAAGAAATTGAAATCGTTTTCGTTAAACTGGACCGTTCAGGAATATGTACAATGACAGACTCATTGTACATATTCCAACTGAAGGAAATACGAAGCAACTTACAAGACGGCCCTGCTCAACGAGAGCTTGTGGTTGATCCGGTTGACGAGCGAGTCGACGAGCCGAGCGTAGAGTGCGGCGGCGAGCGAGTCGCGAGCGTCGCGCGCCGCATCGCTCCCGCGCCGCCGTCGCGCCGCCCTGCCCGCCCCCTCCTCCACCGCGCAGTAGTTGAGCAGCGCCCAGGTTAACTTGGCGCAGTCGACGCGCAGCAGGTCGGCGACCCGCGCCGCCGTCTCCGGGTTGGCGACCTCGCCCGACTCCCGAAAGCGCACGTTCCCCAGCACGAGCACCGCAGCCAGCAGCCGCTGGAGAGCGTCCAGCTCGTCCGCCTCCCACTGCAGCGCGCTCAGGTGCGCCCGGAACTCGGCGTAGCTCGCGGCGTTGTCGGCCGGCGGCGAGTAGCGAGCGCCTCGCCCCCGCCCGGCCGGTCGCTCCGGACCCGGCCGCCCGTGCACGCGCAGGTATCGGTGCGCTCGCCCGGGCTCCAGCTTGTACGTTTCTAGCTGTTTCTCGGCCTCCATTGCGTCGTAAAAGAAGTATAGGAGATCGAAATTTGCTTGTGACCTGTGGAGAATAGACTTCGTGTCACTTAATAAGTATTTATTTATTTATTTATTTATTTATTTATTTATTTATTTATTTATTTATTTATTTATTTATTTATTTATTTATATGGCTCACATACAGGATAAATACGGGACATATAGAACATTTAAGGTATAAAAAACGAACGAATCATCCTACTGGTAGTGGGCACAGCGTGTACAGTTATAGGTAGTTAGCTAAGAAAGTTTATGTCTGCGATTCAACAATATGTTTAAAATATAATAGTGAAGCTAAAGAAACTGAACAATGTAGTGTAAAATTAATAAATGAGACAATGCAAAATTTAGATGAACACAGCACAAGCTTGATAAAAATATTAACATATTTCGTTTACCTAATGCAACTACAAGCGATATATGAGATACTAAAACAGAATGAATACAGGAAACACAGTATGCAATACTAATATTAATTTTGAATGCATCAAGGATAGTTGATAATTGTTAATGATTTATTTAATCAATCAAATTTGTATATCTGCATCAACAATGCTGAAAATTTCGCCTCCCATACAAACGTAGTTTACTAATGATTTAAAAACCACAGTTCCAACTTACTTGATATTTGGTATCTAATATTAGGCTACAAATATCTGTGTCTGCATGCCTTTGTTTTTTCGGTAAATGTATTCTGGGTCAAACCACAGAGAAAACAAAATTCGTATGAAGATTTTCTTTTTGCATTCATTTCATTCGGTTTTGGATTTTTCAAAAAAACAAAAGCATGCAGACACAGATATTTGTTACCTGATATTAGATATTAAATATCAATTTAATTGGAATAGCGGTTTCCAAATGATTAGTAAACTACGTTTGTATGGGGAGCATAGCTTACGGGCCGTTCTTAAGTTTTCGAATGCTACCTACAGAGCATGCTAAAACATCACATTTGTCTTTCCAGTCCGAAATAACGAGTTAGATTTATTTAAATCATACCTAACAAACAGAAAACAGGTCTGTTTAATAAACAAGAGCATGCATTAGGACAGAGCATCGTCGAAACGGTTAGTAAATTAACCCTATGGTTTGAAGCAAATAATCTTGTGTTGAATGTGAACAAGACAAACGTTGTACATTTTGCACTTGGGTCAAATGCTAGTAAAATCGACTCTCCCATTACGAATATTCTCGCTAATCTTCAGCTCAGAATCGTCAGTGAAGTCGATTTTCTTGGCATAAAAATTGACAAAACATTAAAATGGGAACAACAAATTGACAAAGTGGCCAAAAAGCTCAGTTCAGCGTGTTACGCCATTAAGAAAATAAAAGAATTATGCGGCAAACAAACCGCTAGGACCGTGTACTTTGCCTACTTTCATAGCGTAATGACGTATGGTGTTATGTTTTGGGGCACAGCTGCACAAGCTAATCGAATATTTCTCTTACAAAAAAGAGCTATAAGAAATATAAAAGGGCTAAAACCTATTGATTCTTGTAGGAGTATATTTAGAGAGCTTGGCATCATGACATTTGCCGGAGAATATGTTTACCAAAATATTATATATGCCAAAAATAATTTAAAAAACACTCCTTCCCATTTTGAGGTCCATGGTTATAACACTAGACATTCTGGGAACATACGGATCAAGGAACATAGGTTAGCTAAGGTCTCCAAAAGCTTTTTAATCAACAGTGTACGATTTTACAATAAATTATCTCCCGAACTGAAGGAGCTCAGGCCAAAAGAATTTAAGAAAGAAATTAGGACACTTTTAATCGCAAAAAGTTACTATAACGTGAGCGAAGCTCTAGAAGATAGTTATTTAAGTACCTAGTCATAATTCTAGTCATTGTATCGTTATATTAATCATTTTATCGTTTTAGTTATAATTTTGTCTTTAATTTTAATATGTATTAATTGATTTGTATTTTAAAAAAATGACTATTTATATTGTAATAATTGTATATTGCTCAAGTAATGTTCTGTAATATAGTTTTAATTTAAAAATATTAATCAAACATTTAAATTCTATATTGAAATCTTTGACGAAGGCTATTTTTTGCTCGAACTTTTATAACTAACTGAACTAAGTCTACACATATCATGTATTTTCTTTTGACGTATCCAAGTGTGCATAGTCACCATAAGGAAAAACGAAAAAAAAAAAAAAAACAAATTGCAAGTTTGCAGCATTCAATTGATGGGCGAGTGAGAACCTATGTTAGTGCGGGTGCGATCTGTTTGGAAAGGCATTCGATTTAGTAACCTACTTGAAGGACGGGGAACTTTAATGTTGATGTTCTGTAACAGTTCAGGACTGTCGATTAATGCGTTGGTTAATTTGTGTATGAATGTCAAATCGGCACGAGACCGGCGCAAAGCTAATGTGTCCAATTTACAGTGGTCGAGTCGAAGCTTTGAGGTGGTGAGTGAGCGACCGCGGTGGTCAGCAAAGGTGAGGTGGTATAGGAATCGGTTTTGTACTCTCTCCAGTCTGTCAATGTGCACTTTGTAGCAAGGACTCCATGCCGTACTGCAATATTCAAGCACACTACGCACCAATGAACAGTATAGTACAATGAGAGTTTGCGGATTTTTGAAAACACCAGACTTACGTACGACGAAACATAACATTTTGTTTGACTTCTTGGCGATAAGATCGATATGAACATTAAATTACATAGCTCGATCGACTGTAACGCCAAGATCTCGCAAGTTGATAACTTCCTGAACAATTTCGTTGTCGATTGAATAATTACATTTGATTGGATTACGTTTTCTGGTGAATTTAATATGGAAGCATTTCTGAGCGTTGAGTGTTAGCTCATTCTTAGTGCACCATAATTGCACATTTTTAAGGTCGTTTTGAAGAAGTTCGCAGTCAGCGAGTGATTTAATAGTCATGTAGAGCTTTAGGTCGTCGGCAAATATAAGAAAAAGACTGTTTTTTATTTTGGTTGCAATATCATTGATATAAATCAGAAAAAATAGAGGGCCGATGTGCCCTGGGCAACCCCCGAGGGAACATCAAAAGTACGAGACGAGTAACCATTTACTAGAACCAGCTGTGAGCGCGTAGTTAAGTAGGATTCACACCAACGCAATGGCGAATATTCATATGCGAAGTATATCTCGCCAATGAGGTCTGTAAATTTCGTAGTGAATTAATAAATAATTATTTTTTTATTTTGTATCTCCGACTGGAGTATCAACACGATCGCAAAAATATAAACTCCCAAAATTATAGCTTCAAGTTCACATTAGAGACCTCTCATATTCATCATTTTTTTAAGTGGTGTGGCGGTGTCGACGAAATCCGAGATCTTAGTATTTTATTGGATAATCGACTACGCTTTCGTTATCACATCGCTACCACCTTCTATTTTACTCTGATAACCTTGCCGAGAATGTTATGTTATTGTAATGATCTCCCCAGTCAAATATAATTTAAAATTATTTACCATATTATCGTATTTCTCAGAAATGTAATAGATTAATTCTCGTTTTCAGGTAATTAATCATTTGTTCAGTCAGTCAGCGTATTTGCGTTCACTGCTGGACATACGCCTCTCCAATATTTCTCCTGTCCTCCCGGCCCTCAGCGGTACGGAACCACTACTTTCCGCCGACGCACTTAAGGTCGGCCCGTAAGCACCTGAAAATTTCGCCTCCCATACAAACGTAGTTTACTAATCATTTGAAAACCAATGTTCCAACTTACTTGATATTTGGTATCTAATATTAGGCTACAAATATCTGTGTCTGCATGCCTTTGTTTTTTCGGTAAATGTATTCTGGGTCAAACCATAGAGAAAACAAAATTCGTATGAAGATTTTCTTTTTGCTTTCATTTCATTCGGTTTGGATTTTTCAAAAAAACAAAAGCATGCAGACACAGATATTTGTCACCTGATATTAGATATATAAATATCAATTCAATTGGAATAGCGGTTTCCAAATTATTAGTAAACTACGTTTGTATGGGGAGCATAGCTTACGGGCCGTTTTCCACCTGGCGGGTGGTTTTCCCACCCTCCGTTTTTCTGTAGCATGTTTTCAAAACGTATTTAGGGTTCCGTACCCGGTGAAAACGGAACCCTTTTACTAAGCCTCCGCTGTCCGTCCGTCCGTCCGTCCATCCGTCCGTCCGTCCGTCTGTCACAGGGCTGTATCTCGTAAACCGTAATATGAAATTTTCACAGAGTGTGTATTTATTTTGCCGCTATAACAACAAATAAGTAAAATGAAAAAATTATAAACTTTTAAGGGGGGCCCCATACAAAAAACCTGATTTTTTTGTGTTAAATATTTTACGATGGTACGGAACCCTTCGTGTGCGAGTCCGACTCGCACTTGGCCGGTTTTTTTTTATTAATGTACAATCTCCCTAGAACTATGACGATTCGGTTCAACATAGGAACACCAGAACTCACGCGCATTTTGTAGCGAGTCAATATTGTCTCTCCCTCGCACGTGACCTCAACGAATATCGCCTTCGGCGGCGCCTTTGCCGGGCCACGTGCGTCGCACCGCACCGACACCACCGGAAGTACAGTCGTCGCAAAGCGCACGCTACGGCTTCTATAACTAGACAGAGCCGCGGGCATTCGAGCATCGGCGCCCAGTGCCGCGCAACGTGTGCGAGCCTCTTCAAAGCGCGAAAGACGGTTGAAACCTAGTCGGTGGCGATCGTGAGGGAGGAGCACCGCGAGGACGCCAGGTGACGCTGCCGGGCGCTGCAGGGTGCCGCGGAGCTCCCAGGGCAGGGCCACGAGAAACGCTGAGGGGCGGCCGGGCGCTATCGCGAGCACCGGCGGAGCTGCGGAGCGGAGCCTCCTGAGGCGTCGCCAGCCGAGGCGAGCTCTCGCGACGCACACCCAGCACGCGCGCGTCTTCTGCGAGACCTTCTAGTGATAGGTATCTCTCACACTTCTACTCTGGAACTGTATGACCATGGCAAGTGAGCTAGGATCCCACTATAGTCGCTCTGGAAAGCGCGGCTAAACTAAACAGATAAACTTTGGACTTCTGGTGGCAACCTCCATTGCGCCTGTTATACATACATTCTGTTGTAATTTCAAATTGTAAATAGTTATCATATTCTTTGACAGGCGAAGCCAGAGCCCATATTATCCTTCTCTGTCCTTATTAAACACACCCTGAGTTTCTAATGCTCTACCGAGACTAGCTAAGGATTCATCTATGGATTTGTGCATTATAGATTTTGATATAGTTTATATTTTTATATATTTTTGATTTACTTGACCGGCATTGTTCCTACACTCGCCTCAAACCCTATAAACTAAGACTCCACAATTGTATACAGCTATATGTAGGATACGGTTACTCCAACGGTCATCGTCTCTTCGGCCGCTGCCATTTGAGCTTAGCTACCCGGTATCCAATATCGACCACTTTGGTACGTCGGCGGATTGCCTCGTTACGCACCATATCCCGTAGCGATATTCCCAGCATAGCTCGCTCCATTGCTCGCTGGGCCACTTTCAACATTTGGACAACGGTGACCGTCAGAGTCCACGTTTCACACCCGTACGTCATAACCGGGAGGACGCACTGGTCATATTATATATATATGTATATACGTACTCTTTAACCTGTTCGATCACTTCTCCGTCGATAATGATTTGTCCTCCCGTCATACCCTCGGTCGCCATGACCTTGGTTTTGTCCCGGTTCATCTTCAGACCTACCTTTATCGATGTTTCATAAAGGTCTTCCAGCATGGTCTGAAGCTGAACTCGGGAATTTAACAGAAGAACAATGTCATCGGCAAAGCGAAGATGACAAAATCTCCATTAACTTTGATACCCATGTTGTCCCATTCAAGGGTCTCGAACATTTGTGAAGAGCTTGGGTGAGATCACATCCTCCTGCCTTACGCCTTTACCAAGGAGGATGGGTTGGGTATTTTCATGGAGCCTTACAGTCATCATTGCGGACCGAAACAGATACAGTCGGCGATACAGGCGATGTATGGTTAGTATTAGGTATTACTTTTAATAGTAATTCAAAAGTAGTAAGTCAATGTAGCCGTGCCAGTGCAGGAAGTGTCTGATGGCACATGTTTTTATAAATATACTTCCTTCAATTCAGTCCAAAATGACACTAAACCGAGCGAAGCCTAAGCTAGTATTTAAAATAGATATAGATATGCATTGTAGCTTTACATATTTAGTTTTGGCTACTCGCTCTCTTTGTCACCCCCCGACGCTCTACCGGCCAATCGGCATGCTCTTGCGGTTGCCGCTCTCATCATTCCCATATACTGCGTGGTTTCCCCATCTCTTCTTTCCACCTTCAAGTTTACGAAATCGCCCAGTCTGGCTCCATTCGTTGCTTGTTCATAAAAGCCAAGATAGACAATTGACATCAGTTCTGCTTACGCTAAGATGTGGCTGTCATACAAACCGGAATGCACGGCGAGCCCCGGCAGGAGGGCAGCGGGGAAGGAGTAGGGGGGGGGGGGGGTGGCGGCAGCGGTTACTTCTATACCACGGAATGAATTTTTGAAACAGTTTAATTAATACGAAGAGCCATCAACGAACGAGGAAGACTATTGTGAAAGTCGATTAAAATTGTGTTCGTAACTAATTTTTTTTTATGGAACCCGACATGGATGGCTAATACCACACAACTACCGTTATGATATTAGCCCAATACACCAAATTCCCGAAGGAATTAGGACTTTACCGATGGTACCAACCAACCCTGGCGGGTTTAAGCCCTACCACCTAGTAGGGGAAGGGGGCCTACAGTTTTACATGGATTCCGAACCATGGAGCAGCTTGCATTCGTGACGAAATGCACTTATCCAACTCAGAATGAGAAAGAAAGTGGTGCATGAATGGGGCGAGGATTTGAACCCAGACCTCTGGTATGCTAGGCAAGTCCCCGCGGAGATTGAGATGCTCAAGATTGTTTTTGTGTTTTATTAAAATTTCCCGGGACTTTAACTCCTCGTATACCCAAATATGTATCATCTTAAACACTATGTTAGCAGAAATCGTTGATTTCAGGAGGAGAGACTCTAAAAGAATTACAAATCATGAG
The DNA here is from genome assembly GCA_946894095.1 of Incurvaria masculella. Lineage (NCBI taxonomy): Eukaryota > Metazoa > Arthropoda > Insecta > Lepidoptera > Incurvariidae > Incurvaria > Incurvaria masculella. The sequence goes on along the minus strand of OX335645.2, from coordinate 24,706,566 downwards.
TATAGAGCAGGAGACGGAGTTCATAGACACAATGCCCGCGAAAGGTAAGCTCGCAGGTTTGTAGAACCTTGTAAGGTATTCGTGAAGTATTTCTATTTACAGCTTTCTCTCAATAATAAGGTGTCACGGCCGATTCTAGATAGATATCACAATGTAGGTACTGACATGTCGGTGGAGCTGACCCGCCACTTGTCGAGCAGGTGGATCGCGAAGACGGCGCCGCTGAGCTTGCCCGAGGCGGAGTAGGTGACGGTGACGCGGTGCAGCGCGCGCGTGGCGGAGGCGGCGGCGGCGGCGAGGCGCAGCGCGGCGGCGGCGGCGAGGAGGCGCGCGGCCAGGTCGGCGCGCGCGCGCACGCGGCCGAGGTGCGCGAGGTGGCGCAGCGCGAGCGCGGCGAGGGTGCTCTTGCCGGAGCCGCTCTCGCCGCACAGCACGAGGTGCTGCGGCTCGCGGTGGTGCAGCGCGCGCTGGTACGCTCCGTCCGCGACGCCGAACACGTGCGGCGCGTTGTCTGCCAACGACGCACACTCGTACTTCTCGTGCAGCTGTGTACCGACACACGAGACGGTTCCAAAAGCAACAAAAGCGACTTCTGACAATGAAGCTTGAAGTTCCTGTAAAAGTCTTCCTTTTTTACCCGACTGCGCAAGAAGGAGGGTTATGATAATTTTATGTATTTAATGGATACAGGATTATCCTAGACCAGTTTGACCCTAATTTGGACCAGCCGTGTGGGCTACTTTTTAACCATGAAATAATTTAGCCGACACTAACTCGAGCGGAGCCGGGTACCGCAGCTATTACATAATAAAAACACTGATTATGATAACACTTTCCTCTCGTTCCTTCTCATCTTTACCCCACCTGAGAGAGAGGAAGACGTGAAAAGGTGTACGCGCGCGAGTGCTTGGTGGCTGCCTCCAGCAACATTCCTGGCTAGAAGAACGTGCGAAAATCCCTGTGGAGGGTGCGAGCCCGGAGGCATCAGGTCAACAAATCTCTCATCCTCTCTCTGTGTCTCCCAGGCCTCGGCCCTATCCACATGGTGTAGGAGCTAGAGGACTTGCCTTTCATGCAAGAGGTTATGGGTTCCTCGCATCAGTCATACACCACTTTCTTTTTGCGAGTTTTTCAAAGTTCGGAACTCATGTAAAACTGTAGTTTACCTTACCCTACTAGGTACTAGGGGTACCACCCCACAGGAAAAAAACTATTACGAAAAAAAAATTTTACATTGAAACAAGTTGAAGAATTTAATATTTTTTGTGCTTTTAATGATAATGGTTGGCAGTGTTCACAAACGCAGTCAGAGACATCAGATATTCACAATTCGTTCCATCAAAAATTACTAATGATTGAATTTATTGTATCGGTGGAGCAATAAAATACGTGTTGGAAGGAGTTCCAATATCATATTTTATATGAAAAGTATATGCACGAAAACTACATTCACAAGAACAAGGTCACAATTTGGTCCAAACTATTTTAATTACTGTACCGGTTAGACAGGGTAAGGCAAGCTTCAACGCTTTCTGTGTTCTCTGTAGATCAGTCAAATCAGCTAGGGTCAATGTCTGTCTGTCTGTCAATGGTCATGTCAAAAACGATCAAATGTAAACTGATGTCGTGCTGAATGATTTCCTGGATGTTAAATAAGATCCCAATAAATAATAACAAATACAAATACAAACGTATAAAGAGTGGAGCGTTGAGATACGTCAGTATGGGGAACTCTGAAACTATAAGAGATAGGAAAACATGTTCTTAGGAACCACGTCGTATATTTTAAAGACATGAAAAGCTGCATTCATTTTATTGCGAGAATTGAATGAGAAGAAAAACTTGGTAATTTCTTGTGGGATGTCGATAGAGATAGAGTCTATAAAATCAGCTATGTCAGTCGAATATCTAACAGCAGCCATAGAAACCACATTAACGCAAATTCATCAATTGAAAGCACAACGGCAGTCATTTTGAACATTTACTTTAATTTAATATTTAAGTAAAAACAGTTTTTTCTTACAATATTAGACACAAAGTTCCTTGTTAGACCTTACTTGTTTGTAGCCAAATTTACTCCAAACTGAGTCTTAATGCTCTTCAATATAATAATTCTAACACTTATTTCAGCATTTTCTAAAATTCTTCGTTTTAAGAGGTGAAAAGGGTTGGCAATGTTTGTATGGAATATTTGTTTGGTGTCAGATTTATTTGAAACTGGGTATGAATGTTATTTAATATAATGAATTAAACATCTATTTCAGCATTTTTCTCAATTTATTAGTTGCAGAGTTCAAAAAGTGTGGCAATTTTTGTATGGATAATATTTGGTTTTTTTGTCAGATTTATTTTAAACTTGATCTTAAGGTCTTAAAAGTCTTTGTAATAATAAATAAAATGTCTTTCAAAAATTGTCTGGTGGTTTGTCTCGGACTACCCGATTGATATCAGTTCGGCGGTTTGGGGAAAATACATTTCTAAAACAAAACTGTGAACACAGCAGCAGACGATGCGGCCCACGAATACGTCACGCAAAACATTGTGTGCTACATTCTGAGTAACGTGCACGACCACCATGTCGAGAGTAGCTCGCTGACTCTTGTGAATACTTGTTCCTCAGTTCGAGTAGTGCCATATAATAAGGAATGCTCTTTGGAACTGCATAACGCTACCCCTCCGTCCTCTTTCTACCACTGCACAACGCGGAACAGGCAGGGAATACACCTATTCACTGTCGACATTTCCAAAATAAGAATCCACCGATCTCTCTAGATATGTTATCTATAGGTTCGGTAAACTATGGAATCGACTCCCTGCCGAAGTTTTTTCCTCAAAATACAACCTGGGGTCCTTCAAACGCGGTTTGAAGAAGCACCTGGCCGGCCGGCATGGTTTTTGCAGCCCCTGTGAAAGTCCGAAAGCCCATGGGCGTCGTCGGGCGCCTTTTTAGTGAGGTGTTGGCGTGCGCCACGTGCCGCGCTGAACATAACAAAATAGTTAACACTAGTGTAGTGCTCGGCTCTTGCTAGGTCTATCGATTTTACTACGGACAACCTGCATGACTGCAGCGAGTTCATGCCAGGCGGCGCGGTGTTGTCCTCGGTGTACCTCGCTCAGGTGAATATGCATGTATAGCATCAGGAACTTGTTAATCGAAAAATTTGGTTCTGCGACGTATTTAATCGATGTGCCTATTTAACCATCGTTACCACTTTTACCCACCCTCCCACCTGCTCACTTACCACATCGCTGCATTGGTCTTGCATGTCGGGTGCGGCGGAGGGTGGGTTGAGAGCCAGCAGGGTGTCGCCGATGTACACGGCGCCGTCGCCGCGCTGCCAGCGCCGCTGCAGCTCGCTCAGCACGCTCTCCTCGCTGATGTCAGCGAGCGAAGCGAGGTCTTCCACCTGTAGCGCTTCCGGCTCAAAGCTGCCCTCCTTCCACAGGAGACCGTTGGTGATTATGGTCTCGGATACTTTTTCATTCGGACTTTTTTTCTCCTTCATTTCCATTGAGAGCTTTTTTAACTCTTGAGTCAACTGTAATAAGAAATCAAAGTTCTCAAGGGAGCAAATATGTTAAACAGCCCAAAAGTGCCACCGGAGGCTCTGTCAAGAACACTCTATAGTTATTGAACAGAGCATAAAAAAATATGTGTTTTTAAACGACTCCATAAATAAGGAGGATATAAATTCTACCCGTAATTGTACATGTTTATTTATTATAGCGTAGGTCATGTATATAGGTATTTATAACTACATCTTGGCTTTTGATACCGTGCAAACGACACTAGTGAAAGATATATCGTTTAGAGTTAAGTCTTTAAAGTCTCGTATTGACGAGTAATAAAATTGTATGTGGTGAGATGGTAAAGTCTTTGAATAAAAAAAATACTAATTGTTGACTGTTAGTGTTCTGCGCTTCTCAGTACACCCCACCCATGTAACCCAGAAAATGAAAAAAACAAGCCTCTTTTGCAAATGATAAGATACATACATAAATACCCGTGTTAGAGTTACATATAGAGCTGACAAGTTCATGCGGAATGTAACACGGTAGGCACCCGTAATGGTGGAGGACTTGGATCAACTCACGTGAAAATCGTTCTCGGGCACCGCTCGAATGAAAGGATGCTCAAGCAGCTCCACGACAAATGGCCGATGCTCGGGGTTCTTGACGAGGCATCTGAGAGAAATTTCAATTAGTTCGTTAATCCTAATAACGGGGACAAGCATTTATATTTATTATTCATCTCTTAACTAACTTGCCTAACTTCTTTCTAATAACAACAACGCTCAGCCCTCAGATTTAAGTGCAATGGTTAGCTGCTTTAATACTATATGCAGATAGAAGCCGCAGCTCATTCGTGCGAGCGGATCTCAACTTAAGGGCCTGGTACTAGCCAAATCGCAAAGTTAGACGAGGCACCCCAAGTAAACTAACTAAGTCTGACGATTATAAGTGTCATCCTTACAATATATGATTCCTTGTCTAGGAATCGAATGATTTTCGTTAATGTTTGTTTACTTTTTCTATACAAAATACATTGCGGTAACGGTGTCCATTTCCGAACTTTTTTGACTAAATGTAGAAATCTAAAAGCAAATGGATTTTTTTGTTTATGCATATATGCTGTTTTTGCTTATATCTAGAAATCGAATGACTTTCAGATTTCTAATGAGAAAAATCAACTTTTTTTATTTTTATTATTATTTAAATAAATGATGGAATAAAAAAATATTAACAATCCATTATCAGTCTGGAGTTCTATTTGGATTTGCTGAAGCGTTTCACTACATATTATTACATTTGTTAAAAAGTGCATTTGTATGGCGCGAGTAGTTGGCTAGTCCTAGCGCCTTAAGGTGGCCCAACCCGCTTATCTCCCCATACAAAAGGGGAAAGAAGATGACGCCCATATTTCTTGTCAGAGATTTTGCTCAAAAAAGCTTTATTTGATCGAACTAGATGCCTGATGACCATTGGCATTGTAAAATTGTATTTGGTTTCTAAGTTATCACGTCCGAAAGTTCGAATTTTTCGCGTGTTTTATACAATAACTTTGGAGGTGGATTACGCAATGATAAAGTAAGAACATCGTAAAAAGATTAGTCATCAGACATAGCTTATTTAATCAAGATTTATGATCTATTTGGTTTTTGTTAGATTTTTGACTACAGCGGTCGTGGTTTACTTTTAGCTATAAGTAGTTTTGAAATTAAAATTTTCATAAATCTTACCAAATCATACACTATGCACATTGTCTTTTTTGTGGACATGTTGCATCTTCCTCATCACGGAGCCTGTCTTATTCTTTGAAACAGAGAAGGTCCCAGAGCGCAACAGCACGGTTTTGTACCGTGCCCGCGAATGAGTTGGGCCCGCCGGGTTGGGCCACCTTAATAGCGAACAGATTTTTCTCCCCGACCTCTTTCACGATTTAAATCACCGTACCGATATAAAGTGATCACAAGTGATCGAATATAATGATTCGCAGTCAATATTTGATTGGAACAAACTAGATATCCGTAGACACAAAGATTCGCATACTCTTCGATGAAATCGTTTAGAAGTTGCGATGAGTTGGATGGCTTTTCGAGCGTTGGGGGCGGGTTGCGGGTGATGTGGAACAGAGCGCGCGTGGGGTGCATGCCCTGGTGCGGCGCACGACCCTCCGCCAGCTCGATGGCGGTGACGCCGAGTGCCCACACGTCTGCGCGCGCATCGTACCCATCGCCTCCGCCGCCGCTCTCATCACTCGCCGCCACGACCTGCGCCAATCACTGTCATTAGCCTAGCACCAAGCATTTTACTATGATCACACCGGGACATTTTTATGATATACGAAATTACATCGTTTCATTCCAGACCCTTAGCGCTACGGGGCCAAGTCAACTCATAATCAATAGGAACTAGTGCCCGAATATCCCCTAAATAAACGTGTACGGGTCTGTGTGATTGTCCTAAACAAATAAATAAAAATAAATAGATACGCACCTCTGGTGCCATCCAGGCGGGAGATCCGATGCCAGTGTGACGCTTGCCAAGTTCACCGGTCACACCACGCGACAATGCAAAGTCTGACAGCTTGACTTCACCGTTGTAGTTCAGCAGCACATTACTGCACCGCACGTTGCCGTGTATGATTTTGTTTTCATGCAGGTAGATAAGGGCCTGTTGCATACACCCACACAAACACATTTTTATTTAGTTGGTCACAACAACAGGAAACAAAGCATAAACTTACAATGACATATTTGTATATGTAACAGAAAGGGATATTTCATTATACAGACATATAATAGGAGTATAACGGAATTAATGATTACGTGCAGTTAAATATTATTTTGATTTTTTATAAGTATTATAGGCAAATTACCTAATTGCGGAGGAAAAAGATAGGTTGTTTTTTACGACTGCCATAAAATGATAAGTTCGTATTGTTACGAGCGTGCCATCTGCAAAGGCTGATGGATAAAAGAACTGGCAAACATACTTTGCCAGTCACAAAATAAGTTTAAAACTTAAGTAGTTAATTAATCAATGCCACCGCTCGCAAGGAAACATAAGGAGAAACGTAAAAAATAAATATAAAAAAAAAGATTAAAAAAAACAATAGTTATGATTCTGAATTATGAATATTGAACTTAACCTAAATCTGGTGTATCCACGGGTGTGCCCTGTACATACAACTGACTAGGCAAATGAACAATCTCTGAATCTGAATCTTTTTTTTTTTGTTTCTTGGTCTCATATTTTCATTTATAAAATAAGTCCTCGACCCGCTGACATGAGAAGTATCTCTGGATTATTCGGCTAATCTCTCGAAGGAAATTCGATGGATTATTCTAGAAAGACCCTCCACCCATAATAAAAGGCACGCGAGCGCTGAAGACCGCGAGTCAATTTTGAGATACCAGGCGAAACTGAAATAGTAGTTCTGAAGTGAATCACTTCAACGAGTGAGTGTTTGGAGTATGGTGTTCAAAGCGACGTATTGACGTAGAATCAAATTTGTATTTGTGTGTTTCTTTGTAAATTGTTGGGAATTAAAGAATATTTTAATATAAATATTTATATAATATTAATATATTTCTCCTCAAATCTACGCCCCACCTGCGTAACAGTATGTAAGTAGTTAAGTATTCACGGATCCAATTTTGACGTTGTATTGTGTATGGTGGACGAATAGCGATCCAGCATACCAGCCGTGCTGCATCCTCTACTAAGTTTCAGCCATGCTCCGTTTGGTGTATGACAAGTACCGTCTTTTGCACCTGGCATAGATTTTCGTATTCATGCGGTCAGGAATTTTCACCAATAATAATTATATATATATTATGTATAATGTTTTCTGTGATCATTAGTAATCTATCAACGTCTGTAAACTCAAGCATAAATGGAAAAAAAAAATACAAATCTGGCGAAATTTCTTTTGAATTCCTACCATCTCCCGCCCATATGGAAACCTGTGCTGAATAAGCTGAACGCTGACGAAGAGGTGCACCAACAGCAGACGTCGAGGAAAACACAGTCATTGGATTTTCTTAACAAATTAAATGTACACATATTTTTTTAAATAAATTCGGAAAGAAGAAGTCGAGCAGAGCGACGGGTTGTCAGTAACTATCGTCGAAACAGGCACGTGAAGATGAAGCCCTCATGCGCGGTAAGCCGACAAACTAAATATTATATGGATTTTTTTAAAATATTATTATTAAGATTGTTTTAAATTGCCATAGATTTCTTTTGGAATAAAATCTTCTTATATTGCGTTCTTTAAATATTTAGCTTCCGAGTACTGATTACTTAAGTGCTTTTTTTATTTAAGTTAAAAAGTATTATATCGTGATGTGATATATCACGAGGAAAGACGTGCCGCAGCGGGAACATAGCACAGTGGCGGCTAGGGATAGGGATACAACAGGGGTATACTACAGAAATGGCGACATGGTGGCGGCCAGGGCCACGAATGCAAACAGGGGCACTACCCTGTCCCATATGTCGGTTATGGCTACGATGTTAACAGCGACACAGTTTGTGATAAGGTCTGATACAAGTAGGCGACGATAACAGATGACTAATGAACGCTCCTTGCGTCCTATTTGGCATGTTTTTATCGTTACACCGTAGACATCAGCGCTGGCGACGCAGCGAAATATTGCAGTGCCGCCGTCAGCTCGACGTCATCTTAGGCGGTGGCTCATGTTCTTCAGCTAATTTGCGAGCCAGACTTCTTGCCAGATGCAATGTTTTGCACTAATACAGCATAGCTGCGATGTTATGACATGACGTAATATCGAAATATACGAAAAGAAATTTTGCATCCATAAGGTGTCCGGTTTACTCAAAAGATACAGAATATGAGTATATTTTGAAAAACAACAGATCTAGGTAAATATGTTTTAGTAAAAGTTTACGGGTGCCAGACATTTCTACGCGGCAATAAAGTAGTTCTTATCGTGCGAAACATGTCGGCCCAGTACGGCATCGCACACCGGAAAACCGTAAGTTCGACAAATATTATGAGTAAACTTCAGAACATAATATGTCAGTTTACGGGCTTTATCATATTTTTTCTCTAGTGTGCAATTGTATCATATTACCTAGCTCATGGGCTCCAGCTCGCCGATCATTTATTGCATTACAACCTGTTCTTCAGCATGGTCCGGTCCAAATAGCTGCACCAGACGTGATGTCGAGCGGTGGCGGTAACGACGGAAAGCGTTCGTGTTGCTTAAGGGGGTCATCAGTGTAAACTTGTGGAAACGTCGGCTTCCACATCTAAAGTCTTCTAATTCTGTTCAAGGGAGTTAAATAACTGTTAAGTAGCACGACACTACTTACGGCGCCGCCCCGTGGCCAGATGTGCGCGCGCCGACTCCAGGCCCTCGCTGAGCACTAGCATAGTTGCGGACGTGATGATACGACATACCTTGATGGTTTCCTTGAGTATGAAGGCGATGTGGTCCTCTTCCATACGCGTGCCCGCCGTCAGCCGCGCGCGCACCAGCTCCAGTGCCGAGCACGAGCACAGCTGCGGATTTGATACGATTAGGCGGCGACCACATACCATAATAATTTACTATAAAATTCGATGCATAAAACATATATATCCATCCGATATTCAATGTCATAGAAATCTTATCTATCCTGGTAGTGAGTGGCATGCTTATTTATTTGGTCCTTAGCCTAGATGGTATACAAATATTTACTGAATGCATTCTATTCTGGCAGTACGAACGGTGTAACACGGTTCCCAGGTGGTACGACAGTACTCCAAAATTTGTTTCAAAATAAAGTAGAATGATTTTAATGTGTTCGATTTTTTAAATATTTTAAACTGTCTAATTACCATAGGTAGTTGCATTACATTTACATGTCTTCAACATCATGTCTCTGTCAGAACATCATTTCTTAATACCATCGAAGTCTTTTTGTAGTTCATTGCGAGTCGTATTCACTACGTATAATAGTATTTTTTTCCAAAAAATTAAAGCCATGCATATCGTATAATATTCACAACGTATAATGTTATACGTTGTGCATGAGTTTAAAAATAAAATAAACTCTTTGCATCATGCAGAACGTATAATAGTCACAACGTATAATATTCCTAACATGAATTCACAAAAAAAGAAAACCATGCAGAACGTATAATATGCCAAGAAGCACTGCATAAAGCGCCCTAACGACGATACATTTAAGGCTGAAATTGCTACGAATCGATATCTGTTGAAGAGTAACAATTTGCTACAACGCTAATTGAGACGGTCGAAAAGTCGCGTGCGAGTATACGCTTTGAAAGTATATTCGTAAAGGCGCTTATCGTATGAAAAGTTTTTGGATTATATGATATGCATGGTTTTCTTTTTTTGTTAAATAAAGATCATAATATTATACGTTGTGACTATTATACGTTATGCATGGAGAAATAAGTAATTGTAATTTTTAAACTTCTTCATGCACTACGTATAAGATTATACGATCTGCCGATTATACGTTGTGCATGGTTTTAAAATTTTGTTAAAATATGACATTATACGATCTGCATATTATACGTTATGCCGTTCCCCCGTTCATTGCAGCCATAGAAGTTTTTAAGTTGTCTGCAAAAATTAGGTATTTGCAGTGTTTGATGTAACCACTGATATCGTTAATGTAAACGATGAAAAACAGAGGACTTAGGTGTGAATCCCGAGGCTCACCCGATGAAATAACGTGGACATCTGATTGAATCCATTTGAAGCCACAAATTGTGAGCGATTAGAGACATACGATTCACACCAGCGAATTCCGTGTATTATTATCAATGAGCGACAACTTCTGAATAAGTTTCGAATGGTTACCTTTATCGAATGCCTTGCTAAAATCTGTGTACACCGAATGTACCTCCGTTCCCTAGTATCTCCATAACATCGTCCAAAAATAAAGTTGTGTAATCATTGCATACTATTTGGGAGGAAGCCATGCTGTTGCGGAATTATTTGAGACTTAATATGCAATATTAGTTGTTTATGAAGAACTAGCTGCGGTACCCGGCTCCGCTCGGGTTAGTGTCGGCTAAATTATCTCATGGATAAAAAGTAGCCCACATGACTGGTCCAAAATAGGGTCAAACTGGTCCAGGACAATGTATCCATGTACTAAATTTAATCAAGATCGTTCGAGCCGAAATAGCATGATTTAATGAGAAACATCCAATAATTCCCATTTAGAGCTTCGTTGACGTTTGGTGGCTATTTAAAAAAAAAACATTTGCCGCGAGAACCTTTCTGCACTTTCACTGCTGCATTGCTTACCTATTAAGTAACGTGTAACGTAGGTAAGTTTTGCGTGGACTCCAACCCACAGCCAGCCTCAACATCGAAAACAGTAACCCATCTCGAACCTGACTGCTCCCAGAGATGCTATACATTGATAAAATACGCATATAAATCAGGTAAGTGGTTCGCATGTTATAAGACTTTAAGACTCACTACTTACCCTTCTGATAATGAAGCGTTATATTATGTAATCTATAAGTTTTTAGTAGAATCAGGCTAGACGTAGATACAATGCACATCTAAATCGAGTAATTGGTTCTCAAGGATTTTATTCTGTTGGTCGCTCCTCCGGCGATTTAGCGTGATGCCAAGTAGTCCTAAAGTTGCAGGAAATACCAAGCCGTACTTCAGTAAAAGTAAGCGCTGCCGCCGCAAAGCCGAGCCGTGCATAGCATTGCAGTTTGTATGACAGCCCCATCTTAGCGTAAGCGGAACTGAATTCTATTTAGCCAATCCTAATTCCCGGGTAGTTAAATGTACATGTACTAAGTTTTACAAATCGCTAGTGCCTTGAAAATTCGCCAAACGGACACCAAACAGTCACGACGTCTGCCCTCCCCCCGCCGCCGCTCCCCGCCACCGCCCCCGGCTCCTCTCCCCCTAGTGTGAAGTATCGCTACCGGCATCGTTTTCGCAGCCCCGTGAAAGTTCTAAAGCCCATGGGCACATAAATTGTAGCCTATGAGTTATTCTGATGTATAAGCTATATTATTGTAAAGTTTCATTAGAATCCATTCAGTAGTTTTTACGTGAAAGAGTAACAAACATCCATCCATCCATCCATCCATCCATCCATCCATCCATCCATCCATCCATCCATTATTACAAACTTTCCCCTTTATAATATTTACTAGCTGCGGTACCCGGCTCCGCTCGGGTTAGCGTCGGCTAAATTATTTCATGGATAATAAGTATCGGACATGGCTGATCCAAAATAGGGTCAAACTGGTCCAGGACAATGTATCCATCTACCAAATTTAATCAAGATCGTTCGAGATGAAATAGCATGATTTAATGAGAAACATCCAATAATTCCCATTTAGAGCTTCGTTCACATTTGGTGGCTATTTAAAAAAAAAGCATTTGCCGCCAGAACCTTTCTGCACTTGCACTGCAACATTGTTTACCTAATAAGTAAGTAACGTGTAATTTAGGTAAGTTTTGCGTGGACTCCAACCCACAGCCAGCCTCAACATCGAAAACAGTAACCCATCTCGAACCTGAGAGCTCCCAGAGATCCTATACATTGATAAAATACGCACATAAATCGGGTTAGTGGTTCCCAAGTTATAAGAATTTAACACTCTCTACTCACCCTTCAGGTAGTGAAGCGTTATATTATGTAGCCTATAAGTTTTGAGAAGAATCAGGCTAGACGTAGATACAATCTGCATCTAAATCGAGTAATTGGTTCTCAAGGATTTTACCAAGTAGTCCTAAAGTTGCGGGAAATACCAAGCCGTACCCGCCCCCCCCTCCCCGCACCCGCCCCCGGCGGACCGCCCGCCCCGCCCCCGGCCCCGCTCCCCCTAGTGTGAAGTATCGCTACCGGCATCGTTTTCGCAGCCCCGTGAAAGTTCTACAGCCCATGGGCACATAAATTGTAGCCTATGTGTTATTCTGATGTATAAGCTATATTATTGTAAAGTTTTATTAGAATCCATTCAGTAGTTTTTACGTGAAAGAGTAACAAACATCCATCCATCCATCCATCCATCCATCCATCCATCCATCCATTATTACAAACTTTCCCCTTTATATTATTTATTAGATATTAGACTAGCTGCGGTACCCGGCTCCGCTCGGGTTAGTGTCGGCTAAATTATCTCATGGATAAAAAGTAGCCCACATGACTGGTCCAAAATAGGGTCAAACTGGTCCAGGACAATGTATCCATGTACCAAATTTAATCAAGATCGTTCGAGCCGAAATAGCATGATTTAATGAGAAACATCCAATAATTCCTATTTAGAGCTTCGTTGACCTTTGGTGGCTATTTAAAAAAAAAACATTTGCCGCGAGAACCTTTCTGCACTTTCACTGCTACATTGCTTACCTAGTAAGTAACGTGTAACGTAGGTAAGTTTTGCGTGGACTCCAACCCACAGCCAGCCTCAACATCGAAAACAGTAACCCATCTCGAACCTGACTGCTCCCAGAGATGCTATACATTGATAAAATACGCATATAAATCAGGTAAGTGGTTCGCATGTTATAAGACTTTAAGACTCACTACTTACCCTTCTGATAATGAAGCGTTATATTATGTAATCTATAAGTTTTTAGTAGAATCAGGCTAGACGTAGATACAATGCACATCTAAATGGAGTAATTGGTTCTCAAGGATTTTATTCTGTTGGTCGCTCCTCCGGCCATTTAGCGTGATGCCAAGTAGTCCTAAAGTTGCAGGAAATACCAAGCCGTACTTCAGTAAAAGTAAGCGCTGCCGCCGCAAAGCCGAGCCGTGCATATCATTGCAGTTTGTATGACAGCCCCATCTTAGCGTAAGCGGAACTGAATTCTATTTAGCCAATCCTAATTCCCGGGTAGTTAAATGTACATATACTAAGTTTTACAAATCGCTAGTGCCTTGAAAATTCGCCAAACGGACACCAAACAGTCACGACGTCTGCCCTCCCCCCGCCGCCGCTCCCCGCCACCGCCCCCGGCTCCTCTCCCCCTAGTGTGAAGTATCGCTACCGGCATCGTTTTCGCAGCCCCGTGAAAGTTCTAAAGCCCATGGGCACATAAATTGTAGCCTATGTGTTATTCTGATGTATAAGCTATATTATTGTAAAGTTTCATTAGAATCCATTCAGTAGTTTTTACGTGAAAGAGTAACAAACATCCATCCATCCATCCATCCATCCATCCATCCATCCATCCATTATTACAAACTTTCCCCTTTATATTATTTATTAGATATTAGATGTACTCAAAGACCTTTTCCACTAATGCGTAAGGAGATTGGCCTATAATTCGCAACATTGGTGGCGTCACCTTTAAAAGATTTGCACATTTTTTTTAAGAAAGAAGTGCACATTTTTTTAAAGAAAGTATGGCGGAATTCCATCTGGTCCCCTTTACTATTATCTAGAGAATTAAGTTGGTCTTAGATTATTTTCTTGTTAATTTTACTATTTATTAAACCATTTTGAGGTTACCGCGGTCGTTAGACATGTTTGAAAAATGTCAAGGAGGCATCCGCCGCGCTCGTGCGCAGCAGACGACGACAACGGGCTGAATGATTAGCTCGAAACGTCGGAGAATATCTCTACCTGCCGCGTGAAAATCCGTAACATTTTTCAAACATTTATTAAACCCATTGATGAGCAAGGTTAATAAGCTAAAGTTGATTTCTTCTAAACAAATATGGTCTAACTCATTAGGTAGAGGAGGCAGGAAACGCGACTCACTTCCATGACGAACCAGACGTCTCCGCCGGTAGCGGCGGTGGTGTCGAGGTAGGCGGCGTGGCACAGCACGAGGTTGGGGTGACGCGCGGCGCGCATCGCCGCCAGCTCGGCCAGCGCGTGGCGGCCGCGTGCGCCCCCCGCCCCCGCCCCGCTGCACACCTTCACGGCGACCTCGACGGCGCCGGCGACGGCGGTGGCGTCGCTCGCGCGGTACACGCGCCCGAACACGCCGCCGCCGAGTTGCGCGCCCAGAGTCAGTTGCTCCGGCGGGTTCGGGAGCGCCTCCATCGCGTGTGCTGTTCGCGGTGAGACGGGACAGACCGCCGCCGCCCGCTCGCTGCGGTAGCCGACGACGCCCCGCAAGTGAGCACCTCGTGGGGCTTCCCGCTCGGCCGCCGGATTAAGGAATTAGGGACAATCGGATGGGCGTCCTTAATTTGTGCGTTTCATTTAATTGAATGTACGTTTTTAGTTTAGATGTTACCTATTAAATGGCGAATAAATGATAAATACTATTGACGAAATTAGTTAAATTTTATTCAACCACTGGAAACCCTGAAGCCGAATATTCAGTTGCCGAAAGATTAAAATAGCTTCCGTGGTGATAAATAATTTTATTTATTGATTTTGAAAAAAACGAGACCTGAGTTATTCGTAATTAGAAGTCACGGATTAACTGCTAATACCGATTAAAACCGGACCCACTTTCGGACGATGATAACTGAAAAAGGAGGCACAGGTTCAATCAGCTGCGGATAAGCAAAAAGAGACTGAGAAATTCATGTGTAAAGTTGTATGAGTATACCTGCGCCAACAGTGCTAATTAAGTTTTCGAATGCTACCTACAGAGCATGCTAAAACATCACATTTGTCTTTCCAGTCATTGCAAGTTTGCAGCATTCTATTGATGGGTGAGTGAGAACCTATGTTAGTGCGGGTGCAATCTGTTTGGAAAGGCATTTGATTTAGTAACCTACTTGAAGGACGAGGGACTTTAATGTTGATGCTCATTGCAGTTCAGGGCTGTCGATCAATGCATTAGTTAATTTGTGCATGAATATCATATCGGCACGAGAACGGCGCAGAGTTAACGCGAAGCTTTGAGCTGGTGAGTGAGCGACAGCGGTGGTCAGCAAAGGTGAGGTGGTAGAGAAATCAGTTTTGTACTCTCTCCAGCCTGTCAATGTGCACTTTGTAGCAAGGACTACGCACCAATCAACAGTATTGTAGAATAAGAGTGTGTGGATTTTTGAAAAAGCTAGACTAAAGTACAACGAAACCTAATATTTTGTATGACTTATTGGGGAGTAATTACACTAGATTGGATTACATTGTATGGTGAATTTTATATGGAATCATTTCTCAGCGTTGAGTTAGCTCATTCTTAGTGCACCATAACTGCACATTTTAAGGTCGTTTTGAAGAAGTTCGCAGTCAGCAGGTGATTTAATAGTTATTTAGAGAAATATTAGAAAACTATTGTTTTTTATTTTGATTGCAATACCATTGTTATAAATCAGAAAAAATAGAGGGCCGATGTGGGAGCCCTGCGGAACCCCGAGGGAACATCAAAAGTACGAAACGAGTAATCATTAAGCAGAACTAGCTGTGAGCGCGTAATTTAGTAGGATTCACACCAACGCAAAAGAGAGCCATGTATACCTAGAGAACCCAATTTATAGAGGAGTATACTATGGTTAACACGACCAAAGGCTTTGCTGAAGTCTGTGTAAATTGCGTGTGTCTCAAAATTATCGTCTAAATCTTTCATAACATCGTGGCAGAAAAGGGTGAGGTTAGTCGCGGTGGACTTTTTATTTAAAAATCCGTGTTGTTCGGGCACAATTTAATTTTTAATATGAACGTAAATCCTTTGATGTACAATTGATTCCAATACTTTACCTTTTGACGAAAGTTTGAATATAGGACGATAAGTATTAATATTGGAAGTGTCACCTTTTTTTAAAATAGGTGTTACATGAGCATTTTTCAAAATTTTGGGGAACACACCTTTCATTAGTGAGATATTAAATAGCATAGATCAAGTATAAGCGCAGTTTTTAATAAAATACCCTATTTTATTAAAAACAAATCAGAACCAAGTCCTTATTGTCGTCGAGGGCGAGTCATTTCTTTATAACTTCAGATGAGCTAATTCGGAAACCACTAAAAGCATCCCCTTTGCCCGAGTGCAGGCTGCTATCAAACTAGATGCTGTTTTTATCCGTTACAAAATAGTTGGCACAGAAGCATTCTCCAAAAAGATTTGCAATTAAGAGTGACTTTGTTTTTGTATGACATTCTGTTCGGCAACACGCTGCTATTTGTATTGTATTTTTTATTAAGCTCCAAAACATTGTTATTTGCATTGATATTATGGTCTGTGTTAAGTTTGTATTTTGCATAATAGGTAGAGATCATTCTAGCACATCGATTCCGAAGAAGTTCAAATGCGAATTTGTCTCTAGGATTATTATATTTTTTATAACTATTATGGATTTCGTGTTTTCTTTTAATGCATTTATTAATGATTTTGCATACCATTTCGGGAACTTTGTGGTTGTTTTAGGTCTTACAGGTGTATATTTAGAGATAGTTTCGTTGAGGTGTGAACAAAACGTATCTATCATTGAGTCGATTTCGTTGACATTGGACCAAACGCTAAGCCAATCTGTAACTCTTAGTTGATGGCTTCATGTCAGCTTTATAAAAAATTAAGGTGGGTTGGACTAGATTTGGGAGTTTCTTTGAGGCATTCAATTTAATTATAACCGACAGTGCTGGGTAAAGATATCTATTTTACTAGTGGAGTGCACACTCAATTACGGTAAACCTGCCGTTATGATAAGATTAAATCTAGGGTCCGTTGGTTAACGTTATGGGTAAAATTGGATTGAGATAAGTTGTAGTACGGAAGGCTATGTTGGAAACGGAATTGCACAAGTGTTACTTATAATCTAGTTTATTAGGAGGTGAAACATAGACGCCGTACAGATTTAGACAAGTATCATTAGATAAATTATGTAATTGAGACCCAAACATTCGCTTTCCCACGATAACCGTCAGATGACTTGGTATTTTCTTAAAACTGCTATAAGAACGCCACCTCCATTCAGTTTTGAGTTAAATTTTGTTAAGCAAAGATCTCACCTGAAAACAACATTTCTATCATCAATGAACTCATGGTCATATACAGAGTATTTTAACCAAGTTTCTGTTTTTATAATTACGTAATAGTTCTTGGCTCTGACTTGCATTATAATGTGGTCTGTCTTCGTCTTCAATCCTTTAATATTTTGGTAATATAACTGTAATTAATTGCATGTTAAGTAAGATTTACTTTATAGCATGGTCTACAGTGTAATATAATAACAATTTATGGGACTGATTTCAAAAACTCTACTCTTGAGACAAGAAACGATGGGGCGTTTTGGTCTCTTCTGAAAAATATGCGGCCATTTCTAACCGAGCAGAAACGATAGCGTTTTTGTTTGGCGACGGTGCGGACAGCAGCGTGTAGTGATTTGGTGCCGGGTGATAGGTGTTCCGCCACGTATATAGGCTTCCAGTCGCCGGCTAGCCCCAGGTGGCTTGAGTTGAACTTGTCGCTCGGTGAGTCAGTATTGGACTTGTTGTAGGAGGTGACTGCTGCCAGAACCTCGTCGAACCTGGCCACCCTGTGGCAGGCAAGTATTTTGGAGTCAGAGAGATCGTGAGAAACCGTGGCAGCGAGCTGTTTAACTACGGTGACGATGTTTTCGGCGCGATGTTCTGGTACGGACTGTATCTAAACATTGCATTCCCTGGACTGCTTCTCGAGTTGGCCAACCCTATTGGTGACATCACGTAGGTACCTGCTTATGTAGTTGTTGGTTTTCGGATACGAGTTTATCGATGATCTTGTTCTTTTCTTCGATTACAGCTTTGAAGGATTCATACTGAGCGGACATGAAGTTAGGTGATTGGTGATTCAGTCATTTCTGATTTCAGTGACTTAAATTCTCCTTGCAGATGGTTGCGTGGGTCCAGCGACATTTCGGACTTAAGTGATGTCAGTCTCGATTCATGAAAGTCGCTAATATTTTCGTCTTTCGATGATGAACCGTTGTCACTTCTATCCCCTGGGCGATTGCTCAAGCATTTATCTGTGCATACAGGGTTGTTCGTGTTATCACATACAACTTTTTGCTCCATCTTGGTCCATTACAACGAAATACTGTGATGTGATTTACACGGATGTGTGTGCAGCGTAGTAACGCGAGTGGATGGTCAAGTTTTTTGTTCAGTCCACGCACACACACACCCACACTTGCACTGTATTCAATAAACTCTGTTTATGTTCGATGGATTTATGCATATACAATACGCCTGCTTTGCGGATTTCATATTATTTTTATAGTCACTGGAAATGCTGACAGCTGGAGATCAGCAGATGGTGTAAGTTTTGTCGCTAACTTGATGTGTATTAAACCGATCATCGTGCTATAAACGAGGAGCTACTGTGCGCGTGACCGTATCTGCTGAACGCAGCAACGCAGAAATAATGTGGCTGCCTATAAAGATGAGAACACTTAATAGAAAAGGATTATTAAAATTAATTTGTTAATGGGGTAAAAGAGGCCAAAATATACACAGTTTGTTACAACAACTAGGCATTGGATTTTTTTTCCCTTTTTTCAACCCGGGTTGGCTTAACGTTACCACCCAGTAAGAGAAGGGGAAATACAGTTTAACATGGATTCCGAACCATGGAACTGCTTGCATTCGTCTCGATATGAACTTAATTAACTGAGTAAGAGAAAAAAAAGTGGTTTATGTATGGAACGGGGTTCGAATCCATTCATCTGGCAAAACATGCATTTCCTCACGCCTCTGAGTTATGAGCCTTTGTTTATCAAATGTACAGCCGGTAGATCAGGTAGTTTATTTTTATAAATTCCTTTTATTGCATTTGAATATGTACATATTTAACTAAACGGCGTACATAAGGTTATCTTTGAAATTACATTCAATAACTTCCAGATCGTTGCCCGCGAGCATTGTTAAACGCCGTGTATACGCGTCGCCTCCACTTGCAGATAGCGGCGGACCAGTAATCGCGTGGCTGAGAGAAATCCGCCTTCAGTTCACGATGACTTCTCCTCCTTTATTTGTAAATTGTGTCGGCTCAGAACTGTTGTGATTGTTTACTTGCTGATATTGGTGGCAATCGCAAAAGTCGCTCCACCGTTCGTCCGAGACCCCTCTTCCTTCCCTTGCAAATTGAGGCGGCCCAGAACTGCCGTGATTCTTTACTTGCTGATGTTGGCGGCCCAGTAGTAGCATGACCAAGTACAAGTCACAATCGTTGCTCCACCGTACGTTCGTGACGCCTCCTCCTTCACTTGCTCCGGCCTAGGAATCACGTAGCTGAGAACAAGTGATGAGGGTCGCTCAGCCGTGCACCCGTGATGCCTCCTCCTTCAATTGCAATCGGCGGCCCAGGAGTCATGTCGCTGAGAACGAATTATGACGGTCGCTCAACCGTGCATCCGTGACGCCCCTTGCTTCACTTGCAGACGGCGACCCAGGAGTCGTGGCGGCACTGTTCGCATCGCACGCGACAGCACCAGTGGAAGCGGCAGCGGCAGGTGGCGAGCTGCGAGCGCCGCACCAGCGCATGGCCGCGGCCGCAGCACATAACGCCGCAGCCGCCGGTGTCGCCGCCGCCGCCCACGGTGCAAGCCCGTCCACGTGTGCCCACTGTATCCAACCTCGCAACAGATACATGTAATTTACTACACAAACCGTACATTTTCCAGAGAAATCATTTTCAACCTTAACCTTATTTGAGCAATTTTTAAATATGCGGCAACTATCTAGTTATTATCGTTTATATATATAAACGTATAAATATATATATATATCGTCATATGACGGCACTTATTTTTTTAGAGTGGAATGAACGCAACCGACAGCGGTTGTCACTCAACTACGACACATCGCCTGGCGCTGATAAGCAGCGACGGAAGGACCGAGCCGATGGCCGCCATTACGATTCGGTCATCGTTATGCATCGGGTCGAACGGCGCACTACGGGTTCAGAGAAGTGACTAATTGAATAATAGTGATTTGTACTGGTATTCCGGGAGGTCACGACATTTTTGGTCACGATAAGGTAAAATGGCTGAATCTGGGTTCACATGTTAAAGACCAACCCTCTGATGCTCAATATGTCGGTCTGCCTGTGCCAAGTGGTTGCGTTATCTAGATCGGCTATATAAAATAAATGTTGTAAAATAAACCTGCTGATAAATATACTGATTTTCTAGAAACATTGATACCTATTAATTATGCAACAATAACCAGTCGATTTTTTAATTAAATACGTAAATAAACGTAAAGTTATCTAGGTCGCTTATAACTACGAATTGCAACCAAATATTTGTTTAGTTTTTGTATTGCTAACCAAGTATGTACTAATACTTTCATACTTCGTCATTTTCATCCATTTACCTTATTGTAAATATGTTTTGTCACCATTACTACTTTTTCAGGCGCTTTATCTACGTAACGCAACCACTTGGTACAGGCAGACTGACACATTTAGCTTCAGAGGGTTGGTCTTTATCCCGTGAATCTAGTTTCAACTTACGTTATCGTTACCATTTTTGTCGCGACCTCCTAGTCTATGTACTCGTATCTTGTTTATTATTAGAACGAAGCTTTTGAAAGCCGTTTATTCTTCTCCTCCGATAATCTACGCTTACCTGCATCGATTCAGACCAAAATGAACCCACCTTATATCGTAGGCTGATGCTTTATCAGGCTTTCTATACAAAGCCTAGGTATTTACGATTATGCCGGCAGATGTAAGAAAATTTTATCAAAATATTGCATTTGCCTTAATCGATTATGCCTGAAAATCTTAGGCAGATGCTATAACCAACGACTTTTATTATGCTTTTATTGTATTTGACTTGTTGATTTCAAGCATATTCGAAAAAGCCTGAACCCACTTAACAACTCTGCGTATTGACGACCTTATGACGACACCATGCATGCATGTGTCGACCTAATGTATGACCTTAATTTTGGACGTCAAATCGAGGATAAAGCCAGAACAGAAGAAATATACACCTTGGCTCGGATTCGCAAAAGCTTGGCGAGCGCTCGTAATAGAGCAGCGAGGTTGGGGGCGGGCGGCGGTAGCGGCGGGTGCGGAGGAGACCGCCCGCCGCCCGGTTCAGTCCTACGCGGTCGAGCAACACGGCTGAGCGGTAGCGGCGCATGAGCGTCGCCGCCACAGCGCGCAACGTCGGCATCGCGCGCCAGCACGTCTTCATCTGACAGCTGCCGGACATGCCGTGACACTTGCAGCTTTCCCGCGCGCCGCCCACCAAAGCCTGAAATACACCATTTTCCATTTTCAACAATTCCATTTTTAAAAATTGTAATGGTCGATGGATCGAATAACTCGTATTTTACGAGTTATTTGGTCCTCGTTTTGGGTTGTTTTAATATTTATCCGGTCACCTGGCACTAGAACGAAAAATAAAATAAAAAAGTTTGCTGTTGGCGCGGCTCGAACTTGTCGCCACTTGTCTAGTATCTTAGACCGTAGCGAAGTTTTTAACCATTGAGCTACCGCGAACATGTTAAAAGTAAGCTGCTATGTTGATTATTATGAATGCTTTTAAAATTATAAAAATTTTTTACGAGTTTGTCTATAATGAGTAAAAAAAGAATTCCATATCATTATCTAATCTGATCACAAAATGACACGAGAAACGGTTGAGAAATGCGACCTGCAGAGAACAGCCAAACAGACACACGAGTTCGAGACCAGCCACAGAAACAGGAATCTGCGGCAGCAAATGATGATGATGTTACGTTATCGACGGCGAGAACTATAAAGAGCGAGAAAATTTTAACAAATACCACAGATTACCGGAGCTGCTAGTCCCAGTTGTCACCTAAATTGGCGTTTACGGTACTTCGAAGTTCCGTAAAAACGTCAAACTCCATACAAGTTTTTACTAGATATTCTGTGCTTTTATTTCATCAAGCTGTCAAAGTCAAACTCGGACTTCAGATTTGTATGAAACGCGGAGTGTCGACGTAAACGGCAACGTCGACGTATTTACGGCAACGTTGAGTAAGCTGTCGAATCAAACTCGGACTCATTCTCCATATATTTAAAAACGCTAGTCGATCGGTTTGCCGTAAACGCCAATTTAGGTGACAGCTGGGACTACGGGCTCAGTATCGTGCTACATCTGGTGCATCGAAGTCCGCTCTACTCTATACTTTATGCGTCGGCTGCAAACTCGAGAGTACTGCAGGTGGCTACGTCGAAGATTCTAATTTAATTTGATGTATTTTTTTCATTTTTACAATTTTGGCTAAATTAATCCTTAAGGTGGCCTAACCCGCTCATCTCCCCATACAAAAGGGGAAAGAAGATCACGCCCATATTTCTTGTCAGAGATCCAAAATTTTGCTCAAAATAGCTTTATTTGATCGAAATAGATGTCTGATGACCATTGGCATTGTAAAATTGTGTTTGGTTTCTAAGTTATAAGGTCCGAAAGTTCGAATTTTTCGCACGTTTTCATACGATTATCAAGGACGATGCACGTCTTTTTAGGGTTCTGTCCCCAAAGGGTGCCAACGGACCCTATTACTGTCTCCGCTGTCAGTCAGTCCGTCCTTCCGTCTGTCACAGGGCTGATCTCGCGAATCGTAAAAGGTTGGCATCTAAATTCTTCACAGAGTGTGTATTTATTTTTCCGCTCTAATAAGTGAAATAATAAAATAATATAATAAAAAAAATAATGGAGGCACCCTACAAAAAACGTGATTTATTGTGTTAAATCTTGAACGATGGCACGGAACCCTTCGTGTGCGAATCCGACTCGCTCTTGACCGGTTGTTATTTTAAACGTTGCTTTCAAGGAAGTAAGTCTCTGAGTGTTTCTAGGTATGATGTTGAGAGACAACATGATATTATTTTCATGGCTCTCAAATTATATGAGACGGCGGCGGCGCGCGGGGAGGCGGTCGAGACTGCGTGTGGAGTATTAACTAAAACACCTATTTAGGTGCCCAAATTGGTGTCGGTGGGCGGGCGGCGGCGGCGGGGGCGGCGGCGGCGGCGGCGGCGTGGCGGTGGGTGGTCGCGGTGCCCCGAGCGGGCGCGCGGGAGGGAGTCTGGGGTGGGGGGGGGGAAGAGCAGCACCGGACCCTGTGAGCGGACCCGACGTGCCGCAAATTAGCCCCCTTGAGGTGGATCATGGCGGAATGTTCTCTTTTTAGGGTTCCGTGCTCAAAGGGTGCCAACGGAACCCTATTACTAAGCTCCTTGTCCATCCGTCTGTCACAGGGCTGTATCTCATGAACCGTAATATGCAGAAAGCTGAAATTTTCACTGACTGTGTATTTATTTTCCCGCTGTAACAACAAATAGGTAAAATACAAAAATAATAATAAAAACATGATTTTTGTGTGTTAAATCATATACGATGGTACGGAGCCTTTCGTGTGCGAGTCCGGCTGACACTTGACCGGGTTTTTTTTCTAAACACGTTGCAGTTTGTCAATATTTAAATCGAATCAATCCATTCCACATTATTATGTACATAACATCAAGCCATTTCACTGGAGGGGTGTGCAGATATTTATATATGTAACTGGACATGGATAGACTAAAATACTGAATTTTCGATTATTTGTTTATAATCGCTAGGATTAAATAAATTCTGTGATTAAGTGTTACGTACATACATGCTGAATTAAAAAGTAAATACGTTTTTCTCCGTTAACATTTAGTATAAGTGGAGTAGGAATGAAAGAAAGATATTTACCACCATTCTTTTTTAATAAATGAAATAGTAACACTTATTCTGTGAACATTTCAATTAGTTATCTTTGACGATTTAGAGATACCTGCGGCGGCGCTGTGATGACAAACAGACGAAGGGCATAGGCTTAAAAATACTATGCGTAGAGGACACGCCCGACAGAAATGAGACTTCCCTCCATCCCCTCACCCTCGCTTTCTACTCGCCGCATTTCCTTTCACTACCAGTGTATACGTTACGGGGATGTTCAGCTACCCAAAATGAAACGGATCCAGGCTCAACAGAACATGTCTCTGCGGGTGATCATCGCAGACGAATGACATTATCGCCCACGGTGGAGGAGATCGTTTCGAAGCTCGCGAGTTGCATGTTCTAGCACGCTGACGCTTCGCCACACCTCCAAATGGTTAATAATGCTCCCCTGCATGCAAGACCGCCCGACAGGCGGCCACTCCCGAGAGAGCGCTGGAGCGCACTAAACCACCCAGTTGAGCGCTCCCTTCAACCCGACCTGCAGCAGCAAGATGAGCCTGCCGCTAGGTCATAACGGCAGGCTGGGCGTCCAATGGCCGACAGTGCTTCATGCCTGCCGAGAAGAAGCCCAAGCATAAGAGGCAACCTTACAGGCCATCTCCTGAGTTGCAGAAGACCTCACTATTACTCCAGTGTTACAATATTGAATAGAATTGCCCGAATTGTGCTAATTTCTTGAATAAATCTGTTTCGAAAACATGCTACAACTGATAAGGTCTTGCGTGGAACATTGCTCGCATTTGTGGAACGTCTATAATGTAACTGTAACTATTCAAGTCAAAAGTCAAAGAAAGTACGCATCGCACGCACGTGTAACACTTGCAGCGGCTACCTAAGCAAAATGTGGGAACTTTCAAAATGTGGGTTCGTTTCTGTTTAAAATTTCTTGACATGATCGCCCATTCATCCACCAGAAGTCATCCTGCCGTAGACATTAGTATTTCCCGTGCAAGCACGAATGTGTCACAACGGAGATAAGACAAACCAGTCGTCCGGCGCGATTGTTGTGGAGGTTGACGCGGGCGCGGAAGTCGCCGGCGGCCTCCCGCGCGTCCAGCAGCCGCGCCGCCTGGCGCAGCGCGCGTCGCTCGTCGTGCTCGCAGCCGCGCCACTTCCACCTCGCAGCCGCGCAGCCGCCCGCCGCGCCCGCCGCGCCCGCCGCGCCCGCCGCGCCCGTCGCGCCCGCAGCGCTCGCCGCGCCCGCCGCGCAGCCGCGCGCCACCGCCGCCGCCGCGCCCGCCGCCGTCAGCGCGTGCACGAACGCGCTCTCGCGGAGCCCTGCTCGGGCACAACTAGGTATATGGCATCAGCTTGGAATGCTTTCGCACATCATCATGAGAACGTGTACCCACGAACAGGAGTACAATGTAAACATAGATGCATGTTCACTTTGTTCGTGTGTTGCAAACACGGAGGTGGAAATCTTTATCTCTCGGAGATTGCGTGTTTGATCCACGGATGATAAAGTATATCCTCCGAGGTTAAATAGCGCATTTAAATTGCATCTTCATAATCAGACGTTTTCAACATTGTGTGAAGAACCACCTGGTCGGCCAGAGAGTGCTCGTCGGAGCTGCGTGTTGCGTTGCAGTGCGCAGCTCCGACGAGCACTCTCTTCCCTTCTCTCCCCGAGCACTCTCCAAGTCCCCTGTCTACCATCGCTCAACGCGGAACAGATAGGGAATTCAAATTCACTGTCGACATTCTGAAAATCTGAACCTACAGATCCAGTAGTAAATGATTGATCTCTGCTTTCAATACTTTATTTTATTTATTTATTTATTTATTTACACAATCATATGCAGATATAACAGTTTGCAAGAACTTAAAATACTAACAGTAATAATACATGCACGCAAATAAGATCGACATTTGATAAGTTCTTATACGACGAACGATACCTCCTAAACTGGCCTTGCGGCTGTATCATAGGTGGTAATGACTCTTAGGTTACTATTTACGACGCAGCGAAGAGCTATTGCCTGCTTGGCAATAGCTCTTAAGAGAGTCGTTACCCTATGAATTCCCCATACCACAGGTGATAACTGTTTACATGCTCTTAATGTTTTACTAGGTTTTTGCAATCTTGGATTCTAAAATATATTGTTAAAATCTACGTCTGCACGTTGTTATTTATTTTATATACCATTTAGTTTGAAAAATATTGTCTAAAAAACATTGGAAAATCATTGTCTTTTTTACCTTCATTTTAGATTTTTTTCTCAAGTACTTTTTTAAAATTAAAATCGGACCATTTTAAGGGTAGGGAAGCTTTATTGCCTGGAATATAGTTTCCAGAATCCAGAATGGACAAAGGTTGCGTTTGTTAAAATTTTAAAATCTTAGATTTCCTGTGACATCACCACACCTTTAAGTCTAAAGATTCACAGGACTTAGGGAGCGTGTCTCCCGTATTAATTAAAATGTTATATCATATCATAGGTCCCTTGACAGATATTTTTAATGAATGCCTAGAAAGTGGAACATTCCCAGATCTAGTAATTGCCAGTAATACCATAAGCTCGTAGGTTCAAATTCCCGCCCCGTGCATTCACTACTTTCTTTCTATTTCCGAGTTGGATAACTGCATTTTGTCACGAATGCGAGTTATTCCATGGTTAGGAATCCATGTAAACTGTAGGTTTCCTACTCCTATTAGATGGTAGAGTTAAGCCCCCACCCCCCCCCCCCCCTTGGCATTGGATGAAAGGATGTTCGAAGCGGCAATAAAAAATTGTCCGTGTGTCCGTTCCCATTCACTTCAATGTAGCCGTGCTCATGAAGGTAAGGTCCTGGCATTGTATCTGGATCCTTTGGGAATGCAGTGGGTTGCGGTAATATCTTGACTATGCTTGAAAACTTGCGCCTTTTCACGCGGTGGGAGGAGACATTCTCCGACGTTTGAAGCTTATCGTTCATATAGTAACTGTTGTCTAGGTATTAGCCAAACATGTCCAGTTTCATAAAAAACGTTAATAAATGTCGAAAGAGGAAAGGCAACGTCAAGTATATTAAAGTACGTATGCCACCGTACAAAGCTCCGTCCGTCCGGTGACGAATGTTGCTCCGTGTCCGCCAAATAGGGAGATGTTATTGTTTATTTATATGAGGTCTCGATGCGCGACTCCGGCTGACAAATTTATAGCGCGGTGAGAGATGGCTATCGCGCCGAGTCATCGTCTCCGCTGCAGCGCTGCCTCGATCGATCCCGTGACGTATTATCGTCGGGAGCTTGGACTCCTTTATGGTCGAATTAGTCGTCGATAAACTAAATTGTATATAATATACTAGCGTTTGTCCGCAACTTCGTTCGTGTGGTGGAAGAGATTATCTCTCGGTGATTGCATGTTTAATCTGGATAATAAACAACCTGTATCTCCTCCGAGGTTAAATAGTGAATTTTAAAATTCAGAATTTTTAAATTAAAAAAAAAAAATTACAATTGTTTTTTTTTTTCAGAAACCACCTGGTCAGCCATAGAGTACTCGTCGGAGGTTCCGTCCCCTTTCTACCATCGCTCAACGCAGAACAGGTAGGGAATTAAAATTCACTGCCATCATTCTGATAATCAGAACCTACCGATCCAGTAAATTATTTATCTCTGCTTTCAATAAGCTATGGAATCGACTCCCTGCCGATATATTTCCCCCAAAATACTACAACCCGGGGTACTTCTAACGTGGCGTAAATAGCACCTGGCCGGCCGGCACGGTTTCGCAGCCCCCGTGAAAGTTCGAAAGCCCATGGGCGTCGCCTGGCACCTTGAGGCCCGCGGCGTCATATTCCGCGCTTAACAGAATGGAGTAATAGTCATTCTTTCAAATCTGTTCAGAGTCCAGTCCATTTATTGGTTTTTTTTTATTAAAGCCCCTCTCTCCCCTTTAGTAAATTTGCGTGTTTTTAACTAAGCCTAAAAGTTATGGCTAAAATCAGGCTAGACGTAAATAAAAAGCGAATATAAATTGGGGATTCTGTTCTCAAGTTGTAAGCATTTTATGCCACTGGTCACTCCTCTCGTATTTTAGCGTAATTTCTCAATCGGATATGTAAGTGGTTCTCCATTTGGTAAAATATGTACATGGTGTGCGCGAACCGCGGGCGGTGCCGCGGGCGCTCGTCACCCTACTACCTGATTCATGCCATACGTCTCGTGCTCATTCAATAAATAACGAGACTGTTTTTTCTCATCGCCTCATTGCCTGCCGACGACGAGCGAATCAAAATTGACTTTAAGATCGTCCGGAATCTCGATCAGGTGGCAGAATTAAAATTCCGCTCTTACACGTGTCTGCAAAACTCGGTGAAATTATTTTCCATTGCTTGTTTCCATAATGCATGGAGTTGCGAGAAGCAGCGCCGCGCTGCAACCGCCGCCGCTACCGCCTCCGCAGCTTATTTTTTACCGGATGCGGACCTTGACCGGACAGTCTGTTGCAAAAGTTGCAATTTTCTGTAAGGCATCATTTCCAGACATAACCCAGCACAATACAATTTAAGATAATATCCAGATTAAATAAATGACCAATGATAAAAAACTACTATTCTCTACACTTCCTACATCCATGCACACCCTACTAATCAAAATGGCCCTATATGACCGATCATGTCATGAACTGTTGCATACGGCATGAATTGTTAAATTTCGTGAATCCATTTTAATTTAGGGTTTCACCTATGTTTTAAAAACAAAGACAAACACTTTTGTAAATTTAGACTAAGTGAACGTTGAAAAAAGTACAGGGGAGTTTCTTGCCAGTTCTTGTTCGCTGTGTTTTGTTTTGCTGAAGTGGCTAATGTTAAAATATGACAAATTCGAGTGCAGTGTACTATGTTTCTATGGATGATGAATAAACAATACAAAATCAAACAACATCACTCAACCCAATAGGTGCCATAGTTTAATTAATTTCTCTGCATCACTTTTGCAATGCATTAACAGTATATAATATTATTAAAAAAATGGTTAGATGCTTTTTTTAGGGTTTCGTACCCGAAGGGTGAAAACGGAACCCTATTACTAAGCCTCCGCTGTCCGTCCGTCCGTCCGTCTATCACAGGGCTGTATCTCATGAACCGTAATAGGTAAGCAACTGAATTTTTCACAGAATGTGTATTTATTTTTTCGCTATAACAATAAATAGGTAAAATTCATAAATGATAAATATTAAAGGGGGGCCCCATACAAAAAACGTGATTTTTTAGTGTTGATGGTACGGAACCCTTCGTTTTTCATGACACAGAACAAACAGTATTTTGAAACTATGTGTTTTTACATTGTAAAAATCGCCATGAATGCTTAGACACTCTGCATTCAAAAACAATAACGAGGGAAATGTGAGATATTATCAGTTCTTAAAGAGCAGTTACGCGGTAAAACACAGTGTTGCCAACTATACGACGCTACAATACTCATTTGCCGCGCAGTTTAAAAAGTTCGATAATTTTTCGATCAAACGGCGTATACATTATATTAATATAATCATAATACTCAAATCCGGCTAAAATATAAATATAACACCTATATCTTGTCCCGGACTTTTTTTCAGATCTCAAGATTTAGAATATTTTTGTAGTAATTCATTTACACAAATCTCTAACCATTTGTGCAGCGTACACCGATAACGCGGCCAAACATCGCTTTATTTTTCGACTTGGTTTAGTGATAATATTTTTTCGAGAAAGTAACCAATAATTATTAATATGAAATATAGCCTATGTTAGACTAGGAAAGTGTTAGATTATCCTGTACAAACAAAAAATAAAAAACGAACATTACCCGTTCATATAATAGTGCAGCATAAGTATACATCAAATTGCACTGAGATACTTTAATAGAAAATGTATGAGTTTGGGTCACGGTAAAGGAAAAATGATTCGCTAAAAATCAAAGAAAGACCCGATTGATAAGTTTAATGTGCTAGGACTAGCCAGCCACTCGCGCCATACAAATGTCTTTCAACAAATGTTATAATATGTAGTGAAACGGCTCAGTAAATCCAAATAGAACTCAAGACTAATAATGTATTGTTAATATTTTTGGATTCCTTCATTTATTTAAATAATAATAATAATAAAAACGTCGATTTTTCTCATTATAAATATGAAAGTAATGTCATTTCTAGATATAAGCAGAAAGAGCATATTTTCATAAACAAATAATTCCATTTGCTTTTAGATTTCTACATTTAATCAAAAAAGTTCTGAAGTGGACACCGTTTCCGCAATGTATTTTGTATGGAAAAAGGAAACATGCATTAACGAAAATAGGTTGATTCCTAGACAAGGAATCATAAATTGTAAGAATGACACTTGTAATCGTCAGATTTATTTAGGTAACTTGGGGTGCCTCGTCTTACTTTGCGATTTGGCTAGTACCAGAACCTTAACACAGACCAAATACGACCGTGGCGTGTTGGTTGTACAGACGGGACGACGGGTTTGTCAGTGTAGGGGACGTATAACGCAATCACGGCTCACCGTGTAGTGCACACTGCAAACAGGAGGGACACTTCGAGGGGACTTCGATCATGACAATCGTTCACATTGAATAAATATATAGTCACTTCGATTTTGATCTTTCATTTATTACATTCTCTTTAGGAAGGGATTAATTATTACATTGTACACTAAACATTATTCGAACGCGGTACTGTTATATATTTTGAATTGACAGTAAATATGTAAACAACTTTAAAGGCGTATTGGGTTATGGCAATTTATATCATCAAATCCAAAGAAATATCTGCCGAGCCCTTACCTATTATTATTGAGTGATCTCCGCGTGCGAATGAAAGACATCAACGCACGTGCTTCCTGCCGACAGATTGATCGGTTGGTAACTCAGGGCGCGGGATTTGATGTCCGCCAGAAGTCTTCGGTACGTACTGCGCATGCGTCGCTTTTTTCGCGTCCCTGATTTACTGCGTCGCGTCTCACACAAGCAATTTTATCGTTTAGCGAGGTCTTCGCTCAGACAACGGAGTGGCGATGGAGGGCGCCACAATCGATTAGGGCCCTCGTTGCAGTTGCAGTGGGAGTTATTTACACAAATACCTGCATTAAAAATATATATCATACTAGGTAAGGTCCACGGCTTCGCTCGGGTCAAAGCCGTTTTTGACTGATATCGGGTTGAATTATTTCCTGGATAAAGAGTAACCCAAAGGGCTGGTCCAAATGGCTGGTCCCGGACAATGTATGCATCAACCAATGACCAAAATAAAACCGGGGGCGAAGTTGTGAGTAGGTAGGTAATAGAAAAGTGTAAAATTTAAATGAATGTTAAATTAATAATATATATTTTCGTGTTAGTAACTAGTTTCAGGAACTGCCAATTATCGAAAACCAATTCTTAATTTATCTGTTATTACTAATATTTCCGGCTATCGCAAACTCACGCGCGTTTTCGTACAACACCGTCAGACTTATTTTGGATAATGCAGATTACTCTATTTCGTAAACTATGACGACTTATTTTCGACATCAGTCAAAAACTGCATTGAACCGAGTGGATCCGGGTACATCAGCTAGTTAATAAAAAATGAATACATTATTGCAAACAAATCATATAGTAAACGATACGTTATCTGAAGAAAAAAACAAGAAATGAACTTTTTTTAAACATTAATTAATTGTGAACTCGCAGTACAACCAGTACTAACTTCTATAAACATAAACGCGGCGAAGAGCGCTGGGCGGCGCAGGCAGCGGGCAGTGGCGGTCGGGGGAGAGGGGAGGGCGGTATGTACCTACCAAAAAAACCAACAATCATTCCAATGATTATAGTCTTCCTTGTTCGAGATCCTATCGCCATTGTGCTCGATAAAAGCTCTTCGATTTGTTCTGGGTTCGTTTTTTCGCGCCTATTCTTCCCATCCCGCCCGATTCGACGCGGCTCCGCCACAATGTCGGCTGTATTTAAGTGAGATGTTTAAAATGTTTAGCCACGCTATTTTTTTATGACAATTCGGAGCGAGGGAGGGTCCGGAAGGTGCGTGCGCGGGTCGTTAGGGACTTCTGGATATCTGGCGAGTGCGAGCGGACTGGGGCAAGCGGGGTCGAGCGAGGCCGCTCCCGCCGCCGCTTCCGCCCTCCTCCCAGCCCCGCGCCGCGTCACGACCTCTGCCATCCACAGTCCTCTACTAACTGTGCGTGAATGATTCGCATCCCACGACGCATTAGCTGCGGCGACAGTGACCGACATTCCATCTCTACTTTTTATGTGTAAATTTGTTTGGAAGTGTAAGCACTTCGCAGGTTATAAGGTTTTAACGGATTTTACACCAAGGTACTTTATAGATAACACATTTTACCTAGGTGTAAACTTAAATTAAATATGCAATTGAGCATTTCTAACTGTACCAACGATATGCATGTTAAGGTTTAAAGTGTTAGGGTGCGTGCGTTGATTTAAAGGTGAGTAGAGGTGTTTATTTCCCCTTTCATTAAATTTTACTTTATTTTATTTATGTTCACTGTTTCCACTATCGATTCTCCCTATTACTATTTAATATTTTAGCTACTCGTTTCTTGAAAGTAGTTTTTTGAGTAAAGTACAAGTCAAAGATTTTATGCATACACGGTGTTAACCCAAGTAGGCGACATTCCCGAAAGGGGGTTGTTTTGGGTCACATATTGATGCCGAAAAAGTAGGTTTTTTTTTTGTTTTGACCTTTTTTTTTAAATTTTAGATTTCTAATACTAGTATAATGCATAGTATTTCGTAATATGAACCTCACTGCATTCACAAAAAGTTCTAAAGTAGGAATATTTTTAAAATATATGTGAAAATTTACATTCGGATCGACGCAATAAAATTGGCGGCGGCGCGCAGTCAGCTGCGAGACAGCAAACGTGTGACCTTAGCAGTGGCGCGTACACATGGCGTGCTTACACCATTCCAAAGGAAAAATGTCGCTCAGGTAAAAGTTTAGATTACATCTGCAATTTTTTTTTTATTTTAGATTTAATTTTTAAATACCACAAAATGATCAGTACATGAAATAGTTAAATAATCGGTATAAAAATAGAAATGTCGTGAAAAAAATTAACACCGTGTATAATGATTACGAAATTAACGTTATCTCATTGATTTTAGGTTATCCAAGAACATCTACATATCAGCAGTTGCAGGTTATGGAGCCACGGTGCAGCGTGTAATTGTTATTCGCTCGGAGCACCCGGGTCGCTTTGGAGACGACTTCGCCCGCGAAAGGGCGGCGAAGCGTTTTGCAGCGGCATTCGACCAGCGTGGCAACCGCCGGATCCCACGCGCATGCCAGTCGCTGCACCCTCGTCGTTACGTACCTCGCTGCATGATAGGTGCCCCGTGCGGTAGCGAGGGAGCGGCGGTGGGCAACGAGGTACAGTTCCGGCGATGGACGCGCAGCGCGTGGCGGCACTCGGCTAGCGCGAGCCGCACACCGCGCAGCACCAGCCCGCCCACCGCCGGCTCCCGCACGCACGCCACGCGCTGCGCCCGCGTCGGTACGTACCTCGCTGCATGATAGGTGCCCCGTGCGGTAGCGAGGGAGCGGCGGTGGGCAACGAGGTGCAGTTCCAGCGGTGGAGGCGCAGCGCGTGGCGGCACTCGGCTAGCGCGAGCCGCACGCCGCGCAGCACCAGCCCGCCCACCGCCGGCTCCCGCGCGCACGCCACGCGCTGCGCCCTCATCGGTACGTACCTAGCTGCACGATAGGTGCCCCGTGCGGCAGCGAGGGAGCGGCGGTGAGCAACGAGGTACAGTTCCGGCGATGGACGCGCAGCGCGTGGCGGCATTTGGCTAGTGCGAGCCGCACGCCGCGCAGCACCAGCCCGCCCACCGCCGGCTCCCGCTCGCACGCCACGCGCTGCGCCCGCGTCGGTACGTACCTCGCTGCATGATAGGTGCCCCGTGCGGTAGCGAGGGAGCGGCGGTGGGCAACGAGGTGCAGTTCCAGCGGTGGAGGCGCAGCGCGTGGCGGCACTCGGCCAGCGCGAGCCGCACGCCGCGCAGCACCAGCCCGCCCACCGCCGGCTCCCGCGCGCACGCCACGCGCTGCGCCCGCGTCAGCCCCGCCGCCACACGGCACACCAGCGCCGCCGGCCACTCAGCATCCCCCGCATCCGAACCTCCGAATTCGCCGCACGTGCACCTGCAAGGCATCACACGAAATAGCTCAAACTCAAACTCAAACTCAAACTCAAAATCTTTATTGGTTCTGAGTTGGAGTTTGAGTTTGAGTTTGAGCTATTTCGTGTGTTGAGCTGAATACTTGTTACGCATATTTTTATTTGATCACAATGCAAATAAAAATATGCGTAACATAGTATCACCCTGACTAATACAGACTGGGATATCGTATGGAGAAAGGAGGAAAGTGTCGATTTAATGATCGAACATTTTTACAATATTTTGTATGACAAAGTACGATCTCACACGCCACAGAAAAGGACCAACAGTCACAAATATCCAATTTGGTATTCGAAATCAGTGATTAAGTCTCTTAGGGAGAAAGCAAAATATCACAATAAGTACAAAATGTTTGGAAATCCAAACAAAAAAAAGAGACAAACTGGCTTTCGATTTGCTTCGTGAACGTTGTGCGCGTAGAATAAAAGAATGTTATGCTAAATATAAGGTAAATACTGAAAATCAAATTCATAAAAATCCAAAATATTTCTGGAGTTTTATAAAAAACACCAAGAAAAATAGTGGTGACCTACCTAATGAGATGACGAATGGTTCTACCATTGCTCAAGATGGTCGATCTATTTGTAATTTATTTGCTGCACATTTTAAATCCGTTTATCGTGATCCACAACATATTTGCGCTATGAACAATTTTATTACGGGCTTTGGAAACGACACACTTGCCAGACATACAATTAGTGAAACGGATATCATTAAAGCATGCTTAGCCTTGGATGGCAACAAAGGAGCTGGACCTGATCGTACCCCCCCTATATTTGTCAAAAGATGCGCAAATTCCCTCGCTGCGCCATTGGCACGATTGTTTAACAAATCTTTAAATTTGGGTGTTTTTCCAGAAACATGGAAAATTGCTTATGTCTCTCCCATCCCAAAAAAAGGCTACTCAAATGATGTACAAAATTATAGACCAGTTTCATTGCTATCTGTTATGGGAAAAGTATTTGAATCTCTAGTACAGAAAAGGATGCAATCCCACTTAAAAAAATACATTATCCCCCAACAACACGGCTTTTTGCCTAAAAAATCTACTTCCACATGTATGACGCTTTTTTGCACGGAAATAATGGAATTTATCGATGATAACTATGAGGTTCACGTAATTTACACTGACTACAGCAAAGCATTCGACCGGGTGAACCATAACATTTTAATATCAAAATTGCATTCTCTGGGTATTCACGGTTCTTTGCTGCGTTGGTGTGAATCATATCTGAAGAATAGATCTCAACTCATTGTTACTCATGGTTACTCCTCTGATAGGTATACGGTTCTCTCTGGTGTGCCTCAGGGGTCACATCTTGGCCCTCTGTTATTCTTGATTTATATAAATGACATCGCTACATCTATAAAAAACTCTAAATTCATTATGTATGCTGATGATTTAAAACTGTATAAGGTCATAAAAAATGTAAATGATTGCTGTTCACTACAAAAAGACCTTGATGAAATTAAAGCCTGGTGCCTTGTGAACGACATGCCACTTAATGTTCAGAAATGCAGTCACATAAATTTTACTAGAAAACTTAAATCATTTAAGTATAACTACACTAAGTATTGGGAATGATATTTTAGTTGAAGTTGATCATATCCGAGACCTTGGTATCATTTTGGATAAAGCTATGCGGTTTCATCTACAAATAGAGCATATTGCCAAAAAGGCTTCTAAAATGTTAGGTTTTGTATCACGAAAAGCCAAAGTATTTAAAAAGCCCAACACACTAATTTTATTATTTAACTCACTGGTACGAAGTATCCTGGAGTACTGCAGCACTGCATGGTGTCCAGTCTACAGCATTCATATTGATAGAATAGAGCGCGTACAGAAACGCTTTTTGTATCATTTGGCATATGCAAACAATCTGTCTCGTACGCTACCTACCTATGAACAACGACTCCATCAATTTTGTTTGGAACCCCTGGCAGTGCGCCGTTCTCGGGCTGATATAGTGTTTCTACACAAAATTTTGGCTGATGTTATTGACTGCCCAGATCTTTTGGTAAAAATTAATATTAGAGTTCCCCGGATACAGAATAGACGAAAACATATGTATCCATTCCAGGTCAGACACTGCAGGACAAATATCGATCAACATTCGCCAATTGCTAGGATGTGTTCGCGTGCAAACGAATGGCGGGATAGTTGCGATATATTCGCAGGATCGTTAACATCTCTAAAGAAAATTAACTCGCTAAAATAGTATTTCACTTTATTCTTTTCTTTTTAATTTTAACTTTTTCTTTTTAATTTAATTTAATTTTTGTAAAAGTTTTTCTTGTGTTTGAAATGTAAATTTTTCAGAAACCTCTGAATTTAAATGTAAATGTTATGTAACAGATTTATAACCTATTTGTTCTATGTTTTGTTTGTTTTTATGCATGTTGTGTTCACTACCAGTGGAGTGTGCACATTTTTTAAAATGCCGTTTGTGATTCTCAGTGTATCTTGTGTACTACTCTGTTTGTGAACCTATTAATAAATAAATAAATAAATAAAAAAATGCATCTGCTGTGGCTGACATCATTTTTAAGTAAATCGCTCTCAGGCGGTGACTGACGCATTTTGAAGTTTCATGAATCGAATAAATTATTTGACCGATGTCCAGCGACCAGCGAAGACAACTAGATGCAATTTATACAGATATCAATAGTTATTTTGATAAAGTAACCGCTTACTCCTGAAAAAGCTGTCCATTTAAAGTGTTGGTGGTTCAATCTTTAACTGGCTTAGTTCTTAACTTGAAAATAGACCTCAAACTGTAGCAGCAAATGGTTATAACTTATTTCAACATTCGGCTACGTCGGGTGTGCCCCAGGCTCCCACTTAGGACCCATCTTATTTTTGTCTTTCATTAATGATATAGTAAACTGCTTTAAAAACAGTCAACGCTCTTCTCGGGCGATATATCTCTCCTACAAAAAGACTGAGATAGTATAAATTCGTGGTGTCAGGAAAATATATGCTCTCGATATCTGTTCTCGAGAAAGTAGCCACCTGGAGCCAAGAGAGTCTTGTCACCTTCAACGTTTGGAAAACCCAATGCTGTTTTTTCTCTGCCGTGCCAGAACCCTTTCCGCTCCTACCGAGTTTTCAAGGGAATGTCGCACCTATCTCGGAGCACCTGGACCTAACTATTCTTAAAAATCTCCAAAGATGTCGGTTTTCAGGGTTTTATTTAATCTAAGGCCAAAATTCCATGGCAGAAACTGGGGATCCTGGACCGTTGCAGAATGTTATTTTCACCGGTACAATTACTACTTCTATACATATAACAGATTAGGCCGGTGATAGATGATAGGCGCTATGCATAACCTTAAACGATTAAACCGGTTCATTCTTATTGAGACTAAAATTACCCTAGCACCGACCTTGATACCTCCCATCCTTGACTAAGGTGATGTGTGCAACTAAGATCTGAACAAGGATCTGGGAAAGCTTGATGGCTTTATCAATTACTGCATTCATGGCCATAAGACTGCATTTTTTAAAAAAAAGTGCAGAAAAAATGTTTTTAGATCGCTACCAAATTGAAAAAGAAAGAAAGAAAATACGTTTATTTTTTCCCCAACACACAATTTAGAAAAAATACAAAATTAAATATACACATTGATGGAGAAAAACGGAGCCAGCTCAGAAGGCCAATCTCAATTCTATCAGTATTTTCTAAACTCTTTGAATCTATTGATTGTCCTGCATTGACTTGGATCTCTAAAAAGTTTATTCGACAACAACAGCACGGTTTCCAGTCATGTAAGTCGACTGTGACAAATCTTGTAAGTTACATAGCTGAACTCTCCGAACAGGTTGATAAACGTATGCAAGTTGATGCAGTATACACCGATTTCAGTAGCGTATTCGATAAAGTTAATCATAATATCCTCATAGGCAAACTTTCCAAGTATGGTATTGGTGGGTTCATGCTCAACTGGTTCAAGTCATACCTGGAAAAAATACCTCAGAAAGTTCATGTCAAGGGTTATGAGTCTGTATCTTATATTGCGACATCTGGGGTGCCCCAGGGTTCCCACCTAGGCCCAATACTGTTCATCCTGTTTATAAACGATATCGTCGACTGTATTTGGAATAGCGAGTGATCGCTCTTTGCCGACGATTTGAAGGTATTTAGGAAAGTTGCCTCCCAAGACGACGTTTTTCTCCTTCAGGAAGATTTGAACCGCATACACGCGTGGTGTGCAAGTAATGATATGATGCTCAATGTCGGAAAATGCCATCATATAAAATTCACGAGGCGGGAGCGCAAAATTGAGTCCGTGTACAGTATAGGTCGCGAGAATGTTGATGAAGTTAACCAAATTCGTGACCTTGGGGTTATCCTTGACACCCGTCTAAAGTTTACATACCATATAGACAGCGTAGCTAAGAAAGCATCGAAAATTATTGGTTTTATAAGAAGAAATTGTAGCGAGTTTAAAAAGCCCGAAACCAAAATTAGACTCTTTAACGTTCTTGTTAGAAGCAATCTCGAAAATGCAAGTGCAGTTTGGAATCCCTGCTACAAGGTATACGAAGATAGGATTGAACGGCTGCAGCGTGCATTCACAAGACACCTCGCTTTTAGCGCTCCCGGGCTCAGTCATAGGTGTCCCTGTTCTACCCGTCTGAGCCATTTCAAAATGATATCCCTGTGTCACCGAAGGCAAATGCTCGACCTTCTTTTCATACACAAATTGGTCAATGGTACCCTTAATGCCCCAGATATTCTTGTCAAACTCAAAATTAAAGTTCCACGCCCCAACTCTAGGACTCACCTTCACCCGTTTTTTCTATTCCTACATCAAATTCTAATCTCGGTATCCACTCCACTATTCCCAGGATCTGTAAATTGTACAACTGCATTTCCAACTTAACTGATGTTGACATATTTAACAACAGCACCTTTGTATTTAAAAGAAAAATTCTTGCTCACCTTGCCAACAGTGTCTAAGTTTCTTATTAACCATATGTCTGAAATGTATGCCTTTTATAATTAATTATTCCTAATTTGTTAGTTATAAATTACTATTAATAAAGTTAGTTAATTAAGATGCATATTGTAAAGATTTTTTGTTATGTTTTCTATTTTTTTTCACATTTATAGTATTGTTTTCTTTGTTTTTTCAGTATTGTAAATTGTTTATACATTCACAGAACAAATCTGTACTGAATGCTCTTTACACCTATAATAGGTGCTCACACCATGAGAGAGTAGTACTCAACTTGGAGTATATTTAATTATATTTTATTGTTAACTTAGTGTGTGTACTGTTGGTGCGCCTTATTATAAATAAATAAATAAATAAATAAGAATGTGTGCTGCAGGTCCCTCTGATATGTGAACTACAGCGTTGATTTTACGCTGGTCCGGACACACTTACGACTGATATAAAATGAGAGCAACAGCGGATTGTCGTGAGTGAGGAAACATAACACATATAACCAGACAAAATTGTAAATAAAACACTTAAAAGTATTTCTAGTATAGACGAATTAATTAATTAATTATTAAAGGCAACAAGTCAGGAAAAAATAAACTTTACTCAATTAAAGAAAAACATAAAAATACGATCACGTGAACTATGTATTTAACAACCGCTGGGCTAATGTGAAGATTGCCTCAAAATTGCATCAAAATCGGTCAATGCGCCGTTATTTTATTTTAGACATTCACCCAAGCGGTGCTTCTAAACTTCCAAACTGCACAGGATCACCTGAAAGGCTAATTTGAAGATTGCCTGCAAATTTCATTAAAATCGGTCAAGCCGTTTTCAAGTCCATAGGGATCATACACATACACATCAAGTATTATATAATATACTAGCTTTTGCCCACGGCTTCGCTCGCGCTAGAAACCATTGAATGATTTCGAAAATGTATATTGTTTCTCCATAAATGCTTTTAATCCCCCATTCACCCCCATACGGTTCTAAATACCATTCAGCCATCTCAGATTTGAAAATGTTTTCCACTTTCGTAAGTCACCTTCCTAAGAATTCTCAAAAACTGCACACATACATTTACAACTAATTATATTCTTATATACTATAAATTATGTATTTTAGGCTTATTTACGACATTTTAGTGCAACAAATACTCGAATTGAATTTAAGCCTGACCAGCTGGCATGGTTTTCGGAGCCCTCTGAAAGTTCGAAAACCTATGGGGTCGTGGGGCACCTCGACAGGTCCTGGTGTATGCCATATGCCGCGCTTAACATAAAAATAAAAGTAAACTGCACGTATCTCAAATAGTTTGGGCAGCATACGCCGATGAAGCGGCCAAGCCAGGGTTTTTTTTTCCGAATTCGTTTAAAAATATAGAAATCGAATTTCCTATAGATTGACAGTTAAATACGTTTTTAATGAATTTAGATTAAAATTGCTTGGTTTAGCGCATTTGCCTTGTAAGATTTGAAGTATTGTAGTTAGTATAATGCCAATGTGACGTTCATCTCTGCACATTTTTCGTTTTCCCGTTCAGGCTGAAGCGTTGCTCTAAGCCGTTCCGCCTGATTCCTTCCTATAACGGAAAGTAAAGGACGGAATGGAACCGTCTTTGCCCAAAGAAACTTCTCATTGCCCCTTGTCCCTGTCTTTGAACCATGAAAACGTTAACAAACGCCTGTGCCATCGACACTACATACATACATAAAACGAACAAACAACTCCTTCTAAAATTTAACACACCCTTCCGGTGGTGGTGACAAAATTATCTTCAACAAACGTCAAATTAGTAGGATTCAATTTATGTGTGCTTCCACAAATCGACAAATCTAATTATTTGTCGAGATTTGTCTATGGTGTGGGTTTATTTTGACAATCTCTCTGACATAACATTGTTTATGCTACCGGTTGGCGACAAGTGTCCCGCGCACAAGCCTATGTACGTAAGTTTGTCGGCTGATTAAAATTATTTGTGCTCCGGCTGCAGAAATTTTTTTGGTCACAGTTTAATGAATTACACAATTAAATTGACAATTTAAACGCTTCAATTTAGAATGTCGTTAGATAACCTCAAATCAATGAGATAACGGTAATATCGTGTGTGTTCAATACATAAAATTATCATGCAAAGTGTATTTAGACCTTGATGAAAGTGGTATTCAGAGACCCGATGCTGGTGATGTTTGATTAGAGTAGTTACTTAGTCTCGTAGGTCCGTTCTTCATGCGACATTTT
The DNA here is from genome assembly GCA_946894095.1 of Incurvaria masculella. Lineage (NCBI taxonomy): Eukaryota > Metazoa > Arthropoda > Insecta > Lepidoptera > Incurvariidae > Incurvaria > Incurvaria masculella. Next base: position 24,665,084 of record OX335645.2, on the reverse strand, counting down.
ATTCATCAGGTACGCTACTTACATTCAGCTCCGTCACAACACCGTGGAACTCGCGAACTCGCTACTTGGTTCATGAAGTCGTCCGCATTATCAGGGTGTTAGTCCGACAAAAGATAACTTGATGGATTATATGTATGTATATTCAACATGTCAAAAACAGTCTGTTTGAAAAAATACTAATTTTACTAACGTTTTCATAATAACATACTTTAAAAAAATGGAATTGAAAAACATTTCATTTAAAATAGTTTCAAACGAGCTTTAACCCTTTTACCGTCAAGGTTTTTTGGCATGATCCTTCTCAATACGCCACACTACAATTATTTCGATAATATGCAGTCTTGAATTGTTGTTTGTTTTGTTGCAAATATTGTGTTTCCACTGTTGAAATACAATGAACGCTAGTATGTACTGTGCAATTATGTAAATAAAACACATTATTTCGTAATCAGTAAAGTTTTATTAATGTTTGGAGTGGAGTAGTTTTCTGCCGGATATATCCGACGACGGCGCCTGCAGAATGCCTTGCTCTGACGGATATATACGTTCCTGGCGGGGAAAGGGTTAAGTAAGCATAAAAGAAACATATGATGAATATTTCGGATAGCTCGGATCTTTTATTATTTTCATAATCAAAGTTGAAATATTTCAATCTAAATTCCTGCTGCTTGCCTCCCCCGCGTCCACCACCCCCGTACCTCACCGCTGCCGCCTCCGCGCCCGCACCGCTGCTCCGCAACGAAATTCACCAAATACTTGGACGTCTCCCTCTCCTAATAATTGTACGTAACACAAGCCTTGAGAGACGACGGCGTGAATTCATTTTCCACAGTCCAATGTAGAGCTGGAAGGAAATGTTATCAGAGCGCCTTCGGAGCTTTATATTGATTGAAATTCCGTATCGGTCGAATGTAGCCTCACCCCTGCCCGCACCGCACCTCTCTCCTCCGCCGTCTCGCCGCCGCGGCGCCGCCCCGCCCGTCGGCGAGATGCGGTCTTCTGATTTAGGACCAGATTGTATCTTTTTAAATGTATCGCTAATTAGTACAAAATTAAGCATTTTAGAGATAATTATTCGAACGTGTTCACGTGATCTTGAGGAGAATGTCGGAAAACTAGGATTTAGCATACATATGATATGGCACAGTGATAGCTCTAGTTGGCAAGTCATTGAATAATTAGAATTGCAATAACAATATTGTGTCTTTTCTGGTTGCAACTGGAGTAGTAGATCGCTTCAAGCTCCTTGCTTACGGTGATGCTAGGTTTACCTCATGACCTAAAATATGGTTAAAAGAGGCGATGGCTGTGCCAGGCGTGATGCTTGCGATACGGGTGCTGGGGGTCCATTCAGAGTAAGAGTGAGTTCGAATTCTTCACTAAATATCTACTCACTTTTTAAATAGTTAATGTTTCCACACTTCTTGAATATCATTACAGTTAGGTAAAAATCTGGTCTGTCCCGTAAATACGTTGGAAGTATAAATAACGGTTCCGTTATTTAAATAATAATATCTTTCCCAGCTATTTTTAGGTTAACTCACTCCCGAACTCGAACTCACTCTTACCTGAATGGGCCCCCTGTTCGTGGCATTGGCAAAATAAACTAATATTTGTCATGAACTATTGCATACTACGCCATGATTTTCGTGATTTAATCTATTTACTTGTGCTTCCTGCTATCATCAATGGTGAATACATACTGTTAATGTTATAAGAATTTAAAAAAATGTACAGAATCAGGTGCCAATGCATAAACAGAATACACTTTTGTAGTCTTAAACGTAGTAGAGGTTGAAAAAGTAATTGAATAAATTGTTTAGGTTTCCGGGCCCAGGGTGTGCCAACGAAACCCTATTATTAAGCCTCCGCTGTCAGTTTCTCTATCCGAGGGTGGTATATCATGAACCGTAATAGGTAGAAAGCTGAAATGTTCACAGAGTGTGTATTACTATTACATATAACAAGGAATAATCATAATCAAATAATATTATAAATTTAAAAAAAGTAGTCCGCCATACATGCACATACAAACATGGTTATGCGACTGCTTTCGAGAGTTGTCATCGTTGACAATCTAGAGCAAAAGTGGCGTTTAGTGATTGAAATAAATCAATTGACATATTGCCTAGAACACTTTTGTCCTGGGTAACAATCGCGCATTCTAGTTTTTTTTTATGCAACCTGACATGGATGGCTAATACCACACAACAACCGTTACGTTATTATCCGAATACACAACATTCCCGAAGGAATAAGGTGCCATGCCAGGACCTTCCCTTTATGAGCACGGCTACTTTACTTTACTATTAAACCCTACCACCTAGAAGGGGAAGGGGACCCAAAGTTTTACATGGATTCCGGACCATGGAGCAGATCACATTTGTGACGAAATGCTCTTATCGAACTAAGAAAGAGAAAGATAGTGGTGAATGTCGGGACAAGGAATTGAACCCAGACCTTTGGTACGCTAGGCCAGTCCCCGCGCCGCTACGAGCCGTTTGTAACAGCTGTGAACACTGTTCACTTGACGTGATTTTCAATTTAAAATACCACTGAGTCGATCAGTCCATGATAAAAGGCATGTTGCTGATGGATTATATTGCCTACCTGACTGTAACGCTCTAGGTAAGTACCTACTTGATTACTCGCCAGGCCACGAGAACTAATAAGACTATTTTTTGTATTAACTTTCTCATTATTAGTATAGGTTTAACACACACTTTGTAATTAATTATATTTTAAATGTAATGATTATGTAAATTAGACGTTATTTACAATGTTACATTCAATAGAAGAGTATTACAAATACGTAAATATAAATGTTTAAGTCATACTATTGTTTTTTTTTTTCAGGAAAACTTAGAGCTTACAATACATTAAGATTAAGATTATTGATTAAGCCTCACAAGTTTTAACTAAAGTTATATTCAGTTCTATACCGTTAATGTACGTACACAAAACTAAAGATAAACCTTTCGATATGTGTTTTTTAAAACTGTCAGTTTTGTTTTCTTTCCTTACACTCCATTCCAAACACTTCACAATACATATTTATTCAAATCGTTTAACACAATAGGTCACCAATAAAAATTTTGGTCATATTGTTTAATTCGTTTGTGTTGCGAAAATGTATCCGGCCGGCGCTCACCTGAATGTGCTGAGCAAAAACAGCAATAGCAGCCACCGCGGCGCGCGCCCCGCCCGCCCAGCCACGCCGCCCACGCTGCAGCGCATCGCCTCCGCCCGAGCCAGCACCGGACACCTCCGCGCGCGGCGGCAGCGCGCGATGTGTCGTGCGGCGGAGGGCGGACGGAGGCCCGCGGTGCGACGGCGCAGGACCGTGGCCAGGCACCGCCCTGCTCGCCCCGCCCACTCACCGAACTGACATATATCGTTCGGTGGATCGGTGTTATGACCGATTCATCTATACTATCTATCTATACTAATAATATATCTGTAGGGGTGTGTTCATTGAGTAAGTTGCTTTGTTTTCTGAGTAACTGTATTTGTAGACTTATTATGATACTAAAACTAAATTGACAATTTTTAGAAATCGTTTCTGAATGTATGTATGCATGTATGTATGTGTACATGTATGTTCCTCCAAATTAGATGAAACTTAGTACCCGCACATTTAACTACCCGGGATACAGGATAGGCTAAACAGAATTTAGCTCCGCTTACTTTAAGATGTGGCTGTTATACAAAGCAGAATGCTCCGCGCGCCCCGGCCGGGCCGCGGCAGGAGAGCTACCACTTATTCGATTTTGATGATAATGGTATCGAAGTATTTCTTGGTATTTCCCGCAACTTTAGGACTACTTGGCATCGGCTAATGCGACCAGTGAGCTAAAATGATTATTACTTGAGAACCAACTAACCGATTTAGATGTGGTTTGTATTTACGTCTAGCCTGATTCGACTCAAAACGTATAGACTACATAATATAACGCTTCATTACCAGAGAGGTGAGTAGTGACAGTTTACACTTTGTGTATCCGCGGGTCAACAAAAAAATCATCATTGCATTATGCCGTAGAAAAGGTAGTTCCCCAAAAAGAAAAAGATTACCGCGACCGCGACGGAACAGAATGTACCGCGGCGGTCGTGCGGGAAGCGATTGTGAAGGCGGATTTTTTTTCTCTGACCGCCTCTACACCTCCGCCGCAACCTTTCACCTATGTCTTTGTGAACAAATGTTTCATCTTAATTAACACCACATATATAATATACACCACTCAGCTGGGCGCTGCACTAGTGTCATGCTAACGTCGCGACACGAACTTTTCACTCAATTTAGCTGATGATTACAATCCGCGTCCGCGCCTGCCCTTTTAGACGGGCCGAAAATTTGGAATCAACAACGCATTTCTTTGGACTCTTATAGTTATTTAAAATTTAAAAAACCACTGTTACGGACAATTTTAGAAGGCTAGAAGGGGGAAGGAAGCGGGAAAGGGGCTGATACCGGGCAGAATCGTGTTCAATGAGGTTGAATTCGTTCAAAATAACCCCGGTGACAAAATGTGGAAAGCAGAAGCAATTTGATATTTATCCGCTAGTCTATTTGCCACCCGGACCGGCCGCGCCCCAGCGCCGCGCCGCCCGCCCCTGTGACAAAGGGCAATTATGCGCGGGCACAGTGTCGCATGCAAATAGTGCACTCGGCGCGAGCGAGCCGCGTCGTTCGCTTTGATGACGCCGCCACTCGTCGCTCGAAGTACCCGCGCCGAGCTCGCCGCCGCCACCGCACCGCCTCCGCCGCCGCCGCCCGCTCCGCCACCGCGCAGAACTCCGCCGCCCCTGAGGCTCTATGGGGGTAGGGCGGGGGCGGAATTCGGGACCATCCGGAGTTTATAACCCGACGACATCATAAGTTGTAAAATACTTCCCTCAGCCTCGGTAGCTTAGTGGCTTCTTGCGGTTCGATAAGCTCGGTGAATCAACTCTGAGCGCGGGTGAGTTCTAGATGGGTGACCGTTTCCGACCGATGAGGCTGGCCGTGGTTCGGATTCCACGTAAAACTGTAGGCAGAAACCAGACAGGGCACCAGTGGTGATATTATTAATCATAAGTTAAAAGTGTGTAATTTCAGTAGAGCGTAAGAATTGGACTAAATTTAAATTTCCCTCCAATTTACGTACTCACGGTCTTAGGCCAAAAGACGAAAAAAACGAAATAAACAAAGGAGTCTTGTGGTGATCGCGACCAAAGTGCCTGCTAGACTCTAGACTGGATATATTGGAACTATGTTCCTTATGGCGCGTTTGGCGGATGAGGGGCTGGATCGAAAAATGTTTTCTCAACACTTTTTCTGTCAAAGTGACAGCGGCACTGACATTTTCTCTGTGGCAAAGTACCAGGGCGGCAGAACTTATTGGGAGATCTTTTTTCGAGCTTTTTCAAATGAGGTTATAGGTAAAGGCACCCGCAGTAGCGGTGATACGTACTAGTACTTCCGAATACGTAGCGCGACGAGCACGATGACAAAAAATATTAGTGACAATAACTAATGACAAAACATCTACATTGACAGATTCTCTGCATAAAACATCTGGTTTCATCTGGTCAAAAACGTTTGATGTCGTGGACCATAATCTGCTCTTGAGCAAATTGAAAAAATGTAGAGTTAAGTGATAAACCTCATGAATTGCTTAAGTCATTCTTAACAGATCGAAGACAGTCACTCAGGTAACTCTAAAAGGAAATAAGACATGTTCTGGGCTAAGTAATATAAAAATGGGCATTCCACAGGGGTCAGCATTAGAAAATACATTATTTTTAGTATTTATAAATGACTTAGCCTTAATTCTGATAGATGGTGTTTTAATACTTTTTGCCGATAATACTAGCATACTAGTCTTTGCTGAATCCATGCATAAACTGGGAATAAAGCTAGATTTGGAAGTAAGAAAAATATCGGAATGGTTTGCTGCGAAAGGACTTATATTAAATACGTCAAAAGTAATTATATTGTATTTTCTTGACAATTATTTGGTCCCCGTGATATTTCTATTTGGAATTCCTCCGGATCTATTGGCTCTCAGACATGCATACGTTTCTTGGGATTCTATATTAACCCAACTTTAAGTTAGAGAAGGCACATAGATAAACAAGATGGCAAGTGGTTTCACGTACTAAGAGAGTTACGCCACTTGATCGGTCCCGAAAGGTTGAGTTGAGTTTAACTGCTATCGTATATGGAGTAATCCTGTGGGGTAATTGAATAGACTCTGAAAGGGTATAGAGAGCGTTTAAAGTGCCTCCGACTAACACAGTTAGCATACAGCGTAGCTCATTACTGATCGCGATATCGTTCGCAAGGTTTTTGATTTTTTTTAGCTAGCTCCCCGTCCGAAAACTCCCACCCGAAGTAACGTCCGCAAAAAAAATATTTTAAAAGGGTCTTTAATGAAGCTCGCTTGCATCAACCAGACCCACATCTGCAAGTCCTACAGCCCGCAACTCTCCGCGTAGCCTCCGGCCGTTTGAATATTCATTCGTGCTCCGACCATCGACAACAATGACCAACAATCAACTTAGACACCTCCGTGACCGATCTGGTAATGGTTGTCGGTTGTGGAGCCCACACCACTATGATTACTGCCTGGCGTCCTCTCCGCCGCAGCTCCTGGCAGCTCCACACGCACTGCGACAAGTCTCAGCGGCCCGGACTAACATAAGTAATAGTGGGGTATGATAAGAGTTTTCCCGCGCCCCTTTTCCCCTACATCTTTCATATTCTCCCCACTGTTCACGCCTTAGGAGCACAGGGTCTATATTTCTTAAAACATTCCTGTGCACGAGTGCCTAGCTGTTACTTGTGTCTTTATTGTTACCGCAAAAGTACTCTTAACGTGTGGAATATTCATTCTACGCATATAAATAGCACGTTCGTAGGCCCTTTATTGAATGTTGCAAACTGTATTTTATTTTTTTATTTCAGGATGGCCAACAGACTTTACACGATACACTTATAAATAATAAAACAAGTTAGAATTTTGGTTCCCCAATAATCGGCAATGCGCATGAAAGGGGAGAGGCGGGCGGCGAGGCTTCATTGCAACTGACTGCTACGACTCCCGTAGCGTAGCACTGCTACGAACTTTGAATAATTGGAAAAAATATATAATGCTGCCATTGATTATGGATGATATCTGCGGGCGTGTAATAGCCAAATTATTACAGCCGATGAGACTGTTATTTGCCGTTTGTTATTTGTAAGCAAATATATCACGAGTAGTGCATCAGTATTCCCGGCGATGAAGGGCGAATGACCAGGCATACTAGAAAGGAATTGACATACACGGAATGTGTATCGAAAGCAGTGGTTCCGTACCGCTGAGGGTCGGGAGGACTGGAGAATAATTAGAGAGGCATATGTCCAGCAGTGGACGCAAACAAGCTGACTGATTGGCTGAGCTTACAAACTGATATTTTTCCAGATTCTCTGAAATGTTCGGTTGTCATGCCTATTTTTAAAAAATGTTTAAAAAAAGTTATTTATTGAAAATTATATAATCTCCTTACTATCTAACTTAATAAAAATACTAGAAAAAGGGGTTAATTACGCCTAAATTAATTCTAAAAATCACAAATATCCATCAAATTGTCTTTCAGACTGTCCTAAGCACCGATGACGTTATAACTAAGGTTAAGTATCTCATCAAAAATGTTGATATTAGTAGAAAATGTTTGGCTGCATTCATTGATATGGCAAAAGCATTTGATACGGTCACACACGTATTCGTACTCACAAATATTAAGGCGGTTAGTATATTTTTAGAATGGTTTAAAAATTATCTTACAGGGAAGATACAGATGATCACATTACAAGGCAAATAAACTCTAACTTGTACTTATGGCGTACTACAAGGAAGTGTGCGTGGGCCTCTTTTATTCTGCATTTACATAAACGATTCATGAAAACTTAAAATTAAAATTAAAACAATCTCTTGTTTTCTTTGCAGATGATACCGATCTTAACTTTAGTAAAAATAGTTGGGACTCTGCTTTTGAATCTGCGGAAGAAGTAGCAAATCAAGTGAAAAAATTACTTGACAATAACATACTAACTGTAAATGTAACAGCCTACGTGACATTTAGCCATAATCAAGAGAGATAACCCGACACTGAAAAAATATTATCTATGCACTATTGTCAACCTGACCGATGTAAATGTAAGCCAATGAACCGTATCGCACAGGTAACGTACCTTGGTTTATTTTTTTATGTAAATATGATTTAGTAACAACAGGTAGAATAATTATCAGGCAGAATGCGCAAATTAGGTTATGTTTTTAAGATTTTTTCATTCATATCTTGGATGAAAAATCGATAAAAAATGTTTATTATGCTAAATCTCAATCAGTCCTGGTGTGTGGAATAGTTGCCTGGGGTGGATGTGGCACGAATAAAATGAATAAATTAAATATAGAACAACGATGCCAACTCCAAATCCAAGAAACCTCGCCTATTCTCGACAACTGAAATTTACAAATTCGCTGATGTCCTTGACTCCAGGCAACTATTTCATAAACAAGCTTGGATGAAGAAAAGGGTGCTTACTTACGCTCACAACCAATTCAACTAACACGTACCAGCACCAATATCAATTACTCCCTACCTAATACGCGCACACTACTCGTGTTCTTATTCCAAAATTGTATTATTTATTTTCGGTCTAAGGCCATGGTACGAGAAAGAAAAAAAGATTTTAAACAATTTTATTAGTGAAGGTAATGCATGAATAATTGAAAATTTTAAACAGTTTGATAAAAATCAACACTTTCCTTTAGTTTGCCGTATAACATTACTTTATATCTCATAAGCGACACTATTGACTGGTGCACTAATATAGAATGCTCATTTTTCTGTAAATCAACGAGTTCGAATCCCGGCTAGGAAAAGATTTTAAAAAAATCTAATAATGCAGATTTAGTTTTTATCAAAGTTGGTCTCATTACTCCATTGCGTGTTTTTCGCTATTTATTATAGTTTCGGATTTGGCCCTGAAGGCCCACTTAAAAAAAAAATCACCTGAATGCACTACATTTATTAAAAAATGTCAGCAGATATGCCATATGTTTGTATTTATGTATATATTATACACTTAAATATTATGATATACTTATGTGTAGATACAACTTCTTACTACCTATATTTACTACTAATGTAAAACAATTAACATGTCTCTCAACACATCTGTGCTTACATCTGACAATCTATGCTACAGCTGTTACATATAAATTGTCATATAATTGCTAACCCTAGATCGGGCCACACCTTGTTGGGTAGCAATGCAAAATATGTATAGAATGGATTTAATAAAATGCATACATTTAATTATACATCTTTGTGAGCACTACATATCATCATCCATCCTTTACTAAATAAATAAATAAATTACGGTAAATTGTGTAATAATCAAAAATAATCCTCCAACTTTATTTTCCGAACGAAGAAACGAATTCTTAGAAATTTTCCATTTCCATTTCGATAACTACAAATTATACAGAAGTCTTTTGAAATAAAAAATACACACGGAAGAATTACTAAAATTTAAAATAAGCCCGCGTAATGGGGATAATAACCCATTATTAATTAAGATATTTTGTGTGGGGAGATGGCATCTCCTCCAAAGCAAGAAACTGTTCTGTGGCGGCACGGTGGTGGCGAGCCGAGGCGGTCGGTGCTCGGCTGCGATAGCCGACTGCCGCACTATGTACAGGTACAGACAGGTACAGGTAGGACGTGTGGGTTCGCTGCGCAGGCACGGGACCTCGTTAGCATGCACATGCGACATTTCGCATGCACTAATTGCAACCATTTAGCAATCGAGATAAACTGCACTCTCTCGTTTTATACTCACTGCATTACGATCCACTCGGGGCGGCGCGGCATTACATATGTTCACATTTTCGCACACGCACTTTCGGTGCTGCGACTGCGACTGGAACATATCATCATGACAGTGAAAACCCAAGACTTGAAGACGATTTTACCAGAATTTAGATTTGCTTATTATTGTATTTATCATTACTAGCTGAAATACCCGTATCCGTTAGCTCAATATTGTTTTGGACTGATGGCGGGCTGAATGATATCCTAGCCCAGATAAATAGTAATCCAAAGGGCTGGTCCAAAAAGCTAGTCGACGACAACTTATATACCTACGATATTCTATCCATATTTGGTTGTACCGATGTGGCATGATTCAATAAGAAAACATCCAAATGTTACCGTTCATAAAATCAGTGGAAGGAATGTACAGAACGCAACCCTTGGCGCCGCAGTAGGCTTTGGAATTTGCAAGGAAAAAGTGTGTGGATCAAAGTCCAATTTGTGGCGCCTGAGGCAATGCCGTTTGTACATGAAATCCTGAATTGTAAAACATTGGGGTCGATTTCTTCTAAGTTTTGCATTTGCGCAAGCATTTTCCGATGGAAAACACGGAAATAGATCCCATACGTAAATGAAATTCGCATATTATTCGAGCGAGTAGCTCGCAAGTGTACTCTACCAATTGCCATATTTAACCCCCACTGCTCACTCTTCTAGTAAGTTAGCGTGATGTTAAATGTACACGTAAACTTGATATAAGCAATGCTTAGATTTAGGCTAGATTTAAATACAAACAGCACCTAAGTCGGGTAATTGGTACCAAGCAAGGTTGAGTTACAAGCTATTCATACTACTGCTCACTTCCCGTGGAACTTAGCCTGATGCTAAGCAGCCCTTAATTGCGAAAAAACGAAGCCATACTTAGGTACAATTAAGTGGCACCAATATTGGATAAGCCATGCAAACTGTCATCCCCTATGTCACCTCCTTTAACATGTTTTTAGGCAGCATATGTCCTTCCGCAGGATACAATCTATTTTCTTGCAAAATTTTACTAAGATCGGTTCAACAAACAGAGTTACTTTTAGATTTATTATTTAGCATGGATGATGACAATTGATATCAATCCCATCTTTGCAAACAACCAAATCAATACATTTTACGGTCCTTCAGGATTGTTTGCGTGAAGTGTACGCAGAAATCAGCACGCGTATGTACGCAGGAAAACACAACTGACTGTGTTTTCCTCGACATATATATGTTGTCGATGCACCCCTTCGGAATTCAGTGTATCCTGGCGAAATACGGTACAATTGAATTTCTCATGTTAGAAAATTCATCGAAACGAAATCTCAAATAATATGTGGAATATTTAGTTGCCAGGTCAAGGTCTGGAATGCGGGCTAGAGTCCGGCTGGATCTCATCCGTCGCATTTATCAGTTAATTTAAGAATATGTAATTTCCTGTGACACTTGCCATTATGACTTGTCTAGTTTACAAAGAAAAGTTAATACACGATCGTGACGAAACATAAGAAGTTTAACAGGCCTACACCCCTAGAAACCCCTAGAAACCATCGAAGTAAATAAAATATGATGTCGTAGCGGCACTTAAAAATGTCCTTATTTTCCAATCAGACATTCCCGTGTGGTGCTTGGCATAAATAATATTTTGGTACACATATTCTCCGATAAATGTCATGATGTCCAGCTCTCTAAATATACTCCTACAAGAATCATTAGGTTCACTCTGTGAACATTTTAACTGTCTACCTAATGGTTCATGAGATACAGCCACTACAGCCCGCTGAGAAACGGACGGACTGACGGACAGAGGCACATACGGACGGACGGACGGGCAGACGGACAGCGGAGCCTTAGCAATAGGGTCCCGTTGGCACCCTTTAGGTACGGAACCATAAAAACGAAAAAAATATCTGTTCGCACCTCCAGAACGAATATGACCTAATTTAAAATATCGAAATTGTGAGTTATACTGCTAAATCGACCTAAATAATCGTATTTCATAATCCTATTACTCGAAAATCGCCGTGTTTACGCTAGTTAAGGACGAATGTATCTTTGCGTCTCTTTCACGCTAGTATATGCCAGCGCAAAGAGATGGCGCCACGTGTATATTTAGACGGTGATATAACAACTACTGCGTGATGCAAGCAATATAACCGTTGTTGCCATGTTGTTGCTGTGTAAAAAAAAAAGATTCCGACGAATTGAGAACCTCCTCCTTTTTTCGAAGTCGGTTAAAAATGACGCAACGGTAAGCACGACATATTAAACGAGAGATTTTTAGCAAAAAATCCTTACTATCGCGCGAAAGAAACCCTGTCCGTCTGTTACGTTTTTACGGCTAAACCGCTAAATAAAACTTGATTACATCTGGGTACAGAGATAGTCTGGACCTAGGACAAGGACATAGGCTACCTTTTGTGGCGAAAATGTTGGGATAAAAGTTTGTATGGGGAACTCATCCAGGATAAAAATCAGCCCGACATCAGTCAAAAACGACATTGACTCGAGCAGAGCCGGGTACTTCAGTTAGTACAGAGAAATAAATTACATTATTCATTATAATATATAATACTGAATCCAACATATTTTCGGATACGTTTCTAGGAGGTAACTAAGGTTTCGTAAATGTTGGCACGTTCAGAAAATGATGTCCAAACGCTGTATGTATGTGTATCGCACCAAATGGGACGTGTGTCTATTGATTAAAATAAGCGTAGATTGATAGAAGATTAACTAAATAATCGTATTTGTAATCAATAAATAATTAAGCTGGCGATATGACTGGCCGCGCGGGCCGAGAGCGCCTGCGCACACGGTTACATCATCAATTCCGTAGCAGACAGGACAAAAAGCACTATTTGTCAGCAGGCTCAATTAATAGAAGGAATGAATGCGATGGATTTATCATAGTGATCGATCTCATTTCACCGCTCGCACGGCGGCGCGGCGGTGACGGCGGTGACGGCGGTGTCGGCGGCGCGCGCAGGGGCGGAGGGGGAGGGGGAGTGTCCATCAATCACGTGAGGCTCGAACAGGGGCAAGGCGTTCGGGTAACATCACGTTTGATCATAGGGGAGGTTGGGGTGGCTTGTGTGCCCAAACAGAGGCGAATACGTTAATAACAACAACTTTGCACATGTGCAGGCTAGATGCCCTTCCCTTTTTATTTCAATACAAATGTTTTCTTCCTTTCTTGTACCTGGAATGCACCTAAGTTGTCCTTGCGTCCTACTATTGCATACCAATATTCCTATAATTAAAGAGATTGGATTGATTTTTACTTTTGGTCGCTTTTTCAGCGAAGTATGTAAATAACTTAACGCTGTGTTAGTAGGAGAAAATACGGCCAGACGTACTGTGACGACTCAGACGAAGGGTGAGAAGGTACCCCATAAAACGTCACGTGATGAATGAACAAGCCCATGTCCAGGCGGTGCGACGCGTGGAGGCGCGCGGGTGGGCGGCGGCGGCGGTGCGGTAGGCGCGTCACGATCGCACGGAAGCAACCGCCGCCGTGGGTACCTTATGAATATGAGTAATGACGCTCAGGAACCGAGCTCGACGCCATGGGAACGTTCTCGTTGTGCGGAGTCACGCTGCCGCCTCCGCTCCCGCCTCCGCTCCCACTACCGCGCCTGCTGCCGCGCCGCCTCCTCCGCCACGCCGCGCCGCCCCGCCGCCACCGACGACGCCCGCGGCCCTGCCGCTACACCGCCCAATAAAAATCGTCGAAGTTACATACATATATTTAAAACTCTAAGCCTGGTTTCCACCAAGTGCTGATTTATTTTAATCGACACTTAAAGAAAGGTCCTTTATTACAAAAGTGCTGATTTTCTTGTACTGGTATTGATTTCAAGAGGTCAAGAAAGGCCCTTAATACGTGGCGATTAAGCTAATAGCAGTAGGTGAAAAATGCCCTAAATATATTATCTAAATAAATACTTTTAGTCACTATCTAACAGCCTAACCCTTACATTTTTATTACTTTTTAATGTTACACCGTTCGGATACGGAACCATTAATATTGTAATTTTATTTTTAATTCAGTTCGGATAAATTTCAAAGCATTTTGGGACGAATGACGTTAAATCTCACCGTGTATAATAATATTTCTCAACTCGGTCTATAGTTTGATATCGTGGTTTCCTCTACAACTTGGTGTCAATACAAAACATTGCACCTGTAATCCTGAATAATCGCTCAATCAAAGTTACCATTAAGCGATTATTTGATAAAAGTATAAACTGCACCCAATGTTAGGCTAAGGCACAGAATAAGTAATGGTGGCTAAAGCAATGAGTGGAGGCGCGCCTTAACTGCGCGCGCATGACGTCATATTATCCTCACCTCCCCCGCGCCTCCGCTCCGTCTGTCTGTATCGGTCGCCGCAACGTCATCCATAGCATATTTATGAACGGATCTCCGCAGCACTGCTGGTGTAGTGGTATCATGCAAGATTCCCATTCTTGCGACCCGGGTTCGATTCCCGGGCAGTGCATCCATTTTTTTATTTATCTTTCAGGGGCTTTTTATATTAGCAAATTTTGGGTAAATACACACCACCCAAAACTTATTATCATTTAAAAATCTAGTCAATTGTCCGAACCTCAAAAAGGAAGGCGATATGTCATCTAGTGCGCCTGCTATGAGACCCGAGGTGTCTAATTTTCTAATACTTCCACCTACCTGCATGGACAACGCAACCATAGCCGCAGATGTATTGGAGAGTTTGTGTGGGTGAGAATTGACATGGCGAAAGCATTTCTGCAACCTGCGCGCTTAGATGATGTTTGGACGGAGCGCGCGGCCAGCGTTCCATCCATTTATATGCACAAATTGTCCATACGGCACGACGGAGTCGTGATAACGACAATATACCACCTCTCTTCCATGTTTTTACCGTTTCTGTTATGAATTTTTAAAAGAATCATAAACTTCATACAACGAAAAGAGACATAAAAAAAAGTCCTGGAAAATTTTATTCCGGGAGGTCACGACATTTTTGGTCACGATAAGGTAAATGGCTGAATCTGGGTTTACATGTTAGAGACCGACCCTCTGATGCTAAATATGTCGGTCTGCCCGTGCCAAGTGGTTGCGTTTTCTAGATTGTCTATATAGAATAGATGCTGGTATGTACCTGCTGATGAATATATTGATTATATGGAAACATTGATACCTATTAATTATACAACATTAACCAGGCGGTTACCTAATTAAATATTTAAATATACCTAAAGTTATATCTGTAACCTAAATCGCCTATAACTACTAAATGCAACCAAAGATTTGTTCAGTTTTTGTATTGCTAAGCAAGTATGTATTGATAATTTCATGCTTCGTCATTTGCATCCATTTACCTTATCATATGTATTTTTTGTCACCATAAATATTTTTTCAGGCGCCTTATCTACGTAACGCAACCACTTGGAACAGGCAGACTGACACATTTAGCTTCAGAGGGTTGTACTTTATCCCGTGAACCCAGTTTCAGCCATTTACGTTATCGTTACCATTTTTGTCGCGACCTCCTAGTCTATTTAGAGGGTTTCAAAATGTCACCATCGTGGTTTTGGAATTGAATATAAATAAAAGTAGATGTTCACCCTTTCGGAGACTCACCTTTTTGGTGATTTCACATATTTCGTGCAGAATGTGGTCATTTAGCATATCGAGACGACTGTAAGATTTATGATTTGATTTATGATGATTTGTTTTTATGACATAAGCATTGTAATGGATCGAATAAAAATAAATAACTTTCCACGTTACATAAGTTACTTAATTATTCTGCATGTATTGATGCTTGATTGAAGTTTTCCAATGTGACTTTTCCCTTTCTTTTAACTCCTCTTGAATTAACGTAATTTTCAATTCGCTGATGATTTTTGAGAATTTGTCTGCAGTGGTCGAAATGATTTAGTCATAAAAAGTTTTTATGACTAAATCATTCTCATGCGGAGTCAATTTCTCTTGAATATTGGTAATTTGTAATAATAATTAACGCCAACTTTACTACTTAAATAAGTTGAGAAAAACTTTGACTTGGCGATAACGAAAAATGGAAATGCGCCGGACTTTTCATTTCATTTCAATACTCAAATTCGAGACTCAATGTTAACATATGTATCAAAATCAAAATCAAAATCATTTATTCGGCGATAATATAAATCAATTCGATATACAATAAAAAAAATTCACATCGTCATAAAAATATATATAATTCGCAATACATCTAAACATTATTATTTCAAAAAAAGTAAGACTTTCGCGAGCACTCAAATACGTATATGGATCTAGATAAAAATATAGTACACATACAATATACAAACAATAATAATTGGTTTCTGCAATAAGTAGTAAGTATTACAACTTTTTTATTTATTTATCTATAAAACCTTCCCACCATCATAGTTGCCATTGACTTGATATTTTCTTTATCTAAATACTCAGGCTAAAAGGTGTATTATTATTATTATATATTTTATGTATTATACGTAAATCATGTATTTTATGGAATATTTTTTTTATCTCTCATTGTACATTAAACTCAATACAACTTTCTGAGACTACAGAACATCTCAAATGATTTATGATCAGTGAGTAACAAGTGTCTAAATATCGTAACTGGACTTAATTAGGTATGTCATATATTAATTGTTATGTTCAGAGTGGTCAGTCCGAGTTCTCACCTAAATTGGCGTTTACGGAACTTCGCTTCATCTATGGTTTTAATTCTTTAAGCTGTCATAATCTAATTTTGACGTCGGCGTAAAATTATTTATGCCGATTCCGCGTCAACGTCAATTTATTTACGGTGACGGTGAGTAAGCTGTCAAATCAAACTCGGACTCGCAAATGACGCGCTCTTCAATTTATCCATACATGTGAACACGCTAGTCGATCGGTTATTTAGTTGACAAGTCGGACTAGGCAATTGGCTGAAACAAAGTGTCTCAAAATATATATATTTTTTATGCGACCTGACATGGATGGCTAATACCACACAACTACCGTTATGATATTAGCCCAATACACCACATTCCCGAAGGAATTAGGTGCCATGCCAGGACCTTCCCTTTACGAGCACGGCTACATTGAACTGGATGGAAAACACGGAACATTTTTCATTGCCGCTTCGACCATCTTTTCATCCAATGCGATGGTACCAACCCGGGCGGGCTTAAACCCTACCACCTAGTAGGGGAAGGGGACCTACAGTTTTACATGGATTCCGAAAAATGGAGCAGCTCGCATTTGTGAAAAAATGCACTTATCGAACTCGGAAAGAAAAATGAAGAAATGCCTGTATGTAATGTAACGGGTGTGCTCGCTCCGCGCCGCCACCGCCGCCGCTGCCGCGCCCCGGGCCCCGCGGATTTTGTTTGATGGAGACGAAATGCGTGAAATGTTGCCGTGCGACCAGCGGCGGTGGGGGCGGAGGGGGGGTGTGCTCGTCGCGGTCGAAAAGCGTGTGACGCGACACATGGCATAGCGATCATTCCGCAACATCACCGGCGCTGGGAATCAAGCGCCAACATTCTTGCTGCGAATCGCGGAATCGCTGCGACCGTGCTCGGTTAGTGGAACACGGCACAGTGATTATGAATCTGGCGGAATCATGTTACTTTTGTTTTCGTCAATAGTGACAAAAGTTATTCAAAATTGCTTCCTGGAGAACAAAAAAATCGTCGGTCGATCGTCTAATCGATCGTCACCGTGAAGTTCTTGATAAATATTTACTGACTCACTAACAAACATTTATATCATCGCTATGACTCGGGTAGCTATTTTTATTTTTGCTGTCCGGCAGTGCGAGCACGGAAATTTTGCAACTTGCAACTATGATTGTAACTGCAATATTATCAGTCAGTATAATACATTCTGAGCTATTAACACCGTTGGTTAATACGTTAACATGGTTGAATGAAGATACTTCCTTCACAACACTCGCACGGCAGTACTTATATCCAGCAATACCCGAGCAACAGCAATGGTGCAAGTGTATATGAGACGCGCAGTTAAAGTACATATTTCCTGAGATTTTGACCCCATGCTGACTGAGTACCAAACGTATACTAATATAACTTATATATACTCAAACTAAAAAGATAACCTTGCTACCGTACTACTACCTACTATACAAAACAGTCCCCTAGTCCGATTAGTCACCTAAAGCCAAAAGTCACCAAAGCGATCAACTCGTGTTTTCAAATGTAGTACAGAGAATTGAATGCATGCGCAGTGGGCGTTAAGTGAATTAACTTTATAACTTTGACATCTTGAAGAAGTAAAACCTGAGAATAAGTAGTTAAAACTTGTACAGAGCCGTCTCCGATTCCATGTGAAAAAACCGGCCAAGTGCGAGTCGGGCTCGCACACGAAGGGTTCCGTACCATCGAACAAGATTTAACACAAAAAATCACGTTTTTTGTATGGGGACCCCCTTTAGTTCTTATAATTTTAAAATGTTACCTATTTGTTGTTATAGCGGCAAAATTAATACACACTCTGTGAAAATTTCAGCTGCCTACCTATTACGGTTCATGAGATACAGCCCTGTGACAGACGGACAGACGGACGGACGGACGGACGGACGGACGGACGGACGGACGGACGGACGGACGGACGGACGGACGGACGGACGGACGGACGGACGGACAGCGGAGGCTTAGTAATAGGGTTCCGTTTTCACCCTTTGGGTACGGAACCCTAAAAACCATTGTCAAGTCTCAAGCAAGGAAGCATTTTCCATTTGATTTGCCGTAAACTCGAAATGTAAGCCGCAATAAATTTAATGTCATAAACTGATCCCGGAGAGACCCCCCCCCCCCCCTCCCCCACACTCCGCTCTCGTGCTACGTGCACAAGTTATTAGCGCGCGCGTTAACTTTACGAGCGAGCTCCGGCGAATCAATTAAAATACTGTATTTATTTAGTGATTCCTACGAGGCGAATTATGGAAATAATTAGCAATTACCGCTTCAAAAATACTCGCCTTACACGCGTGATAAGTATTTACGAGCAATTGTTCGCGGGCCGGTTGACGTTGGCGCTGCTCCCGCTCCCGCTGCCGCTACCGCTATCGCCACCGCACTGGAGGCGCGTTGGAAGCTGCGCTGGTTCACGTCCCGCGGACCACTCGACAACCGTAACACAACACTAACAACAATCAACACTTTATCGCCCACTACAGATTAATTGAGAGGTGGATAGGTACCTGGTAATTCCTAAGTATTTTCATGATTCACCTCCGTGCTGTCACGTTTTAATGACAGCACGGAACATGAGGGGTATGTCAACTATTGGAGGAGCAGAGATGCACAGCCCATCGAGGCGCAACGTTCTGTGGTAATTAAGGTGGACCCTGTTCTCAAAAAAGTCGTCGATGGTGCAAATTCGGACGATTTCCGATTGGGACTGGCGGCGTCCCGCAGGCGTCCGTGTTGCCATTCAAATGTACAAGGAGCGTCCCGACAGGAAGCTGGCGATCCAAAGGCAAAGCTTGGGTGGAATTCCGAAGGATGAGAGCTTACCTGGTAGGCCCCGGCGCCAAACACGGTCAAAGGCCTTGGAGATTTCCAATGCGACTGCCAGCGACTCCCCAAAATTGGAGGGGTTCATTGGGTCGCCCTTTTTAGGGTTCCGTACCAAAAGGGTGCCAACGGAACCGTCCATCCGTCCGGCCGTCTGTCACAGGGCTGCATCTCATTAACTAGGCAGCTAAAATGTTTAGATTGTGGCCGCTATAACAACAGACAATAAAATTTAAAAATAATAAAAATTGAAGGAAAGTAAAGGGGGTATTTTTTTATAATAGATCAATATTTTAATAAAAAAAAAGTGATTTTATTATGTTACATCTTGTATGATGATACGGAACCCTTCGTGTGCGAGTCCGACTCGCACTTGGCCGATTTTTTTTTTGGTACGGTTGGGCCGAGTATACTTTCCGAAATACTTAGGGAAAAGAGGTTAATGATACATTTTATCACTGAACATATATTTGAATACTTGTTCAGGTCAATTTCTAAGAGAATTTTCAAGATATGCCGAGCATTCATGTTTCATTCAAGTGTGCGTTCATGGCCAAATCCGAACCTATCAGACGTAACGAAAAACACTAAAATGTGTCTCGAGGCCGATTTTTCAGACGAGATAATTAAAAAACATTTTAACGCCGGGAATCGAAATACTTTTATCGCACTAGCCAATAGTGTCACTTATAAGGAATACATTATGGCTGAGATAAATAGTCGTATCAGAAACTAAGGCTGAGATAAATAGTCGTAACAAAAACTAAGACTAACGAAAAGTAGTACTTTGTGACGTCACTTTGACACATTTTTAACCGACTTCAAAAAAAAGGAGGAGGTTCTCAATTCGTCGGAATCTTTTTTTTTTTTTTTTTTTTTTTATGTATGTTCACCGATTACTCGAAGACCCCTGAACCGATTTGAAAAAATCTTTTTTTGTTCGAATGGGTATACTTTCTAGTTGGTCCCATTTTTTTTTTATCAAAATCGGTTCAGTAGTTTGGTACTTATGTACAATAAACAACGAATTTTCGGAACCAATGTACCCAGAAATGTGTTTTTTTCTTTACAGTAGCTTTCTTTTAGGGTGACATTGCGCGGTAAGAGCGGTTCTTTAAATTTCACTGTTAAGGGGAATAAAGGAGGGCAAATTGTACAAATTTTAAATGTACGGAACTGCTGAAACCGGAAATGTAGGTACCATGGTAGGTTTTCTTCAGATGAATGCTTAAGAAGTAAATATTTTTGGAAACCCCACTATTAGGGGGGTAAAAAAGGCCAAATTTAACACATTTAGATAAAAACTACTCATGTTAACCCTAGAGTGCTCGCGCTATGAGCATTTTGCCGCCCGCCACACAATATGCCTATTATTTTGAACACGATACATTTGTCAAGGTCAAGCGTCCTAGTAGCTGCTCCCCCGTTCCTCACCTCCTTGTTTTAGAAATTAGAGTAAGTTCAGTGCGCGAGTGACCACAGAAAACAGAGGTTGTCACAGGCGTGTCGCGTTTGGCGGCAAATTGCTCACTGCGCGACTACTCGCGTAAGTAAAATTTTTGATTCTCGTTTTTTGCTCTAGTTGAAATCTTATTCGTATTCATTGCGTATATTATTGTTTTGAAGTAAACATCGCCTTAAAATAGGTTTTTTGTTTGTTTGGTTATTTATTAGGTGTTGTGTTTTTGTTTTGTTTTGCTTAGTTTTTTTTATATCTTTTTAGTATTTCGGCGAACATACCTGAAAGACATTGCCCTGGCCATGACTAGACCACATATCATTAGAAGGTCTTACATAAACACATTGCACAAACAACTGAGGAACCAAATAACCCGATTTGTGCCATCAGATCATCAAAATATACCCTCAGGTAGGGAAGGTATGCAGAGTATGTCCATCCAAGAAAAATAGAAGGACAAAAAAAGGGTGCAATAGATGTGCAAAGTTACTGTGCAACGAACATTGCATGTATATGTGTCAGCATTGTTTTGCCGAAGTACATGCTGTAGATGATGAAAAAGAGTAATTTAGCTATTAAGTTTAAATGTAGTTTTTAAAAATAAATAATTATAAAGAGGTTGCAAAAAACATAGATTTTTTTTCTAAGACTTTCCAAAGCATTGTTTTCTTAATTTTAAATGTAAAATTTTAATAAATGTCTCTTATTATGATAATCTATGTTATATTTTATCCTTTCAATATAAATATGTAATCATAGAACTCTTATTTTTCTTTTTATTTATTATTAAGTATGGGCGGCAAAATGCTCCCTACGCGATCACTCGCGTTTCACGGAAAGGCGCGACTACTCTAGGGTTAAGATCTCCAAAACCAATAATCCTAGAAGCTTAAAATGTTTAGTGACTTCTTTTTACGATGAAAAGGCTAGCTCACAATGAATTTTACAATTCAACTATTAAGGGGATGAACGAGGCCGATATGTGCACATTTTCATGCAACACTTACGCAAGAAACAGACTCTCCGGAACCGCTGTACCCAGAAATATTACATATTCACAGTAGCTTTCTTTTAGGATGACAAATTCAGAAGTTCAGCGGTTCCGGATATTCGTTGTTTTGCGTTGTTATGGTTCCGTACCCAAAGGGTGCCAACGGAACCCTATTACTAAGCATCCGCTGTCCTTCCGTCCGTCCGTCCATCCGTCCGTCCGTCCGTCTGTCCGTCTGTCACAGGACTCTATCTCATGAACAGAAATAGGTACAGAGGCAGCTGAAATTTTCACAAAGTGTGTATTTATTTTGCCGCTATAACAACAAATATGTAAAATAAATAAATAATAAGAAAATAAGGGAGTACAAACCCTACAAATAAAGTGATTTTGTGGTTTTAAATCTTGTACGATAGTACGGTGCCATCTTTTTACAATGCCAATGGTCTCCAAACATCTAGTTTGATCAAATAAAGCTCTTTTGAGTGTAATTTTGGATTGTGACAAGAAATGCGCGCATGATCTTCTTTTCCACTTTGTATGGGGCATTAAGCGGGAAGGCCCGCCCACCGTAAGTACACCACTAAAAAGCAAAAAATAAAATATTTTTAAATAAAAAAAGGACCGCCTTCAAAAAAACACACCGGAACTAAAAAGCAAAAAATAATTGGTTGCTTTGAATTTTTGTACGATAAGCTATTTTGATACCTAACTAATTATATACAATTTCTTAATTTTAATCATCTTTTGAAGTCGGTGCCTTGGGTAGACGTTCTGTAAGGGCTGTAACATTAATATCACCTATGAGTAACAAAAAAAAATGCTTAGGTAGATATTTATATTTACCTATGATACTTTTAAGATTACCGTGGTCGTTAAACATGTTTGAAAAATGTTACGACTTTTCACGCGGCGGGAGGAGTCGTCTGCTACGTACGAACATAGCGGATGCCGCCTTGACAACGGGCTGAACGATCAGCTCGAAACGTCGGAGAATGTCTTCTCCCGCCGTGTGAAAAGCCGTAACATTTTTCAAACTTATATTTACCTACTTAAGCAGAACAGAAAACCAAAAAAGAAATAAATAAACAGGTCGGAAAAACGTATGTAAGTAGGTATTCAGGCAAGTACTTTGTAATTTTAATATGCCGTAGACTTACACTGAATACTTAACACAGTAAAAACTAAATATTTATAAGAAAACCCTACAAAATAAACAAATAAACCAATATAAAAACAACGACCACTTATATGGTCAATATTTAGGTACGTGTAGCTTGTCCTTTACTAAATACCTACATCGCTCATCGCACATCGCATCAAAACGAGAATACCTAGGTACGTCATCGCATCGGCTTGCCCGCGCTCTAACCAACTTCGGCAGGAATCGTCTCGTTCAGACAACGGCGTCGAAGGAAGCACCAATCCATAGAGCAGCGAATTAACGTGCCCAGCGCGTAGTAACCAGCGCGCGCCTTTATAAAGCCGAAAGTACTATTAATCGTTAAAACCCAATTTCAGTACGCTGCGCTGTATCAATATCAGTCATCGTCTACGCCTACCGGTTTAAGCCGCTTGCTCGTAAACCAACGCTTAGGTTATCTCTAGTTAGACGAGCGGTCGCTTAAAATGCTCTAGGACCAATCATTGCTGACCCAGGTCGCTTACGCTCTCGTAGACTTCGGGGCGTTCGGCTGAAATAGTGTCTGTTCGGTCAGCGTGCATAGCGAACTCTACCCAAGGCACCGACTTCAAAAGATGATTAAAATTAAGAAATTGTATATAATTAGTTAGGTATCAAAATAGCTTATCGTACAAAAATTCAAAGCAACCAATTATTTTTTGCTTTTTAGTTCCGGTGTGTTTTTTTGAAGGCGGTCCTTTTTTTATTTAAAAATATTTTTGTATGGACGAAATCTCAAAGTAATGCAAATTGACGTCACAAAGTACTACTTTTCGTTAGTCTTAGTTTCTGTTGCGACTATTTATCTCAGCCTAAGACTAACGGAAAGTAGTACTTTGTGACGTCACTTTGACACATTTTGTATGGAGGAAGTCTTCAAAGTAATGCAAAGTGACGTCACAAAGTAGTACTTTTCGTTAGTCTTAGTTTCTGTTACGACTATTTATCTCAGCCTATGAGTTATGACAAAATGAGTTATCTTCAACAAAAACAGAATTTCTTACTTTTAAACAAATTTTTTTATATTTTTAGTTATGTGTTTTTTTTTTCTTTTTTTTTTGCATAAATTCTGTATATACATTTTTAGGCTGACATACTTTAT
The DNA here is from genome assembly GCA_946894095.1 of Incurvaria masculella. Classification (NCBI taxonomy): domain Eukaryota; kingdom Metazoa; phylum Arthropoda; class Insecta; order Lepidoptera; family Incurvariidae; genus Incurvaria; species Incurvaria masculella. The sequence goes on along the minus strand of OX335645.2, from coordinate 24,640,934 downwards.
GTCTATAGTTATTAAATTGGTCTGTAACTTTTTTTTTATAGAAATAAATAGTGCACAACATCTATTCTTAGGTTACTTTTCTTGTTGCTACCTGTATATTTTTGTCCCATTATCGAGTTGATTGGAAGAGATTGACATTAGGCAATAAGTCCGCCCTTGTATGTACCATGTGTATGATAGCAATAAAGAATATTATTATTATTATTATTATATTCTGTGAAGTAATGTTATATGACAAACTAAAGGAAAGTGTATGTACAAAACTGAATATATCGGCTACATTATAATTCATAGAAAAAAATACATAAAAAAACGTCATAATTATGTAAAAAATTGTCAGGGGCATGACGCGGGCGGCTCGGCAGCGGGGAGGTGAGGAGACACGGCGCGGCGGGGAGGTGCGGAGACACGGCGCGGCGGGGAGGTGCGGAGACACGGCGCGGCGGGGAGGTGCGGAGACACGGCGCGGCGGGGAGGTGCGGAGACACGGCGCGGCGGGGAGGTGCGGAGACACGGCGCGGCGGGGAGGTGCGGAGACACGGCGGCGCGGCGCGGCGGCGGGGAGCGAGCACAGACAAGGGAAGTATTTTAACTGCCACCACTCGACCATCTCTCTTTGTTCAAGTTCGAGTGTTTTCTTTGATTTTGAGATTATTTGTGTTGATCCTCCTCCGAGTGCTCTCGACTCGAGTGCGTCGGCGGGGCGGGGCGGGGCGGGGCGGAGAGGGGTGGAGGGGTGGGGGGGAGCGGGTCGCGCGTCAACTTAATTACGTATTCATGTTGATATTCATCTGGTTCGTTATGCCCGTTAATGTTGCACTGTGAGAGCAAACAGTGGCTTCCCTAACTTGACAACCCCTTCTAGTGCTTCGAACCTCGCCCTCGGTCCTTAGATGAAAAAGGAATGGATAGGGGACCAAACAAATTTGACGGTCCACCAAAAGTACGCTCGGTCAGCTCATATGCTCTCAGTCGGTGTCAGACGTCAGTTATTAATTCAGTTGGGCGAGATTTCAAAGTATCAACAAATTGCCGTCTTGTGTTGTTGAAAAATGTGGAAATAATACCATAAAGGACAACAAGAGCAATGGAATAACATTCCACGTATAAGTGCAAGCATATTCAGTATATTTTTTATTTCAGCTGACCTCAAAGCTTCATGCAGGCAGGGGGAAATAGAAAAATATAAAACATTAGGCGCAAATAGGGTTGGCACAAGATAGATAAAAGGTTAGTTCTAATAATTTTAATTTCGATTTTCATTTAAGTATTTATTATAAGTAAACTTTATTTTAAAACCACTAGGGCTGTCACAAAGCAATAGTCTAATGTTTGCAAATATGTTTTTATTTTTATATGGGTTTAGTTTAATCACATATTAGGTGACACGTGGAAATGATAAGAATTTCAAAATATGTTTATTATTTCAGATTTCCACAAGAACGAAATCGGAGACATTTATGGATTTACCTATAAAACATCAGTGCCAAGCGAACGACTGGCTTTCCAGGGAACGGAGTATAATTAGTTCTTCACCTGGTTTTTATATAACTGCGAAGGGAAGACGAATTCTCAATTTTGCAAAATCAGTGTTCCGCGTATCAGTCCATTTTATTATTATTAATATCATTTTAATTAGGTTTTAAAAGCCATATGTGTTAAGTTGAGTTGAATTAAAAAAAAAAACAGAAAATATATTTTGTAAATTTAAGGTGGAGTGCACCAAATCTCTAGTTAATAAAAAATCAAAAGGAATTATGTATAGTCGACTTGGAGACTTCATTTATCCTAAATATTGTCGAAGAAAACATATTTGGATTGGATAGTAATTAATTTAGACATGGTTTGAAGAACTATTCCATAAATATGTTTCCATTTTCCGCATTGCGCGCACCGTTGATGTGTCATGATGGATTAGGTTGACTTCTGCACTATTTCTATGACCAGTCGTCGCAAATGTCACCTTCCCTCTTTTTCATGCTTTAAATCATTAAGTTTCACAGAAATTTTGTCTCATTTTATTTTTCCCATGGAGGTGAGGAAATTTCGTCTCCTCCATGATTTTTCCGCGATTAGATAAATATATTTGTCACTTTTTGGCATGATACATTTCCGTATAGCTTGGTCTTGCTCTGTTACCCTTTACGTAGTAGAGTTTGGTATGCATGTAAAATTATAGGTGTGTGAGTTTTTTAAAAATGTGGACCGCCTTTGAATTGTCGTCAGTATGGAGGTACCGTATCCATTCTTTTTCATCTAAGCCTCGGTCTTCATGTATCCCATTCATTCATTGTAAAAGGGGTTTTTAGGGTTCCGTACCCAAAGGGTGAAAACGGAACCCTATTACTAAGCCTCCGCTGTCCGTCCGTCCGTCCGTCCGTCCTTCCGTCCGTCTGTCCGTCTGTCACAGGGCTGTATCTCAGTAACCGTAACAGATAGACAGCTGAAATTTTCACAGAGTGTGTATTTATTTTGCCGCTATAACAACAAATAGGTAAGATTTAGAAATAATAAAAATTAAAGGGGGTCAGATACAAGAAACGTGATTTTTTTACGATGGTACGGAACCCTTCGTGTGCGAGTCCGACTCGCACTTGGCCGGTTTTTTTATGCGACCTGACATGGATGGCTAATACCACACAACTACCGTTATGATATTAGCCCAACACACCACCTTCCCGAAGGAATTAGGTGCCATGCCAAGACCTTAATTTATGAGCACGGCTACATTGAACTGGATAGAAAACACCGACAATTTTTCATTGCCGCTTCGACCATCTTTTTATCCAATGCGATGGTACCAACCCGGGCGGGCTTAAACCCTACCACCTAGTAGGGGAAGGGGACCTACAGTTTTACATGGTAGTGTATATGTGTGTGTATGCGTGAGCGCGCAAGGTTTTCGATACCTACCCGTCGTGTAATAAAAAACTAGTTGCTTCTGATCAGTTAACAAGTACGCGTTTCATTATCCTTCTATCCCGTTAAATACTGTAATCTGCATACCTACTACATGGATTCCGAACCATGGAGCAGCTCGCATTCGTGACTTAATGCACGTATCAAACTCGGAAAGAGAAAGATAGTGGTGCAGGTCGGCATTGAACCCGGGCCTCTGGTACGCTAGGCTAGTCCCCGCGCCACTAGGCTACGAGCCGCTCAACTTGTGGATTATTATTACTTTATTGATAAGGCTGCTCTCAAACCAGTATACTCTTAACTATAAGTTGGTAGCATTTAAAGGGATATGCAACTATGTGATCAGCTCACTGGTAGTAGACAAAACTTATAGTATTAAAATCTAATGTGCAAGTGTTTCACAGTGTTTTGTTGCCACTGGAGCAGTGCATACGGTGACGCTTGACTCGGGTTATCTCTTTCCCTAAAATATGGTCGAGAGAGGTAATGGCTGTGCCCGGCGTGATGCTCGTGAACGGGTGCTGTTTGTGGGGACTGGCCTGGAGGGGATAGTCTGGAGGGCATACGGCATGAATTGTAAAATTTTGTGAATTCAATTTAATTTAGTGTTTTACCTATGTTTTTGTTAAAAAAATTGACAAACACTTTTGTAAATTTAAACTAAGTAGAAGGTAAAAAAAGGAGTTTCTTTCCAGTTCTTATTCATTGTGCAGTGCTGAACTGGCCAATATTAAAATATGACAAATCTGAGTGCAGTTTACTGTCTACGGATGATGAATAAACAATACAAAAAAACAATAACAATACAATAAGTGTTCAGAAGATTTTTACTAGTTCTATATGTTTTAGTACGGCATTCAAATTAATATGTAAAACTGAGAATTCACCAGTTATTAACCGACTTCAAAAAAGGAGGAGGTTATCAATTCGTCGGAATCTTTTTTTTTTTATTTTTTTTTTTATGTATGTTCACCGATTACTCGAAGACCCCTGGACCGATTTGAAAAATTCTTTTTTTGTTCGAAAGGGTATACTTTCTAGTTGGTCCCATTTTTTTTTTATCAAAATCGGTTCAGTAGTTTGGTACTTAACTATACCAACATCGAATTTCTTAACCCCGCGAACCCAGAAATGTGATTTTTTAGTTACAGTAGCTTTCTTTTCGGGTGAGATTGCACAGTATGAGAGGTTTTTTTTTACTTCAACTGTTGGGGGTATTCAAGGTGGTAAAAGAGGGCAAATTGTACACATTTCTATCTCTAGAGCCGCTGAACCCAGAAATTTCAGAGTATGTTTGTTTTAGATGGGAATGCTTAAGAAGAAAATATTTTTGGAAATTATACTATTAGGGGGGTAAAACAGGTCAAAATGAACACATTTAGGCGAAAACCACTCATGTTGAGATCTCTGAAACCAATTATCCTCGAAACTTAAAATTTTCAGTGACTTCTTGTTAAGACGAAAAGGCTCGCTCACAACGGATTTTACAAAATTCAACTGTTAAGGGGGGATAAACGAGGCCGATATGTACACATTTTCATACAACTTAAACTTACGCAAGAAACAGACTATCCGGAACGATGTAAGGATGAGAAATTCAGAAGCTCAGCGGTTCCGGTCATTCGTTGTTTTGTCTTTTTAGGGTTCCGTTCCCAAAGGACACCAACGGAACCTTATTACTAAGCTTCCGCTATCCGTCCGTCCGTCCGTCTGTCACAGCACTCTATCTCACGTGATCTCATCGTATCAATTATCGTACGTATCAACCGTAAACTCATGAATCCAGATAGTTACCGGTCTACCTTTCGTCAGAAATGAGATTTCTTAATGGTTTCATTTCTGCTAATGCTCGTTCATTGTATTGCATTGTATTGTATATGTATGTATATCTTCTTTCCACTTTGTATGTGAAGTTGAGCAGGAGGGCTCGCCCACCTTGAGTCAAAAGTTACGCCACCACTAAAAAGCAAAAAATACAATATTTTTAAATAAAAAAAGGACCGCCTTCAAAAAAACCGGAACTAAAAAGCAAAAAATAATTGGTTACTTTTAATTAATGTACGAAAAGCTATTTTAATTCTAACTAATTATGTACAATTTCTTAATTTTTAATCATCTTTTGAAGTCGGTGCCTTGGGTAGACGTTCTTTAAGGGCTGCAAGTAGTTAGATTAATATCACCTATGGCTAAGAAAGAAATATAAGTAGGTAGCTACTTACATTTACCTACTTGAATAAAACACAAAAACAAAAATTAAATAAACAAACAGGTCGGAAAAACGTATGAAAGTAGGAATTTAGGCAAGTACTTTGTAATTTAAATATGCCTTATACTTAAACTAAATACCTAACACAGTAAAAACAAAATATTTACAAGAAAACCCTACGAATAAACCAATATAAAAACAATGACCACTTATATGATAAAGATTTAGGTAGGTGTAGCTTGTACTTTTTATTCTACCTAAATACCTACACAACACAAAACAAAAAAAAACAAATATAAAAAAGAACAGAAAACAATAGTTAGCGACTTTGAGGTGTCTGCTCTCAACTACGTGTCAAAACGTGTGTGCGGTTAGTACATATCTCACCAATTTCGGCAGAAATCGTCTCGTTCAGACAACGATGTTGCAGGGAAGTACCAATCAACAAAGAGCAGCGAATTAACGTACTCCTTTACCAGTGCGCGCCTTTATAAAGCCGAAAGTACTAATAATCGTTGAAACCCAATTTCAGTACGCTGCGCTGTATCGATATCAGCTTGCACGTAAACCAACGCTAAGGGCATCTCCAGTTATGTCTGTGGACCAATCATTGCTGACTCAGGTTGTTTACGCTCTCGTAGACTTCGGGTGTGTTCGGCTGAAATAGTGTCTGTTCGGTCAGCAGCGTGCGAAGCGAACTCTACCCAAGGCACCGACTTCAAAAGATGATTAAAAATTAAGAAATTGTACATAATTAGTTAGAATTAAAATAGCTTTTCGTACATTAATTAAAAGTAACCAATTATTTTTTGCTTTTTAGTTCCGGTTTTTTTGAAGGCGGTCCTTTTTTTATTTAAAAATATTTTTTTTATATTAAATTCTATTTCATTTTAAATCTATCTTATTTTAAAATAAAAACAAAAAAAATAAAAATTTGATAGGTGACGTGTGAGGTGTTACACTTGTCAATTATCTTTCGAAAAACGTTTCTGTCATGATCACCTGCACCATGGCGTCGAATGCTCCGTCATCTTTGTGAAAACTGAAATAAACTCACCTCCTCGCCTCGCCCAATGGCCAGCTAGAGATTACACCGGCTCGACACTCCACAGCAACCTCGCCAACTTCGGCTGAGACACTCTGCTCCATCCGGCACCGCACCGTGCGGCAACATGCAATGCAACAAAAAAATGTTTCAGGCTTAATATATGTAGTATATAATAGTGCATATATATAATGAAACTATTCATGAGTGGCTAATATTATATTATCCCAACACACCGCATTCCCAAAAGAACAGATCCAACGCCAGGCTCAGCCTTTATTAATTAGCACCACTACATCGAACTGGGTTGAAAACACGAACAAGTTACATCGTCGCTTCGATTTATAATTATATTCATATTTAAATATTTACTTTATATCGATTCAAGCAAAATTACCAAAAATATTAGCCATTAATTTCAGACTAAAAGGTGCCTTGTGTAATAAACAATAATTATGTTTTAGCTTCATTTTTTATCCTCGCGCTTTAATGTATGACATACCGGAGGTATTTTGAAGAGAGCGTCCGTTCCCAGGATCATTTTATGAATGTAGGAAGGAACCTCGTAGCGAACTCTTATTTAATTATGAACTTTATGGAAATCAACTTCGATTTTCCCCTCACGTTTACGATAGTCATAAAACGAGCACAATGAAATAAGTCGACCGTAAAACAACATGTTAATTAACTCGTACCTTTTAGCCGATCTTTCAATTTACTATTGTGGAAGAAATCTCTAATAAAATGCCCACGCCGAGACTACAGAGATGCCAATCAAAAGGCAATAAAACTGTGCAACGGCGCATAGTGCATGCTATTAGTCGTGTCAACACGCTGCCGCCGCCGCCATGTGTTTGACCCTCAGCACCGGCCCACGTGTACAAGTAAACGGTCAGTTTGTTCCAATTCCCGTTCCCATTCAAGGAACGGGTGCTGTTCCCTAGAACTGGCCTGCTCCAATTGGAAACACGTTAAGGAGGATCCGGCCCCCCTGGAAGTGCCCTGCCACACACGAATTTCATGTAGGTATCGATATTTACCTACACGCAATTTCTGATTTGATTTCCCCTTGGCCAAAAGTTGGATACCAACTGCTCCCCAGCCCGGACCGTACCTCCGGGCCGGACGCGCCTGTTCGGCAATGTCTATCAATCATAAATTTTGGTTCGAGTGTTGGACTGCGCCGCGTTCGGCTCGGGTCGGAGGTACGAACGGCCCGAGGAGCATGATGGACCGTTAAGAGGATAATGAGGTGTTCAAGTTCCTTACAATTATTATGCGTACCTGTTTCCTCAGGCAAAAAAAAAACGTACAGACGTCTATCAGGATTTTTTTTTCTAAATTTGACGCAGGAAACAGGCACTGTATGGATCTTGATCACCTCATTATTCTCTTAAGGTAGCCCCAACCCGCTCAACTCCCCATACAAACGGGGAAAGAAGATCACGCCCATATTTCTTATCAGAGATCACAAATTTTGCTCAAAAGAGCTTTATTTGATCGTACTAGATGTCTGATGACCGTTGGCATTGTAAAATTGTGTTTGGTTTCTAAGTTAGAAGGTCCGAAAGTTCGAATTTTTCGCGCGTTTTATACAATATCTTTGGTGGTTTATTACGCAATGATAAAGTAAGAAAATCTTAAAAAGATTAGTCATCAGACATAGCACATTATCTTTTTTTGTGGACATGTTGCATCTTCCTCATCACGGAGCCTGTCTTTTTCTTTGAAACAGAGAAGCTCCCAAAGCGCAACAGCACGGTTTTGTACAGTGCCCGCGAATGAGTTAGTCCCGCCGGACTGGGCCACCTTAAATGGTGGGCATTTTTTTTTCGCAAAATAAAGTGATATTTGTCATTAATAATTGAATATAGATGAATTATTGAGTTTTTATGAGGTTGTACATTTTTATATTTCATTTTTAATCAGTGTTAAATAGTTATTAAGAATGTTACAAGCATTCAATAAACGTGTTCGACGGCGCGCAGCGCTGACGAGCGGCGCGCGAGTGATGGACGGACCGCTGCCGCCACGTGCGGCGGTATTAATAGAAGCGCCGAGCGTCCGCGGAGCTCCGCAGCGTGCGACAGGCAGCAGGGAACGCCTGGAGAACCTCTCGAAAGAACGGGGGCTCCGTTCAGGGAATTCCTATGCTCGGACTCCGACGTCGAAACTTGTCCGGCGATGCATTGGCTGTTTCTGTAAGCCGATCCCGCTTTACGGATAGGGACATCTCCGGGGCGACAAACGATGAAAACACTTCTATTAGGGTTCCGTACCCAAAGGGTGAAAACGGAACCCTATTACTAAGCCTCCGCTGTCCGTCCGTCCGTCCGTCCGTCCGTCAGTTCGTCCGTCCGTCCGTCCGTCCGTCTGTCACAGGGCTGTATCTCATGAACCGTAATAGGTAGACAGCTAAAAGAGTGTGTATTTATTATGCCGCTATAACAGCAAATAGGTAACATTAAATAATAATTAAAAATAAAGGGGGGCCCCAAATAAAAACGGTATTTTTTGGTCGTATCTTATCTTGTGTGATTGTACGGAACCCTTCGTGTGCGAGTCCGACTCGCACTTGGCCGGTTTTTTTTGGAATATTTTGTTATAATGTATGGAGTACCAGAATTTTGATATTGTGCAGTCACTTTTGACAGCGAATTTTCTCTGGACAGTATCCTCGACGACATGCGACAAGAACTCACGGCCATACATTATCAGAACAACCGTGCCTGAGGTCAGCGAGCTCCTACCCGCTAACGACAGGGAGCAACAGGCACAGCATCGGGCGACGCGCGCCCGATTGTACTTGGAAGAGGAGGAGTTCTATGCTTGCATTTTAAAATATTATTCGGGAACTTAAGACAACAATCCAAACCATTTGTAATAAAAATAAAAAATCTTAATAATGTACTGCGGCGAGTCAGTCCGCTCACTAATTCGCGCACTACTGATTATATCGAGTTCCAACGATACGTCACCATACCTAAGTGCACATAAGAACATCACAGGCCGCTATTTAGTGCAACTATTCGATGTTGCGTTCGTAAGCGAACTAACCACAGTTAGACGTTTTCCACTAACTCGTGCCACCATACCAATGAGTTTCAATGGCTATTTTACTGGACTAGTAACTGGTCATAATCGGTAGTAAGAATACCGGTTATTACCGGTTCCCTTTGGTAGGATTAAGCCCGCCTGGGTCGGTACCACCGCATTGGATGAAACTATGGTTGTTTCATCCAATGCGTTGTTTCAACAAAGTTTGCCCATGTTTTCCATTCAGTTCGGTTTAGCCGTGCTCATTAAGGGTAAGGTCCTGGCATGTCACCTAATTCTTTCGGGAATATGGTGAATTGAGCTAGTATTATGCCGGTATTTGTATGGTATTAGCCATCCATGTCAGGTTTCATAAAACAAAAATATTAATTCGCCATGTGCTTCCTACCGTCTCTCCATCAGGGTGAAAAATCTCAATGTTTTACATTGTATTGCGATGATTTACTCTTAATGTCCCGGAATACAATGATAGTTAGTTAGTTAGTTAGTTGGGCAAAATGTTTTCCGCGCTAAGCCTACTTCACAGAGAGGCCATTGTGCGTAACAAAGGTGACTATGTAAGCCATCCCAGCTCGTCCCAGAAGTCCAGCATACCCTTTACATTACCACAGGCCTCTGCAAGGGATCCCGGTGCTCCTAGGGTCTGCGCCCGATGGTCGGCCACACTCTTGCACTCCAACAGTACATGGGCGGTTGTTTCCGTTGTCTCCATGCAGCCACGACATAGAGGGCTGTCCGTCACCCCCAGGTTATGGAGGTGCTTGTTGAGTGAACAATGTCCTGTCATTGTTCCCACCATTGTGCGTAGATCATTTCTTTTCAGATGCAACAGCTTGTGCGTGAGGCGCTTATTGAGGGATGGGATGACCTCTCTGGCCTGCCTGCAATCTACCAGGTGTTTCCATCCGGTATTGTGAAGCATCTTGGTTCTATCTTGTAGCCAGTTTTTGAGTTGACTAAATGGTATAGGTACTATCGGTTCTGGACCCATTAGTACTGTACTGGATCCTCGTTTGGCCAGTTCATCTGCAGCGTCATTACCCACAGAGCCACTGTGTCCTCTTATCCACTGCAAAGTTACGTGATTGTTTCTCGCTACTTCTTCTAGGGCGCAATGACATTCTAGAATCAAGCCCGAGTTAACTTTGTTATTTTTCAGTGCGTTTAATACAGATGCGCTATCTGAGATAATTCTTATCTTATAGTCGTGCATCTTCCTGGTTTTGATTGCCTCTGCGGCTCGAATTATTCCCACACATTCTGCCTGGAATATGGTGTTAAAGGCGCCTAGGGTTGTTGAGATGTTGATGTTCGCATCTCGGGAGAAGACACCCGCTCCAGTTCCCGAAATTGTTTTTGATCCATCTGTGTAGATTCGGATTTCTCTCACCCCTGATTGGTCTGCGAGTTCTTCCTTCAGTTGGATGTGATAGTTTCTTTTAAAGATATGGTTGGTAGAAATCTTGTCACAGATTGCCGAGAGCATGGGTATACAATGATATAAGGTACTATGGTATCTGAGGAAAATTTTCCAGGGTTAATTGGCGATTCCGGCCAAAGCCCTAGTTGTTCCGTGCAACGACAACGTTTCCTTACGCTGTCACTTATCAGCATGAAGGCGTCACGATATAATCCCATGACATAAAATTACCGAAGTAATTAGCTGTCAAGTCGCAGGATCTAAATATATGAACACGGAATACAATTTGTGTTACCACTTAGACATATTTCCGGTTTAACTATTATTTTTTTTTAAAAATCGGACACTGCTGGACGGTTTAGATAAAAATCTTGAAAACAATAACTGTATTTAACACATTTATAAGCCTATGTTACCGTTTATTATTTAAAACAGAATTATAACCTAGCTTTGGTGTTTCTGTTCAGTAAACTCGGCAGTGATACAGTTATTTTATTTTGCAATATGTGGCCAATTTACTTATTACTTGTGTTTCGTTTTATGTTTTTGTGATTTTTTTACGTTACATGGCTTATTATGTTGGAAACAAGTATATTTTTGTAATTTTTTTTATTTGTATGTTTGTTTCTGTCTTATCCATGAATAAATACTGCTTTCATTTAATGCGTGATACTTAATAAACCGTTGGAAATATAGTTTGGTATGTCAGGTACATATAGTAGTGGCCGCTTGCACTGGAAGTCATTCATATGGCCCGTGATGTCTAGAGTTGTTTTATTATTGAAACATGTTTGCAAACTAGCGCTGTCGGGCTCTTCCAGTTTTAATGAATTTCTTTCATGAAAACTTAAACTTTGAACACAATCAAAATTCCGTACTTATTTTACCCTTTCTGCCGTTTATCGCAAAGACGTACATAGAATAACAGAAACTACACAATGAATATTCATTCAGACCTAATTATTACCCTTACTCTAATTTAATCAACCAAAGCTAAACTACCGACTACTACAACGACAGTTTAAGTCAAAAACGTTTACAGAGATAAAAGTTCTTGGTATAAGCTATTGTGCTACGCTACAAGGTTACATTACCTTTATTAACTGATTATTTTCTCTTACTTGGTGGGTATTCTTATCATCGGATGCTATGCCATCCGGATAGAGCCCTGATTTATTCACCGCCTTGTCTCGTAAAAAGAAAATCCTTCAGTAATATAAGAAGTAATCTTGTTGGAGCGCAGCAACTTTTCCGAACTCTTTGCTTCGTCTAGAGTTTTTTCTAGTTTCTTAATTGGTTGATATAGATCACACATGTCTACTTCAAAGACTACAATAAAGTAGCTTGGAATCAGTTACCCACAATGAATATTAATAATTTTATATTGGGCAAAATCGTGCAAGTCAAACTTAGTATAAATGCCAATAACTAAAAACGGCCCACTCGCGCCGTCTTCCTCGCTCCACGGTTTGATCTAACTAGTTCCCGAAATACTCCACTCAACTTATCCTAAATTGTGCGAAATGATGCTTGTCCGACGCCGCCGCTACAGTCCGACGCGGGGCGTCGCGCTGCTCGGCTCTGTCGCGCGCAGTACCGCACGCAGCTCGCGGCGCGGCGGCGGCGGCGTCGTCTTCTGGAGTAGGGCAGTGCGAGGGAAGGAGTTCGCGCGCGTCACGCAGGGGGATTGAAGGCTTCGATGCGTCGGGCGGGGCGCGCGTCGCGGGAGGGGGAGACATGCGCGCGCACGCCGCCGCCCTGCTGCTGACGTTGCTGGTGGATCCGGGACGGTGAGTGGCCGCTTCGAGTGGTATACCGGAATTTCCGGGCCAGTTTTCAAGAGATACCACAAAAGTGCTCAGTATTGACTAAGGTCTACTAGCTTTGTTCGTCGCAGTCACAACTTGTGGTGACGGATTCACTACTGCACCTCACTTTGCACTTGGACATTTAGATGACGCTGTTTAATAAGCATGTAAAAAAAACCGCTGTGAAGTATAATACGTTTTAAAAGTATAAGTTTTACATTTACTGAATGAGGGTGTGTAAGTGTGTGTATCAGATGGGTGGGTAAGTGTTATTGATTTGCAATAACGTCTAAGAGCTATAATGAGTCTTATTAAGTCTAATTGAGTATAATGCGTACGGTATCTAATAATAAACTGAAAAAAAGAAAACACGCTAAAAATCAGAAGCATTCAGCGTGTTTAGAAACGTAAACAGCGACTGCATCTAGCAACCTGGTGGCGGGAGGTTATTCCAGCATGTTGTACCCGAGTACCTTAAATTGTCCCTAAACAAAACAAAACAAAATTCGTAACGTTTTCTCTTGTCGAAAAAACCGATTCGTCAAAGCATTTTTTGAAATTGACGATTGAACTTGAATCATTGAAATATCGTGGTCTGATATTAGAAATATTTCTGATTTCTGAGCAAGGAATTTCAAGTGCAGGTTGCAACTTGGCTACAGTATTAGGCCATAGCTTATCATTAATATTAAGTCACAGGGGTATGATAGGGGATTTAAAAATAAAATCTCGAACAAGTATGTCATATATTGTAACAGGCTTGCGGACAGTATGGCCCGTAAACTGTGTCACCATAATTAAAATAGCTAGCGAGAAATGTCTCCTCTAATATCTTCTGATGATAATTTCCTTTACCTGCGTTGTGGACAGATTTAGGTGACGATGTAAATATGTTTGAATGTTCAATGCTTGCAGTCAATGTCCTAAGGCAGGTAAAGAGTTATATCAATCTCCTTCTCCTACTTTTAAAAAAAACGAAACGCCTGTCTGTATATTTGGAGTAAACTCGGTTACCACAGAACAGAGTTTCATGCATTTTACACCACTGTTCAGAGTAGATCTTGGGGCTCACTACAGAATGCATGGCATCGCACGAACAGCCTAACTGCTGAGCAGCAGTGATAATGGAAGGACGGGACGTGCGATCGAAACTCATTCGTATTGTTACTGAGTGGATTTGGGAACGTAGAATATAGAATCATTTGAAATAAAGTACCTGTATTGAGATATTTAATTTCCAATATTATTATATACAGGGTGTTTGGTAATTCGATACATTCATTTTAAGGGGTAATTTTAGAGCTCATTTGAACCAAAATTGTCCCAATAAACGGATTGTCCCAAAAAAATTATAATAATAAAATAACCCTCGCTCTGGGTACTTTAGCAGGTTTATGAGAGACTAATTTATAAAATACTAGCTGCGGTACCCGGCTCCGCTCGGGTTAGTGTCGGCTAAATCATTTCATGGATAAAAAGTAGGCCACATGGCTGGTCCAAAATAGGCTTAAATTGGCCCAGGACAATGTTTCCATCTACCAAATTTAATCAAGATCGTTTGAGCCGAAATAGCATGTTTTAATAAGAAACATAAAAGCTTCGTTGAAATTTGGTGGCTATTAAAAAAATGCCATTTGCCGCCAGAACCTTTCTGCACTTGCACCTACATTGCTTACCTAGTAAATAAGTAACGTGTAACGTAGTTAAGTTTTGCGTGGACTCCTACCCACAGCCAGCCTTAACATCGAAAACGGTAACCCATCCCGGAACTGACTGCTCCCAGAGATGCTATAGGTTGATGAAATACGCATATAAATCGGGTAAGTGGTTCGCAAGTTATAAGAATTTAACACTCACTACTCACCCCTCTGGTAATGAAGCGTTATATTATAAATCCTATAAGTTTTGAGTAGATTCAGGCTAGACGTAGATATAATCCGCATCTAAATCGAGTAATTGGTTCTCAAGTAATAAGTATCTTTGGCGATTTAGCGTGATGCCAAGTAGTCCTAAAGTTGCGGGAAATACCAAGCCGTACTTCGGTACCATTAGTAAAAGTAAGCGTCGCCACCCCCTCCTCCTCCAGCCGCCGCCCTCCCGCCGAGCCGTGCAGAGCATTGTAGTTTGTATGAAAGCCACATCTTAGCGTAAACGGAACTGAATTCTATTTAGCCTATCCTAATTCCCGGGTAGTTAAATGTACGTGTACTAAGTTTCATCTAATTCGGATAATTTGTTTAAGAGTTATGGAGGAACATACATACATACATACATGCATAAAGAACTGATCTCTAAAAATCGTCAATTTAGTCTTAGTATCATACATAAAGTCTACAAACGAAGTATTTTAGAAAACAAAGCAACTCACTCCATGAACACCCCTTACAGATTTATTATTAGTACAGAGGATAGCAGCGCCAGTCGGTTCTCCGTATACTATTGAAGACGTACTGACCGATCTTTACCTTGATACATACACACAATCTGTCATGATGACGACATGTCGCGGTCGGAGCTGCCAGATATTGGTATAGAAAATAGACCAAAACTAAACCGGAAGATAATTAATTTTACATTATACGGAGTGTATTTAGTTTAGATTTTTATTGCAGATTAACGACTGTGACATTAATCATTCAGCTGAAATCGCAAGATAGGATTAAAATGTCGTTACCTATTAGCGGAAATACGCAACATCTGACAACACTGAGAACAACATGTTGTGAACTTTTTTAGAAATGATAGTCCTTGTCCGCTGGGACTTTCATTAATTAGTAATTGAAAAATGTTATTTCTAATTTTAATTTTCAATCACATGTTTGCCTATTGGAATCGGTCTTTGTGAATGTACTCTTTAATGCGTTTTTTATTTCGGCATTGTCCTTTGCATACCACGCGTCATAGATATTTTTTTAGTAATATTTTTCGATTTAAATACATTTTGTGTTTGGTTTTCATAACCTGTCATTAATAACCTTTTATTGGCAAAGGCTAGAGCGTCGCTGCCAGGCGAAGGCGACGACGGCAGCGGCGTAGACCGTCACTCCCGTCTCTAGCGCTGCCCGCTGCACGCTGCACGCTGCACGCTGCACGCCGCACGCTGCCCGCCGCACGCTGCACGCCGCACGCTGCACGCTGCACGCTGCACGGCCGTATCGTATTGTCGCTCAGGGTAGCCGAGCGACCCTTCCGCGGTTGCTACAGACTTGGAAACGAACGCACCACTACAAAGTTGTCTTCTTAGGCTGAGATAAATAGTCGTAACAGAAACTAACACTAACGGAAAGTATGTACTGCTTTGTGACTTGATTTTGTATTGACGAAATCTCAAAGTTATGTGTGTAATCACAAGCCACCTGCTGTACACCCATAATTTGAAATTCTCCTGCAGTCCCTCCTCCCGTAATCAATGCCTCCTAATAACACGCTGTTTAAGATTATACCCAAATTTAACGCTTTACCTGCGTTGCGGACATTGACTACAAAGACTACATATACATACATACATATTGCCGCCGTCACCAAAATCGTGTTTGACATCAGACGCTAGAGCCAGCCCTAGGTTGACTTGAGTAAAAATACTTTTAATAGTTTTTTTTTTCAGTTGCAATTTTTAGGGTTCCGTACCCAAAGGGTGAAAACGGAACCCTATTACTAAGCCTCCGCTGTCCGTCCGTCCGTCCGTCCGTCCGTCCGTCCGTCTGTCCGTCTGTCACAGGGCTGTGTCTCAGTAACCGTAACAGGTAGACAGCTGAAATTTTCACAGAGTATGTATTTATTTTGCCGCTATAACAACAAATAGGTAAGATTAAAAAATAATTAAAATTAAAGGAGGCTCCCATACGAAAAACGTGATTTTTTGTTTTTTTTTCTACGATGGTACGGAACCCTTCGTGTGCGAGTCCGACTCGCACTTGGCCGGTTTTTAAAGTAACACATAACTTCTCGCCTTTTTTTAACCGAACCAGTTATAAGCGTATTACATAGTCAAACATGGGAACTGGCTCCATAGCTCAGGGTGCCAGGGCTTGCTTCTCATCCCAGGGGACATGGGTTCAATCCCCGCACCGTTCACGCACCACTTTCTTTCACTTTCTGAGTTGGACAAGTGCACTTCTGTAGGAAGTCAGACCCGTGCCCCCGCGCGCCGCGCCGCACCGCACACGTGAGCGTGACGCAAGCAATGGCAACACATAAGGTGAATGACATATGAATCGGTCGGCAATTAACAAGTTTAATAATTCGATTTCAACTTGAACTCGTCCGTCCGGCCGCCGCACCCATTGTCTTTCGTCAAGTAGACTAATTCGGAGAACGCGCAAGTTGTCTCTTATATGTCAAATTGTGGATTTACTAGACTGGAACCGTTGACCGCCAAAAAAACATCGTTAGAGTTTTGGGCCCTTCCGATTGCTTGGATTTGCAAACATTTTGAAGTATAACTAAAAGTTGTAAATCGCAAACGCTGTAGTCAAACGAGACCTATATTAATTTTAAATCCTCATGAAACAGACTCGAATCGAAGACTAAGATTTTTTAGATGCTTTTGTTTTATCGTTGAGTTATCCACGTCCAAAGTTATTGCATAAAGCGCGCGAAAATTTTTTACTTTCAGACCAATCAGACACAAACCTAACACAATTTAACATTTATTTTCAATGAAAGATTTTTTTTAATAAAATAATGTGCAGAGAACTTAGGCCACATATTCATTCGAACATAGATTTGATCGTTTTAGGCTTATTTTCCATTATCGTTTGTTAAAATGACAGTAACATCTGTATAGGCTAGCAAATAAGTTAGTCCGTAGGATGAGTATGTACTGAGGGTGGAGTGCACAACCTCTAGTTGTTGTTAAAGTGGTGGTTATTTGGGACGTATCTTCTTTCTTCTGCAGGCGAAGAATAAAAACCGATGTGTCTTAATTTTAGTATTTACTCTTGCCATAAATTGTGCGCTCCAGCCTTAGTCTAACCTAACCTAACCTAGCCTAACCTAACCTAACCTAACCTTACCTATCCTAATCTAACCTAACCTAACATAAAGCTAACAAACGGAGTAATCTAAACTAAATAAATGATCAAATAGTAATTTCGTGTTATTAGACACACTCACAAATCACACAAAATCACACAAACGCTTAACTGCAAAACGTAGTCAAATATGTAAGCCACCTAACGCGCACACTCACCCTTACAAGAATAATGGGTGGCAATGTGAATAAAATGCTAGGGAAACAAAGAAACTTCTGATTCTACTCATCTAATTCGTTAATTCGGGACAGCGACGACCAACCGCCAGGTAACATTTGAAGCTTTGCAACGTGGAACTATTTGGCTGTCAAAAGCCACTGGAGTGACAATATCGAATACGTTTGGAACCAATCACGAGATAGGAGGATTGGAATGCGGGAGACGCGTTGTCTCTTGACCGCGGGCAGCGAGGATTACTTATTCTGTGCGCGGGGCTCGAGGCGGCTGCGTGGAGAAGCGTGATGTGTGACATGCACCGCGTGACGCGTGACACGTGACATGCACCGCGTGACGCGTGACACGTGACAGGTGACCGAGGAGACAAGGCTGGCAAACTGCGGTGCTCGATGCGGACCGCGCAAAAAGTGGCACCAGGCGGTTCTTCCTTGCTACGGAATATTTCACGGTGCGAATGGCATTTGGGATAAGAAAAAGGAACAATAAAAGAAAGTTACAATACAAATTATGAGATTCCATTTCAATCATTTAAACTACGGTAGTCGAACTAGTGTACGAAATGACACGTCATCAAAATGTATTATTAAACAATTTTTTTTTTAAGCGAGACTTGGGTAGGGCAGAAGAGGCACGAATGTAGAATAAATGCAGTAGAAATGCGTTCCTTGAGGAAAGTTTGCGGAGTTAATCTAACGGACAAATTTCGAAACGACTGGGTTAGGGTGGTAATTGAAAAATGATGTTATGACTAGAATCGAGAAAGGAGTGCGAGATGGTTTGGAACAAATGGATGACGATACAAATTTACAGAGCGAAGTGAGTGGAGCCAGGAGAACGTACCACGACCAAATCGATGTAATTCTTCGTAAAGGTCTGGTACGTAGCACCCGTAATCGTAGAGCATATATGAAGAGATGTATGTCTGTACATAAAGCGAAGAGGTGTGCTGTGATCGTACCGTATGGCGTGCTATTATCTGTGCCTATCCCTCCGGGAAAGCGGCGGTAAGGTAAGTATGTATGTTATTTTCATTTACAGTATGAAAAGAAGCTGAGTCTCATAACCCTGCGGTATTCCTATATTGATGGGTTCAGTGTTCTATTTTATACCTTGCACATCACAAATCTGCTGCACATTGCAAAAGTATAATTCTTACCAGTCTGATGATTTCCTCAACCGAGACCGTGGTTACCTAATGTTTTGTTTTCGTAAATGAAACTTAACAAAAAAATACATTTCGTATTTTTTTTAATATATTTAGTTTGGATACTAAAAAATCAGTGATATATAAAAGATAAGTAAGGTAAAACGTGTGTAAGTTAAGGTTACGTATTTTTTATATTGGCATATATATTATATATGCCAATATAAAAAATATGCCTTGCACAATTGTGGACGATCGAATGAGTGTCGACAGGTGGACAGGTCGACAGGTCGACAGGCCGACAGGTCGACAGGTGCCGCCTCTGAACGCGGTAATGGCACTTTCATCGAGCTACTCAATTAAAGAGAACGAGCGTGTTTATGGCCAGGTGCCATTCGTGGGTCGCAATGATTTAGTACCCAACTATACGTGCATGAAAACAACTTAGTAATGAAACCCATTAAAGCGCAATGGTCGCGGGCTTACGAAAACAATCTGCGCCCTACTTTCTTCTTGAGTCGCATTTCACGAAAATGGCGGAAATAACTCAAGATTCATTTCGTTTTCTTGATTCATGTGGCCGGACTGAAATAAAAATAATAATAGTTTATTGTGCAATTACTTTAAAAATAATCAAATAAAGAAAAAATATGTAAACTAAACATATGGAATTGCATGAGGGCGGAATTGTTCCTAAAAGTGATTGATATTATTCTTCGATATTCCTTAATTCCACCTTTAAAGGGGTGAATAAGGGTGGGAAATTTTGTATGGAGAAATGTTTAGTCTTGTATAAATATCGATGTAAAAAAAACATTTTTTTAGTTCAATGTGTATAAACCATTCAAACGATTGCGTTGAAGCTTTAATGAGTTATTGTACGTACGCCCACACACGTTTTTGACCATATTCTACCGGGCTCTGCTCAAGTGAATGACTGAAACGAAATCATGCACCGATTTTTTTTTAAGGAAAAACGGCTTTTGTTTCATTTTCTTTATTTCCTCCATTAGATGTATATTAACACTCGGATTCGTCATTTTTCCTTTTTTCCTGTGTGACTGTGTGGTGTATGGGTGGCAGTACTAAGGACCAAATGCACCTCGCCTCGCGAAACCATGCTCAGCAGATTTGTACTCTATCGCTGAGCTATCGAGCTTGTGAAAATTAGGCTTAAAGACTCCCAGGTTATAGGTATTAAGATAGGCACCCGCCGGCATACATAGAGTTTGAGAAACTGTTCGTTTTCCAAAGCCTATGTCAACCACATAAAAAGGGTGCTTTTATATACTGTGGTGGGTATAGATAGGATGAGGAGAAAAAGGTATGCAAGTTCCACAGAGCAACGTTTTCCAATGTTGTAGCCCGGTAGATCCAGGTGCTCCGAGACAGGTTGACAGGTGACGTTGCCTTGAAAACTTATTAGAAGCGGAAAGGGTTCTGCCTTGGCAGAGAAAATATAGCATTGGATCTTGCAAACGTTAAAGTCGACAAAGTTCTCCTGGCCCTAGTTGACTACTTTCCCGAGAACAGTGTCCACCTTATTTACCACAGAACGTTACGTCTAGCTGGGCTGTTCATCTCTGCTCCTCCAATCCAGACATACCCCTCAGATATACTTAACGAATACCGAGCAAATCCCGTAACAGTAGCTAGTGGTAAATTTGGTCAGTCAGATCCAAAGATGTGGCATAATTTTTTTGCGGCCATTAGTAAAATAAAACCAATTATGTTCTACGAAATAAGAAGACTGATTATAAATGCTAACCGATTGATTCGTATTTCGTAATTCGTTCTTGTGTGCAATGCAAATTTTAAAAACTTAACCCGAGCAAAGCCGGACACCGCTGTTTATTTTCAAATTCTTAAAAACGTCCATAAAATAAGCATAATATTGAGATACTCAGGTGAAATTACAAGTGTGTCGTCATGAATGCATAATAAGGAAGAGCAAAAACACCCGAAGGAGTCAAGGCGACGTTTTTGTTTTTATCAAAATCGCTATTTCTTATAGTTTCGGATTCGGCCATGAAGACACTTGAAAAATACTCTGTATATGTTTATTATCAAGAAATATCCTTTAACTCTCCAAATATCCTTTCCTGGCGGGCGATGGCGGCGGCGAGGAGTCAGCAGGGCGAGCTGGGCGGGGCGCGGGGGACGGCAGGGCGCGGCGGGGCGGAGGGGAGGCGACAAGCCACGATGAATGGATAGGTCGTGTTTGCGGACACCGGGCGAGGCGCTAACTCGAGTGACGGCTGGCCGATTAGCGACGCAGTGAAGAGTTAACTGTAAACAACATTATCGACAGCAACTCTCGCCGGCCGTCTCGTCGTCGTCGCGTCGTCGACGTGCCTACCCCGCACCCCGCCTCGCCGTCCCTGGTGACACGGAGCAATGTTCATCCACCACGTTGACTTCACTCCTCAATGTTGTGTCACAACGTCCGATGGTCCACATTCTTATTTTAGCGACGGCTTTCCACCAAATGCATTCATTTCGAGACTCCCGGAGAGTTCGCGTGCATGTTGCTCGCAATATCGGCCGGCTCGAGAGGTCGGGGGCGGCTCCAGCCAGCGTCGTCGCTCCACGTGCGGGGAGGGGGTCCGGGGTGCGGGGGGGGTCTCGGGTGCGGGGGGCGCGGGGGCTGGTCGGTGTCGCCGCGTCCGCTCTGCGACACAATCGTTCTGTCAACACTTTTAAAGTTTATGTGACTAGCGATGAGCAATGTTGTCGCAAGCTGTTAGCGGGCCTCATCAGCGCTATCGGCGGCGGCGGCGGCGGTGCGGGGTTCGGGGTGCGGTGCGGGTGAGGGGCCGGCGCAGCCGAGTGAACCCCTAGCTGCGGTACCGGGACGAAATTTTGTGTCCCTTATTTTTTCAAAAGGATTGAATTGCACGCCCGTACCTCGCTTGCATTTCCGATCACTTCATAAGGAATAATGTCACTGCCCGACGCCGGGCCACGGCGCCGCGCCGCCGCCGCTGAGAGTAAAGGCGACGACGAACTCTGAAGTCTCCTTTGAAGAATAATTAAGTGTCGAACTACTTCTTTATCGCACCCAATTTATTCTTCGAAATAGATTCTGTCTACCGCCAGTTAGGTTGGCACGGGTCCAGGGGCACAATTGACGAACCTAATTTATTTCTTAATGCAAATGGCCCAAGGCCAGTTTTCGATCGACATTTCTGCATTCGTGCGACGCGGAGGAAAGGTGCAAGTGCAGCCAAAATAAACGTTCAGCAGCACATTTCGTAACGCGTCGCCGCGCCCGCCGCGCCCGCCGCGCCCGCCGCGCCCGCCGCGCCCGCCCCGCCCGCCGCGCCCGCCGCGCCCGCCGCGCCCGCCGCGCCCGCGCCGGGGGCTCGAGCCGCGTGCGCATGCGCGGGGTCGCTCACCGCCGCCACAGACTCGACCCACCGCTCTACATAGAGTCGTTAATTGATGTCCAAATAGTAGATGAATCTCAGGTTCAGTGCACGACTGGTGGCGGTGGATGTGTACCCATTGACGGTTTAAATGTATGTTGACAGAGAACTCTCAAAGGATAGAGAATGTAATATGGGTTTGGAGGGTCTAAGAAAAAAACCAGATATACGATTTATTGTAGCCGGTGCTCCGAGGGTGTCTGGCGGTGACAGCCAGGCTAGCAGTTCATGTTCCACTTTGAGCGGCTCATTTCCGAGGGAGGCGGCGACTTGTATTGCATGCAAGAGGTTATGGTTTCAAATCCCCGTCCAGTTTAAGGACCACTTTCTTTCTTTTTTCAGAGTTGGATTATGGTTCGGAATCCATGTAAAGCCGTGGGTACCTTACTAGGTGGTAGAATTAAGTCTGAAAAATCCGAACCAGTAAAGGCGAATCTTTCGGAAGAAATGCAGTGTGACCAGATGAATTATTTTTACGTGATGTGATCCCTGCAGCAGTAAACGATTCTCCTACGACTACTACACCGAAACTACCGAATTGTGATCGTTTTCATGATTCATATGCTCTGCCACTCAATATTAAGGCAGAAACAATACGCCATACCAAGTCAAAGTCAGAGTCGGGCTTGCACACGAAGTGTTCCCTACGATCGTACATGATTTAACACCAAAAATCACGCTTTTATGTATGGGTATATTATATATATATATTATATTGTTTGTACAGTCGAACAAAGAGTTTAGGATACACATCCGGTTGAATGAAAAGATGAACAGTCGAAATACTTTGACTTCTGGAAACAATTATAGTGTTGAGTATAGATTCAAACATAGTTAAGGATGTCTACTAGCTACTGAGTAAACAAAACCCTAACAAAATTGAATCAGAGGTTGTATTTAAAGACCATTCAGTTTTACGTTTAACCGGAAGTGTATCCTTTAACCTTTGGTTGACTGTACCTTTAATTATTTATATTAATTACACACTCTGTGAAAATTTCAGCTGCATGCCTATTACGGTTCATGAGATACAGCCCTGTGACAGACGGACGGACGGACGGAAAGACAGCGGAGGCTTAGTAATAGGTTTCCGTTGGCACTCTTTGGGTACGGAAAACTATAAATCAGTCCAATGCATTGAAAATAGCTGTGTTTATTAAAACCTAAAAAACCTAAATAACATTGAAGTCTATAATTATCATTCATTTCATATAAAATCGATAAATACGTATTGAATTTGAATTTAAAGTAAATGATGTTTGTATTGTTTTTTTACATATTTTTGGAATCGTTACAAAAAATGATAAAGCTAGATTTTATTCTACATCTTTTTATAACAATATCAAGTTTCTCCATAATCGGTTAAGCCATTATGGCGTTTTTAAAAAACTAACAGCAGCACTTCTCCATTTATATTATAAGACTTTTCAATCCTCAGATAATACTTATCGGACTGATAGTATAAATTCACGTTTGTCAAAAGACGGATAGCCATTGCCGGAGAATTATATCTTCTATCACAATTATCTGACTATAATTTTACTAATAAACATATGGCCTTACTTTATCTGATAGATAAGCAGAAGCATAAATAAATCAGTCGATTAGTTATCTGGCTGTTTATCTGACTATTGAAAAATCAGCCCAAGCAATACATTTGAACCATTGGATCGTAAAACTATAAGTCGCGCGCAGAAGATTTGATTTAAAGATTTTTTTCTTCAAGCAGCGTCTGTAGATTTTGAACCCACACAAACACAAAAATGTTCTGAAGTCGCCTGATAAAAGGGTTACATCAATTTGTCCAGCTTAAAAACATTCAAAATTTCAATCTAAGCCCGGAACTATTAACTTTTGACCTTGTACTTCATTTACAGTCTTGAAAAGCATAAAATTCGCATTTTCCTCCACTGGCTGAGTAGTGGGGGTCTGCTAAAATGGTGTTGTGTAAAGTAGTCTACACGTTATTTAAGGAATCAACCTTTACGTAGATAAAACTTTATCTAAATCGGGTAAGTCTTTCTCAAGTTGTATGGATTTAATTCCACTGGTCACCCCTCCAGTAACCTAAAGTAATGTATTTTGCCAAATACCTTGCAAGTATTATAGTATGTTATGGAGTGGTCCAATTATTGTTTTATTATAAACCTTAAACCCCACTGATCAACTCTCTGGTAATTTAGCGTGATGCTGAGTAGCCTACAAGACATGGAAGAATAAAGCTAAACGTAGATATAACTTTTTTTATGTAACCTGACATGGATAGCTCTAATACCACACAACTATCGTTACGATACTAGCCCATTATACCACAAACCGGAAGGAATTAGTGCCATTCCAGGATCTTCCCTTTATGAGCAAGGCTACATTGAGCTGGATGGAAAACACGGACGATTTGTGATTGCCGCTTCGACTATCTTTTCATTCAATGCGATGGTACCACAACCACCTAGTAAAGAAAGGGGACCTACAATTTTACATGGATTTCGAACCACCATGGTATTCGTGACGAAATGCATTTATCCAAATAAGATTTTTCAATGGTCTGATAATCAGTGATAAAACTATTCGATGAATTTATTTCCGCCGCTGCTTAACCATCCTTTGCAGTAAGCCCATAGTTGTATTAGCAAAAATACATTAAGATAATAGTGATGAGAGCTAAGATCATCCGGTAGTGACTATTGCCTATGAGTTATTGGCGCGATCGGATAAGGGATTCTTAAGTTATAAGCATTCGATCCCACGCGCACCCTTCATAGACTATAAGTATGTGAATAAACAAAATATATACGTAGGTTTAAGCTGCAACGAAATCGGATAATTGGTTCTCAAGTTAAAAGCGAAGAGGCAGACAGACGGAATCGTTGGATTTTTATGGCAGTAGTATTACAGATCTAAGTTTTAGTTAACGTTTCCATGACTTCAGTAGACCGCCGAATAAAAAGAGAGGATTTTTTCTTTCTCTACATAATTACTATTCAAACGAAAAATAGACAGTTTTTCCCCTTACTATCTCATATTGATCTTTATTGCTCGTCCCTTTAGTCATTCAGCATGATACAATATATAGGAAAAGTCAAGCTATATGTAAATATAAACCTTATAGAAATCGGGTAAGTGGTTTACAGACAGGCAGACGCCAGCCAGCGTTGGACTTGCCAATAGGCCGTATATAGGCGGCGGCCTAGGGGCGACATGTTTAAGTAAAGTATAAGTCCGTGGCTGAAGCAGACGTTAGATTTTATGAGAATACATATTTGATATATAACAGAATAACGTTGAAGAGTTGCTGCAAGATCAGTACACGAGTGTGACGAGTGACTCACGCCGCTAGACTCGACGCGACTCGTTTCCCGGTAGAGAAGTTCGCGGGAGTACTTGGGCGCGGCGTCGGCGTCGGTCGGTCCGCGGGTGATTGATATGAAACGATGTTTGTGTAGTGCAGGAGAAGCGCTCGTCAGTCGACGGCCGCGGCGGCGCTGCTGGCTACCGTCTCCTCGCGCGCGCCCACGATCGTAAAACTCTGCTATCGATAACACTATTGAGGTGAGAATTTATGTGCTCTTTGACGAGTTCTCGTCGACACGACGCACCGCGCCGCGCTCTAGAAACATTGCTGTTTATAACGTTAACAAATAAACGAGCGTGGGATATTTAACTCTCTTCTTAGAGCTTACATTCCTCCTCTGGTAAGTACGATCTACAGGGTGCACGGTGTTCATCTTCCTAGCTTCATGTTAAATCTTACAGATTGAGGAATGGAACTAATTTGCAACGTGGAAATATGAGCGCAACACAAGTTGTATTGCCGACAGCCTTAGGCATCGTGAGCACCAAAATATGGAAACTGACTAATGACGACCATATAGGGATTCTTGGTGTCGACGGCACATAGGTGTACGCGCGGGCACAAAAAATATACGATCCATTAGGTAAGAAAAGAACCAGCCTGGGAGTTGACCGTGGAAACCAAAAGTGGGTAATTTTTTTTTCGAATCCTGTGATTAACTTTATTAAAGGCTTTACAAAAATCTGTGTATACTGAATCCACTTGCAATCCCTTATCCACAGATTCAATCAAGGCGGTGGAATAACAAAGTAATTTGGTTGTTGTGGACTTTTTAGAAAGATAACCGTGTTGTTTGGGGGTAATGATTTGTTTGATGTGGTTGTTTATAATTGGACATAATATTTTTTCAAAGATTTTAGCAAAAGTGCATAAAATTGAAATAGGTCTACAGTTACGTCGTGTAAATATACGATAAACGATATAAACGAGATTTATGCTTTGATTTTAATAGTTTGATTAAGGTCGGGTTGCACATATCGTCGTACACGTCAACATCACCGTCAACGTATGATTAAAGACTGATCAAAATTTGCGTTGCACGAAACTTAAACATTACTTTGATCGCTGATGTTAACCCCTAATCGTAATCACTCCCGACCCATTGATCACCGTCAAAACCACGATCAAGTAATAATTCAAAGTGTAAAAAGTCCCTTTTTTTACATTTTTGCAGTCTTATTGCACCTTAAATAATAGGCAAACGTCGCCATTAATGGAATACAAACTTTGTTTTTAGCCTGGCACTCGGTTCCACGGATTAAAAATTTCGGCGCCAAATATATGTAATCTATGGTGCTACCAACAGCTGATAGCAAGCCGACATATTGGGCGCTAGTAGCGCCACCCCGCGGCTCTAAGAGCAACTGTTTGGTTTGTTAGTACGAATGATTGACGCTAGATGGTGTTGCAATTGTGTCTGTCTCTTTCTGATAATATACTGTGGAAGAAGGACAGAACTATGTCAGCTCAGGCGGTGCTGAGAGTTGCCATACAGCAAACATTTTTGCCGATTGTTTCGAGGGACTATTTGTGGTCTGACGCCTGGCAAGCTAACGTTGACGAAAATATGTTACGTGCAACGCAATTTCATATGATGGGCGATTAGCCGTCACATCATGGTCAAATGTAATCGGTAACGAATAACATTTTACGAGGCGTCGTGCACTCGGCCCTAAGTCTTTAGTATACCAATGGGGAAATTTATTACGGTTTTTTAGTAGTTTTGGAGTGAAGTCATAAATTAATCTACGAATATGTGTATACAATAAAGTAACCATTTCATCAACTGTTAAAGATGGTTTTAAGATGTTATGCCAGTCAAGCTTACTAAATTCTCGATTTATCATGTCATAATTAGCCTTGTGAAAGATATATTTGGGAATGTTTTTGGTTGTAAGCGTTCGCATGAGTGCAATTAGAACCTAGATCAAAGCATATTTCGAGAGGAGGATGATGCGTATCTACTTTACTTATAATATCCCCGCTGCGGCGTACTTGTAGTTGATTAATATCGGAGATTACAAGATCCAATATATTGTTGCTGGCATTGAAAGTGTCGTTGAATTGGGCTAACTGTTTAAGGGAACCCTGTCGTGCGCAGGGTGTGCGGGGCGGCAGCTGGCGGCGGCGGCGCCGGGCTGGTGGACGTGCGCGCGGCGTGCCGGCGC
This sequence comes from Incurvaria masculella, assembly GCA_946894095.1. Taxonomy (NCBI): domain Eukaryota; kingdom Metazoa; phylum Arthropoda; class Insecta; order Lepidoptera; family Incurvariidae; genus Incurvaria; species Incurvaria masculella. The sequence continues at coordinate 24,613,177 of OX335645.2, read as the reverse complement.
CGCGGCGGGGCTGCGAGCGCGGGAGGAGCAGGGCGCGTCCCCGCCGCATGCCGCGACGCCGCGCTGCTGCGCGAGGTGAGCCGCGGCGTGTCGCGCGGCGCCGCCGAGTGTGCGCACCAGTTCCGCGCCGCTCGCTGGAACTGCACGGCGCAGAGGCGCAGCATGCGCTACGTTCTGCTGGCAGGTACTGTGCCACCCTTCCCCGCTCCACTCATTTATAAAATCCTTGGAAGCTTGGAAAACTTACACCTAACAAAACATCAAATTCACAAATTACAATAAAATAAAAAAATAGCCTAACAAGTTGTCACAAATAAAAAAAAGGAATTGGAAAGGTGTGAGGGTGTGTGTGAGTGTTTCAGGTGTGTGAGGGTGTGTGTGTGTGTGTAAGAGAGAGAGAAAAAAAGAGGGTGGGTTATCTGTGATTTTTAGTCTGAACCAAAATAATGTAAATGAGAATAATATAACAAATAAAAAATATAAAAAAACCAAAACAAAAACAAAAAAAAACTTAACATAAAATTGCATTAAATTTATTTAATTTTAATTAATCCCCGGCCAAAGACGACAATACCTGTTTCTTGAAAGCAGGCTTTGTGCTACAAAATAAGTCAATGTGTCCAAATCGTTTGTTATAAGTATCACAAATTCTGATGATTGTAGCATTTTTGGTATAATTTTTCTGAAATTTGGGTATGTTAAGTTTACTTTAAGTATGTTAAGGTTCCCACCACTACTAATCTCAACATCTTATGCCAATGATTTCTAAGACCGACCGGCCAGATCCTTCTTTACACCATGTTTGAAGGACGTCAGCACGTACTTTGGGGAAAGTACCTCAGCAGGGAGCATTTCCCAATTTGCCTACCTACAAATAGAGGATTTACAGTATCAGTCGGTTTCAATTTGATGAATGTGAATGGATACTTTCCCTACCTCTGTCGTGTTAATATAAGGGTCGGAGGGATGGCGGTTTGTAGCTTGTAGCTCCGAAGAGTATTATCCATAGTAGAGATTATACAACTTCATCCCTTTGGAGTTGGAGGGTCTCTAAATTCTGAGATAACCCGGGGTTGTCGACGAGATGCAAGGCATGGCGATGTATCGAGTTCAGGAAGCCAAGCAGGTACAGATGCCAACTATGCAAGAACTTGCCTGATTCCTTTACGCCCGTTTCCAAACAAACGCTACAAAAATCCCAAAGTTACCTTTCGGTTACACCATATAAATATGCCATATAGCCGAAAGTTAGTTATCAGATTTCAGGTAACTGGTGGTGGTGAAAACAGGGGTAAGAGCTAGTTTTATTAAGAGTATCATTTCATTTGATTTATTTAACCTCTGGTAGTCAAACTAACTACATTAAATTACGTCCCAAAATCAATGGATTTAAAACGTATCAAAAGCCCATCCTTTTAAATTATAAAAAAAAAAAAAAGATTATTAGAATAATGCCCGATTGTGTCCGAAATTTATCTTTCAGTTCACGGTTTCGTAGCCTTGGGACAAGCTCTAATTGTCTCTTGTATCGAATACCGCAGGTTCGTGTGCACTTTTTCTTTCTGCTTGGGTAGGCCTGCTTCTTTGAAGTGGAATATTTTTCTCAAAATCGGAAAGACATGCGAAGACTTTGCTGACTAGTTGCGTGATGGCAACATCGTGTAGGCGATTTCTAAGCCTACTATATAATCAGAGCTTTCGTTTGTTGCGTCCAGGGGAGCTTATCCATCTGACTCCTAAGTATTTAAAACATTCTACGCGTTATTCTAGAGCGCAGCAAGAGCAGTCATGATAATTAGCACTATCCAGCTATATTGCACGTTGGCTGTCAAAAAAACGTAAGCAAAGAGCCTTCATATCGAACAAATATACCGGCACTTACCTTCAATGTAATTTCCGGAAAAATAGATTATCGATAACTTTATAGAATGTTGTGTGAACGTGTGGCGGCCCTACGCGGAGCGGCGGTGGCGGCGGCGGAGGCGGTGCGGGGACGGTTGGGTGAGGCTCGGTTTGTATAAACTCAAGGTTTTTACGACCGGACTGCAGTCAGTCAGATTTCATTAGCGTAAATTAAGTGGTATTTGTCAAAATCGCGTCTGAACCTAAAATATTTATAAACTCATCTTCGTGGCGTTTAAAATCGAATTCTTAAGAATTCTACGTCTCCGATGGACCTTTATACAATAATTTAGTGCTGAGCAAAATAATTAACAAAAGCACACTCCGTCGGTTTATGGCAAATAAAATTCACGATGCGGACCCGCGCTGGAGCGCGCTGCTTTATTTTTGTTTAAAGTTCACTGATCACAATAAATAATTATGACATTTGGGAACTTAACTATCATATCTTTAAACTTTTCAATGAAATTTTTGATTCGATATCAAATAATTTAGTTATTGTTATGGAATTCAGTGATACATAAATGTCGTTATAGACTACAAGTGTGATAGGTATGTGAATTACAAATAACATTAATACTATAATTAATTAAATTAATAATAAAAGTTGTAATACTTATCCTCAATCTTTCAAGCATACGAAAACTTGTAATCGCTATTGTAAATATTATACAGTAAACGCTAGCTGATTAGATTCGGTTAGTTTAGAATAGGATAGACTTAGTTCGGTAGATTTTCTGAGATAAGCCTAGTTACATTATGTAATTCCCTATATACGGTTGCATGTTTCCGTTTTTGTTTCCATTAGCTTTATATTATACACTCGGATTTGTCAATATCCTTTCTTACCAGTAACTCTGCGAAGAGGGTCCGCCAAGAAAGTTCGCTAGGTTTTGTCATTTATTTTTCATTTATACTTACTTACAAACTAGTTCGTAATGCTTGATAGATAGATACTTCTCACAAATAGCATCATTTGTACGTACATTGGTGGATAGACAGAACTGATAACCAGATCTACTTATAAACTTAAACAATATTAAGTTTCATATATGGACCACCGAATGAAGTCGAAAGAATGTAACCCACTATCTTTCATACCGCGCCTCACCTCGTCTTCCTGAGTGGTAAGATTTGGAAAATAAGGCCGTCATATCAAGAGATTCAGTTACTGGACCATATCCTTTCAAACTAGATAATATCTGAGAGTCCCTACAGTCAGAAAATACGAAGTCAGATTTGAAAACAGTAGCCGCCATAAATAACTGTATAATGTCAGGACGGAATGATTTTAATAATAATAATAATAATAAATTGTTTATTAGATGAAACGTATACAAACATTCTTAGAGTAGACTTAATATAATTGTACAAGTGTCAGTTTCATCTAATGGGCCACCATATTGCCTTGAGGCAATCTCTTCCTGGCCACCCATTAGATTCAACAACATAATTTAGGTAGATGAATACGTCAAGTAAGCATTAACTTAAGATTATTAACTTATAATTTTACATACAATCGATAGCTGAGGATTCCTGCGTTCAGAAAGTACCAATCTGTACTCAGATTTGATTTTTTTTTTTGGAGACTTGTTTTAAAGTACCTATAGATTTTCATTCGCTGATGAAAGAATCTCACCCACTCTCTTCCATACCGCGCCTCACCTCATTCGCCCCTAAATCCATCGAAAATATGTGTGTAGTGTAGAAAACATAGTAACAAAAAAAAAACTATCATTGTTTATAACTCGATAGAACGAAGGTTTTTATATCAAAAAACGTTTTAATTGAGCTGCTGCTGTGGCCCCGATCGCACAGCTCGATAGCATTATTACAGATTCTGTGGCTAGAGGTCTTCTGTGCCTATACCTACTGTTGTTCAGATAGTAAATAGGTACTAAGTATGCACAAAATAATAGCTTTCTGACCCGCTGGACGCATCCGAGGCCAGTCCAGTAGCTAATTATAATGCTCTACTCGTACTCTACTTCCGACTGTATGCGCGTGCCGCGGAGTAAATTCATTTGTTCCTAAGCATACCTAACCAATCGATTTACAATTAATTGTATTGTGTAGAGCTTGCTGATAGATGTTTACAAAGCACACGTCTCTATTACTCACGCCACCGCACAGCCTCCTCCCCTTCCGCTCCCCCGCCACCACACACCCGACGCCGCACCGCCGCGCCGCCGCCGCACCGCCGCGCCGCATGCCCGACAACAAATTAGGTTAAAAGCCTATAAATTGATCACGTCGATGCTCTGCCACCCAGAGCACACACGCACACATTCAGCTCACACACACTCACGCACCCCCGCCATACAAGTTTGAATTAGTCTCAGCATTTTTATTCCGAGGGGACAAGATGCCCGAGTACAAAGTATTCGAAGCGTGTACAGCCGCACCGAAATATCTGCTCGTCGCTCGAAATTTTGTTCGAATCTTAACAAATAAAATCATTGACCCTTTCGGTAAAAAGGTTCCATACGTAATGATTGAAGTTATAAAGATTGTGAATGCAATACATCTTGCAAAACTGGAACTGATAATAACGTGTCGTATTTTTTTGTCTTAGTACAAATAAAAACAAGCTTAATTCGAATCAGACTACTTATTGAATAATTTGAGCGTACGTAAAAATCTCTTTTATAAAATCATTTCAAAGATTTAGTTTCGGCCATCTTATAATTATACACTGGGGAAAAGAGGGCTGACCGCTAAAATTAGCATTACTTACTCCTCAACATAAACACCACAGATGGCCAGATGAAAATATTATAGTTATTCTTAACAAGTTTTTCGGAAAGAAAAGTAATCTACTTTGTGGCACGTCATTTTAGTCTGAGATTCTGTGACGAAATCTTATTTATAATTTAAGGTTCATTGGTTTTGTTGTAATAGTAATTTTATACCGTTAGATGGTGCTATTTTAATTTTTACATCTACATGTAACGGCTAAATTAAAACTAATTCACGAAAATCAACAATTCATGCCAATCGCCCGGTATAGTCTTGGTGCAATCTCATCATCAACCTCTCTCAACCATATTTTAGGAAAATAGCCAGTAGCACCAAGAAAAAAAATTTTTAACCTTTGAACTTCTTTCATGAACTACTTTCTGTCATGAACTCCTACAGTGACCTGATCACATAGTTCGTTTTAAGTTTTATGAGTTCTATACACTTTGACAAAATTAACTAAAATTCAAAATTAATCGTGTTAAGAACAAGGATAACGAATTATCATTCGATTTGATAACATGTTATGTAGTGAATAACTATATTAGGTAGGCTGTAGACTTTATAGGGAATAATAGTGGAATGGAGTTAGCATGCATTATATCTGTACTATTGATACCCAAAAATATAATTAGGTAAACTTTTGATAACCCAAATTACCGAACATATAAAGTATTTTTATTAGAAAAATTAACAGAAATATATAATAGAATACAAATAAAGAATTGTTCACAAGAATCAAACTAATGACAATTTCCAAAAACAATGCTTGCATCGAAATAAATTTAAAAACCAATTTCTGTCTGCTACCTTTGTTACTGCAAACAAACCTAAAGTACGTTCGAGTTCAACGCTCAACCTTTGAGCTCCGGTCTTTTGGTCATCTGTATACACTTATTTTGAATCGATAAAAAATCTCTTAATTGGTTACCTTCATTAGTAAGTTGGTGCATTTCTCGGATTGCATCCTTTTTCTATGTCAGAACTTTATCAATGAAAAAGGCGGGGGTCGGCGCGGCGGCGGCGGCGGCGCGGCGGTGGCGGCGGCGCGGCGGCGGCGGCGGCGGCGGCGCAGGGCGTGAGAGGTGACAGCCAGTTCGCTTCCCGCCAAATTGGCAGCGTGAAGTCACTATCTTCATAACTGCTAATAGTCAAAAATCTAGCCAATAATGTTCACAATTTAGCAGGGGGTGTTGCAAATATATCGTAAACAGGTATTCCTAGGCATATTTGGAGGAAAAAAGTTGGATATCATTTTTTAGTTCGACTCAAAAAACGTAGTTGGGACTGAACATAGATGGTTAATACCACACCTGAATCATGCTCGCTGGCTATCGATCCATCTCAGGAACCTGGTGAATTTGAAAAGCAACCACACCGATTAATTAGCCGAATGTTTTATTATTTCGAGCCGAAAAGTTTGAAAACCAGTCGTAGTGGATTAAAATCAAAGTGTCAAGTTTAGATGGGAGGCAAAGAATGGTCGAGAACCTAATGTTTCTTGATCACTGAACTAATCGGTTGCATCGAAACATTCGCTCTTCAGAACCAACATACATAATAATATATCGGTATTACCGAGGAGCGAATAACAAGTATGTAATGATAGTATCTATCTATGGAAATTGGAATAGGTATTGCACTTTCCAAACGATCCATAATCGCCTTAGGAAGGCCAATGTGACGAGAGGTCGATTCTAGGTCGCTCAGTGAAATAGCTCGACCTAGTCGCCGCAGAGCATCCGCAGCCCCACCGCCCGTAACGTGCCTACGTTTTCATCTTTATCGCGAGTGATTCCTAAGGTTTTTTTAAGGAAGTCGAAAAAATCCACCTCTTTACTTATCTCGAGCGCGGCCATTAGCTCGGCCCCGCAGCCGCCGCTCAGCTGCTCGTAAAGATTACGGAGGAGATAGGGGGCGCTACCGGTGGCTGGTGGCGGGTGGCGGGGCGGAGGGACCTCACACGTCTCGTGTCCTGCGAGCCCGGCGATGTAGCGCCGCCCTCGCCCTGCTGCCGCGCACGAGTGGCGTACTCGGTACTAACTGGGTACCTACCACATGGGATATATGGAAACCAGTACCATAAATCGTTGGCATTCTCGGTAGCATATCTAGAGAACAAATTTCCCCAACCGTGTGGATAAACATCATTCATCCACATAGCACACTCATAGTAGGTGGCACATCTCCTTTCTTTTGATCTGAGGTCCTCGCGATCGGTCAATGGGGATGCTATAAGATAAATGACCGAAGGACAAGTCGTTATGAATAACAATCTCCTGCCAGCCCCGCCCCGCGTCGCGCCTCGCCTCGCCGCCACTCCAATTCGATGCCTTTTTTAATTGCGCTAGCTAGGCGAGAATTGAGGGATGGTTTTAGCAGTAATCCTGTCAGGAAAAATATCGCGATTGTTATTAGAAAAAAAAATTAACGCGACATTTTCATTAATTTATTTATTAAAAGGAAAACTCACAGCTAACAAAACAAATTACGCAAAATACACTAGAATTAAAAATAAGCCTAACCAGTTTTCACAAATATAAATGATGCTATTAATCGCTCTTATATGGGAAGGATACTGAGATCAATCATTAATGCCACTAAGATTGTGTTATCGTCCTGTACTTGTGCTAAAAATATCTCCCAAATGACTCCTTCCCTACATGTATCATAAGATAAAAGTAAACCACGCTAGCGGCCGGCTGTCGGCACGAAGCGCACCTGCCTGTGTGTTGACCGACCAATGTATGCCATAAATACTGCTGCACAGCTTTCCTAATGACTATTCATCCGGGGTCCGAACTCTGTCGCCCCCGCGGCCGCGGAGCTAGCACCGCAGTTACACAAGATGGCGGCGGCGGTGGCGGCGGTGGCGGCAGCGCACTCGCACGCATGCGTCCGCGTTAATTACATGATAATTGCAAGAACAAAAGTCGTCGGCACGAAGCGGCCGCTCTAATAGAGATGCACTCCGAGCGGGGCCGAGGGGGTAGTGACGGGGGGGGGGCGGAGGTGAACCCGCGAGGAGGCAGCGGTCCCAGGCTGAGGTCCCTTCTTAAGGTGGCCCAACCCGGCGGGCCTAACTCATTCACGGGCATGGTACAAAACCGTGCTGTTGCGCTCTGGGACCTTCTCTGTTTCAAAGAATAAGACAGGCTCCTTGATGAGGAAGATGCAACATGTCCACAAAAAAGACAATGTGCATAGCGTAAGATTTGGTAAGATTTACGAAAATTTTTATTTCAAAACGACTTATAGCTAAAAGTGAACCACGACCGCTGTAGTCAAAAATCTAACAAAAACCAAATAGATTATAAATCTTGATTAAATAAGCTATGTCTGATAACTTATCTTTTTAAGATGTTCTTACTTTATCATTGCGTAATCCAACTCCAAAGTTATTATATAAAACGCGCGAAAAATTCGAACTTTCGGACCTTATAACTTAGAAACCAAACACAATTTTACAATGCCAATGGTCATCAGACATCTAGTTCGATCAAATAAAGCTATTTTGAGCAAAATTTTGGATCTCTGACAAGAAATATGGGCGTGATCTTCTTTCCCCTTTTGTATGGGGAGATGAGCGGGATGGGCCACCTTAAATGTATTAAATGCCCGCTACCTATACTTGTAAGACCTATAATGCCTACCCGTTTGCACCCGGTCTTGCAAAAACAATGCAATTTAAAATCTTACCTGTTTCCTTTAAAATATGAACATTTTGAATGATGCACATAATGCCTTTTTTTGTCTGTTCTATCCGAGTTGTAGCTGCAGGTACGGTACCTACCATTTCATACGGGCCGCATATTACAAAACATCGTTTATCTTATGCGCGTTTGCTTTATATACTGTAGGATGTGGTATTTTGGTGTGTGTTTTTTGTGGTGTTATGTGGGTTGGAATGTGGTGACTGTAAGATGATCGTATCATTTTAGGATAGTTTAGGTGAGTATCAATTTCAGCCTGAAGGTCTTCACAAAGGCCGGCTCCGGACCTATGGAGTGCAGCGGCGAGAAGATCAGATCCAAGTCGTGGATAAAGAAGTGCCTCGGAGAACTCAGTCGGGATGATAGGTCAGGGTTCGAATCGTTAAAATAACACACCCTACAAAGTCAACTATGTGAGAAGCCTTTTCCCTGTTATTCCGGGAGGTCACGACATTTTTGGTCACGATAAGGTAAATGGCTGAATCTGGGTTCACATGTTAGAGACCAACCCTCTGATGCTAAATATGTCGGTCTGCTTGCGCCAAGTGGTTGCGTTTTCTAGATTGGCTATATAAAATAGATGCTGGTATGTACCTGCTGATGAATATACTGATTATCTGGAAACATTGATACCTATTAATTATACAACAATAACCAGACAATCACTTAATGAAATACTTAAATATACCTAAAGTTATATCTGTAACCTAAATCGCCTATAACTACTAAATGCAACCAAAGATTTGTTCAGTTTTTGTATTGCTAAACAAGTATGTATTGATACTTTCATGCTTCGTTATTTGCATCCATTTACCTTATCATATGTATTTTTTGTCACCATAACTACTTTTTCAGGCGCCTACGTAACGCAACCACTTGGAACCGGCAGAATGACACATTTAGCTTCAGAGGGTTGTACTTTATCCCGTGAAGCCAGTTTCAGCCATTTACGTTATCGTTACCATTTTTGTCGCGACCTCCTAGTCTATGTGGTATTAGTCAAGAATCGTGGAAAATCTGAATATTAGAACTGATTTTGAACTTGGCCGAGACTACGGATTGATCCCACAGTGGAAGACATGTAACTTGAGGAAGAATTTAAATAAACACAAAATGCGGATGAATGGTCATTTAATTGAGATCAAACTATGCAGGGGTGTGTTAAATTTTGTTACATTGTTTATTGTTTATTCATCATCCACAGGCAGCACACTGCACTCGGATTTGTCATATTTTATCATTAGCCAGTTCAGCATTCACGGCGAAGATGAACTGGCAAGAAACTTCGCTGATTTTTTTTTTTTTCATTCGGGTATTATACCCTCCGGAACGCGTGTCGAACAGGATCAGCTAATCGGCCCTGGACAGCACCGCAAGTCGAAGGCACCAAACAGCTGGGCTGGTGAATCCGCAAAAGCAGCGATGACAGGCTCTAGCCTGGTGGCGAGGAGTGGAGTAGAATAGCAGGTTTGAAGGCCGACTCTGCTAGTCGCGGGCCCAAAGCACCACGAACGACATCTCAGCTGGTCGCGGGCTCAAGGCACCACGAACGAGGACTCAGCAAGTCGCAGGCCCCAGGCACCACGTCCGACGACACTTCACTGCACTTAAAGCCCCTTAGCTGAGTGAGCTCAAGGCTCCACTAAAGATCCTTGGCTAGGTGAGCTCAAGGCTCCACTACAGAAAATGCTTATTCTTCAAATCTTGAAATTAGGAAGGCTCCTTCTTGGGAGCTACTTTTCAAAACCCCAGACTACAGCAGTGAGTCATATCTCGCACATATTCTAAACTCTCAAAAAATTTTCATTTATATATGGATGGGGATCAACTCGCGCTGAAGGCGTCCCAAGGATTGCTTCGCAATCCAGGTCGCTGGTTGCGACGAATACTTGGAAACTTGCTGCTGCACGGAGCGGTGACCGAGGACGAACTGCCTGGCTTATCTTTCTTGGCCTGAAGTGGAGTGACTGGCCTTTGTTTTTCAAGACTTGGAAAAGCATCCAGATTGGTCAAGTAATGTCGTAGGCGCCTTTCCATTGGAACTGGACCAATGGAAACGAGCCTACGACATTCCTTTCGTTGTCACCAAGTGCTTTATTTACATCGACACTAAAAGGACCGTTATTACTAAAGTGCTGATTATCTTGTTTTTTTTTATGTGACTGGACATGGATGGCTAATACCACACCTTCTGTCATGGTATTAGCCTAACACACCACATGGGAACTAGGTGCCATGCCAGGACCTTCCTTATATTGCACGGCTACATTGAACTGGATGGAAAACACGGACAAGTTTCATTTCCGCTTCGACCATCGTTCATTCAATGCGATGGTACTAACCCGGGCGGGATTAACCCTACCACCTAGTAAGTAAGGAAGGGGACCTACAGTTTAACGTGGAATCCGAACCACGGCCAGCCTCTCTCAACGGTCGAATGGTCACCCATCCAAGACCAGACCGGACCCAGCGTTGCTTAACTTCGGAGAGCGATCGCCGAAGTGTCGCGTCACTGGGCTATTGAGGCTGACTAGTATTGTACTAGTATTGATTGTAAGCTGCTAAGAAAGACCCTTAATATGTGGCGGTTAAGCTAATTAGCAGTAGCTAAAATGGGCCTTTAGTCATTAAGTAAAAAAAAACACCTAACTAATACATGTGCCAGATCAGAGGATCTAGTGAATGTATGTATTGAATATAGAGTAACCGTTAAGGCTGTTAAACCATATAAAGTTGTTTGCACACATAACGCAAAAAGTATTGCACTTTAAGCCACGAATTAATAATAAAAGTTTAATATAGTCATATTACTTGCAGCGGAAACAATTTCACAATTTCAGGATTATTGGTTTTGTTACAATTTATTTAAATACGATTTTTATTTAACAGCGCCATCTAATGGTGTAAAACTTCTAATCGGCAATTACAACGAAACCATTAAACCTGAAATTGTGAATATGTTTTTGCTGCAACTACTATGGCTATATTTAATAATTTTGACAAATTCTTGCCTTAAAGTGCAATACTTTTTGCGTTCTGTGTAAAAAAAACATTGTATGGGTCGGAACATGCTTAAGACCTGATCTTATGAGAATTTGGTGCACTGATTGAATTAACTTGTTTTTTAGGTTTAACGAAGCCCTTGGAAAACTTAACTATGGAGAATTTGGAGAGGTTATAAATTCCTTTAAGCAGTCACTGGCCCTAAGCTCCATTTGAACGGTATAATTGAAGGTAAAAGTCACTGTGGGGCTGACATAACTGCATAGCGGTTAAAGGCCTATTACATCGAATAGCTCCCGCAGTGGGCGTTGAACGAACTAACATTTGCGAATCTGAGCCCCTCGTCCCACTTGTCACCTAAATTGGCGTTTACGCTAAACTGATCGACTAGCGTTTTCAAAATGTATGGAGAAATTTAAGAGCGCGCGCCGCGAACTAACATATGATATTCAGAGACTATAGTCCCAGCTGTCACCCAAATTGGCGTTTACGGCAAACCGATCGACTGGCGTTTTCAAATGTATGGAGAAATTGAAGAGCGCGCGCAGTGGTTAAGCAAACGAACATTTGTAAGTACGTTTTTATATAACTTTGATGTTACGTAAAGGCCAATTTAGGCGAGAACTCGGACTGACCATTCTTATTTATTTATTTATTTATTTATTAAAAGGAAAACTTACAGCTAAAAAACAAGTTACACAGAATACACTAGAAATAAAAAAATAAGCCTAACAAGTTTTCACAAATATAAATGAAACTATTGATCGCTCTTAACTATAGTACATGGGAAAGATATGGATAGAAAGAGAGTGTATTAGGGCGTGTGTGTGTGTGTTTGTGTGAATGGGTGTGTGAAATTGTTGTCGTGCGTTATGTATGTGGGTATATCCAAATTCCTAAAAATGTATGCATGTTTACGTTTTGAACGTATTTGCAGGTTACGTACTGAATTTGATTTGACAGCTAACGTATCGTCGCCGTAAATACGTGGATGTTGCCGTTTACGCCGACTCCGCGATTTCATACAAATCGGTAGTCCGAGTTTTATTTTGACAGGTCGAGGAAATTAAACCACAGAATAAGTAGAATCGCTTAAATTCACGTTTTTACTCAGTTAGTTCCGTAAACGCCGATTTAGGTGAGAACTCGGACTGACCATGCTGATGGGTGAGGGCCGTCGAAAAGTGGACAATAACTGAAAGGGCAAAAGGAAAACATGCGAGTGGACGGTGTCGTATCGCGTCACGCTGCCTGCGAAGGTACGCCAGACGTCCGGGGAACGAGTGAGGAACGACTGTTCCATTTAAATGAGGCTCCTAAGCCGCAAACAAATAAATGAGACGATAAAAATAGTTTCGGTGACAGCCCCGAGGGTGGAGTGAAGTGCGCGCCGCGCGGCGAGGGGTGATGAATGCGCCGCAGCTCGGCGACTCCGGCGCAGCTCGTACGTCGCGCGTCGCTCGGCCCCAGCACAATGGCTGCAGGTTGACAGTGAAGCAATTGCGGATTGCGGAGGGCGCACGCAGCGGGCCTCCGCGCGACGGACAGCCGCGCCGCCGCGATGGACAATTCTCTCTTATTCCGAATTTATTGCGCTAACTATAGGAATTATTCCAAGCGAGATTACGTAGATATCTCATTCGCCTTTGTTCCTTCAATCAGCGAGAGCCCGAAGGGTTGTGCTCCTGTCTCGGACGTCACACATTACCTACGCCTGCAGCGTGTTCTGCGAACGTTGAGTCGGAGCGACGAGGTGACGTGCGCCAGCAGCGGACAGCGGTAGGCAGCGACGGCGACACTCGCCTTATTGATGCTGTCGAGTGCGATCACTCACTCAATAAACATACCTATTTTCGCCGATGTCGATCTATTTCAGGAGCCGAATTATTTTGTTTGAACACTATAATAGCGTAAAAACGTATCGTGCCGGGTGTATTTGAGTGTCTGAACGCAGCAAACGTAACGTATGTTTTTGTCCACACCATTGAGCACACAAATAGAACTAACATTTGCGAGTCCGGTTTTGATTTGACAGATTACGCAGCTTCGCCGTAAATTCGTTGACGTTGCCGTTTACGCCGACTCCGCGATTTCAGACAAATCGTTAGTCCGAGTTTGATTTGACGGGTTAAAGAAGTAAAACTCGTATGGGATTGACGTATTTACGTAACTTCGAAATTCCGTAAACGCCAATTTAGGTGAGAACTCGGACTACCGATACAGGTAGGGAAGGTTGACGGGGGTCTACACGGAATATTTCTGCGTTAAGTTGTTAAGTGAAATGAAAGGTGTTTGGTGTTTTTTAGTGTTCGTTGTTTCTTAGTGTTAATCGAAACTCATTTGTACGGCTTCAGCATAGCCAAACTACTTAACTGTAGCTAGTTCGCTTGCGATTTCGTGCGCGTAACATCGAATGTTCGTTGCACGAAATAGCGTCCTGTGAAGTTCTTACGTGTTCTTATGTATTGTCACGTGTCGTTGCAACTCTAGAAAACCAGTAGTAAAGCAAATTAGTAATAGAAGTCACTCGCCGGCGCTACCACTTTTGCGTGTAAACGCCGCCGCCCCCATACCAACTAGTTCGGTTTCTACGTAATCTCACCCTTCCATGCTCGCTAAAAGCAGTATTTAAACCTTTGCCCACTGCTCTGACCGCTAAATTATTTTTTAATAGGCACAATGACTGAACTATTAAGGTCGGCCCGTAAGCATCAGAAAATTTCGCCTCCCATACAAACGTAGTCACTATCACTTCACTACATACATAGTATAAAACAAAGTCGCTTTCTCTGTCCCTATATCACTATATCCCTATGTACGCTTAAGGTGGCCCAACCCGGCGGGACTAACTCATTCGCGGGCACCACGTTACAAAACCGTGCCGTTGCGCTCTGGGACCTTCTCTGTTTCAAAGAATAAGACAGGCTCCGTGATGAGGAAGATGCAACATATCCACAAAAAAGACAATGTGCATAAAGTCTTCTATCCGCAGTTTTTGCATATGGTCAGATTGTATGGGGTGGGATGGCCAAATCAAATATGGATTTTTTAATCAAAGCACAAAAAGTACTTCTGATTTAGATTAATTGGCAAGAAATCCTTCAATTACCAGTCTGATGTATTGTTTAATGAATTACATCTGCTTGCTGTGCGACAACTATAAATAAAAAAGATTATTCTAGATCAAATAATGAGATTGAAGCCATTACAACGAAAAACATCATTTGCAGCAACTACTTGTATGTAACACAAAAAAAAATTACTGCATCATCCAGTTACATCCCGCGGTTTGCGCAAAAATTCTATACATAATTGGCCTCTATAATATACAAACACATAACAAAATTCATTCAAAATTTAGGCACAAAAAACCCCACATGGAAAAAATCATTCTCAATTGATGGTTGAGGTTGGCAAGAGTGTGAACAAGCCCTTGCCCAATTCCCACCCAAATACAAAAGTACACTTACATACACTATAAAAATACTTATTATTACTATATCTATCGGAATGGTTTTAACCCATATAGATACAGTCAAATTTGTTAATGTTGTATTTTGTATGAGTATTTTGAATGCTATAAATAAATGTATACAACACTATTCCCTATTAAATACTACATGGGAATTATTTCGCGCATTCATCGCTTACGCTAAGGCATTTTGACTCCGATAGTTGGGATATCAACCTTAGATGAAAAACCTTCCTTTTTCATCTAAGATATCAACCTAATTGCTGTCGTCACCAAAGTAGATTGTAGTAAAATACACTAGACTCAGTCCGGATTAAACTTGATATTTTGCAAGTATTTATTGTGTACAACTTTACCGATATCTCATTAATTTGATTTACAATGAAATCTAGAATGGCATTAAAATCTTAGATGAACATTTTTTTTCGAAATCAGACGAATGTTCTGAAAATGGTCTGAAAATTCGGCTGAAGCAGCATTCCAACCTGCGACATTTGTGGGCGACATGTCCATTGCTCTGGCCAAGCCTCAAGAAGAAGTTCAGCTTAGACGGTTTTTTATATTTTCAATAAAAACTAATGCAGAACGTCATCCCACACGTCAGTCAAAAATCATTTACAAAAGTTGGTCTGCGTTTACTCCATACGAATGCGGTGATCAAAGTGTGTCCTTTTTCCTTACAACGGTACCCGAGAGTATATAATATCCACAGCCGTAAATATATTACGGTCATGACATTTTGTTGGAAGACGACTTGTTATGCGACGGAAGCTTCGCACCGCACCGTCTCCATGTTGCGCCGTGAGTAGCTGCGTCCAGATTCCGCTTCGATTTATTCGATAGTCCACGGAGTGCAATCGCGTTGAATAAATCTCAAATAAACGGATGAGATGACGTCCTGGCGGCCGGGGGCGAGGGGTGAGGGGCGAAGGAGCGGCGGCGGCAGCAGATAGCGTGTAGATGCAGCGACGAGAAGGAATCGCCCGTTCCTGCGAGATCATCTCGATTCAAAGCCATATGTGAAATTGTTGAGGGTTTTGCAATTTTAATTTTATTTATAAGCTTCGACAGACGTCCTCGCTAGAGTCCGATAAGCTCCGAGAAGTCGCCCCGAGATATCCATCTGAGTATGTAGCGCGCTCCTCCGCTACCGCGCCTCTCCCACGTCGCTGCCGCCTTCGCCGCTGCGTCCTCTTATAACGGTACACCCGGTCCTTGTTTTGTGGTGGTTTCTGCTTTTATCCATTTCTAATCAATGTCGGTTTTGACGCTTCGGTAACATATCACATGAACAATTTATTTGGTTTGCGAAACACATAAAATTGTATATGTAATCATTTCATTTCATTTTTATTAGGTATTTTTGGTATACAATCATACACTTAGACACGTCAAAAAAGGTAAATAATAAAATCACGATAAGAATAGTATAAAATCGATAGAATTCAAAATTGTTAAATAAATTATCAAAATAAACAATTCAGAATATAGATTAAAATCATAATAAAAACAATACAAGTTTACTCAATCAGTTGGTCGACGTAGATTTGTTTCAAAACAATTCCAAAACGAATGCCGTTAAGGTTCCATACACTAACCTCTAATATGTTGGGATTATTGTAATTTTATCTCAGCAGCGTTTGTAAAAAAAACACCCGTAGAAAAAAAAACAAAGATTTCTTAATGAAAAACCGGTATTGGTGGCTGTGCTGAGTACCAAAGGTGCTCAGAAAAGGAAATAACACCTCTCCTAGTGAGACTACGCACCATTCCAGAGGGTTTGCGGACTATCGCTGAGCTATCGAGCTTGTTCAAACTACGCTTGAAGACTCCCAAGTCATGTGTATGAGTAAAGGCACCCGCCGACACTACATTTCCATATGTGACTACAGTATTCTATTACCTGCCCTTTCTGTGATTAATAAAGAAGTAGTAGTTGTACCGGTAAAAATAACCTTCTGCAACGGTATAGGATCCCCAGTTTCTGTGATGCAATTTTGGCTTTGGCTTCAATAAAACGCCGAAAACCCACGTCTTTGGAGATATTGCAGCCGAGTAGGTCCAGGTTATCCGAGACAGGTGAGATGTTACTTTGGAAACTTGCTAGCAGCGGAAAGAGTTCTACCTTGGCAGAGAAAACACAGCATTGTATCTTGCGAACGTTGAAGGCGACAAGGTTCTTCTGGCCCCAGTTGGCTACTTTCTCAAGAACAGTGTCCACTTTATTTACCACAGAACGATGCGCCTCGATGGGCTGTGCATCTCTGCTCCTCCAATCCCCGACAAACCCCTCATGCATGCTCCGTGCTGCTCAGCGTAACTCTGTTTCATGGCGTTAATCATTAATGAAGATTAAAAATAGCGTTGGTGACAGCACTGTGACACCAGCCCCCCCAATCAGGAAGTCGTCCGAATTCGTACCGTTGGCGTTTTTATAAGCATTACCAACGTATAAGGAGCGGTCCGACAGGAAGTTGGCGATCCATGAGCAAAGTTTGGATGAAATACCGAAGTACACGAGCTTGCCTAGTAGGCCCCGCCGGTACCAAACACGGTCGAAGGCTTTGAAGATGTCCATTGCGACTCCGAAGTTAGAAGATCTCCTATTGACCGCGTTTTTCGCAAACTGTACTGCTTTTCATTCAGGAGTTTATTCGCCTTTAAGTACGCCAGGAGCTAACTGTTTATGAGGCGCTCCATAACTTTCACTTCCATAACTTTTAAATGTATCGCTATGGGCCGATAGTCGGAGGGGTTCGTTATGTCGCCCTTTTTTGGTACCGGTTGGACCGAGGCTCTCTTCCAGCAAGAGCGAACGATACCCCAGGTGAAATAAAGAAGAAAGAGACGGGTGATTATCGGTGTCAACTCAGTGGCACCCAAGAAGGGACTAGAAAAGCTGATCTGAGAGAGTTTTGTTTTAGGAAATAAGTTTTTTCCAAATAAAGTTCTGGTTCCCCATGTTTTGATTCGTTTCACTGAGCTACGCCACCCCTTCTTGAGCACAATGCCAGGAATTTCGTAGGACCACTACTCTTCGAAGTGTCTAACGTCCTCAAACATTCGAATACCAGTCTAGGAAGGATGCATCCTCAGCTCCTTCATCAAAAACTCACAGTATGATATCGAGGAAAAGATGTTTCCTACGTGCACTAAACAGCATACGTTTCAACGTATGCCTCCCGTATCAAACTAATTTAAAGAAGAGACATATTTTTGGAGAATATGTGAGCATTACAATGCAGAATTGCACGTTGATCTCCTTGCAGAAGTGAACGGCGAGCGGTGAGCGGTGAGCGAGGAGCGTGTCGCGGCGTGCGTGGCACGGCGCGGCGGCGGGAGCGTCCACTTACGCTTTCACGTTCCCTCGATGAACACTTCCAGAATCAGGAATCCTGCGCGCGCACGTTGCAATTTATCGATCGAAGACGTGAATGACGCGTGTGTGACGAAATATTCTTGCGCTACAAAAAGCTCCGACAGGCTATCAATGTGTGAATCAATTTTACGCTTTCGTTTCGATCGACTTCAGTGATCGATAGCCGCGCCCGCTCTGAATTATTCAATTGATACGAGCGCGAGCATTCCGTTCGGCGCACGCGCCCCTCGAACCGCCCCGCGCCGCCCCTGCACTGTGTGCCAAGCTATATAGAACCGTTGGTCAAAATTATTTACCTCTTTAAATTGTGTTTTAATGGACATGAAGAAGTTGTAACATTTTTCTTTATTCCTTAGTAATTTAGGTAATGTTGAGAGATATTGGCATATTTCGGCAGTGTTGTGGCTTTTCTCCCGGGAAAATTATAATAAAATATAAATTATTGTCATTAAAATAAGAAAAGGGCTCATTCCCTTGAAATTATCTTGATATTCGTGGAAACATTTTTCATTCGTGTATAAAATTCTTGGCGGGAAATCCTTATTATAATTCAAATAATGCTTAAAGTCTCAGGATAAGAGCAAGAGCCTTTATACTAGAAGAACTAATATAATTTATTAAATAAATGCAAAATAACACCAAGTATTAAAGCGTATATAAAAGCGTGTGGTCTATGTCCCATATTTTAGCTTATAAATTAACAATCGCAACAAACGCAACTTTGATCGCAAAAATATATTCTAAATGTAGAATTGTCTATCTATATTATATGCAAATAATGTACAGTTAAATATTACGAAATTCGTATACTTATACTCTTGTCAACTTTAAAATTAGTTACAGGTGTATTGAACACCATGTTACACAGCATATTCATGAAAAAAATCTGACATATCGGACTAGTAATGTACGTACCCTCGCCTTCTTACTTCACTTGAAACATTGTCAACAAAGTCCAAATTTCAACAAAGTCCAAATTTACTAATAATACAATATTAACGAGGCGATAAAGTCGGTAGAGCTATTCCCTTCAAAAAAGGTATTGGGTATGCGGTTACCTAACTCCTATCCGAAATGGTCATTGGCGTTTTGTATTTATTTATTTATTTATTTATTTATTTCGCAATAACAAGGTTTTGTACATGCAAGAAATGCAAAGTAGGTATTGTTGAAACATAAAATTTCAGATGCGGGTAGCGGTGTCACTTCACATTTTCTAGGTTGTGGCTGAAAGGCTATCGAACTAGGCGGTGTCGCCTGTATCGCCATGTATGCGTTTTCGACTTTTGGTCAGCCCTCCTATACAGCTTGATTCACCGTGCGCCACCGCCCGGGGCGTCGCGCCGCCGCCATCGAGATAATACAAAAACGCATTCGTTCGCGTTCGCCACGCACTCGCTGAGCCGAAAAGCGCAGCTGACCATTCGGACGAGTCCGGCATCCGCTCGCGAACGCAAAAACGGTAACATTCGGCGATGAGAATGTCATGTCGGCCGTTTCCCGACGACATATTTGCGACAGCGCTTTGCGTTTTGCGATAATTACAGCGCATATCGCGGGCGAGTCGAGCGGAATGCGGCGGGCGCGGCGGAGGCGGGCGGTGCGGCGCGTCCGAGAGCGTCCTCGCGGATAATGATGGGCCGTCGAGCAGCGGAGCGGCGGCCGTATCGACCTCCTCCGTCCTGCCGCGCCGCCCGCGCCGCCCGCGCCGCCCGCGCCGCCCGCGCCGCCCGCACCGCGCGTCCCTCGGCGCCGAGTGACATAAAAAGTTGCTCCGCTGCGGCACGCGGGTGATGCGGGGCTGCGCCTCGTTCCCATGAGAGCCTTCTTCGGCCGCCGACGCCGCGCCACCAACACCGCGCCGCTCAACTTTTTGCTTGCCCTTTCGACCGGCCGCTATATTAAAAGCAAAACATTTTCGAAATTGACATTCCTTTCATAATTTCGTCGGGGACGGAATCCCCGCATGTGCGGACTGACCGGAGAGTTGGACGCGAACGTTGGCGCGGTGCGGCGATAGAGCGAGTTTATCTACCATCTCGGCGCAGCGCAGGTGCCGCTAGCGCAGCCGCTATAGCACGCCCTCCGCCACCGCGGCGTGACCGCGATGCGCCCGCACCGCACCCGCTCCGCACCGCACCGCGCCCGCACCGCGCCCGCTCCGCGCGGCGACACCATCACGAGCATTATTACGGAGCCTCGACCGAATTCCGCGCTGGACTCGTCGACTGCGCAGTGTCGCTTTTTTGTAAAGCGTCAATTATATAAATTGTTCGTGCAATAAATTTCGCAGTATCTCTGCTTCAGACGGACAGCGGCCGAGGAGGCGGGAATGCGCTGAGAGATCGGAGCTGGACGTCGGGAAATATGCGCGGGGCCAATTAGCATGGGATCGATCGGCGCGGGAGTCGACGGCGCGATCTGTGATGTCACTCAGCTGACAGCGCTATCGCATCACGCCACGCTACGCCACGCCACGGTGCGCCCCACCACGCCACGTCACACAACGCCACGCCTAACTTGTCTCACAGCAGTGGCATGAAAAACACATCGGTGAAATAAACCTCCTAGATTTTCCTAGGTATTTTTTTGCGATTCTAAAAGTAGAGCACTTTTTCAGTTTCAGTGTATTGAAATTATTGCTTTATAATTTACAGAGCCCGAACGGCCTAGAAGAACGTACCACGACCAAATCGATGTAATTCTTCGTAAAGGTCTTGTACGTAGCACCCGCAATCGTAGAGCACGTATGAAAATATGTATGTCTGTAGATGAAGCGAAAGAGGTGTGCTGTGATCGTACCGTATGGCGCTCTATCATATCTGCCTACCCCTCCGGGAAAGCGGCGTGAAGGTATGTGTGTATAAAGGTTGAAAAAATATATGTGTAGATAAAATAAAACCTGATCCGTACCTCAGTTGTTGAGAAAACTATTACAAACAGTACAATATATTAGGCAACAGATGAGGCAAATTTGCAGTGAACAAGCAGAACATGATTCGCGATGGAAGCCTATTAGTTGATGAGAAAGTCGTTTTAGAGCGCTGGAAGGAGTAGATATTTCAAAGAGCTGCATGATTTTATCGATTCCGATAAGTCCCGGGTCCCTGAATTGGAACAGTCTTCTTATCAGGATGGCACACATGCTGAGGTAGAATGTGAAATAAGTATGGAAGAAGGTCGTAAGGCTATGAATAAATATGAAACTAGGTAAGGCTGCAGGTTATGATAGGGTTGCTACTGAATTGTTCAAATTTTGTTTTAAGCTGTGTCTGACGGACGGTCGTGTGCTACACGGCTGGTATATGGCTGTTATTGTCTCACTATACGAAGGAAAATGGTCGCAACAAAAATGTAAGAACGAACTGAGCCATCAGTCTCATGATCTCAGCCAATCAGCTCAAATGTTCTGATATAAAGAGTGAAAAAGGTGACAGAAAGTAAAATTTGGGATGCGCGAGCAGGAAGTAGAAGTGGTAAAGGATGTACAGATCAGGCTTTGTCGCTTAGGTGCATCTTAGGAAAAGTTCTCGCGAAACACCAAAAGGTTTTTGTGCATTCGTGGGATTAGAAAATGCCTATGAGCGTGTGATGAAAAACTGTGACACCGGCAATGAAAAACTGTCCGTCCGTGTTGTCCATACAGTTCAATTTGGTTGTAGTTCAATGTAGCCGTGCTCATAAAAGGAAATCCTGGCATGGCACCTAACTCCTTCGGGAATGTGGTGTTATTGTACAAATATCATGAAGTTCGGTATTAGCCATCCATGTCAGGTTGCATAAAAAACCTGTTTATTCTAAATTTGTTTTATTTATTGAGGATTTTTAAAATGTTTGGCAATGTGTCTAATAAAACCTATCATTTTAAACGATTTTGAAATAATTGTATATATATGCAAAAATGAAGTTTTTTATCGAAAACTAGCTGAGGTGCCCGGCTCTGCTCGGCTCAAAGTATTGATGTCGGGCTGAATTAAATGCTAAATAATTACTCACCCAAAGGCATGGTCCAAAAAGCTAGTCGACGACAATGTATCTACCTACGAAAATCCTATATGGCATGATTGAATAAGAAAACATCACGATGTTGCCATTGTGAAAGGAATGTTACATCAGGAATGAAATCCTTAATTGTAAACATTGCTGTCGATTTCTTCTAAGTTTTTTAAAATCATTTGTTGTCGGAACGATTGTGCACTTGCACTCCTTCATTGACATGGATGGAAAACACGAGCATTTTTCATTGCCGCTTCGACCATCTTTCATTCAGTGCGATGGTCGGTAACTCAGGCGGGATTAACCCTTCCACCTAGTTAGTAAGGAGACCTAAAGTTTTCAAAATCCAAAATGGTCATCGATACGGGACATCGGGCGACACTGTCATCTGATGGAAAAATACAGCGTGCGTTATTTGTTTCAAAATCAACGAGTTCGATTCCCGGCTAGGAAGATGATTTTTCCAAAAATCGAGGGTATTGGTTTTTATCAAAATCGGCCTCATGATTCCTTTGAGTGTTTTTCGCTATTTCTTATTGTTTCAGATTTGGTCCTGAATTCCCACTTGAAAACTCACCTATATTAATATGGATGAAAATATTCTCAAAACCAATATTTTGACGTCTCGATGACGGCATTTTTCCAAATAAATAAACGACGAACTATTGTATTGTATTGTTTTATTGCATTCATAGGTAGGTAACCTACATTTAAACATGTCAATAATCGTTATGCTAGGCCTATGTCAAAAATATAAATGTCGCATACTCTATTTCCATGCATAAAAAAACTGGCAAACATACTTTGCCAGTCACAAAATAAGTTTAAAACTTAAGTAGTTAATTAACCACCGCTCGCAAGGAGAAACGTAAAAAATATATATAAAAAACAATAGATTTAAAAAAAATATATTATTCTGAATTATGAATATTGAACTTAACCTAAATCTGGTGTATATTGCCATCGTCAATGTAATACTAGTCAAAATTATGTATAATTTTATACAAAATTATATATATAATAACTGACATTATTTCCATCTTTGCAAAAGACCAAATCAATAAATTTAAAAATCATGGGAGCCGACGCGTAAGCAGGCACTTGTCACGACCTGCGGCAACGAAAACATTTTATACGTTTTCCAACTGACTAGGTGGTAGCCCTCGTTGGTTCTATCGCATTGAAAGAAACATGTTTGGAGCGGCAATTAAAGTTATCCGGTTTTTTATACAGTTCAATGTGAAATATAACGAATTCCCGTCATGGCATCTAAATAGTTTCGGTGTTGAGTAGGTAAGGTTATATACTTGATACTGTATACAGTGTGTTCAACGGCCAGTACATACATGTAATTTGGGAAACTATTATACATAGTGTGAAGAGTTTTATGGAAGGAAACCAAAAGTCTTCTGCTAGTGGACTTTATTAATAATGAAAGTTATATAATGAAAATTAAATTAGAAGATTGGAAAACAAAGGTGAGTCGCGTAGCTAATGCAAAAACGCGTTCTCAAAAACAATCGTTGCCAGGCAACAACTTTAGAAGAATGTAGCAGATGGCCTGCTACAATAGTTGAGAGAGATGACGTTGACGATGTGCCCGACTGTTGCATTTCCGTCGTATTGTCCGCCGCTGCCCACCTGAACCTCCGTAGCCGCGTGGTGTGGTGGCCGCCGCCGCCGCCGCCGCCGCCGCCGCGCCGGAGCGAGGTAATTAGCCGCTCTCATGTGCCTCCGTCCTCTCCGGTCACATTACACCATAAATCGTACGCGTAGTACGTCGCGCACGCATATTTGTTCATTGATTGTATTAGGTTTTAAATGGAATATGTAATCGTTGGAAGCAAGCTTTGAATTCCCGGAGATGCTATCAAATGCTGTGTGGCATTTATTAGTGGATAGAGAGACGTAGGTCCTCGAGGAATAAATTGCGGCGGTGAAGCATTTTCCCTGCACTACTGCATGGGCTACCTACCGTGCGCAACTTATTATTATCAGACTATTTCCACGAATAAAAAACGTCGTTACAAAACAAAATTTTAAAAAAATCACTAAAAGACTGCTTTGTGCAGTTTTGCATTGCGCGTATTGCATTGAATTCATTTTCATGTCTTACGAAACCTTTAATTTATAAATCCCTCAACATGAATTTCAATCTTACAAAAGCTTTACTGTTAGGAGTTATCCCTTTCGCATGAGCGACATGCAAATGATTTTGAAAAAACTTTTTCTAGAACGAAAATAAAAAAAATATCTGTCTGTTTGTTCAAGGTGGATAGCCATTCTAGGCTACACAAACCGACAATTGTAAGATACGACTTCTTACAAACAATATTCAAAATGTTTGATGAAGTTATATTATGATAGAACGAGCAAAGGGTCTACTTGAACAGTCCGCAGTTTGTATGTAAGTATTTGTTAGTAATGAAATGGGGTTGTACAAGTCCCGTTTTTCTCTCAAGCATTATTTCCAAGCGTAACCCGACATAACACAATTTGAGAGTATATCCAGATTCAATAAACTGCCAGATATAACAACCGACAATCGTGTACGATGGTTTTAGCTATGGTTTAATCATACCACATCCCCGGGACCTTCAGTTTCAGATTTAGAACCACAGCGGCTCGCAGTTACAAAATGCACGTATCTAAAACAAAAATAATTTTAAAGATTTGCAGGAACGGGCGGGATTGAAAATGCCCTATTTATTTTCCGAAATCAAAGGTATCCCAACTGTACTCCCTCCAGCCGACCCCGCCGTCCTCCCCTCTCTCCGCCGCCGCCGCCCTTCCTTCACTCGGGTGGGCAGTAAATTAGCTACGCATATAAATAACAGAGATGTCGACACCGTAGTTTATGATGCGAGCTGCGCCTGCGCACGGCCGCGGCTGCGGTGAGGAACGCCGCACGCGCGGGGCGGGCAGACCACCGAGCGAGCTGTCTTCCCGTGTCGCACTCATTATGGCAAATATTTAAACATCTTCGCGAAATCCCATATAAACCGATGTAGTTAATGAACTCGGCGCAGGCGGACAGGTAGGTCTAATTACGAGCCACTTAATGGTAGGAAACTGAAGCTCGGACACTTTTATGATTGCGATAATTGGAAATATGCGATAAAATATACTGCGCTTTCAGCGGAGCTAGTCGTAAAAACTATTCAACAGTGTGTGAGCTCAGCTCGGCGGCGGCGGCGGCGGCCCGTTGATTATAATTTTACGATTATTGAGTCAAGTATGTCTTAACGGTTAATTTATAGATTGGCACCAAACTTAGTAAACTGGGGACGCTCGTTTACCGAGATACGAGAAACTAACAATATATAATATTTTACTACCTAAACCTTCGCACAATGTTGCTGGCGTATTCACACTAGCTGGATGATATGCCGCTGGTACCTGACGCACGCTGTCTGATCAAATGCATTCCAACACTCTTAACATTGCAGTAATGAAAATATGATGGTGATGATTTTTTATTGATGACCTCTTTCTACCAACTGGTAACTATTTTGGCAAGATGTCGCGTTGTTATTGGGTAACGGTTGGAATCGCACCTATTTTACTTTGCTGTCTGGGTTCTGGGTTCACGTAAAAAGAATACAATTGGGCCCACCGAATTTCTTACCGTCTATGTCGTAAGATCCAACTAAGGAATTCACCATTATTAGCTTGGATTGTACTTTAAACTGTAACGAAGGCCGAAGTGGCAACGAAAAATTTACCGTGTTTTCCGCCCAGTTCAATGTAGTTGTGCAATTAGAGGTAGGTCCTAGCATGGTACCTAATTCCATGCGGTGCGTAGGGCTAATATCATAACAGTCGGTCTGATGATTATTATATATTAGTCATCCATATCTGGTCACATAAAAAACCATGAACTTTGTGTGAAAATTAAGTATCGAAATCACATCTGACTTGTGTTTGTCCTATTAAAGGGGACAATTAAGAACATAATTCCGGGAAAACAAATAAAAAAATCATAGCAACAAACGACGGAACTGAAAATCTCAGTAAAACGTTATAGTTTTAAAAAAATAGGAAATCACTTTTCTATGGGCTGGATTAGAAAGGATTTAAAGGTTATTTATGTTAGTAGAAAAGGAGTTTAATATTTTGGAAGTATGGTGATGATATCTTATGATGGGAGCAGGAGAATGTGGGTCCACATTCGCATTGAGACAAGCCACTGCTGCACCCTGGTTCTGCGATGCTGACAGAGAATTATATTCTATTTCCTATCCCTAACCTATCACTTTTTAGTTTCGTTCCAACGCTCGTCAATATCGCCACATAATTTCGCATTCGCTTGCCATCCACAGACACAAATGTTTTAGAAACTCTAGATCCCACTTCTACTGGCCAAAAATGCGAAAAGAAAAAGGTAACATTGGGAGAAAGCCAGGCAGGCCTTTGAAGCCGTTTACATATATGTATACCACCGATTGCGAATATAAAACCATAGATGATTCGAATATTTTGGAAGTGAAACTCTAAACAAGTAAAACATATCTACAGGATTAGTGAAATTATTTAGTCACAGCGTATTTTTTATATTTATCGTGTGTTACATAGATAAAAAGGGGAACTCACCTTACTAAAATTAATTCTTCCAAGGAAAATATTCGTGCTATAATTTATCGAAGACATCTTGCACGATTGTTCTTTTCGTATTCAGTGATGAAGCCCCATGTCTTAGGCCCGGACCGCATGGTCGGAATGAAACCGGACGGACGGAATTAATTATATGAATCGCCTATGGAAATGCCACATGCACTCACTGATTCCGGAGTTCCCAACGTTTAAACGCTGGTATTCAGAATTCCAGCGTGGACATACCCAGCCTTTGTCGTGAAGCGCGTCCAAACTCCGCCCATGTACAGAATCAGTAACTGAAGGTACAATTTAGAGCCACGCAGCAGGCGGGACGCAACAGCGACGCCAGACTGCAACGTCACTCGCCACTGCTGCTTACTATGAACACCGATGCACTTTCCGTGCGATTATGTGCACTTTGAACCTAGATGAAAATGTTCTGGTCATCAGCGTAAAGAATATCCCCCATAACTACATGACATGCTCACTTCTTTTTTATGGTATAATTTACTACCGAAATATAGTTTTTAGGGTACCTAAAGGGTAAAAACGGAACCCTATTACTAAGCCTCCGCTGTCCGTCCGTCCGTCCGTCCGTCCGTCCGTCCGTCCGCCCGTCACAGGGCTGTATCTCATTAACCGTAATAGGTAGGTAGCCGAAATTTTCACAGAGTATGTATTTATTTTGCCGCTATAACAAAAAATAGGTAAAATTAAAAAATTTAAAAAAAATAATGGGGGCAAATACAAAAAAAACATTTTTTGTTGTGTCAAATCTTGTACGATGGTACGGAATCCTTCGTGTGCGAGTTCGACTCGCACTTGACCGGTTTTTTTGTGATATTTAACAATTACTGTTAAATATCGTAAAATCGTTTGTTTTTTGGCAACAGATCAGGAGTTGGCAACAGTTGTAGGGAGTTTTGGGTTGGACCCGGAGTGATGAAAATGATGAGTGATCAGAGTAATGAGCTCATTTTAAATCCTACGGTTCGCAGATGCAAAAAGCCTAAGTCGACGCGTAGCAGCAGCGTGGAATTTCGATTGCACTCGTGAAGTACATATCCAATGTAGGCCCGCCGCGCCGTCGTTGTAGGTAACTAGTTTTAAGATATCTAGCCTAGGCAGACCGACGAACACGATATGATCCGGATACTCATCAATTTTAAAACGCGTATTCAACGAAGTACCTTCTTATTGCGGCTAAGGGTGATATTTTGATCCACTATGTTTTAGTGCTACGAGTTAAGAGAGAATAAATTATTGCTGAAAAGTAGTATCCGCTTGTTTTGTGTACGAGATCACTGAGATGAATTCCTGGTTTCCATCTTACCTTTAATAATCGCACAAATAAGGGTGCGGAGGGAAATTTTCTTAAGAATTATCATTTTTAATAAATTACGGGAATATATTATGTTTTCCGTTCACATGTACCAAAAAAAATATAAACAACACATTTATATTAATGAAACTATAAACGAAACGACGTACCAAAGTAGTCGATATTGGACACCGGGTGGTTAAGCTTAAGTGGCAGTGGGCTGGTCATGTCAGCCGAAGAGACGAGTCGTTGGAGTAACCGTGGCCTACACTGGCGGCCGTGGACAGGAAAACGAAGTGTGGGAAGACCACTCGCCAGGTGGGACGACGACATCAAGTGCGTCGGCGGAAAGCAGTGGTTCCGTACCGCTGAAGGCCGGGAGAACTGGAGGAAAATTGGAGAGGTGTATGTCCAGCAGTGGACGTAAACACGCTGACTGACTGACTGAAACGAAACGAATATTCGATTGGAACAATTGCCACTGTCCCGATGACCGATGCAGCGTTTCCTCGCTAATAGTCGGACTTATTTTCTGCTTGAAGAAGCTGTTGGTACCCACCCATAGCATCTGGACATATGGAATGCCAAGAGATTTAAGAACAAAACTTATGAAAACATTAATGATAATTGTTCATTTGATTTTGCGAGTTCTGCTTTTGCTACTGTACTAGAAAAGCCCACCTTTATTTTATTACTATAAGCTAAGATCATACAATGAAAAAGAAATATCAGTGAATCTAAGTGTAATTCCAATAACAATAATCGTCCTGCAACGTTAAAATTGAGCCAACTAAGTAAATTGGTTTCTCTAACTGAGAGAAAACAATTACTGTATCTTTTAATCCTTTTTTCTGTGTTTAAGGTGGCCCAACCCGGCGGGCCTAACTCATTCGCGGCCTCGGTACAAAACCGTGCTGTTGCGCTCTGGGACCTTCTCTGTTTCAAAGAATAAGACAGGCTCCGTGATGAGGAAGTTGCAACATGTCCACAAAAAATACAATGTGCATAGTGTATGATTTGGTAAGATTTACGAAAATTTTAATTTCAAAACGACTTATAGCTAAAAGTAAACCACGACCGCTGTAGTCAAAAATGTAACAAAAACCAAATAGAACATAAATTTTGATTAAATAAGCTATGTCTGATGACTAATCTTTTTACGATGTTCTTACTTTATCATTGCGTAAACCACCTCCAAAGTTATTGTATAAAATGCGTGAAAAATTCGAACTTTCGGACCTTATAACTTATAATAACCAAACACAATTTTACAATGCCAATGGTCATCAGACATCAAGTTCGATCAAATAAACCTATTTTGAGCAAAATTTTGGATCTCTGACAAGAAATATGGGCGTGATCTTCTTTCCCCTTTTGTATGGGGAGGTGAGCGGCCATCTTAATAACGTTTTTCTCTTGTTTTCCCTAACTGTGCGAAAACTGTTTCTAGCTTTAGTATGAAAAATTCCTGTCCAATTTGTTAAAATTTCTGTACCTCTTCAAACTGGACAGTTGCACGCCTAATTGCTAGTCAGCCGTAATATTCAATCTGTTAAAATAACCGTTTCAAAATCATCTGATTAAAAATTAAAATAACTGTTTAATATAAACTGTTATCTAGAAAAATCTAAAAGTACAGACGTACCTTTCAGTTTGTTTATTTAATGTGCAAAATTTTTGAAAAATATTATCAATTAGACTGATGAAACAGGCGCTAGCTATTGTATGGAACTCGATCACCTCATTGTCCTATTAAATTGACAAAGGCGTTTACAGCCGAATAAAATTTCAGTAAATACTAAATATGTATATATATAAGGTTATCGGGTTAAGTAATTTATATTTTAAGACTGTTTCCATTGTGGGTTGTTGTTTCCTCGTAGTTCTTGGTTCTTTACCTCATACCGTTCTACTAAAAATGTAAGTTGGGCAGTAGCATTTAGGTATTAATTCATAAGTGTTTTATATCATTAATGTGGGCGAAAAAAAAACATAACTAATAGACCAGTGAAGTTTCTGTGGAAGTTTCCCTAAGTTGATCAAATCCGCGGATTAATCAAATTGTGACATGACTTATCCTCGAGATGCACGAAGAGACGGTTGAGTTAATCAATGTTGAAACACGTCACTTTTAGTGAACCGCGTGGACTTCCTTCCATACTGTCCATGCAAAGTTACGTGTTATACGTCATACGTTGAGGTTGATTTAGATGTTTTGTCCTTTCGTGCACTCGACCCTTAGGCCCGAGTGCACGACACGGGGACCTCGTACAATGTTATCCGTTACTGATTACATTTAACAATGATGTGACGGCTAATCGCTCATCAAATTGAGTTGCACGTCAAAGTTAGCTTGCCAGGCGTCAGACCACATATAGTCCCTCGAAACAATCGGCAAAAATTTTTGCTATATTGCAACTCTCAGCACCGCCTGAGCTGACATAGTACTGTCCTTCTCCCACATTATATAATCAGAAAGGGACAGGGACAATTGAAGCACCATCTATCAACCATACGAACAAACAAACAAAACAGTTGATCGCGGAGCCGCGGGGTGGCGCAATATGTCGGCTTGCCGCCAGCTGTTGGCAGCACCACAGATTACATATATTTGGCGCCGAAATTTTCAATCTGTGGCAGCGAGTGCCAAGCTAATAATTATGGGTAACAAAGCATTGTATTCCATCGATGACGACGTTTGCCTATTATTTAAGGTTCAATAAGACTACAAAAATGTTAAAAAAGTGACTTTTGATACTCTGAATTATTATTTTATCTAGATTTTGAAGGGGATCAATGGGTCAGGAGTGATTACGTTTAGCGGTTAACATCAGCGATAAACGTAATGTTTAAGTATCGTGCAACGCAAAATTTGGCTGATCAGGCCTTAAGCATATTTTGTCGGTCATGTTGACGTGCACGAGCGTACGTGCAACCGGGCCTGTTTGACTATCAGAAGTTGAATAAATATATGAAATGAAAATGAAATGAAATATCACTTATATCACGTGATGTCCGCAGACACGCGCGAAACGGCGTTCGTGAACGCGATCGCGGCGGCGAGCGCCGCGCAGGCGGTGGCGCGTGCGTGCGCGGCAGGCTCGCTCGCGGCGTGCGCGTGCGCAGCTCCCGCCGGCGGGGCGGCGGGGGACGCGTGGCAGTGGGGAGGCTGCGCGGACGACGTGCGCGCCGGCGTGCGCCGCTCGCGGGACCTGCTCGACGCTCCCTACCGCCGCCGCACCGACCTGCACGCGCTGCTCAAGCTGCACAACTACAACGCTGGGAGGTCGGTCAGTACCCGCCGCACCGCCCGCCGCCCTCCCTCTCCTCTCTCCCCACGTAGGGCGCTCGTTGAATTTTTCAAAAGCTACCCAGATCCCAGGGATGACACCTGCATTTTTTTGCGTAGAAAACCACAAGTTCAAAATCAAATTTAATAACCCATGTTTTCACCACCTCCAGCTACCTGAAATCCGACAGTTAAATTTCGGCTACTTTGCATATTTGTATGGTGTAACCGAAAAGTAACTCTGGGATGTTTGTAGCTGGAGGTGGTGAAAGCGAGCGCAAGTGAAGCTGGGCGGTCCCAGCGAGCATGGAAGGACGGGAGTAGCAATCGAAAATCGTCTATACGGCAGCTGCGGCGGCGCGGCGTAGCCACTTTTACATTCAAAAACTGTAGTGCCGCCAGCGAGTGAGTTCGATTACGAATTTGTTCGCTACTGATTTTAGTGCAACGTACATTCGATGTTGTGCGTCTCTAATTCCTAAGCCCAGCGTTTGTATGTTACATACATACAAACATATTTGTTTCTATGCATAAATGTTCGTTGGACGATAACTCGAGTATCATTGTTTAGAACGTAATGAAAGGTGAGTAAATAAGACATACATAATTTTGAGGTTCGAACATGAGCCAAATCGGTCAAGGAGTTACCGAGTTTGTAAGATTGAGTCGAAACAACTCAATGGCACTGTCTCCATCTTACACCGCGCTATCTTGCTGAACGAGCTTACATTTTGTTTCGCTAAACAAAACTAGATGGCCTCCATTGTTAAGACAACAATTTTCGGAAATCTTTATTTCAGGCTGTAATTTCCAAGGGAAAGACGGCTATGAGCAGCGAACTCACAACTACCTGCCTAATTTACTTACCGCTCAAGCCGTTACGGTACAGGGAAGCCTTACAAAAAAAAATGGACTGAGGCCTCACTAGCATAGTATCTAGTATTATCCAGATTTTCCGTGCTCAAAATAAGAAACTGTGAAAGGTGAAATGTTATGCATGTACTAATATACTCTAAATTAAGAATTATTTTAGAGGAAGGGAAGGAAATACGATAAATGTATGTGTTTATTAACCTAACCGCTAATATGTCTGAGTTGAATGAAACCGCAACTGCTCTGTGGAACTTGCATCCCTTATTCCTCCCCATCCTACATCCGGAGCACCCGGCGCAGAGAATCAGCAGGTCTCTTCCTGGCATTCAGCAATAAGGAATTCTGAGTCTAGAAAACCGCTTTTATAGCGATTTTTAACCGCCAGGATATGGAACTGTCTGCCGGAGGGTGCCTTTCCTCATACCTATAAACTTGCTTGGTGTGTCTATCGGTCGTATTTCTTCCACCGTCTGTCTTTCTTGTTAAATTTAGTCAGACACTTGACATAAAGAAAACATCAGTAGACTTACCCTCACATTATAGAACTGCTGCATATACCTTTAATACAATGGCAAATGTTTCGTATATATCTTCTTTGATATTCCTATCATTGATAGATGCAATATTTGCGCTACATTGATTACAAATTAATGGACGCGAGATGTTCAGCGTTCGGTATCACAAAAAGCGTCACCTCTTTAGGCAAACATTCTGCAACCCGGGTACCAGGCAAGCCTCTAGGTGGTGTGTCCGCAGGTGGTGAGGAAGCACTCGCGCGTGCAGTGCAAGTGTCACGGCGTGTCGGGCTCGTGCGTGTTGCGCACGTGCTGGCTGCGCGCGCCGACCATGCGCGAGATCGGAACTCGCCTCAAGAACAGCTACGACCGAGCTGTTAAGGTTACTTTGCTTCTATCCATAAGCTGGTAAAAAAAATGCAATAAACTGGTGGCGATTAATTATTGGATCGAATGGAAATTACCAAAACGCTTGAGCCACTTGAACAACTTGTTAAACTCTGGAATACCTCGGCAAGGAGTGCACCCTTTTCCACCTTTTATTCCTTTTTATGGGATTCCTCAAACATGGGGTCCCGTATCGAAAATATTAGCCTTGACATGGTTATATAATTGCGAGCATTTAAGTATAATTTATTCAAAATAAAAAAATGCGTTGAAACTGTCCAGATTAAAATATTTTGAAATACTTTTGAAGCAGTAAATTTGAGTCATATCACTCACTTTATGAAGGTAATTAGGTTCGGTCAGGTTCGAGGCTTGCAGTTTATGGACTTTTTCACTTCCTGTCAAATTCTGATTCTATTATGTCATATCTCTGGAACTTCTTGTGCTAGGCCTATCATGTTTGAACTATTTTATGGAACCCAACATGAAAGGCTAATACCTACCGCCATGATGTAGCTCAATACACCACATTTTTTATTATTTTTTTCATTTTATTTATTGAAATTTTGGTAGTCAAACTGCACTAAGTTACGTCACAAAGATCCTGAAGGGTGGCATGGAGGTGCCAGGATATTTTAATTTAATGTTACAATTCTCTCACTAATGTGCATATTTGTGTATTTGAATGCATAGCGCGACATATAACGTACGTCAGGCCCTCATTGGCTTTCGAAATTTCACAGGGGTTGAGAATGACCGGCCTAACCATTTCTACACCATCTGTGAAGTACCTTGGATTACACTTTGGTAAAAAGGGACCGAGGGATAGCGTAATGCACCTCTGGAGAACATTGCCCGTTGTACAGACAATATAATATATAGAGAGACCCTACATTCTTTTGGAATTGGGGGTCTCCAAATTTTGGGATACCTCGAGGTCACTGACAAGATGCACGACCCGGCGCTGGATCGAGTCCAACGGAGGGAGTGATAAAATTCTCTCTTCAAAACTCTTTTCAAGAAAATGAACATTGTTAAGTTTTAGTGTGTTGTTCTCTAATTACATTCCATCCACGTAACAATATCTGCAAAACGTTCATTAGCGATTAATTTATTGATTGTTTTCCGCTTGTGATGAATTTCTTTGGCGAATAAATTTACATTAATTGGTTTCTCCGCGGACTTATCTTGTTTCTGCCTCTTTTTTTATTTTTCTTTACATTACTTATAACTTTGAACGGAACTTTAAATTTTACCTCTCGTGTTTAATTTTTTTTAATTACATTTTGCTGAGTACTTGGAAAAAATATGTAAGGATACAATTATCACTTACAATTTTTAAAATGTCTGTTTTGTTATATTTAACATATCATCATTTTGTAAGCAACGTGATATGAATGTTTGTATAATCGACCGTGAAGCAAGGACATATTAATTAAAGAAAGAGCCGGAAAAAAATACTTTACGAATGTACTGCAAGGCTGGACCCAAACCAGGCAAACATACCTTCGCTGGTATTGCGTCTTCCAATTTCGCCACCTGCTGTATACCCATAATTTGGAATTCTCCTACAGTCCCTCCTCCCGTAATCAATGCCTCCTACATACACAGTGTTTAAGATTATGCCTACATACATTTATTTAAAGCTTTATTTGCGTGGCGGACATTGACTTGAAAGGAATTAAATTAATCTCATTAATAACTGAGAAAATGATATTTTTTTAAGTCATTTCAATGTTTTTAATTTGTACCTAGGTGATGGCGAGCAACGACGGTGACGGATTTCTAACGGTGACGGGAAGCAGCGCGAGGGACGGCGGCGGTGGCGGTGGCGGCGGCGGCGGCGGGAGCAGGCGCAGTGGCAAGCGGAGGCGGCTGCTGCTGTACTCGGAAGAGTCGCCGTCGTACTGCGCGGTGGAGGTGCGGCGAGGCTCCCTCGGCACGCGCGGGCGGGAGTGCTCGGGGGAGGCGTGCGGCGCGCTGTGCTGCGGTCGCGGACACGTCGCGAGCCTGCGCACCGACGCCGTCAACTGCCGTTGCCGCTTCCACTGGTGCTGCAACGTCACCTGCGACACGTGCCTCGTGCAGCGCCGCCTGCACGCGTGCCTGTGACGTCACTCGCCTGGGGAATTACGCAGTCGATTGTCGCCGCTGCTTCCGCTGGCGCTGCGACATGCTTACATGCCTGCGCAACGATACCGTCAACTCACAATAAGTACTGAGTGACGCTAATGACAATATTTGTGGAACAAGCTGAGACGCCCTGGAAACGGTCTATGCCTCAGCGACTCCAGGCCATCGGTAAATTCGTGGTTTCTAACAAGACGGGTGACTAGGGACTGTATAGATTACAAGAACGCCAACAAGTACTAGAGACTGCCTTCCCAAAGGTGGTAACAGTATTTCACCACGGCGGCGCCGGCTTAATCTGTAATTTGTACAGAAGAAGCAGTGGTGCCGGTGAACAGAACCTTCCGCATCTGTATAGGATACCCAGTTTTTGCGAAGCTAGTTTTGCGTTGGACTACCCATGTTTTCTTAAATGTTGAAACCCAGTGAGTGAGGTGCTACCTCGTGGGTGCACAGAAGTGGTTACAAATATGAAGCAGCTCGACAGGAAACTGGCAATACAAGAGCATAGCTTGAGTGGAAGGCCAAAGAACGAGATCTTGCCTAGATGGTCCCGGTGCCTAACAATTTGTGATTCTCCAACGCGACTGCCAGCGACTCCCCTGGCAGTCGCGTTGGACCATTGAAATTGTCCAGTCTCTCGGCCGTAGACGCACGTTAGAAAATATCTTGAGGAGATTATTCGCTTCTTAGTACTTTAGGAGCTGAATTTCGGAATCGCTTCGGCCGCAGATGTTGAACACAAAATCTGGAATGCCGTTTATGAGTGCCTTTAAAGAAAAATGTAATTCAAGTTTGGTAAATGTATTACTTAACCGTTACATTTATTGTTTTACTAGTATATTCCTACACTCGCGTAAATATCCGGCGAAAAACGATTTTCCAACCTATTATCTCTTATTAAAACCCACTGCATAGTACTGTAGTAATTTTTCGTCAAAGTATTTATTTATTGTATTTTTAGACCGATAGGTATTACAATATAGCATACTAAAATCTCACACAAACATGTATATAAAATAAAATAACATTAGGGCAAGGTAATGGCACGATTAAACAAAACATTACAATCACAGTATTAATAATTACACACTTTCATCGTATTGTTTTAAAACATTATATAAAAAAAAAACAATAAAATAAAAAAAGTCCTATAATATTAATTCATTAACAATAAAATAATTAACTTAATGCAAAAAATTCGTCTAAACTATAAAAGGGGTTATGTATCAGGAATTCTTTCAGATTTGCGCTAAATTTAATCACATTATCACAGTATTTAATATTACGCGGAAGGTGGTTAAATATTTTTATAGATATATAATGCGTACTTCTTTTCATTATGATAGATCTAGCTGCAGGTACACAAAGCTTATTTCTATCGCGAAGGTTGTATGAGATTTGTTGTTCCCCTTGCCTTTGAATATTACATTGATTTTTATATGTTTCTATGCCCAATTTAAGTACAAATAGATTTACGACTGTTAATATGTTGAGCTCAATGAATAGCGGCCTACATGTTGCATCAAAACGAGAACCTGTCATAATTCGAATCGCTTTCTTCTGCATTTTCATTACTTTGCTGATATCTGTGCTGTTTCCCCATACCTCTAATCCATACCTAATTATAGACTCAAAGTAAGCATAATAAACCATTTTCAAGGTTTGTAATGTGCAAGTTTTTTTCAGTACTTTTAAGGCGTAACATGCACTTGCTAACTTATTACACACAATGTCTACATGCTCCTTCCATGTTAATTTACTATCTAACGTCACACCAAGAAAGTTTATTACTTCTGTTTTCGTTAATGGGATATCTGTTCTAAGTTCATTATTATTTTCATTATTTATCTTTTTAAAGGCCATGTATTTGCTTTTAGCTTCATTTAGTTTTAAATTATTCGAGTTAAACCAGTGTTTAACTCGAATGTTCTTCAAAAGTTGTTTTAAGGTTATGATACATTTCAGCCTTATCTTTTCCATGAACAATACAGCTTGTATCATCTGCAAACAGATAAACATTGCTCTTTTTGAGATTGCATGGTAAGTCATTAATGAAGACTAAAAATAATAAAGGACCGAGCACAGACCCTTGAGGAACGCCATATTCTATAGTATGTTCTTTTGAATGTACACTTATCTTTTCTCCAATATGGTTACAATAACTTATTTCCACATACTGTTTTCGATTGCTTAAGTACGATTTGAGCAACAGCAATGGAAGGCCTCGAATACCATAATATTCTAACTTTTTTAAAAGTATTTTGTGATTCACACAATCAAATGCTTTGCTGAGATCGCAAAAAATTCCTGCACATGATTTTCCTACATTCATGTTTTTTACAATGTCACAATACAGCTCACTTATAGCCATTGTTGTCGATTTGTTTTTTCTGTATGCAAATTGCCTACTTGTTATAATATTATTTTTTTCAAAAAAGTATGACATCTTTTTAACTAACAGTTTTTCGAAAATCTTAGTTAGTGGTGTGAGTATAGAAAGAGGCCTGTAGTTTGAGACATCTGTTTTTTCACCTTTCTTAAATACGGGTAATATCTTAGCTTTTTTAAATTCATCTGGGTAGTAGCCATTAATAATACAGGCGTTAAATAATTCAGTCAGCAGCAGGCCGAATATACCTATATTATCTTTTAATATGTCGGTTCGCAAACCGTCAAAACCTATACTCTTACTGTTTTTTAATGTTTTAATGGTATTTTTAATTTCGTCTGTCGTAAATAAATCTAGATAAAATGACTTGGTTGCGTCTATTTGATTTTTATTTAAAAACTCTATGAAATTAGTGTCTGTAGTGGGATTTTCAGATTGACCTACATTAGCATAATACTCATTAAAATGTTTGGCTACTGCTTCTGGATCTATGATTTTTTCATCTTTATATGCAAGGTTTATATTTTCTATTTTAGGTTTGATCTTTTTATTTGTTATTTTCTTCACTAGGTCCCATGTTGTTTTAATTTTATTTTTTGATCTCGTAATTTCTTTCATATCCGAAATTTGCTTAGCTAAGATAACAGATTTTTTTAATATTGTTCGATATTTTATAAAATATTTTTTCTTTTCGTTGCTGCCATTTTTTCTCATTTCTGCTAATAATTCTCTTTTCCTGGAAAATGAAACTCTGAGCCCTTTTGTTATCCAAGTTTTTGTATTTTTTCTTATCCTCTTCTTTTTGACTGGGAAAGAAATATTGATAGCGTTGCTTAAATTATGATAGAAATTGTTTAATTTAGTCTTAACATTTTCAACTGAATATATTGCAGACCAATCCGTCATTTTTAGTAATTTACGAAATATCTCTTTATTTTTCTTACTATAATTACGTGAGTAATAAAATCGTACATTGTCTGTTTCCTTTATAAATGTTTTCTTTAGTTTAAGTAATATGACATCATGATCAGAAATGTCACACTGTAATATTGAGGCATCAAGATCAGTAGTGTTTAAATTTGTTAGAACGATGTCGATTGTAGTATTCGTTTTGGCAGTTGAACGGGTTGGTTCCGTTAACAAATATTTTAAATTATGGATTTTCATAAACCTCATTAGGCTCTTGTAACCTTTCGATTTTTTATATGCAACATTAATGTTAATGTTTCCTATTATTATAATGTTCTTAAGGTCTTTTTCATTTATGATTCGACTTACTACTTCAAAAAATAAGCTATGGTCTGTTGATGCTGTTGATCTTTATACAGTTAATATGCTTATACATTTGTTAAGAATCATTTTCATTTGTATTCCAACAACTTCTATTATCTTTTCTATCACATAATCGGTTAAATCTAGTTTATTAAATACATTGATATCGTCGCTACAATAAATAGCTGTTCCTCCACCTTTGTAGAAAATTCGGCTTTGTTCTGATGCAATTTTATAATTCATTATACTTAGGGTTTCAAATTCTTTATTTTCTAGCCACGTTTCACTAAAACATAACAACGCTGGCATAATTTTAAGTTCATTATGAATAAGATCTAAATACATTTCTAATTGAGGTATTTTGTTTCTGATACTTCTTATATTAAGATAAAAAATATTAACACTGCCCCACTCTACTAAATCGGTTGATTTTCTAATGTTTTTATTTGAAATTTTTTATTTTCCTGTGCGGAATTCTGAGATTTATTATTGATTTTTATTTTGCTCCTAACGTTAGAATTATTGATTTCGTGATACATTTTTAAACAATTTTTTTGTTTTCCTGAATAATTTAAGCGCATCCCCTTCATGTCATAGCATCTGTAGTTCAAATCTAAGTTAGTATCGATGAGTGTGGCATTACTAAATTTACTAAATGTGTAAAACATTTGGCTGTTTACTGTTTGTACATGCTGATTAAAATTAAAATTAGCTTGATTCATACTAAATGGAATTGTGAGCAATAATACATCTAACTCGAGTTCTAATAGTTGTTTTTTTAATTGTTGGTTCGTCCAACAATTTTTTTCGTATTCCTTGGAGCTAAGTATAGTAAGTGGAAAAATCGAATCCAATTGCATCAAGTTCTTAATTTATTACAGGGCATACACTCAGGAAGAGAAACGTTGAATTTTATAAAACTTTTTTTGGATTGTTTGAATAGTTTTGTTTCAAAACAATGGTGTAACAAAATTCCTTAAGGTCGGCCCGTAAGCATCACAAAATTTTGCATCCTATACAAACGTAGTTTACTAATCATTTGAAAACCCCTGTTCCAACTTACTTGATATTTGGCATCTCATATTAGACTACAAATATCTGTGTCTGCATGGCTTAGTTTTTTTCGGTAAATGTATTGTGGGTCAAACCACAGAGAAAACAAAATTCGTATGAACATTTTCTTTTTCCTTTCATTTCATTCGGTTTGGATTTTTCAAGAAAACCAAAGCTTGCTGACACAGATATTTGTTACCTGACATTTGATATTAAACATCAATTGAATTGGAACAGCGCTTTCCAAATGATTAGTAAACTACGTTTGTATGGGGAGCATAACTATCAAACAGTATTTAGATACATTGTGAGCAAACAATGCATGCTCCTAATAATTATCAAGCAAATCAAAATTCAGACAAAAGTATAAACTAAGAACGAAGGCGTAATACTTGTATTATTATTAAATATACGTACTTTACTATACTCACTTTAGCGACGCGTCTGCGATTCAGTTTGGGCAAAAATGCTTTCGGCTGTCCGGCTGCTCTTCTCTACAGATCGCATTTCTCAATCGATTCTCGTGAAATTTCTGTAATTTTTATGCAGGTTCTATGATTATATAATTTTTTTTTGTTGATTTCGTGAAACATTTTCAAAAATGTCACAACACTTTGGCTTTGTTCCGCAGCTCGAGAGCCACTAGTATAATAATACATTATAAGGAACACCACAAGTAATGATGATCTACGAGGAGGAAACATTGTCAATGCAGACATACTGTTGGCATCCACGAAAATAGGAGTAAAACTATTCAATAGATTACCGTGAGATGAGCCACAATACAGTATGGCTAGTAATCTTTCAAAATCCACGAACTTAAATGCACCGCTAAGGTTAATGAATACGAGTAGTATTAGATGATTTTAGGGTTCCATTGCAAAAATCTACATGTTGATGGTCTGGCTCTAGTATTTGTCGATTATACGTATTTTGTCCCGAATCGTTCTCCTATTAACGGTTGTTAGAAAATTATGACAAACATTACCAATATGGGTACATTTTTATGTAGTTGTGCATCAACTTATTAATTCTGCTCAAAACACTTTATTTATTTGGTATGAGCGTTTTATAGTTTATAGCACGTTCACGCTTGACCGGTTTTTTTCTTTCCATTGCGTGGCGCGTCTCTTCAGTTATTTTAACTAGTGCTGAAGTAGCAAATTATGCATTAAAAACACTTGATAGGGACTGATAATGTTGCTAGAAATAAGAAATGTACTAATTCGAGAGTACATATACCTACAATTTTTTCTAACAATTTTGGTATGGAAACTGGGCGGTAAATATTGACTTTAGGAATAGGAATAGACTACCATTGGTTAGGAAAACGATGGGTGTAAAATTATACAGACGTATAAGGTACAGCGAGGACGAAAGAACGGGAGCAGAAACGGAAACTGGTTTGTATTCGAGCGGCGCGCGGCTGAGCCATTTAACCATACAACATTTGCAGAGCCGGCGAGTGAGTTCGGTTGAATGCTTACGACATGTAAGAACACGAGCTGACTTCACAGGACACTTTTGAATGCAATCAAGAACATTCGATGTTGCGCGTCCCGAATGCGCAATCGAACTAACTACAGTTAGACGTATTGGACTAACTCGTGGCTGCTGCCGCCGTACGAATGTGTTTCGATCGCTTCTCCCGTCCTTCCATCCTCGCTGATGAGGTATCGGTATTATCATATCGCGAGCCAGGGGTCCGCGAGCCAGGGATCAGGACCAATGGCTAATGACATAAGGCCCTGGCACGAGTGGATTCCTTTCCCGTCCAAGTGCCAGCAGCAGCGCAGCAACCAAATCCGATAGTTACAGTTTTGTACCGGACCAAAAAAAAACAAAAAGAAAATGTTTTTATTTGAGCAACGTTACATAAATCAGTATATTGAAACAGAAGGTTATAGTACTTCATTGTTTCGGGAATATTTTGAGCCCTGGTGAACCGGTTTTTTTCGTCGCTTTATCGTGCACTGTGTTGGCGTGAAGTGATTAATAGATTAGGTATATTATAATCCAATTTATATACATAAATATTGGGTTTTATATATAAACGTGTCAAAACGTATAATGTATAAATTAATAATAGTTGTTGTTCCGTTGAGGTTGTTTTTTATGTATTTTGACGTAATTAGATTAAGTTGGTTATAAATTATTGTAATGGATTAGCCAGTTTGGTGTAGTTTTAACAATAATTTATCAATAGCACGCCCTCGACGATGAAGTCTTAATCAAATCCCATATTTTCGGCAACTCTTCAACACCCTGTCTTGTTAAGACAGCTTTTGGAAAAACAATGTTGTACTGTTGAAGCAGGTATATTATATTTTTTTAATCTACTGGATTGTATTTATTGACTTGAAATTACTCCTACTCCTGCGAAACCAAAATGTTTTTGAAATGGTTGGTTTTAAGCTTTAAAGCTTGAACCAACATTTGAAGAGTAATAAAATTAACTATTCCATGTAAATGAAACACAACATGTTTATCTTAAAATGCTTATTCCAAAACGGGCCCAGTGGCAGTCGTGCCCCAGAATGAGCGAGTAGGAAGGACGTAGGTACCTTTCTCAATCACTGCCCGCCCAGACTTACACCAGTCGCCCTGGCGATCGTTGACGTGTTCATGTTTAAGTTTTTGAGAATATTTATTATCATGGGGTTAAATATAAAGTTGCCGTTTCGTACCGAAGAATGAAAACAATTTTCTAGTATAATATATTATATTATTATATTTATTATATAATATTATAAATAAAATTTTTACTCTCGTTGTCTTTACATTTCTACTATTTAATTGGAAGAGTATCCTTTCCAAACACAGCATTGATATTACGAGCCTTATCTGCTACCTTAGTTCCACGTCGAAACTCGCATTCGAAAATTACTCTGATTTTCACCGTAGCCATGCCATGGAGGTGAAAAAGTAACTTCTTCATGCTCACTTTAAAAGCTGAATGTTAAAACAATTGGAAGTCGAACAATCAAATTTCAAATCAATTTTAAATTTAGAATGTTATAGTTTCCGCCTGAAAATAGTTTCACTCTGATATATGA
Source organism: Incurvaria masculella (assembly GCA_946894095.1). Lineage (NCBI taxonomy): Eukaryota > Metazoa > Arthropoda > Insecta > Lepidoptera > Incurvariidae > Incurvaria > Incurvaria masculella. The sequence continues at coordinate 24,570,089 of OX335645.2, read as the reverse complement.
CAAGAAGCAGGCTTCATTTCAATTTAAAAAGGCCAGTGTTTTAAAAAGGCAATTTTAAATTTAAATTCGTATTATATACTGTTTTGTGAAGTGTGTAGTTCGCGCATGGCTAATATATATATTTCTAGACTATAATGAATCTACTTGTATTAATAGTAATCGAGTATGTATCATATTTTTCACACTTTAGTATTACCACAAAATAGTTTCCACAAGTTAGTCATTTGTTAGTTACCAAAAAAGTGTTCCCTACTATGTGGACTGCAATAAATATTTTTTATTGTCGCCGCAACAAACCGATCCCGAGAGCTTACCACCGTCCACGCAGCCGGCAGTCGCCACCACAAACACTCAGCTTCGCACACCGCCGCGCCGCCGCCGCCGCCAATCACTTTCTTCTCCACGGCCAGGACCTCCACTATAGTTTTAGGATGAGTAGCAAATCGCAGGCTCATTCACCAACGTTTTAAATAGAAGTGAAGAGCGAGTACTCTTCAAAAGGCGAGCAGCTAGACGTACTCACCAAGTCTTGCGGATATGCAAACATACCGGCACACGTACGGAAAGCAAGTCTCGATATGCAATATACTACGGCTGCTGAACCCGACAGTAGACCATATATAGAGGGCATAAGGTCTAGCACTGAATAATCATTACGATAATTCCGGCAATCTTCAGACAACACACAAACATGAAGAACTATACTGAAGAAAAAGTTTCCTTGATATCAAAATTAATCAAACATAAATTTAACTATTTGCGATGTGTTATTTATGTAAATGGTTATGGATGTCTAATATGTACTTCACCCACTGTCATGATATTAGCCCAAAACACCGCATACCCGGAGGATTTCGGTGAAAATTTTACTGGATTTAAAGGACGGACAATTTTTCATGGCCGCTTCCGCAATGGTACCAACCCGGTCGGCTTAACCACCTAGTAAGGAAATGGATCCCTACAGTTTGACCGAACAATGTACCACTCATCCAACCGAGACAGAGAAAAATATTCTGCATGAACACCTGAAGACATGACCTCTGGCACACGACCTCGCCTCGCGTCCTGAGTTACAAACCGCTCAAATGTACCGTACAAACCTCAAAATCTAAAGCGGTTACACATCGTGACTTGAGCGCTCCCAGAGATGCTTTACGCAGATACAATCCGCTTATAAATCGGGTCAGTGTAAATCACATATAAATAATTTAGAATTGTTCTCACAATAAAACCAGCCTGAAATTATGATAAGCCTCCATGACTAACTTTACATGTAACATTCTTCGGTACATGTGTACGTCACTGAACTCCTAAGCGGCTGGTGGCTGGACTGATTTTGATCACATTTTGTGTGTGTTTAAGTTGAATTCACAATTTTGTCCAAATTGGACCCAATAGGAGGCGCTGTTATCACATAATATCCAAAGACGAAGTAGACCCGAGCTGAGTCATTGCTAATTGAGTGCATCTAAATTCATTCATCTATACACCCGAATTTTAGTTTTAGTTAAGTATTTTTTAGTTTCTCGGGATTGGTCAAAATCTCATACCGGAATCTTATTCTTACTTTATTGATAAGGCTGCTCTCAAACCGTTATAATCTTAATTTTCTGTAGGTGGTAGTGTGGAGAGATGAAAATGTGGGTTAGGTCTTGAGACCCACGGCTGCGCAGCTGCTCTCCTCTAGTCGTGATTTGGATCTTGTATATGCATTGGGAAACTTCGTTAGTGCGATGTAGACTTCTTGTGTTTTGACGATCTAGCGGGTAGCGCCTTCTAGCGTCGCGTTAACTAACTTCTATGCATCTGTTTGTTGATGTGTGGCATGTGAAACTAGCAGCTCTCAGTAGAGCGCGCTAGGTTGCTACAGTAGCGTTTAAAGGATCTAACTATGTGATCAGCTCACTGTAGTAGTTTATGACAAAACGTGCAAGTGTTTCTTAGTGTTTTGTTACCACTGGAGCAGTGCATCGCTTTAAGATCCTTGCTTACGGTGACGCTTGGCTCGGGTTATCTCTTTCCCTAAAATATGGTCTAGAGAGGTAATGGCTGTGCCCGGCGTGATGCTCGTGAACGCGTGCTGTTTGTGGGGACTAGCCTGCTCCAATTGGCAACATGTTAGTTGGTGGGGATAGTCTTTGCAAATAAAATGATATTTGTCATGAACTGTTTCATACGGCATGAATTGTAAAATTTTATACATTCATGTTAATTTTGTTAAAAAAAAACACTTTTGTAAATTTAGACTAAGTGGACGTTGAAAAAAAAAACAGCGGAGTTTCTTTCCAGTTCTTCTTCGCTGTGATTTGTTTTCCTGAACTGGCTAATGTTAAAATATGACAAATCCGAGTGCAGTGTACTGTCTATGGATGATGAATAAACAATACAGTACAATACATTAGTTTATATGGTCCGGACCACGGAGGTGAAGAATTGACCTCCATGGTCCGGACACGTTCGGAACCACCACAAAATGATTTTAGTTATCGGCAAAAGAAAAACCTAATGGCAACCTGACACACCTTCCCAGAAGTCTATTATTTCCATGCATCGGGGGATTGCAGGCAGAACTGTCCATTGGGAAGGCGCCACACCAAAATTTTAGTTATTTTCCGGCACTTGTACTGTACATTCATTTTAGAATATAATATCTTTAGCGTTCGTTTATTACGGAATAAAGTGTCTTGTAAATTGTATGTGTCTAAAAGTGAAAATTATAAAACTTTTCGAGCCGAATAAATTTCGAATGAAGTCATCACACGGAATTGTCATCTTCCGAACGGACCGGCATGCCTCGTCGATCGGCGGGCGGCGGCGGCGGTGCGGCGGCGCGACGTAGAAAGCCACGGGTGGTCGCGAGCGCGCGCAGGTTCCCACGGCCGCGGCGGCAGCGGCGGTGGCTCCCCCTCGGCGGCTGTGTCGCTGGGCGGGCGGGCAGCGCAGCGGTGGCGGCCACGCTCAACTCTCATTGGGCTCATTGCTGCACTAGTGGCAGCAACGATTGACTGGATCTCACCACATTTCCGTCCATTTTTCGGTAGAGATCGGGGATGGGGGGAGAGGTTAAAAAGTTTCAAAACAGATTTGCACCTTCCTCTTGGGGTAACAAATGTAAACTGCTGATTTTGTTGAAAAAATTCCACGTTTACGCCTAAACTTCGAAGGGGTTAAAACATTCAAATTTAGCTATTTTTTCATGAACCATTGAACCATTTACCATATGAACGTCATCGTCATCGAAATGATTAGTACTGAAATCACTCCGATTTTTAACTGACGAAAAAAGAAGGAGGTCCTCAAGTCGACACGTATCTATACTTTTAAGAATTACCGCGCACAAATATTCACAGAGTAGTCAAGAAGTCAGACAGTAGCAACCAATGTCGCCCAAATAGAGCAAATCGATCATTTGAAGCAGAATGAACATTTTGGAACAACCGTCAAAAAAAAAACAAGACTTTTACGTTGCAGCCATGCAGAAAATCGGCGATCCAGTTATTCAGGTCGGATGGAAGGCCGTTGGAAGACAACCAGGAAAACAGTGTCTTCTGGCAAATCCGGTTAAATTCTTTCGCGATATCCAGGCCGATAGCCATAGCTTTGACATGATTTTCGAGCGCATCGCCCATGTCCCCAGCAGACCGATTCGGACGAAATCTGTATTGATGATAGCGAAGAGTTCATTGCTCTCTAGATGCCTATCAACCGGGAACCGTTGCCGTGCAAAATTGTGCTTTGGCCAGTGCACAAAGATTGTATTTATTAAAAAAATCTTATATTTCCGCTGTTTTTATGACAGCCTTAACCAGATATGGTGCACTTCATCCTAATAATAATGCCGAAATTATCAAGTCAGTATTAATAAGGCAGACGGTTATACGACGACAGCTGGACTAAACATTTCTATGTGAATTGTAGCAACACTCACCCGCAACGACAAGCCGTGAGAGAAGCGATCGAAACCTATTCGTATGACGGCGCGTGGCGGCGCAGCGTAGCCACGACATAGTTCAAAACCGGCGCTTCCGTCTAATACGTAAACGTGGCTCCGCCGCCGCCGCAGGCGTCCCATTCGAACGAGTTTCGGTTTCTGCTCCTGTCCAAGAACGATAGAAAAGGAATGAAAGTGATACATACGCTCCAACTAAGCGCCCGAGCGTTTGCCTAAATAAGTAGGTAACTTTCATACCCTTATAGACTAGGAGGTCGCGACAAAAATGGTAACGATAACGTAAATGGCTGAAACGGGTTCACAGGATAGATACCAAACCTCTGAAGCTAAATGTATCAGTCTGCCTGCTCCAAGCGGTTGCGTTACGTAGATAAGGCGTCTGAAAAAGTAGTTATGTTGGCAAAACATATATATGATAAGGTATAAGGCTGCAAATAACGAAGCATAAAAGCATCAGTTTAGCAATACCAAAAATGAACAAATCTTTGGTATGCAGTTTTAGATATAGGTTTAGGCATATTAAGTATTTGATTAAAAAACTACTAGTTATTGTTGTGTATCAATAGTTATCAATATTTCTAGACAATCAATATATTCATCAACAGGTACATACCAACTCTATTTTATATTGTCAATCTAGATAACGCAACCACTTGGCACAGGTAGACCGACATATTTAGCATCAGAGGGTTGGTGTCCAGCATGTGAACCCAGATTCAGCCAAATCGTGACCAAAAATGTCGTGACCTTCCGAAATAATAGAGATGTCGACTTTTTACGATTTAAAACTGAAATTGGTTGTAGATATTCATGCAAAAGCAACAGAACTATGAAAAATGTGTAGCACAACAAACCTATCTTATCATTGTGAAGGTTTCAATCAATTATGTTCGGTATTTCTTTGTAAAACAGAAAATAATGAATAGTCACGCTTGAAGTGAATTTGACTATGAACATCTCGTGTCTACTCCTTTTTATAGTTCTTGCTCGTCCTTGCATACTCGCTGAGCGAAAGTGTTCTCTCTAGGAGCGAGGAGCGAGCTTGCTCCCCGCGCACCCCGCACGCCGCGCACCCCGCACACCGAGGTTCGTGTACGGCGCACAATAATACTGCACGGACGTCGCTCGACGGAAATATTTACAATCATGTCTTTATTTAGTGCGCGAGAGTATATTTATGAGAGGGATCGGAGGCGCACGCGTGAGGTCGCGATATATTGCGCGTCGCGCGAGCGCGGGCCATGTCGTGTCGGACCGAGACCTGAGCCCCTAGGCACTAGCAGCATACCATATCAATAATATGTGGGCTGCGATGTTTGAAAGCTAACAATTCCAGATTATACGATTTCAAGCTTCATTTGGAGATAAAATCATTTAAGATTTTATTTTATTGCAAAGTTTGATTGAATTAATCTGTGAAAAACTTTATCAGAAAACGGAACCCAGTTTACAGGAAAATACGTATGAAAAAAAGGTGAAGTATTTTTGGACTTCCGTACCCAAAGGGTGCCAACGGAAACATATTAACAAGCCTCCGCTGTCCGTCCGTCCATCCGTACGTCCGTCTGTCACAGGGCTGTAACTTATGAACCGTAAATAGGTAGGCAGCTTTTTAACAGAGTGTGTATTTATTTCGCCGCTTAACAACAAATAGGTAATAACAATAAAATTTAAAAAAAGTGATTTTTTTGTGTTAAATCTTGTACGATGGTACGGAACCCTTTAGGTGCGAGCCCGACTCGCTCTCGGCCGGTTTTTTTTAAATACTTACCGCTGGTCACCTATTTCACTTGTATTTAACCATCGAATGAAATTTTTTTTTAATTATTGAATATTTATTTTACTTTGATTTGTTGTAGATTTTATAAGATATAGTTTCCTATTAGTGGTATTATATTTATTTTTCACGTATAATAATTTTACAACTGATAAAATATAATATTGGAGCTCTAAAACTATCGGAAGTCAGCAACATTTGTGACTTAGGAGTTACATTGGACACGGTTCGCCGGCTCTACATCAAGATGTGAGTTTCTTTCCCGTCAGATGAGAATATTCAGGAAACCACAGACTTTCACTTGTTCTGCATTCGTCACTTGTACGAAGCATTATAGAATATTGCAGTTCAGCTTGGTGTTCAATCTATAAGTTCATATTTACCGAATAAAGAGTGTTAAAAAAATATTCCTGTATGATTTTATTTATTTATTATTTATTTATTTATTTATTAGGAGAAATCACAGAGACAGGTCAATACAACAATTGCAAAAAAACACACACAAAAAAAACACTAAACTTGCCTCCACTACGAATTCTCACTGAAACACATTGGAATATTAACAAAGTATAGGCGTTAAACACAAAACGTAAATAATAAGCCATAGAAAAGAAAAGAAAGTAAGGTTACAAAAAAGGACAAAATATATAACACAGAAAACAACCAGCATTTTCAATACAAATAAATAATAGCTACTTACGATATTTTCATGATAACACTAACAATCTAACAAATTGCGAATCGTTTTTTTAAATTGAAAACGGGATAGAAGGTACATATCAACATCAGAAAGTTTCTTATTATAGGTATCGCACATTCTACGAATCGGTGGTTTTATGTGGAATAGAGAAGTGTGGCGTGTTGTCCTACTAGGTATGTGAAAATCGACTAGTTTAAGAAGGTCAGGGCAATTGTAAACACTGGTACATATATTACGCAATACAGTCGCATCGATTAACGTCCGTCGATTGATCAGAGAAGGTAATTTATATATGGTTAAAAGATTACAGTAAGAGTCGTTGCAACAATGAAAACGGTAATGGACGGCACGGAGAAATTTATTTTGGATTAATTCTATTTTATCTGTGTAAATAGCGTAATAGGGGTTCCAGACTACTGACACGTATTCAAGCTGAGAACGTACCAACGCTTGGTAAAGTATCATGTATGTATGTAGGTTTTTGAATTTTTTCGTAGATCGTAAAACGAAACCAAGCATCTGATAAGCTTTTTTTGTTATATGGTCAACGTGCAAGCTGAAATGAAGTTTTTCGTCAAAAATAATCCCTAGGTCACGAATATTCTTAACCTTCTCCAAAATGTGGCCACCAATGCTGTAGTCAAAGGAATGTTGACCGCGATTTTTAGTAATGGAAATATGTTTACATTTCTCATAGCTTAAGAGCATTTTATTTTGACTACAATATGAAGTAAACCGGTCAAGGTCTTGTAATGAATCCACCCTCCTACAATAAACTTTTCGGCCGGACTCTTACATAAATGGCAACGTAATCGTCTGAGGATCCTACATTTCCGTAGACGTTCAGATTCAAGCTAAATCGTCAAATTATATTTCATAGAGTTTATTATTTATTTCACATGGTCATAATTAATTTAGAAAACCTTTTATCGGTAGATAATGTCATTGTAAAGATGTACATGTCAGATTTGGTTCATGAAATTTACTTTCAATGAATCGTCATGTGCACTTATCAGATTCATTGAATTCTGAATATACAGTGTCGGACTCCAAAGCTTGTGATTTTGGATGCTCGCTTAAGGGATCCCTTAGACTCTAAAAGAGCCTCTCAATGGCCATCGACACTCACGTATATCCGACACTGATATATGTAATCGATTCAAACCGTATTGAATGGGTCCTAATTCTTATCTAACCGATCAATGTCGTAAACTTTAGATATTGTTCAATCATTTATTTAAAATTGGAAGTTGTGGGCCCACATTAGAAAGTTATAAGTATTTATTAATAATGATAATACATTTATCCACGACTGTTTTGAGTGAAACAAACAACCCAGAGTAATAGGAAGTCAATTATTCGAATCGTGGTGACCTGTAACACCTTAGTTCACCAATAGACAAATTGACATATTGAAGGTTATTATACGTACTGATGATGAGTATTTCCGGCATATTTATATGAATGGTTAGCTTGAATACTGATCATAAAATGTGTTTTAACATCAGTTCAGCCAACATAATAGATTAAGGAGAAAAGGCTGCATAAACAGGTGCTCAATGCACAATAATAGCAAATCAATGTAGTAATAAAACCCATTGAATCTCTTTTAAAGGCTCAGTACACAGTAAGAGAAGATAATAGATGAATTAGTCTTCATAAGACCACCTTACCAAATGCTTGCTCCATGGCTCAATACACAGTGTCAGCAACCCATTTGGCAATAATTTTAAAACCCATTAAAACTCTTTTAAAGGCTCAATACACAGTAAGAGATGATAATAGATCAATCAGTCTTTATTAGACAACCTTACCAAATGTTTGCTCCCTGGCTCAATACACAGTGTCAGCAACCCATTTGGCAATATATTTAAAACCCATTATATCTCTTTTAAAGGCTCAATACTCAGTAAGAGATGATAATAGATGAATTAGTCTTTATTTGATTTATTATATTATATTAAAGTTGATACGGCATTTAAACAACCACTCATAGAAATATAACATTTACATTAGTGTAAACATTTTAATCCGACTGCAGTACATCGAGTACTGCATCCAATGTAAAAATATGTCAAAACGTTCAACGATGACAGTAACATTATATTGGTATAGTAATTTTATATTCATTTCTAACCAGCCCTGGAACGAGGTTCTCAGTTAAGATGGTATTCATATCACCCCAACTCATCTCTAAAATCAAAGCACCATTCAACACTAAGCCGACCTGATAGTTACGTCTCGAATGTTGATGAATTATAAACCTAACCCTTCCGTTTGTACTCTGTGTATTACAACAACGGCTCTATTCCCAAAACCCTGAATACATACCGCATAAGATGTACACATATATATTTAAAGTCTGACCAACTTCGGTATGGCCCGGCGTTTGTAGGCTTATTAACATTAATGATAATTTGTAAACAATGGAAGTTATACTTTGTATTTATGTAAACCCTCATCGACACTAGGATAATCAAAATATGATCTCCCTTTTTTTTATATTGTTATTCTGTTTTTAAAGAGAATAGGAAACTTCAACAATAGATCAAGGCAATTGCAATTTAAATAAGGTAGCACCGAAATGTAACCAAAACTCAAGAAAACAACGATGTATTAGATGTGATTTTTCCGAGTCTAAAATCCCCTTAATTCGTCCAACATTCATACAACCTTCTTGAACGACAGTTCGCCACGTTAAACTCATAGAAATCCGTAAACATATACGGTTACTTATATCTAGCTCACGGTTAATCATTCATCACATAAATTTACTTATTTTTAACTACCTAACTCGGATTAATCACAACATGATTATTAAGTAAAACAATAAACAATCTGATCTATAGTAAATTTAACTTATTTCAGCACTACCTTTTATAATTCGGTGTATCGGCATCACATGGGTAGACTGATCCTATCAGAAATAATCTGGTTTCTATGTATCTTGTTTCATGCGATTCATTTGGGTATTGCAGGCAGGCTACAAAAACATAAATCTATGTAAATGTAAAGCAATATGCTTCCTATAACAGAAACAGTCAGTAACTGTAAATATGGTTTATTCTTCTATTCAATTAGGTGTAAACAAACATTCATTATGAATGTCTAAGGTGAAAATAAGTAAAATTTATCTGGATGAAAACTTAGTGCTGTACCTATTTAGGTGCAGCCAGGCCTAGGATGGTAGACGCACAAGTTGGTGAACCCTTCAAAAATAATAGCTTGTCCAACACCAACATGTATACACCATTACGCCTTCTTCCAAAAAGGATTGGCTGATATGATGTATTTTAAGTTATGTGCATCTTCCAATCGCAAATTTACTTATATCTAACTAATCTCTGCCTCAATTACTCCGAATGCCAAAGCAAGATAACTTCCGAACCTTTCAGTCAGCGTCTACACTACATCAACCGTACCTCACAATCTTACAATTTCAAATATCAAAATAATGTATACATATAACTTTGAAGCAAATTTTATTATTTTGAATCCATTCTAACATTAATAAATCAACATTTCAAAAGCTATGAGGTTTGGTTGACTTTTTTGGGTGGGATTATCTTAATTAAGAATACTGGAAGCATTTAGACTCCACGTTGATTTTGAATTTGAAAAGATAACTAGCTGCTAATGAATTCTCACAAGCTTCGTCTAGTATCATCCAGTTGATCACATGTTTCTAGTCTTAACTAATTACTTCATGAAAGTTCGAAACGAATCCAGATTAATAAAACAAGCTAAAAACCCACTCACGTCTCCCGAATGCTCGATACACAACGTCTTAAATCTAAGGTTACGTTAATAATGCCTTGTCTATTGTTATAACCAATTAAATATAGTCACAATATAATATCCGTTAGCATTTAATCAACGAAACAAATGCTTCCTTTCAATGTTAAACTTTGGCCAAACCTTAAATAAATGGTTTAATTCAATAACTTCCAATTAAATAGTGCTTTGATTTAGAAAGAAATAATAAAGAGTAATAATCTACTCACGTAATGCTGGCACAGTCTCACACTCGCGATAATAATGAAGGCTGCACGGACTGCGGCGGCGGCACGGACGTGGCGGCTGCACTGGAAGGAGACGTCTTGCGCAGGCGGCTACCGAGGCACGAATGCTCGTTGCGCGTCGCCGCGTAAGGGTATAAACAAACAACGCAAATACCTACGCAGGTGCGTTGACGTAAACAAAGCATCTATGTTGACCTATGCATGTATTAACAACTAATGTAGCGTTATCGCCATAATCACCAAAACATTATTATTGGAGTTCAATATCTCTAATAACTTTTATGAAATGCTTTAGAATAATTTATGTTTTATTGTTTACTGGGTAAGGCAATATCGAAAGCATTAAAGATGTATTTATTTCAATACAAACTAGTTTCTGTATTCGAAAGATATTATCTCTTCTGCTGTAAATGATTTAATATTTATTTTGAATAGGTTGGTCCCATTACAATCGCCCCGTACCAAGACGGACAGAAGTCCACAAGACTCTCTGTTTGGCTTGGTAATAAGAAATGTAAACATCAAACGAACGCCTCAATTCAAAATAATTCAAATGTGTTAATAATAATTTCTAATTAATGTTGACTTGAAATACGGATGAGTGTCCCTTTCTAACATGTATTCAAAGTATGAGCGCGAATTACTAATTTAATGACTGATTACTTGTATGACCAAAATCTCAAACGAAATTTAACTGAACGTTCATAATGAAGTGACTGATATATTATGTTAAGTAAATTATTATACAGCTAGTAACTAATTATGAAATCAATCTTATTATAATTCGTAAATAATCATCGATATCTGTTTTAACAGCTATTTGAAGTGAGGTTAAGGAAGTTAATAATATTTCATTAATTCACATTATAGACTAAACCAATGAAGTGTTTACTCAAAATACAACCACGTGGAAACGTATTTGTAACCCTAATACTTTTAAATTGAAAATCGTACTATGCTTTTTTAAAAAAAAAATATTATGCAAATAGTATATGCGCTTCATACTCATTCTATAAAATGACCAGTATACAATCGGTAAATAATATTTTCGAAATGAATATAATGGAGACGTTACACAGTAATAGATTAAAGAATATTGATATCTGAAATATATACTAACGAGAATTGAGAATGGTTAGGACGTCAATGGCACATTCATTTATTCATTTATTTTCTCTATTAGGTGCATTAGATCATCATGGAAAAGAAGAACCAACAAGAAACTTCGCTGCGAGTCAAAATACAAATACCTTTCTATTCATATGGACAAACAAATAATGATATAACACCATCCCTTTGAATGCAATGCAATAGAATAAATAAGAGTGCAGTGATTTGGGAGCAACCTCAATAATAAAGTATAATTGACAAAAGAAAGACGAAACAAATGTATCTAGTGGAAGTAAGGGGAACTTGCTGTTTGACGTAGCCTAAAATAACATAACAGTGTCCCTCAAAGATCCGTTCTTGGCCCGCTATTATTTTTAATTTTTATTAATGATCTTCCCAGTAATTTAACTAAATGTGATGTTTATGATACCAGCTGTACATCCTGGGGAAAAACATTATAGGAATTACACGAAAGCCTTAAAGTAACACTACATGAATTATTGTACTGGTTTGAGTGTAATAATTTAAAACTAAACAAAAGTAAACGTCAATATATAACTTATAGAAAGAAAAATATTTATTTAAATAAAAATGAAGATATATTTAATTTTCCATTAAAAAGAACGGAACTATGATATTTTTAGGGGTGGTTGTAGACAGTAACCTTAATTGCAAATACCACACGGAAAATGTTTCTAAAAAAATTAGCAAGTGCATGTTACGCCATTAAATCGCTAAAGAAAACATCTACTATTAAAACCCTAAAATTAGTATATTTTTCTAATATTGAATCGGTAATAAGATACGGCCTTGAAGTCTGGGGAGCAAGCTCGGGTGTAGCAAAAGTATTAAAATTACAGAAAAAGGCCATTAGAATAATCAATGGCTCCAAATGGGATACGACCTGTAGACCACTGTTTAGAGAATTGAAATATGTACTGTGATTAACTTATATATCTTTACTGTGAGCACTAATACTTTTATAAATCTCCCTAATCTGCCCAAACAAGGCGTCCAGTTGTACTATTCCTTAAGAGACAGAAATAAGCTTGAACTAACGTAAGCAAACAGCAAAATAAAGAAACAAAGTTCTATCTACCAATCAACTAACATATTTAGTAGGCTACCGAATGTAATAAAGAGTGCAGATCCAACTAACGTATTTAGGAATACACTTAAAGAATTCCTATTAGAAAATCCTTTCTACTCTCTCAGTGAATATTTCAATTATAATAAATAAAGATAACTTAGAACCTTAAATATAAGAAATAGTATTATTTAGTTGTGCTTATTGTATGTAAAAAATTATTCGTCGGCTTATGTGATGTGTGTACCTATTTGTAATAAAATGTTGTGTGTACCTATTTATAATGAAATGTTGTGTGTACCTATTTATAATGAAATATTTCTATGCCTGCATGGTAATGATTCCGAAACAATAAACAATATTAGGCTGACAAAGCATTTCGTAAAGATCAAATAACTAGCAGACGTAAATACAGCTTGTAAGAAGTTATACCTATCTGCAAAATATGTAAGTGAATGAAGTATGCTGCAATTATAACGAATGGCTTTCCACCATCTCCTCTTCGGAGAAGTAGCTTGATAGTATATACTTGTAAAAATAGTAGATAAATGAAATGAATCAAGATACTATATGGTTTTGTATTTCAAAGTGTGTAGGGAAACATAACTAAAACAATACAAACATTTATTCCTATTTACGACGATGAACGTGAAACTTTTCTGTGATAAAAGGATTGTCGAATCTCGCCTCGAGATTGACATATACATTATTGAATAGAATCTAATATGACAGTTATGACATAAAAACTTAATACCACAACTTCTGTTAGTCTAACACATCTCACGGATAGTAGGTGCCAAGCCAGGACCTCCCACTATATTGAACTGGTTAGAAAACACCGACAATGTTCAGTGTCGCTTTGACTAGCTAAATCAATACATACATCAATTTAAGTTGTAACGATAAACGTGCAACTTATTTTGTTATAAGAGATCGACGGATACATTATTAAAATAGAATCTTATATGACAGTTGGGCTTGCGAAAATGTTTTTGTGACTGAACATAAACATTTAATACTACACCTACTGTTATTGCACTAGTGTAATACACCTCACGAAAAGTAGGTACCATGCTAGGACCTCCTCAATATGTTGAACTGGATATAAACCCGGACAATGTTAATTGTCACTTTAACCAGCTAAATACATGAATTAAAGTTGTAAAGATAAACGTGCAACTTATTCTGTTATAAAAGATTGTCAAATCTCCCCGAGATGTTAAACTGGTTAGAAAACACCGACAATGTTAATTGTCGCTTTGACTAGCTAAATGAATACATACATCAATTTTAAGTTGTAACGATAACGTGCAACTTATTTTGTTATAAAAGATTGTCAAGCCTCGCCCCGAGATCGACAGATACATTATTAAATAGTATCTTATATGACAGTTGGGCTTGCGAAAATGTTTTTGTAACTGAACGTAACACTTAATACCACACCTACTGTCATTACATTAGTGTAATACACCTCATAGAAAGTATGTACTATGCCAAGACTTCCCCACTATGTTGAACTAGACATAAAACACGGACAAGGTCCATTGCCACTTTGACCAGCTAAAACAATACATACATTTATTTCAGTTGCAACGATAAATGTGCAACTTTTCTGTGATAAAATATTATCGAATCTCGCCCCGAGATTGACAGATATATTATTGTATAGAATCATTTAAACTCAATGAATCTATCGCTACATTCAGGATACAAAATTAGGTTTGCCAAATGTTTTCCGTCACTTGACAAGCACAGTTAGTACCACACCTACTCTCATGAAAATAGTCTAACACCTTACACAACAATGTAGGTGCCATACTAGGACCTTCCTTGTGAAAAATACACTACATTGAACTGAATAGAAAAGACGGACAATTGTCATTGCCGTTGCTACCAGCTAAAACAACACATAAATTTATTTACGTTGCAACGATGAACGTGCTACTTATTCTGTGACAAAACTTATCGAATGTCGCCCCGAGATCGACTTATACATTATTAAATACAATCTATAAATCTATCATTATAATCAGTATCCAACATAACAGTTGGTCCGCTAAGTGTTTCTGTACCTGGACATGACCAGCTTATACCGTATTCATTGTCATGATACCAGTTCAACACACCACATGAACACTAGGTGACATGTAAGGATCCGCCTTATAATTTACAGCTACATTGAACTACCGCTTCGACCATCGCTCATTCAAAGCGATGTCAACAACCTGGCATAAGCAACCCTACCACCTAGTAAATAGGAAGGGGGACCTACAGTTTTAATTGAGGTCGACAATAAGTCACCTCTAACTACATGCACGTTAAGAAATTCAGTAGGACCTCTGAACTTCTATTACATTCCTTAACCCTTGCAACAAAATGGAGTAATACGAAAATTTATTACTCTATGACTCGATTTAAAAGTATTTTATTATTTTAAGGAACGAGATAACATCTCGCCCCGAAATCAACATTAGTCTTCACGCCCCGTGACACTTACCTACTCTTCGATTTCAAGTCAATAATTATAGTTGTATCAATATGAAATAAATCGAAATGGAATTCAATCTTATCAAATTATAATAACTGAGAACCATTTATGTTAACAGTTTACATTTAAATATAATTTTAATTCGTATATTAATTATCATATATTATTATTATTGTACATATATTATATATTCTTAATATCAATAACACTACCTATCCTGGTCACGGCACCAAATTGTAATGAATCCACCCTCCTACAATAAACTTTTCGGCCGGACTCTTACATAAATGGCAACGTAATCGTCTGAGGATCCTACATTTCCGTAGACGTTCAGATTCAAGCTAAATCGTCAAATTATATTTCATAGAGTTTATTATTTATTTCACATGGTCATAATTAATTTAGAAAACCTTTTATCGGTAGATAATGTCATTGTAAAGATGTACATGTCAGATTTGGTTCATGAAATTTACTTTCAATGAATCGTCATGTGCACTTATCAGATTCATTGAATTCTGAATATACAGTGTCGGACTCCAAAGCTTGTGATTTTGGATGCTCGCTTAAGGGATCCCTTAGACTCTAAAAGAGCCTCTCAATGGCCATCGACACTCACGTATATCCGACACTGATATATGTAATCGATTCAAACCGTATTGAATGGGTCCTAATTCTTATCTAACCGATCAATGTCGTAAACTTTAGATATTGTTCAATCATTTATTTAAAATTGGAAGTTGTGGGCCCACATTAGAAAGTTATAAGTATTTATTAATAATGATAATACATTTATCCACGACTGTTTTGAGTGAAACAAACAACCCAGAGTAATAGGAAGTCAATTATTCGAATCGTGGTGACCTGTAACACCTTAGTTCACCAATAGACAAATTGACATATTGAAGGTTATTATACGTACTGATGATGAGTATTTCCGGCATATTTATATGAATGGTTAGCTTGAATACTGATCATAAAATGTGTTTTAACATCAGTTCAGCCAACATAATAGATTAAGGAGAAAAGGCTGCATAAACAGGTGCTCAATGCACAATAATAGCAAATCAATGTAGTAATAAAACCCATTGAATCTCTTTTAAAGGCTCAGTACACAGTAAGAGAAGATAATAGATGAATTAGTCTTCATAAGACCACCTTACCAAATGCTTGCTCCATGGCTCAATACACAGTGTCAGCAACCCATTTGGCAATAATTTTAAAACCCATTAAAACTCTTTTAAAGGCTCAATACACAGTAAGAGATGATAATAGATCAATCAGTCTTTATTAGACAACCTTACCAAATGTTTGCTCCCTGGCTCAATACACAGTGTCAGCAACCCATTTGGCAATATATTTAAAACCCATTATATCTCTTTTAAAGGCTCAATACTCAGTAAGAGATGATAATAGATGAATTAGTCTTTATTTGATTTATTATATTATATTAAAGTTGATACGGCATTTAAACAACCACTCATAGAAATATAACATTTACATTAGTGTAAACATTTTAATCCGACTGCAGTACATCGAGTACTGCATCCAATGTAAAAATATGTCAAAACGTTCAACGATGACAGTAACATTATATTGGTATAGTAATTTTATATTCATTTCTAACCAGCCCTGGAACGAGGTTCTCAGTTAAGATGGTATTCATATCACCCCAACTCATCTCTAAAATCAAAGCACCATTCAACACTAAGCCGACCTGATAGTTACGTCTCGAATGTTGATGAATTATAAACCTAACCCTTCCGTTTGTACTCTGTGTATTACAACAACGGCTCTATTCCCAAAACCCTGAATACATACCGCATAAGATGTACACATATATATTTAAAGTCTGACCAACTTCGGTATGGCCCGGCGTTTGTAGGCTTATTAACATTAATGATAATTTGTAAACAATGGAAGTTATACTTTGTATTTATGTAAACCCTCATCGACACTAGGATAATCAAAATATGATCTCCCTTTTTTTTATATTGTTATTCTGTTTTTAAAGAGAATAGGAAACTTCAACAATAGATCAAGGCAATTGCAATTTAAATAAGGTAGCACCGAAATGTAACCAAAACTCAAGAAAACAACGATGTATTAGATGTGATTTTTCCGAGTCTAAAATCCCCTTAATTCGTCCAACATTCATACAACCTTCTTGAACGACAGTTCGCCACGTTAAACTCATAGAAATCCGTAAACATATACGGTTACTTATATCTAGCTCACGGTTAATCATTCATCACATAAATTTACTTATTTTTAACTACCTAACTCGGATTAATCACAACATGATTATTAAGTAAAACAATAAACAATCTGATCTATAGTAAATTTAACTTATTTCAGCACTACCTTTTATAATTCGGTGTATCGGCATCACATGGGTAGACTGATCCTATCAGAAATAATCTGGTTTCTATGTATCTTGTTTCATGCGATTCATTTGGGTATTGCAGGCAGGCTACAAAAACATAAATCTATGTAAATGTAAAGCAATATGCTTCCTATAACAGAAACAGTCAGTAACTGTAAATATGGTTTATTCTTCTATTCAATTAGGTGTAAACAAACATTCATTATGAATGTCTAAGGTGAAAATAAGTAAAATTTATCTGGATGAAAACTTAGTGCTGTACCTATTTAGGTGCAGCCAGGCCTAGGATGGTAGACGCACAAGTTGGTGAACCCTTCAAAAATAATAGCTTGTCCAACACCAACATGTATACACCATTACGCCTTCTTCCAAAAAGGATTGGCTGATATGATGTATTTTAAGTTATGTGCATCTTCCAATCGCAAATTTACTTATATCTAACTAATCTCTGCCTCAATTACTCCGAATGCCAAAGCAAGATAACTTCCGAACCTTTCAGTCAGCGTCTACACTACATCAACCGTACCTCACAATCTTACAATTTCAAATATCAAAATAATGTATACATATAACTTTGAAGCAAATTTTATTATTTTGAATCCATTCTAACATTAATAAATCAACATTTCAAAAGCTATGAGGTTTGGTTGACTTTTTTGGGTGGGATTATCTTAATTAAGAATACTGGAAGCATTTAGACTCCACGTTGATTTTGAATTTGAAAAGATAACTAGCTGCTAATGAATTCTCACAAGCTTCGTCTAGTATCATCCAGTTGATCACATGTTTCTAGTCTTAACTAATTACTTCATGAAAGTTCGAAACGAATCCAGATTAATAAAACAAGCTAAAAACCCACTCACGTCTCCCGAATGCTCGATACACAACGTCTTAAATCTAAGGTTACGTTAATAATGCCTTGTCTATTGTTATAACCAATTAAATATAGTCACAATATAATATCCGTTAGCATTTAATCAACGAAACAAATGCTTCCTTTCAATGTTAAACTTTGGCCAAACCTTAAATAAATGGTTTAATTCAATAACTTCCAATTAAATAGTGCTTTGATTTAGAAAGAAATAATAAAGAGTAATAATCTACTCACGTAATGCTGGCACAGTCTCACACTCGCGATAATAATGAAGGCTGCACGGACTGCGGCGGCGGCACGGACGTGGCGGCTGCACTGGAAGGAGACGTCTTGCGCAGGCGGCTACCGAGGCACGAATGCTCGTTGCGCGTCGCCGCGTAAGGGTATAAACAAACAACGCAAATACCTACGCAGGTGCGTTGACGTAAACAAAGCATCTATGTTGACCTATGCATGTATTAACAACTAATGTAGCGTTATCGCCATAATCACCAAAACATTATTATTGGAGTTCAATATCTCTAATAACTTTTATGAAATGCTTTAGAATAATTTATGTTTTATTGTTTACTGGGTAAGGCAATATCGAAAGCATTAAAGATGTATTTATTTCAATACAAACTAGTTTCTGTATTCGAAAGATATTATCTCTTCTGCTGTAAATGATTTAATATTTATTTTGAATAGGTTGGTCCCATTACAGTCTTCTTGCACAAGTACACAATCACTCTGGGATCGTATGATTTTGTAAATTTTCAGGTCATCAGCAAAAAGGAGAATTTGACAATGCTTAAAGCACTTAAGGATATCATTAATAAATATTATAAATAATAATGGCCCCAATATGGACCCCTGTGGTACACCTGAAGTGATTGTTACATCTTTAGAAGCATAACCATTTACGACCACAGATTGGATACGATTTTTAAGGTAAGATGCAAACCATCTGAGTAAGTTTCCTTTAATGCCGTTAAAGGACAATTTTTTGAGAAGTAAGATGTGGTCTACTTTATCGAATGCTTTCCGAAAATCAGTATAGATTGCATCAATTTGCAATCTTTTGTCCATATTATCAAATAAATAGTTGGAGAATAGTAATAAATTCGTTACTGTAGATTTATTTTTCACAAAACCGTGTTGTTCCTGTATAAGGTTATTCTCGATAGCTGGGTACACCTTATCATGCACTAGTTTCTCGAAAGTCTTAGGAATGCAAGAGAGAATTGAGATGGGCCGATAGTTTTCTACTTTATTTTTAGAACCGCTCTTATGTATCGGTGTTATGTATGCATGTTTCCAGCGTTCTGGAAACAAACCTTCAAAGATGCAAATGTTAAAAATTATCGACAAAGGCTTAGAAAGTACTCGGCACGTGTTTTTTAGAAAAATTGGTGATATTTTATCAGGACCGGGACCTTTATTTACATCCAAGTTTTTTAATACCAAGTAAACTGATTCTTCGTCAAAACTGAAGTCTGTGATGTGAGGGGAAGCAGGGTCATTAAGTGCTTCGAATGAGTAAGTATCATCAGCATTATTTCCTGTGGATGTTTCGAAGGCTGATTCAAAATTAGACGAAAACATATTGCAGATCTCACTGGGAGAATCGGAAGATTGGTCCTTATAGGTCATAGTAGATGGATATCCTGAATTGTTTTTTCTTAACGATGCCAAATACTTCCAAAAATGTTTTATATTATCGCATGTAGCGTTTTCAACTTTTTCAGTATAGTTATTGTCACATTGTATTAGTAACTTTTTAACTCTTCTCCTGAGAAATGAGAATTGCCTGTAGTTCGCAATACCACCATACGTTTTCCACTTAGACCAGGCCTTATCTTTGTTGCGGAAGGCTCTAATTAAAGCGGGAGTGAACCATATCGGAAAATGTTTTGATCTATGTTTGGCAAGAGGTATTTTGGAGTCAATAATTTGGACACGGCTGTTTCAGCATCGAGATATTTTAGTTCAAATTCCTATTCGACTGCGTTAATTTCAACACAAACTTCGTCATAATTAGCTTTATTAAAATTATATTTTGGTAAATCTGCCTTTTCCATCATTTCTTTGTATGAAACTTGCAGAGAGAATTCGAGTGCTGGGTGGTGCCTGTCTAACTTTACCAGCGTAGAATCGGGGATGAGTATTTCGGTGTCCAGGCTGCAAAGTATCAAGTCTAAGAGCCTGTCGTTAGTATTTCTCTCACCGTTGTACTGATGAAGGTCCAAGAATGACATTGAATTAATGAGAAGTTTTGAAATATCGGTACTTGTGTTATTAGGAGTGAGCCACAGTGAATCACTCGCACGGGTCCAAGTTATGTCGTTGATGTTAAAATCACCTGCAACACAAAATTTGGTATCCGGTAATTTGATGGCTATATCTTGTATATTGGTTAGGTGAATCTCATATACCCATAATGGGGAGCTGGGTGGTATGTAGATCGCGCAAAAAGCCAGAAGTGTATTATCCAATGACACATTTACAATAACTTCTTCACGATTACGCACCTCCCAGTCAGTGCGGCGAGACGAAGCTATAGTTTTGAAGATGGCTATAAGTACACCACCGCCACGTTTTTTGTCGGTACGATAACTCAAGTCACGATCGCGCCGATATACCGTGTATCGATCGTCGATAAATTCTGAGTCGCTAATACTTGGTACAAGCCACGTTTCTGTTAGTATTATTACATCATAGTTGGAACTTAGTATATTTATTCGCATTTCGTTGAGCTTACCTCTTAATCCATTACAGTTTTGATAATAAACAGTTAGTTTTTTCCAATGCTCCATTGGGAAGTAGATAGGTATACATATTACCGAGTAATGATTCTCGATGGATTAAACTAAGAATGAACATTAATCTCTAAAGGTAGTAATGACTATGAAGTACATGCGTGTAAAAATAACAGCTGTTTCTAAGATGAATTATAAATGAAATAAAATTAAAAAAAAATTTAAAAAATATCAAAAGTAAAATATGTTTATGCATCAAGTAGACTATGGCGACTAATGTGTAAAAAAATAGGTTAAGTAACATTTTAATAATATGTAAACAGTATACTATGTATACTATTATTATGTAGTTTTAGCGAATTAGTAATATTTACTATACAGTAGCAAAGAAGGTACACATACAAAAAGGTGTGAATAAGTAATGCCAATTTTGAGCTTAGTTGCAGATGTGAAAAGATAAACATGAATCCAGCCCGTCACAGTTTGAGCAGATCTTCTTCGCAACGAACAGCAATCACACGCCCCTGGTCGTCCTTACGCACCAGGATGCTAGCATTTTTCACCCAATCATATTTGTAATTAGTGCGGGCCGCTTCACGTGTCTTGGCGTAAAGGATTTTGTTGCGAAGCGTGAGATGTTCGTTCATGTAAATCTTATTATGTGGCACGCCGAGCCCGAGCTGCTCAGTAGTAAGGCCGCGGCGCGCGCGCGCCGCTGCTATGACGTCGTCACGCAGGCGCGCCGAGTCGCCAGCTGCACTATGATATTGCGCGGGCGGCCGGGCGGCGAGGCACGGCCGGGCGCGACGCGGTGAACCGCCACCACGCAGCTAGCGGGGAGAGGCACGTTGATGAGGGATCCAATATGTTCTACCAACGACAGTAAATTCTCTCCCTTTTTCTCAGGAACATTGTGGATGTCTACATTGCACATGCGGCTCCGCTGCTCTGTGTCGTCCTGCTGTCGCCGCAGGACCTCCACCTCCTTCCGTAGGCTCGCGTTCTCTGCAGATACCGCGCTGCACCGCTCCTCCACCTCGGCCAGTCGCGCGTCCCATGACGCGATAGTCCCGGTGATAGCATCCAGCTTCTCCTGCAAAACGCCGGTGCTTATCCGGGTCTCCTCCCGCAGCGCTTCGAACTTGGACTCGATCAACGATATGAGGGCGTCAGTATCAATGTTAACCATGGACATCGGGGAGCCCGGCGTGGAGCCGGGTGTCAACTCGGAGCCGAGACCGATTTTTTTCTTAGGAGCAATCTTCTTACAGTCCTGGCACTTCCATTTAAGTAAATTCATTGGCAGAATTTTTGAGAATTCCGACTCGGAGAGCCCAGCGCAAGAAAAATGTCGTGTGTGATGGCAAGCGACGCATTTAATTTTATCTTTTTCATTCGTTAACGTGCGACAGTTGAAACATTCCATCGTTTCAAACGTTCTTGGTTTCAAAGTTGCAAACTATATGAGAAAAGCAGCGCCACCTATTGGCAACTATCTCAGTACGCACCTTCGCTATGCGCAGCCACTATTTAAATCACAGCACAGACTGTACAAGACTATCTTTAGCGGGTAGATAGCTAGTAGTTTTTGTCACTGCGATGTATTTTTCAGTTTATTGAGCAGAATACTGCAGGAATATAGTGGATAACACTCACCGGTGTTCGTGAACAGTTAAACAAGAAAATTGAATGCTCTAATGGTATGTAACTATCACTTTTTACTTTGTTATAACTTATTTAGTGGGAACGCTTGAACAAACACGTTTAAAAAAACCAGTGCCATGAGCTCCACACATACAATGATCGTCTGTCAGTAATTTTTTTATTAATAAAATAATTAATGATGTTATCGATTGCCAGACCCAGACCCAGAGGCAACGAATAAACATATTCGATCCCGTTGAGTTGTAGGCAAATAGGTCGAAACCCTTTTTTTTATTGAGCGTAGTCGAACAAACGTTGGGTCACATTCACCAATACCCAGAACGTGTGCGCGGTGCATTGTATCAAGGATTAATTTCACATTTATTTTTTTTAGGGTTTTTACGAAAATAAAAAAGGAAAAATAAGTGATAATATGATAATTTTATGTATTTAATGGATACGACATTACCGTTATCTCATTAATTTGAGTTTCAGCGACATCTACATTTTAAGCATTGTAATCAGATTTTGAAAATAATCTGAAAAAGTATTGGTCGTGACATTCGTCGGAA
Source organism: Incurvaria masculella (assembly GCA_946894095.1). NCBI lineage: Eukaryota > Metazoa > Arthropoda > Insecta > Lepidoptera > Incurvariidae > Incurvaria > Incurvaria masculella. The sequence continues at coordinate 24,546,742 of OX335645.2, read as the reverse complement.
GCAGGACCTGAACCTGCGACCTTTGGATTACATGTCCACTGCTCTAAACCAACTGAGCTATCCCGACAATTCGGGATAGCTCAGTTGGTTTAGAGCAGTGGACATGTAATCCAAAGGTCGCAGGTTCAGGTCCTGCTTCCGACGAATGTCACGACCAATACTTTTTCAGATTATTTTCAAAATCTGATTACAATGCTTAAAATGTAGATGTCGCTGAAACTCAAATTAAAGTGATAATATATTATCATTTTAGTCCCTACTGTTTTACAAGCTTCTTCGTTTTGACTGAATTTTTTTTTTTTTACTTTCGTTAAATATGTAGATAGTCGTAACTAAGCATGTAGTCTTCACAACGTTGTACACCCATTACTTTATTAATGGAAGAAAAAAATATTGTAACATCTATAATGTATGATTCTGAATGTAAACCAATAATTAAATCAATAAAATAAACATCTGCCCCGTAAGCAGCAAGCAGGCAGTTCCTTCCGGCCCCTTGTAGCACTATAATTACACTTCACTCGCTCTTATGTACAGAATAATCAAACCATGGTAATTAATGTAGGGACTCCTGTGACATAATTTCGGAGTCACCGAGAAAATTCAAATATAGTCTTACTAAATATTGAAAATCTGTTGGAAATTAATTATTATTTCTATAGATTTATATTATCATTGAAACATTGTGTTTATTGTTGCTCACCTTTTATAGTTTCTTGTTTCAATTACATTTACTTTATGTGTTCTCCGTTTATTATCTGCTCAAGTGAAGCCTAAGTCCGCTAATAAATAACTCCACTTTCGAGCGTTAGCGTTATGAAAGCGTGATGAAGTTGGTACAATTTTGTGTGATTCCGGGGTTATCTCATAACGATGATCGAAAATGCTCGAAAATGGAGTTATCTTTTAGTGAACCAAGGCTTATGCATAGTGTTCTTCTCCTCTGGTGGATTATATGTAGGTGATTTTTTTGTTTCTTTTTCTCCTTACTGGAACTCTCGTGGAACCATAATAAATAAAGATATTAATTAATTAACTAAATAAAATACAGGTACGACATTAGAATTTTGTATTATCTTGATAGGCGAAACAATTACAACTCATTTCACAATATTCTATTCAGTTTGACTGTAGGCCATAACTGCAGCCATGTGTTCTATAATATAATGGGATCCATTAAATAAAGTGTGTTAATTTTTCCTTACAGCAAATCTCAAACTAGGTGGCATGCCAGGACCTTCGTTATATTGCAAGGCTATACAAGCTGTTTGTCGATATTTCCGTATCAATATTTGAAGCTTATTATTTACAAATGAAAGCAGCCTTCAATTTGGTTAGGGGAGAGGTTTGGTTCATATAAAACAACAATCATATTATTGAATCGATTTATTTTTTTAATAACAACTATTCAGAATTTAATACATAAATAAGAAGTATTGTACGATATATACAACCAACGTACATTAAAAACTGTTGCCTCAAACGTGTGACGACAGTTAAGAATATTTGTACCACAAAAAAGTGTGTTTGAGATTCAGATTAGTGTTCAGCTGATTTTGTTTCCTTTTTTAGGGATATTTTTCATTTAGCGCATCAACATTTACATTTTCATAAATAACTTAAAACTATTAATAGGTATATACAGGTCTCCTAAAACTAACTAAAAAGAAATAATTAAGTATGTACAGCCATACTTAGGTAAGATTGCATAGTCTGCCAGTCCACGCAGGCGCAGCAAATCACTTCAAATCACGGCGTTTAAGTAAATGAAGATCGCTTTTAAAGCGAAACCGACGCGACGGTTACATTCAGTAAATACTCAATAAAACTGACCGCATATCTAAATCTGTATCAGAACATTTCATCAATTGTTTTTAATTCGATAAAAATAAATTGATAAAAGATAAGAATTACAAAGTACAAATAAAAATATTTTCAGTCTTTTTAAAGAACTCGGCCGCCGACGGCGCGGCGGAATTACACGGGTCGCTGACATTATTCAGAAATAACTACTTACATCGTAAGGTGTCTATCTAAATCTTACAACTATTGTCATAATTCATTAATTTGTTCTCTACACAAAACATTATTTGGTAAACATAAGTTAATAAATATCTTGTTCCCTACATCACTTGAATTGCATATCATACATCCAACAACACTTTCCTATTCGATATGTTATGATGCATCCCTTCGCGCAGACTCGCGCAGCCTCGCGCAGCCTCGCGCAGCCTCGCGCGCTACCTCCCTCGAGGCCTAAGGCTAGTCATACATAACGTAACACCTACTTTTATATCACAAATTAAACGTTCCAATTTGCTATAATATAAATATGTAAAGCTTTTCGGAAAATATCGACACGCGTGCAGCGACCCACCTACAGCTAATACATTAAACTTAGGGTGGAATGTCACACGACCCGCGAACAGAGGATTTGGCATCTTTGGAGACGAAGCGGCGACCATTTGACCCGCGAGCGGTGTTGACATGCAGTGTTCATCGAACTAGATCGTTACCAAAGAGGCCAAATCGACTATTATAAGTCGTGCTTTTTACTAACAACTAATGTGACATGGGCTGTGCAGGAAATTGAGCGAGGTGCTGTCGTATTGACGAGTACCAGCGCGGTACCGGTACTGACAGGAGGTACCACTCTCATTACACAGCTCACAGCCTTCTTCGACATTCGGCTAACGTGTTAACGTGTAAATTGCCGACGAGAAAGATTTTTTTTAAATCGTTAAAATGATGCCTGATAAAAAGAAGCGCATACAAATGTGTATGAAAATAGTGCGCGGGGCGCGGGGCAGGTCACAGTGGTATTTAGCTTACCATTATACCTATACAAACGTAAATACGTATAATACTGATTATTTTACGAACATTCCATTGCGTTCTCTCCGGTCGCCGGAGTGGGCTACGAGTGAAGCGTGGAGCTTCAGTCCGTCGTTCACCCTCGAACGATCTCCAAAAATTAAATCCACTCGAACCCCGCGAGCCGCTCATTTCGATCCTAATCCGAAAATATCAATAAAATTGTCCCAATTAACGAACGCAGAAACCGAGCGGAATCGCATATATTCTGAGCTTCACCCAACTTTACACGTCGTCATTACGGTTGATTTATCGTCGGCAACTCTGCAGATACTTATTCTAACACTTACAAAATTAAGTGAAAACAATAAATATATGTCCAGCGGAAGCCGTTTGGCCGAGAAGTAGTCCGGGCGTCGAGCTAGAGCTAATACGCTCCGTCCGCCGCCGCCACCGCCGCCGCCGCCGCCGCAGCCGCCACACCGCCGCCGGCCTCCGTCAACGCATGGACCGGAGCCATTAGTCTTCGCGCGACGCGAACTCGGCCAAAACACTATAAAAGTCGGACACTCGGCGACCGACAAAATGAACCGGAACGAGTGGGCGAGATGACAAATGCGATCGATTTCACGTCGCTTCGATCGTCGCTCTCAACATGAATAAATAGTTCGGCACCTAACACTAACGTCCCACGTATATTTACATAATTGGAGACGAGTTACGAGGTCGCGAGGCGAGAGGGGCGTGCGCCTACAGGCAGGTATGCACGACGCGCTCCGTGCGGCACAGCTTGCACTTGACCTCGCAGCACCAGTGGAAGGTGCAGTTGCAGCGCTCGACGACGAGCCGCGTGTCCGAGCGGAAGCCGCGTCCGCAGCACATGAGGTCGCAGCCGTCGACGCCGATGCTCGAGTCGTTGCAGGCGCGGCCGTGCGTGCCGGCGATGCCGAGCTGCGCGTTGCGCTTGCAGAAGCCCGGCGAGGACTCGAGGTAGACGAGGTCCTCGGGGCCGGGCGCCTTGTGGTCCGGGTTGTGCGGCCGCAGCCGGAAGCGGTAGCGGTCGCGGCGCGGCGCGCGGCGCGGCGGCGGCGCGGGCTCGTTGCGCGCGGCCGCCGCGCCCGCCTGCGCCGCCGCCGCCGCCGCCGCCGCGTTCGGCATCATGACACGCGACGCGCCGTCGAAGCGGTCCTTGAGCGCGTCGCCGACGGCCCGGAAGCTCGGCAGCCGCATCCAGCACGTCTTCACCGTGCACGAGCCCGACATGCCGTGGCACTTGCACTCCTGCCGCATGCCTGCCTGCACGTGCTGCACACATAACACACACGGACACGTCAATACTTTGCCACTCGGAATATATACTGAGAAAGGGATGGTATTGCATATTCGAGAACATTATCAAAGATACGAGTGCTATTTATCATCGATCCGGAGCAGCGAGGGCGGAAGGACAGGAGTAGAAACCGAAACTCGTTTGCATGGGGGCGGTATCTGTAAGCGAATACTACAGTTTATGCTGAGATTCAAAGACCGTTCTTGGGTCCTGAGAGATTATCAAGTCTTTAGAATGTCAATTATGACATAAAATGCATGTATGTAAGTAATCTCAAATTGACAATTGGAAAACTTGGAAGAAAATCGACTCAAGACCCAGGAACTGTATGAATCTGAAACTCAGGATTAGACGTTTTAGACTAACTCGTGTCTGCGCTGCCGCCGCACGACTGAGTTTCGATCGCTTCTCCCGTCCGTCGGTGCTCGCTGGTCCGGAGACTCTCGGGTCGTGAGCGGCGGGCGGAGGTCGAGCGCCAGGTGGGACGCTCGCGAGAAGACAATCGTAAATCATCTTCGCGGCGCATCCATCATTCTCGGAAGAGAGATAAACGAGCGGGCGGCGGCGGCGCGGCGGCGGGGACGGCCCAGCTCGCTCACACGCGCTCCACCTCCGAGTGCCTCCTCAACCAGAGGCGCCGGAACCAGATCCGGATGTAGCCACATGGTGACGCCTCGGGGCCTGCTACTTTTAGTTAGGTAAGCCTTTATGTAAGTTAGTGACATTGAAACCTTTAACCATCACCACATTTTAATATTTCGGTCCTAATGACTGTACTCAGACTACTGTAATACAACCATTTAAATATTAGATATTTTTTTCAAAACATTCACATTTCTCGGTGTGTTTTATATGAACTCTCAATTGGCCGGTTTTTAAACTTAATCTTGTTACTCAACTTTTTAAAAGCCGATTTAATTTCATCGCAACGCTTTGTCAATAAATCTACCAAACAAATAAATTTAATGGGAAGCGTCTGCTTTATTTAAGAGAAATAAGTATGTAACAATTGTTTTAAATAACTTAGGATGGAGTGCACCATCTATGGTTAGTGATAATTTCAAAATTAAAATATTTCCGTCCTCATTTTTTGTACCGAAGAAAAAATAAGGTAGATCTATAATAACTATAACTATAATAGGTACTAACCAGAGGTTATGCACTCCAGCCTTACTTTAAGAATACTTTCTTTATATAGTCGTTCCTTAACCATGTTTTATCTAACGAAACGAAAACGAATACTTTGACTTGCCGGCCGCGGGGCCCCTAGGCGGAGTCGGACTCACAGACTAATAGGCAGTTGCCTATGTGGATAATCCGGGACTGACCGGAACACCGAGTGCGGTACTCGACCGGTTCCGTCTCGCGAAAGGACCGCGACCGCCAGCTCCACCGCCGCGCCGCCACCGCCGCCTCCGCGGTTGCAAATACGGAGCGCGCCGGGACCGCGGCGGATGTCGGCAGCGGGAGCGGGAGCGGGAGGCGTGATGCGCGACGAATGAGTGTCGAAGCGGCCGCGAGCAAACGGACACCGCGCCAATAGCGCGCCCGGCCGCGTCGGAGGAGCGTCACCGCATCGCGCCGGCGGCGAGTGGGTAGGTCATTAATATGAGTGCGAGCGGGCGGGCGCGGCCGAGCGATGAATCGAGTGGACACCGCTTGCGGACTGACAGGCGGCGGCAATGCGAGATGGACGTGCCGCGGCGGAGGTGGCGAGCCGCGACGGCGACGTCGCGTCTGCGAACACTGACGTCCGCGCACCGCGATGAAGGAAGGTGTCATGTTTTTGTTTTGTCTGCGTAGGGGGCTAATATTTGTGTGATATCCGATTTGGTAACAAGTCCGCTAATGAGCCTGCTTGTAAGTTTGGGTCAGTTGGATGTGCGGACAGATAAGCTGAAGCGCTAGTAAGTCAATAATGAATGTTTATTCGGCTGTACTGACCGCTCGTCCCGCCCCGTTGTTATGCAGGCTCATCTTCTCTACCATGAACTCGCGCGAGGTGCGGAAGTATTCAAATGAGAGAGAATGTGTACTGACCGCTCGTCCCGCCTCGTTGTTTTGCAGGTTCATCTTCTCGCGCAGCGTGTGGCCGTGCTCGCCCGTGTCCATAAACTCGCGCGAGGTGCGGAAGTATTCAAGTGAGAGAGAATGTGTACTGACCGCTCGTCCCGCCTCTTTGTTGTGCAGGTTCATCTTCTCGCGCAGCGTGCGGCCGCGCTCGCCCGTTACCACGAGCTCGCGCGAGGTGCAGAAGTATTCAAGTAAGAGAGAATGTGTACTGACCGCTCGTCCCGCCTCTTTGTTGTGCAGGTTCATCTTCTCGCGCAGCGTGCGGCCGCGCTCGCCCGTTACCACGAGCTCGCGCGAGGTGCAGAAGTATTCAAGTAAGAGAGAATGTGTACTGACCGCTCGTCCCGCCTCTTTGTTGTGCAGGTTCATCTTCTCGCGCAGCGTGCGGCCGCGCTCGCCCGTTACCACGAGCTCGCGCGAGGTGCAGAAGTATTCAAGTAAGAGAGAATGTGTACTGACCGCTCGTCCCGCCTCTTTGTTGTGCAGGTTCATCTTCTCGCGCAGCGTGCGGCCGCGCTCGCCCGTGTCCACGAGCTCGCGCGAGGTGCAGAAGTATTCAAGTAAGAGAGAATGTGTACTGACCGCTCGTCCCGCCTCTTTGTTGTGCAGGTTCATCTTCTCGCGCAGCGTGCGGCCGCGCTCGCCCGTGTCCACGAGCTCGCGCGAGCTGCAGAAGTATTCAAGTGAGAGAGAATGTGTACTGACCGCTCGTCCCGCCTCGTTGTTGTGCAGGTTCATCTTCTCGCGCAGCGTGCGGCCGCGCTCGCCCGTGTCCACGAGCTCGCGCGAGCTGCAGAAGTATTCAAGTGAGAGAGAATGTGTACTGACCGCTCGTCCCGCCTCGTTGTTGTGCAGGTTCATCTTCTCGCGCAGCGTGCGGCCGCGCTCGCCCGTGTCCACGAGCTCGCGCGAGCTGCAGAAGTATTCAAGTGAGAGAGAATGTGTACTGACCGCTCGTCCCGCCTCGTTGTTGTGCAGGTTCATCTTCTCGCGCAGCGTGCGGCCGCGCTCGCCCGTGTCCACGAGCTCGCGCGAGCTGCAGAAGTATTCAAGTGAGAGAGAATGTGTACTGACCGCTCGTCCCGCCTCGTTGTTGTGCAGGTTCATCTTCTCGCGCAGCGTGCGGCCGCGCTCGCCCGTGTCCACGAGCTCGCGCGAGCTGCAGAAGTATTCAAGTGAGAGAGAATGTGTACTGACCGCTCGTCCCGCCTCGTTGTTGTGCAGGTTCATCTTCTCGCGCAGCGTGCGGCCGCGCTCGCCCGTGTCCACGAGCTCGCGCGAGCTGCAGAAGTATTCAAGTGAGAGAGAATGTGTACTGACCGCTCGTCCCGCCTCGTTGTTGTGCAGGTTCATCTTCTCGCGCAGCGTGCGGCCGCGCTCGCCCGTGTCCACGAGCTCGCGCGAGCTGCAGAAGTATTCAAGTGAGAGAGAATGTGTACTGACCGCTCGTCCCGCCTCGTTGTTGTGCAGGTTCATCTTCTCGCGCAGCGTGCGGCCGCGCTCGCCCGTGTCCACGAGCTCGCGCGAGCTGCAGAAGTATTCAAGTGAGAGAGAATGTGTACTGACCGCTCGTCCCGCCTCGTTGTTGTGCAGGTTCATCTTCTCGCGCAGCGTGCGGCCGCGCTCGCCCGTGTCCACGAACTCGCGCGAGAAGCGGAAGCCGAAGCCGATGTTGTCGGAGCAGCCGCCCCACTGCCAGTCGCGCACGTCGGCGGCGGCGGCAGCGCGGCTGCGGTGCGGCGCGCGCGCCACGTGCCCGTAGTCGCACGTGCACGACTCCACCGAGCCCTCGGCGCAGGCGCGCGCCACGGCGTGCGTCACGCCGGCCGACGTGATCGCGTAGATGAAGGCGGTTTCGCGGCACCCTGCGAACAAACATCCCTTCTCAATCCGGTTATCTAGTATCATCTCCAGGGGAGTTACAAACTCATCATATGGTGCAAAATATCATGTCCATAGTTCATAGTTCATAGTTCAAAATATTTATTCAGTAGAGTATGTTATTTCAAGTGCAGCTAACTGCACTTAATACTATAGAACATGTCATACATACTTATATTACTACAATTATACATAAATTTGTCAGTCAGTCAGCGTGTTTGCGTCCACTGCTGGACATACGCCTCTCCAATCCTTCTCCAGTCCTCCCGGCCCTCAGCGGTACGGAACCACTGCTTTCCGCCGACGCACTTGATGTCGTCTTCCCACCTGGCGGGTGGTCTTCCCACACTCCGTTTGCCTGTCCACGGCCGCCAGTGTAGGACACGGTTACTCCAACGGTCGTCGTCTCTTCGGCTGACGTGACCAGCTCACTGCCACTTTAGCTTAGCCACCTGGTGTCCAATATCGACTACTTTGGTACGTCGGCGGATTGCCTCGTTACGCACCATATCCCGTAGCGATATTCCCAGCATGGCTCGCTCCATTTCTCGCTGGGCAACTTTCAACCTTTGGACAACGGCGACCGTCAGAGTCCACGTTTCACAGACGTACGTCATAACCGGGAGGAGGCAAATTTGTAAACCATCGATCATTACACCACAGAATAAGTAAAAGTACGTAATGGTTACACAGCACCGGGCTTTACTACTTTACTATTAATTATTTGACTAATTTACAAATTCATACAGAGAGAGCATGCTAAGATGTCTCATAAACATTAACGGCCGTATCCAAAGTGGGCGGACTAACTTTAATACGCGGATTATACCCGGACTTAACCGGTTTTTGTATGGTTAGACCGGTGCTAATCCCGTAATAAGTTTTGACAGCTACACTCGGAATACGACTGTTAGTTACTTGATATATTTTGTTTGAAACATGTTTCTATTCTATGGTTTACTAAGTTAGTGCCCTATACTTACACCTAATAATGTTTTATTTACGATTATGTGTTTGTTAATTTTTCGTGATGGTTTAAGTTTAATTATATGTAAAAAAATATATTTATTTATGGAATGTGGAGAACTTGTCATCAACCAATAAACAATGTTCAATTCAACGAGATTTGCTAAACGAATTATTTTAATATTATCCGTGCCGCTCATTGCACACAAAAGGATCAGTCAAGTTACAGGCGATACCGCCCAGTTCGATTGCCTTTCAGCCACAACCTAGATATGCGAAGTGACACTGCTACCTTCCTCCTACCTTAAAATCTTCATGTACCTTTCAACATAACCTACTTTGCATTTCTTGCATGCATAAAACCTTGTAATTGCGAAAATAAATAAATAAATTTATTAAAATTATTAAAATCATTTTCCACGCGCCAATTACAGTCATCGAAGTATAATAATGCAATATGAACACTGCTACGGAGATGTGTGTGCTCACACGGAGGTCACCCACCAGCCGCAGGTCCCCTCCGTCGCGTCGCATCGGACGCATACGCATGCCTTCAAAAGAAAGGGCATGAATCACGAGCACATCGATAAATGTTCTCATGCAAATAATCCCGCAAATGGAACGAGCCCGCGTCCCGTCCCGTCACATGCCGCGGACTTGAAGTGATAATTTAGCCTCCCTTTGTCCTGTCTGCCCACCCCCTGTCACCGCGCCGCTATTGTCCGTCGTTATCTCGTGGACTTGACAAAACTGCACAAAAGCGCTCGTCTACATTAGTATTATTTGTTTGATCGGGTTGCCGCGTGACGGACGGACGGACGGACGGACGGACTGAGGGAGGTCGCGGTATTATTGAACGAGGATGTGCGCGGACCTCGGATAAGGAATGTAATTAGGGGTTCGCTACGCTGATTATTTCGTCAAATAATGGGGACCGCCCGTTATTCGAAAGGGGTGGGCAGCGATCCTCCCTTCGCAAATATTATCCTCGCAAATTCATGCACAATTATTACATTCTTGGGTCTGCTTTAAGAGCCTACATTTCAAAAGTCTAAACACCCATTACTTAATTTTAAGGCGGCCCATCCCGCTCAACTCCCCATACAAACGGGGAAAGAATATCACGCCCATATTTCTTGTCAAAGATCCCAAGTTTTGCTCAAAATAGCTTTATATGATCGAACTAGATGTCTGATGACCGTTGGCATTGTGAAATTGTGTTTGGTTTCTAAGCTATAAGGTCGGAAAGTTCGAGTTTTTCGCGCGTTTTATACAATAACTTTGGAGGTGGATTACGCAATGATAAAGTAAGAACATCTTAAAAAGATTAGTCATCAGACATAGATTATTTAATCAAGATTTATAATCTATTTGGTTTTTGTTGGATTTTTTAATACAGCGGTCGTCGTTTTGTTTTAGCTATGAGTCGTTTTGATATTAAAATTTTCGTAAATCTTACCAAATCATACACTATGCACATTGTATTTTTTGTGGACATGTTGCATCTCCCTCATCATAGAGCCTGTCTTATTCTTTGAAACAGAGAAGATCCCAGAGCGCAACGGCACGGTTTTGTACCGGGCCCGCGAATGAGTTTGTCCCGCCGGGTTAGGCCACCTTAACGATGTCGCGCAGCTTAAAACATGTCCGATTTTTTTTTCGTGAATATATTTTTAATTCCTAGTAACTAGTCTCTTATGTTTTCATAATTTAGTTTTTCTCGTCAATAAATGAGTTAAGAGCATTTTGATTTTGCATACTTTTTAATTCAAAATTTTTCGCGTTAAATATTTAATGTTGCAGTAAATAAAAAACTTTGATGATTACATGCTCTTAATGAGTTACTAGGCTTTTACAATTTTGGTTTCCAAACCTATTATCAAAGTCTACGTCGGTATCTTTTGGTTTTATTATTGATTTACCATTTATTATTGTATAAATAACATAGGAAAATAGTTGTCTTTCTTTACCTTAATTTTATTTTATGAATACGAATATTTATAAAAAAAAATCTAACAACTTTTAAGGGTAGGGAACCGTCAGGGCCTCGCTGAACAGCAATAAGACATTCTACTGTTTCAAAACATACGCGGTTTTATGATGCTATCTGGTTAATTTCAGTTCACTTGACCGGATAACAAGTCGTTTGACAGTTGGCATGCTACCAAATACCACTGAACCAATTTAACCACTCGCTTACCTGGTCACCCGGCGAGTACATTTGCTATGGTAACCCACCAGATACGTAGCATCTGTATTCTTTGATCATTTGCGAAACAATGTATGAACCCATGCCCAAAGTGGAAGGTAACGTTGTATGGCGTGATCGTACCGTATGGCGCTCTATCATCTCAGCCTACCCCTCCGGACAAGCGGCGTGATAGTATGTACGTTAAGGATACTAAACTTGTGAAGTTTACTGTGTGATTTTCTTATACTAGTTTTCCTGAAATACTTCCTGAATTTCAATTTGATTTGCTCCGCGTAGAATGTAATAATTATACACGGAGTAACAGCGGTGCACACATTAAGATTCATCCCGTTCCGAGAGCTCATCGCAGCGCAACCGATGCTATAAATAATGAATGGCCAGCATTAGAATCAAATACTCATAAAATACAATTAAAGGGGAGAGGGTATCGCTCACGGCGCGGGCGCGGGCGCGGGCGCGGGCGGGCGCGGCGGAGGCTACAAATAAAAGATCGCCCGCCTCCAGCCGAGTGCTCGCGCGAGGGAGATTACAAATGTGATCATTATAGCGAGTCCCGTGCCGTGAGCCGTGCTCCGTGGTGCCGTGGTGCAGTGCTCGACCACCTGGCGCCGACGTGAGTTTTCCAGAACGTTTGGCCCAGTACCAGCTTGAGCCTATTTGAACTCTCCATCCATCGTTGCGCCCTGGTGCATGATCCAGTGTTGTAAGCCAACTTCCAACCTCCAACGGTGGTATAAGCCAACAAGGACGTAGGCTTGCTGAGCATGTTATATCGCTTATTCCACGGTGAGTGCCTTGAACTTTTCGGAGTGATTGCGCTATTCCTTTTCCGCTTCAGAAGTAACCTTGCTTTTCACCGCCGATCTTGCGTACGAACTGAATAGTCCGACCTGCTAGGCTAAACTCTGAAACGTTCTCCTTTCTTCTATATTTTCCGTAAATTACTAAATGAGGTCGAGGCTCCTGCCAAGCCGACAAGGCATTCGTTGTCCTCGCGCCACTGCTGTCCCGGACACCGTTGGCGCCATAATGAAGCCTAAGGGTGTGGGTCAAAACGTGTCCGCCTAATACAAAGTTTTTTGCAAGCAACACACAAAAACTGAGGATGGAATGAATGAATGAATAATGAATAAATTCTTTATTGTGCAATAGAAAACAAGTACAATTACAAAAACTATTCGAAACAACAACAAAATTGCACAAAGGCGGACTTATGACTAGGAGTGATTTCTTCCAGTCAACCTGGATAATGGACACCAGTCATGATGGAGAAGGATAATTCCAAATTATGGGTGGCGAAATTGGTACACGCAATACCCGGTATGTTTAGTTGATTCGGGTCCGGCTTTGCAGTATATTCATTCAGTAATTATTTTTACAGGGCTCTTTCTTTAATAAATGTGTGCTTGCTTCACGTACCTACTTGGTTAGTACGAAAAAGTGTAGTTACAAAAAAAGTATTTACTTTGAGACAATAATTAATCACAGATATTATAAAATACACGCATAGTTGTGGCGTAGCTATTTTCAAAATGTTGGGTTCATACATTTTGTAGTATAATATTAACTAGAAATTGAATACATATAGATGGCGGCATACATTATATAATTATTACATGTAACTAAAAAACGATTAATCCATTATTCTGAAAATGGTATCTCCACAACATTTATTGCTGTAGCTATTTGAGATGTATGTTTTTTATTGTCACTGGTGTAGATGGTTATTTCATGCGTAATGTCATGATATTAGTCCAACACACCTACGGGAACCAGGTGCCATGCCACGACCTTCCTTTTATTGCATGGCTACAGTGGACTGGATGGAAAACACGGACAATGTTTTTTTGCCGCTTCGACCATCGTTTATTCAATGCAATGATATCTACCTCCCCTCTCCCTCCCCGCTACCACCTGATAAATAAGGAAGGGGACGAACGACCAATCTTACTAGGCTCTTACGACATTCACGGGAAGAAATGCAGTGGTCCCAATAGTATTTTTTATGTGCTGGAACACATGAAGAACAAAATTGCCTCTTTTAGGCTGATATAAATAGTCGTAACAGAAACTAAGACTAACGGAAAGTAGTACTTTGTGACGTCACTTTGACACATTTTGTATGGACGCAATCTCAAAGTAATGCAAATTGACGTCACAAAGTACTACTTTTCGTTAGTCTTAGTTTCTGTTACGACTATTTATCTGGGCCTTAGAGTCCATTACTTTGCGTGTGTGTTGTTTGAGAAAAATGTTGCATGGGAGCGGACACGTTCCAAGTTTGGAGCCGCGTTAAGGCACCCTGAGACCCGGAGTTGCGTATTTCGAACGCGGTTTGCAGCAAATAAAACTGGTTTAGATTTGTTTTAATACGCACATTATTTTAATGAAAATATAGACGAATTTATGTAGTTATCATTTATACAAATATCCTCCTAACTTTTACTTTACGATGTTTTTTTAAACTTGCCAATCCATGGAATCTTATGCAATAGAAATAAAAAAATAACCAAAATTTTTGCAACATTCTATAGGTTAAAAATTATTAGAAGACGTTCTAAAACTTGCATGTTTCGTGCTGACACGTGTAAAGTGAAGTAATCGACGGCGAACAATTCCTCAAAAAGAGAAAGAGCTTCGAACGCCAATCTAATATCGCCGTAATGACATCTCGCCTCCATCGATATCTCCAACCGTGCACGAGACGAGGCGAGCCGGGGCGCAGCGGGACGCGCTCACGGTGGCCACCCCGCACCGCCCCGCACCGCCCCGCACCGCCCCGCACCGCCCCGCACCGCCCCGCACCGCCCCGCACCGCCCCGCACCGCCCCGCACCGTCCCGCACCGTCCCGCACCGCCCCGCACCCCCCAGCGATCATTGGCGATCCTAATAAAACGTCGACAGAGAAATAAGGAGAAGTAATGCGGTGCGTGCATTTGTTGTTATTTATAATAATATAATGTGGAACGGGCTCGGGCTCGGTCGAGCCGAGCCGTGCGATCGTTATTAAGGGCTCAATAAGCAAATGAACGATTTTTTTATTAAGTTGTCATCGCGCGGGACATAAATTGTTGGTCGCGCGGGGCGAGCGGAGCGCGGGGGGAGAGGGGATGCGCCGAGTTTTTTGCGCAGAACACGCGGTCTCGGATCCGAGCACGAGTCATTTAATTCAGCAATTACTTAGACGGTTGTTGGGAATTTTACAGTCAATACCACCATCATGGGATACGGCGTGAGCGCCCCCCCCCCCCCCCCTGCTGCGTCGCGTCGCGTTCCCGTCATCGCGTATCGTTCATCAAGCACACGAATGTCACGTCGGTTAATCGACATGAACATTTCCTCGATTAATATTTGGTCGACGATTAAATCTCGAAGATACGATCGGCGGCGGCGCGGTGCGGCGGGAGGCGGCGGAGGCGAGGGACGCAGCTCGGCTCTCGTGACAGATGTCATCGAGAGACCACCTGAGCCTGTGCGCACTTTCGCGTCGACGTAACATTATTAGACTCAACCGCCTCTAGTCCGAGAAGATAACCCACAAACTATTTTTTGTACATTCTAGCGACCGTTGTGTAAGCAAAGTTCTTCATCCGTTGTTGTAATGAGACATCCACAGCTCAATTTGTTTTTAACGTCTCACTCGGCTGTGAATTTACGACAACCGGGAGACTCTATTATTTATGATTTAAAGTCACAATTAAATCGCTTCTCGAGAACTCTTTGTTTGACTCCTGCAGACAGCGTGACTACGGCGAAATGAGCTCGGAAGACAACAAGAGCAGCAACCCTCGAGCAGAACGCAACGAATCAGAAGCTCCAGTCACAATACCAGTAATGAATGTAATAAGGCAACAAATGACACCTGACAGAGCGAGGCCCCACGGAGATGATTATTGAGCATTAGCGGGGGCCATATATCACGAGACAAAGCCGAGCTCGCTACTGCCTGCGATCCTGCGCCTGCGCCTCACCGGGTGGCGGCGGCGGTGCGGGGAGGGGGAGACCTCCGTCGCCTCCGCGCCGCCGCACCGCCACCGTCCGAGTGAATGGGAACACTGGAGTAAGAAATAACTTTTGTGATCGGTGAATCGGACGGCGGAACTAACCGAGCGTGGTATTTTGAATAAATTACTTTGTGGAATTTGATTTGACTGCGTTATAAAGTTCTTTGTGAGCGGGACGCATCGGATCGGCCGGACGACGCGACGGACGGACGGACGGAGCTACCTGCCCGCTCGATATGCTCATCGAACGAAGGCGATCCACGCGTTTTATCGGACAAAAAGGCGTTTATCTCGAAAACAATTCAAACGCCACAAAACCTAAAGCGCTTATCTAATTGAGCATTAAGTATTTCGTCGAGATATTTTATATCGGTTTTATTTCGGAGCCCGGTCGTCGCATCGACCCGCGGCGGACCCGCTCTCGGGCAATTCAAAACAGGAAATATTGGAAAAAAGGTCGGATTTTATCGGACGGCTTACCTGCCATTAGGAGCTACATTAGGTGTAAACGTTTGCTCCCGGCGCGGCGCCGCGGCGGCGCGGTGGCGACGGGACAAGTGCGGGCGCGGTGTGCGGGGTACGGGGCGCGCCCGGCTCCCCAGGGGTCGCTCATTGTGCGCGCGTCACCGCCGCATTGTCGCGCTCGCCACGTCGACAGCTCTATCGCTAATTATGTGTGTCTCCGGGGTGTTGTACTCCGCTCGCCCGAAGCCGAGGCGAGCTCCAGCCTTTGTTGCCCGCTCGCGGCTCTCCGCTCCTCGCTGTATCTTTATTTCGCTAATGGAGACACGTGAGCGGCTCGCGGGGCTCGGCGGGGCGAGGCGAGGCGGGGTGGGGCGGGGCGCAGCGCAGGCGCGGCTTTATGTGTTTCTCAAATGAAGATAATAACAGAGCGCGGAGGTCTTTACGCGCAGATTGCGGCGCGGGATGTAATGCGCTGCGGGCGGCGGCGGTGGGTCGGCGCGGCGGGGAGGGGAGGGAAGCTGAGCCCGTAATAAAGTAATATGCTCTAAATGCGCACGCACACCGCATCAATTTCGTACACCTTCGTTTTGTGAGAGCCTGTCAATGTAGAGATCGGACCGGCCACGGACCTCCCGCGCGCCGCGGCCGCCCCGTCGCCGCCGCCGACGCCGCTGCTTTTTTTTTATTAAGACATTTTATTGAAGGTCCCACAAACATTAGTTTATTTAAAGCATTGAAATGCTATGATAATATCGTATTTTTATCTATTTGCAACCGTAGATATTTTCTAATATCTTCTTGATGGGACATTGAGGTTAAACATTGTAGCATTCTATAACTCTTTTCCCAGTTATGATACTTTTCATAACCTTATTACAAAATCTCTCTGTCGACCTTTAACTTAAAATCATCGATACTTTATAATATTATGTGCGTCGATCAATATTGGATTTGAAGACACATTTACAGAAATAATACAATTGTTTATAATTGTATCACCCACATAAGAGCGCGATAAGTAAACAGTTAACGTAAACCTACTAAAAAGTTATGCTCACACATAAATTTAGAAATGTGCATAAATTAACACACCGAGCTACCGACATGTTTTCGTAAAATTCCGGTTAAGTTGTGTAAGAACGGTTTTATTGCAGTGCCCCATAACCTCAGGCGATCGGGGCCGCCACTACCTAGTTGGTGCACTTTTTAACCGAATGTTTATTACCCGTTAATGAATTTCAGTTGTTTTGTTTAGAGTTTAACGATAAAAGAAGCGTGTTTGTGTCTCTAGCGATGTCACCGTTCGCGTCAAAGGCGCCGTGGTGGAAGCGTCTGACTATCTATCTACACACCTCGCTCTTTTCATACCTCAAAAGAAAAAACCGGCCAAGTGAGAGTTGAATTCGCACACGAATGATTCCGTACCATTGTACAAGATTAAACACAAAAAAATCAAATTGTTTGTATGAGCGCCCCCATTATTTTTAAATTTTACTTATTTGTTGTTATAGCAGCAAAAAAAATACACATTCTGTGAAAATGTCAACTGCCTACCTATGAGATACAGCCCTGTGATAGACGGACGGACGGACGGACAGCGGAGGCTTAGTAATAGGGTTCCGTTGGCACTCTTTGGGTACGGAACCCTAAAAAAGAACCCGTATAGAACCCTAAAAAAGAATCCGTTGTTCATCGGTTGGTCTGGCTTTTAGGAACGCGTGGAAGTATTACGTAAGTTGAAATAGCAACTGGAAAAATCAATTTGCTAAATCTACGTGATAAAAAATTGAGCCATTCATGACGCATATTTTGAAACTCACAAATAAATCAAAACTTATAGGGTAGGTAATCTGGGTTTATAGAACTTCTTATTTATTTAATTATTTTTCGTTGCATTTTTTTACGTTTTTTTTTATTGTAGTGTTCAATTAATAAAACGTAAAAAATATGGTTTAATGGCATATAGTTGTAACCCCTACCACATACAATAGCAAATGTGTTCGGTGGTCGCTCAAGCAGCAGCAGCGGCCGGCGAGTCGCGGAGCTGCGCGGGCGCAGGTCGACGGTGACTCGCGCACGGTCAACAACCGGACCGCGCACCGCCGCCGCCGCCGCCGCCGCGTCACCGTCGCACCGCACCTCCCTCCCCACCGCCCGTCCCTCCACAATTAATATCTCGATAACCGTCGGAATGCGAACCCTCCGCCCGGCTGCTCGTATTAGCTCGCGATAGCCCCCAAATGTGGAATTAGTGGCGAGATAAGCCCCGCCAAGTAAATTATGATCGATCTGCGAGCCGCGGCGACCTTCACCTCCGCTCCCACTCCAACGCAGCTCCGCCAGATCCCGGCTCTTAATCGCTATATATAGACTAATTACTCATTGCGATGCGCATCCGCCTACTTTACGTCTGGACGACAATCTACTCCGCGTACTTAAGTATTCTTCCAAACTACGATATTCATGTTAGGGGGCATCCAATAATTACGTAAGGCGTTTTGGGGGGGGGGGGGGGGTTCGAGGAGCCTAATCTCACTTAATCTCGCGCGGGGGAAAAGGTCTCGGCACATATGCCTTTATTTTTCACAAGAAACCGTATAAAATTGCGAGAAAACTGGGTAAAATTAAGTTAACTATATTAATCCGCTAAAATATGTGTGAATTCAACACTATAATCAATATATCGCAGTTATGCGAACGCCACAACGTATCCAGCCAAAAGCGCGACTCAATTACTATTTAAATTTCCTATACAGGACTTCTTATAATACGTCAAGAAAACACGAAGTAAAAATTAACTGTTTTTCTTTTATTGATGATTTTATGTTTGGGTTTTTCTTTTTGCTAAGAAATTTGAAAACGTCCTACTTAAAAATATTGAAAAGAAATATATTGTACTACATAATGCTTAAACAACCTTGGACTCTTTAACACTAATTTGTATTAAATGTTTGTCTTGTTTTCCTGGTAAATATATTTAATTTTTTAATAGTATAGGTAGGTGCAAAGTTATATTCCTTTAAAAAAATTGATTCCTACGTAAATCCTTATTTGATGAATGCCCCGTTTAAATATATTCATCGAAAACTAGCATGCATCAACGTAATTATACTAAAAATACTCTTTATCAAAATCCCACGGGCGATTAGGAGGGGGGAGGGGGTCGAGCCAAATCCCACAACTTCTCACCAAGGGAGGTGGGGCTTTCGAAAAATCGCCAAAATCACCTTACGTAATTAATGAACGCCCACTTATATGCGAATGCTGACGAAATATGCAGGCAGTCGTCAATCCCAGCATTTACGTTAAAGTGATACAGATTATTACAAATTAACCATTTTCGATTTTTTCCTTTAGTTGTGACTTGAGACCTAGCTTCTTACCTTTCATAATTCTAAGTCAAATATCTGTTTTGATTTATTTGCGAGTGTTATAACTTGCGACATAAACTGTGTTTTTTTAACGCGTTGACTTAAAAGTTTGGTTTTTTCCAGCTCCAAGGGATCATATTCATTATAATTTGATATTCATTTCTACTCAACGCTTTCTTGAGAATGAGGTTCTTCACAGACAGACCGACGGAAAACGAATTGTTCCTATAAGATTGCCTTTTTGTTCTTTTAAGGAACGGGATCCCAAAATATAAAACCATTTTGAACCTTTCCTTTCTTGCTAACCAATAATTAGATCGCGGCAAAATCATTTCATACCATAATCACACCAAATACTTACAATTTGACTATGTATATAGAAACATTTTGTCAAGATTGCCACGACTGCTTCGGACATTTTGGTATTGTAATAAATTAAATAAATTATTTGGAAACTATAAAAAAAATAATCATGCACAGCGTTATAAACAAAGCTGTGTAAATAGCCAAAAGGGCACGCTATCTAATCGTCGCGTAATTTGCCTCATCTACCGCCTCCGCTACCGCTTCCGCCACCGCCTCCGCCTCCGCTTCTTCTACCGCCGACGACGACGACGCTGCCACGAATGCCCAGAGACAGCGCATTGTAATCCCACCGTCCACTAATTGCGTGACATGCGTCAAGAGCAAATTAATTCTTATTTATTACCCATTAATTTAAGTAAATTATCATAATCCGCATCGTGGCAACGAAATGTTTATCCGAAAATCTGTCACATAAATTTGCAATAAATCTCCCGGCGACGATCCCGCGTCGCTGGTATTTTATTCCAATACAAAGAAGATAAAAAGGTTCGTCGGAACGGTCGACAAAAAGCGCCTCTCCTTCTGTTCGCTCATAATGCGAGCGAGCTCCCGACCAACTACAACAATGCGTACATTAGCCTCGTGCAAGGGAGCATCTGTTCGCGAAACTCTAATAAGCCTCATCGACAATGCGCCCTCCGCGCCCTCCGCACGCCCCGCGCCTCACCCCGGCAACCCGACACCACCGCGCCCGCTCCTGCCGCCCGTCGTCTCCCACGCTCGCCCGGCCATTCCATACTTCATATCCAACGAGATGCGTCGAACGATCGCGATCGAATCTGTCTGCAAGTGCTACAACTAAAACGAACTCGACAATGCTTCAACCTTCTATAGCCATCCATCGAGCGCCTCGGGGCGCAGGCGCAGGGGCAGGGTACAGCTTACAAGCACTTAGGTAATTGATCCCCAATCGGCCTTATCTTGATGTTTCTATAAAGGCGATACCGTGCGCCGGCCCCTGTCCCCCCCGGGGGGGGGGTATCACTTCCTTCGGGCTTCGGGTCCGGCTCGTGTCGTCAGGATTAGGAGCTTACGACTCGAGCGCTTAATTTTTTAACCGATCGCGACCCTCCAAGCCGCTATTGTAGTCAGCTTTCATAAAACACGTTCCTCCTTAAGGACTTCACTTCCCGGAACGGTCGCGAACGGTGACGGACAACAGGAACGCGCGCATTGTACTCGTAGTACCTCCCACTTATTGAACAATGCGAACAAAATATTTTTCAACTTCTCGCGTTGAATAGATTGGAGAACGTGTTAAATATTCTGTCAATAATGAGATAATGGAATAATCACATAATTTACAGCATAATCTGTGTTTCTTATATATTACTTTTCACGGAAAATATGCATATTACATTAAAATTAATTATAATGAATGTAGAAGAATCTCGAAATAATATGTAACAGGTTTCTTAATCCTATTTGGACGATATTTTAGCGTATTTATCTATTACAAACAGCTTTCGATCATTAACTCAATTTAAGTAAATTGATAAAACTAAATTAATTACCCAGATACAGGCAGGTTGCCCGCGCGCCGCGGCCGTACCGCCACCGCGCCGCCTCCGCGCCGCCGTCTCGGCGCACCGGTGGAAGCTTGTCTTAGAAGAATGTATGGCCATCTCGTTATTGCAACGTATTACCACAGAATAAGTAATCTATTACCGTAATGCCTACGGCTTATATCGTGGCTACGTAACTTCACGTGTACGGAGCTGTTAGTTGAGATAGAGTTTTTTTTTATTATTTCGTATCCGATTTTATTTAAAAAAACATACCTGTCTCACCTCCAACCCATCGACATTAGATTACATCGATGCTTCAACCCTTCTCCGCTTTTTAATCAGTAAGGCCAACTACGACCGTATGTAACGGATGTTCTACCAAAGACTATCTAATAAATATAGTTCTAGTTTGTATGTGTTTATATTCTGATAGATGTACTTTCTAGTGCAACCGATCAATGCTAATATTAAAAATATTAAAGTGAATTTCCTTCTACGGCTGTCAAAATAGAACATGTTTTATGACTAGAATAGTTGAAGTAAGATTTTTTTATTTTTCTCATAGATATGCACAATCATGTTATTAAATTAAGAGACACATTATGAATATATAAATACACTGGCATGGCACCTAGTTCCTGTGTGGTGTTTTGGGCCAATATCATGACAGTAGATGTGGTATTAACATGTCCAGTTACGTAACGTGATTTGGGCATCATATTTGACACTAAATTGAGCTTCATCCCGCACATTAATAATATTATCAAAAGAGCACATAAAATGCTAGGTTTTGTAAACAGAAATTGTAAGATTTTTAAAAATCCGTTGTCCAAAATCATACTTTATAACGCTTTTGTCCGCAGCATATTAGAATATGCTAGCACTATTTGGAACCCGCATTACAAAGTACATACCGAGAGGATCGAAAAAGTTCAAAAAAAGTTTCTATATTACTCATCATACTCGGATAAACGTGCTCGTTCACTACCCCATTACCAAGATCGGCTTATACACTATAGTTTAAATACTTTGGAAAATAGAAGAAATGTATCGGATTTGATAATTTTGCACAAAATTTTAAACAATCATATTAATTGTCCATCTCTTCTAAGCCAAATAGCTTTTAATGTTCCTAGATTCAATGCCAGATTATCTAATTTCGTTCCCTTTAAAGTAAATAAGCACAAAACTAATCTTGGTAAAAATTCGCCTCTTACTAGAATTTGTAGTACTTTCAATAAGACATATAAATCGAACTATATTGATTATTCCTCGACGATTGTAAATTTTAAAAAAACAATAAGAAAACTGCCCGAATAATATTTATCAACCTCAAGTTTTTTTTTTTTGTATTTATTTTCTCTAAAATTCTTTGATAATATCTGCTTTGTGATTGATTGTTTGGTTTGCATTTTAATGTACTTATTTTTATATTCACTATTTTTCCTCTTCTTACTTTTACGTTGTGGTTATATGATTGTTTTTATTTATTTATTTTTTGTTTTTTGGTTAAAATGGTTTAATTTTTTTTGTAAGTTTGCAATTCATTTGTACATGTTGTGTTTGTCCTTAATTGTAGATAGTTTTGGTGTGGTTTTTCTTTCTTTTAATATGTGTAAATGTAAGAAACGAATCTATGTGGACGAACCTATAAATAAAAAAAATAAAAAAAAGTAACAACATTCTGCAAATTTGGACCGCACTGAAGGGTAAATAAAACATTACGAGAGATGTCGTGGTCGTGGTAGTAACAATTTTGGTTTTGGTGTTATTTGTTTATTACCTATAGAAACACTATAAAGTTGGACATAATAACAATTCACAAGCGCCAGTCATCAAGTTAAGCTCGCCTATTTTTTACTAAAATATACACCACTGTCCTAGACCTTACTGTTGCAATACGACCGGAAAGTTGACAGACATTAGTCTCTTATTTTTAACGAAGAATAATACATGCGAAGAAAGATACATGTGACGATGTTATCGTTTCAGCTGTAAAGTTACATGGGTTGACAGTAAAAGTGTAGCTCGGATCCTTTTTTCCCGTGCAGGTCCCATCCTCCGGACGCGCGATAGGTAAACATAGTTCCAATAAAAGAAGAGCAACAAAGAGCCGTTGCCCAATTGCAGAGAGTGTAGGAACTGACCTCTGTCGACGATCTTGCCGAAGAGGTTCTTGCCGCGCAGGAAGTTCCTCGTGCTGCAGTTCCACCGGCGGTGCTTGAACTGGTGCTGACACTCGGCGACCGCCATGTTGGCACCCTTGGCGACGGCGGCGAGCGCGCCGGGGTTCTCGCGCGCGAGCCGCCGCTGCTTGCGGCGCAGCGTCGCGTGCACGGCGGGCTCCATGTACAGCACGCCCGGCGACAGCGGCGACAGGTTGTTGGGCTCGCCGGCGCGCGCGATGCCCCTGCGGACCGACACACGCCGGAACTCAATCGACTGCACCAATCCACCCACACACCGCACCTCGCGTGATGGACATATAACATTGTTTATTAATTATTCATATTCATATTCATTTTCATATTTTATCATTAGCCAGTTCAGCAATTCCAGTGAAGAAGAACTGGCAATAAACTCCGCTGGATTTTTTTTTCAACGTCCTCTTACTCTAAGTTTGCAAAAGTATTTGCCACTGCTTACAAACACAGGTAAAAACACAAAATTAATATGATTTGACGAGAATCAACCATTCATGACAAATATCAGTTTATTTGTAAAGACCATGCCCGCCATCCAACATGTTGCCAATTAGAGCACGCCCGTCCCCACAAACAGCAAACGTTCACGAGCATCACGCCCGGCACAGTCATCCTTAGCCACCTCCGCGCCTACTATGACACCCGCTGTATACGATTTCTTAAAACCTACGTAAATTGCCACACATACGCCTAGTCGCAGATGTATGGAGTTTTTTGTGAGTTGGCACTGACTTGGCGAACGCATTTCGGAAACACATTCGCCCGCGGCGCAGATGTTTGGTCTATGGGACCCACAACGCGCGGCCCGCTTCCCTATGTCCACAATAACTAAATGGTGACACGTCTCCTTCCTTTTGTTTTCTGTGGGTTACACACACTGACAGTGTGGCCGAGAGCAGCGAAGGCAGCTCCCACGAGAGATCTCTCACCTCGGCCGTCCGAGACAGCTGCCAAACTCATGTCATCACACACAAATAGGCAAGGACGCCCAAGACCTCAATAACCAATAGCAATAACAATTTAATCGGCAATTCAAACAATTTTATCGCTGCAAACATAAACTATCAAGGCCGTCGAGCGAAGCAGAATGGTCTTCGGACTCCATTTTAAGCGCACAAGGAAACACGGAACGTCAATTAGACCTCATTGCTTTTAAAATACCCAACATAAATCGATTACTTTCGAGCGAGCGAATACATTCAGCGATATCGCTGCCGCTCCCAATTGAATGCAACCAATTAATCTCTGCTAGATAGCAGCGGATAGGTTCGCGATACATTCCGACTCGGCCAACACAAAGGCGGAGCTAACGACCCGGCGGCGGGCGGCGCGGCGCGGCGGTGGACTGCAAGCCGCTATAGTCGTCAGCTAATGGAGCGCGTCGCGTCGCGTCGTGGTCGAGCTGGGGGCTCCGGCTCCGCAGTGGGCGCCTCGTGAGCTCGCCGGCAAACAGTCCACCTTCCGACTGTCAATCCGCGGACGTTTGAATAAACATTTGCTCCGGGCATTAATCCGTCCCGAACCGGAGAGCAACCTCCGCTGGAGCTGCGAGTGGACTGCATTTACCAATCAATTCGAGAAGGTTGCTCTATAAGAAGAATTATTGTATGATTGGGCGTATCGCGTATATAGCGGTTAAGATCTGTGGTCTCTTGTGCCGAAGACCGCGCTTACTAATTACAGGGGTTACAATGTTGGCAACTCTTAGGTTAAAAACTCATGTAGAACTGTAGGACTCCTTCTTATTTAGTCCGCCCGGTTTGAAAGGTACTTACCTCCGAATTTGGTGGTGAAAACAGCAATGTGTTCATATGCCATAGGAAAGGTCCAGGACAACTTCTAAAAAAAACATATGTTCAGTTCACACGCGGTTAGTGAACATTTCGAAAAAATGAGAATTTAAAAAACTGCAAAGTATGTCTCTTTGTAGTGTCTCTTTTTCGTTTTATGGAGTTGCAAATCACAACGGTACTAAAGAAGTTTACACTTCCAACATTGTGAGCTGAGTGGGCAGTCTGAGTTCTCACCGAAATTGGCGTTTACGGCAAACCGATCGACTGGCGTTTTCTCCAAACTCCATACAAGTTTTTACTAAATATTCTGTGGTTTTACTTCTTCAATCTGTCAAAGTCAAACGCGGACTTCCGATTTGTATGAAAACGCGGAGTGGACGTAAACGGCAACGTCGACGTATTTACGGCAACGTTGAGTAAGCTGTCAAATCAAGCTCGGACTCGCAAATGTTAGTTCGCTTAACGCCCGCTGCGCGCGCTCTCCAATTTCTCCATACATTTGAAAACGCCAGTCGATCGGTTTGCCGTAACGCCAATTTAGGTGACAACTTAGACTACCGGCTCAGAGTGGGCAGTCTGAGTTCTCACCAAAATTGGCGTTTACGGCAAACCGATCGACTGGCGTTTTCTCCAAACTCCATACAAGTTTTTACTAGATATTCTGTGGTTTTACTTCTTTAATCTGTCAAAGTCAAACGCGGACTTCCGATTTGTATGAAAACGCGGAGTGGACGTAAACGGCAACGTCGACGTATTTACGGCAACGTTGAGTAAGCTGTCAAATCAAGCTCGGACTCGCAAATGTTAGTTCGCTTAACGCCCGCTGCGCGCGCTCTCCAATTTCTCCATACATTTGAAAACGCCAGTCGATCGGTTTGCCGTAACGCCAATTTAGGTGACAACTTAGACTACCGCCTCTGAGCTTGTATGGAGTTTGGAGAAAACGCCAGTCGATCGGTTTGCCGTAAACGCCAATTTCGGTGAGAACTCAGACTGCCCACTCAGGCTATGGAAACGAATCCAAAGTAGACTACCTGGCAATAAGTGGGTTTTAAAAGCGAGAAGCATGAAAGCAGATGAAAGATCTCGATTCGAGAGAGCGCGGGCATACTCCAGTTATTGACAAAAAGACGAAGGCATCGCACACACGGACCGAAAACAACTCAACTGGAAATGGTATTACTCCTCTGTTTGCACTTCTTTGTAGTGGAGTGTTGGGCAAACACGAGCGCGCCTTCGGACATGTCGCTTCCTTCGGGGCTCGATGGCTCGGGGACGTTGGCCAAGCGCTTTATCTATTGAGTGCGCCTAATGCAGTGTTTGTCCACTTCCACGGGCGCGGGAGGTACGTACCTGCAGCGCCGCGCCGCCTCCGCCGCCGACCAACAAACGTGTCGCCCGGGCGAGACGAACATGTCACACAACTGAGAGCCAAACCCTAACTTCGCCAACACGTTAACTATACAAAAAGAGCTCTACTCATTTGGCCCTACCGCACAATATTGTTGTTGGAAACCAAAAATAACACTTTGAGTACGATTTCAATGAAGTAAATTAGCCAACAAAACAAACAAATAGAGTAAGGTTCGTAGATGGAGTGATACAGTAAAGTGAAGTAACAATAAGCTCAACTCTTTCTACAAAGTTAACAGAACTCGGGAGCGCCGCGCCCGGCGGTGGTGCGGGGAGGAGCGGCACACGCTCGTGAATTTCACTTTGAAGATGACGAAATGTTAACCCAAGCAATCGGCTACGACTCGGGCTGTCGCAAGCTGGCGGCGGCGCGGTGCGGCGCGGTGCGGGGCAGGCAGGGGGCGCGACAACGTGCCGGATCGTGACGCGACGGCTTCGGTCGTGATTTTTTACTTATCGGGGTCATAATAAACGCTCATTTAGATCTTTACACTATAATACGTGTGTGAGCGAGCAGTTTGAGAAGTGCGGGGCGGCGGCGGCGGCGTCGGCGGCGGCGACACCTGACGAGCGACGGGTGTGACATCGATGCGGGGCGAGATACGAGCGAGCGTTCTCACGTAGAGAGCGACGGACCGCGACATTTTGGAAGCTTTTCGAAAAAATATAGCGCGACGAGTCTGTTTGCTCGAGCTCGCGCCTAGACAAAGCTGGAGTCCGGCGGCGCGGCGCGGGGAGGGGCGGGGCGGGGTGGGCGCGCGAGCAGGAAACCAAACATGGAAAAATTCGGCACGAAAAAAACACCATCGGTGTTGCTTTAGAGCAAACGGAATGTTTGAACGGCGATAAAGACTTTGTGTAAATGTGTCAAAATAACAAACATTGTCTTTTGGAAGTGGATGTTTGACAAGTGCAGCTCTGAGGGGCTCGAGGTGCGGGGGGCACTCCTTTGGAATGAGACAAGTTCGATATCACTTTCTGTCAGATTTATATCTATTGAATATATAAGTCAATGCTATTTGAGTTGTGGCGACCTAGCGCCGTCTGCAAAGAGCAGTTAGTTTAACATGCCAACAAACAGAGTGGGCAGTCTGAGTTCTCACCGAAATTGGCGTTTACGGCAAACCGATCGACTGGCGTTTTCTCCAAACTCCATACAAGTTTTTACTAGATATTCTGTGGTTTTACTCCTTCAAGCTGTCAAAGTCAAACGCGGACTACCGATTTGTATGAAAACGCGGAGTGGACGTTAACGGCAACGTCGACGTATTTACGGCAACGTTGAGTAAGCTGTCAAATCAAGCTCGGACTCGCAAATGTTAGTTCGCTTAACGCCCGCTGCGCGCGCTCATCAATTTCTCCATACATTTGAAAACGCCAGTCGATCGGTTTGCCGTAACGCCAATTTGGGTGACAACTTAGACTACCGGCTATGCATAGAAGCTAGTTAGCATGGCGCTACCAATAGATGGCGCTCCCCGCTCGAACGTCCAACATATCAAAAAGACATGAAGTCTATATCGCACTAACTATTCACGAATAAATATTTAATTCACGGCTAGAGGAGAGCAGCTGCGCAGCCGTAGATCTCAAGACTACTAACGACATGAAAATACGTGACTGTACATACATTCTCAACCCATAATTTTCGCAATGCATCTGAAATGATTGCTCAAGCCTTTAACTGTCCTCGTATACAAGACATGCCGTTGTCATAAAATCAGAGGATGCGTAATATAATAAAGTGACGAAAGAATAGATACAACGTGTAGTATATTTTGAATGCATGGTTTACAACTTGAAATCATGCAGCAAATCTCGGTCTCAAATTACTGAATGAAAATATTTTTAATTAGGTATTTCTAATTGTTGATCAGTTTAACCTTTATTCCTTAACATTTGTTTCCTATTTCAAGACTGCGGCGCGGCGCGCGGCGGGCGGTGAACTAACAACATGAGGCATAGATTCATGCCTCACACACCTGAATGTGTGCCCACGGAGTGTGGGAACGGCAGAGGTCATAAATCTTTATCGGCCGCGGGCAGCTCGAGTGCCCGTGACGTCACGGGCCCGTATCCCGCGCACGTGACGTCACGGGACGCGGCAGCACACAATAAACTTTTACCACGTACTTGTCACATTCCAATGCCGCATTAACTTTAATCTTAAGCCACTGAAGGATATTTACTTAGCACGACTCGTAAACATCAAATAAATGTCTGGCGTATCTATGTCAATATCGTATTTCATGATAAAGGAGAAACTACGTATTACAATTGAAATGATTTATTATCATCTAATGTATCCCATTAATAATAAAGTTATTGTACTATAATTATAATTAATTTAGAACTTTTGTATTAAATTTACTTTATCTTAAAAATTTGGCTTATGTGACATATTTTGTTTCCCTATCTAACATATTTATTTCAATAACAGGGCACCGACAAATGATTAAAGTTTTGCATGGGAACTAAAATATTAATAATTGCATCCACAGCTACCGCACAAAAAAAAACGATATAGTTTTCTAAAGAAATTGAACTTAATCAGCTATTTGGAATAAATCTGTTACAATTTAGTACATTAAGAAATAACCTATTTAAAAAAATTCTAAAGGTATGAAAATTCTGTTTTGAATGAAATCTCTTCGGCTACGGACGTCCGAGGTCAGAACTGGCCGTGAACGATGGAGCTCCGGTTGCACGAAGAAACGGCTGAGTTAATCAATGTTTAAAAACGTCACTTTTAGTGAACCCCATAGAGTTCCGTCCATACTGTCCACACAAAGTGACGTTTTTGATCATACTTTGACGTTGATTTTGATGTTTTGTTCTTTCGGCCCTAAGTATGTACCACCTCAGTAGCATATTCTGTCTCCTGTGCGAAGGAGTGTTATGTGGAGTTAATCAAGTGATTCCGCCATCCCAGTTCCCGTACCAGGCAGGGACTGTGTCCTTTTAGGATGTACGAAACGAATAATTCATAATACTATGGATGAACTAGCCACTCTTATTTAATCTATGATAGTATTTAATTGTTCAAAGCATAGAGAGACGATCGTAAAGGCTCCTGCCAAACCGGTATGGCATATTACACATTACCGAATACTCATGTCACACATAAACGGTTATAATTTTTGCACGTTTTTAAAAACAAAACAAGATGATTATTTATGTCCTTCTAAAATGTTAATATTATGCATATAAACTAGGGTAAAATATGTGAGTAGCTCATAAATATTCGCATTAACATAATTAGGTGTTATATATAAAACGATTTATGACACTAATATATGCACTTTTATTTAAAAAATCGAACTATTTTGTGTGTCAACATTATGGCAACTCTCGATTTGGTGCTACTAAACTAAAAACTTCTTTCGCGAATTGCGCGAAGGCGCGAATCCTTAGAGCTAATACAAGTGGTCCCACTTAATATCTTCTCATGCATATGCAAAGGGGTTGTCGTTCATGGTTAGGATTTCACGTAAAAGTGTAGGTTAATTTCCTTACTTATTCAAATATTCAAATTGGGTTATTCCCGCACCATCACATTGAATGAACGATATTCAACTCGACATGAAAAGGGTCCGTTCACTTCAAAAACTCATTTCATGGCAGTTTCCAGATACATACAAAAAATAACCTACTATAAATACAGATTTGTATATTATAACAAGAAATACCTTTTATTTTTAAAGTAGTAAATGTAATTTATCAAGTTTAAGGTGTGCGGTTAGGTTCATAGATATCCATTTGGTGAATATCGCAATCAATCACCGATGTATCTAAGATTTCAATTCGGGGTTCTCGGGCCTCGTTACAAGTTTTGCAGTTGATTTTAAAGTTAGAGCTATAGTCAATAAATAATCCGATAATTAATCATTAAAAAATTGTATTCAAACCGGCGCTAGAGTGAGGGTATGAATCGGAACATGGAAAAGATGGATGATTTTTCATTGCCACTACGGCCATCTGAGTACCACGCCTTACAGTTTAGGGAGCTAGGCATGCCCCCCTGGCCTCTCCCTGGATCTGTCGGTGCTATCCATTCAGTTCATCTAACCGCTATCCAGTCAACCTCAAATCCCGAACAATCGTTACATATGCATGAACTTTTCCAATGCCTGAATATTTTTTTAGACTGCCCATGAAGTGATTCAAACTGCAGTCAGCGTTCAATATGTAATAATTGATATATTTTAAATAAAACATAGAAAGTGCACAGGAAGTGAAAAATGTAACGCAGTATTTGTATCTAGAGAGTTATTCTCGCTGATGAAGGAACACGGCCGCCGCGGCCGCCGCCACGGCGAGTAACTCAATATGCGCAGCGCGTCCGCTCATATCTGCAGCTGCTTTATCTCCGGCACGGTCTCGCAGATAAAAGCACACACGTCCGTCGCGCTCGCGACATTACACGCCAAACGAGACTCGCGCGAAATGTGTCCGGCCGTGGTACGCGGCCCGTAACGTAATATGCTTGGCGATCCCTGAATACCAAGTGGGACTCCTCCGCCGCGCCGCCGCCGCGCCGCCCCCATGCCCCCAACGCCGGAGGGAAGCTGTCGAGCAAGCCCTGGCGCTGCTTATGAAATCAAAATAAACGCACTGTACCACTTTATTTCTTAAACACAATAATCAAAATGTACGCAGTAATATTTTTATATAGCGATGCTTGGAAATACATTATTTAAAAGCAAGCAAATTTTCTTTAAGGCCCACATATCATAACAATTATAATGGTAATCATATTTAAGCCCGAGAGCACCCTATATGGCCATCCCAACTAGCAAAAAGTTGTATAACAAAACCATTACACCACAAAATGATGATAAATGAGGTATATAAAGGTTTCTTCAGTGGCAAGTTTGTCAGATAACTGTGTTCGGTACGTCGTATGAGCTCTGTAATGTAATTTCGGTTTCTTAAAGAGTTTATGGCCTTTAGGTTCTTGAAAAGGGGAGTCACGCTTATTCTTAGTGAGCAACCGAATTTGCAATTGTGCACACTTGAATGCACATTGCCTCCAATGTGTGATGGAATGTACGATACCACTGTACGGCGGGGCGGCGGCGCTGGAGATCAAACCCGGTATCACATACAGCTAAGCTTATTTACTAATAACAATTAGATGCCCTCGTTAAAGACCGCCGAAAAGCAGTATGCTTGACGTAGATTCAAAATTCAAGAATATCTGAAAAGTGATTCTCAAGTTACGAGCGAACAGAAAGGAAAACTCCTTAAGATGGATTTTATAAAAGTTATTGATTAAAACAGTCACAGGTACGGGCAGCGTTCTATTTTAGTTATCTGTTGACATCTGTATGTATAATCACAAAAAACTCTTTAACTTCACTTAATCTATGGGTCCAGTTTTAATTTGTTTTTTTCCTTTCGACGCTTATTTGACGATCGATTCTTAGTTCAGAACAGTGCACTTGCAACAAAGGCAATGCACATAGTCGTCGCAAGCGAACGGAAGGCTCCGCAGCGGCGGCGGGGCGAGGCGGGGCGGGGCGGGGCGGGGCGGTACGACCGCGGCAAGTGCTGCTCTGTATGCAAATTCAGGTAATTGATGCTAATTCCTATCGTTTATGATAATTAATCTGCCGTCAATCAAGTTGACAAACTGTGCCGGAGCACGACATCACATTTGCATGCGCATGCGCCCCGTCCCACTGCACTGGAGCGCTCACTTTATTTATGTATCGCAGCTAGGAGCAGAGATTGAGTATTGTATTGCGTGTAAACAGCATCAAGGGAACCATATTATTTACTTAAGGATGTTCCGACCCATAGAATGTTTTTTTTACACAGAACGCAAAAAGTATTGCACTTTTAGTGGGATGAAATGTCGACTAAGGCACGAATTCGTCAAAAATATTAAATATAGCCATAGTAGTTGCAGCGAAAACATATTCACAATTTCAGGTTTAATGGTTTCGTTGTAATTGCCGATTAGAAGTTTTACACCGTTAGATGGCGCTGTTAAATAAAAATCAATAATCCTGAAATTGTGAAATTGTTTTCGCTGCAAGTAATATGACTATATTAAACTTTTATTATTAATTCGTGGCTTAAAGTGCAATACTTTTTGCGTTATGTGTGCAAACAACTTTATATGGGTCGGAACAGCCTTAAATCGTTTTAAATGGGCATATTATTATGTAATGAGTTTCTAGTGTGTTTATTGTATTACTTCCTGTTACGACAAAACAATCAGATCACTCTTTAATGAATTATTGGCACGCCAATTTAGAATGATGTTACAACCATGACCACATGAAACAAGTAATAAAAAAACGTGAACGTAAAAACTGTTCAAATCGCGTATAAACTGTACGCTAAATAATGCGTGCTTGCACGTCTGGGTAACCGAAAAGCGAAAGTAGTGTGGCCTCCAAACGACCTAAACATTGCACCGGCACTCAGGGTACCAAGAGTTATGTCTGTGAGGCTAGGTTGAAGTGGCTCCCACGGAGAGAGGCGAGGTGTGAAGTTCGTCTGAAGGTGAAGCTGAATCGAGCATCTGATAGCTCGAGCGGTTGGGATGCGACACGCGTTACCGCCGCCACCGCCGCGCGCCGCCGTCCGACGAGACAGGTTGGAATTTTCTCAAAGTGATAAAGGCCGTTGCATATCCCTTTAACATGCAATGCAATTGGTATTTAACTTCGATGCAACCGAGCCAACTTTAACGCTTAAGTAGTGACGTATTTTAATACTTCAATTAATTGTTAAATTATCTCAAACATTACTCACAAAAAATGAAATATAACCATGTGTGGTTAAACCATTTTGAGTTGCTTTATACCACTTAAAAATATAAATTTATTATGACAAAAACGCACTCAATTGAATGCGTAAGCACAATGTATAAAATTTGTTTTTTAAAAAAACTCTTTTCCGTGAAATAAATCATTCTTCTATAAAATTCGACGATCTGCTTATTGTACATTGCGCATGGTTTTGATTTTTTGTAAAAACATTATTTTGTACGATCTTAATTATTCACTAAGACAGATATTGCACCATAAATTAACACCACTAAAACATCGGCATCATAATACTCCCTATAATAATATAAATAAATATATTTTTTTCATAAAAACAAATTACTTTTAATTTTACTACCCACCAGCAATTTTTTTTTTCTGTTTGCAGAAAACCAATGTTGTAATTTCAAGGAAACTTTGCTGGGTACCACTGGTAGGTTACTTATAATACATAGTAACTAGAGAAATGGATCTGCTGTTTTCCCCAGATTTCCACTACATTCGCAATCACTTAAGCACATGATCCCGCTGCAGGGAGAATGTTTAACTCTTCCTTACTGACTTAACAATAGATTAGGGGTTATGTAAAACGCTTCTGTTATGCTTACCGCGTCGAATAATTTACAAACTGCGAAATTTGCCAGGTTAACAAAAGGGATTTTTTGCCGGATTGACGTAACCCTAATAGTTTAACATGTAAGCCGTGTCTCTGCCGGGTTCACGTAACCCAAATAACATGGGCACGTAACGACGAGAATGTAATTTCAGATAAAATGTTTGTAACCTTTTGGATCATAAAAGTTTAATGGCTTTTTGTAAGCCATCTAAATTATTGGCCTATGCCATGAATGCCAAACAGTTAATATCGGAGGTGCGAGCACTAAGGCGATCGTAAACACAATGTCAACACATTTCATACTACATACACACCTACACGGTGGTTAGAAAGCTAAAGGCATCAAATAACGTTAGTTGGTGTGTTTTGGGTTCATTAAAACTATTCACTTTTTACTGATGATTTACTACGTGTCTAAATTAAAATGAATATATTTTAATCTATAAAGCTACTAATTTAATAGGATGTTCGACATATAAACGCTCACCTTTCCTTTCATATCAAAATATATTTTATAGATTCATTTACATGTTATAACTCAGCAATTTACTTTTCATCTAATTTCTTATTCAAAATCTATACTTTGTGTATAAAAACGCGTTCTAATGTCTTCTATTTTAAAGTAGGTATAAGTTAATAAGTATTTCATTGTAATTATTAAACTATTAAAACTCTGGACTGGAAGATGTATGGATGGAAGCCAGAATTATCTATAAAAACAAATGTAGGGTCTGCAACAAGAAGTTTACTATTCTCATTTATAATAAAAATAATGAATTTATAATAATTTGCAAAAGCAAGCGTCTGCGTTGGATATAATAAGGTTTACTTACATTACATGCATGTACATATTTACACACCCAAAGTCAAAAACGGGTCTCACCCAACTAGCAAAATTTGACATCCATGGAAGTCCAAAGATAGTTTTAAATAAACCTTTTTACAGTAAAGGGCGCAGATACATAGCCATTCAGCGTACTAGACTTTCTATAGTGGTTTTGTAGGTGGCTTTTCCATTCGATAATTGAGTGAAGGTGTTAATATTACATCACAATATCGTGAAATAAAGTCACTGCGAAA
The DNA here is from genome assembly GCA_946894095.1 of Incurvaria masculella. Classification (NCBI taxonomy): domain Eukaryota; kingdom Metazoa; phylum Arthropoda; class Insecta; order Lepidoptera; family Incurvariidae; genus Incurvaria; species Incurvaria masculella. The sequence goes on along the minus strand of OX335645.2, from coordinate 24,511,863 downwards.
TTTAGTTGCAACTACGTTGCGGTAAAGCTGAAATTGCGAAGCAATAATTCGCCAATTATACCTTTCATAATAATTTTAATAAAAATAGGCCGATAATTAACGACGAAAGCACTCGTCCGTAATGCGACCGGCGACCGGCGACCGGTCCTCGTTCACTTAGGAACGAACACTTCACAGCAGTAAAGTTGCGATTGAATCCACAAAACGGACTTCATATTTAAATGCCCACTAATTTAGACAAATGAACTGATATATTGTCGACAATGTTGGAGCCGAGAGTCGAGAGCCGTGAGCCGTCCGCCGCGTCTACTCCGGGCGGAGGTAATCGACGCCATCAATAATTTTACAATAATCACCGGGGACGACAGAATAGAAAAGGAAGGTGAAGTGTCATGTGGCCCTTAATTGCGACGTGGTGCGCCGCGCTCTATGGACAATTTTTGCATATAATCATCTGGATCTTATGGCCGGGCCCCACCTCCGCGCCTATGTGCTCCCAAAACGCATTCGCCTAGTCGGTTCCCACCCACATAAACCCTCCAATACATCTGCGACAATGTTTGTATGTGGCATCTACTCTTTTGAATGCCTTAAACTCGTGTAAAGAGTTTTCTTGTTACTTTTAGAAAATTGGCCACAGCTGGTCTCAGCAGGCGCGTTAGATGGCACATCTCGTTCCTTTTTTGATCTGAGCCGGTACCGGCGACGGCGGCCGCCACTGTCCACGCTATTCATTTAAAGACACTAAAGACACACTAATCATTTTAGTTTATCCATTTCACGAAAGCGATCAGTTTTATTAGCACCTAAGATTAATGCTTCGTTTAAATTGCCTACGAATACGTATATTGTTTATTCTGCTTCACCTGCTTGAACTGTAAAACTGTATGGATGATCATTGCGGATTACTTCTAAAATCAAAGCTCTTTTCTTGTCTTGCAGTTTATCTATCTGCTTATAATTTGAGAACCACTTACCCGATGTAATGCGGTTTGTATGGTTTGATTATTCCTATAATCTTTTGAACCCTTATCGTCACACTGAATTATTTTAAAATTGTTTACATTTACTTTATTCATTAGGCCTCAATAATGTTGATAATTTTTTTTCATTGGTCAACTACATCATAGAGCTGAATATTTTTATCACGTAGGTAATTTTGGTATTTAGGGAACAAAGCCTTGCACGTTGTAATTTGAGCGCATCTATTGAGCCGTGTTGCGATTGAATGCCGGTGCGTGCTGTACTGAGCGTGGCGTGAACAGTTAACTGAGCAAATAACTAGGTGAGTGGGTACAATGTGTTAAGTTTTGTAAAATATTTACGGAAGAAAGTTGCCGAGACGTCGCCGTCGCCAGATAACGCGCGAGGCGTCGCACCGGACCACAGATCGCGTGCGCGGTTAGACCCGCCCAAACTTATAGTCATATTTGGAAAATGTTACGGCTTTTCACGCGGCAGGAGGAGACATTCTCCGACGCTTCGAGCTGATCGTTCAGCCCGTTGTCAAGGAGGCATCCGCCACGTTCGTACGCAACAGACGACTGTGTTTTATTACAATATCATTGTCAATACGTTTTATTGCTTAAGTAATTTTGGTTTAGTTCCTCTTTGCCAAAGAGATCACTTAGCGTCTCTAATCTCGATTTTAGGAAGACATTATTAAGAGAGTATTTTTGATAATAAAATTCGCAAATATTTAACTTTGTTTGGAAACATATTTGGAAAGTAGCGACACATTTATGTAACATTCATAATAATTGCAGTTTTTAAGCGGTGCACCGTGTTCGAAAAATTTCTTTAGTTATCAAGTAAAATTAGAAATTTAGTAAACAGATTCACCTGAAATGGAATGAACTAAATACATGTTGATTATTTGTGAATATTAAATTTTTTAGATATCCCATTCCAATGTTTTTTTTTTTTGTTCAACTACATTTAAATCGCGTTTTTAAATCAATTTCGCAAAAATATTCACGCTCACGCTTAGACAATGAAAGAATTCAGTATATTTTATGTTCTCTTGCACTTTCTTCATCATTATGGTGCCTGGAAGAGATGTTCTCGTCTATCGCCGGAGACGCTTCCGAGTTAAATATTGTTCAAATAGTTTGATATGAGCGAAGTCACAGGTGCGGGGGCTCGTGTCACGTCGCGCGTCTCGTCACGTCACGTCACGCCGCGTGACGGCGGGAGAGCCGAGCGACACACGTAAAACCTAATAATCTAGCATTAGCCCGATCATAAACTTGAGCGTTAACGTTCGCCGAGTAGGTCAATACTTAATGTCTATGTAAATAAATAATCGGCGACGCGCCTCGTACTTTGTAGGGGGCCGACCTGCGACCGCGGCGCGGAGGCGGCGCGGAGGCGGCGCGGAGGCCGGCGCACGCGCAGGTGAAGGATGCGCGCAACGAGCTCGCGCTGCACAAATCTTCATTTACGAGGCACTAAAGAGTTCGCGGCTCATTCGTTAATGACCGCGCTCGCGTCTCGTTATTATTGACACGCAATAAAAAGAGTTATAAACAGTGTTTAATGCGCCCGCGTCGGAGTCTATCATCGGCGTTCTTTCATAAAATGCTTATTAGAGGCGCGGGAAGGTCGGCAAGAGAGAGGTCGGGGTACTCACCACCACATGCTGCCTCGGCCGCGGCGCGGCTTGCCGCCGGCGCCGGCGCCCCCGCCGCAGCGGACGCACACAAACATTATCACTAGAATCCACATGCACTTCATGATGCGTGGCGGGCATGAGCGCGCTCCGCTGCAGGCTGCTCACATCGCGCACGTCGCTCGGTCGGGAGCGGAGGGAGCGAGGCGTCGCGCTGGCGCTCGGAGGCTGACTGTGCCGGGCCGGCGGGCGCGCGCGGCGTGCGCGGCGGGCGCGGCGAGGAGGGGGGGGGTGACAGGGCGGGGCGGCCGCCGGCGGGTGGGGCGAGCGGGCTCCTCCACCACCGCGAGTAGGCACTTATCTAGCCGCAGAGAGATCGCAGCTCGGTTGATTCATAGTTTCTAGATTCTCAGTGTATCCTGTGTACTACTATGTTTGTGAACCTATTAATAAATAAATAAATAAATAATAAAAATAAAAATAAAATCGAGTAGGAAAATATACAAATGTGATTTCTTAAGATATACAATACATATGATTATGAAAATATTTGAAAAACCACTGAAGATCACTGCAATGTAATGGTTTGCATTAATTTAGAATAATGATATATTTATAGCGATAAAATATTGAGTAACTAAATATTTCAATATTAACCCTCGTTCAAGTGTTTCCATCTTCATAACGATATAAACTTATTTCTATACCTTGCCTTCAGGCAGAATTTGCTTACTACAAAGAGATGTGGTGATAGATTTTAATTGTAAAATTAAACTATACCGCGTTCCGAGTCATCGTGCTCGAACGGACGGAGAGATATATTACAAGGAACCCTAAAATACAGTTTTCCTTTTTAATGTTTCAGTGTACTCAATACATTTTATATTTATTTGAGACAAATTTTATCATAACAGTAATTATAAAAATACAAATGTCACGGGTTGGTATCCTGCTTCCGACAAATGTGTAGAAAAAGAATATTGTTTCGATTCATTTAAAATCAGATAACAATACTTCAATTTAGACGTCGTTGGATAACCTCAAATTAATTAGGCAATGGTAAGTCGTTTCCATTGATTTATTGATTGATTTGAATTATGGCCTCTGTCCTTTTTTTTGGCCAGTGTCCAGTTGGCTTCGAGGTGAGTTTGGGCCAATGCCCTAGTCGACTCTGCCAAATACTATGAAGATTCATGTAGGAGTGGCTACCTATAGAAGAAAGAAATGACTATACATTATATAAATACAACATTGTACAGAACGCTGCCATCTCCACTTTCGCCGGGGCTACGAACCTCGTAGCACCAAGTTCGAGCGTAGCACTGCTACGCGTGAACTCGCTACGCACGCGCGGCGCTACGCATTTATCTTTTTATAAACTTTTGTAGTGATACTCTTGTCTCGAAGTGGACTGCGAATCTGAAAATACTATTAAATGTCATCATCGAACACGATCAATTGCGCGCCACCTACTCAGATATGTAGCAGAGTTGTTCCCGGGATGGGGAGGAGGTGGCGGCGGCGGCTGCGGGGCGAGGCGGGAGGGAGGCGAGTGGGAGGGGCGTGAGTGCACCAATGGCGGCGCGGCGAGAGGTGCACTCGTACCCCGCGAGCCTGCCGCCTCCGCCGCCGCCGCCGCCGCCGCCACCTCCGCCGCTGCCGCCGCCGCCGCCGCTACCTCCGCAGCCAGCCCGCGTGCTCGCGTCACACGCCGCACGTCGCACGCCGACCGACACACGAGGCGAGACCGCTGCAGGCGCGGCGCCCCGATGAATATTATTATATCCTTGTACATTTATAGATAAATACTATTAAACTGAAAAGTTGTCACCACGGTAATATTATATTGTATCTTGATCGCATTAATTTCATTGTATTTCTAGGTTTGTGAATAAATCCGATAACTATTTACTTCGTTAAAGGTATGCAAGAAATGATTGTCATTTATCGAATATTCTACTAATTATATTCGACGAACGACTAAGAAATGTTTGCCTAAATTCACTCAATTTTATATATTTAATATATTTTTGTAAATTATTAGGTACATACTCGTAGCCATCTTTTAAAGTTGCTCCGGATATATTGAAGGACCTTAGAGATTGAAAAGTTTGAATAGCACAAAATAACGTACGTATAGTACTATTAACACTATACTTGCAATGCGTCCATATGGCAATCATCATATCATCAATCGTCATAACGAAATTGATCATAATAGATGTTGAAAAACTAAACATTATTGTTCAAAAACCTGATCCTGAACGAGATCACTTGTTTAGACACAAAATTATTTATGTTTAGCGTCAGTTAGGGAATTAAAAAGTTCCCCCAACAATAGTCATAATCTCTAACTGCCTGAACTTGATCTGCTTGATCTCGGTACTATTGTTGGTAAAGCACTGTAATTCTACTTCTAGATTATTAAATTAGACAAAAAAATACCGAGAATATTCAAGACGTTATTATTTTTTAACATCTAGAAACAACAAGTATGGACGGACACGAGGAGCGATTGTCACTCATTCGTACGGCGCGCGGCGGCAGCGGAGCCACGAGTAAGTCCAATACGTCTAACTGCAGTAATTTCGCTTATAAATTCGGGACGCGCAATATTTATTTATTTATTTCTTATTTATATTAAGGTAAGCCAACAGAACATGCAATCAACATTTCTTAAAAAACATCGATTTTTTCTTTCAGTAAATAGCACACTGTGAATGTGAATACATGTCGTTCAAACTCGAGAATATCAGTAATAAGCGAATTCGTAACGGATCTGACTCGCCGGCGCTTCCGTAATTGTATATGAAAATGGTTCTGCCGCCGCCGTGCAATCAAGTTTTGGTTACTACTCCCGTCTATCCATACTCGCTGTCTAGAAATCACGAGATCTCTCAAATGCTCCGTTTGTTACCCTTCATATTTAAATTCAGGTTCAGAGCGATACAGCAGGGTTTCTGATATAATTTGTCATTTACTAATTAATATCAGTCCCAGCCCAAGCTACAACAAACAAAAAACCTTCATGCTTGAGACTGAAACGGTGGCTTTACTATAATATTTTTTCATAAGTTAATTTTATGTTTTCATTTCAGAACTGATATAATCTACGGATTCGATTAATTAATTTAATAATCCAGCAGAACATGCAAACGACATTTCTTTAAGCATTCAGTCGGTGAAGAAACTCACTGGTTTACAGGTTGTTTCCGTCCACAAGATTAACAATTCAACCTAACCACTACCGACTACTACCAGTTTTTTGTAGAAGTATTTAAGACAAAAACAAATAAAAAATGAACCAGCAACCCTCAATGCTAAATATGTAAATTACTTTTTACTTATAAGTAAACAAAATTGATAATTTATAATAAGTATTTAATTTTGTAAAAGCCGTCGTGAACTTAACAACCATGCCAGGAGTATAAAGCCCTTGTCTGGTTTGATATGAAGGATGTTCTAATTAAAATTATTATGCAAAACTTGTTAGGCTTATTTTTTTATTTCTAGTGTATTTTGTGTAACTTGTTTGTTAGCTGTAAGTTTTCCTTTTAATAAGTAAATTAATAAATAAATAAATGCATACAATAATTAGAGCAAGGAAATTAGGTTCTTCCATGGTACAGGATTTAACACAAAAAATCGCTACTCAGTTCAGTTCAATATTTAACATTTGTCTACTATTTGGATTGTTTAGTAATATTCTGTCATGGACTCTAATTGTTAACCAATAAGCAAAAGAAGTAATTAAAATTTAAATTTCTGCGATGTATAGGCGCAGATTAAAATAAGTAGATACTTTGTATAAAAATACCCTCTCTTTCTAGGTTATGTATCAATATCTAATATCTACTACTTGTATAAGTGTATGGGGATTTAAATTTAAATGGTATAGTAATTCAATTTTCGTTTCGATCGTTAGGTTTTTCTTAATTTAATCTGAATGTACCTAACTATTTTCTTCGATGCTTATGTCCAAAATGAAAAAAAAATTAAATTAAATTACATAAGTTGTTATCAATATTTTTGTATCAGCGGTTTGCAGTATGGAAATTATGGTAAATTTAATAATCCATAATAATATTATAAATGTGAAAGTAAGGCTGTCTGTCTGTTGCATTTTTATACCTAAGCCGCTGAACCAATTTTGATGAATTTTGGTAAAGACATTTTGGTACAGACTTTAGGAAAGGACATAATTAACAGGCGAAAATTAAGTTTGATGGGAGTGGAATAGGGGATGAAAGTTTGTATGGGGAGCTCATTTAATATCAAGGAAATAAATTAGCCCGACATCAATCCAAAACGGCATTGAACCGAGCGGAGCCGGGTACCTCAGATAGTTTTACATAAAAACCTGACCTATTTCACTAGTGCTATCGCTGCCGGTAATCGGGAACTGAATATTTGGTCTCACTCAGGGCTAGTGACAAACTAGTTATACAGGTTCATAGAATACATTGATTCGCACAATATAGTTTTTAGATAATGAATAATTATAGAATGTTGTTTAAAATAAGACTCGAGTTTGCATCTCATATTCCACGTTAGGTGTGACAGGCCGTGCGCCGGCTGCCTCCGCCGCTGCCGACATCTGCCGCGCCACGTGTGCGGCGACTCGCACGTGGCGCCACGTGTTATAGCTCGTCACAAATCGACTAGTCGTGTACGGAGCCACTTAAATAGTCATATTTTATTATAAACAAGCGTCTCGCGCTCGCGCCACCGGCCACGACCTCATCCGTCATATCTTCGCGGAGTGGAGTCCCCTCCGCCGCCGCCGCCGCCGCCGCTGTCAATATGGAACGCATTTACTTTTTGTCGACGCTTGCTTGCAGCACTCTATTTTGACATGTTTTGATGTGTGTTATTCAAGTAGAAAACAAATTGGGCTGACTGATGCCATTGGAATGATTCGGTTTCTTTTGGCACGAGCGTCGAAGTCTTTTGGGCGTAGTAAGTGCAGCGCCGCACCCCGCCCGCCGCCGGCGGCCGCGCCGCTAGTACGGCCAAAACGTGGTTGCGGCGACACTAATCATATTATTCTAGAACTGCAAATAATGCATTCCCGCTAAGAAAATATTCGCTCAATGATATTAAACCTATATACTTTGTTGTAGGATAAAAAAAACCCGACGAATTTTGATTATCCAAAAAGAAAATTCATGGGCTAGCTTTAAAGATAACACATACATCTCTGGGGCTTTGTGTTCTCAAATTAGACAAATTTTCATAAATTTTCACAATAAAAGTTTGAACACAGAATATAAACTTCCGATATTTACCGTAACAGGTTTCAAATATAGCTAGACCATCATTCCATCATCTTTTTTGTTTTATAAATTCCAAAATAAGTAGTAGTGATTTTTTTAAATAATAATATTACCCTTATGGAACTAAATACAATATATAAACAATAGCAGCATATAATGTATTACAAAAACAAATCCACACGTTACAAGTAGCAAACAGAGCATTAGTTATATAACTATAAAAGAACGTTAATTTAACTTATGTAACGAAAAAAGGCGTATATAAAAAAATGCTATTAATAAATGTTTTGGAAAATAAAAAAAATCTAAAACAAATAAAAATAAATAAACATATATGGCGGCCGTGGACAGGAAAATGGAGTATGCAAAGACCAACCGCCAGGGGAAACGACGGTTCTTGAACTCAAAGATAATACAAGTGATTTCAATATTTTTTTTCTGTCGTAAGAGGAGACTTAGAAATGTGTCGTGCGCGGGAACCTCCTCCACTTTTCCTTATTAGGTGCTAATTTTAATCCAGCCCCATTGGTACCATCGTATACAATGAATGATGGTGGAAGCGGCAATGGAAATTATTCGTATCTTTCATCCAATGAAACGTAGCCGCGCAATATACGGAAGGACTTGGCATGGCACCTAGTTCCTATAAGGAGTATTCGGCTAATATCAACACAAGTAGGAGTGGAATTAGCGAGCCATGTTTAGTACTAAAGGATTCGTCATTCGGATTCCAGGTTCAACTTGGGTCCCTTTTCTTACTTACTAGATCCCGCCCAGGTTGTTACTATTGCATTGAATAAACGATGGTCGACGCGCCAATGAAAATTGTCCATATTTTCCATCCAGGTCAATGTAGCTGTGCAATTAAATGAAGGTCCTGGCATGGTACCTTGTTCCAAAGAGGTGTGTTTGCCAAATATCATGACAAGAGGTGTGATATTAGCCATCCATGTCAGAAAAAAAATTATTTCGATAGTTTGGACTTGTTTTCGTGCACATTGCTTTCAACGTCTTCCTTCACACTAGGAGACAGAACGAGACAGCTTCGCGTGGTTTATAGCCGGAACCCTTAGATAATAAAGTGTTTGCAGTGAGTTATGTAGCCGGGGCGTCGCGTCGCGGCGGCGTGGCGACGTGTTAGCTGTGTCGAATGCGGCGGCAGCGGCGGCGCGGCGGAGGAGTCCTGCTGCATGTATTTGTGTTCCCGCTCAGTGTTGGTAGGCAATTTGTTTACGATTGGCCACGGCCGCCGCCGTACCGCGCCCGCACCGCCTCCGCGCCGCCACCGCCACCGCCACCACGCCGCGCCGCGCCCCACACGTGTAGCGGTGCAGCACCTCCGCCGCCGCCGCCCGCGTGGGTGAGCCTCCGCCGGAAACAATACGCGGCTGTAAAATGTTTCTATTCCAACAGTGAAGCCTCATTATGGAGCGTTTTCTTCCGAGGCGCGTATCGAATCGCACCTCACTACACAATGCTGTGAACGTTTACGATCGGCCCGCGCGGACGGACTCTATTCCCTGGGCACAGAGCTCACTGTCGTCCGACAGCGAGCGACAGTGAAGGCGATCGCATGGACGAATTCGTCCCGGACTCCTGAATTCTGAAGTACAAATCATCACAGCGCGCTGGCGCGATGAGTGTGAACGGTGTTTGGCCTTTTGTTGTTGCTCTGACAACAATATGGTGCCCGCTGCGGCCGGCGCGGAGCGGCGCACAGATTGTGCGCGCCACATTCCGATGGCAATTTATGGCACTTTCTTCACACTAGGATGATGTGTTCTGCTAGCATTACCTACCTGGATGCTGTGATGTCATTTAGACGCATCCATAATGGATGTTAGTCAAAAGGGTGCAATCATACATGCACAAGTAAGCGTAACATTATATCTTCATTAATTTATTTTAAAATATGTGAGAATATTAATGTTTTTAATATTCTCACATATGTTTCAAAATATTGGATGAATTTGTTTGAATTTAAAATTATCGTACATTTTTACTTAATGTTATTGAACATAAAATACCTACATATAAGTCAATTCATTTTATTTCATTTATTTAAACTTTTTTGGCAGTCAATCCACACTTAGTTACGTCAAAAACTGAATGATCCACGGATTCGATCAAATCTGTAAAGAAGAATCCGCAAAGAAACTTGAATTGTTTCCGTCGATAGTAATAAACTTAGGTCAAATGCTACTGCCAAACATTTTATGGAAGAACAGTTTAATTAGAAGATTTGTGATGTTCAAGGCACAAAATCTAACACAGACCCATCAACATTGAAGTACCACAGGGTTCTCTTCTGGGTACCTTGCTTTTCCGTTAATAATATTTCTATTTGCCTATCGGACAATGTAGAATTAGTAATGTTTGCTCACGATATTTTATTAGTTTTAAATAATATAAACGCGGATTTGTTGCCAGGTCTTTTGTAACAACTGTGGTTTGCCTACAGTCATGGTTCCAGTGCAATCATTTGTTGCTTAATGTGAATAATACAAATGTATTGAACTTTGCTCTAGCAACACAGGCGTCTGTTGAGTAACACGATAGGTAATGTTGATAAAGAAATTTTCTTTTAAAATTACAATTACCTGTAATTAAGTTCCTGGGTGTAGTATCTGATAGTAAGCTAAAACGGAAATCTCAAAAAGATAAGCTAGCCGGTAAACTCAGCTCAGAATGCTATGCTATCAAAAATATAAGGGAATTATGTAGTGTTCAAGCAGCTAAGACCATCTATTATGCTTACTTTGACAGTCTGATGTCATACGGTCTGATGCTCTGGGGAAATGCATCCGATGCAAATCGTATAATTGTATTATAAAAAAGAGCCTTGCGAAGTATCCTCTTGGAATAATGGCCCTTGTAAATAAGTATGAATACCAAAATATCGTATTTGCAAAAAAAACAATAGAAGGGGCGACTCTTAACTCTGACATACATTACCATAACACTAAGAAATAAGATTAACATAAAATGTCCCAAACACAGACTAGCAAAAACCTCAAAGAACTTTAATCACACAAGTGTTCTAAAAGTTTTGCGAAAAGTTTTAAATAGAAACTTAGACCTAATAATCTTAATTTTAACATAAATTATTCTAATATGATGCTGTCGAGCACTACACCATCATTTGCAGGACTTACATTAGGTACCTCTGCGTAATTTAAAAAAATGTACTTGTCGAGCAGGTATCGTCTAAATTTAGTTTTTTTTTGTTTTAAATGTATATTATCTTTAATTTACTTTATCTTACACATTAGCTTTATCTTTAATAAGCATGTGAAAGTTATTACATAATCATGTTGTGTTAATCTTTAATTGGTGAATATTTACATCGTGTTTTCGTGCTTCATTTTTATGAATATGTTTTGAAATGTATATCACTGTTGATAATCCTAAAAAATGTATTTTAGATTATACAATAAATTACCGGCAGTGATAAGAAATTTGCCTCTTAATGAATTTAAAAATAAAATAAAATCAGTTCTTAGTGGTAAACTGTATTATAATGTAAACGAAGCTCTCTCCGATGAAACGCTCTATGGCGATTTTATATCATATGAGCAGTATGTATACATATATTGTGCCACACATTATTGTAAAACTTTTTTGACATGAATACTACGCTGGTAGTTTTTTAAATATTTTAGAACTGGCAAGAAACTCCGCATGATTATATTTCAACGTCCACAAAACGTTTACAAAAGTATTTTTAAAATTTTCTAAAAATCACAGGTAAAAACATTATCAATAATTCATTTTGTATGCCACAGTTCATGACAAATATCAGTTTGAGTTATCAGAGCAGCACTTCCTGCTCCTCATACGCGCGGTAAACCGTCAAACTAAATATTATAAATATATCAATTTATTTGTAAAGACCATGCCCGCTGTCTGCAGTCCCCACGAATTTGTTGAAATAGATAACCTCTGGTTGTGCGTATATGTATCTACAATTGAATAACAATATTAAAAGGATAATAATATTATTGTTTCCCCATCCTTTAGTTTATATACATGACCAAAGATTTCCTCTTCACCCAGGATGGTGTATATTGGCATATGATGAGCAAGGTGACACCGATGTAAAAAAAAATAAGCCTCGTACAAAATCAATATGTTATTCAAAAAGTTACTTATTTTTTTTATTTTTATTTATTGTTATACTATAGTTATTGTTATACTTATACTATATTATACATCCATGAAGTGTTATATTTATTTAATATGTTACGATTTCATAATACATTCTTCTGGTCTTCGGTTGCTGACTGGTTGACTGTACAGCTAGCTACCAACACTGCAGCAGGGTCGAGAGCTGACTGTGAGACCCAAACTTCTACCCCTAAATAGGAAATCTACCTTCTTCACCGGTAGCCTGCAATTTCAATAATCGAATCTCCACTCTCTGCCCAACGGACAAGACCTCAGTTTAAACTTCACCTAAAGAACGATTGCGCAGCGAGCTTCCTGCGATAACATAGAACCTTACAATAGGCGGTTTATGATCCTTTTACGTAAATATTACGGTTTTATTGTGTTCGTGATAGCGAGCTCCATTCATGGGTCCCTCCGCCGCCGGACGCGGTGTGGTCCACCTCCCAGAGCGCACATCAATTCTAAGCCCGCACCGACAATACTCAAATATTATAAAAAAATGTGTTAATGTCCGCTCCCCCCGGAGCGGTTTACGACGATGACAACTCAATGAGGAGCCCCGAGAGTGATGGAGACATTTGCCGAGGCGGCGCGGGCTCCCACATTCGGCACCTCCGTGTGAAGCTGCGCCGATCATTTATCTGGGCGTCGCGGCGCGATGACGACGCAGCTCGGCGGCGCGGCGGAGCGGCGGCAGCACATTCCTGCGCCGTGTATCGCTTTGTGCGCTGCAGCGGACAGTGGGAAGATATTGAGATGTTAGCCCTGGAGATGAAAGCTTTCACAGCGAACAATGAACGCAGGTAGATATATTAATTTTCGAAATAGATGGGACTCCGGACGGAGAACGGGCGGGTTTGATTGGGGTGGTGTTGGGGCACTCGACTTACTTAATGATACTTATTTGGTAGTTGATTTTATAATTTTGACAGCTCTTCGGTACAACACATTAATGGTTTGACTTTAGTGTGAGTAGAGTATATGTTGCCGCTAACATGCGTTAATTAGTACAGTCCAGAGTATCGAATAGTTAAATTTCTTATAACCTAGCCAAGACTGGTAATTTGATAAAAATGTGCAAAATAAAAGCCGAAGCGATCAGTGAGTTAACTGTAACTGAAAAGTGAACAGGTATATTATAGGAAGTGTAACCTAATGTATTAATGTGTATTTTCAGTAAATGGGATATTATATATCAAAATGCATTCCGATTATAATTCTGACTTCCGATTGCGGAGACATGTGCGCACGTCACCAACAGGCCGATATTTTTTTTGACGCAAGATGATTTTATTTATTCTATATTTTCCTTTACCCAATTAATAAAAATTGACAATTTCAGCTTTTAAAACTAATTTTCTAAATATTTACGGTATCTACAGTTCTCTAAGATAAAAAAGTAACAAAATTTGTCGATTATTTCATTGTTAAATATTAAAGTCGACACCATTTTTCTTGCACATAGAAGAATGGCCATTGTCCTTTGTTTTGGTTCTCACATTAACTGTTTCAAATGAACCTCCAAGTATTCGGTCGTAAGTGACAAGTAAATAGGGTCCTTGTCAAAATAAAACCAGGAGTTGCTTATTATGTGTTAAGACATAATCTGAAATTAAATTATCGTTAAATTTAATCATTTTTTTCTGTGGTTACTTAAATATTAGGTTAGTTAACATAGGTTACGTTTGGTTTAGATTAGGTTACGATAGGCTACGTTTGGTTAGATTAGGTTAGGATAGCTTTCGTTAGATTAGGTAGACTATAGTTTTTGGAAAAGAGGGTGGAAGTAAGCTACTAATTCTCTCTTTTGAACACATACATACATTCACTCGTATCAAATATGTACGTTAATATGGATTTAGGTCAAATAACTGCTATTTTAAAAGAAATTTGGCATTTTAACGGATCATACCCTTTCATCTGCAGATTGACTAGTCAATGTACACATTAACCTTTTCCTAACATTAACAGTAACATAACCACTTCCAAAATCCAATTGAGCGTATTGTCAAGTGGGCCGCAGCCCGCGTAGTTCAGGGTTGAATATGCTATGAAGTGACCTACTCCTAAATAATTATTAAGGTTCCAAACCCAAAGGGTGAAAACGGAACCCTATTACTAAGCCTCGCTGTCCGTCCGTCCGTCTGTCCCAGGGCTGTATCCCATGAACCGTAATAGGTAGGCAGGTGAAATTTACACAGAGTGTGTATTTATTTTGCCGCTATAACAAAAACACGCTGTAACATCAAAAAAGAATAAAAATTTAAGGGGGGGCCCATACAAAAACCTGTTTTTTTTGTGTTGATGGTACGAAACCTTTCGTGTGCGACTCGCACTTTGCCGGTTTTTTATTAGATATTTTTCTTAAACTTACTTTTAACATTACTTTTAACCTCAGTTAAATGTTTTTTAAGTTAAATTTTAGTTTGAGGCTTAGGATTTAAGTTTGGTTTTAATAAATGGGGATTGCTTTTCAATTCAGTTTTGGTTGTAGGGTCAGGTTTATAGGTACCCATTTTTAAAATTGTAAACGGTGAAACTTTTTTATTGGCTCTGGATAATTAGTTTTTTGTATAACGCAAATGTAAATGTATAGCTGTTTAGTTTCCATAAATAAAAAAAGAAATATATATATTCCCTGTTTAAAACAAATTGCTATATGTTTTTCTTTAGCAAACATATGTTTTCACCGTGTTGTATGGGTGCGGTTTTATTAACATTTTTAAGGATATTTCAATATGCACTTTTCAAATGTTTGCAACCCAAAACGATAGATGTGTTTGGAGTCTGTTGTGAGTGAGTACATATGTATGTATTGTCCATAATAATGTATTCGCATTATGTAGCCTCGCAACGTCTTTATTTTCCGTGCGCCGCGAACGTGCAGAGAAATATCCTGGCAGGCGTAATAACCGCCGAGCGTGGAGCGTCCGTCGGTCCCCCTTCCCTCCTCCCTCCACCCCACCCCGCGCCGCCGGGCGTGGCGACGCCGCGTGTGGTCCCCCCGCCCACACCACGACACGCTCCGAGGTCACGCACGGCTCTGGCCTGATCCTCAAACGGAACCGGGTGGTTCCCATACCTAAACGAGCACATTGCTTATTATTGGACGACGAAGATGGCTCAACGACGTTCTGAAAATATATTTGGAGACCTAAAAGCCAGAGTCGTAATCTTATTATTGCCTAAAAGTCCTCTCCAATCTTTTGTGCACAAACACAAATTAATGAGCTGACTAAACCAGCATTTTTCATCGAAGGAGCACCCGTCCTGGCGCCTCCGCGCTCCGCCGCCGCCGTCCTGCGTGTGAACACACCCGGTCACACATAAAGCACGTTTATTATTAGCGACAGCTTGCAAAATATCCTCCGTCCGCTGGCGGAATTAGAGACCACACAAAAAACTGAGTAAAAAATTGAGACATCCCAAATTCTCGTCGACATTTAAAAGCCGATAAAATCACCGCCCTCGAGTGATACATGGTGTCGTCCGCCGCCGCCGCGCCGCCGCGCGCCCGGCCCGGCAATATCATAATAGCTTTTTAATTTTTGACCGGAGCGACCGCGGCCGCCGCGCGCGCACACATACACACACCCTCACTCTCTCACACACACACGCGCGCGGCCGATAGATAGATACCCTTGCGGTTTCCTAGGAGAGCGGAGGCCCCGCTCGTCGGAGGTCGACATTGCTGGCATTATTGTATTAAGTCATGTTCTTATTTCGATTATCTTAAATCTTAAATGACAGCTGCCGGCCGCGGCGGCGGCGGCGACGCGGCGGCGGACGCAGGCAGCTCGCCGCGAAGGAACATGGAGCTTACATTTGTATTTGGTTACCGCGAGTTCAGTAAGTTATTGCGGTCAACCGGCCCGAGCACTTTGTGGTCACTGACGGAGGAGTGAACATTGTAAGGCAGCTATTAACATTTAATGTGATCATTGAAAACTCCTCTTCGATTGTGCGCGTGCTAAATTATCTTCCTTTCCTATACTACGCTCCGAAAACCTTCCTGTCACCACTATTAATTAGCCTTCCCCAGTCGTGCATTACCCCGATGACCTCCCGGCATTAAAAGATAAATTTCGAATTGATTATAGTTATTTATCTGATATATGGTAATGAATCTAGATATTTCGAGAGAAGAATTACGTAGGCATTGTACCCGAGCATCAATAAACTTAAATGGAGTTCGTGTTATTGGAATCTTCACAATATTTACAAATAATACACGCGCCAGTAAATTAAGATGGAGTTGAAAACTTGGAATTTATGGAGGTAATTAAAATACAACAAAACTGTTTAATGATGAAAATAAAGTGTTGCGGTGGGCGAGTCGAGCGGTTGAGACGTGTTACGAGGCGTCGCGTCGTCCCGAGACGTGTTGCGGCGTGTTGCGGTGGGACGTGTCTCGACTTGCGAGTAGCTAGACGCTGCGTAAGTCGACCTCGGCTGTGACAGCCGGAGGCATCGCAGGTAATCCAATTATTATCAAAGTATCAAACTAGTTTTTAGTTGTTCGTGCCCGTTTCGGATGCTGGCTTGTGTCGGCCGCCACGAAAGTGAGACTGCACGCCATTCGACTTAGTTAATATCCTCGTTATAAACAAACGAAATCTATCAAATGGTGACGAGACGACTTCATGATGAATTTGGGAAACTTGTATGTATTTTTTTCATCTGGATGAAAGCGAAAATGGTCTAATTCGTTAAATTTAGTTTTAAAACATCGTAGATCGTTCTATCTGAAAAAAAAATATCTGGCCGCTTTCTCGAATAGCTCAACAAAGATGATAGAGCACCGTGCCGAAATATTGCAATATTCTAACACAGAGCACTGTGTTTGGAGAGTGTCCTTCCCACGCCTCCGCGCAGCTCAACGTGAGCCTCATAGAATCCCGAGACGCCTTCGTAGGACACATCAGGGGGTGCAAGGTTCTAGACCAGAGCACAACTTGATCTGTCCCTGTGATTATTGTAGGGTTATTACCTTTACCATTCCCTTACCTTACGAATTACCTATATTTTACTAATGACCACTATTATTTTAATATGCATTGTAGTGTTTTGTTCACTAAAGTTAAGTACATTCTAAATAAACATAAAATACTGAACATATTACAACGACCAGCGGAGATTGTGTCCGCCGCCGCCCGCCCGCCCGCCCTACGAACCTAAATACAAACTGTCTCGAGAACAATTCAAAACAAAATTTTCCGTAAAATACCCCACACGTTCATCGTTCCTTTCATACTGGAACTACATAACTTATGATAAAGAAATATGAAATCGATAAAGTTAAAAAATAATAATTTTTAATTTTGATTTTAAAATGTTTAAACAAACATTTATTTATATTTTTTTTATTAAAGGCAATGATGATACGGAGATAAATTAGCATCATAACGACCAAATCTAGATGGACTCGCCAGTTTTTGTACTATAAAATACTTTGTTGGCTAGATCGCAAATAAATATTTAGAACCTACGTTATGTGAGGCAGCCCTCCGTTGTTGCTACTTGCGAATTGGTATTTGGGCTAAACGATTCAGAGTTAGGATCCCGTTTAAACGAAATAGAAAATCCAATCAAACATAATGTTTACTAACAGATTTACAAAAAAAACCAATATGATAATCAATTGTAGATAATTCAGTCATTTAACTGCATTCGAGTATAAGGCGGTTAGCTTGTGATGTGAAGTGAAAACCCTTTTTCCCTTTTTCATAAATAATATCTTATCATAATAATTTGTAAATCACTTTACTGTGTATTTCGGAAACCTTAGTCTTGAATGCAAATATAATATTAAAGTCTTCTAGGAATTTATGACGTTATTGAATACGGATATTCTCGGTGTTGTTGAATAACCAAAGAAGGTGATAGTTTAGGACCCTCAGTTAATTTTACTTAGAAGTTTATTTATTTGTTTTATCTTTTGTCTGCTTCTCATCTTTATCGTATCTCTTATCTTTTGTCCGCTGCCAAAAGATGGACAACGACATAGAAACTCTAAAGTAAGCTTAACAGTTTCAAGAGATATTTGGAGGAATAATAATATTAGGTATTCATCAACATTCCTCAAAATGAATTATTGGTAATGATGATTATAACTTGGAGCCTGTTTTAAGAAACAAATGTGCTAATTTTATAATTTTTCCCAAATATTTTTTTCTGAGCAGTTTATAAAAGCGCTCGACTCCCCGTACCCGTGCTAACTCAAATAATAAATGTTATCAATGTTTGGAATTAATTAACTTTAATTAACATATTAATCTTTAGTGATGTTATAACAGCCGACCGATAGAATTTATAGAATAGACACTACATAGTTTTTTAATAATTGATTTAACATTACCTTAGGAAGTGATTACCTAGTAGGTACTAGTACGCACACCTCTTATTGGGAAACACAATAGGTTTATGAGCCATTTTCAAATACTAATCTATTTGCGTCATATTTTGCCAACAAAAATGTAAGCGGTTTAAGTAAATAGTTGGGAGGTAGGTGCCACCACTTGACTAAAGCCGCATCACCCCTGGCGCACCGCAGATCTCATTCCATTGCATTGCAATTAGTTCAGCCCCCTTTCTAACTAATGGACACCCAAAAAAATAACAACAATACATATTGAGTCATTTCAATATCGAGCGTGTGAAGCGGCGCGCATTCTACTCTCATAATGAGTCGCTATTTCAGTAATAACTGTGCTCGAAAAAAAGTAACGCCCAAGACTCGAGTCAATTGACACGTCTGTCGCTTAGGGACAGTTTGATGGGCTCGCTATAATGGTTGCGGGTGGTGGCGAGAAGGTGGGGTGATGGGGAGGGGGGAGAGGGGGGGGGAGCACCGCCTGGGAACTGCCGCCGCGCGGCGCGGGGAGGTGACTCGCACTCGCCAGGATAATTGCTATATCTCACCTCCGTGTTTACGGACGCAGCACGTCGGCAAACACTCCTAAATACCGAGAAGCTGCTCCGTGCGAAGGTTTTACTGCCGCTGAAATTATGTTATAAAACACCTTCCACCGCTTTTATTGCACTCGACCGGGGACGCACACGCTACCTGCGCGAACGCCGCTTTCCGTCGCGTTGCATCCTACAACCGGCCAAATGCGAGTCGGACTCCCACACGAAGGGTTCCGTACCATCGTACGAGATTTAAGGTGGCCCAACCCGGCGGGACTAACTCATTAGCGGGCACGGTACAAAACCGTGCTGTTGCGCTCTGGGACCGTCTCTGTTTCAAAGAAAAATATTTACGAAAAATTTTATTACATACAAAATGACTTATACCTAAAGTAAACCACGACCGCTGTAGTAAACAATCTAACAAACACCAAATAGATTATAAATCTTGAATAAATAAGATATGTCTGATGACTAATATTTTTAAGATGTTCTGTATCACTGCGTAATCCACTTCCAAAGTTATTGTATAAAACGCGCGAAAAATTCGAACTTTCGGACCTTATAACTGAGAAACCAAACACAATTTTACAATTCCAACGATCATCAGACATCTAGTTCCATCAAATAAAGCTATTTTGAGCAAAATTTGGGATCTCTGACATGAAATATGGGCGTGATGTTCTTTCCCCGTTTGTATGGGGAGTTGAGCGGGATGGCCCACCTTAACACAAAAAACAGGTTTTGTACGGTGCCCCCGTACAAAATGTTTTAAATTTTTATTTTTTTATTTTACCTATTTGTTGTTATAGCGGTATACATACTCTGTGAAAATTTCATCTTCATGAGATACAACCCTGTGACACACGGACCGACGAACGGACGGACAGCGGAGGGTTAGTAATACAGTTCCGTTGGCACCCTTTGGGTACGGAACTCCACTTTTCTGTAACTACTAACCCAACTTAAACGTACATGGCCTACACAGACATAGTAGCAGACGTATAGATGGTTTGTGTGGGTGGGAACTGATATGGCGAACGCATTTCATGTGTGGCACACTTTGTTCATACGGCGAAGGCGCAGTAACATGACACTTCCCCCTTTCCTGTTCTGCGGTTACATCGCATCGATTGATGCTGAGATCTGCTAAAGTTTGCTGCAACTCTGAGGAATTAGCCGCGCTGCCTTCTCTACGCCTCCGTCGGGGTGTCTATGAGTAAGCGATTACAGATAACTGGAGCAGGTAAGCTGAGATTAGGCCGAGTCCCCTTTGTTCTAGCGATTGGTAGCGCATTACGCGCGGGCGCTCGTTATCTTCCACCATTCACACCGACACCTCGCAAGCCGCAGCCCAGCTCGG
Organism: Incurvaria masculella; assembly: GCA_946894095.1. Classification (NCBI taxonomy): domain Eukaryota; kingdom Metazoa; phylum Arthropoda; class Insecta; order Lepidoptera; family Incurvariidae; genus Incurvaria; species Incurvaria masculella. The sequence goes on along the minus strand of OX335645.2, from coordinate 24,491,534 downwards.
CGCTCCTCAGCGGCAGGTAAGCGATATTGTTTTGTGGAATCGCCGAGCATTGTGGTGTCAGTGGGTTAGTGGGAGCCGGGGCCGTCCTTTGTCTCCGGGTCGGTGTCGGTGCAGCCCAGCGGACGGACAAAGCGGTTGGCGCCGCCGAGGCGCAGCTCCACGTTGCCGGTGGCTCGCACTTCCGCTGAAAGGTAAAACTGCATTCGAGGAAGCGCGCCGTCCAATGAACTGAAACACTTCGGGGTTACATTGTTTGTATATTCTTCGAAAGGGGATTAGCAGTAGGCAGCTCCTGTATATGGGTCGAAGTTTGAATGTATTCCTGAAATACCACATTTTTTGATGAACAAAAGAGCTCCGATTCTTTACAATCTTAATTTTACTGTTGTTTCATTTAGCGTTTGCAGTAAATTCTCACGTGGTGATTATTTAAGGGCATGTACAATTTATTGCCACTTTAAACATTTCTAAATTGTACCTAATTGTTGTTGTTGTTGCCAATAAAGAATTTGAATTGAATTGAAATTAAAGGTACCATTTTTCAATCCTTAGATTGAGTTCGCATACATGTTAATGGCAAATTTATGAAAGTTCCGGTACACTGAACACTGTACCGTACACTGAAACAGAAAGCAATCAAGTTGGATTTTGTCTTAAAAAGTATCATAATTATGAAGACATGACAAGCGCTGCAATCGTAATCAATATGTTTATTTTTATTTTAATAATATGGCATACACAACGACCTCACTTTCATAAGAGATTTTTATGCAACTTGACATGTATGGCTGATACCACGCAAATATCATTATGATATTAGCCCAATAAACCACATTCCCTTTAGGAGCACGGCTATACTGAACTGGATGGAAAGCACGGACAATTTTTCGTTGACACGGCTGAGCCTATTTTCAGTTTTTTTTATCGGTAACGTTCCGTTAAAAGAGCTGATTTAATACAAATATATAGCAAGGTGCTCTATACTGCAAGCTATTATTAGAGGTTAATTATCAAAAGGGAGTAATTGCCAAATCAATTGATGCTCAACTTCTTCAACTAAGAATGAGACTGTTGTGGCCTTGCGTTTCCTGCATCCTCATTGAGAAATCCGGTAACCATCGCGCTAAAACATTTTTCATGCGGCGAATTAACATATAAATTCAGAGAGAAAACGCACAGAGCATTTTAGGTACTATGGGCAGCTCGGCGGGCATGGAGGAAATTTTCTATTTAGTTTAGTATAGTAAGTATGATTTGTTAGTTTAGTTCAGCAAGTTGCTGGTTTTATTTTGTGTAGGGACTATTTTGTTGTTGTTCACACTATATGTATTTTAATGGAGTATGTATTAAATCTATAAGCTCCATAATGAGAATATTACGATATATTGAGTTTTATTGGAAATTCTTTAGTAATTAGATTCAAGACAACACTGTGGATTTGGATATAAATATGATTTAATTATTTTTTCTGAGACTTGGATTTTGAAATTATATGTATACTAGCTAAAGTACCCCGCTCCGCTCGGGTCAATGTCGTTTTGGACTGATGTCAGGCTGGATTATTTCCTAGATATAAAATAACACAAAGGGCTCGTCCAAATGTCTCTATCAACGAAATATGAGCTTATCGGTTGAGCTGATATGGCGTGATTGATTCAGAAACATCCAAATATTGATATTCATAAAATTAGTCGTAGGATTGTAAATGAAGTACTACTTAATTTTATTGAAATCAGTTTTTTAACTTACTAGTAAGTAAGGAAATGGGACCTACAGTTTAACGTGGAATCCGAACCACGGCCACCCTCTCTCAAAGGTCGAATGGTCACCCATCCAAGACCAGACCTGACCCAGCGTCGCTTAACTTCGGAGAGCGATCGCTGAAGTGTCGCGCCACTGGGCCACTGAGGCTGATCCTAAATGTTATGAATTGTTTTATGCTCGACGTCGATACAAACCGCGTCAAAACCGGTTAATTATTTCTCAAGTTATAGGCATTTCATCTCTGGTAATTTAGCGTAATGCTAAGTACCCCTAAAATTGTGGAAATAATCAAGCCATCAGTAGGTACAACAAGCATCGAAATCAAATGAGGGTTTTCATATCCCTGAGTAGAGGGATTAGCCTAAAAAAAATTCTCTCTTTTATCCCTTCAATCTTTTTTTGTGATGAAATAATACAAAATTGAATTCCCCCTATTTCATCCAATTCGAGTTTAATTTTCGCTACAGAATCGGCCTACCTGTGAACGCACACAAGCATATATCCATCTTCAAGGTTCAGACTATCTCTAAATCCAAATCATTCAAAATTGGTTCAGCGGCAAAGCTATGAAAACGCGACAGACAGAAAGAGATATTTTCGCATTTATAATATTAGTATGGATGTACTTAGTATGTAACTTTAGTAGTATCTACTACATGTTATAGTGATAGGCAAAAATATTCTTCAATGAACACGATACCTACTTATATTGTAAAACTCTCTGAAACCTGTTGTTTATTATTCTAGACCGGGATTGATACGGTTTGAGAAGCACATGAAATCCGAAATGATTTTTTTTTTCTCAGAAATATATAATTTCATGTTCATATGCTTACATTAAGTTTGCAACATTTAGAGGGGCCCGGAAGATAGAAAAAAAATTCAAATTTATAAAAAAATATATATCTCCTAAACAAATATTTAGAAACGGTATTAAAAAAATGTATATGATGAATTTTCAACAATTTTGTAATTACGGAAATGTATTTAAAAAAATGTTTTTACTAAAAAAAATCTATGCCGCGAACCTAACTTGCTATTGCTATATTTCTTTCTAGAATATGTAAAAAAAATTAAATTCTTTAAAAACTTTACAACGAACGATTTTATACGTATTTCGAATTTTTTGTTTACCTTTTTTGTGAATGTAAAAATAATAAATAAAAAAAATGTGTTTCTAATATGGAGTTTGCGGTCAGTTTCCATTTTCAGAAAATAAAATAGAATTTTCATTATTTGCTTTGCAGATTTTATGAAAATAGTACAAAAAAATATATTTACACAGTTCCGTAAATAAGAAATTGTTGCAAATTCACAGTAATATTACACCTAAAATTAGCTAACATATAACATTTTTAAATAACATTTCTAAATATTTGTTTAAGAGATATCATTTTTTAAACATATTTCATATTTTATTTCTATCTTCCGGACCCCCCAAAATGTTGCAAACTTAATGTACAAACGTCCACATGAAATACTACGTTTATGAGAAAAAAAATTGCATTTCGGATTTAATGTTTTTCTAATTGCTGATTTAAGGCTAAAGTTCCTGGAGTATTCTTGTACATTTACTGATCTTGCTTGATTAGTGAAATAAAGATTTATTATTATTATTATGTGTAAAATTTTGTTTCTAAATATAGTATTTTTATATATCTCGTTAAAATTGTTAACATGTTTTGAAACATAAACATGGTTAAAGTTAATTAAGCAAACAATTTGTGTTCCGTTGGCACCCTTTGGGTGCGCACCCTAAATGTAAACAATTCAATCTTTTGAACTGACATAAAATCCGTAGCTTCTAATTTACCATGCGAAAATCTGATTTTATGACTATGGCTAATCAGAAATATTCTAGACATTCTACTAAACTATAGTCTTTTTGGATTTACAACACCAGTGACAAACCCGGCGAAGTTTCTCGTCGGCCTTTCATCAGCAGAGGTAATCGAACCGGCGGAAAAAGAAAAACACTTGATGACGTCGGACTCGTCAGCAATATAGGTTGGGGAAAAAGTTTCTTCGCATTTTTTAAGAAAATTCAAAACATTTTTTAATATGGTTTATTTACATTTAACTTAAGTATGTTGGTACTATTTTGTTCGATAACTTTTTGCCATCTTGTAGGTAGGGACATGATCCCATTGCTATAGAAATATTGGGACTTCTGATCAATATACCGAGACAAGTGGTTTTGGCAGTCCTCTCGTGATGTTAACCTGACACTGCCTAAAGAATTCTGAAGAGACCTAAACAGGTGGAAATCTGAAGGTGCAAGGTCAGGACTATACGGCGGATGCATTAACACCTCCCAGCCAAACTCTCTTAGTTTTTGCTGAGTGGCTAAAGATGTGTGAGGTGTAGCGTTATCATGATGAAAAACCACACCCCTTCTGTTGATTAATTCCGGCCGCTTTCTCTCAACTTCTTGCTTTAATCTCATCAGTTGTTCGCAGTAGAGTTCAGAATCGATGGTCCTGCCTGGTGGTAACAGCTCATAATGAATAATGCCCTTCCAATCCCACCACACACACAGCATCACCTTGTTGCGAGTTAACCCGGGTTTCGCCACAGTCTGTGAAGCTTGACCAGCCTTTGACCACGACCTTTTTCGCACGTTCTTGTCGTACGTGATCCACTTTTCATCACCAGTTATCAGCTTCTTCAAAAATGGTTCAGTTTCATTACGTCGTAATAAAGAATCACAAATGAGTACACGGTTCATTAGGTTTCTTTCAGTGAGCTCGTGAGGTACCCAAATATCGAGCTTTTTTGTGTACCCAGTTTTTTTCAAATGCGCCAAAACTGTTTTGTGGTCAATTCCTAGTTCTTCAGCTACGTCGTAACTACTGATATTCCGATCTTGCTCCACTTTTTCAAAAATGGCATCCATTTTATCCGTAATAGGGCGACCAGAGCGACGTGCATCTTTGACATCAAAATTTCCGGATTGAAAACGCTTAAACCAAATTTGTGCTACTCTCACAGACACTGCACTAGGTCCATAAACATCGCAAATTTTTTTCGCGGCTTGCGTTGCATTTTTACCTTTTTTGTAGTAAAATTTTAAAATGTATCGAATTTCTTCATTAGATTCACTCATTTTGACAGTACGAAAAACAAATGAGAATCACACATTTTCCTAATTTGAATTTGGAATTATGTTCTTTAAAATTTAAACTTTCAATGATACCAAAACCAGCCAGATACAAATAGTATAGCCAAAGAGATTTTATTACAAGTTCATACATACTATAATGCGAAAAGACTTTTTCATTACATCTAATGGAGGAAATAAAGAAGCAGAAACTGAAATATCGCGTCCTACCGCCGCGTCCTACCGCCGCGTCCTACCGCCGCGTCCTACCGCCGCGTCCTACCGCCGCGTCCTACCGCCGCGTGCCGGCGCCGCGTGCCGGCGAGCGGTGATGGAGTGTTGTGGGTTTCGCTTCTGCTGCAACGAAACAATTTGAAGCGGCCGATATTTGGAAACTTAAAAAAATATAGGAAAATATGGTTAAAAGTCAGGCATGTACTTTTTTTGGGAAAATGTCCAGACCTATCTTGAATGATGGTTAAGGATGGATTGTGCAACCCGTATTCTTGCCTTTCATGCGAGAGGTTATGGGTTCAGATCCTCGCCCCGGTCGTGCACCACTTTCTTTCTCTTTCTCAGTTGGATTTCTTTACAAATGCGAGTTGTGCCATGGTTCGGAACCCATATAAAACTGTACGTCTCTTTCCCCTACTAGGTTAAGCTCGCCCGGGTTGGTTGTATGCAATTATAAATGAAGCAGCAATGAAAAATAGTCCGTGATCATCCAGTTCAGCGTAGACATGACCATAAGGGAACGTCTTGGCATTGCACCTAATAACCTCATAACAGATTATGATAGTGGTATTGCCATCCATGTCCTGTTCCATAAAAAATAACCCACCACCGCGAATCACTCTCAATTATTCCACTACGATGCGTCAACAGAATGCCCTTTTAATATTGCCATTATTAAAGCAACATTAACTCGCTAATATACGATTGTTCAAACCACAAAATGATACAACAGACACTTCTGCCCGGACCGTTTTACAAAAAACCCAACCGCGCCAACATCCTATAAAACCCATTAGTGTTCACCAATATGTAATTACTCGTGATTCGCACGCCTCCGCCGCCCCGGAGCTGCCCCGCGCATCGACCCGCCGCCACCCGCCGCCAGCGAGATACCGACGTTAATTGAGATGAGTCCCTGAGCGGCTAATACTGAATCATAGCTAACTATTAATCTTACAAACACCCAAGAAGATTCAACAAAAAACCTTTACGGCTGCCACCCCGCGCGCCCGCCGCGCCCCGCCCCTGCCGCAAGGACGCTCGAAGGTAACATAATTTTAACAAATTAGGCGACAAACTCGACACATTTTGAAGCTAAATATAGTTATTTCGTTATTGGGGAACAAATAACTGCATCGCAGCGTCGGCTAGGGAAGCGATGCTTTGCAATGATTGTTACTTTACGCAAGCTCAACTTTACGTCGTGCTGTGACCTTGATGGTTCGAATTTTTATTTAAGTCAATTAATAAATCTTTCAAAATGTTGCGACTCGATAGTTTAACAAAAAAAATTTAAAGCGTCCAATGGAAACTTCCAAGCTCGAAGGGTTTTTTTAATGAATACAGAACCGTTTATGCGCTTCTTTTTGCATTAATGCGTCTTGAATGATTAGAAATAAATTCAGAAAATGAAGCTTACGATTTGCTTTGAGAAATGAAGAATATCGACAGTGTGTGAGGTGCGCATCACTAGCGGCGTGGAGGGCGGGCGGGCACCCCGCGGCGCGGGGGCGGCGGGACGGCGGCGGAGCGAGTCGCTAGCGAGGCACGTCCGCACCGGCTCGCCCGCGCTCAGCCAACGCGGTGCGTTACGTTTCCCGCGCTAGGGACTCGCGCGGCGCTCTTCATTATCGACGTGTGGGTCCGCCGTGTGGGTCCGACCGAAGGCCTTTCACGGCGGGAAATGAATGCCCAATTAAACTAAATTATACTATATAAATATGTAGACTCATTGTCCGACCGCGCGTACAAATATTTCCGAAGCGGCCGGAGATTGTCTTTCATAAATTATTTTCCCGTCGGGTGTGAAATGCGAACTTTATCGTGTGCGGGGCGGGGCGGGGCGGGGTGGGGAGGAAGGCTGCGCTCTTGGTAAACCCTATACTTTATGTGTCAGTAATGGTCACTCGGCCGCTCCGCCGCGAGTCGCTTGCACTCTCCGTGTGAACCCACTACTTGATGATATGCAATAAGTCGTCGTCGGCGCGATGCTTGTGTAACGCCATGCACTCGGGTCGCCTCCGCCGCGCGCCGCCGTGAGCTTACGATTTGCTTGTAATTAACTTTTAACTTTGCCGTTGGGGGACCGGGTGGCCCTCGTGGCTGCAGTAGCACGAATTCCATTGAATATGATTTTTCAAAAGGACATCGGTCACGAAAATCGTCTTTATTGTTTACTGTCGGAAAGTTGTTTTTTTGACCACATTTTATAAATTATGCAATAATAGGGCCACAGTCCAATGCCTATCCTAGTTCAAACAAATCGTTTTGTAAGCTGTCATTTTTAAAAGGGCAATTGTCCTGACTTTGGCTCAATACAACTATATTCAAATAAAAGAACCTTGGTGTACTTAAGTACTTAAAAAAACCGGCCAGATGCGAGTCGGATTCGCACACGAAGGGGTCCGTACTATAGTACAATATTTAACACAAAACAATCTTCAAAACAGACTTCTTCGTTTTCCTATGTATGCAATTGTAAGAACTGGACCAAATTGAAATGGGACCATAATGGTTTCATTTGGCTTGTAAATAAAAACCGGCCAAGTGCGAGTCGGACTCGCACACGAAGGGTTCCGTACAATCGTATAAGACTTAACACAAAAACGTAACATTTTTTGTATGGGGGCCCCCGTTTAATTTTTATTCTTATTTTATTTTACCTATTTGTTTTTATAGCGGCAAAATAAATACACACTCTGTGAAAATTTCAGCTGCCTACCTCTTACGGTTGATTAGATACAGCCCTGTGACAGACGGACCGACGAACGGACGGACGGACAGCGGAGGCTTAGTAATAGGGTTCCGTTTTCACCCTTTGGGTACGGAACCCTAAAAAAGAATCATCAAAATCGGTTCACCCAGTCGGAAGTGGAGGAGAAACATAATAAAAATACAGTCGAGTGAGAACCTCCTTATTTTTTGGAATCGGTTAAAAATATCAAAATCGCGGGGGCCCTCTTTAAATTGTGTTTCTGCATTTTAACTATTTGTTGTTATAACGGCACATACACATTCTGTGAAAATTTCAGCTGCCTACCGGTATATTACGGTTCATGAGATACAGCCCTGTGATAGACGGAAGGACTGGCAGAGAAGGCTTAGTAATAGGAGTTCCGATGGCACCCTTTGGGTACTGAACCCCACAAAACACCGATTCCATTAATCTTAGATCGTGTTCTTTATGCACATAACATTGGCTAACCGAGCGATTCCAAAGAAGACAGTCGAGAAGCCCATTCAAGCAAAGCGATACCTCCGGAAAGCTTTAAACCCTTGATTACTTTACACTAAAAATTCAAGGAAAAAATCTTTAATATTTTCCCATAGAATTAATATAATTTAACTTCTAAATGGAGCCTTCATAACAATTTGCTTCACACCATGATGGCCGCCGCCTCCGCCGCCGCCGCCGCCGCCGCCTCCCACGTCACACCATGAAAAAATACTACAAAACAAGCCGAATTTCCCCATTAAAACACCGCCATTGATTCCTTTTGGGTTTTTGCCGTCTTTGTTCGGTCGTAGCGCCGGCGGTGGGCGGGCCGCGCGGCGGAGACGGTTATGTGTTTATTTTCTGTTATGCATTCTTCTCTCCTCAGGTGAGGATGCAGGAATAAATAATGAAATTGTTATGTGATCCCGACGCGGCAGAAGCCGGGTGAAGGGGGCTTCCCGGTCGGTGGCGGAACTCTACATAAAAAAATGGCGGCCTTTTTTTAACTATCTATTGTTTAAAATCTTTGAGGAATGCGGTGATGCCTGCGTGTGATTTCCGGAAACCGTAAATCGTACATTCATTGTTAATCTATATACTAATAATAAATCTGGAAGGGGTGTTCATGGAGTGAGTTGCTTTGTTTTCTAAAATACTTCGTTTGTAGACTTTATGTATGAAACTAAACCTAAATTGACGATTTTTAGAAATCAGTTCTGTATGTATGTATGTATGTATGTTCCTCCATAACTCTTAAACCGATTATCCGAATTAGATGAAACTTAGATAAGTATATTTAGCTACCCGGGAATTAGGATAGGCTAAATATAATTCAGTTCCGCTTACGCTAAGATGTGGCTGTCATACAAACTGCAATGCACGGCTCGGCGGGAGGGTGGCGGCTAGAGGGAGGGGGTGGGGCGGAGCTTACTTTTACTAATTGTGCCGAAGAACGGCTTGGTTTTTCTCGCAACTTTAGGACTACTTGGCATCACGCTAAATCGCCAAAGGTCAGACCAAAGGAATCAAATACTTATTACTTGAGAACCAATTACTCGATTTAGATGCGGATTGTATCTACGTCTAGCCTGATTCTACTCAAAACTTATAGGCTTCATAATATAACGCTTCATTACCAAAGGGGTGAGTAGTAAGGGTTGAATTCTAATAACTTGCGAACCACTTATCCGATTTATATGCGATTTCATCAACGTATAGCATCTCTGGGAGCAGTCAGGTTTGGGATGGATTACCGTTTTCGATGTTGAGGCTGGCTGTGGGTTGGAGTCCACGCAAAACTTTCCTACGTTACAAGTTACATACTTACTAGCTAAGCAATGTAGCAGTGCAAGTGCAGAAAGGTTCTGGCGGCAAATGTTTTTTTTAAAAAGCCACCAAATGTCACCGAAGCTGTAAATGGGAATTATTGACTGTTTCTCATTAAATCATGGTATTTCGGCTCAAACGATCTAGATTAAACTAGGTAAAAAAAAAAAAAAGTAGATGGATACATTGTCCTGGACCAGATTAACCCTATTTTGGACCAGCCATGTGGGCTACTTTTTATCTATGGAATAATTTCGAGCGGAGCCGGATATTGCAGCTAGTAATAAATAAATCAATAAGATTTTACAAAGTATATCATCGTTGCAAGAAAGTAAAAACGCCAAATGTGAATAGTTCGCAACATTAATGCTTAGATTCATAGACATTACTTGTACTTGGCTAAGTTAAAGTATTTATTCCGACCGTCAGTTTTGACATAAAATGTATAAAGGAATGTCAAATTTGACAGTACTTTGGCTAAGTCAAGCACCAGTAATGTATATGAATCGTGCTAAAGTGATGTCGTGCTAGTGCATTCCTTTTTAAAGTTCTAACACGTTTTTATGGAAGCCTACAGGCCGATTGATTTCTCCGTCTTGCTGTCTGTCAGCACTATTGTTTAATCTGTGCTCGCGTGTAATTACCTGAGCAGCGCTGCCTGCGCCGGCGCCGCACCCTCCCCGCCCCGACCCCGCCGCCCCTGCGCCTCGTGCCCGGGCCAGGCATCCGTCACTTCTAAATACCTACTCAGACTTTCCCCCACCGCTATTGGGAACCCGAGGTTCCAAGTTGAGTAAGGGCCGCGCGCACACGCTCGCACGTCCAGTCAATCAGTCGTTTCGGAAATCGCACTTTCGACGTATTTATTCGCAATAATGTCTTATCATCAGATAATGTAATATAATAACTTTTGCGTGAACGGATGCAGTATACAGAAAAAAATGAAGTAATTTTTCTTTGCGCTACCGAAAGATTCTGAAAGGTAAGTTTGTTATTTGAGTTAAGGTTTATTGACATTTTGTATTGACGTTTTGCCTTATCTGTAGGTATATGTGTTATGAGGGACATGTTGACACCTAATTAACTGGTATCAGCACAGCACTTTTTTTAATAATATATAGGTATAATAATAGGTAATTTTTTACCATTTAAGAAAAAAACTACATTAATTGGTTTTTTCTATTGAAAGCTTAATGGTCAGATGAACGGAAAAGACACGTACTGACAAGTACCTATGTAAGTCACTTTTTTTTACGCGACCTGACATGGATGGATAATACCACACAACTACCGTATGATATTAGCCCAATACACCACATTCCCGAAGGAATGAAACTGGATGTAAAACACGGACAAATTTTTCATTGCCGCTTCGACCATCTTTTAGTTTAATGCGATGGTACGGAGCCGAGCGGGCTTAAACCCTACCACCTAGTAGGGGAAGGGGACTTACAATTTTACATGGATTCCGAACCATAGAGCAGCTCACATTCGTGACGAAATGCACTTATCGAACTCGGAAAAAGAAAGAAAGTGGTGCATTGAACCCAGACTTCTGGTACGCTAGGCCAGTCTCCGCGCCACTAGGCTACGAGCCGCTCATACGAGTCATACATAAGACTGTGCTGTCGGTTGATTCTACATCATAGCATATTCGTTGAAACATGGCTTTCTTAGAGAGTCTTGATGAACACATCAAACGTTGTTATATGTGCAAACACGGTCATACATATGATACTGGCCGAATAATCACCGCTTTTCAGTAGGAGTTAGATAATTGATGATACATTAAATAAACACAATAATCAAATAGTTTTGAAAGTTGTGTTTATTCGACTTTTAATACGATAGGCGGCGGAGGCGCGCCGCGGCGCGGCACCGCGCGACAACCCTAGCGCAATCCACATTCGAGCGACAAAAGTGTGTGGTGGGGCGGGGGGGCGCGGACGCGTTTCATCTCGCCGCCGCGCCGACAGTGAGCGAAGTAATAGATACTTTAGCATAGCGTCAATTAAGATCAAAATTGATTACTTACTGTCAGGGAGTGCAACTTCTGTGCGTAGCACTATTACTTATTCTGTGCCCGGGCACTGAACAAACTCAAGGTCGGTCGTAAAAGAGAATGAAACATTTTGTGAATGAACAAATGAATACAAAAGTACCTCTCGCAGCAACAATAGGAGTCCGTGTGGGTTTGTTTTGGGGAGCTTCCGTAACCTCTCCGTGGCGTCATCCCTGCACACTACACACCACCCACCGCACTACCCCCGCACTAGCAGTTCAACACAATAAATAAAACAATTTTTTTTGTTTAATTTGTAAGCCTCCGTGGCTCAACGGAGCGACGCCTCGGTGATCAATCATATAAGTTAAGCAACACTGGGCGCGGTCTATATGGCTGACCATTCGGCCGTTGAGGCTGGCCATAGTTCTGATTTCCCTTCCCGACTTTCTAGCCGGTAGTATCATCGTATTTAATAAAAGATCTCGCTCATAGCTCAGGGGCGTGCGGACTTGCCTTCCATGCAAGAGGCAATGTATTTAAATCCTTGCTCCGTTCGTACAGCACTTTAAATTTCTCTGAGTTCTGTCTGACGTTATAAATGAGAGCTGTTCCAGGGTCGGAATCCATGTAAAATAGTAGGACCCTTTCACCAGTTACGGTGGTATGTTAAAAAGCCCGCATGTTAAAAATCCTTCGAGAATGGGGTTTGTTGGGCTAATATCATGACGGTGAGTATGGTGTTAATCCACACCCCCAAAGTCCAGTTATGTAATAATGAAGTATCTATTTATTTGAATTAGAATAAATTCAAAACAAATAGACCCCAATACTTTTTGAATTTCACCACGTATTGACCACAATGTTCTTTATTCCATGAACAAATTACTCTAATTTTATTTATTTAATGGATACGACATTACCGTTATCTCATTAATTTGAGTTTGAGATTGTTTGAGTTGAAGCATTGTAATCAGATTTTGAAAATAATCTGAAAAAGTATTGGTCGTGACATTCGTCGGAAGCAGGACTTGAACCTGCGACGAATATCACGACCAATGTAGATGCTTCAAATGTAGATGTCGCTGAAACTCAAATTAAATTACTCTAAATTTACTATGAAACTCCAATCATTTAACAGTTCAACAACGTTTTATCTTAATATTATTAAATTCATCGTAAATACAAAATTATAAATTAAGCAGAACAGATATATTTATAGATGTTTGCTTGTTTTTTTGTAGTGACATGGGATTCGATTTTATCGAATTCAGAAAGATAAAGTGGCGCATGAACGGGACGAAGATCGAAATTATGGCTTCTGGCATGGCAAGTTAGTCCCCTGTAATGACGAGCCACTAGATCGTATAAGTTCTTAATGCTTTTTAATATGTGACCATGTTTTTCTTAACCATGTTTATTCATATTCAAGTCACAGTCCAGCGCAAGCTTCCCCTGACACGTCGAGTCCCGCACGTCCACTTTCACCGCGGCGCTGCGGCACTGCGGCACTGCGCCCGTCGAGATGTACAGATGAAGGCAATCTGCGTTATCTGCTCCGAGATATCGTCCCGGAGTGCCTCCACCGCTGCGCCGGCTATAAGTCAATGTAATTAAGTGGCGAAGGGAGTTGTATATGAAATTACAGTAATCTGTTAAACATATTCCAATCACTGTTTAACGGTTGTCGCGGACTTCCTGTGCCTGCGCGGCGGGGCGGGGGGGAGAGGGAGGGGGGTGGGGGTACGGCAGGATGACTAAATTGTTTTTTTAATTCAAGTTGTTTCGCTCCGATATTGACATATCTACCTATCCGTACTACCTGGTATACTGGTTTAAGCGAAGTGAAAATTATACCATTGAAATATTCTATTCCCTATATATATCCTCTATATATATTCCCTTGATAAATCTGGAACTACACTAACGTATTATGTGCACCTTACATAATTTGTATTTATAAATTACATCTTCAAATTGGCGTCGTAGTCCTTGTACTAGACTGAATAAACATTTTTACATTCGAATGTGGTCCGGCGAGCTCCTGATGGCGAAATATCGTTGCACGCTCAGCTGTCTTCAGGGATAGTATATGTTAGCCCGCGTCTTCCCACACATCACTGGTGTTAGCTTAACGGAGGACAGTCGTCTAAATATTTCGCTATCTAGACCCCTCTTTACCGTCATTACTACCAATTTAAACAAAGTTTTTGAAAAAGTTATGAAAAAACGACTCACAATTTTTATTTCTTAAAGGACGTCAAATGGTGATGCCACAGTGTTTTGACATTAACTGTAAAAATATTTTTGAATTATCCTCGGCATACATTATGGTGTCAAAGAAAAAAGTTACAAACCTCACAAAGTTAGTCGTCGGTTATTCTTTGCGAGATGTAAAGGAGCTGTCAGATAAAGTGACGAATCTGAGTCTAATACAGACTCTGTGCTTCGAATTGAGGAAATTCTTAATATCAGGACAAAAACTCTTTCTCTCTGCATGTGATCCTCAACATATTCTTTTCAATTCTCGTCACTATGTCTTCTTTCAGTTGACACAGTTGTCTAAACCAACTATTGCAAAATTTGTCGGGTTAACTCGTCACGATAACTTTCCTCAGGGAACGCGCATATACATAAAGTTTGCTACATACATGCCAGTTCTGGCATAACAAAGTCTCGCTTTCATGCTTGAGTGTACATTAGTACAAAAACAAAATGTAATTTTGAGTAAAAAACTCTCATTAAAGAGCTAAGCACCCATCAGTTGTGTTGATCAAGAATTTTCCCGCTTATACTAATATATATTAAAACCGCTTACTGTTAACTGGAGAATTCAATTGGTTTCATAATTAAGAGAGACAGATGACACTTCACACTACTCGTTTCGCGTTGATCAAATATCTGGATTCGTATGAGGCAAGATCGCTCCAATAGACGTGAATAAATGATATATTTACTCATTTTAATTGAGTTTTTAGCGCAGCCAGCGATAGGAATCGTGCGGCCGCGACGCGACCAGTTAATCTCGCGCCGAGCACACGCAACTGCCCGCTTCTTATAATATTAATTAAGAACATTTGTTGCGGCCGCAGGGCACTCGTTTAATTAAATGTGTGAACTGAAGAGATTTAGATCATATTGGAATGCAGCGTCAACGGGCCGATAAGTACGTGTCTCTGCCTCGGTACTTGCGGAGCAGCAAACATTCTTTACGGCGTGATGTTATCTTCCCGAGTCCGATAGAACGCTCTAATGTAGTCGGTTGTAAGCTTTCAATAATCGCGGGAAGATACGGTCTGTGCGTGTACTAGTGTTCAATGGATTTGTACATTTCTCTATCGCAGGAAAGTTTTTATCGGATATTTTCGAACGGAAATTTCAATTTATATGTTCTCTGGTAGAATTCAGGAAACTTGTAAATTGACTAAGCCTTAACTTGTAAAACGAGATTGACGGGCAGAAAGTTCGGTTTTTAGAAAACTTGTAAGTTAACTGGCGCTTGTCAGCCTCAATGGCCCAGTGGCGCGACACTTCGGCGATCGCTCTCCGAAGTTAAGCAACGCTGGGTCCGGTCTGGTCTTGGATGGGTGATCATTAAATCGTTGAGAGAGGCTGGCCGTGGTTCGGATTCCACGTTAAACTGTAGGTCCCCTTCCTTACTTACTAGGTGGTAGGGTTTATCCCGCCCGGGTTGGTACCATCGCATTGGATGAACGATGGTCGAAGCGGCAATGAAAATTGTCCGTGTTTTCCATCCAGTTCAATGTAGCCGTGCAATATAAGGAAGGTCCTGGCATGGCACCTAGTTCCCATGTAGTGTGTTGGGCTAATACCATGACAGAAGGTGTACATGCCATCCATGTCCAGTCACAAAAAAAAAAACTTGGAAAAGTAGATATTTTCACATCATGTGATGTTGTATGGTGTGATTTGGATATTTTTGAAGTTGTATGGTGTTTTATGGTTTTGTATAGTATTTTTTGCCATTATGTCGTTTTGTGTGGAGTTGAATGGTATTGTATGGACTTGTGTTCGTACAAGTAAAGTAAGTTACAAAATGACAATTTGGCTGCAAAATTTGTACGGCAAAAAAACTTTGCAAATAACTTCATCTTGGTAGTAGAAATGAGGATCTGTGGAGTCCACCTAAAAATTGCAGGGGCAGGGGAGAAAATAAAAAAAAACGCACATTGTACAAAGTAGGCGAGTGAAATATATTTTTTTATGTAATTTGATTTGAAGCGAATTTTTGTGTGAAAGAATCTGAATAAAGATTTATCGACATAATTATATCTTATTACCCATTGTCTTTATTTTATAAACCAGTATAAGGAAAAATATAAATTCGTCTCTGCATGAAGAATTTAAATTAGTGAATAACGATGACTTCATGGAAAGTGATATGTATATAAATGTGGGCTACCTCTTGAATACAGTCAAACGGAATGAGACTACTTGACGAACGGGAAGAATGTGAAACATATCCAAAATCATCACCAGTAAATGCACTTATTGTGTTTGATGGGTATGAGGACATTGACAGTACCAAATGAAGTGACCAACTTAGCCTGTTCCGATACTTTGCTCCTCAATTCAAAATTAATATCACCACTTAAGTTCATGGAAACCAAGAACGATTCCTCGCAAATTTCAAAAACAATTAATAATGTTGAAAAACCCGTTAATGTTGGACCCCTAAATTCGGAACCCTAAAACAAATCCACATTTCTATAACCAAGATGATGTTATAAGCAAAGTTTCATTGATGTACACTTTTTGCCTTCAACATATCCTATTTTTCCCGTGCTATATGGTTTTTTAAGGTGTTGTATAGAGTATGGAATTACATGGTCTCGTATTGTGTCGTATGGTCATTGATTCTTCTGATTGATTGATCTTGTATGGTTTTGTATGGAATTGAATCGTATAGTTGTATGTAACTGAATCGGACGACAAATTTAAGTAAACAACTTAATCTGAAGAGTACTCAAATGTCCTGTGAGGTCGATGAATGAGGTTTCCTAAATTGAAAGCAAGTGCAACGAACCACGGGGTCGTCGACGAGATGCATGGCACAACGTTGTATCTAGTTCAAGGAGCCAAACAGGTGCATAGCTGAGCCGTCGTCCCACAGATGCGAACAATACTCCACGCAAGACTTTATTTGCGCCTCGCAAAGCAGTCGTTTTTGGTCAGGCATTAAATACTGACGCACTCTGTTCAGGATAACGCAGCTTTTTTAGGCTAGCTATTGTATGTGTTTAGAAATGTTTTATGCCTAACGGTGCGGTTTGTAGAATAAGTAAATAATAAAAAATAATCCATTGAAATATCGCTAATAAATTAATACAATTGGCATAAATTAGTTTTTAATTATTGCTTTGTTTTTTTCTATATTCTTAAGGTATATTCATTGACCATATATACATATTAGTGATTTATATTTTCAAGGTTTCAGGTTTATTGAAAGGTTTCTTAAGAAAATATCCTCTTTTTTAATAAGCAAAGGCTTTCTTCGTTCAAATTTGAAATGGCCGTATTAACAGCTAAACGGAATCGATGACATACGTTGGTACACGCACATACCAAGCCATATACAGAGCTGATCAATCGGATGGCTGCTGCATTCATTGACGGTGAACTAATTGGATATTTCAAGAATGCTAATGTGAGGCGCCCCCCGCTCGGTGCGCGTAAACTGGGACCAGAGCTGTAGCGGGGGGGGGTGCGAGCGGGGGTGGAGGGGGCAACGCGAGCGAGCGTCCATCACGCGGCGGGAGGCGCGAGGCGCGAGGCGCGAAAAAGTGAAAAGTCAACGCGACATGTCACGCTGACAGCTCCCGGCGAGCGCCGCGCAAAAACACTTGTTACCATCGCGCTCGCTGAGTTTACGACACTCCGCCGCCTCCCGCTGCACGTTTACTATACAATACATCATTCATCGCTAATCAGGTCAATTTCACTTGCAAAACGCCGAGCCTTATTCGGAGCCATCCCGGCCGGTCGCTTGCATACAATAATGCGTCCCTCGTGCGTCTACACGATTCCATTAACAGTGACGCACTTTTAGCCATCGACAAATCGTTCCGATAGTTAGGCAAGCAGAAAAGCAACATGCTTATTGTGAACGAAGGCATTTTAGATATATTTTTTTTTAAATTTATTTTTATAGTTTAATTCTGTGAAAATGTACAATACTAAATCAGGACTGTTATAAAGATTGTCCGGATTACGTACGTCCAGTAATGCATTGCACCGAGTCCAAGGAGCCCAGCAGGCACTTCAGTAAACCGTCCCACAAATGAGGACACTGCTGCAGGATAAACCTTATCTGCGCCAGAGTTTTTGGTCTGGCGTGAAGACGTTTGGCTTAATCCTCGATGTAGAATCCGAAATTCAAGGCATGCAACAGGTCGACACAGATAATATCTACGTAGTCGCCAAAAGGTATGCAGAGCTGCATTAAGCGTGCTTCACACAAAGTATACAAGCCTGACTCTTACTCGCGTTAAACTCGTCGAGTTTGTGGAGACCCTATCCGGAAAAATAATCCAGGGTCTAATCATATCTAACGTAGCCGCAAATGTGTGCTCCCCTAATTTTCCTATGTATTTAAATATTACTACGTTAATGGAAAGTTGGTATATTAAATTTTTTGACAATTTGTTTTCCCAAATAAAATAAAAAAAATAATAATAACGAGGCACCGCCTATCCTTCTTCACTTCAACCCAAGTTGCCGACCAGTGACTGGTGTACCTTGATAGCACCGTGCTGTCATCAGCTCTGCAATCTTTCTTCAAGTCATTTTAATATTTGTTCCAGCGTACCACAGTAGGTATGGTATTGCGTAAGTGGCTTTCGATCATGTGGATCATGTCATCCTGCTTGCAAAGCTTCAAAGACTGGGCATACAGGGGGACCTACTTAGATGGATTGAATCTTACCTAACGCGCCGGTCCCAAATAGTAAAAATTGGCAGCTTTTGTTCTAACTCCGTTGTTATGCCCTCGGGAGTTCCACAAGGATCCCACATGGGACCCCTATTATACATAGCTTTTCTTTATGACATTTACACTTGCTTTACACGTACCAAATATTGGTTATATGCTGACGATAAAAAAAATTCTCTAAAAATTAATGATAACTCAGATTGTCAGCTACTGCAGGATGACCTGGATGCGCTATCTCGGTATTTTGAAAGGCATAGAATATCCGTCAATATTAGTAAATGTATATGTATGAGTTACACACGGCGTAAAAAACCTCTTACTTTCGCTTACTCCTTTAATAATATTGAGATCAGCAAAACGAATGCTGCTCGGGATCTTGGAGTTATATTAGACTCTAAGTTAAATCTCATTGCGCATAATGAATCCATTGCTAATAAAACGTATAAAAACCTCGGATTCATTCTAAGAGTTTGCAAACCATTACAAAGTGTAATCTGTCTAAAAACAGTCTATTGTGCATATGTGCGTAGTACCTTGGAATATGCATGCTCAATTTGATCTCCTAGGTATGAAATTCATAAGAAGAGGATCGAGCGCATACAGAAGCTGTTTATAAAGCATTTGAATTTCATAGCTAAAACATCAAACGAACGCTACATTGATAGCTGCAGGCATTTTAGACTTAACTTAACACTAGAAGAAAGAAGGCTTTTAGCCGATGTAACTCTCCTATTTGATGTGGTTCGAGGGCGCCTCGATAGCATGGATCTACTGGGTGAAGTGGCGCTCAATGTACCACGACGCCGCACACGCCACACTGCGCTCTTTCACGAGTCCACGCACCACACCAACTATGCGAAAGATTCTGTCCTTACTCGGATTGTGTGCTCGTATAATGACCTATTTAATACTGTCGACATATTTCATTTATCGAGAATAGCCTTTCGAAATAAAATCATCAAAACAATTACCCAAAGCGAATGACTTACTCCCCCCCCCCCTTCTTTACCCGCAATTTCTCATCGCATGCACACTTAAATATCCTCCCCCTTTGATTACACACACCCTCCCCCCCGCACGCACCTTAAACAACTATTACGATTGGCAACTTGTGAGACATCTATTACGATTGGCAACTTGTGAGACGTCACTTGCAACACCATGCGACTAGCAACACAGTCTATTATCCTGAGAGCCATATGCTGGTACTGGCAATACATCGAGATGATTGCCGATTGGCTTCCGGTTCCGGAAGCCATCTTGTTGTTTACGACATTTTGGCTGGGTGATTGAAAAACCGGGCAAATGTAAAGGCTCAATAAATATATCAAGAAGGACCGTCGTTTTTCTTTCCGACCTGCTACAATAAGGCTAAAACTTCAGAAGTGGGATTTAAACCAGCCTTGCAAGATGTCGGGACCTTATCATGGTGGACTCGGCAAACGGACGCGAAAAAAAAGTGAAGATGTTAGCAAAATGGCCAACAGCTTGAAAAAATTTTTTTCTGAGTTAATCGAAACGAACTATTCATCAACCCCTTTCAAGAAAAGAAAGACCACGCATGCTGACGCGGAATTGGTTCCAAAGTTTGATCCGGATTCTAAGAATACCAATGTTAAGGTGTGGGTGAACAAAATCGACCAATTGGGCAGCATCCATGATTGGGGCGATGCGGATAAATCGTACGTAATGCAAATGCGGCTTCGTGGCCCTGCCCGGGAATGGTACGAAAATTTAGAGTCTTATGATCACACCTGGGACGAATGGAAGGAAGCTATAGAACGGGCATTTCCAAGATCTATTGATTTCGCGGATCTTCTGGAAGAAATGATGAGTCGTCACAAGAAGAACGACGAAACCATGACGCGATATTATCATGATAAACTAGGAATGATCAAGAGATGTAAGCTGGACGATGAAGCTGCTATATCATGCATTATTCGAGGACTTCCATCAGATTTAAGGACAAACGCAAAAGCCTACAAATGCCAAACTACCGATGAGTTATACTACGGTTACTTATCATTGCTCGAAAACTATAAGAAGAATAACATTGCACATACTACGACCTCATCAGGGAACACCGCAACTACACCTGCTACGTGGAGAAGAGCTGTCACGACGTCAAGTATCCCGCGGGAGATCAAGATTTGTTACATGTGCAGGAAGCCGGGACACGAGGCGAAGACCTGCAGGAACTACTTACAGTGTGAGAAGTGCAAGCGGCGTGGCCACACCACCGCTAACTGCTGGTTCGCGAATGGTGCGTCAAGGAATGATGGCGAAGGAGCTAAAGTCGAGGTGAGGTTTACAACTTACGATGTCATCCAAGACTTTTACAGAAAAAGCATCATCATTAAGGGACATCACTTAATTGCTTACTTGGATACGGGAAGCCGAGTCAACATTATCACTAGCAGTCAGGTTAATAAAATTGGCCTACCCACAAAATGTTCCAACATAATTCTTAAAGGTTTTGGAGGAGCACAATCAACATCACTAGGTGAGGTAAATATTAAGGTGGAAGTTGATGGACTCACGATTGATAGCACCGCTCAAATCTCCGATGAGCTGATTGGGGGAATCGACATAATATTGGGTCAACCCATTATTAACCAAAAGGATGTTAGTCTCGTTACTACTCAAAAATCAGCAACCCTCATCAACACATGTGAACTAATGGGCCCTTTATCTGAAATAAAATTACACAGTAAAGACTACCTACAAAAAAGTCCAATCCGACTACTTTGTAATACCACAATTCCTCCTCAAACATGGACGACTGTTGATATTGGTGTAGATAACAGTTTCAGTGATTGTATTTTAGTAACCAGACCGATAATTTTCGACTATGGCCAATGCTCATTTGTTATACCGGGCACCATTCTAAGGCCGGGTAACAGAAATTTAAAGATATTCAACGCAGGCGATCATTGCATTAATTGGCCAGCCAACAAGCTGATTACACGAGCGGAGGTTTGCCAAGAAGAAGATATAAGGAGTGTAGGTACGGAAAAGATTGCAAAATGTTCTTCCAGGGATGATCTAAATATATCTGCGTTAGATGTGGGAACCCTAGAAGTGTTCGAGCGCGATATGTTAGACAAGTTGTTGAAACGATATTCAGGTTTATTTGCTACGAGCACAAATGATTTGGGTTGCACAGACTTAATTGAGATGAAAATATTAACACCTAGCAACGAGCCCGTACATTGTAAGCCGTATAGGTTACCCTTCAAAGAACAAGATATCGTACGTGAGAAAGTGCAGGAGTTAATTGATGCTGGAATTGTTAGAGAATCAAACTCAGATTATGCTAGCCCGGTGGTTTTGGTAAAAAAAAAGGGAGGGGGGTTATCGACTTTGCATTGATTTCCGGGCCTTGAATGCTCGTACAGTCAAAGATCGTCACCCACTACCTCATATAGATGATCAAATAAGTCGATTGTCAGGGAAATACTATTTTACGACTTTAGATTTGGCGCAAGGATATTATCAGGTCCCCATGGCTGCAAATTCTATTCATAAGACTGCTTTTGTCACACCGTTTGGACAGTACGAATTTTTAAAAATGCCTTTTGGGCTCGCCAACGCCCCAGCAGTGTTTTCCAGGTTAATGAGCAGGGTACTCGGAAGGCTTACAGATGAGGATGTAGCTATGTATCTCGATGACATAATGATACCGGCAAAATCTATTGAGGAAAGTATTAAGTTATTGGACCAGGTTTTGAGTCTCTTATCGGAAGCTAAATTAAAATTAAATTTGGATAAATGTTCATTTTTAAAAACTAGTGCGAATTACTTAGGTCACGAGGTTACTGCAGGCAGCATAAGGCCAGGTCAACAGAAAATCAATTGTGTACAAGATTATAAACAACCTCAAAACGTTCACGAAATTCGACAATTTATAGGTCTGACTTCTTATTTCAGGAAATTTATAAGAGGTTTCGCTGAGATTGCTCGTCCGTTAACGGAACTGACAAAAAAGGATGCACAGTGGTATTGGGGAACCAAACAAGAATTCGCCTTTAGTTCCCTCAAGCAAATTTTAACAGAAAGGCCTGTCTTGGCAATTTATAACAGAGAAGCAAGGACAGAACTCCACACAGACGCCAGTAAATTAGGCTTAGGAGGTATTCTCATGCAGTATCAACCCGGTGATGGTGCACTAAAGCCGGTCGCATATTTTAGCCGTGTCACAAGCCAAGAAGAACAATTCTACCACAGTTATGAACTCGAAACATTAGCAGTAGTTGCTTCTCTTAACAGGTTCCGCATATATCTTATAGGGATTCCGGTCAAGGTCATAACTGATTGTGCTGCCTTGCGGACTACACTAGTCAAAAAAGATTTAATCCCACGCATCGCGCGGTGGTGGCTTATGATACAGGATTTCGATTTAGAAATTGAATATCGCCCGGGTGAGCGGATGCGTCACGTTGATGCGTTAAGTAGAAATCCTGTCGAAGACGCCACAGTTTTAGTTGTGAACGAGGCTGATTGGTGTTTGACACTACAGTTAGAAGATGAAAACATACAGAATACAGTTACGCAATTACAGGGAGGAACAAAAAACACTGACATAACATCTAATTATGAGATTTGCAATGGTATCTTATATAGAAAAACGGTTGCGGGAAATAGACTCGTTATACCCAGAGCAGCAAAGTGGGGATTATTACAAAAACATCATGATCAGATCGGACATCCAGGCTTTGAAAGATGTGAAAAACTTATAAAGTCGCAATTTTGGTTTCCTAAAATGACTAGATCGATACGTAAATATATAAACTCATGTCTCCAATGTGCTTACAAAAAGGGAAACTATGGCAAGCTCGAAGGTGAACTACATCCTATAGAAAAACACGCTATTCCAATGCACACTGTACACGCAGATCATTTGGGCCCATTTATAAAGTCTCGGGCAGGTAATAGTTACGTACTCGTGGTGGTCGATTCTTTCACCAAGTTCGTATTTGCTCGGGCAACGCGAACTGTAAGATCGGTAGAAACAATTAAGCACTTGAAGGATATATTTTTACAATTTGGCAGGCCCTATAGAGTTATAACTGACCGCGGAAAGTCTTTTACGAGCCGGTATTTTAAAGCATTTGCCGATGAGATGTCGTTCAAACATATTATGAATGCAACGGCAACACCTAGGGCAAACGGACAGGTTGAGCGAGTTAACCGAACTATATTAGACGCGCTTAAAACATCTGCAGATAATGAGTGTGCCTGGGATGATAACCTATCAAATATACTTTGGGGAATTAATAACACCATACATTCTACCACTAAGGTTCCTCCGTTTAAACTAATGTTCGCTCATGATAATACCATTTTACCAATCCCTCAATCTATTGAAAACAATCAGAATGATTGTCAGAAAGAGGCTTTAGACGTAAGGAGAATGGTAGCAAAAACTAAAATTGATCAAAATATGCTTTACATGAAACGTAGATTTGATAAGAAACATAAACCACAAAGAAAATATGCCCAAGGCCAACTAGTACTTTGGAAGGGCGGTGAAGCAATCACACCTTCAGGGGTCAGTAAAAAATTGAGCAGTGCGTTCTCTGGACCATACAGAGTCACAAATGCAAATTCATCCATAGACCGTTACACAATACAAAGTATTAAGGGTATGAAGGGCTATAAGAAGTTTACAGCCTTAGTTGCAGCTGATTCATTGCGGCCTTATAATGTTTTAGTTGAAGAGAGTTCATCGGATGATAATCGTGAAGTCGATCGAGATGACTTGATCGACTTATTAGAAAGTTGATTTTTTTTTAAATTCAGAATCTGAATAAAATTATTACTTAGAATTAATTGCTATGCAGAAGAGAATGATTACACTAAGAAAATTGTTATTTAGTTTCCATCTAGGCATTTCTTTGAGAATCAAAATCATGATTGAGTAATGATTTTAATAAAGCATTAATATCAACTTGTTTTTTTACTTTTACATCTAATGCATTAACATAAACGCTGTGTGTCAACTCTAAAGCTGTGTGCCAACGTTAATGCTGTGTGCCAACATTAAAGCTGTGTGCCAACTTTAACGCTGTGTGCCAACGAAAAAGCTGTGTGCCAACGTAAACGCTGTGTGCCAACGTTAATGCTGTGTGTCAACTTTAAAGCTGTGTGCCAATATAAAAGCTGTGTGCCAACTTTAACGCTGAGTGCCAACGAAAAAGCTGTGTGCCAACATAAAAGCTGTGTGCCAATGAAAAGCTGTGTGCTAACTTTAATGCTGTGTGCCAACATGAATGCTTTGTGCCAATGTATTTATATGCTGGGTGCTAACATAAAAGTCCTGTGCCACCTTTAAAGCTGCGTGCCAATGTAAAAACACTGTGTGCATGCAAAAACAATGTTTGCTTCTTCAGAACTGTGTGCCAATATAAATAGAGCTGTAGCCGTTTACTGAAAACGTGCAGAACAAATTGGTTTTAAAATAATTCAAAAGCATTTAGTAAACAAATACTGCCCAAAATTTATTTTTGTTTCAGATCAACAATAGCACCACTGCCTTCACGCAGAATCGCCGTGGGTCACGGCAGTAACTAGGATGGCCGAATATTACGATTGGCAACTTGTGAGACATCTATTACGATTGGCAACTTGTGAGACGTCACTTGCAACACCATGCGACTAGCAACACAGTCTATTATCCTGAGAGCCATATGCTGGTACTGGCAATACATCGAGATGATTGCCGATTGGCTTCCGGTTCCGGAAGCCATCTTGTTGTTTACGACATTTTGGCTGGGTGATTGAAAAACCGGGCAAATGTAAAGGCTCAATAAATATATCAAGAAGGACCGTCGTTTTTCTTTCCGACCTGCTACAATAAGGCTAAAACAACACAATTCACACTACAATCTCTTGAAATTGATTAACATAATGTACGTAACCTTAAAAACAAAATGCTGAACGTCCGAACTCATCATTCCAAATTGATCAATGGAATTCTTTTATTGGCCCTAATGTTTAGATTAAGAACTATTGTATAACTAACCTTAGATAACGCTGTTGAATTCCTTAATACGAAATAAATAAATAAATAAAAGTATCACCTGCCGATAAAAATTAAAAATAAAAAATCTCCTAATAGAGTAAATGATAATCTTATAATTTACGAACTCACTATCGACACATATTTGGTTTATATGCTATCAAAATATCAATCATTCAAACCCTAAAACATGGTTGTGAGAGGCGATGGCTGACCCGACGTGATGCTCGTAAATGGGTGCTGTTTGTTGGGACTGGCCTGCTCTAATTAGCAATATGTTAGATGGTGGCCACAGTTTTTGCCAATAAACTAATATTTATCGTGAACTGTGCACGCCATAAATTTTGATTGTAAACTTAGACTAAGTGGACGTTGAAAAAACATCTAGAAAGTTTCCGGCCAATTCTTCTACGCTCTAATTTTTTAACTAGGTAATGATAACTTGTGACAAATTCGAGCACAGTGTACTACACTATGGATGATAAATAAACAATAACACAACAATGAATAGTGACATTCAGTTGGTGAGTGTGGTTTTGTCAAACGCTGCCACCGCCGCCGGTTTCGTGTCGCGTTCAACTCTATTGTACGGCACATTCGGCGCAGAGGACCTCTCCCACGACCGCGACGTGACGCCAAGCTTCCCCACGCTCTCATGTTCCTAACTTACCTTGTTTTAAACTCTTTTTTGTCAATATCTGTATTTAAAACTGTAGTGAACTTATGTGATAACACTTGATTTTAGATTTTAGAGTTTTGGTCAATTTCCATAAGAATTGCATTCGACTGGTATTCAATATTTTGCCTAAAATATGATTGTACGAATATGTATGCTGATGATATGTTGCATCATTTAGAGTTACTTTAACATTAGCAAAAATAAAAGGAAACTATTAAAACTAGACCAAGTTGGAGGCACCCGCGTTGACGCTCTCGTAAATTCAATTTAGCCTTGACCAACATACAATCAGGGAGGTGTGGGGATAGGTTACCATCACAACTCTCGCACTCGCCCACAGATAGACAAATCAATATTTTGTTGATTCCAATTTCTTATCAAATAACGTAAAATCATAGAACATCAAAACTTAGAGTCTTCAATTTTAATCATCGCATCCAACCAAAATATTTTTTTTTAAATTTCAACACAATCTCAACTATTTTTGTACAATTTAATGATTTATGTGTACTCCAGCAACTTTAAATAAAAAAATTAAATAAGTTTAAATATGAATTAAAAATTTAAAACTCAATAATTCTTGATTTTTTTATTACCAAATCTTAGTTCAATGTTAGAAACGAACGCTATAATCTATGGAACGAAAGTACTAGGACCTCTGTGTTCATTCAGCAAGTGAGTATACTTACTGTGAGCTTGAAAAGCTTGCTTGGAAAATGACAATATCATCTTGAGTGGTGACAATAGCTCGCCGCTTTTCGTTTAATTTTAATTTTCAATTATTTAAACTTTTTTAGTAAAATACTCTAAGTTACGTCAAAAACTAATTGATCCGCGAATTCGATCAACTCAGTAAAGAAGAATCCGCAAAGAAACTTTACCGGTTTTCCGTCCACAGTAATGCAATACATGCTTCGATCTAAATTCTACCGACAAACAAGTACAAAAAAAACAGCAACTTCCAGTGCAAACTGATTAGAAATATAAATTACTTAACTAACACCGCTCCTGCCATCTTGGGATTTGTAAATGTTCCCCGTTCTCACCATCACCAGCAATATGATGAGCAGACTAGATGGCAGCACCCCCGCCGGCTACATCAGGGATCGTGAGCTAGACGTCACGTAGGACACATTCTCATTAACAGTAGAAAGTGGGTAAGCAGGCACGTTAGATCACGGCACAGCTACCAATGTCCACGTGATGGACGTGGTCACAGCACCCCCCCCCCCTCCCGCCGCGCCTCCGCCGTGTCAGCACTAAGCTGACTCCTGACATGTGACATGTGACGCATTTACTAACCATTTTACATTCTGATGGTATTACCATCCAAATGCGCTAGCATTATTATATGCTCCCTGATATTAATAACACATTAATCATTCCATTGTAGGGCATGTGACGTGTTTGACAACTCGAACCAATGATGCATCCTATATAAGTCATTGTGGTTTTAATTCGTGAATGTAAGTATGAAAAATGTTTCTCCTTCACCTAAAATTCTGGTTATTTCCATTAAATTCATCCTATTTATAGGGAGTTCCTCAAAGCGATGTACATAATTTGAATGACTCACAGGTTCCGCTCTGTGCGCTGACGTGCGTCGGTTCGGCAATGACGTCATGATATCTGCACTAGCATGACGTCATAATATCTACCCATTCAATCGTTTCGAAAGATTATCTGACTTATCTTGACAAGAGGAAAAAGCTTCTTCGACAAATAATACCTGCTAGTTTGTGATTTACAAAATGACTTTTAATTTAAAAACAGTCAAAGCTTTTGGTCGCTTTTGAATTAACAATTAATGAATCTAACATTTAGAAATATTTCACTGCCGCTGAATTGAACCGTACATTTTTCAATTTTAGTTATATTGCAATTTAGTCGCCCGTAAATATAGGACTGTCCTTAGCAGGATCTCATGTCTTGGAAAATACGGTTTGATGAGAACAAACTTATGAGCATTGAGTTTCGTTCATAGATCTGGTGTAATACAAAAACTAATCAGGTTAAAACAAAAACTACCATTGTAAAATATCTCGCTGGGTGATTTGGCATGTGAGTGAATGTAACTAAACGTAAGATCGTTTAGTTACATTTCTTACCATGCCAACTGGTACATTTAAGTTTACTTGCCTCAAACAACACTTTATTTGACAGTAAGTATGGTATAATCTGCAACTAAATTTTAGATTAAAACACTAATTTGCCTGTTCACCCGCCATGGTCCTACAGTCTACCAGCGATTTTTTATTTACTTTGTAATGCCACTATAAGTGGATATGCAAATAAAGTATATGAAGCTGTCGCAGTGGCGGCGGGTGAGGGGGCGGTAGCGGAGGAAGGTGGGGGGGGGTGTGTCGCTCCCGCTGCCGCCACCTCCGTCGTGATACCAATGAAGAGATTATATTAATAACTGAGCCGCTTCGGAATTAACCTGTTTTACTTCATTCCCAATTATCAACGCGCATCAACTCGGCTGCGTCCACACACACACATACACACACCCTCGCCCTCACACCTTAAAACAGCGAGGAAGGAAGAGCGGAAGTGGCAACCAAAACTCGTTTGTGTGGGGGCGGCGGAACCACTTTTGGAAACAGATGTGGTAGCGCCGGCGAAACAGCTCCCTTCCGAATTCGCTTACGTGTCGTGTCGATGTCTTCGAGATCGAACGACACGTAAGAACACGTAAGATTTTCAGAATTTCCCCAATCCGTAAGCAAACTAACTACAGTCAGTACCTTCCATCGCGGTCGACATAAGAATGAGTTTGCATCGCCACTCCTGTCCTTCCTAACTCGTTGTTCTCAACCCCTCGCACGTACACACAAGCACAGCAGCGATGGGTCATAACGACTCCACCATCATTCCGAGAACCCACCTCCTCTGCTTTTGTTACTGATGTTCCTATTCTCACTCCTGATCAAAACTTATCCACTCCGGCTTTTTTCTCGTTTTGAAATTCTCAGTGAAATCGTTAATCTGATTCCGGATTTTTGCCGGAGCACTATTAAACCATTCCAGTATAACCATTCCGGAGTTAAATTACAACCATTCCCAACTGAAATTTCAACCTATCTGGATGTTTGCTGGTCAAAGTAGAACCTTTTAATCTTAAGTCCGGAGGTTATTCCGGACTTGTGGAGTAGTAATAGGAATACATTCCACTTTGGAGCCGGAATGAGCCGTCGTTGAAGTAAACCCTGACTCCGCATCACTAGTCACCCGTCACCGTCGTCGCGTCGTCGGCAACACTGTTGTACATACATACATGAATAGCCACAACTTTTAACGCAATCTGTATATGTTGGATGACACACATCCAATACATTAGGAACTTTATTAGTTGCAAGTAACTTAGACTGAGGGTTTCTGTTTCTATTGTTCTTTGTTCTTTGCCTTAATCTGTTCTACCAAGGAATTGTCTGGCAGTAGCATTTAGATCTAAGTATGTATTTCATAATTGTGGAAGTTTCTTTGCGGGTTCTTCTTTACTGGGTTGATCGAATCCGCGGATCTTTGTGACGTAACTTGGTGTAGTTTGACTTTCAAAAAAGTTTAAATAAATGAAATGAAATGAAACTAAGTTTCATTCAATGATTCAATGAAAAGAAGTTTTCCCTTTCTACATTCTTGTTAAAATGCGGAAACGGATTTAACAAATTTATCTCTTTATATAATTTAAGCTGACATGAATACGACCTATGTATGATCAAACTTGCATGTTTTGTTTATTGACCATGACCATAGGGAGTTTCCTGTGCAACAACTCGGACAAATTATTCCGCTACAGGCCTCCTATGACCACGTAAGTAGTAAATACAATACTTAATTTGCGCCAACTCGCAAGATAATGCCGCCCTTAACAATAAGTACGTAACTACAAAATGAGGATCAATGGTCACTTCGAACCCTTTTTTAGTATTTTTTCACGTTCAGAGAATCATCGCATCTACATATATGAAAAGCAAACAAATCCATTTGAAAGGAGTGGACATGGCATCGACCCATTTGGATAACACTGAGCGTCCAACAAAAGCGAACAAAGCTCTCCCCGAGCCGGATCTTCGGGGGATTAAACTCCTCATTATGCCATCGATACTAAGTCGGGTTACGTTAAATAGATTTGTAATGAAGTGGACATCGCCCGCTGCCCGCGACCACACAATAAATAATTGTATGTCTCATTCTAATGCTGCCCTGAATTTTCTATTGTGAGCACTAATAGTGTGGTATTTTCGAAAGGCTTACTGAATTAGCGGAACAATTTTGTATTTGATTTTTGGTTTATTATTGTTTTCTGCGTGCCTAGTATTGCTAGCATGTATGTGTTTTGCTAAGATGACAGTTAGGTGTGATCTTAGCCATTCATGTCCAAGTACACACAACGTTCCCACGTTCTTACGTAAAACTAGATTCTTTTAACACTAAATTAATTAATTACTTTGCATGGAAAGCTTAACTTTTTATTTAGTGGTTGCACAGAAAAAAGTTATAAAACCTTTTTGTTTATTTCAATCCCATTAATCAATTCCTAAATTTTCTATAGTAGCCCTTGCAACACCCGTATTGTGCTACTGAGTTTTGTTAAACAAATAAATTCACGAACAAGCGGCTCGTAGCCTAGTGGCGCGGGGACCGGCCTAGCGTACCAGAGGCCCGGGTTCAATACCAACTTGCACCACTGTCTTTCTCTTTCAGAGTTCGATAAGTGCATTTCGTCACGAATGCGAGCTGCTCCATGGTTCGGAATCCATGTAAAACTGTAGGTCCCCTTCCCCTACTAGGTGGTAGGGTTTAAGCCCGCCCGGGTTGGTACCATCGCATTGGATGAAAAGATGGTCGAAGCGGCAATGAAAAATTGTCCGTGTTTTCCATCCAGTTCAATGTAGCCGTGCTCATAAAGGGAAGGTCCTGGCATGGCACCTAATTCCTTCGGGAATGTGGTGTATTGGGCTAATATCATAACGGTAGTTGTGTGGTATTAGCCATCCATGTCAGGTCGCATAAAAAAAAAAAAAAAAAGAACAACCATTGTCTTATTAATTTTCCTAACAAAAAAATCGTCACATTTTATAGAAAAATAAAATTCCTTTCTTGTATCCTTAATTTCACTGTTTCTCTACTCGTCTAGCTCAGCTCATAATTTTTTTGAATTTAGAAAGATTACATGCAAATTTGTATTATTTTAACTGCATATCTTGTATTATCTGGAAAAGAGTACTGAAAATGACTATAAGTACCAAAACTACATATCATTAAGCAAATCCGTATCCAAGTTTACTCTAAGGCAGTTTTTGTACAAACAGCCTGAACTGAATGAGACAAGGACTAGTATATCGCAGACACGGCGGTGCACAGAAGCCCCAATCATTCCAGTTGCATGAGCGTGCACATTGCAAGTATCGTATCCATTGCATGCAGTCGGCGGCGGGGGCGGCGCGGGGCGGGCTCGCAGCGAGAAAAAATCTCAATTTCCACTCGACTCGACACCAATGGCTATCGAAATAACAGTAAACGCTTAGAGAAACAAACAAACGGCTAAGTATGTACTTGTTTATTTGTATGCGCTTTGTCGAGAGATTAGGGAGAAAGGTTCCATTGAAGTACGCGGGCGCAGGTAGGCTGCAGGCTGCAGGCTCTCAGGCGGGCACATTGGGGACACAGTATACTCGATAGCGGTAGGTCAACTCTTCTATTTCATGTAATCTAAAGTAAGCTGTTATCGTTTATTCATCATCCATAGGCAGTTCACTGCACTCGGATTTGTCATATTTTGACATTAGCCACTTCAACAATCACAGCGAAGAAGAATTAGCAAGTTTCCATTAGCTTTGTCTAAGTTTAGAGTAATACTTTCCATTGCTTACAGAATACGGGTTATTGGTACAGTAATTGTTTGTGTAAATATATCCTTGAAACATCAATAGTTAGTCATTGATGACAGGAAGAAAACATAAGCATACCAGAGGTCTGGGTTGAAATCCTCGCCTCGATCATGCACCAATTTCTTTCTATTATATTTATGTATTGGATAAATGCATTTCGTCGCGAATGCGAGCTGCTCCCTGGTACGGAATCTAACTGTAGGTCTGTAATAAAACTGTAGGTCCACTTCCTCTATTAGGTGATAGGGTTTAAGGCCGCCCGGGTTGGTACCATCGCATTGGATGAAAAGATGGTCGAAACGGCAATAAAAATTGTCCGTGTTTTCCATCCAGTTCAATGTAGCTGTGCTCATAAAGGGAAGGTCCTTTGGGTAAATGGCACTTAATTCATTCGTGTATGTGTTGTATTGGGATAATATCATAATGGTAGTTGTGTATTATTTGAGCCATCCATATCAGGTTGCATATAAAAATACCCTACTGGTATAGGTAAGAACTCCAAAATAAATACCGGTAATACACTAAAGAGCTATTCAGGCTCATTCACTTGAACAACAGAACTTGCTTGTTTTTTTGCGTTAAAAATTGTATAGCTGCCTAGGGCGAGGTCTTCCACTTTTAAACAGCTAATACCATTTTAAAAAACAACTAACGAACTTCAATCACTAAGAGGAATAATATTCTTTCATACAATTTATGAAAGCATCACTCCTGAGTTATACCCTACTGATAAGAAAAATATTTATGCAAATCCGTTGACAATTTGCGGGGATATCAAGTAACATGCATACAAAAAAAAAACATAAAAACGAATTGAGAACCTCCTTGAGGTTAAATATAAGATAACATTATACTATTCGCATTTCTCACTGGCTGCAACGCCTCTCTCTCTTTCTCTCTTCTAAATAATTTTCAACGAAGGTAGGAATGCGTAGGAATATATATGATTTTTTTGTCCCTTTAGTCTAGGCCTTGCGTTCTTAAGGCTGTTCCGACCCATATAAAGTTGATTGCACACATAACGCAAAAAGTATTGCACTTGAAGCCACGAATTAATAATAAAAGTAAATTAATATAGTCATATTACTTGCAGCGAAAACAATTTCATAATTTCAGGATTATTTGTTTTGTTACAATTTATTTAAATACGATTTTTATTAAACTGCGCCATCTAACGGTGTAAAACTTCTAATCGGCAATTACAACGAAACCATTAAACCTGAAATTGTGAATATGTTTTCGCTGCAACTACTATGGCTATATTAAATATTTTTGACGAATTCGTGCCTTAAAGTGCAATACTGTTTGCGTTCTGTGTAAAAAAAACATTGTATGGGTCGGAAGATCCTTAATACTTTGTCTCTTTCAACAGCGTTAATCCATATCGCAATACCATACACGCAATTTTTTTTCAAGATACTGGATAATTCCATTTGAATTAAACCAGCTGCTTAGGCCACGCATCTTCGAAGTGCTGCATTTATCACGTGTTCACTTATATCGTTACCATTTACAAAGTCATGTAAAAATATCATCAGCTGGCGAGAAATAAATCCTCCATATCACTGCAATGCTCTATATCTTACCTTCCCACAGTGGTGTCACATCGTTCATGTCCCTCGTTTCGATCGACCGCTCGCCCACTTGTGTTTAGTTTCTACTGTGCAGAGGATACATCGGACACGGTCTGCGTGGAGTAATCGCCTTTGTGCAGACACATGCGACTATCCGCCGGCATTGTTGCCTCGAGCCCGGCACATCCTCCTCGACAGATGTACGGACATCGAAGACAGCCCTCCGATGTATCGACAAGCGATAAAGATCTCGAATCGACTATTCAAAATCTTACTTTAACATATCTATTCAATTAATGGATGAATCATGGAGGCTTTTACGAGTGAGAATTAAATTTGATGAGAGCTGATTGCGCAGCGGTAAGTAAGGATTGAAACAGATTCCGATTCCGTAGTTCAATTTTCATCGACAAAAAATATTAAGGAAAATGTATTTTTGTGGAAATACTCATTTTTAAAAGAAGGAGAAGCATTTCAAAAAGGACCAGGTTCTCAGTTCGTCTGTATGTATGTATTTTTCATATCTCCGTAAATTTTCAACCGATTCGAATAATTATTTTTCTTATCAATAGGGATCGTCCATTTACACATTTTATGAAAGAAAATATTTCGTGGGTTAGAGAGCAATGTCAATTGAAAAATGATCTTGTGACTAGAATCGAGAAGTGACTTTTGGACATATGGAACGAATGGATTAGGAAAAAATGACGAAACAAATTTACAGAGCAGAATTGAGCGAAACTGTCATACCGGGCAGCCTAGAAGAACGTACCACGACTAAATCGATGTGTGCAAAAGTCTGATACGTAGCACCCGTAATCACAGAGCATGTACGAAAAGATGTATTCTGAGGATGAAGCGAAAGAGATGTAATCGTACCGTATGGCGCTCTATCATCTCTGCCTACCCCTCCGGGAAAGCGCCGTGAAGGTATATATATATATGGAAATGTGAGATTGAAATAGTTGATTAGAAATTATATTTTGTAACAGCATAAACATACAAAAATATATACAATGTGTGAGACTAACGCACGTTAGAAGTGATATTTTGGAGGTTGTAGCATTTGTTGAAGTACGTACTACGCATGCGTGTAAAGTAACGAAGTACGATTACGCGTTTTGAGTTGAGCGGTGCGACTTCAGTTATACTTTTTCATCTGAGAAAATTACACTTAAAGATATAACGGTTTTCAGGAAGGGAGTAAATTAGTAAGTTTCTGTGCTTATCTTCTTATAGCAAATTGTGTAAATAGCGAAGAGCTTATATCTAAACAATCGGTAAAAGCTTCTAAACAGCTTCCATTCAACAAAGCAGGAGGGACCGGATTATCGTTATTTTGTCGAATCAGTCGGCCGAGCGCACTCGCGCTATTCCATTGTCGAGTGCTGGAGTTAAGTAGCGAGCGAGCATTATCCTTGCTGAGAGTCCTCTAGCGGCGCTACTCTCGAGTGGCAGGACGAGCCGACGACAATGCGAGCATGCCTCCGTCGCCATTGAGCACAATACACGTCGACGCATCATTATTGCGTTCGGTTTGCTCCGCATTGAAACGTTTAGCCGTTTTAGCCGGCTCGAATCGTCTAATTCGACCTCACAGGAGCTGCGCGGAGTCCGATAACAATAAAGAGCGCGCAGCTTTTGTTCGCTGGAAGATACATTTTTTCCCATTCCAAACCAATTAAAATCTAAAGTCGATTTATATTTGATTTTGACTATTTTAGTAGTAGTATTGTATCTACCCAGTATGAGCGCAAAAGGTATGACATAAACGTATTTGATTGGTGCAGAATTGATCAAATTTCCTCACATCAAATGGTAAATTTGTACAAACAAATAACTTCAAAATAAATAATAAAAAATCATTTTATAGTTTTGTGACAAGGCGCAAATCATTCGTTTCCTACTTAACGCACTGCGAAAAATTCAAGAAAATAAATGTTTTAAGTTCCACACTTCAATTTTAATTCAGTTTTAAACTATGCAAAGACTTGCGAGGTCTGCAGCTCAGAGCGCCACTAGTATCAATCTACCATTTGGCTTGAGTTTAAAGTCATTTCAATAAAAAAAATGTATTAGATATATATATTTTATAAGCTGTTATTTACCAAACCAAACAATATTTATCCTAGGTTGCTTTCAAGCGATTGTGTCCGAAGACTCTAAATATTTGCGAAGTGCACTAAGTCATATCATCATCTACAAACTTGTTAGGTATTTGAAAAAAATACCTGTAACTGAAAATACTCTTTATGTTTCTACTCTCATGGATAAGTATGACTACAATGTAATTCTCTTCATGAGTCATACTTCATTAATACTTCGTTTCAAATAGACCCATTTCAGCTCTTACGATATTATTTAAAAGTTAAAAAAAATGTTAAATTAAATTACCTACTTCCCAAAAGTGTATGTAAGAGTAGGAGACGGAAAGTGGGAAGGTGGTTTTGTTGTGTTTATAAATTGAAGCGTGTGTGTGTGCAGTGAAACTAGATGTCTTTTGGATGATGAGTATGTTTCAGGTAAATGTTTCAATACATGTATATCGAGTCACTGATAAACCTCTCTTCGACCATTCATAATGGTTTTGTCAACTGGAAGATATTATGTTTGCAAAGACTAAATATGTCTATACCGAGATATATGCTGTTGAAAATTATGATTGATTTTATTTAGACTAAAACTGTTGTTACACATTATTACTAAAATGTTTTCGAAAAGACAGTGTTATGAATCGCTTACTTGTTAACCGACTTCAAAAAAAAATTTTACAAAAAAATAACCGACTTCAAAGAAAAAGCACTATAAATTAAAAAATAATTTCCATTTTTTTAGTTACGATTTCTGTTATTTTTTGAGTCGGCGTCAGCCGGGCACGCGCTGCGCCAATCAAGAGAACCTAACCTAACCTAACCTAACCTAACCTAACCTAATCTAACCTAACCTAACCTAACCTAACCTAACCTAACCTAACCTTGGCTGACACCGACTAAAAAAATTACAGAAATCGTAACTACAAAAATGGAATTTATTTTTTACTTTTTAGTGCTTTTTATTTGAAGTCGGTTATTTTTTTGTTAATTTTTTTTTATTTGTTTATTTTTAGTGAATCTGAAGTACACTTACTAATTAGTGCACGTCCTTTCCAATAAAAAAAGAATCACCGAAATCGGTTGGCGTTATATTGAGTTATTCGTCCATTTGTCGCGTTTTTTTTTAAGTTTGTTACCTCATAACTTTTGCCTGGGTGAACCGATTTTGATGATTATTTTTTTAAATGAAAGCTAGTGCTTCCCAAGTGGTCCCATTTTAATGTGGTTCAGTTCTGACAATGATATCTATGAGCAAATCATATGAGTCTTAAATTTGAATTAAGATGTGCACGACAAATGGACGAATAACTCAATATAACGCCAACCGATTTCGGTGATTCTTTTTTTATTGGAAAGGACGTGTACAAATTAGTAAGTGTACTTCAGATTCACTAAAAATAACCAAAAAAAATAACAAAAAAAAAATTTTTAGTGCTTTTTCTTTGAAGTCGGTTATTTTTTTTGTTAATTTTTTTTTAAGTCGACGTTTCATCCACCGCATTGTGCACTTCTTCAGGACTCCACGATTCAAGATTCCACGATTGGTCCGAGAATTCATTGAGATTTCAAGGTATCACAACTTTAACAGAGACAACAGCATGAAACTTTCACCGTCGTGGTCTCCATTATTAGCTCAACACAGCGCCTCGAGGCTTCAGTTGCCGATACCATCGAGTAGGTACACCGTAAGCATCGTTTGCACGGATAAATTCATCGCCGAGTAACGTGCTGTGGAACTACCCTCATAAGCGGCTGGAGTTACCCACAGCTACAATCTACGCAGCCGGCGACCTGCAGTAGACTTCTGACTGCACGACGTGTCGGAAGTCCTCCAGGTCGCGCCGCGAGTCCTGAGGAAGTCCACAATGCGGTGGATGAAACGTCGACTTATACAAATAAGCGATTCATAACACTGTTTACTAAACAATTTAATAATAAGGCGTATTTTTTAGTGTTTCGTATCCAAAGGGTGAAAACGGAATCCTATTACTAAGCCTCCGCTGTCTGTCCGTCCGCCCGTCCATCTATCACAGGGCTGTATCTTATGAACCGTAATAGGTAGGCAGCTGAAATTTTCACTTAGTGTGTATTTATTTTGCCCCTACAACAACAAATTGGTAAAATAAAAAAATAAAAAAATTAAGGGCGACCTCATACAAAAACGTGATTTTTTTGTGTTAAATCTTGTATGATCGTACGGAACCCTTCGTGTGCGAGTTCGACTCGCAATTGGCCACTTGGCAATTTAATTTTGAATCTTGTATTGGATACGATTCCAGTCCCGGAGCGCCGCGCCACCGCCTCTGTCCTCACGGAATACTTTAACCAAATCAATAAAATGTAATATATGCTGCTCCTCTTCTAAAAAGCTGTCACATTTTTATCAAAATAAGCGTCAGTTGGAAGCGGATGCGTCCTCGCCGAACGGCCCGGGCTGGGTGAAGCGACGCGTGTGACGCGATTTAGTATATTATCATAATTAATTAACCCAATAATGCCGCTCGAGTCGGCGGCGGCGCGGCCACGCACTGACAGATTGACAAAACAAAAAGAAACATTAACGTCTGTATGTAGATCGCGTCTCAATATCGACGTGTCCATCGACTCCGCTCCGGCAAACATTCATAATGGCTTGTGATGTGAGACGTGAGTGTCCGGACACTGGGACGTCTCGCTCTTATATAGGGGGCAACGAGTTTCATATTTTTTTTTTTACAATTTTAAGGGTTCGTACCTAAAAAGGAAAAAACGGAGCGTTAATACGATCACTTTGTTGTCCGTCTGTCCGACTGTCCATCTGCAACACGAAGACCGTCAATCTCCAACACCCTTTTTTCTCGTAAAGGTATACATACAGTTGTAATTGAAATCGAAAATTTGTACAGCTCGTGGTGAAGGGGCTAGAGGACTTACCTTTCAGGAGGTTATGAGTTCCTGGCCCCGCTCACACACCAATTTCTCTCTGTTTCTGAATTGGATAAGTGCATTTCATTACGAATGCTAGCTGTACCATGGTTCGGAACCCACGTAAAACCGTAGCTCCTCTTCCCCTACTAGGTGGTAGAGTTAAGTCCGCCCGGAAAGTACCGCCGCACGGGATGAAAATAAGGTTGAAGCGGCAATCACAAATGATCCGTGTGTTACATCCAGTTCAGTATTACCGTGCTCGATGCCAGGTTGCATTAAATTATAAAAATAATGTAACCTTCTTAGTCAACGCAATAATATGACAAGTGCGAGTCGGACTCGCACACGAAGGGAGCCGTACCATTACACAAAATTTGACCCAAAGAAATCGAGTTTCTTTTATGGTATTTTTATAATACACCGTTTTGTATTTAATGTTTATTTAGTATTCATTAAAATATAAATTTACGGAGTTTTCCATCCATCAAGTACAATGTAGCCGAGCAATATAAGGAAAGTCCAGGCATAGTACCTAGTTCCCATGTGGTGTGTTATGCCAATAATTGGTTTTTGATTTTTTGTTAAAGGGACAATATAAAAAACGCACGCTGTGATAATTTCAGCTGTCTACCTTTTATAGTTCATGAGATACACCCCTGTGATAGACGGATAGTAGAGGCTTAGTAATAGGGTTCCGTTTAGCATTCTTTAGGAACGGATCCCTATACGGCCATTTAAGAACCCGATTTTTATTCTCGCCATCTCACTGATGTAATCTCCAAGTAGACCTAAAATTGTGACATTTAGTAATAAGTTTCACTCATTCTCACATCAAAAATATCCACGAATAGTTCATTAGTTACATAATAATTCCCAGTAGTCCGTTGGATGCGGGCTCTACAATATCATATACCCCGTGTACGGGGTCTGTAAATATTTAGAGTGGAAAAAAACTAATATCGGTATCAAAACCAGGCAATCATCGTAGATGCTCTCGATTCCCGCGTTGATGAACTATCTACAGATATAATAAAGTTTGCACGGAACCCTCAGGCTCGAGTACTGCTCGCACTTGGCAGGTCTTTTTATGTTCAATTTAATTTTTTTCTGCCGGTTCGATTACATCTGGCGAAGAAGTGCCGACAAGAAACATGGCCGAGTTTGTATTTTTTTATAAATTAGTCATTGTAAAAGACGAGATTTATAACAGATAATACAAAGCCCACATACTATCGATAAAAATAGACGTAAATTCGAGGTGATGTGCGTAGGCAAAACGCGGAATAATTGTAGGTTTTCTGGTATGATTAAGTTATTTAGGATTGTTAAATCGTACACTATTGCTCTAAAATTAAACATTATGAGTATCGGTCGGAGAAATAATAATAAATCTGATTTAATAAGCTCCTTACATGCTGTTTTTGTCAAATAACTCCTGTCTATTCATTACTGAGGAGATATAAACGCGTTCACAAAATGTGTTATATTGATGAAATCGAAAATAATTTAAAGCGAAAAGTTGATGAAATAAAAGTCTTCCGAAATTTAATTTTGTTATTCGTTTAATCCGCTTTTTTATTCCATAAGGTGTACACCATACTCTTCTTGTAAATTTTCAAACATGCGCGTTTGTTCGATCACCGCTAAAGGTTATTACACTACTTAAGGGTCTCATTCACCTACTGCTGATTAGCTTAATCGCCACACATTAAGGGCCTTTCTTAGCAGCTTGCAATCAATACCAGTACAAGATAATCAGCACTTTAGTAACAAAGGCCCTTTAAGTTTCGATTAAAATAAATCTGCACTTGGTGAAAACCAGGTTAAGCTAAAAAACCTTATTTTAGTACATTTAATTGGTTGATTTGATATATTAGATCGTATATTAATCGTAGCTTGATTAAAAAAGAAAAGCAACGAAAACAAAGCAACGTTTGCTGTCTCATAACCATCTGTAGTTTATTTAACCTGTAAAGAATCCATTCAAATTGATGTTTAAGGTGGCCCAACCCGGCGGGCCTAACTCATTCGCGGGCACGGTACAAAACCGTGCTGTTGCGCTCTGGGACCTTCTCTGTTTCAAAGAATAAGACAGTCTCCGTGATGAGGAAGATGCAACATGTCCACAAAAAAGACAATGTGCATAGTGTATGGTTTGGTAAGATTTACGAAAATTTTAATTTTAAAACGACTTATAGCTAAAAGTAAACCACGACCGCTGTAGTCAAAAAACTAACAAAAAACAAATAGATCATAAATCTTGATTAAATAAGCTATGTCTGATGACTAATCTTTTTACGATGTTCTTACTTTATCATTGCGTAATCCACCTCCAAAGTTATTGCATAAAACGCGCGAAAAATTCGAAGTTTCGGACCTTATAACTTAGAAACCAAACACAATTTTACAATGCCAATGGTCATCAGACATCTAGTTCGATCAAATAAAGCTATTTTGAGCAAAATTTTGGATCTCTGACAAGAAATATGGGCGTGATCTTCTTTCCCCTTTTGTATGGGGAGATGAGCGGGATGGGCCACCTTAATGAAAGGTAACGAAGCGACAGGTGTCAATATTGTATTATATATAGCAGCCCTTTATTATTGCAGGTCCTTAGAACCACTCAAAGGAGTCATGAGGCCAATTTGAACTAAAACACATTTTTTTATTTT
Source organism: Incurvaria masculella (assembly GCA_946894095.1). Taxonomy (NCBI): domain Eukaryota; kingdom Metazoa; phylum Arthropoda; class Insecta; order Lepidoptera; family Incurvariidae; genus Incurvaria; species Incurvaria masculella. Next base: position 24,450,099 of record OX335645.2, on the reverse strand, counting down.
ATTAATTTATTATTTTATTTATTTATTTAGAGAATAAACAGAGACACGTACATACAACAAAAATTACATAATTACAAGTATAACACTTTATCTGTCTCCTTAACAATTCTCACCAAAACACTAATAATATATAAACCAAGTTTACAATCAATAAACTTAACTACCTAGTAGACACATGTAGGTATAATATAGAACATAATACAAAGTAAAGGTAAGTAACTAACAATATTGTGACAATCCCATTGGACCCAGAAAAAATAAAAATACAAAAAAGTGATGTGAGCTTAAAATATGTACCCGATTGTAATGCTTTAAGAACGTTATTCCTATATGTTTGGCTCGATGATGAGTCAAACATATCGACAAGGACAAGTTTTTTGTTAAATGAGTCGCACATTCTACGAACTGGTGCCCTAAAATCTGCTATGGTTGAGGTGTTGTCAACATGAAGCAGCTGTACAGAGCGCGTAGATCTACCTGGTACGTGGAAACCCACAGTCTCGAGCAGGTCTGGGCAGTTATATACCCCAGTACAAATATTGCGCAGTACATTGTTTTGTTTAAAAAGAAAACAATCTTTTCGTGTACGCCAAACTCAAGGAAAGTATTGATTTTTAATAAACTGATTTTTTTAAGTATTCATGCATTACCCATACCTTCACTTATCAGATTGTCTAATTTTTTTAATATTTTTTTTTCTTATCATGGCCTTTAACCGGGAAGAGATAATACAATGTTTTAAATAAGAACGAGATTATGTTATGGTGATTGCAGGTGGGTACAATCGTCTTGAGGTTATTTTCTCATCTCGAGTTCATTCTTAACTTTGTTTGGTAAAGGTACGGATAATGGATTAAAAGTATGATAAAATACTAAGAAATCCACTGAAAATGTTGCTTACATTATATCTTACTGCATATTTAAAAGTATCAAGCGACTGCACATACTTACAGTCTTATTGAAAAATAACCTTTAGGACACGAATTCAATATCAGCCAGCTTCGAAAAAGAATCGTGTTGCATAACCCAATGAGTTACGAAATGTCGCATCGAAAACTCTTAAAGATTATGAAATTAATAATATAATAAACCGAAAATAAACGTATTCTCCCACGATCGGAACTCAATAGGAAGGTTGAAACGCGCCCGACTAACGCGTGATGATTTCATTAAACTATAAAATGCTTTGTTTAATGATTGATAATTGAGTCGGCCAGCATAATGTTTACGAGTTGTCTCAGAGCTCCGGCCCTCGTGGGCGGCGCGAGGCGGGCGGCGGGCGGCGGGCACTGGACGAGGCGGCGGTGACTAGTGTCACCAGTGTCACCGGAGCGGCTCGAAGCTCAGAGACGTGTGGACTTGCCTTCCATGGCAGAGGGCATAGATTCATATCCGCGACCCGTTCATTCTCAGTTGGATAAATGCATTCAGTTACTAATGCTAGCTGCTCCATGGTTCGGAATCTATGCAAAAACTTTAGATCACCTTCACCTACTAAGGTAGGGTTTTAAGCCCGCCCGAGTTGGTACCATCGCATTGGATGAGTCAATCGAAGCGGCGATGAAGAATTGTCCGTATTGCATGACATGTCACTGTAGCCGTGCTTATAAAGGGAATGTCCTTTTTTATTTAATTATTTACTGAGCATAAATAACCCTTATGGGCCGTGTAAATTTTTCAACATAAATTCCTAAAATCAAAATATCAAATTAAATGATAAATAATAATATACTTTAACAATACATTTTAAACCAATAAACATAATCTGGTTCAATTGTACATATATTTTTTTTCTAAATTATTTTTAAATTTATTGAAAAAATATTCTATATTAAGAACCAGCCAAGTGCAAATCGGACTGCGACATGAAGGGTTCCGTACTATCGTACACGATTTAACATTTTTTTTTTTTTTGCATAGGGCCCACTTTAATTATTAGTATTTAATAAGTTTACCTGTTTGTTGTTATAGCAGCAATATAAATACACACTTTGTGAAAATTTCAGCTGCCTACCTATTACGGTTCATGAGATACAGTCTTGTGACAGACAAACGGACGGACGGACGGACGGACGGACGGACGGACGGACGGACGGACGGACGGACGGACGGACGGACGGAAGGACGGCGGAAACTTAGTAATTGGTTTCCGTTGGCACTCTTTGGGTACGGAACCCTAAAAACGATAAGTTCCTAAGCAATAAACATTTTTGTCGTTTTGGTTGAAAATTGTCGTTATTTCTAAAGCTGCCCTTCCTGGGGGTCCATTCAGAAAAGAGTGAGTTCGAGTTCGGGAGTGAGTTAACCGAAATTTAGCTGGGAAATATATTATTATTTCAATAACGGAACCGTTATTTATACTTCCAACGTATTTACGGGACAGACCAGATTTTTACCTAGCTGAAATGATATTCTAGAAGTGTGGAAACATTAACTATTTAAAAAAGTGAGTGATATTTAGTGACGAATTCGAACTCACTCTTTCCCTGAATGGACCCCCAGTACTTTATCTAAGTCTTTGTTTTCTCATACTTTTATATTATACTTTTAAAACATTACAATTATTTTCTCACGCATCATCCGCGTCACACGTCATTTCCTGGCATGGCACCTTATTCCTTCGGGAAGAACAAAATTCGACAATCCAAGGCGGAGCCTGCACCGCGCGCCTCGCTGCGCACGCGCAGGCGGGGGGGTCGAGGGGGGGTGGCGCTGTCAACCATCGTCCGAACGCACCGCGCCGCTCCGCGCGCTCTACCGGAATGGACGTTGCCTCCGTCTCTACAATTCTGCATAATCCTTAGCTACATTATAACAACGCATGTGTCGATCAGATGTTTCGAAAGCGGGGATAATATTAACACCTCATTAATTTAATTAATTTCAGCCATAAATGGGATGTCATTTACAGCATTTAAACATTTTAAACAAATCAGCATCATAAAATTTATTGGTCGCATCAATGACAATAATAAATAAGGAAGTGATTTAGTTACTGTCCGATATGTTTATTTCTGTTCGAAGTACGTCAATACTACGTTGCAATGTTCGTGGAGATTATTGTCGCCATAATTATTGAGAGTTTCCAATTTTGAAGGATTCCAATATGTATGGTTTATTAAAACTTTGATGAAAGTATATTCCCAGCTCGGGTCGTTTATGTCTAAAAGAAAAAAGAAAAGACATTTAGTAGCCAACGATTAGATGGCAAATAATAGATTAGTTAAATAAACAGATTAAAGTAGCCATTGAAATTAATTAAGAAAACGCACTTCACACAGCATGTTGTGATAGGGCATCGTAATTCTATCGCGGCTGGTTTCGAGTGTGCTTCTGTTATCAAAAAAAGTAAATAGCAAAAGTAAGTAGGTGTTGTTTAAAGCCTTCATGCTTTAAACAACACCAAATGAACTTAACATTTACTTGAACATTTTTACAGACAATATTTCTAATATAGCACACAATCATTTAAAATTATGAAATACCGCTGCACATTACAATGAAAACAAACTTGTAAGTAAAGGACCAAATATAATAAGTCGATGCAGCAATAAGTAGTGAAGTTGTTTTACGGATTCTTCTGCACTGAGTTTTGTAATGAAAATAAAAATTCAAATACAACGTTAAATGACACTTTTTAGGAAATGGGCTGTCTCCAAATAGGATCCTGAATGATTACCAGCAACGTCAAATACATTAACAGATAATAAAAAAAGATGGCATAGTGTTGTATTGCGTCTTAGCTTATTTACATATTTAAACGGCGTCATGGATTCGTCCCGTATCGCATGACGTTCCCACGAGGACTCGGTTGCAGAATATGCGCGGAGCGAGTCACTTAACCACTCGGGCGCGCGGCCGGCTCGGGTTCCTGCCGTGCCGTGCCGTGCCGTGCCGCGGCTGTTGCCTGCGTAGGCTGACGTGTGACACTGTCACCCCGATACTGTTGCAACAAGTATTGAGCTATCAAATGAAAAATAGTACACTTGCAAAAAAATACCTAGGGAAGAAAACCGAAGTCAACTTTTTTATTTTTGTTTACTGTGATTTTGTATTAGTTTTATTTAGTATTTACTACTCTTTAACCGATATTATACCGTTTGGTACCGAGGGATTGGGTAAACACCAACATATCGGTTAAATCATTAACTTTTACTCGAATGCATAAAAGTTTATTTAAAAAAAAGAAAGTATTACGTTATATTAATTGGTATAATATTTAATATTTGTAATGTCTACTATGAGCGGGTGCATTCTCTGCCTGGTCCGCGTTGAGCCAAGCTATAAAAGTTGTCAGGAAATAATTGGTTGATCTCTCAACGTGCCATGAATAACGTGGCGGTCCGATTTGAATAATCTTTGTTGGAACGGGAGCAACCCTCAGTGCAAATGGATTAAAAATAAAATTTACTTAACTAACAAAGTTGTCTTTGCAATAATATATCTAATCAACTTAACAACCTATGTCGGGTGAATGAAGCCCTCGTAAAGTTTGATACGGATGCAGTGTATCAAGATTTTATCGGAGAGAGCTTCGCTTATATTATAATACGCTTTATCATAATTTTTTAAATTTTAAATTATTAAACAAATCAACAAATTTATTAAATTACCGTAAAAATACATAAGGTTATACGTACAGGAATCGAGAAAGGGAAGATGCAAGCATACAGAACTGGCCGATTATCATACGTTTGGCACCGACTGCTAAAAGCGTCTAACCAAAATATTTAGTTTACCGCCCGGGCATATGTTCCTGCTTTGTTAAGAACCCAAAACATTTAAACTGGTTATCCGGGGTTTTCTTCGGAGCCATGGGTCATTAAGGTCAAGCGCCGCTCGCTAGATGGCGCTCGAAAGAAGCGCCATCTACTGGGTGAGCGTTCGGTGACGATGCGCAACAGTACCTATCCTTGCTGCCAACCAACTCATTACAAACATACACTCTCGTTAGTTTCTCGAGAGATGGCGCCTTTTAAGAAGAGATGTGAAGATAAAACTGGAGATGTCGCTACAATGTCTCACCTCCTGTAAAGACCTCTCGCCTTCGATGTGTCGATCATGAAGGTGAAGAATTGAATGTCGATGCACTTCATGAAAAGTCTAGAGTGAGTGAGTGAATTTGGGTTGTATATAAAGCATCAGAAAATTTCGCTCCCCATACAAAAGTAGTTTACTAATCATTTGAAAACCACTGTTCCAAATTTCTTGAAATTTGGGACTTAATATCAGGCAACCAATATCGATGTCTGCACGTGTTTGTTTATTCGAAAAATGTATCCTGTGTCCTTACCTGTGTCACACAACAGTGAAAAGAAAATTTGTATGAAGATTTTTTTCTGCCTGTTATTTGACTTGCTTACGGGAACATAGCTTACGGGCCGTTCAATGCTTGCGTAAACATGGCCCATTATTGGTTTAATCGTTTTAGATCTGAACATTTTGAGTTGAAGAACGAGCCTCGCGGTCAGTCGACGAATTGAAGCCGATTTGTCCCAAATGGGACCTTCCTAAGGTTTTGTCCAGTTTCAGGTTTAATTTTATTCATTTTTTATGTGACTGGACATCTAGCTGGTCAGCCTCGGTAGCCCAGTGGTGCGACGCCTTACGAAGTATCTCTAAGCGCGCTTGGGTTCTGGATGGGTGACCATTTTCAACCTTTGAGAATGGCCGTTGTTCGGATTCTATGTAAAACTGTAGGTCCCTTTCCTAACTTACTACGTGGTAGGGTTTATCTCGCCCGGGATGGCATTGAATTAATTCGATGGTCGAAGCAACAATAAAAATTGTCCATGTTTTCCATCAAAATTTGGATAAGTGCGATCTAGTTAAATGTAGCCGAGCAATATAAGGAAGGCTTTGGCATGGCACCTAGTTCCCATATGGTGTGTTAGGCTAATATCTCACGGTCGGTTTGGTATTAGCCATCCACGTCCAGTTCTAATCTAGATGGCTAATAAACCTGCTGACATGATCTAAGCCCAACACACCTCATGGAAACTAAGTACCATGCCAGGACCTTCCTTAAATAGCACGGCTACATTTAACTAGATCGCACTTATCCAAATCAGGATAGGAGAATGAAAGTGATGCAAAAAATACACTCAATTAAGTCACACGTTTAATGGACATATTGATAAATTACATAAAGATCATTTAAAAAAATATTTAGTTTAAAAAATACCCTGAAATTTTCACGTGTCATATATCATGATTACAACATTAGTGGTGTCCATCTACCCTATTTACCGACTTTTCTCACGTTTCCGCTACTATCACAGACTATCAGCACTCGACCTCGACGAATCAATCGCGCTTTACTCTATCGATACGCTTACCATATTCCTTGTCTCATAGTTTTGTTTTTACCATGTATTTAAAATACGATTCTACTATTTAAAAAAAGAACCGACAATTTTATTATCTTCCCGGTCAATTATCTTCACTGCGTATGTAATTATAGATACACATTGTCTACAGCCTTACTAATAAACTTTTACACTATCGAAATTCCTTAGTTATACCTGTCCTGTTATACACGGTGTTAATTTTTTTCGCGACATTTCTATTTTAATACCGATTATTTAACTATTTTGTATACTGATCATTTTGTGGTATTTATAAATTAAATCCAAAATTGTAAAAAAAAGTTGCAGATTTAATCCAAACTTTAACCTCAGCGACAATTTCCCTTTGGAAAGTTATAAGCACGCCACGTGTTCGCGCCACGCGTTTGTTGTCTCGCAGCTGACTGCGCGCCGCCGCCAATTTTATTGCGTCGATCCGAATGTAAATTTTCACATTTATTTAAAAAATGTTCTACTTTAGAACTTTTTGTTAATGCAGTGCGATTCCTATTACGCATTACTATGTTTTCATACTAGTATTAAAAATCGAAAATTTTAAAACAAAAGGCCAAAACAAAAAAAAAACCTTTTTTTTCGGCATCAGTATGTGACCCAAAATAACCCCCTTTCGGGAATGTCGCCTACTTGGGTTAACACCGTGTATTACTGTCAAAAAAATACTACTAATATTGGTGGCAGTATTGCAAAATGTATAAAGATAATTTTCACCTTTACTCTTTACGCAGGTTTAACTATTCCTTCACTATGCTGGGTTTGTTAGTAATAAATCACTTTTTAGGTTATACCACCGTAAAGCCTAGTGTAACTATTCCGAGATAAAGCGCTGGAATTAGAAATTGTTTAATAGTAAGGCTGTACGTATATTTTTACTTGCACACATACACCTCCATCTGATCTCGACACAAGTCGCACCTCACGCGGCAGCAGCCGACCATGCGACAGGCGCAGCGCGCGTCCGCCGCCTTCACCTCCTCCGCGGTCGCCGCCGCTGCCGCCGCCGCCGCCGCCTCGCGCCGCGTGCTGTAGCCGCGCCCGCAGCACAGCGTCGCGCAGTTGTCGGGGTCGCGGCAGCGGCGGCCGCGCGTCCCCGCGCACAGGTCCGGCCCCCGCTGGATGTACTCGAGCCGCCGCCGCCGCTTCCCCCTCCCGCCGCCGCCCCCGCCCCGCGACCGTGGGTTCGGCACCCTCCGGCGCGCGGCGCGCTGGTACTCCCGCTTGAGCGTCGCCATCGTCGCGGCGAAGGGGCCGACTCGCCGCCAGCACGTCTTGGTCGTGCAGGAGCCGGAGAAGCCGTGACACTTGCAGGCCTCGCGCGCGTGCGCCGCCACCGCTCGCCCGCCGACCGCCACGTCGCGCTTCAGCACGTCCGCGATGTGGTCGCTGCCGGCCCGCTTCACCTCGAGGAAGTCGGCGGCGACGCGGCGGCCGTGCGCGAGGTCGTCGCCGCAGCCGCCGCGGCTCCACGCGCGACCCTCTCGCTCGGCGCGCGGCGGAGACGGCGGCGGTGGCGGCGCGCCGGCGCACGCGCAGCGCCGCAGCCGGCCGGCGGCGCAGGAGCGCGCGACCGTGTGCCCGATCGAGGCGGCGATCAGCGCGTGCACGAGCGCCGTCTCGCGGTACACGTTCGCGAAGACGCTGCGGCGCCGCTTGCCGTCGAGCAGCGCGGAGCAGTTCCAGCGGTCGTAGCGGAAGACGTCGCGGCAGGCGGCGACCGCCCGGTCGCGCGCCTCCGCCACCGCGGCGGCGAGGTGCGGCTCGCGGCGACACATGCGGCTCTGGTGGGGCGACGCGCGCAGCGGGCGACACGCGCCGCCCGCTCCCGCTCGCTCGACCCCCACGAACAGCGCCTCCACGGTCCTCTGCAGCACCGGCTGCGGCCTGCAACACGCGCGCGTCGCGTTATCGATGCGTCCGTTCCGTTCACCTCCTAATCTTCCCCCGGCGGTGTCCGTCGACTCACCCCTCCGCCAGCTCCGAGAGAACCATCGCCGTGAACGTCAGCACGGAGAGCAGGCGGTAGTTGGGCATGACGCCGCCGCTCCGCGCTGGGTGCCGGCGGGGTTCAGCAGAGGTTGCGAAGGAGACTGCGCCCGAAGCGGCGGCGGCGAGTGCACTCGCGATTTTGTTTCGAGGAAATAATGAAAACGTTTATCGGGAAAGGGTGCGACCGAAGTTTAAAAGGAGTTGTCGACGTGACCGGTTATTATCGCTGTGCACACATGCTAGTTAAACATTGGGAGACAAATGCGAAACTCGCAACTCGCTACAAGTTACATAGATATATATCCTAAATTTTACAATTGTGGAATTTCAAATCAATGGAAACAATGTGTCATCAGCACATGCACTTCGAATTCAATATATTTTTTGCTCTTAATGCTGTAACCAAAAGTGAACTTTTGTTCAACGAGTTTTGCGAAAACTCGAAAATAAACGAATCCTCATGTGTGACCCAAGGACTGTGGTGGCGTAAGTGTGGTAGCCGGCTACAAGCCTGCCTGAATCGGTATCGTCGTAGGGTACCGTAAGTCAAAACGGCCGTACCCAAAAAAGTGTTTTTTTTTAAATGGTACCTAAATATGTTTGGTATGCGAAGGAAAACCAGAAAATAAATAAAGTGTTCTTAAAAAGTCAATATATAGTGCTGTAAAAATATGGTACGTGTATCAGTCGTGAATGGGGTACGTGTATCGGTCGTGAATACATGTTATGAAAATTTTAAAAGCCCTCATTTGTTTTTAAGGGGTTCCGTACCCAAAGGGTGACAAATGGAACCCTATTACTAAGCTAAAGATGTTGATTCAGTTCATGCTTACCAGAAAAATGTATTGTTATCGGAGTTCAACCAACAAGTAAAAAATCAACTGCATAGGACAAGTTGAAGAGATTCTAATTCAGCTTGCAAGATGTTACCTAAACTAAATGTTTATTATTACGTATAATACATACACACAAACATTGCAAGTTAAATAAAAGCTTGTATAATTCACTGTGGGCAGGCTTATATGTATCTAGAGGACAGTACACTTCTCTTGACATATATAATTGAATTACTTGTGCCCTCTAAGTGCACGCCGTGAAGCCAACTAACATCTAACCTGAGGCGAGTAACGTGCATATTATATGAAGGTACATAAATCATATTCGACATAGATGGCTAATACGTTTTTTTTTATGCGACCTGACATGGATGCCTAATACCACACAACTACCGTTATGATATTAGCCCAATACACCACATTCCCGAAGGAATTAGGTGCCATGCCAGGACTTTCCCTTTATGAGCACGGCTACATTGAACTGGATGGAAAACACGGACAATTTTTCATTGACGCTTCGACCATCTTTTCATCCAATGCGATGGTACCAACCCGGGCGGGCTTAAACCCTACCACCTAGTAGGGGAAGGGGACCTACAGTTTTACATGGATTCCGAACCATGGAGCAGCTCGCATTCGTGACGAAATGCATTTATCGAACTCTGAAAGAGAAAGACAGTGGTGCAAGTGGGTATTGAACCCGGGCCTCTGGTACGCTAGGCCAGTCACCGCGCCACTAGGCTACGAGCCGCTCACTCTAATGACATCAGCTCTAACATCATATCAGGAACGGAAATCTACAGTTTTGCGTGGATCATGCAATGATCTTCTTTCTCAAGGAAAGTAATCTCGGATAGTAAAGAAAGACGTGCGTACACTGGGATTTGAAATCGAGTTCCCCGACACAAGAGATAGTGTTGTTTACCACCCGGCTACTTGCCACGCTAGTGTAACTAGATACTATCTGCGTTTTAATAGATAGATTCACCCATTGGGTTAACATGTGAGGTTTGTTAGTGACACATAATTTTTGGTTATTCGCGAGCAAATCACATTATAATCTGAAGGCGAGTACGGAACAAAAAAGCAAGAAAACGGTTTGCAATGAAATGTTTGATAAATAAATAAATAAAAAATAAATAAAATAAATAATAGTGAATATACCTAATACGCTTTAAAGTCACCCAGACGATTTGATCGACATTAAAAAAACGTACGGTCACGAACGAACTTTTTTTTATTAAACAGCCATAGATTGAGGCCATATACTATGTACTTAAATATTAAACTTATTAACAAATATAAATATGTTTTACATGAAGGCTGTCGAGCTCCGCCACGCGCCGTCACATTTTCGGCATAGATGGTAACCGCTGTGAATCGTGTTGCAATCTTACCGCGTTTTCGGAGGTATACGTCTCGCCGCCACGCGCCGGCCGCCCCGCTAGCGACCCTCCCCCCCCTGGTTTCTCTACACACATTACATTGGTTCTAAGTTCCATTGTTATTGCAACTTTAAAAACGACATCGTTCTTAGTACCTGCTGAAAGTGAAAAGTTGTATATTGGCATTATGTATTTATAGAAATTGTAAAGTTGGCGCGGCGCGGCGGCTCCAGCGGCTGGGTCAGGGGCAAGGGCGGCGGGCAGGGGCTTCATCCCCCCCCCAGCCCCCGCTTTGCCGCCCCCCCCCCCCCTCCGATCAATGCGCGAACTCCCCGCTCCCGCAGCAGCCCCCCCCCCCCCCCCGCCCGCGCGCACGCTGCCTCCCCCGCACCAGCGCACCAGCTCGATGCATCAGCGAGGCACTACGGCGCTGTGGTGGCGACACGGAGGAACACTTCTGCATTGCGCATCCATTAAATGTGCGTCTACACCGACTGCTAATACTATATTGAACGCATTCGTGATATTTCCAAAGATCTTAAAACTCTTCAAAATCCTTTACATTTGTCACCTATTTGAAATCTTTGGAGCAATATAGCTCAAATCAAACTGGTTTAATTTAAATCTCAGTGTGAACGTGCCCCTTGTACGAATATAACTGGATTGTACGGAGATCATACACGTGAATTTACCTGTGCCTCTATACTGAGATAGGCTATTGCAAGAGTTCAATCGTTGCTGACGGTATAATTAAATCTAAACAGCACCGGTTACCGGCGGGCAGGGGAGGGGACGCAGAGTGCAATGAACTCGATTCAGATAAATCGAGGATGTTCGGGATGCAGACCGCCCCCCCCCCACACCACACTCCCCCCCCCCCCCCACCCCGCGCCACTGCAATCTAGTGCTGTCTTTTCATTACCACTAATATAATATATTTAACTGCAGAGAGAGATCTGTAATAATCATAGCTTCATTACTAACCAGATATTTTGCGCTCCACCCTAATACTGAGATAATTAGTCGTAACTCAAACTAAAACTAACCAAAAGCACCAAAATTATTTTAAAAACATAATAAACGTTATCAATAACTACTAAGAAAAAGCTACTCAGCCTAAGAAAATAAATTACTTAACCAAATAAGTTTATTGTATATTAATATACATAAAAGTATTACAAGTGTTTCCTGCTGTAAAAACCTCCGTTACCAGCAACTACGCCTGGTACATTACGCTTTGATACAAATAAAGTCTATCAAGTAAATATAATATATTAATATCCAAAACAAAAAATATTACAACAAAAAAACTACAGCGTAGTATATTTATCAAAATAAAATCTTTAATTATAAATGGTGCAGTTACGTACTTGTCTTGGAATATTTCATCACAAAAGAGGGGTTTACAGGAGAGAAGCCCGATTTATTTATTTTTTCTAAAGCAAAAATAACAGCTATTGTTTTGTTTTCACCAAGTGCTGATTTATATTGATTCAGACTTAAAGGGCCTTTATTACTAAAGTGCTGATTATCTTGACCTGCTCAATTTGGGGAATATTTATTACTACGCAGACGACAGCACAGTGCTAGCCAGGTACACCACTCACCAGATTAGTGAGTAGATGAGATTAGGCGGCGCCTCGTTGTTAGACTCGAAGAGACAGAACCACAGGCGTGTATGTTTAGTGCGAAGCGTACTCCGTTCAGTGTGGCTCCGACCTTCCAGGGAGCAACTCAACGTATTGACGAGCATATAGGGATTCTGAGTGTGAACCTGACGCATAACCTTAATATCGGACGCCATTCGATTCCCGCTACCTTCACGACAATCTTAATCAAAACGATAGTAAATTCGTTTCAGGACGGTCAGTAATCACCCAAAGGGACTCGAGCTCTTCGTGCGCAACTATCTCAGCCCCTCACTCATATACCTATATCTCTCCGAAGGCGACTCATTGAAGGCTCTCCCGCGACTCGAAATAGCGTGCGCGTGTGTGCGCGCGGTGCGTGTGTGTGCGGTGCGGTGCGGTGCGGTGCGTGCGGCGAGCACGTGCGTGCGAGGGTAGCGGGCGAAGTGGGTCATCGGGGCAAAAGGTAGGGGGCGCCGCGTGTCGCCTCCGAGCCGGCGAGAGTCGGGAAATTGGGCTAGCGGGGGCTCTCCCGAGCCGGAATGAAACTCGGATAATCACGTTTTGAAAAATATAGCGGGACCGGCCGCGCTGTTCTATTTCTCTTAAATGTTCGGAAAAGAACCAGTTTTGTTGTTCTTGATACATAAAATGCAGCTTTAGTTTTTATCAAAATCGGCCTCGTTAGTGTAGTGTTTTTCGCCATTTCTTATAGTTTTGGATTCGGCCATTTCGGCACAATTGAAAAATTCACCCTATTTATAGTGTTACTTTATTTTATTTACATTACGCATACATTTCTCGTTATAATCATTATATTAGTGAACACTGGTTTCTTAATTTTTTCACTGTTAAAGAAATATTTTTACTTAAATTACGACTCGTGTATTCGTGAAATTGAGAAGTAGAATTAGGCAATAACATAAAAGGGATACTACACAACACGTTTTGATACTTGAAACGATTTTATGGCATTGATTATTGAGGAAGTGGGTAGGTATTACCATTAGACGATTTTCGAGATAAATAATTTACTCATAAACTATGAAAATGCTTATATCTTGAATCCTTTTTACATTCGTGAATTGGCTAACCGAACTTGGTCGCGTACAGACAATTTTAAGAGCATAGTAAAGGAGAATGCCTATTGCCTCATACATTTTGGGCTCCTCAAAATTTTAATATCTATCTTTCAAACCGGTGTTAAAAAAATAATAATAATATAACTTTTCAAGTTATGAATTTCGAATACCAAATTCATTGCCATTTTAAAGTTATTGACAAAATTCGGTTTTGAAGTTATGAATGTTTTAGAGACACCAGAGAGCTCAGCGTAGATCAAAATGATCCAGTTTAAACGCAATAAAAATGGACAGAGTTTATGTCTCTTTGATATTTCATTTCAAGGATTGTTCCTTTACATTGGTCCTAGGGATAATTTTACATATTTATTTACGCCTTTTTTTCTCCCTCACCGGACGTAATGGCATGGAGCAGGCTACCCGAACACGGTTTCTGACAACGGAAGTACTATGCGATGTTCTGTCCTTGACTTATTCATATTGTTAGTAGGAAAAGAAGTAATTGTGAATGATTTCTTTGAATTATTTAATACCAAGAAGAAGAAAATATTATTCAACAATTTGTCGTCTACGTTTCGGACATTGTCTTTTTCAATCCCATCTTTACAGATTAAACCTTATCGACACCGCCGTATGCCCACACTGCAACTTAGCTGATCAATCCCTGGACCACCTCTTCTTTCATTGCTGTGCTTTTGATGAGCAAAGAGAAAAACTATATAAATGCTTAGAAATTACATACAAAGAAAAGAGAAAAAATCCCGCTTGACCTGAAAAAGATATTAAGTCAACCGAGCAACTTTGAACCCATATTTCTATATATACATGAGACAATAGAAAATATTTAACTACATGACACTCCAGAATTGACTACAATCCATAATATACAATAAAGAGAAGGCTGTATAGCGAAAGCTTTTGCCTGTCCATTGGATAAACAAACAAAAAAAATGAATTATTTAACAAGTAACCGGCCGTGAAAAATGGAGATTAAGCCCCGGTTGCACGAACAAACGGCTGAGTTAATCAATGTTCAAACACGTCACTTTTAGTGAACCGCATAGAGTTTCTTCCATACTGTCCACACAAAGTGACGTGTTTGATCATATTTTGACGTTGATTTTGATTTTTTTGTTCTTTCGTGCACTCGGCACTAAGATAGTTAAAAATGTGTTTAAATAATAAATTTAAATTATCGCATACTACCAGCTCGTCCCGGCTTTGAACGGGCATAATATCATTTAAAAAAATATTATTTTGACACAATGATGCACAAATAACTAAACCCTTTTTATGTAGAGTTCCTGCATTGAATTATTGGAAATAAAAAAAACTTACATATTATTATTATTTGATTATTATATATTAGAGAGCTCCGATAATAAACGCGTCCGATCGCTGCTAAATTCAAAGTGCTGTAGGGAGAACCGCGGCCTCCGACGCACTATTTAACCGACTTCAAAAAAAGGAGGAGGTTATCAATTCGTCTGTATGTTTTTTTATTTTTTTATTTTTATTTTTTATGTTTGTTACCTCATAACTTTTGCCTGGGTGAACCGATTTTGATGATTATTTTTTTAAATGATAGCTAGTGCTTTCCAACTGGTCCCATTTTAATTTGGTTAAGTTCTGACAATGATATCCATGAGAAAATCATAAAAGTCTTAAATTTGTATTAAGATATGCGCGACAAATGGACGAATAACTCAATATAACGCCAACCGATTTCGGTGATTCTTTTTTTATTGGAAAGGACGTGTACAAATTAGTAAGTTTACTTCAGATTCACTAAAAATAAACAAATAAAAAAACAAATTTAACAAAAAAAATAACCGACTTCATAGGAAAATCACTAAAAAGTAAAAAATAATTTTCATTTTTGTAGTTACGATTTCTGTAATTTTTTGTGTCGGTGTCAGCCAAGGTTAGGTTAGGTTAGGTTAGGTTAGGTTAGGTTAGGTTAGGTTAGGTTAGGTTAGGTTAGGTTAGGTTAGGTTAGGTTAGGTTAGGTTCTCTTGATTGGCGCAGCGGGTGCCCGGCTGACGCCGACTCAAAAAATTACAGAAATCGTAACTACAAAAATGAAAATTATTTTTTACTTTTTAGTGATTTTCCTATGAAGTCGGTTATTTTTTTTGTTAAATTTGTTTTTTTTTATAGGCACGCTCCCGCCGCCCCGGCCGGCCGGCCGGTACCGCCGCAAACGCTACGTCCCACAATTTTTAAATCTGTAATATCTTCGAAAATAATTTTTTACGACATCACATTGGAAACCTCAAAAATAACAGTATGTCTCCACTATTTAATGGATGTATACATAAACCTTCCTCTTCAATCAGTTTTTTTTACGAATTGTTTGGTTTTATTATATATAAGCTTTAATTTCAGTTTCTTTTTTGTTTGTTAAATAGATAGTCATAAATAAAGCATGCAGTGTTCACAACGTAGTAGGATGTACATTGCTGTATTACTAAAAGTTTATTTTTTATATAAATGTGTGTATGTGAACCAATAAATAAATAAATTAAAAAAAAATCTATTTAAAAACCGCGTTAAAATCCGTTGCGTAGTTTTAAAGATTTAAGCATACATGGGGATATAGGGATATAGGGACAGAGAAACCGACTTTGTTTTATACTATGTAGTGATATTGATGATAGTGATAGTGAAGTGATGCGTCAATAAAAGACACGAATGATTTCTAAGGGACCTGGATTTGGGCATTCTCCTTTAAATTGTTTAATAATTAGCTCAGTGGCCCAGTGGCGCGACACTTCGGCGATCGCTCTCCGAAGTTAAGCAACGCTGGGTCCGGTCTGGTCTTGGATGGGTGACCATTAGACCGTTGAGAGAGGCTGGCCGTGGTTCGGATTCCACGTTAAACTGTAGGTCCCCTTCCTTACTTACTAGGTGGTAGGGTTAATCCCGCCCGGGTTGGTACCATCGCATTGAATGAACGATGGTCGAAGCGGCAATGAAAATTGTCCGTGTTTTCCATCCAGTTCAATGTAGCCGAGCAATATAAGGAAGGTCCTGGCATGGCACCTAGTTCCCATGTGGTGTGTTGGGCTAATACCATGACAGAAGGTGTGGTATTAGCCATCATGTCCAGTCACATAAAAAAAAATAAAAAAAATAATAGAGATTTTTAACATGTCAGAAAAAAAATATCATTTCAACATATCCAAAAAATTTTCACCAACTTAACAACCAACTTGTCAAGAACAAATATATTTTAAATTCTAAAAATATACAAATCGATATCGAGTATTATTTCGGCTCATTTAGATGGAAAGGCACTATCCTCCTTCATGTCCTCTGCGCTACACATAATAGGCTCTCTAGTAAATAGGCTTTCAGCTTCCTTATAAAACATTCACTGGATTCCGTATCCTGGACTGACGTATATCTTATTATAGACATTAGGACCGCTACATGTTGAATCCTCTCCGAGCGAGCTAGCCGATGCTACTCAGCTCGGACACGTTCTTTGTGCTCCGTGGTATATCAAGGTCAGTGCCAAAGGTCATGGGTTCGATCCCCACCTCGTTCATGCGCCACTTTATTTTCCGTGCTTGTTCCATGGTTCGGAGTACATGTAAAATTGTAGGTTCGTTCTCCTAGTAGATGGTAGAGTTTAAGCCCTCCCGGGTTGGTCCCATCGCATGTGATGGCGACCTAGATAAAAATGGAAGAGATATGGCATCGAGCGCGCTTAGTATGGGACCGGCTGTCTCCAATTTTCAAAAACTATCAATCCAACTTAAGCGTACATGCCACATGCAAATATAGTCGCAGACGCATTGGAGGGTTTGTGTGGGTGGGGACTTGACGAACGCTATTTTAGAGCACATTTGCGCGCGGTGGCGATGTTTCCGCTGTGTGGCTTATGACGCGCCGCCGGATTCCCATATAACTATATGGTAATTTTGACCATATAGCGGAGACGCGATATCGAGCACATGCCACTTCTCCTTCCTTTCTCTTAAGTGGATGGCGACATTGTCCTTGTTTTCCATGTATTCGGCGCTTTATGGAATCCCAGGCCAAAATTGCATCGCAGAAACTGGGGATCCTATACCGTTGCAATAAATATTTTCACCGGCACTACTACATTGGATGGAAAGCCTGAATTGGAATGTTGATTGTGAGTAAAAAACGCGTAAAAAGAAAGCCTTGGGTACAATACTGGCTAATAAAAAGGAATTTCTATATTTTTATTTTATTTTATTTATTAGGAGAAACAACAGTGCATTCATACATAAAGTGAATTAACAAAGTAATAAAAATAAACACCAGTTACATATTCTCACAGTTGAGTTAACAAATGAAATAAAATGATGCAGTCGTCGAACATACCTAGACAAAACACGGTAAAATATTACTTCAAATATGAGCATAAAATGTCGCAAAAAAAATTAAAGGTGATTACAAAATAAATGAATTTTCCACAGTTTAAAAGGTAAAAGAATAATAGTATTGCTGGGTTTAATGAGTTTACGCTTTTCTTATTGTTCATTTCCAAAATAAAGACCCATTAATTCATACCCATATAAACTTGTTGACGGGATGGTACGGGATTCGTAAGAGGATAAAGACTATGCAAATTATTTTCGCATGAAAGACGCACGTTTTGATAACCTTTTTGTCTTACTAACGCTATACCTAAAAAAACCAGATACCTATATCCTGAGTCCTCTAATATATAATTCCACTTTTGAGCGTGAGCGTAATGATACAACACACAATTTGGTATAATTGTGTGTGATACCGAGGTTATCTCATAACGCTAACGCTCGAAAGTGGAGTTATCTATTAGCGGAATTAGGCTTCTGTATGCGAAAATGAAATAACTCCCTACTGGGAGACTAATCTCGCTACTGGGAGACATATTGAAGAAATTAAATTTTCAGTTATTATGTCCCCAACTGCTGTAAGTGAAGCCGGGTATAAATATAAAGTCAAAATAAAACATTATTCTGGTTGTAGCACATTAGACTTGTTCCGTAATCGACTCCATCGCTGACTGATGCTTGATTGACGAAATGACATAACACGTAATAGACTAAAACATACATTGGCAAACTTTCAATAATTTAATTTTGATTTTACACTCTGTCTCTCTAAGCTTGTAATTCTTTACACACACCCTCGCATACTCACCCTTTCACACCCTCATACATATATTACACAACATCACACTATAATTTATACTGAAAACGGCACCATACACAGCAAACGTCAACATAGCACACATCTTTATCTTTTCATCAGTAGTGGTACCTGTAATTGGCTTCAATTAGTATTTTTTATTTAACGATCAAATATCTAATCAAATAAAAAGTCATGATTGAAAGTTACGTGACGCAAAAATCAAAATTTCCGGATAATTGTCAATAAGCATCAGTCAAAACATTAGACGACATAGCATATAAATAGGATGTACCACGCATGCTAGGTCTATGGTTATACGAGTGACTGTGGCAAATGACAGCATAACCTATCGTCTAATGGATGACTAAGCAGGTGATTAAATGTCGAGCTGAGACTGCAATGCCAATGCATCCAGACGCAAACAGTGTCTACGTTATGCTCAGCTTGTAGGGAGAGAGCGGTTCAGGTGGACGCAGTTTAGTCTAGACACGCCGCCGCCTACGCGCGCCGCGCCGCAGCGCTCCCGCAGCGCTCCCGCCGGCGACGCGACGGCACGAGTCCTGCGGGCAGCGGCCTGCACGCTGCGGCCGGGCGGGGTCAACACTCCTCCAGTTCGGCACGTCTCGCGGGCGCAGCACGATGAACCGATTCATACCGTTACAACGAACACACAATCCTAAGCCAACTTAAGGCTGTCGTTAAGTCACAGGAAATCTAAGATTTGATAATTTTGAGAAATTAATTCTTTGTCCATTGGTGAGGACACAATTTTACACGGCAACTGCCATTAAAAAAGTATTCTATAAATAAGGAACCAAGCAGATCAGTATACTTTGTTTCTTGTTTATTTTTGAGTCCAAGAATAACTTCAGTCCCAAAAAGTTTATAATTTCGTTAGTAATCACAAGAATAAATAATGTACAAATTATAAACCTAGCATCAAATCCGTGGTGCTTTTGATTGCTTATCGAGTCAGCAAACCCGAAAGCAGTCGTCCTCAATAGTCGGGAGGGCGAACGCGGCGGCGGGGCGGGCGGACGCGGCGGCGGCGGCGGGGCGGGCGGACGCCGCCGTGCGGTGGAGGGCGGAAAATCCCTGCTGGGGCCGCGGCGAGTGCGGGGCCGGGAGGGGGGGGGAGGGGCGGGGGTCGGGCGCACGCTAGACGAGCGCCATCGAGCGCGCCACGAGGACGCGCGACGCGACACCGCGCCGCCGCCGCCGCACCGCGCCGCGCCGCACGGCGAGCCACCCGCGGCCGCCCGGCGAGCGCTCCGTCAGCCCTTCTCGCATCCCCACCGCCGCCGCCGCCGCCTCGGCAGCCCCGACCGGCAGCGGCCCGACCGAGCGGGAATGAACTCTCAGTGACCCAAGCCTAGTTCCTCCTCACACTTTAATAGTACAACATAGTGTCAAATTACGTGCAAATAACGCGGTGTCAATTGCGACTGGTATTGTGAAAGTTAAATCAGCATTTGTTATCATGTTCAGCGTGTTCTTGTGTAGTTGTTTTATTTACAATGTGACATTTTCAAAGTATTTAATCTTAATGATGGCACAGCGATGATCTATTCTGAAAAAGGAGATTAACAAGTAAGTGTAAAACTTTTGAGAATGAAATATTGATCATGGGGAGCGAATTAATGAAATCTTTAAGTTTATCTCTGTACGTCGACGCCCTTAGATTTGTTCAGGAGCTGTGAGTAGATTCGATTCACATTATGTTTGGAGAACTTCAGGTTATACTTCGGGCGAAATATCTTGGCATGGATGGCATTCTATAGTTTACTGATCCTATGCATAAATTACGATATGTATGTACATTTTAGTGCAATGTACAATAAGAACATAATTGTAATATGTCTAACTATGTTTTTTTAAATGCCTACTATCGACGATCACTAGGTGTGACTATGCTTAAGAAAGAAAAATATACAAAGTTATATTAAAACACGAATTAAAACAATTACAAGACAATATATTTTAAAACGAATACCTTATTATCTTAACCATTATTTTCGTTTCAAATTCCTGTATGTTAAATTGGTTTCCTTCTGATAGTTTTATAAATTTACAAACTTTCGTTCCCATTGGTTTGGTGGTTTAGGCGTGAAAACGTAACAGACAGACAGACTGAATTGTTTTCGCATTTATTGACCGAGCGTAGCGAATGTCTCCCTTTCAAGATTGGGCAAAATTGCTTACGTGTGTCCGATTCTATTCCTCTACAGGACGCATTTCTCAGCCGATTCGCGTGAAATTTTGTTAGCAGGTTCGATATTTTTGTAAATGTTTTTAGTTGAGCCGGTTTTTAAAAATCTTGCAAAATTGCGGGGTAATTTTGAAAAAAAGCTGTTTTCCTCTACAGGTCGCATTTCTTAACGAATTCTCTTGAAATTTTGAAAGTAGGTGCGATATTAACAAAGATTCAATTTTTATTTTTCAAAAAGTTTATGTATTTTTTTTAAATTATATATTTAAAAAGATTGACTTGCGAGGTCTACAGCTCACAGAGCTACTAGTATAAGTATGGATTACCTTTATTTACACATAGCATTTTTTATATAGATAGGTTTATTTATTTATTGTATTTTTAGACCGATAGGTATTACAATATAGCATACTAAAATCTCACACATACATGTATATAAAATAAAATAACATTAGGGCAAGGCAATGGCACGATTAAACAAAACATTACAATCACAGTATTAATAATTACACACTTTCATCATATTGTTTTAAAACATTATATAAAAAAAACAATAAAATAAAAAAAGTCCTATAATATTAATTCATTAACAATAAAATAATTAACTTAATGCAAAAAATTCGTCTAAACTATAAAAGGGGTTATGTATCAGGAATTCTTTCAGATTGGCGCTAAATTTAATCACATTATCACAGTATTTAATATTACGCGGAAGGTGGTTAAATATTTTTATAGATATATAATGCGTACTTCTTTTCATTATGATAGATCTAGCTGCAGGTACACAAAGCTTATTTCTATCGCGAAGGTTGTATGAGATTTGTTGTTCCCCTTGCCTTTGAATATTACATTGATTTTTATATGTTTCTATGCCCAATTTAAGTACAAATAGATTTACGACTGTTAATATGTTGAGCTCAATGAATAGCGGCCTACATGTTGCATCAAAACGAGAACCTGTCATAATTCGAATCGCTTTCTTCTGCATTTTCATTACTTTGCTGATATCTGTGCTGTTTCCCCATACCTCTAATCCATACCTAATTATAGACTCAAAGTAAGCATAATAAACCATTTTCAAGGTTTGTAATGTGCAAGTTTTTTTCAGTACTTTTAAGGCGTAACATGCACTTGCTAACTTATTACACACAATGTCTACATGCTCCTTCCATGTTAATTTACTATCTAACGTCACACCAAGAAAGTTTATTACTTCTGTTTTCGTTAATGGGATATCTGTTCTAAGTTCATTATTATTTTCATTATTTATCTTTTTAAAGGCCATGTATTTGCTTTTAGCTTCATTTAGTTTTAAATTATTCGAGTTAAACCAGTGTATTAGTTCTTCAAAAGTTGTTTTAAGGTTATGATACATTTCATCCTTATCTTTTCCATGAACAATACAGCTTGTATCATCTGCAAACAGATAAACATTGCTCTTTTTGAGATTGCATGTTAAGTCATTAATGAAGACTAAAAATAATAAAGGACCCAGCACAGACCCTTGAGGAACGCCATATTCTATAGTATGTTCTTTTGAATGTACACTTATCTTTTCTCCAATATGGTTACAATAACTTATTTCCACATACTGTTTTCGATTGCTTAAGTACGATTTGAGCAACAGCAATGCAAGGCCTCGAATACCATAATATTCTAACTATTTTAAAAGTATTTTGTGATTCACACAATCAAATGCTTTGCTGAGATCGCAAAAAAATCCTGCACATGATTTTCCTACATTCATGTTTTTTACAATGTCACAATACAGCTCACTTATAGCCATTGTTGTCGATTTGTTTTTTCTGTATGCAAATTGCCTACTTGTTATAATATTATTTTTTTCAAAAAAGTATGACATCTTTTTAACTAACAGTTTTTCGAAAATCTTAGTTAGTGGTGTGAGTATAGAAAGAGGCCTGTAGTTTGAGACATCTGTTTTTTTACCTTTCTTAAATACGGGTAATATCTTAGCTTTTTTAAATTCATCTGGGTAGTAGCCATTAATAATACAGGCGTTAAATAATTCAGTCAGCAGCAGGCCGAATATACCTATATTATCTTTTAAAATGTCGGTTCGCAAACCGTCAAAACCTATACTCTTACTGTTTTTTAATGTTTTAATGGTATTTTTAATTTCGTCTGTCGTAAATAAATCTAGATAAAATGACTTGGTTGCGTCTATTTGATTTTTATTTACAATATCTATGAAATTAGTGTCTGTAGTGGGATTTTCAGATTGACCTACATTAGCATAATACTCATTAAAATGTTTGGCTACTGCTTCTGGATCTATGATTTTTTCATCTTTATATGCAAGGTTTATATTTTATATTTTAGGTTTGATCTTTTTATTTGTTATTTTCTTCACTAGGTCCCATGTTGTTTTAATTTTATTTTTTGATCTCGTAATTTCTTTCATATCCGAAATTTGCTTAGCTAAGATAACAGACTTTTTTAATATTGTTCGATATTTTATAAAATATTTTTTCTTTTCGTTGCTGCCATTTTTTCTCATTTCTGCTAATAATTCTCTTTTCCTGGAAAATGAAACTCTGAGCCCTTTTGTTATCCAAGTTTTTGTATTTTTTCTTATCCTCTTCTTTTTGACTGGGAAAGAAATATTGATAGCGCTGCTTAAATGATGATAGAAATTGTTTAATTTAGTCTTAACATTTTCAACTGAATATATTGCAGACCAATCCGTCATTTTTAGTAATTTACGAAATATCTCTTTATTTTTCTTACTATAATTACGTGAGTAATAAAATCGCACATTGTCTGTTTCCTTTATAAATATTTTCTTTAGTTTAAGTAATATGACATCATGATCAGAAATGTCACACTGTAATATTGAGGCATCAAGATCAGTAGTGTTTAAATTTGTTAGAACAATGTCGATTGTAGTATTCGTTTTGGCAGTTGAACGGGTTGGTTCCGTTAACAAATATTTTAAATTATGGATTTTCATAAACCTCATTAGGCTCTTGTAACCTTTCGATTTTTTATATGCAACATTAATGTTAATGTCTCCTATTATTATAATGTTCTTAAGGTCTTTTTCATTTATGATTCGACTTACTACTTCAAAAAATAAGCTATGGTCTGTTGATGCTGTTGATCTGTATACAGTTAATATGCTTATACATTTGTTAGGAACAATTTTTATTTGTATTCCAACAACTTCTATTATCTTTTCTATCACATAATCGGTTAAATCTAGTTTATTAAATACATTGATATCGTCTCTACAATAAATAGCTGTTCCTCCACCTTTGTACAAAATTCGGCTTTGTTCTGATGCAATTTTATAATTCATTATACTTAGGGTTTCAAATTCTTTATTTTCTAGCCACGTTTCACTAAAACATAACAACGCTGGCATAATTTTAAGTTCATTATGAATAAGATCTAAATACATTTCTAATTGAGGTATTTTGTTTCTGATACTTCTTATATTAAGATAAAAAATATTAACACTGCCCCACTCTACTAAATCGGTTGATTTTTTAATGTTTTAATTTGAAATTTTTCATTTTCCTGTGCGGAATTCTGAGATTTATTATTGATTTTTATTTTGCTCCCAACGTTAGAATTATTGATTTCGTGATACATTTTTAAACAAATTTTTTGTTTTCCTGAATAATTTAAGCGCATCCCCTTCATGTCATAGCATCTGTAGTTCAAATCTAAGTTAGTATCGATGAGTGTGGCATTACTAAATTTACCAAATGTGTAAAACATTTGGCTGTTTACTGTTTGTACATGCTGATTAAAATTAAAATTAGCTTGATTCATACTAAATGGAATTGTGAGCAATAATACATTGGTCGCACTCATCTTATTTATGCTATTAGCTAAAAAGTTTATAGTAGATTTCGGTCCCATTACGCCGTAATCACTTCCCCCGCACAAAATAATAACGTAGTCGTTTTTAGTGAAAGACGACGTTTTTATATCTAGGTCCTGCAGTACACGGTCTGTGGTTCCACTGTGAACAATATCTGCTGTAACACTATATACACCCTTTAACATAGTGGACAGTGTAAAACACAGATCCTCCCCGTGGAAAACAGATAAAATGAGTACACGGTTTTTTTCTTCAACGGCTGGTACTGTCGAAGTTTTATTTTTAGTGAAATCTTCGGTTTTCGGTTGCTCTTGCAGCTTTATCGATGACTCTCCTTCCCCCGCAACATGTCCCGTGAAGGCGTCCGTTTTATTCCCCTCGAGATTCTTCGCTATACTCAAAATATTATTAGTACATTCTACTAGTTTATCTATTTTAGCTTGCATATTTTGTAATGGTGATTTTTGGCTGCAATTTTCCTGTAATTTTTTATGTGTTTTTTTCGTGTTTTTCTCAGTATTTTTGTGTATGCGTTCTTGTCCTTTTCCTTTTTTAGCTTTCTTCATTTTTCTTCTTATTGTGACTTTGGGTTGTTTTTGTGATTTATTTTCTTCACTCTCGAGATGGTTGCTGCTATTAGGATAAATATTAGGCGAAAACGATACTGCCTCAATATATTTATTTTGTAAATCTCTGTTTTCGTTTTCTAAGATTCTTAATTTACATTTAAGGGGTGTAAGTACTTCAATGTGACTGTTTTCGCAATGATGAGCAATTTTATACCGTACTATCTCGGTGAAGGCCATATCCAACTTTTTCTTCATATCTGTGTTTTCTAACTCGAGTTCTAATAGTTGTTTTTTTAATTGTTGATTCGTCCAACAAATTTTTTCGTATTCCTTGGAGCTATTTTCTTGTTCTTCGATTAGTGATTTGGCCAATAAATCTTTTTCTCCAAGCGTTTTCCTTAGTTCGTGAATGGTGGAAGTATACATTTTTATTTGCTGTAAGTCGAGTAACTGCCCGTCGTCCCTTTCATCTTGTAATTTTTCAAGTCTTGTTAGTGAACTACTCTTAGCAGCTCCGGATCTGGTTTTAATTTTGTTTATTTTGTCCATGGTGTAATGTTCGAACGCCAATGGTTTTTTTTTTTTTTTTTTATAAACAATAAAAGTCTTCCCTTTTTGTGGTTTTTTACGTGTAAGTTGCTAAAAAATGTGTGGATCTGTTATTATGAAGCGATTTTTCCGTTGTTGCTGTGTCTTCCTAGATGGCGCAGATTTAATTGGTTTGCTATTTAATACTAGATGGCGCAGATTTAATCGAATTGCTATTTGATACTAGATGGCGCTGTGGGCGATAATTTTATTGAGGGTAATTTGGTCTATATTCTTTAACTCTTTATTATTTTAATGGGTTTACAATCCTTTACATTAAAATAAATATGAAATTTATTCCTGACCTTTTACAGTGTTGATAGTCCAGCTCTGGATAAAGTTCTGGACAAGTTTATGATTGAGTGTCTATTATTTTTCTTTGTCAGTTTTCAGATTATTTACGGCACTTAACATTTTACAAACACTTCCACGATTAACTTGCTCTCTAGATGACACGTAACAGTGGTTTTTACACTTTTCCAGGGATATTTGTAATAGATACTTGAAATTTTAATCACAGCTTCTCTAAGTAGTATTTACTATGCTAGCGCCATCTAACTACGTTAGAAAAACGGAATATAAAAAAACCAACTACAGGACGTATTTATTGAAAACTTGGTAAAGATGCGTCTTATAGATCCTGTTCTACTATTCTACTAATTTTGGTTACAATTATAACGGAGAGAGAAGAGCCGGCGACTGTAGCAGTGACCAGGGGGTCCATTCAGGGTAAGAGTGAGTTCGAATTCGTCACTAAATATAAAATCACTTTTATAAATAGTTAATGTTTCCACACTTTTTAACATCATTAATTACAGTTAGGTAAAAATCTGGTCTGTCCCGTAAATACGTTGGAAGCATAAATAACGGTTCCGTTATTTAAATAATAATACAATTCTCAGCAATTTTTAGGTTAACTCACTCCCGAACTCGAACTCACTCTAACCTGAATGGGCTCCCAGCTGACATCGTCGCGAGCTCACTCTCTTGAGAATGGATGGAGAAGTTTTAACCAAATGAAATAACAGTTTTAAAAAACATTGAACCGCTTTGAAGGCGGCACAAAAGTACAGAAGGGGTCTATCATACAATTTCAGGTGTACTTTTGTACCAGCTTCTACTCCAGGGTACTTGGAGTCTGATAAATCTTTTTGAAACTGTACTTTTTTCACTCTTTTCAGTATTTCTCACCAATAGGAGTGGTATTCTTCAAAAAAAAATGAAAGGACGACCTCTGAGCAATATACTACTAATGAGAAAAATAATTATTCAAATCGGTTAACCGTTTGCAAAGATATTGAGTAACATACACACAATTAAAATAAAATTATAAACCTGCAGACGAAAAAATCTCCTCCTTTTTTGAAGAAGGACACCGGGTGCCGTTTTAAACAGTGTGATAATTTCTAAACAAATACAGTTATAGTTTATAACTTCTTGCTTTTGTGGAGCGACTGTGGTGCCATATGCGTGGCTCAATCCCCCTTAAAGGCAGGTTTATGTTAATTAAAATTACAAGTTATGATCTGGTACATTAATCAGTTCTCAGCACGCAATGAGCCACACAGCCCACAAAGTATAGTCGGACTTTGATTGGCAAAACTATTCCGCCACACCTCACGCCTGTCAACCCGAACTACCTTGCGTGTGAGATATGGCTAAGTGAAATTTAGAAATTCAATGTTTATGTTTCTACTTTTATTGTAATGTTATATGTAAAAATAATGTTATTATTTCTACTAGTTGAGGTACCCGGCTCCGCTAGGGTCAATGTCGTTTTAGACTGATGTCGGTCCGAACTAATTCCTGGATATGAGTTCCCAATCCAATCAACACATCCAAAAATCAAAACCAACCGCTCCTCTAAGTCCTTTATTTATAGGGTCGGTAAACTATGGAATGCACTTCCTGCCGAGTGATTTCCCTCAAATTACAACCTGGGGTCCTTCAAACATGGTGTGAAGAAGCACCTGGCCGGCCGGCATGGTTTGCGCAGCCCCCTTATAAGTTCGAAAGCCCGTGGGCATCGTCGGGCACCTTAATTGGTCCTGGCGTATGCCATATGCCGCGCATAACATAAAAAAATAATACAGACTTACATCCCCTGTTTTACTCCCTTAAAGTTTATGTTTTGCCACCAAAAGTAGCCTATGTCCTTCTCCAAGGTCCGGACTATCTCAATACTGAAGTTTATCTAAATGGTTCAGCGGGTTATGCGTGAAAACGACACAAAGTCACTTTCGCCTTTATAATATTAGTATAAATGTATTTACTGGTCGTATCCTTTTAACTTTATCTTAATAATTTGCGGTTATACAACGATATCTACATATGAGCACTGAAGTATTGTACTCATATTTTTTTTAAATATGAAGCCTGTTCGCCGGTTCGAATCCTGTTTCAGACGAACGTACCAAAACGGATTATTATTAAAGAGAAATGAAAAAAAAATCTATGAAATATTATTGTTTAATCTTCATTCAACTTGATTGGAAGGAATGCCTGCAAGGAAGTCATAAAAAATTAAACATGCAAAAAAAACGAAGAACAGTAATGGAGGATGGCGCTCAACAAGGGTTCTTATTTCTGGCATGGGCAGATTTGGTTGGTGTGAGCGCGGGGGTGGGGGGGTGGGGGGTGGACGAAATGTTGCGCATAATGAAACGGTTTACGACTTGAAAGGAAACGATCGTAAGGGCTGAGTAAACTCATTACCTACGCCCCGGTACGGCGACATTCAAACGTTCTCCAATCACCATCTTGTGAGGTTTGCTTCTACATATGTTGTTACTTTTTTTAATGAAATCCCGGTAAAGGTGGGTGGACCCAAAGTCTAAAAGTGCTCAGAAAAACGAAATACACCTCACTACGCTTCGCGAGGCACCATACCAGCCGGTTTGCGGATTACATTGCTCGCCTAATAATGGACCAAACGCTTGGTCCGAAACGTCGTGAAACAACATCGACACAGCGTGAGTAGCCCGTTTCTTACAAACCCTAAAATACAAATAGGGTTTTCACTCAATATTATACGAAAGAAACCTTATCACTCAAATCGCGAAACATCCTGTGAAACATTATTAAAAGTAAATAAAATAAATGTAATTAACAGGCGTCTATACATAAGCAACCAGATTTGGTCACTACGAAAACCAAGTAGAGTCCTGTCCAAATGATCAGATACCTGCTTGGCTCCTTGGACTTGATACATCACCGTATGCTGTGTCTCGTCGACGATTCCGAGTTATGCCAACCCTTCAACTCGGAAGACTTGTTAGATCTCTTCGTGTGATTTATCGTTATTACCACGGCGGGTCCTCTGCTGAGCTGGAAAATTCAATTACTCTACTCGTACTATCACAATAAGCCGAGTTGGAATCGCACACGAAGGGTTCCGCACTGTCGTACAAGATTGAACACAAAATAAATAAATATTACTTATTATTTCTTAATTTTACCTATTTGTTGTTACAGCGGTAAAATAATTTACCTGTGAACATTTCAGCTATTTACCTGTTACGGTTCATGAGATACAGCCCCGTGATAGATGTACAGTCCACGGACGTACGGGCGGAGAGAGGAGGTTTAGCAATAGGGTTCCGTTGGCACCATTTGGGTACGGGACATTCAATTTTTGACGCAACTTAGGGCCGACTGCACGAAGGGACAAAAATCAAAATCAACGTCAAAGTATGATTAAACACGTCACTTTGTGTGGACAGTATGGAAGGAACTCTATGCGGTTCACTAAAATTGACGTGTTTGAACATTTATTAACTCAGCCGTTTCTAAGTGCAACCGGGGCTTAGTGTAGTTTGACTGTCAAAAAAGTTTGTATAAATGAAATGAAAACCCTAAATAAACGAACTGACCCTCTAGTCTAGATCCTTTAGTCACAGGGTCTGTAAACAGTGGAATGCTCGGCAGGAAGTCGAGGTATTTCCAAAAGTATTACCTGGGGACCTTCAAACGTGACGCAAACAGGCATGTTTTCTAGAGCTTCCGTTAAAATGCGAAAGCAATACGAGGATACGATAATATGACGCGCTTTACATAAAGAGTGATTGTCTTATTTCGGCTCCAAATAAGTTCTTGCCAATCACAATAAGGGACATTCCGTGGCGCAACGTGCGCACATTGTGTTGTAAATTATATTAATTATAATTTAATATTATTAGTAACTTTATTAGTTGTAAGTAACTTAGACTGAGGGTTGCTGTTTCTATTGTTCTTTGTTCTTTGCCTTAATCTGTTCTACCAAGGAATTGTTTGGCAGCAGTCTTTAGATCTAAGTATGAATTTCATAATTTTGGACGGAAAAATATGTTATGTCCATATATCTTATTTTATATTTTTATATTTATATTTATATTTTATATTATTATTATTATTATTTATATATATAAAAGAAAGTCGTGTTAGTTACTTCACTCATAACTCAAGAACGGCTGAACCGATTTAGCTGAAAATTGGCAGGGAGGTAGTTTAGAGCCAGGAGAAGGACATAGGATACTTTTTATCCCGTTCGACATCATTCCCGTGTGACTTGACATGTAACGTCAGTCACTATAAAACGTGGTATAACAAAAAAGAATCAGACTTGGAATAACAAAATTGACGTATAATGACAGCTATGTAATGACGTATGGATGACAATTTGATATTTGTAAGAAATCAATAATAAAACTATTTCTATTAAATAAATAATTAACATTATTGCCCAATTGCCCATTCGTATAAACAGTGAAGTGAACTATAAAACCCGTGAAGTTTCTTTGCGGGTTCTTCTTTACTGGTTTGATCGAATCCGCGGATCTTTGTGACGTAACTTGGTATAGTTTGACTACCAAAAAGTTTAAATAAATGAAATGAAAATGAAACGTGGTATTCCTAAGATAACATAGTCATTTATATTCGGCTTACGTTACCCTACCTGGAGCGCCCGCAGTCGCGGCTATCATTGGAGATCGTAGGCGGGGTAGGTAGCGAGTAGGTTCTCTACATACTTACACATACTTCATGCACATGCTATTACTTATACTTCTCCAGATCAAATTTATTGAGGTAAAGCACTACCCTCCGCCATATAACTAAATCTCACTGTGTTTTTTAACTTTGTAAAATATTTCAATATGTCGCTGTGATAGTAATTATGAAAATAGTGTATTTAAATCTTTGTTTATTTGGGTCACATGCATCTTTTTAGGGTTCCGTACCCAAAGGGTGCCAACGGAACCCTATTACTAAGCCTCCGCTGTCCGTCCGTCTGTCACAGGGCTGTATCTCATGATCGGTCGGTGCGTGAGACAACTCTCCACGCGCGTGTCAGGGCGATGTCCTCCGCCACAGACACACAGATGCACCGACAGCGCAATCTCAGTGCACCCTGCAGCAGTTGCATTCCGACTCCCGAATGTCAATCAGTACGGTACCTGTACGCTTCTTTTGTAACCAGAAATAACAATATAACCACTACGATTGTTGACGTGAATAAATTTATAATTTGTTCTTTGAAGACAAGATAACAATTTAATTTAAAATTGATTGAGGCTTACGCTCGCTGAAATCAGCCCCGAGACTTCGGTCACGCCGCCACAGCACAATCAATTTAATTTATATTTACAAAAGTATTTGCCACTGACTACGGATATTTATTCCCTGGTTACTTCTCTATTCATAATAACGGTCGCAGTAGATATTTATCAAATTATTTATCCAATGAATCAAGTTTTAAAATTATATAAGCGCTAGGTGCCTATTTTATAATCTACATGTGCATATTAAAATATCCTAAATATAAATGGAACAGATTAAAGGAAGAGGGTGAGGTAGTGTTTGAAAGTGTGGATAGTGCGTGAGTTGGGATATGGGTGTGAGTTGAGTGTGGCGAGCGTGTGTGTGGTGAGGGAGGGTGTATATGTGTGTATAACATACAAAATGGTGATAAAATTAACAGGCAACATTAAGAATCTCTAGAATATTCATAAGAATATCACACCGGCTCCAGCCATCTTCTTCATCAACAAGGGGCTAGAGGACTTGCCGTTAAAATCCTCGCCCCAGTAATGGACTTCTTTCTTTCTGTTTCTGAGTTGGATAAGTGCATTTCGTTACGAATGCGAGCTGTTACATGGTTCGGGGTCTATGTAAAACTGTAAGTCCCCTTCCCCTACTATAGGTTGTAAGGTTAAGGCCGCTCGGGTTGGTACCACCGTATTAGATAAAGCTATGGTTGAAGCGGCAATGAAACATTGTCCGTGTTTTCGTATCATAAAGGGAAAGTCTTAGCATGGACCCGTAGGTCGAGTATTGAGGCTCTGAGTAATTATACTTCTCATTATTACTAAGTTCAAAGATATTTTCCATGCGTTTTAATGGTGATGCGCATAGTGTGCATACCATTTTAGAAGGCGAAGAAAACGAAAAAAATATTTTAACGAACCTATAGCGAATAAATTGTGTAAACATTATAAACAGTAACGTAGTTTTTTTTTGCGTTATGTTAAGCAAATATTTGAGTTTACCCAACGGTTAATAGACAGTCAGTCAGTCAGCGTGTTTGCGTCTACTGCTGGACACATTTTTCCAGTCCTCCCGGCGCTCAGCGGTACGGAAGTTCCGCGAAATCCGTGGTTCCGTTACATTACGCCATCCCACCTGACGGGTGGTCTTCTCACACTCCGTTTTCCTGTCCACGGCCGCCAGTGTAGGACACGGTTACTCCAACGGTATTTTTCTCTTCGGCTGACGTGACCAGTCCACTACCACTTGAGCTTAGCCACCCGGTGTCCAATATCGACTGCTCTGGTATGTCAGCGGATTGCCTCGTTACGCACCATATCCCGTAGCGATATTTTCATCATGGCTCGCTCCATTGCTCGCTGGGCTACTTTCAACTTCTGAACAACGGCGACCGTTACCGTCTAACTAAGGAGGTTGAGAGACGAATTCAACTGGGTTGGGCTGCCTGCTCTGGGGTCTCACCTTCCGAAAAATTTAAAGACCAGAATATATGACCAGTGCGTCCTTCCGGTTATGACGTACGGGTGTGAAACCTGGACTCTGGCGGTTAATAGTAGAGTTTTGTATTATATCTTCGGTTAGTATTATAGTTATGGTTAACATAAATTGATCTTCTTTCTTCTTCAGGCAAAAAATAAAGGCGGATATATTTTATTTTTAAAATTATCACTAACCAGAGATCGTGCACTCCACACTAAACACTAACACATTAATAAGAAACATAACCATCTTCATAAAACATCCTTAAGGATTCGTCGTTATTAAGTAATGTAGCTTTTTATGGTTTCGTGCCCAAAGGGTGTCAACGGAACCCTATTACTAAGCCTCCGCTGTCCGTCCGTCCGGCCGTCCGTCTGTCAGAGGGCTGTATCTCATAAACCGTAATAGATAGGCAGCTCAAATTTTCACAGAGTGTGTATTTATTTTGCCACCTACGAATGTATGGTTGCGCCGGACTAGGCGCAAAGGGCTATAAATATGTGCAACTATAAATATCGGTCGCCAAAGATGCGGGGCTGCATACCGCCCCTCCGCGCCCCCCGTGGCGCGGGGGTTGCTTCACGGAAAGCAGCCGCGGTCGCAGCAGTCGGTTCGGAGGCCTCGCGCAAGCGCATGTTAATACACGATCCATAAGTATCCACAAAACAGTATCTTATTTAATAGTCCCAGTCACTGAGTCCCATAATAGCACGATAACGGTGCATACCTATTGAACTTCCCAAACACCCAATGGTCGGCTGGAGAAATCTTTTCGAGGGATAAGCCCGCCTTTGCGCCCCACTTATGTTGTTATTGCACTATACTTTCTTTTGTAAATTGTTTTTTTTTTGTGGCGTAATAAAGAATTTTCATTTCAAATAGGTCAAATTAAAAAATAATAAACATTAAAGGGGGCCTCCATGCAAAAAACGTGATTTTTTGTATTAAATCTTGTACGGAACCCTTCGTGTGCGAGTCCGAGTCCTAGCATTTACACGACTGTCGGCAGAGTTCTATACGGTCCCGATGGCCCTAGTGAAGCGGAAATTATCTAACAGCAAAAGTAGCAAGATCTCAACCGCTTCGTCCACGTCTCCGAGCCACGATTAATTTGCGTTTAGCGTGGACGCAGCATCCGTCCGCCCTGAGAGACATTAGGTACGGTTAGGTATGACATAGTTACTTTAAAGACATCCAGGAATTAGGAGATGAGCGCGATTAGAGGTTGTCGCAATTTGCGGCATTTGTAGTTAATACGAACGGCCGCAGGAAGGATGCAATCATTTCGAAGCGTCTCATGATTGCATACAAGCTGCTATTGCAGTTGAATGCATGCAGAGGCTTGTTACGATTTAACATTTCACATAACTCCTTTGGAACCCTGATATATTAGTGATGATATATTATGTAGTCCTTGATCACATGAATGATAATGTTTCATATTAAATTGAAACGTAAAAACAAGTAACAAGTTTATCTTTAGGTGGATAACGCTGTCAGGCGATAAACATGAAATTGAGGACTTTTGTTCGAAAACGAAATTTTAGTTTAATGTTTCGCATATTTAAACATTTCATTAATAGAATTTTAGGAAATATACGAAGTAATTATGACATTACATGTCATCTTATGCCATCGGATAGATTTAAATCAAAACTGGATTGTTTTTGAACAAACATAGATTAATTCTTCGAGCTTCAGGCTACTTTAGGAAAACTTGTAGATTAGTGAAAAGTTCATTACCGCGAAATGTATTGTAACCCCGCCTACCAAACACAGACTAGAACCCGAAGTAAAATCTATAAACCAGTGAAATTTCTTCGTAATTACTACTGAGCTAATCGAATCCGCGGATCTATCAGTAGGTATATGACGCAACTGAGTCTATGTAATTTTACTATCAGAACTTTACATAAACCAATCTAATGAAGATTAAATTAAGACTGTAATACATAATTTGATTAACAAATTATATAACATTTTAAAAATTACTTACCTACTGAGATTGAAATAAACGAAAAAGTTTATTAATTTTTGGCTAAATATCCTCTAAATAAAAACTTACACTTTCTATACCAAGTAATAAATTAATTTAGTCTAAAAATAATAAAGTATGTAACTGGAGATGGATGGCTAGCATCACGCCATGACATGACATTTGCCTGACCCGCCACGTGTGATCAAAGCACACTAGACGCAAACGTATATTTCAATCACTAATATCTAGGTAAATAGACACTTTTTACATTTTTGACTTAGAAACACATGAAATTTACGATGCAGAAATGTATGTAGTGGCCGTTGCAATACCGTAGAAATTTAAGGAAAATAAGTTGCAATCAGTGAATACGTTTTTAAAACATTGAATATTTCTGTTGCGTTCTTTCCGACTACAAAACCTTTCATGATGAAAGTACTCTTTTTAAGAAATGCAGTGAGGTCAATTTTATTATTTTTGGTGCCGAAACCCACACAGCACCAAATCTCGTAATTATGTAATGATAAAGTCAAGCGCATACGTATAAGTTGATTAGCGTGAATATATGTATTGTTTCGTCATCTAATGAAAAACCAACCTTTGGCCAATCTCACAACAGTTAAGACATGAAGGTTACACTTAAAGACTACGTTCAGTTGGGATAGCTCACGAGACTAAATAATTAATGGATTTTTGCTCAAATTCAGTGCAGAGATCTGGGGCACTGACGTGTCTCTGGCCTAAATAAAACTCCACTTAGCTCCTCCATAGGACACCTGTCGGTTGGCACCACCAGGCTAAAAGGATATAAATAGCTATTTTAAAGTCGTTTCACGCTTCATTGTGCCCCCCTCCCCCGCCGCCACCAACTCCCCCGCAATCCGCCCCCGCCCGCCCCGACAGGGCTACTTCGATTGGAGTAATGAAGAAAACAATTCAGTCTTAACAAGATTGGAGGTAACAACGGCTTTGGAGATTGTGTGTGCATCGATTGTTAAAAGTATTCGAAATCATTGATTTCACAACACAGTACATTTTTCTTAAAATAACATTTAACGCATTTATTCAAATAACAATTTAAATATTTAGATTAAATTGATTCATAATAATGGTGGTTATAAAACTAACGTCGGAGACTGAAACGCAGAATCCTCCATGTTTTGTAGGATTCTTCGCTACCCAGGATTCTACCCAGCACACAATAAGTGAACAATTTAATCAGCAAAATAGTGTCTATTGTCGTTGGTTTTTTTTTATTTCAGAGCGGAGTCCTGCAGGATGGAGGCGCTTGAGGACCCTTCCACCGACCCAGCGGCGCGCAAGCCGCTTCACCACACCTACAGCGAGCAGGACTTCGCAGGTGAGCAAATATTCTAATTGGCACATTGTGGCGCTGAATATAATCACACGAACATCTCTACAACGGGAGCCGCTCAAGAACCTCCACTTTATATACAGAGCCGGTAGTCTCAGTTGTCACCTAAATTGGCGTTACGGCAAACCGATCGACTGGCGTTTTCAAATGTATGGAGAAATTTAAGAGCGCGCGCAGCGGGCGTTAAGGGAACTAACATTTGCGAGTCCGAGCTTGATTTGACAGCTTACTCAACGTTGCCGTAAATACGTCGACGTTGCGGTTTACGTCCACTCCGCGTTTTCAAACAAATCGGAAGTCCGCGTTTGACTTTGACAGCTTGAAGAAGTAAAACCACAGAATATCTAGTAAAAATTTGTATGGAGTTTGGAGAAAACGCCAGTCGATCGGTTTGCCGTAAACGCCAATTTAGGTGAGAACTCAGACTGACCACTCAGCAAGTACAACCTTTTCGAACAACCGTTTTACTTGACAGAATGTGGTGCAGGATACTCGTAGAAGCACTAAATAATCTCTACATCGAGAGCCGCTCAAGAAACTCCACTATATCTACAGCTAACAAATCGAAGGATTGGTACGGAAACCAATTTTTATGTTTTATGTGATATAATTACAAGTTAACAATGTTTGTCTTTCATTTGTGCTAAAAATACCTTGCTGCTTGACATATCTCATGGTTCTAGGTCAAAACGATGCACCTATAGGTTTTGATTAATTTATAAGTACTAAAATATGCGACACATAAATGATGAGATAGACTAACAGTCACACGGACAACTAAGTGATCCTATAAGGGTTCCTTTTTTCCTTCTGAGGAACGAAAATTTTATATTTGATTTCTTTATGTACATTGAAAGTTTATTTATTTATTTATCATTGTTTTGGCTCCACGACTTTTAAGCCAAGCTTATGCGATGGCGATGGAACGGCGTTGAAACTAGGTTAAAACGCATCCTCGTCATTTCTCCGATTCGCTGTGATATCTTAGTAGCTAAGCAGGAGGCTTCGAATGTATTATATAATTCCACAGACGTGACGGGGCGGGGGGGGGGGGGGCGGCAGCAAGAGGCATGGGCGGGAAGTGCCTAACGAGGAGATAACATACCACGCGTGCCACACTTCAGAGCCACAATTCGTAGAGGGATTAATATAAACATATTACGCAAAAATATTACATAAATACATTCAAAAGTTAACATTGAAGCATTAAGGTGGCCCTACCCGGCGGCCTCAACTCATTTGCGGGCACGGTACAAAACCGTGCTGTTGCGCTCTGGGACCTTCTCTGTTTCTAAGAACAAGACAGGATCCGTGATGAGGAATATGCAACCTGTCCACAAAAAAGACAATGTGCATAGTGTATGATTTGGTAAGATTTACGAAAATTTTTATTTCAAAACGACTTATAGCTAAAAGTAAACCACGACCGCTGTAGTCAAAAATCTAACAAAAACCAAATAGATTATAAATGTTGATTAAATAAGCCATGTCTGATGACTAATCTTTTTAAGATGTTCTTACTTTATCATTGCGTAATCCACCTCCAAAGTTATTGTATAAAACGCGCGAAAAATCCGAACTTTCGGACGTTATAACTTGGAAACCAATCTCAATTTTACAATGCCAATGTTCATCAGACATCTACTTCAATCAAATAAAGCTATTTTGAACAACATTTTGTATATCTGACAAGAAATATAGACGTGATCATCTTTCCCCTTTTGTATGGGGAGATGAGCGGGTTGGGCCACCTTAAGATCGCTCTTCCCGACGGGACTAACATATTCGCGGGCATGGCACCAAATCGTGCTACTGCTCTCTGGGACATTTCCTGTTTGAAAGAAAAGTACAGTCTCCGTGATGAGGAGGATGCAACATGTCCACAAAGCACAAAATGCGCATAGTGTTTGATTTGGTGAGTTTTACAAAAAAAAGTAATTATAAAACGATTTAAAGCTGAAAGTAAATCTCGAACGATATATTCAAAAATGTAACAAAAACCAGATTGATTATAAATCTTAATGAAACATGCTAGGTATGATGACTAATATTTGGATCCACTCGGGCCAATGTCGTTTTCGACTAATGTCGGTCTGAATTATTTCTTTAATAAAAGTAACCCAAAGGGCTGGTCCAAACGGCTGGTTCAGGACAATGTATCCGTCCACCAAATTTAATCAAAATCGCTCGAGTCGATATGGTCTGATTCAATGAGAAAACATCCAAATATTCCCATTTAGTGTTTCGTAAACATTTGGTGGGGACATTTTGGAATAAAATAAAAGCATGTGCCGCCAGACCCTTCCTGCACTGGCACTGCTCTTCATAGAAATTGATACAAAACAAACACAAGCGGAATCAACACTACCACCTAGTAAGTAAGTAAATAAATGGAATGATTTATTTATTTGATAACATTAACAGATGAAAAATTTAAAAACATGAAAAAGAAAAAAACTAAGACACAGGGGTTAAGAGCCAAGGTAAAATACTTCGTCCAGCGGCGACACGTATGGCAGTGTTCCCATCACGCTTGCTGCATTGCCCCTCTGGATAGCAATGCTCAGTCTCTGTGTTAAATAACTTGCTGACATTTTGTCTCCTGTTAAGTCAATAATTTTCTTTCCGATTTCATAAATAAAGGATTTGGCGCTCTCACACCACGGGCCGAAGGTCTCAACCGCGAAAGGAACAAATAAATAATTTTGATCGGTTATTGCCTGGTATTTTTTTATTTTTAAACTTGCTGCTGACTCGGCAGCCGAACCTACTTTTGATGCTGAGTGCGTGACGTGTGAGGGGGCCAATGTGTCCACACATGTGGCATCCCAAACGAGAGATTTGCCCTCTGACCAGGGAACTAGGGTCATCCCGTCTACCCGTTTCCCATCATTGCGTGAAAGGTTGGGTTCCAGTATGGATGGAATGTTTATAGAGGCGAGTGCGCGTCTGATAATCTCGTTTAACATTGTATGACGTGGAAATCGGCCAGCGCTTCTGCTACAATAAAGCCCATGCAACCCATTGGCCTCCACATTCACGCCACAGGTACAGGTATGAGGTTTTACGACGTCGCACCCCAGACGGAGGCCGACTGAAATTCTTATTGTATTATTGTCCAAAATGGTTGAAATATGTTTGGACGGTAGAGCGCGAAGCCACGAACCCGATTCGTAGCAACAACTTGCTTTATACCTTGCTTCTTCAATAGAACTGTTGAAAATAAACGTTTCGCTGATTCTTTTGATATTTATTTCGTCCCAGCGCTTTTGTATGTTAAGAGCTGTCGGTCGATCTACATTTGGACACATGTCGTCCCATAAAAGACTGGCCTCCAATAAATAGCTAATCTCGAGTCCGTCTCCTGAAAGGGGTAGGATGAGAGAGACCAGATCCGAGACGCCATGTACGGACGCCAGAAAACTAGGGAGTACGAGGTCTGTAACTCGACGAATGCCAATGCCTCCAAAACGAATCGGAAGAGTGGCTTGCAACCATTGGGAAGCATTCAGGTTGATATTGAAAATTGATTCGATCGAATGTTTAATCAAAAGATCAATTTTTTCAAAAAAATCCTTAAACTTCCAAGCAGGTGTTGTACGGAGTAAGTAGGTCAATTTTGGTATATAATTATATAATATATATATATATAATATATAAGTATATAATAATAAAATAAATTGACCTAAATTTTTACGTGGAATACGAACTACAGCCGTCTTCAACATCTAAAACGGTAAACAATCCTGAACCTGACTGCGCCCAGAGATGCTATAGCTTGATAATATACGCTAACAAATCGAGTGAGCGGTTCGAAGTTATCGCTCCACATGATATCGTGGAATTTTGTGTACGCTTTTTAACACCTACAATTTTCAAGTAACTAGTTTTAATTTTTCTCTTAAAGTTCATATTAAATATTTATAAATTACATACAAAAACCTTCCTCGTTTATCGCTCCTTTTATTTGTAATAACCGTATCAAAAAATATTCTCTGCCCTCCGAGCATTCCGGTTTGAATGACAGCCACATCGTAGCGTTAGCCGAACTGAGTTACATTTAGCCTAGACCCTAATTTACGCGTGCTAAGTTTCATCTATTTTGGATAATTGGTTTAAGGGTTATGGAGGAACACACATACATACAGAAAATAATTCTAAAAATCGTCAATTCAGTTTTATTATTATACATAAAGTCTACATATGCAGTATTTTAGAAAACAAAGCAACTTACCCCATCAACACCCCTAACATATTTATTATTAGTATAGATTTAATTTAGAATCTTACATTGCAAAATGCAATTGCAATCGAAAATACAATTTGTCCGTGTTTTCCTTCCAGTTCCAGCCATCCAATATAAGGAAAGTCCTGGCATGGTGCCTAATTCCCACTTGGTGAGTTGGGCTAACATCATCCATGTCCAGTTACTTAAAATACCGTTAGGTATGTTTTTGTCGGAAGCTAAGTTAACAAAGAAACGATTCTTGATACAAAAGTAAAAAACTTTCACGATAAAAAACAGCATTTTCTTATTAATGATAGCAATTTCAATATTATATTCTTTATTCCCTGAAAAAACACAAAAAAATCCAGTTGCTAAAAAAGTCCTAATCCAAGTCCAGTCAACAACGAAAGTGAGCAGACGGTGGCGCCGACGGTGGCGCTGCCTTGTATCATTATTTTCCATCGTATCGGAAGAAGCGTTCAGTTTCATCCTTGGATCAATAAGAAGTTTGGAATAAAAACATCGTTGCTGATAATGCTGGTATCGCTTATGCATTTAAGAATAAATAAAGAAACATTATATAAGTAAATACTCCATAAATCCTTCTTTTTTTTCTTTGAATCCTTCTAACTTTTACCAGTTTCATCGAGACAAGAGAATGCGATTCAACCCTCGGACTATGGCACTAAGATGTCCTAATGCCATTAGACCTCCGCTACCGAGACTGCCCCCGCTCGAGGTTTAACTCTTGACACGCTTCCACCCTCCCCGCCTCCTCCCACCCCCTCCCACCCCCTCACCGCCTCCAGCCTCGAGTGAGCCACAGGCTGGGAAGGGTTACTCTAATCCCAAGAAATCGTTTCATTGTCGCTAGCTTCTGATGTGATTTTAATTAATGTTTAAAAAAGTAGGTAATTTTTTTTACCTGCATACGCATGTTATATTGTCTGTTACCACAGTTGAGTGAAGAAAGAGGGAGTGGATACCGAACTCCATCATCATGTCAGATTCATGTCCAATAAATACATATATCTGTATTGTATTACAATAATTGAATTAAAGTCAATATATGTTATATGTTCTAAATTCTGGATATACGTACTCATCACAGACAAAGAAAAATCTACGAATCCTTAGTACAACAATAGGTAATGATAAACAAACACTGAGCAATTGAACACTTTAGAAACACATAAACATATCTTCATAATAAAATGCGTATATATTACATAAACTAAGGTACATAAGACGAAGAAAACTAACACGCTTTAGCTCGTTAAACTTAATAAACGATAGGAGGATGGGGTTGTGTTTACATAAATTCTGTTATGAGGAGTTAAGGTGGCCCATCCCGCTCATCTCCCCATACAAAAGGGGAAAGAAGATCACGCCCATATTTCTTGTCAGAGATTCAAAATTTTGCTCAAAATAGCTTTATTTGATCGAACTAGATGTCTGATGACTATTGGCATTGTAAAATTGTGTTTGGTTTCTAAGTTATAAGGTCCGAAAGTTCGCATTTTTCGCGCGTTTTATACAATAACTTTGGAGGTGGATTACGCAATGATAAAGTAAGAACATCTTAAAAAGATTAGTCATCAGACATAGCTTATTTAATCAAGATTTATAATCTATTTGGTTTTTGTTCGATTTTTTATTACAGCGGTCGTGGTTTACTTTTAGCTATAAGTCCTTTTGAAATTAAAATTTTCGTAAATCTTACCAAATCATACACTATGCACATTGTCTTTTATGTGGACATGTTGCATCTTCCTCATCACGGAGCCTGTCTTATTCTTTGAAACAGAGAAGGTCCCAGAGCGCAACAGCACGGTTTTGTACCGTGCCCGCGAATGAGTTAGGGCCGCCGGGTTGGGCCACCTTAACGACGATGTTTAGGTCCGCTTTATTTGTATTTGCCTGAAATATTGAGTTCCCCGTGGGCATAGTTCGAGTTCTCCGCTGAATCTATTTATGCATCTCTATAAATACAAATAAATCACCGAAGTGTATGTAAATCCATAACTTCCGAAGGACTCCACCAAATTGGATAATTCTTCCTTTTTGTGTTCCTTATTGTCAGGACAAGGTTTATATGAAAGAAAATTTTAGCAAAATTCGCCGGAACAGTCGGAACTTTGGACGGGGGAACTTTATTTTTGTATGAAAATTTCAATAGTAAAAAAAATAAAAGCACATCGAATATGACGTAGTTATACAGCACTCCTTCTGCTTACACATCTTTTTATAACAACAACAAATGTCGCATTGAATCATTGAGGTAATATGTAAATTTTACACACAATGCTAAAATATATTGCGAAAAAGAATCGAATTTGTAATCGACATATCATTGCGTTTTCGGTGGTGATCATATCTTTGTTGCATTCAAAACCGTAAAATTTATTGAATTGGTGTTTGTTTGACGTACATCAGTGCGTAGTTTATTAATTTGGAAAAATGCCATCAGCGAGGCGTCGAAATATCGGTTTAGAGAATCTAATATAAGTGCTATGTTTGTTGGATGGGTCTTATTAAAATTTTGCAAGAAAATTAACTGTATCCTGCGGAAGGACATAGACGACCTTTTTTCTAAAAACATGTTGAAGGGGATGACAGTTTATATGGCTTATCCATTATTGATGCTACACAATCCTACCTACTTATAGCTTAATTTTTTTCGCAATTTTAGGGCTACTTAGCTTCACGCTAAATTACCAGATAGGTGACCAGTAGCATGAAATGCTTATAACTAAACATTATTTCGGGTACCAATCACGCGATTTAGATGCGGTTTTTATAAGGTTTAACCTTAATCTATGTATTACTTAATTATTTTTTTATTTGGGAAATCAACAAATATATAGTACAATTTTTTACATTAAAATTACCTAAAACTGAAACCAATTATAGATTTCCTCTAGTTACCGTTACAATATTTTAGGCTACGTAACATCACGCTAACTTACCAGAGGAGTGAGCAATGTGGGTTAAATATTTATAAAAAATATATATAATCATTGTATCTTGTCTATAATGTTATAATCGATTGCATGAATAAGTAAAATAATAATTATTAAGTGGACTGTTCCTGCATGTATCTACCATGGACATTGGCGGAGTACATCACTCTAAGTTATGGCAGGGGTGATCAGCAGGGGTAACTTGCTAATTATAATAATAAGCTAATTACGTCTGGTATGGGATATATGGGCGCGT
This sequence comes from Incurvaria masculella, assembly GCA_946894095.1. Lineage (NCBI taxonomy): Eukaryota > Metazoa > Arthropoda > Insecta > Lepidoptera > Incurvariidae > Incurvaria > Incurvaria masculella. The sequence goes on along the minus strand of OX335645.2, from coordinate 24,406,645 downwards.
TAGGTTTTCGGATGGATGACCGTTTTCGATGTTGAGACTCGCTGTGGTACGCATTCCACATAAAACTTTAGGTCCCCTTTCTTACTAACTAGGTAGTAGGGTTAATTACCAACCATTGCACTAAATGGAAGATGGTCGAAGAGGCAATATGAAAAATGTCCGCGTTTTCCAACCATGTCAATGAAGCAGTAACAGTTCAGGATCGTCTCGGCGGCATAAGCTGTTTTAAAAACCTGGAAGAAATCGACTCCAATGTTTTACAATTAAGGATTTCATGTACATTCCTTCCATTGAACTTATGAATGATAATATTTAGATATTATCTAATTCAATCATGCCACCTCGGCTGAACCGATTTCGATCAAATTTCGTCGGTCATTGTCGTCGACTAGCCTTTTGGCCCAGCACTTTGGGTTACTATTGATCTAGGATATAATTCAGCCCGACATCAGTACAAAACGACATTGAGCTCAGCGGAGCCGGGTACCTCAGCTAGCTTGATAATGGTAGCACCGGTTTGGCATAACGATACTTTGGGTGATAACTTGGACTACGGGCTCTGAACTTTAAGACTCAATACGTTCCAGGTCTGCCCTTCAAAACGACCTATCGAACCGTTAAATACGTAGTTTTGCCGTGTTAGCTGTTTATCACTGCCTCAGCTGGACCGTGAAAAACATCAAGACGCTTTTAAAGCCATTTTCTAAGATATTGATCGACGAAACGTGTCATTTAGTTCTTATTAAGATGGCAGCAAGATCGGTATTGGAATAAAACAGGACCTCTCAAGTTTCAGCATAGCTGAAATGGTGTTTTAATCCGCGAAGGCTTTCAGCATGACGCTTTACCTCTCCACCGCCCCCTCCTCTTCCCTGGCGCCTTCTCCGCTCCGCCGTCGGCTCGAGGTCGCTCCCGATAGGTATAATGCGGAAGTAAAGAGTGGATTTCCCTTCATTGTATTTTATAATAGGAAAGTTCCTCGGGAGGAAATGGGGTTTGTTCCATGAATGCCTTATTTGTGAAATTGCATCTGAATTGTTTCTACCTACTGCCTTAACAGCACACTTCTTGTAACTTGCACCTATGTGTAAATGTACCAACTGGTTAATGGTCAAAACAATGTAATCCAGGTTTCGATGCGGCATAATAATCTCGAACGTCATTGTTTGTCTCGGTGTCGTATAACACCAGATGCAGAAGTTGTACACGGATCTGAGACCGTAGTCCCAGCTGTCACCTAAATTAACTTTTACGGCAAACCGATCGACTCGCGTTTTGAAATGTATGGATAAAGAGCGCGCGCAAAGGGCATTAAGCGAACTAACATTTGCGAGTCCGAGTTCAATTTGACAGCTTACTCACCGTTGCCGTTTACGCCGACTCCTCGTTTTCATACAAATCGGAAGTCCGAGTTTGACTTTGACAGCTTGTAGAAGTAAGTAGAAGTAGAAGCTAGTAACAGAATATCTAGGAAAAACTTGCATGAAGTTTGACGTTTTTACGGAACTTCGAAGTTTCGTAAACGCCAATTCAGGCGAAAACCAGGACTAGGGGCTCTGTTAGCTGTCTAGTGTTGTGACGTGGCGGCGTGTGCGCAGGTCACCGCGCCCACACGGTGTTCGTCGGCGTGGCGGCGGCGGGGCCGGGCGCGGGCGGCGGCGGCGGCGGCGGGCGCAGGCACGCGCACCGCCGGCACCGCCACCACCGCCCGCACGACCAGGACGACGACGACAGGCCCAGTGAGTACCCCTCACCCGTCCAACCGGGGTCGCCAGGGGGGGGGGGCAGGGGGGCAGGGGGGCAGCCCCCTGCCCCCTCCACTTGAGCTTCATGTCCCTAATTCATACTTTTCCCATCCTCCATATATCAACTTCGGCTGCCGAAACCCTCCCATCCCTGCTCTCACTCGCGATCGATGCCATCAAGAAACCAATCATGAAAGAGACCAGCCATCCATGTGGGGCTAACTTGGGTGTAATGGCATCAAAAGTAGCGTGCTCTACCATCTATGAAACTAAGTGAGGAACAAACTTTTATAGCTACATGTAATTGAGAGCCAGTCTAATATGATTCCCTCATTATGCGCCACGTTTCTTAACAACTTAATTAACTAAACATCTATTGCGAACTAATTGCCCCCATTACTTATTTAGGTACAGTTGGGAAGGTTTCAATACAACTTTCTGCAGATATTTTCGAATGATTTAGGTACAACCTATTCGTTTTCCAAAACCGTAGTCGTATTTTGAACAAATCCCAGCAAATAGAACTATCAACTTATCATTTTGCTGTCTTACTAATCCAAATCCCTCATAGTATTTAGTGAAATAGACAAATATTTGATTTTTTTGTAGTATTTCGCTGGACTAGTCCAGTCCAAAACTCAATTCCCGCAAATAAACTTCACTTCTGTAAGCTATTCTTTTTTTTTGTTTTTTTTTTTTTGTTTATCTTAATGATATCATACACTTATGAATGAGTACCTATAATACTACTGCCAAACTTACATTTTTGGTAGAACGGCCTAGCGCAAAGAACTAAGAACTACGAGGAAACAACAACGCACAATGAAAATAGTCTTAAAATAGAAAATCAGTAGCAAGATATAAAAATTAACTAGATTGGGGCTTGGCTAAATCACCAGGGATTTAGGTAAATCACCGAATTTCTTCTTTCACTATTACACATTAATTGCCTCCAAATGTTACAGATTTAAATTGACACGACCCCGGTGTGCACCGCAGTCGGACTTTGTTCTCTGACTACCTCCGTCATGGGAGCAATCTGCGCCCACGATTTACCGCCCGCCCGCCCTACAGCATCCGCCCCGGTGTCGTCGGAGCCAATAAACCCAACCGACCGTCCATGTGAATCGTTACCTGCAGTTTGAGACAATCTCGGGAAGATCGTATCGTACCGTAGACTTTGATAAATCTACAATTCCAAAATTAGCGTTATTCTTTGTCTTCAAAATAAATACGTATTTTTTTCTAGACGAGGGAAAACCTATCCTGCCATCTGTTGACTGTAATTGTTAACTTGAGCTTCGGTGATCATTTAAAAATATTTTTTTTGAACCGGTAAGATCTCAGAAAAACCAAATCAACCATACCAGCGGATTTGCGGACTATGTATTTCTTAGCTCTCGAGCTTGTTTCAATTACTTTTGTTGCGTTACGTTAAGTTGGTTGCAAAAGTTCGTCAGTTAAGTTATCGGAATATTCGCAGCCATACATCACAATAAAGAGGACCCCTGCCGCTGCTTTCTCCCTCGAGGCACTCTCTAGCCCACAAAACTTTACTCCAAACCAGAATATAATACTCGCCAAAGGAGCTTACAGCTTATACCCTGACTATATTTCACGAAGAAATGAAGGTCCGGAGTTTTGGGGAAACAAAGTAGCCATTTGTAGAGATCACCGCAAAAAGATATTTTGTTTGTCCTTCGCACATAAACATATGTACTGTGGGTGCAGCCACATACCTGGAAATGAATACACATTCTCATGAATGCTGTTAGAAGCACACTAAAGAAAGATTGTTTAATGTAAGTTTTTTTATTGAGGGAACTAGGCATGGCACCTAGTTGCCATTAGGTGTGTTGGTCATGATCAGTAGGTGTGGTATTAGCCATCCATTTCCAGATACAAAAAACCGGAACACAAAATATGCTAAAGGGTTGTTTTCGTTATTTCATTGGGGAAGAAAACTGCTATTTATCACGATAGGTGGCGTTTAAGTGAGCTCACCTAAATATCTGTCAAAGCTGTCAGATACTATTAAAAATAAGACAGAATAGATTTGAAAATTTGATTTACTCACTCTATGTAATTGAAATAACTTAATTTTCTCCACGTTAATCCGAAAATAAAATGTTCTAAATTATAGTAATCAAAAGAAGTTGCGGAAAAGAATATATCTAAACAATTTTTTTTCGCCACGATCGAAGAAGGTACGGATCGGCGCACGTGCCAGTATGGACGTGTTCGTCGCTCGCGAGTTTCCTACCACCTTATTGATTGTTATACACTCTGAATGTGTATGTACTGCACACTTGTAAAATATTCTCTCGTGATCTCGTGAACTCGGTTATACTTTTATATCTTTCTTTGACTGAGATCCATTATCTAAGCCCTCTTAATATTTGTACCAAATAATTTAGTTCACTGGGTGACATCCGTGTAAAGTTTTTGTATTTCCCACTTGGACTTTGAAATTTTAGATCCCTCGTTCAAGCATTTCTACCTCATTTTTTATTTTTTACACTCCTTACTCCCACCAAGGTCGCCTTTGCAGTTCTAACTGTTTTGAAACTACATCATGACAATAAAAGTATAAGAAATAGTTAAATTCGTAAACTTCCGCAGTCGACGACATAGTTTGTTAGGTAAGGTATTTTTACATCGTTCCTCATACTTGATCCTCATACTCCCCGGATATTACGTTCTGGGACATTAATTAATCCACAGTCCGCTCACCAGGATACCTGGATGTAGATCTGCTACTGAACTACAATAAATCATTACAATTAATTATTTCATGTTAAGTTAGTATAAAGTTAATAATTTACTAATTAAATTTTACAAACGAAATCGGCCAACATCTGTAACATGAACAAAATCATGTTATAGCCTTCAAAACAAAACACGGATAAGGAAAAAAAAATCCCGCGCGCTTTCATCTCACCGCCCAGTTGCCGCACCCCACCACTTCCTGTCACTCGTCCTTCATTTCAGAATAACATTTGTTATGTGTCCCGAAAGATTTTGGGCGAATCAATCACTACCTGCCGAGCCGTACAGATTGGTGTGCGAAGTAAACGACCTACACTAACTTCATGCATAATAAACTATACTCCTAAAACTTTCAAAGAAATTATAACGAGCTGTCATGGCGTGATGGTGTAGTTGCTCATTATTATTTCTCGTGAATATGTGAGGACCTAATAAAATTTCTGGAAACGATGTTTGAATGTCTTGTATCAAGTTGACCCTTGTACAAACGAATCAATTTCATTCTAGTACATTCAGGGTGGTACAAGTCGGACGAATTAACTTGACACCTGGCTCTCAACTCCGCCTCCCGCCTTTCGCTTCCCCGTACGGAGCCATTGCATAATAACACCCCTGTTACCATAGGTATTATTTACTGTTACCGTTGCACGTGTTTGCATTTTAAAGTTTTCGAGTCACCTCAAAGTCAGCCTCAGCCAGGTGTCATGTTAACTCGCCTAACTGCAGCCTGAAATACCTTTGCCGGAAGACTTGGTGCCATCGTCCGTGCCAAAGGAGGCTATATCGAACAAAAACAATGATTTTCTTCAAATTAGCATTTCTGATCCAATTTTTTAGATATTTTTTTTATAAACCAAATAACATCATTTTCAATTGGTAACACTTCAAGAGACGGACCCTGTAATGGCATTTCACAAACCTACACGCACTTTAGATGCTTAGATGGTTGGTGATTGACTAGCTCAATATTAAGACGCATTAACCAATGTTTAACTCTGTTAAACTTAAAGAGCTAAGAGTTTGCATAATATTTTTTGTAGGACACAAACATTTATTGAAGAGAGAAGAATAATATTAGAGACCCCTTATGGAGAATCGGCTATGAATCAAAAAGCAGTTTACGATTGGTATACAAATCGACTATAAATGACACTATGAGAACAGCAAGTTGTTTTAAAACGGCTTCAAAAAAAAGAAGGAATAATTTAAAAGGAGGAGAGTAATTTAACTTAACTTTTTGATACATTTCTTTAATTTATAAAATATTTTCATTTTGTCACAATCTGGACTATTTTTTGTTTTATATAGAGAAATATATTATTGGCTTTATTTCTAGTTTAATTTGTATGTACAACTTTTAATTTTATGCTGTTGATTTCTTCAATAAAATAAAATAAAAATAAAAATAAAAATCAACTCTACATTAAGCTAATGTTTGTCCATCCAATTTTAGTAATACATTTCTTCAATTAACATGGCTACACTTTTATTTCAAAATTTATTCGATTTCGGGTTTAAGTCGGTTATTTCAGAAATGTAAATATATATATAAAACGTTGCATGTTTCGTAGGGCCTGTAGTGGCTCGCGGCAGACGACTGAGCGTCACGGAGGACGGTGAGACATGTAAGGCAACTCTCGTAACTCATCACCTGTTCTCCTGCATGTTGCATGTTGCGTAAGGGTATATAGTGGCTCGCGACAGACGATGCAGCATCACAGAAGATGGCGAGACATGCAAAGCAACTCTCGTAATGTATCACCTGTTTTCCTGTATATTGAATATTGTTGTAAGGCAACTCTTGTCTCACCACCTATGTTCCTGCATGTTGAATGTGCGTAGGGCCTGCAGCGACTCGCGACAGACAATTCAATGTCAAGGGGGATGGCGAGACATTTTACTTAAATTTATTTAATGGAAACTTTACAGCTATTGAACTTATAAAAAATAATTCCATTTTCTAACGCTATTAAGCCAATTATAAAGTCTTACATTTTGCTTAGAGCTATCTTAATATAACTTAATGGAGTGCTAATACAAATTAATTGGATCTTAGTTTAACATGTGAGGCAACTCTCGTAACTCGTGACCTGTTCGTTCTCCTGCATGTTGCATGTTGCGTAGGGCCTGCAGCGACTCGCGAAAGATAACTCAACTTCACAGATGACGAGACATGTAAGGCAACTCTCGTAACTCGTCACATGTTCTCCTGTATGTTGCATGTTGCGTAGGGCCTGTAACGACTCGCGACAGACAATTCAATACAGGGGATGGCGAGACACGTAAGGCGACTCTCGCAATTAGTAGGGTCCCCTTTTAGAGTAACATAGAATTGCAAAATTCAGAATGACATCATAATTCTCGCAATTCGATATATATTTTTCCTCCGATGTTGTGTGCCAGCTTACTTTCTGTATTGAATAGTGGTGTATAAAGTAAAGTAAAGTGGTGTATATTGGTGTTAAAGGTTTGTTTGATACGTGAATGCATTTAATTTCATATCATGAATTTCACATTAAAAGATAAGTTCTGAATACTATTAGATTTAGTAACCCGCTAATGTGTTTGGAGGTAAATAATGCAGTGTCTCATCGATACTAACAAGGCACAATTACTGCGCGAAACCACTGCCGAAGACCAATGAATCGTGACTATTCGACATCATGTTGGGTCCACTAGCATTCAAGAAAGTTGAAAAGTTTTAGGTTGCTCTCCCATCTTACTGAGCAGAGTTACTTAGCCTCACACGCAATTGTTCTGCACATACGAACATAATATATTATATGTGTGCACTTACGTAGTGACGCCGCCAGCGCAGCGCGTGCAGTTCATTTTGGGCGAGGAGGGCGCGGAAGGGGCGCAGTCGCACCCGCTCTTCTCCGAGATGGAGGAGCTGGTGCGCGATGGCGACGAGCTCGAGTGGAAGGAGACGGCGCGCTGGATCAAGTTCGAGGAGGACGTCGAGGAGGGCGGCAACAGGTCACCTCACACGCCCGTGTGTGTCTCTCTCCATCCTCGCTCTTCTGAGATGTAGGATCTGGTACGCGATAGCGACGAGCTCGAGTGGAAGGAGATGACCCGCTTAATTAACCTCGAGGATGACATTGCGGCGAGCGGAGACGTCACGTTACACGCTCACACACACGCACACCCTCTTTACCCCCTCACACATTCATGCCCGCTCTTCTTCATGATGAAGGAGCAGGTGCGCGATGGCATTGAGCTCAAGTGGGAGGAAACGGCACGCTGGATCGAATACGAGGTGAATATCGAGGAGGCTTCTTCTTCACGTAGTCGCGCCCGCTCTTCTCCGACACGAAGGAGTAGGTGCGTTACGGTGACGAGCTAGAACGGAATGGGTCTCACATGCACACACACCCTCCAATGAAACGGCGTGTTGTTCATGCGTTTCACCCTCCGCAAAATCTATTCAATATTAAAAATATAACAACGATATCAATAAAATGTTATTACCTACGAAGAATCGTCATTCATTAAAGAGGACAATCTGTAAAAGGGCGATGTACATACATTCACAAAAAGTTAATTGTATAATATGTGTAATAACAAATGACAAAATATGTGTAAAGAAGGAATACGTTTGATAAAATCAGTCGATTTTTTTTGGCACAGGTGGTCGAAGCCGCACGTGGCGACCCTCTCCCTGCACTCGCTGTTCGAGTTACGCAGCCTGCTACTGAATGGCTCCGTGTTGCTGGACATGGAAGCGAATTCCCTAGAGCGCGTCGCCGACCTCGTGCTGGACGACATGGTGCGCGAGGGAGCCGTTGGCTACGACGTACGAGACAAGGTGGGCACTCCGATCGGCCGACGCCTCGTGTCCGGTGCCGCCTGCGACTACGCAGCCTCTAGCAGCACGGAACCTACCGGTACCGGTACCGTACTGCTGGATTGAGGCAAATAAACGCTTAAATTTGCTAAAGCGCATTAACGACAACGTGCGCGAGGGAGCCGTCGGTCATGACGTACGAAAAAAGGTGGGCTACTCCGGCTATCTGACACCTCCTGTTTGACGATGCACAAGTGCAGCCTCGTCAAAACAACAACAGCTTGATGCTAATGAACACGGCGGAGAATTAGCTAGAGCACATCGGTGACCTCGTGATGGACGACATGGTGCGCGAGAACTCCGTTGGCTACGACTGAGACAATATTCCGGGAGGTCACGACATTTTTGGTCACGATAATGTAAATGGCTGAATCTGGGTTCACATGTTAGAGACCAACCCTCTGATGCTAAATATGTCGGTCTGCCTGCGCCAAGTGGTTGCGTTTTCTAGATTGGCTACATAAAATAGATGCTGATATGTACCTGCTGATGAATATACTGATTATCTGGAAACATTGATACCTATTAATTATACAACAATAACCAGACGGTTACTTAATTAAATACTTAAATATACCTAAAGTTATATCTGTAACCTAAATCGCCTATAACTACTAAATTCAACCAAAGATTTGTTCAGTTTTTATATTGCTAGGCAAGTATGTATTGATACTTTCATGCTTCGTAATTTGCATCCATTTACCTTATCATATGTATTTTTTGTCACCATAACTACTTTTTCAGGCGCCTTATCTAAGTAACGCGACCACTTGGAACAGGCAGACATTTACGTTCAGAGGGTTGTACTTTATCCCGTGAACCCAGTTTCAGCCATTTACGTTATCATTACCATTTTTGTCGCGACCTCCTAGTCTGCAAGGTAAGCACTCCGGCTGCTCGGCGCCTCGTGTCTGCTGTCGCACGTGGCCAATACTCTTTGTAATTTCGTTCTGGATGACGTAATAATTGGAGGAGCTTTGGCTAGTGATGGTTTGTCTTATTTTTGACCTAGCTACAACGTTCCTGTTCATCGGCTGATCCTAGCAGATAATATACCTATAATATAAGACGAGATATATATAAACCATAATTCGATCAGATCGATGCTGAATGTAGTTTGGTGTCGGCAGGTTAAGGACGCGCTGCTGAGGCGGCACCGCCACCAGCACGAGCGGCGCACACACAACGTGTCGCGCCTGCCGCTCATCCGCTCGCTCGCCGACATCGGCCGCAATCATTCCTCCTGCAAAAGTATGAATTTCTTCCGATTATGTCATCTTTTATCCTCACGCATTAAACACCCAACTCTTTGCCACAAGATTTGTTGCTAGATTAGGATAATTAAGATTATAAAAGTTTGGTCTGATCTTCAGATCTTCAGGAAACCTTTGAGCCATTTTCTTTCTTCTATTTCTGATTTACTTCACTATTGATCAAGCGAAACCGCCTATAATTATTAAACATTCCTACTGAAGCCAGAAATAAACATAAATAGCGACTCTATGGTAACGGATTATTTTTTGGAGAGAACGCGGGTGACGCACGAGGTATGTTTAATGAAACACAGATGGATCCTAATCCTTGTTGCCTCGGATGTTGCGTACAGACTTCCAGGCGAGTAGTCCACGGCAGCAGAGCTGCAGGGAGGGTCTCTCCGCTCACACCGCTTTGCTGCGCGCGGCCGACGCGAGGGGCTCCTATCTCGCCGTGCCAGGTACCAGTTGCCGGGCCCCGCACCGCACCCGCCTGCCCTGGTGGCTCTCGTCACAGATCACCGCTGGAAACTCCACGTGTTGTGTCTCACTTGCTAGTACGTCGGTCACGCGTCGCTAGCGTTCACCCAACTCGTTCGTCGCTGCGGCAATGCTACGCCAACTCTTTCCACCCTTTGAAATTGAGCCTACACGTGTGTTCGTCAACTGTGCGCTATATGTTAATAGCTTAAGTTTCCTATGTGCTAGATTCACACTTAGAGCTGTAAATTCGCATAGATTTGTATCAGTACTTTACCTAATCCTTCAGTGTGGTTTATAAACTAAAAACGAAGTGGGGGCGAAGGTAGACCATTCTATTTCCAGTAATATTTATTCCGAAAATAAAAGGATTCGGGCACCCACGGCGTTCCATTAGGTTGGGACGTCGGCGCTCGTTCAGTTGAGCGACGCGAGCGACTAGCGGGAGAATCGACGAAGCGTGAAACTGTAGCGTGAGTTGTCTTCCAGTGGACGAGGCGGCGGCGGCGGCGGCGACGGCCCCGCAGCCCCGCAACGAATCCGCCCGCTTCCTCGGCCTTCCGGGTAACACCTCACCGCGCCTTCTTTCCATCTTCTCTCTTGCGTTCACTTCTGCATCCTTTCCAATCGATTTACTTCATTCTGCCGTTTACGTTTCATTTAGCCGGATACTGGCCGTTTTGGTGTTGTTTTTCTTTCAGCGATATTTTTGTTAGTGCGTCCGGATTCCGCCCTTCACAAGGATATCATAATTTATGTTGTAGCTATGTAAACTATTCGCTTCAAATAATTTGCTCCTGGGTCTGCTTGTACGCGGTACGTTCTTCGGCCTGTAATTGGGATTCATATATTGTGTTTGCGATCCCACCGTTCATTCCTTACAGCAATGTTTATCGTCTATGCTGCACATTTCACCAGTAATGTAGATTTCAATTGTGCGTACTTCATTAATTGTGTTATTATTTTCCTAATCGTATCTCCTAGATAACATGTGTGTACAGTTGTTTTTTTATTTCGGCACACTTTCGGTTGGAGAAATGGTTTCGAATTCTTTGACTATTCTGATTTATTTAATAATTTGTAATTTGTTAGAATAAAGTAGCTGTCAAAGAGATAAGACGTCAATTTTGGAAAAAAATATATTATTGTAATTATTTTAATAGAATCTTAGTTTATTTAGACGTATTTTATGCTTTTTGGCAACAAAAAAAAATGTAGATATCCAAGTGTAATCATATGGACGACCAACTGGAGTTGGCATCAACCCACATTAGCTCTTCAGCTTCACATTCGGCGTCACTATCAGAACACACCCAGTACAATCGGACAGTTCCTGCAGTCAGCCCCAGAGACTACGATGGAAATCCAAATAGCCCGTCCATACTCGAAAATGGCTCAAGTATCTACGCTTCAGCACACTCAGCTCCGCCGGCGACAACCAGTAACACAGACGGCAGAACTCCATTCATTTGCCCACACTGTCCATGCACTTCCACAGCCCCTCGTAGCTTTAAAGGCTTAAAGGGCTTACGCATTCACCACAGCAGAGCCCATCCGAACTTATCTCTAAATCGTCCGGAATTAATCCAAACACAGCAAACACAGCCAACTTCATCAGAAGGATTCAACAAACATCTAGCAGATTATAAGCAAAACATTCGCGTCCTGCGCCGAATTCCAAAAGGAGCACGACCAGCAGCAGCTGACAAACTAAGCAGCGTGATACGAGGATGTATTAACAAAAATGATTTAAATGCATGGAAGGAATTAATGTACTTCGCATATAACGCATTTCGTGTACCTGATCTGAACCCAACAAATATATCTTTGGTGTCTAAAATAAAAGCCAATCTGTTGACACCAAATGAGAGAACCATTTCTCAATCGAGTATAAAGCACAAAAGCTCACTCGCAAAGCGCGTTGAAGCGAAATGCAGCGATGGAGATGTTCGAGGTGCCGTACGACTACTCTCATCTTCAGATGACCTCGCGCCACAGGACGACGTTATATTTGAAAAATTGAAGTTGAAACATCCAATCTCACTCCATGAATCAATTTTCCCGCCACCATCCACCGATTCTACTGACTGCCTAGCCGTATCTGATTCGAAGGTCTACGACGCCATATCTAGTTTCGCACCCGGTTCCGCCTCAGGAATTGATGGAATCAGACCACAACACCTGAAGGATCTGACAAGTCCCTCTGCCGGCGAAGCAGGACAAAGACTGATTTCTTCAATAACAGCTCTATGCAATTTAATGCTGTCTGGTAAAGTGATCAGCGAAGCATGTGAATTTTTGTATGGCGCTAACTTAATAGCTCTTAAGAAGAAAGACGGTGGGATCAGACCTATTGCCATTGGAAATGTGTATCGCCGTCTCACCGCCAAACTAGCATGCACTTCTATAAAAGATTTCGCAGGGCCTCACTTCCAGCCTTTACAGCTCGGTTTCGCCACCAAGCGTGGTTGCGAAGCTGCAATCCACGCAGTAAGAACCTACATCGATACAAACCAGAATTCAAACAAAGTTGTTTTATAAGTTGATTTAAAAAATGCATTCAATTCTGTTCACAGGGATACATTGCTAAGTGAAGTTAACGAAGTGACGCCCAAGCTTTATCCGTTCCTATCGCAGTGCTACTCAGCTCCCTCTCTCTTGTTTTTCGGCAGCCAAACCATCTCATCCCAGGTTGGAGCACAACAAGGAGACCCTCTGGGCCCTCTTATTTTTAGTCTTTCCATACACCCCATCATAAAGAAAATTACTTCCGAACTAAATGTCTGGTATTTGGATGACGGCACGTTGGCCGGGGACCCAGATACCGTAATGTGTGATCTTGAAATACTTATTTCGGAATTTGCAAAACTAGGTCTGGAAATGAACGCTCAAAAAAGTGAATTATATTTTTGCTCAACTCACGACACCAACATCGTTGATCATTTTAATAATATTGCTCCGGGAATAAACGTAGCGACCAAAGGTTTGACTCTACTAGGTTCACCGATCACATTAAACTCTGCTAAGTCTATCCTCAATAAAAAGAAGGAGGAAATTACTTTAATGTCCGAACGTGTCAAAACACTAAATTCTCATACAGGATATTATCTGCTCAAAAATTGTTTTTATATTCCCAAATTAACTTACACAATACGTACTACACCAATATGGAAATTTCAAGAGTTTATTGATTACATGGACTCGGTCTCCAAAGATTCTCTTCAGGCAATTATAAATATACATTTCAATAATGAACAGTGGACACAAGCGACTTTACCAATAAAATCTGGCGGAATAGGCATCCGGAAAATAAACGACATAGTACTCCCTGCTTTCCTGGCGTCGGCTCATGGCGTCTCACACTTAGTCTCTAACATGTTAAAATTTACTGGAGACGTGTGTGAGATTAGCCATGTCAACGATGCTTTGAAGGCTTGGAATTTGCTTTGTCCCAATACGACGTTACCGCCCCTGCCTTTTGTCCAAAAAAAATGGGACACCATTAATATAAACCGAATAATAGCAACAATTGAACACGATACACAGGCGGAAGAAGCACGATTCAAGGCGGCCTGCGCACCAGAATCGGGTGCATGGCTACACGCCCTTCCTTCCTCGAAAATAGGTACAGCTCTGGATAACAATACATTTCGGATCTGCGTAGGACTGAGACTCGGTTGCGACATTGTCCAACCACACAAATGTGTATGCGGCGCTGCAGTTGAACACAATGGTCGACACCCCCTTAGCTGCTATAAGAGCGCCGGTAGACACTCACGTCACCATGCATTGAATGAAATTATAAAACGAGCATTAACTTCGGCCCACGTGCCATCTATCCTGGAGCCCTGTCTCAGCAGAGAGGATGGCAAGCGCCCAGACGGGATGACCTTGATCCCCTGGTCACACGGTATGGCTCTCGTCTGGGATGCTACCTGCGTCGACACGCTCGCGGCTTCACATATTAGGTCAACCGCAGGGACCGCGGGGTCTGCCAGTGAGACAGCGGCTAGAGCCAAAATCTCCAAATACCAGGCAATCATTAGCCAAAATTATAACTTCATCCCATTCGCAGTAGAAACTTTAGGTCCCGTTTGCGCAGCCGGAAAGCAATTGTTGAGCGAGCTGGGCAAGAGGCTGCGCGAATCGTCTGGGGACAGCCGAGCCGGGTCGTTCCTCCTCCAACGCATCAGTCTGGCTGTCCAGAGGGGGAACGCAGCGAGCGTTATGGGGGCCTTCCCGCACTCGGTGCCCATGGATGAGATTTTTTATCTCGTCTGATGGGCACCAGGGTTGTCGGGGGCCCCCGGCACTGCTGCAATCCCGTCTCGACTGCTCCTGGACGGTTTTTATTTTAGCTAGTACGTATTTAATTCTTGTTTTTGATATAGTTTTTATTAAGATTCGCAAATTTGTTTTAATTCATCTACGTGGTTTGAACTATTTAATCGCTTGAAGCTAGTTCATTGTGTTAATTGCGTAAGAATAAACGGATATTTCAATCCGCTCATCTTCTTCAACCCGAAGTGAAACTGCTGTAAGTGTACCAACTTTGCTTAGTTAACCTTGTAGACGGTATTTTAATATTTATTTATTTATTTATTTATTTCGCAATAACAAGGTTTTGTACATGCAAGAAATGCAAAGTAGGTATTGTTGAAACATAAAATTTCAGATGCGGGTAGCGGTGTCACTTCACATTTTCTAGGTTGTGGCTGAAAGGCTATCGAACTAGGCGGTGTCGCCTGTATCTCGACTAATCCTTTTGTGTGCAATGAGCGGCACTTCTTTAAATATAATATCCAAGCATTTATAGATAAAAATAAAATAAAATAGGATAGTCCCCCCACCATACGATACATATATTAAATTATATAAATAAATATATATAGATATGAAGTTGTAAATTATAATTATATAAAATAGGTATTAGTTTGTTTGCACATTCCTTATTACTTTTTAAACTTTTATTTTTTGTTTTGTTTACGTAGCTGATTGTTAAAAAAAAAACACAGAACACAATAATATAAAATGTTGTTGTTTTTTTTTTTTTAAACGTTATTAAGATAAATCTTAATTAAGGGTTGTAGGCTATCTCATTTTACATTTGATCGCATGTTCGCATCTATCAATGTCTTTGTGAACTAGCCATTTTACCACCGTTCTCTTGAAAGAGTGAATGCTTTTTATTTGGGCCCAGTTATCGCAGGAATTGTAAATTCTTGGTGCGATAAAAATGTGACTCCGATGCGCGAAAGCAGTTCGACACTGAGGAGCGCGTACCAACTTGGCAATTCTCGTGGAATGACTGTGACTTGGCAGAACGTGAAGATGTGATTTTTTGTGAAAGTTAACAAGAGCTGTCTGCATGAAGATTTGACGGACACTGAGAAGGCCGGATTCTTTAAAAAGTTTTTGGCTTGGATATCTGTAGGTTTTTTTAAATGTTACCCTAATTATAGATTTTTGAGCTTTAAACAGAGGATCCAATACAGTTTTTGTTGCGCCTCCCCATGCCAAAATACCATATCGGATTGTGTTTTGTACTAGGGCATAGTATACCAATTTGAGATGTTTCAGCTTCAGTATATCTCGTATCTGTTTAAAGAAAAAAATAAATTTTCGTAATCTTGAAGTTATTTTATCGATGTGAGCACGCCAAGTGAGTCTATTATCGATCAGGATTCCCAGATATTTTATAGTGTCAACTGATTTGATCAAAGGGCAACGACAATTGTGAGTGATGTGGCAATTTGTATGCATTTTTATATTTGTTTCCTTTGGAAGGCTCCTTTTAGTAATGCCATAGTACATGCAGCTAGTTTTATTTATGTTAAGCGTCAAGAGGTTAGTGTCATACCATTTTTTTGCGATTGAAAGTCCCAATTCAGCAGAGTTTTCAGTTTGTTCCCAAGTTTTCCCGCGGAATAGCAAGACGGTGTCATCCGCAAATGCAATTATCTCTCCTTCCATTAATTCTAGGTCGCAGAGTTCATTGACGTATATTTGGAAAAGTATAGGACCTAAAACACTACCTTGAGGCACCCCAAACAAAACACTGCATTCGTCACTCAACATTTCGCCAGATTTAGTAGAAAGTGTTCTTCCGGTGAGATAATCCTTAAAAAAGGCAAGAGCAATCCCCCTAATCCCTAGCACTTCCAGTTTTCGCAGCAACATTTTGTGGGAAACAGAATCGAAAGCTTTTTGTATGTCTAGGTAGATGCCAATACAGTTTTTTCCTGAGTCTAGCGTTTCAACAATATATTTGGTTAATGTTTCCAGAGCATCCTCGGTGCTAGTTTTAGCTTTGAAACCATATTGCCGCTTAGAAATTATATCATGTTTATTTAAAAAGAAAACTAGACGAGATTTAACAATTTTTTCCAAAATTTTAGATATAGTACTTAGCAAGGCGATTGGACGATAATTTCCACAGTTTGAAGCATCTCCTGATTTATAAATCGGTACTATGATTGCTCTTTTTAAACAATTGGGGAAAGTGCCCTGCTCCAGGCAAAGATTGAATATATGGGTTAGGGGTCCTAGTAGTTCGTCTTGAAGTCGTCTTAAAAAACTGATGCTGATTTTGTCGGAGCCAGGTGCAGATGAAGTTTTTACATCGTTCATAAATTTATGAACTTCGTCTATTGAGGTTGGGGACATAAATATTGTCTCATCTATAGTTTTGATGGGTCTGAAGCTATGTACTAGTTGTTGTTCACTAGTGTTCAAAGAATTTAGCATTTCCTGCGCTAGTTTGTCTCCAACTGTTGAAAAGTATGTGTTTAATGTATTTAGTTTTTCTTTAAGTGAGCTGTTATTGGAAGGAGTTTTTATTGGTGCTAAGTTGGTATATTTTTGGGTGGTAGTATGAGTCATTTCTTTGACGTGACGCCAAATCTTCTTAGTATCGCTTCCCGATTCTTCTACTTTCTGGCTATAATAAAGGTTATAAGCGGTTGTGATTGATTTTTTAGTTAGGTTTCTATATCTAATATAAGTTGTTTTAATTTCCAAATCATCAGGATTCAGGCGATGTCTCATATGTAGACAGTCTCTACGTTGCATGCATTTAATTAATCCAGGATGAATCCAAGGTTTTAAGTTGTTATATTTTTGTTTCCTTTTAGTGTTTGTTATGATGTGACTTTTAGTTACAGTGTTTAGTTCCTTGATAAATGTTTCCATTGCATCGTTAGCTGATTTGAACTGCAGCAAAATGTTCCAGTTTTGTTTGGCAAGGTCTCCTCTAATTGCATCATAGTTGTATTTTATTTGTATATCCTTTTGCAAGGTCTTTGGAAAATTATGATTGAGTCCTAAAATAGCTAGATCGTGGTCTGTCAGGTCTGTTGGGCAAACCAAGGCTACCAATTTCTTATTTTTAGAATTTAGCATAATGTGATCAAGACACGAGTTTTTTCTTGTTGGTAAATTTATGGCTGGTGAAAGAGCATGTTCTGCAAGTAGATTTAAATAGTCTTGCGATGATTTATCCTTACTATTTAGAATATCAATGTTTAGGTCACCTGTTACCAAAGTAGTTGAACGATTTGAGTAATTGATAAGTATTTGGTCAAGTGAGAGCAGAAAAGGGGTTATGTTGTGGTATGACGGAGACCTGTAAATAGCAATTAACGTTATATTTTCTACTTTCAATACTAAACAGTTGGCATCTTTGACGTCAGGTTCACAGACACTAGTTTGCAGGTTGTTTTTGGTATATACAATAACACCATCATTTTGCAAAGGGTTGTTAAGTGTGTGGTAGGCATTATAGCCATCCATGTGTTTAGGTTCATATCCTTCTGGAATCCAGCATTCTGTCAGTACAATTATATCGAATAAGACATCCAATCGTCGAAGAAGTACCAGAAGCGTGTTGTAATTACAATTTACGCTCCTAATGTTGATTGTAATCATTTTCAGAGCATAGTCATTCAAATGCGACTTGCATTCTTCTGGGGACTTTACAGACAGAGTGTGTATTAATTGAGAGCTGTCTAGCTCATCTCCTATTGTGTCTAAATCGCCTTTAAAATCGTTAATCTATCAAGAAAGTGAAGTAAGCTATAAGCCTGTATGAGTATTGTAAGGAACACGTTTTTGAATAGTATTGTTAAGTGTAAGTGCTTTAGATGACATTTAAAGTTTTCGTTTTGAAATAAGGTACATGGACAGGAATAGATATTTATATATATTGATTTTGAACATACAGAAATACTTGAATAAGAAACGGTTATAATACAAAGTAATAAAATGAAATCAGTGAGTGCATTGACATATTTTTCCGTGATAGGTAGTCACAGATTATCCAGGCCTGTCACGGTCTTAATTGTAATGCGCTTAGAACCTTCTTCTTTGCGCAGGAAGACCTGGTTATTTCTGGCCCATACAAAACGGTATTTCTTTTCCTGTCCTACCTTTTTGGCCTGTGCTAGCAAATATTTACATCTTAACGTGAGGCGTTCCGAAACGAAGATGTTGTTCTGGCGGCTACCAATTCCTAAAGAACTCGAAGTGAGACCGCTACTTGCATCCTTACAAGATTTATTGTATTTGACAACATGTGAGAGAATCTTGTCCTTGGTGGTTTTGCCGTCCGTAGTGACGATTATTGCGCTAGGCATGCTCTTGTTGGATGTAGACTCGCGACATATTTTTGTGATACATGTGTCTTCGATATCGCATTGTACTGCATTCAATATTTTTCTGAATGTCTGTAGCTCGTCTTGACCATTTTCGACTCCTCGTATTTCAATGCAGTTTGCGCAGTTATCATAGTAATCATTCATGTCCATCTTGTGCTCAATTTGCTCCACACGCTGTTTTAGTGAAGCATTTTCACACTTGAGCGTCTCCAGTTCGCTTTTTACCAGTTCCATAAGGCATGCATATTATGCAGATTTTTTATAAAAAACGATTTAAGTTTAGAATTCTAACTGTGTTCACTTGTGAAAATTATTCAAGAGGAATAAAATTACGAAAAAATGTGTTCATATATATTTTGGTAAAAAAAAACTGATGGTCAACGGTCTTAACTTCCTACGAGCTCAGATATCGCTGAGCTTCAGTGGTCATTACCCTTCTCGTTTGCCAAAAAAAAGTACCTGCATCCTTAATATCTTACCCCTATTTTTTTTAAACCGATGGAACATACAAGTTCTAGAGTGAATACGACGCACCTGCAAACATTGTACGTAAAGGACGCCCACGGCTCGTTGGATAGACGACCTATGCTGCTGACGGTAGCTGGATGAGCGGGGTAAGGGATCGGAATGGCGCCTGTTGGATAGCAAAGGCTAGTTCCCGGTCTAGATATTGATTCTCAGTTTCTTGTATTCTAGATGGACGTGACTTTTAAAAGTGTTTGACTTAAAAGTTTCTTGAGAAGGAAGTCAGACCTACAATTCAAAACAAATTCAAATTCACACAAACACTGAAATTAGTTTGAAATCGATTGGAGCAAACAAATATATAAACAGAAAATAAAGCAAGTTAGTAAAATCGTGTTAAAAACAGCATGCCTTAAACGTTAGGATCTGCAATAATGAAAGTAAAGATCTTACTCCATTATAATTACCGTGAGTCTCCAGTCCGAAATTATACAACTTTTTGTGGGCTTTCTAATACAAAATGGAAACAAAGTATTCAGGAAAGCGAAAATAGCCATAACAACACAGCCTCCATGTGTATTGATTGCACTAATGCCCGCGGGACGACCCTTAGGCGGTGGGGGCGGCGGCGGCGGTGGCGGCGAGGACGGCATGGTGAAGTCGCCGAGCAGCGTGTCCATGCGCCGCGACCACAGCAGCGGCGAGCTGCCGGCCAACGGCGAGGCGGCGACACACCGCGCCAACACGCCCTTTATGCGCAAGATCCCGCCCGGCGCCGAGGCCTCCAACATCCTCGTGGGCGAGGTGGACTTCCTCGACAAGACGCTCGCCGCCTTCGTGCGGCTCCGCTGCGCCACCATCATGGGCGATCTCACCGAGGTACCTATCACTTGCCTCCGATCACGTTCACTAGTCGTTTATCACCATGTAACGGAATTGTTTGCTGTTGAAGTAGGAGCATGAATGCTTCCGGATATGTTCGGCAAAACCATTGATATCATCTACGGATTATTGAGATCTGTGATATCGTAATTTCATTACTTCGCTTATTTATTTTATTTTTATTTTATTTTTATTTTATTTTTATTTTATTTTATTCGGGAAATATACAGTTTTACAAATAAACATAGAAAAGAGCATAAAGAAAATGACATAGAACCAATGAAATTTCCACATAAAAATAATATCATATAAAGATGGCGTTCAACATAAGACAGTAAAAAATAATAATAATCGAAATTAACAAAAGTTCAAAATAAAACAATTTTCAAAACAGATTACACAGTTAGGAAACACAAAACATTATATTCATAACAGAAGCTTATACATATTCAAAGCTAAACCTAGTTAAATAGAAACAAAACCCTAAATTATGCATCAAATATGAAAATATATATATATATAAACAAAGAAGAAAAAAAAAATCCTTAGTGCTTAATATATTTCACAACATCTTTAAACATAGTTTTTTAAATTGATGTAAAGAACATTGTAAAATATCTATATCTGCATATTTATCATTATAAATTTTACAACTACGTTTTAAAAATGCGTTCCCACAATAATTGCATCGAGATTTTGGAATTAAAAATAAGTCTCGTGAGCGAGTGTTTTGCATAGGACACCTGAAATTTATTGAACCTAATAAGTAGGGAGATTCGACAAAACCATTAATAATTTTATGTAAGAATACGATGTCTTTTACCTCTCGTCGTTTTGCTAAGGAGTGAAGAGAAACGATCACCTGATCGTTAGTCGATTCATCATAGTGAGTTCGGTAGCGTACATATTTCCTAAATTTATTTTGCACTTTTTCGATTTCATTGATATATATTGAATAATGTGGATTCCAGACTACTGATGCATATTCGAGATGAGGTCTGACGTGAGCAAAATAAAGTAGATTGAATGTGGAAGGATTTTTGAACACAGAACACGTACGAAAAATAAAACCTAGCATTCTCAATGCTTTGCTAGTTATATACTCGACATGAGTTTTAAAAGTTAATTTATTATCTAGAAATACTCCTAAATCGCGGATCTCGTCAACCCTTTTAAGTGATTTATTGTAAATATTGTAGTTATAGTTCAATAAATGTTTCTTACGGGTAAATGATATAACGCAGCATTTATCGACATTTAGTTGTAGGAAATTATCTTTACAGTACTTACCCAGCCGATTTAGATCATGTTGGAGTTCATGGCAATCTTGGTTATCAGTAATTACTTTAAAGATTTTTGCATCGTCAGCGTATAGAAGAAATTTAGAGGTATGTATAAAGTAAATGACGTCATTAATAAATATATTAAACATTAGGGGGCCCAAATGGGACCCCTGAGGGACCCCAGATGTGACGGGTACAAAAGAAGAACAGAATCCACTAACTGTCACTGCTTGAGAGCGATTTTCCAAATATGACGTCAGCCAACGAAGCAGATCGCCGTGAATACCGAACAGTTCAATTTTTCGAATTAAGAGTCCATGTGGTATTTTATCAAAACATTTGGAGTAGTCTGTATAAACTACATCCACCTGACGGTGTTGATCCATGGCTTTTAGTGCCATATCCACGAATTCGCACAAATTAGTCTCTGTGGATGTGGATTATGTTATGGTACTTCACTTCACGATCGTGATCACGTCGGGGTCTCCACTTTAGCGGGATGGAATGTCGACTCACTAGGCCGGAGTGAAACGCGTGCGTTCTGGTAGAAGTAGTGTGAGTGTGGTGCATGCTATGTGCCGGCACAGTACCTACCGTCATATGTACTTAAATATTTTTTGTGACGATTTATTTGATTTATATTATATTATACGATTTATTATTTTTCTGTTCACTGTTGTCTGTACCACGGAGAATGCTCTTCGGAGCTACATAACGCTATCCCTGTATCCCCAATCTAGCATCGTTGTATGCGCAACAGGCAGAGAATTAACCCGTTCCTCCAACTACCTAATCTTTTAAATCTGGCACCTGGCCGGTCGGCATGGTTTCCGCAGCCCCTTATAATGTTTGAAACCCTATTGTGTTTGCCGGGCAGCTCTGAGGTAAGGACCTTGCGTTACCCACAGGTAGTGCTTTACATAAAAAGAATCGTCCGTGTTTTCCATCCATTTGAATATAACCGTGCACTATATCCCTTTGCATAGTATATTATAGCGACTGGTTCCCATTAGGTGTATTGCACTAGTATCATTACATTTATACTAGCCATCTATATCCAGTAACAAAAAATAATAAGATTTCCTTCATATAACTTCTGAAAGGATATCTGGTGGCACTCAATTTAAATAAAATTGTAAAATCGCTTCTAAAACGAGTCGGCCTAACTACTTGATATTTGAACCTATTTGTAATAAATCTAATATAATGCGGCCGCCTCCATCGTCCAGGTGCCGGTGCCGACGAGATTTCTGTTCGTCCTGCTGGGGCCCCCGCCGACCAACGGCAACACGAGCTTCCACGAGATAGGGCGCGCGATGGCGACGCTCATGTCCGACGAGATCTTCCACGAGGTGGCGTACCGCGCGCGCCACCGCGACCACCTCCTCGCCGCCGTCGACGAGTTCCTCGACGCGGTCACAGTGCTGCCCCCGGGCGAGTGGGACCCCTCCATCCGCATCGAGCCCCCGGCGGCGGTGCCCTCGCAGGACCCGCGCAAGCGCCCGCCCGACCCCGCCAAGGACGAACCCGACGAGGAGGAGGAGGAGCAGCGGCAGAGGGAGGAGGCGGGCCTCTCGCGGACTGGCGCCCTCTTCGGGGGCCTCCGCAACGACCTCAAGCGGAAAATGCCCTGGTACTGGTCCGACTTCAAGGACGCGCTCGCGATCCAGTGCGTCGCGTCGTGGATCTTCCTGTACTTCGCGTGCCTCTCGCCAATCATCACGTTCGGCGGGCTGCTCGGCGAGGCGACCGGCCGCAACATGGCGGCGATGGAGTCGCTCGTGTCGGGCTTCGTGTGCGGGATGGGCTACGGCTTCTTCTCGGGCCAGCCGCTCACGATCCTCGGCTCGACGGGGCCGGTGCTCGTGTTCGAAACGATCGTCTTCGAGTTCTGCAAGCAGGCCGGCTGGAACTACATGTCTTTTCGGCTGTGCATCGGAACGTGGATCGCTGTCATCTTGATCATCCTGGTTGCGATAGACGCAAGCGCGCTCGTCTGCTATATTACGAGGTTCACCGAAGAGAACTTCGCCACTTTGATCGCATTCATATTTATATACAAGGTAAAACCCTTTGTCAATAAAAATATTGCATCTTTGCCCAAGATATGTATTGATAGCAGCAAATGACCAACTGTGAATCAGATATTCATCTTCACTGGCTTAAGAAATGCTGTTCTTCCAGCCTACGTTATTATGTTGTATCTAACTTTTACTTGATTTATGATAACTGAGAATGGTTTAAAGAGTCACTTATGAGCTTCTTGGCAAAAAAACATGTGTTGATTGCATATGACATTGAGCACACGATTCATGTTTTTTTATTTATATTTTCCAAATCTATACTATTTCCTAGCAACCATGGACGTTTCAGGCCGTCGAGAACGTGATTTCAATCGGCAAGAAGTTCCCAGTGAACACGCGCCCCAATGATGAGTTGAGCTACGAGTGTTACTGCACACCGACCAACTACTCACGAGTACCGGAGCAGTTCCACTGGTCCGGACTCAACAAGAGCTCTTGCCAGGTACACACATCACGTCACTTCGAAAGATATAACATCCACACGCTGGCAAAGCACAAATGAGGACTGGTCATGCCAAATACATTTTTGCTTTGTCTGCTCTAACATGGAAGTTGTCCAAAGTTAATTTTATGCCAGAATGATTAAGTTCTTCTCACTAAACAAGTGACTCGCTGTTGTTAACGAATTTTATATGCATGTAGAATCGACCGGGAAGCAAGGACACATTATTTGGAGGTACTTTAAGACCGGACTTGAATCACCAAACCGTACCGCGTATTGCGTCCACCAATTTCATTTCCACCATTCGTTCATTTATTACATGAGGCGTTCAGGGGGGGGCGACGAATTTTTCTCAATCTCACGTGGGGGAGAGGGGGAGTCTCAGCAAATATCACGTAATTTATTTTTCGATTTCGATTCGATCATTGCGAGACAAAAATATCTTCGCCTACAAGTATACTGAGGTTCAGTCGACTTACAAGTGTCCTTACAACGATCAGGAAATATTCAAACGCTGTCTCACAAATATCCGGAAGCTTACAAATTTCCCAGAAACTTATACATTTACAGATTTCAGAACTTTCCTATGATATCCAATTTCTTTCAATTGGAAGTTCACGAAATGGTCCCCTAACTTAATTAATTATATGTATGTTTCAGGAGTTTAACGGAACCCTGGTGGGCAGCGGCTGTGATACTAAAGTATATGTGCCTGACGTATTTCTGATGTCAATAATACTCTTTCTGGGAACCTTCGTTATCTCAATCATATTGAAAGACTTCAAGAATTCACTATTCTTTCCTTCAAAGGTAATTATACTATTAGTTATACGATTTCTGCACGCGAACGCGAATTAGTCTGAGACTAAAGAAGTCCGAAGACAAAGGCAACTGAGCTTATTTAAGTCAACAATCTTGACCACAGTTGTCCAAGTGTTCTCGGAGTCAAGGTTTGACTGTTCGCAGGTGCGGCAAATAATCAGCGATTTCTCGGTGATAATAGCGATTTTGTCGATGTCCTTCCTGGACTACGCAGTCGGCATCAACACTCCCAAGCTGGAGGTGCCGTCCGAGTTCAAGCCGACGCTGCCGACGCGCCAGTGGGTGATCACGCCGTTCAGCGGGAACCCGGCGTGGTCGGCGCTGGTGGCGGTGCTCCCCGCGCTGCTGGGCACCATCCTCATATTCATGGATCAGCAGATCTCGGCGGTTATCGTCAACCGCAAGGAGAACAAGCTGAAGAAAGGCTGCGGCTATCACCTCGACCTGTTCGTGCTGTCGATCCTCATTCAGATATGTTCGGTGATGGGCCTCCCGTGGTTCGTCGCTGCCACCGTCTTGAGCATCAATCACGTCAACTCTCTAAAGGTATGTATGTATACATATGTAGCAGCGAAATAGAATAATCCGACTCATAGTCGTATTCAGAGTGAACCTGACAAAACTTAGTACGGGATTAGAACCGGACTAATCATACCAAAACGGATTTAGTTCGACCTTAATACGTGTAATAAAGTTAGTCCGCCCACTCCGAAGACTGCTGCTAGTGATTTGGTTTATTCCCTAGATGTCGTATTCAGAGAGCGCACCTGTAAAAACTTAGTACGAGATTAGCATCGGGCTAACCATACAAAAACCGGCTTAGTCTGGCGGATTAATGTTAGTCCACCCAATCTGAATACAGCTGTATCAGTAGTATTCAGAGTGGGCGGAGTAACTTTAATACGGGAATTATCGCCGGACTAAATAGCATTATATATGGTTAGTCCGGTGTTAGCCCGCGTACTAAATTTTGACAGTTAATTCCGAATACGACTGTATGGATTTAGCCAATTCCCAGCATATAGAATTCTCAATATCTTATTAGTCTAACATTACCTATTCTAAAGACCTAAGATTAGTACTCAAGCAAATTGCATTTCTGCATTTCACAAAAATTAGGATTTCGCTTGGTTGCACCCGTAATCAAAGAGCATGTTTGAAGATATTTGTGCCTCTCGAAAAAGACCAAGAATGTCGCTCATGTTGTTGGTGTCGGTGTCGCAGGTGGAGTCGGAGTGCGCGGCGCCGGGCGAGAAGCCGCAGTTCCTGGGTGTGCGCGAGCAGCGCGCCACGCACATCCTCATCTTCCTCACGATCGGCTGCTCGGTGCTGCTCACGCCCGTGCTGCGCCACATCCCCATGCCGGTGCTCTTCGGCGTGTTCCTCTACATGGGCGCCGCCTCGCTCAAGGGCCTCCAGTTCTTCGACCGCATCCTCATCATGTTCATGCCGCAGAAGTACCAGCCCGACCACATGTTCCTGAGACAGGTACCACTTCTTGAGACACACTCAAAATTAATAATTTATAAACACATTGTGAGTTCGTGTATCTAGGAAGCATGTGATGGAAAGTGTGAAATGGACAATAAAAGAAGAGGGAGTAGTGGGAACCGAGTGAACAGCGCGATGAACTACTTAATGAAAAACGGAAAATTATTTAATAATAATAATAATAAATATTTATTTCACTGATTAAGCATGTTCGGTAAATGTACACGAATAATAAACAGAACAACAGGTTTCAGATAGTTTAGTAATGTAAGTAGGTATCGTGTTCATTGAAGAATATTTACGCCTACAGCTAGGATGGGGGGGGGTTCATAACGGTGTGCTAGTGGCTACACTTAAGTCTGAAAGCAAAACTTGGGTATGGCAGAAAAGGTATGAATTTTGAATAAATGCTGTAGAAATGCATAGCCTGAGGAAAGTTTTGCGGAGTGAGTGTACCGGACAAGTTCTGCAATAGCTGTGTTAGAGAGCAGTAGTGACAAATCCAAGAAAACATAGTGACGAGAATTGAGATGGTGGTATTGAGTGGTTTTGACACATATGGCGAATAATTGACGAAAGAATGACGAAACAGATTTACAGAGCGGAAATAAGCAGAATTGTCTTGCCTGGAAGACCAGGGGAACATATCAAAACCAGACTGACCAAAGTAAAGGTCAGGCACATTCATTCGTAGAACATCTATGACCAAATGTATGTTTGTAGAGGAAGCAAAATACAATAGTATGATGTGATCAAACTGTATGACGCTCTATCATTTCTACCTCCCCCTCCGGGGAAACAGCGTGAGACGGTATGTACCTATGTATGGAGGGATTTTGGTCGTTGAAACATTTCTTTTAGTGCTTATTCGTAATAATTGATAAAGATGTACTGAAATCATGCACACAGCCTCCCCTACACCCCTTCGAATAAAAAAATACCGTGTGTGTCGTGTGACAGGTGCCGCTCCGTCGCGTGCACGTGTTCACGGCGATCCAACTGGCGTGCCTCATCTGCCTGTGGCTCATCAAGTCGTTCTCCAGCACGTCCATCCTGTTCCCCCTCATGCTGGTCGTCATGATCGGCATCCGCAAGTCGCTCGAGCTGCTCTTCACGCGGCGCGAGCTCAAGATCCTCGACGACGTCATGCCCGAGATGAGCAAGCGACACGACGACGACCTGGCGCACTTCCACGACATTGAGGTGGGCTGGCATGCCAACTTGTTGGCCTTCTGCCGTCGGGGACGTTGACGACCGTAGCCTGCTCGTCACACTCGCCCGCTCCTTGTTTCTGTGAGTGGACTGTACTTTAGATTCGCCGGTTCACCTTTTACTTTTGACATCGAACTGTACTTTAGAATCATCCCTTTGTTGTTTGTTTTTGTGAGATCATGTTGGTTCCATTTGATAAGATTAAACCATTTTTGTTAGAACTTTTGTTTTAATTTCGACATCCTCAAAACCTGCATCGTCCTCCAGTTTTCCTTTGCTTGTTCATGTACATATTATTTCCGAAAATACATTTCAATTATTCCGTTAAGTTCAATTCAGCGGTAAGATGTTAAAACTTTTGTTCCTAATTAATTTAATTACATAAATACAGTGTTTAAAATAGTATACATTATGTTGAGACAAATTTCGAAAAATTGTACTTTAAGTTAATTAAAAAAAGTTATATAAGCAAAACTTTCACTACTACATAATTTAACAACTATTTGAAAATTAATATCTCACATGATATTATTAAAGCCATAGTTCACATAATAGACGTACTATGCTAGCAAATCAAGCTGCAAAATATACACAACTTATTACAAAAATACCCACACCAATACACAACATTATAAGCATTATGTTGAATACTGTAGGAACGTAGATAACAATTTAAGTGATTAATGAAGAATAATGAGCAAGACTCCCACGTGTAAGTAAAACTTCTGAAGTTCTAGCAATTGTTGACGTACGCACTGCGCATGCATGTAGAGTAACGAAGTACGATAAGGCGTTTTTGATTTGCGCGTTGGAGGCTCTGAAATCGGAAAAGTTTTTCGCCGGCCTAGAGCTGGCGAAAACCAACTATTGCCCAACCGTGCCTAAAAAGGTTTCACTTGAAATTACGAGATACCAAAATTAGGAAGAATTATTAAATATATTGCCGGAATAAAAAAAAACACCGGTAGCACTCCGGGAGTGCCGGCAGAAGTGAAAACTTTAGTATTAACGTTGTGTTTAATTATAAGTACAAAAATACTTTCATTTATGAGGTAGAATACAATGTTTATTTATTGCGCTATCGTACACAAATATGACAATTTACATGTTATTATTCATAATATTATATCGTTATTTATTTATATATTACATTAATTTTTATCTCTTAGAAAAATCAACTTTCATCCATAATTTCGACGACTTTTTCACCATCGTTATTACCAGAATCATCATCGCAAATTTCTAAAACTGATACAATCGGTTTATGATAGCTGAAGTAAGAAACAAACAGTTTTGATTCGAATCTATTGACAACTTCAATCTTACGCTTTTTCGATCAGCATCACGTGACCCTGACGCGAGTTTGGAAGTTTTTACCCATCCAACAAAAAGTGCTCAGCGCCTCTAAAGAAGTTTTCACTTCAATCTTACGCTTTTTCGATCAGCATCACGTGACCCTGACGCGAGTTTGGAAGTTTTTACCCATCCAACAAAAAGTGCTCAGCGCCGCTAAAGAAGTTTTCACTTCAAAAAAAACTGGAAAAGAATTCGACCGAGCCAAACATTTCCAGATCCTCAAGCAAAGCATTATTAGTACCATTGACCAAGGTCTCCGAACAAAAACCTATCTTCCACCCCGGTAGGCCCCTACTGCACCGCTCGCGAGAAACGTGGTATCTTGTAGGAGGCGGGCGTGACGCCGCCCTACGCCGACAACCTGAGCATCCCGCTCGTGAACGGCAGCGTGATGCGCATTCCGCTCGCCGCCATCAACATCAGCGAGGAGGTCAACAGGACCGCCATCTGGAGGCAGGTCAACGACGCCAACGGCGCCCGCGAACGCAAGACCAAGAAGAAGAACAAGAACTCCAGGTCGGTTCCGCAACACGGTTCGCATTCGCTCCTAGGGGCCACAGGCGCAGCCAGTCTATAGGTGCATGTGATGTTTCAATCGATGAGATTTTGGGAGATTCAATTGAGAATACTACAAAGTATTTGCAATTCACAATCCCGACTCGTTTTCTACCACACTGACTAACTTTTGACTAATCAAAGTCGACGATTTCGACATATTTCCCTCGATTTATCCAAGTGATGTTTAGTAAGGTAACGGTCTTGTAAAACTAAACCATGTGATGATGCAGCGGCAAGCACAAGAAGATATCAGCGCGCGAGGTGCAGAGCGAGGTGGAGGCGCGTCTCTCCACCATGGCCGAGGAGGAGGAGGAAGAGCCGGGCGCCAAGGTCAAGGACACACGCTTCTGAGCCGCCCCGCCACGTCCGCGCATGCCGCCCCCACCACACCCTGCCCGCACCTTACCAACACTCCTCGCATGATGCGCTCGTTCGTTGCAGACATGTGTACGAAACATTTACTACCTATCACGTGTTATTACTTAGAATTTTAACGCAAAACATTATTCTAGTTATCAAAAAAATTGTAACTGAGTAGGTACTAGTCATACCTATCCAAATTCAACCTGCTTTAAAAAAGAGCATCGTTTTCGCAGCTCCCCTGAAATTTAGAAAACCCATAGGCATCATCGGGCACCTTAATAGGTCCTGGCGTATGCCATATGCCGTTCTTCACATAAAAAACAATATTCAAAGGGCCTGGAGTAGTTTAGCCTGAGATGCTAAAAAATACTTGGTTCTCAGTCAGTCAAAATCCAAATAAGAGTGACCAGGCAATATCTATAGCTTCTCGAAAATAATTTACATAGGTACGTAGATATCTCCCAGTACCTTAGAACAAAAAAAAAGACCAACTTTTTGAAAGGAAGACTACAGTCTAAATTTGTTTAATCCGATTTTAAAAGTAAATGTTACTGAACGGCGGTTTATGGAATTATCTACAGACAACCATCTCATCCAACCATCCAATTATATTTAGGGATTGGAATGCTATCTGCCAGCCCTGTGGAATCTCACCCAAATAATTATGATCCAATACCTGACAAAAACCTCCATGAACCAAAATCATACCCTCCAATAATCTATATCCTACCATTCTACTCGTACCATAAAGCTACGGATTTCTTCTCGATCTTAATACAATCGATTCTAACATTAAATTGTGATTATATTTTTGACTCGTTCAAGGATAGTGTAAATAATAAACCCATGGTGCTGGAATCATTGCAAAGAATTAAACCTATAGCCTACATATACCTAAATTTCCTACCACCAATCTGGATTAAGTCGTATATACGGAACAATATAGCAAGTTCATAGAAATATATACAAAATCCATTAATACAAAAGCAACAAAATATTGCGCTGCCATTCATGGATGTAGTTTAGGCGTTACACAAAGTTTAGCACAGGATCATACTTTACAAAATCAAGCAAACTCGGTCCATACATTTTTATATCCTACTCATTTGAAATTAGAAATAATCGTCAATTTATTTTAAAAAAGGCGACGTTATATAAAGCAAAACTACAGCAGGTTTTCAGCAGGGCAATGCCTTCGGCCCAATTTTATACCTGCTATACATTGATGATTTACCCACATCAGGTGTTTCAATAGGTATTCACTAACGACACGGAAATACTTGTTAGCCATGAATAATTATAATCTAACATCGCCTGATCTATGCTCCAACCCAGTCTCAATTAATCATTGACCAGTGGCTAAAAATATGGCGTATTGTATCCATGGAACCCATGTCTGTAAAAGGTATTTTAACACGAACAGAGGCTGAACCGGCGTAAAATTTAAGGGGACTCGATCATTTCTGAAATTCTTTTACACATTTTCTCACATTATAGGACCGATTACCCCCCATATACTTGTCCACCCATTCCATTCCAATAAACTTTGGAACCCACAACCTTTAACTAAATAAAAACTTAGATTTGTCCTTAGACAGGACAGCGACTGACAGAAGGAGCATTCATAAGCGGAGGCAGCAGTGGGACTCGTCAATCTAGACGGAGACTCCAGCTGACTTAAAGATTATAAATAATACAATAGTTTAAGTAAGACAACGAATCCGTAATTACTGATGTTCCTTGCTACCTAATTAATGTAAGACAAGAACCGTGATATCGGCATTACCATGGTGAAAATAGACAAACCTGCCGAAAAATATCTCTACCTCAACATCAGGGTACTTACGCCCATATGGAACTTCTTGCATTCAGGTGCTATTAAGCCCTTAAGGCTTCATTTCAATATTATTATCTCACTCCCTAATGATATGAAATACCAAAAGGGCCCTAAACAAATACAAAAAGACAGCGAACACCTTATTTTCTTACCAATTGATGTTAAACATCTAAGATTTGAAAAAACGAAAAACAATTAATAAACATTTAGTCAATGTTTTGTGTTCTTAAGACTTAAGACTACAAAAATCTTAAGTAAACACATTAACATTGTCTAAGAACTAAAAAAGAGAATTTTTGTTCGTCAGAGTACACATTTCACAAGAGGCAATAAATAAATATAATAAAAAACTGCTGAATTTCCCACTGGAGTAAAAGTTTAAGATACCATACAAAAAAACTATAAATTAAAAATCAAACTATCCAAGCATGTAAATAATACATACCTACATTGTGTAAAATGCATGTCTCAATTCTTAGTCCTAGATAGACAATGTAATATTTGATGTTTGTGATTTATAAATGTTTCGTAGTGATATAGCTTATAATTTACACATACATGTTTATTTTATTTGTGCAATTCAATAAAAATACAACTGGATCTCTAGCTTTGGGCTTTGTAAATAGTAATTAGAAAAAATTTTGAAAATACAAATGGTAAAATAAATGTAAAGGTACAGCATACGTGATAATGGTATGCATACGTGATAATGTTTAGAACATATGTAAATGACTTAACAGAAGATACACAAACTCACTTAGTTTTGGGTGATCAATTACAGAGTGGATTGTTCAAAAGAAGGGAGTCGTGGGGATCCGGACTGAAGAAAACCGACTCTCAAAAAAG
This sequence comes from Incurvaria masculella, assembly GCA_946894095.1. NCBI lineage: Eukaryota > Metazoa > Arthropoda > Insecta > Lepidoptera > Incurvariidae > Incurvaria > Incurvaria masculella. The sequence continues at coordinate 24,374,253 of OX335645.2, read as the reverse complement.
CGCCGCCCCATCCGCCGAAACATCTGTATGAAGGAGGCCACCTAGCCTGAACACAGCCTAAACTCAATCTAATCTAGGACATTCTGAACACAAGTCAAACCAATGAATTCACAAATTCTCAAGAATAGGTGTCGAGCAACAATGACACGAGCATTATTGGCTCAGATTAATGTATTGTAATCTGTGTTATTAGCAATGAGTCGTAGTTACCTGAAGAACTTTCCAAATTGTATAAAGTAACAAAAGATAGTATGCATCAACTCGGAATTACAGATGCAGCTTTCGATTCTGGTTTGGAGCAAAAACCGGCCAAGTGCGAGTCGGACTTGCACTCGAAGGGTTCCGTACCATCGTAAAAGATTTTTCACAAAAAAATCACGTTTTTTGTATGGGGGCCCCCTTTAATTTTAATTATTTTTTAATTTTACCTATTTGTTGTTATAGCGGCAAAATAAATACACACTCTGTGAAAATTTCAGCTGTCTTATCTGTAATGGTTACTGAGATACAGCCCTGTGACAGACGGACGGACGGACGGACGGACGGACAGCGGAGGCTTAGTAATAGGGTTCCGTTTTCACCCTTTGGGTACGGAACCCTAAAAATTTAAAACACAAGAACCAAAATGTCCCCCGCTCGAGGTACTCTAAAGTCAGTTTATTCCAGAATACAAGCCAGTTGAAGTGTGCTAGCTAACAGTACATAACCAAGAGAGATATTGAGACAAGAGAGATCGAAACTCATTCGCATGGCGGCAGGGTTAATGTAAATTCACTGAGTGTAATTAGTGCGCTTACGATGTCAGGCGCGCAACATAGAATGTTCGTTGCACTAAATAGCGTCCTGTGAAGTTCGAACGTGTCGTTGGAACTCGATAGCATCAGTAGTGAGCGTATTCGTGAGCGAACTTTCTGGCCGGCGCTAACGTCAATGTAAGTAAAAGTGGCTTCGTCGCGTCGTCGTCTAGAGTTTCGGTTACCACTCCCGTCCTTCCTTACACGCTGACCTCAGCACTCAAGTCTTATAGTCCTGCAACAACTGCGGCAGACAAACAGACGGACAAAACTGTATCGGTTTGGTTACTGCACACCGCTGGCGCTCGGAAGTGGAAGCAATCGGCTCCCGCCGGAGACTGTGTTCGGTTTATGCATAAAATATGCACAAGTCTCGTTGGTCATAGCGACAGTATGACCAATATTATATTATCTATGAATATGACGAGCCAGATTGTGCCCCCCCCCCCCCCCCATATTGTTTGGAAACTGTCATTCATTCATATATTAGGGCCTAATCCTCAAATATTGGACACATTGTATTTTTATTTTATGGTTAGTTCCGCATTTTTACCTCATTCTGTGCCATCCAAAACATTAAGTGACAACATAGATGGTTCAAAATCAATATTCAAATTAATTCATTTGCAAATAGTTACAACAGGATTAAGATATCTAATCCTGCTCTCTTTTTATCCTATTTTTCTCGATTCATTTGATCGGTTACTTTATCGATTCATTTAATCAAAATGGATATGAATCCTCTCTTTTTACAGCTTTTATTTTATTACAACTCGAAATGCATAGCTTATATCCCGCGAACTTTCATACTATTAGTCCTTTACACCTAACTCCAGAAGAAACTAGGTGTCATACCAGGACCATCTCTTAATTTATATTTTAGGTCAACAATGATGTGTTACTTACTATGTGTATAAATGTCTAGTAAAATGTCTTTAATTAAGTGCTTGAAACCGTGAAATTATAAGCAACGCGCCCAGGGTGGTTTATATTTCTGAACCGTATGGATTTTTAAATCATACACATGGATATACTATAATTTACTGCTAATTAAAATTGTACATATCTTCACTTACCGTGGTAAGCGTCAACCTTGCTTGAAATACATCTCAATTGTGAAGTGTATTGGTTGGGGAAAAAGTTTCTTCGCATTTTTTAAGAAAATTCAAAACATTTTTTAATATGGTTTATTTACATTTAACTAAAGTATGTAGGTACCATTTTGTTCGATAACTTTTTGCCATCTTGTAGGTAGGGACATGATCCCATTGCTATAGAAATATTGGGACTTCTGATCAATATACCGCGACAAGTGGTTTTGGCAGTCCTCTCGTGATGTTAACCTGACACTGCCTAAAGAATTCTGAAGAGACCTAAACAGGTGGAAATCTGAAGGTGCAAGGTCAGGACTATACGGCGGATGCATTAACACCTCCCAGCCAAACTCTCTTAGTTTTTGCTGAGTGGCTAAAGATGTGTGAGGTCTAGCGTTATCATGATGAAAAACCACACCCCTTCTGTTTTTATTTATTTATTTATTTATTTATATATTATTATTATAGTTGTACATAATACTTTACAGCAAACACCAATTCGTATAATGTAGTTACAAAAAACAAAGAAAGTAAAGAAAATGAACAAAATTATTACCTATTCCCTTCCAAAAATCTTTTGCAAACTCGCTCAAACATTCCTCCCTCGATCACTAGAACATCGCATTCAGGTGTTGACCAGAGCATTTCGTTGAAAAGTCTTCGGACGAGGCAGATAGGTGAGCAGTAGTGCGAGCGAGTGCGCGTCATAGGTTCGGCAAACAGACGCGGTCGCCGCAGTCTATTTAAATTACAAGGCACATTTAAAGCTGTTATCAGTTCTAGAAGCGCTGGAGAGTCCACGTTTCCCATTAGAGCCTTCTTAGCAAACAGCATTAGTGCTCGCGACCTCCGAAGTTCAAGAGTGTTGAACCCCAACATTCCGAGCAAAAATGCTGTTGGATAAAGGTAAGGATAGTAACCATGAAATTTAAAATATAAAAATCGTAAAAAACATTGATTAATTCCGGCCGCTTTCTCTCAACTTCTTGCTTTAATCTCATCAGTTGTTCGCAGTAGAGTTCAGAATCGATGGTCCTGCCTGGTGGTAACAGCTGATAATGAATAATGCCCTTCCAATCCCACCACACACACAGCATCACCTTATTGCGAGTTAACCCGGGTTTCGCCACCGTCTGTGAAGCTTGACCGGCCTTTGACCACGACCTTTTTCGCACGTTCTTGTCGTACGTGATCCACTTTTCATCACCAGTTATCAGCTTCTTCAAAAATGGTTCGGTTTCATTACGTCGTAATAAAGAATCACAAATGAGTACACGGTTCATTAGGTTTCTTTCAGTGAGCTCGTGAGGTACCCAAATATCGAGCTTTTTTGTGTACCCAGTTTTTTTCAAATGCGCCAAAACTGTTTTGTGGTCAATTCCTAGTTCTTCAGCTACGTCGTAACTACTGATATGCCGATCTTGCTCCACTTTTTCAAAAATGGCATCCATTTTATCCGTAATAGGGCGACCAGAGCGACGTGCATCTTTGACATCAAAATTTCCGGATTGAAAACGCTTAAACCAAATTTGTGCTACTCTCACAGACACTGCACTAGGTCCATAAACATCGCAAATTTTTTTCGCGGCTTGCGTTGCATTTTTACCTTTTTTGTAGTAAAATTTTAAAATGTATCGAATTTCTTCATTAGATTCACTCATTTTGACAGTACGAAAAACAAATGAGAATCACACATTTTCCTAATTTGAATTTGGAATTATGCTCTTTAAAATTTAAACTTTCAATGATACCGAAACCAGCCAGATACAAATAGTATAGCCAAAGAGATGTTATTACAAGTTCATACATACTATAATGCGAAAAGACTTTTTCCCCGACCTATTATACAAACACAGGTTCGGTATATACTAACCTACATATTTCTGTTTTCTCGTATGCTTTGCAACTTATGAAAAAATATGTGAAACGAGTGCCAATGTATGTAACACAACTAGTTAGAGTAGAAGTCTGCAAGAGCCATTTTGTAAGCTGTATTGTAAGCTGTATTGTAAAAAGTGTGTTGAAATAAACATTAAATTGATTTAAAAATAAGGAAATGGTTTGTTGATTGTTAGGTTTAAAGGCGACATTCACTTTACAAGTTTCGTAACAACATTTTTCAAAAATAAGCCTTATTACGGATCATAAATTGTTTTTATAATCCGATTTACGTGAAACAACCTTTGCAGGCAAAAATGTCTTTGCTTGGATTGCCAAAATAGGTTGAATAAGGTAGTTCAAAGATCAATTCGATTTGCCACGCAGTGGTCTGGATAGCTTAGTTGTTGCAGCAGTGGACATGTAATCAGAAGGCTCCTGATTGGAAACCTAGTTTAAATAGGAATGTGTTATTACTGACAGATTAGCTAAGCAAGAAGTTATCGCATTACAAAGTAATAAAAATAAATTGTCGCCCTTAACATTACCTCTTAACATTAAGGAACCCTGTCAAACTTTTTGGAAAGAACACTATAATAGAAGTTGGGTAGAAAATTAAATCTGGCATAATAAAATACAATGGGAACCACTTATGACAGAATGGCTTCATAATAGTAAATTGTCAAAATCGAATATAGTAACAGGTCTCAGATCAGATGATCAGTTTCACATGTTGAAATTTGTTTGAAACCAATTAATGAGGAATCTATGGATGGCCGGACTAAATATTTTTTAAATCTACAAAGCCTCTAAGCCAACCATAGAGTAAATTATTCACATAACTTTTTAAATGAATCTTGATAAACGCAGATCAGTCACTCGTATGAGGCTAGGATAACTATATACGAGTATGTATTCCTAATGCACTATTTAATGCCCTAATCAAATTTATAGAACCAAGCAAAAATATAATTAACTGACAATACTTCTAATATACATAGAAGTTGCTGATCCACCCCAATTCAATGGAAATTGTAATTTGTAACCATCAAAAACATACATTTTCAACATTCCCTCTTAATTGTAGATATAAGGTGTATGTTTATTAGAGTACATTTTGTACACACATTTTCATAAACCATTTGAATGTATCCTGAGTTTTATTCAAAACCACAACTTGACCGAGAAATAATCGTGGCCGGTCAAAACATGTTTGCTTCAAAGGTAGGCTACCCGGCTCCTAGAAACCCTGCGTTCTGAAACCTTGGGAACAGTAGATATATAGCGGTGCGACCGGGGCCACAGCAGTAGCTTAACTCGGGCGATTTTTAAGATTTAATACCTTCCCTCTATCGAGTGTCGGGGTTGTCACTTAAATATTGGCGGAGCACTGCTGGTTCTGTTATTTCTCTACGGACCATTCGCGACAGTTCAGCACCGCGAAACTAGCTTAGAGCCCATGCAAGCGGAATAAGCCTGTATAGGTGCACGAAATCGGAACTTTGTATGGAGTTGAGCTACTGGACGTAATCCTATATATATTCTGTGCCTGGGGGCTGAATGGGGAAGAAGACTTATTTATCATGACAGGTGGCTTCTACGCTACCTTATCTAAAAAATCTGTCAAAGCTGTCAAATTCCATACAAAATAAAACGGAATAGATTTGAAAATGTATTTATTCAAGCTATGTATTTGAAATAAATAGTTCCAAATTGTGCTAATCAAATGAAGTTGTTGGAAGCAATATTCACAAAAACATAACTTATATTTTGTTTAAAATCTTATGCTGGTAATTTATATTAAAAAACTTTAAAATTGCAGTTGACAGGAATGTCAATTTTGATGTTTTTAAGGACAGGTCGCATGTTTCTTCCTCATTCACAGCGGGCCAAGTTCTTTGCTGTGGGTAGGGTAATCAATGACCAACCTGGGCCTGGTTCCCCGGCACCTTCATGATTGCAATTAGGTTTCTTACTATATTGTTATATGCATATTTTAATGTCTAGAAAAAAAAAACACAAATATCATTCATAATGAATTTATATTTTTTTAACAATTACTACATAATATAATGTAAATTCAATTCCTAAACTTAAACTATCATGAAGACATTTTTAAAATGAAACTTGCACATTATAAACAGGTACAATGATGGGTACATTCAATAAATGGCTCTTTTGAGGATTTCTGCCTTTCGCCAAGCAATCATCGCATTGAGATCTCCTGTTTGGGTTCTGAAAGTTTTAACCTATGCCAGGTGCGTAAGGGAAGGCGGAGCCTGAGGACGCAAGATTGATATACGGAACAGTGCCTTATCTGTTTGGTGAAATGACCCACTAACATTCTGCTAAGGAGTGTGAATATTTAAAGAACTTTTGGAATGTACCCGATACAACAACAAAAACGAACATAAGCCTGGTTCAGTTTAAAAATTAGCTTCATTTATTTATTTTATCAAATTTGGTAATTTTGGCTCTAACAGTTTATCTAGAACAAGTTAAATATTGGCTGTTGGAGTGTGCACAATCATATCATGACTACAGAAGTTAAAGCAAGGATCTAGTTTACTCATTTATAATAAAGTGCATTCCAATTCTTATACCAGACATGCCTTCTAAGTATTGTCATTTACATATTTACTGCCTATTTCGAATATAGATCTATTCGACTCAGGGTCTTGAGGGACGCTAAAGTCGAAGCTGAGTTAATCAAATCGAAACATCAAACGACTTTTATCTTTTTTATGAATGTGCAAACACACCTCAGTTCAACACATACAAAACTGGAAATCATGTAGTGATTTTAATATGTAAACTCAAAATTAAATACCCACGCACTTTTCGATAACAGCCTATCTATTTACTAAATCACTGTTGCTTATCTCCGTACTTTTGAGTCGCATAAATTTCTTTCAGTTTATGAGGATGGCAAAACAAAGGAATAGGTAGTTTCTCATTTTTAGTTAATATTTGTGCATAGGTTAGCACAAATGTAATGCATTTACAGAATATAAAATGGTGTTCGATTACAACGTAAATAAATAGAATTATCACAGAACAAAATATTTGATTGCATGGTAAGTCAGGGGCTTGTTACACAGGATTATCTTTGTACAGTTAACCAAGCAATAACGTTATTGGAAAAACAATGAGAACAGAACTGGAGTGTTACCATTGTAAAATAACTGAACGGGTAAACAGGAAAGTGAGTGACTAAATCTAAAGTCTAGTCAAAAGACATGTTATTGGCCAAGTGAACTGAAATTTACAAGTTAGCTCGATAAGAATTGTAACTAAACGTAAGAATTAGTCACTCACTTGGCTCTTCACCCGGCGAGTTAATTTACTATGGCAACCTCCCAGGTCATGGCGAAGGATATCTCAATACGTTCCAGTGACACTAATAGAGCAAAAGTTGACCAGAGATTAGACTAACCGCGATTTCGAAGGTAGCGGTGGTTGGAAATAAAAGGTTAGTTCTTTTTTTTCTTCTTATCGTCGACGAGGATGCCCTCCTGCTCCTGGTAGCGGCGGATGAGCTGCTCCTGCACGTCGGGCAGGCACGGTGAGTAGCGGCTGTACTCCATGCTGAACTCTCCCTTGCCCTGCGTCGTCGACCTGCCACACACAAAGAAGGAAGTCAGCTCTTTTTCTTCTTTTTGTCGTCAATGATTATTCCCTTTTGCGCCTGGTAGCGGCGCATGAGCTGGTTCTGTAAGTCGGGCAGGCATGGTGAGTAGAAGCAGTGCTCCATGCTGAGCTCGCCATTACCCTGCATACACCTGTTTTCACCACCGCCAGTTACCTGAAATCCGATAAGTAACTTTCGGTTACATGGCATATTTGTATGGTGCAACCGAAAAGTAACTTTGGGATTTTTTAGCTGGGGGATGGTGGCAACGGGCGATAGTCGACTTGGCACACATAACGGAAGGTTATTTCTTCTTATCGCCGACTAGGATGCCCTCTTGCTCCTGGTAGCGGCGGATGAGCTGGTTCTGTAAGTCGGGCAGGCATGGTGAGTAGAGCAGTACTCCATGCTGAACTCACCTTTGCCCTGCGTCGTCAACCTGCCACAAACAATGGAAGATGATTTCTACTTATCGCCGGCGAGGTGCCGTCTTGCTCCTGGTAGTGGCGGAATAGCTGCTCCAGCACGTAGGGCAGGCATGGTGAGTAGCAACTGTACTTCAACAGAACTCGGCCTTGCCCTGCGTAATTGAACTGGCACACACAATGGAAGGAAGGAAGACATTCTTCTTCTTTTGTCAGATGTGGCGGATGATCTGGTCCTGGAAGTCGGGTAGGAACGGTAAGTAAATGAAGTACTCCATTCTAAACTCGCTCTTACTCTGCGTCGCCTACCTGGCACACAGAACGGAATGAGGTTAATTCTTCTTGGCATCGATGTGTATACCCTCTTGCTTCTGATAGTGGCAGCTGAGCTGCACAACGGACCGGTACAACGAGTAGCAGATGTACTACATGCTGAACTTGATAGCATCTTTTACATGGCACTCATTACGAAGAGGTGAGTTCTTTCTAGTTATTCATACCTTAAGTCGCCAGCATATCCGAACATGTTGTTGAGAGGCACCTCCGCGTAGAGGCTGGTCCAGCCCTCGGAGCCCTCAGTGCCGGTGACGATGCCGCCGCGCTTCGTGATCTGTCCCAGCACCGCACCGTGGAACTCTTCCGGCGCCGTCACCTCCACGAACATAATCGGCTCCAGCACCTGCCAGTATCCCAGCTCGAACACTGCAACCAATAGAACATTGCGTCAACTCTGGTCGCTTTGGTCGCTTTGAGCAGAGATGACTGGACACCATTATGAACTATCGAAGCAAACTTTAGTCTGTAATTCTACAGCAGTCTTTAGTAAGGACATTTCACGTTAATTTAGCCTGGTCCGCCGACACAGCAGGATATCACATTTTCCTATCCTTCATGCACATGAGGACGTGTAATGGTGACCGTTGAGCAGTGTCTGCTAGTACGCACCCTCTCTGATGGCACCCTGCGCGGCGAGGAAGAAGGCATGCTCGCTGGAGTCGACGATGTGATGCGCGCCATCTTGTAACCGGAAGCGGATACCACTGAGCCGGTGGCCGGTGAGCAGACCACGCTCGCACATCGCCAGGAAGCCGCGCTCCACGCCCGGGATGAACTGCTTGGGGATGTTGGTGCCAACCGTCTCGTCCGCGAACTCTAGCACTGCGCGCGACATTCATGTAAAAAGATATTAGTGGACTTGTACTTTATGTTCACTGATTTCTAGAATTATTCTTGGTTTTACGTCGAATGGAAAGAAAGGTCAACCATTTAGAATTGAACCTAGTTGAATTGAAACTACAATCTCCCGTGATTGTGAATAGTATAAGACAATGTGAGTCTATTATGATAGTGAATATTTTTTTTATGTAACCTAATTGGATGGCTAACACCACACCCCCTCATGATATTAGTCCAACACGCCGCATTCCTGAAGAAATTAGGTGCCATTCTAGGACCTTCCCTTTATGGGGATGGCTACATTGAACTGGATGAGAAAAACAGACAATGTTTAAGTGCCGCTTCGCCCACCTTTTCATCAAATGGCAGGCTCAACCTACAGTTTCTCATAGATTCCGACCCATGGAAAAGTTCGCATTCGGGAGGAAATGCACGGGTGGAGATTTGAACCCAGATCTGTGGGATGGAAGGCAAGTCCAGCCGCCCCTAAGGTACAAGCCGTTGCAAATTACATATTGTATATTGTTTATTATATATGTAAGTACTATATTGTGGTTTAGCCTAAATGCACAACCACCGCCGGGCCAGCACCTGTGTTCTGTTGGGGAGGCAGGGGCTCGATGACGCCGCTGACGCGAGCGAACTGTCCGGCACCGCCCGATTGTTTTTTGTGGAGGTAGTCGAACGTGCTGGGGCTCAGCAATGTTTCTCTGAAAAGAACATAATTAAAAACATCATTGGGGAGACAAATTTGTTTTTATTTATTTAATAGGTACGATAATTTTTGTTAACACATAGATAACATAAGGGCGTGCACTGGGCTAGCCCCGTCTCACAGAGGGGGGAAACATTTATAAATTAATTATGAAATGGCATTTCCTTATCTCATCGCCAACTAACTAACAAACCTACAAACTTGTAGTCTAAATTGAAGATTCTATACGATAAAATATAAAATAAGTCTGCTCAGTTCAATTTTATATTTCATACACTTACAAGAATGACTACATGTAACTATTTACCGACGTAAAGAAGTCGTATAGTGTTCTGGTATATAAGTTATTTGGGGAAGTTGTACTTATGCCGAACTTCTGACATAAATGATTATGTACAGCTAAAAAGGTGTGGTGCCTTTGAGCAAATGCGGTGTTGGTTCGTGGTGCAGTCCCGGAACATTGTGTTTTGGGTGTTTTGGGTGTTAGTAGATATCGCTTGTAAGCAAAGTATTACTTTGCTTATGTATAGTTATCAACGCTCTGCATATTTGTGTCTTTAAACACATTTATTTAATTGAAGAAGCTATTACGGCATTTTTGTCATGCTATTATGTTATGTTTGATTAATTCTGATTAACACTGTTACTATAACACTAGTTTACAAAATTCTATATTTTGTATCTTGCCGCGAATTTTGAAGTGATTGTTGTATGCTTTTGTCATGTTATTTTGAAATCTAACCTTAAACATTTTTGTGCAGCTCAAGTTACTTTATTGTTGATTTTCATCATTAGTGTTTTTGTTCGATGATAATACGAGTACTTCAAGACAAAGTTGTATAAACGATCCAAATCATTTTTGCTACATATGTGGAGAATATGTACTCCATAATTGCAGAAGATCTGTATCAGAGTTCGTTAAAAATACCTATTCTCTGAATTTTGGGATATTCTTAGATAAAAATTAGAAGTCTTGGTTCCCTGATTGTGTTTGTAAATCGTGAGAGATTTATATTGATTTGATCTTATATTGAGATTTGAATATTCTTTGAATTTATGTATTTTTTTTTTTGTTCACACATATCTGAAACTCAAAAAACTGTGTAGCCAACAACAAAAAAATTACCGGCAACAGATACGTTGAAAACTAGTGTAATCACCTGAAGGCGACTTTAGGCTTGCCAAGCACCACAGGACAGTTGTACTCGCGCTCCATGCGCTGCGCGTAGATCTCCAGGTGCAGCTCGCCCATGCCCGACACGATGGTCTCCTTGTTGTCTGGGTCGTAGCGGAACTGGAACGTGGGGTCCTCCTTTGTGAACCTGTCACATGTTGGACTCATCTCACTTTTAGTATTCACGCACCGCTTTTTTTCTCGTTCTGAGTGGGATAAGTGCATTTCGTCACAAATGTTATCTGCTCTACAGTTCGAATCTGTGAAGGTCTAATCAAACATACTATCAAAGAATATTGAGCTTAACGATATAAAACCATACTGTTAAGAAAAAGAATTATCCTTGACCACCAATTCAGATTCCGACAAGAGCAATGGAGAATTTTATGTTATTTTTATTTATTTATTTTAATACATATTGAAATGACACACAGTCTCAGTTAAAATAACAAGATCTCAAGCGTACAAGTTACATAAAGCATGAATCCTGTAGGGAGTACTCAAAACACAGAGTACTTGTATGAAATAAGCGAAACACACAGTGGCAACACAAGCCCTGTATGAAGATATAAATAAGTTTGATTGTACAAGTACCCGAACTAGGCAAAGCCTGTCTTTTGTGGCACCTGATGTGTATTGGAAAAAAAAGAAAAAAGGAAGTTAAACAAATAAAAATGAAGTCTCATAACACTTTAAAGTTATAACAAAAATGTGAACAACAATTAAAGTTAATTTGGAATGAATACCCAACATTTTTAAGAAATTAAATTACATTCAAACACAACAACATAAATAAAAATGAATATTATTAGAATATCATTGCAGCAAGAGCATCTAAGTTCATGCATGTGACGCTTTCACTGTACAAAGGAAACAGCCCGCCAGTCAAACGCGGACAAGACACTAAGAAAAGTCTCGGATTATTAAAAAATACGAAATTTTACAATCCTGATTCCACACAATTCGATTAAATAAAGTTTTTTTAAATTTTTTTGATCTGATAAACAATGTGTAAATCCTGTTCCGCTGCATAAGACTTTTGGTGCCATCAATAAGAGAAGCCCGACCTGGCGACCGCCTTCGAGAAGCTGTCCCGGTCCTTGGTGCTCCTGGGCTGGATGGCCATGGAGACGACGGGGTCGGGCACGTGGATGGACTCGCAGGAGAGCTGCAGCTTGAGGTCCGTGAGGAAGGTGTCCCCGCTGGCGCAGTCCACGCCGAACAGCGCGAAGATGTCGCCCGCGTACACCTCGCTCACCTCTTCCATGTTGTTGGAGTGCAAGCGAACCAGCCGAGACACTTTCACCTGACAGGTCAAACGATGGTCATTTTAGGGTTCCGTACCCAAAGGGTGAAAACGGAACATTTTGGTCATTTTTATTAAATTTGCAGTAGAGTTGAAAAAGTGATAGTTTCTCTGTTTTTTTAAAATATTTTAGTGAATATACTGCAAATGATGCTGTAAAAAATAACCTGGGAAGAAGCTTTGCTAAGAGTTTAAACATAAATAATATAGAAAATAAATTAATATTTGTATTCTATATATCTATATAAAAGCTATAATTTTGGGATATGGCTGTATATCCCGAGTACGACGAAATGAATATTAGTCCAATGAGACGGTCCATATACAGGCCCACTTTTCAACAATTTTTTTTTCAAGGGATGGGACATGGATGGTGGGGAATTGGCTATTCATGTCCAGCCTCATTCATATCAGCTCAACACACTCCTAGGTGACATAGAAATAAACTTGAAATACTTTGTCGCTCTCACCAGTGTGCTGCGCACTAATACCGTATGACACTAGTTATCCTGTCAGCCTCAGTGGCCCAGTGGCGCGACACTTCGGCGATCGCTCTCCGAAGTTAAGCAACGCTGGGTCCGGTCTGGTCTTGGATGGGTGACCATTCGACCGTTGAGAGAGGCTGGCCGTGGTTCGGATTCCACGTTAAGCTGTAGGTCCCCTTCCTTACTTACTAGGTGGTAGGGTTTATCCCGCCCGGGTTGGTACCATCGCATTGGATGAACGACGGTCGAAGCGGCAATGAAAATTGTCCGTGTTTTCCATCCAGTTCAATGTAGCCGTGCAATATAAGGAAGGTCCTGGCATGGCAACTAGTTCCCATGTGGTGTGTTGGGCTAATATCATGACAGAACGTGTGGTATTAGCCATCCATGTCCAGTCACATAAAAAAAAAAAATCCTGACTCGCATTTTATAGCACTAAGCATTCTAGGTCATCGTATGTCATTGATAAGTCTTACTGGATGTTTTTTTATAACACACCAGCCTGGGTGGCTGTGCTGAGCACCTATTGTCCCTTTAAATATAGACTTAGAAACAGACAATTTTTTTTAACTGTTTTGATTGTGTTAACCTTATTTACCACAGGGATCTTCAGATATATATTTTTTTAATCAATATCCATAAATGCGTCAGGTCATCATTCAAAAAAAATAATGTAAGTCATATCACATCATAGACGGCACCGTCAGAAGAAAAATGTGTCAGCGAGGCGCGCGTGTACCTTCTTGGCGGTGCGGCTGTTGAAGATGTTGTCCCCGCGGCGCAGCATGCCCTGGTAGCAGCGCAGGTACGTGAGCTGCCCGAACTTGCCCACCTCCAGCTTGAAGGCGAGCCCCACGAAGGTGCCGCTGCCGTCGCGCCGCGGGTCCAGCGCCACCGTCTGCTCCTCACCGCCGCTCCGCGCGTTCAGGCTCGCCACGTTCTCGACCTGCCGGCGTACGTAGCAAACTTGACGAAGGCTTTAACATCCTTGCTTGCGGTGACGCTGGGTTCGGGTCTCCTCTTTCCCTAAAATATGGTTGAGATAGGCGATGGCTGTGTCCGGCGTGACGCTCGTGAACGGGTGCTGTTTGTGCGGACTGGCCTGCTCCAATTGTCAACAAGTTAGATGGCGGGCAGGGTCTTTACAAATAAACTGATATTTGTCATGGACTTTTGCGACATGAATTGTTGATTCTCGTCAATTCATATTAATTTACTGTTTTTTCCTGTGATTCTAAATACTTTTGTACACTTAGACTAAGTGGACGTTGAAAAAAACCAGTGGAGTTTCTTGCCAGTTCTTCGCTGGGATTGCCGAACTGGCTAACACACTGTCTGACAAATCCGAGTGCAGTCAATAATAATAATTATTATTGACAGTATATTTATACTTTCACACTTCTGGGTTAAAGCAGATAATTAGTATTATTATTATTGTAAAAGTTTTAGTTATAAAATAAAAGAAATATATTGGCTCCTGGCAAAGTTTCTTGTCGGTTCTTCATCTTTAAAACAAATGACAGATCCAAGAGTGTATGGACACCTAATCGAGGAAAATCTGAATAGCTAAAGGAATGCGTCAGCGGGGTGACCTCGCCCGGGTGTGGCAGGTAATGGAGCACGGCGTCCAGCAGCGGCTGCACGCCCTTGTTCTTGAGTGCGGTGCCCAGCAGCACGGGCGTGAAGGCGCGCCGCAGGCACGCGCGCCGTACGCCCGCGCGCAGCTCCGCCACCGTTGGCTTGCGCTCCTCCAGGAGTATCTCGCCTGCACCCAAGCTCATCATCACATTCGCGCTCACGATCCCCGCACTCATGATATTTCATTTTGAGAAACAATCTTCAAGATTTAGTCAAAAAACTTCAGCATTCAGTCTATTTAAAAATATTGGACTTTTAACGGCCTCATTCAATTGAAACCGTGCAAGTGCCTGTCTGAGTCGCGCACCGATGGTTCAACACATATTTATACGTAGATAATACGTCCACGAAGGGATTATTTTTATGAGATATAACTACAAAAAAAAACTATTTTCGGAGTGTTTCCTTTACCTGTGCTATGCAACCTTACTTCTGGTCAAACTTCATGACTCTAGGGCAACGGGAATTACCCTAAAAGTAGATAGGTTTTGGTGCAAATGGACATATTTTTTTATTGTTTTGACTTAGAAACTTAATTTTTTTAGAGCTCTAAAGGATCATAAGCCTAAGATATGAAATATTAATTTCAAGAAGGAGTTTAATTTCTTTAAGGATGCCTTTTTTCCTTATGAGGAAAGGAATCCTAAATGATCTGGAACGCTGATATGGTGCCTCACTGAGCGCGGTTTCGCAAGGTGAGGTGGACTGGCTTTTCTGAGCACCTTTGGTCTCTTCATAGCCACTCATACCGGTCTTAAAAAAATTGTCAGTTTTTTTATGTCACTGGCCATGGATGGCTAATGCCAAACTGACCGTTAGATATTAGCCTAACAAAACACATGGGAACTAGGTGCCAGGATCTTCCTTATATTGCTCGGCTACATTGAACTGGATGGAAAACACGGAAAATGTTAATTGCCGCTTCGATCATTGTTCATTACTTGCGATGGTACCAATTCAGGGTGGGATTAAACCTCCCACCTAGCAAGTAAGAAGTAGGTCCCCACCTACAGTCCGAGAATCCGAAACACGGCTAGCCTCAACGGTTGAAAATGGTCACCCAGCCAGGACCCAACCGCGCTCAGAGGTGCTTCACCCAGCTTATCAAATCTCAAGGCATCGTGCCACGGGATTGCCAAGGCTGACAGGAAAAACAGAAGTAGGAATTAAAACTTAATTTAAAGTGTATTTGATGTAAGTAACCTGTCAATGATCCAAGTATAATAGAATGTGTAGATAGCACAGAGAATATACCTAGTTGCTCGTCCACGTTGGAGACATGCTCCATGAGTTCATGCCTTCGCTCCGCCACTTCGACCCGTCGATCCGCCTGCAACACACCCCACACATCACACCTCGAACCTTGCGGTGGGGATGTTTATTGCTTATGTAACTAGACATGGATGGCTAATACCACATCTATTGTCAAGAAGAATGCAAGACACCACATAGGAACTAGGTGTCATGCAAGGAGTTTAAACATTTTCCATATTTAATTTCTTTTCATTTTTTTCCTTACCCTGTTTATTATTATTTTTTATGTTTATGTTATATGCATAACTGTTTTTATGACCATTTGTGTGTATTTAATTATTATTTACTAAGTAATGTGGGACGAGAACGAGGGATGAATCGGCACGTGCACTGAAGCATTTAACTTCTAGTCTTTTGAAAATGATAATATTGTTGAAGTGCATATAAAATATTGTAAGATACTAGCTGAGGTTCCTGCCTTCGCTTGGGTCAATTTTGATTTGGAATGTTCAAATCGCAGACACAAAGTGGCATCTGGTAAATTGTCAGTTTGAAAATAGATCAGGATCTCGACCACAGCGCCACCTACTGGATCGTACTACTGCCAAAAACCATCTAGGTGACCCTATAAGTTCTAAAAATATGTTTCATTAAAATCAGTCAGGCCGTATTACACGCACAACGGAATTGAATATAAAAGATAATAACAATGATCTTAATTTGTGCATACATACGGGCACTTCGTCGTATCGCACAATTTCGCCGAGCTCCCCGTCAAAGTAGATGGCGCGCTCGTCAACTAGGTCGATGAGTCCTTTGCACTCTTTCTCGAGTCCTATCGGCAGCTGGATGAATGCTGCGTTGTGGTTAAGCTTGGAACGAAGTTGCTTCATCACTCTGCAAGGCATGCGTCCAGTCAAACTTATTCATTGCATATTGAGCCGGTCCTACATTTCATATAGAGAGAGCGGGACAGGTATTTTTCTATGTAACTGGACATGGATGGCTAATACCACACCGACTGTCATAATTTTCTTTCTTTCGTTGCGACTTTCCTTACGTTGCATTGAACTGGATGGAGAACATGGACAATTTATAACCTACCACCTAGGAAAGAGACCTACAGTTTTACTTTAAATCCGAACCATTAACTATTATTCAGCAGGACCAATTGCATTATTTTAAAGTGCCGGAATCCACATAGCCAGTTGTTCCTAAAAATGTCCTGACATGGCACCTAATTTCTTGGCATTGGACTAACTTGCGACAGTGCGTACGATATGAGTCATTTGTTACAGGTAATATAAAAATATCCAATCAAAGGCTACTTGGTACCTAGTGGGGTTAGAACCCATGCGGTCCAGCTTGTTGATGAAGGCGAGGCAAGGCACATTGTAGCGTTTCATCTGCCGGTTGACGGTGAGTGTCTGGCTCTGCACACCGCCCACCGCACACAACACCAAAATAGCTCCGTCTAGCACGCGCAATGCTCGCTCCACCTGTAGTAGGTGTACTATAACATGACTCAGGCACGGTAATTTCTCTGCCTTTGAGATAGAGCTCACAAATATTCAAATATGATATGTACTAGGCTGTCAAATATTAATGATTTGTCATCGGGCAGATTTCACAGGCATCTTATTTTGGCTCCAAGTAGTTGCGTTACTATATATCATCATGTTAATGTCAGTTTGTTTGATGAACAAATAAACAACATTGGAGTTGAGGAATTTTACAAAATCAGACTAGTCGTTACCTTGCCATCAAATACCAGAAATATCTGGGAGCGTGTGAAACGTGCGTACCCTCCCGCTGACATTATGGCACTGGCTAGATTCCGCCGCGCGTATTCTTGACTTTACGCTATGGTATATAGGCGTGTTTCATAAACTTTGCTAGTTTCACAAATTGACATCTGGGGAGTCCTCACACCTAGATTATTTCATAAAATATAAAATTATTGCCAAAAAACTACTTGCAAAAAACAAACGTATTTAAAACAATTCTTCGATTGTGTTTCGATGCATTTGATGGTGGCAAAACCAGGTTGAAGTCAATTTTTTTGAAGATTTTTTATGGAGAACGTTCCGAATTGCCTTAAGAGGGCATACTAAAAGTCATACAGGCAAAAGTCAGAGAAAATGTGCACTAAATGCATTGTATTGAAAAGGATGGGCACCTCGACAGTGAAATCGACATGGCCAGGCGTGTCGATGATGTTGATGTTGGTGTCACGCCACACGGTGTAGGTGGCGGCCGACTGAATTGTGATCCCACGCTGCCGCTCTAACTCCATCGAGTCCATGACAGCGCCAACATTGTCCTTCCCTTTTACCTACAGACAATATACAGTGTTTCGAGATAGGTAGCAGAAACTTCGGGCACAGAAAGTACAAGACTTGATATTAGAAAAAAAAAATATTCTACCGTATTTCTAAATCTAAATACCGATGTTTTTGCATTTTGTATGGGCATTTTGTACTTTTTTATGTAACTGGACATAGATGACTAATACCGAACTGACCGTCAGACTTTAGCCTAATATAACAAATGTCAACTAGGTGCCATTCCAGGACCTTCCTTATATGGCTCGGCTACATTGAATTGAATGGAAAACAAAACAATTTTTTATTGCCGCTTCGAAAATCGTACATTTAATGCGATGGTACCAACTCGGGCTGCTTTACCCTACCACCTAGTAAGTAAAGAAGAACCTACAGTTTTACGTGGGATCCGAACCACGGCCAGCCTCAATTGTTGAAAATGATGACCCATCCAGAACCTAACCTCGCTTAGAGGTGCTTCCCCAGCTTATCGAATCGCAAGGAGTCGCACACTGAGCTACCGAGGCTGACAAATGTCATGCGACTAATTTGAATTGGGACGAAAAAAATAAATACATATTATAAAAATAATTTTGATTAGTGATAAGAATTACTTTATTTTAATATTCAGTACCTACCTACTTACAATTCCTATAGTTTCTGCATCAGTTATCCCGAATTGTTCTTTCGCGGAATGGTCTTTTGATTAGTTCATAGTTCCGTTCATAGTTCATTAATTTGATAGAGTTTTCTACAGGTTATTCTTTAATAATTCTTCTAGATTACATCAATGTAAATTTGATTGGCTACTTAGTTTTTGTAATATGATTTTGATTGTGACTACTCCAACTATTAAGTTTTCACTATTTTTTTTTATTCTGCATTTTTTTTAATTCACTAATATTTTGATTTAACCATATTTTTAGTTAATTGTTCATGTACAGAAAAGGCCACTTGTTAGGAGGAAAAGGTATTCGTAATTAAGGCGACAGAATGGAGAAAAATCATAGACAGAATTAACTAAGATCCCAATCATATATATTAACATAACATACTTATATATATTAAATACAACAAAAATTCAGACAAAATTAAGGCAGAACATGTTTCAAATGAGATATGCATGGACAAATAACTAAATCACATGGTTGTACCCCATGCCACAAATTACCTTTTTTTATATAGAAAATAATCATCAAAACTTGCAAATACCTGTGCATCGACTTTAGAACCTTCTCGTTTTATAATAAAAGTAAAATATTATAATACAAATAACTTCTAATGATCGATCTTCTGTTTGCAAGAGAAAAAATTACCTACTATTAGTTTGAAAAGAATTTTCAAAGAACTTTTTTTTGTAAAATATATTTCAGGGTTTTATTCAATAATAAGATATTAAAAACATTTCCCATGTCTATGCGTTATTCATAGTCATTAGAATGACCATAACTCGAACATTTTCCAAGTAATAGATTTTTATTCAATGCACGGCTTAATGTAGCGTGCGCCCAAAGGTTGCACCTTTGAAGGGTTACGGAAAGTTCTTAGCAAAGAGGTTGATAGGTTTAAATTATGCTAACTAAAATATTACCTCATGCATGTGGTCGATACGGCCAGTATAGTATAAAATGCGTTCAGTTAATGTGGTTTTGCCAGAATCGATGTGTGCAGAGATGCCGATGTTGCGGATTTTCTCTAACGGCTTGTGCTCAGCGTACTTCATATGTGATGACATTTTCCGTTTCTGGAATATGTACAAAAATTTGTGTTCTTTATACATAACATTTTATAAACTCGAAGCAATGAAGAATACTATACATTTTTTTTTTCGCTAGAGCCTGTTCTCATTTGTCCTACGTCGGATTGGGAAAAAAAACGAGTGCTCTCGTGCTAGAACATTTTCTATTAAGCTGTTCACACTTATCCCACACAGATTTTTTATCGGATCCGACAATAATAACCGTTTAGATCTTTTTGGGTAATAGATTTTCATAAATTAGAAGGTTATAGAATTTCAAACCTTGGTAGAAAGCGCGAGTAAAGGATGTGCTCGAAATGTTGACTGACGGGCTGTACGAAACATCTGTAGTACCGTCATTGTGCCAAATATTTAAGAACTTAGGATTAATAAAATACCGAATCGAAACCGATTTCATACAGGATTCAGTCTTTAGTCAAGTTATAATAGAATCATAGAATTTGGAGGTTATGTCCAACACTAGTATATTATTCTGTGGATATGTCAAAAACTATTTATTTCCAAGTTTTTCCGCATGGAAACGCAAACATTATGGTGGCTGTGTTTGGGCAGTGCTGTGTGCCATGCGGTTCAAGAAGGAGCAAGAAAAAGCCTACAATTTAATTTTTTTAATTGAGTGTCGTCATATTGATTGGAGACTAGGTGCGAAATTGATTGATTTTGTGTGTTTGAGATTGAATTTAGATAGAGATTCGAAAGATTTTAGTTTTTTAAAATGTCTTAGCCCCGATTGCACGAAGAGACGGCTGAGTTAATCATTGTTCAAACACGTCACTTTTAGTGAACTGCATGGAGCTCCTTCCATACTGTCTATACAAAGTGACGTGTTTAATCAGACATTGACGTTGATTTTGATTTTTAGTTCTTTCGTGCACTCGGCCCTTAGTGATGTTATCATTTAGGCATCTTTTTTTTTAATAGTGTTTGGCAGGAGCAAACTGGAGACCTTCTCGCTTTCGCTTCCCTCAGTAGATATCCTAGAACGCACAGTACAGGCTATCTACACATGAGAGTCACAGAACTTTATTTGAGGCTTGAGTAAATATACTTTCTTGTAATAAGCAAGTATTCAAGTCGCTTATTCAAAGAAATGTGATATATATTTATGTATAATGCCTGTGACGCAAGGACACATGGCAACTAATTCCTTTGGGAATGTAGTATGTTGGGCTAATATCATAACGGTAGTAAGCGGCAATATGAGAAAGGTCCTGTCATAGCACCTAGTTCCCATGTTATGTGTTAGGCTAATATTGGACGGTCAGTTCGTTATTAGCCATCCATGTCAAGTTCCAAAAATAAATCTAATAGAAAATCCCTTTAAAAATAATTATATGTAGAGTATGAACACTATGCTTATTACCATCATCTGTGACCGATTGAACCTGTCATTAAAATGCCAACCCAACACATCTCTTGTCTTATTTCGTCGCACGAGAATCTGCCCACATCCTCGTCAACAAAAAACGCTACAATATACTGCAAAACATATCATTCGCGGGTACCAATTTCAAATTACCAATTTCGCCACCTGCTGTATACTCATAAATATGAATTCTCCTACACTCCCTCCTCCCGTAATCAACGCCTCCAACTAACATAATGTTTAAGATTATACCTACATGCATTGATTTAACGCTATGCCCGCGTTACGGACATTGGCTGTAAATTTATAGCATTCGAATATATTGCCGTCGTCACCAAAATCATATTTTAATTAGCAATTTCAGAACAAGCATAATTATTTAAAATAGGTACAGTACATGGCACAAATGATTAACAATGAGAAGCAGTAAAAAAAAACCTAATCTAAAGCATTTTCGTTTTGACGTACTAAGCAAGTATGTCGCTTATTCCAAGGAAGTGTTTTGTTTATTTGTCATCCAAAGACAGTACATCGGCGATTATATATTTATTTATTTTATGTTAAACGTGGCATACATGGCGTACGCCAGGACCTCTTAAGGCGCCCATGAGATTTAAAACTTACAGGGGGCGAAAACCATGCCGGCCAGCCAGGTGCTTCTTCACACCATGTTTGGAGGTCCCCAGGGAGTACTTTGTGGGAAATACCTCAGAAGGGAGTTCATTAAATTGTTTTTCGACCCTAAAGATGGCGGATCTAGAAGACCAGTTGGTTATTATTTTTTGAACATATGGTCTGGCAACTGGTTTACGTGCAGATGCCACCTGCAGAGGAATGCATTGTGAAACTCACGCGGCGCATTTTCGAGCGCGCCGATAATTTACCACATGCTGCTGCGTGGAGTGACGTGGGTTGAACGCAGCGAGATCTAAATGTGATGGTACCAAGACCGGGCCGCTAGCTTATAGCGACTGACCAAGGACCGGCACTGCAGAGCATCCCGAGAAGCAGTCCAGGTAACAGGGGATACCCTCAGGCCCGCACCTGCCTACAAAATTGTGCCGAAGACCCAGACGATGACGCTGACTATAGAACTCTTCGAAGTCGTCCGGAATAACTCTTTTATGCTCCATTTCGCCTAGGTGGAACGTGGCAGTGGAGCAAGACTTGTCAAGGTGTCAGCCTCGGTATCCCAGTGGCGCAACGTCTTGTGATTCGATAAACTGGGTGAAGCACCTTGCACTGAGCGCAGTTGGGTTTTGTATGGGTGACCATTATCAACCGTCTAGGCTGGCCGTGTTTCGAATTTCACGTAAAACTGTCGTTTGTATGGTTTGTCCGGTGCTAATCTCGTACTAAGTATCAACAGGTGCTCTCTGAATAAGACTGCTAGTCCCTTTTCTTACTTACTAGGTGGTAGGGTTAATCTCACCCGGGTTAGTGTCCGTGTTTTCCATCCAGTCCATCATCCGAGCAATATAAGGAAGGTCCTGGCATGGCACCTAGTACCAATGTGGTGTGTTAGGCTAATATCTAATAATAATAATAATAATTTGATTTAAGTCATCCATGTCCAGTTATTAAAAAAAACTATTACGTCAGCAATCGCCTGCAATGACGTTATATCGAGTTTAATTTCGGAGCGATTGGAAATTTGGTAAGTTTTGTATTAAATTTAAATGGAAATTGTTTGGTTTGGCGCGTTGGCCTAATGAGATTAGATGGAATTAAG
This sequence comes from Incurvaria masculella, assembly GCA_946894095.1. Lineage (NCBI taxonomy): Eukaryota > Metazoa > Arthropoda > Insecta > Lepidoptera > Incurvariidae > Incurvaria > Incurvaria masculella. Next base: position 24,351,502 of record OX335645.2, on the reverse strand, counting down.
TTTGTGTAATGTCCAAGTGACGTTCATCTCTGTTTTTTTTTCGTTTTGGAGCTCGAGTGTTGCTTTCAGCCGTTCCGCTGATTCCGTTCTGTAACAAACAGTACAGGGCGGGATGGAGTTATCTTTGCCCGAACAAACCCATGTCACAGAATAAGTTATAGTACTCCCATGATCTAGCTGGCTGTAGTTTCATTCTGTGGTTGGCGAAGGCGAAGCGATCAGTTGATCAGTTGGGTGTAATGTGTCGTAGGGTGAAGTGCTCGTTTTTGGTTTATAGAGTGCGGTGTGCGTGTGAAGTTAATAGTGGCATTGGCTCTGTGTGGTTATGGCTGTGACGGCGACGCCGTCCGTGGCGTGCGTCGGCCTGGTGGCGGCGGGAGGCTCAGGGGCGGCGAGCCAGCTGAGCCGGTCGCTGGAGCGACTGCTGGAAGAGGCGGCTCTGTCGGGTGAGCTGCGGCTGAGCGGTCGCAAGCTACGAGAGCTGCCGCGGCGGGCTCGGGACCTGCGCGACACTGTAAGGGCTGGTCAGTATTGCCATGAATTTTCTTTCAACACTCGCAATCTTCTCTCAGTTCGAAGTGGCGCGATCGATTTGTTTATTGACAGACGCCGCCCGGCCGCCGGCATGTGATAGCTTAAATTTTATCACTCAGCTGTTTGTGGTGAATCGTATATTTAGTGCAGTAAATTGGTAGAGGCGCAGAATCCTACGGTAGATATACATTCGGCAACACCATCTTTGTAGCATTATTAAAAATCATCCTAGGGTGCTCACACTAATACCGTAACTGGTTGTGGTTGAAAATAAGCGGCTCGTAGCGCTTTGGCCCGGGGAAGTTCAATTCCCATACCGTCATGCACAACCTTCTTTCTCTTTCTCAGTTGGATAAGATTCGCAACCTCCTAATGTTATCACTCAAAATGGGATTGGAAATGGGAACCTCATATTATTGAAGTTGTAAAGAGAGCAAACTCACTTCTCTATATGACACGAAAAGCTTTCGCCCTCTCCTAGAGTATGCTTACCTGGTCTGGAACCCTTACTTCAAGAGGGATATTGACCTTTTGGAGAGAGAGCAGAGACGTGCAACTAAGATGGTGATGCCCCTTAAAAACAAATCATATAAAAACAGATTGGATGCACTGGGCCTCACTATGCTATAAGAAAGAAGACACCGGGGTGACTCGATCGAAACTTTTAAAATTTTAAATGGACTTTACAATGTACCCAATCTTCAAAACATATTTACTATGAATACTAATGAAAGACTTCGTGGACATTCTTAAAAAGTAAACCAAAGTACTTCAACACTAACCCAAGAAAACATTTCATATCTGACCGAGTGGTGGACTCTTGGAACAAACTGCCACAAGAAGTGATCAGTGCTATAAGAGTGAATGGGTTCAAAAACCGATTGGACAGTTATTTTAAATTAAAAAAACAGACGTTTAAGGCGCTAGGACTAGCCAACTACTCGCGCCATACAAATACACCTTTTAACAAATGTAATAATATGTAGTGAAACGCTTCAGCAAATCCAAATAGAACTCCAGACTGATAATGGATTGTTAATATTTTTTGATTCCATCATTTATTTAAATAATAATAAATAATAAAAAAGTTGATTTTTCTCATTAGAAATCTGAAAGTAATTCGATTTCTAGATATTAGCAAAAACAGCATATATATGCATAAACAAAAAAATCCATTTGCTTTTAGATTTCTACATTTAGTCAAAAAAGTTCGGAAATGGACACCGTTTCCGCAATGTATTTTGTATAGAAAAAGGAAACATACATTAACGAAAATAGGTTGATTCCTAGACAAGGAATCAGATATTGTAAGAATAACACTTCTAATCGTCAGACTTTAACGGAACAGAAGTTAGTTAACTTGGGGTGCCTCGTCTAACTTTGCGATTTGGCTAGTACCAGGGCCATAACCAAATAGTGCACTCAACCAATGATATACACGCATCAGCTTTAAGCTCCTAGTGTTATAAATAAATAAAGAAATAAAAATAGCATTCAGTTCGCTGTTCACATTGGAGAAGTGCAGGAGTTAGTGAAATTTTGATAAATTTAGTGACGCGGCTTCCATGCGAAAGAAGTTATAATCTTTGAATTGCTAGTACGTCTTAAGGTAGGCCTTCCCGCTCAACTCCCCATACAAATGTGGAAAGAAGATCATGTCCATATTTCTTGTCAGAGATCCAACATTTTGTTCAAAATAGCTTTATTTGATCAAACTAGATGTCTGTACCCGAAGTCTCAGTCGTCACCTAAATTGGTGTTTACGGCAAACCGATCGAATGGCGTTTTCAAATGTATGGAGAAATTGAAGAGCGTTAATCGAACTAACATTTGCGAGTCCGAGCTTGATTTGACAGCTTACTCAACGTTGCCGTAAATACGTCGACGTTGTCGTTTACGTCGACGTTGTCGTTTACGTCGACTTCGCGTTTTCATACAAATCGGAAGTCCGAGTTTGACTTTGACAGCTTGAAGAAGTAAAACCACAGAATATCTAGGTAGTAAAAACTTGTATGGGGTTTGACGTTTTTACGGAATACGCCAGTCGATCGGTTTGCCGTAAACGCCAATTTAGGTGAGAACTAGGGAATGCAATCCCGACTCGAGATTGCAAATTCGAGATCCCGCGGGATTGATATTTCGAATCCCGTAATTTTCGGGGTCCCGTTTATTTTTATTTTTTTTTTAAATTCGGATGACTGAAAAAGCTTACAATTGCTTGTTTGTGATAGTGAGGTTAACTAAAATAACATATTAATCGAAAGAAAATAAAAACCTTTATTCTTTAATCTTACCAACTAAATAATTATCAGGTTTTAAGGAAATTAGCATAGGTAAATTAGGTAATCACAACTATAAGCATATTTCAAGGGAATTAGGAAGTAGTTACCTACGAGTGATTTTGAAAATGAAAAAGTTATCACTACAACTGCACAACTAAAACAATGACGAACGTAAACAAACAAGTGACTGCCTCTCCGCGCGCATATACTTTTTTCTCACTTACTCGACACAGTTCTATATTATCTGTCCCACTCGTCACCTGTCGCTAATATTCGGAAATGGTCGGAATAGTTTTCTAACGCTGTTTGGCGTTCCTGCCGCTCGCGGCCGTCAGGCAGCGCGCCGCTTGCGCCCCGAGTGGACCTGTGTAGTGCCGCTGACCACTGCCGCCCAATCCCGTCAATCTCGAACGGGATCTTGTCATATTATGCGTCGGGATTGATCCCGAAAGAATTACACGAGATCTCGCGAGATCGGGATCCCGCGGGATCGGGATTGCATTCCCTAGTGAGAACTCAGACTGACCACTCTGATTACTGTTGGCATTGTAAAATTGTGTTTGGTTTCTAAGTTATAAGGTCCAAAAGTTTTACACAATAACTTTGGAGGTGGAATACTCCTTGATGAAATAAAGACATCTTAAAAAGATTAGTCACCAGACACAGCTTGTTTCATAAAGATTTATAATCAATTTAGTTTTTGTTAGATTTTTTACTACAGCGGTCGTGGTTTACTTTTAGCTAGAAGTCGTTTTGTACTTAAATTTTTCGTAAATCTTACCAAATCAAACACTATTGTGCATTGCCTGCTTTGTGGACATGTTGCATCCTCCTCATAACGGAGCCTGTCTTTTTCTTTGAAACCGAGAAGGTCCCAGAGCGCAATAGCACGGTTTTGTTCCGTGCGCGCGAATAAGTTAGTCCCGCCGAGAAGGGCTACCTTAAGGTGGGCCCGTAAGCATCAGAAAATTACACACCCATAAAACGTAGTTTTACTAATAATTTGAAACTAAAAGTTGCAGACACAGATATTTGTTGTCCAATATTAGATACCAAATATCAAGCAAATTTAGACTGATATAAAATGATAAGTAAACTACGTTTATATGGGGAACATAGCTTATGGACTACTGGAACCCTAGCACCTAGTAGGGGAAGGGGACCTACAGTTTTACATGGATTCCGTACCATAAAGCAGCTCGCATTCGTGAGGAAATGCACTTATCCAACTCAGAAAGACAAAGCAAGTGGTGCATGAACGGGGTGACCCCCGAATGAACCCAGACCTCTGGTATGCTAGGCAAGTCCCCGCGCCACTAGGCGACGAGCAAATATGATTTTGTAACGTTATTAACAGAACTTTTCGTGGATATTCGTGAAATTCCTATTTTAAACCTGACCTGCAACTGGACAACGATTGTTATTGGTTCTAAGTTTTTGGCCATGTGGCCGATAATTGGGCGTCGAAGCATGGGACTGGTCTACTCTTTTATTAGTAAGCGTTTTCACTTACTTATCACTTGGTTTCAAATATTTTGTTAACTGCGCGTTCTGTTTTGTACTGTAAATGATTACAGTGCTTAGGGTATGCAAGCGTCCTGAATCAGATTGAACGCTCAAACCTGTAAGCATCGCAAACGATTTGAACCCCTTATGAAAATAAAACAACAAATTTGGAACAAATGACATTAGTTGAAATGGTTCACCTCAAATCTAATCAATTGATCCAAGCTGAACTTGAATTTTCAAATGAGGGACATTCACCGGTTGGTGAAAAAACACGGTGAAAAGATTACGCTGTAGAAAAGGCAAATGTGACCCTGACATTTGCACACACAGTGCCCTACCTCCAAAGAGTGAGCACTGTGTACGGCAGTGAGTACGGAATTTTGAGGGCCGTAAGCGCGAATCGGACACGCGCTTTCGTTAACGATGGTTCAAATCTGATCGCGACGTTATTTGTAAAGACACAGTGCAGCCATTTTATGGCCCCCAAATATTTCGTTACCAAGGTATTGATAGGTACCTGTTTTCGAAAACTGGGACGGCCTAATTGACGGGCCTTTGAATTTTTATGGCCATATCGGAGGGACGAAAACGAGACCCTGTATCTAGATATTCGGCCGCTATTATTTGTGGTCTTAACTAGGACTTAAAATGAACATGTAAACATCCAAACACATGGAACATCTCAGTACATGTTAGTGGACTATTAGTGTTAATATTCTAATTATAAAAATGTATAGAGGTCATCACGAGTAGTCTGCATTAGAAGTGAGTAGTGATGTGACCATGTCGTAGAATGTATCGGCACATTAGAATTCTATAGTTTATGAAGCCCAGGATCGTAAAACTGGACATCGATGACTAATATCAATCTCACACCTACTGTCATCATATTAGCCCTCAACACACTACAATCCCAAAGATTACCTTTAGGAAAAGGTGAAAATGTTTTACTAAATATTCCATATACAAATCAATGCTAGCCCCACTTTGACAGTTCCACAATTGACACAAAGTCGACTCCTGTAAGGTGGGCGTTGGTATGCCCGTATTTATTATTGTATATTCTTTGACGTTGGGCTCTAGCTTGCTACCTGAACCTTTACCTTCTTTCTCCGTCATAGGACATGCGGGGGAATGATCAGCGACCAAGTAGCATGCAATTAGCTTTGTGCTTATTGCGTTAGCGGCAGGTGCAGTTGTGTCGCTCGCGTGGCGGTTGGCTGGCTCGCAGCGTGCCCCGCCGACCGACGTGGAACGAACGCGGGGCGGCGCGCGGTGCGGAGCGGTGCACGCTCGGGAAGGGGAGGGCAGGGACGCGTCGCGTCGTCGCGCCGGTGTATAGGCAGTATAGGTATCTACGGGGAAATTATGCTAGAAAAAAACCAGGGAACTTTCGATTCAGCACTTAGGAGCGGTCAATAACCTAAATATAATAAAAAAAAATTAAAGTAAAGATTAAAGTAAAGAAAAGTTCGAATCCTCGCTCCAGTCATGCACAACTTTTTTCTTTTTCTGAGTTGGATGAGTGCATTTCGTTACGAATGCGAGCTGTTCCATGGTTCGGAACCCATGTGAAACTGTAGGCCCCCTTCCCCTACTTGGTGGTAGGGTTAAGCCTGCTCGGGCAGGTACCACCGCATTGGCTGAAACTATGGTTGAAGCGGCAATTAAAAAATCCAATTCAATGTAGCCTAGCTCATAAAGGGAAGATCCTGGCGTGGCACCTAATTCCTTCGGGAATGTGGTGAATTGGACTAAATCATAACGGTAGTTGTGAGGCATCAGCCATCCAAGTTAGGTTCAATAAAAAAGAATTTACTATAAATTTACCTATTGTTGCAATACAAAAAATATTTCAAATTAGTCAGGTGAATTCGATATAATGTTTGTGGTTTAGTGATTTATTTTTATACAATCAGGACTCTTGTCTGTATATCCGCCTATTAATTGGGAAACACACCCAGATTTTGATGTGTTTTGTATCTACGTGAAGTATAGCTTCATTCTTCCATCAATTTTATTAGTCTACTAACCATGACGCTAAGTTTCCGGAGGGGTGAGTGAGTAGTGGTTAAATTTAACAGAAGTCAAGGCAAAAACAAATTTGACGTTGTACCAAGACATCTACATTGAAGCATTGTAATCAAACCTTGAAAATAATCAGAAAAAGTACATTTAGGTTTTGTCGAGGTTATTTTAAGGTAACAGGAAAATTTAAGTACGTTAGTTAAGGAAAACCAATACCATTTTCTGACTTTACCCATATATATTATCAACCTTTCTGTTATTTGAATGGACATATTTATTACATTTAGTTTAATTAATGTAGTTCTTGATTTGCTTTAACATTTTGGTCGCTCGCACCTGACCGGTTTTGGCAAGATGCCTTGAAGAAGTAAAACCACAGAATATCTAGTAAAAACTTGTTTTTACGTAACTTGGAAGTTCCGTAAACGCCAACGCAGACTGATCACTCTGGGGACAGTACTTCACGTCGGTCACAGTCACCATTGCCTAATATTACGCCTGGACGTTTCTAAATCCTGTACCAAGAGCCAAATAACCAACTCTACTCAATGACGCTTCTTATTGCTTGTAGAGACGTTGAATCCAAACTCGCCGTATTCAATGTCGCCGTTCGGCTGGGACATTGGTAGGAATACTAATGTGGCGACGGACCGACGAACCCACGGACGGATATCCTTCCATCGCGTCTATTGTTTGAGACCGAGGCAGCTTGACGCGACGCCGCGACGGCATGATTGCACTTTGACATTCCGCCAACGATGCAAGCCGTGGTGTGACGTGCTCAGCTTTCCGAATGTCCTTTTGCTGTATTGCCTGGCATGCGCCGCCACCTGAGCCCCTATTACCAGTTATAAATTACTTATCGATCAATCGCTAAGATCATCGATGACGCTCGCTTACAACATTGAATAGAGCATGTGGGGCATGCACTAAATCGCCCGTCCATGTATTTTTATATTTGCGTAAAAACAAACGTTTAACACATTACATTATTTTATACTTTCCACACAAATATGAATATCCATGGACGGGCGATTTAGCGTATGTCTCAAATACTCTATTCAATGGTCTAAGCCAGAAAGTCTCTGTTTAGAAAACATGAAGACAGGCGTTCCTCCAGTCTAGGCCATGGACCGGCCATTTAAAGAATATTTTGTAAGCGCTGGATGTGATCATCTGTGGTACCGTTTGGTGTACGGAATGACGCTTCCACCATATCGGCTCCGCTAATTAATTAATGGCATAATGTAATTATCACTCGGCGATGGCGAGTCGTGGGGCGGTGGCCGCCGCTTGGTCGCACCGCGCACCGCGCACCGTCTCCCACCACATGCTCGGCCGCTTCTCACGTGGCGAACAGCGACGCCATTGTGCGGTGCGCCGCGCCACTGGCACGGTAGTAATAACCAGTGATCTATGCAAATCCCTATATGATTTAGACCAATCCCTAAAGATCTCATTATCAACCTTTTGCTATCATGATAGTGATATTCCTAATACTGTTTAGTTAAATCATAGATTAAATAAATGGTTTAATAGACAACATTTCGATTGGGTGTGGTATTTCGATGGGTTATTGGAACAATACAATTGAATGGCTATTATGAAAAGGTGTTTATGTTACATTTAGGCCTAATACTTTACGGCCTGCCCATTGAAGATATGGGGCACGCCAGCGGCCTTATTGCCGAACAGCGACTGTCGCTGCCAGCGTCGGTATCGCTGCTAACGAGTCATCGCATACACAATTTTGCGGCTACGATCGACTTACCATGGATTACCGATACCGACATCATATAATATGTCGATGGCGGCTACGGATAAAAAATAAATGCGGTTGCCTATCTTTTATCCGTAGTAACGGTAGCCACAAAATTTTGTATGCAATGTCTCGTTAGCAGCGACACTGACGCTGGCAGCGACAGTCGCTGTTCGGCAATAAGGCCGCCGGACTCCACAAAAAAGGCGCCAGACTTTTTAAGGGCTGCGAAAACCATGCTGGCCGGCGCCAGCCATGTTTGAAGAAACCCAGGTGGGAAAGGAAGGAAAACCCTCGGCAGGCAGTCGACTCTATAGTTTACTGACCCCTATAGATTAAGGATCTAGAGGATCGGTGGGTTCTTATTTTGGCAATGCCGACTGTGAATTTGTGTATTCCCTGCCTGTTCCGCGTTGCGCGGTCGTAGAAAGGGGACGGAGGGACAGCGTTATGCAACTCCGAAGAGCATTCTCCATGGTAAAGACGATATAATACACCGAGAGACCCGCATCCCTTATTCCATTTAATTTAGAACTTTTGGACCTCACAACTTAGAAACCGAACACAATTTTACAATGCCAATGGTAATCAAGTATCTAGTTAGATCAAATAAAGCTGTTTTGAGTATAATTTTGGATCTGTGACAAGAAATATGGGCATGATCTTCTTTCCACGCTTGTATGGGGAGTTGAGCGGGATTAGACAGCGGGTCTCATAGTGGGCGCGATGGGTGGCTATCTCGTGATCTCTCTATCTCCTTTCTTTTTTATCTGAGAGCCCAACACATCGCATAGGAACTATATAGGTTCCATGCCTAGACCTTCCTTATATAACACAAGTACATTGAACTGGATGGAAAACAGTGCAGTTTGCGCCAAACTTTATTACGCCTGTTAATCAAAATAAATATCCCTTATAAAAGTTGGCGGGTACTGTACGTGGAATCCGAACCACGGCCATCAACTGTCAAAAAAGGTTACCCATCCAGAACGGCTATCTCTTTGGTTACCTGTCCGTTAAACTCATTCGGAAAACTTTCCTGAATGCTGTCCGCATTTTTACTATATTTTTTCTACGTTCGTAGCTCTTTCGCCAAGTTTTTCTAAAACAAACTGCAAGCTTACAAATGCTACGTAAGTCAAGCGCGTCTTTGTCGTCTGTAGAAACGCGGAATTCATATAAGTTGAGCACTCGACCACGGCACCGCTAGTGCGGCGCGGTGCTGCTCTCGGCCCGCGCCGCGCCGCCGCCGCCGCGCCCCTATGCAGGCGAGGCCGCTTTTACCCCGTTTAATGCACTCTGCACAATAGCTAGAGCGGCGTGCATTGTCGCCGCGCTGCACTGACCCACATCCGCCGGGGTTGGCGGCGCGGCGCGGCGCGGTGGCGGCTGCGGTTCGGGTTCTTTTCTCGTGTAGTCGGGAACCACTGCTTAGTGTTAAAGGTGCGTCTACGGTAGACGAGCCATTGACATTGACGGTAGCGCCGGCCAGTCAGTCCGCTTACGAATTCGCTTACTACTGATTTATATTTCCAACGACACGAAAGAACTTCAGGTGAAGCTATTTATTGTAACATAAATTCTATGTTGGGAGTTTTTAGCGAACTAACTACCATCAGTGCATTTTCACGAATACGTGGCTACGCTGCTGCCGCCATACGAATGTTTCGGTCGCTACTCCCGCCCTCCCTTACTCGCTGCCTGAGACGATGGCCCGGCACGCTCCACCGGGCGTGATGCTTCGGAACACTTGCATTGTTCTCTCTACACTACCACGCTTCAGTATAATGGGTTTCGATGAAAGTTACTTGCCCTTTTATCTATTGAGTTCCCAACCGTGTCAGATTAAAATTGTTATTACTGGAGCTTACGTTTCATGCGGCGATCAATTTGGCCTGTTGGACACTACGCCCGTTTACGCGCTACCTATGTTGCATACGTAGACAATTACGCATTGTCAGGCGTTTCCTGCGCTTTCCGATTGCCCAGGTCGATTACGGCGTCATTGGTAATGGCGCCCCCACGCCTCCTCGCTCGAGCCCCTGTGGCCTCGACGTCATTTTATCCCTACCTTGTGCACGCGTGGTATAGTACGCGGATTTCTGCTTCGCTTGACTTTCCACTTGACCGGTTTTCCCTTCCATCCCCGTCTATTTACTGAGCGATCGGCCTTAGCTACACCGTGGAACATGAATTGTTATTGGTTTGCTATTCGCACTACGAATTCCTTGACATCGTCTTGGCAGCGGCGCGGTCGTTTTTAATATATTTCGCACGAATGTTGGCGCGCGGAATGACGGGTATATTATTCCGGTCGTGTTGGGGAATTCCCGGTGGTGTTGTAAGAGCACATAAACGTCACCGAGTTAATTGAACGATTTTAATGCGATAAGACAGAATACCAGAGTGGTCAGTCTGAGTTCTCACCGAAATTGGCGTTTACGGCCAACCGATCAACTGGCGTTTTCTCCAAACTCCATACAAGTTTTTACTAGATATTCTGTGGTTTTACTTCTTCAAGCTGTCAAAGTCAAACGCGGACTTCCGATTTGTATGAAAACGCGGAGTGGACGTAAACGGCAACGTCGACGTATTTACGGCAACGTTGAGTAAGCTGTCAAATCAAGCTCGGACTCGCAAATGTTAGTTCGCTTAACGCCCGCTGCGCGCGCTCTTCAATTTCTCCATACATTTGAAAACGCCAGTCGATCGGTTTGCCGTAACGCCAATTTAGGTGACAACTTAGACTACCGGCTCAGCATAAACAAGAGAAACGTTTTGGTGAGTAAACGTTACGAAGTTGAAGCATTTGTTCAGCAGCTGTGATCTGTCTGCGAGGGTCGCACGTGCGCAGACATTGCTCTCTTTATAGAATTCAATTCGTATACTTACATAGTTATGACAACGCGCCCGCTCGGATCCTCCTTCCGATACACATGCTATATACAGCACCTTGTGTACAGTGATTAAGAAATCTTAGGCGGGAGTCCGGGGAATCTGGTGGGAGTCCAAGGCATCTATGGCAATCTTAGGGAGTCTGGGGAATCAGGTGGGAGTCCCAGGCATCTGTGGAAATCTTAGAGAGTCTGGGGAATCAGGTGGGAGTCCGAGGCATCTCTGGAAATCTTAGGGATTCCGGGAAATGTGGTGGGAGTCCGAGGCATCTGTGGAAATCTTAGGGAGTCCGGGGAATCAGGTGGAAGTCCGAGGCATCTGTGGAAATCCTCGGGAGTCTGGTGAGAGGCCGAATAATCTCTGGAAACCTTAAAGAGTCCAGGAAATCTGGTGGGAGTCCGAGTCATCTGTGGAAATCTTAGGTAATGTTGGACAACGTTAGAGTATCTGGGAATCTTAAGGAAATCATTGCCAATCTAACACATGCATTGGTAATTTGAGTAATGTTAGGCGCGGGGGTCGAGGAATCTGACATTTCATTGGGAGAGCATTGTCCGATGAAGTTTTTTTGCTTATTCGAAAATGTTTTCTAGTATTTCAGTGAAATTGGAAAATAATCTTTCTATTTAAGAGACCATCGTCCGCATGACATTTTTTTTGCTTAAACGAAGCTTTTTGGTTATTCTAGGAATCTGGGAGTCCTTAGTAATCTTAAAAAAATCCAGAATCTTTGGTAATCCGAGGATTCTTTAGTAATCCCTTAGGAATCGTTGGTAGTCCTTTAAGAACATGAAAATCCCCAGGAATCTTTTGAAATCTCCAGGAGTCTTTTGAAATCTTCAGGAATCTTTGGAAATATCGAGGAATCTTTGGAAATCTTTGGTAGTCCTTGGCAATCCTTAGGAATCTGGAAATCTCAATGTAATCCTGGTATTTTTGGCGCCAGTTTTTATATTGCCAGTTGAGTTTTTATTTCCTGGAAAATACAGATATATATACCTACATAATAAAAATAAAAACATACAGACATAGAAGCTTCCTTAAGTATTTTTTGATTGAAATATAACAACTTTTAAGGGTACAGAAATGTTAGGGCCCGGAAGACGATTTCTCTGGTTTTATTCGCAGTCATCGTGTAAAATTGTGCCTTGGTCAATGGGCGAAGAGATCATTTCTTCTAATTATCAAATCTCAGAGCCCCGTTGACTTCACGATAGTCTCGTCACCAAATATACCAAATTGTGGTAACCTAATTATTTGTGACTCTCTTATGCAAGTACTATCTGTGTTAAAGTGTGATTATTTTTAGGTTAGTTATCATTAATTAAAAAAAACTTCAAGAAACTGGACGGCCTATACAAAGTTGGAATCATGCTAACAAAGGGAACTATGTAATGTGACCAGATTGACGAAGCCCTCTGAAATCGATGCTCCGAAAATAAAGATTAATTTGAGATTTCTATCTGTCATGCTGACGTCAACCATATATAGTAAAAAGGACTTAGGAATTGCCTTTCATTCCCTCTTCTTCATCTCTCGACTTTCCAGTGTACAACATTTGATAGGAAACGACTGTACTTTGTAAAAGTCGGGGAGCACACGTAATCAGTGTGAGATGTACACATGTCTGTCGAGAAAGCGAAATAAATATGCCACAGACTCCTTGCGGCCGAACCGCTCCTCGGACTCCCTCGAGAGCTTGCTCAGGTGGCTCGCGTACTGGCTCTCCGGCGCCTCCGCTTAGCCGTAGCGCGGCTAGGTCTCCGCCACCACCGCCACCGGTCGGCCGCTTGCGCAATTCGCTGCCATCTGGATCGGTCGAAGCCATCTGGTTTATCAATTTTAAGATTTGCAGGTCACCGGCTTGTTCATTCTCCAAGCCACTTCTTCCAAGCTGTAGACATTTCCTTCAGTTTAACGGTCCCCCGGGGTCCTTAACATTGGCCGCCGGGGGTGGTGGCGTGGGGTGGTGACCGGCGGCGGCGACAGCGGAGTGCGGGTGAACGAACCCCGGTAGGTGCGGCTCGTGGAATCATCTGACTTCGATAACTTTGGTACCTACATATGTATACATATATGGCTACGCCGCTACTTGCGGTCTCGATATCGCCCCGCTTACAAAAATGTAGACTAGGAGGTCGCGACAAAAATGGTAACGATAACGTAAATGGCTGAAACTGGGTTCACGGGATAAAATACAACCCTCTGAAGCTAAATGTGTCGGTCTGCCTGTTCCAAGTGGTTGCGTTACGTAGATAAGGCGCCTTAAAAAGTAGTTATGGTGGCAAAAAATACATATGATAAGGTAAATGGATGCAAATGACGAAGCATGAAAGTATCAATACATACTTGCTTAGCAATACAAAAACTGAACAAATCTTTGGTTGCATTTAGTAGTTATAGGCGATTTAGGTTACAGATATAACTTTAGGTATATTTAAGTATTTAATTAAGTAACCGTCTGGTTATTGTTGTATAATTAATAGGTATCAATGTTTCCAGATAATCAGTATATTCATCAGCAGGTACATACCAGCATCTATTTTATATAGCCAATCTAGAAAACGCAACCACTTGGGACGGGCAGACCGACATATTTAGCATCAGAGGGTTGGTCTCTAACATGAGAACCCAGATTCAGCCATTTACCTTATCGTGACCAAAAAAGTCGTGACCTCCCGGAATAATGCCATGAGCATATAATTTCGTACGTAAGTCATCGTAAGGAACGTATGTGAGTTTATTGGACGATTTAACCAATAAACGGTTGATCAGTCGCTATCATGCGATGTTTTTTACCGACTTGTCACTCAGCCGACACGTGTCTCACTTTACGATCGCCCTCCCATTATTGGAGCTCCTTTCAAATCGTCCACGTGTCCATGTACAAATATCTCTATGTAAGTTACAGTCCTTATTTCATAACATTAACCACGCAAGGGCTTACTATATACTATATACATACATAGCACGTCGATGACACATAGGCCTTTTTTATTGGGATTTCTTGTAAGTTACTTTGATAATATTATTGTATGCAAAGTGGGTATATATACCCATGATGTATACCCACGTAATGACATACATATATATATGTATGTCATCACGCCATTTCTCCGGAAGAGGCAGAGTCGATAGAGCGCTATTCGGTACAATCACAGCGTAGGTACTTTCGCTTCGTCTGCGATATCGTACATTTCTCCTAGTATTCCGGGAGGTCACGACATATTTGGTCACGATAAGGTATATGGCTGAATTTGTGTTCACATATTAGAGACCAACCCTCTGATGCTAAATATGTTGGTCTGCAGGCGCCAAGCGGTTGCGTTATCTTGATTGGCTATATAAAATAGATGTTGGTATGTACCTGCTGGTTAATATACTGATTGTCTAGAAAAATTACCTATTAATTATGGAACAATAACCGGTCGATTTTTTTATTAAATACTTAAATATACCTAAAGTTATATCTGTAACCTAAATCGCTTATAACTACGAAATGCAAGCAAACATTTGTTCAGTTTTTCTATTGCTAACCAAGTATGTACTGACACTTTCATGCCTCGTCATTTGCATCCATTTACTTTATCATATATATTTTTTGTCACCATAACAAATTTTTAAGGCGCCTTATATACGTAACGCAACCACTTGGAACAGGCAGACTGACACATTTAGCTTCATAGGGTTGGTCTTTATCCTGTGAACCCAGTTTCAGCCATTTACGTTATCGTTCCCATTTTTGTCGCGACCTCCTAGTCTATAGGTGACGCTGAAATAATGTCAACATAGAATCGCATTGAGCCTCGCTACAAGGATAAGTGAGCAGTGATTGTAATCATGCGAATCTCTTTACATTTTGAGTGGTTTTTTTTATAAAAAATAAAACAAAATGTGCCGAGAGAGCAAATATGCTCAGAAAAGCGAATTCCACCTCACTGCGCGAAACTACGCTCAGCGAGGCACCATACCAGCCCATTACTGGACTGTTGCAGAGTTATCGATCCTGTTTAAATTATGTTTGAAGACTCACCGGCACACAGTTCTAGACGTTGCGGCAGATAAACATAACTTAGAGAAACCGTTGGTACTCAAAAAGTCACGAAAGGGTCGAAACACTTTCACTAGTAAATAGTTGGATATGCTGACCTCGATATCGTATCGGGTAGGTAGATCCACAGTCATCGGAATACACACGACGACACGGCGACGCTTCAATCGTGACCGACGCAAACATTGGTTTAGGCTTGCGAGTAGGTTCGAATATAAAAACCGGCCAAGTGTGAGTCGGACTCGCACACGAAGGGTTCCGTACCATCATACAAGATTTATCACAAAAAAATCACGTTATTTGTATGGGGGCCCCCTTTAATTTTGATTATTTTCTAATTTGACCCATTTGTTGTTATAGCGGTAATAACTACACACTCTGTGAAAATTTCAGCTGCCTAACTATTACGGTTTATGAGATACAGCCCTGTGACAGACGGACGGACGGACGGACGGACAGCGGAGACTTAGTAATAGGGTTCCGTTGGCACCCTTTGGGTACGGAACCCTTAAATACTGTACAATAACGTATGCTGGTGTTTTGTGTCGCTGACTGCATAGCATTAATATAAAAGTTTTGTTGACGGTTGTCGAACTAAAGCCATGACACTGAACGAAGTGAAGGCGGACTGGCGGCGGCGGCCGGCGCCTCATTGTTACACTCGAAGAGACGATGGAAAGAGTTTCCGGGTGGGGTCTTCAGAACCTCTTCGAGCTTAGCGCGAGCAAGTCACAGGCGTGAGTATTGTGTGCAAAGCGGGGTACCGTTTACTGCAGCTCCGATCTACCAGGGTGCAACGCTGCTTAATTATAAATAGAGATTTTTGTTGACGACCAGACGCATAGCCTGAACTTCGATCGCCATATGGAGGATAAAGCCAAGCTTGCCCCAAAAAAGCTGGTAGTCCTCACCGGGGTTCGTCAGTGTTTAACGCATTAGAAACTTCTATTCTACAAGACGCAGAGGACTACTAGGACTATGTCCTACTGAGAACGCTCTCGGGAGCTGCATAACGCCATCCCTTCGCCCCTATTCTGCTATCTCTCAATGCTCAACAGGCACGGAATGCACCCATTCATTGTCGATATTACTCAAATCGAACCAACCTATACTCTAAATTCTTTATTTAAAAAGTCTGTAAACTTGGGAATGCTTTCCATGCCGATGTATTTCTCCCAAAGTACAATCTGGGGTCCTTCAAACATGGTGTGAAGATGAATCTGGCCGGCCGGCATGGCTTTCTCAGCCCCCGTGTCTTCGAGCACCTCTTTGTCATGTGAGGCGCTACATGGACAATCAATGTTTACAATATAAACAATATTATTTGAGTGGTGTTTTTAAAGTTTCGCGGCCTTGTACATGGCATTTGGAATACAAATGATGTGTGTAGTTCTCGACATTCCTAGTTAAATAATTTGTAGAGCAGCTACATCTCAGTAATCAAGTCATCGTGTGAACGCGCTCGTTGCCGATGGTGCTATAATTAATTATATGCGTGCATTAGCTCACAGCTGCGCGCTCTATTTTCCTACTGCAAATCAAAACTAGTACTCTGCAAAGAATATGCCCTCTGTACATGTACGTACATACTTGTACCCATCGCTTCCTTGCCTGCGGGCGGCGATGTTAGCTCCTTCGATACTTGGCGTATTACATCACCCTTTCTTGAGCATTCATTCGTCACGCTTCGGTACCAACGGCTGTATTCGAAGTGCACGCTCCATGTGCCGTCATTGTGTCTTGCATCAAAATGTACACGTTCGTTTCGTATGTGTCCAACGGATTTCCCATTCGTCGAAGTCGCGTGGCCTTGGTCGGCGACGAGCGACGGTTGGGAACGTTATTGTACCGTTAAAGTCGAACGGTCGCCGTGCCGTCCGGTCCGACACCCGACCCGACATACACCTACGAGTGGTCAGTTCGAGTTCTCACCTAAATTGGCGTTTAAAACGTCAAAGCCCATACCTACGAGTTTTTACTGCTTATTATATGATTTTACTTCTTCAAGCTGTCAAAATCAAACTCTAACTTCCGATTTATATGAAAACGCGGAGTCGGCGTAAACGGCGATGTCAACGTATTTACGGTGACGGACGGTTAGTAAGCTGTGAAATCAAACACGGACTCGCAAATGTTCGCTGTTAATTTTTTCCATACATTTGACATACATTTGGATAGTTTGATTATTGAAGCATTTCACTACCCATCACATAGCTTTAGGTCGTGTGGTGTCCTAGCTCGTTACCTCATTACTAATTGCCACCGATTTCTTTCTTACCTCATTCCAATGCCCACTTTAAGCGAACATCCACATCTTCAGTCATGCGTATAAAGTGCCCAGTCGTGATCGAGTAGAATTTGTCATTGGGACGCTGTGTCGCCACTCGCATGCGTCTTCCGCTGCCTACCCACTGGTTGTGCGTCGCGATGTTGCAGTGTGATCGCTCCATAGCTGTGATTACAATCAGTCAAGGCCGGGGAAGCGCCGAGTCTTGCCGTTCGCGCTGGCCGCTGACATCAACGGCGCGGCGTCCGGCAAACATTCAAATCGAGTTTACATCTTTATTGCCACGCCATTTTGCGACGCAATTCGTATCTTTCACCTAGTCGAAGAATATGTAATATGATGTATGTGTTGTGAAAAATTACGTTAGGACTCATTTCTTGCCGGGCCCATCGAAACATTAAGGTCACCTTTAAAGCTGGTTGATATTAACTTTTGGTCTCGTTCTATCGTATCAGGAATAGTTAGCAGAATATTGAACTCGCTAATGTATGTTGCCACGTCATCGTAGATTGTAGTTAGCGATTCAGATATGAAACTTGGAACTTTTCCAACGTTGTGTGCATCATCTTTGTTTGTTAGAACTTTGATTTTATGTGATCGGCGAGTAATTTCAGTTTTAGCGATGAGTGATGCGTTTTTCGCCCCCGAATATTTAAGCAATACAGCCACGGAGATCAGCAATCAGGTTAAACGAGAAATATTTAATATTCTCGTATATAATTTACAAAATGCTTTAATTATAGCTTGTGCTATGAACAGCCAATCGGGCAGCCCTGTTTATACTTAGAGCGAAAGGTTAGTATGTGTATGTACCTAATAAATCAATGTTGGTAATAAATTGGACACGAAGCGGCGAAAAGACATGCGTGGAAAACCTTCAAGACTGATGAAACCTTTGAACACTTTGAAAGGAGCACTTACATACAGTGGTATCGTCCTACTGCCTTTATGATTCCTATACCTACTTGATTAGTAAACGTTAGACATAAAACCGTGTCAAACTGAACACATGGAAATTGGTAATCTTGTAATGGGACCTGTCGGGGGTCGGTCTGTGTGCACACGCGTAGAGTAGAGCAGAGTGTGTCGCGTTTGTTCAGCACTCGAGTGAGATATCGGGCTCTCTCAGTAATGAATGCTACGCGGAAAGTTCCCCAGTGTAAAGCTGCATTTAGATATTCTTGATTTTGACCATGCCTAAAGTGTGGCCAGCACGTTTAAATGTTTATATTCAAATATCTGGTTTGCCCCAGACACCCACTGAAGGGCCCGATTTGATTTGATTTGCTGCAGGAACTATAAGTACTGCGGGTTTCGTGCTTATTATTCGTTTTTTTTTAACTATCATCACTCGACCCTGTTTGACCCTTAATCTCAAATAGATTTTTTTCTATAGCATGGTCACCCACGTCCCCCCTACCCAGCGAACATGAAAGGACGCCAGTGGAGACGGAAACTAGCTAGTATGGAGGCGGCGCGTCGCCACTTTTACATGCGAGAGGTGTCGTGGAACACCCGGTAGGAACTCAGCTCCTTTCGCTATATGCGTGTATTACTAGCGACCCGCCCTGCCTTCGCACGTGTTTTCCTACTCCTGTCCTTCCATACTCGCTGCCCCCCCTACCCCCGTGCCCCCGTGAGAAGCGACCCGTTTAACCTCTGCCATTTTGCTCGTCAATGTCAATCAAAGGTTCACCTCGGTTGCGTAATCGAGCGCCATTTTATCCGCACAGCCTTCCCCTGTGCGATCGTCTCCGCCTCCTCGCACACCGCACCGGTCTAGCACTGCCGCATTGCTATTTTTAACAGCACATCTTTAATCCTACGAGTATAGTATGTGCCAACTTCCCTTGTTTTCACCACCTCCAGTTACCTGAAATCGGATAAGTAACTTTCGGTTACTTGGCATATTTACATGGTGTAACTGAGAGGTAACTTAGGGGTTTTTCTAGCTGGAGGTGGTGCAAACGGGCGTTAGTCATTTGCAAATATACCCTCGCTATGGTGTAACGGAAAGATAACTTTGGGATTTTTGTAGCTGGAGGTGGTGGAACCGGGCGTAAATGTATTTGACATGTTGTAAGCAAAATAAAAACTGTCGGTTAAACTAATGATCAGGCATGCAAATGTATTCCATTATAATGTAGGTGAATATTTGCAACCATCATCCAAAGTTATCTGTTCAGCGTTCTGTGCAACTCAATATAGTTCGAAGGAGTATTTGGAACAACAGAGATTCTGATTGAAGACAGTCATTCTGAAAGTGCTTCAAACATCGAGGTCGTCGAGCCAAGATTCGTGGAAATTTAATGGAAACTGAAATTGACAGATTCCGAATACATATTAACACTAAGGCCAGTGATACCTAAATATATGTATAACTAAGTATGCTACTTATAATTTCTAAAATATGCCCTAGAGAAAGACTAGCTAAATGACGATGAATGGTTAAAAAAAAGATTTCCGTAATCTAAATATGATTTACGTGATTAGAGATTAGGCTACTATGAGCAATTTAATCATCGGAGGGAGCATACATGTTTATGGTTCGAATTATATTTTAAAGCCAGCCATTTCGTTTTGATGTCAGTCGAAGGTTACAACACCATCTCACGTGACTGCGTTGGTTTATGACTACGGTCTTGAATTCAAACGACCTCGTGCGTGAAGTTATTTTACATGTCGTCCTGCAAGTGATTTCAATCGTCTCGGCGAGTGGAATATTGTCGACATCTCGCCGCTCGCGAGACCATGTGTGCCCATCCGTGAGTCATAATAGCAAATTCATTATAAAAAAATCCACTATGAAATGAATGGAATGCAATGAGGAAGGAAATCGACGTCGACAAAGAGAACTATTATTGAATACCTATTTGCAGGCCTTCTGGTCAATGCTGTTATGTGTCAATACGAAGTAAAACCTGTTATATTATTTGCTTGTCTGTGCAGAGCTGATGATGCTAGGTTTATTTATTGCAGGCATTTCACAATCGATTTGAAAACCGTTTAATTTTGTAGTGTGAAGAGGAACGGTGGTCTTCAGTACATTCGCTCCATGTCGCGAACAATAGTAGTAGTGACCAAACTCTACATTTAAACCGACCTGAAGGGCTACCAATGTAAATAACTCGCCAGGTGAATAGCAGGTGAACAGTCAAAGGAACGATTAAATATGACGTTTAGTTGCATTTCGTATCATGCCAACTGGTAATTTTTTGTCCATTTGGCCGAATTACACGTAGTTTGGCAGTTAGCATGGTACGAAATGCAACTAAACGTCAGATTGTATCACTCTCTTGCCTGTTCACCTGCTATTCACCCTGCGAGTTAACTTACTATGGTAACCCCCTCTTTACAGATACTGTTTACCACCAAGCAATGACCATGCCATTTAGGTTTTCTGTCTTCAAATATACGTAGTTCTACCTCAACCATGGACTTCCAATCTCGGTGCTTTTCTGTTCTGTAACATATTTCAGTGTCTTGATGCATTATCAGCACCGCAGTTCCATTGTGTGTCCACTGAGTATGGAATATGTAGGTCTGGTATGGGTACTGCTGTCTTGTGTGACAGGCCTGCGCCGCTCTTTGTCTCGACCCCGCCCGTTGTGAAAGGCCCCACCATGTCGACGCCGACATTTTCATTAGACGTCAGTGTCATCAGCCCTTTGTTTCTCGTCAGGGAGAATCTGTGCGCCCCTCCTCCGCCGCACTCGCCAGCGCATCGGTGAATGCTTTCACAGATATTATCGGTTGCAGTTATAGTAAAGAAAGTGAGCATCCAATCGACCGTTATCTGTCGATAACGCTCTCATGGCGATAAAAGCGCGCGTCGTTGGTGCGTGGCAGATGGTGACGATCAATCGGTCATTGTTCGGCGCTGAACAATGGGAAGCCTAAATATGTACACATAGTACTCCTTGGCGCCACAACAGAATAAGTAATAGTGGCGCCTCGCTCTACAGTTGTTCTGGTGTCGCGGTCGGTGTCTTCGATGAGAAGTAATTCAAAAGGAACATTCCGGCAGTAAGGTTTATTTCGGCTAACCCATCCTATCTATATCCGGAGCACCCGCCGCTGTAGAGAATTAGAGCACCCTCTTGTGGTTATCATTACGCTTTTGAGAACGAACCGTTTCTCGAACTCACCGCCAGGATATAGAACTGTCTACCGGCGGATGCCTTTCCTCATACCTATAACCTGGGAGTCTTCAAGCGTATTTTGAACAAGCTCGATAGCTAAGTCATAGTCCGCAAATCTGCTGGCATGGTCCCTCGCTGAGCGAGGTTTCAAGAGGCGAGGTGTTTTTGGCTTTTCTTATCACCTTTGGTCCTCAGCACAGTCACTTATACCGGTTGTTCATAAAAAAAAAAAACTATTCTGTAAAAAACTTGTATAACTTTTATTGATTGTCTTACGACTACTTTGGTTGTTAATTAAGACTGTACACTGGTTACGGTCTACGAGTAACTGTGTAGATGACCGAACGGGCTCCGTGCCCGCTGCATCTAAAACGAATGCAATTTACGAACCTTGCACATTTACGGGTCCAGATCAAAGTAGAGATGGAAGTATGTACACCAAATATTAAGTTCTTTGATCAGTGATGTTCACAATTCGCCGCTCAGATCACACAAGGGAGGTGTAAATATGGCATTGCTTACCCAGTTCATGAGACCGGTTAGCGAATAAACGATACATATTTACATAGTAATTATCACCATTAATATACTATACACATACTAGCAGCCCGTCCCGGCTTTGCACGGGCATAATATAATTGAAAAAATATTATTTTGACACAATGATACACAAATAAACCCCTTATTACGTAGAGTTCCTAAAAAAAGAGCATAAACCTACATTGAAATATTTGAAATAAAAATAACAAATTTTGTGAATATATTTTTTTTGTATTTTTTTTTCTTTTTTTGTATTTTTTACTTTTGTGTATTTTTCATACTATTAATTATTTTAAAAAGGTCATAACCACAAAACAAAGCCATTAAATAAATAATTTATTGAGTTAAAGCCAGGGAGTAAACATTATTTGATGATGTTTTATTTTTCACTAAATAATTAGGTTAACTGTTATTATAATACTTTTGAGATTACCGCGGTCGTTAGACATCTTTGAAAAATGTTACGGCTTTTGAAAATGTCTTTGGAGAGTGTATCTTCCTGCCGCGTGAAAAGCCGTAACATTTTTCAAACATGTTTAACTGTTATTAGCTACCTACATCTACTACCTACAACTAAAAAGTATTTAATCGAAATTCATAAAAACTATTTAAGTCACTTATTTATTAGGATAACTAAATGTACAACATATATTAATGGGTCTAGTTCTGAAAAGAACTTTTTGAATGCGTTTAGTTACCTACTAAACTAATTATCATCAAGCGACAAAATATTATCAAGGGACAATTTCTTAAATTCCGCACACGTCTGCTGAGTAGGGAGCCGACTGACTCCCCTCCCGTATCTCTGAGTGACGCCTACAAACTCTGAAACGCATAGTTTGCCAAAAGGAAGTTTTTTCTAATTTTTAAACTCATGATATCTTTTGAATGAAATGTCGGAATCGAATAATTCAAAAAGTAATATAAAGGTATTGAAACAGTCTTAAATAATAATTTATTTATTTTGATAAGGATTCATATCTAGGTACAAATAAAGAGCCTTTTCTAGCGGCGGTATTTAATTTTTTATTTTAAAATAAATGCACACTTATTGTGACATAACTATAATAGTTAGATGTATGCTGTCGCGACATTTTTTTTAGATAATAATGTGTTCTATAAAATTGTACTAAATCATTTTATTATATCGTGAATAGTTTTCGCAGCGCACGCGATGTAAGGAACATTCTTGGTAATTTTTTTGCACCTTGGGTTACGTTATCGGAGTTTTGGTAAGGATCCCTAATTTTTTTAAGATAAAACATAGTCTATGTCCCTCGGATAGACTGTAGCTTTCCAACGGTGAAATAATTTTTCAAATCCGTTCAGTAGTTTCCTATCTGTTCATGTATTTGAGCCTATTCGGTTCAAATACACAAACAATCAAACCTTTCCTCTTTATATAATAGTATAGATAGAGTATAGATTAGAGAGCTCCGATAATAAACGCGTCCGATCGCTGCTAAATTCAAAGTGCTAGAACCGCAGCCTCCGACGCACTATTTATAGGCACGCTCCCACCGCCCGGCCGGCCGGTACTGCCGCAAACCTACGTCCCGCAATTTTTAAATCTGTAATATCTTCGAAAATATTCATTTAAATCATATGCTGTAAACGGCCATATAAATCTATATTGAATCAACAATGTATTTAAGGTATTTAATTGGATAAGGATTAATGCTGTATTGGTTAAAATCGCCTCGAAAATTAGCCATTATTTGTCGTAAAAAGTTAATGACAAAAATTTTTTATTGTGGTATATCCATAAGAGATAGACATATACCATCGCGGAGTTTTCTGTAGACTTTTTCAATGTGTACAATACTTAGTACATTATTTCGATAAATCTCGTAGGATTCAGCCTGCGTTTGCAATGTAAGCGGAAAAAATGTAATTTATTACGACATCACATTGGAAACCTCAAAAATAACAGTATTTCTCCACTATTTAATGGATGTTATTATACATATAAACCTTCCTCTTTAATCACTCTATCTATTAAAAAAAACCGCATCAAAATCCGTTGCGTAGTTTTAAAGATTTAAGCGAACATGGGGATATAGTGACATAGGGACAGAGAAAGCGACTTTGTTTTATTCTATGTAGTGATAGTGAATTTTCCATCTGATCATTCAAGCTTATAAAGTTGCACTCTGTTTATTTGTGGTTAATTTGGTATCGCATCTATAACCGGAGTTTAAGAGCTTCGGATGCGGGGCCGCGGCACGTAACGATCTCACGCCTACGCTACGCTCTCAGCAGACATCACACGGACCAACTATCTACACATAATGTACGCTAGGCTTAGCCACGCCAAGTCTGCGAGAAGGGCGCTGGCACCGCTTGCACGCTGTCACTACCGCTCACTGTGAGTTTGATTCGATGCCCAGAAATCCAGATAGGAATGTATCACACGGATTCATCCAAGCTGTCCGAGTCCGGTAGCCGACACACCTACCGAACATATCACAGTTATGAAAATAGTTGCGTTTCAGATTAACTCTACACCGAGATAACACCGAATGCAGACACTTACTCTATGCAGACACGCGTCTGTGTCAAAGATTAGTAACTTATTTCTGTGACAAGGAGAACGACGACACGCCGCGGCGCGAGGCACCCTTGTTTGTTTACATGTCAATCGAACCGCGCGCGCCGCGCCGCGCACATTGTGGAGTTGGGAACCGCTGGACACGGACGGCACGCTCGAGATAAGTGCGTCAACAGATTATTGAATAATGCCTCTTCCACTCAGCGATGGGCCATTCCAGTTTTAAAGGGGAATGCATTCCCATTCCTACTCCAAAAGTCCGGAAAGGCATTCGAAATGAAGGTTCAATGGTACTTCGTGAAACCGCTAAATCTGGAATTGTTATAATTGTACTCCGTAATGGTTACACGGGAATGGATGGTACTCCGAGAACTCGCAAAATTCTAGAATCGACTCCTGGGGATTTAATTGAGTTTTTATTTGATGTATTATATATTTTATATTGAGTCAATAAAATTATCGGATGAGCCAAAAAGTCATGACACCAGTTTCGTAAAAAACTTGTGCAGTCTCCACGTTCACAACGATCTGGAATGATTATTATAAGATTTAGGACCTTTTTCACCTACTGCTGATTAATTTAATCGCCTCATATTAAGGGCCTTTCTTAGCAGCTTGCAATCAATATCAGTACAAGACAATTAGCACTTTAGTAATAAAGGCCCTTTAAGTGTTGATTAAAATAAATCAGCATTTGGTGAATGGTTTTAATGAGGAATGGGAATGGAGCCTAGGTAAGGCTGACGAGAATTGTTAATAAAAGCAAAGGAGGCGGGTTCTCGGAATAACCCACTAGCGGCCTAACTTCGTCCGCTAGTAAACTTAACCTCCATGACCGTTGGTATTGCAGTATTCAAAATATGTACAATCTTGCATTTCATGGTTCCTTCATATGAGAAGGAATCGGAACAGAATGTTTGTACTACACGCTTGCGATTCGATAAGCTGGGTAAAGCAACTCTGAGCGCGATTGGGTTCTAGATGGGTGACCGTTTTTAACCGTTGAGGCTAGCCGTGGTAAAACTCTAGGGCTGAGATAAATAGTCGTAACAAAAACTGAAACTAACGGAAAGTACTACTTTGTGACGTCACTTTGACACAGTTTGTATGGACGAAATCTTAAGTAATGCAAAGTGACGTCACAAAGTACTACTTTTCGTTAGTCTTAGTTTCTGTTACGACTATTTATCCCAGCCTAGGTCCTCTTCCTTGCTTTAATAGGTGGTAAGCGACAGTGAAAATTGTCCGTGTTTTTTCAATGTAGCCGATGAGCAATAGGTATAAGAAAGGTCCTGGCATGGCACTTAGTTCCCATGTGGTGTGTTAGGCTAATATCATGACGGTCGGCTTGGTATTAGCTATCCATGTCAAGTGACAAAACACATGTTTGCGAGGATCGAAGCTATATGTTAAACAAATATCAACATGAATTTGTTACGAGTGACATTACGAATAAAACATTTTCCTTCGAAGCTCGATATTCGAGGTTCAGAAACATTAAAACACAGATAAAAAACACATGTATAGCTAAGACGGTAACCCTTCGTAGCCAAGATGCAGACAGTTTGGGAGTATGAAAATAAACTGAAAGTGGCTTGCCGGAATGTTAAGATAAACTGTAAGGTAACGGCCACAGATTGCGCCGTCCTTCCTAATAAGTAAGGCAGCGATAACTAAAGCTTGAGTCCGCTAATAAATAACTCCACGTTCAAGCGTTAGCGTATGAGATAACACAAAATTTGGTACAATGAACAATGCCCATTTGAAAAGCGGTGCCGAAGATTTAGGTGGCCCAAACCGCTCAACCCCCCATACAAACGGGGATAGAAGATCACGCCCATATTTCTTTTCAGAGCTCACAAATTTTGATCAAAATAGCTTTATTTGATCGAACTAGATGTCTGATGACTGTTGGCATTTTAAATTGTGTTTGGTTTCTAAGTTATAAGGTCCGAAAGTTCGAATTTTTCGCGCGTTTTATACAATAACTTTGGAGGTGGAGTACGCAATGATAAAGTAAGAACATCTTAAAAAGATTAGTCATCAGAGATAGCTTATTTAATCAAGATTTATAATCTATTTGGTTTTTGTTAGATTACAGCGGTTGTGGTTTACTTTTAGCTATAAGTCGTTTTGTAATTAAAATTTTCTTAAATCTTACCAAATCATACACTATGCACATTGTCTTTTTTGTGGACATGTTGCATCTTCCTCATCACGGAGCCTGTCTTATTCTTTGAAACAGACAAGGCCCCAGAGCGCAACAGCACGGTTGTGTACCGTGCCCGCGAGTGAGTTAGTCCCGCCGGGTCGGGCCACCTTAAGTAAACCGATCCCGAAAAATGCGTAAATTATTGGAATTTCAAATTAATATTGAGATTTATGGTGTAATTGTTTCATTGCAGGAAGATTTGCTTTGAGCCAAACGAACTGCGATTTTAATTTGCTTTTTTGACATGGTTAATATACTATTTCAAGAAAACTATTGCTTTATTAATATTACTTGAACAATATTGACATAATTACACATGTCTTAGTAAAGCATGGTAGAGTTTAAAAAAATATAGAGAACTTTTTCATTTGTCACCCATACGGAGCAGGCAAAATACATTAGACCAGATGTGATTTAAAAAAAAATATATCTATAGTTCCAAGTCTTTAGGAAAACTTAAATATATCAATTATAATATGATTAAATATGCACAAACTAACTACGCTTGTTTCATAGAGGAACATTAAAGTTGACACTGCTTCTTTCGCCCATACAAGAATCGACATTCTCCTTTATGAGGTAACGCTAACGCTCGAAAGTGGAGTTATCTATTAGCGGACTCAGGCTTCTGGTCTGCCTCAATGTCGACACATTCACTACGACAATAAGGGCCGAGTGCACGAAAGGGCAAACAATCAAAATCAATGTCAACGTACTATTAAACACTTCACTTTGTATGGACAGTATGAAAGGAACTCCATGCAGTTCACGAAAAGTGTCGTGTTTGAACATTTAGACTAGGAGGTCGCGACAAAAATGGTAACCATACCGTATACGGCTGAAACTGGGTTCACGGGATAAAGACCAATCGTCTGATGCTAAATGTGTCAGTCTGCCTGTTCCAAGTGGTTGCGTTATGTAGATAAGGCGTCTGAAAAAGTAGTTACTGTGACAAAATAAATATATGATAAGGTAAATGGATGAAAATGATGAAACATGAATGTATCAGTACATACTTGCTTAGCAATGCAAAAACTGAACAAATCTTTGGTTTCATTTCGTAGTTATAAGCGATTCAGGTTGCAGATATAACTTTAGGTATATTTAAGTATTTAATAAAAAAACCGACTGGTTATTGTTGTATAATTAATAAGTATCAATGTTTCCAGACAATCAGTATATTCATCAGCAGGTATATACCAGCATCTATTTTATATAGCCAATCTAGATAATGCAACCACTTGGCACGGGCAGACCGACATATTTAGCATCAGAGGGTTGGTCTCTAACATGTAAACCAAGATTCAGCTATTTACCTTATCGTGACCAAAAATTTTGTCACCTCCCGGAATAATTGATTAACGTTTCTTCGTGCAATCGGGGCTAACTATGCACAATTCAATCGCTGCACGAGAGACTGCGAAAGCAGTTTCACTCCGTCTGTGGTGGTCGACACAGGATTGTTCAATTTCGCGCTCTAAATTCAGTCAGTCAGTCAGCGTGTTTGCGTCCACTGCTGGACATACGCCTCTCCAATTTTCCTCCAGTTCTCCCGGCCTTCAGCGGTACGGAACCACTGCTTTCCGCCGACGCACTTGTTGTCGTCGTCCCACCTGGCGGGTGGTCTTCCCACACTTCGTTTTCCTGTCCACGGCCGCCAGTGTAGGACACGGTTACTCCAACGGTCGTCGTCTCTTCGGCTGACATGACCAGCCCACTGCCACTTAAGGTGTCCCTTCCCGGCGGGACTAACCCATTCGCGGGCACGGTTCAAAACCGTGCTATTGCGCTCTGGGACCTTCTCTCTTTCAAAGAAAAATACAGGCTCCGTGATGAGGAGGATGCAATATGTCCACAAAGCAGACAATGCGCACAGTGTTTGATTTGGTAAGATTTACGAAAATTTTAATTACAAAACGACTTCTAGCTAAAAGTAAACCACGGCCGCTGTAGTCAAAAATCTAACAAAGACTAAATCTAATCTAATCTAATCTAATCTAATATAAATAATATAAAGGGGAAAGTTTGTAATAATGGATGGATGGATGGATGGATGGATGGATGGATGGATGGATGGATGGATGGATGGATGGATGGATGGATGTTTGTTACTCTTTCACGTAAAAACTACTGAATGGATTCTAATGAAACTTTACAATAATATAGCTTATACATCAGAATAACACATAGGCTACAATTTATGTGCCCATGGGCTTTAGAACTTTCACGGGGCTGCGAAAACGATGCCGGTAGCGCTACTTCACACTAGGGGGAGAGGAGCCGGGGGCGGCGGCGGAGAGCGGCGGCGGGGGGAGGGCAGACGTCGTGACTGTTTGGTGTCCGTTTGGCGAATTTTCAAGGCACTAGCGATTTGTAAAACTTAGTACATGTACATTTAACTACCCGGGAATTAGGATTGGCTAAATAGAATTCAGTTCCGCTTACGCTAAGATGGGGCTGTCATACAAACTGCAATGCTATGCACGGCTCGGCTTTGCGGCGGCAGCGCTTACTTTTACTGAAGTACGGCTTGGTATTTCCTGCAACTTTAGGACTACTTGGCATCACGCTAAATCGCCGGAGGAGCGACCAACAGAATAAAATCCTTGAGAACCAATTACTCGATTTAGATGTGCATTGTATCTACGTCTAGCCTGATTCTACTAAAAACTTATAGATTACATAATATAACGCTTCAGTACCAGAAGGGTAAGTAGTGAGTCTTAAAGTCTTATAACATGCGAACCACTTACCTGATTTATATGCGTATTTTATCAATGTATAGCATCTCTGGGAGCAGTCAGGTTCGAGATGGGTTACTGTTTTCGATGTTGAGGCTGGCTGTGGGTTGGAGTCCACGCAAAACTTACCTACGTTACACGTTACTTACTAGGTAAGCAATGTAGCAGTGAAAGTGCAGAAAGGTTCTGGCGGCAAATGTTTTTTTTTAAATAGCCACCAAACGTCAACGAAGCTCTAAATGGGAATTATTGGATGTTTCTCATTAAATCATGCTATTTCGGCTCGAACGATCTTGATTAAATTTGGTACATTGATACATTGTCCTGAAGGGCGAGCATGCTAATTCGATATCGAAAAATTCGATAGAATATTCGCAAGAAACGTCCAATCGGTAGCATGCAAATTCGAATTCACTTTGCGTTTAACACCACGTGACATCACGCAAACGTATTCGATCGAGCCGGCTTGAAACGATCGTCGTTAGGTCAACTCGATGGAATATTCGCACGAAACCTACAATCGGCAGCATGCTAATTCGAATTCGCTCAAAACTGACAGTTCAAAACGAATTCCAAATTCGATTGGGGCTGTCAGTTGAGATCGTTTGCGTTATCTATCACGCCGGCCATTGTTGAAGCGTTTAAAAGATTATCACCGCAAAATGGCACGTTTGTGGCTACTAGAGGATGTGTTTGCGGCCGCTCGGGCCGAAGACAACCGTGCTCGACGTCGCAGAAGACGTATCATACGTCTTGAGCACCCGCTCATGACGACAGATGAGGAGTTTCGGCAGGTGTACCGCCTGACTCCGGCCCTATACGAGGAGCTCGTTTCCAGCCTCGAGCCACTGTTGTGACGGCCAAGGAGGAGAGACGCGATAACTCCGGCAACCAAGGTGAATTTTATGTATACATTTTAGAATAGAACGACATCCTAGACATAGGTACCTACTTAACTAATTTGGGACAATATTCACAGTTTAGTTGGCTACATATTCGTTTTTCTTAGTATTCGGAGCTTCTAGCTACTTGTTATAAAAGAAAAATAGACATTTGCTAGCCGAACGGCAAATCGAAATTCAATAATATTCCGAAAATCATTGGTACATAACCTACAAATTCCAGCACATATTTAGGTGCAGTTACAGTAGGTACAAGCCGAGTCTGTGAGAAACAGACTGTTTTTGGTTGAATGTACAATGGTGAAAACTAGTTTTTTTCTTTCACTCGCTCTTGCTGATACAGTGAGCCCAGCGCAGAAGAAACAAATGCACATCCTGGCAGTTAACTTGTTTTATTTGAGGTCCAGGCATATTCTATGTTGGCAAAGTTAACTATGTAACAGATTATAGCCCACATCATACAAGTATATTTTTTATCTTTACAGGTTTTTAGGTATTGTATAAGCAGCAGCCGCCAACGCTCCGTGGGCCAAAATGTTGAAGCTAAGATGATAACAACCATTTTGGCATCTGTGCGCAGTTTTATGGAGGGCAAACCATCTGAATGACCTTATTTTCCACCCTCGAACCAGCACTGGGACAACCAAGGAAGAAAGACACCATAATACCGGACATTAAGGTGAAATTGAATAACCTAAACCAGTAAAGGCCTAGAATATTTAATTATCCCAAACTTACATAGTATTAAATTAATTTACTTACATATTGAGATTTTCTCCATATTTGGGACGGCCCAGTGGTGCGATGCGGCACCTTGCAGTCCGATAAGCTGGAGCCATTTGGTTTTTAGATGGGTGACCGTTAGCAACTGTTGAGGCTGGCTGTGGTGCGGATTCCACATAAAACTGTAGGTCCTCAACCTTACTAACTAGGTGGTAGAGTTAATCCCGCCTGGGTTTGTACCACTACATTGATCTAACGATGGTCGAAGCGGTCATGAAAATTGTATGTGGATTCCACCCTGTTCAATGTAGCCAAGCGATCTAAGGAAGGTCCTGGTATGGCACCTAGTTCCCATGCGGTGTGCTAAGCTTATATTATGACGGTTAGTGTTAGCTATCAATGTCCATTTACATTAAAAAACCTCAAAGTAACATTAATTGTTGGAAATATATTCATAACCTACAAATTCCATCTCAGTCAGCACACGCCGATGTGTACCTTTTTGAAATAAAAGGTTTTTTGTTGCATGGACAGTCGTAACCTACAATTTTTTTCAAACCCATCCACTTTACTTTCATCTTTTTCCATCGCTTAACGTGCAATATGCACAAAATGCACATAGCCGTCTACATAGATAAACTAATTTTAACCGATCCTATAGACCCTCTATAACTATAGGTTCGGTAATGCATTCCCTGCTGATGTCTTTCCCCCAAACTACAACGTGGGGTCCTTTAAATGTAGTGTGAAAAATCGAATTGGTGGTACCATGGGTGTAGCCAGGCGCTTCATAGCGGAGTCCGGAGTACTGGTTATTTATTTATTTATAATTTTAAATTCGAGACAAACCTTTGTTAATAAATAAACTGATATAACCTCTTAACTGTGCATAATTTTCCATCTTTACAGGTTTCGTCTCCCCTTGACATTTATGCAGCGGCAGCCGTCACCAACATTTCTTGAAAATGTTTAGGATATATTGGTCTAACCTATCTTTTCGTTGTATCCAAATTCTGAGAAAATATGTTTAAAGTTTCCACAAAACATGCAATCGACAGCATACATCAATGTTGTGGGTACATTTAATAAAATTTCAACATAAATTTGAATAAAATATTTTGTATTAGTATATAACTTCAAATAAAAATGTCCATGCTTCTTACTTACATAGTTTTATTTCTACCATAATTTTTAGTTTTCAGGGTTCCGTGACGCAAACGCAGCATGCTAGAAAGTTTGGGGCAAAATACTAGTATATTGACAGACTTTGCCGTGCTGAAATACTTTACTAATAAAATAAAAGAGTAATCAATAATAGTTAGTTCAGAGTTCGCCTCAACTTAAAAGCTTCAAGCCATCTTGTAAATAAAAGATTCTTAATATTGAATCGACTGATGATATACAACGAAAGTTACAATTCACTTATCTGCTAGATTATTTATTATCTGCTAGAACTAGTTACACCGTCATTAACCTAAGCTGAATTTGAATTTTGTCTGCAAAATTTCAATGGCTGCACCTGCAGCGTCGGAATTCTGTTGTGGCTAACCGGCACATAGGCATGAGAAAATGTTACATTTTAACTATAAATTAAGTAATGTTATTGTAAGTAAAAAAATATCAGTGATATTCATGGGTTTGCATTTTATGTATTCTGAAATGTAAATTACAACACCATCTTGTAATTTACAGCTCAGAATCGAAATTGCAGCGGCCAAAGCCCTGGCCATCCGGCCGCCCGGACCTTCATGCTCTGTGGTCTCAGAACTGTCCCTATTCGGGATTTAGGACAAATTGCTTGCGAGTCGGCGAATGACAATAATAATGAAAATTTGCTGTTTAGCAGACGCCATACTTATTTCCTTTCGTTTTCAAAGAAAGTGCGACATCATCAAAAGCTGATTGCACTTCTTCGTTTCATTGATCGTTCTTAAAGATTCTTTGAAAAATACCCGTGTGATATATCATTCGGTGGCAAGAATCGGCGGAGCTTTCATTGTGTTGGAGATAAAATGGTATTCTATTTTGCAGTCGTAGTTTTCGACCGTTGAGGCTGGCCGTGGTTCGAACCCCACGTAAACTTGTAGGTCTACTAAGTGGTAGGGTTAATCCTACCCAGGTTGGTACCATCGCATTGAATGAACGATGGTCGAAGCTGCAATGAAAATTGTCCATGTGTCGTAGGCTAATATCATAACGGTTGGATTGGTATTAGCTGTTTATGTCCAGTTATTGAATAACTGTGAGTGAGTGAGTTTTGAAATATTTTTTTTAATAATATTTTAAAACTTACGCGGGACATAACTAGATTATTTAGTTTGATGGCTTACCGTGCGTGTGAGGAGCAGGACGTGCTGCTCCTCACACGTGCGGTAAGCCGTCAAAGTAAATATTATATTTTTTTTATTGTTTGAGAAAAATATTTTTCAGATACTGAACCAACCGTGAAATAATGGGCAGAGTGTTTGATTCTAATCTTCCCACACGATGAGTTGGATTATGGCCAGTGGTGTCGCGGCTTCATGGATTTCGGAATGATTCATCACACGGTACATTATCTAGCGTTAGGCGTTGGAATAATGTGGAGTCGAGTCTCCGTGGGCGACGGCCTTTAGTCAGAGAGAGCTGATCGTACACTTTATTTTAGGTTGTTTCTCTATACATCAGTTCTGGGAATTAACGATCTAACGGCAACTTGAACATCCATCACATGCTGGATGTAGCTTGAAGCTTGAAACCGGTAGCAATTGCAACCGTAGCAGTTGTCTTCTTTGGTGATCCCGAACGAGTGGTCCTTTAGCACAACTCCATATTCTTAAATTCTGTCGCCCGGTGTACTGTTGTTCACCTGCAATTTAAAAAAATCACAAGATTAGAGTCTGCATCTCATTAAAATGATTGTTTCCTTTATATCAGGGTTTCTTAACCTTTTTAGGGTTCCGTACCCAAAGGGTAAAAACGGAACCCTATTACTAAGCCTCCGCTGTCCGTCCGTCCGTCTGTCACAGCGCTGTATCACATGAAACGTAACAGGTAGGAAGCTGAAATTTTTACAGATTATGTATTTATTTTGCCGCTATAACAACAAATAGGTAACATTATATAAAATAATAAAAATTACGTGGTAAAATTAACATACAAAAAAAAATATTTTTATTTGTAAATCCTGTACAATGGTACGGAACCCTTCGTGTACGAGTCCAACTCGCACTTGGCCGGTTTTTATAGCCATGGACCCCTTGCGGAATTTCAAAATGATTACGGAACCCATCCGAACTCATTTGAAGGGAAATCATACAAGGCATTTCGAAAAAATGACTATGTTTGTTACCAAAGAAAAAGCAAAGACATCTATACTTTTTTTATCAATTATGCACAGCATTTTATGTCATCATATCAAATATACATGGACCCCCAGCACTGATGGCACGAACCCCAAAGGGGTCCATGGACCTCGGGTTAAGAAACCCTGCTTTATATAAATAAATAAATAAACAAACAAGATTAAGGATAAACGACCTTACCGCTTAGAAGAGGCTTCCATTACATTAGCGCAAAACGTTTTTAAATAATAACTGTACACCATAAAACCATATATTTCCATGCTACAATACCATTCAAAAATGCCTGAAAAATTCAAGTTTAGTCTTGTGATCGGATCAAAAACGATATTTCCACAACGTAAAGGTACAAAAGGCACAACTTACAAATACCCATGCCAAATGTAGAACTGTGATCCACTCCATACCGATTGCATTCTAAATTCGCAGACTC
Organism: Incurvaria masculella; assembly: GCA_946894095.1. NCBI lineage: Eukaryota > Metazoa > Arthropoda > Insecta > Lepidoptera > Incurvariidae > Incurvaria > Incurvaria masculella. Next base: position 24,316,572 of record OX335645.2, on the reverse strand, counting down.
GACGGCAAATTTCAGGTGGACATGTCTTACAGTTTAGGATCTTAGAGCAACAATAATATAGTCTCAATATGAAGTTTTGTCGCCAGAAATACTCTTGATATTTAAAGACCTTAATTTAACCTGACATAACCACGCCGATTTGCATTTTTGAGTAACATTTAATCAATAATGGCTTGTATGTCGTAATACTCTCCCTATCCATAAAGCTAACTTTCAAGATTGCTAATGTAATGGAAACCCTATCCTCAAGTTAGAAGTTTATTCAACTGACGTTTTAATGTTTGGATAAGAACTGCGTTTATTTCGTTTTATGTATGCCTCATTTGATTATTGAACATTCAAATATGGTGTAATGTTATCAAAATAAGTGCTACAAAGAGTTAAATTCCAAATGAACTAGGTTTAATGTGTAGTGAGAGCAGCTAGATTGAATTACGGGAAGAACAAAAATTAAAACTGTAGGTACCTATTGTATCGAACCCTCGTGCTCTTGAAGGGTCAAAGAACTGCACGCAGCTCGCAAGATAGGCCGCAGGGGCCCTGGCAAGTGCAAACCACGCAAAGCCGGGCCCAGGTAGGAAGCTGAAATTTTCACAGATTATGTATTTATTTTGCCGCTATAACAACAAATAGGTAACATTATAAAATAATAATAATTAAAGGGGGGGGGCCCATACAAAAAACCTGTTTTTTTTTAATCTTGTGCGATGGTACGGAACCCTTCGTGTGCGAGTCCGACTCGCACTTGGCCGGTTTTTAGGTCACGTGTAGATAGATAGGCTACCAAAGGATTCTCATCCAAGATTCAGGAATCGTCTGGGGTCATTTTTAGGGTATTTAGGTCCTTTTTTATTGCTATGCTTCCGAATGAGAACTTTTGGACTGCTGACCTTCGTAGTTTTGACTCCAAGCCTTTTTTGGAAAATCCGGCTCCTTGTCAGGTATTTCACGTATGGTAATAACGTTTGTCAGGAGGATAGGTCATGGATTCGATCCCCGCCCCATGAGTGCCATGTGGCACTCAAGGGGATGTTCGCAACTTTTGCATTCAATTCGATAAGGTCTTTAGTAAAAATATTTAATTTTATGAAAAAATTGGTGCAAAGAATTTCGATAATCAAAAAATAAATTGGTAGATTGATGGTCTAGCCATAATTTAAAGAAAATACTGTAAGACCCCAATTTGTTTATTGTTTATTCATCATCCATAGACAGTACACTGCACTCGGATTTGTCATATTTTATCATTAGCCAGTTCGGGGAAATCCCAGCGAAGAAGAACTGGAAAGAAACTCCGCTGGTTTTTTTTTTCAACGTCCACTTAGTCTAAATTTACAAAAGTATTTAGACTCACAGATAAACACGCTAAATTAATATTAATTGACGAGAATCAACAATTCATGTCATATGCAACAGTTCATGACATTCAATGCTTTGATTGCTTAACGGTTGAAAAATACATTAAAAATCATAACAAAAGTTTGGATAAAGAATGGGAGCCTCAGATATTTAGAATTATATTATTCAAATACAGCTAAACAATAATATAGTCTCAATATGAAGTTTTGTCGCCAGAAATACTCTTGATATTTAAAGACCTTAATTTAACCTGACATAACCACGCCGATTTGCATTTTTGAGTAACATTTAATCAATAATGGCTTGTATGTCGTAATACTCTCCCTATCCATAAAGCTAACTTTCAAGATTGCTAATGTAATGGAAACCCTATCCTCAAGTTAGAAGTTTATTCAACTGACGTTTTAATGTTTGGATAAGAACTGCGTTTATTTCGTTTTATGTATGCCTCATTTGATTATTGAACATTCAAATATGGTGTAATGTTATCAAAATAAGTGCTACAAAGAGTTAAATTCCAAATGAACTAGGTTTAATGTGTAGTGAGAGCAGCTAGATTGAATTACGGGAAGAATAAAAATTAAAACTGTAGGTACCTATTGTATCGAACCCTCGTGCTCTTGAAGGGTCAAAGAACTGCACGCAGCTCGCAAGATAGGCCGCAGGGGCCCTGGCAAGTGTCTGCACCTCCTCAGGGTGACCGTCGACAAGGCGAGGAGGCCGGGCCGAGACGCCTCCGCGGCGATGCGCTCGAGATGTTCACGAAGCTGTTTATGATCCACATCGTCTTCGGGAAGAGGCTAGTGTGGGGTACATCAGCTAATCACCTTGGAACTTGGGTTATTCTTCAGCTAAATCTACCACGAGAGTATGAACACATCACAGAACAGCTGGTGACCAAAGAGAATATAATGCTTGTAACAATATATTCTGTGCTATCGTACAATAGACCTATTTCTTCTATGGATTCAGATTTTTAGTCTATGGTTTCTGTAATTTAATTTTATTTCCTTCCTATCGTTATATTATGACATCTTTTAGGTTTAAATTATCAGAAAATATTTAAATCTATCAAGAACACATCAAAACAATGCAGTTTTCTGCAAAAATACCGATCGACTTAAAAAGGTTAGCTAGCGGGATGAGCCATTGTTTTGTCTATGCTTTTAGATCGAGTGTCGACCTATCGTCCCTCGTTTTTACTTTTCGATTGGGCTCCCCCCGCCCCTGATCGAATTAGCATGATCGCGGTGAAATCGAAAACCTTCACGATCACGAATTCATATCCGATATCGAATTTTTCGATATCGAGAGCTTTGCGTGGTTTGCATGCTAAGGGCCCTGGACCAGTTTGACCCTATTTTGGACCAGTCATGTGGGCTAATTTTTATCCATGAGATAATTTAGCCGACACTTACCCGAGCGGAGCCGGGTACCGCAGCTAGTTAATTATAAATTTCATGAAACAAGCTATATGTCTGATGACTAATATTTTTAAGATGTATCGATTTTATCGTTGAGTAATCCACCTCCAAAGTTTGTATAAAACACGCGAAAAATTCGAACTTTCAGACCTTATAACATAGAAACCAAACACAATTGTACAATGCCAACGGTCATCAGACATCTAGTTCGATCAAATAAAGCTATTTTGAGAAAAATTTTGGATCTCTGACAAGAAATATGGGCGTGATCTTCTTTCCCCTTTTGTATGGGGAGAAGAGCGGGATGGGCCACCTTAAGCTTAGCCACCCGGTGTCCAATATCGACTACTTTAGCACGTCGGCGGATTGCCTCGTTGCGCACCATATCCCGTAGCGATATTCCCAGCATGGCTCGCTCCTTGCTCGCTGGGCAACTTTCAACTTTTGGGCAACGGCGACCGTCAGAGTCCACGTTTCACATCCGTACGTCAAAACCGGGAGGGAATTCAGTATTTAACGATATCGCATCCATCGTTAGTTGATAAAAAGTATCAATGTTAAATCACTCCAAGTCTAGAAATAGAGAGTTTTATTTCCCTGCACTCGTGGAATTGAAATGGACGGGTAAATGCGAATTATTTTTATTTCGCATTCGGATGACGTCATCGTTGTCAGTTTATGTTGTCATCGCAGTCTAATTAGAATAATTAGAAAGGGACAAAACAAGAGTGACTCCTGTGAGAAGGTGTCACGCGAGTAACTGTCGTTCCAAGAGTAAGAAGTAAGTATTCACCAGACAGTGTCACATGGTCACTGAATCACCGGCGAATGAATAAATTTAAAAAATGAACGAATGAAGAGTGTTTACACCTAATGGAAAAGAATAAACGAATAAAGACTGACCGAGTGCTCCTTGAAGAACTCGAAACCTGTCTTCACTGCTTAAAAACGTCCCTGACCGCAAGTAGCCTGTTCTGGTCTGACGAGTTCCTTGTCATGATGGACTGACATAAATAAGTTTATACATGAAAATTAGTGCGTATATTACCACAAACCAGTCAACCTAACACTCATGTTGTAAACATAATTGTTTCTATGACGATTTGTTGTCTGCTCTGTGTATATTACTTTCGTAGAAATACCAGCTACTTTTCCGAACTCTGATTACTTTGCTACGATAATTAAAATTTGTTTTTCTTTGCGCAAACGGAATATATTTGTAAAACTAGCCTAATTTATCATTACAATACGTCAAAAAATAACATGGGTGTGATATTAGGATACATATTAACTATCCATAACCTTAGATGAAAAAGGAATGGATAGGGGACTAAACAAATTTTACGGTCCGTCAAAAGTAAGCTCAGTCAGCCGATATGCTCTCAGTCGGTGTCAGACGTCAGTGATGAATTCAGTTGGGCGAGATTTCAAAGTATCAACAAAATGTCGTCTTGTGTTGTTGAAAAATATGGAAATAACGCCATAAAGGACAACAAGAGCAATGGAATCACATTCCACGTATAAGTGCAAGCATATTCAGTATATTTTTAGTTTAGTTGACCTGAAACCTTTTATCTGTTGTAAAGGCGCAAACAGGGTTGGCACAAGCAAACTTAAATTGTCAGTTCGATTTTTATTTTTGTTTTCATTTCAGTATTATATATTGAACTAAATTTTATTTTAAAAACAAGTAGGGCTGCCAAAAAACAATAGTCTACGTACTGTTTATTATTTTTTATAATGTCGTTTAGGATGTTTGTATAATATGTCTTAGTTCTGAGGCTGTGATAAAAAGGTACATCCTTGAAAATGGTCAAAATTTTACATGTGACAGACAGCTCGTTTTCATAAAGATTAAAATTCTCAAGTCGTTTCTTGGCTCAAATGTCCTTTTGTCATTGAATGAGTATTCATTCCTTCAACCTGCTACATTTAATCATAGACTCCATCTTCTTAGGGCTATTATCGAAAAATATGTAAATGTAAAACTTTATCATATACATAAAACCAATCCGGGGATTAAAGCCGCCACAAAAGGACAAAAGCGTAATAAACTGAACCTATTTGAAGGAAATAAAAAAAAAATAAAAAGAAAGAACTTAGTGGTTTATCAAAATACCATCACACATTTACGGCGAACGGCAATAATCATCAACAGGTTTTACATAACACTGTACTGACTATTATTTGGACTATTTTTTAGCATCTAAAACGCATTGAACGAAATTTTTAAATGCATAAAATGCAAACATGGACAATTAAAGAATAATCAATATTATTTGTTTTGCAATGTTTGACCCATACTTGCAATACATTAATGATTCCCTCTTTGTGTTTATTTTATTTTATGATTTCAATATTTACAAATTGTGTATATTCGACTTTATTAATTTATTCTTAATATCGATGATTTTTACTCAGAATAACGATGATTTAATGAATGATTCCATTAATATTTTTTTCATTTTCCCGCTTGCAAATTCGCGAAGAGATTATTTGATGCCTTGTTAACTATACAATCATGGTACTACTTGTTCTGACCACTATCACTAAATAGGAACCTTAATATTTTAATGCACAATACAATATATTGTTATTTATTTTCGTGATCATTTTTGGCAACCCTGCCGTTTTCACTTTCATTTTTCATTTAGTTTTGACGCGCCATTCTGCTCAAAGGGCTTAGGATGCGCGCATCGTTGATGTGTCATGATGGATTAGGATGAATTTTGCACTATATCTACGACCAGATGTCACAAATGTCACCATCCCTTTTTCTCATGCTATAACTAGTTCAATTTAAGGAAATTTTTGTCTTATTTCATTCTTCCGCGATTAGATGAATCTATTTGTCACTTTTTCGCATGATGCATTTCCTTATACCTTGGTCCTGCTCTATTACCCTTTACGTAGTAGAGTTTGGTGTGCATGTAAAAGTATAGGTGTGTGAGTTTTTTTAAAAATAGGAACGCTTTTGAACTATCGTCAGTATGGAGGTACCGTATCCATTATTTTTCATTTAAGTCCATAACCAGATATTTATAAATACCGACATTTGTGGAGAATTACTAAAGTACTATCTCTTGCTTGAGGCTCCTTTCGCATGGAATTTAGGTTAAATTATATTTTTTGTATCTACGACGCAGACACAAGGAAGGGGCAGCATAACTTCATTTTTTAAAATACTTTAAAACTGTTTTTATGAAGCAGATGTTTAGGTTTTTTATGTAACGTATGTTGACATCTTAAGTTTAATTTTACATGGATTCAGAATCATATCCGGTAGGTGGGATACTCGATACCCTGGGAATACAGAATTTTAACGTTTGTCTACTCTTTCCAGCATAGTGGATGGCGGGTATGTTGGCCGTTGACGTTCCTTATTTGAAATGCGCGCCATTGATGCACACGGTCGTAGCGGGGCGGTTAGTTACCATTCCATTCCATTACGCGTTGGATTCCGGTCTGAGTGGGCAGTCCGAGTTCTCACCTAAATTGGCGTTTACGGAACTACGAAACGTCAGATCCCATACAAGTTTTTATTACTCTTTCTGTGGTTTTAAATAAAACTCGGACTTCCGATTTGTATGAAAACGCGGAGTCAAAGTAAGCTGTCGAAGCAAACTTGGACTCGCAAACGTTAGTTTGTTCTCCATACATTTGAAAAAGCTAGTTGTTCGGTTTGGCGACAATTTACGTGGCAAATGGGACTAGGGGCTCTGGTTGCACGGTTGAAACGGCGAAGAGCGTGCGTTTGCCACAGTCTCGATCCAAGTTGAAATCGTTTTCAACTTGGGACCGCATTTATTACAAGAGAAATTACAGTTTTGTGCCCCAATTCGGTAGCACTATTACTTGCTTATTCTGTGCCCAATTCTAGATTGTGGTGGTTGCGTTTTCATTGTTCTATTGTTTTAGGGGGTGGCCCTTTAACACTTGTCGCCTCGCTTGGCGCTCACGCCCTCTAAAGTGTCTACGTGAGATAGTCTTGTCGTGTTGTGCCACCGACGAAACCCGATACGTTATCTCACGGATGCTATCTCTGCATGGATGCAACTGTTACGCAAGCTGTGTCTCCGGTCCCGCCGCCGCCGCACCTGAGACTATGCCGCTTGGCATCACTCGTTCACGCTGCCGGCGCGGTGCGGTCGGACCGATTCCGGTTGTCGGTCCGCATAGCGCCCCCGAGGCACCGGAATATTATGACAGTAGTTCAGTTAGTTCACTAATTTTCGTCGTTGGTCGTATTTTTGAGTGCTGAGTATGTGTGTCGCCAACTTAAGACTGTCGTGAAGTCAACGGGGCTCTGAGATTTGAACATTTGAAGAAATGCTCTCTTTGTCCATTGGCAAAGGCACAATTTTGCGCGCCGCCAGCGAATAAAACTAGCGAAATCGTCTTCTAGACCCTAACGTTTTCCTACCCCTGAAAGTTGTCAGATTTTAATAATTTTTGTAATCACTTCAGAAGCTTAATTTTCATGTATGTTTGTAAAGTCCCGTACCAAAATTGTGCCAACGGAACCCTATTACTAAGCCTCCGCTGTCCGTCCGTCCATCCTTCCGTCCGTCCGTCCATCCTTCCGTCCGTCTGTCACAGGGCTGCATCTCATGAACCGTAATAGTTAGGCAGCTAAATTTTTACAGTGTGTATTTATTTTGCCGATTTAACAACAAATAGGTAAAATTAAAATAATAATAATTAAAGGGGGGTCCCCTTTAAACCTGATTGTGTTAAATCTTGTACGATGGTACGGAACCCTTCCTGTGCGAGTCCGACTGGCACTTGTCCAGGTTTTATTTTTACGTAAATAACTGTATTTTTCAGTTAAAAAATCAAAAAGTCAGTAAAAACATTTTTTTTTGTATTATGTTTTTTAGCCAATATTTTCCAATATAAAAGGTCAATCAAACAAAAATTTACGTTTTGAAATAAGTATGGACAACATTAAAAACCCCCAGCAAAACATTTAGATCATGTAAAAAGTTATAGCCCGTAGTATGCGGAATTGATCCGGTAACGAATGACTTAACGGAATGGCACAGATCCAACATTTTGATTACAATTTATTATAGGAATTAGAAATCAGAAAAAACCTAACCGCAATCGTTCTTCATGTTCATTCTGCGTTAACGAGACGTTAGGTTGTTGAGACATTACTAATTATTTGTCTATATCTGAAATTGTCTAGTAACGATGTCAGTTGATGATATTGTATGTATGGGGAAATCAGTAGGTTTGTAAATTCGTAAATTAACTCCTAAGTTAATACTAATCCAGAAAAGTCATGCTCCTGGGTCTATCGGTAAGTGTACAGTAGCCGCAAATCTTTAATGCCGCTCGATCGCTAGGCTTGCGCATGTACAATCAAGCTAAGTGTAGAATTTTATTTTTTTAACGAATATGGTATTCACGCACATAATCACGAGTACACATATAGAATCAACCATAAAGCAGAAAAGAGGAAAACCCACTCTCCGCTAAAGATTTGCATGCTGGTTCATTTCCAGCCTTGCAGTATGCTTATAAAGTAGTTATTTTTTTACAGCTTTCTTTCTTTAATACATTTGTGCTTGCTACACGGTTGATTATATCACATATCATATTCGTTAAAATAAGTGGAGGACAGGCTTGGTACAAAAAAATATATATGATTAATTTCAAGGATTTTTTAAATAACGATTTTAAATATTGTTTTACAGTTATTCAGAGTCATGAAGTATTATTCACTTAAACGAATATTTGCGATGAATGCAAGGAAACCATTTTTTTATAAAGGAGAAAATCCACTTTCCACGTTTGGCACTGATATGTTTTGTCCATCAAAATAAATCCAACTTTTCCTGTAGTTCTCACTTAGACGAGCTAATTTTTTTATATGTTATATAAAATGTTAAAGACTATGTTACTTTACAAACTAAACACTTCATAACTGTAGGTACCGAAAGAATTATAATTAAAGCAGAAGATCCACCACATAATTATTTTGTTGAGTGTACAACCGCTCGCTACATAGACAGAGCGGGAATTGCGGGGATGACTGCGGGGAAGGCGCGGGCGCAAACAAGCGGTTGCTAAGGTAACGAGGTGGCGTGGGGGTTTTTCCCTCCCCGTGCCCCGCACACACACCGCGCTGACCTAAAATTCGGCTACTGCGCTGGTACATACAGCGGCATTAAAGTTTTGCGCCTACTGTACATGCAATTGATCCATTGATAGTCTCGGATCGGTTGAACAAATTACGTTGAAAACGAATCCTGCTTCTCATATTTCATAAATTGGACAGTGGACAGAGTTAGGGGGTGGACTATTGATTTCGACGAGGGGCGTTCTGTTCGTTGAGTTTAGGGTGCACGACTCACTCGCGCCCACTACAAACGAGATATTGTTTGCTCTCCCCACAGCGCCATTCAACGAGATTATCCTTCGTTCAAATTACTCAATAACGTTATTTTTGCTGTCTTTGTGCGTAGTTATTTTAACATTCTCTGCAGTTTAAATTTCATTTCTTCCTCGATTCCATTTATATTCGTCAACAATATTGTCTGCCGCCAGTTCGGTTGCTTCTAGAACAAAAAAAAAACGACTAGTAACTTGGCCGGGTTCGTATTTTTCACTTTGAAAAGCAGTATTATTATAAACGAGATAAGTTAGTAGAATAAAAATTATACATTTATACGACAATGTTGTACCCACGTTAAATATCCATAAATAATATTCACAATGAGACGTTCAAAAGTGCTGTTAAACCGTGCTTGATATTTTGTATATATTAAGGTTGTAGTTGTGAACATACAACATGTTTAAGGTCTTAATGTGTTCATATTTCCAAGGAAAGCAGAGATTTGGATAAAATATACGCTAGGTATCAAATTTTCGTCATAATTCAAATTTCGCTGAAAACACTTTTCTTTATTTCAAACGCGGCGTATGGCATATGCCAGACCCGTACAGTCAACCAAAGGTACAAGGATACACCGAGAATTTCAGGAAATTCTCGGTCGGAAACAGGTTGAAAGCGGTGTCACAAACTAAGTAGGTATGAGGGCATACACGTTAACATATTCATCACATTAGACGTAATGCTACCTATACTCAATTAAAATAGAACACAAAAAATATGTGATATAAACACTGTTAGTTGGAGGCATTGATAACGGGAGGAGGGACCGTAGGAGAAATCCAATTTAAAGGTATACAGCAGGTGGCGAAATTGGTTAGACCATGTTAGACGCAATACAACAAGAGGGGGTTAAACGTGGTGGCGTCGTGACATCTATCGAGCCCTAACCGAACCTTCGTGTTGCTACAGAAAGCCAGCACGCCGCACTCAAGAGACTCAGATGTGCCCTTTAGCAGTAAGCTCTGTCAAACCGCATGTAACACAAGTCGCGTGTTTTTTACAATGTACAGGTGGACTTTTTTCTAGAATGGTCCACACAAGGATAGAAAAGTTTAGTGTTGCAAGTGTGCCAAAGCTTGCTTCTAAAGTGTTGAACTACATATAAATGAAACTCTTTATGTACACTAGTCGGTGGGAGTGTAGTATATTTTCTGGTAAACTTCTCATGTGAATTATCTCCGTAGTCGGCGGCGTCTTTAATGGACGAAAAATTATAACTGCTTTATTAATGAGATTGAAACTCTCAACATCCTGTAACATGTATCTCCTTAGAAGTGTTATGATAATTAAGATAATGCGGATGGTAATAATGGTGTTGTTGTTGCAGACTTGTCGCGCAACAGACTGGGCGAGGTCCCCGAGGAGGTAACGGGCTACCTGTACCTGGAGCGGCTGCTGCTGGCGCACAACACAATCCGCAGCCTACCCGACACGCTCGGCGCGCTGCACTCCCTCACATACCTCGACCTCAGGTGACTATACATGGATAGCTAACTTGTCGCGGAACAAACTGGGCGAGGTCCCCGAGGAGGTAACGGGCTACCTGTACCTGGAGCGACTGCTGCTGGCGCACAACACAATCCGCAGCCTGCCCGACACCCTCGGCGCGCTGCACTCCCTCACATACCTCGACCTCAGGTGACTATACATGGATAGCTAACTTGTCGCGGAACAAACTGGGCGAGGTCCCCGAGGAGGTAACGGGCTACCTGTACCTGGAGCGACTGCTGCTGGCGCACAACACAATCCGCAGCCTGCCCGACACCCTCGGCGCGCTGCACTCCCTCACATACCTCGACCTCAGGTGACTATACATGGATAGCTAACTTGTCGCGGAACAAACTGGGCGAGGTCCCCGAGGAGGTAACGGGCTACCTGTACCTGGAGCGACTGCTGCTGGCGCACAACACAATCCGCAGCCTGCCCGACACCCTCGGCGCGCTGCACTCCCTCACATACCTCGACCTCAGGTGACTATACATGGATAGCTAACTTGTCGCGGAACAAACTGGGCGAGGTCCCCGAGGAGGTAACGGGCTACCTGTACCTGGAGCGGCTGCTGCTGGCGCACAACACAATCCGCAGCCTGCCCGGCACGCTCGGCGCGCTGCACTCCCTCACATACCTCGACCTCAGGTGACTAGACATGGATAGCTAACTTTTCGCGGAACAAACTGGGCGAGGTCCCCGAGGAGGTAACGGGCTACCTGTACCTGGAGCGACTGCTGCTGGCGCACAACACAATCCGCAGCCTGCCCGACACCCTCGGCGCGCTGCACTCCCTCACATACCTCGACCTCAGGTGACTATACATGGATAGCTAACTTGTCGCGGAACAAACTGGGCGAGGTCCCCGAGGAGGTAACGGGCTACCTGTACCTGGAGCGACTGCTGCTGGCGCACAACACAATCCGCAGCCTGCCCGACACCCTCGGCGCGCTGCACTCCCTCACATACCTCGACCTCAGGTGACTATACATGGATAGCTAACTTGTCGCGGAACAAACTGGGCGAGGTCCCCGAGGAGGTAACGGGCTACCTGTACCTGGAGCGACTGCTGCTGGCGCACAACACAATCCGCAGCCTGCCCGACACCCTCGGCGCGCTGCACTCCCTCACATACCTCGACCTCAGGTGACTATACATGGATAGCTAACTTGTCGCGGAACAAACTGGGCGAGGTCCCCGAGGAGGTAACGGGCTACCTGTACCTGGAGCGACTGCTGCTGGCGCACAACACAATCCGCAGCCTGCCCGACACGCTCGGCGCGCTGCACTCCCTCACATACCTCGACCTCAGGTGACTATACATGGATAGCTAACTTGTCGCGGAACAAACTGGGCGAGGTCCCCGAGGAGGTAACGGGCTACCTGTACCTGGAGCGACTGCTGCTGGCGCACAACACAATCCGCAGCCTGCCCGACACGCTCGGCGCGCTGTACTCCCTCACATACCTCGACCTCAGGTGACTAGACATGGATAGATAACTTGTCGCGGAACAAACTGGGCGAGGTCCCCGAGGAGGTGGCGGGCTACCTGTACCTGGAGCGGCTGCTGCTAGCGCACAACACAATCCGCAGCCTACCCGACACGCTCGGCGCGCTGCACTCCCTCACATACCTCGACCTCAGGTGACTAGATATGGATAGCTAACTTGTCGCAACAGACTGGGCGAGGTCCCCGAGGAGGTGGCGGGCTACCTGTACCTGGAGCGACTGCTGCTGGCGCACAACACAATCCGCAGCCTGCCCGGCACGCTCGGCGCGCTGCACTCCCTCACATACCTCGACCTCAGGTGACTAGACATGGATAGCTAACTTTTCGCGGAACAAACTGGGCGAGGTCCCCGAGGAGGTGGCGGGCTACCTGTACCTGGAGCGACTGCTGCTGGTGCACAACACAATCCCCAGCCTGCCCGGCACGCTCGGCGCGCTGCACTCCCTCACATACCTCGACCTCAGGTGACTAGACATGGATAGCTAACTTTTCGCGGAACAAACTGGGCGAGGTCCCCGAGGAGGTGGCGGGCTACCTGTACCTGGAGCGACTGCTGCTGGCGCACAACACAATCCGCAGCCTGCCCGACACGCTCGGCGCGCTGCACTCCCTCACATACCTCGACCTCAGGTGACTATACATGGATAGCTAACTTGTCGCGGAACAAACTGGGCGAGGTCCCCGAGGAGGTAACGGGCTACCTGTACCTGGAGCGACTGCTGCTGGCGCACAACACAATCCGCAGCCTGCCCGACACGCTCGGCGCGCTGTACTCCCTCACAAACCTCGACCTCAGGTGACTAGACATGGATAGATAACTTGTCGCGGAACAAACTGGGCGAGGTCCCCGAGGAGGTGGCGGGCTACCTGTACCTGGAGCGGCTGCTGCTAGCGCACAACACAATCCGCAGCCTACCCGACACGCTCGGCGCGCTGCACTCCCTCACATACCTCGACCTCAGGTGACTAGATATGGATAGCTAACTTGTCGCAACAGACTGGGCGAGGTCCCCGAGGAGGTGGCGGGCTACCTGTACCTGGAGCGACTGCTGCTGACGCACAACACAATCCGCAGCCTGCCCGGCACGCTCGGCGCGCTGCACTCCCTCACATACCTCGACCTCAGGTGACTAGACATGGATAGCTAACTTTTCGCGGAACAAACTGGGCGAGGTCCCCGAGGAGGTGGCGGGCTACCTGTACCTGGAGCGGCTGCTGCTGGCGCACAACAATTCACAGCCTGTCTGACACGCTCGGCGCGCTGCACTCCCTCACTTACGTGACTCCGCGGATCTATCAGTTTGTGACATAACTTCGTGTAGTTTGACTACCAAAAGTTTAAATAAATGAAGTTAAATTAAATTGAACTCGACATCGATAAATTACATCACATCGAGTTTCCATTGAGTAACCTATTTTATGTATGCCATAGAGTAACCATTATATTGGAACCCAAACACATCCACCACATACCACATATGTACATTGGGCCGTTTCTCATGTTTTTAACCTATAAAACCTACTAGCTGAGGTACCCGGCTCCGCTCGGGTCTATGTAGTTTTGGAGTTTATGCCGAAATATTTCCTGATTACATGAGTGCCCATATAAATGTAATCCTCTATTTCACCCCTTTCCACACATTTTCTCCACAAAAGGGAGCCTGTGTCCTTCGCCAAGGCCCAGAATATCTCGATACCGAAATTCATCAAAATCGGTTCAGCTGTTTAGGCGGGAAACGCAACAGATAGGCAGAGTTACTTTCGCATTTATAAAATTATTGTGGATGTATGGTGTAAGTACGGTAGGGTTTTCATGGGGTTGAACGCGAACCAGACACTTGAACATCCCTTTGTAATTAAGTACCCGTCGTCTGACTTGAGGTAACACGTTCCGTGCGTTTCACCATGTTCCATTATAACTGTCGGAAATGAACCGTTTCATCATTTACAGCATCCTTATAACTGAGGTAACGTTGGGAGCTTGTTCCGCAACATGCAAACGTACGTGCATCGAGATACGTATTGGCTTATACGTGCATAGATACTATACTTGCAAAAAATATATGTCGATCTTCCGTCTCTGCCTGCGCAATTTATTTCTTGCCTTGTAATCATTTCGCATCTCCAAGATTCAAACTTTGCAGCATCTTCAGAATTCAATGGAAACGTGTTTTACATCATTTAGGCATAAACATAATTCTGAGCACCTATTTTCACATAACAAACAGTTGTTTCTATATTCCTAAAAGCTTGCACTTTGTGTACCCAGGTGTACCTTTGTAAAATACTAGACTAGCTGAGGTACGCGGCTCCGCTCGGGTCAATGTTGTTTTGGATTTACGTCGGGCTGAATTATTTCCCCCGTGAGCAGCAGCCCAAAGGGCTGGTCCAAAAAGCTGGCGAATAATCTTCGGATTAGCCCAGCGTGTGATCCTGCACAGTCTTGAAACTAGATAAGAATAGCGTATCGAATGCGAGGTAATCGCGTTATTTCAGTATCTCATTCGTACAAAAAAGAGCAATAAAAGAATGAGGATTTTTTAAAATAATATAAATATAAATATGACATTTAAAAATAACAGTTGTCTTATTCATTGATCTCGTTCTCTACATCATTTTGTAAAGTAAATAAAATGATCGTGCTGTAAACATGGCACCTCCATGGCTGTAAACATTATGAGGACGTAAGTTGTGGCTTCTCTTACAATAATTATTTACAATAACTTAAGTCCTTTTACGACTTTTTAGTACAATAGAACGTGTCATTTACTCAAAAACTTCTGCTGCGTTCGGAGCTGGTCGCGGAAAAGTATGTTTCCTCAAAATATTATGATTGATATGTAATGGAATTTAATATACCCCATTTATCCATCCATCCATCATTTAAATACTAATGTTTTTGTGTTTACAAAGTCACTAGAATAAACTAAAACTTAATGATTTATAGATAAAACCTTGCACACCATCAATGCAAAATGGACGCTTACACGCGTATACGAACGATTACAAAATGGCAGTCACTCGGTCGGATTCTGTACACGATTTTCGCAGCGGAGGCTAGTCGTCGTCGTCTTCCTCCGCATCGTCGGCGTCTGCGTCGGCGTCGGCGGTGTCGGCGGCAGCCCCGGCCAGCACCAACTCGGGGTGGTTGAGCGCGTTCTGTATGACGCTCATCATGTCCATCTGCACGGCGAGGCGCATGCGCGCCGGCACCTGTCGCAGCGGCTCTACCAGCGACAGCAGAAACATGCGCTCGCTCTCGCCGCTGCCGCCGCCTCCTCCTCCGCCGCCGCCGCACGACGGCGCGAGGGTGGGGGCGGCCTGCGCCGATGCGGGCGCGCGCGGCGGTTTGCGCTTGTGAAGCGGAGAGGGCTAAAAAATAATCCCAATTGTAGCGTTGCTCAAGGTGTCCATACACGGGCAATATTTGAGGCAATTAATTGCTGGTGAGCAATATAGAGCAACCTCAATAAATTTTCGGCAATTATCCCAGCGATATGGAGCGATATTGCTCCATATCGCTCCATAATTTTGTGTCGCCGGTGAGTTGTTTATTGAATTGGCACGTATCCGTGCACTTGCTCGCCACATGCGGGCAATTAATTGCTCCATGAATGGATCCATACTTGACCATAAACAATGTTGCCGGAGATTGGTGGATGTTGTCGTGACGACGAAATCGACAGAGATTGCTGTAAGTTGAGCAACTTAAGTTACCCGTGTACGGGCACCTTTAGATCCGTGATCTTATGTCAGATGAGACTAGAGTGGGATTGTGGAAGCACACAACGTGCCCACCTCTCGCCAGACGTCGCCGCTGTCGTCGGTGGCGGCGTCCGGTTGCGGCTCCAGCTTGAGCGAGCGCGGCGTCACCGCTCCGGGCGCGGCGCCGTCGTCGGCGGTGTCGCGGCGCACCGCCAGCAGGAAGCTCAGCTGGCGGTAGTACATGTAGGTGCGCCGCAGGCGGCGCTGCGAGCGCGGCTGCCGGCGGCGCAGGACCTCGCGCCCGAAGCAGTCGCGCAGGCTCTTGAACTTGCGCTGCACCTGTCGCACTGCATAATCGTTTACACTACATGTTTGAAAAATGTTACGGCCTTTCACGCGGCAGGAAGAGACATTCTCCGACGTTTCGAGCTAATCATTCAGCCCGTTTTCAAGGAGGCATCCGCCACGTTCGTACGCACCTGACGACTGAAACGTCGGAGAATGTCTCTTCCTGCCGCGTGAAAACCCGTAACATTTTTCAAACGTTTACACTACAGTTTGATAATATTTAAAAATGTATGTACTGCAATGGCATAGATTCATTGACTAATAATTGAATAGATTGCTTCAATCAATATTTTATTCGTAGCGCATTTTGCCTCCGGAAAAGGGCATTCCAACTCTAGAGATGGATTCGAGTTCACTTAATTGCAGTTGACGGAATCGACGATACTGTATTTGTCACTGCAAAGGTTCTTTTCCTTGTCGTCTTTTCCGGTAGCGTCGAATGCGGTGAGCGGCTGGTAGGTCGGACTCCGGTAGGTACCGTATTCCATGTTGGAACTAAACTTTTACAATATTATTTTTCGGAGATTTTTTAGTAAAAACACGCGCCTCTGTGTGCAACAAGTATCGAAGGGCAGATTCTGGCATGGCACCTTGTTCCTTCGGGAAAGTGTCGTGTTGGGCTTCATGAGATATACATATACAAGACATGTACAGCACAGCAGCCGTAAAGATTCGGCTGCTGCGTAGCCCATAACCAGCCTAAAACGTTGGAAATAGTCTCCTCCCGCCCCGCGTGGAAAGCCGTGTTTTTTTTAAATCTCTGGACATTAATTGGTTCCGACACCGGAAGTGTATGCTTCACACGAAAGAGCATTTGCATGGCTGCAAAATGACCTACTTATCGACAGCTTCGACAGCAACGTGTAACACTAATGTTTATTATCGTCAACTGCTGCTCGTGCTTCGCTCTTCTCGTCCTTCATATGTACATTATATCTGAATGGTTAACATGTACTAATAAGCACATGATGACATTATGAGTAAAGCAAAGTTTAACTATCCTATGTAATCAGTCAGATAACAGACAATGACTCACGTAGACTACCCACGTCAGTTGCAATGCAACCTCTTCTGTGGTGGCATGCAACGGTCCGGCGACAAAACAGCCGCCCGTCCGGCGGCGGCGGCAAGATTATCGCCCTGTCGACTTACCTAGTTCGGCGCGATCCCGTTTGGACGACTTTTGGTTGGGGTCAAAGACGGCGGCGATCTCTCGCCAGCACTTGACCTTGACGTCCTTGGCGCGGTAGTCGTCGCACGAGATGTCCCATACCGCCGGCCGCTTTCTCACCTCTTCAATCAGTATCTCCGGATCGAACTCCATGGCGCGAGTGCCGTCAAGGCGCGGTGGCGCGACTGTCGCGAGCGACCGTCCGCTCGATACTGCCATGAGTTTGTTGGTGGGTGGCTCCTCCGCGCCTCGCTGCCGCCGCGCCGCCGTTCGTCGGTCGCGCGGCAAAATGGCGGCTCGATAGCAGCGGGCGAATTTGTGGCACGGCGAACTGCGGAACAGGCGATCCACCGACCACAGAATGGTCGCTCGCTGCTGGAAGGCGATCCGGAGAGAAGTTTCTTTTTGAAGTTAGGAATAGCATCAATTTCGATATGAGCTTTGATTGAAATTGATTATATTTATGTATTGACGGATTAAATATTTTCAGAGCCGGTAGTCTAAGTTGTCACCTAAATTGGCGTTACGACAAACCGATCGACTGGCGTTTTCAAATGTATGGAGAAATTGAAGAGCGCGCGCAGCGGGCGTTAAGCGAACTAACATTTGCGAGTCCGAGCTTGATTTGACAGCTTACTCAACGTTGCCGTAAATACGTCGACGTTGCGGTTTACGTCCACTCCGCGTTTTCATACAAATCGGAAGTCAGCGTTTGACTTTGACAGCTTGAAGAAGTAAAACCACAGAATATCTAGTAAAAACTTGTATGGAGTTTGGGAGAAAACGCCAGTCGATCGGTTTGCCGTAACGCCAATTTAGGTGAGAACTCAGACTGCCCACTCTGAAGTCGTTTTCTAAATAGCTATTTTATTATTTATTTATTTATTTATTTAGGTATCAAAAAGTATTTCAAAACTCAATTTACAGCTATGAATATCAATCAATGGACACGAGCATACATTCTGTTAAAATAATACAATGAAAAAAAAGAAGAAATCGTGGAAAAAATAAAAATATAACATTAAAACTAAGTTTAAAAACCAACTTATACAAACACGATAAAACTAAACAACGCACACGAGTTTTGTGAAATAAAATCTAATGAACATTGTTTTCAACAAATACTTAAAGTGCTTTTAATATCCTCCTTATGGCATCAAATATACTTTTTCGTACTAAGCATGCTTCGCGTCGCTTATTCCAAGGAATGTGACATGTATGTATTTATAATCGACCGTGAAGCAAGGACACATTAATTAAAGAAAGATCCCCTACTTTAAGAATATACTGCAAGTCTGGACCCGAACCAAGTATACGTCAACCTTAATAAAAAAATCCGTACAAAAATAAAAATACGTGTACATTGTTTGTGGTCGCGACCATAAAAAACCTAAACTCGGCGTCAGGTGTCTATAATGCACCCAGATTCCCGTTGAACTTATTCTTTTATTATTATTTAACGTTTAGTTTTGTGTGTGTTTGTACTGTATACATTGTTATAGGCATTCTTAAACTGACATAGTTATTAATTTGTTTCGAATATTTATAAATAGTGCACAAAATATATTCTAAGGTTACGTTTTCTCGTTGCTACCTGTATATTTTTGTCCCATTATTGGGTTGATTGGAAGAGATTGACATTAGGCAATAAAGTATGTCCTAGATGTATCATGTGTATGAAAGCTACATATAAAGAATATTCTCGATATTAATAATAAGAACTGAATGCCAACGACAAAAGAAAAGTTATGGCATATCTGATGAATAACTAGCGCCATTCAATGCGACCAAAACTTCAATTAAACTTTCCCACTTCTACACAACCCTCTCATGAAATAAAGTTAGCATTAAATTAAAAATGGTTAAATAATAATAATTTTGATTATTATAATCGGTGGAAAGGAAGTGTCAGTCTCGAGCTCCGTCAACAATGTGAGTAGGCTAAACTTGGCCGAACATTCATTTAGAAATTAGAGTAAATGCGATAAAATTATTTTTTTATTATTAAATTAAGTTTTTTGTAATTTATTATATTAGTTAATATGACAAACTGTCATCAAATATATTGACCTTGTAAGCAGCAGCTTTTTTGAATACTCAATATTGAACGTATATTGATGCAATAGAAAGGATCCAAAATATTTTCCTTCGACATAGTTTTGATCCTAAGATTTTATTCTTGACTTGCTAAAAAAGATAAATGATTGTGAGAGCAAGCAAGCCATGAAGGTGAAGACACCTCCATGAAGCAAGCAAGATTTGTTTCCTTTTAAAACAAGTTTGACCGAGCAGGGAGTGCTGCTCGACTTTTCGGAGTTATTCAAACTAAATTTTAGCTAAAGTAATGGCCTTTAGGGCCGATTTTTCAATCCTCAGATAGTACTTATCGGTCTGATAGTAAAAATTCACGTTTGTCAAAAGACGGATAGCCATTGCCGGAGAATTATATCTTCTATCACAATTATCAGACTATATTTTTACTAATAAACATTTGGACTTACTATATCGGATGGATAAGTGAAGCGTAAATAAATCCGTCGAATAGTTATCTGGCTGTTTGTCAGACTAATGAACAATCAGCCCTAAGTAAATTTATTAACAGTGATGTGTGTTTGCGAAGGTCGATTGGAATTAAATTAATTAAAACTTGGCACCAATGACATTGGAAAATATCAAAACATGTATCAATTTGTTCTTGGATGTTTGGCTTGACAGATGCCACTCGCTATCTCGACGGTGGCGTAGCAACAGCAGTGCCCACTCTAAAAATACCGTCTTTCAAAGATAAAGCTGCAGTAAATGAAAAAGATTTGGGAATCATGTCATTGAAAACACTACAAATATCATTGTTTTCCATAATTTCCGCTACTTTACATCCCGCACCCGCTACATTAAAAAATGTTATTAGAAATCCATACAATAGTGCAAGTGCAATGTATCATAGACCGCCAATATAATTTTATGAAGTAAGAAATGTCCCGATGCCGAAATCAGAAAAGTATGGGCATAACTTACAGATGGCACGAATCCATCGCTAAAATTAATTCATTACGTTTAATTTTGAATTGAAGCTATTATACCGGAAATAGAGACAAATTCGAAATTTCACTGTCATATTGACGTCAACCATAGCGTAAAAGGGACTCATGAATTCTTTCTGCTTCCAGTGTGTATACATTTGATGATTAACTTCCGAACTTGTGTGCTATTTAAAAAAATACAAATACAATATTCAAAATAAGGATACTATAAGGAAGGATACTAATAAGGAAGGACGAGGGTCAATCGACTTGCAATCATGAAATGATATGTAAGCTAAAATGTCGTCTGACGTAAAATCCGTAATCTTACAAGTTTCCTAGAAAACTGATTTTAAAATTTACCTGCGACATGTTTCAAAGCTATCCATGTGTAATTGCCAATTAAATCAAATTGATCGCATTGGCAGATTTATATATGTTGTGTTCAGAAGTTGAACACAATGCGACGTGACATTCTCAAAATAATCTAAAATGAATCTAATTGTAGCGCCCGTGTCCGCGTTGCGTGCGCCTCCGCAGCCGCTACCGCCTCCGCTGCCGCAGCCGCTGCCGCGCGAAACGCGGCGACGCGGCGGCGACGCATCCCGCAACAAGAACAAAACGCATCGCACTTCTAACCGTCGAAGGAAATACGCAAGTGGCGACCGAACTTAAGGATGTTCCGACTGTTTTTCTTTAAACAGAACGCAAAAAGTATTGCACTTTAAGGCACGAATTCGTCAGAAATATTAAATATAGCCATAGTAGTTGCAGCGAAAACATATTCACAATTTCAGGTTTAATGGTTTCGTTGTAATTGCCGATTAGAAGTTTTACACCGTTAGATGGCGCTGTTAAATAAAAATCGTATTTAAATAAATTGTAACAAAACCAATAATCCTGAAATTGTGAAATTGTTTTCGCTGCAAGTAATATGACTATATTAAACTTTTATTATTAATTCGTGGCTTAAACTGCAATACTTTTTGCGTTATGTGTGCAAACAACTTATATGGGTCGGAACAGCCTTAATCAGTATAGCGGCAGCGTAGCCGCTTTTTCGTGATGATACACACACGTCCGGTAGAGCAAGCTAGTCAGTTCGCTTACGAATTCGTCTCTCGTTCTCGAGTTTCAATAACAATGGCAGGTGCTACCAGAGTTGCTAGTCCCAGTTGTCACCTAAACCGGCGTTTACGGAACTTCGAAGTTCCGTAAAAACGTCAAACTCCATACAAGTTTTTACTAGATATTCTGTGGTTTTACTTCTTCAAGCTGTCAAAGTCAAACTCGGACTTCCGATTTTTAAGAAAACGCGGAGTCGGCGTAAACGGCAACGTCGACGTATTTACGGCAACGTCGAGTAAGCTGTCAAATCAATCTCGGACTCGCAAATGTTAGTTCGATTAACGCCCACTGCGCGCGCTCTTCAATTTCTCCATCCATTTGAAAACGCCAGTCAATCGGTTTGCCGTAAACGCCAATTTAGGTGACAACTGGGACTACAGGCTGAGGTAGAGTTTCAGCTCATTTCAAGGGTGCCCGAGAAATAGCGCTACATACAAGTGTATTACGAACAACCGTACTTTTCTGGACCGGACAGAGAAATGATGACCCGTAGTCACCTTGCACATTTCTCTGTCCAGTTCACATTTACGGTATTCTTTCCCTTTTTGATAACACAAAAAAACCTTCAAACGTTTATTTTCCCAACATACAAGTTTTCCGATCATTTTGTTTTCCAAACTGGATGAATTTTTTGGAAGCGAGTTAGCGACATCGACGATCGAAGCGATTGAGTTATATTATACGTTACTCGTACTGCAGTTCGAATGTGTCACAGAAGCGCCACTTCCGCACGCGACCGGAAGTATGGACAGGTTGGCTTGCATCTGTTCCGTGTGCACCCTCCCCCACCACACCCCACTACCCCCCCCAACACCGCAGCGAAGATCCACACGCGCTTATAGAAAGCAGCGGAAGTGGACATAACATTAACTCCAAAGGGTGCCAATGGAACCCTATCACTAAGCCTCCGCTGTCCGTCCGTCCGTCCGTCTGTCACAGGGCTGTATCTCATAAACCGTAATAGGTAGGCAGCTGAAAATTTCAGAGAGTGTGTTTTTATTTTGCCGCTATAACAACAAATAAGTATCATTAAATAATAATACACATTAAAGGGGGGCCCCATACAAGAAACGTGATTTTGTACGAAATCTATGCTACGGAACCCTTCGTGTGCGAGTCTGACTGGCACTTGGCCGTTTTTTTATGTTAGGCGTTCCTTATACTTACTCACGATCACTTATATTTATGTCATCTCAATGTACAGCTAACAACATGTATAGCTAATACCCACACGCCGTCATGATATTATCCCAACACACCGCATTCGAGACTAGTCCAGAGTGGCCAGTCTGAGTTCTCACCTAAATTGGCGTTTACGGCAAACCGATCGACTGGCGTTTTCTTAAAACTCCATACAAGTTTTTACTAGATATCCTGTGGTTTTACTTCTTCAAGCTGTCAAAGTCAAACGCGGACTTCCGATTTGTATGAAAACGCGGAGTGGACGTAAACGGCAACGACGTATTTACGGCAACGTTGAGTAAGCTGTCAAATCAAGCTCGGACTCGCAAATGTTAATTCGCTTAACGCCCGCTGCGCGGGCTCTTCAATTTCTCCATACATTTGAAAATGCCAGTCGATCGGTTGGCCGTAACGCCAATTTAGGTGACAACTTAGACTACCGGCTCTGGATCTTGTCTTAGCACGGCTACATTTAACTGGATGGAAAACACGGACTAAATTCCCGTTCTTTTTATGCCGTGCGGGCTTAACCCTACCACCTAGCCGGGGAAGGTCTCAGAACAGTTTTACATAGATTCTGAGCCACGGAACAGCTCGCCCAAATACTCAGTAACTCAGTAATAGGACGGAGATTTAAACCCATCTGCCATGCAAGGCAAGTCGCCGCGCCCCTGAGAGCTACGAGCCGCTCTGAAAACACAGGTGGGGTGCACCTACGTCGCTTCCTCGTTAGATCGGTGGGAAGCGGGATCGATGACGCGCGACCTTGGCCGTCCCTCACCCATCGCCATTACACATCAAACACCGCGTCGCCATTATTTGTTTCGCTTGGTCCCCCCCCCCCCCCCCCCCCATCACGGTATGCCGATGCAATACTATTGGCGAAGCCTACCGCGCCAAGTCCTTTACCAAGAGTGGACGATTGCGTAGTCGAATAATCTCGATTTGGTAGGCTGCTTGTAGCATGCGACACTGGTCGAAATTAGCCAAGTCGGCTCGGCTCATATTTGGTCAAGCTTTCGATCAAGTCCGGCCACCGGTCGGGGTGCGTGCTCGCTTGCAGACAGGGAGCTCCCCCCTACCCGCCGTCACCCCCGCCGGCGCCGTCTGACGGTTCTGCACGTGTCGTGTTTCGTATTGGTCTCGCTCCGGGCAGCGAATCAATAGTGTTACTAAGATATTTGCACTGTAAATTGTAGACAATATTACATTTATAGAAACGTTGTTTTGGGTAACAAAATCGGGATTTTTTTCTTGGAATTAGATATTAGCGATGCGATGATACATGTGTATCAGTGACTCAACAGATAGTAGTGCGAATCTATCATCTTCGAAGAATCCGGCGATGATATCTTATCTTAGTCATTTTTACTGGATATATCTGTGTGGAGTACCTGCACTTTTAAATAAAACACTGCATTTCATCCCGTGCTAGTCATAGGAGACGACTTAGAGACACGTATTGTCAGCATCAGCAGCCCAGGTTTGGAGATGCCCGACGCAACTGCCAGCGACACTCTGAAATTGTTCAATCTTTTGAACCATATGTGCGTAGCGTACGTTAGAAGATCTTCTGTTGGCACTGTTTTAATAGAACCCTACTGTTGGTCATCCAAGAGTTTAATTAGCTGAAAATTGATGAGGCGATCTATGACTACTTACAAGACTAAGGTTAATTTACTAATCCTTTCCGGGAAGAAGGTACCAAGAGCTACGATCAAAGAAGAAAGGGGCACAATGCCTGGAATGCTGTCAGGGTCACTTGATTTCGAAGAGTCTAACGCCCTCCAAAATTTGAAAGCCAGTCTAGGCTCCTTTATTGGCATATTTGCCTCTCTCCATCGCGAAAATAGCAGACCTTTCCAAGGGAGGTGTAGCAGAGCAACAAACGTTACAAAGATATGATGGATAAACTGGCAAGAAGTAGACATTCAGCAAGCTTACCGACATAATAATTAGCATTAGAGGGTTGGTCTTTATCCTCTGTGCTAATGATAAAATATGACAAATCCGAGTGCAGTGTACTATCTATGGATGATGAATTAACAATAAACAATAAGCTACTTACGTTATCTTTGCCAGTTTTGTCGCGAACTCTAGACCTAGACATCCGGTGTCATAATGCATAAAGAAGTTGTAGTTCCCGACACCGGTTGTCGTGTAAAGTTAAATTGCATCTCCTTTATCCCCTAGGCGCGAACCAGCTGGGCTCGCGCCTAGGGGATAAAGGGGCTTGAAGAATTATCATATCAGTTGGGTTATGTAGCAGAGCCGCGACCCGGGCCCCATAAAGATGAATGGAGGGATTAGTGTTGGTGTAAGTGGCTGCGAATTACGTAACTAAGAAACAGTTACGAACGCGTGGGTGAGCCTCTAAAGATAGCATTCGGATGTCAGCGACGCGGGACCGTGACGAGGAACCAAGCGACCGGTGCGGTGTCTTGCTGTCGCCCGACGGCAGACACGTTCGGGCTCCTAGCGACCCGAGACCGCGACACCAACGTTCACGCTCCGTTATGTCGTCATTTTGGGTTTAAAACTGTTATCGTACCGTATGCCACTCAATCTATATGTAAGATTGAGTGCCATACGGTACGATAACAGCATATCTATGATTACAGCCATAAATATAATTACAGCATATCTTTTACGTCTTCTCCACAAAAATACATACTTTTGTACAGGCTCTACTGTTTCGGGAGCGATGGCTGATCTGTGTTTAATAAGAATAGTAGACTGATAAAACCCGCTATAACTAAATGACTCAATTAAAGTAATTGAAATAATGATTGCGATTATGATTATTAAGAAGTATTACAGCAAAAAAAAAATATAATAATTAATCCTCAAGGTAGGCGATAGACGATATAACCCAGCTTTTCATTAAGCATAGAATTCAAATGTTTTTTGGGAGAAGACAAAGGCTGAGATAAATAGTCGTAACAGAAACTAAGACTAACGAAAAGTACTACTTTGTGACGTCACTTTGCATTACTTTGAAGACTTCCTCCATACAAAATGTGTCAAAGTGACGTCACAAAGTACTACTTTCCGTTAGTCTTACTTTTTGTTACGATTATTTATCTCAGCCTAAGAGCACGACGTATTTTGAATGAAGGTGCGCTATTTCCAAAAAAAGAAATTCTTGGAGTTCAACCTCGTTGATTGGAGGATTACTTGATACCAATTCTATGAAATATATTGTATCGCCTTAGTTTGAAAATTACGGACATTTTGAGGTGCACTCACTATCGCCTGCGCGACAACACCGCTTCGCGAGCGTTGCTGTCGCACCCTAGCCGCACCACTTGGTCGCGCGTCGCGGTCGCTATAATCGGAACGCCACCTCTATGAAGAAATCTTTAGGGCGAGCGCGGGCGGGCAAGTCGGGAGCAGTGCGGAGGAGGTCGTGGAAGTAGTAGCTCTGATGCTGAGATTCATAGACTTTACTCGTGCTTGGCTTAGTCAAAGTATAGCTTCCGGCTATCAAATTTGACATTTGTTCCATACATTTTAAGTCAAAACTGACAGTCGAAAGGCATACTTTGGCTTAGCCGAGTACAAGTAATCTTTATGAATCTCAGCATGAATGTAGCAAGCTGCACCGCGACGGAATAATTAGGTTGATTAATATATGTATAACTCCTTATGTTTACCTACACAATATTATACATTTATTTATTTGCGAACTTTCGGCTTCGATTAAATAAAATAATCTTTTAATGTTGAAAACAAAGGAGACATCCTTGCCAGAAAAACGTGCACAATCGCCTTATGAAAATAATATACATATTGTATTCTAACCAAAACAATGATGTTGTGACAAGAATCGAGCAGGGAGTGCTAAGATGGTTTGGACATATGGCATGAATAGCGACGAAAGAATGACGAGACCAATTTACAGAGCAGATGTGAGCGGAAATGTTGTTTCCGAGCGGCCCAAGGGCCGAGTGCACGAAAGGATAAAAAATCAAAATGAACGTATCAAACACGTCACTTTGTGTGGACAGTATGGAAGGAACTCTATACGGATCACTAAAAGTGACCTGTTTGAACATTGATTAACTCAGCCGTCTCTTCGTGCAACCGGGGCTAAGAGAACGTACCGCGACCAAATCGATGTACCTAGCTAATACTTCCTAATATCGCCTACTCCTCACTCCCTACTTACATTGGGAATGTCGCTTTCTCTGTTCAAAGTGGCGCGGAGGCGGCACGTGCGATAGAGATGAATGAAACCAGCGCCTCCGGAGGCAGGGGTCGGGAGTAGAGGCGGAGGGTTGCCGCACTATTGACATCCGTTGGCGCCTTAAACAGAAAGCGGAGAAACTTATGTTAATGCATTGGTTTATTGGCCCTTTTATGGGTTTCTGAGATATTTTCTTTCGAGTGTAACAGATGTTTCTGTGTCGGAGAGAAAATTACTTTGTCACTATTGTAAAGTCGACACACCTACTCGGCATAATTGTTTTAAACAAATAGGATTACACAATTTAGGGCAGCATCGCTTGGACCGAACCTGAAGTTCCTTAGGTACTAAATATAATTAGAAGTTACGTTTGTTTTATCTGCGCTTCTCGTCGAACGTGCCTCCCGGCTGCTCCATAGTTCTCCGAACCCTCGCGAGCCCAAACAAGCCAGTTATTATGGAACGGTGCAGACCGGCGTGATCTGTATCGACCGCGCCGCGCCGTCGTCTCCCCCCTCAGCACGTGGCGGCGCAGCTGAGGCGAGCGGGGAGCGTTGCCCCCACTGCTGTTTACCATTTCTTCTGGGCAACAACGTATGTTTCGACAGAAATATTGCCGACCTAAGACGTTTAATGCATGCTTGTATATTTGTACAGTAATAATCGGGGATAGTGAATAACTTATGCGAATATAACGTAAGGGCAGTGGCAGACATTAATTTCGAAATAAAAGAAGAGCAAAGAAGTTTCTAAAGATCGAAAATGCTATGCGCATGTCACGAATGTGGCTGTATCTAACTCGACACGTTCAATTGAAAATGGTATCTTTACATTTTCCAGACTTTAACAACGGAAATATGTGTTTGGTATGTTAATAGCAGCAACAAAACAATATTATTGACTATCTCTTCGGTTACTAGTTTTCCGTTTACAGTCAAAATTGTAGAAGGTGATAACAGAATATATTTCAGATTACATGTATATGGTGAAATTCTAACTAAGAAAACTAAGATACAAAGTCCTGGCCTGTATCTATTTACCAAAAACGAATTAAAAAAATAGCGGGTTTTTTCTGCTAATATTAAAATGTATTGCGACCTCACTTTGCTCTGGTGGCAAAGCTAGCAGGGGAGAGCGTGTGAGTTCCGTCCGTAACAGTAGCGGTGTCGTTGCAGCGGCAACCAGCTGACGGAGGTGCCGCGCGAGGTGTGCCTGCTGCCGCTGCAGGTGTTGCTGCTCGCCGACAACCGGCTCGCGGCGCTGCCCAGCGACGTCGGCCGCCTCTCAGCGCTGGCCGAGCTTGACGCGGCGCGCAACCGCCTCGCGCACGTGCCACTCTCCGTTGGCGACCTCGCCGCGCTGCGGGCGCTCGACCTCAGCGACAACCGGCTCAGCCTGCTGCCGCTGCGTGAGTCCGCTCGATCTCTCGCTCCTCTCTATACATACATCACGCTTTACGTACTTATTAGAGGAAGAAAAGAGATTAAAAAAATATATGAATAGGAGAGGTCTTGGAACATTGCCCTGATATACACCACAAGATATATCAGACTGATGCTGCTCAATAATCTATTAATTTGTATGCTTTGTATTCCACCAGTCAAGTATCTAAATATTAACTCATCGAAGCCCAAATCCTGGTTTAAATACCTTAATTTTCTTTAATAGTTTGGTAAAGCAGACGTTATCAAAGACTTTGCCTGATACACGTTCTTCATTACCAAGACCAAGATAAATATGTTGTCCTAATCTATTTGGAGTTTTTCTGATATTTGTTGTTATAGAGGTGACGTACCTGAAGCTGGAGACGTTAGACGTGAGCTGCAACTGCATCTCGTCGCTGCCCCTGGAGCTGCGCCACATGGCGAGTCTCGTACACCTACGCCTCGACAACAACCCGCTCGTCTCGCCGCCCACTACTGTTAGTATACACATTTAGTCAGGTGCAACTGGATCTCGTCGCTGGCCCTGTCCATTTCAAATACTGGCATTTATGAGGCATAGCGCAAAAACAAGCGAATTGTAAATGGCAACTTTTGGCAACACATCGTCAGAATTATCTAATTAATTCCAGTTTGTATTTTGTAATTGTTTAATAATATTAAATACATTCTGCAACTGCTGCAATGTATTTTGACCACTACGGTTATAGATTGTAACTGCAACGAACGACCGTAGCCCCATCTACTTTTACGCACAAACCCCCTTTACATACTATGTAGATATGAAACATTTTAAACCTTTTCTAATCCCTAAAAAATGGTGTCAGGTGTGCATGCGAGGTCGCGTGCACATATTCAAATACCTGGAGTCGATGGCGAGCAAGGAGACGCAGTCGACGCGCCGCGCCGCCGACGACGCGCGCCGCTCGGCCAAGCACGCGTCGTACGTGGGGGCGAGCGCGGCGGCGGCGGCGGCGGGCGCGGGCGCCGGCAGCGCCACGCTCGACTGCCTGCGGCGGGCGCGGCACGCCGACAGCGGCTACAGCACCAGCGACGGCGACCGGAGGTCTCACGATGGTGCGTACCTTACCTAACCCATCTGACACTCCGTTCTTGTTGCCGTGCCCCCCTGGACAATATTTAATTGCTGCTTCGACCATCTGAGTACCACGCCCCCAGGTTTTGGGGGGCCATGGCCCCCTGCTGCCCCCCTGTATCTGCTAGAGGTGTGCACCAATTTGTGCAAACATTTACTAAGAATGCAATTACGCAACACCACGATTGTCTGGGTAAAGGAAAGTGTAGTGAGGAATGTTTTGTTGTGAGCAAAAATAATATGTTCGCTATATTACACCAGACAATGGTGTTGCTTAGAAGAAACAAATTCTGTGAAATAATGTTAAAAAGAAAATTAAGAAAAGTATTAAATGTAATAATGCAACCTTAGTTTCTATGAAAATCGGCCTCGAGACTCCCTTTAGTGTTTTACGTTATTTCTAATTCTTTTGAATTTGGCTATGAAGAGAAACTTGAAAAATTTAGGCAGTATATTACCTGACTAACTAAAGTGTCCCCCGGCAGTGTGCGCGGAGGTGAGCGGTGGTGCGGGTGCGGGTGTGGTTGCGGGCGGCGGCGGGCTCGAGTCGTCGAGCTCGACGCTGGGCTCGGGCCGCTCCACGCCGAGCACGCCCTCCACGCTCTCGCCCGGAGCCAGCGCCGCTCTCTCGCGCGCGCACTCGCTCTCCGGCGACTCGCCGCTCGCTGGGTACGTCCCACCGACCGGGCCCTCTATCCATTCGCGCCCCTACATTCAAGCAATCTCATACAATTTTAAAGATAATAAAATAACGTTCGGTCTGGACGTACATCTCAGGCAGGATTTGAAACTTCGAGCTTTGGATTTCATGTCCACTGCTGTCCCACTGAGGTATTACACCACTAGACAATTACGTCAACCAACGAATTTTTCGATTGTATTCGAATCAACACAATGCCTTCACTACTAGATGGCGCTGGTTTCCCGTATTAATTATACGCTTAGGTTACCTAAATCTCAAAGTCTGAAGTCCTGTGCCAAATAATTTAAGTTTAAGCGTCCGTATTCCTATGAAATAATTACTTCTCGTATAGGTATTATCGGTTCAACTTTTTTTATGAGCCCATTTATTTGACCTCCTTAGCGCAGCATATTTTTTTAATCCTGATTCTTAAAGGATTGAAAACTAAAAATAAATCTTATTGAAATTTATTTTACCGCCATCTGATGCAGAGGTAAATGTATATTTGCTTGATTTTTTAATGTCGTTCGACATAAAATTTCCTTTTTTAAAAAACAATATTCAAGTTTACTCTTTACTCGACTTTTCAGTAACCTTGATGTGGACATCATTAGATCCTTACCTTTCATTGTGTGGCTATAATTTACACAGCAAACGACATTTTGTTCTTGTCTGTGTGAGTGAGATCCTCCAGCAGTGAAGTGGACAAAGCGTCGACTCTCTGTAATAAGTAAAGTAAACACTGTTTATCCATTTATTTAAGTATCACTGATGTCTAGTGTGTCTACTATCTGAGCATGCGCCCCTCCATTCTCAGTTTACTAGTAATTAGCTAGCCACTTACTAACGCAGCGCTGATTCAGAACTACTTTGTAGGCAGACTCCAAATTGAAACATGCATATTGACTGCTTTTTTTCGTTTACAAAGGTGTGGTACAAACCTACTGAACAGTTTCAGGAATTACTTTTTCTGATACTGAATCCGATAGGCTAGTTTTATTTTTTCATTATTTTATATATGAGAAGATTTATATATTTATACATATAAGTAGATAGGTAAATAAAAATTTCGTAGAAAAAGAATAAATAATGTTTTATTGTAAATGTATGGGGATGATAACGATCAAACGTGAACACTGGAAAGAGAAAGAATTCCTGAGTCCCTTTATGGGGAACGTCAATGTGAAAGAATGAGATCTCGAATTTGTCTCTTTTTCCGGTGTAAATGTTTCAGAGTACACATCCGTACAATGTAATATTTACTAGGGCCAAACTGTGGACTTAACCGGATTCGTTTAGCAATTAACTAAAGGTGCCGCAACGCTGACGAGCAGTTGTGTCGCTTCAATCAAAACTTGCGCTCGCTCCTGAAGCCTTATTCTGCTAATTGATAACTGCGCGCGTTATGTTTGTGTTTTCTTAAAACCGCATGTTTCGTGCGAAATGGTATTCTACTAGCGCAGTTTGCAAAACGCGTGCGTTGTGTTTGTGTTTTGTTCGCAAACTCGTAACGCGCGCTCCTTGTTCTCGTGGGGCGAAAACTTGCGGTTTCGAGAATTCTATTTGTCAAATTCGGAGCATCGCATCGCCGAACTTCGAATATCACTTTTCTACATTACGTTGGCATATCTGTAATAACTGTCAAAATCGTGACAGGTTATTTTACCCTGTAGGCGGCGCGCAAGACAAACCACTCCATAGACAATAACAAAACGCGTGTGTGAATTAGCTGAAAACCGATTTTTGGAAACCGCACTCGAAACTTAGCGTGTTATGTTTGACGGAAACATAACTAATACGGAATGGTTTGAAATTGGACAAATAGCAGAATCGGGCTTCTGTAGAGAGACGAAAGCCCGGTTTAGAGGTATCCCGGTTTTCCATCGAATCCACGTATTCACTTACATTGGCATCAGGCAAGTATTAGCGGGTGGCGGGTGCTGTGTATACTGTACAGTTTCTCACTAACTCAACGAAGTAGAGGATGCAAGGAGGCGGCGCTTGCTCAGATAATAGACAGACCCCACAAGGCTTGTATTTCTACCCAAACCCTCATCATCAGCTCATCTATCCATTGTTCATTCCTTGTGTGTATGTATAGTGTTGTTTATGCCCCTTGTGTTCCCTTCCAGCTTGCGTACCTCCCCCGAGGGTGTTGCCACCAACGGCGATCAGAAGGCCAGCTTGACGCACCAGCAGACGTACAGGTAACACCGAACAACCTGTTCTCCTCTTTATTTGCACCTGACTCATCTCATTAGGCACTGGCTAGGTGTTCCTAGAATTTGTTTATAGTTTATGATTAAAATTTTGATTTTTCCTGATGTGAGTGATCAATGATTACTGTTAATATTATGTGCTCTTATGGTAGGTACTGTCCAAATGAGAATGTCTTTTCATCCATACAGTGCAGGCTCAATGTCAATATTTTGGGTCACAATTAATCTTAGCACACATTATTTTACCAGCCTATAATATTTTTAAATTGATAAAATTGTGTGATACCAAATTATATTGTAAGCTATTTTTTGATTGCATGGAAACCTATCTATGTGTCTTTTGACCGCTATTTTTGCTATAGCAATGCATTCTGGCAGCCCAGCCGTTGCGCTTAATGGACTATGGCTGCATTTCAACTCTATTTTCATCTCTCATTTGATACTTTGCTAGAATCTTGGCCGGAGCATCCCAGGGATTGTATTGTCAGATAAAAAATAGTTCAAAATCTTCAAGTTACGAAGACTACAATATAACGAATTTTTTTTTTCTTATAGTATGGTTCAAACAAATTGTGACAAAAAATTATTGGGTCAACCAAGGCATTCTATTCTCATATATTTTTTTCACCTCTTTGCAATAATGTAAATTGTTTACTTTGCAGACAATACAAAGAAGCCCTAAGACAACAGCGGCAACAGGACGTGTATCGTCCGCGCGGCGATACCCCCTCCTCCTCCCCCGACATGGACTCCCCCACCCCCTCCCCGCACTCGCAGCCTCACAGCCCCCTCCACCGACCCCACTCCTCGCCCCACTCGCCCTCGCACCAGCGCACGCTCCACTCCACCCCCAACACCGCCGCCCTGCCCACCTCCCCGCTCCTGCACTCGACGCCGAGGCGCTTCCAGACGGTCCCCCCGTCGGTGAACGGAAACGATGCTTACAAATTGGAAGAGAACAGGAGACCAGTGCAGAAAGTGGTCCCCTCGCGCAACGTCAATAAAATGAACCTCACGAATGGAAACGATTACACGAACGGACGAATACCCAACTCCGGAAGTCTTCCGAGGATGGGGTCGGCCACTTCTCCCGATGGCGACGTGTATGTAAAACCCGTGTCTCCGTCCAAGTCGCCTACGTTCAGTGTTCCCCCCAACAACGTGCGGAGTGGTATACCGACTTTCAACGGCGAGGCCAAGCTGCTTACGACAACCGTCTCCTACCTGAAGGGCACTAGTTCAAAACCGGCGGGGAGCGGAAGGCTCACTTGGAACAAAGAGGTGCCTCCCGATAAGCTAAGCTTCACCATGAAAAGGGAGTTCGACAAGCAGAAGGAAGAGCTGGACCTCTTGCGGCAGTTAAGAAGTGTGAGTCATTTATATCACTCTGTCAGCCACTAGTGATCAAGGATGCAAATTGTTTTCTAGCATAGCACAGTTAAGGTATTTTTACTCGTTGCAGATAATCGAGTCTCGCCTGAAGATGTCACTGCCCGAAGAGCTGGCGCCGGTGCTGGCGGACGGAGTGGTGTTGTGCCACCTCGCCAACCACGTGCAGCCGCGCTCCGTCGGCTCTGTGCACGTTCCATCGCCTGCTCAGGTGAGTCTTGCCTCACAACTCGGCTGGAGATATGCGTGCTGACAGGTGGAATGGCTGGTCACCTCGCCTCGTGTTCACAAGTATCGTGTTCCTTCGGCTACCTGCAAGTGCCCAGGCATTTATGGTTGATTACGTTCTGTTGCAACATCGTCTGCACAAGTCTAAATCGCCATTTCTTCATATTTGTCTCATTATCCAGCGCCGTAACTAGCCTTTTGTGTCCAAATAAAAAAAAGGAAGTGCCATTACGAAATAAACCTTTATATTCTTAATAACTAATCTTATTGTTACACTTCTATGGTATTATACTATGGGAGCTTTGTTATTTATTCTATATTGTTAAATTTTTTGAGCCCCACAGGAGTCCCACAGGGCTCTGTACTTGGTACAATTTTGTATGCATTTAACTTCATCTCTCTTAACACATTGGCTAATGATACTGCTGCTCTAGTGAAAAATATCTGCAACAATCTAGGGAACTTCTACAAATAGATTCATGTAAGCTTAACACAAATATTCACACATAAAATGAATTGATGTCGCTCTGGTTTTGCCAATTATATATTAAATGATGAAGCGGAGTCCTGCTAACGTTGTGGGTGGTTGTAGCCGAAGCTGACGATGGCGCGCTGTCGGCGCAACGTGGACAACTTCCTGGAGGCGTGCCGCAAGATCGGCGTTGAGGAGGTTTGTAACTTCTTTTATTTACGCTATGGTTTTGGCGTGTGCTTCTTGCTTGGTTATTATTAGTTCACTAGCCAAAAAGGACAATTTTTTCTTTGTGTGTTCTGGTGTAGCATTTACTTTATTATTTATTTTTGCTTTGCTCCATTTGCCATTTTCTTTTAGACTGTAGCCTAGCCTCAAGACTTGCAATCGTATTCAGAGAGCATCTGTGAAAACTTAGTACGAGATTAGCACCGGACTAACCGGTTTATTCCCGCGGATTAAAGTTAGTCCGCCCGCTCTGAATACGGCTGTTGGAGTTCATTTCTTAATCATTATTTATTGTTTTGTTATTTCCTGCAACCGGTGTGTATGATTTACGTTGATTGGCGATTTTGGTTATTGTTGAACATTTTGCATGTGAACTGCCGCTCAACAGTTTCGTTGGAAATCCATTGTGTCTTGATATTAATGTAGGTTGTTCTAGGCCTTATAAAATTCTTACACAAGGTTTTCTAATTTGCCGCTCTATTTTTTATGGTTTTCACTTGGCTTGGAGCACACTTGTAGCTTTAAGGCAATTTTTAAAAATGTTTCGTAAAATAAATTTCTGGCACCAACATTACCACACGGTTTTTTGGTTTTTGAAAAATTTAGCAATGTCAGAAAACAATATCTGCGGTCACTAATTTGCGTTTATAATTCTACCACTTTTCAGGTTTATTTCACTAGTGAATGTGTCATGGAATAGTGTTCAATTTGTAACTTTCTGCGGCCGAAGTGTAATTAATAACCAAAAACTTTTAACCGGAGGGCATATTTTGTCCAAAAAATATTTTCAAGTTTTCAGAAGATATTAGGGGCGGACGGCGGGCTAGAGAGACAGAAAGAGAGACAGAAAAGAGAAAAAGATAGAAGGGAAGAGGTGCCGAGAGAAGCGTGTACTGACGAGGTGGGGGCGTGCGTGTGTTGCAGGAAGAGTTGTGCTCGCCGGAAGACATTCTGGGCCCCCGCCCGGAGAGCGAGACGGTCGCGCCGCTCGCACGCACGCTCGCCGCGCTCCTCGCCCGCGCGCCCCCGCCACCACCCCCACCCCCTCCGCCCCCGCGACACGAGTGCCACATCGACTACTCGGACCGCGACCGCCGCCGCATCGACGAGCGCGACGAGCAGCTCGACGTGCAAAACAACAACGGGCCGCCGCCACTGGACGTCGTCGACTCGCCTCGCCGCTACCTCCGCGACCACATGAGCCTGCAGATCCGCAACAACCTCAACGCCGCCGGCGCGCTCGCCGCGACTCGCCCGCCCCACCCGCCGCCGCCTCCCCCGACACCCCCGCGCCGGGCCCCGCACGCCCCACCGCCCGACGACGCGCGGCTCGTGACGGCGCTGTGCCTCGGAGGGTTCCTGCTGACGCTGCTGACGCTGCTGCTGTTCCCGCCGCAGTGAGCGCCGCTCGTCGCGCTACTACTCTTTGCCTTGTCTGAGACGATGTCTGTGATCGTAGTCTGGAATGTAATTTTGGGACTATGGGAATATTATCTTTGTTTGGTAACTTTTTGATCTGATATTAACTATGAGTATTTCAAGCATCTGTTCTGATTCTCCCTAGAGGCCATCAAATTGTTTTTGCATTATTCCAAAGACGTTTGTTTCGATAATACAGGTCAAAAAGATTGTCGTCCTTTTCACTGGCCCTTAACTATTACTTACTACAGTAGTTAAGGGCAAGTGAAAATGATCAAATCAAATTGAACTGTTCTACATTTCGCTTGGAAGCAATGCAAGTGGAAGCTATACAATTTAGCTGCCAACATTTGACCAACCTTTCAATACGCATTTATCGATCTTCGAGCAATGTTAACAAAGTGTTTGTTATCTAAGAGACAGATGCCCGATTATATTCGAAGGGTTTTGTCCGTGTTTAAATTTGGCAAGGTCTTACAAAAGGGAGGTATATGGTTCTTAATAGCAGCTGCAAACAGAATATTTGAGTGTGCTATAACTAGATCATTTGCCTGATTCTGTCTGACTTGGAAGACCCGTGCGAGCAAATCTAGTATTTGTTGATCAAGACTGCATCAGAGATGGACTGAGATTGGTAATATAGAGTTTTTTCGAGCTATAAGCAAATTATTAATTCCATTAAATCAATCCTTGTGACTTGACATCCTTTGAGCCAAACACCCCTATACATATACTTGGATTAAGTTATAAATTGATAGCTATTAAGGTAGTCTTATTTACAGCTATTACATGATATGAAATATAAGAAGGCTTAATGATGAGAGGTGGAAATGTTAAAAAAGATATGTTTGATTAACCGCATCTTTTATTGTGGAATATAATCAATCAAGATTCCTTCAGAATTTTTTACAAAAAAATACCGAATAATGCGAGCAATTCTGTTGTAAAAAAAAATGAAGTGGTCGGTAGAGATGTGGTGGTGGTAGAGATGTGAGAATGCCAATGTGGCCCAAATTTTTTCGCCTTCTGTAGGTAGCTGTAATGTATTTGATCAGCAGTTTGTTTTAAAGCTGTTATGTCATATATGTGTGTTTTGTTTTTACTATTAAAAGTATGTAATCCAAAGTACAAAAAATATAACAACAGCAAACGACAAATTATTCGTACTTAATACGTTTGCAGCCTCGAGTATATGTTTTAATTTTATTTTGATCTCATTACTTACTGTTATTTTTATTTTATTCAATATAAATGAATAATGCTTCTTTATATATGATTTACTTCGATGTATTGAATATTATATACAAATAGAAGGTAGGTTCCTAGATGTTGTAAACATGTACTTAAAACCTACTTACTAGTGATGCCATAAGAATATGCCTTAGCCTATCATCATATCGTAAAGATGCATTTTTAAGCAGGCAGCGTGAAACGGATCGCTTGGATTTGTTGGTGCATGAACTAATACTGGTTTTACGTGTGTATATAAAGGTTTGTCACACCAGATGCACTTAACTATTGTAGATGTAGTGATTGTTATGTCGTGGTGTTGTGTACTGAGTGGGGTGTGGGAAGGTTTGTTGGGAGATGTTAATCATTTAAAAGACATTTGAGGCTGAAATTTGAGGCTGTACAATGGACAGGTGTACAATATTTGATGATGATGGGTGATAAATTAATAGATATGCAATATTTGATGATGATAGATGATTAATGTACAGATATACAATATTTGAAAATGACAGATGATGAATGTACAGATGTCCAATATTTGATGATGACAGATGATGAATGTACAGATATACAATATTTTATTATGACAGATGATGAATGTACAGATATACAATATTTGATGATGACAGATGATGGTACAGATACAGCCTTGGTAGCCCAGTAGCGCGACGCCTTGCGAGTCGAAAAGCTTGGTAAATTACCTCTGAGCGCGGTGGGGTTCTGGACGGGTGACCATTTACAACCGTTGAGGCTGGCTGTGGGTCGGATTCCACGTTAAACTGTAGGTCCTCACTAGGTGGTAGGGTTAATCCCGCCCGGGCTGGTACCATCGCATTGAATGAGTGATGGTCGAAGCGGCAATGAAAATTGTACGTATTTTCCATCCAGTTCAATCTAGTCGAGCAATATTAGGAAGGAATATACAATATTGGATCCCATTAGAGACGATGAAAGTACAGATGTCTAAAATTCGATGATGATAGATGATAAATGTACAGATGTACAATATTTGATGATGACAGATGATGAATGTGCAGATATACAATATTGGATGATGACAGATGATGAATGTAAAATATTTAATTTTGTATACATGGAAGACTCGTTGAGAATATGGATTGCCTTAAATACATGATGGATGCAAGGTTAATGACTAATTAAACAAATGGTGTATGTCGACTTCGAATTTATATATGGCTCAATGTAACCCATGAACATTTGTCGATGTGCGAGTAGGGCAGCGAAACCAACACTGTTGACATGCCTCGATCTTACCGATCTTGTAAATCCTTTATTTATTTCATTTTATTTAACTATGGTATGCACTCCTTGCCGAGGTATTTCCCTAAAAGTAAAACCTGGGGTTCTTAAAAGAAAGGTGTCATGTAGCAGCTGGCCAGCCGGCATGATTTTCGCAGCCCCCTAGAAAGTTTGGAAGCCCATAGCCCTCGTTGGGTACCTCTCAGGCTAAGGCTGGCGTAAGCCATATCCGGCGCTTTTCCTCTATTCAAGGATCCATGTAATTCCTTAGATGGAAATCATTGTGCCATATGTCGCTTCCACTGCGTTGTATACTCACTGTCGTGAACGTTTTATTTGTCATGAGTGACAGTTCCCGAAACAGCACGGTTGAGAGCTGTTCTATGGGCGCGTGCATTTGTATTCAATATAAAAGGCTTTATAGAATTTGTTAGTCCAACTATACAGGGCAGGGGCGAAATCTCTGCTTGCACTGTGGTTGGACAGGCTTTGACACATATTGCCCCCTCAGATTCGTTCCGAACTGGGTGTAGTAGTGGTATGTGGCTGTGAGTGGCGATATCAATTCGGGACATAAGTATTTATTAGATTCTAGGTATACGAAGTTCAAAATGGATAATGTTTTTGGATAAGAATATTTTTTCACCATAAAAAGCTCATGGAATTATCGTCAATAAAGTGTTAATATGAGTTTTGGGGTCAGTTTTGATCATTCCTTTGCTCTAAGAGCTGCTTCCATCTGAATGTTTATTTATAGGGCAAAACAATTATTAAAAACACGAAATTCCGGCTGCATTAGTTGCCCGTTATGCACATTTCTGAATGTTCATGGGCACCATCGGTTGCCCAGGCACTGACGCTCTGTGCTGTACTGAAGATAAGATGTGTAGATGCATATGTTAAGGACATCTCATTTAAGACTTCACACTGTAATGAGCCATGGATTACATCGAATGCAAACAATCGTGTGAATGTTACGATGGTGTCTGATTTGTAATCTAAATGTACTTTAATTCATTCCAAAGATTGAAGTGAAGAAGACTGCTAATGAACAAATTAATCATACTATTCCAATGATGTATTTCCATAACAAGGTGCACATTGTTGTTAAGTTTTTTATTTAATTTCTCTTGCTAACATTGAATGTGTACTTTTTGATAAATTCTTAGAATTTTTTTTACACCCATTGATTGGAACATCAGTTCAAACAAGGAAGGAGATCTGCCATCAAGCACGCCTAATACCGAAATATACTTGTCACACGCTAACATAATCTTGACTATAATGCGACATGCAGCCAGCTTTCCATACGATTATGCAGCATGTTGACGGGCTTATGGTCCAATCGTTAACCACATATTACTGGGCATATTTCGAGAAAAAAGCTAGAAAACATTTTGTTATACGACTTAAAAAATTCCTCCCCAAATATTTTGTCTGCAAAATTTGTCCATACCGCAGAGTCGTGAATATTGACCACATGACACTTCTCTTGCCTTTTCAATGTTTAGAATATATCGAGACTGTAGGCATCTATTACGAATTCTCTATATTTTAGTTGGATTTTTTATTTTGAGCTTTAAAATCGCTAGTACAACCTAAATACATATAAGTTTACAATGAGTAAGTTTAACGTCGAATAGTAAATATTTATTATAAGATACAAATATAATTAATATATTGGTCGCTTGCATAATATTTAATCTTTTCATAAATTTATAACATAGCTTATGGTGCTCGAAGTGGGTGTTACATTGGATAAATAAAATAATGCAAGTTTGGGCGCTCGGGGTCTCAAATGGATACACATCCAAATGTATTAATGTCGATGCGTTGGGGAATCATTGATGATTCTATAAAAATATATGAACATCATCACTGTAGTCATTTCTGGCCCCCGAATCAAAATTCTAATAGGGCGTCGAGAGACTGACAGTCTTGCGTACACAATATCCTGTCCTAACAAAAAAACAAAACTTATTCCTAGTCCTTCCTTTAGTCCAAATCTAATTCCATCAACATTAATGCTTTGAGAATTCGAGCGTTTTGGACATATTTAACAATAAATATTACTTAAATTATTTTAAGCAAATATGATTTGAATGGTATGAATTACATTATCGTATGTTACTATGCAAACCCGTCCACTAGTTGTGTGGATTAACCAGTGCTATCGTCACAAATAGTGCTTTTAGTTTTATTTATTCTGCTTTAAAGAGAGCTCGGCGTCAACTTGACTTTAGTCAGCTTGCTTGCCTAAGAGCCTTTTAGTTTTCACCCTGAGAGTCCAAAGGATTAAATTTTAACATCTTGAACCTCGTGATTTGGCGATGTTGACGTGACTAAGTTTAACATCGTTGTTTACCTCTCAAATCTCGTTATAATAAGATTTTTGTGTTCATTTGGTTGCCACTAGGAGCAATGTGTGTCATTTTGATCACAAGAGCCGTGCTATACAAAGGGCATCTATTGGTGATTTTTTGTGTGTATATTTTGGTTTATAATCCTTACCCACCATTTCTAAATATTAACTTTGCAATTTTGTCATGATTTTATTTAAGGAATTTTTAAGTTCTTATATTAAAATGCATTGCAATTACGAAAACAGATTTTATTATGACTTTCCATTGTACCTACTCAAACTACCTAGTCGGGTTCTGTCACATGTTTGTTTGTTTTTGTAGTAACCATTTATGCATCAAAAGGAACTTACGAAAACGTAGATACTTATGCTAACTAAGCTTATTCAAAATGACCCCCGTGATTTTGAATACAAGCTTTCAACCTGTGCGGCCAGTCGTCTATGCATGATTGAGTTCAATATTAATATCTACGACTGCTTTGATCAAGGATACCCTGAGTGTCTCCAAATCAGAATGAGGCCTTGAGAAAGGCCTTCTCATCAAGTGTTGCCATATTTTATAATCCAACAGATTTAAGTTAAGACTTTGTGGTGGCTGAAGTAAATTTCACCCGCCACCAGCTAGTTTTGCTCTATGAGCTGGTGCAGAAACTTCCTGGAATACCCAGTGCCTGTTCCACAAGGTTTGTGAGGAATGTATTTAGATACACATCTGCATTCGTCTTTACGCCTCTCACAAAAATATACCTCAGTTTAGCCCGAATATGGACTCCCAACCAAACCATGAGTGACAGTATAAAATGACCTTCCTGACAATAGGTAGCTGCTCGCTCTGTCACTGTCTAGTGACGTGTCGCTCGCTGGTTACAGAAACTGATGTGATCCGCTGCGGACGTGCCGTCACCGTGACTGAGCTGCTGCGGCGCGCGCCACTCTTGCCGCGTCCGTCGCCACAGCCACCCCCGCCATCCGCCACATCGCCGACCGCTACTCCTCGCCGTCTAGTGACGTGTCGCTCGCTGGTTACAGAAGCTGATGTGCTGCGCTGCAGACGTACTGGAGGGCCGCGGCACGGTGCAGGTCGCCGTCACCGTGACCGAGCTGCTGCGGCGCGCGCCACTCTTGCCGCGTCCGTCGCCACAGCCACCCCCGCCATCCGCCACATCGCCGACCGCTACTCCTCGCCGTCTAGTGACGTGTCGCTCGCTGGTTACAGAAGCTGATGTGCTGCGCTGCAGACGTACTGGAGGGCCGCGGCACGGTGCAGGTCGCCGTCACCGTGACCGAGCTGCTGCGGCGCGCGCCACTCTTGCCGCGTCCGTCGCCACAGCCACCCCCGCCATCCGCCACACCGCCGGCCGCCGCCCCTCCGCCCCCCCTCGCCGTCTAGCGAAACTCCTGGCTCGGCAGACACCCGTTCTAGACGCCTGTTGCGAGTCGGATTGGCTACGACGAGCTCGATTTAACGAGAAGAATTTACCCTAGAATAGACAATATCTTGTCATGAGTTCACAACTCCTTAGAATGTATGTTTATTTATTTATTTTGAGTAAAGTTCGTATAAGTGTTGCACAAATAATACATTTACGACAAACATTCAGTCGAGAATCTTGTTGCGAATTTCGTATTTGCATGCGAGGCTGCACACAGCCGCGGAGTTTCCGAACGAACATTCTGAATCCGACATCCTTGGATAAGAATAAAGAGCAGAAATGAAGATGTGGAAAAATGAGACATGCGCAGCAGTGTGTGGGAGCCTTAAACGCTTTGTTGCAGTGACTGCATAGCTCCGCCCACTTTATTGGCGTAACCGTAATTAGTTTTGCGCCCGGAACTGTCTATGTTGTAGGCTCGTACACAATGAGTATACGCAAATAAATGATGAAAGAGTGAATTATATATCGGAACAGTTTTGCACTAGTCACTGTAGATGAGCTGTGTTCAGCTGTGTATAGTACGTGTAGTTAGCACTGATAGCTGTTTCATCCGTAGCTTCAATTTAGAACTGAATATATTTACATATATTTAGATTTAAAATTGTTTAGAAAGCCCTAATGGGTTTATGTTAAAGTTGCCACCACAACCAAGCTGATTAACCTCCAAAATTATCAATGGACACACCTGATTCTGTACGAATTCATATGTCATATATCGACATGATGATCTGGAAACCTGGTTTGCATTTTTGTAAAACTAATTTGGTATTTAGTGTTCCCCCAAAATTTAATTATTCAACATCTTTTTCGATGAGTGAAATGTTGCTAAAATGATTATTCTAATAATGGAATCGAAATTTATAGAAGAGACCATATTAACTGAAAAGTCTTGTAATAAGTGACCACAAACTCATTTATTTATGGATATTTTGTAAATGGCTTCATAAATAGTGTATTATGTAAGACGAATGATGAGATACTTATTCATAAGTCCCTATTGCAGATTAGATTCACACAAGTGCCAACATCAATGTAGTTACATGTATTTAAAACCCGCCGATACCATCCCACAACTTTTATGAATGGAGTGATACTAGTCGTAGGGTAAATTACACAATGCGTGTACTGAACTAAATTCTTCAGTGTTCATTTGATTTAGGATTGTTTTTATGTTTGGGAAACATATTTTCGTGAGTGTTGACAATTTACTCTTATGATTGTTTAAAGGTTCCGTGTACACATGAGCAGGCCAGCAAGTTCAGGACAATGTATGTGATTATGAAGCCAGTTGATTCTTTGTAGTAACATACAAAAAATCCTACATTTTAATACACATTCATAGTTAGCTAGTTTAAAAAATCCGTTATGTATGGTATTCAAATACCAGGATTTAAATTAAAGTCTAGGTTAACATATACTTATCTATTGAAAGAAGTTTCGTAAAAAATATATTATTATTACCTTTTTTACAGCACG
Organism: Incurvaria masculella; assembly: GCA_946894095.1. Lineage (NCBI taxonomy): Eukaryota > Metazoa > Arthropoda > Insecta > Lepidoptera > Incurvariidae > Incurvaria > Incurvaria masculella. The sequence goes on along the minus strand of OX335645.2, from coordinate 24,272,703 downwards.
ATTAGTAGTTATTAGTTTACTCGAGGCCAACAGTTATCCCTCAATTTTTTTCCCTTTAATGTAATCCTTCATCGTTGAAAAATTCATACATACATGATATGTATATTCTAGGAAACCTCTTGTCGCTTGCTATAATATACTCTAAATACTCACATTATATCTTTTAGTCAATTGTAGATTATATAGCAATTATATTTTTGCACAATTTAAAAATAAGTAATAAGTATGCGAGCACCTTCATACACAATATGAAATAACCTCGCCCTCTGCTAAATATAGGCAATGTATTTAGGATACTAAATTGATTGAATAAATTGAAGATAGGTTGTGTAGGGTTCGTTGGATGGTGTGTGTGGTGCGTGTAGAAGGTGGTGAGTGAGTGATGAGTGAGGATGTAAAGGTTTTGTCTCCTCCACGGCGACTTGCTAGATATCTAGGAAATGCAGGTGACGTGTAGAGCATTCCTCAATCTCGATGCCTCGGGTCGCTCAGTCGGAAGCTCAGGGTGCAGGGTCGAAGCTACGGAAGAAAATACGTACAAACCCTACCTAATCTATGCATCTGCTTGGAGAGGACTTTTGAGGAAATATTCAAACACACAGCATGAAGGTGAAGTGATGTTTATTGAAGTATATTATTGCACAAACAGAAGTGTAAAACTGTTAGGCTGATGCGACATACCGATGAAGCTCTAGTCCTACCGCCGGTCTCGTTTGTAGGGTCTTCGTCCCGCTCCTCAGATGAAACTGGAACTGGTCGGACGGCTACAGGCTCCCTGCTCCAACTCCGCTCTCATCAACTGGCTGACTCCAAACACCACCGGAATAAACTGCACAGCCTCTACACTTGGTCTCTTATGAGAACCTGGTCAAAGAGTCATAATGTCTTTCACGAGCCGCGTGATGTGACTCGCACACCACCTGGTGTCGAGGACACGGCGGACACTCGCGGGAGGACTTTCCTCAGGGTGCAGCTGCGTCGAAGGCCAGAGGCGAGATCCTCACACCATTCCGATTGGTGGGGATTCCTTCAAGATGGCGCTGCAAAAACGCGATGAAAGCTCTCAACGGAGCTCTGGTCTGTACGGGCGCGGGAGTCGAACTGAACCCAATATTTTCATTTTCAGTTTAGTGATATTCTCCTGTTTTTATTTTTATTTTCCGGAATGTTCCAAACTTGTCCCATTCCCATGGCAACGTTTCGAAATTTGAGACTTCTAGTGTGTCCTCTCTTGATTGGCTTTTTCATATTTTTCTTTCTTCAGCCATAGACAGTTGTCTATGGGCAACCTATATTTTACTTGCCGCGGAAATAAAGACAATACTAAATATAACATCCTACAGTTGGTTACATTGTATACATAGGTCACACCAAAGCTGAAGTCGTCTCTGAACTGTAATAAAATTATATTTGTCACACTCGTAAGTACATGTGCGAGCGAGCAAGACAAATGCAATATTTCGCGATGCCTTCTACCCATCTCCAATATTTCCGCCTCCAAGCTTCATCGCCAGTGTTTAGAATATCTGCACCGTATGCACAATGTCCTCTCTGTGAAGTAGACTTAGCGCGGAAAACATTTTGACCAACTAACTAACTAACTAACTATCCCCGCCTCTGGGCATTTAGAAACGTTAAGTTGGTTTTTACTTATAATTCTCGTCTATAAAAATCAAGAATAAAAAGTTAAAATGCACTTGCTACGTTAGGAAACAATTACCTGACCTAACCTGTGCAGAGATAATAAAGGTACAGATACTGGATATTGTCGAAGAAGATATTGGGGATGGAAATACTGGCGTAGGAGATATGGACTACCATATTTCGCTTGTAATATTTGTGTTAGTCAGATCTCAGAACATTTTCACACATGCGTAAAGGTGTGTGCTGCCTCAGCTGTGGGTGTAATATCGTTGTGATTTGTAAGCGATGGATATCACTGTTGTAGGTGCGTTTATGTAGGAGCAGATTCTCAAAATGTATAACAAAGTGGCGTTAAATATAAGTGAGGGAATTTGATCAATTCTACATCAATCGGAATTGCACGTAAAATATTGAACCCAGTAAGAGCGCAGAGGACATAAACGCAGGTGTGAATTCTTTACCTGCTACATGAACAACCCAGTATCCTATCGAATGTGTTTTTATTTGGAGTCTTTGTCGTTGTCAAAGAATGTGCCAAAGACTGAGACAGGAAATTATAGCAAAAACATTAAAGGAAAATAATTAATTTATATCTGAGGGTTCCGTAGAATCGATTGACAACCGTAGGTACAATATGCTATTTAGATGTAGGTATGTTAAAATAATTCACAATTTTAAAACACAACATAAAATTATGAGAATGATTAAAATAGTTAGTCTCTGAATAAATTCACTTTATATTGGAGCTACGGAGCCCCAAAGAAATGTTTCTAGATTTTCTTTTCCCACGGAAGGTGAAAGTTCTAAAATTTTAGTAAATTAAGTTTCTATTCATTTCTTAAGATTATCACAGTGTGTGTATATTATGTAGATAAAATAAACATACCTATTTAGCATATTCACTGCAGGTTTTTTTTCTAGAAATTATGCAAAACCGAGCCAAATACCATATGGACAAACCAGTACTGGCTTTCAGAAGATATATTTTGTTGAACCTGACTAAGCTGACCGAAAAGATTAAAACCTTTCTCAATTTTAGGGGCAGCTAAGGATTGGCCATTTTGTATAGCCACACATGTCAATCACTACCTTCAGAAATCTGTATCACAGTATGTGGACCAGACATACTTGTATTCTCGAAAGCAAGAAAACATAATGAACATAACTTAAAGTACTAAACTACAACTAGTGAAGCTGCTCTACAGTTTATTCAAGAACGTTGAGTGCTGAGAAGTCTTTACTGGAGGAATATTCATAGATAGAGAGAGACTGAGCGTTCTCCGCGTCTTAGGTTGAGTTAAATATTCGTAACTGCAAGTAAAACTAACCAAAAGTAAAATGAATTAGTGTCAAAAGAGACCATTTTCTACCGTTGAGGCTGGCCGTGGTTCGGATTTCACGTAAAACTGTAGGTCCCTTTCCTTACTAGGTGGTAGGGATTATCCCGCTCGGGTTGGTACCATCGCATTGAATAAGCGATGGTCGAAGCGGCAATTAAAATTGGCTTGACAACAAGTTCCCATGTGGTGTGTTAGGCTAACATTGGACGGTCAGTTCAGTAGCAGCCATCCATGTCCAGTTACATAAAAAAAAATACATTTCGAATACATATACAAAACAAGTCAAAGAATGACTAGAACATTAAACCTACCTATTTCTCGTTACATTTTAGTTAGGTACGTCTATTAATTTCAGCCCTAGTCTCCGCAGGCTAGTTGAAGAGGCTCGAAGCGAGCCGAAATATTAGCGCCAAGGTTGGCCCGACCTCGATTAAAACCCTGCTCTGCAATGGGCCCGGTTTTCGGTGAAGCCACTGAAAGCCGAGTTAAACACCTTCGGTTAAGTGTGATTGAAAATGACGACTCGTAGTTTGATTAGCTATTAAAAAAAAAAATTTTATGCGACCTGACATGGATGGCTAATACCATACAACTACCATTATGATATTAGCCCAATACACCACATTCCCGAAGGAATTAGGTGCCATGCCAGGACCTTCCCTTTATGAGCACGGCTACATTGAACTGGATGAAAATCACGGACAATTATTCATTGCCGATTCGACCATCTTTTCATCCGATGCGATGGTACCTACCCGGGCGGGCTTAAACCCTACCACCAGTAGGGGAAGGGGACCTACAGTTTTACATGGATTCCGAACCATGGAGCACCTCGCATTCGTGACGGAAATGCACTTATCGAACTCGGAAAGAGAAAGAAAGTGGTGCATGTCGAAATTGAACCCAGACCTCTGGTACGCTAGGCCAGTCCCCGCGCCACTAGGCTACGAGCCGCTGAAAAGAAAGTTTATAAGTTTTAGAAAGAAAAAGAAAGTTTATTCAGCTGTGCCATAGCCGACTATTATTGTGAAATAATAGTCGGCTATGGCTGTGCACAATCCCGGCACCTTTCGCGTTGACCAGGCGAATAAACACCTGCATCGCGAGTCGAGCAAGCCGGCTATAATTTATCTCACAGAAAGACAAATCTCACAATCTGCCGACACGTCATACCGGCACTATTTCTTCATTCATTTCTTCCTTCCTCATTTACCTATGCCGAAACAGAATTAGTTCTCTGTACAAAAAATATTTTTTAGATTTTGAAAGTATATTGTTTCATTTTTACCTAAAACGTGTGGCTGTGTGAGGTTAAATTTAACGTAATTTTGTATGTACCATAGCGAATGTGCTCCCAATCCAAAGCGAGCAAAACAGCTTCGTCACGGGAAACGAACCTTTTACAAAACGATTTAATAAACTTATTGATTCTTTACAAAGTAAACAGAACCTGACGAATCCTCGCTAACTAAGTGAAACCCCGTCCCTGTCGCAGGCCCGCGCCTCCGCTGCCCACCCCGACATTTTTATGTTCCATTTACTTTGACGGCCAAAGTTCTGCTTTCTACACTAGTAGGAAGGGAATGTAACATTTACTTACTTAATACACTAATATGTGTGCAAGCTGAATTTCGTAGTCAAGAGGGCTGCACATCATGCAAATGTGAGTAAATGTCGAGTCACAGATGGCTGACGAGTAGACAATAATATACAACAAATAATACACAGCATTCACCGAAATACCATTACTTTACATTTGGAATGATAGCTACTTTCTTGAAACATTATCTTTTGAATCCTGTGAGTAGGTGGGCCTATCCATGCATATGTGAAATTCATGCGAGTCACTTTCGAGGGCAAATTTAAACATTCACTGGCCACCTTTATTAACTACAGAAAATCCATTTTATTTATGCACGGATGGCTAATACCACACAACTACCGTTATGATATTAGCCCAATACACCACATTCCTGAAGGAATTAGGTGCCATGTCAGGACCTTCCCTTTATGAGCACGGCTACATTGAACTGGATGGAAAACACGGACAATTTTTATTTGCCGCTTCAACCATAATTTCATCCAATGCGGTGGTACCAACCTAGGGGGGCTTAACCCTACCACCTAGTAGGGGAGAGGACCTACAGTTTTACATGGGTTCCGAACCATGGAGCAGCTCGCATTCGTAACGAAATGCACTTATTCAACTAGAAAGAGAAAGAAAGTGGTGCATGTCCGGGCGAGGATTTGAACCCAGACCTCTCGCATGTGCTGGACCACGAGCTGTACAAGAAGATTCAAGATGATGACATTCAAATGTAATTGTTCGGGCTTAACATTACGCTATGTTTATTGAGCAAAGTGACCTTAAAAACGCCCCGACCTGCTCGTTGAGGCGGCATGGCGGGAGGGCGGGGGAGACGTAAGGCGGCGCGCAGGCGCACACGGGATGTGCTGAGTAAACAGCGGCTTTGTGTAGTTGTTTCTAATTTCACGCTAGTTGAGGCGGCGCGATGCTAGCGCTCTATTCTTTTGTGTCGTTAGTTCGTTCGGGTGCCGCCCCTGCTCTGATTACAAAATGTTCGTTTTTTTTAAATTTAATCAGACCACTTTGCGGAGGCAGTGCCCTGTAAAAACCAGGAATCATGTTAACTTCTCATAACACGGTATTTTAATGTTATGTCCATGCACAAATGCCCCTACTATACATACATATATACTCGTATATGTATGCAAACAAATATAGGACAAACTTTTATTATTATAAACAAGAGTTGCCAGGTTTTTCCGATAACCATTTTTGCATAAAAAAACTTAAAAGTATATAACCACTGCAAATCGGATACGGTCATTCTGGGCGAGTCAACTCATATTCTGAGATTCATAGCCACTGCTCGTGCATGATTGCTCAGTCAAATTAAGATATATTTTTCTGAAATGTTGGAGTTTCAATTAATCAACTGAGAGCTAAGTCTGTATGTTTTGTTGTTTTGATAACTTAACTTGTATCCATAAGTAAGCCAAATCTAACAGCTCAAGAAAAAACATCCTGCTCACAAAATTTCAAGAGAATTAATTGCTTGAGAAATTCGACTATAGAAGACGTACGAAACCAATTTTGACCAACCTGAAACTATGAAACGCCCGCGCTTCACGCTCGCTTGATCAATAAATTACGAGGCATTCACGCTTGAGCGGCTTATAACTCGGGGGCGTGTGGACTTGCCTTCCATGCCAGAGGTCATAGCTTCAAACCCCAACCCCTTTCACGCACCTATTTCTTTCTCTTTCTGAGTTGGAAAAGAACATTTTAACTAGTGAAGGTCCTAGCATGGCACCGAAATCTTTCAGGAATGCAGTGTGCTGGGCTTATATCATACCGGTGGGTTTGGTGTTAGCCATCCATGTCCAGTTACATAAAACAATAAAGAAATATCTGTTGAAAAATAACACAAGGTTACATAGCGGGTTTTGTAGCATACATTTTTGTGCATTCGGATTCGGAAAGTTTTGTAAATATAAACAAATGAACTCTGGTGCTATGAAGGTTTTAAAAAATATTTACATATTGAATAGGTCTAGACTTTTTATTTAAAAGTTTCAAATACATTAAGGCAGGTTGTTGTATACTCAGTACTCACGCAGTTTGAAGTTGTTTATAGCTTGTAATTATAATTGGGCGCGCGGGCGCAGGGACCGACACATGCTCTCTCATCGCGGCTAGTGATGTTCCACGTACGGATAACCTACTGCTATCGATAGTATTATTATTTTTTCAACATTTCAACAATATTTTCCAAGCCACTTGACCGAAATGTACATGTGCGATTAATTATTGAACAGGAAATAAAGGAGATATTTTCTATTAAACCGAACATGTCTAATAGCAAATCTACTGTTATGATACACCCTATTCCTGAAGGAATTAGGTACCATGCCAGGACCTTCACTTGTTGAAATGTTGTTATCCAGCTTAGAAAGCAAAAGAAAGTGGTGCATGAACGGGGTTTGGATTTAAAGCTATGATAAGCCATGGCAAGGAAGGCAAGTCGACACATCCCGAACTACTAACCGTATATACATGAATGCCTCGTAATTTATATTTGTTATTTACTATTTAATACACATTTACATGTATGTAAAGGTCGAGCTAATCGCAAATAAAGTTAAATGTACACTTCTGCATTGAAAAAGAAAAAAAAATACGGACAATCATTAATTACTGTTTAGCGATGGTATCAACGCGAGTAGGCTATGTATAAATGTTTAATCACTTGTTACTCCGGAGTCAAGGTGGTCTTGTTAGCCAGAAGCCCATGTGACACACCTGTGCCGGAGCATGGATGGAAATATGCAGAGGGGTTGAACCCCGCCAAGGTCCTAGATATCTAACTGGTACCTGTATAATATTACTTATTTTGTGTCTGTTTCGACTTGTATGTCCCCCAAAGACCATCTTCGAAGCATCTGGCCTGCTGGCATGGTTTTAGCGGCCCCCGTGTAAACTCAAATATTTATGGCATCATCGGAGACCTGTTATATGAGTCCCTAGGGTACGCCATATGCCGCGCTTAACATAAAAAACCTAGTGTTTCTACTCTCTAAAAAAGTTGTACCTAGCTAAATAAACACTGCAATCTGCTTCGCTTGGTTTACATATTTAGGTATACTACTACATATTTAGGTATACATTATGAGAATTTATAAGTTCAACACACCTTTTGCAAGGATATTTTAGTTTCATTTGAATATAATATCCATCTCACACTAATGAAATACACGTACATTAAAAAAAATACTTTCGAATATTTTACAGTTATTTATTGTATACCTGTATACTATTTTTTTAAATGTGTTTTAAATTGTGTGTAATAAATATCTCATTATCTTTCATCTTTTTCCAACACAATAATAATAAATAAACCTTATACGAATTCGAGGGTGTGAATCTCAGACTAGCCGGGATACGGGCAGAAGCCTAGTCCGGCAGCTGAAACCGATGACATTATGAAACGATGCGAACTACCCACATAAGTCATCAACTTCTGCTCCCGCTGTGGCGCCGAGCCTCCGTGCCGTGCGTGCCAAAATACCAAAGTGGACAAGTGAACATAAATATTATGCAGAACATTATAATCACTACTATTACGCACTAGTAACTCACTACTACTAATACTACCTAAGTTTTATAACGTTGGCATGCATTTTTTTATACTACATGAATAAATAAATAAATATAAAAAAAGGCTTACTTTTTCAAATTCTTGTTCATATTTTTTTTTAATTTTTTCATTGCTCCTGTGGGATTCGTTCCTTTAAAAGTTACGAGACTATTACAACTGACCGGCCGACCGACTCACTGAAAATGTAGGGGTTTGTAGTGAACACTCAGTGAGCAGGAAGGACAGGAGGAGCGATCGAAATTCATTTGTATGGCGGCAGCGTAGCCATGAGTTGGTGGAAAACGTCTTCCTGTCGTTATTATAGTTTGCTTGCGAATTCGGAGCGTCCCAAGGCGAATGTTCGCTGCACTAAATAGCATGCTGTGTAGTTCGTATTCTTCGAGGTGTTCTTACGTGTCGTCGGAACTCGTATACTCAACTCACTCACTCGCCGGCGCGGGGGAGCGGTCATGTGAGGCGAGGTGTATTTTGCTTTTCTGAGCACCTTTCGTCGTCAGCACTGCTAGCCATATCGATTTAAAAAATAAATCTCCTTGTAAACACCGAACCCTACATGTTTTATCGATATATGAAGCATGCCTAAACGCAGCCCGGTGCGGCGCGCGGCGGCTCGCTGCAAAGTAAAGGACAGCGGGGGCTCCACCGCCCCGCCCCGCCCCGCCCCGCCCCGCCCCGCCTCGCGCCGACTCTGATTGTTTTAATCAAATTTCAATATTTATTTATTTATCTAGATGTATCTCGCAGGCGGAGGGGATCACGTGGCGCCAACGAGCAATTTGAATACGAAATCAGCTTAGGGTGTAGATTTATATCCATTAATTATGGACATCTTTTCCGTGACACCGTGGCGATCGGACGTGCGCAGAGCTGCAGTGCTGCATACCTACATCGTAATAAATACATCATTTTGTCTCGCTCTGACACGCACAGCATCAGCCGATACGAAGCCACCAACAAACAATACAAGTAAGAAGACACCTACACAGCCTTACACCATTATCTGTCCAAACGCCACTCCTCCGCTGCCCCCTCACACCCGCGGGGAAACAGGCAGTTGTCATAATTCGTCTCGCTCCCCCACGCAGCGCCACTCAGACGCAGCGCCTGAAAACCTGAAATCTCGAACGACTCCGCGCACCCGCACCTCTCCCGCTGCTGCCGTCTTCCCCTCCCGTCTCTCCGCGCAAGAATATGAACATAGTTGTATAGGACGAGCGTCGTTCGTTATATATACATACCTGAACTCAATTTACATACTCAGCCGCCCGAACGACATAGAAATATTTCCTATCTGCGTGTCCACTTATTTAAGTGAGCAAATGATGCGATCACCTAGTAAACCATACTCATCAAACCCTGATATAAGTACAGACAAAGAAGGACAAGAAAAAATCACTCTGCGGAAGCGTAAACTGCGCGAAGAGGACCGACAGATGGCTGATCTGAAAGGAGATATTTTGGCACTTCTACAAGAATGGAAAATTGAGCAGGGTCAGAAGATGGAGGATCTTACCCAGACAATCAGCACATCCATCAAAGAAGAAATGACAGCAGTGCGATCTGAGTTATCAGAACTCAAAGAGTCAGTCACCTTTATTAGTGAAAAACACGACGAACACGAAAACCGTATCAAAAAGTTAGAGGATAAGGCCAAAAAAGTAGATTCGCTCGAGGTTGTCATCGCTGATTTGAAGAAAACCATCTCAGAAAGTCGCCAAGAGCAACAGCAGCAGCAACAGTGGGCCAGGATGAACAATATTGAAATCAGCGGGATACCTGAAAGTCGCGACGAATCCACGGCCGCGCTAGTACGTTCCGTAGCTCGGCACGCTGGAGTTTTGCTTCAAGATTCAGATATTGAGTTCTCGAATCGCGTGCAACCCATGCATGCCGTACAAGGCCGGCCACGCTGCATCGTAGTCAAACTAAGGAGCCGGCTGCACAAGGATGGCATTTTGTCAGGTCTGCGTAAGAAGAAAGAAGGTATGAGTACGGCGGACATAGGCCTCAGCGGTGACCCAAAGAAAATATTTGTCAACGAACACTTAACTGTCGCTAACAAGCAATTATACAGATTATGCCGAGTCAAAGCAGCAGAGAAAAGCTATGCCTATGTCTGGATCCGCAACTGTAAGATTTTTATGCGCAAAAGCGACAGATCCGATCTCGTACACATTGGCTCGGAAACGGACCTAAAAAAGATTGTTTGAACCTACCGCAACCTCATGTAAACGGCAACCATCTTAAAGAACTAGTACGACTATTTCATACCATGGATCTCTATTCATTTATTGTCCACATTAGAGGCGATGTAATATTCTTAGTATTTTTTTTAGTATTTCTTAGTCTCATATACAAACCTATATTTACATTTTTTCACTTTGTAACTAGCGAATTCTTGTGCACACATTACTACACATTACACATTCACACTTTAATTTCTATAAAAAATAAAATCAAATACTATCTAAATATCACAAAAACAACACTATTAAACACTATCATTATTTTACACACTCTCACAATTATATTACACAACCTAATTCGTACATCAAAAAAGGACATTTCAACAAACTCAAAAACCGTCCCCAAGGCAATACCATTCCATAATAGTACACATTTATACTTCTCGACGCGAGAAAATACTATTTTCTACATGACAAAAGTAAGAATTATACATTTTTACCATAGCCATAGACAACTCTTGTATGTTTGCCACTGCACAATTAAAGTACCGAAACAACTACACGTTATTACCTACAGGGAAAACTACACCATAAAACATACAAGTCTCATGATAACTGCGATTTATCTAGAATGTTACAAATTAATATTTATAGGTGACAGTCTAAAACTATTACTACTGCTACAATGAATACTTCTCGTCTTACAATTTATTACCAAAATGTTCGTGGGCTTCGCACAAAGCTTACAGAACTCAATCAAGCAATTCTTGCCAATGAATTTGATGTCATTGTAATATCAGAGACATGGTTATGTAGCACTATATTGGACGGTGAAATTTGTGACTCGCGCTACGATGTATTCAGATGCGATCGAAGCGCGGCGGAGACAAACAAGGGGCGCGGTGGTGGCGTAATGATATGTACATTAAAATCTCTGCACGCAGAACGAAATGATCTGGGTTCGCGTGCACCCACCGAGCTAATTTGGATCACGCTGCCTGCGCGTGCGCTCTGTATCACCCCCCCGCCGCCCCTCTCGGCGTGTGCCCTCCCCGCTTCAGGGACCACACCGGCCGCCTTCCCCGGCCCCGCACCTGCCTCCGCCCCGCTGCACATTGCCGCTGTTTACATCGCTCCGCAGCCCGCTACACTTCCCGCTGAAATACACCGAATAATAGACTCGATCACTAGCTTATCTACGTACTACAGCAAAGACAATTTTGTTATCTTAGGAGATTTTAATTTACCACAAATATCTTGGGCGATAAATGAATCACCTATTTACCTCAAGCGCGGCTCACTAGAGGTTCAACAATCTGGAGTTCAACTAGTCGGAGAACTTAATTTGTTGGGATTTACACAATATAATACTTTAAGAAATTCATGCGATAATACTCTGGACCTCGCCTTTAGCAATTTCCCTCTAGAAATAACTAGATGCGATCGCCCCCTCCTAAAGGAAGATACTTATCATCCTTCTTTTGTTTTAGAAGTAATCGATATATTTATAGCTCCGCTACAAGAAGTAAAGACGCAAAGATATCGTTTTAATAGGGGCGATTATGTAAACATTAATAGTTATTTAAATAATATTAAATGGGATGCAGAATTACGTATGGGGACCGTAAACGATGCGGTAAAATACTTATACAAGGAAATATACGAATGTTTTAAAAAATTCATACCCTGCCAAACTAAATTTAATTCTAAAAAATATCCAACATGGTATACACCATCTTTAATAAAAATAATAAATGAAAAAATGCGAAAACACGCACGTTGGAAGTTACACAAAAATCCACGTGATTATGATGAGTTTTCCTTATTAAGGGAACGACAACACAGGGTCCAACGTGAATGTTATGATAATTATATTAATTCTATTCAACTCTCTATTAGGTCTAATTCTAAAAAATTATGGTCGTATGTCAAGGCTAAAAGAGGAACTTCCTCATATCCGCAGACACTAACGCTCGGAAATGATCAATTAACTGGTGGAAAAAACATCTGTAATGGCTTTAATAATTTCTTTGAAAGTGTATTTCAAAAACCAGATCCAAGCTATAATTATAACAGTATAATAGGTTCCGACCACCGCAACATAGATTACATACACCGGATAAATATAGACGAGTCGCATGTTAAAAAGTTACTTTCAAAAGTTGACTCAACCAAAGGATCTGGCAGCGATATGGTGTCTCCAATTTTCATTAAAAATTGTGCAGACTCCCTTGCACACCCTCTCTCAATCATATTTTCCCGGTCCCTCTCTGAAGGTATTTTTCCAGACGTATGGAAAATAGGACAAATAATCCCCATACACAAAACGGGTACTAAAACCAAAATTGAAAATTACCGTGGCATATCAATTCTTAATATTTTCAGTAAATTATTAGAAAAAGTAGTTTTTAATGCAATTTATCCTACTATCTGTAAACATATGTCTGAAGCTCAACATGGATTTCTGAAAGGTCGTTCCACTACTACAAATCTGGCTCAATTTACAAACTACATCACAAAAAACATGGAACGGGGTGGGCAAGTTGATGTGATCTACACGGATTTTGAAAAAGCATTTGACCGTGTAGATCACACCATTTTGATCCTAAAACTCGAATCGTTAGGAATAAATGGTGATTTGCTCCGATGGGTCGAATCATATCTGACAAATAGATCTCAAGCTGTTGTTATAGGGGGTTTCCGATCAAACTACATCACCACTCCCTCAGGAGTACCGCAGGGCTCCTTACTCGGTCCTTTGTTCTACAATTCATACATTTTTGATATAGGCAAATGTATACTTGTTGCTAAGCACTCAATGTACGCGGATGATAAAAAGGTGATACAAGTTATTCGTTCTCATTCTGATTGTTTGCAACTTCAAAAAGAACTAAATGACCTCTCAGATTATTATACTGTCAATAGGATTAATGTAAATGCTAGTAAATGTCAGCACATAACATTCACCCGCAGATCGAATCCCATAGTATTTGATTACAAATTAAACAACATTCCAATTTCTAAGACTAAAACTATACGTGATCTAGGTGTAATAATGGATACAAAGCTACTGTTTACCTATAACATAGATGCCATTGCAGATAAAGCATACAAGAACCTGGGATTTATTATGAGAATTGCCAAACCATTTAAAAATATTGAGTGCTTAAAGACAATGTACTTTGCATATGTCAGAAGTATTCTTGAATATAGTTCGTGTATTTGGTCTCCTCAATACATAACCCATTCAGACCTAATTGAAAGAATACAAAAAAAATTCATTAAATTTTTAAACTTCAAAAGTAAGCAAAAGTTTGATTCTTATAAAAGGAGCTGTACCTTTTACAATATACTTCCACTAGAAGATAGAAGAACCGTACTGGATATGGGGCTGCTGTATGACCTAGTGAATAGTCGAGTCGACTGTCCGGAGCTCGTCGGCGAAATTGGAATTAACGTGCCAACGCGACGCACACGACATACACACTTATTCAATATCCCCCTACATTACACAAACTACGTTCAAAATTCGGTCATGTTTCGAATCTTCAATAAGTACAATCGTAACTTTAATGATGTTGATCCTTTTATAAACACAAAAAGAGAGTTTAAAATAAAAATACTAAATATCTTAAAAGATACAGAAAACAGATAAATATGAAACACATATCACTCACCCATACACACACCTTCCCTCTCTCTCTCACATACACACACCTTCCCTCTCTCTCTCACATACACACACACACTAACACACCCTCGCACACCCTAACACACCCTCACACCCTCAGGCCATCTCATTCACAAACACCCACTCACATTCACACATTAAACAAGCACAAGGTCGTCTAGAAAGAAAATGTATCATTTAAATTTAAGCAATTAGCTTATTACCTATGTAATTTAAATACAACTTATGTACTGTAATGAACGTTCTATACTTAACCAGAATTTGTGTCTGGTGTCTACTTTTACTTTGTTTATATTAGAGGAAATCTGTAATTGGCAACATATTTTAGCTCATGTATTATGTTAACTTGTGATGTAACACGCTGTTGATTTCCCAAATAAAATAAAATAAAATAAAATAAAATAAAAACATTGTGAACCCGGCGGTTTGTACAAACATACAGAGTATAAGTATAGATAACGCATATCAGCACAAATTGTGTTATTTCGGGATGGCTTATTTTTTTTTTAATCAATTTTTTTTTTTCGGGCTTGGGTACACTTTGTGACCATGTCAGCCCCGTAAGGCCTGTTACATATTAAATACTTAAAATTTGAAATTACACAAGAATTCAGTCTCTTCTTTTCAATATGACACTTACAAGATTGTAAATTTTAATTGCCATTTCGGAAAATCGCATGCTTAAAATTCTTTGATAGGTCCCTACGTCATAGTTTATACTATTTATAAAATTCTTTGATAGGTCCCTACGTCATAGTTTATACTATTTATAAAATTCTTTGATAGGTCCCTACGTCATAGTTTATACTATTTATAAAATTCTTTGATAGGTCCCTACGTCATAGTTTATACTAGTTATAAAATTCTTTGATAGGTCCCTACGTCATAGTTTATACTATTTATAAAATTGTTTGATAGGTCCCTACGTCATAGTTTATACTATTTATAAAATTGTTTGATAGGTCCCTACGTCATAGTTTATACTATTTATAAAATTGTTTGATAGGTCCCTACGTCATAGTTTATACTATTTATAAAATTGTTTGATAGGTCCCTACGTCATAGTTTATACTATTTATAAAATTGTTTGATAGGTCCCTACGTCATAGTTTATACTATTTATAAAATTCTTTGATAGGTCCCTACGTCATAGTTTATACTATTTATAAAATTCTTTGATAGGTCCCTACGTCATAGTTTATACTAGTTATAAAATTCTTTGATAGGTCCCTACGTCATAGTTTATACTATTTATAAAATTGTTTGATAGGTCCCTACGTCATAGTTTATACTATTTATAAAATTGTTTGATAGGTCCCTACGTCATAGTTTATACTATTTATAAAATTGTTTGATAGGTCCCTACGTCATAGTTTATACTATTTATAAAATTGTTTGATAGGTCCCTACGTCATAGTTTATACTATTTATAAAATTGTTTGATAGGTCCCTACGTCATAGTTTATACTATTTATAAAATTGTTTGATAGGTCCCTACGTCATAGTTTATACTATTTATAAAATTGTTTGATAGGTCCCTACGTCATAGTTTATACTATTTATAAAATTGTTTGATAGGTCCCTACGTCATAGTTTATACTATTTATAAAATTGTTTGATAGGTCCCTACGTCATAGTTTATACTAGTTATAAAATTCTTTGATAGGTCCCTACGTCATAGTTTATACTATTTATAAAATTGTTTGATAGGTCCCTACGTCATAGTTTATACTATTTATAAAATTGTTTGATAGGTCCCTACGTCATAGTTTATACTATTTATAAAATTGTTTGATAGGTCCCTACGTCATAGTTTATACTATTTATAAAATTGTTTGATAGGTCCCTACGTCATAGTTTATACTATTTATAAAATTGTTTGATAGGTCCCTACGTCATAGTTTATACTATTTATAAAATTGTTTGATAGGTCCCTACGTCATAGTTTATACTAGTTATAAAATTCTTTGATAGGTCCCTACGTCATAGTTTATACTATTTATAAAATTCTTTGATAGGTCCCTACGTCATAGTTTATACTAGTTATAAAATTCTTTGATAGGTCCCTACGTCATAGTTTATACTATTTATAAAATTGTTTGATAGGTCCCTACGTCATAGTTTATACTATTTATAAAATTGTTTGATAGGTCCCTACGTCATAGTTTATACTATTTATAAAATTGTTTGATAGGTCCCTACGTCATAGTTTATACTATTTATAAAATTGTTTGATAGGTCCCTACGTCATAGTTTATACTATTTATAAAATTGTTTGATAGGTCCCTACGTCATAGTTTATACTATTTATAAAATTGTTTGATAGGTCCCTACGTCATAGTTTATACTATTTATAAAATTGTTTGATAGGTCCCTACGTCATAGTTTATACTATTTATAAAATTGTTTGATAGGTCCCTACGTCATAGTTTATACTATTTATAAAATTGTTTGATAGGTCCCTACGTCATAGTTTATACTATTTATAAAATTGTTTGATAGGTCCCTACGTCATAGTTTATACTATTTATAAAATTGTTTGATAGGTCCCTACGTCATAGTTTATACTAGTTATAAAATTCTTTGATAGGTCCCTACGTCATAGTTTATACTATTTATAAAATTGTTTGATAGGTCCCTACGTCATAGTTTATACTATTTATAAAATTGTTTGATAGGTCCCTACGTCATAGTTTATACTATTTATAAAATTGTTTGATAGGTCCCTACGTCATAGTTTATACTATTTATAAAATTGTTTGATAGGTCCCTACGTCATAGTTTATACTATTTATAAAATTGTTTGATAGGTCCCTACGTCATAGTTTATACTATTTCTAAAATTGTTTGATAGGTCCCTACGTCATAGTTTATACTATTTATAAAATTGTTTGATAGGTCCCTACGTCATAGTTTATACTATTTATAAAATTGTTTGATAGGTCCCTACGTCATAGTTTATACTATTTATAAAATTCTTTGATAGGTCCCTACGTCATAGTTTATACTAGTTATAAAATTCTTTGATAGGTCCCTACGTCATAGTTTATACTATTTATAAAATTGTTTGATAGGTCCCTACGTCATAGTTTATACTATTTATAAAATTGTTTGATAGGTCCCTACGTCATAGTTTATACTATTTATAAAATTGTTTGATAGGTCCCTACGTCATAGTTTATACTATTTATAAAATTGTTTGATAGGTCCCTACGTCATAGTTTATACTATTTATAAAATTGTTTGATAGGTCCCTACGTCATAGTTTATACTATTTATAAAATTGTTTGATAGGTCCCTACGTCATAGTTTATACTATTTATAAAATTCTTTGATAGGTCCCTACGTCATAGTTTATACTATTTATAAAATTCTTTGATAGGTCCCTACGTCATAGTTTATACTATTTATAAAATTCTTTGATAGATCCCTACGTCATAGTTTATACTATTTATAAAATTCTTTGATAGGTCCCTACGTCATAGTTTATACTATTTATAAAATTCTTTGATAGGTCCCTACGTCATAGTTTATACTATTTATAAAATTCTTTGATAGGTCCCTACGTCATAGTTTATACTATTTATAAAATTGTTTGATAGGTCCCTACGTCATAGTTTATACTATTTATAAAATTGTTTGATAGGTCCCTACGTCATAGTTTATACTATTTATAAAATTGTTTGATAGGTCCCTACGTCATAGTTTATACTATTTATAAAATTGTTTGATAGGTCCCTACGTCATAGTTTATACTATTTATAAAATTCTTTGATAGGTCCCTACGTCATAGTTTATACTATTTATAAAATTGTTTGATAGGTCCCTACGTCATAGTTTATACTATTTATAAAATTCTTTGATAGGTCCCTACGTCATAGTTTATACTATTTAGCTGTCGCCTCTCGACCACTCCCCGCACACAGGGATGGCTTATTGTTCAGTATTATATGTATACTCTATATCCTTTCTGCTTTGTGGGTTCCGGCACGTACAACAATATAGTCGTGCCCACGTCATTTCTTCCCGTGCATGTCTTAAGAGCTCACTAATGAATTAATCGTTCGTGTTAATTTGAGTTTCAGCGACATCTACATTTTAAGCATTGTAATCAGATTTTGAAAATAATCTGAAAAAGTATTGGTCGTGACGACCTTTCTCTTTGTCTTTGGTGACGACAGCAATAAGATTGATAGCTCAATCATTGCAGTCAAAATGCCTTAGCGGAGGATCAATACGCAAAAACATCATCAGCGCCATCTAGCAGAAGATAGGGGAAGCATTGTGTCGATTCGAATATAATCGAGAAATTCGTTGGCTGATGTAATTGTCGGGATAGCTCAGTTGGTTTAGAGCAGTGGACATGTAATCCAAAGGTCGCAGGTTCAAGTCCTGCTTCCGACGAATGTCACGACCAATACTTTTTCAGATTATTTTCAAAATCTGATTACAATGCTTAAAATGTAGATGTCGCTGAAACTCAAATTAATGAGATAACGGTAATGTCGTATCCATTAAATACATAAAAATAATCGTTCGTGGTTCGGATTCGGTATGGTTGATTCCGCCCAGACTCGTAACATCGCATTGAATGCTCTTCAATGGTCTCTATCCAGCTCAATTTAGCTGTACAATAAAAGAAAGATCCTGGCATGGCACCTAGTCACCATGAGATGTGATGGACTAATATGTCAGTAAATGTGGTAGTAGTCATACATGTCCATTCAGAGGAAAAATCTATAGGTATGCTCTTTTTAATGCGCACAGAACTTCAAGGGGTTATTCTTGAGACAAAAATAAGCAGCATATCATTTTAGCCATGTGACTTCTACGAATAGTATGGGAACTGCAATTTTTTTCAGATTCCTAATTTGTTTTTAAGTTAGCTGCTTATTTTTGTCGTCTAAATAACCCATTACAGTGGTGTTCCTCATATAGAAATACATTATGCTACTTCGAACTGGATGGAAAACAAGCATAATGTTTTATTGCCGCTTCGACCATATTTTCACCCAATGCGATGGTACCAAGTAGGGAAGCCTTAACCCTAGCATCTAATAGGAGAAGAGTAGACTTACCGTTTTACATGGAAGATAAATAAAATGGTACTTGAACGAGGCGAGTATAGAAACCAAGACAAATGCAAGTCCCCACGCCCCTGAGTATATGTGCCTAGAGGGTCTGGACACCCCGGATTACTTATTCTATGACCCCGGTCTCATAGGGTTTGAATTAGCCGGTTGCAATACAATAAGGTTTCCGAAACGAACATCGCAGCATTCATTGGCGGTCATGTCGCGTTTATACAGTGACGACGGCTCTGCATCTCGGCGTGGCGGCATAATAGTGTGGCGTGGGCGCGACACGTCGCGGTGTGACGTCACGCTGCGACGACACGACGCACGCAGCGCGCGCGCAGCCAGCGGCCGCGGCGGAGGCCGCGGCGGCGGCGCTGACTCGCCACTCACCACTCACTACAGAGCGGCGGCCGGCGCGACACCCAGACAAACGATGCGAACTCACCAATGGTTCTGAAAATGCTCGAAAGGATCAACATTTTAATATTAGTAATTAATATTAGTTGTAAAGACAACGGACAAGTATACCAGGAGATCGCGACAAAAATGTCGTGACCTCCCGGAATAAAAGGTCCGCCACTAAATGTCCTTCAGTGTGGGTTCGGGCATATACTTTTGACACTCGATACATTATGTATCCATATTATTTTTATGATAAATACTACGTGTAGTATGAAATTACTAACAAAATAATATTGATTTGATACAATTTCGTATCAATAATGACAAGGGCTCTGTACACCCGAACTGTATTAAAGCATTATTTAACAGTAGGTGTTGGTCAGAATCTCTTTCAGGAATCTTATTCGTATATGGTTGCTCTCAAACCATTGTACTCTTAATTTTCTTACACTTAATTAAATATTACACTTTAAATGCTACCATTTAAAGTGTAATATTATATAGTTTTTTTTTAGCTGTAAGAATAATAATGCATTTTGTATTTTGACTTTTTGTTTACAGGTCACTGTAGTAGTTCATGACAGAAATAATCGTATTAAAACTAAATCGTACAGAGCTTTCACAACTTTTCATGTTGCCACTGGAGTAGTGCATCGCTTTAAGGTCCCTATTTGCGGCGACGATGGGTTCGGGTCTCCTCTTTCCCTAAAATATGGTTGATAGAGGCGATGGCTGTGCCTGGCGTGATGCTCGTGAACGGGTGCTGTTTGTGGGGACTGGCTTGCTCCAATTAGCAACATTCTAGATGGCGGGCATGGTCTTTACTAATAAACTGATATTTGTCATGAACTGTTGCATATGACATAAATTGCTGATTCTCGTCAATTCATATTAATTTAGCGTGTTTATCTGTGAGTCTAAATACTTTTGTAAATTTAGACTAAGTGGACGTTGAAAAAAAAAACCAGCGGAGTTTCTTTCCAGTTCTTCTTCGCTGGGATTTCCCCGAACTGGCTAATGATAAAATATGACAAATCCGAGTGCAGTGTACTGTCTATGGATGATGAATATACAATAAACAATACAAATAATACAATCAAGCCTACTGCTTTTCTTCCCGCGCATATCGTAAGAGACAGCTAAGGGATTCGTCTTTTATGGTTAGATCTCCCCTTCCTTACGTACTAGGTTTCCGTCCGAATCGTATTGAACGAAAGTCGAATCGCCAAGGAAAAATGTCCATATTTTCCATCTAGTTCAATGTAGCCGCGCAAAACAAGGTGGATCCTGGCTTGCTAAGCTCCTAGTTACTATATGGTGGGTTGGGCCAATATCATGCCAGTAGGCATGGTATTAGCAATCTATCTCCGTCATAAAGGATATCTTTCCCTTATTATTAAATGTTTTTCTATTTATTCCTAACCCTAATTTTGGACAGAAAACACCCAAAAAATTGACTTTTAATCATATTTTTTTGTGTCAGCTACAGGTGGTGGCGAATATATCGCAACTCCTTTGAAAGTTCTAAAGGCCCTGTTATGTGAGGTCCTGGCGTACGCCATATGCCGCCCTATACATAAAATTAAGGTTAAGTTTTATTCATATGTGCAATGTTGATTGTGAAAAACAATTGTCCGTCCATTCTTCTCATTTCGAACCACCGGATTTTTCCTCGGTATATGCATTTTTTGTGTATCTTAACACCACTTATACAATTTGGTCATATCAAGTTGATATTTATATCAAATTATTAGATCTATGGTTCCTTGGATCTATATGGTTTACAGCTCCATGAGGCCATAGACCTATGTAAGATAATTCTATGTCCACGAGTTTCTGAGAGAAAGGTACTCGACAGACAGACAGATGGACAAAAAAGTGATATTATAAGAGTTTATTTTTATTTTTGATGAACGGAACCCCGATATGGTAATGCCGCCACTGCCGCTTAGAGCTTTATGGCGGGAGACGACGCTACAAGTGCGCCGTAATGGCTCGCTAAACAATGTTAACTCGGTATTGCCATGCTCTATGGAGTTACGAGCAATAACAGCATATTTAATGGCCGCCGGTGCGTCGTAAAGAGCGGGAAAATGGTTATCGAAACCCGCTCAAGACGGCCAGATAATTGAATTCAGTGTAATTTTAATAAGATTCCGAACAACAGTAACAAAAGGTTATTGTGAGGGTATCGCGGCGGTGGGGGGGGGGGGGGGAGTGCGTCAATGGGGTACCTTTTTATGCATTCAGACATTAATGGCGCGGTGCGGTCGCGTCGCTTTACGAGCCATTCCACCAGCATCGGCCCGAGCCTTCCAAGCTTAGTGAGTTTGACAAATAATGGACTCGTAAATTATTGCCGTTCGTAATTACTAAAAGTCCCGCGCGAACTGATGCGGTCGCTCAAAATCGGCACAGACTCTCGACCTCACGAACATCCGGGACCTCGACATGTTAGACCATCATTTGTCCGGTACTAACTAATGTGGCTAAATCAATTTCTCGAGCGTTCCATGTGCCATCTTTCAAGACGCTCGCGTTCGTTAGGTGTGCGTCGGTATGCCGGCTGTTTGTTCAGTGGAGAATAAATACGTGCGGCTCGACGATTCTGCTTCGACGGGCCGGCTCGGGCCGCTCGGCGCTCGGGCAGCCGAGACCTCGTCGGCCGAAGCGTCGAGGGGCGCTGGACGCACTGGACGAGTGGGGTCCAAATTGAAATCGCCCCGGGCCGCGCCGCGCCGCGCGCCGCCCGCTCACCGATTCACAATCGCCGTAATTTATGGACTCCATATTTCATCTCCGTCACGAATGAATAAAATAAACACAATCAGCGCATGCGCAGCCCTGCCGCCTCCGCCGCCGCCGCCGCCGACAACGATCTTATGCAAATACATACAGTCGCAGTGCCACAGGAGTGAGATGAGAAGAGTTGTCCGTTGTGCGCGACGTTGGCATGGTCATTTTCAGATCCTTAATGTGTTCAGTCACCTTAAAAGTCGACAAGGGGGGAAGCGTAAATAGTTTTTAATAAAGTAAATTGAGTAGGCTTCGTTAGTGAAGCCATTTGTATACATATCGAAAGATTTACATAGTTTTGAGATCGTGAATTCTCCGTGAAGACACGAAGAAAGCTGCGGCGTTGCGTTGAAATCTTTTTTAGGTCCGTAGCAATGTTCACATAAAATGTTTAAATGTTAAATGTCACATTTATATGTTAACATTTATTGTTATAAATACAATTAAATTAGCATTCTGTAATGGTTTTTTCTTGACTGATATAAAGATGAAAGGACATTGGCTAAAATTGACCCACTTACGGTAAGTTTGTGACCACAAACCAAACCTATGGTTATCGATTCATATAAATGCCTAATATAATGGACACATTTAAAAATTTACAAGTAATGGGGTTTCTGAGTCATCAAAGTTAGGGGATAGCCTTATATCATTTAATAATTTGTCAATGAATAAACACTTGATACAAAAAATTCTCAAATGACTTCGTTGGGGTTGATAAATAAATTTTGAAAAATCAAATGCTCAACGTGCATCTAGATTACCTTTAATGTATTTTTTCTAATATTGAGCCCCTATTTATTCGTTCTTCCATGCTTCACAGTAATAACCATTACATTAGGATATACTATAGTCAATGCCTGCACATTACTACAAATTTGGTCCATCTCCTTTAAAGACAAAAAGTTATATGTTCTGTTTTTGCGTATTTGCTGGAAGCAAACTTAATTAACTAGATTTCCGGAATATGCTGCATTTTTCAGTTAAACATGTCACCCCATATATTATGGTATTTTAAAACACAGATACGATTGACTGCTAACAACGAAAACCATTTTAATTGGTTCATAACAGACCGGGTTTTTTAACACGAACACCCATTTGTTTTTATTATTTATAATTTATATATTTATATTATTAATGTGTATTACCTAATTCTAAATAATTAATTTTCAAAATGGACATTATATTTTTCCACGGGCCGAAACTTGGTTGTTGGCGTCCCGACGGTGCGGTGAGACGCGGCGCGGCGGAGGTGGCACCTGGCTGCGGGGGTGGTGGGGGGGCGGGCGGGGGTGGAGTGTCGGCTGTCCAGCCTAATTGATTACCAGATTTATGGAGCATATGCTCCGCTAGAAATAATTAAATTGTACAAAAAACAAGCGCCACAGACGGGTCATCGCCGCGCCGCCCGCACCGCCTTCCTCCGGCCTGCGAGCCAACTAATTGACCGAAGTCAAGGGTTACTTCGTTTAATGCTCGATAAGTTATTATTATTTTATGCAGATTAACTTTTCTTCGCTTAAATTATTAATTTATATTGCTGGCAAGCATCGTTAGGTCGATTGAAGCCGGTTATTTTTATTTTTTGTAAACAATTTTCTGTCTCTATAGGCATGATTCACAGTTGCGCAGATGACAGCACGGAGCTTGTAGGATATGTCAGAGATTGCAGAAGTAGAGATGAACAAACCCGCTCGCACGTTCAGTTATGGATGGGTCCATAATGTTCTCGAAAAAGTAGCCAACAATAGCCAGGTGGACCTCGTCGCCTTCGACGTTCATAAGACACATTGCTGTGTTCTCTCTAGCCCTAGCAAGGTTTCACGGCAGTGTCTTACCAGTCTAAAAGCACCTCGACCTACTGGGCTCCTACATATGCAAATAGGTACGTGGATTTTCCGAATTCATCGCGGCAAAGGGCAAAACCGCTGATAAAAAACTCGGATTGAAGGATAGGTTAGGCAGTGGTGATATACTGTACCCACATTCAGGGGCGGCTTTAGCCATTGCGAGGCCCCTGGCGAGTAGATATTTGCGAGGCCCTTGTGGTTGCGAATATTAATCCAAAGTTATAAATAAATAAATATAGAGTAGTCAATTGTTTTTTTGAAATAAAAAAAAATAATAAACGCATGGATTACAAATTATTATTAATCATGTTAAACTAAGGTTCGAATTTGCGGCTTTCTCTAAGACTAAAATCATAATAATTTAAGGAAAGAGCTACGTCATTTTCCTTAAATGCAGAAATGTTTTAATATTTATAACCTCGGCGCAACTTTTACAGATGTTTTGGTTATAATTTTCAGGACCACTTCGATAATATATTTAATTTAAATTTAATTTAATTTAATATATTTTATTTTATATTTCAACCCTGAAATTATGTCATTGTTTCCGCGATAACTACCAACAAGAGAGTGCGAGTGGTGTGACGTTGACGTTAGTTTTATATTGCGAGCCGTACGGCGCGAAATTAAAATAAACATATTAGTGCCTAATAAATTAAATCCCAAAACGTACCTACGAATACCTAGCATGAGCACGGTCCTGCTCCTCCGCCGGACACGAACCGCCCGTCGTCGGCCCACTGACGGTAGAGAGACCACATTTGCATCATTCATGTAGTTTCCTAGCCATTTATTATCGGAAAAAAATACATGGAATTTTTTTCTTCGGAGAGCGAGCGATCGTCTCTTATTACGCTTTAAATGACGTAGGGCCAAGCCGCCAGCCGTCTTGCCGCTGCGGACTCGCGCGGCGCTCGTGCTCACCGATACATATTAGCTGCAGGCGGAGTGCTAATGACATTAATGTCCCGGTGCGGCGGGCGGAGGGGTGGAGGGGGGAAGGGGGGGGGGCGCACTCGGCCCCGATCGCTGTTTGCTTAAAAATGAGACGCTATAAATTGAATATCATAAATTACGTATAATTAAATTCATTAAATAAAGTAAGGACCTTCCCAGTATCCCACAATTAACAGCCTTATATAAGCTCTTATTTAGTGCCTGCGCTGTGACTTTACGTCCGTACGTAGCTATTTACTGACGTTTATACGTCGATACCTACTGATCCTTTCAGTTTCACATAACTATACAGATGCTTTTACATCAGTCATGGGAAATTATTGTTGACGTCAGTTTTCACGCAAACGAAGTCGTTATTTCGATGTTAAATATGAACTGGGTTAGACTGACGGCGCGGCGATGAGCGAACAGCGCAGGTCCTGTGTGGGCTGGCGGTGAGCGGACGGCGCAGGTCCTGTGTGGGCTGGCGGTGAGCGGACGGCGCAGGTCCTGTGTGGGCTGGCGGTGAGCGGACGGCGCAGGTCCTGTGTGGGCTGGCGGTGAGCGGACGGCGCAGGTCCTGTGTGGGCTGGCGGTGAGCGGACGGCGCAGGTCCTGTGTGGGCTGGCGGTGAGCGGACGGCGCAGGTCCTGTGTGGGCTGGCGGTGAGCGGACGGCGCAGGTCCTGTGTGGGCTGGCGGTGAGCG
This sequence comes from Incurvaria masculella, assembly GCA_946894095.1. Classification (NCBI taxonomy): domain Eukaryota; kingdom Metazoa; phylum Arthropoda; class Insecta; order Lepidoptera; family Incurvariidae; genus Incurvaria; species Incurvaria masculella. The sequence goes on along the minus strand of OX335645.2, from coordinate 24,246,887 downwards.
GACGTCCAGGAAGCGATAAGGTCGAGTTCAGGCCTGTTTTTTTTTTTATGTGACTGGGCATGATGGCTAATACCACACCTTCGGTCATGGTATTAGCCAACACACCACATGGGAACTAGGTGCCATGCCAGAACCTTCCTTATATTGCACGGCTACATTGAACTGGATGGAAAACACGGACAATTTTCATTGCCGCATCGACCATCGTTCATTCAATGCGATGGTACCAACCCGGGCGGGATTAACCCTACCACCTAGTAAGTAAGTTTAACAACAGTTTAACGTGGAATCCGAACCACGGCCAGCCTCTCTCAACGGTCGAATGGTCACCCATCCAAGACCAGACCGGACCCAGCGTTGTTTAACTTCGGAGAGCGATCGCCGAAGTGTCGCGCCACTGGGCCACTGAGGCTGACGAATTTGACCCGACATTGACATTATGTGACATTTTTCCCAACAAAACTAAAGGGTGCAAAACATTGTCTTAAACTTGAAGTGCTTTGCCAAGCGTCTAATGCATGGCAGTCGAGATTTCAAATATAATGGTAGAAAAAAATTCTTTACAGGTATGTACTACTAATTTTTTTAGTGTTGAGGCTGCGTATGGTATCCATACTGGGTCTTGAGATACTCGTCACGTCGAAAACCTTCAGAAATAATGAAAATGTTCAACAATTTTCTTTTTGCAAAACGTTTTGACAACCGTCACATGTGACAGTGACAATATGACAATGACTGTAATAAAATATTATGCATAATAATTATATTGTCTATTATTATTCTATTATTATGCACTAGTATGGTATGACAGAACGAACTGCATTATTTTGTGGCATATGTCAGTTTTGGTACTTCGTGAAAAACCCGTGCGAAACCGGGGCAGGTCGCTTTTGTATAATTATAATTGGGGTCGAACAATTGAGGGGGAGTAGCTGGGATGGGCTCATTAATTGAACAATCTTCAACAGAGTCAACAGAACGAGCCGTTCATCTGGCGAGCATCTATTAACTAAACAAACAATCGTAATAAATTGTGGTTAAATTTTTATATTAAGTGGAGTATATTTTTCAAGAAAGAAAACGAGCGGACAGAAAACTAAATATATATTTTTAAAAAATACTTTATTAAAATTAATTTTAACACCAAAAGTACGGCTCATTTAAACAAGTTAATATAAAGGGGAAAAGTTACAGACACACAAAATATAAAGAGTAAAATGTTAGCTGAATTTCCGTAAAATGGATATTACCCAATACATTGTTTTTATGCTTTATCAACAGAATAGAAAAAAAAACCTTCCGCTCACTGAATGGACACGACTACGAATGATTTGAATCAAATCTAGATCAAAGCCTGAGTTTGATATCCTTTAGGATTTTGGACCACAAAATATTGCGGTAACAAGATTTAGGTGTTAAATATTTTCATCTCCAATTAGATATGAAATGGGCTGGTCATGTATTAGTTTTTCGAATTTCTAATTCAGATTATTTTTTTAATTAATTATCAAATTTAAATGTTTATTTAATATTTTTTATTTGACTCATTTAATCTCAAAATGGTACACCAAGTTAATTGTTAATTTTTCGGCTGGTTTTAGTTATTCGAATTTCTAATTCAGCTTAATTAAAATGGAATTTACATCAAATTTTAATGTTTATTTGACTCATTTAATCTCAAAATGGTACACCAAGTTGATTGTTAATTATTCCGTAGGTCTTTGTCCTGCATGCGAGATTTCCCCTGCTTTCGCACTTTGTGTAAATGGGATTTTCGCACCATAATCTCTTTCAATTTCGACCTTACTTCTCTCCCTTAGCAATAAGACGTATTTTGGCGCCAACAATTCTGTCTATATTGAGCGAACGGAAGCCAAGGGGTTGTCATGAGTAGAATAGTATGAACTAGTATAGAAAACCCCTTTGGACTCTTTAAACTCGACTATCATACAATCCATTATTTAGACACTGGTCCACAGCCTAGGCTGTACTCCAGTATTGCAGAAGGCTTACATCGAAAGAGTTAAAAAGTGTTAACCGCTGTCCGTCCTTCCGTCCGTCCGTCTGTCAAAGGTCTGTATCTAATTAACCGTTAAATAATAAAAAATAAAGGAGGGCCCCCATAAAAAACGGGATAGGTTTGTGTTAAATCTTGTACGATGGTACGGAACCCTTCGTGTGCAATTCATTCGATGTATCTAATCATATCTAAAGAGCTTTAAATTAATTTTTTAAAACATATCGGAGTATCTCGGAGTATAAATTGTGTTATCAGAGGCCGCATTTTGTGCACTAAAGTGCGCACGGTACGATAAGATATGATTTGTTTTTGTATGATTGCGTAGTGGATAGCGTGCAGGCTATTATAGCGTTGAGTGTACCGTATGCAGCCTCAGGACAATGCAAACAAAGAAAATGACACGACGCTGGCAACTTGGTACACGAGCGACGGTACGTATATGTAATGTTTATTCATTAGAGGTGTGAGATGTGTGTGGGCGGAGTGGGCGTGTTAGAGAGCCACGCCCCCCTCGTACGACAGTTCATAGGGTCAAAGGGAAGGGGTGGAAAAATAGCTACTCATTATATTTTCAGTTTCAGTTTCATTTATTTCCTCCATTAGATGTATAGTACACACTCGGATTTTATCCTGTCGGTTCGATTACTTCTGACGAAGAAGAGCCGACAAGAAACTTCGTCAGGTTGGTCATTGTATTTATATTTTATTTTTATTGATACTTAAAAAACTAGTCTACAGTGATTGATTGTAAAAAATAATTTATTTTGCCAGAAAGAGGTAGGAACAGTAGGAGGCACGCGTCTAATCGAATTATTTTATTTTCGCATTGTGTTATGCTATAATTAAATAGTAAATACTGATTATACACGTGATGAACGCTTGCAGACGCATCGCAGAATATCGGTGGTTTAAAAAGGTCAAACCACCACCCTTATCAAAACTTTTTATAGTTCATTCCGCTCTGAGATACCATAAGTTTGGACGAAATGTGATGTTAACACATCCCCTAACAAGCGATAGCAATGATTCAGCTGTCACCCCACGAAGGCTACGCACTGCCCCCATTATCCACCGATGGTCGCGGCGGCCGTGTATTGGATTGAAAGTTTACGACTAGACAAATGTTGAACAAATGAGTTTATGGCAGCGGGTAATGAGGCCCCGCCTCGGCTTTCTGGAACTTTTCTAAATTAATTGACGTACCCCCTCCTCCGCCGCTGCTTGCCCAACTGACACAATAAAACGATCTTTAATTTTCATAAGTCACAACATACGTTAACATTTTAATAGCAATAAACATGAATACATGAACAACATATTTTACATTCCAAATTGCTAACAACCAGCAATAAAATGAATGGTGATTGCATTATACGACACGAAGCTCGCTGACGTGGAAACATCTGTTTAAATATGGATTAATGGTACTAATTATTTGTTGCATAATTGTCAAATTAGCTAATCATATAAATATAAATCCGAGTGCAGTGTACTTGTCTATGGATGATAAATAAACAATAATCAATATTATTTTATCATATGATATGCTTGTTTGTAACTTATAACTAGTAGATACCCGTGGCTCCACAAATACGCAAACATAAGTGGTCGGGTTTCGACTATTTCCACGAACCTTGCTTCTCTATGGTAAGCTTAGTAGGAGTATTCAACATATACGTATTTACTATCGCTAAAATATTCGGATGATCTATAAATTATTTTTGAAAATAAATAAAAAATAGCAAAAAAAAGCTCCAATATTTAACAATGAGTGTGTTTTATTCAGACTATATAATTCAAATTTTAACCGGCAACGGGTTTTAACCGTACCACATATGTATAGATCTTGCATTACTGATTAAACAAAACATATCTAAAGAGGGACCACGCTTTAAAATCAGGTAAGTGGTTCTTAAGTTATGAGTGAATATACTGAAGGATAGACAGACGCCATGGGAAATAATTTATAAGATAAAAATATAAAAAAAAACAATCATCACGGGTGTTAATTCTGGCTTCCGAACACCCATTTACGGTCTCAAAGTACCCAGAGGTTGACTAATGCCTCGTGTCGCCCAATGTCTTGGCACACATAAGTGGCGAGCCCACTGCTGCGTCATCTAGCTATTGCTAGGAATCCCAACACCAGCGAGCATGGAAGGACGGGAGTGAAAACCAAAACTCGTTTCTATGAAGGGAGTACAGTCGAACAAAGAGTTAAAGATACACATCCGGTTGAATGAAAAGATGAACAGTCGAAATACTTTGACTTTTGGAAACAATTATAGTGTTTAGTATAGATTCAAACATAGTTGAGGATGTCTACTAGCTACTGAGTAAACAAAACCCTAACAAGATTGAATCGGAAGTTGTATTTAAACACCATTCATTTTTACGTTTAGCCGTATCCTTTAACCTTTGGTTGACTGTACAGCCGCGTTAGCCACCAGAGTGGTCAGTCTGAGTTCTCACCTAAATTGGCGTTTACGGCAAACCGATCGACTGGCGTTTTCTCTAAACTCCATACAAGTTTTTACTAGATATTTTGTGGTTTTACTTCTTCAAGCTGTCAAAGTCAAACGCGGACTTCCGATTTGTATGAAAACGCGGAGTGGACGTAAACGGCAACGTCGACGTATTTACGGCAACGTTGAGTAAGCTGTCAAATCAAGCTCGGACTCGCAAATGTTAGTTCGCTTAACGCCCACTGCGCGCGCTCTTCAATTTCTCCATACATTTGAAAACGCCAGTCGATCGTTTGCCGTAACGCCAATTTAGGTGACAACTGAGACTACCGGCTCTGGTAACGAACCCACGTCGAACAAACTGAACGAATGAGAAATAATAATTGTTCTTGTACCGAATGAGCAATGAAGTAAATTGTTACCTTGTATGAGTTCATACAGTATCTTGCAAGTGCGATGCGTTGACAAACTTAAATTAAAGGATTGGGATAAAAAAAACTTTACTATGTTACGACAGGACAGTTGGGCTCTGATGCTTATTTTATATCATTTTTTTATTTGTTAATTCGATTGGCCCCATTATGGTTTACGATTATTGCTTCAACTGGCGCGGCAAAGCAGCCTTCGGCTAACACGCGAACCCGGTACAATGGACTATAAAATGCGAGTGATCGTGTTAAGATACGACACTTCGACGTTTTATTTGCGTTAAGAAATAAACTTTTACAAACAAACAGATAAAGGAACATAAAACAATTAGTTTTCGTTAGCGGTGACGTCAGGGGACGGGTGCCTCCACATCTAAATGACTTATTTACGGCACCTGTCGTTTTTTAGGGTCTCAAAACCGCAAAGTTAATCAAGAAATGGTAAAAATGTTGACCTCCACGTTTACAAAGCGTTCCTCCAACACAACACAACACCAGCATCGGTGGTCGTGTTTGATTTCTTTATTAGTTATTGCACCTGCCATAACATTTGATGAGTTTCTTTCGTTATTCAACCGGCATCGCATTAAGAAGATTGGTTGTTATATCGTAGTCCATGTTTTCTACGAAATTGAATTAGTTAAGCAGGTATATCATTGATTGAAAGTATATGATGAGATAATTTCCTTTACTTTCAGTAAAAAAAAATTCCCAGCGGAGTGCAACTTATGCAGTTGTATATATATTTATTTGTTATGTATGCATACATTTAATGACAAATCCCCTCATTATCGGCTTCCACATGTAGAATCGGGTCATCTACTTAATTGCTCGTCTGGGCCAATAATTGAAATGATCAATTATACCATAGACAAAGGATAGTAGCGATAAACTGCTAACGTCACACAACGTATAAAACTCGCTAAATACTTCTTATTTTCGCTGTTCCTATGACATTTCTATCCAGCGCCATCTGGTCTGTAAGTGAGTTAGGTGTAGTCCGTATTTTAAAAGTTCATATTTATTTATCATTATATTTCGATTTAAAAAAAACATACACATATACACAGTATTATTTATCACCGACATATCCAGAGGCTTGTTGAAGGAGTAGCCCAGTTGCAAACTCTTTTGCAACTTCTTAGCGGGTGTACACTTACAAAAGACAGTGAAAATTTTATTTTATAATTTCACATTGTTAGATTTTACATAGACAAATATTAGGTAAGAATTGGTTATTAAATTGAATTTCAAAAAGACATTGTTAATCTTGTTTAAAAATTAATCACTCAATTTACTACCTACAGTATACTTATTAGGGCCTTTTTCACCTAATTCTGATTAGCTTAATCGCCACGTGTTAAGGGCCTTTCTTAGCAGCTTCCAATCAATAACAGTACAATATAATCAGCACTTTAGTAATGAAGGCCCTTTAAGTGTCGATTAAAATAAATCGGCATTTGGTGAAAACCAGGCTTAGAAACATAACCTATTGTCGGTGGCTCCTTCAGTCCTGGGGGAAACTGATAGAACGAAAAGTTTACTCCCGAGTAGTGCCGAGTAGAGCTGTCATCAGTTTGGACAGTTTGTGGCCCTTCCATGGGTGCAAGAAATGGGATGTAACTTTTGAAAATAACTTTTATCGGAGAGTCGCATTGTCGCTAATAAAAACATATTCTTTTTCATAACGAATAGTAGCTAGTCGGGTGAGCACTTTTCGTATTCGTTCCATGAGTATAAAGGCTGCTAACCTGCAGAAAGGATAAGCACCTGCATACAGTAGATAGCGCGGCTTCAAACAATGTTGCCGCTACAATGCCGGAATGCTAAAATATACATTAATTATTATTGCATTAAATGAGCTATTAAGGTAAGGCTCGCTCGGCGCAGGCCGTGTACATTTTATTTGCAATTATTACTTCGCCGACTCTGCGCCTGCTCACCTCTCCGTGCCTCCTCCCTCCGCCGCCCGTCGTCATGGCAACTCTATTGGAATCACCGAAGAGAAAAGGAAGGAGATGTTGCATTCGGTCGATATCGCGATTCTGCCCCGTATGGGCAAAGTGACCATATGATTGTACGGGAATTCGGCGGCGCGTCGTTTGCCTCACGGTTGAAACATCCCAACCGCGCGCGAATGTGCTCTAAAAACCGGTCAAGTGCGAGTCGGACTCGCACACGAAGGGTTCCGTATCATCGTAAAAGATTTAATACAAAAAATCACGTTTTTTGTATAGGGCTCCCCTTTAATTTGAATAATTTTTTAATCTAACCTATTTGTTGTTATAGCGGCCAAATAAATGTGAAAATTTCAGCAGTATGTGTGTTACAGTTACTGAGATACAACCCTGACAGACGGACGGACGGATGGACGGACGGACAGCGGAGGCTTAATAATAGAGTTCCGTTGGCACCCTTTTGGTACGGAACCCTAAAAATGCGTTCGTCAAGTCAGTTCCTACCGTAGATAAATAGACAGGGGATATGGCACCAAGCGCGCTTACTATTATGGGACACAGTGTTTCCAATTTTTAAAAACTACCAATCCAAATTAAATATACATGCCACATGCCAAAGTAGGTAGTCACAGATGTATTGGAGGGTGTGTGTGGGTGAGAACTGACGTGGCGAATACTATTTTAGAGCACACTCGATCCACACTTTTTATTGTAAAACATGATAGTGCATAACAAAAACAATGTTTTTGTGATGTTTTAATTTTACTTAACAAATAACTTACCATACAGTGAAAGATGATTAAGTTTAGTACAGTTTAGACGTTACATGCAGACACGCACAAAATGTTGCTCCTGTGATCGGCGGCGCTACGCGGTGCGGACTTCAGGGCGGCGGCGGCGGCGGCGGAGGCGGCGGCGACTGGAAGCTCCACAAAGCAAATAGGCTTAGTGCGGAGTTAGCATCGCTCGTGACGTGTTATTCAATAAAATGAAGCAATCAGGCTCGCGTGACTCGCGAGCATTACTTACTCACCGCGCTCCCGCCCTCCTGCCCTCCGCCCGCCGCCACCGCGCGCCGCCACCCGGCTAAACCATCGACAATGGTCTTATTAGGAAACCCTACTGCCACCGCTTACTATTTACGTATTGCTTACTTGCTCAGAATATCCGATACTAGCTTGTCTGCCTCCTTAATACTCCGTATTATCTGAACATAGCAATGACAATACATTTTATTGTTTATTAGGTAATTTAAGAATGAAATATCATTACTTTTATTTAGGAAGTAATTTTTTATTAGTTATCGAAAACAAGTTTGATTAGGCGGCATACGGGCACGCCAAGCCTTCACATAAGAAGGGCCTGCATATGCCCATGGGCATTCGAACGCACACTGCAGCTGCGAAAACAATGCCAGCCGACCAAGTGCTTCTTCACAACATATTTGAAGGTCCCCAGGGAAAAATACCTCTACCGAGAAGGCATTCGATAGTTCACTGGCTCTATGATAAACGATCTAAAATATTGGTTGGTTTGGTATATTTGAGGAGACGGAGGGACGGCGTTGGGATAGCTCCGAAGAGCATACTCAATAGCAGAGATGATACAACACAAAGAAAGACCTTGCATCCCTTCGGAGTTGAAGAGTCTCTACATTCTAGGAAACCTCGTACACACATATATACTCTCACATGGTTTCGAACTAGTATTAAGTGTATGCTGGAATATGCACATCACGAGAACCACTCTACGAAGTTACGAGACCTTCCAGAAATACCAGAAAGTATCATCGAATACCTGTTCATATCCTTGTAACTAATCTTATTTGCGTCCTGCTGGACGCAAATAAGATTAGTTAGGGAATATGAGGGAAGGCGAAAAGGGAGGTTCTAATGTAAATATAAATAAATCGTTCACTTTGATTTAAAACTATAACAATGGTTTTAAATATTTAATTTTGAATTCTTGTACTGTGCCTTGAACGGATCTACCTAAAATTGTTTGGCAGGAGCATCTTAGTATGTTCTATCTATTAGTTTTTGACGTAAATTAGTATAGTTTGACTACCAAAAAAATGTAAATAAATGAAATGACAAAAAACCGCATCGAAAATTTAATCATGCCCGCCCGGGGTGGTACTATGTAATCGCATTGTAATGAAATACGTTCGAAGCGGCAATAAAAAAATGTCCACAATTTTTCTATCCAGTTCAAGGGAAGGGAGGCTGGGTTATCGTGACTGTAGGTATGGTATGGTATTAGCCATCCATATCCAGTTAAATAAATAAAAAAGTATGCGTAGGCTCCTTTGCGTTCATTCAATTAAGCCCATACTCACACAAATCAAATGTTAGATAACGTTTAATTGAAATGTCACTTTAGATGTTTTATTTATTTAAAAAAAAACGTTCCCTAGGGCACCATGATCGCCTTATGTAGTACGTAACTGAATCATTCAAAAATGTATGTTTTACACATTGTTTTCTATCAAATAAACGAAAAACGTAAACGTTTTGATACCTGTCCACCAACAATTAAAACTGTGAGAAATTATGTGGTGATAATCGTGATGGACATGAGCAAGTTTCGCGACATTTATTATACAAAATGCCTGGAGACCATTACCGCTTAATGCGATAACTTGTCACTTCGCGCAATAAGTGACAAGTCGTCGGCTCAGTGCCCTTCACACAGCAATTATAATGCAGCTACGTGTACATTGTGTGTGTGGTGCTACTATAGGATTCATATATAGATAATAATATAGATTATAATATAGATTTATATTCGTTTTTTTAAAAGAGACTGAGATTTCTTTTATACCAACCATACTAAGAGACTGTATGTTTTATGATTACTAAATCCACAGGCCAGACAACTCAATTAACTGTTGACAACCAGATTGTCTGATCTGTGACTTTACCAAATAATTTTAACGGTCCCGACAAGGAAATGATTTCTATATATTAACACTAATACGTAGATTAAGTAATGAGAAAATAAATAGACGTAAATAGGCGGTGCCTCGTTGTTACATGAGGTAAAATATGATGTACTCAGTTTTCTTAAATCTTTTTTAGGGTTGCCAACAGAACCCTATCAATAAGGCTCCGTCCGCCCGTCCGTCCATCCGTCCGTCCGTCAGTCCGCCCGTCTGTCACAGTACTGTATCTCATTAAACGTAATAGGTAGGCAGCTAAAATTACCACCGAGTGTGTATTTATTTGGCCGCTATAGCAAAAAATAAAATACAGCAAAGGCAAAATTTAACAATAATAAATATTGAAGGGAGCCCCTATACAAAAAACGATATTTGGTGGTGTTAAATCTTGTACGATGGTACGGAACTCTTCGTGTGCGAGTCCGACTCGCACTTGACCGGTTTTTTATTGATATGGTCGCAATGTCTTTTGTTAGTTACTTTGTATGTATACAACCAAAGAAAACAACTAACTCGCGGTTAAGTCATAAATAATTTTCTTTAAGTGAAGTTCTGCAAGTTAACTTGTAATAGTTTTTTTCTTAAAACAACTTTTCTCGGGATCCATTACCTTTGACAGGTTCTTCCGGGACGAGCCACCTCGCCGTGCGAACAAACTCGTAGGTCAGGTATTTAACTCGCTCGATAATATGACTACACCATGCATTATGGATCGATGTAATGAATGCGCCAGGAGACCTTCAGAATATACGTCATATAGAGACTTGCTGCAAATTTGTTTGATTTATGACATGAATGTCATCGCTCTAATGTCTTTAAACTGTTCGGGAACATCACGTTTCCACCATTTGTCAGTGCATTAAACATGATTCAACAGTCAACATCAGCTTTGCAACATCGCATTGGATGAAAGCGTAAATGATGGAGCGGCAATGAAATTTTGTCCGTGTTTTCCATCCATCTCAATGTAGCCCGCGTGCTCATAATTTCCTTGTGGCAGTATTGTGGTGGATAAACAGACATACCACAGGGTTAAGATGAGAGATATATTTTACCTTTAATACTAATGAACGATTTTTTTTTTCACTTAAACATAGTTAGAAAAAGAAAAACTAAAAAGAAAAAGAAAAAAAGAATATTTTTTAAGCAAATTCGAAGATATATTACTAATTGTTTAAAAAGACAGACCGGCAATATAGCAAGCCTTACCCCAATTCTACATCCGTGCATACATATATACCATCACGCCTCTTCCCCCCAGGACCAGGCAGAGTTTATCGAGTGCCGCAATAAGCTTCGATCACAGCGCAATTCCTTAGATTCTTCTAATGACTTACATCTCTTCACAAGTGCCATTACTGGTGAGAAACTAAGCTGTACACAATACTTAATGTTTACGGATATACAGTATTAAAACGGGCTTACTTCTTTCCGACGTTTCGTCCACCACGCTGCGGACATCATCAGGATCGCGGCGCGACCTCGAGGACCTCTGACGCGTCGTCCAGTCAGAAGTCAACAGAAGAAGTTTAACACTGTACATATATCCGTAAACATTAAGTATTATGTCGAACAACAGTGAAAATCTAAATAAACATATAAGCTGTACACGTTTTCGTCCTGTAAACTTTTTCATTTAAGCCTGTGAACATATTTTCTTTAATTTTCTATTTATTTTTTGACAATTCTTTTTTATGCTTGCCAAGCTGATTTTGTAAAATTAAAGTTTAGTTATACTTTATTTAAAAATCTAGATTTAAGTGAGTATCTTGCCATGATAACGACAGATAATTAACTTGTTTTGCTTCAATTTTATTAAATGTATTTACGATTCCATGTGTTCCCTGCGTTCCAAAGGAGGATAAACCAATACAAATACAAATGGTTTTAACATTTTTTCATCACTCATTCGCAGCCCTGCTTTCCACATGACCAAACCTAAGTCACAAAATATTCCATAAATAAAATTTTCAAGAAATTTTAATTTTTGAAATTCGGATTTATATTATTATTAAATAAATGTCGCCATTACCATGAGGCTGAAGGCTGAATAGAAGTTAATAGTGCTGAAAGAATAGCCTGTGATATGATATGACCCCTTTGTCCACAATTTTCGTTTGGCTAGCCATTCGGCTAACCGAATTGTTTGTTATTTCCAGGTTAATACCAGCAAATGCCAGCTCACAGCGGCGGGGCGGAGGGGGCGCTGCGGTGGGGGCAAGCGGCGGGTGCGCCTGCGCAGTCACTCCACCGGAACTGAGTTCGTTTTAATGGCGTGAATGAAAACGCTATTATTTTGTAGGGAGCGTGACATTGCCTTGTTTTCTATTAGCTCCGTTACTTGCCCGCAGGGATGGCGCTAAATGAGCACTTTATATATCTTGTGGAACGCTCTGCCTTACCTTATTCTTATTTTGAAAGAAGAAGACGTTCTCAATAGAAAGAAAGTCGGAATTACAAAAATAAACATTCCAAATATTGTAATTTCAAATTAATTAATTTCAAAAACCATTCAATATTTTCCTTTAAAAAATGGTTCTTTTCTTTTTCTCCGTCAGGTATATTCATATATTCGTCAATTTACTATACAGTTCGATTAAACCGAACGAATAAGGCTCGTCGCCTTGTCTGCACGATTAACCCATTGCCCTGAATTTTTTTTAAGGAAAAAAATTAATTTCATTACGCGTTTCCGAAGAAATTAGGTGTCACTCACAGAAATTACTTATTTTAACGTGTCTTCTGTGTCGATCGAGTAAAACAAATCGGAAAGAACGACTATTTTATTTTAATCCTGCAACAACGCGGGAGATAATACTACAACAATAGAATAGAACAATTACTGACGGGTGTCAACGAGAGAAAATCGTCTGGGCTTGGTGTCATAGAGTATGGAAAAAAATATGTCACGTAAAAGTATAATTATTTTAACTACGTTTAATCTGAATGGACTTAACTTTTCCAGCTCTGCTGATGTTTTGAGCAGCCCTGGCCCTCGGCGTCGCTCGGCGTCGTGTCGCGTCGCGCCTGCCCCGCCCGGCGGCGGAGACGGCGCGGCGCGCACTGTCGCGCGTCGGCCGACGGAACTGAACGCTACTTTTTGTACCGAGGAATAGAAGGGAAGTACTCAAATACCACAGAGCTAAGCACCTGTCCCGGGGCAGAGCACTCAAAGCCACAGAATGAATATCAGTTCTATCGGAGCCTCCAATACCATTACTTTAACAGAAGGATAATTGTCATTTTTATCGGGTCTCTTAAAAATATATGGATGTCGAAGGACAAATGGCACTTTCATAGGATATTGTAATGGAAGACAGATAATATTGAAAAGGAGCTAAACTTACTTAGGTTGGATACAATTAAATTTACCCCAACCTAACCCTATACTGAAATATCCTTACCGAACGTGATCAGATTATTTATTTCCAGACTTTTTTCTACTATTATAAGTTTTATTATGTCAGTCAGTCAGTCAGTCAGCGTGTTTGCGTCCACTGCTGGACATACGCCTCTCCAATTTTCCCCAGTCCTCCCGGCTCTCAGCGGTACGGAACCACTGCTTTCCGCCAACGCACTTGATGTCGTCGTCCCACCTGGCGAGTGGTCTTCCCACACTCCGTTTTCCTGTCCATGGCCGCCAGTGTAGGACACGGTTACTCCAACGGTCGTCGTCTCTTCGGCTGACGTGACCAGCCCACTGCCCGGTGTCCAATATCGACTACTTTGGTACGTCGGCTGTTTTATTATACTCATAGGTTATTGCGACACATTTTTTGCTTATGAGCAATCCAGTAAAATAATACAATAGCTTTTATTAACATCTTTACCAATCACGACTCTATCGCACAAGCTTTTCAGACAATCGCGTTTACGACATCTTAACTAATATTGTTGTAGATATCTCGATATAGTGTTCATTAAAATTGAAGCATATATTTTAATAACATAATAATAAGTTTGTGACCTTCTAGAAATATTGTTATATTCGTAAACTTGGATAATACAACTTTCTTACAAAGCACCCGGACGGAGAAGTGGGAAAGGAATTTATAACAATTCAGAAAAAAATATGTCCGCATCTAAAGTTTTCTAGGTCCCGTAATCACTCTCACAAAAGCTAACCCACTCTTTTTATCCAAAGTGTAATGTCAACGCCAAAAAAATCAATTTGTTATAACGCAGTTTGGGCGCTGCGCCGGCGCGGCCTAATGCCGGGTAATTTGATTGCAAAGTGAGCGTGTTTCCTGTCTCCTGCAGCACTGCCATCCTCGTGAATCCAATGTGACCCTTATGCGTATACAGCTAGGGGTCACAAGAATGGAAACTATAACGCGCTTAAATCAGAACGCTTTCGAGTTGTCATTTGCACGGTGTAGTAGATTATTCCTGCTTCTATATCTTGTAGAGTCACATTCAATTCTCGCGCGATGAACAGTAGATGATTGATGTATTTTTCATTTCCAAACCCTCTCATTATTAGCCGAAAACACCGCATACCCGAAAGAATGAGGTGCTACGTCAGCACCCTTTGTTTATGAATATGGCTACATTGAACAGGATGCAAACACCGACTATTTTCCATTGCCGTTTTGCAATGGCTTAAGCCCTGCCAACTAGTAGGGTAAGGGGACCCACAGTTTTACATCGATTTTGAACTATGGAACAGCTCGCATTTGTGTAAAAATGCACATATGCAACTCAGACAGAGAAATAAAGTGGTGCATCAACCGGGCGAGAATCAAAGCTCGAAGCTCCATGAGGGCTTAAGGTGGCCCAACCCGCTCATTTCCCCATACAAAAGGGGAAAGAAGATCACGCCTATATTTCTTGTCAGAGATCCAAAATTTTGCTCAATATAGCTTTATTTGATTAAACTAGATGTCTGATGACCATTGGCATTGTAAAATTGTGTTTGGTTTCCAAGTTATAACGTCCGAAAGTTCGGATTTTTCGCGGGTTTCATACAATTACTTTGGAGGTGGATTACGCAATGATAAAGTAAGAACATCTTAAAAAGATTAGTCATCAGACATAGCTTATTTAATCAAGATTTATAATCTATTTGGTTTTTGTTAGATTTTTGACTACAGCGGTCGTGGTTTACTTTTAGCTATGAGTCGTTTTGAAATTAAAATTTTCGTAAATCTTACCAAATCATACACTATGCACATTGTCTTTTTTGTGGACAGGTTGCATCTTCCTCATAACGGAGCCCGTCTTCTTCTTAGAAACAGAGAAGGTCCCAGAGCGCAACAGCACGGTTTTGTACCGTGCCCGCAAATGAGTTGAGGCCGCCGGGTTGGGCCACCTTAAGTGAAAATTTGTTTTATTATTTAAAAAATAAAGACGAAAAATATTTTACCTGACGTAAGTAGTCTTCAGGAATTGGAATTTCAAAAAGACAAAAATTGTGTTGATGATCTAGCTATATTTGAAATTTACTGCGGTAAATATCTGAAGCTCATAAACACAAAGTTCATATTTTTTTTTAAATTTATGAACACTAAGCACCAGATACGTATGTAATATGCAGACGTCATCAACTGGGCCGAGGAAAACGTTTCATCTCGCAAAAGCCACCACAGTCAGTGAGTTGTATATAGGTAGAGTAGAGGAGTGCAGCAGTAGCGATACCGCCGCGCCGGACAGACGGATGGACGGACGCGTCCGACCGGACAGATTGTTGATTCTAGCCTTTGTTCGTTGGCGAGCAATTTACAGCTGTGAATGGCGGCGGGGACGGTCGCATTGGGGACAAATCGACGTTTTATTGGATCACGTGGTCACAGCCGGGGCCCGCAGCCATTGTGACAGGCCGCGCGCACAATTTGGACTGTCTGATTTGATTTGACGTAAACACGTTAAAATGACATCAAATTCGTCCGCATTTGCTGCAGATAGTTAGCGGTGAGGATAGATGCAGAGATATGGAGTCGCGCGGTCCAGCGTGGGATAAACCGGCTCCGAGCATATTTCACATATTATTTTACAACAAATATGATATGTTATGGGCTCCTAGAAAGTGTGAAAATATTGCTGAAGAGCTAAATACATCCAAAATAGTGTTTTTCTCACGATGTATTTCTTCGCCCTAAGCGTTTGTTCAAAAAAAACTTTCAATATACTCGAAACTAAAAAAAAATTATGTCTTTCGAACGGTAGCTAAAAAATGAGAAACTCTGTAGATCAGAAGATACTGTGTGCTGTGTTTTTTTTATGCGACCTGACATGGATGGCCACACAACTACCGTTATGATATTAGCCCAATACACCACATTCCCGAAGGAATTAGGTGTCATGCCAGGACCTTCCCTTTATGAGCACGGCTAAATTGAACTGGATAGAAAAGACGGACTATTTTTCATTCCCGCTTCGACCATCTTTTCATCCAATGCGATGGTACCATCCCGGGCGGGCTTAAACCCTGCCACCTAGTAGGGGAAGGGGACCTACAGTTTTGCATGGATTCCGAACCATGGAGCAGCTCGCATTCGTGACGAAATGCACTTATTGAACTCGGAAAGAGAAAGAAAGTGGTGCATGTCGAAATTGAACCCAGACCTCTGTACGCTAGGCCAGTCCCCGCGCCACTATGCTAAAAGCCGCTCAAAAGGTGAAAGTAGGTATCGGCTCTTAAAACAATACAAGGAATTTGTCGTTTCTAGTTTAGAGTTCTTTATTTGCTCGATGGTAGAGTTCGTTAAGGTAACATTGTATGTATGGTCGAATCAATGATGAAAAAATCCGTTTTATTTTAATTTAGCCGTGTAATATAACGAACGTCCTAAATAAAACAGACAAAAATACACAAAACAAAATATGTAGATGATCCTGGTGCGGTCGGTGCGTTGCGCCGCACCGTATGCGCGCGCGCACACGGTGCGGCGGCGGCGGCGCGACCGTGCGACGTACAGATGTCTATCGTTAGTGCGCATTACGTATAATTTAGTCGAGACTGGGGCCGGATTTAATGCGAGTTTAAATGATCGCTCACAAAGTCGTAAATGTCTAATTTGGAACAATTTGTCCGAGTGGTACGTGACGACGCCTCCTCCGCCTCCTCCGCGTCCCGCCTCACCGCCGCCCGCCGCGCCGCCCTCCTCGTACCGTGCGCGGGGATAAGTTGCAGTTTTCTTATATTTACAGGCGCCCTTTTTTATATATTTTTTAATTTATTTCATAATTCTTATCGCATAACTGTTAAGTCCAATGTGATCAAAAGGAAATCAGGTACTCATCGTTTTCCGCCTGTCTTTCTGTCTGTCAAAATCCTTTAACTCGGAAACGCGTGAAAGGAATAAGTTAAAATAAATATCAAATTCTTAGATGTATCGGCCATTGGGCCTATAAAATCCAGCTTCTAGGTCAACGCGGCCATAAATATACAGTCATTTACGAACATATAGGGATACCTCCTGTTCAACTAGAATCATGGAATTTGGCAAGGCCTTCCAGCATAATTACAGGAAAAAAACAGAACTTTTCGGAGTTCCCTTTACATTATAAGCGCCTCTTATGTGAGGCCCTGATGATAATTTTACTTAGTCAAACGACCAATAGATGACATTAAATTGTGTGTAAAATATTGTCATGAAACGATGTCAAAGTTAGTTAGAGCAGTGCGCTTAATTTCGTTTATACTCTGATCTGTTTTCCCAAACGCGCCAAAAATCCTTTTAATGAAAAAAGACCAGAAAGTTTGACCTGACCGATATACATTTTCACATATATATAAAAAAAATCTTTTGATAAACGAATTGCGTATCCTTATTCTGTCATTTACTCCCCTACATTCCGCGACCGACCGCGCAATAAAGCGGTACGATCGAAAAGTAATAAGAAATCCGAGCGCAGTTATTGTTTTTATTCATTTCGGCCATTTTGTGTCAATTACTTAGCCTGTTATCGAGCGCAAGCCGCGGCGCAGGACGAGCATTATCGGTCGTCACGGAGACCTCCGCCATTATCCTAACAAAAAACCTATCGCTGCCAGACACTCGGCTATCCGCTCTGGGTAAATAATGATAAAATAAATGAGGACCATCCGGATGTCACGACTTCGTTTCGGCTGCAGACCGAATTAGGGTACGATCAGACGCCATTATCGATGGATGCTGCCTCTCGAAATGTTGAAACCGCAGAGGAGAAAAGAAAGAAGCGCCATGTGGACGTTACTTCGCCGCCGTGTGGACAAATTGTGCATATAATCGTATGGGATGGCGGCGGGGCGTCGAATCCCACGTAGTCCAAACATCATCACCGCTAGCTCTTAAACTCCGTTCGTCAAGTCAGTTGCCACCAATACAAACCCTCCAAAATGTCTGCGACTATGTTTTCATGTGACATGTATATTTAAGTTCGGGTGGTAGTTTTGTAAAATTTAGGGCAGCGAGTTTGATAGTAGGAGCCCTAGATCGCATATCTCCTTCCTTTTCTAATCTGAGGTAGAAATGATATGCTCCCTACCTCCACGAGCGATTCCGTGGCTTGCGGCTAATCAAATCGGATTTAATGTATTTTTCCGGGCGTGCTGTGGACGTGGACGATATTCAAAATCATTACTTTTCAACAGCTTTTTTATAGTATTATATCTTTTTTATTTTTCCGGCATGCCAGACTTGGCCTACGTTGTCTTTTGCATTAAAATAACTTACGCGACAAAATCTATGTCAACCTTCTTTCGCCTTAGAAATAAGACCAAAAACGCATTTGAATAAACGATGGTCGAAGCGGCAATGAAATTTATCCGTGTTTTTCATCCGGTATTGGCCCTGGGTTGGCACCTAGTTCCCCCATCCTATATAACCGAACTTGATGAAACATATTACTTAGGAAAACGTAAGATCATGATAATAGCACTATCACCAAAGTCCTGAAGGAACTAGGTGCCAGGACTTTACCTTTATTCAATTACGCCTAAATATAAATGGATTAAAAGAACGAGAAAATGTTTATTGCCGTTTCCTGTTCTAACCTAACCTAACATGTAAGGAGCAAGACACAATTTTGCATGTGTTTCAAAGAAAGAAATGACTGATTCACGATAAAATGGAATATTTAAATCTCAGCAAAGGCTGAGTAACTTGAACATAATAAGTACAAATCAGTTAAGGCTAATTACGAATTTATCGCCTTTGCCCTTGGGGCTTGGAGCTCAGACGCCCAAATGTTTACATAAAACCTGGGAAAACTGCTCATTTGGGCGTCTGGGCACCAACGTGCACGCAGTTTCCTCAGGCAGAACATCAGCTTGGCAATTCACCGGAAGAATGCCGCCTCTCTCATTGGGATTATGTCCAATAGACCAATATTTTTATTTGTATCTAACATGTCTGGATCTTAAATTGTAATACGTATACAGTAACATGAAATTTTCATTAAATCTAGAAAGAGTTTTGTTTAGGTTTATAAAAAAGACGAAAACTTACTACTCATTTTTCTAGCTCGCTTTGCTGTAGAGGTCGATTTCGCTAACTTATGTGTTCGTGTGTAGAAAAATATGTTCAATATTTTTTTTAATGTCTTATTTCTACAGTTTTTTTTTATGTTTAGTGCACACCTCAATTGGTTTTATTATATTGTGTAAGTTATCGAAATCAACGATCGAAGTGATTTACTGAAAGGTGATACTCGTAATAAGTCTACGTTAGGTGTGGTCGGCTGGTATTAGCTACCATGTCCATACATAAAACAATCATGAGCGCTAGTGTGGAAGTTTTCTACATTCATAAATATAGCACCGAAGATGTACAATTTGGTCAGATTAGATGCGAGCGAATTCCGACATCAATCGATCCTCAAAATCGTTTATCAGACAGCACGGTGTGAGCAAATCGACGTAATGGCGATTTGCGAACAAATTGGCGCAGATGGGACGTGCGGCTGTTTAGCGCTCGCTTCTTCAATTGGAAATCAAAACAACGGCGGTTAGACGTTCGTAACCGACCTCCATCGCTTCTTCACACTGAACACCGATCCAGAACTTTCTGCCTTGCATCCTTCGATTTACGGTTCAATCTCCATCGCCGCATCCGGCTCTACTCGATCTGAACTTTACGTAGCTCGCTGTGGGTGTAAAATGCAAACTGCGCGCCACGTATACTCTCAATGCAATGAAAGCTCAACAATCTTGTGCATTTACGAGAAAGGAATGGTATGTACATAATGGTTTGGATTATATTGAATTATAGCGAGCGTGAAAATGGTTCGGTAATGTGTCGGCAGAATCTCGTGAGTGAGGAGAGAGGCGTGGGATCAAGCGCACTTTCAAATGTCCTGCATAAGTGTTTAAATTTTCAGGTAACTGTAGAACCTGAGAAGGCAACTTGGCAAAGGCTCGTAGCTCAGGTACACGGGCTTTGCTTTACTTGCCAAATGTCATGGGCTTAATGCCCGGTCCGTTCATGCGCCCCTTTCTTTCTTTCTCTGAGTTCGATAAAATCATTTCATCACGAATGCAAGTCGCCTTTAACGCCTAGATAGAGTTAAGAGCACCGGGTTGTAATCATTCCTTTGATTAAAGATTATGGCTGAAGAGGTAATGTAAAATTGTCTGTGTTCCATATAGTTCAGTATACCCGTGCCATATAGCCCTGGTTAGTCATACCATTGAATAAAGAATATGGCCGAAGCGCCAATGTAAAATTGTCTATTTTTTCCATCCAATTCAGTGTACCCGTCACATATGAAGTGTATAGGTAGGTACTTGCCGTATCAACTAGTTGCCGCTGGTGTCGCTTAGCCATGAATTTCAATACGAATCCCTCATGATTAACTGCTTAAAAGTTAGCTTATTTTGTACGTAACTGTAATATGCACGGATCGGGGAGACATTAGCTCCGCGCTGTCTAGAGTCGTGCGTACTGTACGCACAGAGTTACTAATTCCATTCGATACAATCTTAACACGATTCCGAATCATCCAAATTGCAGCCGCAATGACATTAACGTCTTTTAAAATGTCGTTAGTGACGGTCACTTGCGCGCGAGACACGCTCTCCCCGCGCCGCGCCAACCGCGTCACCCGCGACACCAGCGCCACCGGAGACGAGCGCACACGAATTAAAACTAATAAGTGCGCTGGTAATGCGAGCGCTAATGTCTCGTCTTATCTCGATAATTAAAAAGCTATTTGGCACAAGAGCGGATTGGGAAAGCGGGCGGGCGGCGCTGGCGGTTCCGGTCGCACGCTGAACCTTTCAGGTGAACTGTTTTTGGGTTCAAGGAAAGTTCAACTGCACTAAGTTAAAGCCATATGTGCGTGTGTCGACATCGGATACCAAAAGTGATGGGACATCGGTGTTGATGAAGCAATAGGCAGGCTATATTTCAGTAAATCTACTTTTTCGTGCTAAGCAGGTACGTCGCTTATTACAAGTAATGTGATATCTTTGTATGTGTAGCAAAGTGTAGCAGCAAAACATACCATTCGCGGGTATTGCATCTACCAATTTCATATACCCTTAATTTGGAATTCTCCGACAGTCCCTCCTCCCGTCACCAATGGCTCGCACTAACACAGTGTTTAAGAATATACTTATAAATTATATTTATTTAACGCTTCATCTGCGTCGGCCTTTTATGTTGGCCGGTCGGGTGCTTCTTTACACCGTGTTTGAAGAACCCCATATTGTACTTTTGGGATAAATATATCTGCATTCTACAGTGTGCCGATAAAGGATCTTAAGGATCAGTTGTTTCAATTTTGTTATTATCGACTGTGAATGGTATTCCCAATCTAATCCGCGTTGAGCGACGGCAGACACTTATTAGAAAGACGTTTACTTTGATTTCGGTGAAACAATTTCCCCAATGTAAGTGTGATCGAGGTTAGTTTAAGATGCACTTACGTATAAACAGTTAATTTATAAAACTTTATTCGAAAAACAATAAAGATTTTTCTAAAGCGTTTATTCCTCAACACTGGATCGCTGCACGATGAAACTTCGCACTCAGTTACAGCAATTTATGGCCATAAAGATAGGATTTTAATACAATGTGCTACGCGCACCAAGCAAAGATGGCGGCGGGCTCAGTGGCTGGGAATACAAAGAGGCTACTTTGTAAAAGTTGTTATTCAAAAATGTTACTCTTAATGATACTGTTAATGAAATTCAAACAATATCGAGATATTTTTTAAATCCACCGACAAGCTGCAAATTTTTCGATAGACTATGTAAACTTTTCCTACTCTAAATATTATTATTTTCATTTGACGTAAAACGACATGGGGATTTTAATTAGATTTGGAAAACTTGAATAGATAAAAACCACTTTGTATACTAGTATAACTTGAAATGCATTTCTTATTATACATCCACCTTCCACATTACAAACCGAATATACCGTATTCCCGTAGGAATTAGGTGCGTTCCCTACTTACTAGGTGGTGGGTTATTTGAATTGTCTGTGTTTTTCATTATGACCTAGTTCTTTCGGGAATGGTGTCTTAGAAAATATTAGTTATAACAAGTAATTTTTTTACTAGCCATCCTTGTCAAGTCATAAAAACCTATTGCTCTCTACTATACAATCGCCGTTATAACCAGACATGCGTGACTAGCACTAAGTACTAACTTAAAAAAATGGCTAGGGACTAACCTAAAAACCTTTTTGTAGTTTAAGTGAGGCATACGGCATATGCCAGGCTCTCACCTAATAGTTGCGCGACGGCGTTTTCACAGGGGCTGCGAGAACTATTATGGCTGGCCAGCTGCTGAATTTTGGGTTTGGTGATTGTGTTGAATTCTAGAAAAAATACCTTGGCTTCGGTATGCATTCCACAGTTTATAATTATAATGTTAATAAAAGTTGCCCGAAAGCTTCGTGTGATCGAGGCATTAAGGTCGTGCCTGTGCATCCGCTCGGGACAATTGGGTTAGGGACGACAAGCATTTAATGTTGTTTATCAGATGCGCTTGCGTCGATCCGCGCCGCTGCCACCGCCGCCGCCCGTTGGAAGGGCTGCAGGCCTATTGCTGGAATCACGTAATAAGGAATCAGGAATCCGAAATTTAGAAAACTGCTTGCATTTAATTTAAGGCTTTGGGAGCGGTTATTTCGACGGAAAATCTTGAATAATTAAAAATCTATGCTCCTAAATATTTCCGTCAAGAAGATCGCTTTGAAAACCGCTATAATACCGGTTTTCGGGACTCAGGAGTCCCGATTCCTGATTACGGAATTCCAGGAATAGGCCTGCCGGTAACGACTCACAGCCGTATTCCGGGATTAAAAACCTTGAATGTTTTCACATAAAAATATACAAGTTAGAATGTAATGATAGATTGGAATAATGCTTTGAATTGTTGTGACAGGCAAAAGGAATGAGTAACCATAGATATGCAGACAATGTCGTCTTATTATTCTCAGAAAGCCCGGACAACCTGGGAACCATGATTCAAAACTTAGCATTGCTTCTGGAAAAGTCGGACTAGAAAGGATCCTAGACAAAACACAGCTTATAACAAAATGCTCAATGTTGAGACACCACGTTGAAGGTACCGCTGTGCTGATTGTAAGAACATTTCCGAAGTCAACTACTGAAATAGGTTTAAGAACTTATTAATTATATTATTTTTCCGAATTTGAATATTTTAACAGTAGCATATATTGACACGATTTTACATCGGTGATGTTGACCAAAAATATTGGCCAAATTTATTAATGCGTAATAAAGATTTTTTGGTGGCCAGTATGGTAATTATCAAAGACAATATGCCTCATACACAATCGTTTATTTAATTGTATTTAATGAAAGGAATTCAACAGAAGAAGGTATTTCCACGAAATAATCATTATTTATACAAAAATACTATCCTATAATATAGTAATTTGTCCAAAAAAATTTCAAATTTTTTTTGAAAGAGTTAATTTTATATCAGTGGAATCCGATTTAAATACTTTATAATTATTTAATTATTATTCAGAATCGGATCACTAGTTCCAGAGATTACCTAACACAAACATACTTACAAACAGACAACTTCATCTCTTCATAATTTTAGTTTAGATTTGTGAATTTCATTTGAGTTAAAACCAATTGGCATACATAGCCTAGCCCTGTCGCATTGACTCAGCGGACGAGTGGCGGCACGACGTATGATTTGGAGACATCTTGTGGTCTCTCAATATTAATTATGAAGTGTGGCTCCGAATTGATCCGAAACTAATAATATACTGCGAAGGCGTTGCCTCCCCCGCCCTTCCGCTCCACCGCAGGACTGTTCGCCGCCCGCCCTACGCATTTGCGGTTTGGAGTTCTGTTTTATCTTATGGAGTTACTATGTTATTTAGTACTGGCCGCTCGGACCGGACGTCCAACGGGAATGTTTTTTTAGTACTTATTTGCACGGATATCTTGTGGTGTCGCCTCATATTAATTGGGAGGCTTGTAGAGGGACCGAGAAGAATTACATGCATGCATGATTACATTATTTTATTTATTGTATGTTCTCGAGGGAAGTGTAGTGGTGGCAGGTATAGTAATGTCTTTTAATTTAATCATACCATTGTAATGTGTACCTGCTTTCTGTTTATTCTCCATATGAAATTAAAAAATAATAATATTATGTCTTCCTATAGAACCAATACGGTAAAACTAACTAAATAAGTAAATAAGTAAATAAATAAATAAATAAGTAAATAAATAAGAAAAACAGCTAATCTGGTTGTATGTAGCTCGTGTGTCCCGCGCCGCCGTCTCTATGCGGATCGGGTGGCGCGGCTTGCGTTTTTCTTATTTATTTACTTATTTATTTATTTATTTACTTATTGAGTTAGTTTTACCGTATTGGTTATGTAGGAAGACATAATATTAATAACAACGATTGTTGTTTTTGAGTTTGTTGTAGAGACAGCACCATAACCAAAAATAATAATAATAGCTAATATAGGTTATACTTAATGAAAGTAAAACAGTTTGTCTCTTAATATCTGTTAACCCTTACGCTGCCAGGTGTGGCAAATCAGTTTTTCAACGGCATGCTGACACCGGACAACCGTTAATATTAACAGACATGAATGGACTTGAATCACAAGCACATAAAACATACAGTGTTTTTGTCCAGTGCATAAAAACTTACTTGTTACTATTACTCGTTTGAAACTTAAGCTTTGCACCTTTTTTACTAGTGGCTCTCTGAATTGTAAACTAACGAGTCTGTCTTTTTTAATAATTGACATTATTTTTAAATTTACAAAATTTTGATTAAGAAAAATGGCATGTTGAAAAAAATCTATATAAACATCGAGCCTGTTTGAAAAAGTTCTAGAGAATCGGTTGAGAAATTCGACATATAGAGAATAACAACCGGACGGACATACCGCATATAAACATTTTTCAAAATTATTTTGCCATTTAGAAATATTTTCAAAAACTGCCCCGACTAAAAGATTCTATAAAAATATCGAACCTGCTCACAAAATTCAATTGCTTCAAATTTCAAATTCAAAAGCATTTTTGCCCAATTTTCAAACACTACGCTCGTTCAAATAATTCTTATCTACTCGTCCAATATGAGACGAGTGTTTAATTTTATTTATTTAAAGCCGCACATATTATCAAATTAATATCTTTATATTGTCTTTTTTTTGTTTAAATATATCAATAATAATATAATAACAATATATATAAATACACTCTATAATCTTTATATGAATACTTATATATTTAGTGGTTACATATACGAATACATCGCAGTCTTAATGTTTTCTGCATGTGATCGCAGGTTTTTTATTCAGTGCACAAAAAAATACATAGACACCTAGGTACTTTGTCAGCTATTTAAATACCATATTTTTGAACTCTGTGGCATCTGGTGTTGTGTAATGACTTTTTGTGTATTTTATTTTGTTGCTATGCTTGTTTTTGTGTCATTACATGTTAAGATGCTCTAGATAAAAAAAGAACTCGCTCAGAAACCTCGCTGGTTTAAATAACATATTTTTTCCGTCCACAACTATGAAATACACAGTTACATTTAAATGCCATTGCCAAACATTTTTTTGCGACAAAGAACAAAAGAAAAAGTAACGCTCAGTGTAAATTACTTATAACTAACGAAGTGGCTAATACAATAATTAAAATTAATATAATTTATAGCATAAAGTATTATTAAGTATTATCTGGTGTAATAAGCCCTCGTCAAGCCAATATGAATGCAAGTAAATGAATTAATAAAAATAGTCAAGTAATACAAATTAATAGTTTTTTTACTGTGTATTGTTTCTCAAAGAAAACATGTGTTGCATGAGGTAATCTATATATTTCTATCCCTAATTTTTATGTCGATGTGAAATTTCAAATTAAAAGATTTCTCTCTAGCTCCAATATTATGACGTGATGCAAAATACTAACATTTTAAGGGTGTTAAAACAGGTTAAGATAAATTAACTTCATTATTAAATTTAATTATGGGCATTATTATTTTATTTAATGCACGAGTAAATTGTTCATTGCTATAATCTAAACGATTCTTTCGTTTTAATTATTATTATCTTCGCACATTTGTTCATTACTCCGCACACGTTCATTCTCTCTCACCTGTGCCGACTCCTCCGACTAAAATGTTGCCATTTATTACCTTCTTAATAGACGTTAAGGGGAAATTAGCGGATAACGTTCGCATTTAATGGAGCTCTCCGGGGGAATGCACCCATTCACGATCGTTTTGAAAGACGTCGAACGGTCACCCATCTGATCTAATTTGAGGAGACTGGCCGACGAAATTGATTCCAAGTTAAATAAATTTAAACCTCTTTGTCCGGGCATCAACAAAAACAAATCGAGTTATTGACACAAAATGCTCACAAAAAAGCCGTCGCTCGTCACGGGCGGCGGACGGACGGACGGACGCTGCGGCGCGTCGTGAAATCGCTCATGATGCCGGCTCCGTCCGCGTTACATTTTTTATCGGAATGAGAATGGACTTTGTTGATTTTCGGTGGGATCGTGATCGCTATGTAAACGTCACGCCGGCAACGGAATCGATTCGTTTCGCAGCATCCTAGCGCTGGCGGCGGAGGCGCGGTGCAGCGCAGCGCGGCGACGGCGGCGGCGGCGGCGCCGCGGCAGAGCTTGCTAGCCGCCTCTCCCCCGCTTTATCCCTGCGTCCTGACACTGGCAGTGTTCGCGCAGACTGCTCCGTGATATTCAGTGCAAGGAGCAAGAAATAGCGTTTTACAGAATAGCGGCGAACAAAATGCCAGTTCCTACAAATCGCCTACAACTAAGTTATTTGAATTTCGTATGGATTGACAATTAAGTCAGTTTTTAATGATTTTAGATAATAATTGCTTGGTTTAGCGCATTTGCATTGCGAAATTGGAAGGATTGTAGTTTGTCTAATGTCAATGAGACGTTCATCTTTGCACTTTGTTCGTTTTCCCGTCCAGGCTGGAGCGTTGCTCTAAGCCGTTCCGCCTGATTCCTTCCTATAACGGAAAGTAAAGGACGGAATGGAACCGTCTTTGCCCAAACAAACCCATCCATTTTTCGCTCTCATTGCCGCTTGTCCCTGTCTTTGAACCATGAAAACGTTAACAAACGCCTGTGCCATCGACACTTCATACGCACATATTCGTAACACGAACAAACACCTCCTTCTAGAATTTGACGCACCCTCCCGGTGGTGGTGACAAAATTATCTTAAACAAACGTCAAATTATTAGGATTAAATTTATTTGTGCTTCCACAAACGGACAAAATTTATTCTTTGTCGAGATTTGTCTATGGTGTGGGTTTATTTTGACAACCTCCACTCGACATAACATTATTTATGCTACCGGTTGGCGACAAGTGTCCCGCACACAAGATAAAGCCTACGCACGTAAGTTTGTCGGCTGGATAAAATTATTTGTGCTCCCGCTGCAGGAATCAAAGATCCTGAGTCTCGCAAATTTTTGTTGATGAAATGATTCCGGAGCATAGTTTTTTTAATTAATCAAGGTAAAAATCGAGTTTTCTAGACTCAGGATTTCTTATTCCTGATTACGGAACTGCAAAAAGAAGCCTGCTGACCTATGGGGCTAATCTTGTTATTCTCATTCGCAGGTGATTCACGGTGAATACTAACTTATAAACTTAATCGCGAGTAAGGTATTCTTACTCGTCACCCTAATATTTGCACTTTCTACATAATAATTATAATTAGAGTACGAGGACAAAGCATAAAACAATAAGCGACGACGGCATCCAAATATAGAAGCTTCTATGCATAATTGCGATTGCCCAGGGGCGCAACGCCTCGGTGTTCGATCATCGAAGTTAAGCAACACTGAGTGCCATTCGGTTCTGTGTGAATCATAGTTCGATTATTGTTCACGTGTGGTTATCCATCCATTAGCCATCCATGTCAGGTTGCATAAAAAAGACGAGAGTTAACTTCTTAATGTGACATATGTTTTAAACGAAAGTGGGGCTAATACTTGTTTAACCATTTAGACCCGTCTTCACCACCAGAGCGCTATCCAAGAATCGTGCCTAGACGGCATTGAACTCATCTGGTCGATGGCCTACCTTGTCGAACTGAAAAAAACTGTTTTTCTTAAAGTTCCGTTATTACTAAGAACGCTTACCGTTTCTTTAATATGGATAAACGTTTTACGTAACGCCGAGGGCGAAGAAAATATTTTTCGATATTGTATTGTTGCGAAAGAGTGACGAAATTAATTAACAGAGCAGAAATGAGTTGAATTTTCGCGCCCGCCCAGGAGAACGTATCACGACCACATTTATGTAACACTTCGTAAATTTGTCCGTAACACCTGAACGATTACCATGGTATATTAATTTCACTTGGCCAAATAAAACATCGTTTGAAATTATAATTTATTTATCAAATTTTTTCGTAGAATACCCTGATGAGCACGTCTAACCGATACACTTTTGTGGATTTTAGATTCAATAAGCTATTGACAAAAGCTCAAGAGGTGCCATGTGCAGGGCGTGTATTCTTGGCATTCAGTCATTGCGGATTCAGTAGAGTTAACAGTAATGTCAAAGTAAATTCTTCTTCTGTTAACTCTACTGAATCCGCAATGACTGAATGCCAAGAATACACGTCCAGGAGGTGTGTGTGTGTGTGGTGGGGGGGAGGGCTGGGCGGTGGCTGCGCACGCGCACCACCCGCCTCCGCAGCTCCGTTGGCCGCGCGCCGGGCTCCTCCCCCTCGCACCGCCGCCCCCCACCCCGCACCCACCGCCGCCGCCGCCGCGTGCGGCCCGAGGTTACTCCGAGTCAGGTCAGCGACCACGGCGGCAGCCGGCTGTCACACATCCAACCAAACAGGTGCATCGTTTCTGTTCTTCATGTAAAGTGGACTGTAACGAACAAAAAACATATTTAGTTTAAGGTGAAAGTGCTGAATACATGGACTTTTGCGACCCCTGCCAACACTCTATTCGAGTCAACGATTAAATTCGTAAGTATGCTCAACTTTTAGTCTGTACACCCTGATTTTAGTTGAGGATTATTTGGTTCTAGATGTTGGACAGAATGTAGGAACTTTATTGTTTTAAGGCTGCTCTCAATTGCTTATGCTCTTTTTTTTCTGTAAGTTCTACCATTTAAAGGGAT
Organism: Incurvaria masculella; assembly: GCA_946894095.1. Classification (NCBI taxonomy): domain Eukaryota; kingdom Metazoa; phylum Arthropoda; class Insecta; order Lepidoptera; family Incurvariidae; genus Incurvaria; species Incurvaria masculella. The sequence goes on along the minus strand of OX335645.2, from coordinate 24,217,497 downwards.
AGTTTTATTTGTATTTTGACTCCCTTTGAAGTTTTTTGTCCGTTCTTATTCATCCGTGGTAAGTGAACCGTCCTTAAAGAATTATATACGAATCCAAGAGTTTGTGTATCTACACCTGATGTAGAAAATTAAAAGGAATAAAATGCACCAATAGAAGAGTACCTACCCAAGCAATCATTGTAATGTGTGCCCTAATATTTGTAATACTTTAAAATAAAATATTTTCCGTCCGTTTTCTTTCTTTTCCAACTATGTATTTAAATTATTTTTAAGCGTAATAAGAAATTTAAGAAGAAATAAATAACTGAAATTCAAGTTTTACAGGTCTTTCTCATAGTAACTTATCAAAAAAATAAATAACCGGACGGACATATGTCCTATAAATGTATTCCTATAATATGAAAATTTTCAGGAAAATCATCTCTAAATAACACTAGCAAAATACACGCACCATTCTATGAAACTTGATTACCTCGTTATCATCTTGTTAATTTTAAAACGACCACCAATGAAAATTAATAATTTAACGTTGGCGAATGTTCATGGACACCTTTTCTTCGTTTGGTTTCAGTCGTTAATGATATTTCGTTGTGATTATACATCAGTGGGTGGTCAAATGAATAACACTCGGCGAAGGAAAGTTAGGTTCGTAAAATCGTGGTGTCCGGCGGCGCGGCGCGGCGGCGCGGCGGCGGCTCGGCTCGCGTGGGTAAACCGCACATTAATCACACCTAGTTGGGACAGCTTTATTTGACAGTTCCTACTAAAATTAATGTTATCATCACGCATAGTGGAGTGGCCAGCTGATTTGCATAATTAAGTAATGCTTATGGCTCTATCGAGGGAAGGCTGCGCGGGGAGGCGGGCGGTGGGGGCGCACCAAACCCATTTACGTCGTGGCGTTAGATTATAATTTTCATGACCATGGACATGTGGTCCGGTGAATGCCAGGATTTTGGAAAATTATCTAATTTATAATTTTTATATTAGTCATGTACCTGATTTACCCCTGATTTCACCACCTCCAGCTACCTGAAATCCGATAGTTAACTTTCAGTTACATTGCATTTTTGTATGATGTAACCGAAAGATAACTTTGGGATTTTTGTAACTGGAGGTGGTGGAACCGGGCGTTAATAAAAGTATTTCAAACGAGGTGATAAATATTTTGAACTGTTTATTTTCTGTTTTTTGTAATCGACACATAAACCAGGATTTAAAACGTAATATTTTTTTATAATGTATTTTATAAAATAATAACATTTCGGCATAATATAAAAAAAGCTTAGTTGCAAGAAACAAACGTATTTTCCATATACTTTTAATATTTGTTCAAGTTGACGTTGAAGTAAAACTTAAGTCCGACGGAATACATTTTGTTTGTATTGGAGCCCAGTTGTGCGAAGTCTCGGGTTTGGATCTTTACGTAAATTAAGCAAAATCAAAACATGAGTGAGAAAAGCGCGGTTAGGTTATGGATGGGTGACCGTTCGACCGGTGAGGCTGGCTGTGGCACGTAAAATTGTTGATTCCATTCCTTGCTTACTAGGGGGTATAGTCAATCCCGCCCTAGTCTGTTTGCTGAATCAAATCCGTATAATACGAGGAAGGTCCTGCCATGGCACTTATTTCTCAAGTAGTGTATTGTGTGTGACTAATATCGTGAGTGATAATAGTTCATACATGCCTCCTTATTATAAACACCCAACTATGGACTAAAAGAAGTACATTTTTTTTTTCATGAATGAAATAACTAAAATTTGAATCCAGACCAATTTGTTCATTCATTAAAAATAATTGCGATACATAAACGATACGAATAATGCTATTTTTTATTTTAACTTCCAGAAAAGTTCCCCAAGGTTTCGAGGACATTACAAAAACATTTGTATGACACAATCAGACACACAATCAGACTGTGAAACTAACGAGCTTTGGATTACATGTACACTCACTAAAAGTTTTTAGTGATTCGAATCTGCGAGCTTTGGATTAAATGTCCACTGCTCTACCGCCGAGCTATCCAGATTATTAAGTCAGCCAACGAATTTCTAGATTATATTCGAATCGACTTAGCGATTGCTTTCCCCATCGATTGCTAGATGGCGTTTAATCGCGTTTAATCCTGCGCTTAGGCATTTTTGAGAGTAATGATTAAGATAATTCCTCTTTAGATACTCGTGTCATATCATATTGAAGATAGTCGAAGTGCCAATGTATTTTTTTTTCCATCCAGTTCAATGTAGAAGTGCTCATAGAGGGACGTTCCTGACATGGAACCTAATTGATTTGGGAATGCGGTGTATTGGACTAATACCATGACGGTGGATTTTTTTTTATACAATCTGACATGGATGGCTAATGCCACACAACTTGGTGCCATGCCAGGACCTTCCCTTTATGAGCACAGCTACATTGAACTGGATGGAAACTGGGGAAGGGGACCTACAGTTTTACATGGATTCCGAACCATGGAGCAGCTCGCATTTTTGACGAAAAACACTTCTCTAACTCATAATGAGAAAGAAAGTGGTGCATTGACGGGGCGAGGATTTAAACCCAGACCTCTGGTATGCTAGTCTAATCCCCGCGCCACTAGGCTACGAGCCGCTCGCTAGCCATTCATGTCTTGTCCCATAAAAAATACGATACGTGAAACCAGACAAAACAAACCTTCACCGAAAGCGCGTAGCCCCTTGGCTCTATTCCTCTCTATAGCCAGTTATCAAACCGAGATAACATTAAATGCAAACATATTTATAATTAAAAAGCATTAATCCATGTTATTAATTAATGGATTTAAATTTTATGAAACATTTAATCAGGATTTATTAATGAGCGTCTCCGACTGAGTGCGCTCTTACCTTGTTACTAATATGCTAATATGTCTACTTAGCTGGCACGTGATAAGCGCACCGAACGAAACATTGAGTTTCTTTTTACTAATTTTAAAAGAAATATAAGAAATCGGTGATAATTTGACGATTTTAGATTCAAGGATTTAAATAAAAAAAACGCTCGTTTTCACGCGCAAATTAATCTATTTATTTGATTCTGGTGTTATTCGGTTTTGAAATTTATTTTTCAGTACCCAGTTTTCTCTACTCGATTCCTGCTAATGTTTTAAATGCGAAATAATTTCTTGGTGTGTTCTTCTTTCACACAGCCACGGAACCGTAATTGTGTTGCATAGAGATCGTTTATGGGACGGAAAAAGACATAAGATTCTTTTCCCGAACAAAATAATACAACTGCTACCGGTTTTCTCTACTAAAAGATTCCTCAAGGAAGGAAGATTTCCAAAGGAAGGAGAAGTGGCATGCGGTCGATATCGTGTCTCCGCTGTATGGTCAAAATAACCATATAATTGTATGGGAATCCCGCGGCGCGCCGTATACCACACAGTCGAAAAATCGCCACTGCGCGCGATTGGGCTCTAAAATTGCGTTCGTTATGTCAGTTCCCACACACACAAACCCTCCAATACGTCTGCGACTAAGTTTTCACGTGGCATGTACTTTTAAGTTGGATTAGTCGTTTCTGAAAATTGGAGACAGCGGGTCCCGGACAGTAGGCGTTTGTTGCCACATCTCTTCCATTTTTATCTATTTTTATTTATTTATTTATTTCTTCTCAAAACATGTCCTCAAAAGTACATACAATGCAAAAAAAAATGTTTTTAACATACCTATATCTAAAATTCACATATATTGAACAAGTTAACTTGTATGTATTACAGTAAGACTGCTGCCTACAGAAGAATACATTCTGAGTAGTTGGCAGCTGATTTCGTCATTTGACAACTGTGTTGCTTTTTGTCTATCTAGAGTTTATACATTTATAAGAGGCCGCGGGTTATTTGGAGTGTGGCTCTAGCAATACCTCGGTATTACTGTAAGCGGTGGAAGTCAGGTTTTGCAAGTGTCGTTAGGTAGTACGGGCGACCCAGAAGCGTTAGCCGGCAGTGTCGGTGACGATGCGATGCGGCCGGCGGCGGCGCGACCGAGGCAGCGCTACAGCTCGCCGACGCGACGCGGCGCCGCCCTATCTGTCCATTAGGGTCGGCCTCGATAGCTCGCTCGTAATAAATTTACAAATTGACTTATCACATGCGCGTCATAATAACCGATTTGTCTCCGAGCAGCGGCGTGCTCCCCTCTCCCCACCTCGTCCCTCACCCCGCCGCCCCCGCACGGTCACAATACACCGGGAACAGTGCGTCATCGTCACTGCGATCGTGAGTGTATTTCGTCACGAATGCGGGCTGTTCCATGGTTCGGAATACATGTTCCATGCTCCCACCCCCCAACCCCTCCCCCCCGGCCGTGTTGGTACTATTGCATTGGATGGGCACTATGGTCGAAGCTGCAATGAAAAATTGTCCATCTAGCCGTGCTCATAAAGGGAAGGTTGATTCTGGTATGGAAACGAATGACTTCGGGAATGCGGTGTGCTGATCTTAAATTGATCCCAAAAAATCTTAAAACGATCACTTGTATTTCGCTGGTTGTAATTGTCCGGACGTACAAAACCAGTTAGTAAGAACGGTTAATTAGTGTGTGCATGTCGTTTCGGCACTAAGACAAGTTACCATACTGTTCCGTCGCCTGTACTGTGCTATCGCCGCTGCTCCTTGATTTATGAAACGGCTCTCGAGCACTCGGCCACGCTCGCGCTCTATTCGCTAAATACGGAACGAAGCGAGCGCGCGAGGAGAGTTCGCATATACATATATACATATTATAAGGTTGACCGATGGGAAAACTAAAAATGTTGGCATGGTTTCAAAAAGTTAGGATTTTGGGAATACTCTCTGGATGGGAGAAATAAACCTCATACGTTAATCCCCCGAGGGGTTGGCGAAAATGAAAATGAAATAATTAAGTGTAGTTATACATTCACAAATATATTACTCATCTGAATGCTACCTGCACAGAAGTCATGCATACACATAGAAATTACATCTATTACTGGTATTATTAATGTTGAGGATGTGTAGGCATGTAACCGAACGCGTTATTTTTGGTTATCTCCTGCAATACAAACATAGTTTAGTTTAGGAGATAACATATATCATGTAAAACATTGTACTTTTATTAATAAATAAATAAATAAATTAATTAATTAATTATATGTTCTTGTGAAAATTCAAATTATCGGAAATATTAAAAGAATCTATTAAGTGAATCTAAAATGGCATACATTGATAATTTATTGTGAATGTCTGCTTATTTTTTTTTATTTGGCATGCGATTGCACTGAATCCACCAATTTTTATTCTCGACAAATACTCTAATTAAAGTTATCAAATTAAAAGTTCAGTCTAATAATTTATTCTGCTCTTAATAAATTAATGGATAAATGAAATGTTGTATTTTGACAGGACTCTGGGCATAATATGAAGTATCGCGACAATCCCGACAAATCCCTGTGATCTGGCAACGCGAATACATTTATACCATGGTCCGCGATTGTACATTTGTTTTCTATAATATTTCACTTCTCTCAATAGGTTATTTTGAGAGAAGTTATTTTAATACAATCTGAGCCAAACTATGCTCAGGTTATGTCACTTAGCTCCTAGTGAGGTTTATTCCTTTATTTGTTTTTTGGGCTCTGTCCAGTGTGGACAATTTGCCAGTTTCAAGTTTCACTTCTTGATTCTTGAATTCTTGAATTGAAGTAATTTATTCTGGTCCTTTCATAATTATCACAAAACAAACTTTTGGCATTGAAACTTTATTGATTGACGGTTTGATGAGATAATGGGTGAAAATAATTGAGTGAATTTAATGAATGCCAAAAAAAATTTTTTTTTTTAATCTCGCAAACACTTTTGCTAAAGATTTAATTATAAATCAAGAATAAAAAGTTTAAAAAGAACATAAATGCTACTGAGCAAATAAGAGTAAAATACAGTGAGGTTTATTATTTGCCCATTTCAGCACTTAGGCAATCCTTTTACTAATGTCATATGAATCGTGCACAACAATAAAAACCGATTCGATTTTGTAAACGAAAGTGGCATGCGAAACTTTGTTCCGGTAATGAGTTTATTTTTCCGCTTGAATAATGATTATTGTGAAGCGCGCCGGGGGTCCAACGGATCGTCGAAAGGAGAACAGTCCCTGACAATTTGTATCTTCACGCCTGTTAGCGACATCAAAACGTTTTCGTATTATTTATGTTGTTGGCAATATATTTTCTGGACTTTTCATTTCGTTCCGGGAGGACTGAGAGAAAATTGGAGAGGCGTATGTCCAGCTGTGGACGCAAACACGAGGACTGACTGAAATATATTTTATGCTAAAACAACCTATGCGAGTGAAAGTAAGTCATCGTGTATGTTTTTTTGTTGATCTGGTATGGATGAAATACCACACCTACTCTCATGACACTCGCATAAACCGAATCATGGTAGTCATAAGTATGACTATTACAACGGGAATGTGAAATGTGTCTCTCGAAAACAAGCCGACAGATGGGTAGTGATAACCGACAGAGTGACCGTAATTTTTGACGTCAAGTGGAATATTTAAATCGAACTGTCAAACAATAATCCACAAAAATAGTGTCACTATAACATTTTATTTAATAAATCGAATAAAATTAAACTATGAACGAATAAAAATAAATAAGTATAATAAGTATTTGCAAAACTATATTTTTTTTGACGAAAGCATTCAAATGAAATTTAAGCTTACCTAAAGCTAGCTTTACCTGAGACTAAATATGCATGAAAAAATTACAACGAGCATATGTCAAGACTTGACACTGGCAGAATGAACTTCAGATGACACCAGTTGCCACAGAAAGGGCTTGATCTTCTCTATATAGAAGAATAATGAAAAGGTCATAAAATTTTCAGAATTTCCACTTCAAAAATAGACAAATCTCCTCCTCCAATTCGAGGGGTAATTTTCTACGAGGGGCATCAAAGAAGTCGACTGTGCTGCAGCGGTGCCGCGACGTTCTCGGTTGGAGAGTCAACAGCGGTGCGGTGAACTTTTTGCCGGCAACAGTCTGTGTCGCCGCGCATTCTGTCGTCTTCATCCGCCTAATGTGTTTATTTGCGCGCTGATGGCTGCCGCCGCCATCTTGGACGGTTTTTCTTCCGGCGCCGCCGCCGCCGCGGAGGTCCGCTCCGGCGAGAGATCGCCTCGCTTTTTCTACTTCCTCCGACTTGATCATCATCGAACACATACGGTATTACATTTTGTCCGTGATGACATTTTCAAGGATGATTTATGCATGAGTAACGTAATTGAAATAACGTTTTTCAACGTACATCATATGATATGTACGTCTTTACCAACAGACGCGGAACATCAACGGAAATGATGGAAAATATACATTAAAAATCGATTCACAATTGACCGAGAAATCGGTGAACTGACATACAAAAATCACATAAGGCCAAACATAGAACCTCCTCCTTTTGTAAATTCGGTTAAAAATAAGAAGTGCCTCGTTCGTGTTTAACTGGATAGTTCTTTTAGCTTTTGCCTTGTATTAGAAAATGATATTTATTAGTTCGTGGGATGGCATTCATAATTTCTACATTACAATTCAAAACAGGCATATTTTCTAAAATATTAGAAGAAAAGGATATTTTTTTGCAGTCACACCCTTCCTTAATATAACGTAAAGCAACTATTGGTGCAGTCGGGTTCTGGACGATTGACAATTTTCCAATGGAATCCTACATTAGACTGTCGTTGTTCATTCTTACTTACTAGGTTGTAGAATTAATTAAGCCCGCCCAGCATTAATCCAGAGTTGGTATCATTCCATTAAATAAGAGATGGTCAATTCTGAAATGATGGTCAAGTTTCCATCAAATTCAGTATAGTTCTGCAGTATAAGATAGGTTCTGGTATGGGACCTAATTCCTATATGGCTGATATGGTGGCAGTATTAGGTTTGGTAGTAGCCGTCCATATAGTGATTTGCTTAATTCTCACATTACAGGGCGTTTACCATCTCGAAATCGAAACCAGTACAAGATAATCAGGCCATTTAAGTGTATATTTAAATAAATCAGCACTTTGTGAAAACCAAGCTTAACTCGAGATAAATAGTTGCAACTGGAATTAAGACTACACATAACTCTATAAATTGTTCTCAATCCTAGTTAACAGTACTTGGCACACCTGTAAAATGCTCCCAGATAATCTGGGGTGATTGAAGTTTAAGGGCAAACTTGACTGCTCGGCCGGCACCAATGTAAAGTACAATGCTCTCAAGAAGTAATTGCGGCTCGTAGCCTAGTGGCGCGGGGACTGCCCTAGCGTACCAGAGGCCTGGGTTCAATACCGACATGCACCACTATCTTTCTCTTTCCGAGTTCGATACTTGCATTTCGTCACGAATGCGAGCTGCTCCATGGTTCGGAATCCGTGTAAAACTGTAGGTCCCCTTCCCCTACTAGGTGGTAGGGTTTAAGCCCGCCCGGGTTGGTACCATCGCATTGGATGAAAATATTGTCGAAGCGGAAATAAAAAAATGTACTTGTTTTCTATCCAGTTCAATGTAGCCGTGCTCATCAGCTTTGTTTTATGATTAATATATATTATACAATACAATACAATACATAAAGGGAAGGTCCTGGCATGGCACCAAAATTCCTTCGGGAATGTGGTGTATTGGGCTAATATTATAACGGTAGTTGTGTGGTATTAGCCATCCATGCTAGGTCGCATAAAAAAAAATGGCGGCACGAGTGTGGGGGGGGGGGGAAGAGAGACGAAGGTTTTGTCCTCAGCTGCCTCCAGCCAGCGGCTAACCGAGACGCAGAGGGCTGTGACGGAGGAGTGACTTGCACATCGCTATAATTAAACTTAATTAAGGCATTTGGTATTTTAATCTCGTTCATGTTCAGTGGGTATTCGAACAGATTGTGCCGTACTTTGGTTAACTTATTCGAGTTTTAATTATTAACCGGTTTGTACTGGATTTGAGAGCGGGTACACAAATGACGTAAATGTGTTTCATAACCGTGTCTTCCTCTTGTTATTAGGAATCGAAACAGAATTGGTCATTTTTGTAAGTACTTCTCGATTTGTGTTTTTGGTTTTATAAAATACCAAAAGATCAACTTTTTACTCCTCACAAAATTCATCTGTAATTCGAGCTGGTAGAGTTAAAATGCTTTTACTTACAGCTACGGTGAACTGACCGGCCAGTCAGGGGGGCGTGTCTCGAAACGTGATTATTTTTTATGTTACTGGACATGGATGACTAATACCAAACTGACCGTCAGATATTAGCCTGACACACCACATGGGAACTAGGTGCCATGCCAGGACTTTCCTTATATAGCTCGGCTACATTGAACTGGATGGAAAACACGGACAATTTTCATTGCCGCTTCGACCATCGTTCATTCAATGCGATGGTACCAAACCGGGCGGGACTAACCCAATCACCACCTACCTAGTAGATAAGGAAGGGGATCTACAGTTTTACGTGGAATCCGACCACGGCCAGCCTCAGCGGTTGAAAATGGTTACCGATCCAGAACCCAACCGCGCTCAGGGGTGTTTCACCCAGCTTATCGAATCGCAAGGCGTCGCGCTACTAGATTACCGAGGATGACAACCTGATTCTTCCAGACAAGTATTTCCTACAGCTCAGTATATGTATGATTAAGCCATCCACGTGTCCCACTCACAACAGGGAATTCCATAAATTCTGCGCGCGGGCAGCCTGGAGGCACTGTTGACGCCTGCGGCACGGCGGCGGCGGCGGGAGGTGGACGGCCGGAGGGTGGTGGGAGGGGGGGGGGGGTACATAATCCCGGCTCCCGGACACATCAACACGCCGGGACGCGCTGCTAATGGAACCTTGACGCGCCGCCACAAAAACTAGGACGCGGCGCGACCTGCGCGCGCGCAGGCGACGCTAATCCCTCACATTCTTTCGGCCGCTCACGCAAACGGAAGAAGACGACCCTAATCTTATCAAAGAGCCTCGTCCCTTTTCCTTTAGCAATTGATTACAATTCGGCGAGAGAAGCTACCAAAGATAGTTGAAGTAAATGTTTCTTACAGGTCAGGTACGTAACGCCCGTAATCGTAGAGCATGCATGAAGATTTAGGTACCTATGTTGTGATCGTAACGTATGATACCTTGTGATCTCTGCCTAACCATTCGGGGAAGCAGCATGATGGTGCGTATGTACATATATTTGTAGTTAAACTATAATTTTAAACCGAAACAAGCAAAACTTACATATCGTAAGTATTTACTCTCAATTTACTCAATTTACTATGTTGAGGGGTTGCATCGTTATGATGACTCTTAGAAGCGTGGCTCACCTGAAAAGGAGCTTATATAACCTTCAATTTACATTACAGGCTATTAACCAAAACACAGAAACAATATTTAATCATCAAACTGAATATATCGAATTAACTTGGGAAACATTCGTATTTCATTTCAAAGATCATTGTGTACACAGGACGATTTTAAAGATACCTGCAGCAATTAAACCCTAAATTGATAACATAAGATGAAGCAATAATAAACAATAATGCAATAAAAAAATGTTTGGGTTTCAGAGAAAACCAATCGTTTAGATTTCAACGAAAATGACCAAAGTTTGGGAAAGGTCTTTGACGTACCGCGTGAGTGCGCGCGCACCGGGGCTTAGGGACTACGTGGCGAGTCGGGTCGATTTGGCTCGAGATCACGTGAAGCCTAGCGTTACGTAAACAAACAACAAACTGCTCAAATGTTTCAAACTCTGTTGTTGACGATGGACTAGTTTACTTTATAAAATATATATTTTAATATTACGGTTAAAGCCTGATGTTGGTTAAAGTCCGAAAATTTTTTTTCCTTGAAGTTTTTTGGATTTCTGCACTTACATCCATTGCGCGGCATTACATTGAGCGGCTCGTAGCCTAGTGGCGCGGGGACTGGCCTAGCGTACCAGAGGCCCGGGTTCAATACCATCTTGCACCGCTGTTTTCTCTTTCAGAGTTCGATAAGTGCATTTCGTCACGAATGCGAGCTGCTCCATGGTTCGGAATGCATGTAAAACTGTAGGTCCCCTTCCCCTACTAGGTGGTAGGGTTTAAGCCCGCCCGGGTTGGTACCATCGCATTGGATGAAAAGATGGTCGAAGCGGCAATGAAAAATTGTCCGTGTTTTCCATCCAGTCCAATGTAGCCGTGCTCATAAAGGGAAGGTCCTGGCATGGCACCTAATTCCTTCGGGAATGTGGTGTATTGGGCTAATATCATAACGGTAGTTGTGTGGTATTAGCAATCCATATCAGGTCGCATAAAAAAAACATCCATGTTGAGTGCACTAATTAAGAGCTGATGTTAATAAAAAAAAGAACTTTAAAATCTTTTTTAGTGTTAAAATATTAAAAATAAAATAGGTTAAGCTTTTCTTTACTCACCATAAACTCTAAATTAGTGCCCTCGACACATGTATATCTTGAAAATCTTAGTTACCTTTAAGGAAAAAATCTTTCGGACTTTAACCAACATCGAGCTTCAACCGTAACACATACAAACGATGGCGGTATGTTAAATCATTCTGTAGAATAAATATTGTGAAGGCAGCATGAGGTAGGTGCGCGACGGTGGCGCCGCCGCCGGGTTGGCCGGGTGGTGCGTCGACGTGCGGAGCGAGGCGGTGACGCGGAGACGATAAGGCTCGAGGACACGACAGCTGGTGACAGTAATCCTGGCATTACTATTGTGTGGCTCTCGACTTGATACGTGTTCTCACTAATGCACCTACCTCATCGGTTTGTATCATTTATAACTAAAAATATGTACTTACAGTGAAGCAGCGGCTTGAGACTTGCCTTGTATGCCAGAGGTCTGGGTTCAAGTCCCTGCACTACTTTTTAGGGTTCCGTACCCAAAGGGTGCCAACGGAACCACATTACTAAGCCTCCGCTGTCCATCCGTCCGTCCGTCTATCACAAGGTTGTATGTCAGTAACCGTAACAGTTAGACAGCTGACATTTTCACAGAGTATGTATTTATTTTGCCGCTATAACAACAAATAGGTAAAATTTGAAAATAATTAAAATTTAAGGGGGCCCCCATACAAAAAACGTGTTTTTTTGTATTAAATCTTTTACGATGATACGGAACCCTTCGTATGCGAGTCCGACTCGCACTTGGCCGGTTTTTTCTCCTGAGTTGGATAACTGCATTCCGCACGAGTTCGAGTTGTTTCATGGTTCGGAATCCATGTGAAGCTGGAGGTCTACTTACAAGGTGGTTAAGCCCGACCGTTTTAGTACCATCGTATTGGATAAAAATATGGTTGGAACGGCAATAAAAAAAAATGTCTTCGTTTTCCATCCAATTCAATGTAGCCATGATCATAAAGGAAAAGACCTGTTAAGACATCTAATTTCTTCGAGAATTGAACTTATATAATGACTGCGGGCTTGACATTAGCCACATATACATATATTTATGTCTAGTAACATAAATAAAGGAAAAAGATCGTTTCGAAACACACTCGATTCGGTTGCTAGACATCTTTTCGCAAATAAAAGTGAAATTTATCGACGGGAGGATCATAAAATATACCCTTAGATAGAAAATTCTGATTTTGGGAGCCAAAAAAGCTACCCATTATAGTGTTTACGGAGCCGAGGCTCGCTGAAATCATCCGAGTGAACCTAAATAAAGGAAGAAAACTAATCATTTATTGCTCGTTTCTGGGTCCGAAGAACGGTTGAGGGACTAAAGAAATAATTAAGCACCGGCTGCAATAAATCATCGTCCGTTTCTCCTTTTACGGCGGAAGTGAGCAGCTGGGGAGGTAGCGGGGTGGCTGAGCGCGGGGCAGACGAGGGGGGGGGGGCACACCTGTTGCCTGGCAACGCAGCTCGGTTCATTTACCCGATCACAACATTACCGGTCATTCAAGAAGATTAGCATCACTCTAGCATCATCATCTCCCGCTTTTACAAATGATAATAAATAGAGGACTGAAGAGTGCACCCGGCCCAGTTCATGTGCATTTATTTGGCTCAGGGGTGCGAAGACTTGCCTTGTATGTCAGAGGTCGTGGATTCAAATCCTGGCCCATTCATGCACCATTTTTTTCTTATTTCCCAGTTCTTGGCATGGCACCTCATTCCTTTGGGAATGTTGTATTTTGGGCTAATATCATAACAGTCAGTGTGGTATTAGCCGTTTATGTTTTATTACATATAAAAAATCGCCTTTCAGAATCGTTAATATGATAAAACCATAAAATCAATCCATCAAGTCTAATCTATAGTTGGGTAAAATATTTCACAATGTTTCCGTTTTATTCGTTGTATTTACGAAAAAATACATCATTCTACGCTCAGTAATAAAATTAAAATTTATTATTGTTTACTCATAGCTCTTAAGATAATCGTGATCTTTCAGAAAATACATGGAACGGTGAGCAATTACAAAGTAAACGCACAGAGCAGCTGCCGCCAGCGCTGGTGTGGCTCCGAGCAAAACTGAATACTATTTTACTTCAGCATCGTACCGTCGCAACTCATTTTCCCGACCATTAAGCAGTGAAACACAATTATCCGGTGAGCGGTTCGCAACACAACCTCCCCCCACACACCCCACACCCCTCCGCCACTAGGAATGCGCCGCTAACTAGATTATGCATTAAAACCGTTTCATTGAACTCTAAAGTGCTGTGATTACATTCGTAATGTAATCGTACATGCATGGGTACATACTGTTGTGATATCATCACAAAGACCACAAAAACTATTCCAGGACATTCCTTTCAAGCACAGCCACATTTAAAATAAGAGGAAACAACATATTTTTTTGTATTTAAAAATAATATTGATATAATTAACATCTGCAGACATTTTCTCCTACGCTGTTTTGGAGTGGCCCTTAAATCTGATAACGCCAGTAGATACACGGTATATTCAACGAAAAAGGTTCTGGGCACTGCAAATTTAATTTTAATTATGTCGAAGCTAAAGTGGCCGACGGTTAAAAATGCAAATAATACATTTACAAATAAACCCGCATTAATACTACGCAACATTACCCCCATACAACGGTTGAGTGCATTCTATCTTAGCATCTGCATGCACCGTGGACGTCTACGCAAACGTAGCACCACCACATCTAAAGTGTCTTTGCAAATACTCACCACTATTCTCTTGATCGAATATCACCTTTACTTGAGATTCAATATGATCATCGAATGAACGATGGTCGAACCGGCAATGCAAATTTTCCAGGTTTTCCATCTAGTGTAGTCATGCAATATAAGAAAGGTTCTGGCATGGAACCTAGTTTCTATTTAGTGTCTTATAATATCATGACGTCAGATGTAGTATTAGGCACTCATACTAATGTTAAACAAAACAAGATATAATCCCCAATTACTCCAGATTGATCAAAAATAATTCAGAAAATCTTTGAAGACCATCTTTTATTTTCTTAATTTCTTATTTCATTTAACGCTGAAAAGGCTAAAGAATTTGAAAGTGAAAGTGTAAAAATGTCACCCGATTTAATCACTCGCAACACCGATATAATTACTTATTCTGTGACCGAGTATCAGAAAAACAAACATGGCCGCCCGCACAAAAACAATACGTTATGAGGGCAATCGTTGCGTTAATAGCTCCGGCGCGCGGCGCGGTGCAGCGAAAGCGAGACGCACAATGAACAATAACTACAGTCTATACTAATATTATAAATCCGAAATCTATCCGTCTGTTGCGTTTTTAACGCCTAAACCGCTTAAACAATTTTGATGAATTTCGGTATAGAGATCCTTGAAGAAGGACATAAGCTACCTTTTGTGGCGGGGTGCAAAATAGGGCATGAAAGTTTGTATGGGGCAGTCACAAAATATCCAGGAAAAATCGGACATCAGGCCAAACCGACATTGACCCGAGCTGATCCGGGTACCTCAGCTAGTATAAATGTATAAAATGCGAGACAATGAGACGATATAGAATAACAATAATTCAAATATTTCAAGCCCGACTCTATTCTGCACCTTTTGCGATGATTCTAACAAAGATGTCGCTTTTGCTCAGCGAGCATGTAAGAACGTGAGTAGCAACTTAAGCTCGAGTATGTGAGCTGAAGGACTAGCCACGCCAATTACCCAGAATATATTATTGAGGGCTTACTTCAAGAATGCATTAAGTATAAAAAAGACGATTTTGACTGAATGCATTTATTGATACAATTTTGTCCCAAATTTATTGCTCTAAATTCTTCAAAAACACACTATCGTACACTGACAAGGTCTAAAAAGCGTAACGTTTATACCCTAAATATATGTGATTTTTTTTTTGTAAGCTTAAAGACCTAATTAACTCAATGCAACTTTTTCTGACTTTGTGCTTTCTTGAAGTAAGCCCTCGATATAGGATTACATTCAGTAGCTCAACTCAATACAAAATCCCGATTTCGTGCTCCTGCACCCGCACATTTCGCTTGCATGGGCTCTAAGCTAGTTTCACAGTGCTGAACTATCGCGAATGGTCCTTCGGATCGTCTTTTGAAAAAATAACGGAAACAGCAGTGCTCCGCCAATATTTAAGGTGGCCCTTCCCGACGGGACTAACTCATTCGCGGGAACAGCACAAAATCGTTCTGTGGCGCTCTGGCACAGTATCTATTTTAAATAAAATGACAGTCTTCGTTATAACGAGGATTCAACACGTCCTCAAAGCAAACAATGCGTATAGTGCTCGATATGGTTAGATTAAAAAATACAAAACGACTTGTAGCTAAAAGTAAATCACGGATGCTGTACTAAGGAATCAAATAAAAACGTTGTTATATTATGAGTCTTCAACGAACAAGCTAGGTCTGATTACTATGATTTTTTTAGAATTTTCTTTTTATCGTTTAGTTATCCAGTATCAAACGTATTGCATAAAACGCGCGAAAAAATCGAACTTTCGGATCTCATAACTGAAAAGAAAAACAATATTTTACAATGGCAATAGTCATCACACATCTAGTTCGATCAAGTAAAGCTGTTTTGAGTATAATTTTGCATCTCCGACAAGAAATGTGGGCATGATCTTCACCACGTTTCTATGGGGAGTTGAGCGGGAAGGCCCACCTTAAGTGACATTCCCGACACTCGATGGAGGGAACTTATTTCTCACAAAAATCGTCTTAGTTGAGCTACTGCTGCGGCACCAGTCGCATAGTACTGTAATATGTACTGTGCTAATAAAGTTCCACCTGGCACCATTAACACCTGAGTGTTCATCCCGCCAGAGCGTCCCGGCGCGCACGCATGGGAGTGTCCGAGGCGGGCAGGCTGGAGCGGCGCACGCCGAGCCCGGGCGGCGGCGGCGGAGGCGGCAGCGACGGCGAGCACGACGCATGCGCGCCGCGCCGCAAGCAGCGCCGCTACCGGACCACCTTCACCTCCTTCCAGCTCGAGGAGCTCGAGAAGGCCTTCTCCAAGACTCACTATCCCGATGTCTTCACCAGGTGACTACATGTTCCTACACATTGTAAATAAGAATATTAGAACCGGCCAAGTGCGAGTCGGACTCGCACACGAAGGGTTCCGTACGATCGTACAAAATTTAACACAAAAACTGGTGGTCCCCTTTAATTTATTTTTTTAATTAAACCTATTGGTTTGTTTGGCAAAATAAATACATTAAATTTCTTGCTGCTTGCCCATTAAGATTCGTGAGATACAGCCCTGTGACAGACGGACGGACGGACGGACAGCGGAGGCTTAGTAATAGGGTTCCGTTGGCACCCTTTGTTTACGTAACCCAATAACATGCATTGCACGATAAAGTGTGCATTTACGTAAATTCCCGAAGGTTTGCAAATCTGTGTCCGTACCTCTTCTGCTTCTAGTAGCTAGTAGTTCAGGGACGCGGCGACTTGTCTTGCATGCCAGAGGTCGAGGGTTCAAATCCTCACCCCGTTCATGTACCACTTTATTTCTCTGTCTGAGTGGGATAAGGGCATTTTATCCACGAATGCGAGCTGTTCCCATGGTTCGGAATTCAAGTAAAACTGTAGGCTCCCTTACCCTGGGTTAATACCATTACATTCGATGAAAATATGATCGAAACGGCAATGAACAATCGTTTGTGTTCTCCATCCAGATCTAAGTAGCCGTGCTCATAAGGGGAAATTCCAGGCAAAGCATCTAATTCCTGCATGAAATCAGTATGCTAGGATTATAATATATTATTAATGTATTGTTGTATGGTATGAGACATCCATGTCCAGTTACATAAAAAAAATCGCGCTAAAATGACACAGATTGTATATTCCATTTGATTAAATACCGACTTAGTTTTGTTGAATTGGAATAGGAAGCCTTCGATATTCACGTGTCAAACTCAATGACTACTACGGTAACTAAACCAATTGCATTGTTTCAGAGAAGAACTCGCGCTCAAGATCGGACTAACTGAGGCGAGAATTCAGGTGAGTTCAAACGTTGGTTATTCGAATACATTCTATTATTTGTCATTATGACACATTCAAGTTCTAATTAATTTATCATGTAGGGCTCATAGACTTATCAATAGACTTACTGAATCACTTTTATAAATAAACTACGGGCAACACGGAAACTATTTCTTTCTTGACATGCGGTATGTCTTCATTAACTGATATGGCTTTGAAGCAACAACCGTCAACCATGACTTTTATGTTGCGGCCATGCAAAAAGTCGGGGATTCAGTCACACAGGTCGGATAGAAGGCCGTAGGAGGGCAACTTGGAAAGCAGTTCCTTATGGTAGATTTTGTCTGTCAAATGCTTTCGAGATATCCAGGCGTATAGTCATACTTTCGCAATGAGTTCCGAGAGCATTGCCCATCGCATATGAAATGGAGACAAGATCTTCTGCAAACCGATTCGAACAAAAGCCGTAATGTTGATCACTGCTCGAGATAACTCATCAACTTCGAGTTAATAATGTGCTCCATAACTTTGCAAAGATGAGAGCTAATGGCTATGCGTCGGTAGTTGGATCTGATCGATAACTATTTTTAGGCACAGGCTGAACGTTGGAAGAATTTCAAGCTGCATTATCACATTTAGTGGAATATGATAGGCGATAAAGGCGAGTTACCTAAGATAACATTCTGGAGAACACTTCTTCAATACTACCACAGTAATACCACCAGGGCCACTCACCTCCCTGTATTCAAGTGCGAAGAGCCCACGCCTTATAGATCACTGGCGGAATATACCTTTGGAATAGAGGATTCACACCCAAGAATAGATCGCGCAATGGAATCTCTATAATCCAGGTGGGAGTTTGCCCCAAAGAAGCCCTGGAAATCGGCGGTCGGTTGGGTAGTTAAACAACTTCTCGCCAATATGCTCGTTCTTCGCTGCTACTAGTACCTCTGCATCTGGAGGCTACAGTTACGGCCTGTTCATCACAGCTGTTGCATCGGCACAGCTTGAAAAAGCTCCAATAGTACGAGGAATCATATTCTCACATCCTGTCCAATCTATTGACACGTAGTGTGTCAACAGATTGGACTACAAGTCTACAAGTCCTCAGTCAAACAGGACTGCAAGTCCTGCCTAGGCCACAAGCCTACACCAGCTTCCTTGATAGTGCACGATCAGCTTCTTAACAAAATAAAGGAAAAGCTAAACTAAGGCTTCACCATAATAATTAATAAAATGTTCATAAAAACCAATTTATAAATGATTTTCTAAAGCTGCTTTAGTACGTTTCTCTGGACGCTGGTAGTTTACATTACATCTTAATAGAAACATATTTTCGCTGCTTGTTTTGAATGATCAGTTCATTCTGAAAACTGGCGAAAATATAATAGAAGAAATTTTAATACCAAAACTTCACTAAAGGCTCCAGTGACAACTAATGTTGAGATAAATAGTCGTAACAGAAACTAAGGCTGAGATAAATAGTCGTAACAAAAACTAAGACTAACGAAAAGTAGTACTTTGTAACGTCATTTTGCATTACTTTGCGATTTCGTCCATACAAAATGTGTCAAAGTGACGTCACAAAGTACTACTTTGCGTTACCATTAGTTTCGGTGACGACTATTTATCTCAGCCTAAGATTAACAAAAAGGGACGTCACTTTGCATTATTTTGAGATTTCATCCATACAAATTTGTGTCAAAGTGACGTCATAAAGTACTACTTTTCGTTAGTCTTAGGCTGAGATAAATAGTCGTAACAGAAACTAAGACTAACGAAAAGTAGTACTTTGTGACGTCATTTGGCTGAGATTTCGTCCATACATAACGTGTCAAAATGACGTCACAAAGTACTACTTTGCGTAAGCATTCGTTTCGGTGACGACTATTTATCTCAGCCTAAGTTTCTGTTACGACTATTTATCTCAGCCTAAGTGTTGCACGCGGCTTTACAACCCCATTTTACACTCCGCCACGGAGTAGCTGGATATGCCCCTTACATGGTGTGAGAGTGCTTGCAACATGCAGACCGCTCAAACGATCGTTAATGATCACTTAATTACAACTATGCTGTAGCGCATTCCCCCTGCCCTTACCCGCGCGCAATCTTCTCGACGATTCAAAGGAATTTAGATTTTATACAAAGGCATTAAGTCCCTTTTTCGTTCTCACTTATTACGCCCAACTAACTTTCTTGTGTTGGAGTGCACTGTGCGATTCGGTGAAGTGAGCAACACAGAAATGTGCCGACGATATAATTACGAACGTGCTTCGAGCGCACGAGCAGAGTGAACATCGGACGCACGCAGCAAAGTGCATAGTTGCACATGTTAATATACATAAAAAAAACACTGTCAAATCTAATCAACGAATGTACACTTATTGGTAAAATTTAGCCAAAATATTATCGATAGAAAAAATATATAAAAATATATTTTCTTTAAATGTGTAACTGCGGTAATCTAAAAAGTGTTATATTAATTATTTACGCGTTTTTCTTTTTGCCTCGTAAGGTTCTAATTTTTTTTTTCAAACGATGCATGGTTCGAACCCCATTTTAGAAGTAGGGCTTTATTTTGGCTTGACACCTTGAACTGGATGCACGGCTACATTTTACAAAGGACAACAAAGAAACAACAAAGAAAATATATTGTCGCTTTGGCCATCATTCATGCAATGCGTTGGACCAACTCAGGCGGGCTTAATAATTATAAATAACACACATTTATTATGGGAAAGCTAATGCCACACTTACTGTCATGATCTTACGAGAATAATTAGGTGCCGCGTAAGGATTTTTATTGCGCTCGAGACCATATTTTCTTTCGATGTGATGGGTTCGGTACCACCGCATACTAATACCAGTATTAGTTGGAATTTAGAAATCATACATTTTCGTGCGAAGAAATGTTAAATATATTTTTTCGTCTAATGAAATTTGTATGTATTTGGAATATACGACGTCAACGTTTTTTTTTTTTGTAGGCATTAGACCGAAAGTTAAATAGTGGCGCTCTGACCTGTAGTATACCTGTAGTAGACCTAAATACATTTTAATATCCACCGCGCGATTTATGTGAATCTTTTTAACATTTAAACTGAATCGACGAAAAACATCGATATAATTATCAAACCTACTAAAAAATGTACGAGTATCGGTTGCTGAGAAATGCGTAGTAGAGGAAACAGCCGGAGAGTTAGGCGCCAGACAACCGGGCATATAAAAGCATTTTTGACCAAGCTGATACGGAAACGGCGTGTTCGCTGTTTGCACTTCGCTCGGTCAATTAAAGAAAATTATTTAATATAGTAGCGGGTGATACGTGAACGTGTGTTCTTTTGTTTCAGGTGTGGTTCCAGAACCGGCGCGCGAAGTGGCGCAAGCAGGAGAAGGTCGGGCCGGCGGGACACCCCTACAACCCGTACCTGGGCGCCGGGCAGCCTCCCCCGCACGCCGCCACCGTCGCCTCCCTCCCCAACCCCTTCGCGCACCTCCCCTTCGCCTTCCCCGCGCGCACCTCCGCGCACCCCCACCCCGCGCTCGCGCGCTACTCCTGCGCCGGCGCCGCCGCCGCCTGGCAGCACGCCTACCCCGCCCGCCCGCCGCTCTTCCACGCCGCGCCGCCCTCCTTCCACGCGCTGCTCGCCAACCTGTCGGCGGCGCAGGCGCAGGCGCACGCGCGCTCGCCGCCGCCGCCCTCCGTCTCCGCGCCGCCGCCGCCGCCGCCGCCGCGCTCCGCGTCGCCGTCGCCGCCGATCTCGCCGGGCAGCGAGCCGGCCGCGCCCGCCGTCGCCGAGGTGGAGCGGCGCAGCTCGAGCATCGCGGCGCTCCGGCTGCGCGCGCGCGAGCACGAGCTGCGGCTGGAGATGCTGCGCCAGCACGGCTACCCGGACCTCATCAGCTGACTGGAGGCGTGCGGGGCCGGCCGCTCCCCGCTCGCCGCCGACCCGCCCTCCCCCTACCATTACACATATTAATTACACGTGGACTCATCGCGAGGAGTGTTTATGAACTTATTACCCTCGACAAGTGCTCGTGAATAAACTTTCATATTACTTCTATGAACTCTATCCAAAAATGGTCGGCATTTTGATCCTCCTAGGTGTATCGTAGGTATATCTTGCACATACAAACATTTTAACCTTCACATCAGTTCAAGTATGTATATACTCATTATATATAGTGTTGTTAAAATTATTAGATAAATTAAACGTTAAGGTTAGATTGAGTTAGTGATATAATTATGTATCTATAGGAATTATTTCCGTCCGTATTATTTCAAAGAAACATGATTCCTAATAAAGTTTTTATTTAAATCAATAATTGTTTCAATCTTTTCTTTTTTGATGAACCTAACATTATTCAAATCACAAATAACATGTATTTAACTAGTACTCCATATTTTTATCAATTAACATCAAAGACAAAGATACGGTTAACCTAAGCTTAAATTAAAATGATCCTGCACTAATTCGATAACGAGGGTCGGAACGCACCTATAACCAAGTACTGTTACCTCCTAACACACCATAAAAGCTTCCCCTATTGTCGGTGTGCCCCGGCTGTAGTGACGTCACGGCGGTGGCGCCACGCCGCGGTGGTGGGCGGCATGACGGAGGTGGGCAGGCGGCGGGAACTGCAAGTCAGCCGACAACAATTTCGGCACTCCTTGTCCCTCGGGCCTGGTTCATTTGTATGGATTCCATTTATCAATTAGCTTCGGTGGATTTTAAATTTAACGAGGAGAACATTAGCCAAGTCGAATGAACAAAAGGCCAGTAGGTAGAAGCGATGTTTGGAGTGTGTGCAAATGTAAAAACATATGTATGTCCTGAATGGTCGGTTGATTTTATCCTGGTACAAACGCCTTCACGATTACAGCTAAATTTTTTTATGCAATCTGACATGGATGGCTGATACCACAAAACTACCCTTATGTTATTAGCCCAATATACCATATTCCCGAATGAATTAGGCGCCATGCCAGGGCATTCCCTTTATGAGGACTTTTTGACTATCACTCACATACTACTTACTTACAAATGTCCTTGCTAATCGTGGCGTCTGCTGTGATGCAGGTATTATATTTTATTGAATTAAAATGATATCTCGTTATAAAAATTAAAACGAATTCGCCTACTTCCAGAAGCAGCTATTTTAATAGCAATATTTTGTTTTGTTTATTATTTACAATATTTGTAACACTGTTTCCGACATTCCTTCATTAAAATGAATGCTAGGATTGATAAATAAAGTACATCTGTATTATATTTTTTAATAGAGCTATATTAATAGAATACCGAGATAAATGCTACGGAGCGAGATATTTAAATGATTGGATGTCGGTTCCAAATGAAATAGGTTAGAGTTTAATCAACGCAATAAAAGAATCTGAACCTAAATGATTTAAATAGCTTAAGATAGATTTATTTATTTTTTAATGGAAGGTTAATACCACACCCATCGTCACGATATCAAGCCGGATATCAGGAATTAGGTGCCATTCCAGGGCCTTCCCTTCATGAACACGGCCTTTTATTACGGCTAAAATAGCGTGTAAACGGTAGCCCCTAGCGGGAATACCGTTTACATGGATTCCAAACCATGGAGCAGCTCGCATTCGTGACTAAATGCACCTCCTTTTCGTATTTTGGACATTCACCCGAGCGGAGCTTCTAAATTTCCATACTTCACAGGATCAGCCGCTGGACTATTATAAACGTTGCCTAAAAACTTAATCAAAGTCGGTCCATCCGTTTAGGAGTCCATAGGCACTTATGTATTTACACACTAACCCTGTTACTAATAAACGCTGATCATCATCTGAATAGTTATACAATGTTTTGTCCTTTGCATTGACATGCAGTTTAGAATTCGAGAGAAAGGGACAAAACATTGTATAACTGTTCAGGCGATGACCAGGGTTTATTAGTAACAGGGATAGATTTTAATATCTATCAATATATACATGGATGTTTAGATAACAGACAAAGCCAACCACTAGATGATTTTTAACATAAGAATTACTTCAAAAACACGTAAACAAACATTTAAATATCTTTTCGGATTCTTGAAAATAAAAAAATTAAGTCAACACGGAACATTTAAGATGTTATTAACATTATCTGTTGATGTGCGGCAGCAAACTTCTTCTGCTTCCTATGACTATGCTAAGGTTTGTTGTATGCTGTTCAATGGTTCGGAACCCATGTAAAACTGTAGATCCCCTTCCCCTACTAGGTGGTAGGGTTAAGCCCGCCCGGGTTGGCACCACCGCATTGGATGAAACTATGGTTGAAGCGGCAATGAAAAATTGTCCGTGTTTTCTATTCCGTTCAATGTCAGGAATGTGGTGTATTAGTCTAATATCATAACTGTAGTTATGTGGTAATAGCTATCCATGTCAGGTTGAATAAAATAAAAAATGTACTTGAACTTAACAATTTACTTCGTCAATCTGAAGCCCAAGTCCGCTAATAGGTAACTCCACTTTCGAGCGTCAGCGTAATGAGAGCGTGATGCAGTTTTGTTCAATGTGTGATACCGGGGTTATCTCATAACGTTAACGCTCGAAAGTGGAGTTATCTATTATCGGACTTTCGCTTCAGGTCGTTGTAAGTTCTCCTAGGTCACAATTGTTTGGCAGTAGCATTTAGATAATATTTCATTACTGTGGACGTAGAACTCGTAAAATGTCTTTGCGGATTATTCTTTACAGAGTTGATCGAAACCGCGGATCATTCAGTTTTTGACGTAACTTAGTGGTGGCGCGGGCAGGTTGCAAGGTTTTTTTGTACAGTTTTTGTAAAAGAGAGACCTTTATAGGTTCGCAAAAAGAAACGGTATGTGGTCCCATGCAATGCCCAATCTTCTAGGGGTTAGGAGAAAACAAGGTGGGACGAATCATCCCGATGGAAACTTCCAGACGTGTGCGAGTGGCCACCACGATACTCCTTCTCCCACAGGATGCGGTTCAGGAATGCTGCGTCCTCGCGATAAAAAGCACAAAAAGCCCTTTGGATTGTTCGTAAGTTTCGAGCACACGCCGTACTGGCGAGGTACTCCTGGGTACCTAAGGACCCGGCGGCGGCGAGATAGTTTTGACGGGAACCGGTGCTACGATGACATGGCGTGTATCGTCGGTATCAAAAATTGCACTGAAATCTGGGCCTTTCAGCCTTTTCAGCAGATGCTGTCAATCTTCGCTCCATCAGTTGAAAGAGATAGAGGGACATGCGCATGCGGGGAACAAGGATAGGACTAGGGTCATGCACATTACATAGAACCACACAGCTATAGATTACGCGAAGACCGTGTGGCCTAACCACCAAAATTTGACTACCAAAAAAGTTTAAGGGCCGAGTAAACTAAAGGATAAAAAATCAAAATCAACATCACATATGATTAAACACGTCACTAAGGGCGGTATGGAAGGAACTTCATGCGGTTCACTAAAAGTGATGTGTTTGAATATTGATTAACTCAGCCGTCTCGTCGTGCAATCGGGAATAAATAAATAAAATGTAATGAAATGAAACATAATTTAAAATTAACTTAATATTCAAACTAAACTAACAGCTTACCTAAAAACTAACCCATATAAATACCCCAACCTTGTCCTGCATTAAGCAAGCAAGTTTTCATATATGTTTGAAAAATACGACACAGTCTGTCGACTGCTGCGCACGAGCGCGGCGCATGCCTCCTTGACAATGGGCTGAATGATTAGCTCGAAACGTCGGAGAATGTCTCTTCCTGCCACGTGAAAAGCCGTAACATTTTTAAAACATGTCTAACGACCGCGGTAATCTCAAAAGTATCACAAGTTTTCATATGTTTGTTCATATTTTTAATATTTAACACCTAGGGCCTATTTTTCAATCCTCAGATATTACTTAACGGACTGTTAGTACAAATTCACGTTTGTCAAAAGAAGGATAGTCATTGCCGGAGAATGATATCTTCTATTACAAATAGCCAACTATCATTTTACTAATAAACATAAGGACATACTACATCGGATGGATTACAAAAAGCGTAATCGGGCTGCTTATCAGACTTTTGAAAACTCAGCACTTAATTTATATTATACAAGATTTGGCAAGAAACCATTATTTTATGTGTACTTTTTCCTAATCATACATAGATAACACGCTTTATGACGAATGCTGCAATTTTAACGAATATTTTATGGCAAGGCATCTCAACCCACGGTCACCTCTGAAAATATATAGATGGGAAGTTCTGAGGCCACCTCGAGATAAAGTACCCAATATGTTGAAAGTATAAAATATGACCCAAGGGAAGCATTAGATACTTTTTTAAATAAAAAAAAAAAAAAACCTCTCGAATACGTAAATTAAATACAGAAACAGATACTGGTTACTTAGAATTACTTTGATACTAATTCGTTTTTCTGACCTGTAACAATTGAATTTCAGAATGCTTATTAAGTGGCTCATTCACATTCCTGTATTTACAGAACTGATCTCTCCGTTTTAGAAGGGATGTGTTTTTAAAGCGACCTACTTATTCACTGACGAGTCCGGACAGTAACAACATGTATAGTATTTTTATTAATATCTTATCGACACTACCATTCAGAGTCAGTAGTGCCACCAATATGAATACTATCACTTCATTTGAGTATTTCACAACCTCTACATATGTTCATAAGAATAGTGGACAAATCATCTGTCACAAATGACTATTCTAAAGAAGGATAAATGGTGCATAGTCCGTAGTAACTAATTAATTTAGTGTTTAAGCATACAATATCATCAAATTTCAAAATTATTATTCAAAATAGCAACAAATTGATATCGACTGAGATTTCCGATAATATATTTACTGACCAATTTTCATAAATAACGCACCATTAATAAACAATGTTATCCCATTACTGCGTTGTTATTCCTTATTAATATTGCTCTTGAGACACAAATGGATATTGGATCCATAAATATAAATAGTATGCAGAGATAATAGTACCATGTGCTCAAATAGTAGTGTATCATAATAGCCATGACTATAAAACGTATAGTCGTGCTGTGTAATACTTGTGCGTAAATTATTGTAAAGATTTGAAAAAATGCGGCAAATCTAAATACATTAACACTTATATCGCATTTGCGCTACAATATAGTAACAACATATTAAAAAGGTTTACAATGTCTTTTATAACGTAGATATTTCCCAAAAATAAAGTGAACATAAGAGTCCTATCGCAATTCATGAAGTAAAATTATGAAATATACTTTCATAATTCATAATCTTCATTCGTGCTTGCTATTCGTAGTTTAAGTCCAGCCTTGCAGACTATTAAAAAAATAGTTGTTTTTGCAGTTTTTTTTTTAATTAACGTGTCCTTGCTTCATGGTCGATTTCGCATGCATATCACATTCGATGAATTAGATAGAGCATTTATTGCATATCTTTGATCACAAAATCATACGTTAATTGAATTGAAATATAAAAATATTGATGTTTCGAGCAGATTAAAGCAGCAGCGAGCAGCCTATTTCACCTAATTGTCATAGTCATACATTTAATTCTGGTTTTTCGAAAAAACATATTCGATTGCACAACTAGGTGAACACACAATATTGTGTAGCTAATTTAAAAAGTTTAATTGTTAATATCTTCAATTCTATAATTGGAATTAAAATTCCTAAGCGTCGATAAATTTGACGATGCCTAATAAGACAGTAAACCTGACACCAGAGGTCGTTAGGGAAATAAAAGTAAATTGGGCGCCACAAAATTAACTCTTGTTTTATTCTCATTCAGAAAGCTTCAATTTAGTTGATACAATGTTTATATAAATAATTAGCATATAGATGGGTTAGTGTATACGCAGTTCCTTTGTTAGTGTTGAAGCGTTGATTTGAGATATTACGTAAAAGCAATAATTATCGATATTTAGAACTCTATACTTACCCATATGTTCTTAAGTTTTCACCGTTGGTGTATTATTTGTTGAACTTATGGTTTTCCGGTGCGCGATGCCGTACTGGGCCGACATGTTTCGCCTCCATCGCCGGAGGCATTATCAGGACAACTTTAGTGCCCCGAAGTAACGTCTGACAGACGTCACGGATCGTCAAACGGAAACTGGCGGGAATCAGCTGCGATTATTGTTGGTGTGGGTAGGCTGCCGTGCGGATGCGGGTAAATTTTGATAACTAACAGTACCGGATGGTGCCACTGTTACTTGTGTGTCCTTCGGTCCATGTTAAGCAACAGCGGAGACCCAGACGAGAGAGTCTTATGTTGTCATTCCGGTTGAAGTTTGCATGTTTTCGAGATACTTACAGACGAACATGTTAGTTTAGTGGTAATTGGAAACTAAGATTAGGTAAACAATATCTGTGCTGCAGCAGTGAAAAAAATTATCAGTGAATCTAACTCTAATTCCAGTAATAACAACTGTCTTTCAATGTTAAAAAGAGCCAATCGGTTACTCCAACTGAGTGAAAATATTTAGCCTTAAACATTACATTTTACTGTTTGTTTAATTGTTTTTGAATGGCGTGCAATAAACATTTTCTCTAACCATTCCCCTAACTGTGTGAAAACTGTTTCTAGCTTTAGTATTGTTTTCCATTCTTACTTACGTCTTATATTTAATAGTAAAGGCACTGTCAATTTTAAGGCACGCCTAATTTGTTGTCAGCCGTAATGTTTGATCAGTTAAGATAACCGTTTCAAAATCATCTGATTTTTCATACGTGTTATTTTCATCAATCGGCACTGTTTTGGCTCATTAATAGATACTTACCGTTAAACATAAATAGTGATGAGAAATATTTTACAATAAATGTCTGAATGTTAATTTTTTCAGTGAGTTTTTTTTTTGTTTCAACTAAACTGAGTCAAATGATAGATAAAATAAAATATATATATACATTCCTTTATCTGTAGTTTGATATGGTTCGACATATAATACGTTTGAATAGTTAATACGTATTTGGAGCGTAATATTTTAATACTTACCTTAAGGGACATTTCTTACCAGATTTTACTCAATACCAGTACAAGATTATCATCACTTCAGTAATAAAGGCCTTTAAAATGTCCATTCAAATAAGTCAGCATTGGTTAGTTAGGCTACTAATGTATAGGTAACTTAAATCAGTTCAACTGGAACAAATCAGTCTTAGTTATAATTATGCCGTTGTAAAATTTTGGTTTGGTTTCCTATATGATACAAAGTTATTTTTAATGTTGTATAATCAATAACAATAAAATATCCGTGAACATATTTTAAATTACATTTAAATACAGCATTAACAACCAACAATTATTTATAATCAGGAATAGCTCACGACACTTCCATAGGTATTATTCGAAATGGTTCGATTATATTCCCTCCATAAATGTTCATTTTATTGACTCGATTCGAGATCAGTTAATGCTTATACAACGTAATCAAATGCGGTCCCTCTTCGCGGCCAACTCGACTCGTTCGTCGTAAAACCTCGCAGCCGGAATGGTTTCACCTCGACAAAGGATGCTAGTAATTTGTTTGTCAAATAAATATTAATAACGTTTACAATAAATGTTAAGGTTCCGAATTGTGAGATTTAATAAGATAGCGCCGCGGTCACGCCGAGTCCCCCCCCCACCCCTCCCGCCGCCCAGCCCCGCCCCGACCCGCGCGGCCGCACCGCATAACATGTTTTGTTCCAAAAAGATTTCAACGCGTTATTGGAGGTTTTCTTTGAAGTAAAATAAAATTTTCACACAATACGGGAGACATGAACTGGTATGAACCATCATTTATTATGCGCTCTATGTTAATGCTGATTTTTAGAAAGCTCAACGTAGGACACTGTAGATCCTTATTCGGTAAATTGTTCAACGGACTCCCTGAAAGTCAGGACCACGTGAGGCCTTTCAAATGTTATGCGGAGAAACACTTGGCGGTCGGCATTATTTGCAAAGCCCCTGAAAGCGTTCGAGTGAGGATCAACAAAATCAATATCAACAAAAAAGTTTTATGTGGAAATTACTCTAGCGCTACAACAAAAATGCTAGCAAATCGAAAAACATTTTTATGTTAATAATTTTATATCGTTTTATCGTAATCGACATATTTGCTTTAATAAATAAGTTGTCCCCCCTTTCCAAACCACAAATATACCTATAAGTCAGCTTAGTATTATGCAGAATTATTCAAGTTAAAAGGTATTATATATATATATATATAATACACAATATTTATAAACAATACTTATAAAAATTAAATTTTGGTCATATCATGATCTTCCCATATATTTTCTGGAGCCGCACGATGCCAAAAATCAAATCCTAATCGCAAGGCGCGGTCCCACGATCCCATGAATACGAATATCGTAAACATCTCCAAAGTTTGTAAACATAAAGTCAAACGCGATTCTAAAGTTGAAAAGGTCCATTTGCATAATTCGGTCTTTCAATAAAATCTCCGTCGCATTACTGTTGCAGAGCGGTCGACTCTCGCTCAACGGTACGAGCTGCGCGGCGCTCCACCGCCCTCGCCTTGCCCGTGGGCTCGGTTTTTTTTATGATGACATGGATAGCTAATACCACATAACTACCGTTATGACATTAGCCTAATATACCACATTACCGAAGGAATTAGGTGCCATGCCAGAACCTTCCCTTTAACTGATGAACTGGATGGAAAACACGGACCATTATTCATTGCCGCATCAACTATAGTTTCATTCAATGCGGTGCTACCAACCCGGGCAGACTTAGCCCTACCACCTAGTAGAGGAAGGGAACCTACAGTTTTGCATGGGTTCCGAACCATGAAACAGCTCGCATTCGTAAAGAAATGCACTTATCCAACTCAGAAAGAGAAAGATAGTGGTGCATGACCGGGCGAAGATTTGAACCCAGACCTCTCGGATGAAAGGCAAGTCCCCTAGCCCCTAGACCACGAGCCGCTCGAACCAGAGCATTTGATGAAATAGTTCTATTTAAGGCTCGGTTCCTAATAATAAACACCCGTAGAACAATCAAAATATCAAAGCTTAGAGTATTATCTAGTGAATGATCGTAAATCTATTTTGATGCCTTGCTTGTTAACAATTTTTGTATATAAACACATATTTACTAGGTTTTTAAGACGGTATAAGTTTCAAACATATATTAATTTACTTTAAGAATTAGGCTTTACAGACCATAAACATAAATTTCGCTCGCCTGAAAATGATTTTGACGCGCATACAATAATTAAAACAATTGGAAACTTACTGATTCCGGAGGTCACCGTTATCGTTTGTATTGCTGAACGCTGGACTCAGTTGGAGCCTCAAAGGCTTGTTTCTTTAATTGATGTGTCCTTGCTTCACGGTCCATTCTCCAAACATATCAAATTTGCGACGTACTTGCTGATCTAATTCTATTGCCTGAAATTCTTAACAATTATGTCTACTGTCAAGAACTATGAGGCCAACTTATCATTGTAGTGCCTCAACTGAGCACTGGATGACCATTATATGTATCTTTAGTATGGGAATATTTCTTATTAATGCGGGAACCCACTAGCCAATTTAATTATTCGTCCTTACGTACACTGTGTTACACTTGGACAACGTAAACATTTTTTTTAGTTACTAAAGTTTTTGCTATAGCAAAAACGGGCTCATTATTAAGTACAAAATTTAAAATACCTATTCCATAATAATTTAAAACATAATATACCTAAAATATTTTTCAAAATTAAAATATTTAATAGTAATCATGTGTATACAATACAATACATACAGGGCGAGATAATTTCGACATTTTCTAGGGGTCACCTTTTTTAGTGTAAATATTTATCCCTAAGTCCGTGTAGGCTGTATGTGATAACTTTATTGTTAATTCATCTCTTATTTAAATTTTAATATGTTTTGTAAATTACATTTTGTTTTATTTTTAATTACATTTTAGTTTATATTTTTTACATGTATTCTTTCGGTTTTTAACCGACTTCAAAAAAGGAGGAGGTTATCAATTCGTCGGAATCTTTTTTTTTTTTTTTTTTTTTTTATGTATGTTCACCGATTACTCGAAGACCCCTGGACCGATTTGAAAAATTCTTTTTTTGTTCGAAAGGGTATACTTTCTAGTTGGTCCCATTTTTTTTTTATCAAAATCGGTTCAGTAGTTTGGTACTTAACTATACCAACATCGAATTTCTTAACCCTGCGAACCCAGAAATGTGATTTTTTAGATACAGTAGCTTTCTTTTCGGGTGAGATTGCTCAGTATGAGAGGTTTTTTTTTACTTCAACTGTTGGGGGTATTCAAGGGGGTAAAAGAGGGCAAATTGTACACATTTCTATCTCTAGAGCCGCTGAACCCAGAAATGTCAGAGTATGTTTGTTTTAGATGGGAATGCTTAAGAAGAAAATATTTTTGGAAATTATACTATTAGGGGGGTAAAACAGGTCAAAATGAACACATTTAGGCGAAAACCACTCATGTTGAGATCTATGAAACCAATTGTCCTCGAAACTTAAAATTTTCAGTGACTTCTTGTTAAGACGAAAAGGCTCGCTCACAACGGATTTTACAAAATTCAACTGTTAAGGGGGGATAAACGAGGCCGATATGTACACATTTTCATACAACCTCAACTTACGCAAGAAACAGACTATCCGGAACGATGTAAGGATGAGAAATTCAGAAGCTCAGCGGTTCCGGTCATTCGTTGTTTTGTCTTTTTAGGGTTCCGTTCCCAAAGGACACCAACGGAACCTTATTACTAAGCTTCCGCTATCCGTCCGTCCGTCCGTCCGTCACAGCACTCTATCTCACGTGATCTCATCGTATCAATTATCGTACGTATCAACCGTGAACTCATGAATCCAGATAGTTACCGGTCTACCTTTCGTCAGAAATGAGATTTCTCAATGGTTTCATTTCTGCTAATGCTCGTTCATTGTATTGTATTGTATTGTATTGTATATGTATGTATATCTTCTTTCCACTTTGTATGTGAAGTTGAGCAGGAGGGCTCGCCCACCTTGAGTCAAAAGTTACGCCACCACTAAAAAGCAAAAAATAAAATATTTTTAAATAAAAAAAGGACCGCCTTCAAAAAAACCGGAACTAAAAAGCAAAAAATAATTGGTTACTTTTAATTCATGTACGAAAAGCTATTTTAATTCTAACTAATTATGTACAATTTCTTAATTTTTAATCATCTTTTGAAGTCGGTGCCTTGGGTAGACGTTCTTTAAGGGCTGCAAGTAGTTAGATTAATATCACCTATGGCTAAGAAAGAAATATAAGTAGGTAGCTACTTACATTTACCTACTTGAACAAAACACAAAAACAAAAATTAAATAAACAAACAGGTCGGAAAAACGTATGTAAGTAGGTATTTAGGCAAGTACTTTGTAATTTAAATATGCCTTATACTTAAACTAAATACCTAACACAGTAAAAACAAAATATTTACAAGAAAACCCTACGAACAAACCAATATAAAAACAACGACCACTTATATGACAAATATTTAGGTAGGTGTAGCTTGTACTTTTTATTCTACCTAAATACCTACACAACACAAAACAAAAAAAAACAAATATAAAAAAGAACAGAAAACAATAGGTAGCGACTTTGAGGTGTCTGCTCTCAACTACGTGTCAAAACGAGTGTGCGGTTAGTACATATCTCACCAATTTCGGCAGAAATCGTCTCGTTAAGACAACGATGTTGCAGGGAAGTACCAATCAACACAGAGCAGCGAATTAACGTACTCCTTCACCAGTGCGCGCCTTCATAAAGCCGAAAGTACTAATAATCGTTGAAACCCAATTGCAGTACGCTGCGCTGTATCGATATCAGCTTGCACGTAAACCAACGCTAAGGGCATCTCCGGTTAGACGAACGGTTGCTTAAAATGCTCTGTGGAATGACGATGTCTGTGGACCAATCATTGCTGACTCAGGTTGTTTACGCTCTCGTAGACTTCGGGTGTGTTCGGCTGAAATAGTGTCTGTTCGGTCAGCAGCGTGCGAAGCGAACTCTACCCAAGGCACCGACTTCAAAAGATGATTAAAAATTAAGAAATTGTACATAATTAGTTAGAATTAAAATAGCTTTTCGTACATGAATTAAAAGTAACCAATTATTTTTTGCTTTTTAGTTCCGGTTTTTTTGAAGGCGGTCCTTTTTTTATTTAAAAATATTTTTAGATTTGTAGTCTACTTTTCACTTACTCCTGCAAAAATGCAAATCGAATATTATATTCACTTTAGGAACTGTAGGAGAATACCTACTATAGAGTAATAATGAGTATACAGCAGATGGTGAAATTGGTAGATGCAATACCCGGGAATGGCATATTTTGTTAGTTCGGGCCCAGCCTGGCAGCATATTCGTAAATTCGTTCTTTTCACTGGGCTCTTTCTTTATTTAATGTGACTTCGCTTCATGGTCGATTATGCATGCATACATATCACGTTTCTTTATATTATAAATTTATACGATTTTGCAAAATTTTTGAAAAAGTAATGTCGATCTCGCGACATTAAAGTTCGGACATATCATCTGTATTGAACTGCTCCATAGGACGCAATCTTGTCGCAACAACGAAAATAAACGAAACATGTCCGATGAGCAAATAATGCTTCTTGATAACGTTCGCTGAAATAATTTCATTTTAGTTAATAAAAAAATACTTGTTTCGCTCGATTTAAGACTCTCTTACCTTACAAAAAAGAATTCAATATCAAAATTTAGTTCGGAATGTAAATTTAAAATGGCACAGCGATTGAAATCGATCCTTTTCGTTTGGCTTTACGGCTCTGATTCCATCGGACGCTGCTTTGGTTACAATCGGCGAAGGCATTCCATTAGCGGGCACGCGCGCGATGCCAAACGAAGTCTTCGAAAAAACTTTTCGAGAGCATTAAATGTAGAGCGACCCGCCGCCGCCGCCGCCGCCGCCGCCGCCGCCGCGCCGCACGTCTGGGCCAAATTAATGTCGTCTAGACTGCGCCCGATAACTCGTGTCGACACCACACGACGCTGTTGCCGCTAGGCTTATCTTGTCGCCATATTACAAAACCTGGAAAGACCGGCACGTATACCGGAGGTGACTCATTCTGAGCCAAAATAACAGTTGACAACGCGAGTTCAGTTTGCTGCAGGCTTGACATTTTTTAGCCCCAGTATGTGCCATCGGAATCTGCCCCCTTGCCGGGGTGCTTAATTGAAATTGAATGAACTGGTAAACAATTGACTAGGAATGTGATATGTATGTATGTATAATCGACCGTGAAGCAAGGACACGTTAATTGAAGAGAGATAAATATTACCGTCGTAGGTAATAAAGGAATAAATAAAATATCATAACGGATGGTATGATAAAACTGTACCATCGTACAAGATTGAATGCAAAAAACCAGACAAGTGCGAGTCGGACTCGCACACGAAGGGTTCCGTACCATCGTATAAGTCTTAACACAAAAAATACGTTTTTGTTTGGGGGACCACCCATGAATTTTTACTACTTTTCCATTTTACCTATTTGTTGTTATAGCGGCAAAACAAATACACATTCTGTGAAAATTTCAGCTGCCTACCTGATACGATTCATGAGAAACAGCCCCGTGACAGACGGACGGACAGACAGCGGAGGCTTAGTAATAGGGTTTCGTTTTCACCCTTTGGGTACGGAACCATAAAATAAATAAGTTTCTTGTATGGGGCCACCTTTATTTTATTTTTCTATTTGTGTCGTAGCGGGAATATTAACACACACTGTACAAATTCCAACTGTCTACGTATAACGGTTCATACACAGCCCACTGACAGTTGGACGTACGAACAGCGTAGGCTTCGTAATAGTTCTGTTGGCACCCTTTGGGTAACGGAACCCTGAAAATGCGTCTTAACCCTGAAGACTTTAATAGTCGTATTCAGAGAGAACCTGTCAAAACTTAGTACTACATTAGCACCGGAATAACCATACAAAAACCGGTTTAGTCCTGTATATTAAAGTTAGTCCGCCCACTCTGAATACGACTGTAAATATTCAGTTCTCATCACTCTCTCGCTCGCTTACTGAAGTCATTAGAAGACGTCCCTTGTGTCTAGTTAAGAAAACGTTCTGAACAATTATTTAGAAAAAATAAACACAAGAGAATTATTATGACATTTCCCACCGATTGTATGGATATAGTGTTAGAAGATGCGTCGGCGCAATCACATGCAATTGTATTGTTTTGTGGTTCTTAGTTTGGTGGCAATTATGTATAATTTGTGAAACTATTAAAACTTTTCAAAATTGAAGCATTAAAAAAGCATTTACACTTTAATTATTTACAATATTGACTTTCTTGTAGTAACTTATTTTTTTGCGGATGAAGGGTAATACAAATGTTGTTAACACATTTTGGCCCACGTATTAGTTACTTAATATTTTGTTAACCTAGTTTTACTCGTACAGTCTTGTTTGGCCGCCTCATCGCACTTCTCCCACGTCTCTAAGGTTGAAAGTTAGAGTATGTCTAATGTCATTAATTTTCGCCGTTTTGTAATCCTATTGGCTTGCAAATAAATAATTTTTTCATTTCATTTAAAATCGTTGAAGCTATAATTTCATATTTCTATAGGTACCTGACGCTGTGGAGGGCTGTGCGTCTTTGGATCGCTCAGTTCTTCAGTCAGTCAGTCATGACTTACTTTTCCATTTAAATACTAGCTGAGGATATTCTGGGTGTTCAGCCGAGTGGAGCTTTGTAAAATGTGGTTTCACCTTCGCGGGCGTGTTATTCAAACGGTCAATTAAGAAAATACGGATCTTCCCTAAAATATGGTTGAGAGAAACTCGTGAATGGGTGCTGTTTGTGGGGACTGGCCTGCTTCAATTGGCAACATGTTAGATAGTGGACATAGGCTTTGAAAAAAAAATCTTCATACTTGTTCTACGATTACGGATGCTGCATACCTAACCATTACGATTCTATAGGCTTATTCTTATAATTTTTTTAGTTGAAAAAACCGTTTCAACAACTAGTATTTCTCGACATAAATATTCTTGTTCCAAGAATAGGCCTACAGGTCTTTGTACATTCTCTTAGGCCTCCCGGGCAGGACAGATTCTACATACATATCACATTAGTTGAAAACGTTAAAAACGTCGCGTGCTTGTTTAGTAATATACTTTCGTAGAACAAAATTAATTGTGGCCTTCAGAATCGCCATCAAAGTTACGAGACCCCTAGCAGAACCATCTAGTATTGTAAAGCCTTTGAGATTTGATTTACGCTTTGTGATCTATACTAATGATAAATCTGTAAGGGGTGTTCACTGTGTAAGTTGCGGCCGTCATACAAACTGCAATGCTCTGCACGGCTCGGCGGGAGGGCGGCGGCTGGAGGGGGGGCTCGCTTACTTTTACTAATTATACCGAAGTACGGCTTGGTATTTCCCGCAACTTAAGGACTACTTGGCATCACGGTAAATCGCCAGAGGTGCGACCAATGGAATACAATACTTATTACTTCAGAACCAATTACTCGATTTAGATGCGGATTGTATCTACGTCTAGCCTGATTCTACTCAAAACTTATAGGCTACATAATATAACGCTTCATTACCAGAGGGGTGAGTAGTAAGTGTTAAATTCTTATAACTTGCGAACCACTTACCCGATTTATATGCGTATTTTATCAACGTATAGCATCTCTGGGAGTAGTCAGGTTCAGGAGGGGTTACTTTTTTCGATGTTGATGCTGGCAGTGGGTTGGAGTCCACGCAAAACTTACCTACGTTATACGTTACTTTCTTACTAAGTTAGCAAAGTAGCAGTGCAAGTGCAGAAAGGTTCTGGCGGCAAATGTTTTTTTTAATAGCCACCAAATGTCAACGAAGCTCTAAATGGGAATTATTGGATGTTTCTCATTAAATCATGCAATCATCAAAAATTTGGTAGATGGATACATTGTCCTGGACCAGCCATGTGGGCTTCTTTTTATCCATGAAATTATTTAGTCGACTCTAACCCGAGCGGAGCCGGGTACCGCGGCTAGTATTAAAATAAATAAATGCAGAGCTCGCCGACTCCGCACTGACACATCCCACCGCAAGCCAGCCTCCGCTGCACCGCACCTCCGCCGCCGCCGCCGTCTCGTCGCCGCGCAAGGTTATCCCCGCGCGCCACCGCTCCCGCGCCGCGCTCGGCTCGGACGGAATGCCTTCATTTATTTGATTAGATCTAATTACACGCCGCAGCTAATTACCTACTGAAATGCTCTGTCTTTTGTTCCATAATGAGATAATCGACGCAGGTGCCTCGGGAGATTGCGGTTTGGACTACTACTTGATTACATTACGTAATTGTACTGAGTTATTTGAACTAAAACGTGAATCTTGACTGCTCACTATCTACGATATTTTGATTCTTATTAGATTAAACATTAATTAAAATATTGTGACTAGCAAAAATAGCAATCGTTCAGAAATTAAACAAAAATAATTATATCATAAGGTTAAATTATGGGCTCCTTTTTATAAGCGTTCCATAACCAACGGGTGCCAATGGAACCATATTACTAAGCCACCGCTGTCTGTCCGTCCGTACGTCTGTCACAGGGCTGTATCTCTTTAACCGTAATAGGTAGGCAGCTGATATTTTCCCAGAGTGTGTATTAATTTTGCCGTCAAATACAGTAAGACAAAAGAAAATAAAAATGGTGATTTTTTGTGTTAAATCTCGTACGATGGTACGGAACCCTTCGTGTGCGAGGTCGGTTTTTTTTAAACAGTTTCTGACACATACCATTTACTGCATAGGTTAAGCATAATACTGTAAAAATATATTTGAATAGGTTCAATTATTACTAATGCACGAAAAAGTTATACGTAAATCAAATCAAATTAAGTAAAAAAAAATTGGGTATGGCATTTCTAGGGTTCCGTACACAAAGGGTTGAAAACGGAACCCTACTAAGCCTCCGCTGTCCGTCCGTCCGTCTGTCACAGGCCTGTATCTCATGAACCGTAATAGGTAGGCCGCTGAAATTTTCACAGAGTTTGTATTTATTTTACCGCTATTACAACAAATAGGTAAAATAAAAAATAAAAAATAAATGAAGGGGGCACAAAACAATACTTTTTTTGTGTATAATCTTGTACGATGGGACGGAACCCTTCGTGTGGGAGTCCGACTCGCACTTGGCCGGTTTTTTTGTAATAGCTGCTATATGCAGTGCGAAGAAGTAAGAAAAAGATTAACCAGTAGGAGGCATGGTGTAATGTAGATAGTTTGAAGGAAGCGATCGTTCGGCTCAGTATAATAAGTTTAGTTGAGCGCCCCGCCCACCTCATTCCTATTTTCGTCACACTCATGCCGGGGTTATTAGCTGAGGCCTCCGCCTCCGCGCCGGCGCCGCCGCGACCGCAGCGCCGCCGCCGGGCGGAAGCGGAACCTTTGGGGGCCACCGCTACTAACGAGACGATGAGAGTGCACTTTACTTTTGCACTAATTTGGCACACCCATACCAATGAACTTATAATTATTTTCTCTCGTTTCCTTCGTGTGTTTTTCTGTGAGAAAAATCGGTTTCTTTACAGTGAAAAAAAACAGTGAATCTATGTTATACCAACAATAGCAACCGTCGGTTCAAAATCGGTTACTCTGAGTGAAAACAGCTAGCATTAAACATAAAATATATCCTTTAATTGTTTTTAGTTGTGTTCAATAACTGTTTTCTCTTGCATTTTCCCTATTGTCAGTGTAGCGACCACGACGCTATTTTCTATTAACGCCTCATAATCTGCAATTTCGCGTTGTATTTTATGGGAATTTGGTGTTATTAACCCTCCTTATGTTGCACAGCGACATTGAACAGGGTGGAAAACAACAACAATTTTCAATAACGCTTTGACCATCGTTCATTCAATGCTATGGTACCAACCAGCGTGGATTGAAGGTAGGTTGCACGCTCACGGTTGCAGTGAAACGACTTCTATCACAGCGCAAAATAAGTTTTTTACGTTCCTAAAACATTTATAATTTAATTATAAAAATAACTATTACCTTAACTATTAACGCTTTTGAGCGACTTTTATTTAGTTTTATCACAATATTGTATTGAAGTTTGAATGTGTGCAGCTGTGTATATTCGTAAATGTAAATGAAAAATTGCTTCTTCTCATTTCTCCTTCTGTGACAGACGGACGGACGGATGGATGGACGGACAGGAGAGGCTCACTAATAGGGTTCCATTGACACCCTTTGGTTACGGAACCCTTAAAAGGAAATTCTTTTTGCTCAGCCGACTCAATTTGTTCTGTTATCCGGCAATTCAGTCAAATTAGTCACTCACCCGCCAGCCATACGTACCTACTAGTACCTACCTGCCAGGGCGCGTGCGCGACTTTCCAATCCATCGCTCGACTCATTCGCTCGGTACTCTTTATTATTCATCGGCACAATGTCCAACCAATTCCCCATTGTCCCGTTGATTAATGACTCGACTCGACGCGGCGGCAGCCATCGAGCTGACGATAGAATGCCGAATCATAAAGTGTGTATTAAATCAATAAATGACTTGGTAGCCGGCAGATAGTGATACCAATCTAATAACTAATCGCAATGAGCTTAGTCAATGTTTCCACCGCGCGGCGAGCCCATTGTGGCGGCAAGAACCAGAGCTCGAGTCACACCTATCGCACGCCATGCTATAGCGAGGCAGGTCGCAACACAACACACGATACCTGTTACTAATAAATCCAGAACATCCTCGGAAAAGTCATGATATGTTTTGTCTCTTTCTATCGAATTTGAAACTGCATGTCAATATAAAGAACAAAATATAGTAGGTTTAGCGATTTCGATGTTGATTTGGGTTTATTAGTAAAGCCCGAAGTATCTCATTTTGTTTGAGACTCACAGTTGCGCAGCTGCTTTATGATTTCTTCATATTTCATTGCATTGTTTATTCATAATCCAAAGACACTCATATTTGTCATATTTTAACATTGGCCAGTTCAGCAAAACAAAACACAGCGAAGAAGAACTGGCAAGAAGCCCCGCTGTTTTTATTTCAACATCCACGTAGTCTAAATTTACAAAAGTGTTTGTAATTTTTTTTAACTAAAACATAAAAAAAACACAAAATTAACATGAGTTCACTAAATTCACGCCGACGCAACAGTTCATGACAAATATCATTTTATTTGCAAAGACTAACCCCGTCAACTAACATGATGCCGATGGAAGGTTTTCGTAACTGTTGAAGTATATCTTGTTACTAGAGGAGGTGTGCAGTTTGGTGGTTAATGCTGGAGAATTATGTAGAAGTAACAAATTTCACAGTTCTATGTCTAAATAATTAATATAAGAACATCAAGAACATCTTTGATTCCTGAGCTTGGGACACCACAGAGCACAGCTAAATTATATATCAATGATCTGCGTTGCTTAGGATGACTTGGTAGAAGGCAAATAGTATTAGGTTGACACGGGTTGATGCCAAAGCATTGGATGAAACTATGGTTGAAGCGGCAATAAAAAATCGCCCGTGTTTTCTAACCAGTTCAATGTGCTCATAAAGGGAAGGTCCTGGTATGGCATCTAATTCTTTCGGGAATGCGGTGTGTTGGAATAATATCATAACGATAGTTGTGTGGTATTAGCCATCCATATCAGGTTCCATAAAAATAAAAATAAGGATTAATTGCAATGAGCTTAGTCAATGTTTACACCGAGTGGCGAGTCCATTGTGACTGCAAGAACAGAGCTCGAGACACACCTATCCCACTCCATGCTACAATGGCGCACGACGCAACACGACACATCGTGTTGAGGTTCAGTTTAAAACAACAGCTTTGAAACCGAAGATGCATGTTATAATTTTCCTTAGCCGAAGTGTACTAAAAACCATAAAACTGAAAACCATAAACAAATAAAATGGCCTAACCTAACCTACCTATTACAACTACTCGAGAACCCAGAAGATTGTGTTTTTTTTATTTAATTCACTCAACATCGGATGCATGACGTGACATCGTGTTGGATAGGATGTGACTGGAAGTGCTTTAGCAGTGGCGACGTGAGGACGTGTGGTGTGATGGTGGTGGGATGGCGGCGCAGAGTCGGTAACAAGTTGCTAGTCACGGGCGGGCAATCAGCGAAGCCTCCGTCCCCTCCCCGCCCCGCCACCCCGCCGCCGTCCAGCGCCCTGCGCCGCCCACGCGGTCAATTAATTAAATACCGACTGTCTTCAGTGGTAACTACCTTCTGAACCTATTCATTATGTTTCATTAGCTCAACTTACTTTGTAGTACGAAATTGACATAAGATAAGCTAACCTTCGTTATTTTAAATTGAGTCACAGCAAGTATACTTGGGTACTTAAGGTAATATAAGCCGAGGCCTCCACAAGAGAGGGTACTGTACTTTTAAATAAATTGTACTTATTAAAATAAAAATTATGGTTAATCCAAATATGCATGACTCATTTTAGAATTAACATGTTGAATTGAATTAAATGTTATTATTATTTTGTAAAAAAACAATTAATATATTCAAGACCAATTTAAACTTATTCAGTCATAATTTATCTTTATAACTGTGTGCATTTACGCCCTGTATACATAGAGGCACAAATAACATGTTTAAAGCTTTTTAGAGTAGATGTAATAACATGAGCTTTGTTTTTTTTTGTTAGGTACTTTTTTCAAAATTAATATATCTTTATACATGGCGATCAGAAAACCTGTCGAACACGAGAAGACAGGAAGTAAATAAGTAAATACTGAATCGGATATGCAATAATTTTTTTTTTCCTAAAAAAATCCATTACAGAAAATAGACACAAAGGGCGCACCTGTAAAAAAATCTCAATACGTTTAATAAAAATAGTAAAACGTATAGCCGATACTTGTCTAGAAATTAATATCCCAATTGATGTCACGTCCGAGCTCATGACTCAGTGCGCCTGCGCATAGATAATAGTGACCCTAATTGGGCCTCATTTTCTGCGACACCGCATCATTATACGAAGAGGTGATGGGTCCCGACCGCAGGCTGCGCGGGTGAAGGCCGTTTCCCGCGGATTCTCCTCAATCACTATTATATTGCTCAACAGACGCTCGGAGACAAGAATGCATTCATTTCTTGGATACGGTTTGAGAGATATCCATGCAATCTGCTTGAGCGTTCTCTGTAGATTTTATATACCCATTTGCAACTCTACGTTTCTCTTGATTTTAGCTCGTCTCTCCCATTAGTATTTCCTGCACATGCACCAAGTGCAATATCTATCCTTTACTGCACGCAATGTATGATTCTTCGCCGCTAACTGTAAGTACAAGAGTAGAAAGGATTATCATTAGTACCCTGCAGCCGCCACTGATCGTCGGCATGGCTTCTGTGTCCCGTTTTTTAATAATATCTTTGCATTGAAGGTTGCTGTTTCTGTTGCTCTCTGTTCTTTGTCTTAAACTGTACCATTAACAACGTGTACGGGCCTAACACAGCTTGAATAAACACGGCCCATTTTTGGTTCAATTGTTT
Source organism: Incurvaria masculella (assembly GCA_946894095.1). Taxonomy (NCBI): domain Eukaryota; kingdom Metazoa; phylum Arthropoda; class Insecta; order Lepidoptera; family Incurvariidae; genus Incurvaria; species Incurvaria masculella. The sequence goes on along the minus strand of OX335645.2, from coordinate 24,174,558 downwards.
TAGAAATTTTGAGTTGGAGAACGAGCCTCGCGGTCGGTCAGTAACCACGCTGACAACGACGAGTTGAAGCCGATAGTGGAATCGGAACCCACTTAATCTACGGCTGAACTTGCTGCTGGCTTAGGAGTTAGTGTCAAAACAACTGTCACTGCTACATGTCAAAATAATAAAACTAGTAAAGTGCTCGTACACCTGTAACGTCAGGCTTCACCAGGTACGTGAAGCTGGTTCGGGTTTCCGCAGAATATTTCCGCGATAGCACAGCAGGTCTATTCCTGGCATTCTGTAATCAGGAATCAGGAATACTAAGTCTAGAAAACCGCTTTTATAGCCATTTTCAAAGCGAGTTTTTCTATGGAAAACCGTGATTGATTAAAAAAACTATGCTCCTGAATAGTTTCGTCAAGAAAATCGCCTTTCTAATAAGCGGTTTTCTAGACTCAGGATTCCTGATTCCTGATTACTGAATGCCAGGAATAGACCTACTGAGCTTCTCCATGGCGGATGAGCAGGCCGGCGGGCCATCGGCGGCGGCGGCGGAGGGTTTGCAGCAGCGAGTACGGAGGGACGGGAGTAGCAACAGAATCCCCTTTGTATGAGGGCGCTCGGAGCCTCTTTAGGGTAGCGCCCGCGAGTGAGTTCGCTTCGGATTTTCTATACAAGTTTTCTTAACAACAATATTGCATTTCAGTATATAACTGTAGTAAATCGATGTTTTCTTATTTAAATTAATTAACAGATCTGAGATAAGTAGTATTATTTACCATGATATAACAATGATACCAGTGCCGTTATTATTTAGAAATATGATGTGGTTTAAAATAGTATACATTTTTCTTTTTAAACATTTTTTTTATCACAAGAATATGTTACACACATATTCAATCAAGCTATGTAATTTAAAGAATAAAATCTATCAGGATATTCACGGTTCCAAAATAAAATAAATCTCACCTTTATTGGTATCCCATCGATATTGTATCCAGACAATCAAATTCATAATATTTACAGAGAGTTTCAAAGGAGCGCGCCCGAGTGTCAGAACATCGTTAAACTGCTCATTATTGTTGGTCGCTCGACCGTCGTCGTCGGCGCGGCGCGTCCGGGACGCGTATCCACATATACATACATACATACACACATACATACACGAATGTATAATGGCTTGTGGTAATTGACTGGCATTATTATACTCGCACCACAAACTCAGCTAGTTGCACTCAAACTTTTTTTATTCACAACTTTTAAAAATGTATTAAATACTTTAAGCAATTAGGTAATACTAGCTGCGGTACCCGGCTCCGCTCGTGTCAATGTCGTGTTGGATTGATGCCAGTCTGAATTATTTCCTGGATAAAAAGTAGCATACCCAATCGCATGACAATGCCATCAACAAAATTTAATCAAAATTGTTTAATCCGATATGGAATTATTTAATGAGAAATATCCACACATTCCCATTTAGAGTTTCGTAAACATTTCGGGGCGAAGTTTAAAAGCATGCGCCGCCAGACCCTTTGCTGCTAAATGGACACAAATCCAACAAAGGCGAGGTTGACCCCGCCTAGTAAGTAAGTAAGGAAGGTGACATACAGTTTTATGAGGAATACGAACCCTAGCCACTTCAACATTGAAAACGGTAACCCATCCGGAGTCTTGAAAAATGAAAAAATACTTTATTTGCAGCCATACGGTACAAAAAGGCGGAAATTAATGCCATAAAGCATTCTCTACCATTCAACCTTAGAGATGTAGGAGAGGTGCAGTGAGGCGGGCAAAAAAATAAACGTAAAACAAAATGAATTGGCGAAAATATTAACTAACCTAAAAATAAGGATTTATATATTAAAATAAATTACATACAAATATGTACATACACTGCGCCCAGAGATGCTATACATTGATAAAATACGCATACAAATCGGGTGTATGGTTTGAAGTGATTTTGATTTTGATTTGATTTTGATTTTGATCTAGTGCTCTATATGATTTTTTATATGCGACCTGACATGGATGGCTAATACCACACAACTACCGTTATGATATTAGCCCAAGACACCACATTCCCGAAGGAATTAGGTGCCATGCCAGGACCTTTATGAGCACGGCTACATTGAACTGGATGGAAAACACGGACAATTTTTCATGGCCGCTTCGACCATCTTTTCATCCAATGCGATGGTACCAACCCGGGCGGGCTTAAACCCTACCACCTAGTAGGGGAAGGGGACCTACAGTTTTACATGGATTCCGAACCATGGAGCAGCTCGCATTCGTGACGAAATGCACTTATCGAACTCGGAAAGAGAAAGACAGTGGTGCATGTCGGAATTGAACCCAGGCCTCTGGTACGCTAGGCCAGTCCCCGCGCCACTAGGCTACGAGCCGTGCTACGAGCTATGATATCGTGAAACTTTCTGTAGGCCTTTTTAACAGTGACTATTTCCAAGTACTTAGTTTTCACTTTTCTTTTAAGGTTTGTATAAAATATTTTCAAATTACACACACAAACCTTCCTCGTTTATCGCTTCTTTTGTTAATGCGAACCGTATCCGAAAATTAGTTGCGTGGTTTAGAAGAAGTAATACCAAAGGCAGATAGCGATACCCCGAAACACGCCGCCGCCTCGGGGCATTTCGGTTTGTATGACGGCTACATATTAGAGTAATCGAAACTGAATTCTATTTAGCCTGTCTTATGCCCCGGGTAGTTTAATGTATGTGTACTAAGTTTCATCAAATTCGGATGATTGATTTATGAGTTATGGAGGAACATACATACGTACAGAAAATATTTCTAAAAATCGTCAATTTAGTTCTAGTATCATACATAGAGTCTACAAATGCAGCATCTTATAAAAGAAAACAACTTACTCCATGAACACCCCTTACAGATTTATTATTAGTTTACAGGGTGTCGTAACGGCCAGTATATTAATTTCGACAGAGTAATCCTTATATTTTTAGAGACAAAAAAGTTAAAAAAATATATATTAAGTGTCTAGTTACCGAGATATACATTTTTGAAATTTGATAATTTTATGTATTTAATGGATACGACATTACCGTTATCTCATTAATTTGAGTTTCAGCAACGTCTACATTGAAACATTGTAATCAGATCATGAAAATAATCTGAAAAAGTATTGGTCGTGACATTCGTCGGAAGCAGGATATGAACCTGTGATCTTTGGATTACATGTCCACTGCTCTAAACCAATCCAAATCACGACCAATACTTTTTCAGATTATTTTCATAATCTGATTAGAATGCTTCAATGTAGATGTCTCTGAAACTCAGATTAAATTTTGAAATGTATGTTACATAAGACCCTATTACGTTACGACATACGAAAGGTCTTGGCATGGAACCTAGCTCCCACGTGGCGTATCATGCTAATGTCATGACAGTGGGTGAGATATTAGTCGTATTATTGCCAAAAAAACATAGTTTCACCGGAGTTTTTTAAATATTTTTTAAAATCGAAAAAAGTGGTGATGAATAATACATAACTTTTTGGAATGAGAATTTAAATACCAACTCTTGGAGCCAATAAAATTTAACAAATATCCCTTAAAAAGCGCCTATAAAAAATGAAAACAGAACAAAAGCTAAAATAGGCTGACTTGATAACACTGAACATCTTTTTATGAAATTTGGTATAGAGAGAGTCTGGATCTTGGCGAAAATTCAACTCAAATAGGGTGAAAATGGGGATAAAAGTTTGTATGGGGATCTCATAAAACATTAAATTTAGGTTCAGTTCGGCATCAGTCCAATACGATCCAAGCGGAGTCGGGTATATACAGCTACAGATCGGGACATCTACAGCTAGGATGTAGATCTTCATTCGGCTTCTTTCGGAAAAGCATTTGTTGAAACATCAATGCTGATGGTTTGAAATAAATCGCATGGTACCTAATTACTTCGGGAATGCGGTGTGTTGGCTATATCATGACGGTAAGTGTGGTGATTAACCATCCATGTTCAGTCGCATGAAGGAACTAGATGCCATTTCAGTGATTCGAGCAGGGCTACATTGAGATGATTGGGACAAACAGATTATTTTACTATCCGGGCCGGCTTAATCCTGCAACCTAAAAAGTAGTGATGAGTATTTACAGTCTTACATGGGTTCCGAACCAGGAAGTAATCCGAATTCTCAATGGAAATGCATATAATGGCTCAGATAAGAAAGAGAAAGGAAGGTCGTGGGTATTTCTGTTTTGGCTAAGTGAATTTCGCCACGAATACAAGCCGCAAAACTATAGGTCCCCTTCTCCTACAAATAGGGTTGGCACCATCGCGTTGGATGAAAACATGATCGAAGCGACATTAAAAAAAATTATACACGCGCGCCTTGCAATGACTGACCAGCTCAAGAGGTGTTTGATGGCGCGATCATGGCGCGATATGCCGCGATTTGTTGTGGTGCGATGTGTCATGGGGCGATGTGTCGCGGTGCGATGTGGCGTGGCGTCGCGGAGACACGCTCGTAACTTACGCGCGGCGACCGGCTCCTCAGTTGTGTTATTATAATGCGATGTAAATTTACTGTCTGTATATTAACGCGCGCCGTGACCCCCTGTCCCGACCGATCGCCGACTGAATCCATTTGGACGCATCGCTGTTTATGTTATTCCATCCGACATTCCATTATTTGTTGAATTTTAAATTGGTACTTCAATATCAGGAGGCTTTATACTTGTTGTGATCGAAGCGACCAATGAATTAAGATAGGAATATACCTAGGAATAAACCCTGTCTTAAAGTGCTTTTATGCTGTACAGATTATGTTAAGCGTTATTATGAAAACATTATGGCAATGTTGCCATTTCTGTAAGTTCTATATTTACAAATGACTACAAAAGATCACTTGCGTATATTAAAACTTATTATTATAACTTGAATAATCCTTTGAAATGTCCCACAAAAATTAGATTTATTATTTTGTGAAATATTTTTGGGGATTTTAAAGGTGTCCTTGACTCATTGTGTGGCGCTGGAGCAGTTCACGCTTCTAATGGAATTTTTTTTCTTAAACATGTTGCTTATTTCAGGATTGATACAATGAAACATGTGTAGGGCTGTATCATCGTCCGTAGATAAGCGAAAAGCTTCGCACTCGCATTGCACCCACTTGAAGTTCACGAACGCCGCAATAAATTCACACTGACCAATTAGAATGTCAGTGTTAGGTCGTTTCGCTATCAAACGGACGAGTGAATTTATCGAGTTCGATGCGCGGTGTTGGCGCGGCCCTTTCCTGCATGCTTTGTGGCGTGCGTTGTGAGTGCATACGCAGCACTACTAGACCACTCTATAGAGGTGCAGTCGTCATATCACGGGTTCGAATTAAATGTAATGATAAAATAATTATGTATGACTTTTCACAACACACAATTATTATTATTATTACTACAGTGTTCACTCGTTTAAGAATTTAATGATTAATTCTAATTCTTGTGTTTTTCGGAATTGTAATAGGACAGAAATTTGCTGTAAAAAATCTGGTATTCATTGTTTGTATCAAACAAACGATATATTTCGATGAAAATTTGGTGTATCATGAAATTTAGTGTACGGTGTAAACTAACGAAAAAATCGATATAATTTAGGTAAAGGCCGATTTTCCAATGGTCTGATGATAACCAGCGAGATAAATATTCGACGAATTTATTTGCGCCGTTATAGTTAGGCCTTTCTTTATTAGTAAAACTATACTAAGATAATATTGATAGGAGACATAAATTATTTTTAAGGGCCTTTCTTAGCAGCTCAGCTACAGTACCAGTACAATATAAACAGCACTTTAGTAATAAAGGCCATTTAAGCATGGTTTTCATGACAGGGTGATGAGAAGGAAGAGTGCACCACTCGCGGACCCCTTGATCATACCACACTGTTGCAGTTGACTTGAAGACCTTACCACTCTCATCCTTGATTATATAAGCGTTTTGCTAACAGTACTCAGTTTTCAACAAAGGTGTTATTACCCTTCATTGGATCCTATGGTTATATACTTCGAGTCCGAACTGAACGTTGCGATCTGTCACGAAGACAAAAGCTCGTGTTATTGGCGCCCACCGTAGCCGAGCCAAAGAAAACAAAACCGGACAAGTGCGAGTCTGTCTCGCGCATCGAGGATTCCGCACAATTATATGCGATTATCGAGTGATATGCGGCATAAATGCTGTATTTTTTTGTAGCGTTCACTTAGAATAGGGTTCCTTAACCTTTTTGTAGTCATGGACCCCTTGCGAAATTAAAAAAATCAAAGAAAGCTAAAACAATTTTTCGTTATCCCAGTTTTCCTATAGTTATCGATGTAAGTAAAATCACCATCAAAACACAAAACTACCAATGTTCCCACTGTTGCCGCCCTAGGCCCGGGCCTACTCCGCCTACAGAGAAGTTCTCCCTTGGCAATAGACACCAATGGTACCTACACAGTTTTGATCCAGCACGCGGAGTATGCATTGCCATCACATCTGTCATGGACTCCCAGCACTCATACCACGAACCCCAGACGAAGATTTAAATTTCACAAGAGCTCCATGAATCAAAAAACGTTAAGAAACCCTGCTACACGGGTTACTTTTTAGGGTTACATACCCAAAGGGTGCCAACGGAACCCTATTACTAAGCCTCCGCTGTCCGTCCGTCCGTCTGTCACAGGGCTGTATCTCATGAACTGTAATAGGTAGGTAGCTGAAATTTTCACAAAGTAACTATGTATTTATTTTGCCGCCATGACAAAAAATTGGTGAAATAAAACAAATATAAAAATTAAAGGGGTGCCCAATACAAAAAAACATGTTAGTTTTGTTAAATCTTGTAGGATCTTATAGACTCTTGAGACTAGGTAGACTCACACTTGACCGGTTTTTATTTTTGAGGAACGGAACCCTGAAAATGGGTTCGGGAAGATGGAGGCACGGTGTCCCACGAGACTACAGAATGTAGGGACGGCACGCACAGTCCGCGGCGTGGATTGCAGACGTGACGGCAGCGCGTGGCACGGCGCGTGGGTCGCGGCGTATTGTGACGCGCGCCGCGTCCCGTGGCGTCACCCACACGCGCGTGTCGGCCGAGACGGCATGCGGCGGCGGCGGCAGCGCGACGATGCGATATGATATAATCTGTGGTAGCTGTGGCAATTGCAATCCTGTGTCGTCCGCACTTCGTCAATATCGGAGACTGCGGGAGTAATTACCCGTTTTCAAAAAAAGGTGCTACAAGGGGCTAGGGGTCCTTAATTATTAAAATAGAAAAAAATCAAATGTATCAAAAGGTGGGCAAAACATTTTTGTGAAATGTTTGTATTTTTTTATATTACAAAACAATACCAACTTTTTTATTATCTTAAAGGACTCCTTTAGAGATATAAAAAATAATAGTTTAAAAAAACTAAAAAAACACGCTTTTATAGCTAACCGAACTAAAAAATAGAAAATAATTTTTAATTTTAAAGAGTTTATATTACAGTAGTAGAAGATCGAACAATCAATCAGAATTTATCACCTCAAGATAAAATTATAATAAAGTTTCAGTTATTAACAAAATAATTCAATTCAGAGTAAAAAGCGTGGGGTGCTTGATAAAGTAAATGTAAAAATCATTCTATTTGCAACTGTCGATCTGAGGAGAGTTATGAAAAGTAGTAAAATGCACCCCACGCTTTTTACTCTGATTTGAATTATTTTGTTAATAACTGAAACTTTATTATAATTTTATCTTGAGGTGATAAATTCTGATTGATTGTTCGATCTTCTACTACTGTAATATAAACTCTTTAAAATTAAAAATTATTTTCTATTTTTTAGTTCGGTTAGCTATAAAAGCGTGTTTTTTTAGTTTTTTTAAACTATTATTTATTTTTCATTTTTTAGTTCGATTTTTCGAATTCATATGCATTATTTGTACTCCAATCAATAAGACTTTATAATTACAAATTTTTTGATCGTATTAAATTCCTTCCTTATCGACTGTAATTTCAAAGCATTGGTGTTTACCAAATTTTGTCCCGTAAAATAAATAGATTAATAATTTATGTTCGGTTGTACAATCTCTTTATTAGATAGGTAGGAACTAATGTTAATAAAATACATATTTAATTTAGACTTAAAGATAAAAAACTTCTTCTAAAAGAGCCGGAGCTTCAGCTGTACCTAGAATACTGGCGGTGTTGCCTCTTTGGATTTCGAGGCTTATTCGCCGGACAAAATGGGCCCCGGACCTGGGATCACCAGAACTTTCATTTAAAAGTTTGCCTAACGTTGAAGCAAAAGTTATCGCTTCTGGTGACCATGAACCGAGTGTCTCGGCGGCGAAAGCTAAAAACTCAAAAGAACTCGCCACGCAGCTGTATTTTTGATGTTTATTTGCTGCTGCCCTCTCAGCTGCCGCTCCGGCCGCGCGAGAAGTAGCCTGAATGTAGGACGGCGCCACAGGTGGCGTCCCATATTAATGCCTTTCCACTTGCCCACGGCACTAAGGTCACCCCGTCCGGGCGTTTACCATCCGAGCGACTGATTCCTGGGGGCTCGGTGATGCTGGGGTAGTTTGCTGTCACCAGTGCTCTTTTTATAATGTTATTTATATTGTAATGGCGGGATAAATGACCAGCGCTCCTTTGGCATGATAAACCGTGGTGGCCCCATTCGGTAACGTTGGTACCACAGGCGCACGTATGAGGATGGCACAATCTAGCACCGACTCGAAGGCCTATTGAAATTCTGAGAGTGTTACTGTCAAGCAGAGTGCCTAGGCTTGGTGATAGATAGGCCCCCCGCCCCGGATTCGGCGACTGATGATGCTAGAATGCGAGCTTTGTCAATGTCAGCACTATTCATCAAGAGGGAAGAGTGTATAGATTTTACAATCGGCAAATCCCAGGCTTTTTGGAGTTTAAGACGGATTGGAATAGGTTCTTCTGGGCACCTGGATTTCCAACCTTCGATAGCCCTGTTCAAGCAGTCCACCTCGAAATCACAGCCAAGTGATGGTGAAAGAATACTACCCACGAGTGGTAAACTGCTGTGGACGGAACTCAAAAATGCTGGAAGTGCAACATCTTTTGTGCATCGTATGCCAACTCCGCCGAAGCCTATGGGAAGAGAGGCTTGTATCCAAGCATTTCCTTCTAATTGAATGTTCGTTATTTGGGATAGGCCTTTTTTGACAATAGCGTCTATTTTAGTTAGTGCTTCTGTATTGCGCCATAAAGGGCAACAGCGCATAAAGTATGTGAATCGTGGGATACCAAAACAAAATTTAAGGAGATGTAAGCCGACATGAGGTTGGATAGCACGAAGGCGATTTGTGAATATCTCCAACATATTGGTTTTATTTTCTAAAAGCGTTGTTGTGGATTGTTCCGTCAACGGGGCGCCCAGGAAGAATCTGTTCTCTTCAGTTAGAGTTTTGATTCCCGGTGTAATTTTTTCCAAAAGGCTTTTGATTTCTGTTGTCCTATCGGCGGTTAATTTCGAGAATATTGCTTCGCATTTTGTAGGGTTCAGCTCTGCATAAAGAATGAACAAGGTGAGAACGCAATTATCCTGAAAACATTTTTGCCTCCGTTGTACTGTACCAAGTATGGAGTGTACAGAGTCTCTACACTCCATAGTACCAAGTGCCCGAGCGAAAGAGTAAGTCCGAAAGTGCGGGCATGCGCAGATCTCGCGCTAGCTCTGTCTCTTTTACTCCACTACAGAGGATCTATAAAAGAATTTATTAATCCTGGCGGTCCTAATAAGGATAATGGGAAACTGTTATGAAATTATTGCATTGTCATCGGTCCTTGATACGTTTTTTTTTTATGTGACTTGACATGGATGGCTAATACCACACCCTTTGTCATGGTATTAGCCCAACACACCACATGGGAACTAGGTGCCATGCCAGGACCTTCCTTATATTGCTCGGCTACATTGAACTGGATGGAAAACACGGACAATTTTAATTGCCGCTTCGACCATCGTTCATTCAATGCGATGGTACCAACCCGGGCGGGATTAACCCTACCACTTAGTAAGTAAGGAAGGGGACCTACAGTTTAACGTGGAATCCGAACCACGGCCAGCCTCTCTCAACGGTCTAATGGTCACCCATCCAAGACCAGACCGGACCCAGCGTTGCTTAACTTCGGAGAGCGATCGCCGAAGTGTCGCGCCACTGGGCCACTGAGGCTGAGAATGCAAAGTTTCAAATTAATCAGACTTCTGGAAACTGGTGAAAATTAATCTCAAAGATTCCATTACATACATAGATACATGCAACCCAAGCTAATAAAAGCGTGTTAATGATTAATCCTGGCGGTCCTAATAAGGATAATGGGAAACTGTTATGAAATTATTGCATTGTCATCGGTCCTTGATACGTATGCAAAGTTTCAAATTAATCAGACTTCTGGAAACTGGTGAAAATTAAGTTCAAAGATTCCGTTACATAGATACATACATAGATACAACCCAAGCTAATAAAAGCGTGTTAAAAAAGGTTCCGGAGAATTAAGAGGGCTTCAAAATATTTATATATCGATATGGTTTCGATAGGATGTTTACTTCTTTAGGAGATACTTTTTTGGTGATTTCACATATTTTGTCCATAATCTGTTCACTTGTCGTTCCGAGATAGGCTTTGTTAATAAACATTTATATTAACATACTTTTTCTTACTAAGCAAGTGCGTCCCTTATTTCAACGAATGGGACATGTGTGTAGAATACACATTACCCGCGAATGATATATTTTAGAAGGTCGGGTCCTGCTTGTCAGTATTTTATTCGATTATTTTTTACACGGCTCTTTCTTTAATTAATATGTCCTTGCTTCACGGACGATTCTACATAAATATCACATTCGTTAAAAAAATATATGTTTCCACGTTAAATAAATTACTTTATTCTTCATGTATTGATGCTCGACTGAACTTCTCCGCTAATCAAAATATGGACTAAGTCCATATTTTGAAGTCTTCTCTTTATGGGGCAGTGTAAATAGCGAGGGGCAACTGAGAGGACAAGGCTCAAATCGGTGTCTTCGAAGTGGGGGCGGGATAGGGGACGAACAGGCGTAACATGTGAGAAAATAAAGTAGTGATAAAAATAAAAGAAGTGAATGAGAAATATTCTACCCAATAAGAGCGCAGATGGTATGACATGAACTCTTCTGATTCGAGCAGAATTGATTGAATTCCCTTACATATTTATTCACATTCGTGTCCCCTGAACGTGCTTAGAGGTTCCTTTCTATCAGCGAGTAAGGAAGAAAGAGTGGCAATCGAAACTCATTCGTATGAAGGCAGCGTAGCCACGAGTTATTGTAGATGCACTGACTGTATGTTCTCTAATCTCGACAGCAAGATTTGATGTTGGCCAACCATATTCAGTTCTACGAGAAATCAATAGTATTCTAGCCGTTCTTATCTTATTTGAATTGAGAAAGAGAAGTCCTCTTGTGATTGGCTTGTAATATTATATTTTTCATAAAATACTACTTTCAGTATTCATTAAAGAGATTCTACCTTCATACTTTTTTGCCAAAATCCCACGAACCCCACTTACTTGCTTAACACAAAATATTAAATAAATTAAATTTGAGGATAATATGATAAAGAAAAGAAAAGTACGACTGAAACATTCGCAATTAATCATTTTAGCAAGATTTATTTTTATATTTAGTGAAGCAATTAAAAGATTTTTAATAAAAACCTACATCTTTTCGGATTATAAAAAGCGGTGAAGTTAAAAAGATCAATATCTTTTCGGAACGTAACGAGTTCGGAGTTCGAAATTTTCTTATTTCAAATTTGCACATCCGAGACAGAACGGTCGCTCGTACCTTAAAATTTACGTGAGTATGGAACGATAATTTCAAGTCAATCACTGTTAATCCAGCTCGAAGGACCAATCGAGTTGCTTGCTTTATGCATAGAGCAAGAACAGTGTTACGGGCTCGTTTGCTCCGACTGATAGGCGCAACGACAGTTCAACCTAACTAGGAGCATCGCGCATCGCAATCGGCGCATCCTATCTCAGCCTGCGCCCACACGGCGGGTGTTCTAGTAGGTAGGTGTGTCGCGCGCATGGCGTCGCCTCGCGGTAGGTATCGCCGCGTCGGCGGAGGTGCTAAGTAAATGGCCGGCGAGCCCCGCCCCGGGGCGGCACGGGCGGGAGAGCCTCCTCCGTCCCTCCGGCGGCGCCGCGCCGTGTCTCAGTCGTCGAGGCGCGCGCGCGAGAGTCCGCGCCCCACCGCACCGCCGCCTCTCCGCGCCGCGCCGCGCGCTAGCCGACGGCGAGCGTACGTTGCGTTCGGAACTGTGCAAATTCGAAATCGGAACGTTTAACCCGTTACGTTCGGAAATATAATCTGACTTTTTTCGGGTTGCCATTATTTGTGCAAATATTATCGGAACGGTTTAGTTGTGTGTGAATATTGTCTTTGTCGAGCCGTTTGGTTCCCGCAGTGTGCTTCGGAAATATAATGCATTAATGCGATTATAGGTGATAAAGACCTTATGGGACAGTTTTTTTTAAAACTCCATGTCATTATTTAACTGAATTGTTTTGTAACGGGAAGCTGTTGCAATAAAACGATGTACCTGTCCATGTAACATAAAAACAACAATAAACAAAAACATTTAATGAATTCTCGATCCAAGCAAATTATGGTGCTATATTGAGTGGATATCATGACAGACCCGTCCGATGCGGAATTCGTGAATCGAAATCCCTCGCGCAGGGTGCACCGAAAGTATGGACCTGCGCACGCGCCGTGCCGAGCTGGTGGACTCGGGTCATGGGAACCTGGAAGCCAACTCCGACGGTGACCAGACGGAGGAGGAATTCAACACGGAAGGACCCGTCATCAACGGAACATGCGACGGGACTCAGTGCGACCGTAGAACGGCATTGGACACTGAAGATGCGTCTCAGTACGAACGGGATGTAAAGTTTGAGAGTGTTAACGAGACCGGATACGAGGAGATGAGGTTGAACGGTGTGGACGGTTTGTGCGAACGGGGAACGCCAGTGAATAACGCAGAAACAATGCAGTACGGACGGGGCACGTTGGAGAACCCGGAGAGGACCCAGTACGAGCGGGGAACGATACTCAGTAACGCGGACGGGACTCAATACGAGCGGGGAACGATGCTGAGTAACGCGGACGGGACCTCGTACGACAGGAGAATGACGGTGGTGGGGGCTGGAAGGAAGTCAGCCAGCTCGGCGTTCAGCATCCGAAGCTTGGTTGGGTGTGGAGAGGACGCACCGCCTGGGCAACAAGAAGCAGTTATTGTGGACGGTGAGTTGATATATTTTGTAGATACATTTCGATTTTCTTTTAAACTACCTGATTGGCTAGCTCGTTCCATCTAGGAATACAGGAGTTTTTTAGTTTTTCACTCTATTTTATCGCACTAATGCCTGTAATCGTGTGTCCCTTCCGACGGATTTACGAAGATTTAATCAGTATGTTTTCCGCATGGATAAAAGTCCATTACGGTTTCAAGAAGGATGTTCCGACCCATACAATGTTTTTTTTACACATAACGCAAAAATATTGCACTCTAAGGCACGAATTCGTCAAAAATATTAAATATAGCCATAGAAGTTGCAGCGAAAACATATTCACAATTTCAGGTTTAATGGTTTCGTTGTAATTGCCGATTAGAAGTTTTACACCGTTAGATGGCGCTGTTAAATAAAAATCGTATTTAAATAAATTGTAACAAAACCAATAATCCTGAAATTGTGAAATTGTTTTTGCTGCAATTAATACGACTATATTAAACTATTATTATTAATTCGTGGCTTAAAGTGCAATACTTTTTGCGTTATGTGTGCAAACAACTTTATATGGGTCGGAACACTGACTGGTTTTAATGAATTCAACAATTAATAATTAATATATTAATAACAATTAAAATATAGTTAAAATGTGTCGTGGTTGTGGTTTGGCAGAGTATGCTATTTTACACAATGATGTAGTACTAAAATCTAAAATAATAAATTAAATCTTGCTGTGGCTGTTATGTGTCGATAACTCACCCTTTAAAATCAGCTATAACTTTAGAAGACTTCTTTGGAAAAAATATGCATATTTTTTTTTGCATCCTGCATAAATGTGAATGGAATCATAGAGATAATAATGATACGAGAAGTATCAACGAGTTGGCATCTTATTAACTTTATTGCCCATTAGAACCCGAATTTAAAGCATTGTGAAATCACAAGAAGTCGGCGTGGGCACACAAACAAATTCAATTAACAATAATAGCCGCATTAATATATCTGATAATAACTACCAGAACAAAGAACTCATATTGTGTGGACGGAGCTGGGTTTGGGTGGGGCAAGAGGAGTGTGCGGTACTCAACGAGACCTCAGATCAAAAAAGGATAGAGATGAATTTTCTGAAACGAATAACCCAACTTAAACGTGCATGCAAACATAGTCTCAGACGTATTGCAGGGTTTGTGTGGGGGGAAAGTGACTGTATACTAAGCATGTCCCACGGAATCCTATACGCTTCTACGGTGTACACACTTGACCATTTTTTATCGTTCCGTTGATTAGTTTGATTGGTTTCGTAATCGTTAATATTTATTGCAGCGTGTCGTTAGTTAGCTAGCGTAGGTGGAGACCGGCTTTAAATAATTGTCAGTTGTAACATTCGTAAATTGGAACAAAGAGGCCCGTTCAACTAAATGAGATAGACTGCTGTTGCGTGATCGGGCCTTTAGTGGACCGATCACGGAAATCATTGCGAGAATTATGTTAGCTAGGGTTCGATTGGGTCATTACACATCTGTTTGATTAATTTCAATCAATTAGCACACATTAAATTAAGGCAGCGGTTCCCAAAAGGTGGGGCGCGGAACCCTGGGGTTCTCTGAAATGATCACAGGAAAATACTTTTTTTTATTAAAGTCTTTGTTCACAGGGGTTCCGCGAGTTGAAACGTTGGTCGTGAATACAGACATGCAATACAGTATAGACATTATAGACAGTATTATAGACATCGAACCGCGACTCCGCCACGTCGTGTGTTTTTGTTTACAATAAATCGTTTTTTTTTTTCTTTTTATGTGACTGGATATGAATGGCTAATACCAGATCTACCGTCATATTAGTCCAACGCGCCGCATTCCTAAAGGAATAAGGTGCCATGCCAGGACCTACCCTTGATGAGCACGTGTATATTGAACTAGATGGAAAACACGGACAATTTTTCATTCAATGCGATGGTACCAACCCGACGAACTTAACCCTACCACCTACTAGGGAAAGGGGAAAAACAGTTTTACATGGATTCCAAACCATGCACTTATCCAACTCATATATAAGAGAAAGATAAATAAAGTGGTCCATGAACGGGGCAGGGATTTGAACCCAGACCTCTGGAATGGAAGACAAGTCCACCCACCTAATTCAACTACCGCCTACCCCTGCAGGAAGTTGCGTAATGGTATGCATTCATGGAATTATTAATATGCTACACCTACAACAAACATATCATTTCATTTAAAACAAAAAAAAACAAACTATACCATAATGACGTCCATCGCGAACCACACTAACACAAAAAAACTCCCAAATCTCCGGCGAAAGGTTCACTTTACACGGAAATTATGTATGCATCGTTAAACGCTTATTTACACTACACATTAAATTCATTTGCAACAGTGTTGCGGGACAGAGCCCACGGTGTACGCTTGGTACCATAGATAAAAAGTAAGGAGATATGGCATCGAGCGCGCCTACTATGGGACCCGCTGTATCCAATTTTTAAAAACTGTCAGTCCAACTTAAACGTACATGCCAGATATAAACATAGTTGCAGACTTATTGGAGGGTTTGTGTGGATGGGAACTGACTTGAGGAACGCTATTTTAGAGCACATCCGCACGCGGTGGCGACATCTCGGCAGTGTGGCATATGACGCGCCGCTGGATTCCCATACAACCCAAGAAACAATTTAGGCGCACGTAGAGCTCACTTTATAACCTAACGAGAGATATTGACGCTACAGTAGCTACCTTTTAAGCTTTTGGAGACTTAAGAGAGTATGTTCATCAACATTATCACTCGTAACTCTACTACACGACTATAAGAGCGATAAGATGATAAACTAAAATATTAAAAACGTAGAGAGGCAAATTCGGTTGCTACAATACAGGTAAAGGATCTTGTATTATAGCTTTAAGCAAATATTGTAACTATGAGATATATATGTGAAGTAAGCATTAGTCATAACCTCAACAAGTTCTAACAGGTTCTACAAAGGCTGCAATTGACGGTATCGTTCTTAAATGTCGCTGATTAATTGTTTGCTAACACCAGATGCTTCTAAAGCGTCACAAATAGCTCTTATGACCGTACATTTGAAATATCTGTCGCTATTTTAGATCATATAGTCACAAATATAACCTATATATTACTTTAGGCAGAGATTTAGAGCTATCTAGACCTTTTGTAACTCGTTAAAGCGTTCGTCTGTCCATCTATCTGTATGTCTGTCCATCCGATTTATGCCGATACTATTTTGTAGCATAATTAATTGTATTTTTAAATCTATATTTATTTTTAGTTTTCGAGCAATAAATACGAACCCCTAAAAACATGCACATTCGCCCAGCCCATGTTCATCTAACCTATAGGTTACTGTTACGTCTGTTATAGCTGCGAAGTCAGTAAACAACTCTGCAATACCACTCTTATAGAGGTGTGCATTTCAGAAGAGCGCCCATTAACGCCGTACTGTATCTCGAGAAGTTACAATGTTCTGATTAATAGCATAAACCTATACCGCCATTTTAAAGTTGTCAAGCGAATTGAAAAATGAGAAATGTGTAAACAAAAGCACTACTATAATGATCTATTTTGCTCACTTGTGTTCTAATACTACCACTATGATAATTTTAAACTGGCACAGACATTGTTTTCGTAAATAAAAATAAAATTATGCCAACTCCATATGTTAATTAAATATTACACTTCCATAAATAGACAATAGATGACAAGCCCTTCAATTATTTGTTAAAAATACATATACTTATTCACAGTGTACTTAACTGCGCAATGAAAACACAGGTTGCTAGCGATGGTGCATCAGAAAAAGTTAACAATTATATTTGTCATCCGCCATCACTCACGATTACAAATCATTGTTCTGTCATGCATGTTTACCAATCTGCCTGCATGGAAATACAAAACATTTATAATGCCTTATAAAAATATCTCCTGAAGTGCTAAAAATCTTCATAAAGGTGCTAATATTATCCCCTGAAGCAGTTATAATCGCCTTTTTAGACCATTAATACCATTCAAGAAGTTAATATTCACCTATTTACCGCCCTCTTAGCGCTTAGACACTTAGACTGGCGCTATTATAGCTCTACTAAAGACCCTAAGGCGATTACAAGTTGTGCCCATTCCGGGGGTATAGTAGGGTTATAGCAAGCTATAACTCCTCTTATTAGCTCTTGGTTACAACCCTAAGACTTGGTTAGCGCTTCTGTGCATCTCTTATAACTTTTCACTTATCGCCTAATGTTAGTTGGGAAGTATATTTTTTTTTATGTGACTGGACATGGATGGCTAATACCACAAGTTCTGTCATGGTATTAGCCCAACACACCACATGGGAACTAGGTGCCATGCCAGGACCTTCCTTGTATTGCACGGCTACATTGAACTGGATGGAAAACACGGACAATTTTCATTGCCGCTTCGACCATCGTTCATCCAATGCGATGGTACCAACCCGGGCGGGATAAACCCTACCACCTAGTAAGTAAGGAAGGGGACCTACAGCTTAACGTGGAATCCGAACCACGGCCAGCCTCTCTCAACGGTCGAATGGTCACCCATCCAAGACCAGACCGGACCCAGCGTTGCTTAACTTCGGAGAGCGATCGCCGAAGTGTCGCGCCACTGGGCCACCGAGGCTGACAAAGTCATTTTGGTCATTTTGACCATATAGCGATTATCGACGGCATGCCACCTCTCCTTCCTTACTCTTCAGTCGTTGGCACGGTGCTCCGGGAGAGGTAACGACGCGGCGGCTGAGGTTGTGTCTGCTTCTGTCCGTGCCTTCGTTCGCGTTAACTATACTTATATCACGTTTGGTTATGTTGCAATAACAAGCTGGAACCACTCGAGTTGTAACGCACCCGCCCGCAACCAAAGCCGCATACATACATACCTTCACGCAGCTTTCCCAGAGGGATAGGCAGGGATGATACAGCGCAATACGTTATGACACACCTTTTTAGGGTTCCGTACCCAAAGGGTGAAAACGGAACCCTATTACTAAGCCTCCGCTGTCCGTCCGTCCGTCCGTCCGTCCGTCTGTCACAGGGCTGTATCTCAGTAACCGTAACAGATAGAAAGCTGAAATTTTCGGAACCCTTGAGTTGAATTATTTATTATACGTTAATAAATAATAATAATCTTAATATGTTAAGGCATATTATAAAATTAAATAGAATGAAACATAAAACTGTATTTAACCTTTACGAGGTTGAAACAAATCTAACTTCTATATAATACCTCAAAAATATTCTCCTGTTCGAGAGTAAGTACCTGGTAGAGTATTGGAATCGGAGCCTAATATCAATATCAACATTTTGAAAATGTTATTTTTATAGTAATCCATTATAATCCACAATCTATTCCTACTGATGGGCTTATAAGGAACTGGTCGTATTTACGTTCTGCCTTGCGTTTAAGCAAGTAAACCAGCACCAACACCCGCCTATTAAGAGTGTAACAAGTATACATTTAATTTGCTCCTCAGCTCAAGTAGTTGCTCAGTAGTTATTCCGTAGCATTATCATTTAGCTGTTACTCTGCGGCACACGGGACAATAAAGTGGCACTTGTACAACGCCATTTTATTGTTTTACCACGTATAAATGCCTCCATTTGCGGCGAGGACGCGTTTGCGGCAATTTGTTTAATGCCTTTACTATTTGATTGCGGCGGAAGGCTGTACTGGGCGGCGCGGGTTTGAGGGCAGGGGAGCGGTATGCGTGATGCTGGCGCTACACGCTCGTTCATATTAGTCCAAATCCGTTAAACTGATCAAAGCTCGGTGGCTCTGGTGGTTGGACATGTTTTTTATTGTTTCTGCGTTCCGCAAGTCCATGTTTTACTTGTAAGAATAACGGTTAGGCCTGTAAGCTATTTATCAGAGTTCATGGACTCGATTTGCAGAGCATGTGCCTTTTTCTTTCTTATGTAATCTAGCAATGACCATTTCATTAATAATCTGGGTAACTTCAGTGATTTCAGGCCACAAAAAATAAAACGCCGCTGGTATGTAGGAAAAGGGTATTTTTTGCAAGGGCCATGACAGTTCCTCCAGATACTTGGTCTGATATATGATATATGTATATGACATTCAACATGACCTCAAAAACCTACAATTGTTTTGCACTGACAACCAACTTTTTTTAAACACAGATAAATGCTATATCATAACATACTCCAGAAAACGTAACCCAATACTATATGACTACAGACTAAACAACACAATCTTAACACGAGTTACGCAAATAAGAGATCTCGGTGTCATACTTGACAATAAAATGCGGTTTCATCTACATGTTGATCACATGTTAAATAAAGCATATAAACAATTAGGTTTTATTTTAAGGGTAGGTAGGCATTTCACACACGCGTCAACTTATAAGACACTTTATTATAGCTTTGTTAGGAGCCAATTAGAGTTTGCAAGTACAGTATGGAACCCACAATACGATATCTACATTGATCGAATTGAAAAAATTCAGCACAAATTCCTCAAATCGATTTTTTTAACTACAATACCTCTGCATTACGTTACTCTATACCGTCTTTGCAAAGCCGACGTCATCTCAATGATGCAGCTTTTCTGTGGAAGATAATTAATTGCCACGTGGACTCTCCATCTTTATTAGAGAAAATTACTTTTAAAGTACCTCATCGTACTACACGCAATAAGGACCTGTTTTATATACCCTCATGCTACACAAATTATGCTCAAAACACTTTTGTTCGACGTAGTTTGAGCAACTATAACAAACATTTATTTGAAGTAGATTTATTTTGTAACTCATTATTACCATTTAGGAAGAAAACCATGAAAATTATATTAGATACTTGTTGATTTATGTTCTATCTTTAATATGTCTTTCTTTTATTTTCCTCACTTGTATATTCACTATCTTATCTTATCACATCACAACTACATCAAAATATGCTCTCAATAAGTAATTATACATGTAAAAATAGGGAACTATAGGTCTATGTGATATTCTTATTATAAATGTAATTTTTTGTATGACTGTTTGTTTTCAAAATAAAAAAAAAAAAAAAAAAAAAAAAAGATATTACAAATAGTGAATCGACGAAAACTTGGATTTTGAATTGTATGGAAAACACTTAATTTTAATCTATTTCTTAGGAATTCCAATTTATGTTTTTAATTTAATTTATATATATTTATAATAACACACAAGTTACTAATTTAACAATTTAACACAAGTCAATTAGCAAAATGTTTTGCCATCAGTTTTGGTAGATCTCCATAATGAAAGATGACAGTGATCTGGGAACTAAGTTTGCAACAATATTATTGTTAAGTAGCCAGTTTGATAAGTTTTTGCAGTTTAAATAAATTTCCATACATTCAAAATTAAATTCTTATTTAAATAGCCTATGCATAATGGCATGTTCATATTCCATTAGAAACAAGTAATTATCATATGTTAATTTCAGCCAATATAATGTAGTACATTCGGAGTAGATTGACCCATGGTTTAACGATGACGCCCCAAGTGTTTCGTGCGAACTGGGCAATAGTGTAGCGCCGGTGGCGTGAGGTAGCCGCATATTGCAACGTTGTATGGAGTTTTGTGGAAATCGCTTAATTTAACTACCGAGTGGTAAATTGAGGAAACTGACTTTGTACGTTATTTTCTGTTTTTTATCAGACATCTAATCATGTATTCATGAAATGGTTTGCACGTATTTAAGATTCAACGAACAGTGTTGGTTTGGAACCTTCATAAAAATATGAACTACCTACGAAATGAAAATCTATGGTTGTAAGTCGTTTTGGATAAATAGGCGAAGAAGTATTTAGTGTAAGTGTAAAAAAGTGACAGGCATGCATGCCCATTTATGTTGACTGTTTGCATATACAGGGTGTCCCTAAACTCGCGGTCAAGCGGTCACTGGACGAGAGGGCAGCTTATTCCAGTTCTTGTAAAATAAATAAATGAATCTTGTTTTAGCTTTTTTGGAAAAAAAATAAAATCTACGTATCAGAGAACATATCGAGGGCTTCATATCAAAGGGGCGTATGCGCATTTTACTAACTTTACAGGAGACACAAAAAACTTTTTTAAACCGATAGTATTCAACTTAGCCGTATACAATTTCGCACACAGGTACACTATGCCATTTTCCTTGGAATAGTGTACCTATGTTTTAATTTAATGCAATGGAAATAGGGTTTTATGTGGTTACAGCCCTTTGTTATGACGAATTCCATAGATCTCTGACTTAAAATTGTCATAGAAATTGTGGGGCGTAAAGACAAAAACTGTTATCAGTACAATAATGGTCATTTATTGGCAGAAAATGAAGTAACGGTACAATGCGTAAATGTGTAATAATGCTAGTGAATCAAAATTATTGTTGTTATAAGAAATAAAATGAAAGTACGCCCTGTCTTTTTTATAGCAAGATTGTAGTAATAGATTAAAACAAAGGGGCTTATAAACAATAAATACTGAAATAAAATATTTTCTTGTCTGAAATCATTGTACAAAAGTTACATTTATAGTGAGATACTAAAATCAAAATATAAGAGACACTTCGTACTGCACTCATGTGAATGTTATAACAAAATAAAAAAATCTTAATTACAATGGGGAAGAGATGACTTTATTAAACTCTTCTTCGTCTCTTTATGTAGGATGCTTTTGAAGCAGCTAGTGCAATCTCGTCCGATACATCAACAACAGGCTTCTTTTTTTGAGACTTTTTATTTTGAGTAGGTGGAGGCATGACGGTTGGCAAGTTCTTAAAATATGGGTGATATGTGGAGGGAATTAAACCCGATTTACACAATTCCTGTAGATCCTTATACTTAATAGCTTTTATGGGTATTTGGCTGTTATAAGCTTGGGGCAAGGTTCCTGAAGCTGTAATACCTATAGCAGAGCTGCGCGTAATGGTTTTTGGAAGGATTTTTACGTTTTTAAATTCTTCGTCCCAATATTCCAACTTAAAAAATAATGTATCCAGCGATTGCTTGGTAAAACGTAGCCATTTGACCTGTGTCCAATAAAGTTGAGTGCCATCCTGGGATATTATTTTATCAGGCAGTTGGGACTCCCTCACCGCCTTGAAGTCTATAAAATCAGTATGGCGCAGATTAGTTATTTTAAATGGTTTACTTTTTCTTGCTAATCGTACCACATTTTCCCAGTCTTCTGGGATGAAGATTTTAGCAGACACTGAAGCAAGTTCTATTGTGGCATGCATTGAATCGCATTCCATATACGTATGGCCTGGTTCTAAAAATTTCAGATCTACGGTCTCTAAGCGACAATCTTCTGCAGCAATCGCTGCCAAAAACATAGAAACCAAAATTGAATTCCTGTTTTGTCCCGGACAACAGTCTGCATAAAGAACCAAATGAGATACAGTTATAGGAATATCCTTAATGAATTTAAATAAACATGTCGATACTTCATTGGAGCCCCGATTGCCTTCGTGCTCGGTCCACATATAGCAATGTCCTTGTTTTGTAGCTACTTCATATAGAGTAAAGTTAAAAGTGGCCAGTTTCCTCTTATAGAACACAGGTTTCGCGTGAACAAGAGGACTGTACAAGACAGCTTCTAAGTCAAAGTTCCCGCATAAGTAGGTTGGATCACTTTTGGATTGTTTAGCATCTTCTTCTTTTTGTTTGTATGCATTAAGTTTTCTTCTCCGGTGTAAGTCATATTCAGTTTGTTTTT
Organism: Incurvaria masculella; assembly: GCA_946894095.1. NCBI lineage: Eukaryota > Metazoa > Arthropoda > Insecta > Lepidoptera > Incurvariidae > Incurvaria > Incurvaria masculella. The sequence goes on along the minus strand of OX335645.2, from coordinate 24,151,531 downwards.
GCAATTTCTCATCTTCGGGAAGTAATTCAAAGCGGTGGCACCAGCACTGGTCCTTTCTTGGTATATAGAATCCAATGTTTTTATTTATGATCAACTCCCTATAAGAAGTTTTTGATATAGGTTTAACGTTTTCTTGTGTACATTTTTGTAAGTACAAATCGTACATCTTTTCTTTGTTTAAAATTGGTTCAAGATAAACCTTCTTTGAGTCTTTGCGACACCAATGAGAAGGTACTTTAGGGAAAGAGTCGATGTGGAAATTGGCATAATTTAGGCTCTCCTCACTATGTTTAATGCCTGGAGGATGACGTCCTTGCTTGTCCGGTGATACAATGTCTCCTGTTCCTCTTCTCCTTTTAATTAGTGCCGTTCTAACCATTTTATCAGTAACATTTAAAGTTTGTAAGAAGAACTTCTTGCAAACCTGCCGCTTTAGATTTTTATGCGTTAAATTATAGGTTAATGTAAACTTTCTCCTCGAATCTTTGACACGAGGGTTTTTACTCTGAATCTCTGCAACATTATTTGCTAAAAAATCTCTTTGCCTATTTAGGTCCTTTAAATTCCAAAATGCGTCAAAAATGTATTGTTTGTCTTCATCACTAAGTAAAAGATGGCATTTTTGCTTGCAACTACATGGATTTCCAATATTTTGTGGTTTTCTAGCTGCTTTCAGATTGCCTTTGGCATCGACATATTCTACTCCGCTGTTTCTATTGTTCTTTTGCACATTTCTTTCCCATAATTGTTCAACTTTGCGTTTGCGTCTTTTAGGAATTGTAGTATCATCGTGGGGAGCATTGTTTACTGAATTTGGTGCAGGTAATGGCGAGGCTTCTTCAGGGGAAGATTTGAGCATTGGTGACGATGTCAACGACAGGTTCGATGGCGAAGGTTGTGCATGTATTTGTGTAGGTGGCAGACACCCTTTCGACGGATGAAGCAATTGCGGAGATTCGGAAGACATTCGAGGAAGTGGCTGTGCAAGGGGCGATGATGAGGGCTGTGCATGTAATTTTCTAGGTGATAATTTCGACGGCCGAAGCGACGGTTCATCTGGTGGACATTCAGAAGGCATTGACTCCAAGAGCGATGACGAGGGCTGTGCTGGCGCATGTGTAGGTTCGAGCGAGGTTACTTCTGGTGGAGATTCAGAAGGCATTGACGCCAGGAGCGATGATGAGAGCTGTGCAAGCAGTTGTGTAGGTGGTAAGTTTGACGGTTGAGGCAAGAGATTTTCGGGAAGTGAGTAAGAAGACTTCGGGGAAAGTGACGAAAGCAAAGGCGATGGAGGTAGTTGAAATGTTTGCAAGGATTGCTCATCCGAGGAAATATCTAGGGAACAATCGGATAGCGTATAGTGTGGGTCAGCAACTGAATCATCACAGGACTCTTCTGATGATAGATTTTCATTTGTCTTGGGGTCCCAATCAATCGCATTTTCCATTTCTTCCACAACAGCTATCTGTTCCGATGTCAGGGGGGATTCTTGACGTTCAGCAACGGACGGAGGGCACTCATCGCTGTTAAGTGAAGAGTGCCCTTTTTTGACAGACATAGGAAGACTCACCACGTCTTTAGGTGAAGAAGAAAGTCTGTTGTCATTGCTCAAGTGACTGGATTCTAAAACAATACAAAATATTTTGTATGTAAAAATCATGTTTAATAATTTGGACAGAGGACAGATATACAATATTGCTACAGCAAAATAATAACTAAAATAATAAAAAAAAATATTCAAACTTGAACGTTTGGCAAATCGTATGTCTAGGTATGTGATGTCAGGCCATAACACCTTGATTAACTAAGTACCTAACATGTCAGTTTTTTTTAATGGAACTGAACATGGATGGCTAATACCATACCTACTGTCATGATATTAGCCCAAAACACCTCAGGGATACTAGGCGCCATGCCAGGACCTTCCTTATATTGCGCGGCTACATTGAACTAGATGAAAATAACGTACTATTTTCATTGCCGCTTTGACCATCGTTAATTCAATGCGATGGTACCAACCCGGGCAGGATTAACCCTATCACCTAGTAAGTAAGGAAATGGATCTACAGTTTTACGTGGAATCCGAACCACAAACGACGAATCCCTTACTCGGCTCTTACGACATGCACGGGAATAAATGCTGTGGGACCAATTGTATTCTTTTATAAGTGCCCGAACCCACACAGCACAAAAAGTGTTTTTGAATGGATAACGTCTAATGTTGTTGAATATGCAAATAAATACATATACCTATTGTCTAGGAAAGGCGGTAGATAAGAATGTAAGTAAAGTAACAGATAGTTAGGTAGGTACTTACCATTTGAATCAGTCGTCGTAACCAACTGAATCATTTGCTCTCCGCGTGTGCCACGTTTCATTTTGTCGTATTATAATATAAATAGAAATTCGGGTAAAACACAAGAAACAATATCTTTGAAAGTACAATACAGTGATTTCCGTGCGTAATTCGTGCGTGCCGCTGGCGCGGAGGGCGTACACGCGCGGACTGAGGTGCGAGGTCGGGCGTTAGATCCAAACACTGTCTGTACGCCCATAACTTGCTGTAACGAACGCGGGCGTATGCGCATACACCTCTTTGATAAAACCACGGTCGTAAAATATTATTTGATTTACAGGGCGTACGTTCATAAGCCTTTTTGATAAAACTGTGCTATGGCATAAATAATTAATTTTACCGGGCGTATGCACCTACGCCTCTTTGATGTAATTTATGTTGAAATAATTAATAGGATTTAAAGGTCGTATGTTCATAAGCCTATTTGTCACAAACATATTTATTGAAATATTTTTTCTGATGGGGCGTACATCAGTTTACAGCTATTTGTTATAACTCAAACTGGTTGATTGAACTATACGACCTTTTCTTTATAGTGATATACAAAACAACACATATTTTTTAAAATTACGTGCTTTTGATATGTTATAAAACTGACCTAGGGCTATTCAATTCTGTCATAAAAAAATATTGCGTAATATGTGGATACGCCCCTTTGATATGAGGCCCTCGATATTTTGGTACTGTTATCACAGTTTTCCCAATATTTTTTTTAATAACGTAATCCTGATTAACCATGCCATTCATAGCAGTCACTAAATTAACCAAAAATGTCACAGGATTAGAAAAAATATTTTTTTGTTTGAATGCTACTTGCTGCTGTCACTTAATCATGAAATTATTGTGCGACGACTAAATCAAGTGACATCGATTTATTTTTTATTTTTCTCTCGCACAGTACACGCTTTACGTTGAGATTCGAGACATTCTGTATATTCATATAATGGTGTTATACTCTCTGCATAGAAATAATGAAACAAAGACGTAATTGCGTTTCTCTGTATAACGAAAGTTTTAATTATAATTTGTGCATTCGGTTTTTAACCAATTAAGTGCATTATATGTTAACAAAAGACGGACTTACCTGTAAAACGAAAGAAACCACATTTAAAGCCTTTAATTCAGGTCTTTTTGTATCTATAGGTAAGTTAATTCTTCACGACAATAACAAACCCACTTTCATATTTAGTTGAGTGTCATGACTGTCAGAGTTGACATCTCAGAGGTTTTATGAATAATGCAGCCAGTATAAACCTAAGAAAAGCTAAGTGGTTTTATTTACATTCATAAAACATTACTAGTTATTAGCCGTACTGATGACTCACAAAGCTACATTCTGGAATTTCTGTCAATGCGTTGTATTGATCTATTACTTACAAAAATGATTTCACTGTAAACTGTGTTTGGAGATGATTTTTAGACATCCTACTTCATGTCATTGTGAAAGTGATTTAGGGTTATTTGTGTTGATCGTATGCAGTTTGAATGCCTTACTAGTTATGTATCAGAAGACCCTCAGCTCTGTGGGATTCAATAAGTTCTCGCAAGTCACATATATTGCGCATCACTTCATAGGTAGTCATAAGGTCACGACATAAGAAAGTGGGATGTGATCTCATGCTATTTATAATTAATTAATTCAGCGATTACAATTTATGAAATCATACACTAAGAGATCTCAAACATCGATATGTATCTGTAGTCCGTTAGCTCGGCCCATGCACAATACCAAGGCGGAGGCGAGGCAACTTTGTTGCGTATTACGACATAGTAAAGTTAGGGCTGTATTGATTATGATTTCATTAAATGAACTATTAAGTAGCGGTGCTCGCGGAGCGAGCCCTAACGACGCGGGAATGCTCTGCGTAAAGTTTATTAGCAATTAGCGGCGGGTTCTCCTCCCCCACCCCGCCCCGCCCCGCGGCCTCCCTGCCGTGCCGTGCCCCGCCGCCCGCCGCCGCGCCGCGCGCCGTCGCCTTCCGACGGAGCAGCCCTTCATTCCGGGGCACTTAGGCACGGATAAGAACATATCAGCGTAAGTATTGTTTTACTATTTGGAAGGAGTGCTGTTTTTGTGCAGAATGCTGACATTTTGACGGGTTTGTCCCGGATTTCATTTAAAATCTGGACAAGTACGAGTTTGACTCGCACACCGAAGGATCCGTACAAATTTGTGCTTTAATTCCTATTCTTAATTTCTAACCTAACCTAACTACAAACTGATTCTCTAAACTTTATCGTCTTGCCAAATTGCATGATTCTAGGTTAACGAGAAGTCTATCGGTTTTGATTAATTTGATATCAATTTCAACTTAATACCTACCTCCATAAAACGCTTTCCTAAGAAGAGGTGTCTTGACAGACAGGCGGAAGACGAATCCTATACATTATTATTGATTATTGTTCTTCCTATTTAGGAATGGAACCCTAAAAAACTGGACTCCTTTGTACATTGTATTAGTCACATAGCGAAAACAAATGTGATTTATATTTTTTAGAGACTTTGATCTGAAATCTTATTGAAATATAAAAAGGTAATAGTAAGTAAGTAAATATGTCAGCCTCAGTGGCCCAGTGGCGCGACACTTCGGCGATCGCTCTCCGAAGTTAAGCAACGCTGGGTCCGGTCTGGTCTTGGATGGGTGACCATTCGACCGTTGAGAGAGGCTGGCCGTGGTTCGGATTCCACGTTAAACTGTAGGTCCCCTTCCTTACTTACTAGGTGGTAGGGTTTATCCAGCCCGGGTTGGTACCATCGCATTGGATGAACGATGGTCGAAGCGGCAATGAGAATTTTCCGTGTTTTCCATCCAGTTCAATGTAGCCGTGCAATATAAGGAAGGTCCAGGCATGGCACCTAGTTCTCATGTGGTGTGTTGGGCTAATACCATGACAGAAGGTGTGGTATTAGCCATCCATGTCCAGTCATATAAAAAAAAGTACAATTTTGTTACATTTGAATGTGTTTAAAGCTGCCGTGGATGTGTTAGACGCGAAGGCGGCGGCGGCGGGGGGGGGGGGCGGTCTGGGCGGGCGGCGCGCGGGCGGGGGGGGGGGGGGAGGTGGCGCGTGACTTGAGCTCGTTTGTTGGCTCTAAGTTAATTTGGTTTCCACACAGAGCCGCCCGCCTGCAGCTGATATGCTTATTGGCTCGGGAAGAGTTTCATTGTCAGTAAACAAATACAGGACATGCAACCAATCTCAAAGAACCATTTAAGATATGTATATTTTTCTCTCCCTTTCGAGGTTTACTGCGTTTTCACTTTTTGTGAGTATTCAGTAATGCTCGAAAGTTTTTTTAAAGAAAACCAACAGCGTTTCAAGAAACAAATTGATACAAATCTGAAATCTCTATACTGCATAACATTACGCTAGTTAACAACGTAACTGTTGCCGGTAATTTTTTTTTGTTGTTGGCTACCCACGGCTTAGTTCAAATATATATTTAGAATGTTTTTGATCAGCTCTAGTTTTTGAGTTTCAAATATGTATGAACAAAAAAAAATACTTAAATTCAACGAAAATTCAAATTTCAATATAAGATCAAATCAATTCAAAATCAACATAGGATTCAAATCTCTCACGATTTACAACCACAATTAGGTGCCCACGACTTCCCATTTTTATCCAAAAATATCCTAAAATACAGAAAATAGGTATTTTTAACGAACTCTGATACAGATTTTCTACAATTATGGAGTACATATTCTCCACATATGTATCAAAAATTATTTGGATCGTTTACACAACTTTTTCTTGAAGTACTGATATTGCAGAAACTTTAGATATTTATCTGAACAAAGTGAAACACACACATCATCATCAAACAAAAGCACCAATGATGAAAATCAACAATCAAGTAACTTGAGCTGCACAAAAATGATTAAGGTTACATTTAAAAATAACACGTCGTAAGCATTCGACCATTATAAAATTCGCGGCAACAGACAAAATAAAATTTTGTAAACTAGTGTTATTAATAGGTTTAACTTACACGGAGCTTTCATGGGCATGCAATGGTGTCCGAGATTATATTTGATTACTTATTTACTGATATCTGATTCAGATATCAGAGTGTACTGGTATGTATGTTGGTGTGGATGTAGGTGGTGTGTACATGTAAGCATCTGCGTGTATTGACTAGGATCGAGGCAATCATATGTATGTGTGTAAATCCCTAAGTTTTTGAGATTGGAGACGAATAAGTATACGAAGAAAGAGATTAATTATTCACAACACGGCCTGAAATATTGCCCGTTATCTAAATGAAACGTAAGATATAACACTTTTTAGATTACTGCTGTTATTAAACATGTTTGAAAACTTCCAGCTTTTCACGCGGCGGGAGAAGTCTTTCTCTGAGGTTTAGAGCTGATCATTCAGCCCGTTGTCAAGGAGGCAGCCGCTACGTCCGTACGCAGCAACCGACTGACAGCTAGGCTCACCGTTACTGTAGATTGTAGCTGTGAGTGCGGGTAGTTGTAGAATTCTCTTGGGCTGCGTTCCTTACTTCAGGCGACAGGCGGTATGGGTTAACGATATCGTAGCCGATATAACGATTGCTCCTTGATAACGGGCTAACTAAAGAATCAGCTTGAAACGTCGGAGAAAGTCTTCTCCCGCCGCGTGAACTATCAGACATTTTCTTCATGTTTGTTTCCATAGTTTACTGAAATTTTTGGTTTTGAGCACCGAAAGTAATCATTTTTAATTCGAAATTAATTTTAATAATTGCTTATCGGTTTGTTTAGACATATATATGAAATTTGTAAATTTCGAAAAATAAATGGAGGTATGAGCCCACCGTTTCCAGTCACCAAAATCAATTAACAATTATTTTCCTCGTATACAGTAAATGATTGCTGCTTGTTTATGTATTTAATTTAACATTTTTAAAATAATTGGTTATTTATGCAAACTTTACATAACGATATATGATTTAGATACACCTAATATTTTTTTTCTTGTTTTTGTGTAGTTATATTTATTTACACTTTTTTGCTATCATCTTGCACTGATTTTGTTTTTATTCCATATACGTCCTTTTGGTATAATGCGTGACATTTTATGCATTTCATAAAAAACATACAGTATGATTGCAAAATACCTCGAAGTTTTGACGTTCAGCGATTACTTGTAATTAAATATGACTTCAATTGAGCACTTTATATGAGAAACAGCGCCCCAAGCGAAACAAATTAAAACTACATTTTCTTATACAAATTAGTAACTTTGACTAGTTGGTTACACGATAACGTTCTACTGCAAATGTTTGCTGGGTCGGGTGTGGAGTCAGGCCGCGACCACGACAGGCGCGGCAGCGGAGGCGGCAGCGGGGCGGCGGAGCGGCCGCCGCGCGGGTATCGCGTGACTCCAAACTCCTTAACTTCCTAACTAGCTCTTGCGCCAAATCTAATTTAATTTTCTCGTTCTGCCATCAAACAGTAAATAAAATAGGTGATGTAATTAATTACAAATCCAGAAAAAATGTACTTCTTTTACCCCTTCTGTACCCCTTTCTACCACCGCACAACGCGGAACAGGCAGGGAATGCACCCATTCACTGTCGACAGTCCCAAAATAAGAACCCACCGATCCTCTAGATCTTTTATCTATAAGGTCGGTAAACTATGGAATCGACTCCCTGCCGAAGATTTTCCCTCAAAGTACAACCTGGGGCCCTTCAAACAGGCGTGAAGAAGCACCTGGCCGGCCGGCATGGTTTTCGCAGCCCCTGTGAGAGTCCGAAAGCCCATGGGCGCCTCTTTTGTGAGGTCCTGGCGTGCGCCATATGCCGCGCATAATATAAAAAAAAACTTCTCCGTTATTATTTGTGTTTCAAGTATTCAGCACGTGCTAGCCAGGTACACCAGTCACCCGACCGCAAGTCGGGCTTAAGTACTGGGCGATAGACGGACAAGTCTCCGGTTGGGGTCTCCAGAGCCTCGTCAGTTAAATTGAGGCGAGCAAGACACACGCATGGGTATTTAGTGGGAAGCTGACACCGTTCACTGCATATACTATCTTGGTAGTGAGGTCCTACCTACCCGGGCACTACATATTTTTGCTCATATAATGGGAAGGACCTAACATATACCTACCTAATTCCTTCGGGAATGCAGTGTGTTGGGTTAATATCATAACAGTTGATGTGATATTAGCCAACATTTTCTTCCTACTTCACAATACAATTTTGTATTTATTTTATTTTTAAACTAACATTTAAATAATGTCGATTTAGTGTGTTTCTTTTTAGTTCATATTAATGTTAAATATTAGTTTGTATTATTAGTTATTTACATTGGTATTAGTTTTTAATTTATTGCCATATGACTTATTGTTATAATATATGAAATGTCTAGCGATCAACCTTTTTTCGTTAATATATGTTTCCTTTTTCCATACAAAATAAATTATAAAACCGGTGGTGTCTACTTTAGAACTTTTTTGACTAAAATGTAAAAATCTAAAAGCAAATGGAATTATTTGTGAATGTAAATATGATGTTTCCACTTATATCTAGAGATCACCTTACTTTCAAATTTCTAATGTGAAAATAATACTTGTTTATTTTAATTATTATTTAAATTAATAATGTCAATTGTCATTACAAGCAATTAATATTGCAGTATCAACATAAGGCGGCTTCGCCGGATATCGACTCTACAACATCAAGTGTTATAATAAGTTTCGTGTAGTAATATTGCCGACAATCGATTGTAATGAGATCGGCGGAGACGACGCCAAGCCGCTTGTGAACGACGCCGCATTAGAGATCGGTCCATCTACGAAGTCACTACTTGCCACAACAGATTAATTGGAGTAGGCGTTGAAATGTTTGGTAACACTAAACGAACTCCATTGATAGGTTCAGGTTCAGCCGAGTAGTAAAAGTAAACGTCCAAGCATGTTATTGACAAAGAACGTATGTTACTTCTGGGGTTTAAGCTAAGGGGTTCGATTTAAGCCCGGTCCCATAACCAATGTTCCTCTTATAAAGGTATAATTTACTAATATTTGAAATCCACATTGAGTTTTGTCTTAATATTTGGTTTCTTTTATCATGTAAACAAACAATGTCTGTGTCTGCACGCTATTGTTTTTCTTCTCTTTATCTAAACAGAGTCAAATAAATGACAGGACAATTTAAATCTTCGTACGTTTTTCTTCTCTTTGCGATTTGACACAGAATACATTTTCTAAAAAACGAAAACGTGCAGACATAGATATTTTTTATTTCAATTTATTAACAACAACGTTTGTATGGGAAGTATAATTATCTGATGATTAGGGGACCTTTAGTTCCGGTGGCGCTTGGTCCAGGTCATCTCTTCCTCAAATATTGTTGAAGGAGACGTTGGCAGGACCTGGTGTGATGCCCGTAATTAGATTCTGATGTGGAGACTGGCCTGCCTGGAGAATTATTTACATGTGATAACCATTATTGACTTATATTCTGGGACTCGATTTTTTATGATGTTACATTAAACAAATAATACGTTATGAAAAATTGGAAATGCTAGCTAGTATGAAATTAATAATTTATTGATAAAACAATATATATCAATCTATACCTATAGACATACCATAATAACATAATAAAGAGCACGTTGCACTGTTCATGAAGGGCCAGGGTTAGATCTGACTACCACAGCGACAGGGTGGAAGTGGATGGAGTCTTTGAGAAAAACCAGTAATATAGTTTCACACATATAATAAACATAAAACACAAAAACAACAATATGCAAGGCTTAAGCTTACCGGTAGTTTCCTGGTTCATGCTGGGCTTCCAGGGGGTATCTGTAGATGCGATCATGCGATGATAAGCACGAAGAACGAGTGAGCTATGGCAAGAAGGGGTCTGAGGGCACATTTAGGTAAAAGTGAGTTCGAATATGCGGCGCTAAATATCAACTTACTTTTATAAATGTGTGGTTCATGTTTCCGCACATATTTAACGTCATTTTAGTTTGTTAAAAATCTGGTTTGTCCCATGAATATGATAGAAGGTTACCTAAGCTTTTTGAGCACATATACATTGAATTAAATGGAAAACACACACAATTTTTCATGACCGCTTCGACCATTTTTTCATCCAATGCGATGGCACCAACCCGGGCAGGCCTAACCCTACCATCTAGTAGGGGAAAGGAACCTACAGTTGTACATGGATTTCGAACCACGGAGCAGCTCGCATTCGTAACGAAATGCACTTATCCCACTCAGAAAGAGAGTGCTGCACGAACGGGGCAGAAATTTAACCCAGGCATCTGGATTGAAAGGCAAATCCCCCACGAGCCGCTCAAATGTGCTAGAAGATTGTTGATCGGTCAAGCGATGTGGGCAGCGATGCCGTGGGTGGAAGTGTGTGTACTACGGCGGCGGGTGGGGGAGGCGGGGAGGGGACGGCTGATGGCGCCCAACGGCCGCGTAGCACGCGAGCGGGAACAATGGAGCGATGCCGCTACGACTGGTCGGAGCAAATTCAAATTAAAACGATCCCATCACTTGTTGTGTAGTCACTGCCGACCCCACTCTACCATACTTTACATTATATTGTATGGCTTATTACATAATATCAAAACGTAATATCCTCACGGCTATGAGCATCCTGAGTAGGCAGAGGAGTGAGTTTTTACACAAATAATGTTACATGGACAAAATATAACGACGCCAAATGTACGGTTGATTTGCGTACTGGGTAACAAGACTACGCTGACGGTTTTATCTGTTCATTTTGTTGTACACTCAATGAAGTCATTATGTTTAAAAATAATTCAATAAAAGTACCTACTAGGCCACTTTTGCAATTCAAAACATGCAAACTAGTTTCATGCAATTTTTTACACCTAATACAACCATCACATCGTTTCCTTGTGGCAACGTCAATCTAGTCATGGCAGGTATAGTATGCCTGCCATTCATAGAGGTATTCACCATCTAAACCTAACAAATAGCCACACAATTCACAGCCATACATTTTTATATTATTGTATTTATACTGATGCATGGTAACTAACTTAGATCAATCGTGAGGCTAAGAATAACGACCCTATCGATCGAACAACAACTGCTCAGTTGGTAATTTAACAACTATAACCGGTTGCGTATTTAGATTCAAAGACCTTTGCATGATCTGTCAAAACGTGGCGCATCAACTGCTCGCGCCTGCGCGTCGCGCCACGTGACAGCGCACCAACCAACGACGCAACAACGTCAGTTCCTAGCGCATCCGGTGGGGTGGAAACATTTATTTTCACTTTATTTATAAGTTTATAATATTAAATATTTAATCAATAACACAATAAATGAGTTTGTGCAAGGAGCTATTAAAAAATATTCATTCAAGGCCGTTAATAATAAAAATAAAAAATCACTTGAGAAAGCTACATTCTATGTTGGTATGTATTCATTCATTTTTGTAAATATATGTATTTTTCAGTAATCAGTAATTTTTCTGAAATGAAGGTAAAAAAGTCACTTTTAGCCAATGTTTTCCGATTTAAGGGGTATATTGAGAAAATTAAAACATACAGACGTTTATTTCGACAATATATTTTAGAATCCAAAATCTAGTAAGAACTGTTATCACTCGTAGTATGGGGTAACCTATTTTAACATGTCGGAAGAGTATTTCCCTATTCCACGTAAAACTGTGGGTCCTTTTCCTTAGTAGGCGATAGGGTTAGTCCCGCCCGCCTTGGTACCACCGCTTTGAATTAACGATGTTCGAAGCGGCAATGAAGGATGACCGTTTTCCATCCAGCTACATTAGCCCTGCAATATAATGAAGGTCCTCGCATGGTACCTAGTTCCCATGAGGTGTGTTGGGCTAATATCAAGACAGTACGTTACATTTAAAACCGGCCACGTGCGAGTCGGACTCGCACACGAAGGGTTCCGTACCATCGTGTACGGCTTAACACAAAGCAATCACGTTTTTTGTATGGTATTTTATAAATTTTACCTATTTGTTGTTATAGCGGCAAAATAAATACACACTCTGTGAAAATTTCAGCTGCCTACTTATTATGGTTCATGAGATACAGCCCTGTGACAGATGGACGGACGTACGGACGGACGGAGGGACGGATGGACAGCGGAGGCTAAGTAATAGGGTTCCGTTGGCACCCTTTGGGTACGGAACCTTAAAAATGCACTCTGCGCAATAATGCCTCGTAACACCTCTCATAAAATCGATCAACTTATTATTAAGTAATTATTACATTACACCGGGGCGAATAATTACATTAATGTATTTGTATGAATTCTCTTGCGTCGCGGAGTGCCGCGACCATGTCGTGACTCGCTTGCATAATATTATTGAAAAACTCGTCTCCGACGAAATTACGAGAAATTAATTTTTTACCATCGCCGCAGCCACTTTATCGCGAGATGAACTCTCGGCTCCTTGTAGGGCTACGTTATGAATAATAAGTGTGTTTAAAGTAATAATTTAATGAATATGATTATATTAATGCTTCATGTAACGTCTCCACTTCGGAATATAGCAATACGACCAGTTTGCATGTACAAACGGCATTACCCCAGACGCCACACATTGGACCACATTGAACTTTGACCCACATACGTTTTCCTTGCAGATGCCAATGCTTACTGTGGCGCGGAGGGTGATGCGCTCTTGGGGTCCATTCAGAGTAAGAGTGAGTTCGAATTCGCCACTAAATATCAACTCACTTTTTTAAATAGTTAATGTTTCCACACTTCTAGAACATCATTACATTTAGGTAAAAATCTGGTTTGTCCCGTAAATCGGTTGGAAGTATAAATAAAGGTTCCGTTATTTAAATAATAATATATTTCCCAGCAATTTTTAGGTTAACTCACTCCCGAACTCGAACTCACTCTTGCTCTGTCTCACCCCCTGTACTTGAATAATGTACCCGATCAAGTAAATCAAATAAATTTCCAAATTGTAACTAGATTCTATTTACGGTCCCGGGTCATCACATATTATTATTGTAGACCGGTACAAAATGTTGATGCACTTAAGGTGGCCCTTCCCGGCGGGACTAACTCATGCGCGGGCACGGTACAAAACCGTGCTATTGTGCTCTGGGACCTTGTCTGTTTCAAAGAAAAAGACAGGCTCTGTGGTGAGGAGGATGCAACATGTCCACAAATGCGACAATGCGCATAGTGTTTGATTTGGTAAGATTTACGAACATTTTAATTACAAAACGACTTATAGCTAAAAGTAAACCACGACCGCTGTAGTCAAAAATCTTGAAAAAACCAAAATGATTATACATCTTCACGAAACAAGCTATTCCTCATGAGAAATATTTTTAAGATGTTATTATTTCATCGTTGAGTAATCCTCCTTCGAAGTTATTTAGTTATAAGTATTTCGGACCTTATAACTTTGAAACCGAAAACCATTTCATAAAGCCAACGGTCATCAGACATCGATCAGAAAAGCTATTTCGAGCAAAATGTTGGATCTCTGACAAAAAATATGGGCATGATCTTCTTTCCACGTTTGTATGGGGAGTTGAGCGGGAAGGCCCACCTTAATAAAATAACTGCTTTAACAAGAGCAGAATAGGGTGCAGGCATGATCTAACCAGGGGACTTAACTTTAAGCAGGTTTATAGATAATCTAACGGAGGTATGTCAAAGTGGTCACTGCCCACACGTGGTCCAGTCCTTTGTACCATCGACGACATAAGTCCAGTAGCACCCTACAGTCGGGTTTGTTTTGCACATGTGGCGTGTCCCGTCGCTCGCAGACCGGTGTCCTACCACAACCTGCGCGGATGGTGCCTTCCGCTCTCCCTAATCGCGATGGAATATGCTACTTTTTAATGCGACCATACAAGTTCGCTATATTTTTTTATAGCGAAAGCGATACTCTGCAGAAGCACTCCAGGCCTAGCCTGCACACAGGACAGTCTCTGATTTTAAAGGCTGAGATAAATAGTCGCTACTGGAACTAACACTAACCGAAAGTAATACTAACTAGTGTCAAAAGTAACATTTTATCATTAGTCAGTTCAGCAAACACAGTGAAGACGAACTGGCAAGAAACTTTGCTGGAAATTGTTTTCGATGTCTGGACGTTAAAAAGGTGTTCGCCATTACTTAGTTAGCAATTTGTTAATAATTCATCATAAAAGAGTGTATTCGATCGTGGCCTGCAGGTTCGTGGTCAATCCCAGGATCTGCACCTCTTTCTTTCTTAACTTAGATTGAAATGTGTATTTTCGTTTAGGATGCTGGTCACTCAATGTTTACTGCTAAGCCCCTTCCCTAGTTAGGTGGTAAGGTTGAGCCTGGCTTGGTTGGTACTAGCGCATTGGATGAAGATAGTCGTAGCCGCAATGTAAAATTGACCATGTTTTCCATCCAGTACAACGTAGCCATGATTATACTATAAAGGGAAGGTCTTGGATTGGCACCTTATTATTTCGAAATTGTGGTGTGTTGCGCTAATATTCTGACAGGGCGGTTGCAGTATTAGCCATCCATGGTCATGGTATCAGCCATCCAAAAAAATTATAAAAATGTCATATCCATAAATATATTTATGTATCACTAGCACCCGTCTCCTCTCGGGTCAATGTCGTTTTGGACTGAAGTCCTGAAACCAAACCTAAATTTTTTTGTTTTTTTTGTTCCCAATAGAAACTTTCATCCCCTTTTCATCCCCTCCACAAAAGGTAGCCTATGTCCTTCCTCAAGGTTCAACCGCTCTCAATACCGAAATTCATCCAAATTGGTCCAGCGGTTTAGGCGTGAAAACGCAACAGACAGACAGAGTTTCTTTCGCATTTATAACATTAGTATGGAAGTATTGATTATCCAACGTTCTGATGAACCATAACATTAGTAAAGCGCTGCCAGGATGACCGTTTGCACGCTTGACCGACGTCCAAACAAAACCTGCGCCTGTCGAAGGACCAACTCGTGGTTCTTATCTTCCTCGATGCCAAACTCGGAGCCCCTTCCCCGGAGAGTTATGAGCCGCGATAACGGCGATGGTGTTTTAATCTAACAAATACAGACTACCAATTAGTGGGCCCTCGTCGAAGACGGCGGCGGCTGTCGGTCCGTCCGTCTGCCGCGGCCTTGGGCTGCGTCGCGCGCTTGGAATGCCACGGTCGAAATATTTTAGAGGCGTCTGTGATCTGTGATCGGTAACGGTGTGTCGGGCTTTAAGACAAACATGAAAATAAAGGAGAGGTGGCGTATGGGGGTTACGCCGCCGTATAGACAAATTGTCCAAAAATATTTTGGGAAGCCGGCCGCGCGTCTTGTGTCACACAATCCAAACATGGCCGCCGCGCGCGAATTTGCTCACAAAATACGTACCTACGCCAAGTTTGTTTCAGTTCCCACCCAAACAAACCCTCCGATATGCAATTAACCAACTCGGGAAGAGAAGCTACGACCCGCTCATTAGTGGCGCGGGGTCTTGCTTTGCGGCGTACCAGAGGTCTGGGTTCAAATCCCGTCCGTTCATGCACCACTCTCTTTTACTTTCTGTGATGGATAATATCTCGTCTCCGTCCCCTGCTAGGTGGTTAAACCAGCCCGGGTCGGCACCATCGCATTGGATGAAAAAATGGTCGAAGCGGCGATGAAAAATTGTACGTGTTTTCCATCCACTTCAATGTAGCTGTGCTCATAAAGGAAAGGGCCATGCCAGGGTGGCACCTAATTCCTTCGTGAGTTGGGCAAATCCATGTCCAGTTCCATAAAAAAAATTAGATAAAGATGATAACACTACTCAAAACATCAAAGGGCAGAACCATTTCTTTAAAACAATACGAACTATTTGTACTTTTCTCGATAAAAAAACCCGAATGTACCTTTGAAAAATATTTTGATCCCTTGGGCTGATATTTCATATTTCAAACAAAAATACCTTTTTATATATTTTATTACATACATGTATATTTTTGTTTCTATATACATTTAAACAAATATAAAGCGCTCTCTTATTAAATGCCATCGTATGAACAATTTTGATAGTTCCGGCTCTTAAAGGACAACCCTAACAGTACAAATATGTTTGTATACATTTGTAAGTGTATCTGTATACATACATACATTTATCGGAAAGAATTCAAAGAACGCGCTGCACACAGTTTCCAGTCCGCATTCCCAATCGGCTCGACACATGTAAACGTGCTCGACGACACGGTGGGCAAGAAAAGGTCACCAAATAATGCACTTAACACACGATAGATAACACTCCGGGCCCCCTGTCGACGCAATACTACTCTTGTTGCCTGCTGGTTAGGGCTGATGATATATCTCGCCGATTGTGCAGTGGAAAGGACCTCTCTTAATAAAACAAATCAGTATCGCGAGGAGCCCATTAGAGGGCACGCGCCGCCGCCGCTGCCGCCTGTAATAAAATTGTGTCAAGTGTGCACTCAGGGTCAAGATGAAGGATACCGGAAGCGAACCGAAATCGGAAATTAATGTTCGGTAGCTGATGAATGGAAATTGAGTTGCCATGTAAGAAACGTGATTTATTTATATTATGGTACGGAACCCGTCGTGTGCGTGTCCGACTGGCACTTGGCCGGTTTTTTATGTTCAGCGCAACTTAATGGCGTATCCCTTACTTTCAACTAAAGAGGTGCTCACAGACTCCATTTTCTTTCTTTCTCTTTCTAAGTTGGATAAGTGCATTCGTCACGAATGCGAGCTGTTCCATGTAAAACCGTAGTTCCCTTCCCTACTAGGTGGTAGGGTTAAGCCCGCCCGGGCGATACCATCGCATTAGATGAAAAGGTAGTCGAAGCGGGAATGAATAATTGTTTTAGGGTTCCGTACCCAAAGGGTGAAAACGGAACCCTATTACTAAGCCTCCGCTGTCCGTCCGTCCGTCCGTCCGTCCGTCTGTCCGTCTGTCACAGGGCTGTATCTCAGTAACCGTAACAGATAGACAGCTGAAATTTTCACAGAGTGTGTATTTATTTTGCCGCTATAACAACAAATAGGTAAGATTAAAAAAATATTAAAATTAAAGGGGCAACCAGATTTTTTTTGGTACGATGGTACGGAACCCTTCGTGTGCGAGCCCGACTTGCACTTGGCCGGTTTTTCATTCAGTGCAATGCAGCGTTCTGACATGGTACCGAATACATATTTGGTGTTTTGGGTTAACATCATCGTCTGATACTTTTTAGATTACCGCGGTCTTTGAACATGTCTGAAAACTTACGGCTTTTCACGCGGCGGTAGGAGACATACTCCGACGTTTCGAGCTGATCGCTCAGCCCGCTGTCTCAAGGAGGCAGCCGCTCCGTCCGTACGTCGTCCGTCCGTATGTCGGCTGCTGCGTACGGATGTAGCGGCTGCCTCCTTGACAACGGGCTAAACGATCAGCTAGAAACGTCGGAGAAAGTCTCCTCCCGCCACGTAAAAAGCAGTAAGTTTTGCAACATGTAACATCATCGTTATCGAAATCCAATTACAAAAAAATTACCGACAAACGGACAGACAGCAAAGTTCAATAAGGACAACTTAGCGGTGGCCTATCATGAGCTTAGACAAGATTGAGTTAATTGAAACGAGCGTGTCGTTTTGTAAGAAGTATTTTAGGAGGACTCCTTTTAGATGCGTCACCTCCCGGCTATCTTATCTCCTGCCGGGACCCTGAGAGCCACGACGCCATACTTAAATGCGTAGTTGGGTTTACTAGTCTGGGCTTACTAGTACAGAGATCTGTGGTCACCATGGTAAATTAGCGTGCCGGTTGTGCAGGCAAGTGAGCGATTAAGGGCCGAGTGCACGAAAAGACAAAAAATTAAAATCAACGTCAAAGTATGATCAAACAGGTCACTTTGTGTGGACAGTATGAAAGGAACTCTATGCGGATCATTAAAAGTGACGTGTTTGAATATTGATTAGCTCGGCCGTCTCTTCGTGCAACCGGGGCTAAATCTTACGTTTAGTTGCATTTCGTACCGTGCCAAATAGTTAATTTCAGTTCTTTTTTTATACTTTTTACATGGTACGAAATGCATCTAAACGTCAAATTTAATTACTCACCTGCCTGTTTAACTGGCTAGTTCATTTACCATGGTAAAAAGAAATATCGAAAAGATAAAAAAAATAACCGACTTCAAAGAAAAAGCACTAAAAATTAAAAAAATAATTGCCATTTTTGTAGTTACGATTATTGTATTATTAATTTTTGAGTCGGCGTCAGCCGGCCACGCGCAGCGCCAGTCAAGAGAACCTTGGCTACCTTGGCTGACACCGACTCAAAAAATTACAATAATCTTAACTACAAAAATGGCAATTATTTTTAAACTTTTTAGTGCTTTTTCTTTGAAGTCGGTTATTTTTTTTGTAATTTTTTTTATTTGTTTATTTTTAGTTAATCTGAAGTACACTAATTAATGTATATACGTCCTTTCCAATAAAAAAAGATTGATCGAAATCGGTTGGCGTTATATTGAGTTATTCGTCCATTTGTCGCGCACATACTTGATACAAATTTAAGACTTTTACGATTTTCTCATGGATCATTGTCGGAACTTAACCAAATTATAATGGGACCACATGGGAACCACCAGTTTTGAAATAAAAATAAATATCATCAAAATCGGTTCACCCAGGCGAAAGTTATGAGGTTACAAACATAAAAAAAGCTAAAAAAAATCATACAGTCGAATTGAGAACCTCCTCCTTTTTTTAAAGTCGGTTAAAAAATATTGGTAAATTTGCATATTTTTTAAATAGTGATACATAATTATAGTTGGAATGGTAATCTCCCGGATATCCTTAACGTTTGTCGTGAGACGTAAATTATTACTAGAGACAGGATATTAAAATCGACAGGTACAAGTAAAATCGAGCATATATATAATGAAGCGTAATATGTAGGTACTTTTTTTAGTTCCTCTTTTTTTTTCTATGATTTTCTGTTTAAGTATGTTTAAAATCCATAACAAAAAATAATAATAAAGTCTATGTAATGTTAATTTTATAAATTTGTTTTATTTGGTCTATGTTATGTCAATGATATATATTGTGTTGTTTAGCCTATAGTGTTAATTGGTGATTTATTAATAAAATATTCAAAGAAAATTAAAAGCAATAAGAAGTTCAGTAATTAAAACATATGAGTTGCAGCCACGTTTGAAATTGTAACAAATAAAATTAAAACTGAAATGTGATTTCATGTTATAGTCAATGAGTAAAAAAATTATAATTAATTGATAGAAAGGAATTGAGTTGAAATAATTAATAACTTAAAATAAATAAAATCCAAGTGCATTTGTAAGGACCGTAGTTTAACCAACGGTAGTGCTAACTGAGTGCTGCCGCCATGACCCGCTCCGCAAACTCCAGGAATTTACCTGGTGTTTTTGTCAGGGCTGCCCAATTTTCGGGCTCGACAGTGGAGCCAGCAAAGTTCTCCAGACTATGTCTAAGTAACATAAATCTGGGACACTCCGCTAAGAGGCGCTTTCGTAGTTTGCATCCCACATAAAACTGTTGGTCCCTAATTTAGTACTCAGGTGGTAGGGCTTACCCTGGCCGGGCTGGTATTATCGCATTGAATGCACAATGGTCAAAGCGGCAATTAAAACTGTTCTTGTTCTTTATCCAGTTCAATATAGGATTCTGTTTAGGACTATTTAAAATAGAGTACAGTGCAATATAGTACAAAATAATTTGTTGGCAGTAGCATTTAGATCTAAGCATGTATTCCATTTCTGTGGACGGAAAACTCGTAAAGTTTCTTCGCGGATTCTCCTTTACAGAGTTGATAAAATCCGTGGATTATTCAGTTTTCGACGTAACTTAGTGTAGTTTGACTACCAAAAAGGTTTAACTAAATGAAATGAAATAAATAACCTGTGTAAAGGTAGACAATTCACCTTTTTAAAAAACTGGTTTGATAATAAAAATATAAAAAAAAACCTCATAACTTACTCTAGACACACTTAACTCCAAACGACATGCGAATGGATCCTCAAGAAAAACGACAAAACAAAATGAACATGCAGGTACCTAATTTGTCCGTTAATGAGCTCTCTTATCTAGCTAATTAAAATGTGATTTGGCACACGGCGAGTAGCGGCGAAGTAAGACGACGTCGTCCGAGGGAGGGCAGGAGGAGAGCACAGTTCCCAGCAGCGGGTAATTACGTGAGCCGGCGGGGGCAGGGGGCCAGGGGGCGACTCAAACGTATGTAATTACGTTGTGACATTATAATTTATATTATGCCACTGTTTTGTTAGATCTCTATCTGGAGACAAAGCGATGATGGAATTACTACGATGACTCAAGTTTTATGCGTTACAAATGCATTTATTTTTCACCACCTGAGTTCCATCATTTTGGACTGATGTCGGGGCAAATTCTTCTATTATTCATTCCCATAAACATTTTATCCCGTATTTATCTCCCTTAGAATTTAATTTTCGCGACAAAAGGTCCTGCTCCAAAGTCCAGATTATATCTATACCGAAATGAATCAGAATTGGTTCTGCAGTTTAGGTGTGAAAACGCAACAAAGACAGTTACTTTCGCATTTATAAAATTACTAGCTGAGGTACCCAGCTCCGCTCGGGTCAATGAAGTTTTGGACTGATGTCGGACCGAATTATTTTAACACATGTCATTATGTTCGTACACGATAATCTCCGAAACATGAAGTTCTATAAATGTCTATGGCTTGTTCCTGCTTGAAATATAGGCTACTTTTTATCACAAAAATAATAGTTTTCGAGGTTTTCTCGAGCGGAGCCGGGTGCCGTAGCTATAATAATATGAATTGTATTTATTTAAGATTTCTCAAAGCATTCGATTTCAACGACTCACAAGTTTGATCATTTAATGTTCAATTTCTCCATTTTTTATTTCCGGTTACCCCTATTTGACCAATTTCCTACTCCATAGATGCGCAGGTTCGACCACACACGACGCTTAGCACGCCCAAAGCTTTTTCCATCTGCGCTCAAAGCGGTTCTAAGGCGCGGGGGGCGCGCGGGATGTGAGGGCGGGCGGCGGATACAATTTCCAGACGGTATTAATATTACATTAGGAAATGCACCCTCGCACGTTGAAAGAGAATCTCTAGAATCGGTAGAAGCGCAGCTACTTTTCCGAACTCCCCTCGCTGCAGCGGCAGCACAAACGAAAGATACAGATATAACGACCGTTAAACTTAAACCGATATACCGCACGAAAAGCGAAATAATAACACACTTATCGATCAATGCAGCCGTATTGCTGCGTGTGTGCTCCCGCTGCAGAACTACATATCCAGCGATATACCAGTGGCACAGACAAATAATAAAGGCAAGCAACAAAACAAGGAATCCTCGAAACACATGACCTCTTTAAAATTAGACCCGGAATATTTTTTGGTTTCATATTTAAATATATTTACTTATGAATAATGATATCTTTTTTTAAATATGTAATATAATATCACGCCGTACGAACGTGTTTTAATTTACGAATATATTACGAATCAAGAGCTTCAGGATTAAATATTGTACATACATACATACATACATAGGTACATACCTTCAGCGCCATACGGTAAGATCACAGCACGATTAAATATTGTAAATCAATAAATAAAACTCTAGGCTCTGAACAGCTCGTGGTCTAGGGGCTAGAGGACTTGCCTTTCATCATTCATGAGTTCAAATTCTTGCCCGGTTATGCACCACTTTCTTTCTCTTTCCGAGTTGGATTAGTGCATTCCATGGTTCGGAACCCATGTAAAACTGTAGGTCCCCTTCCCCTACTAGGTGGTAGGGTTAAACCCGCCCTGGTTCGTACCACCGCATTGGATGAAAGTATGGTTGAAGCGGCCATGAAAAATTGTCCGTGTTTTCCATCAAGTTCAAGGTAGCCGTGTTCATTAAGGGTAGGTCCTGGCACGGCACCTAATTCCTTCGGGAATGTGGTGTATTGGGCTAATATCATAACGGTAGTTGTGGGGTATTAGCCATCCATGTCAGTTTGCATAAAGAAAAGGCTACGTAGGAATGGGTGATGATTTTCCATGTCATTTTCAACAAGCCAATACAAAATTATTTGTCATCCTAATCCTATCATCTAAACTAATTTCTGCAAATGGAATATTATCCACAATACAATTTAAGAAAGAAGGAATAATCCCTCCATCGAAAACCGACGTCAAATAATGTGTTTCTAACGTGCGGCCTAATCATTGTATCGTGTGCATAATATAGCGTAATGTGCCCTTTACGAGGCAGTAACGGTGTGGCCAGTATTATTGTTATTAAATTAAGGGGAATTAGGGCCAATAACCAACCCGCGTTCTCTTTCTTTGTGACTCAATCACTTCGTCCAAGTTCGCCTTCATTGTGCCAACTTAGGGAAATGTTGTCACCGAAGGGTTTTAGATTACGTTGTTATTTTGCTGAATCATTGAGTTTGTATGCATGTAAAACCGAAATGTATCACTCGATTTAGCGTAAGAAACAGGTCGAAGGAATTAGGTACCATGCCGGACCTTCTTTTAATGAACACGGTTATAATGAAATGGAATGTAAACACGGATATGTTTTCATTGCCGGTTCGACCAGCTTTAACATAACAAACAATTTAACATAGAACAGCTCCCTGTCGTGACGAAATGCACTTACCAACTCAACAGTGTTTATGTTTGTGTAATATGGATTTATCCTGTATGCGAGCAATATTAATTAATAAATAAATAAACATAGAAAAAAATAAATTGTTAACTTTGAAATTTCACCAGAGCATAGTCCAATTTGTGCAAACATTATGTGCATACGTTGTGTTTTTTTAGCTTTATATTGCTAACAAGTAGTCAGCATACGTCACTTAATTACAGAAATGTGCATGTTTTGGCGATTTTATCGAATAACTCATATGATGACCGGCCTGAAGTTGAAAGTAATGAACTTGATCCATTAGGAACTCTCTGAGAAATCAATGAATAACTGAGTGCCAGCTTGCGTTGCACGGTGCCTTCAATTATAAAACCCAAGTTGGACAAGTAAAAAGAAAAAGCCTCTTACGAAACCTAGAGGTATCCAAATTACCATCAATACAATAAGACCTCAGCGGAATAACTCATCATGCATATAATTTACGCGGTCTATGAAAAACAATTGAGCCGCAGATCACGTCATAAATAACACGGTTGACAGCGTCGCGCGCCGATCGGGAGGCGCAGAGGCAGCGGTCATTTCTCTCGGACGGATCTATAGACCACATCCGGCGCGCGCCACCTCCCCCCCCCTCCCACCTCCCGCCACAGCCGCTCCGGCGGCGCGCCGCGTGCGCCTGCGCACAACGCGCCGCGTAATGGCGCTGAAACCTCAAATGAGATCCGCTTCTTATTTCCTATTGCGGCCGAACGCGCTATTTGTTGTGTTAATCTAAATGGTATTTGTGCAGAGCAGGGCTGCTCCACATTTGTCCGGGGGCGGTGATTCTATATTTTCATTTTCGCTTATTGAAATTTTTACACAAATTATTTTAAATGTTTTCCTTGTAGAAAACTGCAAAATTCCTTGTACATTAAAGCAATAATTAACGCCGTGACATTGTAAACATTTAATTTTTTTAAGAAACTTTCAAATACATATCTAAACTATATGCGTTAGATATTTTCAAAGCTTCTTGCAAATACTTCCAAATGAGTAGATAAACAGTAGCAATTATTCATATTCACACACTAGTGATAGGGTTTTTCATCACCAACTCTTTTAAAATCTAACATTTGGGGCCTGTCTGTCTGTCCTTCATTTATAACTTGAGATTAAGCCAATCGAATTATGTGTGGTCTATATTTACGTATAACTCGATTCTTCTAATCAATAATCATCTAAAGGGGATCAGGGCAAAAATGACTGTTAATAAGATTAAAAAATCATAATATTATTGTTCCAATGTATCACCAACATGTTACGCGCCCCTGCACCGCTCGTGTCGTAACCGCAAATCTTGTAATCTTATCAATCAGGTGGATATTAGATCTATTCCATTCTGACCAACCCAATCATAGCAAAATAAATAATATCATAGTGGTTTTATTCGGAGCGTCGTCGTTAGAATCCGAGGCGATATCAGTATTTTGAACAGGTACTACCATGGACGTTTCTCTGTAGAACTTGCATCCCTCATTCCTCCCCATCCTACCTATATCCGGAGCACCCGCCGCAGAGAATCAAAGCACCCCCTTGTGGTTGACATTAACACAAACATACCGTTTTTAAAACTCATTACTCTCAGTAAAACTATTACTCTGCCGCACCGCCAGTATATGGAACTGTCTTCGATTATTTCGAAGCATTTATTTACTTTAACACGGAAAATTACAATAGTGTCATTATGGTTGATCTACGATCTGCGTTATTGCAAAAAATATCTAGCGCGCCACATTTCTTCAAAATTGTATACCAATATGGAAATCCGATTTCAGATATCGAAAATGGTTCTAATCTGGAACGCGAGGATATTTTGGATATCTTTTCTCTTTAGCTCTTTTATCTAGTCCTGGGATTAAAATTAATTCATGAATCTTTGTTAATAAATTAAATTTGTAAATCTTTAAATATTTTTAATTTAATTATGAGTATTGCCATAAGATTAGGAGAACCTTATGTTTCCTCTGGGTTGTTCATTAGCCACGATGTTACTAATTAAAAGTTACTCATATCGCTCTCTCGTTATCACGGTATAGGATAGGTTCTTGAACAATACCACCAAATCCTTCGAGACGGCGAATAATGCGTGTAAATAGGCAACTTAAATATACAAAGAATTTTATAAATAACATAATACTTCGTGTATTTAACAACTTAAATATGCAAACAATTTTATAAATAACATAACTTATTGCGACACGATCTACTGTCAAATGATTGTTTTCGAACATAAATATTTTTAAAATAATAATGATTAGACAGGCCGCCAGTATTTTGCGACAACATTGAAGATAACATTCTAATAATTTATTTCTCTTTGTATCCTAGAAATGTATGGGTGAAAGAACTTTTAAAGTCTAAAATTAACTATTCTTCCAACCTTCAAGCATCATTAACATGGGCATATGCCGACGTTCCACACAACAAACGAGTAGTTGCTACCTACCGCTACAATGGACAGATACACCTCATTCGACAGATTTTTAATTTCACCCAATATTATCCGTCCGACCCCACTTCTACGAGCATACACGCGTTTAGTTGCGGCTGGTTCCGGCGGTTCGCGAAGAAAAAGATGTTCTTCAGAAACAATTATGTCCAATTAGCTATGCGTTCATTAAGTTCTACGCCCTATTCCTAACTTAACGAGCCCGAAATTGGGAATGACGCAGCAAAATATCTGTGCAAGTTTAATAAATGTTCGTGGAAAAAATATTGGAAACAAAATAATTAGAGGAATTCATTTGTTTGATTTTTTTTATTTTTTTTTATTTAGGTTCGTCAACAGTGACTCATTTCATACACGGTAATAACAAAACTTAGAAATAAAAAAGAAACTGAAACTATCACCAATAATGGACAAACACAACATGGTAATTAATATTTCCTTACGTCTAACGGTAGGGCATTAACTTAATTCTAACCACAATAAAATAAATATAAATAAATCATGAAACATAAACATAAACACGCTACAACACAAAATATAGCAAGTAAAAATAACACGTGTTTAAAAGTGAGTGGATATTATGAAACAAAAAGAACCAAGAATGATGAATTAATTGAGCGATTGTGTGTTGATGGATAATTTTAGAATATGGATAAACATTTAATGTTTTATAATTATAATTTACATATAATTATATGTAAATTATATATATAAATATAATTATGATAATTCATAATTATAATTAATTATATTAATAGAATATGGATAAACAATTAGATATTGTGGTGGCGACGATATAGCAGTTACGGGATAATAGCAAGAGTGCCATGACAGACGCACGAACAGACATTGCGCCGTCACCTCCACAATGTCTACGTATGGAACCCTTAAGATAACCGCACCCGCACCCACATGTGCGAGCAGCTCATGGCTCAGGGGCGGATGCATGGACTTGCCTTCCACCCAAGAGGTATGGGTTTAAATCCCCAGCTTGTTCATGCACTACTTTCTCTATTTTTCTGAGTTGGATAATCCACAAATCCGTTGGCATGGCGCCTCGCTGAGCGTGATTTCGCGAGGCGAGGTGTTTATAGATTTTCTGAGCATCTTCGGTCCTCAGCACAGCCACCCTACCGGTTTTTTCATAAAAAAAAACATTTTTATATCAAATAGGTAAACCTATAGTACCCATATACCTAACTGGAATTCATAGCGAGAGTAAAAGCTGTCTGGTTCTTCATACAATCTAAATGCAATAGAAAAGTGGTTGAAATGAACAAGCCGTCTAGTTTTAAAAAGCTTATTTATTTCATGGGACTGGTATTTATAATTACGCTGATTCGGCAATAAACTGATTGACTATTATAACCAAAGATTGTGGAAGAAATATCAGTGAATATAACTCTGTTAAGCCATAAAGACAGGTATGGTAGACGAAGTATTTTTTCAAAATATATTATGAAAGCTGATGTTCCGCGTAACAACGACCTCGCCGATGTCGATAGCCTAACAATATCCCGCGACGATAAAAAACTAATTTCCCATTGTTGAAGTAACGCTGGAACCTCAGATCCAAAGAGAAAGGCGATGTGCCATCGAACGTGCAACTATAAGACTCATTTTATTACTAATAATAAATACCCTGTATGTATCCAAGTGTGCAAAGCCACCAAAGGGATAAATATATACAATACAATACAATTCTATTGACATCTCTAAAACTACCAACCCAATCGAAAATAACATGGCACACGAAAAAAGGGTTTGTGTTGTTGGGAGCTGACTTGACGATCGCATTTCGGGAGCATATTCGCGAGCGGTGAACTCGTTTGTATGGGGGCAGCGTAGCCACTTTTACTTACAGAGACGGTAGCGCCGGCGAGTCAGTTTGCTTAGGAAATCGCTCACTGCTGACGTTCTCGAGTTCCAGCGTCACTTAAGAACAATTATGAACAAGTTAGAACTTCAAAGGTGATATTTAGTGCAACGAATATTTCGAGAATTCGTAACCAAACTAACTACAGTTTCTCACTACCTATGGAGGCGGCGGCGTAAACACATTTTACATACAAAGTCGGTAGCGCCGGCGAGTGAGTTCGCTTACGAACTTGGTTTAATACGTAAGAACTTCACAGGACGCTATTTAGTGCAACGAACATATAATGTTGCGCATCCCGAATTCGTAAGCGAACTAACTACAGTTAGAACTTTTCCACTAACTCGTGGCCCGACTCCGGACTCGTAACTTCCGCCCTTCCATGCTGTCTGTGTGTGGCACACGAGGCACGGGTGGTTTTCTGTACCATTATTGGTACAGAATCGCGATCGCAAATAACACTTCTCCTATCTTTTCTATTCTGCGGCTGGAAGTGTGGTCGCTCGTCTCGAATCGATTCCGCCGACTCCTCGCCTCGGAGGAAAAACCGAATCGAGCATCACGAAATGTCATTGCCCCACTATTTGTTCGTGTTTAACAATGTTTTGTGTGCATAAGTGAATTTTGTTTTTGTTGCGTTCGACTTAACGGAGCGACTGGAGTCGTTCTTGATACTCGTTAATCGATAGTATAATGGGTGGATGAGCGTGTGTCGGCGATGAATTAAAAAACGCCAGGGCGGGCGGTTCCTTTGGGCGGGGTAGAGCTTTTAAACTCGTGTGAGGCAGATGGTAAGTATGTAATATCTAGTTCATTAAGATAGACTTACCGTTAGCATAAATATAAGTGGTTATTTAGTAATTGAACCAAATGATTATTATTTTGATACTAACTAAGGTACCCGGCTCCGCTCGGGTTGATGTCGTTTTGAACTGATGTCGGGCTGATTTTTTTCCTACATAAAAAGTAGTACCATACTAAAGGGCTAGTCCACAAGGCTGGTGCAGGGTAATTTACATACACATAATTTTAAAATGTTTACGTCCGGTAGTTGGTTTTTTTATAATCCCACAGGAACCTAAAATAATTCCGACATGAAAAGTATCCTATGAGTTAATCCTATCCAAACCAATTAATCCAGCGGATTTGCTAACTAACGTTAAGCTATCGATTTTGTTGAAATTGCCCTTGAAGACTCCCAGGTTATTGGCTATAGAGGTTAATTTTTAGCGTGATTTTTGGTCATCAGGTAAGCCTACTCTTGGATATCTTAATATTAAACATTTACAATGCAATTTTAAATTATGTTAATTTGATATTTGTAAAACTTACGGTTTCCCGGTGTGCGATGCTTGCTGGTCCGTATGTTCGCCTAACCCGGGAATCAGTAAGTTCGACAAATATAATGTGCGGTATCAGTGTAAATCTAAAAAGAACTTTAATTCAAATTCAGTACGGAATTGTTATTATATCGTGCAAGAAAGACAAAAACATGTCTCTAGGGTACATAAAAATATAATTTTATGTAATCCTTCTTTACATTAAATACTTATTAGTGGGCAAATTTGGTTCACTATTACTGATGAACTCAACTTTAAAATATTCATTTACTTTATTTTAATATACTAATATAAGTATATTTGCTTACATTCGTTACGCCTTTTTTTCAGAATTGTACAAGTTCACAAACCATTCGAGTATTCAGTATTGGCAACTAGCACTTGAATATATGTACAGATACTCTTGAGTAGACATTGAGTAGAAGTAGAGACCCAGACCCAGCAAAAGCCCTAATTATGTATGTACCCATTTGCATACTCATTTGCAAGTACCCGTAATCTCAACCCAAGAGTAATTACCAATTCGTCGCAGAGTACCGCGCTGCTAGAGCACGCAGTTCGTAAGAAAGTTCGTTGTGACTGCCGACCCCTGTGGAGCGGCGCGTGAAGAGAGCTCGGTCACGCGTCACCGCCTGGTGCGGTGCGCGCGCGCAGGTGTCCGCGCCACCAGCCTGCGTCGATCAGCCAATAGCCATTGTTAACAGCTTTCCTTTCGTCCGTCAATTGCAGGCTAAAGTACACATTTGAACAGACTGTCCGGTCTCTTCGGAGTATATTCACGTGTAGCTGCGCAGTTTGTAACCAATTTTTCTTTATTCATTTACGATGAACGTTCCAAAACGTTTTGTTATAGTTTAAAAAAAACATTAACAAAAAAACCGGCTTCAAAGTAAAGCACTAAAAAGTACATAAATTATTGCCATTTTTGTGATTGTGATTTCTGTTATATTTTTATTTACTTTCCTTGGTTGACATCGACATAAAAAAATCTTAACTATAAAAATGGTTTTTTTCTTCTTTTTAATGCTTTTTCTTTAATGTCGGTTTTTTTGTTTATATTTTTTATTTGTTTATTTTTAGTGAATCTGAAGTACACTAAGTAACTTGTACACGTCCTTTCTAATAAAAAAAGAATCATCGAAATCGGTTAACGTTTTCATCAATTTGTCGCGCACATACTTAATGCAAATTTAAGACTTATATGATTCTCTCATGGATATCATTGTCAGAACTAAACCAAATTGAAATGGGACCACATAAGAAGCACCAGCTTTGAAATAAAAAAATATCATCAAAATCGGTTCACCCAGGCGAAAGTTCTGAGATAACAAACATAAAAAAATACAGTCGAATTGAGAACCCCCTCCTTTTTTGAAGTCGGTTAAAAATGTATTTAAGTATCTAAATGTAAAGTGACCATGCAAATAATTTCATTTCATTTATTTATTAAAGTTCTGGTAGTCAAACTACACTCAGTCATATCACAATTTAATTGATCCGCGGATTCGATCAACCAGTGAAGAAGAACCCGCAAAGAAACTTCACTGGTCTTATAAGTTAAGATTTTATTTCGTTTTTTTTTTCACGTCCACATTCATTATATATTCATCTATTATGCCTTAGCTCAATCAGTTATTGCATATGGTCAGATCGCTTGGGGCGGAATGGCAAATAATATGGATCCTTTAATCAAAGCACAAAAAGCTCTTCTCAGAGTCATTGGCAAGAAACCCTTCCGTTACCAGTCTGATTTACTTTTTAGTGAGCTACACTTGCTTGACGTGCGACAAACATACATAAAAATGATTACTGTAAACCAAATGAATGAGATTGAAGACAATACAATGGCAAACAATCTTTGCAACAACGACTCTTATGCGACTCGACAAAAAAACTACCACTTCCTTCCATATCCACACGATTTGCACAAAGATTCTATTCCTTCTTGGCACCTAAAATATACAACCATATTATAAAATCCATCCCATATTTAGGCAAAAAAAAACCTCGCACGAGGAAAAAAACTCTCCATTGCTGGCTAATTGATGCAGGGAGACAAGAGTGTGAACAAGCCCTTACTTTTATATTACAATAAAAACACATAATTACACTAACAACACCTCGACTTACACTATCAAAATACTTATTTAATGTTACTTAGTTTACTCTTTATCTAATATTATAATCGAATATTGTATTTATATATTACTTATTTCATACATAATATACAAAATGTTTATTCCTAGCAAACCATTACACCACGGGCCAAACGGTCTATCGGAATGGTAATAATCCAATTAGATATAGTTATATGTGAATACTGTATTGTGTATGATTATGGATATAAATAAATAAATAAATAAAAAAAATATATAATACAATGATGATTTCATAACTAAATGCTACTATTTCTAAATACTAATTAGAAATGTCACTAACGCAAGTGATGCCTGTAACCACTGTACTGTAACCAAAGGTCACACGATGTAATTACGTCAGAAGGCACACCGACATGTCACAAAACACGCGACGTGCTAACATGCACGCTGCTATTACGTTATCGCCATTCGGTATAGGTGATAGCAAACCACATTTAAACGGAAACAGCTTTACAATACGTCAGTAGCTACGACATAAAAGTACTCAGTCCCTGTGTGGGTTCCGGTCCGTAAAAATAATACCCCGTGTCTAAGTCCCGTGAATTTCGTAACAGGCGACTAAGGGATATATCGTTCATGGTGATACTCGTAAGGTAAAAATCCAGCCCGGGTTTGTAACATCGCGTTAATACATTACATACATAACATTACGTTTGTAATTGTTTTCCATTCAAGTGAATATACTTTTTCGTAGTAAGCAGGTACGTCGTTTAATCCAAGCAATGTGAAATATTATGTTTGAATGTTCAATCTCAATGAATCAGATCAGTCAATGAATATAATATGGATGATGGATGGATGGAGGATAATCGACTGTGAAGCAAGGACTTTTTGATTTTAGTAAAAATAACTACTTTACGAATTTTCTGCATGACTGGACCCGAACCAGCAAAACATACTATTCACGGGTATTGAGTCTTCCAATTTACTTAGACGCATTGTCCGCCATTGATCTTTTCTGATTAGAACATGTATTGTATTTTGACAGATCTTTTGAGGTTCATTTTAAATCCAAAAATCGTATTAAAACTTATACTAAACGAGTTACGAAAGCGCGGTGTAGATTATCTTAGTTTATTCGGTTTCAAGCAATTAAAAAATAAATATCCTGGGAAAATGTAAACATTTATTCACCGTTTTTTTGTAATAATACAATCTCAATCCAAACATCTCTTTTAAGGCTAAAATTACAGATTTTTTTCCGCTGACGTGGCCAGGCTGATGTTGTGGGGAGGGCCTCGGAGGAATCAGTAATATTTTTCTGAGCCGCAACAGGTTCGCACGTTAGCGTTATGAGATAACACAAAATATGGTACAAATTAGTATGATTCCGGCTTTATCTCGTAGCGCTAACGCTCGAAAGAGGAGTTATCTTTTAGCGGACTTTCGCTTCTGGGGTCAAGGCGCGACAACGGGCTTAATATATTAGATTTCCTTTTGCTATTTTTTTGTAGGCAACCGGTTATTCTAGTGGGGGTTGCCCACTCCTGCCCCTACCCAGATACATGGTGCCCTTCCCCGCTCTCTGCATGAAGCCTGTCATTTTCCCGCGGACGCTCTAATTTCCCGCCGGACTTCCGCTGCGGTTTAAAAAAGTTCAGTTTGCGCTCGATCTGATAGTCAAATATTAAATTAAAAATATGTTTCATTTTCTAACTGAATTTGCGCCGTCGGTGGAGCGTTGTTAGGGTTGTTTCACATGGGTTAGTTCCGTATTTTTTTAAATAACTAAATTTATTGATGGATTTCGTTATTTGCGGAAGATATCTTGGATTCCTGAGACCTTGTTCCATACATCAAGTTGAAGTTGTCTCATTTCTCTCTCTGCTGAGTATATGTGCAATTGAAATAAAATCAAAGGAGAATAGACTGTCCTGGCAAGGCACCCAGATCCTTCGGGAATTTGGTGTTGAAGCTTTAAGCAATGATTTACATTAAACAAGTTCCATGAAACGACTCATCAGTCAGTCAGCGTGTTTGCGTCCACTGTTGGACATACGCCTCCAGTCCTCCCGGCCTTCAGCGGTACGGAACCACTGCTTCCCGCCGACGCACTTGGTGTCGTCGTCCCACCTGGCGGGTGGTCTCCCCACACTCCGTTATCCTGTCCACGGCCGCCAGAGTAGGACACGGTTACTCCAACGGTAGACTCATATAGAAGCTATAAATGAACCGTGTTTAATTTCAAACTTCTTCACATCAAAGTGACATGCAGCGAGTTGCTTGCTCAAGTGGATGTTCGTGGTTCCAGCAGTCGCGCTACTCGCAACTTCTTCCGCGAACCAACGCAGGCAAAAGAAAACCGTTCTACGTAATTTTCCAGACATAACCAGAGTTTTTGTAACGTTGATGATTTCAATAATTGAGATCTATATTACTTAAATTTTATAAATAAATTAAACCGAAACCTGATCCATTTGTATTGTTTAAATTGTGTTTTATTATAGATTTGATATAGAACATTAAGTGAATCATAAAAGGGTGTTAAAAAGAAAGCAGTGACGGTACAAAATACGCATCGTGCCTACTTGCTAACCGTATAGAGACATCACGATAAATAATATACTTGTTCACACGCTACGAGAATATAACGCAAGCCCGGAAGCTTCAGTGTGAAAGCGCCTTTACAAGCATTCAGCACACTAACGACAATAAAATAACAATTATGAGAGAACAAGCGATGCTATCTGCGTAATCGGCGCTTGCAGGCTAATGTCGTGTCGCATCGCCCGCCCCGCCACCCCCCCGACACACACACCCCGCACCGCCCCGCGCCCGCAACGTATTATTTGCTCAAATAAAACGTTTATTTCTACATTTGGCCACATTTGCGCGGCGGTTAGGCTGCCGTGCTGGCATGTGTAATTCGTATCCTCTATACTTTCGTTCTCTTCCGAATTATGTTTTCATGTAACTGGACATAGATGGCTATAACACACCTGTTATATAATGATAATAGCCCAACACACCACATGGGAACTAGGTGCCATGCCAGGGCCTTCTATATATTGCGAGGCAATATTGAACTTGGTGGAAAAGCATGAACAATTTCCATTGCCGCTTCCCGTGATTATTCCATTCCATTCAATGGGATGATGCAAACCCGGGTAGGATTAACTCTATCGCCCCGTGGTTAGAAGAGCAAGTGGCAAGTTCAGGTCTTTCGACAATTCACCAAACTTTGCTCGTCGATTTCCAGCTTCTGTCGAGCCGATCCTTACATATAAGATTTGTTAGTGTGCATTCTGACGAATTGTGGCGTGTGTCCCGCGGACAACACGGAGGCTATAGCTTAGCAAAACCTTTTAAGCAAGTTTTATCTCACCGGTAAGCCTACTTCTTCTTAACAGATCAGCTTGATCACCATCATCGATGAGCTGGTTATAGAATACTATAGTCACTTATGGGAAGGTACCTGTTAGCGTCCTTTGACTCAGTACAGCGTCGAGGGTCCTGGTAGAGACTCTGTCTGGGTCTGTTTCTGCAAGTACTGCTATGGAAGTTGCTCTGTCGAACTTGCATGCCATCCTGCATTCGAAGCACTCGCCGCTGAGGAACAGACCACCGTGAATTTTTTTCAACTTGACATGTATGGCCATACCACACAACAACCGTTATGATTTAGCCCAATACACTACAATCCCGAAGGTGACATACTAGGATCTTCCCTCTATGAGCACGGCTGCAATGAACTAAATGGAAAACACGGACAATTTTTCATTGCCGCTTCGACCATTTTTTCATTCAATGCGATGGTACCAACCCAGACTGGCTTAAACCCTACCACCTATTAGTAGAGAGCCTACAGATGTAACCCGAATGATTCGATTGAGATCGTGACGAAATGCACTTATCCGACTCATAAAGAGAAAGAAAGTGGTGCATGAACGGGGCGAGGATTTGAACCCAAACCTCTGGTATGCAAGGCAAGTCCCCGCGCCACTAGGCTACGAGCCGCTTGACATTAAGTTTTTGAAAACAAACCGTTTACCAAATTCGGTTTTCTGCCACGCCGCCAGGGTATGGAACTGTCTGCGAATTGCACCTCACGGCTAAATCCCACTCACTTCGAGTAGTTTCGCGAGGTGAGTCGGATGTCGCTTTCCTGAACACCTTCGGGCTCTCGGCACGGCCACCCATACCGGCTTTTCATGAAAAAAAAGTCGCCAAGTTTCCCACCTCTAACACGTCTGTCCCTCGAGTTGATCCTACACTTAGATAATTTCATTCTATCAGCGACTGTCGGGCTTTTTGCAGTGCACGTGACCCGCCTCCAAAACCGCAAAGTAATTTCAACAGCACACAAAAACGCGCTGCCACAGGGAACCGCGCGGCGCCGGACAATTAGCCGACTCCCGGGTCTCGGTCCCGGTCCCTTTTGACAACACTTTTTTTCGCCACCCTGTCGCCGAGTGGGCAAAGTAAAAAGGGCTGAGGGACGCCCTTCCGGTTGTCGTTAGCGATCAATCTTGCTGTGTTTCTGTCTTTTTAACCGACTTCAAAAAACCGACTTCAATTCGTCTGTATGTTTTTTTTTATGTTTGTTACCTCATAACTTTGCCTGGGTGAACCGATTTTGATGATTTTTTTTTAAATGAAAGCTAGTGCTTCCAAAGTGGTCCCATTTTAATTTGGTTAAGTTCTGACAATGATATCCATGAGAAAATCATATAAGTCTTAAATTTGTATTAAGATGTGCGCGACAAATGGACGAATAAAAAGAAACAAATAAAAAAAAATTACAAATAAAATAACCGACTTCAAAGTAAAAGCACTAAAAAGTAACAAAATAATTGCCATTTTTGTAGTTACGATTTTTGTTATTTTTTGAGTCGGTGTCAGCCAAGGTAGCCAAGATTCTCTTGATCGGCGCAGCGCGTGCCCGGCTGACGCCGACTCAAAAAATAACAAAAATCGTAACTACAAAAATGGCAATTATTTTGTTACTTTTTAGTGCTTTTTCTTTGAAGTTGGTTATTTTTTTTTTGTTAAATTTTTTTTACTGGTATTATTTGATATTTTATGGATAAAGCTGGTAATCACATAGCCATATAAATAAACAAACACGCAATTACATATTCTATATTGGAATAAACTTGAAAATTCGTTTGCAAATACCTACATTACTGTTTGAGTGAAGAAAAGTTTACAATCTAAAAAGTTGCCAAAGCGAAAATCGCGCATCTATGCCTCATTTGAAAATTGGAATGAGTTCTACGTATCTCCATAAAATCTTTTATTATTTTAGATAGTGCTACTTATTAATCTTAAAGCTATTGTTTCCAGTTATTATTATTTCATGAAAATCTTGGATATTTTGAATTTCTCTAAATTAAAAATAACAAAAGTCGATTAAATTGTCTGATTCTTAAATGTAATCCAAAATATATGTTAGGGGACAACCCTTATGAGGTAAGTGCCACTTGATTTCCTCAAACTCTGGATCTAGTACTTTCCTCGTCCATGAGATGGAAATAATAAAAACATCATGTTGATTTGCTGAATGCTACACTATTTTTAAAAATATAGTTTACATTATTTTTTATTGATAATTTTAATTTTAATAAATTATCATATTATTTTATTTCTTTATCAGTTAATTAACTAAATTTATTTTTTATCATAAAATACATTAATAACTAATTTTATTCATTCAACGAGTTGATGAAATAACGGAACCCTTGTCAGAAACGTTAGCAATCGAAGCTAATCGCTTACCCTGGCGAGTTGTGACAAGACAGCTTACGTTTCAGACGCATGCGTCAAACCGAATCGCGTCTACTTAAGTGGCTTATAAATAAGTGTCGGAGCGAAGTCGTCGTGACCACGGTGACATTGAACTCGGACTAATGACCGACCCGCCGAGACTCCTAGTCTGTAGGCCGCGGGACCTCAGGACAAAGGATTTAGAGCAAAAACAAAGGTCGACAGGAACACAATGATTCTGTGGTGCACAGATTTCTACTTAGTTATAAGGAACTTATCAAAACATTAATTTGAATTTCAGCGACATCTACATTTGAAGCATTGTAATCAGATTTTGAAAATATTCCAAAAATAGTTTTTGGTCAAAAACAGTTATGAGAGGCTAGCAGCTCAGGGACGCAGGAACTTGTGTTCCATGCCAGAGGACATAGATTTGAACCACGCCTCTTCATGCAGCATTTTCGTTATCTTTCTGAATTGAACAAGTTCGTGTCGTTACGAATGCGAGCTATTCTATGGTTCGGAATAGATATAAAGCCTTTCGATGGCAGCGTCAATCCCACCGTGTTTGGTTCGATCGCATTGGATGAAAATATGGTCGAAGCAATAATAAAAAATTGTCCGTGCTTTCAATTCAGTTCAATGTAGCCGTGCTTATGACCATAAATTAGTTCAAAATTAGACGTTACTAGGACCATGCAAAATATTATGCCTTCATAAAAAACGATTTTTCAGGTATTTCTTGATGTCCGGTACTCCTAGCTAGAAAACCGGAGAAATAGCAATAGTATAAATGATTTTATTAATAAGGCAGTAAATTCAAAATGATTCCATAACCCACATGCCATTTTTCTTCTAGTATTGAGAACTGTTATAATAAAAGCTAAAATCCTGTGTTGCTATAATGACAATTTAATCTTAACTATATTTTGATTTTACAAACTTTCACTCTTCTCAAAACACTCATTAAAAAATTTATTAGCATACAATATCAGCTAAAAACGGCAATTACAGACAGCCAACAATTATTTTCATAATAGTCTGACAGATAATAATCGCCGCTTTGGTCATACTTACTCTTTGTTGCTAATTGGCTTACCTATTAGCAAGAGATGATCAATCGTGTAGGTACTGATATATGTGCCGTCCGCGGACAATACGGCAATTTATATAAATCTTAAATAATACAATTTTGTTTGTAATGTATTTGTTATGGAGGAAAAACAAAGGCATACGATAAAAAACAAATACAAATTACTTTTTAAATACAGATCTGTCTTCAAACTATCCCTCACCAAAACACGTAAATGTATACATTATAAAGTTGTCATTTTTATAATGAGAAAAAGTGTACCTTACCTAGTTTCGACATTTATATTTATGGCGAAACTATAAATTCTTGAAAAAAAATCCTAAATGATCAGAGAACATAAAAATATATCACACTTAACCACCGCTGCACTCTCATTACAAAGCCGTGACATTCTATGTAAAGCGGCTCTTTTTCCGATTTGTTGCGAGTACGAGGCATCAATACAATTAGAGTAAGTAATCGTCCCGCCGTTAATTGATACCGCTGACGGAGAGGGCCTTCGACGCGGTCATCCCGCCGATAAATTCACCGGAGTCGTCTGTCCGGCGGCGAAGTGGGGCGGTGTCGGCGCGCATTGGCCCCGGTGTGCCGCAGGGGTGTGGCCTGAGGCCGCGCGCTCAACGGATGGAGGCCCGCTTTGGCTCCGCGCAGCTAACCCCTCCGGTCTGACGGCATTCTCCACTGGTCGCAGAGGCGAGCGGAACTGTCGCTGCGCGCCGTTTCCTTTGTGTTTTTTGATAGAGTTTACCACTTTTCAATCTCTTTTGTTGTTTATATTTTAAGTGTGAACATTTTCTATCTTCGAACGTTTGATTTTGGTGTCTGTGGAGTGCGACTATTAGTGTTGTGATATTCTTCAAACTCCAACTGGGTACGTACATTTTACATTACTCTTATTTTGTAAAATAAAGTTTTTCATTTTGGCATTTTGTGTTCATCTCATTGCAATTTTTATTACAAAGTAGCATAGAGAAATGGCTACCTATCTGACAATTTGGTTTCATACAAATGTCTATCATAAAATTAGTCATTTTATAACATATTTTTTATTGATACATTTTTAATTTTTTTTGCAAAGAAAACTTTTTTCATTACTTTGACCAATTAAAAAAAAGATTATTTTCTATGTAATGAGCAGAAGCGGCAGAAGTCTATTGCTGCACAGAAAAATCTAGATTCAATAAATAAGCCTAAATTACTTTATTCCTTCACTACTTTTACAAACTAACCTTACGCTATTTCGTGAGTTATTCATTGTTTTATCTTTCTTTCGTTTGTGGCATGGACACGAATGGTTAATAGCACACCTACTGTTATGATAAGTTTTAGCCCTACACACCTCTTGGAAACTATTTGATTAAAAAAAAACTAGATGGAAAACACAGACAATTTTCATTGTCGCTTCGACCATCGTTCTTTTTATGCGATGGTGCCAACCCGGGCAGGATTAAAACCGTACCACGTAGAAAGGAGTGAATCTACAGTTTAACGTGGAATCCGAACCACGAACAATCAATTCCTTGTTTTAGTCGTTTCAAAAAACTAATTATCATCATGTAGAAAAAATGTTGACTACGAACATGAAAGTAATTAAAAATAATAGATTGTTTTTGTTTGTTATTCATTGCTAACATAGAATAGCGAAAAATCATTAACGATGAATTAAATGCAGTGATCACGTCCCAACAAACCGGAGTTGGTAGTCATCAGTCATTAGAGCGGCGCGGCGTGATTGCGGTGGGTTCAGAATCACGCGTCCGACGGGCGACCTCTCGCGCTGAGTGCCGTATGCCGTGGCACAGACTCCGAGATTATCGTAGAATATGCTTAACTAGATTTCCTTTTGGACATTCACCCGAGCGGAGCATGGTAAAATGTGGTTTCACCTTCGCGGGCGTGTTATTCGAACGGTCAGTTCTGGATCTCGACATCACCGGCACCTACCAACTATATCTAAGAACATCATTAAAACCCGTCGTCGGGCTTAAACGACTGTTTTAAAAAAATGCCGAATTGATCCAGCCGATTTCGAGCTTTTCTCTTAGCAACACATTTAGTCATTAATATTTGTTTATATAGATTTATTAATAAACTCGTACGTGAATACTTTCGTTAGAACACAATGCGTTTATCCTCGTCGATCTCCGTACATTCTGTTAGAATTACGTCCATCAGAGAAATGCCTGACTTGTCACACTTAAAAATAAGATGTTTTGAAAATGTTATTATATTTGTCATTGTCAAATCATCAAATGCATATTCCAAATTAAATAGGTATTTTTTTAATCTATTAATAAGTTTGTAATTCATGTAAAACTAAATAAAATCTTATGGCAACTTTACTTTATCACTTACTACTTACGTTAATTAAATCCATATATTCAGTAATTAAAGACTGATTTTACACAACCATTACTAATTTAAGACACAGCAGTGGGTCGCCCTAAAATATTGTTTAGTCGAATATACTAATACCGTGGGAAACCGGATTGTCCGAGTCTGATCTGAAATCAGGTCATGTACTAACACGAGACTTTGATTGATACCACCATCTTTCAGAAATATAATGGGGTTTAGTTTTATTCACAGTTTTTATTCTTTATAATTATTCATAGTATTTTGATCAAGTTTTGATAAATACCTATGATTTTATTTGTAATGGTTTATATTTTACCAAGAAATCATTTACCCTATAATGATAGGCAGGATTTATAACCGAATGCTGTTGGTATTTTAGATCAACTGTCAAATACATTTTTTTCATCTACTGCTTATAAATCACTGTTTAACAATGTGAGGACCCTTCAGTATAGCCTTGTACTATTTGAACTGGATGCATAATATTAGAATGATTTTTTTATGAAACGAATGATTTTTTTTATGATTTAACAATTCCCTGTATACTAAATAATGTAAATAAAAACAATACTATAAATGTATTACGTTAATACCTAAGTCTCGGATTCTGGTGGATAGTAAGTAAAGTACTAACGCTCAAGGCCATACAGAATAGCAACGTGTAGACGACGCGACAACCTAAGTGACTGTCGAGGAATTCCACTAACAATTACCATCGTCCTATCGTTACCGACGACGTTCTGTTGCTTATACGGAATGCAATCCTACCGTTGTAGAACGTTGTGTGACCAGAATCCCCCCATCGGGTGACCATCACAGCCGAGATATCTTGCGGTGCGCTGGACTAATTAGGTATACTTGGCATACAATTTGTAACGTGGTGTGTAAGTACAAGTAGTTAGTTACTAGTTACTGTGTAAGAAGCATGTAGATTTTCCCGTTTCTCTGCTCCGCGGATCTGACATGCAATTAGCGACGACATGAGCTCGTCCGCAATAGAACTATAATAATGTGCCGAATGCGAGTTTTTTTATTCTAATTTACTTAAAATAATCCGAAGAAATCCGTTTGTGAGGTATAACGTTGTTTGACTCCTAGAATAAACAAATGAAAATATCATGGTATAAAAATTGAAAACGTCTGGCATTCTACGCCGTATTATTTTGATTTTGAAAATCAAAGGTTAGAGTCAGGAAAATGCGAAAAGAGAGAGAGTCAAAACAAACTAAATGATAGGTGTCGGACGACGCACAGTAAAGGGTTCCGTAGACGGAAAGTATGTAACCAAAATAACCCACATCACAAAACCTACATTATATAATAGTCTTATTCAAACAAAAAAAACTTAGCAGGTTTGTAGATTGTTTTCCATCCCCATATTTTAATTTAATATGAAATACAGATTTAAATCGAAACGGTATTGCTTCTCAACAGCAACCCTCAATGTAAAAGGATTATAACATGTATGACTTAACTAAATAAAGTTTAACACAATAACAACCATATAATTGCTAGTATTTACCAACTTATGTCTGGTGTATAAACCCCTCGTCATGTTGATACGTGTGAAATCAATATATTATCACTACATAGTATAAAACAAAGTCGCTTTCTCTGTCCCTATGTCCCTATGTATGCTTAAATCTTTAAAATTACGCAACGGATTTTGATGCGGTTTTTTTTAATAGATAGAGTGATTGAAGAGGAAGGTTTATATGTATAATAACATACATTTAAAAGTGGAGGAATACTGTTATTTTTGAGGTTTCTAATATGATGTCATAAATAATTACATTTTTTCCGCAGGCTGAACCCTACGAGATTTATCAAAACAATGTACTAAGTATTGTACACATTTAAAAGGTCTACAGAAAACTCCGCGATGGTATATGTCTATCTCTTATGCATATCCCACAGTCAAATTTTTTTGTCATTTACTTTTTACGACAATAATTGCTAATTTTCGAAGCGATTTTAACCAATACAGCATCAATCCTTATCCAATTAAATACCTTAAATACATTGTTGATTTAATATAGATCTATATGGCCCTTTACAACATATGATTTGAATGAATATTTTTGAAGATATTACAGATTTAAAAATTGCGGGACGTATCGTTTGCGGCGGTACCGGCCGCCGGGGCGGCGCGGCGGCGCGCGGAAGCGTGTCTCCCTTTAGCACTTTGATTTTAGCAACGATCGGACGCGTTTATTATCGGAGCTCTCTACTATCTAATAATCATCTAATAATAATATCTAAGTTTTATTTTATTTTAAATATTTCAATGCAGGAACTCTACGTAAAAAGGGTTTATTTGTGTATCATTGTGTCAAAATATTTTTTTTAAAATTATATTATGCCCGTGCAAAGCCGGGACGGGCTGCTAGTATTATATATAATCTAATAAAAAAAATTACCGCGTAGTATTAATGTCAAAAATTTATGGTATAATTATTATGTGATCCCAAATTAGAACGTATTTTCTGGACTTATCTTTCCTTATCTTTTATCTTTACAAAAAAACATAAATTTTATTTTATGTTTAAATTTATGAATACTCAAATTTCTTTTGGTATAGGTCATTTATTGTACATTTCAAAAAGACTTATTTGCACTAGATTGTTTTAATCCCTCAGTTTACACTCATTACATGTAACAGTTATGTGCCAACCCTATTTTTTTCAGCAATTTCTCTACACCATTGTTTTAAGGTTAGTAATTTTTGTTTTAGGAATGAAAATATTAATGTTAAAGTTTTCCAAAAAAATATCGAAATTGTTTAATGAAGTTATTATCCACGATTC
The DNA here is from genome assembly GCA_946894095.1 of Incurvaria masculella. Classification (NCBI taxonomy): domain Eukaryota; kingdom Metazoa; phylum Arthropoda; class Insecta; order Lepidoptera; family Incurvariidae; genus Incurvaria; species Incurvaria masculella. The sequence continues at coordinate 24,108,730 of OX335645.2, read as the reverse complement.
AGTGTATTTAGCATTCAGTCATTAAGAGATGCAAAATTACAGTTGAGGTGAGCTATTTCTATGTCATAGGATTTAGGGTCCGCATTACATCAAAGTTATCTTTTAGGATGCCGCCACCAGACGCCGCCGCGCCGGGCGCGCCGACCGCAAAAAAGCCGTCAAGTGTGCACTATCGACCAAATAAAAGTGTTCCGGAGAAATGTCAACTTGAGTTCACTTTCAATTGAATTGAAAATATTAAGAACTTAACAGAATACCATATGTGTGCATGCAAACTGTCGCGCATTAGGTTATGAATACACACACACCGTGCAGGGATATTTTGTATAAAGTTCAGTAAAGTCAAAGTAAAAAATACAACCAAATGTTACGGCCATGTAGTTGGTTAAAACGCTCCAATAGTTGTTTGTGAGTGACCAAAATGGGAGAACTTTCATGCTCGCAGACCGATTTGTACACCAGTACTAGGCCGAGTGAATCGTGGACGAAGATTATAGTAGGCTCATGAACATTTGCTTTGGGAAGATAACCATCGGTCGGTAGTATTGTTTACCGATAAAGTTTTATTAACGTAAAATTAATATTAATTTAATATTAATAAAATTAATATTAAATTCTAGTCTGATAGTCTAGCCTAGCCTTTATAAAAATATATGATTTTTGTGTGTGTTTTTATAACAAGTTTTGAGTAAATTGAGAAAATACGGATTATTAGATTATTTCAGCTCGCCTCAACCCGCCAAATATATATTTTTTTTATGTGACGACATGGATGGCTAATACCACAAGTTCGGTCATGGTATTAGCCCAACACACCACATGGGAACTAGGTGCCATGCCAGGACCTTCCTTATATTGCACGGCTACATTGAACTGGATGGAAAACACGGACAAATTTCATTGCCGCTTCGACCATCGTTCATCCAATGCGATGGTACCAACCCGGGCGGGATAAACCCTACCACCTAGTAAGGAAGGGGACCTACAGCTTAACGTGGAATCCAAACCACGGCCAGCCTCTCTCAACGGTCGAATGGTCACCCATCCAAGACCAGACCGGACCCAGCGTTGCTTAACTTCGGAGAGCGATCTCCGAAGTGTCGCGCCACTGGGCCACTGAGGTATAAAAGCATTTATTGTGACTTTTAGAATTACCTGTTTTATTAATTCAGCGCTATGGCTCGCGTAACCTTATTTTTATGGAACTGGACATTGATGGCTAATAACTACCAAACGTACTGTCATAACCTAAACACACCACATAGATACTGGGTGCCATGAATTTCCTTGTCCTGTACTGATACATTGACCAGGATTTTTGCGATGAATTGGAAATTTAATTAACTTTGGATGGAAGTACGCATTACTCCCTAAAAATATTAATTTGTACATTGCCTGTTGGTTCTGCTGCGATCTCATACTGGAAATGTAGGTAAAGGGTGTGGCGAGTGGGACGCAGCCTTAGGAGGTAAGGAGAGAACTTTCTATGCGCCATTATTATTTCATACACTTTACTATAAAGCTGTATTTTAAATTACCAGCTAATAAATAAATAAATAATAATGTAACACATAAACATTCAAAAATATATTACTATCAACACAATAACACTTAAATAAAACAAAATAAAATAAGATCTATAAATGCAAGGATTAATTCGACACACGTCGATGGACTGGCCCGTAGTGCATACACTCAAGACGCATACATACATACACTCACATTACACATAAGTTAACACATTACACACACATTTTCACTACATACATACCGCACATCGTTTAGTTGTAAGACATTTCAGTTTGTAAACAATGAAACTTTGTCATTGACTTAAAAACATTAAAATAATAATCATGTAATAATCTAAGATTAGCTGTAAGGTTTCTTATTAAATAAAAATAAAATTAAAATAAAATTAAATTAAAATAATATGTCAGTCTGATTTCTACACCCTGATAAATTCAAACAGATTTTAAGAGCAATAGCACATGTGAAATATTTCTCCAATAAAGTTAAGAATAACTCGCTATCAATCTTCCGCGGAACTCTAAAAATGAGGGTCGAACTAAACAAACAATAAAAAGCGAACAGACAGCGACTACATTTTTGTGATAAGTTTATTGACTTTTTTGTCTCCAAATAATTTGTCAGAGGCGCCAAAGATAAAGGAGTGGCCGGTAATGTGGCGGGCAGTCGGCTCCAGGGAATGCCGCAGGAATGTCCTTAGGGTGCCTCCACCACAGAACAGATACTACCCAGCCTGTTCGTATTAAAAATCGTTATTATTAAAGTACAATTTCACAAAGAAATAATACAGAATTACCAAAAACAAACAAATTAAGGGGACATAATATGACACTAGAACTACCGCATCTGGTAGGTTATCGGTTTATAATTTATGTTTTGATAATTAACATGATTATCGGAAAAACTTAACATGTATCCTTGAAATGATTTTAATTCAAGCTTTAAACTGTTTTTAACATATTTGAAGCGCGAACTCCCACAATATAAGCGGTCAGGCTAGATTGTTTTAATTTCATTATATTCACTAATCGATCTTCTATTGTCACGCTTGACATTTTTTTAATTTTATTTTAGCTTAATATTATTTACAATCAAGGAATTAGCGATTCGGGGGGAATTCGTCCTTGATTTGCTCAGAATCTCTCATGTTATAAATAATAGTAATTAGTATGTTGAGTCAAAATTAAAAACGTTTCCAAGCGGGAGTCTAGATAATAGATTATTTAATTTAATTTAATTTAAAATTAATACTCTCGCCGCTTATGTTTTAGGAGTTAACGAGCTTCAAAGTTTTTCAAAAAAAATTAAGGCTTGAATTTTAATGGCAATGCCCAACTTTTTTTAGTCTAAATCAGGGCCATATAAAAGCGATTCAGGGGGATTTTGTCCTTGATTTGCGCAGAATCTCTAATGTTTGAAATAATGGTAATTAGTATAATAAGCCAACATTAAAAATATTTCCAAGCTGGACTCTAGAAAAATAATCGATTATTGAATTAAAATTGATTTAAAAAAATCTCTCACCGTTTATATTATAGAAGTTAACCAGCTTCAAAGTTTTTAAATCAATTTAAGGCTAGAATTTTAATGAGAATGCCCAACTTGTATTAATCTAAATAATGAAATGGTTCAATATAATTTTTTTACGATAACCATGTTTACTAATATTACAAAACAAACGCTTATAGGATAAGGTCGTTCTAGTGTCTTATGTCACCTTAATCACTACCAGATTTTTTAGGCAGTACTAATGCTGAGATTTATAGACGTTACTCTAGTACTCGGCTAAGCCAAAATATGTTTCCCACTGTCTGTTTTAAAATAAAATGTATGGAACGAATGTCGAATTAACAAACGGAAGCCATACTTTGGCTAAGCCAAACACGAGTAATGTCTATAATCTCAGCATAAGTGTTTATTTCATAAATGTGTACGTAAAAAATCTATAAATCAGTGTTTTTTTGCGTGACGTTACTTAACGTGGATTGCACAATATCTGATTAGTGATTAAAATTACAATAAATTAAAAAAATAGTAACTAGTGACTGTACACTCCACGCTAAAGTGTGTTTTAACTACCACAAGTATGTAAAGGAATTTAAAAAAAAATATAATGAATTTGCTGAAAATATTTTTTTCTTTCTTTTATCATTGCCTTCGATCAAAAAAGTTAATACAATGTTGAAATAAAAACACAATTTTGTGATCCTGGATGTAGGTGCATACAATCATCTAGTCTAGCTGGTTTGAGCTTCGCTTTGATGAATAAAGGTACTGGTAATGCATAAATACTCGAAATTGTAATTAGTTTATTGAAAACCAACACTTTCCTTTAGTTTGTCTTATAAAATTGCTCCGCAGGATTTGTTCCTTATAAGCGACACTATTTACGGGTGCAATAATACAGGAGGCGTTATTTTTTTCAAAATCAACGAGTTCGATTCCCGGTTAGGAGATTTTTTTCCAAAATCAAATAATGCAGTTTTCGTTTTTATCAACATCGGATTCATGACTCGTTTAAGTGTTTTTCGCTATTTCTTATAGTTTCGGATTTTGCCCTGAAGACCAACTAGAAAAATGTAACCCGAATTATGGATGGAATAAGGTGCCGCACAGAAATCGAAATCTAATCTAAACGAATTAGGCTTGATGGAACAATCATTTTGACGGTGTTCCCTCTAAATATTTTGTCCGACCCAGTGCATCGTCGAACCGTGTTGGAGGCTAATTCTAGCGCTAATTAGTTCATAGGGAACACACACTACTGAAACCTCACTGAATGAGTAAGAAAATCTGACCTATTCTAGTGTATTTAAAGATCCATGAAAATGGAAATATAATTTTTCGTTAGCGCTGAATTTGAGTACACATGGAAATGTTTCATTTCATGCGCTGCGGTCGATTACCGGATACCCAAGTATTGTCAAAGTAAATTCTTCTATTGAGATCACTCCTGATTCATTGGCTCGGAATTCCCAGAATTTGCCTCCAGACCGTAACGACGTTGTGCGCAGTTCCGTTAGTTTTCCGTTAGTTAGAACTTCTACCGCGGTAAAGATGGCCGCCGCAGTGCCCCCGTGCCTGGTACCGACGACGACGATGCGGTGCGGTGTCGACGGAACGCGGAGACGCGACACGTAGCTTGCGCGTGTTGACAAGACAATCGCTCTAATTCGTCTCCGAGCTCTATGACCCGTCACGCGAGCACCGATATACCGCCGCAGGCGTCCCAGGCGTCAACATCTTTTAAGATGACCCTTCCCGACTGGGCTAACTTTTTGGCGGGCACGTTGCATGATCAGTGTTTGAGCATCTATTGGTTGCATTTATTGATATCTTGAAATGGGGTCCTTCAAACTTGGTGTGAAGTAGCACCTGGCCGGCCGGCATGGTATTCGCAGCAACCCTGAATGTTCGAAGACCCATGGGCGTTGTCAGGCACCTTTAGGTCCTATGTAGACAGCGCTAAGGTCGCTACGCTTCGCACCAAAAATTATTAATTTGCTAATAGATGGTTCACTCCATTTAATTGCGTCGATATTTTAAAAACGCCGACAGTGCCATGCCTGACGAAATATAATGATTACACTTTCGAAGCGCACACCCGTTGATATACTAAGTATGTGCGACAAAAGCTCATTGCTCTTGGGGCACTTGGGGCTCTTACGGTCGCTTTCAGTTGCTCGACTGGACTGCCCTAGGGTTTTTGTTATGTAACTGGACATAGATGGATACCAAACTGAACGTCAGATATTAGCCTAACACACCAAATAGGAACTAGGTGCCATGTAGCCATGTATCCGAGCAATATAAGGAAGGTCTTGCCCGGCTACATTGAACTGGATAGAAAACGTGGACAATTTTCATTGCCGCTTCGACCACCGTTCATTCAATGCGATGGTACCAACCCGGGCGGGATCGACCCTACCACCTAGCAAGTAAAGAAGGGGACCTACAGCTTTACGTGGAATCCGAACCACAGGCAGCCTCAACGGTTGATAATGGTCACCCATCCAGTCACCAACCGCGCTCAGAGGTGCTTACCCAGCTTATCGAATCGCAAGGCGTCGCCCCACTAGGCTACAGAGGCTGACATCGTCGCCTATGTCTATATATATCCTATATATTCTTATTTCAATCGCATTGTACCTATTTATTAGGGCCTGAAGAGCGTGCTGTCAACAGAATTGGGAATATGTTACCTTGCCGGCGTATGTATGAAACGGTTCAAGAATGAACCGGTGCCTCGCTGGGCATGGTTTCAAGAGGCGAGTTGTATTTGGCTTTCTGAGCAGCTTTGGTCCTGAACACAGCCACCCTACCGGTTTTTATTTTAAAAATGTTAGCTTAACTACCACGCGTTTGTCACCGTCTTGCATTCAAAGTTTATTTCAATTGAAATAATGTCGATCGCACGCCCACTGTTATAAAATGGCGACTTGTTCTGGTGGCAACAGTTATTTTGGACCAATGTATGATTAAGGTGGCCCAACCCGGCGGGCCTAACTCATTCGCGGGCACTGTACAAAACCGTGCTGTTGCGCTCTGGGACCTTCTCTGTTTCAAAGAATAAGACAGGCTCCGTGATGAGGAAGATGCAACATATCCACAAAAAAGACAATGTGCATAGTGTATGATTTGGTAAGATTTACGAAAAATTTTATTTCAAAACGACATATAGCTAAAAGTAAACCACGACTGCTGTAGTCAAAAATCTAACAAAAACCAAATAGATTAAACATCTTGATTAAATAAGCTATGTCTGATGACTAATCTTTTTAAGATGTTCTTACTTTATCATTGCGTAATCCACCTCCAAAGATATTGTATAAAACGCGCGAAAAATTCGAACTTTCGGACCTTATAACTTAGAAACCAAACATAATTTTACAATGCCAATGGTCATCAGACATCTAGTTCCATCAAATAAAGCTATTTTGAGCAAAATTTTGGATCTCTGACAAGAAATATCGGTGTGATCTTCTTTCCCCTTTTGTATGGGGAGATGAGCGGGATGGGCCACCTTAAGAGACGACTACAAGCGCGCGTTATGAAGCAGAGAATAGGCATTTCTAATGAATTCCCAATTCTGTGGCGTTCTTCTTAAAAAACTCAAACAACTCGAAACAATCCAATGCTCGAACATCGGTGCACGATGTTGTTCCCGCAACGCATGTGCTGTCGGAATGCGTCCCCCTCCGCCTGCCCGCGGCCTCCCACCCCCGCACCGCGCCAAGCGACCGACTTTCGCAAAAACTTTCCCGCAACGATCATTCCCGTCCTCTATTGGAATCGTTTATAATTAAGTGGAATTTTAGTTTCTTGCCGCTGAATTTCTGTGAGCTATACATTCCGACATTAAGTCGATGAGTGCAACAATAAAGCGAGTGGTTCGCCACCCTGCCTGCTCCTCAATTACAATTTCATATTGGAAGCCGCGTCCGTATATCAATTGTTTTAATATGCGATCTTTATTTTTATGCGTTGACGACTTGTAAGGGCAGGGGACCAAATATATGTACATGGTAATGGTGCTGATACCCAAACAAACAGTATATTGGAATCGCGATAAGACCAAAACGCTGAGAAAAACGTTTCGAAAGCGACTGGGTATCCTTAGGGCCTATTTTACCACCATTCGATAAGGTTGTCATTAGCTATCGTATATGTACCCTGCAAAGTATTTTAATAGCAAGCTCCGTCAATGCCAGAATATTGTGCCAAAAGTAGTAGGTATTTATTGCATTTTGTACGGTGAGTCCGAAGATAATTAATTTATTTGTTTATTTATTTATAAGTTTTAGACAGGCAGCGTATGCTAATGCGTCTAAATCCAATGTTTAGAATTTTGATAGTCACTCAGTCAGTTAGCCAGTCAATGTGTTTGCGTCCACTGCTGGATATACGGCTCTCCAATTTTTCTTCAGTCCCCCGCGCGCCGTACGGAACGACTGCTTTCCACTGACGCACTTGATGTCATCATCCCACCTGGCGGGTGGTCTCCCCACACTCCGTTTTCCTGTCCACGGTCGTCATCTCTTCGGCTGACGTGACCAGCCCACTGCCATTTAAGCTTAGCCACCCGGTGTCAAATATCGACTACTTTGGTACATCGGCGGATTGCGTCGTTACGCACCATATCCGATATTCCCAGCATGGCTCGCCCCACTGCTCGCTGGCTTTCAACCTTTGGAAAGCGGCGACCGTCAGAGTCCATATTCACACACCGGGAGGACGCACTCGTAATATATTCGGGTCTTTAAATTTTGCGGAAGGTCAGACCGCAGAGCGAAATTAAGCTTTTCGAAGGTAGTCCAACCCAGTTGAATTCGTCTCTCAACTTACTTAGTCAGCCCTTGTCCCTTCTCGCACTTCCGCATCACTTTTCTCACAGTACATATTTGATTCATGGTGCCGTATCCTTTCTCAAACGTCCACTTCATCTATTTACTCTCAGACCTTTTTGTGTTGCTATGCTAATACATCGAAATTTTCCCACAAATACTTTTATTTCATAACTTGTTACATTAAACATTGTAAGTGATGAAATCAGTTGTACAAACACTTTAATCTTTTATTTAATAATTAAGTAAAAAAATGTATGAACACAGGAGTATGTAGGGTGAACACAATCACGAAAACACAGGCACTTTGGTGGCACAAGGACGGCGTTTGGTCGCATTGAATTTCTGTGATTATGGCATCCAATCGAACGTGCAGTAAGACATGTCCGAGCGGTCAAGACATATTATGCTCTGTCTTACGCGATGAAAAGCTGACTCTCGCAACTAGTACTTTTGGCTCATATTTATGGTTTCTCTTATTGAACGAGATAGCCTTGTGGATCGCGAGTCAGAGAACAAAAATATACCCGGTACTGTGGCGCAGCGTGCGACTAATTATGCCGGCGGCAGCATGGCCGCCGTAGCGCAGAGTCTTCGCTGAATGTTTTTGCTCGGCTATAACTTAAATTGCATTATTGTCACCCGCTGCTCTGATTGCCGACTGTTAGGGTTTTTGTGGCGCGCAGATTGCCCGGGCTCATGTTTATTCCGTCCCGTCTTCATTACGCGACGTCTCTCAGATGAATCCATCTGCATTATTGGCCGGAATGAGAGCGTTGCATTGAGGTTTTCATCGAAGAAGATCTATTCAGATGTCATCAACGTTATGTTACGATGAAAACTTACTTTAAAACGCGTTGCTTTAATGGATACTGGTTAAGCAAATTATCACGTATCTATGTGGCGGAACAGTGTAAACAAAAGGATACAATATTATTTTTCATCCAACATTACCGTTCTATTATGATTTTCACAATATGCGAAATCAGCGCCATCTAGTTATTGTAATAAGCATTGCGTCGATTAGCATATAATCGAGAAAACTTGGCTGACGGAATTTTCTGGATAGCTCAGCGGTAGAGCAGTGGGCATGTAATTCATAGATTCGAATCAGGCATCAACGAATTTCCATACTATACAATCTAAAAACAACTTAATTGTAGTACATGTCTTTGCATATGAGACTAGCCTACTACTTTAAAAGTATACGAAAACGAGAGTAATCGTTTCGTGTCGACTTGACGCTGCGGCTGAGCTGCCTATTAATGTAATTTTCGTAGTTTCCCCGCGGCTACAATTAGCTTCCCACCCCTGCCCTCCGCGCCCCACCTCACAGCGCAGCTCGTCACCCGCCGCGCCCGTCACCGTCTTGTCACTGTCGTCACCACTGAAGTATGGATTCGCGCCGGCTCACATCGTACTGGTGAGATAGAGGGACTATGAAGAGTAGCATATATTTTGGTAGTGATATTAGGATAAACAACGGTAATTTGAAATTCCTATCCTATCGCGTATTGCAATAAAAACGATTGCTGTTAGAAAATATCACCATTTTGTAAATAAACAATATTGCAAATATTAAGCGAGCGGGCGTGCTACCGACTAAGTTATAAGTAGTGGAGTAAATGCAGGGAATGCACCCATTCACTGTCGACATTCCCAAAATAAGAACCCACCGATCCTCTAGATATTTTATCTATAGGGTCCGTAAACTATGGAATCGACTCCCTGTTTTTCCCTCAATGGTGTGAAGAAACCCCTGGCCGGCCGGCACGGTATTCGCAGCCCCGTTTAGGTCCGAAAGCGTACGCCATATGCCGCGCTTAACATAAAAAAGGATTTGAAATATAGGACGGTAGCGAAGCGAAACATCTAACATATTTCCAATTTTGCGAAAATATACGTTGTACCATTCGATTGATCTCAGCGATACATTTACGTTAGTAAAAAAAAAATCTTCCAAATCGATTCATCGGAGCCAATCGGAGTAATCGGTGAACATACATAAAAAAACGATTCCGACGAATTGAGAACCTCCTCCAATTTTTTGAAGTCGGTTAAAAAGAATATTTCACCTTGATATTTGTGATGAATGGATTTTTTCCATAAACCAATGCTGACACGTGTTTTTATCAGATTTTCGATTTTCTACTTTGAATCTTGTAGGTGAACGTATCAGATCCACGTGCTGCGAGATCAAAAAAAATGAGCGGATGTGATTTCTATTATATATTTATTCATGATGCACGTAAGACTGAAAACCTAAGAGACGCTAAGGTACCTCTGGGCACTGAGGTTGCATATAAAAGAAGCCAGGGAAAATTTTTGTCCTTTTTTAACTTTAAAATTTAGAACTTTAAAACCATTCCTACTGACCAGGGCTTCTTTACACCATGTTTGAAGGAGCCTTTTATTCCGTTTTATGTTGGGAGATTCTGGACCAGGTTTGTTTAGGAGGGGAACAATATTTTCACCCTTAAGGGCCTGGTACTAGCCAAATCGCAAAGTTAGACGAGGCACCCCAAGTTAACTAACTAAGTCTGACGATTATAAGTATCATCCTTACAATATATGATTCCTTGTCTAGGAATCGAATTATTTTCGTTAATGTATGTTTCCTTTTTCTATACAAAATACATTGCGGAAACGGTGTCCATTTCCGAACTTTTTTGACTAAATGTAGAAATCTAAAAGCAAATGGAATTCTTTGTTTATGCATATATGCTGTTTTTGCCTATATCTAGAAATCGAATTACTTTCAGATTTCTAATGAGAAAAATCAACTTTTTTATTTTTATTATTATTTAAATAAATTATGGAATAAAAAAATATTAACAATCCATTATCAGTCTGGAGTTCTATTTGGATTTGCTGAAGCGTTTCACTACATATTATTACATTTGTTAAAAAGTGCATTTGTATGGCGCGAGTAGTTGGCTAGTCCTAGCGCCTTACTTGGGTACTAATTAAGGTAATATTCGATCTCAGCTCGCATGTGAAGCCACACCCCCCCTGCTTCCCTCCATCGCCAAGCACGTTGATTACCACCGCTAAATTAGATTAGCTGGCATGCAGGCCAGAAAAACTGGGCGAGATGGACCGAACGCTCGCTCGATTGTCGGAGCCAAACAAAAAATGGACATTCCGAACATAATTTCATAATTTTGTTCAAACAAAATACAATAAATGTCGACCGTATCCCATGGCTGCGTGGACCAGACATTTCACAAGCTTGCTCCATCTTTCTTATTTTTAAGTTAGACCATTTATTATTTTATGTTAGATTTCTTCTTAGTCTTAAATAGGTGTAAAGTTTTATTTAAGTACTAGGTAGTAAAGATAATTACCCTTCCCCATGTCGGCACCATCGCATTTAACGTTCGAAGCGCCACTTAAAATGCTCTTAAGAAAGGGAATGTACGTACAGCACCTATTTCCTGTGAGAGAACCGGTTGATAAATAGATGCAATTACGTATTAGTATGGTATTACCCATCCATGTGAGGGAATATAAAAAGCAATACAGTCGGAGAGACTGTATGTCACACTCTTGTATGTCACAAAAAAGGTGCCAAAGGGAGAATCTTCGGCAGCGAGTCGATTCCATATTTTACCGACCCTCTAGATAAAAGATCAAGAGGATCGGTGGGTTATTTTTTTGGGAATGTCGACAGTGAATGGGTGCATACCGTGCCTGTTCCGCGTAGTGCGGTGGTAGAAAAGGGACGGAGGGACAGCGTTGTGAAGCTCCGAAGAGCACTCTCCATGGTAAAGACGATAGAATACAGCGAGAGACCCTACATCCCTTTGGAGTTGAAGGGTCTTCAAATTAAGGGATACTTTGGGATTATGTTAACATCACATCACGTTACCAAAGGAACTAGATGCCATGCCATGACTTTCCTTTATATTAAGCATGTTAACAAATAACAGATAATCTAACTCAGCACTTGTAATTTCTGTGCACCAAATTTTTTTTCTATAAAACCTGACATAGATGGCTAATACCACACAACCATCGTTATGATATTAGCCGAATACACCACATTCCCGAAAGAATTAGGTGCCATGCCAGGACCTTCCCTTTATGAGAACGTCTACATTGAACTGGGTTGAAAACACGGGCAATTTTTCATTGCCGGGTCGACCATCTTTTCATCGAATCCGACGGTACCAACCCTGGCGGAGTAAAACCTACCACCTACTTTTACATGGATTCTGAACCATGGAGGAACTCGCATTCGTGACGAAATTCACTTATCCAACTGAGAAAGAGAAAGAAAGTGGTGCATGAACGAGGCGAGGATTTGAAGCCAGACCTCTGGTATGCTAGTGAAGTCCCCGCGCCACTAGGCCACGAGCCGCTCAAATGGCGTTGGACAACCCCTAATCAACTCGGCACTTTGGCCTAGGAAGCACACTCGTTGTTGTTAAACCTACCACCATTAACAACATATAAACGCAGGCACGAGAGCGGCTCTATAATCTGCCCCGGAGTCGCTTGTTGCACCACAAGTCGCTGATCCTGCGTCGCGAAACGTGGGCATGCGCGTGCGCCGCCGCCGCCGCCGCCGCCGCCGCGTCACGTCACATGTGACGCGATAATGCGATCATCTTGGCATTCATCTCGTAATAGTGAGACGCGTGCAAACCGGCCAGCTCAGACTTACAATCAAACAGACAGCTTACCTACACTATCCACAACATTCCTTCTATTCCGGGAGGTCACGACATTTTTGGTCACGATAAGGTAAATGGCTGAATCTGGGTTCACGTGTTAGAGACCAACCCTCTGATGCTAAATATGTCGGTCTGCCCGTGCCAAGTGGTTGCGTTTTCTAGATTGGCTATATAAAATAGATGCTGGGATGTATCTGCTGATGAATATGCTGATTATGTGGAAACATTGATTACCTATTAATTATACAACAATAACCAGACGGATACTTAATTAAATACTTAAATATACCTAAAGTTATATCTATAACCTAAATCGCCTATAACTACTAAATGCAACCAAAGATTTGTTCAGTTTTTGTATTGCTAAGCAAGTATGTATTCATACTTTCATGCTTCGTCATTTGCATCCATTTACCTTATCATATGTATTTTTGTCACCATAACTACTTTTTCAGGCGCGTTATCTAGGTAACGCAACCACTTGGAACAGGCAACCTGATACATTTAGCTTCAGAGGGTTGTACTTTATCCCGTGAACCCAGTTTCAGCCATTTACGTTATCGTTACCATTTTTGTCGCGACCTCCTAGTCTATTCCACTGTCTATAACATTTGCGATGTTTGTTTGCAGTAAATTAAAATTTAAATCGAAATCAATTAAAAAACTTTATTGTCACATAATTAGACATTAGTACAATGATGCACCAACATGCGCAATGATCTAGACTACAATTGTCAAGTATTTTCGGTCGTAGAAAGTATTTTCTAGGACCCAGTAGTAGTAGTAGTAGTAGTAAGTATGTAGTGCATAATTTTCCATAAACAAACTTACAACCAACTCTTGAAGCTCTAGTTTTGGACGCTCCTAGTTTTTATGTTTATCTGTGTAATATATGATTTGAGATTACCGTGGTTAACTCTCATTTTAAGGTTTGTGGAAAACGGCTTACTCACCTACATCATCACACACTGTGAGTAAGCCGTTTCCCACAAACCTTAAAATATCTATGCAATGTTTTAACTTACATTAATGGGTTGTTTCATATGTTTGTACTCGTTCATTCGATTTTGATGAATTCCTTCTCATGTGCAAATAAGTTTTCTTTGAGCAAATGTCGTATATAGTGGTCTTTCTGATTTTTTAAAAATAAGGAGACCCAAAGTAGAAAGTGATATTATGCGAATTGGCCCCTTTTTGACAGCCTAAACACTTTTGAGACTTCTGCGGATCCCCAGAACTCTATTCTGTTGGTTAGTATGGCTAGTTTCAGTTTTAGATCGGCTTTGAAAATATTGAATACGGCATTTTTTGCTACCTATTAAGTCGATCTCCCGAGATGTTCCGACAATGGTCACGTCTCCGTTCTATAATTAAATTCCCTCTCATTTTAATGAAGATCTCTAGCCAAGTAGCAGCTCTTCTAAATTAAGTTATCGTATCGCGGGCGGAGTGGAGGGGGGGGGGGTGGAGCGGCGCCCGCGCAGCCGAGAGTTCGACCTTTTTGCGTCGCCGGACAAAGGGTTGAATGCGGCCGAATCATCCGGCCTTAATTACCCAGGTGACTTGCAGACGGCGCGACCTATCGCGGTCTCCACACATCGCCTCTAGATTGGTTTTATTCAGGACTTAATAGGCTTTTTGTGCGTCTCCTCGCTGGTGAATTTCGTGTCGAGCTGCGCCTGCGTCGATCGGCGGCAGAGCGCGAGATGATGGTTCAATTATTGGCTTTTTAGGGCAATCGCGCACACCTTAAGAAATGAAATGGTTATAGACTATGAGGTCGCGACATAAATGGTAACGATAACGTAAATGGCTGAAACTGGGTTCACGGGATAAAGACCAACCCTCTGAAGCTCAATGTGTCAGTCTGCCTGCGCCAAGTGGTTGCATTATGGAGATAAGGCGCCTGAAAAAGTTGTTATGGTGACAAATAAATTATATGATAAGCTAAATGGCTGAAAATAACGAAGCATCAACGCATCAGTACATACTTGCTTAGCAATACCAAAACTGTACAAATCTTTTATTGTTTTTCGTAGTTATAGGCGATTTAGGTTACATATATAACTTTAAGTATATTTAAGCATTTAATTAAAAAACCGACTGGTTATTGTTGTATAATTAATAGGTATCAACATTTCTAGACAATCAGTATATTGCTTAGCAGGTACACACCAACATCTATTTTATACAGCCAATATAGATAACGCAACCACTTGGCGCAGGCAGACCGACATATTTAGCATCAGAGGGTTGGTCTCTAACACGTGAACCCAGATTCAGCCATTTACCTAATCGTGACCAAAAATGTCGTGACCTCCCGCAATATTAATGCAGGCCCCTAGATTTTGGAAGTTAAGAAACTTCCTAAAGGAATATTGTTAACACTGAACAGAAGATCAAATATTGCAGACTCGAAGTTGTTTGCACTGTTTTCAACAAAGACTAGACGGACCAGGAAATAGAAACAATCCTGCCAACACGATGTTTCTTTTGAATAAATAGTTAACAAGCCTAGCATCCTGTAACAAGTGCGGAAATAGATACATATTGACAACCCTCTCTGTCATATTTACCTCAACATTGTAGTAAAAAGGTCTGGTACATAAAACCAGCAGTGATTCAATGAATATTAATTCAATATTCGAAGCTGTTAAATGAACATTTTATAAATTTGTGCTGAGGCTGGAATCGAACCAACTTACGATTCCGCCGCTTCCTCCACCTCCCAATGAAAATATTTCTGATACATCCTCACAGATCAATTTTTTTTTAGTCACCTAGTTCACAATATCACTTCTTGAAAACTAATTGAACTCTTGTGTAAGCTAACATACACATAATATTTGATAGATATCGGTTGCATTTGGTTATATTCTATGAAAAAAGCAAGGAAAATGGTCTGATGACAAATAAGATTTCAACGACAATAGAAACTAAATTCATACTCTATTGAATGAATATCAATAATCCGCCAACTCCAAGAACTTTTATAATATATTCAACGTTATATTCTACATTACATATCACATTCGTTGAAAAAAACGGCGTACTTGTTTAATACGAAAAACTTTACTTAACTTAAGTAAACCTAGGACTGGCTCTAGAATCTGATGCCAAATACGATTTAGGTGACGATTACAATATTTTTGAATGTTCAATCTTAGCAATCAATTACAACTCAAACTGCATTTCATCTTCGGTTTGTTTTATGAAACTGTACACGATGGCTCATACCACACCAACTGTAATGATTCCAAACTAATACATCTCATGGGAACTAGGTAACATGCGAGGACCTTCCTTATATATCTGCTAATCTACGTTAAATTGGATGAAAAAACACTGGCAATTATCATTGCCGCTTCATATTTTTCATGGTTCTTGTTTTGAGAATTGATTATTTGTTTCTACAGTCTATTCCGATTCAGTCTAGCCTTCTATCGGTTATTACATATGCAGGGTGTCGTAACGGCCAGTACATTACTTTCGCCAGCGTTATCCTCATATTTTTCTGAGACAAAAAAGATTCTATGTTTTGTCTCTTAAGTGTCCAGTCACCGAGATTTACATTTTTGAAATTTATGTTTTTGTCTAGTGTAATATGACGTGACGTTGTTACCATAAGGGAGGTCTTGGCATGGAACCTAGATCCCATGTGGCGTATCAGGCTAATGTTTTTACAGTAGGGTGATATTAGCCATCCATGTCCAAGCAGATACAACGTTGGGAACGTTCTTACGGAACATTACATTCTTTTTACACAAAATTATTGAATTACTTTATATGAAAAGTCTAACTTTTTATTTAGACGATATTCAGCAAAAAGTTATTAAAATTCTTTGTTTGTTTCAATCCCGATAATAATTTCCCAAATTTAATGTAATGGCTATTACGACACCCTGTATAGTTTTAAGTAGAAATAGAACCGCACCACGGCGAGTGAGCAGTGAAAAATCGGTCACCCATCCAGAACCTGACTGCTCCCAGACCTGCTTCACTTCCATTATAAAAAATGGCAAATTTTCATGTTATAGAAATGATTTGGTATATATTTGGTGAATATCTTTTCATGTGAACCATAATAATTACTACTTTTAGTATTTGAATGACGCTAAAGTAACAATTAAAACATGTATGTCAAAGCGCACGCAGCGCAGTAATTTAAGGGTTTCGCAAAGTAAAAGTGCACGTATGGAACGTGCGTAATTATGCCCACATAAGAATGAGCTAATTTCCAAACGCCAACGTTAATTGATGGTTGCCCCTTAAGACTGACATGTTGCAGTTTTTCAACGTATTTGCGTGCCCGTTAGGGTTGCCACAAGATCATTAGTTTACCGATGAAAACAATTTGGAATGATGTGCTTTACACAAATGTATAACAATGAAAAAATGCAACAAACAATATGCTAACATAATACATTTAAACTCGGTGGTTCTCGTGGTGGTATTCTCGTGGCATTATCTTCCAAATAAATATAAAATTACTCTATTATACAATACTGCTATATACGTTTTCTATTATCAAGGTACTAAATAAATCTTTTTTTGATAGAATAAACCCAGCTTTGCTCAGACAGAATTACCAAATGCTCCTAGTTACAAAGTAATGTATCTTCTGTCTTAAAATATTATTGGCTGGTAGGTATAATGGTAAGATTATCTTTTAATTTATTTCTTTGCCTTTTTAATAGTTTGCGCATCGGTACATACTTGATATTTTGTTATACATACGTGAGCTACTAAAAATCACGATTTTTTTAAATGTTGTCTCTATAAACTTTATTGTAAGCCACAGGGCTTACCCCTTTTTTCTAGGTTGGTACACAGGTTTAAGATGAATGGGTGAATTTTCGAGTCCTAGTCGGTTTTTGATATGCAAACTAATAAGATGCGTTTGCTGTCTTAACCGATGCTACTGCAGTACCCAGGACCAAGAACGTTAAAAAGGAATGGACTAGAGACACGCCCGGTTACTCCTCTGGGTCTGAGGTAAAAGCGGTCAAATATTGTTGAAAACAGACAGACAGATAAACACTTCCGAAACATAGTTTTTTAACATCAGCTCGAAAACGTTTTTTTGCCAACTTCCAAAATTACAGGCACGCTAGCCCCCTAGTGTTTTATAATTATTGGAGACGTGAGTGTGCCAAGAGTGTAAAAATGTTACTGAAGGCAACCCTGTGAGACGTGTCCACCCGTCTCCGCGCCTCCCCGCTCCGCCGCGCACATTTCCGCACAAACCTTTACCCTGCTTGCTTTCGCTAAAGCTGCATTACATTTAGCCTATATGACGGTGACTCTATCTATTCCCTGTTGCCGATTATTTTTTATAAATTTTCAGTTCTTTATAGCTGTATATCCTAGCTAAATTGGGGATTGTTTACCTTAAAAATATTATTGTTTTATTGTTTTTTTGTCAGACATTTATAAAAAATTGTAAAGTTAAGTGAATATTCTTAAAAATCTTGTATATGTGTTTTTTTTTTGTGATTTATTCACTCACTTACCTGTGTGTCATGCTGCTGGATGTGTATATACTACGTCATTTGTATATCCTGTTAATTATTAAATATGTATATATGTTTTAATACCAAATACAATAAATAAATAAATAAACATAAAATATTTAAATTTAATAAAGCAGTAATGAAAGAAAATATGATAAGACTCCTTGATGATAATGTAACTGAATTTCTGATGAAAGGTGATGAATTTTTTTAAATGCGATATTCCAGAACTCGTCTCAGACAATTATTGTTAGATCTATCAGGGAAATATATTTTGAACAGTAAACCTGGAAAAGCTTTGCTGCTATTCCCAACTACTTATTTGTATGAGCTGGTGAATTTCTCGGTGGCATGTAATATAAGAGAACAATATAATGGATAGTATGTATAATTTTTTTATAAATTTTACCACCACGAGTCAGACTCCTTTACTCAAAAATATCAGACCAGGGTGTTATTAAATTTGACAGCCACTAATGCCGATAAAAAAAAACAAAGTTAGATTTGTTAGTAAAAACATGATTAAAAATGTTTACCTTAATAAATTTCGATTCACTGGCGAACCTATCTAGATACCAGTTCAGATATATAAAACTTAACATAAAATAGGCAGACTCGCAGGCTACAAATATATTTATACTTTGGGTCACCAGCTAAAGAGGTTAAGGTGGCCCATCCCGCTCAACTCCCCATACAAACGGGGAAAGAAAATCACGCCCATATTTCTTGTCAGAGATCCCAAATTTTGCTTAAAATAGCTTTATTTGATCGAACTAGATGTCTGATGACCATTGGCATCATAAAATTGTGTTTGGTTTCTAAGTTATAAAGGTCCGAAAGTTCGCATTTTTCGCGCGTTTTATACAATAACTTTGGAGGTAGATTACGCAATGATAAATTAAGAACATCTTAAAAAGATTAGTCATCAGACATAGCTTATTTAATCAAGATTTATAATCTATTTGGACTTTGTTAGATTGTTGACTACAGCGGTCGTGGTTTACCTTTAGCTATAAGTCGTTTTGTAATTAAAATTTTCGTAAAAGTTAACAAATCATACACTATGCACATTTTCTTTTTGTGGAAATGTTGCATCTTCCACATCACGTGTTTTTGTGTTTTTCTTTGAAACAGAGACGGTCCCAGAGCGCAACAGTACGGTTTTGTACCGTGCCCACGAATGAGTTAGTCCCGCCGGGTTGGGCCACCTTAAGAACCGCCGGTGTAGTTGGTCGTACTAGCATGTCGTCACTATGTTCATAGAGCAGGTGTCTAAAGAAACAAACGGTCATGTGGGCGCTAGCATATTTATTCGTTGTATTACCCGATGTCGGTGGGCTGGCTATTGTGTTGGAAACAGGGCTCAAACGTGCAAAACCGCCGATTACAAATGCATAAAGATTTACAATATATTATGTACACTCATCTTAAACTTACAAATGAAGCTTCAGTTCCTAAAAGTTAACTATTCAATATGATACTTTTGAGAATAACGCGTTCGTTGAACATGTTTAAAAACTTACGGCTCTTTACGCGCAGTCGTCTGCTCCGTACAAACTTGGCAGCTGCCTCCTTGACAACGGGCTGAACGATCAGCTCGAAACGTCGGCGAATGTCTCCTCCCGCCGCGTGAAAAGCTGTAAGTTTTCAAACATGTTACTATTATATAGTTATCAAAATGTTTTCGGATAAACAGTTTTTAAATTATGGCGTATTGTGAACGTCCTCGAGGCTCGCGGCGGGACCTGGAGGAATTCCGAAGCGTCGTCCAGTCAGAAATCAACTTCCATATCATAAAAATATTCTTTAGTATTAACTATCCCAAAAAGGTGTAAACACGCTTGCAAACAAAAACCGTAATATAAATGACAGTTAAATTGCATTGACACCTAATAAAATGAATAATTCAAAACTAATATTTAAAGGCAAATATTTTAATGTTCTTTAAAATCTTAACTTTTTCAGTTCATATATCTGCAGCGCGGCTTTCGCCACTATTATTCATAGTACGTATACTCCAGGAACTTTAGCCTTAAATCAGCACTTAGAAAAACATTAAATCCGAAATGCAATGTTTTTTCTCATAAACGTAGTATTTCATGTGGACGTGTGTACATTAAGTTTGCAACATTTTGGGGGGTCCGGAAGATAGAAATAAAATATGAAATATGTTTAAAAAATTATATCTCCTAAACAAATATTTAGAAATGTTATTTAAAAATTTTATATGTTAGCTAATTTTAGGTGTAATTTTACTGTGAATTTGCAACAATTTCTTATTTACGGAACTGTGTAAATATATTTTTTGTGTACTATTGTCATAATATCTGCAAAGCAAATAATGAAAATTATATTTTATTTTCTGAAATTGGAAACTGACCGCAAACTCTATATTCTGTGAAATTTGTAAAATATTGCAAATATTAGAAGCACATTTTTTTTCATTTATATTTTTTACATTCACACAAAAGCTAAACAAAAAATTCGAAATACGTATAAAATCGTTCGTGGTATAGTTTTTAAAGAATTTAATTTTTTTTACATATTCTAGAAAGAAATATAGCAATAGCAAGTTAGGTTCGCGGCATAGATTTTTTTAGTAAAACCTTTTTTTTAAATACATTTCCGTAATTACAAAATTGTTGCAAATTCACAGTTACATTACGCCTTAAAAGACTTAACATATACATTTTTTAATACCGTTTCTAAATATTTGTTTAGGAGATATATATTTTTTAATACATTTTAAAAAAAAATTCTATCTTCCGGGCCCCGCTAAATGTTGAAAACTTAATGTAAGCATATGAACATGAAATTATATATTTCTGAGAAAAAAAAAATCATTTCGGATTTCATGTGCTTCTCAAACCGTATCTATCCCGGTCTAGTAGGCCACTTGCTGTGTCTTGTTTCCGCCTCATAATACAAAACATAGTTGAAAACAAATTTTAGGTCTCCGTATATTAAACACTGAAAACTAATATGGATTAATCTGCAGCATATGAACTAGAATGAACAATTTTAACTAAAAGTGATTCATTAAAACTTCGTCATTAAGTGGGCAGGTTTTGCGGAAATTAAAATAAAAACTTGGAGCGACAGCCCTATGCATTGCGGAATCGATCCCAGACATTGTGCAGTCAGCGCTCACTAATGAATTATTTACTAATAACATAAAGAAGATATTTGCCGAAGCATGAATATAACGAATGAACCCATCTATGGAGTGCGTGCATGTCGCGTCGGCGCATCGTGTCGCCGCCATCTGCTGCTCTACTCGCACTATTATGAACTCATATGTACTTGCCAACTCGCTTGCAAATAAGAAAGAGAACCGTCGCGGCGTCGTAAGATTTGAGGGCGCACATGTGCACATTTACCGTATTTGTCCTATTGACAAAACTGGCACGTCATTATAGTATGACGGTAACAACTTAATATTTTGAGGCTGTTTTAGAATATAATATTTTCAGATTCTCAGGTCTTAATAATGGCTGGGTTGGGTTGCCATTTTAAATTCTTAATGTTACTTATGCCACGCCGGTTCTCGTTCCGCACGGACTCTATATACGTCAGCGTCGTTCAAAGAAATCCTTAGCGTTTTAGGATAAAATAATCAAGAATAAGAAAGTAGCTGTTTGGAAAACACATTTTTATGAATTTCCGCGCTGTTGAAACACGAAATGAATAAAGAGGAAGGTGATGTTTTTCAAGATATTCGAATTTTCATACCTCTCACCTCACACCGCTTTGGAATACTTACAATAAATATATAAAGCTGGCTTTGCAGTTTAAAGATCAGTGCATACAAATATTTACGGATACAGACTATTTGTCTTCACGAATGACTCAATATTTTCTTAAAATCGACGTTTTTTTTACTTTTGCAGTCATATTTCCCCTATAATTATATTTCTCAGCGAAGCTTAAATACCCTCGTTACGCGCTAGGCCGCATGGAGTAAGCCGATAAAAACCACAGATTACGAAAGTCGCAACGCTAACATTGATACATCGATGTTTGCCGGATTTCTCCGATTTTTTAGTTCTATGGTGCAAGATAAATAATTTAGTGCCCGGGTAAGGAGCTTGAGATTTTTAGTAGGCGTAATGGACCGAATCATCTTAAAATCTAAATATGAGGTGAAAGAGGTACTCCACACCGAAGGCGAGGAACTCAAATTGATCCTTCATGAATGCGTCCTTAGAATGCTTCAACTTCTCTGCCTTCGGTGCGGCGTAACCTGCGGCATGGATATAGTGTCGACACGTGTACAGTCGAACAAAGAGTTTAGGATACACATCCGGTTGAATGAAAAGATGAACAGTCGAAATACTTTGACTTTTGGAAACAATTATAGTGTTTAGTATAGATTCCAACATAGTTGAGGATGTCTACTAGCTACTGAGTTAACAATACCCTAAAAAAATGGAATCAGAGGTTGTATTTAAACACCATTTATTTTTAAGTTCAACCGGAAGTGTATCCTTTAACCTTTGATTGACTGTACATAACATCCCTTACAAATGTCCTCCCCTGCGACCAGGGTGCGTCTCGTGTCATTCCGGGGGTTCTAGGAGTAAGCTTGGGTATCTTAGACATCCGCGTGTATAGCCCGAGAAGCGAGGAAGGAAGGTCTGGAGCGGCAACCAAACTTGCTTGTACTGGGGCGGCGCGGCGCCACTTTTACATACAATGGTGGGAGCGCTGGCGAGTGAGTTCGCTTAAGAAATTTGCGCGAACATTAAATTTTTCGCGTCCCGAATTCGTAAGCGAACTAACTACAGTTAGATCTCTTGTACTAACTCGGGTGAGTTTCGAACACCATTTCTTTTTAAGGTTCCGTACCCAATGGGTGCGAACGGGACCGTATTACTAAGCCTCAGCTGTCCGTCCGGCCGTCCATCCTTCCGTCTGTCACAGGGCTGTATCTCATGAACCATAATAAGTAGGCAGCTGAAATTTGTATTTATAAAGTGTGTATTTATTTTGCCGCTATAAAAACAAATAGATAAAATGAAAAAAAAACTTAAAAATATAAGGGGCACACAAAAAAACCTGTTCTTTTAAATCTTATTTGATGGTACGTAACCCCTTTGTGTGCGAGTCCGACTCGCACTTGGCCAGTATTTTCGGAGCAGCCAAGCAAGCGCGGGCGGCGGGCGGCGGGCCGCGGCGGTGCGGTGCGGGGCGGAGCGGTGGGGAGGCGGTCGCCGCCGCCATGACAATGTTTTCTCACACGTCACAGCAGCAGCGTTCGTGCCAATCGGCAATAAAGGCGTTTAATTAATTATTATAGCCGATTGTTGGCGATGTTATAACGTTAAGTTAAAAAAGGAAATATACAGCATTGTCACTTGCTATATCTATTAATGCAGGTCACGTCCAGTAATTTTACGCGGTAGACACAGTTAAACGTAAAAAAAATACTCTAAGTAACTTGGGATGAATCATTTTACAAAAAAATGTCATGCTTTATTTTTCCCAAAATCAACGAGTTCGATTTCCGGCTAACGGCCGAAAACTATTTTTCCAAAAATCGAATAATGTAGTTTTAGTTTTTATCAGAATCGGCCTCATGTATTCTTTGAGTGTTTTCGCTATTTCTTACAGTTTCGGATTTGGCCCTGAAAGCCCACTTGAAAAATTTACCCTGTATATTGTAAAGATAATTGATGGTCGCCTGTTAATTCGTTTCTGAGGCATGCTTCTCTTACGCCTAGAGGAGAAATAACATCGAAAGGAAATAACTTTTAATCATTTTTTTTTTACAATTTAAAACATTGTATGCGTCAGAAAATTAAATAAATATAATACTATAATGGATATTATACAAGAATCGACTGCACTTTAATGTGGAAAATTTCAACGCACGACTATCATGCAAAATGATACCTAATTGCAATGAGAAATAAATAATAAACGTTGTAATAATAAACGTCCATACTAATGTAACGAGCGCTACAATTTACTACGCACCGGAGTCAAACAACAACTAACCGACATTATCGTGTAACAAATATGGTATAACGATTGTGTACTGCGAATACTCGAGCGAACAATGTACTAAAGAAATGTTGTAAAAAGCGAGGGAAAGCGGACGCGCGCAATTTAGATTTCGAAGAGCGATAAGGCGCGTACACACTGAACGCAAGCTGCGGGTCGGAAACAGCAACGGTTCGATTCCGAAGCCGTTGCAACGCGGCTGCGACGCGGCGCGGTTCGAATTTCAATAGATTTCATTAAATCTGTGAGAAACTTCTTTACGTCAATCGTGAAAGCGGTAACCAACTCTACAAAGACGTTCCCAACTCTAGTCACATAGAAGTCTGGCCTTGGCTAGTCTGCTTCGTAATAAAAAAGACATTGATTTGAAAATGTGTTCGGTCTGTATGCTAACTTAGCTTTACATGCTAAACAATCGATATTATAATTAATTGGCACACTGTAACCAGTGTAAAAACTTAAACAGATGAACATATGGCCAAACATTACTTGAAATTAATAAAATCATAAACATAAATATTATCAACGTATAGAGATAAAAATATCTGACTGCCTAGCACCTGTTACCGGTGCTAGGCAGTCAGATATTTTTGCGTCATTTGCTTGGTTCTCTATTGCATTGAAAGAGTTTGGGAAAAAATATTTAATTAAATAGCTTGTTCAATTATATGTTTTTACTGAAATTCAATCGACTTTTTATTGTCCTGGAAGTTGCGATAGCATACTGTAACCTGTGTTAAAACTTAGACAGATGAACATATGGCCAAACATTGCTTGAAATTAATAAAATCATAAACATAAATATTATCAACGTATAGAGATAAATATATCTGACTGCCTAGCACCGGTAACAGGTACTAGGCAGTCAGATATTTTTGCGTCATTTGCTTGGTTCTCTATTGCATTGAAAGAGTTTGGGAAAAAATATTTAATTAAATATCTTGTTCAATTATATGTTTTTACTGAAATTCAATCGACTTTTTATTGTCCTGGGAGTTGCGATAGCATAATGTAACCTGTGTAAAAACTTAAACAGATGAACATATGGCCAAACATTAATTGAAATTAATAAAATCATAAACATAAATATTATCAACGTATAGAGATAAATATATCTGACTGCCTAGCACTGGTAACAGGTGTCAGGTTACACATAACCGATGACTTGTCCACCTCGTTTCGACCAATCATGTTTACTGGGATTCAAAATAACTAGCCCACGGATGATTTAACCAAACAAATTACCCTACCTACTTACAAACCTACTTACATACATAACGCTCTGTGTGCTTCTTAACCACGATCTAATCATTGTTATCACTGTTACGTAACTACGCACCGTCAAAGTGTATTAACGTGTACTGTCGCGCAATCAAAGTCCTCCCGTTATATTGCAACGAGAACAATCAAGAGACAACAGGAAAAAATGCGTGAAACTCTCGCGCTTTTAAAACTGTAGCTCGTAGTCGGAGAAAGCGTTATAACAGCAAACAATTTGACAACACTATATTATTTTTAATATTTTTTCTGTTCTGTGCCTGACCCCGGAGTCGGCTCCACCACGCCGGGGCGGGCCCAGATTACGTTATTTGATTAGACCTAATTACATTCCCTCCGTAATTAAACCCGCGGCAACTGAGATATCATTCCCTTTGTTGATATCACCAGCGGAACGCGGACGCGGCCGCGACGCCCGCGCCCGGATAGGCGGCCATGTTATTACAGACGTCATTAACAATTTAAATCGCGGCGATTTGTTAATTTTATTTTCGTCAGGTAATCGCCCGACGACTCTATCGCGTCTCGGGCCTGCACCTTCGTTTGTGTGCTGGTAATTAGATTATTTAGATTAGTTTTTATTGTTTTCGCGTTGCGTTGTTATTAATGTTACGTGTGATTCGAGATGTTAGATCGTTCCGCTGCTCTAGTTCAGTATTTATGGTATTATTTGTTGTTCCTGGCACTGGAGACAAGACCAGCTGAAGACTCGCTGTTATTTTGATTTAAGGTCACTGCGGTTCTTTAACCTGCATGAAATCAAGACAAAGGATGCCCGACAAAAAGCGTGAAAAATGATAATAATTGAATTAAAATAGTTTTCGATCGTAATTGAATAGTAATTAGCGTGTTTCCAATTAAACTTGGCGGCGGCGGTGCAATTATGTTAAGTGGTTCACTGTACGAGGCGGCGGAAGGACGGGGTGTACGTGCCAGCCGAGAAGCGGGGCCGGTGCATTTGTGCAACATTATGCACAAAGTTGCGTTCGACTTATTTTCATGATCGTTTCTCTTCTCGCATCCAATTCTACTGTTTGTTATCTAAAAACCAGCCAAGTGCGAGTCGGATTCGCATACCAGACCATCGTACCATCGTACAAAAAAACGTCTCTGGAATGGGTCCCCATTTCTTTTTGGACTCAATTCAAATTTAATTATTTGTTCTTATAGTGGCTGTAGTAATACAGTGAACAAGCATCTTCCTATTGCCATTATTTAGGTCGACCAAAAGACGCCAAATAAATCACGTTTATTGCAAAGTGATTTTTTTTATTTATGCTTTTTGTTATAGCGGCAATAGAAATATACACTCAGCGAAAATTTCAGCTGTTCATGACAGACAGCCGGACGGACGGTCGGACGGACGGATAGCCCAGGCATATATTAATAGGGTTTCGGTAACACTTTTTGGGTACGAAGCCCTAAAAATTTGGTCATGGTCTTACCACACCAAGTAATGTATTCACGTCATTTGCTTGGTTCTCTATTGCATTGAAAGAAGTTGGGAAAAATATTTAATTAAATAGCTTGTTCAATTATATTATATGTTTTTACTGAAATTCAATCGACTTTTTATTGTCCTGGGAGTTGCGTTTTCTTTCCGACGCAGGGCGCGGCCGCTGTGATGCCCGAAATTTATGTAAAATTACTAGTCGCTTTAAAATTATTATAGGCTTTTTTATCGTATCTATTTTTCACTATTTAAAGTCAAAGTAATCTTTTTTCAAATATTTTGACAGATATTTTTTAAACTTCCTTGGTGGAAGGATTGTGTTTAGTCTTTGAGCAAAAAACATGTTTGGTTCAGATATTCTTCTAAAGCACGATTCAAACCTATTATAGCAAACATATATTATATCGGTCATAGATAATATAGGCTTTACATCATTTTTTATTAACTTATAAGAAATACTAATTTTTGCGAAACTCACGGTTCAAAATAAGAGTGTAGTTTCCGCTGGGTCTATAAACGCCTAAACCGATTGACAAGTATATGTTATCGCTGGAGTCGTTATGTTCTAGATGAGAGGATATTAAATGCTTTAATATCCAGTCCTGAGCTTGGTTGCAAATCTCAAGTAAGATACTTACGTGCTTATCTGGAAGTTAGTTTAAAATCGATAGCTAAAATTTTATCGAATAAAACAAATAGAAAAGACGGAACGAAAGCTAGTTAGTAAAAACGTGTTAAAAGACCACTACAATCACAACAAGTGAACTAAAAAGTAAGAAAAAATGGAAATAAAATATTATTAATGTAGGACCGGGTCAAGCTGAGAATACTTTCTTTATTTACAACACAACTATCCCCAGTATATCGCTAGACTGTATAAATTTGTTTTGACTGTTGAGTTATCTTTTTCTCACGACAGTCGTATTTATGATTATTATTTTCAAAAGAATTATTGACCTTGCGATCGCTTGTATTTTTTAGAATCAAGTCTGGCACGTAGCGTAATCAAACATATCGTAATAGGAGGTAAACACGCCACCACCAGGCTAGCTGTGGCTCGCAGTTCCGCAACTTCATTCATAATTGGATATCGATCCGGTGCATACAATGCGAGCTCGACAATTTATACACAATACACTCATTGTGTGTACAATAACAGCCGATTACAAGCCAATTAAATCATTACTTTATACGCCTCTTCGGCCACGAAGGCTGTGCTGCGTTGTGGTATGAAAACACGTTTATAGTCATCATTATCACTCCACTAACTGTTATAAAATCACTGTCATCTGTCTGTGTATGTACTTAAACCCGAGAACCACTTATCTGATTTTAATATGGTTTATTTTAAAGTATGGCTCGATTCTTCCTATTAATCATATACATGCTACTCACTACCACTCTATAGTATGTATTAGTGGGGCTAAATATTGATAAAATTGGGGGAAAAACTGTATTTTAGTTTTTAATTAACTTGGTTAAAATTCAGTACAGAAGAGACACTAGAAAAAGGGTTATACACCTCTTCAGAAGTTGAGGCTTGTACCATTCTTAAGCTGACCTTTTTAACATTATAACATTATATTGAATATAAGTTAATCAAATAAGACTCGGCATTGGCAATTAAAAGATTAGTATCAAGGAAACTAGAGCAGCAAATATGTCAAGTAATTGATCTAATCACAATTATTTTAATTTCCTGCAATTACTTATGGAGATCAGACTCGTACTGGGAACAACACTAGTGTGCAGTATGTAAGTATAGTATTTATATAGCCCCTCACGAGTACATTTAATATAAATGCATATCTATGGATGGCATATCTTTTGAGCGGCTCGTAGCCTAGTGGCGCGGGGACTGGCCTAGCGTACCATGGTCCATGGTTCGGAATCCATGTAAAACTGTAGGTCCCCTTCCCCTACTAGGTGGTAGGGTTTAAGCCCGCCCGGGTTGGTACCGGGATGAAAAGATGGTTGAAGCGGCAATGAAAAATTGTCCGTGTTTTCCATCCAGTTCAATGTAGCCGTGCTCATAAAGGGAAGGTCCTGGCATGGCACCTAATTCCTTCGGGAATGAGGTGTATTGGGCTAATATCATAACGGTAGTTGTGTGGTATTAGTCATCCATGTCAGGTCGCATAAAAAAAAATGGATCTAAGAAGCCCAACAGATATATATGCATGTAGAGTGTGTGCGGAAAGAAGTGAATTTGTTATGTTGGCAATTAAAATTCAAAACATTAAATATTGCAGACAAAACGAAAGTATGAGTAAAGGTACGTCACGGCATAATTATTCATAAATTACCACGGTACGCAATATAATATTAATTGATTTTGGGGAAAAAAATCAAATGGAAAGTATCCAGGTTGGTATAATATTTCAATTATCTTGTAAACGTAAAATAAGTACTTTCAACATATTTATGCAGCAGCTTAACAATTTCATATTTTAGTGGAGGCTTCACTCGGGCCGATTTTGTTTTCGACATTCACCCGACCTGAGCTAGGTAAAATATTAAAAACCTTCGCAGGTATGTTATTCAAATCAGTCAAACCATCCTCGAACTTCGACGAATATTTGAAAAAAAATAGCCGCATTGGTAGAGCCGTTCTCGTGTTTTGCTTTCAGCAACACATTTTGGCATTCATTTTTATTATTAGGAAAGATGTGACTAAGTCATTTTTTTAATTTAAATAATATCCTGTTCATGTTAATTTCTTCTGTTCCAAAGTATAAAATAGTTTTTTGTGTCAATTTAGTTGAATTATGCCAGTCAAAAATAATACATAAGTTAAAACATTAAGTTATGACTTTGGTTATGGCAAAAACCGGCCAAGTGCGAGTCGGGCTCGCACACGAAGGGCTCCGTACCATCGTACAAGATTTAACAAAAACAAAACACGTTTTTTGTATGGGACAACCCTTTATTTTTTATTATTTTTTAATTTTGTTGTTGTTATAGCGGCAAAATAAATACACACTCTGTGAAAATTTCAGCTGCCTACCTATTACGGTTCATGAGATACAGCCCTGTGACAGACGGACGGACGGACAGCGGAGGCTTAGTAATAGGGTTCCATTTTCACCCTTTAAGGTACGGAACCCTAAAAAAGATTATATACTCTTTATTTCGTATTTCTGGAGAAGGCTGGTTGTGAAAGGCCCTGAAGACTATAAATGTTGCATCATTTAGGCAAATATACTAGACAGCTCGAAAACAATATTGAACTCGACAATTAAGACGAGGTTTTCTTTGCTTAATTGACTTTAAAAAATCTGAATCAATAGACAACTTTATTTATTGTTGACGAACCAGACGCAGATGACAAATAGAAATTACACAACTCTACGACTGCATTTCTGTACCACGTTGTGTTATAGTGTAATATCACAACGACTAGTTTGCCTTCTCCAGTCGACTACAAAGCTGACTGCTCATTCTCGTGATCAGTGCCTTAGTTTAGTTCCTGCAACAATGTGTTCGAACAATAATGGATAATTTATTGTTAATACTGTCATTAATATAATTATATAAAATTCTCACAGATAGCAATTAGTCCCACATGCAATAGCTTTAGCACTAACGCGACCAGGCTTCAATGTAATCTAAACTTTATGCTATAGTTATAAAGTTTTCATTGCTTATGCGTAGCGAATTTCAAAGGTATTGCTCTGTCAGCTCTTGCATAGAACTTCAGGTACAGGAGTTTGGGAAAGAAGAACTTAACCAAAATCGTATTACCTTTATTCAACCTGTACTCGAGCACCCGTTTCATTCATCAGGACAGACATTGGGCTTGCGTGACCCGTGGTTTCTGTAATTCATTTCTCTATCGCCAGGGTATAGAATTATCTGTCTTGTTATAAAGGAGGAAAGACTTACCTTTCCTCCTTAACTTGAGGGTCTTCAAACGTAGGATTAAAGCGATAATAGTCTGCAGATTTGCTAGTATGGCGCTCCGTTGAGCTTGTTTTGCTAGGTGAAGTGAATTCAGCTGTTGCATCCTCTCCTTTATACTAAGCTAGTGTCCTTCCATGTCGTTGCAGACTACTGCTCGGAGTCGAGCGAGCACTCACGGCCGATGGGTGTGTCGGAGGAGAAGCCGGAGTCGCGCAGCCCCGACCCGCCGCCGGGTCAGGCCGCGCGCTCCCCGCACCCACCGCCGCACTCCCCGGCCAGCGAAGACGGCGACCTCGACGAGTTCGCGCCCAAGCGCAAGCAGCGCCGCTACCGCACAACCTTCACGTCCTTCCAGCTCGAGGAGCTGGAGAAAGCTTTCTCGAGGACGCATTACCCAGATGTCTTCACAAGGTTAGATTTTTTTTAAGTAAAATATGCTATGTGCCCGGCCTTCTTCTGGGTCGCCATTGTGCCAATTATTATTAACTCAGTGAACCTGATGAGTTTCATTGAGGTCAATGGATTCAAATCGGATGTCTATGTTATTATATCGGGTGTGCCTCAAGGCTCACACCCTGGTCCTCTGTTTTACATCGTAAACATTGACGATATCTGTAGTTTAATTACATCAAATACAGCAAAGTTTTATATTAATTAGATAGTCCATACCCTGTAAGGAAGTTGTATACGTTTCTAATCGATATTTACACTCTAATATGTTATTTTACCTATGTCATAATTGATGTGATGATGTTGTTGGCATACCAAAATAATAAGATTAGATTACACAGAGCCAGCAAAACACATCAACTTAAAAGTATAGTATATAGTAGTAGTATAGTTATAAGTAAACCACTTTAGACTCACTGCTGCAAATTGTATATCTCTTGAAGTTTCGATATTTCTAGAGTGTGTCCATAGCCTGTACCAGGTGTTTAATAGTTTCACGTGTTAAGACACATATCTATGCTTAACACTATAATTACTGCAGCTGCATGCACCTGCTTGCTGTATCGGCTGCTGGACCTTGTAAATGTAATCTTAAAGTAACACTTCCTTTTACTTTCAGGGAGGAGCTTGCTATGAAAATTGGACTCACTGAGGCAAGAATTCAGGTATATATTCTGATTTATATTGTTAACATTTCCAACTGTACCAACAATTTAATCTGACTTATTTTTCGGAGGTATTCCAAGATGTTTACATATTTTTCGACTCGCAAAGTTGGAGAAATAAAAAAAATTGAAAGAAATAGTGCTTCATGGGTAACTGCAGCTGGGTTGGCATCAATAAATTAAAAGACAATATTAAGGAATAAGTTAAGCATACAAATACTATTTACGGTGACATTTAAATTAATTTTAACAGTTTCTAAAAATATCCTTTGAAAATATCCAGATCATCAAATTCACATTCGCCTCTGATTCACAGTAATCTGTGATGCACCGGTGAAAACTCATACCAATGACGTTTTTAAACGTTCTTGACTTACACTTTCTTACTCATAGTATGACAGCTACTCGCGTGAAACCATCTCACACGAGTCCCCCAAGTTTGGTAGCTTTCTTATTATCGTTATGGGATCGTTTTTACAAAGTTTAAATATCTACAAATAATTTAATGCGTTTTACGACAGGTTTTGCATTCTTTTATAAAAAAATTATCAACGAGTAAAATAATATTTCAACAAAACGATATAATATTTACAGAGATTTATTGATGCACGAATTTCGACAAAGTGAAATATCTACGCCCAAATGGTTTTTTTAAAGTGAAATCTACAAACTATTTTATGTGTATTTTATGTGTGGATGACCTCAGCTGACTACAGCTATTTTTCACACATTTTTTTTCTGATATTGTTATTTTTTTATTGAATAGGATAGTATTATGTATTGGATAGTATATCGGACAAATGGCCTCCAAGGCTTAGCTGACATATACGCACTTTTTTTGTCGAACATTTTCATGACCATTTTGCATAAATGTGGCTGAATTTCGTTGATGCAATGGTTGAGGGCTTGTTGGCCTTTTGTCGACCTTTGATTTCAAATGCCCCCATAAAAAGAAATCCAAGATCTAGGGGGCCAATTTTGATCACCGAACCGTAGTATACGACCAGGAAACGTCTCTTGCAGTAATTGCATTGTTTCACGGGCTGTATGGCATGTGGCCCCTTCTTGTTGAAACCATACTCCTTCTACATCAACATCATCAAATTTAGGCAGAAAGAACTGTGGTATTATGTCGCGATATCGAGCACAATTAACAGTCACTGCTTGACCAGCCTCATTTTGGAAGAAGTATGGTCCAATGATGCCTCCAGCCCAAAATCCGCACCAATCATTGACTCGTTGTGGATGAATTTATTTTTCGACAATCACATATGGGTTCTCTGAACGCCAAATGCGGAAATTCTAGCGATTAACAAAGCCATCAAGGTGAAAATGTGCTTCATCGCTTAGGATGATTTTGCTCGAAAAATCAGCATCCAATTATTGATGTTCAATAATCCATTCAACGAACTCTCTTCGCTGTGCATGGTCATAAGGCTTTAGTTCTTGTGTTAGTTAAACTTTATAAGCATGGAGACGCAGA
This sequence comes from Incurvaria masculella, assembly GCA_946894095.1. Taxonomy (NCBI): domain Eukaryota; kingdom Metazoa; phylum Arthropoda; class Insecta; order Lepidoptera; family Incurvariidae; genus Incurvaria; species Incurvaria masculella. The sequence goes on along the minus strand of OX335645.2, from coordinate 24,075,429 downwards.
TTTTTACAGAGTATACGCTGTAGAGAGCTGCTTGAAATTTACAATTCTTGTCCACGACGTCAAATTGATGTTGCTGGACTTTCTCACGCACTGCTTCTATATTGACATTTGAACGACTTGTTTTTAGACGACGACAATAAATTATTATTCATATCAATATGCCCCTAAAGTAAGGTCAACTAAATAAGGATCGTGTGGAAGCGGAGGAAGGGGCCTGTCTAGTGCGCAGGCGCAGGACGCGACCTTCACCCCAACTCTTATAGTAACAACAGCTTCACGCAGCCTCCGGTGATTACATACGGACACACGGAAAGACGGACAGACGCACCGAGCGGCGGCGGAGGCTCACGGCCGCCTCGGTTTGGGCACAGCCCCAGTGTCACAGCTGATTTGCGGACAGAGCTTCATATGGGTTTTATCAGACTTTCGAAACCGTTAAGTAGTTTGATTGTTGGTGCAGACATAAGACTACGAAGTCGTAATAGTCCGTAGTAGTAATAAAATATGTATGTAATGTCTGTTTACACTTACGGTTGTCCGGTGTGAAAAATCAATTTTCGCCGACATGAGATAATAAGATAAGATAAGAGAAGATAAGAAAGAAAAAAACCGGCCAAGTGCGAGTCGGACTCGCACACGAAGGGTTCCGCACACGAAGATTTACAAAAAAAAACAAGTTGTTTGTATGGGGCCCCCTTTAATTTTTATTATATTTTAATGTTACCTATTTGTTTTATAGCGGCAAAAGAAATACATAATCTGTGAAAATTTCAGCTTCCTACCTGCTACGGTTCATGAGAAACAGCCCTGTGACAGACGGACGGACGGACGGACGGACGGACAGCGGAGGCTTAGTAAAAGGGTTCCGTTTTCACCCTTTGGGTACGGAACCCTAAAAATTATTGAATATCAATGGTTGAATTTAATCAGAATAAATCGACTGATTCAGAGATACATTGATGTTACTATGTCTGAATTAGGGATTAAAACCTAAGCTGCATGCGACTTTCGGAATACATGGCCAGATATCTTCCAACATTTAATATATCTAGTTGAATCCGAACTGACTCTAGTGTCTAATACCCCAATTAGAAAATAATGGCTTTGCATAGGATTCATACAACAAACCAGTACCATCTAGTATATTTTGCTGTATGGGTTCCGGTACTTAAAAATGATACAAGTGGTCCCGAAGCATTTATTCCCGTGCATACCGTAAGTCGAACGTATTTCGGATTCCACGTTCTTATGGTCAGGCTAGGTTAGGTTATATTAATCCTGCCCGGGTTGATACCATCGTATTATTCGTTTGTTCCTTTGTTTTCCTTCATTTCGTGTCTTTTGTACTCTAGAATTGTTCATATTTTTAAACGTCAGTTCGAATCTTCAGAGGATTTTTGGTACGTAACTTATTGTAGTTTGACTACCAAAAGGTTTAAATAAATAAAATTAAGTGATTATTTATTAATGACGAAAAATAAAGGACATGACACTACGCCGCTGTCAAAGTAAAAATATGATTCTATTGTTATGTAAAAAAATTTAACATTATCTCTTAACATGCTATACGACCTACAGAAAAGAGGATAATAGTTTGAGAGCAACTTTAACAATAAAGTATGAATAATATTTCAATAAATGGACGACACTCGAAGCGGCAATGAAAATGATCTCTGTTTTCCATTCAGTTCATTGTCACCTTGCAATATAAGGAAGGTCATCACAGTAAGTGTGGTATTAGTCATCCACGTTCAGTTACAAACAAAATTAAAACAAAAGCCACCTTATTAAATGCCTACATTTAAACATGCTTACGTTTATCTATCAGCATGGTTAGTCAGCCATATCATTAGAATTCGGCACCGTTTTTTTATGCGACCTAACATGGATGGCTAATACCCAACTACCGTTATGATATTAGCCCAATACACCACATTCTCGAAGGAATTAGGGGCCATGCCAGGACCTTCCCTTTATGAGCACGACTACATTGAACTGGATGGAAAACACGGACAATTTTTCATTGCCGCTTTGACCATATTTTCCTCCAATGCGATGGTACCAACCCGGGCGGGCTTAAACCCAACCACCTAATAGGGGAAGGGGACCTACAGTTTTACATGGATTCCGAACCATGGAGCAGTTCGCATTCGTGACGAAAAACACTTATCGAACTCGGAAAGAGAAAGAAAGTTGTGCAAGTCGGAATTGAACCCAGGCCTCTAGTACGCTAGGCCAGTCCCCGCGCCACTTGGCTACGAGCCGCTGCAATTTAATGAGAATGAGTACGGGTAAGGTTTACAAACCGTATTTGGTATTAAAAATGTGCACGTGCTTGAATGACGATTTTGACATGAAGTAGCCAACATTATGTGAGACATAAATAAGCATAGACTAAATACGTATTTAATATATTTGGTATAGAATCGGACATGGAATAAAAACATTCTGGTTCGATTCCCGCTTTGGACATGTTTTTCTGTTAATTTTCCAATTAAATGATGTACAATGTTTTCAGTGTTATAACTTCGCAGTTTTACCTACAAAAATTAAAATGTTAATTTAGTAACTAGTGAAAACATAATTAATCCCTTTTGGGTTAACTTATCTTGGCGCTTTGTGCTAGCAGTGGTTTCAAATACTATCCATCACTTTTATCGGAATTGGTAATTCCAGCTTTTAATTTTTTAACCCTGCGTATTATTCAAATATTGGTATTGTTCTGTTCTTGTTAACGACCAGCGAGGTCTTTACCCCTGCTGTATATTAAATAAAGGCTGCAAAGGTGTTTTCGAATTGGTGAGAGTGAATCATGTCGTAGCCGAATCACTATCGAAATGAGAATCTGCTCGCGGGCGGGGCGCGACACATTTGGTATTAATCAAATTTGCGGCTACGCACGGACAGCGGGTTATAAAAACTCAAAGTGTGCATAACCTTATTTCGCAGGTTTCGACTTTTGAACTGGCTAAATAATATTCTTGTCAACCAAATGAGATGAGTGATGTTTACATTTAATAGTTAATTATAAGCTAGGTCGTTTTTTTATATTAATATAAATGGATGGCTAATGACCACTGTCATGATATTAGCCAAACACACCGCATTCCAGAAGGAATTAGGCACGGCTACATCGAACTGGGAGGAAAACGCGGACAAAAATTGTCCGTGTTTTCCGCTTCGAGCATTATTTATTCCATAACGATGGTACCCACCCAGACGGGCTTAACCTTTCAATCTAGTAGGTAAGAGTACCTACAGTTTTACATGTATTTCGAATAATGTAAATCATCAGAAAGAAACTCGAAATCAGGAAAAGAACGAAACTGGTGCATGACCGGGTAAGTAACCTGGCTGAGCACAGAATTCCAAGAAAAGGCCTACTAAGCTTCGTTCGTAGCAGTAGTCTCTTTTCGACTTCGTATTGATCAAAAAATCACAGAATAGGGCCCGCGCGTGAGCGTGACCTTGGCTTCGCGCGGCCGAAAATAAATCATCCGAGATCAAACCACCAATTACGAGAGACACACCACTTACGGGAACCCGTTAATAATGATTCGTCATTACGGCGAACTGGCGGCACCTGGCGGCTCGTCTCGGCTTACGCGAATAAACAGTTGTGATACTTTTGACATTCCGCAGCAAAACTTTACGATTACTAGCTACTGTTACACTCCGGTTGAATTATTTGGCCTTTGGGCTCCGAATATTTTGGGTGAGGTCACCCTGAGTACACAATTTTTAACAATGAAAATACAACTGAAAATACTCTTTTTCGATCAGGTCAAGCAGGATACCCATTTTCAAGAAAAATGCGAGGTTGGGCTAGCGCCCTCAATTATTAAGATAAAGAAATAAAAATGGTATCAAAAAAAAGAAGAGTAACTAAAATAGCTAAAACTAGATTTTAAATTAATTTTTTAAAAACACTATTTTTTACCTTTTCTTTTCAGACTTTTTTTCAAAAAATCTTGAAGAACAGGACAAGAATCGGCCCTTGAGAATTTAGAGGCAAGAGTTAGATCAGAGTGGGCAGTCTGAGTTCTCACCGAAATTGGCGTTTACGGCAAACCGATCGACTGGCGTTTTCTCCAAACTCCATACAAGTTTTTACTAGATATTCTGTGGTTTTACTTCTTCAAGCTGTCAAAGTCAAACGTGGACTTCCGATTTGTATGAAAACGCGGAGTGGACGTAGACGGCAACGTCGACGTATTTACGGCAACGTTGAGTAAGCTGTCAAATCAAGCTCGGAGTCGCAAATGTTAGTTCGCTTAACGCCCGCTGCGCGCGCTCTTCAATTTCTCCATACATTTGAAAACGCCAGTCGATCGGTTTGCCGTAACGCCAATTTAGGTGACAACTTAGACTACCGGCTCAGGCCTTAGTTAGATGTTTACCCCTTTCGGAGACACTTGTTTGGTGAATGCACTTATTTCGTTCAGAAACTGGTTGTCATATCGACACGACTGTTGTTGACAACAAGAAAATAACCTTTTCTCTTTTTTTTCTCGCTGGTTTTAGATATCGTTCCATTTTATGAGATAGGCTTTACATGAAAATGATACATGATAATTACATAAAATTACATAGTTTCCACGTTGCATAAGTTACTTTTTAGTTAATTAAATAAAGTAATTTTCAATGCGTGTGAAGAAGCTGAAATGAGTTGATTTAAGCCAATACTCGAAATAATTCGCAAATAATAACAATAGGCAAAATAATTTTAGTAATACAATAATAGTAAAAAAAAATATTGGATGAAACTTTTTAGAAGTTGTTTGAATAAAGCAATGCTCAAATACTTTAAAGGAGCCGGCATTGCGCCTGAATCCTTCTGAAACGTATTGAGATCAGATCACACATGTCCAGTATATTTTTACAAAGTTTTCTAAAATTTTTTATTTTATTTTTTTCGGGAAATATACAGTTAATACAAACAAAAATACGAAAGATCGAAAACAAATCCATAAAACCATTTAAATTTCAACATATAAAAAGAGCAATATATCTCCAATCATAAAATAATTCCAAAATTATGAATATAAGTAACATATACATATATATGTACTACATAACTGGTTTTAAAGAAAATTGGCAGATGGACGACTTCAAGTTGAGAAAAAGATATACCGGTAATTTCATTCCAAAGCGATCACTCGAGCCAGTAGCCTCAGCAAGTTATCTCATTCATAATGTTTGAAATAGTTTTAATATCTTACGAAGTGACCGTACAGAGTATTATGTAATTTTTGCGGTCGGCTCACCTCCGGATGAAGCGATAAATTACTTCGTGGAAACAGACCCTGTCTGCGTCGCGTCGTGTGCGCAGGAAAGTGCGCCGTGTGCGCGCGCGCAGAGCGCACCACGACCCAGCGCCCGCGGCCGCCCCGCACCTCCCGCCCGCGCCCGCGCCCCCGTAGCCTTCTCTCGGCGGGACTCGGCCCCGCCACCGCTTTTTCCCCGGCGGCGACTCCGCACGACGCCCGACCACTTTACATTTACAGAAACGAGCTTTCGTTTTTACTGCCCCCATTTATCATAAGTGAATTAATTTCAATTGCGATAAAAATGTCCGCTTTACATAATGAAAGCTCGCTAAACGTTTTGTTTGTGCACACATTAATATTTATATCTGCCAGATCGTGTCTGTGGAATTGCGGCAGCTACCGGGCGATACGTCCGCCGTTCGCTGACGATATCGTTCTTTTGTTTCAGGTGTGGTTCCAGAACCGGCGCGCGAAGTGGCGCAAGCAGGAGAAGGTCGGGCCGGCGGGACACCCCTACAACCCGTACCTGGGCGCCGGGCAGCCTCCCCCGCACGCCGCCACCGTCGCCTCCCTCCCCAACCCCTTCGCGCACCTCCCCTTCGCCTTCCCCGCGCGCACCTCCGCGCACCCCCACCCCGCGCTCGCGCGCTACTCCTGCGCCGGCGCCGCCGCCGCCTGGCAGCACGCCTACCCCGCCCGCCCGCCGCTCTTCCACGCCGCGCCGCCCTCCTTCCACGCGCTGCTCGCCAACCTGTCGGCGGCGCAGGCGCAGGCGCACGCGCGCTCGCCGCCGCCGCCCTCCGTCTCCGCGCCGCCGCCGCCGCCGCCGCGCTCCGCGTCGCCGTCGCCGCCGATCTCGCCGGGCAGCGAGCCGGCCGCGCCCGCCGCCGCCGAGGTGGAGCGGCGCAGCTCGAGCATCGCGGCGCTCCGGCTGCGCGCGCGCGAGCACGAGCTGCGGCTGGAGATGATGCGCCAGAACGGACACGGTGACCTCATCAGCTGAGCCCTACGGAGAAGCTCCGTTAAATTATTTTAGTTTTAAGCTCAAACTGCTCATTGGTTGTTGAGGGCACACCAAAAGAACCGACCGACCATCCTATTATTTGTAAAGATCTTCGCTTTGCAAACGCGGTGATAAACTAAATTTTAATAAAATATTGTCCTATATGTATACACTTTGAGCAATATAACGAAAACAAACCAGGGGCCATTTATTTTAACAATTAAATTTAAAGTTGATAAATTGAAAATCTTTAGAAAGCCTAAACAATATTTTTCAGGAAAATACGAACCATAAAAAATGCTTTTGTTCATATTCGCTTTGACGTCAGATTGGGTCGATACGTGCAAATAAAACATTTTATAAAAACAATTTCCATAATAAATATAAATGAAACAGTAATTTGAATATTTTCTGTATTACTAGGGAAATTGGAAATGGACATGAATCATTTAAAGTAAGTAAATGAGAGGCAGTTTATGAATGAATTAAGTTCAACGATATTGGATTTTAAAAGATGCGTCTTTATGGTCACAGTGCAAACCAATTAACATTTTTTTTTATTTCAAAATTTTCCTTTGCAAATACACAATTATTATAGAAGGAAATACCATGAGACATATTGATGAGTGTAGTGTATAAATCAATTATTTTTTAAGAAATTACTTCCCTCTCAAGTTCTAAACACTATAGCAATACAAAACAAAATGTACTTGATAAGTTTGTATTTTTAGTAATGTTAAAATTACACCAATATGTACCTATTATGAATATCTCCGTCCATTATTATTTATAAATAGTTTTTAAGCTAAATAACTTTTACGGTTAACATTTTAGTTAATATTGTGCAACTATTATAGATTCTATATGATTCTATATATTGTAAGATATGACAGTAATACAAGCGTAAGGCCTTAGATATATAAAAGCCAGACATGAGTGTGCCTTCTAAAGTCTAACCAGTAAAGTGACGGGTGATTTTTTTGGATACACAATATCTGTATTTTTTTTAAATCGGCATTATTTTAAATCAACTTGTGAGTTTCATAAATATAGTTAAAAATGATTATCTTATTTTTCCTAGACCCTTGAATATCTAATCTCTATGACACAATAAGCCTTAGTTGGTCTATGAAATGTTATCTTCAGGTGAAAATATTGAATTAAACGATGATATTGCGACTTTTTTCGGGTTCCATTCTTTAAATGGAAAAAGAAACCCTTTATACAATCAAAGTTCACAGGATCACTTCGTCGGCCGTCTGTCTATCTGGCTGTCAAGACCCGCCCATTGTAAATGTAAAAAATCATGGCTCCGAGTAGACACTCGCAAATAAATGAAAACCTATAGGGTTCTTTTTATTGACCTAGAATCATGAAATTTGGCAGAAGCCACCATTTCACAGCTTAAGTAATTTGTAGTTGTATTAAACAATCCTCTGATAGGACAAACTATCCTGACTCGCAAGTTGATTGTTTCTTTCGTGTCCACGGTCCTCATGACATAAATAGATAGACAGTTGAAATGTATTTTCTTTCTATGTTTTATTGCCGCTATAACAAGAAATTGCAAACAATAAAAAGAAGAATTCAAGGGGAAACGTGATTTTTGGACATGGTACGAAACGCTTGGCCGGTATTTTATAACCATTAGTATCTCTATTTATCTTTTCCTTGTAAATATATTGCTACAATTAAATGACATTACATAACATTATTGTTTGAAAACCTTAACGCTAATATTCCATAGAGACTATAATTTAAATAACTCACTGCGTTGTGATATTGGATTGTTATAAAATTTTACCTCGTTAAGAGACCAGTAATTTTATTTGTATCAGTATTATGATGCGTCGACGCATGTTGCGTATGGTTCTAAAATATGTACATATATTTCCTCAGTACACATGTAAAGTCCATTTTTTAAATTTAATTATGCATTAATGTTCAAGCGATTGTCTTATAGTATTCTTAGCCAATACTTTGGAGGACTTGAGCCCATATATAGAACCAGTGCACACTGATATGTATATGCCAAAAACGTTAAAAAGTTTGACTAGAGACTCGCTCAGGAACCACATCGCCAGTCGTCGGAACGTGCGACGCGGTGATGTAAAATAGAAGTTTGTGGTATATATCAATGCAAAAACCACAGATATATGTTTTTTTTATTTAAAACTATTTCATCATCTGTAAGTAAATATTTCAATTAATTATTTTCGATACCGTGCTGACAGCGAACTATTACCATCTCGTGTCAATTCCTTTTGTAACGCTTGGTATACATAAGTTATGTTTAAAATGCACAAAAGTGATAACATGTACTTAAACTTAAGAAATATTGTTTTTTTATGTTATGATATAAATAAATATATTACTTGGTGCAGTATTGAAGTGAGTATTTATTTTTTATGCTTTTCTTAATATTCCAAGTAAAAAAAATACTAATTTCCAAATCTATTATTCTCTTAATGTTACTGACTACCTTCCCGCAAACAGCTCAAATATATTTTGCAAATGTCATTTCAATTCAAGTTGAAGGCAAAAATGTCATTCCGCATTTCTTTTTTCAATGATCACATGAATGTTCAAGGACGACCTTTACGCGTTGTACATGAGGAGGACATTAACAAGTATTGGCATTGTAAGGATATGTGCATGGGGGGCGGCTGGAGCCCTATGTACCGGTACGAAGGTATATGTGCGTGGGAGGCGGGGGTGTTAACACTCTGATAATAGAAGGCATTGATTACGAGCGGAGAGATTGTAGGGGATTTCTTAGATCCATTGCTAAACACGAGAAATATAATGAACCCATATCCAAAGCTGTACCATCCGTACCGAGCACGCCAGCATATTCTTAACCACGAGTAGACCTGAAACCGGTCCTGGTATAATCAATACATTTTAAATTATGATTCGATTACATTAAAACAATAACCCGCCAACGCTAAAATATTTTCCGATTGTTCTCACGGCGAGGGACGCCGCGGGGAGTGTGCGACGGCGCTAGGCCCGCGAGTAATTGAATAGATTATTAAATTACAATTAAATTAAGTTCGATTACCTAATTGATGGAGCTGCTTTCGTGGCGTATTGTTCCACGTGGAGATTGATAGCCGCATGGAAACAGTTAGCTGTGTTCCGCCGCCCAGTCGCAGCCGCCGCCGACGGGTCGTGACAAGCAATCAGAATTGATTGATGGCGGCTCTTCTAAGAACTCGATCGAATTGAATATCGGCTGTTATGTATCTTCAGTTTATAAGTTCTATAGTTAAGGCAATAATTCATTACGTACTTATATATAATATTGTTGGCTTTAAGTTTGACCAGAAGCTCACTGCATTCGTGAATTTCCGACTTTAGATCTTTTAGACCGAATCCAAAAGAATTAGAAGCAATTTATTCTTCTGTCAGACCTCTGGACACGGACAGAACGAAGCAGCAAAACTGAATTATGAGCCTATCGCAGCTCAGGCCTCGTCCATCACTATAGAGGTCGTGGGTTCAATTCTGTCATGATTAGATGCAATTCGTCACGTATGCGAGTTCCCTTTCCCCACAAGGTGATGGAGTTAGCCATCGCATTGGATAAAATATGTTTGTAAGGACAATTCAACATTGTCCGCGTCTTTACGTCTAGTCTAATGTAACCCTACTGGTAATAGGAAACATGTTAAGCACGGCAGAAATGCGGTATGTAGGGATATTAGGGGTTGGGATTACTTCTGATACATTTACGGAAAACAGAAACCTAATGCTCAGGCCATTTGAAGAAAAATAATTTCAACTATCGAATTGTGAACATAAACACCTAAATCCTAACGTTGCAGTTAGTCGCATATGCGATTAGCACTAACTATTAATCCTGACGAAGGCAGAGGGGTGAGTCGGTGGAGGCGCAGCGCAGGCAGCGAGGGAAGCGGGCTAAATACCTGTCAGATGGTAATTATTTGAATATGTTTAAAAGGAAAGAGCTCAAGAGGTGGGCGGTGCTGGCTGCCTCCGCTTAATTAAAAGACATTTAGTTTTAACTACACACATTATGTATTGGATTTTTTCTTGACTTCGGATTTTGTTGCTTTTGAGAACAACAAATATTGAGAGACAGTAGAATTTGGAGCGTTCGGCACATATGTGTCAAAATATTCTCCAAATACTAGATAAAAAACTAAATAGTAGAGAAGGTATGGCGGAAGTACTGTTCGCATTTTTTTTAGCTAAGGACCTGATACCATCAATACTGCGCCATACCACGCGTCTCATTGACGACCCCGGGATATCCAGAATTCAGAGACCCACCCAACTCCGAAGAGTTGTCGAATCTTTCTAAATGTTATATCGTCTCTACCATGGGAGAATACTCTTCTGAGCTTAAGAGCATTCTCATACCTAAACATATTGGACCAATTTTTGCGATTAAAACGAGATAGCCTGAGCCCGACGTCGCTTACTTAGAGCAGCTCGGAATAATTCTTTCTAAATGTGACCAACCCGCATAACGCGTGAAACCGGTTTTTTTTATTGTTTCGTTAAAGACATTGGAAAAAGTTAAACATTTTCTTTGCTTAATGGGTAGATAATGTTAAGATCTTTGAAATGGTATTAAAATAAATATTTGTTGATATTAATATAAGCCGCAAACTTAACAAAGAATATATTTGAGAACTGACTTTAAAAAAAAAACTATGCATAAAAAATAAATTTCAGTAACATTTTTCTTTCTGTTTTGGTAGAACGTTAGCTGGAATTATATATTTTTTTTTCATGTTCCCATTCCATAAAGATCAGGAACTTAACGCAATCAAACCATTCGCATTGGCTAGAATAATAATCTTAATAACCCATTCACTATTGATAGTCCCAAAATAAGAACCAACATTTCCTCTATATCCTTATTCTAAAAGGTTGGTAAATTATGAAATGCACTCCTTGCCGAGATATATCCCCCAAAATACAACATGTAGTCCTTCAAACAACGTATGAAAAACCAGCCGACTGGTTAGTTTTCATAGTTTTCGCACCCACGTGTAATTTCTAAAGCCCATGGGCTATGACGGGTAGGGATACCAAAACTACGACAAAGTGACTAAAAAGTATATTCTATTTTCGTCAACCACCACCTACAGAAATAGCTAATACTTTAAATATTTTGAAAGTCCTAAGTCTCGAGTCGAGAAGTGATTAAAATTGTGATTAGGGTGTGTTCCGCCCACACGGCGCATGGAAGTCGGCGGGGCGGGGGTGAGGGGCGGACTCGACGCTAAATCTAATTAACTAACGAACTAACAAAACGAGCTCGTCGATATTTCGCTATTTATCATGTTTTTTATCGTCTCCGGAACCCTCTCGAAATTAATTCGTGTGAAAATCTCGAGAATGCAACGGTTTTTGATTTGTTTGTCATAATTTGGACCCATTTCCATATATATTCACGTCTGTGCATTACCATATTTTATTTGTGCATCAATTTTTTATTAACTTCGACCTTCGCAAGGCGTATTTTTCTAGCGGTTATTAAGAAAGTATTCAATTGAAAGAAATCAACACTTTCTAAATTCCCGTTAATATTGTTGGCCGTTATGTTTGATTTAATGCAACATACGTTGAAGAGAAGCTATATTTCAGCAAAATTAATTAATAGAATTGAGTCATCGTTGCCCTCCCGGCGCACCCGGTACAATTAAACAAACAGACGAACCGGCAGCGGTCCGCGATAAATAATTGTTCGGACACACACTCGGACGGACGCACCGCCCAGCAGTTAATGATTTTTATAGTTAATCGCTTTGCTTAATTGATCCACGATCTATGAGGCAATGACAAATGATAGCCACAGTTTGCCCGCACGACTATCGCAACCAGCGTGCTACAACTGCCTCAGTGCTAAAAGTAAACAAAAACGTACCCAAATTCCTTATAATCATTAAAAATATTTTTTTTTAATAATAATAATAACGATAAAAATATTCTTTAATTGCTTCCATACACATGGTACATACAAGGGCGGACTTGACTTGACGCTGATGAGCTAGTCGCACATTTCAATTATAAGTCATATGGGTATTCCGTTAGTGTCTCGAGGCAAAGACACCGAGTTCGACAAAGGTGTATTTAATGTAAAATAAGGAAACGTATATCTTGAGATTGAGCAAAAGTGAAAATTTGTCACAAGCTAGTACAAATGTAACCCTCCAAACGTCCAAAGTGTCATTTTAGATGCCCAAAGAACACGCAATACAATCTGTAAGCTTATACTTGAAATTCCGTACTCGGGGATCAGGAGAATAACCGCTATTTTCTTGACAGAAAACCTTGAATCATTGAAATACCGTGCTGCTAAGCTAGCAAGACGGACTGTTTCCTTCCCATAAAATATATAAATTAAACAGTAGTAAGATGTAACAAAGTAGCATCATAACAGCTCATTAGAATCGCGATAATATATGTATACAGTGTGGTAAGCAGGTACTGCGCACGCGCAACCTACAGTCAATCATCCTGGAGCTTCCTCATCCTCATTGAAGGAAAGGTTGATTGATAGCATGCGCGCAGACGCAGAGGTGCGCTGTTCGTCGGTGGGAAACACAAATACGGCAACAGTGTCTTGTTAGGGTTCCGTACCCAAAGGGAGCCAACGGAACCCTATTACTAACAATCCGCCAGTCCGCCACTCCGTCCATCCGTCGGTCCGTATGTCCGTCCGTCCGTCCGTCTGTCACAAGTCTGTATCTCATGAACCGTAATAGTTAAAAAACTGAAATTTTCACAGAGTGTGTATTTATATTGCCGCTATAACAACAAATAAGTAATATTAAAAATTATGATACTTGTGAGATTACCGCGGTCGTTAGACATGTTTGAAAAATGTTACGGCTTTTCACGCGGCAGGAAGAGACATTCTCCGAAATTTCGAGCTAATCATTCAGCCCGTTGTCAAGGAGGCATCCGCCACGTTCGTACGCAGCAGACGACTCTTAAAAATACTAAAAAATATTTGAAAGAATCGACGAAAAAAATTTTAGAAATAATGAAAATTAAGGGGGCACCCATACAAAAAACGTGATTTTTTTGTGTTAAATCTTATACGATGGTAGGAACAAGGGCATTCTACCCTTCGTGTGCTACTCCGACTTGCACTTGGCCTGTTTTTTATTTATAGAACAATTGCCGAATTGCACCCTTGGCTTAAAAACAGGGACTTTGCCAATGAGCATTCGAAAATATTCGAAGTGTCCGAGGAATGGTTTTTATCAAATCGTTGGTGTGAACGGTGTGTCCTTACCGCCGCGGTCCTTACTCCAATAAATGTAACATAAAATAAATGAGCCGGATAGGAATTGAATGGTGGAGCTCGTTGTTTTAATATAATGCAATATTTTTTGTTGTGATATCCAATTATGTGGGCCTCGGAATAATTTAAACTTTTTCTTTATTTGGGGGTAAACTCTTCGACTAATTAATGATTCCGCTCGATTTCGTGCTAGGGTTATCAAAGCTTGTGGAACATGTTAATTTGAATTTTGACTTAGAGATAATTTTTGCAACATGATCCGACATGTCCCGGAAAATATATCATGTATGCAGAGTACATAGGCTGACATATAATCACGTTAGTTTCCTGTATTTGTGGCCAGAGTGTAATAAGCCATCAACGTCCAGTAAAAAACAAAAATGACACATATTACGTACACCAAATTCTCAACGCCCATGAGCTTTCAAACTTTTTAGGAGTTGCGGATACCATGCCGAAACTATTCTGAAGCATCCTAGGTTGTAATTTGGGGGAAATACCTTGACAGGTGAAGGGTTGAAGGGTTTTGGCTGATGACAATAATAAATGTTTGCGTAATGTATTTCGCACCTGGCTAGAGAACTATTTTTGAAAATAATTCAGCTTCTTTACCTTCACTTATTAAATAATTTTATATTTTATTTCGCTTTGTATTTCATTATAAGGGAACACAAAAAAATCTATAGGATACATTTGAAAATAACTGAGTGATAATAAAAACTGAAAGTGATTAATTACTCATAATATATATATTTTTATCTCTCTGTTTCTCAAAATTGTTTTGATTACTCTCCAATTTTACCATCTTATGTACGCGAATGCATGCATCCTTTACATGGACATATAATCTTAGATCATGCGTAGGCTGAAGGCTATCCGCGAGTGGCAACCCTGGAGCGGCGGCCAGCGCGGCGAGGGCGCGGGCGCGGGTGCGGGCGCGGGCGGCGGATGAGTGAACGCAGCGGGAGCCAGAGACCATTTTTCATGGCTCATTGGCCCAATCTGCTCCGCCCTGAATAACGAACTTACGACGCGGCGGAGGCAGCGGCGCCCCGTTCTCACAAAACTCGCACGATACGACCCAACTACCATTGAATGTTTTGCGGTGGGCGATAGAAAACAATGTGATGAAATAACATGGTTAATTCAATTTAAAAAGCATCCAACTACAGTGGATTCCGTCTTATGTAGGTGTGCTAGGAAATCAAATTGCAGACAGGTTGGCTAAGCAAGCAGGCATGTCATCAAAAAACATTGAAAATGATTGTATTTAGATTCTCAAATTTAAAAAGATTATGTCGGAATATGTCGGTGACAGACCTCAGGCTACGTTCCGGACATACAACACTTTAATAAGATACTGTATTTTATGCGAAATAGTTGGGTCATCCTACTGCTCCACTTGTCACCAAACAGAGGATTAACTACACTTACTGTTGGATAATATCCACAACCAATCAATGAGAAATAAACTGTTGACGTATATATGCACAGATAGGCTTAAACATTTTGCCAACCCTTTTGAAACCCTATGCCAACCAAAGAAAACATATTTCAAAAATGTAACCAAATGTCTTCAGCAGCAATCAATAAACACACAAAACAGTTACTATTGGGCTGGCACAGCCAAATATGGCTAAAGCCTTAATCACATCATGAGAAAATATCAAATTTAGTTAACTTTTAAATTGGTACTGATTAATGTGGCTTTCGTTTGTTTGTTGGCGTTAATGTTTCCTAAATTTGTTTAATCTAACTAGACGTGGCTGGTTTATATCTTGGCTAATAATTATTAGTGTTATCTTTGCTTGTACCACACGAGCTGGCTTGCTATTATTCCAACACACCGCATTCTTACAGGAAATAAGTGCCATGCCAGGATCTTCCCTATATAAGTTCTGCTACATTGAGCTGAACGGATAACACGTTCGTTACCGTTTCGACAATCTCTTCATCCAATGCCATGTTACCATCCCACCACCTACTAGGGGAAGAGGGACCTGCAGTTTTAAATGGACTGCGACCACTTACACTGCACTTATCTAACTTGGAAAGAGAAAAAAATGGTACCTGAACATAGTGGGGATTGAATTTCCTCTGGCATGGATATCAAGGCCCCGCACCCCTTAGCTACACTATATACCGCAGTCGTTTTTGATATGGACCACCCGAGTATGTGATGTTTTCTTATTTTGATGCCATACAGCTTCGAACAGTCACTAATTGTGCCCATGGTCGCTGCTCTGAGAAAACATTTTCCCCCATTTTCTAACATCCCACTTATCTGAATCCCATAATGCGCAGAACAATGTCCGAACACCAATTTGTGGTAAACAAAAATGTGTTAAGAACCCAAAGATTCTTTACGTCTTTTTTCCGTCATACTGCTCAATTGTGGAATGGACTTTCTTATTATTCGGTTGTCTTCAAACGCAGGATTTTCAGGGCGCCCAGATCCGGCACGGCAAGTCGCTCGCAATGTGAAATTGGCAAAAACAGTTCCACTGAATCGCTGATCACCAAATCACTGCCGTGTGAGATAATTTCTATAAACAAATTACGAGAGATGTCGTGGGACACCCTGTAGTAAATAACTTGGACGAAATAACATTTCACAAGCCCCAGTCGTCCAGTTGAACACGAGATTGCGCCTCAAGCGCTAGACGCCTATTTCACTAAATACGGTCGCGGCAGAATGTCGGACAAGAATCAAATCAGATAAGTTTCAAATTTGATAAAACTCTTCTAAATGTCGCTGTTTAACCAGGAATTAACATGAGAACGATAAAACACGAGCACACCAATTATTAAATAAATAATTGCTTTTGATGTCACACCGATAAAAATAGTTTTGTCCCAAATCGACCGTAACGCACACACGATGTGACTAAATGTGCCGTAAAATAGCCGCTTTAGGAGAGCACCCCGACCAGGTGACTTATTTATTATTTGAATGGGCGAGTGGCTGCGGCGGCACGTCTGTAGGCAAGGCACCCGCCGCGCGGGGTGCTCCGCCGCCGCTGACCCCCGCCGCGAACCTCTAATGAAATAAACTGAAAATCCACACGACACCCCACACGTTCCAATCACACACACTTTTGATACACCTGCAACTATACCCCTATTGTTATCCTATAACTAAATATTATGTAAATGATAGATTTGTTGAAATCTAATATTGGGCCGCTGAAGTCATTTTATCATGAGCCTTTTCTAGTATTGTGCATGACCTGTGGGGCTAACCGTAGAACTTGGGTGAGAAGGTTTCAAACGAGTAGCTGTCATCCGCCATATTGAAAATGACTAGGTTTTTTGTTTTTCTATTTTTATGTAACTGGACATGAATAGACCAACTGTTATGATATAAGCCTAACACACCATATGGGAACTAGGTGGCATGCCAAGGCTTTCCTTATATTGCTCGGCAACATTGACAGAATGGAAAACACGGTTAATTTTCATTGCTTCTTCGATTAGGGTTGCCATCCATCCGGGTTTCCCCGGATTTATCCTAGTTTAGAGGGCATATAATCGTTTTATAAATTTAAAGTCTTTACTATCAGTATGTAACTGATTTGTAAAACATTTTGTAACATACTGTAATAATATTCTATTCTATTAGGTAAGTGCATTTAAAATGATGTTAAAAGATCGCTAATTTTAATTTTGAGGCCTGAAAATAAATAAAAAGTTGATTATTTATATTTTCAATTGTTTTTTATTACACCGACTGTTTAAAAAAATCTGTTGACATGTCCGGGTTCTGGTCTTATTTTCCCGTCTTGTCGTGGTTGCCAAATTTTAGAGATGGCAACCCTACCTTCGATCAATGTTCATTCAATGCGATGGTACCAACCAGGGCGTGATTTGGTCTTCGTAAAAGCTCTATTTATTTTCAAATCAACTACATATATTCATGATACATGATTGTATGTGTAGTGTTTCAACCTACGAATTATGTGTATTTGTCGATGGAAAAAATACAGGTGATTAATAGCTAATATATAAAAGATGGAATGTATATAATTGTGTAAATTAATAAGTTTTCACAAAAACAAAATTTGAAAAATACGAGTACCCTGCTATCTAACCGCAATAACCTTAAATTACAATCTTATACTTTTAAAATAATTTTGTGTTTTCGTGTAGAGTAATAATTGTTAAAAGACGTGTACATACAAAGCTTGTTAAACAATACACTGCCCGCAATGTTAATGCATTCAAGAAAAATATTTATAGTAAGCGCCATTTACGATTTGTTTATAAGCGCGGGTAAAGGAGGCCGGAAGTGGCAACTGAAACATTACACTGACGGGAGCGCCGACCAGTCGAGTGACGAATTTGTTCACTCCTGATGCTCTCGAGCTCCAACGACACGTAAGAACTGCACAGGACCTCATTTAGTGCATAGAACATTCGATGTTGAGCGTCCCCAATTCGTAAGCGAACTGGCTGGACGGCGTTACCGCTAGTATATGTATTAATACTAAAACGTTTTTCCGCTGGATACGGCGGGACGGCCGGCAGCGAGTTGCGCGACGAAGCGAGGAGGGGGCGGCGGCGGGTGGCGGCGGCACTCTTGTGTGCCCGAACGAACTCGGAACCCCCGCGGCCTTAACCCCAGAAATAATTAAGAGGAGAATTTATAATCCACGCCAAATATTGTTTCAACGACGCCGCAACATGCTAACAATTACACGTATTATGCGACCTGACATGGATGGCTAATACCACACAACTACCGTTATGATATTAGCCCAATACACCACATTCCCGAAGGAATTAGATCCTTCCCTTTATGAGCACGACTACATTGAACTGGATTGAAAACACGGACAATTTTCATTGCTGCTTCGACCATCTTTTCATCCAATGCGATGGTACCAACCCGGGCGGGCTTTAACCCTACCACCTTGTAGGGAAAGGGGACCTACAGTTTTACATGGATTCCGAACCATGGAGCAGCTCGCATTCGTGACTAAATGCACTTATCAAACTCGGAAAGAGAAAGACGGACGTGTATGTCGGAATTGAACCCAGGCCTCTGGTACGCTAGGCCAGTCCCACTAGGCTACGGAGCCGCTCAAAACTAAGCTACTAGCTATATACATATATAGCTACATACAAGCTCGTTTGTATTGATTCGTCGTGTCGTAGTTATTATTATGTTTTATTACCAGTAAGTCCTTCAGCAAGTGTTCCAGTAACAATCGTTACTTAGTAGTTCACCTATATTTCACCTATAGTTCACCTATGTATCACAAAGCCAAGAAGTCACCTATATTTAACAAAATATTTCTTCTAAAATTATTGAACGAATAAAACAACAATTCCAATAATAAACTTCATTTGTTTTTTTAGTAGGTGACAGAAAGGATTCACAGATCTGGAATCACAGATATAGCAGACCTGTAAAGTCCTTCATTATACACTATGTACGAAAGACTCAAGGCACCGATAACATAGTAATGAATATAATATTTTTTATGAAAAACCGGTATGGGTGACTATTCTGAGGACCAAAGGTGTTCATAAAAGCCAAAAACACCTCACCTCGCGAAACCACGCTCAGCGAGGCGCCATGCCAGCGGAAAGGCTCTAATCGTGTAGTCTAATCTAATCTAATTAAATTGTGCTCTAGGAGTGCTTTATTTTTACCACAATACTATTACTTGAAAGGCAGTGAAAAAACTAAAATCAAATGAAAATTCTTTCGTTGAGTTTGTTCCTTGGTTTTCTTAAAGTTTAAGTTTTCTTTTTTAGGGTTTCATACCAAAGCATGACAACGGAACCCTATTACTAAACCTCCGTTATCCGTCCGTCTGTCACATCTCATGAGCCGTACTAACTAGGTAGGCAGCGAAAATTTGCACAGAGTGTGTATTTATTTTGCCGCTATAACAACAAATTAATAAAAAATAAAATACAAAAAACATGATTTTTTGGTGTTAAATCTTGTATAATGGTACGGAGCCCTTCGTGTGCGAGTGCGACTCGCAATTAGCCGGTTTTAAATCAATAATGTCGTACTGCTCCGAAAATCATGGTCTTCAAAAATCCTAAAGCTAAAAAAAGCACCAAACTACTTTAGATCGAAGAACAAATTTAGAATAAATTTCAAATCCTGACAGTATTTAAAATAGTCACAGAAACATAGACTATCCTGATATATTAACATGTCAACTTTACACGCAGTTTTGGGGACCTCATCTAAAATTTCGGTGTAACTGACCATAAAAACTGACTAAAAAAAATGATTTGAAATTTATCTCGTTAGTTTTCTTGAATATTTATTTAATACATAAAAATTAAGCTGAATAACTTGCTACCTGTTTGTAACAAATATGGTTTTTATATTAATTAAAGTTGTGTAAAACATGAAAAAAAACTTAATTATTACGTATTTTCTTAACATTAATATCCAAATACAATGTTTCTATAAACTATTTGTTTCCCAGTATTAATTCCAACTAACAAATTCTAATTTCGTATAATTAAATTCTAAATATGAACATTTGTTTCGGAATTATAAAAAGTTAATCGACAGATCGCCTACGAACCGCGTTCGCTATTGAATTATACAAACTACATCCAATATAATTTGATGATGACGTATAGACATCTATTACAAACCAAATGGGCGATGCTCGGTGATTGAATACACATATTCGTCAAAAACACAATATTTCTGTTTAGCGTAGATTTTTGGGAAAACAGTGGCTATTGCTGCTACAAAAAGCTGATTATTGTTTAATGTTATCATAGTTTATTAATGTTTAGGTATTTTGTTGTAACCTCAACGTGTAATACGCGTGGAGGGTGTATGATAGACCCTATTTATGAAAAGGACAAAAAATACACTCCTAAATCATATGGCTTTATTTTGTATTTGGCGATTAGAAGGGCAAGAAACCGGAAGTATAATATTTTGGCCAGTTAATATAAAACAAGATAAGTGTTGCCACACTCTGCACCCCTTCAACAAAAAATTTAAACAAAACAGAAAACTGAAATAACTATACAATATTGTTCCGTAGTCCGGAATCCACATTAAACTGTAGGGGACCTACGTTTTCCCCTACTAGATGGTAGAGTTAAGCCCGCCCTAGTTGGTACCATCGCATTGGGTTAAAAGGTGATTGAAACGGAAATCCATCCGGTTCAAGCAACCATACTCATAAATGGAAGTCCTGGCATGGCACCTAATTCCTACATGATTGAGATGTGTTGGGGTAATATCATGACTGATATGGGTTAGTTAGCCATCCATGTTCAGTGAAAAAAAAATATCAGTCGCGACAGAGTTTGGATGGTGGCATTGTGAAACTGTCCGGGCAGTTCTGATGGCAGCAGCAGCACGTTAAGTAGGTGCCGGCGGGGCGGGGGAGGTGGGAGGGGACGGACGGACAGACAGACGGAGTAATGTAGCGCCGCGAGCGGGAAGCTCTATTCATTTGCGTCGGATGATGATTGACAGTTCCAATTAGCGCAGTGACCGCGGCGCGGACCTCCCAGCCGAATAGACCTCCGCGGACCGCGCAGGCTCAGGGTTGCGCCACTTCACGTGGGAGCGGGCTCGAAACCCTTCGGTTAAATCATTCAAATCGTAACATCAACCCGTTGGGTATTTGCACTCAGCCATGGCCAAATAGACTTGCCGCCTTTGAGAGATTTTAAAGATTTTTTTAAATCATCAAACAAATATATATTGATAAATTAAAATGGTCATACAAAAACTTGAAAGCGCCTCGACTACCCCTCTAGAGCAAATCCTTTGCCCCCAGACATAAACCCGCATGGCCATAAAGCCCTGATAATTCAAATGGACGTAAAGGTCATAAAAATAAACCGTTCAAATGTTACAAATACAGGCTCTTGCAACGGCCAGTACTTTAAATTTGGGAAAGGATTATTGGGATTGAAATAAACAAAAAAGTTTAATAACTTATTTATGAATATACTCTAAATAAAAAGTTAGATTTTCCATTCAAAATAATTAATTAATTTAGTAATTAATCTTGCGGAACATACAATCTAATGTTCCGCAAGAACCGTTTCATGTAACTGGATATAAGTAGATGGCTAACATCACGCCTACTGTCATAACACTGGACTGACAGGCCACGTGGGATCTACGTTTCATGCCAACACCTTCCTTATGCACGGTTACAACATCGCATCAAATTACACTAGACGAAAACATACATTTAAAAATTTATATCTCGGTAACTTTACTTCAGAGAAAGTAATTTATTTTTTGTCATGGACAAAAATTAGGATGAAGCTGGTGAAATTTACGTACTGGCCGTTGCAACACTCTTTTTTTTAATATTTAAGTTTATATTTGTAAACTGAAATTAAACCGTTTTTTTAACCGACTTCAAAAAAAGGACGAGGTTATCAATTCGTCTGTATGTTTTTTTTTTTTGTTTTTTTGTTTTTTTTTATGTTTGTTACCTCATAACTTTTGCCTGGGTGAACCGATTTTGATGATTATTTTTTTAAATGATAGCTAGTGCTTCCCAAATGGTCTCATTTTAATTTGGTTAAGTTCTGACTATGATATCAATGAGAAAATCATAAAAGTCTTAAATTTGTATTAAGATGTGCGCGACAAATGGACGAATAACTCAATATAACACCAACCGATTTCGGTGATTCTTTTTCAATTAGAAAGGACGTGTACAAATTAGTAAGTGTACTTCAGATTCACTAAAAATAAACAAATAAAAAAAATAACCGACTTCAAAGAAAAAGCACTGAAAAGTAAAAAATAATTTCCATTTTTGTAGTTACGATTTCTGTTATTTTTTGAGTCGGTGTCAGCCAAGGTTAGGTTAGGTTAGGTTAGGTTAGGTTAGTTTCTCTTGATTGGCGCAGCGCGTGCCCGGCTGACGCCGACTAAAAAAATAACAGAAATCGTAACTACAAAAATGGAAATTATTTTTTACTTTTTAGTACTTTTCTTTGAAGTCGGTTATTTTTTTTGTTAATTTTTTTATTATTTTATTTCTAAACAAAAATCTTTGAACAAACTGGCAAAATATCCAACAGAACAAATTTTGGACAACCCTGCGCGCACGAATCAAAACAAAACGCTTCGAACAGAGCTAGCGCCTAATTGCTTGTATTTAAATGCTAAACTTTGAACACTACAAGATGTTGGAGTTATGTAAATAGGGGTCCGTATGAAGGTACACCAACCGCCGCGGTGGGTCCTCCGTCGTCGCCCCGCACTGCGCCCTCGCGCCGCCGCTGCTGTCCAAGTACGGCGTCACTGCACACTATTTCCTTGATGATATTTTATTAGACAGGGTGTTATAAAGGTCAAGGTCAACCTTTTAGAGGGCATCATAAGAAGAAGGGGCATGCGGTCGATATGACCACACAATTACATGGGAATCCGGCGGTGCGATATATTCCACACAGTCGATGGATCGCTACCGCGCGCGAATGTGCTATAATCTATAATGCGTTTGCAATCGCAATACAGATTTGCCGTAATCTTCCGGCCAGATCTTAGGAAGATTTTGTGGTTGACACCAGCACAGGTCCACCAGATACTCACGAGTACCTTTTTATGAGTCAACTTTCACTTAGGGCAGGATTTGGCCAGTTCTCCTGGGTTCAACCATTGTGATAAGCATTTCTGTTTATCGTACAGGATCCACTTTACATCACAAGTAACAATACGATACAAAATTCCCTCGTTATTGTGACGTTTGAGTAATGCGGCACAGAAATCGACGCGTGTTTGTTGGTGTGCTCCACTCAATTCATGCGGTACCCATTTTTTTAGCTTTTTCACTTTTCCAATTTATTTCAAATTAATCAAAACTGTTTTGTCTCTCACACCTCGACCAGGTCAAAACTTTCAGCAATAAAACGTACGGTGATTTATTTTATAGCAGCTTCCCCATACAAATAATTAATTATTTTTGGCTGTTTCTGCAGCACTGGTGCCACGGTATAACTCGTATTTGTAAACAACGCGATATATCCAGTTTTCCATATTGTTAACAGAACGAGTCAAAGAAAAATAAATGGCTCAAAAACAAATGAATCACTAAATTTAAAACCCAATTACACAAACCTATGTTTGAAATAAATTTGAATTCCCAACCAAACGCAAGATTTTTTTAGATCAATTTGCCAGTTGGTCGAAAGGCCAATTTCATGTGTAGGGCGCATATATAAAGCTCGAAAGTAGGGCGACAAATCTGACATGCAGGAAAAGTAATTACACTTTTAATATAATTTTATTTAATATAACTTTTTTTTTCTTTTCTCTATCGCATGGTGCAACACAATACATTTGGTATAACATTATTATGCATTTTGTACAAGTCTTCGGTACCTACACATTTTCAATATGTACTTTTATGTAACTTTACACACACTGAAATACGCTTATTGACTCCTCATTGATTGCAATGTATACTCATCAAAAATGTGTTCCCATACGATGTATTTCAATTTCGATTCAAAGGATTATTGGATTATTCCTACTGCTAGGAATAATCCAGGCGTACGAACAGAAAAACCACTCAATCCCTCGCGGCTCCGTTATTAGATTCGAATCACACAGCCCACCGGTGTTACATTTTTTACAGGGCTCTATTCAAGATTGTGTTGTATTAGGTGTGATTGTGTTGTGTTGGGTGTGATTGTGTGATTGCGGCGTATATTGAGATGTCATCGCTGCGCTCAGCGGGGGAAGATTGCGCGCGCATGACGCGGCCGGAGCGACAATGCGCGCGCTGAAAGCCACTATTACTTATTCTGTGCCGAAGCTGCGTGTGCGCACCTTCACCGTGATCAAAGTAGTTCATTATGCTGTATGCGTTGCATACAAATGCCTGCAATACAAATTTAGATTAATGTGTTTAAGTCCAAACCATTATTGGAAGATGCCGTAAAGAATTGCCATAAAAATACCTTAAAATCAGTCATCAACAGTTTGTAGAGAAAATGAAGTAGTTTTTTTTCAAATCACATATTAAAATATTAAAGAGCAATCCATTATATATCTACGCCTTTTCTACTTATTAATAGGGAGCACTCTTTATGCATAACTATTCCTAAACGGATGCCCTAATGTCATCAACCCAGCCGGTAAATTAGGTGATTTGCTAGGGCCTTTCCTATACGACAAAGGCTTCATACACAGATAATGTTTAAATAAGTGTTAAAATTTCGATTTTACATCTAATATTTCTGAGAGAAAATGTTAAATTTGCGTATTCAAAATCTTTTCCTCTTCCTTCCTTTTCTTTTTCTATTGATTTCCATTCAAAATCCCAAAATATAAATCTAGTAAGTATATTTTATGAATGTTCAATAAAAAAGGCAGTTTTTCTGTACGCAAATCTGTTCTGCCCCAATTAATAGCTTTATTTTATGTAACTGATCATGAAATATCACTTATATATAACAGAAGAAGAATTTACTTTGACATTACTGTTAACTCTACTGAATCCGCAATGACTTAATGCCAAGAATACACGCCCTGGACTGCGGGGCGGCGGCGGCAACCGATGATGCGCAAGCGCACAAGAGGCGCAGTAATAATCTCATTGAAATGTTGATTAAAACGACGAGCCCGCGACGTTTTATTCCCTTTATTAATAGGCTCATGATGGCGACCGCCATTAAATACTAAAAGTTATCACAACACCGACAGCATTAACGATACCAAAGTGAAGGCCTTAAGACACGTCGGCTGAGTGATCGAATGGATGCGGCAGCAAATTACACATTTATGGTACCTCATACGTGATATTGTTGCGCCCTGATGAAGTAACATTTTGAAACAAATACAGCTTCCTTTTAGCATTGAAAACCGCTTTTTCGATTGCTTTAGTAGAGTACCCGTTTTCAAGACCGCGGGCTGGCGTCCTCAATTATTAAGATAGAGAAATAAAAAATGTATCAAAAGATGCGTTACTAACAAGGCTGCAATCCTGTTATTTTTTTGTAAAATGTAAATATATTATCTTTGTTTAAAAAAACGCCAAAACACATCCACAGTCATGGTATCGGCCCTATTAAGGAATTAAGTGCCATCTTGAATTTATGAGAACGGCCTCATTGAACTGAATGGAAAACACGGACATGTTTCATTGCCATTACAACCGACTTTTCATCTTAACCCTACAACCTAGTAGGGGAAGAGGAATAACAGTTTCACATGGATTCCGAACCATGGGGATGTTTGCAATTCTGACGAAATGCACTTATCCAACTTAGAATGAGAAAAAGTGGATGCATGAACGGGACGGAGATTTTAGACATGACCTCTGGCATGCAAGAGTGACCTGCGCCACTTAGCTACAAGCTCTCAAGCTCAGCTTTCGCAAGCTTGCGACCCTACGAAAGCCTTCATTGAATCCAAAAAGCACACAATCCAAAAGCCAGAACATCCCTGAGTATGTATTTTTCGCGTGAATTGTAAAAAATACAAAATCAACGAAAGCCTAAACTCAAAGAACATTTCTGTATTAATTAGAGTTTTAAATACCATGGGTTTTCAATTCTGTGCATTTTTACATTATAATGCATCTTCCTTATATGGATGATCATTGAGCTCTAGGTGCTACAAATTTGACTTGTAAAACGCATTTTATCTCTAGGAGTAGTTTTTCATAACGCAGAATGGTTACAACATTTGTTGACTGCAAATGACGCGTCATTTCGTTTGTTAGGAAAACTATTCTATAATGAGATAGTCCATTTAAATACATATAGCTATAAATAGTAATATTAGTATTATGGTATGGATTATATTATTTCTTTCCGTAATTTTCCGACGGGAATTACTTAATATTGTCACAAAACTGTGAGGACAATTACCTAAACATTCGATGTCTAGTCTGAACTGGTTGGAATACAACCAAAAAATATTTAAACAGCCAGATGACGAAGTAGTAGTACTGTGTAAGCAAGAATCATAATCCCATAGTTCAACCTTCACTTCCATTATCTCGTACCACCTGTACTTCCCTGCAAGGCACCATACTACGTCTTCAGCTCAACCACACTGGCGGCTACATGTTATGAAATGCAATTACTAGGAGCACAACACAATCCGGTAGTTAATTAAGCTAAATTGTATAATGATAGGTGCGGCAGTTCGCGATGGAGCGCCGCAGGGTTGGCTCGCTCCCGTCTCACCGCACCCCACCGCACCGCGTCCCGCTATTCCGCATCGCAGCCTCCCTGGCATGGATGAAAGCTTGGCGGCTGACTGTACCTTGAGTGGACCGTTTTTGTATTTTGTAACATCAAGGATGTAATTAAACTGATGTCAGTGCATCTTCGTGATCTAGGATTTATGCATTTTTGTATTTTTCTAATAAAAAATTCAGATAGTTGGTTAAAAAGTTTAATACTTACTTTTATTTAATTCAAATTTAAATATTCAAGATTTTTTGTTATAATTGTCTGAGCCGAAGGACAAAAAATCAACATTAACGTCAACATATGATTGAACTCGTCACTTTGTTCGGAAAGTATGAAAAGAACTCAAAGCGGTTCACTAAAAGTGACATGTTTGAACATTGATTAACTCAGCCGTCTCTCGCTAACTGATAAAACTGTTTTTTTGACCGCCGATCGAACGTCTAGTGCAAAATTAGCATGAACATATATTGTGTGTTAGATATTTATAATCACTTAGCTTTTAAAGTTCACAAAAAACGAACAAGGAAGGACAGGAGTGGAGACCGAAAATCATGAGTATAGCGTCAGCGTAACCACGTATGAGTATTCATTCCCAGATGGTAGGCTGTTGGATGTTCGTTGCTTGGACGGTCATTTATGGTTTTAGCATACTTAAAATTCAGACATATATCGTAAAGTATTTCTCTTTAATTTATTATTAATTGTTTATATTAGATTATTAATAATTATTAATTCATTTATTACCGCTTGTCTCTATTAATGAGCCAAAACAGTTAATATTAAACAGTTATTTTAACCGAATGAACAGTACCGCTTGGTAAAAAAACCACGTGACGGATCAGATGATTTTGAAACAGTTATCTTAACTGATTGAACATTACGGCTGAATACTAATTAGACGTGCAACTGTCCAGTTTCAAGAGGTATAGTAATTTGAACAGATTGGATAGTACCTTTTCACTGAATTTAAGACGTAAGTAATAATGGAAAAAAATCTAAAGCTAGAAATCGTTTTCACTCAGTTGGAGTAACTGGTTTACTTAGTTGGCTCTATTTTAACATTGCAAGACGTTTATGATTGGAATTACAGTTAGATTCACTATTTTTTTTTCATTGCGCAGTTCTAACGTGTCGTTGGAACTTGGTAACACCAGGAGTGAGCAAATACGTAAGAGAATTGACTGGCCGGCACTACCATCGCAACGTGGCTACGCTGCTCCTATACAATACAATACAATATACGGATGAATTTCTTTCCTTATCCGACGTTGGCACACCACCGAGCGCTACAGGAGTCCCACTGCGGCTGGCCCGCGGCGACTTCTATAATTTCAGTCTCGCTTATTCATGCAAATTTAATCCAACACTTAATATTTCATTAAGAGCAACCGACCATCAGCCGCACGTTCCCATTAAGGTAAGTGTGAGGTAAGTACAGCACTTACATGCAGCCATTTTGTGTCAGTGAGGAGCACACCGTCGGTTTAGTGCAAGAAGTCACAAATCTTTTTGTGATCCAACTCTGAAGTTATTAAAATTTAGATGACATCAAAATTGGAAATTGTAGACGTGGAAAAAAACACTATTTGGGTTAAACGAGTTAGAAAATAGAGAAATAAATGTTACATGAATTCTTCTAGAACGTATCATTGAATCATTTATTGACTTTGTACTTATTTTGATCATATGCTTTGGTTTTTTTTATGTCACATCAATGGCTTATACCGAACTGACTTTCAGATATTAGCCTAACACGCAGCTGCACATCTCTAGTAAGTATATTATTTATTGTTGTTATATACTTATACATTTTTTCTTCTTCAGGCAAAAAATCAAAATTCATATATTTTAATTTTAAAATTATCAATAACCAGAGGTGGTGCACTCTACCCTTAGGACTTTAGACGAAAGAAACTTAAACATGCAAACTTCATTTTGTGAACCAAATTTTTCGCCGTCTCCGTGAATGTTCGAAAGCCCATGGGCATCGTTGGGCACCTTAAAATGTCCTAGCATACGCCATATGCTGCGCTTAAAAAAAATAACGCCGTAAAATTATGTACTTACACAAATACCTTTCGTGAATAGCAATGCCCGAAAGTTTGAACTGTTGTAAAATTGTTTTTTTTTGACCGGTCAAAAAAGCAAATAAAATGCAATGCCTAAATATTTTACAAATATTTCCATATACTAGTAATTGTTCGTAAGTGACGACGACGTTGCTTTAACTAAAATGTTTCGTTCTTGCATCTGTAGACCACTAAACAGTATTGCCTCATAGAAACGAATTCAACGCGTGAGGAAACTGAGGGAGTCAATGACAATTCCTATTATATTGTTTCTTGTCTTATTTTCTTTATTTTTTTTATTTATATATTTAATATTTAAAAGACATGCCTTGTTTAAGCTTTTCCTACTATTAGGAGACAATAATGTTTCAGCTGTTCAGTCAGTTTTCAGCAAGAACGGTTTCGATTAAATTACAATTGTAATTATTTTATTTTAGGTTAATTGAGTTATCTTTATTTCAATAAACGTAATTTAATGAATGTGCTAAGAAGTGCGTGCATAGAACCTTGCTCAAATTGAACAATTCTGCTCATTTAAAATAAGCCTATTTTAGAAGTATAATTTTTAAATTAGTGGTCATATATTTATCAGCCATTTTGTTATTTTAAATGTTGATTTAACACAAAACGTCGCCAAGAAACAGATGGCTGTCTTACTGCTGAAACATATTAAAAAATATGATCGATGCCCATTCGTCCTTTATCAAATGTTTACATATCCGAATATTATTAGCACCATTATTTTTCGCAACGCGCCCGCTGGCAGGGCTTTCGCAGCCCATATGAAAGTCACCTCTCAGACGATGGCATGGCATACACAATATGTCGCGCTTGACATAAAAGAACCTGCAGTTCATTAGTTTTAATTAATCAAAGGTTCAATCGAGGTAGGATCTTCCAGGATATGGCAAACTCTTAACCACTGGTGACCTTGAGAGATTTTGGCGGAACAGAATATAGCGAGAGCGCGGTTCGACTTGGCGTGTGCGTCGTTCGTTGACATTCAACTGTCGGTGTTTGGCGCGGATATTTCGTTTCGCGGAAGAGTGTGCTGGGGGACAGGTATAGGTTGGTTTGTTTTAGAGCAAGTGTAATGATTGGGTGCGGCGTAACCAGGGCATGTATAAGAAGATGAATGTCTGCAGATGAAGTGAAAGAAGTATGCTGTGACCACACCGTATTGCGCTCTATCATTTCGCCATACCACTCCTGGGCCGGGGCATGACGGTATATGTAAAAAAAAATATGAACGAGTGTATGCTCCCCCATCCTTAAGTGTGAAACGGTTTTCAGTCCACGTTCACCGCACCATCATGAGACGTGACGTCTATACCGGGTCACTAGTCCTGTGAACGCCGTGGGGGCGTAGCTGGAGATCGCTCTAACCTACGGGTCTCTACAGAAGTGGCATGCATGTGCGGTGGCAGCAGCCCCAGCGGGGGAGGCGAGGCTACACCTCCGGCACATGTTTCTGTACGATGTGAGCATAGATAAAAAGGAAGGAGATGTCAGCCTCAGTGGCCCAGTGGCGCGACACTTCGGCGATCGCTCTCCGAAGTTAAGCAACGCTGGGTCCGGTCTGGTCTTGGATGGGTGACCATTCGACCGTTGAGAGAGGCTGGCCGTGGTTCGGATTCCACGTTAAGCTGTAGGTCCCCTTCCTTACTAACTAGGTGGTAGGGTTTATCCCGCCCGGGTTGGTACCATCGCATTGGATGAACGATGGTCGAAGCGGCAATGAAAATTGTCCGTGTTTTCCATCCAGTTCAATGTAGCCGTGCAATATATGGAAGGTCCTGGCATGGCACCTAGTTCCCATGTGGTGTGTTGGGCTAATACCATGACAGAACTTGTGGTATTAGCCATCCATGTCCAGTCACATAAAAAAAAAATATGCCAACTAACGCGCCTACTATGAGTCTCGCTGCCTACAATTTTATATACAGCAATATATACATATAAAACCCTCATCAATGATCAATGAACGAGATTTGACGGAGGCAGTCAAAGAAAATCCGAAGCCGGATAAACGACTTGAAAACTTCACAATCTGCCCAGGGGCCAGGATACCTAGAGTTTCTAGGTGTCACTGACAGCTCAATCTGCAGACGGTGCCTAGAAGCCGAGGAAAAAGGTGGCACAACAGCGGCTTCTATTCCTTGCACCAGCAAGGAGCCTACGTGTCTCTGGTGTACACACGGCCTTAAACTCGCGGTAGCACGTGCGCCTGGAGACCAAAATCTGCAGAAATATCGACGGAAACGATCGAACAAACCCTTTTGATCACGTAACCTATAAAGCTGGCATCAGTGCCTTATGGATCGCCTGGATAAAGATAAGTTAGGGCACATGCGAAGGATGTACCTCAAAAATAAAATGGTGAAAGGTTTCTGAATTTAATTCTATGATTTACAACGATGAGTAGCGAAAAGGAATCCAGTAAGAAGCTTCGGCTTACCTGTCGGTTTCCACCACTAACACATCAAGCTCCTGCGACCCACAACACCATTTAAAAAAAAAGATACTGCGAGGTGTGTTGAGGATCGACTTGACTGCTTGCTGTGTGAAAAGAAAGTGGCTTTCTTTTTCAGGAAACAATTTTACTTCCGTGAAAGCTGAAACAGGTTAGATCCAACGGTGTGAACCGTGGAATAACTCTACGATTCCCTTGTTTTAAGTTAAGATTTTAGAATGAATTTAATACATTTGAGATGCAACATAGGTTACTATGAAGAAAGGTAACAGCATATTTTCTTTATAATATATGCTGGAAGTTCAACAATATTATTTGAAATAAGAAGAAAACTCAATTCAATTATAAAATTACGTACAATTGTATTGTCAAAACCTGGCAATCGTAAAGGGTATTCATATTGCGAACTGCATATCAGGTCTCAACACTATATGGGCATACTGGGATCTTCCATATGACCGTCTATAGCAACCGTAACAGTACCTCGCGGAAATCAGTACGTAGTAAATTTATTATGTTAATATGGCTATGTAACCTACAAACGAGTTTCGGTTGCTACTGCCGTCCTTCCATGCTCGCTGTGTACAATGTATTGCGCTGTGTCTAAGGGCCGTGAGGACCCTTCTAGAGGGGCTTGAACAAGATGGCACCTGATTCTCTCCATCGTTCAACTCGTGTCCCTTCTGCAGAGCAACACCTAAATATATTCCATAATCCAGTTTCGGAAGGGTGGGCGGCGGAGGAGGTGGACGCCTAGTTCCTGTAATTACAGAGTTCGCACGTCGTAACTCAGCGCGCTGCTAGCGAGAATGGCACCTGGACCGTGTCAATCAACAGCGCCATTGGAATAATACCCTATTCAGGGTATTCGCCTATCTCCATACGCGGTGTTGAACTGAGTGGAATTACTTTCGAATTCGTATATAAATTGTGAAATAATCTTTGAAGTTTATGAAACAACAACGACTCATGTATAACGTCACATAAGTAAGGCAGCCTTATATGGTCATATATTATGAAGAAAGTCGTAGAAACTTTAGTCGTACAAGACCGGTTGTGAACTAATGTTTATTGGCACTCGGATACGTCATATTTTATCATTAGCCAGTTCAACAATTACAGCGAAAAATAAGGGCAAAAAACTTTGCTGGATTTTTTAACGTCTTCTTATCCTATGTTAGTTTACACACGTTTTGCCATTGCTTGCAGATAAGCGTGTTATTGGTTCTAAATTTTTCAGTTAATTTTTTTTTTATATCTTTTTCGTTTTTGTTTGCGCATCTTTTGATACCATTTTAATTTCTCCATCTTAATGATTGAGGACGCTAGCCCCCGGTCGCAATTTTCTTGCAAACGGGGATCGAAACTGAAGCGATCGAAAAACCATTTTCAATGCTAAAATATATTTCATAACCAATTATAGTAACTTTCAAAGCAATCAAATGTTTCTTGGCAAATTAGCAGGAAAATATTTCTAGAGTTAGAGAAGACCAAGACTTCACACCTCAGGGTATGCAACTTCTTCTTTCTTATTCGAGAAATAATTATACATTTTTGTTAAAATTGCGCATAACTCCTTGGATCGAAACCCATGCATAACTGTAGATCTTCCCTACTTAACTGATCGCACAGCTTAGAGCGCCTGGGTAGCTACCATCGCATGGATCGCTCTTGCAATGTATCCGTGCTAAAAAAAGGGAAGGTCGTGCCATTGGCACTTAATTTTCACTGGAATGCAGTCCGGTTTCATATTCTTTATGAAAAACATAACACGGTAATGCCCATAACTTTGAGGTATTTTAGCTACATAAAAAAATGCGGGCGTGATCACCGTAGAAAGATAGCAGTAGACGTTAGTAAGATCTGTGATCACCCTTTCGCCATACCTGCACCCTGCGCCACTCGAGCCGCAGTTAAGTGGCCGTAAAACACGTATCCACAGGAGCCGATAAGTGGTGACCAACTCCTTCAAGTAGACCATATGAAGGGTAATGGTGGCGGCCATAACCGTTTACGACGTTGACGTCGCGTCGGTAACGCGTGTGCCGTGCAATATTCTATGTTCGTTGAAGCGGGGGCTGCACGAGCCAAGGTTCCGTACTCAAGTTGACAAGGGTTTTAAAGATGTCTTGTTTATGTATTAAACTACTTTTACAAAAAAATAATATCATTGCAATATAACTGTCGCTATTTAACCTATTCTTGATTGACTTTCTTGTTATTTTGTACATACGTCGATATTGCCGTGAGGCAGCCTTGACATCCACGGTTTGGGAGCGGTACACACGTGGACACGTCCCAAGGCTTCCTCGCGGTGTTTTCCTTATCCGAAAAACCAATGTGTCGCTCTGAATCAAACCTGAATCATCTAGTGTCCAGACTTGCGCATGCTTTTCAAGTAGTTGCTTATAGAGCCTGCTTAGTACCAACAATTAAAAATACAATATAGAAATAAAAATCAAATGTGTTTTAATGTTCAATATTTGCAGTCACTGTGTGCAATGTAGGTGAAGCGTTAAATCAATATATTTTAACAATGTGTTAGGAGGAATTATTCAGTATTCAGTATTCAGTATCTTTTATTGACAAAAAGATTAAAGTAAACATGACAACATATAGGTTTAGGAAAAGATAACATCAATGCAATTATTATCTAAAGTTCGCATAGTTGTCGGTTGTGATAGTGCTGCCGGACTAGGCTCTGCCCGTATCCCGGCTAGTTGAGTCATTCAGGGACAGTGTGTGTATTATGTCATCTTGTGCTGTGTGAACTATCTCTTCTACTTCAAACGTAATTATAAAAAGGTAGGTAAGACTGTTGAAAAACAAAACAAAAAATATAGAATAGAAATATATAATACAAAAAAAAAGAGAAACAATACTTAGATAATATGAGTATATAACTATATAAGTAGACATGCTGAACCAGATCATAAATATAATACAGCATTTAAGACTTTAAAGGTAAGTATGTTATTTAATGCGTTAAATAAAATATTTATAAAGACAGAATTAATCCAAGCTACATCATTTGTGGGTGCTTCCATAAAAACAAAAACAGGAAAAAAATTATTAAATTATGGGAGGACGGACTGTACGAGATTTCCAAATTATGGGTATGCAGAAGGTGGCAAAATTGGTAGATACTGTACCCGCGAATGCTATGTTTTCCCGGTCCAATCTTGCAGTATATTCATAAAGTCATTATTTTTACAGATTTCTTCAATTAATGCGTGTCCTTGATTTCTGCTGTCGATTCTACACACATATCACATTTGTGTAAAATTATATTTAGTAATTGTAATATATTTTGAAACAATTAGCGTTTTTTTTTTTATTTAACGAAACTCTCGAACATTCTTAGTTCACAGTTGACTTCCAAGTAGATCGATGCCAGTAGGAGCCACTTTGTCCTGAGATAAGGCAGTTAAGTGAAATATCTATTGTTATCTGAGATGAAGCCATCTCCACTAGGAGCGGGCGTTTATGACCGCAGCCGGCGACCCATCCCCTCAGCGTCGTCGTAGACAATATTATTACCAATAACAATGTGAAAGTACCTCACAGGTAAAACTCTGAACGGTTTTCCTAGAGTGTTTGCATTATCTCATAACGTAAACTCTCATTATAACCTAATTTAGCACTACATACACAAAAGAAGGACAAGCGAACTGGCATTTTTTTATTAAATGATTTGGCTAAAATCCCATGGGATTCGCTATTATAATCAGTCATCTCATTATTATAAAATATTAGGTGCTTACATGTGAAATTGGCATTTTGTCGAACTGATCACTTTGATCCCAAATATCTGGCGTTTTCCAGGTATTTCCGGGAAATCCAAATTCAAATATATTTCAAGTTTAGGCTTGTGTATTTCGGTTTCGAATTTAGCGATTCATATGTTTTCGAGAAATTTATTTTTTATTTGATATCGTTCCGTTCACAATATTGAAGGGAAATTGATTGAAAATCTTGAAATATCTTATTTTTACGAATATGAGTTTTACCGTGGCACCAGTGCTGTATGAGGAGGCTACTGTAAAACAAAACAAGGTACGTTTTTGGTTCCAACGTTTTCGATCTCTCTTGTTTTTTGGTGTGAGGTACCAAACCAGGTGGGATTGATTCATAGTAGGAAAGGAACCACGGATTTACATCAAATCTAACCCACGAACGAATAATCCCTTAATCTCATCTTACGACATGCACGGGAATCAATTCTGTGGGACCGAAACCCATTTTTATGACAAGGGAGAACCTTTTGGTGGTGCTAATATTCTGTGTTCGAAACGAATTCCCGCCCAAAATCATTAGTTAGTAAAAACGTTAATATCCTCGTAATAGTTGCACTTGTGTCGGAAAGCGGGCATTTGCAGCGATAAACGATTACAAGTCGTAATTTCGCCTGGATGACGGCTACATACACTTTCCGCGAATATCGCCATGTCGGTAGACCTGAATTGCCTATTAACATTAATACAAAGTATAACATTTTATCAGCACCATAATAACGGAATGGGCTAATGATGAGAACTTAATTGTTCCAATAAGAGCCTTCCTCTATTATATCAGGAGAGCTCGTAAAGTTACCTTAGTTCACTGAAAACGGTGATTATTCTAATTACATATAATGTAAAGAAGGCACCTTTTTTATGTTAGTTAGTTATTAGTTACCTCAAACGTATTATCAAGAACGTTAAAAAAGTTATGGACTTGATACATGCGTACCGAGCGATTTCCTAAAGAGGCAAACTACTTTTTTCGGATGTTTATCCAATGGGACGTGACGTAACTACGATATTAATTTTGTGAACTCTGACATTTTTAGCCTTCTAGAACAGATTAACAATCCCGTAGACTATATAGATAATAAAAAAAAACTACCTATCTCTCCTTTTTTACAGTTGCGTTACTTAGAATTCGTTTTTTTTATGAATGAAGTAAGTTGGCCATTTATTATTTTATTTTCCCATAATTAGAAATTGTTCACCTATTGTCCTTTAATCACGGTATGTATGCTTCCTTATTTGATTAAGGTTCACACGCTTAAATCCAGAGACGAGACAGGATTGAGAGAAACATATAAAGTTATCACAACGTATCTTCGGTGATCTATATATGAAACCATTGACTTACATATTACTACGTACCTCATACATATATATTACCTTTTACATATCACTGAATGAAACAACTAAAAAAAACTTCATGACACACAAAAATAGTTGTGCAAAAAATCAAATAAAAATAAAAGTGCAAAAAGTATAGATCACAGCTATAAAAAAGACGTTGCCCATGAAGTTAACAACACTCTCCGGTTATAATTTAATTAAAAAATTCGCGGAAAATAAGCGTGCATGGCGCGTCGGGCGCGGCGGCGGCTGTGAGACGGGTCGGGAGCGCGGGTAACGGGGGAGGGCAGAGTGCAATTTGGAAGATTGCGCGTCGTCAGGCGGGAGCCTAATTCACTTAATAATATTTTGCCTCCTATATGAGGTATGTAGCTATCGGTTATCCGGATAAGAATCATCCGTATATGCGGATCTCTTCATAAACTTGTGACTTTCCACAGGTAGGGATTGATAATAGAATAAGTAATTATTTTTGTATGTAACTTGACATAAATGTCTTATACCACACCCACCGACATAATATTAGCCAAACACACCGCATTAGCATACGGAGAATTTTGTATGGCTGCTTCGACCATATTTTATCAAATGCGATTATACCAACCC
The DNA here is from genome assembly GCA_946894095.1 of Incurvaria masculella. Classification (NCBI taxonomy): domain Eukaryota; kingdom Metazoa; phylum Arthropoda; class Insecta; order Lepidoptera; family Incurvariidae; genus Incurvaria; species Incurvaria masculella. The sequence goes on along the minus strand of OX335645.2, from coordinate 24,038,400 downwards.
GGGAGTGTTTATTCCTGCCGCCTAGTAGGAGAAATAGAAATAGAAATAGAAGCATTTTATTCCCATAAACTTTTTACTATATTATTATGATTAGGCTAGATCAATGTGTATGTAAAACTGTAGGGGAAAGGTATTGTTGCTCAGCGTTTATGCCCGCGTATACTTCAGCAAGTTTGCTGAAGTAGACTTGTGCCGCTGGTTTACCGCCACCACCGGACCTAAAGGTATTGTGATTAATTTATAACAGAAACAATAACTCAGCATAAATGAACAACAGAATTAACGGCCAATGATATACATATAAATAGGTGAGTACGTACTATTTTTCTTCTTTCGAGAAGGAGACCTACACTTTTCCTAAACATGGAACAGCTCGCATTCGTGATTAAATGCACTTATTCAACTCAGAAAGAGAAAGAAAGTGGTGCATGTAAGATCAGTATTCGCGCAGCAATTAGTCGCACAAAATATATAAAATATTTAGAAGGATATACACATAGATAACATGATAAAATATATTTTAAGTATCTACAATCTCTTATTTCTGTCGCATCCGTTTGGTTGAGTGTTGATTTCCACACGACATCGGATAATCGGGGTTACTGCAACTAAATTTTTAAATTTGCCGGTAACGTAATAACTATAATGCACGCAGTTTTGATTAATTTTTGCCAAAACCAATACTTATGGGTTATCAAAGGGTAGCATATTGGCACGTCCTACCTTCGAGTCGGTATGTAGGAGTAATTCGGCTGAAATAATGATTACGAACGGCAATTAGCAAGATGGCGGCAGGTGGGGGAGGCCCTCCTCTTCCCTGTTATCTGTAATTGGAGCTGTCATAATGACAGGCATTACCTGCATCGGAGTGCCAAATGTTACGTAATGATTATTTTTAATTTGAAAACTTCATTCGAGTGTCAAGTATAGTCCTCCGGTATATGTAACCTCGCAGATAGTGTGTAAAAGGTGATTAATTAAATTTTCTGATGTTAAATTAAGTTTCACAAGTAAAATAAATACTTCCTGGAGAGTACTTAGGTAAAGCATAGAGCACCCAAGTGAATGTGATATAATCCAATATTTTGATTACAATATTTTTATGTGTATGTGTCAAAGATTTAAATCGATCTAGATCTCTGGTATATGTTCACATTGCTATTTCGATTTTAAGATTATACATATCTTTTTTCAATTGGCTATTCAAATTATTCAAACGTTTTAAAATATTTTCTGTGTTTTTTTAGACCCGACATGTCCACGAAATACCACGCTATTTGATAATTGCAATATGGTAATTTTTTTTATTAATATTTTACCGATAATGTGCCACAATTGGTAATGCGGACTTACGCAACGGATTTTGATGCGGCTTTTTTAATAGATAGAGGGATTGAAGAGGAATGTTTATATGTATCATAACATCCATTAAATAGTGGAGAAATACTGTTTTTTTTGAGGTTTCTATGTGATGTCGTAAATAAACATTTTTTTTCCGCTTACATTGCAAACGCAGGCTGAAACCTAAGAGATTTTCTTATTCATTGGTAGGATATTGATGCAATTTGGTAGATGGATACATTGTCCTGGACCAGCCTTTTGGACCAGCTCTTTGGGCAACTTTTTATCCATGAAATAATTCATCCCGACATTAACCCGAGCGGAGACGGGTACCGCAGCTAGTGTTACACATTTGTATATGTTATTATATTGTACAGGTGATTTTTTCAAGTGGGCATTAAGAGCCAAATCCGAAACTATAACAAAATGGCGAAAAAAGTCAAAGGAGTCATGAGGATTAGATTCCTTTTTCATCTAAGTCATGAGGCCGATTTTGATGAAAATTATTAGATTTTTGGAAAAATCGTTTTCCTAGCAGGGAATCCCATGTTTGTCCCATTTAACTAAAAAAATATAGGTGATCCAGTGAACTTTCCAAATAAAAACCGACCTGAGGACGGTCAACCATTAGAAATAATCTTATACCTGATCACTTACACTGCACATTGAGTAGAGATTAGACGTGGTAGCGACTAAGGTAATAGTTTGAGATACATTGCCTGCAGTAAGTGAGTGGCAGAGAGCTGGCTTCGCTTAAAAGGCAAAACCATTACTTGCCTTCTGTCCTGCGCGACCGACGGCGGAGGCCGATCCGCGTAATTACACTAGGGACAGACCTGCTTCACTCATATCGATGCAACTAAATGGCTAGATGACTTGCCTTTCATGCGAGAGGTCTGGGTTCAAAAGCTCGCCCCGATTATGCACCACTTTCTTTCTCTTTCTGAGTTGGATAAGTGTTGCGTTACCAATGCGAGCTGTTCCATGGTTCGGAACCCATGTAAAAATGTAGGTTTCCTTTGTCTTATAGGGTCAAGCCCGGCCGTGTTGGTATCACCGCATTGGATGAAACTATGATAGTAGCAGCAATTAAACAATGTCCGTGTTTTCCATCCAGTTCAATGTAGCCGTGCTCATAAAGGAAAAATCCTAGTATGCACCTAATTCCTTCCAGAATGTGGTGTATTGGGCTAATATCATTACCTATTAACCTATTAGCCGTCTACGTCAGGTTCCATAAAAAACCAATTAGCCTCAATGGCCCAGTGGCGCGACACTTGGGCGATCGCTCTCCGAAGTTAAGCAACGCTGGGTCCGGTCTGGTCTTGGATGGGTGATCATTCGACCCTTGAGAGAGGCTGGCCGTGGTTCGGATTCCACGTTAAACTGTAGGTCCCCTTCCTTACTTACTAGGTGGTAGGGTTTATCCCGCCCGGGTTGGTACCATCGCATTGGATGAACGATGGTCGAAGCGGCAATGAAAATTGTCCGTGTTTTCCATCCAGTTCAATGTTGCCGTGCAATATAAGGAAGGTCCTGGCATGGCACCTAGTTCCCATTTGGTGTGTTGGGCTAATACCATGACAGAAGGTGTGGTATTAGCCATCCATGTCCAGTCACATATTTTTTTTAAAAAAAAACCAGGTTCAGGTCTATTTATTTAACTACTATTAAGGACATCAACACGATGTCCATACTCCTCCACTTTTCACTCTCCCTTTTAACCCCCTACACATACACACCCTCTCCTTCCCTCTCACGCCCCCTCACACACATCATCTCTCATATTATCACTCTCATCACCTTATTTGTACCTCATATATGTACATGCCACCGCTTCATACTGATTGAGGATCAGGGCTACTTCTTTTGGTGTTTAACTTTTCCTCTACATTTATTCTTTATTGGATGATGTATAAAAAATACAATATTCCAATATGCGGCCAATAGCAGTATGAAGCAACAATATGTACATGTAATATGTGCATTGGTGACATTGTACCATTATGTTCTTGTTGTATGCTGCACTAAAATGTATATGCAATGAAATGTTTTGATTTAATTTGATTTGATATGCAAGTTGAAGACCAACTAATCCTCGCTGTTTCTCTAGTAGAGGCACGTCCCTAGTACGTAATGATTGAGAAGCGACGTTGGCTTCGTAATTTTATTATGCAAATGGCGCATTAAAGTGTTGCTGGACATAATCGCTCCAATTACGATTAGCGAGCGGGGAGCGAGTGCTGGGTCCAGCGAGCGCCTTCACGGCCGCGTACCGCACTCCGGGGTGCTCCGGGACAACACGGACTGAGGGCATCCCTTCGGCATCGCCGCATTGAATAAGGAAGGACGGGAGTGCAGATCTTAACTTATCCGTGTAGGGATCGTGTAGCCACGTTTTAGTGATAGCACACCATCGAATTTCCGCAGCACTAATTGGTGGTGGTAATTGGCATCAGTGCAGAGTTCAAATTACGATTTAAAAATCACTTAAGAATGGCCCGTAAGCTACGGCCACCATACAAACGTAGTTCAATAATCATTTGGAAACCAGTATTCCAATTTAATTGATATTTTATATCTAATATCTGAGAAAAGCTCAGCGAAATAACGATAAGTGATTTGTAACTCGTAATAGGTTCTCAGTTTTTACGTTTTGTTGGAACTCGAGAACATCATATGTGAATGAATTCGTAAGCGAATTGACTGACCGACGCTACCGTCAGTGTATAATCATTAAAACGCCGCTATGCTGCGTCTATATTAATTAGTATCGGTCGCACCTACAAAACTTCTTTGTTTCATTAATGATTGTATTTTCGTAGTTCGTAATCGAACCGAGGCCGCCGTATTTGCAGCATCGCCGCTGCGCCATTGTGCTCAGCGGAGTAATCTGCCGGAGCATCGTAATCGTGCAAGGATAATTTGTCCGTGGGATGATGCGGAGTTCCACGGGAGTGGGACGCTGCACCACGAGGACTAGGCGACGGATTTATCTAAAGAGCTGAGGTTCTATCCTCGCAGCCGTTTCACATACATAACTTATCCACCTGTCTAGCATTTGTTGCTTACCAATTTTGAGAGAAAGGGAGTGAACTGAAATATAATTGTATGTGTTCAATATAAGTAAATGTGGTATGGCACCTAGTTCCCATGTGGTGATAGGATTTTGAGCAGCTAGAAGCCATATTATAACGTATGTTAAAAAAACTGTGACGAGCACTTAGCGCGGACTGATGGACGTACTACAAGGGGTAGATAGGTACCGAACTCACTAACCTGTAGGTGCGATGTCCCGTATTCCACACCAGCGTCCGAGCCTGCAGAGGGTTGCTCCAGAGCTGTTCTCACACTCTTAAACAGCAGAGATCTCACTAGCACGGTCACACAATAATACACTCAATGTTCACAAATAGTCGTTCCAAAAGAATTTCTAAAATAGTTCGTCTATTTCTTGCACTTCATTCGTCCCCCGCGCTCCTCCGCCGGTGCGTAAGTACGTTCAATCTACCCGCAACCAGCGAGCTCGTAGGAAATCGGTTAGGTATTTTGGCGGGAATGGGGGATGCGCTAAGTACTTCGTTACAATGGGTTCGATCCCGGTCTCGTTTATGGATTACTTTCTTTCTCTTTCTGAGTTGTATACCGTCACGAATCCGATCTCTTTCATGCTTCGAAACCGATGTCAAACTATAGGACCCTTTCTCTACTAGTTTGTAGGGTTAAACCCGCCCTGGTCGGTATTGTTTATCTTTGTTCTTGTTTGTTGTTATTTATTGTTTTTTATTTATTGTAGGTAGTACAGTATACTGCACTCGGATGTATCATATTTCATCATTAGATTTGATGAACTCTAATGATGAAATATGATCGTTGAACTGGCAAGAAACATCGCTGGATTTTACAATGTCCACTTAGTCTAAGTTTACAAAAGTGTCTGCTAATACTCGAGTCATACGAGTCGTAGCTTGTTTGCGTATATATTACTTGAATTCCTTTTAACATTAACAGAAAATATTTACCATCGATAAAAGGAAAAACACACTAAATTAATCAGAATTTAAAATCAACAATTCATGCCGTATCCAACAGTTAACATGTTGCCAATTGGAGTTAGCACAAAGATTGCATAAAAATATGGCCGAAGCGGTAATGACAAATTGTGAAGGTCCTAGCATGATGCCTAATTTCTTAGATAATGGATGTAGTTAAAGTCATCCATACGTGTCCAGTTACATACAACAAGGGAAACGTTCTTTTTAATGCCTTTGCAATCATATTTTTTATGTAATTAAACTGCGTGACTTATTAACTCGTTTTATGACAGTAGCCCAAAAAATCACATGGGAACTAGACGCCACCAACATGGCCGTTTCTTTAATGAGTAGGTACTCATTAGTAAACAAGGAAGATTACTGACATTTTTACGTAGAATCCGAACCAAGAACGACAAACTTCCTAGTCGCCTCTTACGACTTACACGGGAAGAAATACAGTTATACCACTTTTTCTTTCAAGTGCCGGAATCCATGCCAAAATATGTGGAATAAATAGCCGCATATTTTTAATTAAGTTGACTTAGACGCTTGATTCTCTCACAGCTATAAAGATACCATATACCTCAGAATGTATATTAATTTTAACATTCACAACCACGCGTTCCTGAGAAATAGGGCCTTGCGAGACAGACAGACGGGCGGACGATGAAGTGAACTTATTAGGGTTCCATTTTCTGGGGAACGGAACCCTAAACATTAATCCATGTGTGTGCAGCTACCAACGAGAAGAGGTTTTTTCTCGTTGGCAGCTACACTCGAAAACCTTAATAAGCATCATGCATCTCTGACTTTTCCATCAAACATCTGCAATTGAATAGCTGATGCGGAAGTCCTTTATATGAGCCAAATTAAATATTAACCACACAATACCACACTTAAACGTTGTATTGTGCAGGTGCGGGCGATTACAGAAGACGTAACGTCACGAAACTCGCCCATTACCCGCGGCTAATATCTCTATTAGAGCACATTTGGGATGCCGCTTCATCTCAACCGCTAAATTAGCAGAAGCGACAGGAAGAGACCACCGCGCCTTCGCCTGCCCCTTCTAATCGAAGTGCGCACACGCAACACCAAACGAAAGTTCGATGATGCGTTTGCGCCGTCTTTCTGGAACGGCTCGGACTGAATCAGAGAGCTAGTCCCAGTTGTCACCTAAACAGGCGTTTACGGAACTTCGAAGTTCCGTAAACAAGTCAAACTTCATACAATTTTTTGTTAGATATTCTGTGGTTTTACTTCTTCAAGCTGTCAAAGTCAAACGCGGACTTCCGATTTGTATGAAAACGCGGAGTCGGCGTAAACGACAACGTCAACGTATTTACGGCAACGTTGAGTAAGCTTTATTCTTAAATTTTAAGAAAAAAAAACCGACTTCAAAGAAAATGTATTCTAAAACCAATTAACATGCACTAAAAAGTAAAAAATAATTTCCATTTTTGTAGTTACGATTATTATATTTTTTTGAGTCGGCGTCAGCCGGGCACGCGCTACGCCCCAGTCAAGAGAACCTTGGCTACCTTGGCTGACACCGACCCAAAAAATGCCAATAATCGTAGCTATAAAAATGGCAAATATTTTTTTTACATTTTAGTGCATGTTAATTGGTTTTAGAATACTTTTTCTTGGAAGTCGGTTTTTTTTCTTAAAATTTTCTTTATATGTTTATTTTTAGTGAATCTGAAGCACTAACTAATTTGTACGCGTCCTTCCAATAAAAAAAGAATCATCGAAATGGGTTGACGTGATATTGAGTTTTTCGTCCATTTGTCGTGCAAATCTAAGACTTATACACTTACTTAATCGGCGAATACCGCCACCGAAAACAGTGACTAAAATTGTGAAAAGAGCTAAGGGGAATCTAACACCGAGGGAATTCTAACACCGTTTAGTTCACCGGTCATTCCCGGATCTGCCAGCCCGAACACAGTCGTTGCCCCGAAATTATAGTGCAGGGGCGGATGACATTAGTTGCATGCGAAGTTATTGAGTTATTTGTTAACTAAATTAGGGGGATGAGGATTATCCACCGGCTTCATTGAGTCGGTACGTCCGGTCCACCGCAGGCTTTGATGAACTTTTTATTTGAACACGTTGATATCTCTAAGTATATTTATGCCGAGTGAATTTGCCTGCATGGCCACATCCGAAACTATCAGAAATACCCAAAGAGTTAGGAGAAGTCGCTGCGCTCCTAGAGAAATACCAGAAAACTCTGAAAGGTGTCAAGGGACCGATTTAGACGAAAATGTAAACTGTATTATTTATGTAAATATACTTTTTCGTACTAAGCAGGTACGTCGCTTATTCCAAGGAATGTGACATGTATGCATGTATAATCGACCGTGAAGCAAGGAGACATTAATTGAAGAAAGAGCCCAGTAAAAAGAACTACTTTACGAATATACTGCAAGGCTGGACCCGAACCAGCAAAACATACCATTCGCGGGTATTGTGTCTACCAATTTCGCCACCGGCTGTATACCCATAATTTGGAATTCTCCTACAGTCCCTCTTCCCGTAATAAATGCCTCCTACTAACACAGTGTTTAAGATTATACCTACATTCATTGATTTAACGCTTCATCTGCGTTGCGGACATTGACTGCAAAGATTGAACAATCAAACATATTGCCGTCATCACCAAAATAGTATTTGGCATCAGACGCTAGAGCCAATCCTAGGTTGAGTTAAGTAAATAATATAAGTATAAAGTAGTTATTTTTACTGGGCTCTTTCTTCAATTAATGTCCTTGCTTCACGGTCGATTATACATACATACATGTCACATTCCTTGTATTATTTATTATTATTTATTTATATTTTCTAACCGAAAATTAAAATTTCAGCGATTTTTTTTTGTAACTGGACATGGATGGCTAATACCAAACTTACCATCAGCCACTAATGTGCCTAACACACCACATGGGAACTGGATGGAAAACACGGACAATTTTCATTGCCGCTTCGACCATCGTTCATTCAATACGATGGTACCAACCCGGACGAGATTAACCCTACTAGTAATAGACTACTAGATTAACTGTTTTACGTGGAATCCGAACCGCGGCCAGCCTCACCGGTTAAAAAATGGCCACCCATCCAGAACCCAACCGGGCTCAGAGGTGCTTCCTTACTCTAGCATTTCCACTTTATGGACAGGTTTCAAAAGTACAATGAGTGCTTATACATTTTACCATTCAGGGCCAAACAGATTGAAGAGAGAGGCCTCTTAGCTTAACCCAATTCAATGGTTCGAAATCCATGTAAAACTGTAGGTCCCTTTCCCCTACTCAGCGGTAGGGTAAAACCCGCACGATTGAATGAAAAGCGGCAGCGAAAAATTGCCCCTGTTTTCCATCCAGTTCATGTTGTCGTGTTCTTAAAGCGAAGGTCTTGCCATGGCACCTAGTTCTGATTCTGCAAAGGTAGGTGGCAAAAATGGTGGCATTACGAGACTGAGGCTAGGCAAATAAGTTTCACTTTGGAGGGGATGTGGATGTCCCATGATGATGGGATTAATTGATGACAATCATTGGGTTTATATGTACTACGTGGTAACAGTGTACATATTACAAAATAACATACTTAATAATTGTACATATTAACTCATTGAAGATAAATCGATGTTTTTATAGCATTCTATTTGTAAAATATGCACGCAAAATGTAACTACCAAGGGACTTACAATACAAAACGCGATTTAGTATGGAAATAATCTGCATTGTAAACATTTACAATTACAAAAATTGTATGTTCAGTCAAGTCAGGCCACTGAATTGTAGATTGGTAGAATCAAAGTCAATGGTTTCAGCAAATATTCAGGTCTAGGCGAACCTAGCGAGCAGCACGAGAGACGGTTCGTAAGCGGCAAACTGGCCACCGGCCATCTTATGATCGTTGCAGCTCCCACTGTGTAACAATTGACCAAGCTCAGTCGACTTCACATTAACTTGGGTTCCAAAGAAAATTACTACTGTTTGTAATTATACAAAATATTATGTGTATCTCATGACTCATTATCAAATTCCGTGCAAATGTGGTGCAGAGTTAGCCAAATTTCTGACTTATCGACAATGAAAATGTATTTACATGCCTAGCCAAGTCTGCTCTATTTTTTTTTCGATATGATAATGAAACAGATCTTCATAATGAAACAGACTTTTGGGTAGTGTTATTGTTTGATTCATAATTCCACACTTAAAAGCACTGTTTTAACCACAGAACAATTAGGAGGTAAGAATTGTGAAGTGGGCGGAACTCGCGCGCCGGTCTTTAGCGGGGACCCGCGCACTTCATACGCGCATGATTCACTCCTCTGCGGCGTTCCTGTGCATTAACTTATCCGTGATACAATTTAAAATTGAAAAGGAGTAATGCCGTACTGTGCCATAATAACGTGCAAACACGACAGCCGGGTGCACAACCTTCATAATGGCGGAGTTTCATATCACCGGTAAGTTTCATTTACATTTATAGCAATAAAACTTACGACAAAAACATTACGAAACAATATGGCGTCGCGGCGTCGCGCGTCGCGTCATTTTGCTCGCCGGGTCATGTCTCCCTACTTTGTTAGTGACTGCGTGCGTGTGAGGCACTCGGCCGTGTTCGAAAGTGACGTAACATTTGATTGCAAACAGTATTGGAATTCCAACATAGATCCATTACGTTAAGGTTCATATTAACTAAACAAATGTGGATTTGTTGTTTGGTTATTAATTAAGAAGGGATAGCCAATTGCGACGGTTATACATTCGCGGAGCAAAAAGGTCTTAAGTAAAACGGTAACAGCGGTCCTGGAACAAATTTACAAACGTTTCACTTCCTGCCTCCTCAATATTCTGTGGTTTTAACACATACAGAGACAACTGACGGATATCAAAATAGTTTTATACAAGATGTACTGAAGTTACAAAAAAAATTCTAAATCGCAATGTAGCTTCATAATAAGTTTAACTTTGAAATATTGTGGAAAAGTTAAGAAATTTGATCGACAAAGAATCAGTGGGTCACTCCTTATTTGCCATAAAAAAGGGTTTTTATTTCCGTTCACTTAAGAATTTATAAATTCACAGGTCACCATACTTTGTTTAAGGAAAACTAGAGAAATCATTAAGATTTCACAAAAAAATTACATTCCATGAGTGCGACTGCTGTCCTCTTAACGGTTTGAGAAGTTGTTTCATCAGGCAGATGTGTTCCATCTCTCTCTAACTACCGGTAATGGTACTTAAGTTGACGCCTCACTCCTACACTCCGTTCATCTTATAAGCACAGCACGGTATGATAGGTCAACGGTTTGCATACTTGCAAACATAAACTTTTTTTTTTATGCGACCTGACATGGATGGCTAATACCACACAACTACCGTTATGATATTTGCCCAACACACCACATTCCCGAAGGAATTAGGTGCCATGGCAGGACCTTCTCTTTATGAGCACGGCTACATTGAACTGGATATCAATTTTTCATTGCCGCTTCGACCATCTTTTCATCCAATGCGATGGTACTAACCCGGGCGGGCTTGAACCCTCCCACCAAGTAGGGGAAGGGGACCTTCAGTTTTACATGGGTTCCGAACCATGGAGCAGCTCGCATTCGTGACGAAATGCAGGTATCGAACTCGGAAAGAGAAAGACAGTGGTGCAAGTCGGAATTGAACCCAGGCCTCTGGTACGCTAGTCCAGTCCCCGCGCCACTAGGCTACGAGCCGAACTGTCAATTTGTCTATGCTTGGGTGGAACATTCTAGAAAAAAGTGGCAATGCTTGTAAGAAACCAAGTCGCGTGTTCTTTGCAGTAGGTGAAGCCCTAGTGTTAATAGGCACTAGTAGGCGCTCCATCGCCGCCAGCTGTCACCACGCCGCCACGTGGGGCCTCCTTTCGTGGACTGCGCTGCCTAGTTAAGTCTAGGGTAGGTAGGACTCGACAGCACACAAAGAGATGCGAGCGAATCACATATGTCCCACCGAGGGACCCGAGCGCAGCCTCCTCAGCAGATGTCCTCAGAAGGACGCAGCGCAGGAACTTTCCATTGATACCAGTTTTTTTTATTATTACTAAACAGGATCAATGCAATTTGGATAATATTTTCTGTGTAAAATCTTCCATTATCAAAAGGAGTCGAAAGGACTCGATGTTAAAGAAATTCTTAGGATTTCTTACCAACTCGAATCTTTAAAAATCTCTTTAGTTATCTAAGGACCTATTGTTCAATCCGCAGATAGTACTTGTCAGACTGATAGTACAAAAGACGCATAGTCATTGCCGGAGGATTATATATTCTATCTCAATTATCTGACTATAATTTTACTAATAATCATATGGACTTATTATATAGGTTGGATAAGCAGAAGCGTAAATAAATCCATCGAATAGTTATCTGGCTGTTTATCAGACTATTGAAATATCAGCCCTACATCCGTTGTGCAATTTATTTTAAGGGCCATTGGACAATCACAGATTTTCTCCGTAATAAAACGCACGCATCAAAAAGTGTTCCCTTTATTCTGCAACGGTTACATACGGTGAGCCCTAGTTGTTCTGCTTCGCCTCCTTGGCGTTCTGCAGCGCCTGCGTGAGGTAAAGCTTGGCGAGGCTCTGCGAGCAGAACTGCGAGATGTGCTGGCTGTAGGTGTTGATCTGCCCGGCCACGATCATGGGGTTCAGCCGCAGCGGCACCGGGTGCGGCTTGAACAGCTTGCCGAGGTCCTCGTCGGGCAGCGGCGGCTCGTCCTTGGCCGCGCGCGCCGCGTTCTCCTGAAGGGGCGAACAAACATTCAATCAGCGGTCCAGTGACACTGCAGATGTGGAGAATTTATTTTCTGACTTAGGCCGATTTTTCAATGGTCAGATAGCACCAATTTACGTTTGTCAAAAGACATAATGTCATTACCAGATGATTATACCTCCTACCACTATTATCTTACTGTAATTTTACTATTAAAAATATAGATTTACGACAACAGACGGATAAGCAACAGCGTAAATAAATCCGTCGAATAGATATCTGACTGATGATCAGACTATTGAAAAAAAATAATTTTAAACACTTTAAAACAGTTTACTATATGGCACCATTATCTCAAAAGTTGGTAAATGTTTTTTTTTTTCGGAAAGTGGGTTCTTATTTTCGCTAAGAGACCAAGAATGCTCAGAAATACCTAATTCACTCTTAAATCCACGCTCCCCAGCTGTAAATTACGCTTTTATTTGACTTCTAGGGTAGAGGAGCGAGACACAGTTCTATACCCTGGTGGAGCAACCCTACAGACCCTACTAGGGGCTCAGAGACTCCAAGCCATCGGTGAGTTTCGGGCATCCACCAAGATAGCTTGGTGCTGCATTAAATCCAAGGAAGCCTCAAAGTACTGGGGACTGCCATCCCATGTGTGGCTACAGTTTCCATCACAGGCTTTTTATATGTGATTTGTACAGAAGAAGTTGTTGCGTCAGTGAGAGAAAACGTCTGCTAGATCCCCGGTTTGTGACTCAATGTATGCCATGGTTTCAATAGCCAAAGCCCGCATCTTTGGATATAGGTGTACATAGACACAACCTTGAAAGCTTACTAGGAATGGAAAGGTATCTACTTTGGCAGAGAAAACACAGCATTAAATATTACGAACGTCTAAGGCAACAAGGTTCTCCTGGCCCCAGTTGGCTACTTTTTCGAGAACATTATCTGTAACCGAATTACTAATCACAGACATACTCCTCATTTTCCGTGCTGCAGGTTCGCAATAATATAATTTATCTTAGAATAATCTAGGTTTGAAATTTAAAAGATGTATAAATCTACAAATTAATGTTTCCGACTTTAAATTTGGCCTCCATTGAATAACTAACGAAATTTGTTCGGAAAAATCTAGCATTTCACTCTAGCCAGGCAGAGTGTGGATGCGTGTGTCAAATATTTACATACATGAAAGTTTATGTTGGTAGTTTAACTTGGGACCTTGTGATCAAAACTATTAAGCGAAATTGTTTAAATTTTTTCAACACGGTCCAAAATTTATCAAATCTGGTGATGAGCATCACACTGATAAAATATGAACAAACAAGAAACAATCAAAATATTACGATGCGATCATTAAATCGGCAACACAGTGATAATAGGCTTTTTGCATTCAATCTTTGCGCCGACTATGTTTACGGGCAACAAACCTGAGCGCGCTTGATCTGCCAGCGGTGCTTGTCCTGCTGCTGTCGCACCACCAGCTGCTGGTAGCGGTTGAACTTGATGGCCTCCTGGTTCAACTCGTCCACGCGCTCCATCAGGCTGCGCAGTTGCCCTGGACACATACACCTTCGTAAGTTTGGATAATAGGACTACAATACGAGAGACTTTTCAAATCCCATTTTACCCACTTTATATTTTTTTTCAGTATTTAATCTTTGTAACTTCTTGTTATTAAGCCAGTACTGCTAATTACCCAGCTTTCATACCCACTGAGTTTTTTTTTTTTTTATGTGACTGGACATGGATGGCTAATACCACAAGTTCTGTCATGGTATTAGCCTAATACACCACATGGGAACTAGGTGCCATGCCAGGACCTTCCTTATATTCCTTCCGAAATGTTACACAGATGACAAGAAAACACATTACACACTTAAAAAATATTACCTCATAATATATTCCAATACACAACTACAATACGAGAGACTTTTCAAATCCCATTTTTCTAACTTTTCATTTTTTTTTCTGTTTTAAAACTTTGTAACTTCTTGTTATTAAGCCAGTACTGCTAATTAACCAGCTTTCATACCCACTGAGTCTAAGCGAAATGTTACACAGATGACAAGAAAACACATTACACACTTAATGAAAAATACCACATAATATATTCTAATACACATTTTGAATGAACAGATTTCAGCCTAATGGTGCAGAAAAGACAAAGGTGATTGTATCTATGTTGTTGTGGTTTCTACAAACATTATCATTATTCCTTATTTTGACATAGTGGCGCCATCTAGCTTCGATTAAAGACCTGGGTAGCCAACATTTCGAAACCTCGGTGAAGTTACAGAGCTATCTAGTGAGTTTATTTTGAAACTCAGAAAATCATTTTCCAGACTGTTGATTTTTGGTAGAATTGCGGTTCATAACATAATTACTTGGTAGAAAGCGTTTGCCAAAAATTCTTATTAATAATTGACAGAATTGCTTAAGACTATATATGTATAAGAAAAATATTCTAAACACGCTGTGCAGGTTGTATTCTTCTTCTAGATTGATAACAATTTCATCATTGCTAGAATTTTAAAAAAATATTTTTTTAACACTAACAATGTATCTTTTGACCATCGTCCCTAAACTGTTTTCCCACGAGATCTTTGACTTCTCTCTTTGATCTTTACTTACAATAAATATAAGCATACAATGTTTGAAAGCAGCTCGTGTGAGGAATTTACAACAATAATACACACAATCATATTATGTACAAAAGGTAGGACTTAATGCTTCAAGCCATTTTCAACGAGTAGCTACAGTAAGTGCCAAAAAAACGATCAATGGATATATTAGAAATTTCCCACATTCCAAAAGGCACTGTGATTTCTTCTCTTCAGAGTAAACTATGTTTTTTATTAATCTGCATTAAGAATTAAGAAACTGAAACTGATATAGGAAACAAAATTACATCAAGAGTATTTCAAATGTTTGACAGATATATAAGCTTTGGATTATATTTATGTTTTAGTCCTGCCGCATGACATAATAGGTCTGCATGCTGGATGCAAGATACCTTCAAGCACGGAAGCGGTGCCGAGGTCCAGAAAGCGGCTGCCCTCCTCCTCGGGCACCATCTCCGCCAGCTCCGACATCATGATGTTGGTGAGCGGAGAGTTGCGCACCACGATGGGCACCTCCACGAACAGTGACTCGAAGCCCATCTTGAGATTGCGCAGCGCCTCCGGCGTGAAATCGCCCTCCTTGTACATTGTGATGGCCTGCGAAAGGACAATGGGATGAAATAAGTTTTATCGCATTTTTTTGGGGCATCCCCGGGCCATTTTCACTAAGACTCGACGTAGCATGCACCTTTGAAGGTAACAATAGAACATAAACCTTATTGACTATGCCGCATGGCTTAACCCGTATCAGACCTCTTCAACGCTCTCAGGGAAATATGTACGTTGGCATGCATATTTAAATCATATTTAAACTTGTTAGAGGGCCGCTGAAACCGCTGAAAACCGCTGAGGGCCGGGAGGACTGGGAGAAAAATTGGAGAGACGTATGTCCAGCAGCGGACAGAAACACGCTGACTGACTGAATGACTGAGAAAGAAAAAATACTATGCCAAAGATATTTGATTGAAACTATCATTTCGGTCATAAGGTGTCAAGAGAGGAATCAGGTGGCACAACTTCACATCATAATCATGATGAACTGTTTTCCACTCTGAGATGTTGCTAGGCAATTATTTGAGGAAGCACGATGCATGATTTGGATGTCTTCACTCTAGACCGAACCATTATCCCCCATTTCACATGGCGGTCATGTTTTCGTGAACCATTTCTAAGGTATTAAATCGATAGCCCACTAGTTCTAAATTCCATCAGTTTATTGAATTCAATCCCATACCTGAGGCGTGAGGCGGTAAGCCTTCAGTGTGAGGAAGCCGCGCGCAGACTTCTTGGTGTCGTAGATGACAACCACGCTCTCCTCAATAGAGGTCTGGTAGTGGTACTGAGACTCCAGCAGAGGCAGGCTCAGGAAGTTACCCACATCAGCGCTCTGGTACCTGTTTACAATGCCAGAACTCTAATGATAAATACATAAATTAACATGAAACATGAAGCTATTCCATGGTAATTTTTTACCCTTTTAAGCTTTTCTTAAGTGTTAACAGATGTATTCAGAGTGGATAGTCTAACTGGATTAAACAAGTTTTTGTATGGTTACTCCAGTGCTAACCTCGTACTAAGTTTTGACAGGTGCTCTCTGAATACGACTGTAAGAGTTTAATTATTTTCCTTTATATTATTAAATGATCTGAATTTAAAATTAAATTTCTTTCTGCCTGGACTTTTCCTCTAGCACTAGCCTAGTTTAATTGAGCAGGAGTTTACATATAACCTATAGCTGCACATGCATCTAAAGTTGGTTACAAGTAAATACTAAATTAAAATTTACTATGAAAATTCATAAAAGATTAGTTTCTTAACTGGGCGGCTCAACCGCCTCGCCTGAATTAAGACTTCAGGTGAGTGTTAAAGTTGGAACAATAAACAGTGTTTTTTACTTGCAGAACTCTTTAAATGTACTAATATTTTACTATAAAAAATCTACGCAGATAAAATATGAATATGGAAAGATTATTTTTTTTCTACATAACTGGACATGGATGGCTAAATCTACACCTACTGTCATGATAACACACTGCAAAGGAAATAGATGCCACATCAGGACGTTCCTTATATTCTCCGCCTACATTGAACAAAATGGAATACATGCGACAATTTTCACTGCTGCTTTGACTATCATTCATTCAACCATCACCAACCCGGGCAGGATTAACCATAGTAAGTAAGAAAGTGTTAAGAGGAATCTGAATCACGAACGAAAAATCCTTTTGCCAGCTCTTACGAGATGGACGGCAAGAAATGCAGTGACACCAATGGCTAACGCATTTACAGCCCATGGACAATACACAGGGTGTGGTTCTCACCAGCCAACATGAAAGTGATCGACGTTGACGCGCCGGAGACGCCGCATCATGTCGAGCTGGTACTCCTCCTCGTCGACTGTGTCGTCGTGCTTGGGGAACGGGAAACAGTTGGTGATCTCCAGCCGGTTGTCCACCACCAGCCCCAGCAGCGCGCCCTGCGCCACCTCCATGTTGCCGCTCGCCTCCTCGTGGCAGTGCTTCACGATCTTCATCACTGCCTATAAGCATGGGCAATCACACACATGACAATATTGATAAGCAATTTAAAAATGGCATTTTTTCTACTGACTTACTTTTTTTTTAACTGACTGAAGAGGAGAATTCCTCAACACCTCATAGCAAGATGATCCTTTCACCTTCGTTAACTGTTAGGTTGCTTCACTGGAAGCCATCCTAGAAAGCCAACACTAAAAATTCATATAACTATTACTGAATGTCCAAATATGCGACAAATTGTAATATGAAAGGGAGATAAAAAAAACTTTTTTTTAGGGTTCCGTACCCAAAGGGTGAAAACGGAACCCTATTACTAAGCCTCTGCCGTCCGTCCGTCCGTCCGTCTGTCACAGGGCTGTAGCTCATGAACCGTAATAGGTAGGCAGCTGAAATTTTTACCGAGTGTGCATTTATTTTGCCGCTATAACAACAAATAGGTAAAATAAAATAATAATAATAATTAAAGGAGGGCCCCATACAAAAACCGTGATTTTTTTGTGTTAAATCTTGTACGATGGTACGGAACCCTTCGTGCGCGAGTCCGACTTGCACTTGGCCGGTTTTTTACTGCACATGGGTGGCTAATACCATACCAACTTGTTTTTATGCTAAGCATGGCTTAAGGGGCACACCAGGACCACACAAAAAGACCGCCAAGAATCCCTGTGGTCGTCAATACGCAGAGTTGTACCTCTAGTCTCAAGATAGTAGCCCAAGACACCCCACGGGAATGGGTGTCATGCCAGTACTTTCTGAATTGCACAGCTAAATCACATCTAAAATATGGAAAATGTTCACGCCCAACCTGGATGGGATTACCCAAATCTTCTGAAACTAATCCGTCCTGTCAAGACATGGGCACTCTTTGCCATATGACTTGTTTTGGCAGAGATTTCTCATAGAGTGTACGTTTCAAAGTTTCAAGTTTCAAAGTTTTTTATTTCAGGAAGCCATTACGTATTGATGAAAATAAAACAAGTTAGCCTTACTAAATTGCTATAAAACCGAATTTTCATTTTGGGGCCATTCCATTGTGACGGGGGTGACATTTTAACACTATTTTTGAAGTTTAAGGGCTTATTACAGTTATAAATTCATGTTTTTTGCCATAATGGTTATTAATCAGTAAAGAAAACATATCAAACAATATAAATTAACATCAATACACATTGATGACATTTCGGTTTCTTCGATAATTCATGATATGTTTCTGTGACGGGGGTGACCTTAAAAACACCTTAGGGTCAGAGTCAATGGGAAAAAACTTTATTTTCCAAAAAAAAATATATGAAATAAAATGGGGAAATTACTGCTAACCAAAGATAATGAATTGGAGACCTTCATATCTTGTTGAGGAATAACGAAAATAAAAATTTTTTTTTATATAAATATTCAAAAGTGTGACGGGGGTGACGGCAATTTGTGACGGGGGTGACGCAGTCACAAGAAACGATATTAGTATGGATGAAATCTTGTTAATTGAACTCAAAACTGCTCAATGATATGTCATTAACGTCACATACTTAAATAAATATCATTAGGTAGGTACATCCCATAATTAATCGAAACAAAATTGGCTCTTAATTTTTTCCATGGTCGGAGGATCAACTTTTCTTTTAATAATATGGATACCTTACTCCGATGTATCCTCTTCTTCATGCTAAATCCAAGTTTTGCCACTCTTTTTCATGTTTTTTAATGTCACTAAACTGGTCCCAGTGCTGACTTAAAGAACGGTGGCAAATAATAAGGCTTCACCTTTTCCTAAAGGTAATCCGATTTCAACAAAGTTCATTTACTTTGACATATTCGTTTGTGACAGTAGGTGGGTGTGACCTCTGACTTTGCTGTCTGGGCCATTTTTTTTATAGAACTGACATACATGGCTAATACAACACAACTACCGTCATGATATTAGCCTAATACACCACATTCCCGAAGGAATTAAGTGCCATGCCAGGACCTTCCTTTTATAAACACACAACAACACTGAACTGGATAGAAAACTAGGACAATTTTTAATTGCTGATTCAAACATAGTTTCATCCAATGTGGTGGTACTAGTTCGGGTGGGCTTAACCTACAGTTTTACATGGGTTACGAACCATGGAACAGCTCGCATTCATAACGAAATGCACTTATCCAGCGCAGAAAGAGAAAGAAAGTGGTGCGTGATCGGGGCGAGGATTTGAACCAAAATCTCTCATATTAAAAGCAAGTCCTCTAAAAACTACACTATGAGCTGTTCCATGGTGATATCGGTACAGTCTCCTTAGAAAAAGTGATTTTGTGGTATACATTGTTTATTAGGAATATTCATCCTTTCTTCTAAAACATTTTTGTTGCTAGATATGTCTTCTGAGGCAATGTACATGGATTTTATGTTCATTGCTTCTGTTTGTGTGAATAAATGGTGAGCATTGTTGACGATCGCTTTTCTGGACTTCACATCAGCCCCCACGCCATTCACTTTACCATCCCTTCAATTGCAGCTACCGCTCCTTAACCATGCGATCTTGCGAAAAAGGATCATTTCATTGTAATTCTGAGGTCTTCAATAGCCATACAAATGTTTCATAGAGTATATCTCTTAATCTATGCTGCTCTGCTATCAGTTCTGTACACACCGTGCATCCCTAATCAATCTGACTATCCAAAGTAATCAGATTTAATCTCTTCATTGATGTTTTATTCATTTAGTCTTACGTAAAAGTATTATGTATACATATAATGTAAGCTAATCAAATTGTCACCCCCGTGACAGAAAAATATGTCACCCCCGTCACGGAAAATATGTCACCCCCGTCACAGCTAAAATACTACAAAACTTAAGAAAATCTATTAAATTTTTGATGTTCCTTGGAACACAAACATCTCTTCTCACTTTGACAAAATTGTGTGAGAAAAATGCTACCATTTAAAGAAATAACTAAACTAATGTTATTTTTTCGTGACGGGGTGACATGAGGGTAGGGGAAATAGTTTTGGACGAAAAATAGCAAAAACTTACCGTAAAAGTTATAAAAAAAATTAAAACATCTTCTTTAGTTATCCAACTTGCCATATAACCTCTAAAAACAAAGCTGTCAGTTTGACAGGTGACAGGCTGTGTGTTTCCAAATTCGTATTTCTACCTCCCTAAATATTACCTCCGGGTGGACAGACATAAATTGATAAAAATCAAGAAAATTTTGTTTGGTTGTTTCAACTCTTATTATTTTTTATAATTTAAAACATGTACCTTTAAATATATGACAAAAAACCATTGAATATTGCAAAAAAATTAAAATCCCCTAAGGTGTCATTCTGGGTGGATTGGCCCTTTGGCTATTTCATTTTCTCTGTTGCTACACTGCAATCGCTACGACTGTCAGTTTGCTACTACGCCACGCGAGTCATTCAACCTTTAATTAAGTTCCACTTGTCTTTATTCTTAGCGCTGGTCTTTTTGCCCTTGGTCGTGGAGGATTGACTAAACAAATAAGCCATCATGGTGGTGCCGCTGCCGCCACTGAATTGGGAAAAGGCATTCGATTAGGTTGATAGTGATTGTTTGTTATCATTGCTGTTGTGCGCTGTTCCAGGCTTCGCAGTTGGAACGAGATAAGTGATGGCGCAATGCCATCTTGTATCCGTATGTCCGTTCATGTTAATTAATTTCTTTATTATTTTCTAGATTTCCGGAAACTCTTGCATTCTTTGTGTATAGATGCATATATTATGGGTGTTTTTTTTTCTTGGAGTCCTAAGCTACCATCCAGTCCAACTAAAAAGTTTTTTTTGTTCTTTAGGGAAATAGCGTCAGTAAGTCAGGGAAATAGTGTCAGTAAGATAGCGAAATCACTTAGACATGGATTTCAGCTCTGCAGCTTCAGCATTGCCGACGTCAAGTCGGCAATGCAGTAATTTCTGAAACATAACCTCACTAAAAATAGGAAATGCCATTTTTCGGAGCCTAAAGACGGAGATTTCAGAGAAACCTATGTAAACACGAAACAAAAGCACGTTTCATGCTAAATACTGTTGGGGGAGATATTCTCAATAAAATATGATACTCACGAGACCATCGGTCTGGACGTAGGCAATAGCCGCGTCCGATTCTGGTGCGCGCCGTCCTGAGCCACCGGCTCCGCCTGTTCGGTGAGACATGATTCTTCTTATTTACGTTCAGTATTTTTCACTTCATTTGCACGCGGAGAAAACTACAAATCACACCAAACTGAAATGACAACCTTAAACCAAAGAGTATGGAAAACAATAGAAAGTACTAGTAAATATTCTGTGCAGAAAGAAACAGAAACCGTGTATATTCTTTAGAGACACGCTTCGCTTTACCAAAACCAAACACAGGGGGGCCATTCAGGTAAGAGTGAGTTCGAGTTCGGGAGTGAGTTAACCTAAAAATAGCTGGGAAATATATTATTATTTAAATAACGGAACTGTTATTTATACTTGCTACGTCTTTACAGGACAGACCAGATTTTTACCTAACTGTAATGATGTTCAAGAAGTGTGCAAACATTGACTATTTAAAAAAGTGAGTTGATATTTAGTGATGAATTCGAACTCACTCTTGCCCTGAATGGACCCCCTGTATTCCGAAATGCGTATATTGCGGAGAATTCACAATGTACGCGTACACGACCGTTCCGAACTGCCTATATTCACTCCTGTGAATGTCATTTTGACATAAGGGACGTGACTCTAGACCGCACACAGATCGTACAAAGCGCTCACCGTTGAGAGCATGTGCGCCGTGTACGCTGTCAAATTGCTGTCATTAAGCGTGTTTATCTGTTGTTCTCTGATCGTATGGACTTGTATCCTGAAATAACGAAGGCCTTTCACCGTTTGTTAGTCTAGTTAGACAATTCTAGACCTGAAATAATCACTCTCGAAACTTACAAGGCATTTTCGGGGTAATTAGGTTAGGCTCTGACACATATGTCTGCTCAAATTCGTTCCGATTTGATATCGTGCGATTGTTACTAAGACCAGTGATATCAATTCAGAACACCAAGTATTCACTGTATTCGCTTTCTCTGCGAAATTTGCAATGTACGCATTTCGCAATACAGGGAAACAGTTATATTACCACCCCACGTTTCGAAATGCGTAGATTGCAGAGATTGCAACAACACACAACCGTTCCGAATTCCCATAGCATATTTTGTGCGTGGCCGAAACCAAACTGTCGCAATTTTGAACGTCATTCGGCTGTCAGATTTGCTCTTATGCTATGCTCTGTCTTGTAGGAACATTTTCGGTATTTTAAACGCGTAAAATATGGCCTAAAGTGTACAAAAGTGGAGTTGGAGGGATCGTCTTCAATGTGAGGCCAAAAAAGAAAAGAAATGGGTAATAATCTCATTATTGCCCATTCTCACCTGTGTGTCACCGGTCACAACGCTTTCATGCTAATGAAATGACAGTCACGAGTCACCCTAGTGTTGTCCCTTTCTAATTATTCTAATTAGAGTGCCAGGATATAATAACATACATTTTTATGTTTGATGACGTCAGGCGAGAGCGTCTCACTTTCATCTATGATTTACTCGCTTTCGCTTTCCTGAGTAGTTTGGCTACCTATCTACAAGCTATCGAGTTAAACAACTCAATCATTTCAGCGTAATATATTTGGTAAAATTGATGCCTAATTAAATCTCCGGCGCGAGCCGAGTCCTTCTCCGTCCAAGCGTCAGCGATGCGCAGTAAATAAAGTCGATACAGATTTTTCTATGCCGTTGGCGCTTGTAAGGGAAAACACTTTGGCTCGTGCCTGGAGCGGAGCCTGTACCCATTGTAAGTTCTGTTGGTTAGCCTCCAGGAAACTGAAGACGAAATTATTGACGATAGTGATACGGAAGTGAGTACCCAAATGTTGAAAGTGATAGTTCAGGGCATTTGAACAGTCACTGTCATGTTATGTTTCATCATAAATTGTCTGTGGTTTTGGTCATCGATTCGATTTTTTTGTTTGTTGCTTTATAAACATTTATCGGAATATGACTTTCTTGATGAAATTAATGCTACGGATATGTGATGGACGTAATTACTCAATCCTTTCTTATTGTGACCCTTGAAACAAACCTTGAACATGATCGGCAAGAGACAAAGCGAACCTTGAACATTTGTGAAGAAACATTCTCCAAATCGTTTCAGCATTTGCAATGAGTCGGCAGAAGTTCTGGAGTGGTATTTCCGCGCTGTCGCCTGCTCCTGGAGCTCCCGAGCGAGTCGTAAAGCTGTGCAAAGTTGGATCAGAAGTGTTGGCGCTCGCAAACGACCATTCACTCTATTATTGTGAAGAGAACGGAAACACGCTTACCTTCCGTCGTGTCCCAGGCTTGCTCGCACTCGACATCGCTAGCGACGAACGGGCACTCTATATCGTCGATGTTCACGGCAGATTATTCAGGTCGAGTCCTACGGATATTGTAACGCGAGAAGAGATCACAGCACGAGAGGAAGCTCGCTGCTGTCCACACGGCTTCCGAACTTCTAGTTTCAAGGTTAAATTTCAGAATGTTATCGCCAGTGAATTTGGCGTGCTCCTTATAGCTAGTGATGGCCAGTTGTGGGGAATCGGGTCAATGAGTCAGATTTCCCTAGAATCTACTGACGTTCAAAAAATTTCTTTTTTTGACGGCCGCACTGTATATGGAGCTTCTCTGGGAGCTAAGTTTGCAGCTGTGGTCACCCGGCGTAATATCCGTCGCTCAGGGTCCGGCGATACGGACAGCGAGGAAGAGGAGGAAGTGTTTGCATCAACATGCGCGTCGTGCCGTAGCTTGGCTTGGCCGGTGTCGCCCGCATCAGACGCATGCCCACTGGGCGTACAGTTGAGCCGCTCCAGCGAGGATACTAGCAGTGCAACCGCTCCTCCGGACCCTCCCGTCGATGCACACAGCTACACCGATGATTCAAGCCAATCCACTGATCAATGTAAGCTCAAAACCACCACTTTAGAAAACCCAGTGTGTAAGTCAGGCGACAGCACAGCGCAGACGAATTCCAAGGATGATGGGAGCGAAAGCGAAGAAAGCCAGAGCAACACAGAGAAAGCAAACAGCATTTTTATGAATGCAGATGCTGCGAGACAATTCCTGAACCGGCAGTTGTCCTGGGTGTCGGCCGGGGAAGACTATTTGGCTGAGTACACGGAGAAACCGACACGAATAATCAAGGTGACTCATACCATTATTTGCCCTCTTGTGGTTTTAAAATGTATTCAATCAACATATCCCATAAATAATTTTAACAGGTACTTGATACATTTCTGTTAGTAGCGCTAACTGTATTGTAATCACATATTTAAAAAAAATACCAGAAAAAGGTCTGGTCAAGACATTCGTCTGAAGCAGGATGTGACAAACAAAATACATTAAAAATAATATATGAAGTACCCTCTGATGGTTATTTATTTTCATATTAACAAGCTTATCAAATACATTTTACCGCATAGCCTATTCGGTTAAGCATTTCAGTCTACATTAACTCCCTACAGAGATATTATTTATCTTATTTATTAGGGTGTCAACGGTAGTCTAAATTTAATTGCTCTTACTTTGAAATGGATGTTGACTGAAGCTGTAGAATTAATAAGATTTGGTACAAGCACCCCAAGAATAAAAAAATATTTCGTTTTTAAGTGATAACAATTCCCCCTTCAATTCAAAATCGCAGATAATGCACCAGCGGAATCCCCTAGCCATTTTGTATGCAGCTTACCAGTGATCCCCTTTACGGTTGGAGCAATAAATTTCTGAAGAGAGTTAATGTAGATCCAGCCCTTTTTAGTCTATTCCCACTAAGTTATTACTAACAAATAATAATTTGGGGTCATCACAAAGTTAGACATTGGCAATAAGATTCTTTATTTTTATAAATAATAATAAAAAAAGTTTGTTTCTAGGAGAATGTGTCAAATTTGACAAATCTGGTGTATGAGGGTGTGCGAACGGTGGGGGACAAGGTGGCAACACTGTCTCGCCATGTCAGCGGCAGTAGTGACCAGGCCGAGCAGACAGACGCTCGCGCGCACGACCCCTGCGACCTTGCTACCTCCCTTCTCTACAGCTGCACTTCAGGCTACAAACTTGACGACCTGCAGTTCTCTACCAGCACCCTAGCCAGCGACAATAACTGCGACAATATCACCAATGAGAAAGCCAACTGTCTAGTGAAGCTGGGGAAAAATATACTCAGTACAGAACTTTGGACGTGGGGTGATGTCGAATGCGGCCAGCTCGGCATCGGCGACACAATGAAACGAGCCAAGCCGTTGACGGTTACGGGATTATCAGGTTTTGGACTGCAGAAGGTATGCTGTGGTAGGTCACACTGTGCCGCTCTTACTTTAGACGGACGGGTGTTTGCTTGGGGCAGTAATCAATACCATCAGGTCAGTTTTCTGTCTAGAGAGGACAGGAGTAGTCCGGTGCAATTTACAGAAAATTCGAGCGCAGATCGAGTGCGGGATATGATCGCAGCCAACGATCATACTATTGCATATACACACGAGGGAAATATATTCTACATGGGAAAATATCTTCATGATTTCACTGAAACAGTTGTTAATCTTAATGAGAAATCAGTACTGAATGGAGAAAGTTGTGATGAAATTATAGAAAATAATACTAAGGGTGATATGGAATCAACATCCAGCAAAAAATTTCAGAACAAATGCTATCATTGGAGGATATCCTCTGCGGGGAATCTCACCTACAGCTTTGTAGAAGATAAATCGAGGTGTTCAGCACTTTCGGACCTTTCCATTGCTCAAAAAATCCTCGAAGAGATGTTGTTGATACACCATTTGCTAAATAAACCTTTTCTCAAAAGAAGCAAAGCTATAACCACCCACACTAGTGTTTATGAAACTATTTGTGAACTTTACTCTGATGTGCTAAATATAACAGCACTGAATGTTTTGTCAATGTGGCAGTACACGGAAACTCATATCAAAGAGTGTGAGATCTCAATAATTAAGAATTGTGAAGAGTATATTTATTTATACAAAAAATATTTAACCGCATTGTGTAATTTAATTTCTATTAGTGGGTTTTCCCAAATAGCCAATATAGTGGACGTGCCTTCCAGTATTTACAATTTATTCAGTGATCGGCTGCCCTCTAGTAACCAAAAGAACAACAAGAAATCTGCCGAAGCAATCGTGGCGTTTGCATTTGCTCAGCCATTGACGAGATTGAGTTCCTACAAATGCATTGTGAAGTCTCTCATTCGATGCAATGGTAAAAGTTCAAGCAGCAATTTTGACACGGAGAAAAAACTGCAGGACGTCCTCGCACTCTGGGACGGTCTCATCGATGAGCAAGAAAAAAAGAAGAGAGATGCTGAAATAACAAAACTATTTTGGGAGACGACAGGTAAAGTCATTGATGCTTACAAAACTCCAGAGCGCCGCTTAATAAGAGAATCTAAGTCGAGACCACTTAACCTTGTGCATGCCGGCCGGTTCTCAAGTCACTGGTTCATCTTGCTAAATGATGTATTCCTCCACATCAGTGGTAGCAGCCAAGTCGAACATCGGCTGGAAACTATTTGGGTGGAGCCCCTGGCCAACTCGGATACCTCGCAAAATGTCATCCAGCTCGTAACACCCGAGGAGACCATGAATGTGTCGACGGGCACTTCCCAGGAGAAGAACGAGTGGGCCAGCGCCCTGCAAAGCTCAATAAAAATGGCCCTCAATAAGGCATCAGCTATAAAGCCGCCATCCGTAAGAACAGCGAGCTACACTTTTACAAACAGGAGCCAGCTGTACAAAGATGCTAAGTTCCACGGGCGGTGGCTGGACGGCAAGTTACATGGAAATGGGCGGGTGGAGTGGCCCGATGGAAAAGTTTATGTCGGGCAGTTTTCGCTCAACTCTCTCAACGGGCATGGAAGGATGGAAATCCCAGGTGTCGGTAAGTCTTCCTGAATTTCTATGGTCTCCTTATCTTTCAATAATAAGTAAAATAAAAAAAATTAGTCTGTTAGTCTATCTTGTCTTTAGTCATAATGTTTTATAATATTGTATTTTTATTAAGTTTTATTGTTAGCTTATGTACTTCATTTGAGGGCACCTTGATTATCAAGAATGAAACGAAAACTATCTGTTTTTATGATCATCAGGGAATAATTCCTTTTAAATCTTTACTTATTTAATTTGTGCATGATAAAAAAACCTGGGACATCCAAACTTACAGAACCAAAATTACAGTAGTACGTTGCTGCAGCAAGTATGAAATTACTAACAAAACAATTTTGATTTGAAACCATTTCATATCAATATTGATGAGGGCTCTGTACGCCCAAATTGTAGTTATGCATCACTTGGTTTCAGTGTTAGGATACAGAATGTTTTTTCATACTTTATTTTTGAGGTTGCGCTCAGTCCATTAAACTCTTAGCCTGGGTTTCACGAAGTGCTGATTTATTTTAATGGACACTTAAAGGGGCTTTATTACTAAAGAGCTGATTATCATGTACTGGTATTGATTGCAAGATGGTAAGAAAGGCCCTTTAATGTGAGGATTAAGCTCATCAGTAATTGGTGGAAAAGACCCTTAATCTTCTTTAGAATTTAGATAATGTGATATTTATATTTTTTGCTATTAGAGTAAAAATGTATACTATTTGCATTTCAGGAGTATACGAAGGACAATGGAAAGACAACCTGCAGAATGGCTACGGAGTAATGAAGTACGCATCGGGGGATCTCTACGAGGGGTACTTCAAGGATGGCCTTGCACACGGGCATGGCGTGCGGAGGCAAGGTGGGTGTTGAAGCAAACTGTACTGACATATTTTTGTTTTTTTTTATAGCATTTTCTACTTTATACCCCAAATGCACATTTCAATATCACAGCTTGTATCGATAGAATAAGACATGCATAGCTCAACCAAACCGTAAATGGTTCTGAATAGATTACAGGTGTTTTCTCAAACACCATATTGCACATGTGTAACGATACATTACTTTAATGTTAAAACAAATATGAGATGATAGCATTTTTATGTTCTGTTACATATTACACAACTTTGTATGGATGACTCGTACTAAAACCTGCTAGTACTGTCATGTTAGTCCATCTTACCACATTACCGAAGTAATAAGTTGCCATGTTAGGACCTTTCCTTTACATGAGTACAGCTGCATTGGACTGTGTGGACAACACGGAAAAGTTTTGAGATAGGCTCTTAATGGTTTGGTTTTTTTACTACTATCCGCAAATGCTGCAAGCTTAGGGCTTTAGAATAAACCCGCACAGCTTGCCTGCCTGGAGCCTGTCTTTTCAGCATTCTTATATTGTTGGTGGTGTCTGTGAGTTGTCTATTGGTAATAGGTTATTAGTGCTTTGTAACATTATTTCTATTGTGTTATTTTGTTTCTTCTTTCTTTTTCTTGTTAAGTTTACTGCATGCTTTGTTTTGTCGAAATTGTGGAAAATTTGTTGGTTTACTTGATATTTCATCTGACATTCTTTTTTTTTTATGTGACTGGACATGGATGGCTAATACCACACCTTCTGTCATGGTATTAGCCCAACACACCACATGGGAACTAGGTGCCATGCCAGGACCTTCTTTATATTGCACGGCTACATTGAACTGGATGGAAAACACGGACAATTTTCATCGCCGCTTCGACCATCGTTCATCCAATGCGATGGTATCAACCCGGGCGGGATAAACCCTACCACCTAGTAAGTAAGGAAGGGGACCTACTGTTTAACGTGGAATCCGAACCACGGCCAGCCTCTCTCAACGGTCGAAAGGTCACCCATCCAAGACCAGACCGGACCCAGCGTTGCTTAACTTTGGAGAGCGATCGCCGAAGTGTCGCGCCACTGGGCCAATGAGGCTATCTAGATATTGTAACTGTTTTTTTCCGAATAAAGAGGACAATAAAGAATCAAACACCGCCATGAACTATGCGTCACAGGTGACTTCACAACGTCCACCGCGACGATTTACCTGGGCGAGTGGTGTCAGGGAGCGCGCCAAGGCTACGGCGTCATGGACGACATCGGCAAGGGCGAGAAGTACCTCGGCAGCTGGAGCGACAACCGCAAGCACGGCTGCGGCCTCATCGTCACGCTGGACGGCATCTATTACGAAGGTGTGTTCATGCAGGACGTACTGACCGTGAGTATTGTTACTCTTTTACTGGCGAGGGGAACGTGTCTGTGGCGACTGAGAATGGATGCGGATTTTTGAACTCCTTGATCGCCATGAGCACTTTTCCCCGTCCAACACAAGTAGTTTAATCTGTGTTCAACTGTCGATATGAAATGTCTGAGATGTCATCCGTCTCTTTTCATTCATGAATATTTTTTTTATTTACTAATTAGCACAGTTTCCAAACTATGTGGAATTCACATTTTAAAATTAAAATTTTCTATCTTTCTTCCTGATAGTTTTACGATTTTTGCTTTTAATAGCAACAAGATATTTAAGTAAATAAAATATACTTTTTCGTACTAAGCAAGTATGTCGCTTTTATCAACTAATATGATAGCGTGAAGCAAGAACTCCTAGGCTGAGATAAATAGTCGTAACAGAAACTAAGACTAACGAAAAGTACTACTTTGTGACGTACTTTTCGTTAGTCTAAGTTTCTGTTACGACTATTTATCTCAGCCTTAAAGAAAGAAAGCTGTAAAAAGAACTTCTTCATGAATATAATGCAAGGCTGGACTTGAACTAGCCAACAAACAAAGGGGGTACCAAATTTTACTGCTGGATCGATAGCCATAATTTGGAATTCGACTACAGTCCATCCTCCCGTAATCAATACCTCATATTAACACAGTATTTAAGATGATACATACATTGGTTTATTAAGATAAATATTTTTTGTGGAGCCAGTGGTGAAATTGCTAGATGCAATACCCGCTTATGGTATGTTTGCTGGTCCAGTCTTGCACAATTTTCATAAACAAGTTCTTTTTACAGGTTTGTTTCTTTAATTAATGTGTTCTTGCTTCACGGTCGATTCTAATATAATAAGATACTAATAATATTTTGAAGATGAGTGAAAAATTTAATGACCGGTCGCGATTGGGTGTCAGGGTCACGGTGTGATGGTGTTTGAGGACGGCACGCACTACGAGGGCGAGTTCCGCTCGGCCGGTGTGTTCAGCGGCAAGGGAGTGCTGACGTTCTCGAGCGGGGACCGGATCGAGGGAGCGCTGAGCGGCGCCTGGACGGAGGGCGTCCGCATCTCCGGTGCCACGCTGCACATGAACGTTTCCAGTCCTGCTCCACCTCCCAACTCCAAGCCCAAGTAAGTTTGTACACACCGTTGCAGCGTCGATGAGTGTTCGACAACGGTGGCACTATGTAGGCAATTTCTCCACTGGTGGCATGTTCAGTGGCAAGGCAGGGCTGATGTTTTCTTGTGGTGACCAGATCAAGTTTGTTAAATTATTAAAATCTTGGAAGAGAATTCTCGATTCTTTCGCCCCTCTCATATGTGTATTTATTTATTATTTGTAAAATAATCGCATGTCAATAATGTGTCTGTAGCAAAATAAAGTGCATTACAAATAGTTGCCCGATTGTAGATTTATTTGTCAGGATGGATGTTAGCCGTTCCCCTCCACTCGCAAACGGCTGTGCAGAACCAAAACGTTATCAGATTTGAATTCTGCGCAGCCGCTGGCCATACATAACATTATAAAATATATAATAGAATGTAACATGGAAATAAGTACCGTAAATAACCATAATCTCAGGTTGTAGATTAAATAATACATAGGTTGGAGCGGTTCTCCTGTCCATCCTTAACAGGTGTTGTATTTGTATTTATTAATTCTCCTTTGGGACGCAGGGAACACTTAGAATCGTCAAACATTTACAATTACAATTAAATACAATTAAAATTAAAGCATAAAAGCAGTATCCGTCGTTTTCATGGCAAGAGGCTAACTTAAGTCGACATTTTCAAATAAACTAACAGTACACTTACATTTAACAAAATCAGCAATGCAATCATACAAAATAATTGTCAAACAAAATAGAAAATTAAAGAAAATATAGTAATAATTGATATACAATAATCTATAATATAAAAATGAATCGCAAAATGTGTTGGTAAGCGCATAACTCAACAACGCCTGGACCAATTTGGCCAAATCTTTTTTTTAAATGTTCGTTGAAGTTCAAGGATGGTTTTTACGGCGAAAAAAATTAGAATTATTGCTGGAAAAACCCTAAAAATGGCCCTTTTCTTTTTCCCATACAAATGATTTGTACTAAAAACGTAGTCAATTTGAGCTTTATTGCTATGGTATAAAGTTCATATTAAATTACAAGCACTCACAGTTGTCTAAGTAATGTAGGTGTGTTCCTAACGTCAAAGATCATATCTATCAAAACAATGTGCGTGTGTGCGTTGGAGCACAGAATACATGGTATTTCCCGCAACTTTAGGACTACTTGGCAAAATCCTTGAGAACCAATTACTCGATTTAGATGCGGATTGTATCTACGTCTAGCCTGATTCTACTCAAAACTTATAGGCTACATAATATAACGCTTCATTACCTGAAGGGTGAGTAGTGAGTGTTAAATTCTTATAACTTGCGAACCACTAACCCGATTTATGTGCGTATTTTATCAATGTATAGGATCTCTGGGAGCTGTCAGGTTCGAGATGGGTTACTGTTTTCGATGTTGAGGCTGGCTGTGGGTTGGAGTCCACGCAAAACTTACCTACATTACACGTTACTTACTTACTAGGTAAACAATGTTGCAGTGCAAGTGCAGAAAGGTTCTGGCGGCAAATGCTTTTTTTTTTAAATAGCCACCAAATGTCAACGAAGCTCTAAATGGGAATTATTGGATGTTTCTCATTAAATCATGCTATTTCATCTCGAACGATCTTGATTAAATTTAGTAGATGGATACATTGTCCTGGACCAGTTTGACCCTATTTTGGATCAGCCATGTCGGATACTTTTTATCCATGAAATAATTTAGCCGACGCTAACCCGAGCGGAGCCGGGTACCGCAGCTAGTAAATAATAAATTCATAGCATAAACAGAACTGTCAGGATATTTGTCACAGAAATTATTATTACATCAAATAACAAGGCATCAATTTGTTACAATTCTGGTATCAGATTTTAGTTGCGCTCCATTCTCGCTTGCATGCGGTCGTTAGTTACACCTGACAGGTGCACAGGCGAATGTCTTCACCATGTATATATTATTTTTTAGTTCATTCGGCAAGCTATGCGTCGCACCACACCAGAAGTGGAACGCCCTCTTCCGTCACTGCTACCAGAGCGTGGGCGTGCCGGAGCCGCTACTCACGCCAACGGGGAGCCACTTCACGGCGGCGTCGCCCGGCGCGCACCCCGACAACGCACGTGTCTGGCAGAAGATCGCCGTGCTCGTGTCCAGCTCCCACCGGAGTGGACAGCGCAACGCACTCGTGCGGGGAAGCGAGCTCGAGAAGTCGGACTGCCTCGAGGTGATCCCGCAGTTCGGGCAGAAGAACCTCGATCTGGACACGTACATGGAGCTGAAGCGGTACCTCCAAAAGGTTATTTTTAACTGTTTTTTTATTTTCCTCTAACTATCTTCTTCACCACCTGATGTCTTAGGCCCTATTTCCATGAGGAAGTAAGCTTCCGCGAAAAATGTCGGACAGACTGTCAGACATGTGTTAGACAGTAAATCTGTCCGTGTAAACACGTCGCGCAGAGACGTTTACATGGGCGATTTACTGTTGCTGCGAGCCTGTCCGACATTTCTCGCTGAATTTTACCATCAGTCAGTTGTCCATCGGATAAGTTACCAGTACTAAATTAGCATTTCCTATTGGTGATTTATTAATAATAACTGAAGGTGGTGAAGGAGGCATTTATACGGACGGTTACAGCTGTTGGTATATGGTATTGTTCTGTTTGTATGCCGGTATGGGTGGCAGTTCAGAGGACCAATGGTGCTCAGAAAAGCCAAATACATCTGATCTCGCGAAACCACGGTCAGCTAGGCACCATACCAGCGGATTTGCGGACTATCGCTGAGCTAGCAAGCTTCTTCAAATTACGCTTGAAGATTCCCGGCGGAGAAAGGCATCCGCCGGCAGACAGTTCCGTATCCTGGTGGTGCTGTACCAAAATACTTATAAAAAGTCATACTGAAATTATGTTTTATTGTTGAAAACCTTTTATGTTTGTTGTGTTGTTTGAAATATGCCATCATTTAAGCTAAACTGGAATCGTAATATCTGCAATTGTAAACTGCACATAAAACTCCACCAGCCGTCTGTAGAATTCACCTTTAAAGTTGAGAGAAACAGGATGGTTAGCCAGTGATATGTCAGTATTTCGATACGTACCTCGAGTAGCGCAACTGGTATACCATGCGGCGCTGCAGTTAAAAAGTATGTAAGCTTCTCTCTTGGGCGACCATGCAGATCATCAATGTACATACTAAATAAGTTTATATAGCACAATAATTCTTTCAATTCTGATTAAGGTTTAGGTCTAGGAATCAGGAATCTATCAGGAAAAGAACTACTTTGATAGCGGTTGATAAAGCTGTTTTATCGATGGAAATTTTTGGCCAATATACCTATTCAAAGACAACATTCCCTACGAAGTTAATTGGTTCATTCAAATAGAGGTAGTGTTTATTGGAGCCGTCGGACGAACTATATGCACTGCTACTTGGGCTGATATATTACAGCTGTAAACAATAATTAAGCTCTCAAGCTGAATCGCGTGAGTTTGTTGTATGTTGGTGTACTGCAACAGGCATGCGAGACGTCGCACCATCCGGTGGGGCAGCTGGTACTGGGAGTGACGAGTGCGTTCAACACAACGTACGGAGGCGTGCGCGTGCACCCGCTTCTACTGAGCCACGCCGTACGCGAGCTACAGAGCGTCACGGCGCGCCTCTACCGGCTGGTGCGGCTGCTGTTCCCGGCGCTGCCGCCGCCCGGCGCCGACCTCGTGCTACCTCCCCGCCGCCACCCGCCGGCCGACCCCAACCCTATCGACGGGTACACTCCACTTACATAGCTATATAGTTCAACACTACGTACGGAGGCGTGCGCGTGCACCCGCTTCTACTGAGCCACGCCGTACGCGAGCTACAGAGCGTCACGGCGCGCCTCTACCGGCTGGTGCGGCTGCTGTTCCCGGCGCTGCCGCCGCCCGGCGCCGACCTCGTGCTACCTCCCCGCCGCCACCCGCCGGCCGACCCCAACCCTATCGACGGGTACACTCCACTTACATAGCTATATAGTTCAACACTACGTACGGAGGCGTGCGCGTGCACCCGCTTCTACTGAGCCACGCCGTACGCGAGCTACAGAGCGTCACGGCGCGCCTCTACCGGCTGGTGCGGCTGCTGTTCCCGGCGCTGCCGCCGCCCGGCGCCGACCTCGTGCTACCTCCCCGCCGCCACCCGCCGGCCGACCCCAACCCTATCGACGGGTACACTCCACTTACATAGCTATATAGTTCAACACTACGTACGGAGGCGTGCGCGTGCACCCGCTTCTACTGAGCCACGCCGTACGCGAGCTACAGAGCGTCACGGCGCGCCTCTACCGGCTGGTGCGGCTGCTGTTCCCGGCGCTGCCGCCGCCCGGCGCCGACCTCGTGCTACCTCCCCGCCGCCACCCGCCGGCCGACCCCAACCCTATCGACGGGTACACTCCACTTACATAGCTATATAGTTCAACACTACGTACGGAGGCGTGCGCGTGCACCCGCTTCTACTGAGCCACGCCGTACGCGAGCTACAGAGCGTCACGGCGCGCCTCTACCGGCTGGTGCGGCTGCTGTTCCCGGCGCTGCCGCCGCCCGGCGCCGACCTCGTGCTACCTCCCCGCCGCCACCCGCCGGCCGACCCCAACCCTATCGACGGGTACACTCCACTTACATAGCTATATAGTTCAACACTACGTACGGAGGCGTGCGCGTGCACCCGCTTCTACTGAGCCACGCCGTACGCGAGCTACAGAGCGTCACGGCGCGCCTCTACCGGCTGGTGCGGCTGCTGTTCCCGGCGCTGCCGCCGCCCGGCGCCGACCTCGTGCTACCTCCCCGCCGCCACCCGCCGGCCGACCCCAACCCTATCGACGGGTACACTCCACTTACATAGCTATATAGTTCAACACTACGTACGGAGGCGTACGCGTGCACCCGCTTCTACTGAGCCACGCCGTACGCGAGCTACAGAGCGTCACGGCGCGCCTCTACCGGCTGGTGCGGCTGCTGTTCCCGGCGCTGCCGCCGCCCGGCGCCGACCTCGTGCTACCTCCCCGCCGCCACCCGCCGGCCGACCCCAACCCTATCGACGGGTACACTCCACTTACATAGCTATATAGTTCAACACTATGTACGGAGGCGTGCGCGTGCACCCGCTTCTACTGAGCCACGCCGTACGCGAGCTACAGAGCGTCACGGCGCGCCTCTACCGGCTGGTGCGGCTGCTGTTCCCGGCGCTGCCGCCGCCCGGCGCCGACCTCGTGCTACCTCCCCGCCGCCACCCGCCGGCCGACCCCAACCCTATCGACGGGTACACTCCACTTACATAGCTATATAGTTCAACACTACGTACGGAGGCGTGCGCGTGCACCCGCTTCTACTGAGCCACGCCGTACGCGAGCTACAGAGCGTCACGGCGCGCCTCTACCGGCTGGTGCGGCTGCTGTTCCCGGCGCTGCCGTCACTCGGCGCTGATCTCGTGCTACCCGCAAATTAAAAAGGAATTGTCACATTATTATTATTATTATTATCTTTAATTAAATAACTGCAAACAAGTTTTAAATTACTTACCTCACACACAGCTGAAAGAGATATTTATAAATCTGACATGATGCCAACATTAGTGAAATTCATGCATAAATTGATTTATCTATAGTCTCTTTGTTTAATTTTTTAGATTCAATCTGCCATTATTATTATTTTATGTAAATTCTCTATCCAAGAGCCTTTTTCACCTACTGCTGATTAGCTTAATCGCCACATATTAAGGGCCTTTCTTACCAGCTTGCAATCAATACCAGTACAAGATAATCAGCACTTCAGTAATAAAGTCCCTTAATAAAGTGTCGATTAAAATAAATCAGCACTTGGTGAAAACCAAGCTAAGCCACCTAACTGAGGTCGTAGACCTTGAATGTTACCAATGAGTGAAAAACCTTAATTTATAAACTGAGAGTCACAAACAGAGAGATAACACAACAGCAAATACTGTAGACTTTGATAACCTCTTCCGATAATTGTGGTCCAGTGCAAAATAAAAAAAGTAGTAAATCTACTACTGAATTATTTTGGTAAGTCATTAGCCTAGTCCATTTGCTAAGGAACAAGATCGCCTGCCTGTTTTTTTTTTGCTAAAATTAAAATTTGTAAGGTTGCACTAAACTGCTGCATATATTTTCCCTGAACCAAGACTTCTAACTTTGAGGTAACAGCATTTCAATACTCATCGGATAGGCTGTTCAAGAGGCAATGTTATATGCAACTGCTACTTCACTATCACAAATATAGTATAGATGATTTTATTAAACCCACTACCCGCTGCACACAACCAGTTACTAAAATAACATTAAAAATAGCTCTTTTTTTTATTACTATGCCCATACCATTTATGCCGAGCGCAAAAACGGTTTGCTTCATTACGGGATTCCTAGCAAAGCAGTCGGGACTCAAACTTTGCGAGACAGGCTCGCGCTGGACCACTACTCACATCACGGGTATAACATTTTCTGCATATATATGTATGTACTATGGATGTAATCTTAATGTATTGGACCTTTTTTGCTAATTAATATATATATATATTAATCTATCTATATATATATTATAATAATTAAAGAACACCAAAAAAAAGTAAATAATGCATAAAAAGAAGCATACAATTTAAGCACTTACATATCATAACAAAAAAAACATTACAGCAAGTTAATATCTTCAAGTAATAAGGAAAACATTGTAAAGTTTTTTTTTATAGTTTGTTTTAGCCACTGAGTTTTCTCCATAATTTATTGAATGCCACACTTATGTGTAGATAAGCAAATTCAACTCAAATTAATTGGAGAAAATCAGATCGAATTCAAATCAGATTAACAAATGTAGTCATAGTTATCATATTCAACTTCCAATTAAAATGAAGTGTTAATGAGGGGCATTAACACTTTACTAAATCGTTTAGACTACTTGCATTCCAACTACGTACTTCCTTTCCAGAGCCATAAATACCGAAACATGTTTTAAATTTGATAAACTGTACTTTGACTGATAACCTCATGAAAACAAAACAAAAACATTTACAACGCGATGGTGACAGTTCCAAGCGAGTCATTCGTTAATGATGTCGCCTATTCTGTGGTCGTGTCTCGTCTCCGCTGCCATCCTGCTGACATGCTCGCAGGCGCACCCCGTGCCGGCACACAGGACCACCTGCCAAGAGTTCGGCAACAACGTCACCTTTGATCCAAAGCTGGCCGTCGGCACCTGGACTACCGTCTACGCCTGGACCGAAACAATGCAAAACTTCACAGAGACCGTCAATATAACGAAACTGACGCCAGTACAACACGGAGAGTACCAGGGTATCCTCGATAACAGAACCACCTGCTCCCTCCAGCTGTACATGAGAGTGCACGACGTGACGAATTCTGACATCATGGACGTCGATGCCGTGCTGGATGCGAAGAGTGACTCTGGAAATGTCGTCGGCTGGCTGACCCGTGTGATATTAAACAGACATAATTATGGCATCGTCAAGTCGCGTCACTATAAGTTCACTATGAAATGGAAGCAAGTAGATGGATTCCTTGTTGTTATGTTCTGCCAATTGGATAAAGTGTTTATACTGTCCAAAACGGATTGTTTTGAGGTTGAGAAGCTAAATGCGGTGGTGAAAAGTCTCAACATTGAAGGTATACCGGGAGGCTTCGTGAGACCCGGCGCCATGTGAACTGTGGAAAAAAATGTGACAAGAGTTACATTGTTCCAATTATTTAATGTATGATCTGGTACAAACTGATAAAAGCCAAATTTTGTCAGCACTTTCAACCAATTAACTTGAATTATATTATGTCTGCCTACAGAACCAATACGGTAAAAATAACTAAATAAGTAAATAAATAAATAAATAAGTAAATAAATAAGCTACTTACAACCAGATTAGCTGTTTTTCTTATTTATTTATTTATTTACTTATTTAGTTATTTTTACCGTATTGGTTCTGTAGGCAGACATAATATTAATAACAACGATTGTTGTTTTTGTGTTTGTTGTAGAGACAGCACCATAACCACTAACTTTAATTATATAATTCCAGGTGAACATTTTGTTACAATGAATTTCGTGTTGTTTTTATTCATAAAATAATACTGTTAAAATATATTAAAAGTGTTTAGTGAACCTTTGTGTTTATATTTCATATGTTTTTTAATA
The DNA here is from genome assembly GCA_946894095.1 of Incurvaria masculella. NCBI lineage: Eukaryota > Metazoa > Arthropoda > Insecta > Lepidoptera > Incurvariidae > Incurvaria > Incurvaria masculella. The sequence continues at coordinate 23,999,652 of OX335645.2, read as the reverse complement.
ATTACTATAAAATTATGTCTAAGCTAAACGACTCAAATTGGGAAATGAATAAATTCACAAGATGAGAGAATTTTTAAGGGAGGTAACACTAATTGAGTAAGAACCTTTTGAATGAGCAATGAGAATGAATTCATGCTGTATAGCCAAACGTCAGCGGCTGCGCAGAAACAAAACTATGTCGGATTGAATTTCTTCGCACCCGACGCCTGAAAGGAGAAGGACTTGTATTGTCTTGGGGGCTGCAAACATTTATTTAAATACACTAGCGGCTTAAAACTAATGCGTGGACGTCATTGGTTGAGTGCGCTATTATAGATACCCATCTTCTTTTTACAGCATTTAGAATAGTTTAAACTAAAGTTTTTCCCTCATTGGTCATATTCAAGGTCTACGACCTTGATTTGGTGGCTTAGATAGAGTCTACATAAAATAATAAGAATGGTAGATAGAATCTGAAAGCAAACAAAGATACTACAGATAAATCAATTTATGCATGAATTTCACTAATGTTGACTTATCTCAAGCATCATGTCAGACTTAGAAATATCTCTGTCAGCAGTGTGTGAGCTAGCTGAATAAAAACTTGATTGTAAATGTTTATTAAATATTATAAAAAGAATGTGATAATTTATTTTTTGAAAAAAAAAAACTACAGTATTACTTTGAATTGGGGGTTGTGCCGGAAAGCCCCCAATCGGTGTCTGTAGATCCACATCACTGCGAGTCGTTTTTGGGGGGTGAACCCCCCAACGCCTATGCGTTCAATAAAAATTACTTCAGACATTACATTTGCCAAGGGTCAGATTTTATTATCGGGTTATTAAGATTAAGAAATACCTTATCTCACACTGTCCGCCTTTTAGGATGTTGTGTTGCCTATTTGTTTCACCACTGTGTACCAAGATTTAGTGCAAACAGGGTGGCAAAGATTTAGTGCAAAATGGATAGCATGTAAGTTTTTTTTTCGAAGTCTTGGTCAATGAATGATAACTTATTATGGGCTCTCTGACTGGTAAGTTATCGATCGAATACATTTGATGGCCGTGATGTAATAAAATTTTACGTTCATTCAATATTATGTGTTGATTGAAAATTAAGCTGACCTAATCAGACGACTGTATTTATTACTTATATGCACACCTCAGCACGAAGAAATTGCTGCCGGCGATTTTTGCCAAAATGCATTCTGATGTCATGTGACACACACGATGTAATACTTGCAGGGAGGTGGTGTCGGCGGCGTCGCTGCTGCAGCCGACGCTTCTGCCTCGCGTGCACCCGTCACTGTTCGTGCTGTACGCTTTGCACAACAAGCGAGAGGACGACCTCTACTGGCGGCGGCTGCTCAAGTGGAACCGGCAGCCCGACGTCACGCTGATGGCGTTCCTAGGCATCGATCAGTAAGTCCCAATTTCTGTCATCATCACCTATGTCCCTCGGAAGGAAGTGGCGTCGGAGAGCATGATTTGCAATAATCTGAGCTATCTGTGGTTCCAATTAATAAATCCGGGCCCTCGTTGCTAGTGGAAAATTCAAAGGGTGGCCACCCTATCGTGCTTGCTGCACCTTTTCACGTTTTATGTTCGCATCAAAACTCATCAGCTCGCCTGCGCTGGCTACGACGTTTTCACAGAACGATTCTCCCGCTCACTCGCCCACTCTTTCTACCAATCCATATTCTGAATTATCCTTCCAATACTTTTCTTGAGACTTTGCATATACGTATTCACCGATGCCCTTAGAAGTTCAAGATTTTCTCAAAATCTGTAAACTGAATTAGTTCCTACTTCAGTTTCCTCCATTAGAGAGAAACACTTGGTTTTGTTAATAATATTTGTGCCAGTTTGATTTGTTATATTTGCTGGGAAGTTAGAATAAATTTCGCTGAAACATCTAAAGCGTGTTCAAACAGCGATATGCCCTCCCAATTGTCTTGCAGGAAGTTCTGGGTGGGTCGCCTGTCGAGCGAGGTGGGCGAGTCAGCTCGCGAGCAGCAGTTTGCGGACGCTGTAGAAACGCTTCAACAGCTGAAGACGACATTCTCGCCCATTGAGAAGCTCCTCGTCGTGCGGAGCACCTTCCAGCAGATGACGGCTGCCGTTCAACGCACGCTGGGTACGTTGCACTCTTCACAAAATATTGTTTATTTATGTAAGTTTTTAGATTACCGTGGTTACTGTTTATTTTAAAAGATTAACGGATTTTTACTCACAGCAGACGTAGATTTTGACAATATATTTTAGTATCCAAAGTTTCAAAAACCTAGTAAAACTATAAGAGCAAGTAACAAGTTATATTCCGTAGTATGGAGAATTAATAGGGTAACGAAACACCCTTTCGCCTCTTACAGGTGAATCTTACTTGTGGAGCATGGACGAACTGTTTCCGGTGTTCCACTTCGTGGTAGTGCGCGCGCGCATCCTGCAGCTCGGTTCCGAGATACACTTCGTGGAGGACTTCCTGGAGCCCTGCATGCAGCACGGCGAGCTCGGAATTATGTTCACCACGCTCAAGGTCAGTCGACAAGGATATCCGTTCTGTGTGACCTCGAGCGTGCCAGCAATTATAGCGAGCGAGCAGTTGTCAGCCGGCAGAGACACCTTTTTATTTCTAGAGCTCTGCATTCAACACAAGCCAGCTCGGTACCATTTTTACCACACTCATGCTCAGAGGGCTAAGATCCCAGATTTTCCTAGAGCCTTGCATTCAGCATAGCGAGAATAGTGTCATGCTCAAAGTCACTCAGCAGACATCCGTTTGTATCTAGAGTCTTTGCATTCATTATAACAAGGTCGCTCACTATAATGTTTACCACGCTCAGGATCAGTCAGCAAGCTAACCTATTCGTTTCTAGAGCTTTGCATTTAACATGGCGAACTCGTCATCATGTTTACCACAATATAGGTCAGAGGGCTAGGACACGAGTTTGTTCCTAGAGACTTGCATTTAACACAGCAAGAATGGTATCATGTTAATAATGCTCAAGGTCAGTTGGCAGAAACCTATTTGTTTCTAGATCCTTTGCGTTGAACACAGCAAGCTCGCTTGATAACATGTTTACTATGCTCAAGGTCAGTTGACAAGGACATCTGTTTATTTCTAAAGCAAGCTAAGAACCATGTTCACCGAGTTTAATGTCAATAGCTTCTAGAGTTTTGCATTATGTATGCATGCTAGCAAACTCAGACACATTTAATGTAATTTAATATACTGAATATATTTGTATCTCTCATAACTGTGCAAAGCTTTATTGGTTTATTATTTACTCTATGCTTAAATTGGGTTCCCCGTACTATTTGCTATGTAAACAGAGAAAAACAATAAGATAATTATTTTTATTTCTCTTTCCCAGGCGTGCTACTTTCAGATACTTCAAGAGAAGATGACAATATCTTCATATACTTAAAGGTATGGATGTTGTAAATTAAAATGTTACTGAATTTATTAACCTGCCACTAATTTTACCATGAAGATTTTATGATTATTAAAAAATTAATGTAAATGAACAGCGAATTTAAAAACTTGGTGTCATTAAATGATGTGGAGCAAAATCAAACATTCCTTCTTTTAAATATCTTCCAATTTATTTGAACGTATTTAAAGGTGTGAATAAATAACTGAACAACATGGTCTCAATTAACACCGCATTCCAAAATGCGTATATTGCGGAGAATTAAACAATGTACGCTTACACGACTGTTCCGAATTGCTTATATTCACTCCCGTGAATGTCATGTTGAAAATGAAAGTGCGCACAGTTGAGAGCATGTGCGCCGTGTACGCTGTTAAATGACTGTCATCGAGCTGTCATTAAGCGTGTTTATCTGGAGAGCTTTGATCGTATGCACTTGTATTCTGAATTAATGAAAGCATTTCGCCGTTTGTTGCTCTAGTTAGCCAATTCTAGGCCTGAAATACTCTCGAGACTTACAAGGCATTTTCGAGGTAGTTACTCTGACACATATGTCTGCTCAAATTCGTTTTATACGATTGAGGCTATGAGCAGTGATATCAATTCGGAACACAAGTATTCACTTTATTCGCTTTCTCTGCGATCTTTGCAATGTACGCATTTTGGAACGTAGGGTAATTTTAACTGTATAGTATGTAGATAATAGAACAAAGGCCAACACAGATGGACCATCATCTTGATTTAATGACCAAACCTTTTTCGGGGCTAAAACTGTTTGATGACACTTCATTTTGGCATTCCTCCTGCTAGCGCAGTTTGCAAAACATACGAGTTGTGTTTGTTTTTTGTTCGCAAACTTGTTACACGCGCTCCTTGTTCTCGTGGGCCGTGTATTTTGCCGAAAACTTGCGGTTTTGAGAATTGTATTTGTCAAATTAAATGATATCGGTACCTATAAATCGATGTTTCCTTGATGATAAATCGATGTTTGCGAACAAAACACAAACACAACGCATGCGTTTTGCAAACTGCACTAGTAGAATAACATCAGCGACATATACGAGCAGTTATCAATTAGCAGAATAAGGGCCGAGTGCACGAAAGGATAAAAAATCAAAATCAACGTCAAAGTATGATCAAACACGTCACTTTGTGTGGACAGTATGGAAGGAACTCTATACGGATCACTAAAAGTGACCTGTTTGAACATTGATTAACTCAGCCGTCTCTTCGTGCAAGCTTAGGCTTCTGGTAGGATTGATTGATTGATTGAAAATTCTTTATTACGCCACAAAAAAAAAACAATTTACAGAAGAAAGTATAGTGCAATAACAACATAAGTGGGACGCAAAGGCGAGCTTATCCCTCGAAGAGATTTCTTTCAGCCGACCTTCTAGGAATGTTTGCACAGGCTTGTAGAAACAGTCGCTGCCTTAACTTTGTCATCGAAATATTAGTCTTGGGTCTACTATGCCAACTTCTTACTTCCTTCAATCCTGGACACTTGCTTGGTTTTGTCTTTTTTTTTTCTTGTATTTCACATGCAAAGCTCAAGAATCATTTCCCATAGTTAAGGCAGTGATGTATAGCCTGTATAACTCCACATGGTCCTGTGCCATAATTGCACATTTCTGTGCAGGTGCTTAGGTAATATGGCAATACTGTTACATTGAGGTGCGAAAAGTGAAATCATCACTCGATATTCTTGTTATCTTGGTGTGCCAATTATTATTAAGTAGTAGCTTACATTATTTGGCTTTAAGCAATGGAACTAATGTTTTCGTAAGTTTAAGTTCACAAGTATTCAGTCTAGGGTTTTAATTTTACTGTGATTAAAGATCAAACGTAGGCGTATATTTTGTCAATTCATTGTTAAAGAATATGTTCTTGATTGATTGTGTGTATGTTTAGTTAAATAAGCCCATAAATTACCAAAGGGAAGAAAAGATAGTTTTACGTTATTTTTATAGATCATTCCAAAAATTTTAAGTACAAACTGAAAAGATACCTTGTGTAAATGCAACTCATTAGTACAGTAGATGATAATATTTATTGATTCATAATTATAGTTCTCTCTGTAAATGTATAATTCTTTTGTAAACAATGCCAGAGAGAAGATTGGAATACATGTAAGAATAATGTAATTGTGTGCATGTCTGTTTACGTTTTATTACACTGCGGAAGTTTCCTGGGTTTTGTGTCACAACGGAAAAGTTGGCCGATACAAAAAAAAAATGTGCTTAAGTGATGACCATTCTTACTTCAATAGAACATACCTAAACATGGACAGAAATTTTAAAAGTAAACATATATTTCAAATTGGAAAATCGAAACAACCTTTGATATTTTTTTTCAGTCGTATAAACTCGAGATTTTGTTCAAACCGCTAGATTTTTTACTGGACATGGGTGGACAAACTACACCCACCGTCATTAAAAAACATCGCATTTTCGAAGGAATTAGGTGAAATACCAGGACCTTCTCTTTAAGACCACGGCTGCAATTATTTCATTTTTAATTGAACAAATTGCTTTTCATGTATATTCTAAAGCAAATATTATATTGCTTTGCCGCTTCGGCCATCTTTTCATCCAATGGTATCAACCCGGGCAGGCTTTTAACCCTACCACCTAGTAGGGAGAGGAGACCTAGTTTTACATAAATTCCGAACCAAGGAACAGCATTGGTAATATCATTGGTATTATACAATATCATTGGATAACAGTATTGGTAATACATTTCATTGTTAAACAATTGTATGATGGATCAATGTGGCAAGATATGACCTGTATTGCGAGTAAGCTGGTAACCCTCAGATCTCATTGCACAGGTTCTGAGTTTATTAATTGTAATTTTTATTCATATCTATACTCAAATTGTTAATGTGTTGTGACAGTAGATGTAATCATATCCTGACATGTTATGCTCATAATGCAAAGTCTGTTTGTATTTTGTTATGCAAAGATTTTATCTATGTTAATAAATATTTGTCTAAGCTTGAGAAAATTTTATTTGAATAGATTTTGTGAAGAGTATATATGCATTCAAGTGAAGGATGCTCCCTTATCTGCTATCACCACGATGCTCTGGTGAAGGCGGTATAGCATTTGCTACCCTGCTCATACATTTCTGAATCTCCATGCCTTCTGGCTAGATGTGCTTTTCACCAGTGCAACTACTTTACAAATCACAGAATAGGCCGGTGATACTGAAGCAACATATGGGAAGGTAGTCCCCACTACCCGTTTGCGCTCTAGGACTCAATACAGCGCGGAACTGTCCCGCAACTCACCGCTGGCTTGGAGTCTCTGAGCCACAGACGGTTTGTAGGGTCACGCAGTCTGTTCTACAGGTACAAGTACTATCACGGATGTTGCTCTGTGGAACTTGCATGCCTTATTGCTGCCCATCCAACCTATATCGGGAGCACCCTCTGCTGAGAATTAGGGAACCCTTTTGTAAACTACTTTATGAATATACTCTGTGACGTTTCGACCGGAACCCTCGCTTTTGCGGCGGCTCCGTCCACGTCATCACACGCCACCGCTCCAAAAAGGTGAAGAATGAATGTACCCTTAGGGGCTAGCCGAGCCAAGCACTACCAGGGACAGGGAAAAAGAATAAGACTGTTATAGATACATTAAGGTGGCCCATCCCGCTCATCTCCCCATACAAAAGGGGAAAGAACAGCACGCCCATATTTCTTGTCAGAGATCCAAAATTTTGATCAAAATAGCTTTATTTGATCGAACTAGATGTCTGATGACCTTTGGCATTGTAAAATTGTGTTTGGTTTCTAAGTTATAAGGTCCGAAAGTTCGAATTTTTCGCGCGTTTTATACAATAACTTTGGAGGTGGATTACGCAATGATAAAGTAAGAACATCGTAAAAATATTAGTCATCAGACATAGCTTATTTAATCAAGATTTATGATCTATTTGGTTTTTGTTAGATTTTTTACTACAGCGGTAGTGGTTTACTTTTAGCTACAAGTCGTTTTGAAATTAAAATGTTCGTAAATCTTACCAAATCCATACACTATGCACATTGTCTTTTTTGTGGACATGTTGCATCTTCCTTATCACGGAGCCTGTCTTATTCTTTGAAACAGAGAAGGTCCCAGAGCGCAACAGCACGGTTTTGTACAGTGCCCGCGAATGAGTTAGGCCTGCCGGGTTGGGCCACCTTAAGAGGTTGGTGTTTATTACAATATAGAATTTAAATACTAGTTATACAAGTCAAAGCGGTCACATAAAACGGTTTCGTAGGTTCTAATGTCTGTCCTGTTGAGGCCTCCATTAAGGGTAAAAACTTCCCTGGGTTCCATGGGTTGATTGGTGCTATTGCGGACCACGTTGGGGCGCAGCGTGGTTGCACGCGCGTGGGGCGGTGGCGGCGCGACGTCAACGCCAGCCACCGGCGTGGCGGTGTGGCTCAGCGCTGCTCGGCGCGGGGCGCATCGGTGCGGCTGCGCGGATGGCAGGCCAGCGTGCTCGACCACCTCGCCACGCCGCTGCCGGCGACGGCGACCCCTCAACGAGCCGTCGCTCGCGCAGGAGGTCGATACATTTGGGGCTCACTAACAGAGAACCGCAGGAACCGCTGAAGTCAATTTCCAGTCATATAAATATGCTCACAATAAAAATGAAGTGTGAGCGCCTTAAAAATGGTTACAGGGGTGCTTGAAGAGCTAAATAAAACCAGTTAAAATAGTGGCCAAGGAAAATATGAATTTAAATTAATGAATAAGTTTATGAGCAATCGCTAAAGGTATTAAATTAAAGTAAGGTTACTGGTAGGTAGTGGACCGCGGTTTGTGGAGGTGTGCTCTTTAGGAAGGCTGCCAGAAAAGTGGGCGAACCAAAATGGTCGCCGCATTACAAAATTATCTTTTACGTTTCTTATTTCTGAGGGTAAGCAAGATTTGAATTAGGTGAAACCACGGAGTGAGGAAGGCGATTGGATTAGCCTTGGCCAAGGAGCTATGAACACTAGTGGCTTACCAAAAATCTACTACGTGACAACTGCAAGGCTGGACCCGAACCAGAAAAACATACCATTCGCGGGTATTGCGTCTACCAATTTCGCCACCCATTCGTATACCCATAATTTGGAATTCTTCTAAAAATAATTTTCACATTTCTTGTTTCTTGTAGGAATTTGGAAGATATAACCATAATTAAAGGAAAAAAACCAACATATTTGTAGTGCTCGGTAATTGTTCAAATTGAACCCAATGTCTCATTCAAAACATCTAACAGAAACAATTTTCGGATAATTCGGCAATGATAGGGGTCGCCTGAGGCTTTTAACACGCTGCCCGTGCACCCTATACGCTGGCATAGATTAAATAAGTGACTTAGATAGTTCACCCCCGGCCCTGTCTACCAAGTCCTACAGTCAGTGCAGTCCACTCTGCTTCAGGTGGTGATGATACCAAAAGGTATTCTTTGGTTATAGTAGCAATGTATGTGTGGACCTGGACATGAATGGCAATCACACCTACTGACATGATATTAAGCCAACTCACCGCAGTTGGCTTAATATCATGTCAGTAGGTGTGATTCTCCAGCAGACTCACTGGTTCAAAATCAATGCTATATAATTGTTTCGTTTTCTTGATAATGTATATTTTATTTATTTTTGAAGAGCAACAAAATCGTGAGAATCCGTTTATTTTGTGAGCATTCATCTTACATTTTTGAGGCAAGCAATTCTGCACAAGGAGCTGCAGATCTGTTGGGGGATGACAAGTTATGAATGTAAGAAGATGTATTATATTCTCGGAGATTGTCGACCTCCATGCGTACATTAGTCAAAAAATTTATAAAAGTGGGAACCTCATCTAACGACAGTACACACACGTTAATTGTGCCAATTTCAAGACTGTTTATACAAATCTGCCCCGAGTTGCTAACAATCCCTCCGTGGCAACCAGCGAGCTCGGAAAGACAGGAGTGGACTGAAACTCGTTTAAATGGAGGCGGCTTAGCCACTTTTACATACAAAAACGGGGGCCCCGCCGAGTATGTTCGCTTATTAAGGTCGGCCCGTAAGCACCAGAAAATTTCGCCTCCCATACAAACGTAGTTTACTAATAATTTGAAAACCACTGTTCCAACTTACTTGATATTTGGTATCTAATATTAGGATCATCAAGTGCGTCGGCGGAAAGCAGTGGTTCCGAGCTGAGGGCCGGGAGGACTGGAGAAAAATTTGAGAGGCGTATGTCCAGCAGTGGACTCAAACACGCTGACTGACTGACTAATATTAGGATACAAATATCTGTCTTTTTTTTTTTTTTTATGCGACCTGACATGGTTGGCTAATACCACACAACTACCGTTATGGTATTAGCCCAATACACCACATTCCCGAAGGAATTAGGTGCCATGGCAGGACCTTCCCTTTATGAGCACGGCTTCATTGAACTGGAAGGAAAACACGGACAATTTTTCATTGCCGCTTCGACCATCTTCTCATCCAATGCGATGGTACCAACCCGGGCGGGCTTAAACCCTACCACCTAGTAAGGGAAGGGGACCTACAGTTTTACATGGGTTCCGAACCATGGAGCAGCTCGCATTCGTGACGAAATGCACTTATCGAACTCGGAAAGAGAAAGACAGTGGTGCAAGTCGGAATTGAACCCAGGCCTCTGGTACGCTAGTCCAGTCCCCGCGCCACTAGGCTACGAGCCGCATGCTTTGTTTCTTCGGTAAATGTATTCTGGGTCAAACCTACGAACAAAATTCGTATGAAGATTTTCTTTTTGCTTTAATTTAATTCAGATGGATTTTTCAAAAAAACAAAAGTTTGCAGACACAGATATTTGTTACCTGATATTAGATATTAAATATCAATTTAATTGGAATAGCGGTTTCCAAATGATTAGTAAACTACGTTTGTATGGGGAGCATAGCTTACGGGCCGTTCTTAATTCACTCGCTACAGATGTTCTCGAGTTCCATGTAAGAACACAAAATTACTTTCCAGAATGCTATTTAGTGCAACGAGAATTCGATCCCGCGGATACCAAATTCATAAGCGAACTAACTAGATAGTGGTTTTGCACTAACTCGTGCTACACTGCTGCCATACGAATGAATTGCGCTCGCTACTCCCGTCCCTTCATGCGCGCTGGTGGCAACACTGACTGAGTAGCAAGAGTGAGAACAGTGAAGTGGATTCATTTTAAGGAATTTGACATGTATGTATAATCGACCGTAAAGCAAGGACACAGTAATTAAAGAAAGATCCCTGTAAAAAGAACTACTTTACGAATATACTGCAAGACTGGACCCGAACCAGCAAAACATACCATTCGCAGGTATTGCGTCTAACCAATTTCGCCACCTCCTGTATACCCATAATTTGGAATTCTTCTACAGTCCCTCTTCCCGTAATCAATGCCTCCTACTAACACAATATTTAAGATTATACCTACAAAAAAATATTTAACGCTATACCTGCGTTACGGACCTTGACTGCAAAGATTGAAAATTCAAACATATTGCCGTCGTCATCAAAACCGTATTTGGTATCAGACGCTAGAGCCGGTCCTAAGTTGACTTAAGTAAATATACTTTTTCGTACTAAGCATGTACGTCGCTTATTCCAAGGAATGTGACATGTATGAATGTATAATCGACCGTGAAGCAAGGACACATTAATTAAAGAAAGATCCCTGCAAAAAGTACCCTGTAAAGACATACATGTCACATTCCTTGGAATAAGCGACGTACATTCTTAGTACGAAAAAATATATATACTTGGATTAATTTTGTTCCACAGGTTGGAGAACAATAACAACACACACAAAATAATTACTATTTATTTCATCATTCCTATAAAATAACATACAAATGTCTCATTTTGTACATCATATCAAAAATTTACACCGCTATATAAATTTCTTCTTAGGTAAATGTACCTAGCTATCCTCTTGATTTCATGGCTATTTATATTATTATAGTCATCTCACTCGATATTACTATCACTCTGATAGGTAAATTGTTCTTCCGCGTGCCGAACTATAATATATATTTACAATGCATTGCAGCATTCTCGTACAATTGTATCGCTAGACCTGCAAACTCGTGCAGACTGTGGCAACATCGGCCTCTCCCATGTCGCATTGAATAATTGAAACAGGTCTTGTACGCAGCGAAAATTTCTTGCCATAACGCTCAAGTAAAATGAAACATTAGTAAGTTCAAATGTAAGGCAGTCGACATTCCATAACTACAATTTCATATAAACCATTAACTTTCTTTGACAGGCTATTCCACCTAGCACATATTCTCTGTCCATACGACATAAAAAATACATTTTAGGTTAGCCCTTCGCAGGGTCATACTATGTATAAACTGCGCTGGTATAACTGACCCAGTGTGGCCTACTCAATAGAAAAAAAATATATAATAAATATGCCAACACAATGTTTAACGTAATATCGTTTTTTTTTAGATATGTATATTGGCCATAATTATAGTTTTTGTTTGTCAATGCAAGGTTGATTGACAATGAGAGGTTTTGTTCAGAAATGAAATAGGTTTGCTAAGTCAAACAACTCGCTATTCTCTGTTGCAATACAATTGCAGCGATATGGATTGTTGGCCTCCGTATCAACTTTTTATTATAATTAAGTCATTCCTTTGTGTTTGGTTCTGCATAGTTATGATCATATCAAACTGAGAACAGCTAGGTGGATTAACAGCTAAAGATAATATGTACATTCATGTAAAAAAAGGATACAAATTAATATAAAATGTTTAATGCAAAACCCTACCTTTGCAGATTCAAGCTAATTTTATTTTTTAAATCTGCAATCATCTGTATGATAGTCGAATGCCAATTACATAGTTGAATGACAGTTGGATATTAAACTGAAATCATAAGAACACCCTGCTCAACTATACACTGTGTCACGAGCTATTGTACAATTTAAATATTAAATCAACAAAATAAGCAATCAGGAAAGTCACCAAAAAGCAATACAATGCGAGGATCTCATTGCGAATTCTCATTATATCATGATTTAAAAATTTGAGTATTATTATCACTCCTGACAAAACACTTGTGCATCAAAGTGCAAGTTATAGCACAATATAGGATATGGCAAGGAAGGTGATTCAAGACGTCATATATCTTTAACAAAATTTAGATGACGCAATCATCTGAAGGTTAGAAAATATTTGTAGCCATACGCGTCTACTTCATTTTAACATAATTTACATTTGGCGGAATTCTAACATTCATCCTAAAATATATTCACAACAACAGCGTAGCTATGGCGACACTTTATTTGAATATACATACATTTTAAAGTGTGTAAGGTAGAAGGCTGTTACAGTATAGTAACAATTACACCGAATTCCTTCGGGAATGTGGTGTACTTGGCTAATATCATAACGGTAGTTGTGTGGTATTAGCCATCCATGTTAGGTTGCATAAAAAAAGAATTTTCCAACTTTTTAGATAAACAAAGAAATAATTTAAATAAAACCTACATTTTGTTGAAGATACACCGAACATTGTAAATCACCTTAATAGATTATGACGGACATTGGGGTATTGATATTTGGTTTTTAGTGGTACAAAATGGCTTTACTCACAATCATTTATTGATAAACAGTTCCAAATTATAAAACTTAAATACCAGTGATTTTTATTCTTCTCTTTAAAATTATGTATTCCATATTGCAAAGTTCTTATAAATAGGCAGCGATTCTATCTCACTTTATCAAGAATAATTCATTACTGAGCTTTTGTTATGTTCCGGACACGTGTGCATAATTATATTTCTACCATTCAATAAAATTATATCATGAATATTGTATTAAATTCCAAACAACCACTGATGTGTACAAATTGCAACATAATTTGTACATAAGTGAAAGAATACTGTACGATTTAAAAAAATCACTAATGGCATTTTTGATAAATTCCCAAAAAATAAAGTTAAATTAATAAAATTTTGTTAAATAGTTGATCCTAAAAATATAAGTAAAATAATAATTTACTTTGAAGACATAAAAATCCACGACAAAACAGAGCTACCTACGACTTTTAAAACGTTAAGTATAGGGCACACCAACAAATTGGGCTTTACAAGAAAACAAAAGTTCAACAGATATATTACTATAACAGACTAAAGACTATGTTAATGCTTATAAATAAATGCTGGCTGCTAAGGTCTACGGGATCAACCTGATGCACTACCGGGCCCCGGCAAGAGCTGAACCACTGAACTCCGCAAAAAAAAGTGTGTACGAAAATTATTAACCTGAGCTACCAGTCTGGGCAGGTTCTCACGCGTCTATTTAGCGTTCTTTTACAAAAATATCTACGAAAACGCACTTTCCAAGCGTTTGATGTTTGCTTTCCACGAGTTATGACGGTTGGTTTCTATACTGTAGCGTCCATGTGCCGTCTCATCGAAGGATCACACGGCGCTCACATAGGTACCATAATTCGGTTTTTATAATGTCATTTTAAACCTCGACCATACCTAAACCGAGGTACACAAAACCGATTACAAGAGTAAATGAATGAAGGTTTCTAAAGGAACAAAATAAAAAAAGTTTCTTCCTAAATAAATTTGCAAGTCAGTACGACAGGGAAACAATACATCAATAATAACGTACTGTAATTTAAGCATACATTTTATTATATTAATATGATGCCTAGGCTGCACGCCCTAGACATGGAACCGTCTCAACTCTTTCTTTTTTGCTGAAACTACAGATGGAAGCGAAATAGCAACAAAATGTTTAATGTTTATTCCACATTTTGTTGTTTTCGATTACGCAAACATATGCATATCAGTCTCTCCCACTAGCTGTGCCGCTAAACCCAATTACTATTGTTAAATCTACGTTATTCCCTAGAGTATATACACACAGTGAACGGAAGCATATCCACTCATTCAACATTTACAGAGGCATCGTTTGAAATTAATAAGTCATTAAATTTTTTAAGTTAATAAAAATCTTATTTACAAGCTTATTTAAAAACTAATATTTCAATATCAACTAAAATATTAAACCAATAAAACTCTTCATTGTTTTAGTTAAATAGTTGTTACGTACCGTGTCGCTCGTATTACAAAATCGTTTAGAAAGTGTTAGTGCAAAAATTACCATTTATTGCCAACCCGTGCGTGCAGTTTCGCATTTTGACACTAGGTACATCCGAAACGCACCTTTCACTATCTTACTTTTCGCAACATATTCACTTAACGAAACCGCTTATATCTGTTAACTAATACACCATAAGCACCATTGATAACATCACAAATGGTTCGACATTTTCTTAATCGCAACAAGCATTCACTAGTGTTTATTGCAGAAAAAGTAATAAATTTCTAATCGTAATGAATTTCTTACTATTTTGAAGGGTTTCTTTGTAATCAATAATTAATTACACCTTTTTAATAAAGACATGCTTTCCATTATAGGGCTTCAAACGAAAAAACTTTTGCTCTTAAAATATCACTCATGCGACAATATGTTCGTATGTTGATTAATCACACTTGAAAGTAGGATCCTCCATTGAAACACTCAATTCATTAACATTGGTGAACGGGGTAACAACTTTTTCCGAATGTTATTTTGTGAATCACATCAATGCGTGGTGTATGTGGGAAGAAACTGTGCAAGTTATGGCAACTATTCGCTAATACTATAATGCTACGATAATACTGAGACGATCTCTTATATTATTGTAAAATAATGTAACACAATGTCGCGTCTCGAGCCCTCTGGTGGCTTGTCACCCACTTGGCATTCAAGGTTTTTTGTGCCTATTTCACAATCTTTGCCTTCTTACCAGACGTACGTAAAAATCATTCTCTTCAGATGTTCATGACCTGTTAGAATAAATTGTCCGCATGCTTTCTTTCTGAATTTATAATTTTATGAAAGCGATAGCACAGTTTCTATTTGATGAATTGATTTTCTACGATGTTCACACATGCTCACACGAAAAGAATGTTTTCATTGATTCGTGAGAACTTTCGACTATATCTAGGCATTAAAATTAGTAGAGTTAACAAATGGTCTATAGACCTTCGCCTCTGTACTACATTATTTGCATTAAAAGTACGCTTAATATGGCTTGCATCAGAGTTATCTATTATCTCCATTCGTAAAACAATTAAATAGGTTGACAACAGAGTGGTCAGTCTGAGTTGTCACCAAAATTGGCGTTTAGGTCAAACCGATCGTCTGGCGTTTTCAAATGTATGCAGAAATTGAAGAGCGCCAGCAGTGAGAGTTAATCGAACTAACATTTGCGAGTCCGAGTATGATTTGACAGCTTACTCAACGTTGTCGTAAATACGTCGACGTTGCTGTTTACGCCGCTCCGCATTTTCATACAAATCGGAAGACCGAGTTTGACTTTGACAGCTTGAAGAAGTAAAACCACAGAATATCTAGTAAAACTTGTATGGAGTTTGACGTTTTTACGGAAAACGCCAGTCGATCGGTTTGCCGTAAACGCCAATTTAGGTGACAACTGAAACTACAGGCTCAGAGCTCTAGTTGATAAATGTTTTTCAGTCTGTCTATTTTTCACACATTAAATGTCCTTTTAGCAATGTCCGCCGACTTTTTCCCAGTAAGCAAAAAAGGTTAATTCCTAAAAGCCGTATTCAGAGAGCACCTGTCAAAACTTAGTACAAGATTAGCACCGGACTAACCATACAAATCCGGATTAGTTCGGCGGATTAAAGTTAGTCCGCCCACTCTGAATACAACAGTTTATTTTTACTTATATGGTACAAGGAATTCCTGCAATGTTTTGCGTATGTGCAAGTTTCGCGCGCTTTTCTAGCCCATACTGGAACAAAATTGTGTATTTTATTTAAGAGAATGAATAGGAGGATTGAGCGAGGTTAGCCACGTAGGTTACAAATTGAAGCCAGATTTTATAGCAACAACTCAGCAGATAAGTTTGCACTAGCCTCCAACGCTGATTGTCCTTTTTCTATAGGTGTAGCATGAAGCATTAGGGTTTCTAGGAAAGATACCCAACATGGTCTACAGTATTCCAAAATATCGTATGCGTTATTGAAAATATAAAAGGTACCTTCACTTAATACAGGATAGGCTTATAACACGTTAGTAAATTCCCATTCGTACAATAAATGTGAATGAATTTATAACACACCGACCACTTTCAGAAAGTGTAACTGATTTGAAAAGTTTCCACAGCACTACAATCATAATAATAAAATGTACATAAATAAAATAAACATTGCAACAGTACATAGTTGAGAATATAAAATGTTTCAGGGATTTATTACACATGATTAGACCGTAAACTACTTCAGTGGAGCCATTATGTGGCGTCAGGGCAGAAAAAGTCAAGCTTAAAAGTGTAAGGCTTACAATTATTTATTTAGCAGTCAGAAAAATATCTATTTTCATTTAGTCATAAATGTATTCCGCTTCTTGCAAGTCGATCACATCAATTTCCTTAAGTGCTACATTATTATGTTTAATACCATCTGTGTTACATTTATTTACACATCACACGACCCCGCTCGGGTGGCAATAATGTGAGAGTCGCTTTTTCTGTTACCTCTCATTGTAGCTCTGCACTCCCTTTATGTACAACAACTCTACACGAGAGCGCGATGGTCGTTTCAAAAGTATACAAATCCAGTCAACGCTTACGCTAGAGCGACTCAAATGTTACAGAAATAAAGAGGACCCTAGCAAAAAAAAATTATACTGAACTAAAAGCGTCATAACAGAAAATCGTTTCCAATGTACACATTAACATTGAAATCGGATCAAAAGCGAATTATGTAATTCACGGATTAGTGGTAATACGCGAGGACGTGCTATAGAGGCAATAAGGCCACAACACATGCGCGAAGGACAATTTATAATACACTTCTTTAACTATTTGATCCCAAACATGATATTACAATAAGCGAGTTGCCAAAAAACATTCTCCGATCGTCATGATTCATAATCGTTATCGAAATAATTTCGTTTTCCTCTTGTCAAACAGCAGTTTTGGACGCACTAATGTCACATTGTGTAATACAACGGGACGCAGTGAGAGGTAGTGTATTGGAAAATTTGTATAAGGTACATTGTAAGTTCATTCACAATCGTCAAAATGTGCAAAACGTCAAAAGCCAGATACATTATCAAACTTACATAACTATAATAACACAATATTAAATTAGTCACGGCAGGTTGTGGTTCCATATTTAAGATTCAAGTCAAAGTGACGGGGTTCATCGAGTGAACTCCTTAGGTCTCACGGCAATGAGTACACAACATGATCATTCAACGTAAAAATAAAGGTGTAAAATCGTCTTTCGATCCTTCAAATCGAACGGTGCACACAGCGAGCGGCGAACGCTTACGCACTGCGAGATCTCCTACATACAGGGCAGTCTGCTAAGTAGGTACATAGACTACCAGGGTGATTCTATATATTTAAATAAGCAACTTTCTTCAACCAGTTCTTTTGAGCACTACATGGTTCGGTCACAGCATTTCAAATCTAGTCAAGGCACAGTCACGAATTTTCATGTACCACCGGAAATAGCAACAAATCCAAGATCCTTTCCTGTAAAAAGGGACGCAGAGATTCTTTCTCTTTCTAGTTTGACGTCATGAAAATATAAGACTGTACATTATGTGTATTCTGGGCCATTGAACACGATAGTTTTTTCAATGGGGAAGAAAATTCAAAGCTTATTGTAGATGTCGCATGAGCGACCTAACCTTAAAAACGTCAGAACTGTCATTCCTGTCAAGTTTGATTCACGAGTTTTTAGATGCAGTTAGAATAAGGTTGAGAGGAAAAAAATACTTTTGTTTGTCTTCAAACAAATTTAAATGTCACTGACCAGCACAAACAATTATACAAAATATTATAGTTTATGTTTTTGTGATACATTCTTTCCTAAGACTTCTTTTGAGTAGCACAATTAAGAGCAATCATTTTTGGAATAACATTGAGAAATTTGAGTCATTTCAATTACACAGATTGAGTGAATAAAATTTTCAAATCTATTCTGTTTGATTTTAGATGGTATCCGACAGCTTTGACAGATCTTTTAGGTTAGGATCTCGCTTAGACGCCACCTCTCGGGATAAATAAGCAGTTTTCCTCCCCCATTTGATTCGCCATTCTTTCGTTATTCCGTACACGGCCAAACAATCTCAACCTGTTTTCGCAATTCTTGTCCCCCGATCCCGTGTCCGACTTCGGAGCGGTGAGAATGTACCTACTAAACGAGCAGCCGCTACGAGTGGAGCATGCATCAGCGCAGGAGCGCGGCGGCGGCGGCGACGGCGCGGCGCAGGCGGCGAAGCGGCCGCGGCTTGCGGCGGGGCTATGTGGGCGGCGGACTCTGCGGCGGGTTGTACGGGTGGTTCGAGTTGCGGAGCACTGTGTACACACTGTCCACCTTGCTAAGCTTCTCGAAGAACGGTATCAGGTCCAACAGTTCAGAGTCCGTCATGTCGTCGAACCACGACGCGACCGGCACCTGCAAACGTCACCATCACCCTCCGTTACAATAACACCACAGTGATTCTTTGCAGGGTGTCTACTCATGAGATGTGAGACTCACCGGTGTGTCACGTACTCATGAGATGACAGTCAAGTGTTGTCCCTTTCTAATTATCCTAATTAGAGTGCAACGTCACTAACATAACACTTGATGTTTGATGACGTCAGACGAATGCGTCTCAATTTCATCTGTGACTAACTCGCTTTCGTTTTTCTGAGTAGATATGCAGCTGGCTGAAGTGAGATTCAATGGGAAAACATGACACAGACAATAACTGGTATTTCCATAACCTTAGTTGACCTACGTTTTGAATTTTTACGGTCGAAGGCGTGAGGCATTTGTGCATATGTTTCGAATTAATTAATCAAAAGGAATAGTACTTATTTCATAGGTGATTAATTCAAAATTATTAACACATTTTAAGATTCATCCTAATTATTTAGTCCATAGGTAAAACTTGTTTGTTCATCAGTTAGATTAACACTATAGTATCATTTTATCACTTGTAATAAGTTGTAATAAATGATACAAGATTATCATTTTAACATTAACATGTGTTTTTATTAACTAGTGCACTCCGGGAAAAAAATCATTCACGCATCAGCTTGAATCTGATAGTGATAGAAATAACATTAAAATAATAATAATGTAAGTACGCGTACCGGTGAGGCCAACAGACCCAGTGTCGAAGTGTGTAGATTATATTTCAAAAATGTTGCTCAAAACGTTGTTCAAAATGTGCATTTGATTGCAGACTATACAATTAAATAAGTTGTATGGTAAGACCCACCTTCATTCGTTCCAACATATTCAATAAAATATTGTCTGACCGGTAATTAATATCTTTATTTACTTCCATGCCCTGACGGTACCAAGTTCTTCAGGGGTGTGATGTTAGTTATGACAGATTAAGTTTAACTTAAACCAACTTGAACTGCACATGCTAGATGATACCACAATTATGTTTTACCATTCAACAACCTGAATTCAGGCAAGTGATCCCTCCCATACAGTCGGATTTGAGACCGAGCTGTTTTAATTCGTAAAAAAAAATTTTACATGTCAACACCTTTTTAAACATTAATTGGAAACTAGACGAAGAGCATTGGAACAATATAATATTCACAAAATGTAATCCAGCAGGGAGCGGCTCTCAAGATATGTATTTTTAATTGGAATGAGTGCTATAGCGATGGAAACTCACAGCGTTGTCCGGATGGAAGATGTAGGAGGCGGGAGAGTTGTCGACGATGACGACGCGGCGGAGGTCGCGGCCGAGACCGTTGAGGTCCTTCACGTAGTTGCCGCGGTGGAACACGCAGCTGTCGCGGAACAACCGCGCCCTGAAGACACCCCACCTGCGCACACTCACACGCTTTTTGTTTGCACATTACATGAAATCAATGGTATGGCGATTTCGATTTCCAGGGTCTTAAAAAAAGAGACTAAAGAGAAAAATTTACATGAATTGCGATAACATGTATTTATACCATAAAGCATTACATGTAAACAATGGAAAAGTAAAGGCACAAGCATAAAAAACACAAATTATTATTATTATTATTTTATTGTAATGCACTAGCAGCAACATGCTGATGCATGCACTTCTTTTTACGCACTTGCACTTTTGTTTTTAAGCACTTGCACTTATTTATTTATTGCCTTGTCTATGATTTTTTTTAAGTAAAGATCCAGTTTGTTTTTGAAAACATTTACTGACGATGCACTTATTATTTCCTCAGGTAGGTCCCAATGTAATTTAAGTGCAGCTAAGACTAAATAATAAAAAAATCACACAGAATTGGATCAAGGGGTAAGGCTGCGATTACTCATAACAGCCTTACTGTAAGCCATGAACTTACATGATGAAAAATAATAATTGGTTTCCTCAAGTTAATGAAAAGGTGAAAGTCAATTCGTGCTTAAAAACCTTCGAACACTGCTCGATCACAGCGCCGCAGGAACCACTCGATGTGCGGACGGTTTAGCAAACACCGGGTGCACAGCGCAGTCAATCTCCACCGGCACCGTGAAGCAGTGTACATAAATAAGTTACCTGTCAAACAGGTTGGCGTGCTAAGCAAGCCATGACCAGGACGCACTCGTACTGAAGCCTAAGTCCGCTAATAGATAACTCCACTTTTGAGCGTTAGCATTATGAGAATCACACAAAATTGTACCAGATTTTGTGTTATCTCATACCGCTTACGCTTGAAGTGGAGTTATTTATTAGCAGACTCAAGCTTCAACTCACCGCAATTCTGCAGGAATCCGTCAACGTTCGGCCGCAGAGTGAAGTGAGCTGTCGATTTTTACCGGCACCGGGAAATATTGTACATACATAAGGTACCTGTCAAGCAGGTCGGCGTACTTGGCGAGTGAGGCATTGAACCGTATGTACACTTACAGCTCACCGCAGTGCGGCAGACACTCGTCACAGAGCGACCGCTGCAGCGTACACTGGAAAGGCCCCTCCGTCGATCTCTACCGGCACCACAAAGTAGTGTACGCAGATTACCGCAAGAATTCGTCGACGTGCGGCCGCTTCAGCACGTACACCTGGTGGACCGCGCCGTCGATCTGGTCGATCTCTACCGGCACCACAAAGTAGTGTACGCAGATTACCTGTCAAGCAGGTCGGCGACAGGGTCGGCGTACTTGGTGAGCGAGGCCGTGAACAGGACGCACTCGTACAGCTCGCCGCAGCGCCGCAAGAATTCGTCGACGTGCGGCCGCTTCAGCACGTACACCTGGTGGACCGCGCCGTCGATCTGGTCGATCTCTACCGGCACCACAAAGTAGTGTAGGCAGATTACCTGTCAAGCAGGTCGGCGACAGGGTCGGCGTACTTGGCGAGCGAGGCCGTGAACAGGACGCACTCGTACAGCTCGCCGCAGCGCCGCAAGAATTCGTCGACGTGCGGCCGCTTCAGCACGTACACCTGGTGGACCGCGCCGTCAATCTCGACCGGCACCACGAAGTCCGCATTGTTGATCGGCTGCAAGGCGAGATGTGCACCATTATTATTATTATTGATAGTATACACTAGCAGCTTTAAGCTGATACATGTACTTTAAATTTTGTGTTTTTAGTTAAGTTTAATACTATTAAGGTGTTTGTCTAACTGGTTTTTACAACAATTTACTGTGATAGCACTATCACTTCTTGAGGCACTTGTTCGCTGGGCAATTATCTTCGATACTGCCGATGTTAAGATTACTGCAGGTTTTCTTCTTTACTTTCGTCTGTGTACATTGTGTTTGTCATTAGTCATCACTTTTACAAAAAATCACAAACTTTAGACTTTTCACATGAATAAAAAAACAATTGCACCCCCAGTTACCAACTTCGATGTACACGCATCAGCTTTAAGCTTTTAGTGTATCGAGACAATAATAATAAGAAAGTGATTCTGAGGGCGTATCGTATCTTCTGGAACACGGAATTGAACTTTTTTCCTATGACTTGCAGATACACATAAAAAAACATTTTGCCTCTATATAAATTAGCTCCTTAGAATGGGGATATATTTTAAGGTCCGCATAAGTGAAAAAGTGCTTATTTAGGTCGCCGGAATCACTTCCTAAATATATGAAACCCTGTGTAGAATCTTCAGAAATGCCACGTATGTAGTAGTTAGGAACATACCGTTCACACAGACTAGTGTAGGGAAAATAATGTAATTTTTTTTTTGTCAATAAACAATTTCTATTCAATTTTTTTTTATCAATAAATTTATTCATTAAACAAACAGACACTTACATGATTATGTCCATTATTAACTTAAGTTTAGACATTTAACAATAACAAGTATAGTATTTAAAATAACTGCATATTATATGCGTATTCTAATCCCATATAGTGGCTGACATCGAATAATGAACCTTTGGTTTAGCACCCATGGTCGGCGATCCTGTTGATTGTATTTTTTTTTATGTAACTGAACATGGATGGCTAATACCGAACTGACTGTCAGATATTAGCCTAACACATCACATAGGAACTAGGTGTCATGCCAGGACCTTTCTTATATTACTCGGCTACATTTAACTGGATGGAAAACACGGACAATTTTCATTGCTGCTTTGACCATTGTTAATTCAATGCGATGGTACCAACCTGGGCGGGATTAACCCTTCCACCTAGTAAGTAAGTAAGGGGACCAACAGTTTTATGTGGAATCCGAACCACGGCCAGCCTCAAAGTTTGAAAATGGTCACCCATCCAGAAGCCAACGGCGCTAAGAGGTACTTTACCCAGGTACGTGAACCGCTAGTCGTCGCATCACTGGGCTACCGAGGCTGACAACATGTATGCTATAAGCAACTGAACTTGCACATGTGTGTGTCAGCCCACCGCACCACCTGAGCGCAGGGTGTGGGGGTGGGTTGGAAGGCTCCAACACAGGACCGAATTTGCTTGGGTATCAAATAGCTGCTCCACTCGTGCACCCACATTTATAAACATCTCTTTGGTTCTTTGTTTTCGCAGTTTTTTATATAAAGCGCGGCATATAGCGTACGCCAGGACCTCTTAAGGCGCTAGGACTAGCCAACTACTCGCGCCATACAAATGCACTTTTTAACAAATGTAATAATATGTAGTGAAACGCTTCAGCAAATCCAAATAGAACTCCAGACTGATAATGGATTGTTAATATTTTTTTATTCCATCATTTATTTAAATAATAATAAAAATAAAAAAGTTGATTTTTCTCATTAGAAATCTGAAAGTAATTCGATTTCTAGATATAAGCAAAAACAGCATATATGCATAAACAAAAAATTCCATTTGCTTTTAGATTTCTACATTTAGTCAAAAAAGATCGGAAATGGACACCGTTTCCGCAATGTATTTTGTATAGAAAAAGGAAACATATTCGATTCCTAGACAAGGAATCATATATTGTAAGGATGGCACTTATAATCGTCAGACTTAGTTAGTTAACTTGGGGTGCCTCGTCTAACTTTGCGATTTGGCTAGTACCAGGCCCTTAAGGTGGCCCAGCCCGGCGGGACTAACTCATTCGCGGGCCCGGTACAAAACCGTGCTGTTGCGCTCTGGGACCTTCTCTGTTTCAAAGAAAAAGACAGGCTCCGTGATGAGGAAGATGCTAAATGTCCACAAAAAAAAACAATGAGCATAGTGTATGATTTGGTAAGATTTACGAATATTTTTATTGCAAAACGACTTATAGCTAAAAGTAAACCATGACCGCTGTAGTTAAAAATATAACAAAAACCAAATGGATTATAAATCTTGATTAAATAAGCTATGTCTGATGACTAATCTTTTTAGGATGTCCTTACTTTATCATAGCGTAATCCGCCTCCAAAGTTATTGTATAAAACGCGCGAAAAATTCGAACTTTCGGATCTTATAACTTAGAAACCAAACACAATTTTACAATGCCAATGGTCATCAGACATGTAGTTCGATCAAATAAAGCTATTTTGAGCAACATTTTGGATCTCTGACAAGAAATATGGGCGTGATCTTCTTTCCCATTTTGTATGGGGAGATGAGCGGGATGGGCGACCTTAAGGTGCCCGATGACGACTATGAGATTTCGAACTTTCAGGGTGGGCTGCAAAAACCACACGGCCGGCCAGGCTTTCTTCACACCATATCTCAAGAAACACTTAGCCCTTTAACTCATTCTATGATAATGTAAAGCATCTGCCGGTCGTCTTTAGTTTGCCATCTATAGGACAAACCTAGTTTAGTAGAGGACGTAACATTTACTTCAGGGTACAGCCTATTGTAGCAGGCCATCTGCTACATTCTTCTAGAATTGTTGCCTGGCAACGGTTGTTTTTGAGAACGCGTTTTGCATTAGCTACGCGACTCACCTTTTTTCCAATCTTCTAATTTAATTTTCATTATATTACTTTCATTATTAATAAAGTTTACTAGCAGAAGAGTTTTGCTAGTGGAGGTGGGAAACACTGGTAAAATTCGAAACATGAGAAGGTAGAGAGCGCACAGAGCGTTTTTGCCTCCTCGTTTCGTCGAGAACTCACCCTTAGCTTAGTTTTATGAGCGGGATGCGCGGTTTTATATCCCTATATAGCCTAGGTACAACTCTCTGGGTGCCTCTACCTTCTCATGTTTCGAATTTTTACCAGTGTTTCCCACTTGCGGTTTTATCTTTATATAAGAAAAACTACGGACCATTGGTTGAGAGGAGAGCTGAGTGGTTGGTTTCACCGAGCGAGTATTAAGTTCCCCGAAGTCTGAAAGTGGACAAATTGAGTTCTTTAAGCAAAATACTTATAGGGACTACACGAAGGATGTAGCAGGCCATCTGCTACATTCTTCTAGAATTGTTGCCTGGCAACGGTTGTTTTTTGAGAACGCGTTTTGCATTAGCTACGCGACTCACCTTTTTTCCAATCTTCTAATTTAATTTTCATTATATTACTTTCATTATGATTCGCTGCTGTCATTCGCTGTAGATAGGAGTGAACAAAATTTCAATTTTGGTGACATTTTATATGCTCGCAAATTCTTCCTTTTCGTGTGTGTTTTGTGTTTAATTTCTTCTGGTGATTGAGGGTTAGTGTATTCGATGGAGTTTAGCCGCAATATGCGGCCACCCGACCCTGGCGGAGGGGAGTCTGTGTCCACGGATTTGTTGGAGGTTGTAGCCACCAGAGCTGCACATGATGCCGATAGGCGCTCTCTTCCCTTGCCGCAAATTTGTCTGCCTCCATCTCCTAGCGCTTTCGAGGAGATACTTTCGATCGACATGGATCAATCGATTCCTTTAGGCCAGCGAAAACCAAAAACCATAAGACCAAAAAAACAAAAGAAGAATATCGGCGAACTTTCTGATACGTCTTCAACTTTTTCAGATAATGACACACCACGTCACAAAATTAACACACAAACCAAAACGGTTTCTCAAAATGATTCACTGTTAAAGCCTCAAACTCCAACTCAAAATTCATCGCTCACTGTACCAGTGGGTCGTCAAAATTACACGGACTTAGATAAATCCCCTTTCATTGTGCATGTATCTCGTATTGAACCGACGCCTGTGTCGGGAACTTCACTACATCCAGTGAAATTTGGTCTTTTTTTAATGAAAACATGCATTAAAAACATTAAACGGGACGGTGTGAAAAGTGTTGGCCGCAACCGAGTTTCGGTTGAATTTACATCGGCGGATGCTGCAAACTCCTTTATGATTAACGATCAGCTTCAAGCTGCCAACTATAAAGCTATGATTCCATCGTATAATGTCACGAGAATTGGAATCGTCAGGGAAATCCCAGTCGAGTGGTCTCCAGAGGAAATTCTGGAACATGCAAAGGTGCCTGATGGTTACGGACCAATTATTAAAATAAGACGCCTTAATTTTAAAACGAATGTAGACGGCAAACCAGTATGGAAACCATCCCAGACTGTAGTCTTGACCTTTGATGGTCAATCCCTTCCTCCTCGAATTTTTTGCGTATACACCTCCCTACCCATTGAACAATATCAATTCCCCACTATTCAGTGCCATAATTGTTTAAGGTTTGGTCACACTAAACTGTTGTGTCGTTCTAAAGTTCGATGCCCCAGATGCGGTGATGATCATTCAGATAACGCTTGCTCGCGCAGTCCTCAAGATGCCATTTGCATATGGTGCACAGGTAATCATGTTGCCACCAGCAAACATTGTCCAGAACAAGAGAGGCAGCGTAGGATTAAGGGACGCATGGCTGAAGACTCCATATCCTATGTTGAGGCTTCAAAAATGCTTCCCCGCGTTGGAAAATCCTTTGCCGATGTAGCTAGATCCCCTAAACCATCCCTGCCAACTCAAACATCTTATAGAAAAACTGTTTTTTTAAAACCAAAATCTCATGCCCCATTATCTCCTGGTTTTGACAGGCAAGCCCATCAAGCCATCCTAAATAGTTTCTGCATACCTTCTTCTCCCAACGGATCCGCTCTTCAACCTGGAAATATTGTACCCACAATAGATTCCAGTGTCAGCTTTTTAGAGACCCTCATTGAATCTCTTATTTCTGTTTTAACTCCGCAAAACTTACCGTCCAACGTCGCAAACAAACTTGTTACTTTAAATCAGCTTTTTGCTAACCGAAATGGCCACAACAGCAACAGTGCTGCAGTGGAACCCTCGCAGCATCCGCCACAAAAAACCTGATTTTTTATTTTTATTGAATAAATGTCAACCTATTATATCTGCAATCACGGAGACATGGCTAAAACCGGGTTCTTTTTTTAGAGTCCCGGGATATTCATGCCTGCGTGATGACAGAGATGATGGATGGGGCGGTGCCGCCTTATTCATCAAAAAGTCCATTCCTTCATGCCAGGTGAACCTTCCCACTCACAGCAACCTTTTCAATGCGGTGGCTGTGAGGGCGAATGATATCACCTTCATCTGTATATATATTCCTCATCCTCATAATAATATAATTTCTGATATTAGATCTTTGTTTAATAGTTTACCTTTACCTTTTATTGTTCTTGGAGACTTTAATTGCCACCATTATGCATGGGGCTCTTCACAATGCGATTCATTTGGTTGCAAAATCCTAGATTTGGCCGATGATCTAAATCTTTGTTTTCTAAACGATGGATCCCCTACCCGCCGGGCTTCCCCAATTCAACGTCATAGCGCAGTTGATCTAACGCTATGCTCTGCAAATATCTCTTCTTTATTGACATGGGAGGTTGACAGTCTTTCATTTGGCAGTGACCACTTCCCAATTAAGATTACTATTCCTCTTAAAAACATACTCGAAAAGAACCCTGCACCTCTTCTTAGGTATAGGGTTGGTGATGCAGACTGGGGTGCATTTGCTGCAGCTGTTGAAAAGAGAATCTGTTTACTTCCTGCGGTAACCATAGATACACTCTTACCTTGTTATAACGAATTTATTGCATCTTTAATTTCATCTGCTGATGAAGTTATTCCTCTTAAAAATACTGACTCCAAAGCCCCTTCATCCCCTCCATGGTGGGACAAAGAATGTTCCCTAACTATTAAAAATAGAAATAATTCCGAGAGGAAATATTGTTTTGACATGTCGATGGAGAATTTTTTAAATTTCAAAAGAGCACAAGCACTTTCAAAACGTTTATTGCACAAGAAAAAAAAAGATGGTTGGAATGAGTTTTGCTCTTCTATTTCTCCGAGTACAAAACCATCGCAGGTTTGGATCAACATAAAAAGGTATAGGTCGGCATTATCACATAAAAATGACCTTAAAGCCGATCCAACAAGATGGGTCGAACCCTTTCTAGATAAACTAGCCCCCCCTATAGCTCCGGGTTTAGAGGAAACACCCCAAGTATTTATTCCATACTTTACCTCAGATCACACATACATTGATTTAGAAATGGAAGCGCCTTTCACGCTTGCTGAATTAAAATTAGTCTTAAACTATGTTAAAGATTCCGCTCCAGGAGTCGACGGAATCCCTTATTCATTTATATCTAAATCCAGTCAAAATACTCTTCTCTATTTTCTTGACCTGATAAACCATTTCTTTAATAATGGTATTATTCCTGATTCATGGAAGTCCCAAATTATTATTCCGATACTCAAACCCAACAAGGATCCAAATGATGCTACTTCATATCGCCCAATTGCGCTATCATCTGTTTTGGCCAAGGTCACTGAGCATTTAATTAAAAATCGTCTTACTTGGATAGTGGAAAATCGAAATATTTTTGCTTCAAGCCAATTCGGCTTCAGAAAAGGAAGAAGCACCGCAGACAGTCTAGGTATTTTTACAACTGATATCCGTCTTGGCTTCAGCAGAGGGGAATCAATAGTGGCAGCATTTCTCGATATTTCGGCCGCTTACGATAATGTTCTCCTTCCGATTCTTAGAAATAAACTTCTCCTGTTAAATATTCCTTATAAAATTGTTCATTTCATATTAAACCTCCTGTCATCTAGATCAATAACCCTTAGAATTAATGAAATAGAGACATTGCCCAGAACTATATGGAAAGGACTTCCCCAAGGATCAGTTCTTAGCCCAATTTTATACAATCTCTACACTCACGATCTAGAACAAATTATCACCCCCCATTGTCGCATACTGCAATATGCGGATGATATTCTCTTATATATTCCTGATAAATCAATACCGCAGGCAGCTAAGAGCTTAAACTTAGCCCTAAAAGCCCTTCATCTATGGCTATCTGACCATGGTATGGATCTGTCAGCAGCAAAAAGTAGCGCCGTAATTTTCACACGCAAACAATCTATCCCTGACGTCATTATCCATTATAATGAGCATCCAATTACAATTCAGAACCACGCCAAATTTCTTGGTGTGATCCTAGATTCAAAAATGAACGGAAAATTACACCTCAATTATATAACCGGAAAATGTGAAAAAAACATTAACATTCTTCGTACTCTTTCCGGAGTTTGGTGGGGAGCCCATCCATTCAATCTAAAATTGCTATATAATGCATTGATTCGTAGTCACATGGACTATTGCTCATATATTCTAGAGCCATGTAATAAGAAAGCATTGTTCGCACTGGAATTGATCCAAGCCAAATGCATGCGTTTAATAATTGGCGCAATGAAATCTTCTCCTAAAAACGCTCTACAAGTCGAATGTGTAGAGCCTCCGTTAGTCTTGAGACGTCAATATCTAGCCGATAGATTCTTATTTCGTGCCGCTCAGCTTTCATCACATCCCATTTTTCCCAAACTTCAACTGTTAGAAGAGTACACACATAATAAAAAATACTGGTCCCGTAAGTCTTCCACTCCTCTAACACAGAGTTATAACCGATTTACTACTATTGAATCACCAATCGTTCGATCGTCTCCCATCCCTCCATATAATATTCCTTTTGCATCCATTATTTTTAAACCTAATATAGAATTCTCCATAGGCATCGACAAAGACTCATTGAATGCAAATAGTATATTTAATAAAGTATCCTCTCGAAAGTGGCCTTTTTGGCAAATGATTTTTACCGATGCATCCAAGTTGTCTAGAGATGGATGTGTTGGAGCAGCTTTTGTGCATTCAAACTCTAACATTTCTAGATCATGGAGGTGCCCTCCTGAGTCATCGGTTTTCACTGGAGAATGCGTGGCAATACTTGGTGCAGTGTCGTATGTCAGGTCATCTCAGTTTGAAAAAACAGTTATATTCACCGACTCTCTTAGTTGCCTTAAAGCTCTCCATCAAAACCCATTCAAAAACAAACCTCATAACATTGTGTTGTCCATCAAACATATTCTTGCAGATTGTGATGTTGATGAGTTAAAGGTTGAACTGGCATGGATTCCTAGTCATGTCGGTATTAAAAACAATGAACTTGTGGACACTATTGCCAAAAATGCTATAGAGACCGGTGAACATACCTATTTTACTGTACAACCCTCAGACTTACTCTGTTTACCTAAAAAAAGGATGTATGAATGCTGGTCTATTGATTGGATTCGATCTAGAAGATCAAAAGGCAGACATTACGCATCTCTACAGCCCGAAATACCTACAAAACCATGGTTTTCAAAACACAAAAATCTGCCAAAAAAGGAAACTTCCATCATATGTAGAATGAGACTTGGGCATTGCTGTTCTCCTGTATTCTTGGCTAAGATCCATGCCAGAGACTCGTCCCTTTGTGAATGCGGACTACAGGAGGGAAACCTTGACCACATTTTTTTCTCGTGCTCTCTTAACCTTTGGAGCGCGAACGACGCAGCATCGGCGTCCTGTACCGCGCTCCCGAATCGAATAAAAATCTATATCTAAGACACTTGTCAAGGTATCTTCAAAATAATAACTGTTCAATGTAGCTAGATAGTGCCTCCATTTATTTACGTTGTTTTTGTAGTAGTTTGGTTCAAATATAAAATAATAAAAATCATATAACATTGACTTTAGTTTTTTTTTAAATATTTTGTGATGTTACTCGAGGTTTAGGGTAAAAAAGATAAAGTTATGAAACAAATTTGTTTTTTATTTCGTAGTTTATGATAGCTGCTATAACATTGTGTCAAAAACTAATGACCCCGCCATACAAAAAAATATTATAATTTGGTTCCAAACATCGCGAACAAAAGCGACACTTATTGTTTTTCAAAATAATATTTTAGAATTTATTATAAATTATTTACGATATTATCTCAGTTGAATTTATTTTTAATTTATTGAATAATGATGGAAGAATATTTACATAAAATTTTTGTAAAGAAAAAGTTTACATAACATTTTCAGTAAAGGAAAAACCCGAAAAATCTCTCTACATTACTAACAGTCTAATTAGAATCTAATCTAATTAGAATCGAGTTAGATTTGATATCATCATAAACTGTTATATATACACAATTTTTTTGTGTAAGATAATGTTATAATATGTAATCAAAAACATTTTATTTTGAACATTCAAATTCGGCTATAAAATTGCACTCAGCGCACTCATACATGCAAACGCTCCACTTGAACACACGTCGGTGAGCGCGCGCTCTATCTATAGATAGGTGGGCGCGCGCGTTCTATCTATATAGGTAGGCACTTACTCAGCTGCTTGACGAAGGTCGAATCTTGTTGCTGGAGTAGAAGCAGGCTTCCGTGACACGAAGCATTGGTGACATGGTCTTTGAAATAAAACACGTAAATATAAGTTCATAGAAACATAGCAGCACAAGTATATTTTTTAACATTTTGTAAAAGTGAAACCTAAAATGAATAGAAATTCGAATTAGCGACGGATGGTAAAAAAAACACCTAATGATTATATCTGAAGTAGAGTTTGTGCGTTGTCTGTCCGTCCGTCTGTCAGACACCTCCTCCTATTATTGAAGTTACAAAATTTACAATGTATGACGAAAACAAGTTTTGACATGACAGGTAGGTAGATCAGGTCAGGCCATCTAGTTTGAGGGGTCGCATGATGAGTCTAAGACCAGAGTTTCCCAAGATATGACGAAAAAAATTTTTTGAAGTTGTTTGACATGCATGGCAAGTGCTCCCGTGCATGTCGCAAGTATATTTTAGGCATCTTTTGTGTCCACACACCACCCGTTAGCATGAGAACAGATGCGACATGCACGGCAGAATTCGCCGAAATGTAATACAGCATGCACGGCAATTGACCCAGTGTGACTAGTAACCAAAAACCGGCCAAGTGCGAGCCGGACTCGGACACGAAGGGTTCCGTACCATCGTAAAAGATTTAACATAACAAAATCACGTTTTTTGTATGGGAGCCCCCTTTAATTTAAATTATTTTTAAATTTTACCTATTTGTTGTTATAGCGGCAAAATAAATACACACTCTGTGAAAATTTCAGCTGTCTATCTGTTTCAGACATGTATCACACTTGATATGTTTTCTTACATAAAAATGGCAAAAAGACCGAAAATCTAGAAAATCATATTTTGTAGTATAAACATTGTGAGTGTATTGGTGTCGGCCGCTCGGCCGCTCGGCCGCCCGCTGGCCGTTGGTCAAGTGTGATTCAAGTCATTTGTCGAGATCTCAGGAACTTCGTGAGCGTGGAGTTATAATACCAAATTTTGTTGCTTTGAAATCGTTTGGTATATCTAATAAGTAATCCCATTGCATCATCTGCATACTTTTTCATAGGGCAAGACGCATCTGGTAATAGAATAGAATTAAAAATATGTACTATTTGTTTCGGTTACATAGTATTCTTGTTAGGGTTCCGTACCCAAAGGGTGAAAACGGAACCCTATTACTAATCCTCCGCTGTCCGTCCGTCCGTCCGTCTGTCACATGGCTGTATCTCAGTAACCGTAACAGATAGACAGCTGAAATTTTCACAGAGTGTGTATTTATTTTGCCGCTATAACAACAAATAGGTAAAATTGAAAAATAATTTAAATTAAAGGGGGCTCCCATACAAAAAACGTGATTTTGTTATGTTAAATCTTTTACGATGGTACGGAACCCTTCGTGTGCGAGTCCGGCTCGCACTTGGCCGGTTTTTGGTTACTAGTCACACTGGGTCAATTGCCGTGCATGCTGTATTACATTTCGGCGAATTCTGCCGTGCATGTCGCACCTGTTCTCATGCTAACGGGTGGTGTGTGGACACAAAAGATGCCTAAAATATACTTGCGACATGCACGGGAGCACTTGCCATGCATGTCAAACAACTTCAAAAAATTTTTTTCGTCATATCTTGGGAAACTCTGGTCTTAGACTCATCATGCGACCCCTCAAACTAGATGGCCCGACCTGATCTACCTACCTGTCATGTCAAAACTTGTTTTCGTCATACATTGTAAATTTTGTAACTTCAATAATAGGAGGAGGTGTCTGACAGACGGACGGACAGACAACGCACAAACTCTACTTCAGATATAATCATTAGGTGTTTTTTTTGACCATCCGTCGCTAATTCGAATTTCTATTCATTTTAGGTTTCACTTTTACAAAATTTCTATGAACTTATATTTACGTGTTTTATTTCAAAGACCATGTCACCAATGCTTCGTGTCACGGAAGCCTGCTTCTACTCCAGCAACAAGTTTCGACCTCGTCACGCTGAGTAAGTGCCTACCTATATAGATAGAACGCGCGCGCCCACCTATCTATAGATAGAGCGCGCGCTCACCGACGTGTGTTCAAGTGGAGCGTTTGCATGTATGAGTGCGCTGAGTGCAATTTTATAGCCGAATTTGAATGTTCAAAATAAAATGTTTTTGATTACATATTATAACATTATCTTACACAAAAAAATTGTGTATATATAACAGTTTATGATGATATAAAATCTAACTCGATTCTAATTAGATTAGATTCTAATTAGACTGTTAGTAATGTAGAGAGATTTTTCGGGTTTTTCCTTTACTGAAAATGTTATGTAAACTTTTTCTTTACAAAAATTTTATGTGAATATTCTTCCATCATTATTCAATAAATTTAAAATAAATTCAACTGAGATAATATCGTAAATAATTTATAATAAATTCTAAAATATTATTTTGAAAAACAATAAGTGTCGCTTTTGTTCGCGATGTTTGGAACCAAATTATTATTATTTTTTGTATGGCGGGGTCATTAGTTTTTGACACAATGTTATAGCAGCTATCATAAACTACGAAATAAAAAACAAATTTGTTTCATAACTTTATCTTTTTTACCCTAAACCTCGAGTAACATCACAAAATATTTAAAAAAAATCTAAAGTCAATGTTATATGATTTTTATTATTTTACATTTGAACCAAACTACTACAAAAGTAACGTAAATAAATGGAGGCACTATCTAGCTACATGGAACAGTTATTATTTTGAAGATACCTTGACAAGTGTCTTAGATATAGATTTTTATTAGATTCGGGAGCGCGGTACAGGACGCCGATGCTGCGTCGTTCGCGCTCCAAAGGTTAACAATAAAACTCCGTCGTTATTTAAATTACTCTCTGACTCTAAAATTGCTCTTCCCACTAACATCAACACGCTACTAACCCTTGATCAACCCTCAGTACTTAATATTCTGTCCAAATTTATCAGAAACAATGATATTAAATTATAATTTACTCTTTATTGTAAATAGTTAAGATTCATGTTATCCTCTTATGTGTAATATTTTTAAGTTGTAATGTTTATTTTTATGTGGGAACTTCCAATATATTTAGTTCATTTATTTAGGTTCAACCGAAGTAGGTATTATTGTTTTTATACTTAATTTCAAGTTTGTGAAAGAATTTGCGAGATTTCTCAAAATATTTGGTATTCATATAATCTACTCCAAATTATTCATCCATTACTTCATTAAAAGTATTTAACCGAAAAAGATCAAGTGAAACTCGACGCTGGCAAATTGTCGCTTATATAACGACAGAGGCCACAAAGGAATTTAAAAAAAAAAAATACTTTCATTATTAATAAAGTCCACTAGCAGAAGAGTTTTTGGTTTCCTACCATCAATCTCTTCACACTATTGTATTATCAAACAAAGAAAGTGTAGGGTATAAGGGGTAGGTATGCTTGGTACACCGGGTGTGATGGTTTACCGCAAGCATACTTGGCCAAGTCCTATTTGCGAACGTCCACGCCGTGGCAGGTCCGCGTCACGGACCCAAAACGGGCTCGCACAAAGAGTGTGAGTCGTGTACCCTGGGCAATGTTGCGCTACGAACAAGCATCACACAATCCATCTCCCTTGGTAGCGCAATAGCAAATCGTAAAGGGCGGAACGGTCCGCGTGCAATCCCACACGCGGTCCGTAACCCTCTCCCCCTCACCTCTCCTCTTCCTTCCAAAAACCCTGTCCGCCCACATTTTGGTACGTACGCAGCGATCTGTGGGAACCAACACCCCAGCTGCTTCGCTTAGCCTCAGGGCTGGGCGCGGCAGCTCGGGTGTACTGCAAACACCCCCCCCCCCCTTCAAAATGAATGCAGCTAACAAAATTACAATGCCGCAGGGCGGTACCGGTCCAACCGGAGAATCCGCCGCAGTCATCACATCAAAGGAAGAGTCCTCTGATGTGATGACTGGACAACCACCCATCGTATCTGCGGCGGGTGGAAATTATCTGCCTTTCAGCCCATCAGGCCAACCCATTGTGCCTGTGCTGCCAGCCAGCACAGGCCCCCCCCCTCGCGATATCCACCCCTCTTTTGGGGGCGCCGCGAGGAGAAATAACAAGAAAGACCGGAGCCGAGCCCCACCGACGTTTACGGAGGGTAAGGTAAGGCCCCGCCGAATACGGAGGGTCTTACTAGCAGACAGAAATATAGGCGTAACAGAGCTAAGCTGCACCAAGACAAGACTGACGAACGGAGGGCGATCACGGAGGTGAAGGATACTGCGCAGAGTTGCCCAGTCGCGGATGGGGGTTTCGAGGTAGCGACAACCTCAACCCTCACACCGACACGGCTGAGCAACGAACCCAGTCCCGGAACCAGTGGTCTCCAGGGAAACAGAGGCGGCAAACGCGGGCGGGGTGCCAATCGCGGGGGTGCAGCCGGGGGACGTAACTTCGTTGCTCCCTCAGCCCCCTCTGCGGGCGCCCAGCCAGCGGGAGCTCGCATCTGTCTCGCTGGAGAGCATGCGGTGAACACCCCACCGACAGGAGGCGACAGACTGAAAAGGACGAGGTCGGACGAGTCGGCCTCTCCCCGAGGCGAATCGAAGAGAGCGAGGGAAGATCCCATCCTTCGATCTTATGCCGGCATTGTAAGACTAAATCCTCCATTCACTGAGCTGATGGTAGTCTCGGAAGGTGTGGCTCTAACCTCGGAACAGGCGTCCCAGGTTATTGACGCCATATCCGAGAAACACATCGACTGGGCATCGATTTGCCTCCAGCAAATGAACCGGTTGCGGTGCAGTTCACCAGCAGACCGATCTTCTCGGAGCCTGAAAGCGCCATCAGCTTCCGCTGCAGGAATGAGAAGACCGTGGACTGGCTGAGAGCGACCACGGCCGCGCTTGAGCCTCTTTGGGAGGGTTGTCGCCTTGCGCTGTTCGAGAGTCGGAGCGAACTCACAAAGAGGGTCAGGTGCGCGCTGTTTGCACCGGTTGACAAAACGAGCGTCAAAAGTAACTTTGGCGGTGACATACGTAGACTGATGTGCGCACTCAGGGGGTGGAATCCCGACTACGAGGTCACCAACTGGGTGTGCTACAACTTTAGACTGACTGACGGGGGCTTCCTCCTTCTACTGGGGATACCGGAGAAGGAGCTAATAGAAAAGATTATTCCCGCTGACAGGATCATATACTACAAGGCGGGTAACATTCGCCTGAAAATCTACCACCCCGACGGTGGATACACGACTACGTGGCCGCCGCCGGTGAGGGTGAACCAGGAGGATGTTAACACGCCACAGACAGACAGACAAACACAGGAGCCGACTGTACAGACTGACTCACGGGATGACGTTGACGCACCAACCGGGAACGACGGGGCGCCTGGGAGTTCAGGCGAGACCGATTTCGGCCTGAGCGCGCTGTTCGGTGAGGACAACGCGTCGCAGTCGGAACTGGGAGGTGACAGCGACCTGGATGAGGAGACAGAGAGGGAACTCGAGGACATGGAGGTGGACACGGCGCTCGAGTGCACACTCGCGCCGTCACACAGTAACCGGTCCGATGGCTCCAAGTAAAGACGACGCCGCAAATAAGGTAATTACCTTCCTGCAGGCCAACATCATGCACAGCAAGGTGGCTACAGCCACTTTGCGGCGCAGGTTGGAGGCCAGTAAGTTGACGGTCGCCCTGGTCCAAGAACCCTACCACTACCATGGTGAGGTTTGCGGATTACGGAACCTTGGCGGAAATTTGTTCACAGATATCAATACTGACACACACCCCCGGACATGCATATATGTCTCCGGGGACATGAAAGCTAACATCGAAAGACGTTTCTGTTCCAGGGACCTGACCACAGTCAGGCTACTCGGGGACCCTAAACGAAATGCCCCAGACATTTTAATTTCATCAGTGTACATGCCGGAAGGGGAGCAAGCTCCGCCAGCACTGCTGGAACAACTAATAAGACACTGTGAAGACCGCGAACAGCATCTCCTGATCGCTGCAGACGCCAACGCCCATCACACCTTGTGGGGGTCAAAGAAGAACAACGTGCGAGGTGAGAATTTGGTGGAATTTCTATGCTCAACAGTCATGTGTGTGATTAACAGGGGAGCAGAACCCACCTTTGTCACCAAGCGCTTTCAGACAATTCCAGATATCACTCTTGCTACTGGAAACCTGACCCATCACATTACGGGCTGGCAGGTATCAAATGAGCCATCCTGTTCGGACCATAGAAGGATAGAGTTTAGATATGAATGGGCCCCACTCAGACCCGAGCTGAGAAGAAACCCTAGAATGACCAACAAACGACAATACTACGACAATATAAAAAATAGGTTGTAGGTACTGAGAGCGCCGGGACGCATCACCACCACTGAGCAGGTGGAGGCGTGGAACGGTACTATCAGCACCAGTATAATTGACAGCTATCATGAATCATGTCCACTGCGGGATCCTCATAGGTTCAACCCGAAACACTCTTGGTGGACAAGAAAGTTGGAAAAAATAAGGAGGACAGTTAGGAGAGTTTTTAACAAAGCTAAGAACACTAGACTAGACACGGACTGGGAAGCGTACAGGGCAGCCCTAATGAACTACAAGAATAAGATCAGGGACCGAGAGAGGAAAGCTTGGAGGAATTTTTGTAGCAGCATTGAGTCTACAGCAGAGGCCGCAAGGCTAAAGAAAATTCTATCCGCTGACAAAAACAAAGAGTTAGGTTTGGTTAGAAGGAGTGACAACACTCTCACTGAATCAGTAGAAGAGATATATAGAGTACTTTTAGAAACACACTTCCCGGGCTCTGATGTTGTCTCAGAAGTAAGGTGGGACAATATCGGACATCATGAGCCGACCATACAGGATTGGGGAGTGGCCGACAATGTAATTTCTGACAATAAGGTACAATGGGCCATAAGCAGCTTTCAGCCCTACAAATCGGCGGGGTGCGATGGGATACTCCCGGGCCTACTACAATGGTGTAGTAACCTTATCACGCCTTTTCTCGTGGACATACTGAGAGCATGTCTAGCACACAGATATGTCCCGAAAGCGTGGAGGGAGGTAAGAGTGGTTTTCATCCCCAAGCCAGGTAGGGAGGACTACTCTGCAGCAAAAGCCTACAGACCCATAAGCCTAACTTCTTTCTTACTAAAGACTCTTGAAAGGTTAATAGACAGGGAGATTAGGGATAAAATCCTGCCCCGACATCCCATTCATAAACACCAGCATGCATATACGTCAGGGAAATCCACTGAAACTGCCCTACACTCAGTAATAAGTAAAATAGAGGCAGGCATGGAAACGAAATGCATGACTATGGGTGCTTTTCTTGACATAGAGGGGGCATTTGACAAAACGACGTTTCATAGCATAAGTCAAGCCCTGTGTAAACACGGCGTCAACAACACTCTCAGTGGGTGGATTGACAACATGCTTAGGAACAGAGCACTTATTTTTGATAGTCAGAGTCCAATCAAGGGCATAGTAGCCAAAGGATGTCCACAGGGTGGCGTACTGTCGCCCCTACTGTGGAACCTAGTGGCAGATGACCTAATTACAAAACTCAATGCAGCAGGATACCTCACGATAGGGTATGCAGATGACATTGTCATAATCGTGGCAGGAAAATTTGCAAATGTAATGCGCAATATAATGCAAGGTGCGCTCAAAATTGTAGAAGCATGGTGCAAAGACTACGCTCTGAGTGTCAATCCAACTAAAACGGAGCTTGTAGTCTTCACCAGGAAGAGAGACATAGGACAAATGCAACCACTGAGGCTCTTTGGGGTAGAAGTAACACTATCAACCGAGGTGAAATACCTGGGGGTCATACTTGACAACAAGTTGAACTGGAGTCGTCACCTAGAACAGAGACTAAATAAAGCACGCTTATCTTTCTGGCAGTGTCGAAGACTAATGGGCAAAACTTGGGGTTTAAGACCAGGACTCACGCTCTGGCTTTATACCACTGTCATCAGACCTATGATTACATATGGGGCATTGGTATGGTGGACCAGAACCAAACTTAAAACAGCTGCAAACAAGCTGCTAAGCTTTCAGCGTATAGCTAGCACGGCCATCACTGGTTGCATGCGGACCACCCCATCAACAGCACTAGAAGTCCTGCTGGGACTGCCCCCTCTTGATTTAATAATACAACGAGAGGCGGCAGCCGCAGCTTTTAGGCTTAGAACGACAGGCTTCTGGTCAGGAGAGACTAGGGCACAGCACACAACAATTCTCAGTTTAGCTCTGGAGGAGAACCCTTTGCTAGGGGTAAGATGCGATAGGATACCTAAGACATATAACTTTGACAGACTGTACACTATTGAACTCTCTGAGGGTCCGAAGGACTACTCGGGACTAAGAGAAGTTAGGGTATACACGGATGGCTCTAAAACCGAGTATGGTACGGGAGCTGGCTGTTTCTCAGCAGACCTCAATATCAAAAGAACAGTTATGCTGGGCGCCGGAAACTCCATCTTTCAGGCGGAGTGTGTAGGTCTAATTGAGGCAGCCGCAGCAATAAAACAGCGTGAAATGGAAGACTATACAATCAGAATACTAACCGAGAGTGCATCTGTTTTGAAGGCTCTTGCCAATCAAACATTCACTTCTGGACTAATTAAACAATGTCATGAGGCTTTACAGGACATCTCAATCGACAACAGGATCACACTCCAGTGGATAAAGGGACATAGCGGGAGCCATGGCAACGATGCGGCCGACGATCTCGCCAAGGCGGGTTCGAGTTTAAAGCCCGCCGGACCAGAGCCATTCATGCCAACCCCCTTCAGTGAAGTCAAGACCTGGCTGAGAAACGAATGACACGGGCTCACACTGCAAGGTGGTCATCTACAGCAGACTGCAGACAATCAAGGGAAGCAGTGCCAGCACCGGATCCACACCTAACAAGGAAACTCCTACAGCTGCACAGACCACAGTTGAGAACGGTGGTAAGCCTACTCACGGGCCACTGCCAGCTCAACAAACACCTTCACACAATTGGAGTCACGGACAGTCCCCTCTGCAGGGCCTGCTTGGAGGCGGAGGAGACACCGGCACATATAGTCATGGAATGTAGACAACTGCAGACATTTTGGACGGGGGTCTTTAGCTTCGAAAGGAGCGACCCGCAAGTGTGGAAAGACCCTAAAGGGCTGCTACGCTTTGTGGAAGAGCTCGGCTGGCTGAAGTGAGCCAAAAGTCGGGTTACTGAGCACAACGGCCTCGTGTCAAGTGCGTTCAAGCGTCGGCAGCCACTCGCCGACAACAACAACAACAACAAAGAAAGTGTATGTTTGAAGGACCCCAGGTTGTACTTGGAGGGCGTGTAGGGCGACCCTGTCGCATCTTGCAATACATATATAAAACATTGTTTATCAACAAATTGTCAAAACAATATGAAACAAAATGCTTCATTGGAACACAACGTTGGTTTGCAAGCAAACAGAAGGACAAGTTGATATTGATTGATTGCTAGCAGATGATCTGATAAAATGTATATAACCACCTCGGTCTTATCTCAACAAAGTTGTAACAGAATTTATTGGAAATTCAGATCTTAAACAAACATCAGATTTTAAGGTGACTGCAATTGAATCAGAAAGGAGAAAATATATATATATATAGAGTAGCCATATACTTCCAGTTTCAGTCTCAAACCCCCAAGATGAAAATGCACTGAAAATTGGTGAATGCACATAGGTAGATATAATTTTAACAGCTGTCACTTTGCATGGGTTTGCATATCAGATAGAGGCCAAGAGATAAGAGATAACAGGCGCATAGCATTGAATAAAAATTACAATTAGTTGAAGGTTATGGAAGAGTGAATTCTGGACGGTAGGATTACTACAGCTAGAATGGCTATTCATAACGGTGTGCTAGTTCCTACACTTACGTACACAT
Source organism: Incurvaria masculella (assembly GCA_946894095.1). Taxonomy (NCBI): domain Eukaryota; kingdom Metazoa; phylum Arthropoda; class Insecta; order Lepidoptera; family Incurvariidae; genus Incurvaria; species Incurvaria masculella. The sequence continues at coordinate 23,958,250 of OX335645.2, read as the reverse complement.
AGCATTGCCAAGTTCCACAATAAATGGGCTAGGTTAGAGTGCTTTGTCTATTGAAAGAAGATATAATGACAAGAATCGAGAGGGGTATGTTAAGATGGTTTGGATATGTAAAGTGAAATAATGAATTTGGTTTTATCCCCCTTTATTTTACAATCTGTCACAAATTTGGAGTAATAGTTTTGTGCATTTTTAGCATGGAGGTGAAGAAATACCCGGAGAACGGATGGAACTAAAAAAGTGTCGACACGTCAATTGTGCCGCCGGAGGAATTTGGCCTTTGTTTTGTTCTTTGGTTTCGGCACTCGCTGAATACATCATTACGATTGAAAAATTACGTAACGCCCATCTGGTTTATTGAAAAATAATTCTTATTTTTATCAGTTTACCTACGAATTTGGGAGACTACAAATTGGATTTTTCTCCATTTTCATCACTGCGCTACAAATATGTACGGCGATATAATGTTGTAAGTCGCGTGGCATCATTTTTTGCGCGTTCGTTGTATGGAAGTTATTTCTCCATACATTCTTTACCTCCATGATTTTTAGTGATGATGAACGATTTTAACTAACAGTTATATTTCCTTTTTTTTATATGAGTTCCACAGAGTGAGTCTGTGATCTCGGCTAGTTCTACGGCTAACTTTGCATATCTATGCATTCATGGAAATTTTTGCAGCCTGTTTTTTGGTATGTTTAGTACCGGCGAGTGGACAGGTGAGAGGTCCATGCATAATGATGCTCCGATGAGTTACCAGTGGTCTTTCCGGTGTGCATGTGAGAGAGCAAAGTTTTTTGTGCTGTTTGGACTGTCCTATTTTGGAACCAACACAACATAAGTGACACCACGCGTCAGCCTCTTACCACGGCAGTGCCGGCCGTGTACGTAAGCGTACTGCTGCGGTGGCATTGCAGGGGTCACTATGTTAAGCGCGGGTCATCTAAATTCGACTGAACGATTGCCTTCCACACTGCTGCCTACCTTATACATCTTGTGTCTTCGTAAAGAGAGCTTTAACAAGTGTCTGTGTGTTGGTCACTCGAGTGCATGGGTACTCATCATCCCAATGCTATCCTAAATCAAATCACCAACCCGGCTCCCGTGCTGCGATCAAAAGCACCCAGCCACAAATATACAAAGAGCTTCTGAGGTAGTCAATTGAATGAGCAAATTACTTGTATACTGATCCAAAATATCACATGCAATGTAGTTTATTAGTCACTGGTTCAATAAATATTTTTCAACTTTTGAAAAATAAATCTGAATCTCAACAACATCGCCATGTCTAACTATAGCTAAGAACCATTAAGGTGACCCTGTTTTTTATCGAGCATACAAACTAACAACGGAAATTTTGCAAGAATCATCAAATGTTTGTCATATCAAATTGTGAAAATATCAATCTATATTATTTACAGTAGGCAATAGAAATATATTTAAATAAAGGACAACTAGTTCTACAATCGACAGAATTGATTGGTTAATTTGTTGTATGGGTACATGGTCTCTAACATTTCTTAAATTTAAAAACACAATCAACCAATTTTCTAAAGGGGAAAAGAGACCATTATATGTAAATACACAAGTAAACAAAGGTGTTATCTTTCTTATTTTTCCTTATCTAGGAATTGCTGTATTAGGTCAATAGGAAACTAATATGAATGTCATTATCTGTTTATAATTAACTCATTTATATACCTGTCGTTTGTAACTGGTGTGGAAAAAATGTACTCTCAGTAAATACAAACGAGACAGACCCAATTCTCTTTAGGAAAAAAATAAGTTTCTTTGGCACAAAATACTGAAGTAAATACCTAGGCAAGTTGAATTTATTGATGATGTATTTTATCTTCACTATGTTTGCTCTAGGCAAACATGGAAGTTTCTTGCCAGTTCTTCTTTGCTATGTTTTGCCGAACTAGCAAATGTGATAAATCCGAGTGCAATGATGAATATACAATACAATAGTACAAGGTTATCTCTTAAAGCGTAAGTAAGTAATTTTGAACTTTATTGTCGCACGGTAAAATTTTGAGCAGTGGGCTTGTCGGCTAGATCAAACTGAAATGACGCCCCCAGTTGTCGCTAAAATGCCGCTTACCGCTTACATTGTCATGCGCTGCCGCCGCCGTCAAATACAATATACCAACCAAAATTGTGGGAAGTGGAGTGGAATTGGGGATTAGAGATCTTTCTCCCATGCACGAATTTGATCTGTTAAAAGTCTGCCAGAATTTGCACATGCCAATGCTGCAAAAGCTGGAATGGTTCACATATTCAAACCTGTTTACTCCCCTACAATAAAAAGACAGCATGGAAAATATTTGACCTACTATTAGTAAAAAAAAAATATTGAGCTTATTTCTATAGAAAAATCCAAAATTTTCAGATTCATTTTCAGAGATCAATTTAAGAATCGTTTGGACGCTTATCTAAATAAATACATTTTTAAAATAAGTAACTAAGTGAACTGAAACCGATTAAGTGAAAAAAAATAATATGTTAATATATCAATGAACTATGCACTCGATTTAGACACATCAGCCTAGGCTGCCTGTCTAATATAAAATAAATAAATAAATAAATTCTGTGCTGCCAAAAAAACCACTCACCTTAAAAGAACTGTGCACTAATGTCTCGTCCAAGTCTATGACCATACACTTTTTATGCATGTCCTGGTGTTTAACTGGTGGCAGCAGTGGTCGAGGGACATGGTCGGCCATGACGAGGAGGGGCGGGGAGGCGCGGCCATCGATGCTGTTATTGCCGGTGCCAGGTGGGCCCTTTCCGCGCCCTCCGCCCCAGCAGCACAGCAGTGAGCGCAGGAACCCACCGCTGCCTCCCGCCTTCTTTCCGCCGAGCGGCGGTACAGGCGTGACGTCTCCATCGCTGTGCGGGACACCCGCCGATTGTCCTAGAATGGAATGAAATGTGTTAGTCATCCTGCATGTTCAATATTGGAGCATCTTTAACAAAGCAAAAGTTGTTTTTAACTGTCTACGGTACAATACTATTGGAAGGAACGGTAACATTTCACGGTTTCATTTTAAAAGTCTTATTGGATAAACGACAAATATGAGCAGCTTGTAGTTTCTTGAACTAAAAAGTATTGGTTCAAGCAACAGGGTTTGCACCTTAAGCAGGTGATACATTAAGGTAATATAACCCTGCGAACTTAGGCTGTGCATTTACAGCTCGTCCAATGCGCACGATCCCAACGCAAACTGAAGCTACACATCTTTGTATTATTTGTAAAGAACACCATGATACGATAATATAAGGCATTATATTTTTTATGGCAAAATATTCTTAAAAATAAGGCTTCAACAATGTATGACATGTTACAATGTTGGCCTAAAATTGCGGTCAAATTAGAGGAAGAAGGTAGGTTCTTCGAGGTACTTTTTCTGTGTATTTAATTTATTTTTAGTCAGGTTATTGATCAAGCAAAGCATCTCCGTTTCAGCTTGGGCAAAAATGCTTTCATATGTCTAGGTTGTCCAGCTTATTTTTTATTATATTGTTCCTTATATATTATTTATACACGGTGTTAAACAAGTTGGCGACATTCTCAAAAGGGGGTTATTTGGGGTCGCATACCGATTCCGAAAAAGAAGGATTTTACTTGTTTTGAGCTTTTGTTTTAAAATTTTCGATTTATAATACTAGCATGAAAACAAAGTATTTCGTAATAGGAATCGCACTGCATTAACATAAAGTTGTAAAGTAGGAAATAAAAAAAATAAAAAATGTACATTCGGATCGATGTGATAAAATTGGCGGCGGCGCGCAGTCAGCTGCGAGACAGCAAACGAGTGACCTTGGCAGTGGCGCGTACACATGGCGTGCTTACCATTCCAAAGGGAAATTGTCTCTGAGGTAAGAGTTTGGATTAAATCTGCAATTTTTTTTCTATTTTTGGTTTAATTTTTTAACCAACTTCATAAATACCACAAAATGATCAGTATAGCAAATAGTTAAATAATCGGTGTTAAAATAGTAATGTCGTGAAAAAAATTAACACCGTGTATATATTATTTATAATGTGAATGATAAATGATTGAAAATTCATGTAACTGGACACCGATGACTAATGCCACACCTGCTGTCGTGAAATTAGCCCAACACACTGCATTTTAATTTCCAGTCTGTTTAATGTCCATGCCAGGACTTGTGATGGCGTAAGGTGTGGGCGACGTGGGCCACCACCTTATGGCTACACAGTTTGAGAGCCCTCGAACACAATCACCAAAGAAAAAAAAAATCCCCTATTAAAAACCGTAAAAGTGAGTAAAGATTTTACTCATTATAAAATAATAAATCCTACCGGCTAGCAAGCATATACAAAAAGTCATCAAAATCGTTAAGTTGTTTAGGAGAATAATTGAGAACACACACATTCTCGTTTGTGATTTTGTGTATCGTGTTTTCGATCCAATTCAGTGTAGCTGTGGTCATAAAAGGAAGGTCCTGGCATGGCATTCCAATTCAGATTGCACACTCAAAGTTGTCGGCATATCTCAAGGCCATTCAGCCCATTTGCGCACTCTCTAACGGAAACAAAAACACAAACATGGAACAAATGACATTTCTTGAAGCAGTTCTCCTCAAAATTGAATTTAATCAAATCCTCTAAGCTAAACTTGAATTTTTACTTAGGAGACATTCAACGGTTTGTGAAACAACACAGTCCACAGACGATAGATAAGGCCATAGGTACCTACGTCTCAAAATGTGACACATTTGCACACACGGTGCCCTACGTTCAAAGCGTGAGCATTGAGTAACGTAACGATGATGTCAAATCATTCACGGTACGACACTTTGAGGGCTGTCAGCACGAATTGGACCACTTGTGAACGCGCTTTCGATTGCGATCCAAATAGGTAGGGGTGGAAAATAACCAATCTGATTTATATTTAAATTTGTCCGGTTTGCATTAAATTTATTGTTACACTTTGAACTTGGCCATAGCTACTAAGTTAAGCAAGAAACGAACTTGGATAAAGCAAGCAACTTGGCTGGTAAGGAATTACTAGGTCATTTGTTTGATATTATTAGACAATCATCACTCTCCTGGGCAAACAATTTATATACGTTATCATCTATAAAAAAAGGAAGTGGGCACCAAACCATTGATTCAAATGTGATGAGAAAGAATGTCATAATGTCAATATCTCTCTTCAATTTGAATGCAACACATAGGTACTCAATTGTGTCCGGAATGTAAGCAGTTCATGTGAAGATCGGGCAAATATCGAGTGGGACGATAGATACACGAACTACCGAGCGCGCGGGTGACAGGCGAAGGAGCGGGGCCGCAGGTAGGAGTGTTCAGTTCAAGGTTGTTTTACCTACTGTTTGAATAGCAAGTACATGAAGCGGGGCGTAGCACAGCGTGGCTTGTGTTTATCTCAAGCATAAAATAACTCCCAAATAGCCCCGAGTGCGGGGGCGACGGAAAAGCTTGTGTTTACAGCGGTAACATACAGGCATGAAGAGATGCTAGGGCAGCGCAGAAAAGGCGACTGTACCTCGGTCAGGGGCAAAGCTGGCGGTTTCGTCGTCGCGCGTCACCTGTGTGATGACGCAAGAGGCGTCCATGAGCCCGTTCGCCGCCGGACTCTCGTCCTGGCCACTATTTTCCGCGCCGCACTCACTTCACACAACACACCTACCGTACAAGATGGCAGGCGAACAGGTACAGACAATGCTGCCAACACAACGAGCAAATAGCAATTTGATCATGTATAGGGCGAGTTCACACCAATAAGCATTTTAATAATAAAGATTTTTTATTTAAATATTTTTAAGATACATGTATGTTGTTGTTTTATCATATGTTATTTTTATACTAGTTTACTTCTTTCATTTTGTCTTTTTTTTGTGATTTCCGCTACCTCAAATTTGTTTATTATCTTTTTAGATAACAGGAGTTCACTAAAAACCAGCTGCGATGGAACTAATATGTTCTATCGCAACGAGCTCTGTGAAATCCTTTTCAACATTAATTCAATAAGTTACTTTTTTATAACTGTTAATTTATTATATTTTTTACGTGTAATCGATTATGTAATTGTTGAATAAATGTATTTTCTTTCTTCTTTCTTTCTTTCTTACATAATAGTTTATGAAATTATATTTAATTACATGTATGTGTATGTATTGTACGAGAAATCATCAAATTTAACGTGCTCGGTGAAAAGAGTGTCAGTTTTACGACTGTCTTAAAAGCTAAGTAAACTTATTAACTATGTAAAGTGACGCAAAAAAATGTTTAATTGTTACGAAGATTATCATACATTATTGTTATTTTTATAAAACCAAACAAGGTAGTCACCAAATCAATAAAATACTAATTATTCTAGTTTTAACTTCGGTTTTTTCACAGCTGATACTAAAGGCACCGTAACTCTTGCGATTTACTAATGAATAAATAGTTAAGTTGTCAAGTTAATTATTTCCTTCCGTAACATTTAAATCTGTTTCAATAATGCATTCAAATTATTTGTTACCCTTCATATGAACTATTAATAAAAACAAAAAATGTCACTAACAGACGCAAAACCGAAGGACCATTTTTTTTAAAGCTGCTCTTATATGTAAAGAAAACAAAACCAACATTTTACATGGTTATAATAAAATGAAAAATAATATTTACATTTTCATGGTCAGCCTAGAGGCCACGGGGCAAAATGTTGCGTCGTTTCGTTCGTGCGTTCTCTGAAAACTGACTTTTCGTTCTCTTCCCATATTATATTGTTGTATTGTTTATTCATTATCCATAGACAGTATCTGATTTTTTATGTTTTAACATTGGCCAGTTAAGCAAAACAAAATACAGCGAAAAAGAACTGGAACGGAACTCCGCTGGTTTCAACGTCCACTTAGTCTAAATTTACAAAAGTGTTTTACCAAAAACATAGGTAAAACACTAAGTTAACATTAATTGACGAAAATTTACAATTAATGCGGTACGCAACAGTTGACATGACAAATATCATTTTATTTGCAAAGACTATTCCCACGAACAACATGTTGCCAACTGGAGCAGGCCAGTCCCCACAAACAGCGCCCGTTCACGAGTATCACGCCGGGCACAGCGATCATCTCTCTCGGCCATATTTTAGGGAAAGAGATAATTCGAACCAAGCGTCACCGTAAGCAAATAGCTTAAAGCGATGTACTGCTCCAGTGGCAACAAAACACTGTGAAACGCTTGCACGTTTGATTGTAATACTATTAGTTTTGTCATAAACTACTACAGTGAGCTGATCACGTAGTTTCACCGTAGATCACGTAGGTCACTTTTTTTTTAATAAAAAATAAATAAAGAGTAAAATCAAATTATATTCACAATGATATTCAGACGAAAACATTTATTTACGTTTGTAATCAAATATGCATATAATTGTTCATCTTCGTGGGGCCGCGGCCTTATAGTTCCAACTGTCAACTAGCTTCGTTGCCTTCTCTCTCTAACGTGTGGAAATAGCTGTCTATTGGTACCCCTGCTTGGCTATAAAAATAGGTCCAGCGTGAAGTGAGTTGCGGGTCCACTAACTTCATTTTATAAAAAACATTGCTGTGTTCGGGTAACGTGCTCTGAGCCATTCGGTGCAAGAAGGAGCAAGAAATTGCGTTTGGCTAACAGAGCCTGTAGTCCCAGTTGTCACCTAAATTGGCGTTTACGGCAAACCGATCTACGTCATCAAGTCATTGTAGGCGAGTTTATGACCCACTTTTAAGGTAATTTCGAGTTTTGTATGTTGATTGTTTGTCCGAATTGAGTATAGATTTGAAATTAGTTGAGTTTTTAACTAATTTAGATAAATTTGCTTGGGTTTGCGCGCTTCCCTCAAGAGATTAGAAAGATTTTAGTATCGTTCATCTCTGCACTTTATTCGTTTGGCCGTCCGGGCTGGAGCGTTGTTCTGAGCGGATCTGCCCGATTCCGTTCTGTAGCCAACAGTACGGGGCCTGTGACGGGGCGGCGTGGTATTCTTTTTTTCCCGAACAAACCTATTTACGCGTTCACTCGACATCGGGCGTTCGCAAAGAAACAATACAGCTGAACGTACACCATGGTCCGATTTGAACTTACGTTACCGAAAGCGCGTTCACAACTGGTCCGATTCGCGCTCAAAGCTCTCAAAATGACGTCCCGTGAACGATATGACGTCACTATTACGCCACTCCGTACACAGCGCTCAGAAAAAAAAAACAAAATCAAAATACGCTTTGGAGGTTTGCAAAAATACATTTTGAAGTTCCTATTGTTGTGTGATTCATTTATTGAACTGTCATTCAGGGTATTTGACATAACTCATACAACATGCCCCTTTTTATGAAAAGACTTAATTTAAATACAATTAAAATGAGCATACTTCTACTCCTATACTTTAACAGAAAACATACATTAATAGTTTAACACCAACACTTATGACTAAATGATAACATGAATTTAACAAAATAATTATTTGAACTGTACTTCAAGGAAAGGTTAACCGGCTGGGTGGTCGTACAGCTCTACCAGAACGAGTATAACATGTCACTCCTGGACTCAGGTTTCTATTGTCAGGTGGATTAGGAACGGCTCCAGGTTCAAATGTTTTTAGTGGTGAGGGATGCGAGAGTCCTGATGCGTTATCAGAGATCGAACTATCGTGTTCTATCGAATTACCGCTTTCTACTATTTCTTCCTCTTCTACCTCACTATTCTTCTTAGACGGAGCTGGAACTAATATATGCTGTCTATTTCTTCGGTAATGTACACCCTCTTCATTTCTCACTATATAACTTCTTGGTTGAGAACATTTTTCAACAACTGTACCCGGGGTCCATCTATCTCTTGGTGTTTTCCTAAAAAATACCTTACTATTGTGTTTTATTTCTGGCAACTCTTTTACTCTTCGATCGTGGTAGTAACACATCTTTGCATTTTTGGATTCTATGTTGCTTTTATACTTTTTATAGTCAATTAATTTCGATTTTAAACTTTCCTCACTAACTGGTAAGACCGTTCTTAAATTTCTGGACATCAATAACTGAGCCGGCGAAAAACCTGTCGCCTGAACCCCGTTTCTGTACTGCAGTAATCCTAAATACGGATCGGTTCCCGTTTCGTCAGATTTATGAAAATTTTTCTTTATAATATCAACGGTTCGTTCTACAAGACCGTTTGATTTTGAATGTCGCGGGCTAATAAATGTAGGTGTTATGTCCCATTTTGATAAGAAGTTTCGAAATTCTGTGGAGTTAAATGGCGGTCCATTATCAGCTACCATTATCTGCGGTATGCCACGTCGCGCAAAAATAGATTTAAGTGATATTATAACTTTTTGAGCCGTATAACCCGACGACATCGGGGATATCTCAAAATATTTTGAAAAGTAATCCGTAACTAAAAAGTACATATTTTTCTTATATTCTAGAAAGTCTACAGCTACTTTTTGCCAGGGGTATTCAGCTGGTGGATGGGGCATTAGAGGTTCACTAGGATTCGCATTTCTATACTTAATACATGTTGCACAACTTTCTACCCTATTTTTAATATCAACTGACATATTAGGCCAATATAACACATTTCTAGCTTGGTTTTGACATCGTTCTATTCCAAAGTGCCCTTCGTGTATTATGTCTAACATTTCTGATCTTAATATCGTTGGCACAACTATGCAGTTTCCCTTGAATAGCAACCCATCTACCACATGTAAATCATGACTGATGTTATAATATGGCTTCGCCATGTCACTTACTTTATTTTTCGATATCGGCCAACCCTCATAGTAGTGTTTTTTATTACAGCTTGTAATGTATCATCCGATTTGGTCAAGAGCTGCAGTCGTTCTAGTTTCTCAGAGGACACAGCTAAATTTGAAACTAACAGGTTAGCATGTATTCTTAACACCTCATCAGTAATTACTGGTTCACATTCCTCAGCTGTATCTACCGGAGCCCTAGACAGTGTGTCCGCTACAAAAATATTTTTACCCGGTGTATAAAATACATCTAAATCGTAAGCCTGAAGGACCATCATCATTCTTTGTAACCGTGTAGGAACTTCTGCTAAAGGCTTTTTGAATAACGTCACCAGAGGTTTGTGGTCTGTCTCTACCATGGTCTTCTGTCCGTATACGTATTGATGAAATTTTGTGCAACCATATACTATCGCATATAACTCTTTTTCTATTTGAGCATATCGACATTGCGTTTGTGTGAGTGATTTTGAAGCAAATGCTATAGGATTTTTATTATGTAAGATAGATGCACCTACTGCTGACTTAGAGCTATCAACCGATAATGTTATAGGGATATTCGGGTTAAAGTACGTCAAAACTGGTGCATTTGTTATTATTTTTTTTAGTTTTAAGAATTCATTATCATGTTCATGCGACCAATGCCACACCACATCATTCTTTAAAAGAGTTCTCATGTTTTTTGTCTTTTCAGATAATTGTTCTATGTATTCACCCAAATATGTAATCATTCCTAGAAATCTCTTAAGTTCCGTGACATCTTTTGGAACTGGTAAGTCTGAAATTGCTTTAATTTTAGAAGAATCTATCGACATTCCCTCTGCGTTGAAAAGATGACCCAAATATTTTATTTCAGTCAAAAGAAATTTACACTTCGCTTCGTTAAATTTTACATTCATTTTTCTTGACCGTTCTAAAACTTCCTGTAGTATTTTATTATGATTTTCAATTGTATCAGCAAACACGAGTATATCATCTAGATAAACTAAAACCCCAGGAATTTCACCAAAAATGTCAATCATACTTTTATGAAATATTTCAGGCGCGCAAGAAACGCCAAACGGAAGACGTTTGAACCGATATCTGCCAAATGGCGTCCCAAATGTGCACAAGCGGGAACTTTGGTCATCTAGCTTAATCATCCAAAAACCAGATTGAGCGTCAAGAGTTGAAAAATATTTTGCACCGTCTAATTTGTGTCTCATTTCATCTATGGTTGGTAATGGAAAATGACATCTCTGGATAGCTTTATTTAACTGCCGTGGATCCAGACATACTCTGAGAGAACCATCTTTTTTTTCAACTAATACGATAGAGGAAACCCATTCACTCGGCTCAGATACTTTTTCAACGACATCTTTTGATTCCATTCTTTCTAGTTCTATTTTATACCTATCCATTAATTTTAGAGGAACTTTTCTTGGTGCATCGATTTTCGGTTCCGAGTTTGGTTTTGTACTAATATGATATGCACCTGGTAAACATCCCAAACCACTGAAGACATCTTTGAACTGATTTAATAAATCAGAACTATTTACACTTTTTACTACTTTCACCAGGTTTTGTTCTTCACATGTTGGGAGTCCTAGAACCGTTTGACAAGCGATACCTGTAATCACGAACTCGACTTCAACTGGTTTCTTATTAAGTTCTCCTTTGAAACTACAGACACCCAGAATCGGTATTCCTTTACCTGAAAAATCAATTAGCTTTAACATTTTGTTATTGATTACAACCTTAGGTATATTAAGGTATTTTAGAGTGCTTTCTGACATAACATTAACCATGGCTCCAGTATCGAGTTGGCATTTAACAGTTTTATTGTTAGTTACAAAATCTACCGTCCACATTTTATTTGTACTGTTACGATAAAGAGACTTAACAACATGTTTTTCTACTCTAGTTTTTTTTGGAGGATAGTATACTGACTCAATAAAAAGCTTCCTATCTTCCATCTCTGCAGAATCAAGCAGCCGAATTGACTCTCTCACGCACATAGCTGCAAAGTGATTTTTTTTCTGGCACTTGAAGCACGTTGTTCCAAAGGCAGGGCATTTAAAAGGCGGGTGTCCTCTGCCACATTTTCGACAAGTCATTCTCGACTGTTTTTCATTTGATTTTGGAGTATAATACTTAGCCTGGGTATCCTTTTGACTCATAACCGTACTTGTATTGATAGGTGATTCCATTGATTTAACTTTGTAAATTTTCTCCGTAGAGTTTTCTTTATTCTTGCTCACAGATAAGTTTTGTATTTTTGATAATTCCAGACTTCTTGAAATCTTTAAAGCTTTTTCCAATGTTAAATTCTCCTCTTGCAACAGCTTTTCGCGTATGTAGTCATTATGTGAGTTGAGACCAACAATGAAAACATCCCGTACCAATTCTTCTCGCAACTGTGCCAATTCACACGACAAGCTTAAGTTTTTTATTTCAGTCACGAAATCATCTGTGGACTCATGGTCTTCTTGGCGTTTAGAAAGAAACTTATACCTCTCAAAAGTGATATTCGTTACCGGCGTGCAGTGATGCTCGAACTTGTTCACCAAGTCTTCATACTTTACAGTATCTACATCAAGGTTTAGTGACTGGAAAATTTGTATCCCGTCATTTCCTATGTAGTGCAAAAATAATGCCACTTTCCTTTGAGCATTCACATCTTGTAATTCATTAGCTCGAAGGTAGATCTTGAACCTCATGATCCAGTTTTTCCAATTCATTGACAAATTTCCGTTTATCTTAAGAGGCTCCAACACTCTCTTGCTACAATTTTGTTTCGCAGAAACCTGCGTTTCCCCACGCGTATCTTGGTCTTCTGCCAACATTTTTTTTATATTTTAGCTCATCTCATGCGCCCAAAATACACAAATCTTCACAAATTTTCATTTGAGAAAAAATTCTGACACCATGTTGTGTGATTCATTTATTGAACTGTCATTCAGGGTATTTGACATAACTTATACAACACCTATAACGTTATCTATCGTCATTGCAGCGTATTGTTTCACAGATTGTTGAATGTTTGTTTGGTGAATATTCAAGTTAAGCTCTTAGAGTTAAGCTTGGAGGAATTGATTTGTCTACTCTCATGTAAATGTCTAATGTCATTTGTTGTCATGCTTTCACCAGAGGAGACGAGGAAATATGTATACAATACTAGGGAATCAATTATTTTAACCCCTTACTGCATAGGATCTTTGTTTTGAATAAAAAAATTCTATGTTATAACATTCAGCTTGTAGAACACGGAAAAAATAAAGAAACAAATATTGAACCAGCCTTTTCCGAGAAAACCCTGAAAATGTATGAAATCCATGTTTAGCCTCGTATGCAATGGCGGTTATTTATGCTTCCAAGCCATAAATGGTCTTATATGCAGTATGGGTAATATCGGTAGGTATATTTTATATTGTTATTTATGAATGTAGGTATTTATACAGTCTATTTAAAAATACAATATTCTTGCACAGTTTTTGGAATTATTATTTTAATTTGAAAAAAAAATTCAACTTCTCAAAACAAAATATTATCGGTATTATATAAACGCCTCATATAGAATTATTGGACTCAATTTCTCAGCAGAGTTTTCTAAATCTTCGCTATCAGTCACATGTTTTTCCTTCATTTATTATGGATCAATGTAGTCTGGATCAGCGATGTCGTCATCTTCGGGATCTTCGTCATCAGAATCTGGAATGACGACATTGATTTGTCTCTTTGTTCTTCTACCACTTTGGTATCGTTCATCATCTGATAAATCACTGTCTTCGCTATCAGATCCATTATTCTGTAACAATATGATGATATTTTGCCAATTTCTTAAAAAAACTATTCCTAATGCTATAATAATAACGATTAATTAATGTATAATAATTTATACAAGATATTTGTACGGACACGAAAATATTATTGAATGTATATAACGCAATAATGCAAATAACTGATACTGCATGAAACGCCACCTGTGCAGAACGAAAATTCGCCTAACTGCATGTAAAGCCACAAGTAGACGTTATTAATAAGCTTCGTAATTTAGTATTCGATATAAAGAAATTTACTGCACATATGTGCGCGATGAGCTAGGCTTTCATTTAATGTATAAAACACCACCAAACGTTTAGAAATTTCGATGTAATTCGGGTACAAACACGAGAAATTTTAACTTTCAACGATAATTCCAAAATGACAGACAGTTTATTTATATTTTTGCTTCCGGATCATTGCACTGAGGAGGCAAGGGTCGCAACTTATTGACAATTACTGCCTGCTGAGGATAAGCATGCAGTAAAGAATTTAAATATCATAGTTTTAAATGTATTTATGTCAAAGTGGAGGTGATCACCTGTGGCGGGTCGAGTGCACGAAAGGACAAAGAATCAAAATCAACTTCAAAGTATGATCAAACACGTCACTTTGTGTGGACAGTATGAAAGGAACTCTATGCGGATTACTAAAAGTGACGTGTTTGAACATTGATTAACTCAGCCGTCTCTTTGTGCAACCGGGGCTTAGTATGCGGTAAGGGGTTATTCTCACACTGCGTTCCGAAATGCGTATATTGCAGAGAATACAACAACGTTCTCCCGTAAAGTTCATATTGACATAAAGGGGGACGTGACTCTAGACCGCACACAGATCGTACAAAGCGCGTACGGTGGAGAGCATTTGCGCCGTGTACGCTGTCAAATGTCTGTCATAGAGCGGTCATTAAGCGTGTTTATCGGTAGTTCTCTGATCGTACGCACTTGTATTCGGAAATAACGAAGCCCTGTTGCCGTTTGTTAGTCTAGTTAGACGATTCTAGGCCTGAAATAACCACTCTTGAGACTAACAAGCTATTTTTGAGGTAGTTTGGTTAGGCTCTGACCCATATGTCTGCGCAAATTCGTTCCGATTTGATATAGTGCGATTGTGGCTATTAAGATAATAATTCGGAGTACAAGTATAGTGAATACTTCTACTCCGAATTTATATTATATTCGCTTTTTTGCGATCATTGTAATGTACACATTTTGGAATATATGATCAAACTGCCGCCGGATACATTATTTTTTGCTCTACATTTGGCAACACTGGGAATATGAAAACGTCAAATAATTCCATCACCTTCACCTTCCTTTCTCTCGTTTTGTTTTGGTTGAAAAAAGTGGGAACAGCTCGCTTTGTGGGCTTCATTTCTTCGTCACTGTGGATGCTATTCTAGCTTCAGGGTCCTTCGTACTCATGTGTCGGTGCAGCTGACAAACGAAGGAAGTGTTGGTGTAGTGCACGAGTGATTGCTGTGTCCAGAACAATGTCTCGACGCGACTCAGGCCCGATCCCTAATCGCTGGTTAAACTGCCCACGAAAATCTGTATCGCTGCTAGCCAACAAGTTCCTAGCCTTCAAGACCCCACTGGGCCCACAATTCAATGAGCAGGTACCAGAGGAGAGCCGTTTCACCCCTGCTATGCTCTTCATGAGTATGAAAAGTTACAAGGTACTTGAAGTAAATTCCTTTTCAATAAATTGTCATTTTAATTTATTTATTGAACTTCTGGAAGTCATACTACACTAAGCCCCGGTTGCACGAAGAAACGGCTGAGTTAATCAATGTTCAAACACGTCATTTTAGTAAACCGCGTAGAGTTCCTTCCATCCTGCCCACACAAAGTGACGTGTTTAATCATACTTTGACGTTGTTTTTGATTTTTTGCTCTTCTAAGGGCCGAGTGCACAAAAGCACAAAAAATAAAAATCAACATCAACGTATGATTAAACACGTCACTTTGTATGGACAGTATGGAAGCAACTCCGTGCGGTTCACTAAAAGTGACGTGTTTGAACATTGATTAACTCCGCCGTCTCTTCGTGCAATCGGGGCTGAGTCATGTCACAATTTGATTGGTCAGTGGGTTCGATCAACTCAGTGAAGAAGAACCTGCAAAGAAACTGCACTGGTCTATAGGTTATGAAATTTCCCATCCAGATTTATTCTATGCAATACAATACACTTATGAGTGAATACCTAAATGCTACTGCCAAACTTTAATTTGTGGCAGAATGCTCAAAGGCAAAGAACTATCATACACGAAGAAACAACAACCCACAATATGAAGTCTTAGAGTAGAGTATAATAAATATAGGAATTGCAAGATTTTATGGTTTAAACGCTTTTTTCAACTTAACAGCTATGTCGGGTGTAAAGAGCTGTCGTCAAGTTTGATACAGATAAAGTGTAAAAAAATGTATAAAAAAATTATAAATAAATAATAAATACTACCAACGTCAAATGTCAATACTAAATTAATAATTTTAAATGATACAATTATGTACTTGTCCTAGAATATTAAGTCACTATAGAGGGTTTCATAGGTGAAAACCTCTTTTATATTAAAATATGTTTATAAAGATGCCATAGTTTTATTTTATTCTAAAATGTATTAAGAGGCAAATTTCTAGAGCAAATTTATTGTAAACTCTGTTTCTTCTTTACTATTGACTCTATAAGGCCGGTGATTGTGCTATAAGGTTGACCGGAGTGGCCGGTCCGGTTTAGCACTTGCAGTTGGTCTACGTGTGCGGCAGAGCATGATGGTTTTCGTGCTACGGTCTTCGCATGTACACTATAGAAAATGGAAGGACGTGCATTTCAATGTCTACTCAAGATGATTTTTATTTATCGAGGTGAACAAGAGCGCCTCAAATAGTACTTTTTTAAAGAAAATTTTATCAAAACCCTGAATTTCAAAGATGTTGAAAGTAAATGAATCTACTGCTATCTGACCTACTTAAAGATGTAGGTAGATACATTTTTGCCCGGCTGCCAGCGAAGCTGGGATATCGTTTGACTTTGGGGCAACAATATGTTTGACTGCACAAGCGACCACTCCAGCAACCGCACCGCAGAGTACTGCACCACTGTCATGATTCTAAAGTGTGAGCACGGACGACCACAATGCGGTGCTGATGCGATACGCCTGGCCTCGACCAGACCGGCGAATGCAATTGTATTGACTACTGCAAGCCTCCATATAATGTTATACATGGGACATTTCACGTGAAGCGGACAGGGAAAAAAAAGTGAGGTTCTGAAAATCGACCACATTCGGCCCATTTGTACTTCTAGTAGGTATGAATGTGTACGCAAAATATTTTTTTTGTATAGTGTATATTTACCAAGTTATAGGTTTCAAAAGAATTGTCGTTGGTTGGTACTACAATTTTTCGAAAGTAATTTTTCGAATATAACAAATCTACTATAAAATATTTTACATAGCGATACATATTAAAAATATACTGTTCTTTTTGACAGTAAAAAAAAATAAAAAAATTACAAAAAAAATAATGGCCAAAGCCGGAAGTAAACTTTTCAAACCAGAATTACAGTCACTTCGACCAATTTTTTTTAATTTTTTTTTCTTTCAAAATATAGCTTAAGTGATAATGAAAGTACACTAGAAAATTTAAAATGGGATCTCTATTAGTTTAGGAGATACGTTGAATAATATACACCCGCGTCGCAAGGGGCATCATATGTAGCGCTTGCAAGGTTGAGCAGTTTGCGCGATATTGCAACTTTATTAATATTTTATATCGTTTTAGCGTATATTTAACCTCATTTAATGATATGAAATAATTTTGATTAATATAATATAATATAAATATAACTACATAGTACAAATATAAGTTAATAATATATTATAAAGAAAAAACGTTTTTGGAGCAGTAGAAAAGTTTTATTATTTGCGAAACGTGACTAATAGCGCCATCTGTTAGTAACGTGTAGTACTTTTTTGTCTCAGATAGAGTCAAACCTATCTACAAGAAAGAGATAGAAGTATGACGCCTAGCGGTTTCGTAACTTAAACTTTAGTGTTGCTTTAACCGCTCAGCGACTTGTGCACGTTTTAATCTGTGACAGTTGTTATTTTTAATGGCGCCGTACGGTGATCGATGTTTTAACCCATTTCACTTGGTACTTCATCGAAAATTAAAAAATTTAAGGAAAATATCTTAATGTTTAGCTCAAAAGTGGAGTTTTTTACAAGATCTTTACGTATATACCTCCTGCAGGAAACGACTTTTGACTGAATCTCCTCCGTGAAATGGGTTAAAACATCGATCACCGTACGGCGCCATTAAGGTGGCCCAACCCGGCGGCCTCAACTCATTTGCAGGCACGGTACAAAACCGTGCTGTTGCGCTCTGGGACCTTCTCTGTTTCCAAGAATAAGACAGGCTCCGTGATGAGGAAGATGCAACATGTCCACAAAAAAGACAATGTGCATAGTGTATGATTTGGTAAGATTTACGAAAATTTTAATTTCAAAACGACTTATAGCTAAAAGTAAACCACGACCGCTGTAGTCAAAAATCTAACAAAAACCAAATAGATTATAAATCTTGATTAAATAAGCTATGTCTGATGACTAATCTTATTAAGATGTTTTCACTTTATCATTGCGTAATCCACCTCCAAAGTTATTGTATAAAACGCGCGAAAAATCCGAACTTTCGGACGTTATAACTTGGAAACCAAACACAATTTTACAATGCCAATGGTCATCAGACATCTAGTTCAATCAAATAGAGCTATTTTGAGCAATGTTTTGGATCTCTGACAAGAAATATAGGAGTGATCTTCTTTCCCCTTTTGTATGGGGAGCTGAGCGGGTTGGGCCACCTTAATAATAACAACTGTCACAGATTAAAACGTGCACAAGTCGCTGAGCGGTTAAAGCAACACTAAAGTTTAAGTTACGAAACCGCTAGGCGTCATACTTCTATCTCTTTCTTGTAGATAGGTTTGACTCTATCTGAGACAAAAAAGTACTACACGTTACTAACAGATGGCGCTATTAGTCACGTTTCGCAAATAATAAAACTTTTCTACTGCTCCAAAAACGTTTTTTCTTTATAATATATTATTAACTTATATTTGTACTATGTAGTTATATTTATATTATATTATATTAATAAAAATTATTTCATATCATTAAATGAGGTTAAATATACGCTAAAACGATATAAAATATTAATAAAGTTGCAATATCGCGCAAACTGCTCAACCTTGCAAGCGCTACATATGATGCCCCTTGCGACGCGGGTGTATATTATTCAACGTATCTCCTAAACCAAAAGAGATCCCATTTTAAATTTTCTAGTGTACTTTCATTATCATTTAAGCTATATTTTGAAAGAAAAAAAAAATAAAAAAAATTGGTCGAAGTGACTGTAATTCTGGTTTGAAAAGTTTACTTCCGGTTTTGGCCATTAATTTTTTTGTAATTTTTTAATTTTTTTTTACTGTCAAAAAGAACAGTATATTTTTAATATGTATCGGTATGTAAAATATTTTATAGTAGATTGGTTATATTCGAAAAATTACTTTCGAAAAATTGTAGTACCAATCAACGACAATTCTTTTGAAACCTATAACTTGGTAAATATACACTACACAAAAAAAATATTTTGCGTACACATTCATACCTACTAGAAGTACAAATGGGCCCAATGTGGTCGATTTTCAGAACCTCACTTTTTTTTCCCTGTCCGCTTCACGTGAAATGTCCCACATGTAGACATAGGCTAAGCTCTGACTATTTATTACATATTTTAATGTTTTTCATGCTCATACATTCAAACTTTTTAAAGGTAAAATTGGGCCTTTGGGTGGACCTGACAAATACTAACCGGTTCTACGACAAGCAGGCGGTGGAGAGCATGGAATGCTGCTATGTTAAACTCCAGTGTCGAGGACATGGCGAAACACCATCCGTCGATCAGACCAGGTCACTACTTACTAGCCTATAATATATAATATCACTACATAGTATAAAACAAAGTCGCTTTCTCTGTCCCTATATCACTATATCCCCATGTACGCTTAAATCTTTAAAACTACGCAACGGATTTTGATGCGGTTTTTTTTAATAGATAGAGTGATTGAAGCGGAAGGTTTATATGCATAATAACATCCATTAAATAGTGGAGAAATACTGTTATTTTTGAGGTTTCCAATGTGATGTCGTAAAAAATTACAATTTTTTCCGCTTACATTGCAAACGCAGGATGAACCCTACGAGATTTATCAAAATAATGTACTAAGTATTGTACAAATTGAAAAGGTCTACAGAAAACTCCGCGATGGTATATTTCTATCTCTTATGGATATCCCACAATAACATTGTTATGTCATTTACTTTTTACGACAAATAATGGCAAATTTTCGAAGCGCTTTTAACCAATACAGCATTAATCCTTATCCAATTAAATACCTTAAATACATTATGAATATTTTCGAGTATATTACAGATTTAAAAATTGCGGGTGCGGCGGTTTGTGATGATGTTATGCCCGTGCAAAGCCGGGACGGGCTGCTAGTATAATATAAAGTGATAGTGTTAGACTACACGTACACAAAGTGAATAAGTTCCTGTCTCTGATTTTCCCAATATCGTAAAGTTGATTTATGCCTTGAAAATTTCTATTTTGTGGCTTATTTTCTTTCTAATGATTACTAAAACGCCACTGAAAAATTACCTTACCAACACTACAATTAGGTAAGTGTTGAACTCAGTTTTCCGTTGCTTTACTGAACATATCTGGGCGCATTAGCAATAAAAGAGAGTTTCAATCGAGCTCCTTAACATTTACGTTTCAGCTCGTTTCAAACCTCATCTAACCACCCAAGCAGAGACTAACTAGTTTTGCTCTTGTACTCCCTCCCTCTCTAAAATCGACCATGAAGCAAGGACACATTAATTCCAGAAAGATAGCCGTAAAAAGAACCACTTTATTAATATACTGCAAGGTCGGACTTAAACCATCAATCAAAACAGTGTACAGCCCACCAAAGGTGTATTCCAATTGCGCCATCTGCTCTATACCCACAAAGTTAGATTTTAACTCACCCAAAAATAGCTTTCCAAAAAAAATCAAAGAGCTTCTCAAAGATAACTATCTGTGTTAAAAAGATCAACCCTTACTCAACCTTCACGCGCTCTTCGCGCGATTCTACATGCTCTTTAGGGTTCCGTGTGTACGGGTTACTAAGCCTCCGCTGTCCGTCCTTCCGTTCGTCTGCTTTTATTTTACCGCTATCAAAACAAATAGGTAACATTAAAGAAGAATACAAGTTTACACGTGATTTTTTGTGTTAAATCTTGTACGATGGTTCGGAACCCTTTCGAGTGCGAATCCGACTCGCACTTGGCCGGTTTTTTTAACACTTTACCTGTGCTAACATTAACCGCAACGATTAAAATTCAAAAATATGGCCGTCGTCTCCAAAATAGTTTTTGAAATCAGCTTAATGCATCACAGAAATATATTGAATCACAAGATAAATAAATATCTGAAAAAAAAAACTAAATTAAATGATTTAAAATTTGTTTATTATTACGAATTTAGTCTCAAATATTTGAATATTTCAAGATGGAATAACCATTTAGGGTAATTGATTTTTGCAGCCTCGTCTGTCGCTGGCCACTTACCTGGAGTCAGCGGATAAGTAGTTTGTCTAGACCGAATAGAGGAGGGGTTAAGACACAAAATTAAGAGAGTACATTATTTTTTGAGGCATATCCAGATTTCTTCATCCGACAATATTTCCCTGAAATCCTTAATTTCCTGTGTATTTTCAGAACATTTGTGCAGCTTGTCACGCAGTTCGTTAGCAAGAACCCGCTGGACATAATTGGCGTGCACTGCACGCATGGTTTCAACCGCACAGGCTTCCTGCTCGTGTCCTACATGGTGGAGCAGCTAGACTGCAGTGTGGAGGCAGCACTCCGGGAGTTCGCCACTGTCAGGTGGTTGCTTTTGTTCAACGGATCTGTAAAAACTCTGGTTGAAAACTGACAAAGAAAGGAACTAATACCGCCTCTAGTATCTATCTATAGCTGTAAGAGATTGTGGAAAATACATTTTGATACCAGACCCTAACCAAAGCAATATGGTATAAAACCTTTCAGGCTGAACCACCCCTGATACCACAGTTCTTTGGCTCTAGATTACATATGAATTAAATTGTTATGGCACATACATAGGCTTCAGTTGGGACACACTCTATAAAATTAATTTAAATTCTTTGTGGGCAAAAATTATATTTACTCCATATTTTTTTTTACATTTTACAATACTTGTATGCTTTGAATATTTTTTATCATAGATTTTCCACCCATGGTTTGCGTTTCCGACTCGCACTTAGCAATGAAAATAAATGTATCTTCAACCATTTCTGGTGTGCAGACCTCCGGGAATCTACAAACAAGACTACCTGGAGGAGTTGTACCGACGTTACGACGAAGCGGAATACACACCTGCCGCGCCGTCGCTACCGGATTGGTGCAACGGTAAGTGAGAAAAAAATATTGCTTCCTCCTGATATGATTGGTGAAATTCACCGTAAAGATCAGATTCAAGCATTCCAATCAAAGAAATTTATAAAATCATCTTCTCAGCTACGTGTATATCTCTTTGCTCACGTATAGAATCTCATTCACATAGGCTTTCGTCACTTCTGTTTCCTTCTATCACTTCTGTACTGTATATTTTTAAATGAATAAATTAGTATTAAATACTTTTACGCCCACATTTGTAGTTTATTGCATTGTGCTTTACAGAAGAGGAGAATGACTATGACGATGATGAGAACGAAGATGCCGTTCAGAAGCCAGTCGATGGGTAATTATAAGGATTGTTATTATTCAGGACTTACTACCGAAATTAGTTGTCTTAGCTGTCAGAAGCGGAAAGGGACTCGCTCGCTCCTAAGCTTCGCCCTTCTCCCTCGCTTCTATCCACCTACAGTCGTATTCAGAGAGGACCTGTCAAAACTTAGTACGAGATTATCACCGGACTAACCATACAGAAACCGGTTCAGTCCGACCTTAAAACGCGTACTAAAGTTAGTCCGCCCACTCTGAATAGAGCTGCTAGAGTTTACAACAATGTCGTAAATGTCTTAATCCATCTTTCAATCGGAATCGTTCACCATAGGGGGAGACACTATAAGTGGAGTAATATTGTACAATTTCTCAGCAGCAGTAGTAAACCTACGAAAGGCAAGGGTCGGAAGGAGACGACACACAAGAAGGCCATGTTTATGCCGGGAGTACGCGGCGTGGAACCCTTCAACACACAGCCGCGCCTCGCTGAAATGCAAAAAAAGGTATTGTTTCGACGATGGCAGTTGAATGCTTATTTTTATTACAAACTTACTGTTTTAAATTTTGTAAAAAATTTTGTACCTTAAATGAACAAAAATTCAAAATCAGTAATAATCTATTTCAGATACTGAATCAACCCTGTAAGGGATTACAACTTTAAGAATTTCACCTTATACAGACATACATACCATCGTGGTGGCTTTCCCATAGGGTTAGGTAGAGAAGATAGAGCACTATCACAGCATACTTATTTCGCTTCCTCTACGGACATACATCATCTCATACATACTCTATTACGGGTGCTGTGTACAGAGCGCTTTACAGTAAATGCTACACTCAGCATGGACATTTTCAAGAAAACTATAATTGGGTGGAAGTCCAGTGTGTGGCGCTTACTATAATGCCGTTTGTACATGACCTTATTTCGTCAGTATTTCGTTAATCTGGTCATCGTGTATTCTTCTAGGCCGCAGGCACGATTCCAATGAAGACGAAAGAATGCATATACATATAACATACGTCATTACATACCCATGCACTTGCCTTTTTCCGGCGGTTACTTATATGGAACTAACGCAAGCAGAGAAAGAGACACCATGCGGGTACTAATTATCTTAGTTTCAGTGCCCCAGTATGGTGTTCCTAGCCGATCTGCAAAATTGTAAGCCTCAAAGCTGAACAATGCCCTACTGATGAACTCTCAGGTTAATCTCCATCCAACAGGTTCAGCACTTCTGCGGCTGGCAGTCGAAGGGTTTCCCGGGCTCCAACCCCGTCAGCATGGACACGACGAATATAAGGAAACTGCACGAGAAGCCGTACCGGGTGTCATGGAAGGCTGACGGGCAGAGGTAAAGTGCTTTGTCAATTGTGAATGTGTCCGTATCAACTCCGTGCAATCTTACTTGCATCAGTACTTCATTACTTTTAGGTACACTTAAAATAAAATAAAAAAGTTTGCGGAACTGAAGATGTTGTTCAAGCACCCACCACCAAATCCTTTAAAACCGGGCTTGAAAACTCGTAAAAACACTAAACTAAAATAACCGAATTAACAAAGCACCAGCGAACTGTAGATACATCACCTTAGGCTGCTCGTTCATCAAATAAATAAAAAAATGTCTTCCAATAACTTTATCACTGTTTTAGGCTCTCGGGTTAATAAGCATTTACTGTATTGTATTTTTGGGGAATATGATTAAAAAAAAATAACAAAACTCTGCAAAATAAAGCCTCGGTATGCAAGAAACATGGAAGAAACATACCAATATATGCCGCATAAATGTACTATGTGCACCAACATACATTTGACAACCGGACACAGATCGGCGAAATTTTACACTCTATTAAAATTTACTGTTTCATGCTGAGCGATTACACTCATTGCTTAGGGTCGATTCTGAATACAAATTATATTAGCGGATTTCTTTTTTTTTTATTGAAAAAAAAAAAGTGGTTTGAGTTGAGGTTGTCATGATTTCAGGTACCTGATGTTGATTGATGGGGAGGGCGAGGTGTACCTGTTCGACAGAGACAACTGCGCGTTCAAAGTGTTCGGTTTAAGATTCGTGTACAAAAAGAACCTGAGGAGGCATCTCAAGGATACTTTGGTCGATGGTGTAAGTATTGTTTTCATTGTATTGTGTGTGAATTCTGGCACTTGGCTTGACGACGATGGCTGTTTACACCTGAAGATAGTAATGATTATTTTTACATTTATTCTGATGTGATATATGATATCGAAAATGATGATGGTGTATTCACCTGAACATTGTAATTAAATTATTATTATTTTGTATTTATCTCTATATCGATGTGATAAATGTTATCCAAAATGACAATTGCTAATTTTCTATAACAATAGACCTCAATATTGTAAATCCTTGTATGTGTAATGTAAACTACTAAAAATTTTTGAGTGGAGACGTACATAGACACATATTTCATATTTGTCGCTTCAAGTGCTTCCAAGGAGGGCCCTGAAAAGAAATATTTATCAATTTTTTTGTGTCAAATTTTTGCAGTCAGAATTCAATAGAATGGTAAATATTTCCTATAAAACCTTTGCATTTGGCTTTCAGAGAATCCGTCAGAAATAGCAACGACAGTTACAGGCATTACAACAAGACAATTGTAACATTTTCAGGAGATGGTGATAGACAAAGTGAACGGGAAGGATATCCCGCGGTACCTCTGTTACGATATCATCCGCTTCGAGGGTCAAGACGTAGGCAAGTCCACATTCTACCCGGTGCGGTTACGGTGCGTCGAGACTGAGATCGTCGAGCCGAGGTAAGATTACCTAGCATACCAGAGGTCTGGGTTCAAATCCACGCCCCGTTCATGCACACTTTCGTTCTCTTTCTGAGTTGGATAAGTGCATTTCGTCACGAATGCGAGCTGCTCCATGGTTCGGAACCCATGTAAAACTGTATGTCCCCATCCCGTACTAGGTGGTAGGGTTTAAGCCCGTCTGGGTTGGTACCATCGCATTGGATGAAAAGATGGTCGAAGCGGCAATGAAATGTTTTCCGTCCAGTTCAGTGTAGCCGTCCTGGCATGGCACCTAATTCCTTCGGGAATGTGGTGTATTTGGGTTGCATCATACTATCATATCGGTAGTTGTGTGGTATTAGCCATCCATGTCAGGTTGCATAAAAGAAAAAAACTCACCACATCGATTGTTCTCAAAATGTCTGTTGAGAAAATGTTTTGTCGTGATGAATGTTGATGCAGCGTCTTGTCATTTCTGGTCAGTGCTGACTACGAATAGCCTTAAGGTGGCCCCACCCGGCGGGCCTAACTCATTCGTGGGCACGGTACAATACCGTGCTGTTGCGCTCTGGGACCTTCTCTGTTTCAAAGAATAAGACAGGCTCCGTGATGAGGAAGATGCAATATGTCCACAAAAAAGACAATGTGCATAGTGTATGATTTGGTAAAATTTACGAAAATTTTAATTTCAAAACGACTTTTAGCTAAAAGTAAACCACGACCGCTGTAGTAAAAAATCGAACAAAAACCAAATAGATTATAAATCTTGATTAAATAAGCTATGTCTGATGACTAATCTTTTTAAGATGTTCTTACTTTATCATTGCGTAATCCACCTCCAAAGTTATTGTATAAAAAAAAAATTTAACAAAAAAAATAACCGACTTCAAGGAAAAAGCACTAAAAAGTAAAAAATAATTTTCATTTTTGTAGTTACGATTTCTGTTATTTTTTGAGTCGGCGTCAGCCGAGCACGCACTGCGCCAATCAAGAGAACCTAACCTAACCTAACCTAACCTAACCTAACCTAACCTTGGCTGACACCGACTCAAAAAATAACAGAAATCGTAACTACAAAAATGAAAATTATTTTTTACTTTTTAGTGCTTTTTCCTTGAAGTCGGTTATTTTTTTTGTTAAATTTTTTTTTATTTGTTTATTTTTAGTGAATCGGAAGTACACTTACTAATTTGTACACGTCCTTTCCAATAAAAAAAGAATCATCGAAATCGGTTGGCGTTATATTGAGTTATTCGTCCATTTGTCGCGCAATCTTAAAACAAATTTAACACTTTTATGATTTTCTCATGGATATCATTGTCAGAACTTAACCAAATTAAAATGGGACCACTTGGGAAGCACTAGCTATCATTTAAAAAAATAATTATCAAAATCGGTTCACCCAGGCAAAAGTTATGAGGTAACAAACATAAAAAAAAAAAAAAAAAACATACAGACGAATTGATAACCTCCTCCTTTTTTTGAAGTCGGTTAAAAACGCGCGAAAAATGCGAACTTTCGGACCTTATAACTTAGAAACCAAACACAATTTTACAATGCCAATGGTCATCAGACATCTAGTTCAATCAAATAAAGCTATATTGAGCAAAATTTTGGATCTCTGACAAGAAATATAGGCGTGATCTTCTTTCCCCTTTTGTATGGGGAAATGAGCGGGTTGGGCCACCTTAAGGTGCTTTAATGGATTTAAGGTTTTTATGGATCGAACATAGATGACTAAAGGAGTTAGGTGCTATGCCAGGACCCGCCCTTGATATGAGGGCTACATTGAAATGTATGGAAAATATGGTCAATTTTTCATTCAGCCGTTTGGACCGAAATCCAGTCCGATGATACCAACCTGGGTGGGCTTTTCTTTATAAGAAAGATGCACCTCTTTCAAAGATATACCCAGGGAAGAACACATCTGAAATACATATTGCTTGCTAACTGTTGCTCACTGTTTTTTTAAATTCATTTTTCTATTAATTACATACAATTACTTGTGTGTTTTTCAATGTTTAATTCATAAAAATGATTAAAACTTAAACAAAAATACTTCTGACATTACATCATTAATGACTTAAAAGAGTTTACTGTGATTTAAAATAGTGATTTTAACCTTATATCATTCATTTCATTTCATTTATTTATTCAACTTCTGGTAGTAAAACTACACTAAGTCATGTCACAATTTGATTGATCCGCGGATTCGATCAACCAGTGAAGAAGAACCCGCAAAGAAACTTCACTGGTCTATCATTCCTCGCTTAAGTAACATAATGGAGAATAAAGGCCAGTGCCTCCAAATCAGTGCATGTAACCTTTACCTTACGGAGAGAAAACTGCCCACCAGTGCAGCTAGGTGAAAACCAGCTCCCCCACAGCGACTCAGTCAGGTATCTAGGAATGCATCTGGATCGCCGGCTGACCTGGAAAAAGCATATACAGACAAAGAGAGATGCAATTAACCTAAGGTATCGAGGAATGTACTGGTTGCTAGGACGTAACTCCAAGCTGACTCTAGACAACAAGCTCCTTATATACAAAGCAGTCCTCAAGCCAATATGGACTTATGGAGTCCAATTATGGGGCTCCGCAAGCGACTCAAACATAAGTATTATCCAAAGAACTCAGAACTACATCCTGAAGCAAATCTCCAATGCACCCTGGTTTATACGAAACTCAGAAGTTCATCAATACCTCCACGTCCACACAGTCAAGGACGAGATCAAAACTTGCTGCGAGAGATACCAGAATAGACTGAAAATCCACCCAAATCCACTGGCTGCAAAGCTAACAATACCAGATACAATCGACCGCCTCAAACGGCGCAAAATTCTCCAAGAACATAGCTTCTAGAATGCAAAAATTAAATAATAGAGAGATCTCCACTGGGAAATCCTACTCTCAATGCCAACTTATCACTCATCAAATCTGCTCATAGTCAAACGACTGATCGCAAGATTAAACATACAAAAAAAAAAGTAACATGTTATTTTTCGTAATATGCACATATTTTACCTAATTTTTCAATAGTTTTATATACAATCAGTCGAGAAACAAAGACTTACTTTATATAGAAGTTCTTGCTTCATTGCTTCATGGTGGATTCTACACCTCGAAAACTAGCAAAGAGGTGTGACTTTGCAGACACCAAGCGATGAAGGAGGGCATCATAGACAAGTCCCGCGAGCCGTTCAGCATACGGCCCAAGCAGTTCTGGGAGCTGCCGATGGCGCACCAGCTGCTCGGCGAAAAATTTGCCAAGAGCCTTTCACACGAACCCGACGGCCTCATATTCCAGCCCTCCTTAGAGGTACGCTAACCCCGTTTTTTTGTTACCGGTCATGGATAGCTAGCATTGCATCTAGTATCTCGTAGTAGAAGCTATGTAATTTTAAACAGGACGAAAGTGAGCCCTTATAAGCAGCAACGGAGCAACGCGTCTACATGATTTTTTGAATTTTTATGGCTAATGTCACACACACAGTCATGGTATTACCCCAAGACACTGCATTACCGAAGTAATTAGATACTATGCCAGGACCTTCCTTTTATGAGCACGGTTATATTGAACTGGATGGAAAACAGGGACAATTTTCATCGCCATTTCGACCAATGCGATGGTACCAACTTGGCGGGCTTAACTGTAGGTCCCGTGGTAGGGCCACGGGACCTACAGTTGCATAGATATAGTTTATGGGCGAGTGCCACAGGGTATTTTGTTATCCCTTAAGGATATCAGCATAATTAAAATATATGAAAATGTTATTATGTATAACGATGGTTAAGAATACTGTTTAGGAATCCATAAAGTATCTGTATAGCTTTAAAATACCATACAAAATAGAAGAGAAAAAATGTGTAATTAATTCCATAAAATTTGCTGGATTTTGCAAATGTTTCGCATGTAATACCCACTTAACATTCAGAATTTATTCACTGTCTGTTCACAAATTGTCATGCTAACGCGATCAACTCCCTCGAGCATGTGTGTTTGTAGCCTTATGTGGCGGGACGCTGTGACGACGTGCTCAAGTGGAAGCCGAGTAACATGAACAGCGTCGACTTCAAGCTGATGATAGTCACCGAAGGCGGCGAAGGGTGAGTGCAGACAGACCTTCTGCCAGCCGTGTTAGCTGGTGTGAAGTTGTAGCACCTAAATTGGCGTTTACGCCAAACCGATCGACTGGCGTTTTAAAAAGTTCAGTGCACGTCAGCAGTGGGCGTTAAGTCTGAGTTGGATTGGACAGCTTACTCAACGTTGCCGTAAATACGTCGATGTTGCCGTTTACGTCGACTCCGCGTTTTCATACAAATCGGAAGTCCGAGTTTGACTTTAACAGCTTTAAGAAGTAAAAGCACACAATAAGTAGTAAATATTTGTATGGGGTTTGACGTTTTTCGAAATAACTTCGAAGTTCCGTAAACGCCAATTTAGGTGAGAATTCAGACTGACCACTCTGACCAAGATTTTTTAAAGCATACACATTTCAACAGAACACATGCATAGGTACTCCATCTGGACCATTAAAACTTCGTTGGAAACATTCTGTTGGATAAAACTGCATACCTAAAGCGGAAAATTGGTTCGTCGTAAGGACCAGTCTCACATTTAAGCTGTAAGCATCAGAAAATTAGTTCACTAATCATTGAAAAACCACTGCTCTAATTTACTTAGTATTTGGTATCTAATATCAGGCAATAAATATCCTCGGTAAATGTATCCTGGGTCCAACCACAGAGAACACAAAATTCGTATAAAGATTTTATTTTTGCTTTCACTTGATTCGGTTTGGAATAAAAAAAATATATTCGTGCAGACAGATTTTGGACCAGTTGTTTTCAAATGATTATGGGGAGCATAGCCTTCGGGTCATTCTAAGTGTTTACAGATAAATCATTAAAGTAAAATTTTTTTGAAATAAATTTAATTAGATGGATACAACTTGTCGGTTAGACATTTTTGGTCACGATAAGGTAAATGGCTGAATCTGGGTTCACATGTTAGAGACCAACCTTCTGATGCTAAATATGTCGGTCTGCCTGCGCCAAGTGTTGCGTTATCTAGATTGCCTTTATAAAATAGATGCTGGTATGTACCTGCTGATGATTATACTGATTGTCTGGAAACATTGAGACCTATTAATTATGTAACAATAACCAGTCGGTTTTTTAATTAAATACTTAAATACCTAAAGTTATATCTGTAACCTAAATCGCCTATAACTAAGAAATGCAACCAAAGATTTGTTCAGTTTTTGTATTGCTAAGCAAGTATGTACTGATACTTTCATGCTTCGTCATTTACATCCATTTACCGTATCATATATATTGTTTGTCACCATAACTACTTTTTCAATCGCCTTCTCTACGTAACGCAACCACTTGGAATAGGCAGACTGACACATTTAGCTTAAGAGGGTTGGTCTTTATCCCGTGAACCCAGTTTCAGCTATTTACGTTATCGTTACCATTTTTGTCGTGACCTCCTAGTCTAACTATTCAATGTAGCCGTGCAACATAAGTAAGGTCCTGACATGGCACCTAGTTCTCATGAGGTGTGTCGGGCTTATATCATGACAGTAGGTGTGGTATAAGCAATCCATGTCAAGTCAGCCTCGGTAACCTACTGGTGCGACGCCTTGCTAATCGATAGGCTGGGTAAGCACCACTGAGCGTGGTTAGGTTCTGGATGGGTGACCATTTTCAACAGTTGAGGCTGGCCGTGGTTCGGATTCCACATAAAACTGTAAGCCCCCTTCGTTACTTACGAGGTAGTAGGTTTAATCCCACCTGGGTTGGTACCATCGCATTGAATAAACAATGGTTGAAGCGGCAATGAAATTCGTCCGTGTTTTCCGTCCAGTTCAATGTAGCCGAGCAATATAAGTGATGTCCTGGTATGGCACCTAGTTCCCATGTGGTGTGTTAGGCTAATATCTGACGTTCAATTTGGTATTAGCCATCCATTTCCAGTTACATAAAAACATAAAAAATAAAATTTAAAAAACATCGAAACCGCTGTTTTCATAGAATTTTCGTTCAGTTGCAACTATGCTAGTTCCATAGTGATTATTTTAATATTGTATCATCGCTTGTTGCATTACATGTAAACATTATGTTTCTTTTTTATGGAAAGTAAAAAAAAATAGAAATTTGCTTGAATTTACAGATTGAGGTGCTTTATGCAACTTTCAACTTACAGGTGACGGTTTCCAGTCGAATGTTGCCATAGCTCAGTTTGGTTGTATCGGACGTGTAACCTCGCCCATTTCAGAATCCTACCAAAGAAGGTTGGCCACCTGTACGTGGGCCAGCTGGAGCGGCCGTTCTCGCAGCTGAAGCTGTCGAAGGAGACGCGCCACCTCAATGGCAAGATTATCGAGTGCAAGTTCGAGGGCAACCGCTGGGTGTACATGCGCGAGCGCACCGACAAGTCCTTCCCCAACAGCTACACCACCGCCAAAGGTATGTTTCACATTCATATATTTTATTTATCGTAAAGAACCTACATGCAGTACGTCTGTGGAACTCGTTGCCTTCCTCCGTCCGCTCTTGTCAAACTATCGGCTCTTTCAAGTCGAGAATTAAGGAGTTTTATTTAAATGAAATCTGAATATACTATTTTTACCCCTGTACATCTTTCTTTTTATTATCATCAAAGAAATAGGTATATATTTTTTTGTTTTAATTTGTTCCTAAACTGTGGATATACAATTTAGGAACATGTATTGTTATGTAAATTATGGTTTATGTATGTTTATACTGTATGTATATATTTTTATTTTATTTGCTATATTCTTTTCCTTTCAAATTGCTATTGTGTACCTACCTACAGATATTTTAGATTGTCTCTCCTCATCACCCCAAAGGTTGACTGGAAGAAATCACTCCTAGTGATAAGTCCGCCTTTGTGCAATTTTGTTGTTGTTTCGAATTGTTTTTGTAATTGTACTTGTTTGCTATTGCATAATAAAGAATTTATTCATTCATTCATTCATTCATTCATTCATTCATTCATTCATGCTATCTGGGAGACGGCGCAATGCACATTCACCATGACTTTCTATTTTAAGAAACTGATATTTTTTATATGTAAGCAAGAAACCTTAAACAGCACCTTTGAAATGAAAAATACCTTACTTGACATAATTATGAATAAAACAATATTTATTAAAAACTGAGATGGGTCATTCCATTGTTCGGAAGTTGTTTAAAACTGTAGGTCCACTTCTGTACTTAATATTCTGGCCTGCACAGTTAAAAGAAACTAATGATGAGACTACATTTACTGTGTGTCTGTCTCTTATGGGCTTTTCGCTTCTGAACCATTGATCGCACAGAAATGGTTCGCTAAACCCATAAAACTATGTAAACTAAACATAGCTCTCAGATAATTAATGTGTGAGAATATTTTGCAATAACATTATTGTTATTATTATTTATATACACTAGCAGCTTTAAGCTGATGCGTGTACTTCACGTGTTGAGTGCACTTTTTAAATATCTTTTATAATTTTTTTGTTTCTGTTAGGTATACTTATTAGTTTTCCTCTTTAAATATTTATCAAGTTGATTTTTAAAACTGTTTACTGATATAGCAGTTATTACTGCTTGTGGTAGCTTGTTGAGAGACCACTACTCGGTTAGTTAGAAAATACTTTCTTGGGTTGGAATTGGAACTGGTTCGGCTTAGTTTAATTGAGAGGTAAAATTTTCCCCCTAATAACGTGTTATTTTAAGGATACAAAAATCTCTTTAGACAGTAACTTGTCTCGACAAGTACTTCTGCTGCAGCTGGATATTCCACATCTCTAGTGACCGTAATGTTCCTCCTGCTTGCAGCGGTGTGCGACAGCATCGTCGACCCGGTGACCAAGGAGTTCCTGCTTGACTACATCGACAACCATCGCTTCCACGACGACTCGGAATCCATGCCGCCGCCCAAGCGCGTCCGCCGGTAGCTTCGTACAACAATCTCCGTATTTATTGTGTTGCGGCCCTCGAAGTGTGTGTGCATCTCAAATGACGTATTTATTTAGGAACTTACAGTTCACCATTAATATAAGGTTGATCAGCAACATTTACCGTAACAGTATCTTAATTAGGAGATTTGACCTCCAAAATCAGTTTTTTTTTCCTCCGGCTAGTAAGTCACTGGTGAGTTT
This sequence comes from Incurvaria masculella, assembly GCA_946894095.1. Classification (NCBI taxonomy): domain Eukaryota; kingdom Metazoa; phylum Arthropoda; class Insecta; order Lepidoptera; family Incurvariidae; genus Incurvaria; species Incurvaria masculella. Next base: position 23,924,890 of record OX335645.2, on the reverse strand, counting down.
TATATACATAAGTCGCAAGGTATTCACTCCTTAAAACTTCTGTGAGTATCGCGAAACTATTATTATTGTTAATACTTTTTAGATTATCGCGGATGTGAATATGTTTGAAAACTTATGGCTTAGGAGAATTATTCAAACTTATTATTATTTTTGCTGTCTGACCCTAAGAATAAACATACTAATGGAAGCTGAATGGTCAGTCCGAGCTCCCACCTAAATTGGTGTTTATGGAACTTCGAAGTTACGTAAAAACTTCAAACCCATGCAAGTTTTTACTGCCTATTTTGTGGTTTTACTTCAAGCTGTCAATTTGTATGAAAACGCGATGTCGGCGTAAATGGTAATGTCAACGTATTTACGACGACGATTACGTAAGATGTCAAATAAAACTCGGACTCCCAAATGTTAGTTCGCTAGTCGATCGGTTTGGCATAAACGCCCATTTAGGTAACAAGTTCGACTAGGAGCTCCGATCTTAACATAGCTTGGGCCAAACTTTAGCCAAAACTCACACGATGGCTTTGTTATTACATTGAAATTAAATAGCTAAGCAACAAAAGACAGCGCACCAGGCTCACTTGACAATGAACAAGATAAAACAATCGCCAGTAGTGGCTCAGTTTTGATGGCGCCAAAACAGAGCGTTAACTCTTCCATTAGTATGTTTATCCTCAAATCATAGACACGTTTCATCGGGACCGCTTCATGTAGTTGACGTTTGACATGGAGAGCTGTGAAAATGTTAAGACAACGAAGCAGTCCCCATGATGCCCACTGATCGATGTCTCCCCGTCCTGATCGCGAAACATCGACTCCTGAGACGTTGCCAGTATGAGCATAGGATAGCTTGCATGTAGAAGATTTAAGATGGGCCCGAAGCTTCAGAAAATTACACTCCCCGTACAAACGTAGTTAACGTAATTTTTGTTTTTTTCGGTAAATGTATCCTGGGTAAAATCAAAGTGAAAACAAAAATATATAAAAAATTTCATTTTGCTTATATAATTGATTTGTATTTGTATTTGTATTTATGAATCCTTCTTTGGGACGCAGGGAACACTTGGAATCGTCAAAACATTTAAAATTAAATACAATAGCATGAAAGCATAAATAATATAGTAACAGTTGAAATACAATAATAAATATTAAATTCATAGCGTCAATAGAATTGTCAGGATATTTGTCACATACATTAAAATTACATCAAACAGCATCAATAGAATTGTCAAGAATAAAACAGTAGTCAAAACTAAAAGATAAACTAAGTTCAATAAATTATTTGGAAAATAAAAATAAAAAATGATCATTGTTACAAAATAAAAAAATAAAAATTATGAGTAGTGTAATTATTTCAATTACGTCCTTGCAAGATTGCAATTCTGACTATGTCTTAGTCAGATATTCTTCGATAGTATAGCACTCATTTTTAATCAATTTCTTCTTAACTGCTTGTTTGAAACTCTTGCCAGTTAATTCCTTAATATTTTCAGGTAAATGATTGTAGAACCTTATACTATTACATAAAAAGCTTTTAGACATTTTAGCAAGTCTGCACTGGGGGTTTGCAATGTTGTTTCTATTTCGAGTGGGGTAATCATGAAAATTTGATTCGGTTTTGATTTTTAAAAAATGTGCAGACTCATATTTTTTGCCTGATATTAAAAATCTATTCAGTTGGAACAGTGGTTTTCTAATGATTAGTAAACTATGTACGTTTGTATGGGGAGCATAGCTTATGGACCATAAGTTCCATACAATGGCTCGTGCCTTTTTCCTCTGTGAAATTAAGAAATATTGTTCTGATATTTTGCACATTTAATAAATGAACTGAGAGTTACGTCCGTACGTCTTTGTTTTTTGATAGCTTGAGTTGTAACCATGATATATGCCTTTTTGTATTTGTATACAGAGTGGTCAGTCTGATTTCTCACCTAATTTGGCGTTTACAGCAAACCGATCGACTGGCGTTTTCAAATGTATGGAGAAATTGAAGAGCACGCGCAGTGGTTGTTAAGCGAACTACCATTTGCCAGTCCAAGTTTGATTTGACAGCTTACTCAACGTTGCCGTAAATACGTCGACGTTGCCGTTTACGTCGACTCCGCATTTTCATACAAATCGGAAGTCCGAGTTTGACTTTGACAGCTTGAAGAAGTAAAACCACAGAATATCTAGTAAAAACTTGTATGGAGTTTGACGTTTTTACGGAACTTCGAAGTTACGTGAACGCCAATTTAGATGAGAACTGAGACTACCGGCTCTGATATAAGTTAATTTATTAAAAAAAACAAAAGCATACCGACATAGCTCTCAGTTTCTTATTTCTTAATTTCACTGAGGAAACAGGCATCTCCTTAAGTTATAGAACGTGTAATTTATGCTGCTAATAATAAGCATACATAACAAGGACACTGAGGTTACAACAGGACTATTTTCTGATAATAAGATTTGTGAGAAGTGAACTATGATATAATCAAGGATGAATTTGTCAGGTTTATTCTTTTTATGCTGCTGGTCATGAACTAGGTGACATTTCAGAATACATGCACAAGTTTTGTATTACTGATTCAACCACCATTCATGGTTCAGATTCCACATGTCCAGTTACATAAAAAATATTTATGTGTAATATATTTCCGGGCAGTTACATTGAATCCATGTCAATCCGGCATGGTATTCGTTTGCCACATCGTGCAGTCCCAAATCTGCTGTCCTAGAAACTGAATATGCCTTTCGTAGCCTGCTCTCTAAAAAACATATAACCCTATCTACAAAGTTGTACGTGGGGTCCAAACGTTTTGACTTTTGCAATAAACACCATCATTACATTTCTAACAGCATGCTTGCCACTTTCATCTTCCAGCAGGTCCATATTAACTCAGGATCCTCATATATTATTATTATTTTTTATGCGACCTGACATGGATGGCTAATACCACACAACTACCGTTATGATATTAGCCCAATACACCACATTCCCGAAGGAATTAGGTGCCATGCCAGGACCTTCCCTTTATGAGCGCGGCTACATTGAACTGGATGGAAAACACGGACAATTTTTCATTGCCGGTTCGACCATCTTTTCAACCAATGCGATGGTACCAACCCGGGCGGGCTTAAACCCTACCACCTAGTAGGGGAAGGGGACCTACAGTTTTACATGGATTCCGAACCATGGAGCAGCTCGCATTCGTGACGAAATGCACTTATCGAACTCTGAAAGAGAAAGACAGTGGTGCAAGTTGGTATTGAACCCGGGCCTCTGGTACGCTAGGCCAGTCCCCGCGCCACTAGGCTACGAGCCGCTCAAATTACATTAAACGCAATCAATATTGCCGCCACATATAAATTTACAACAAGATAACATATTCTGTGCACGAAAACATATAAGCTAATAAAAAAACCAAGATACCGCGATTATTAACACATCTTTATCTTTCTTAGGATAGAGACAAAAGATGGCTCTTCACTGTAGGGTGCTCATAGCAATCAACATGTGCATAGGGTGATGTATTGCCCGATTAAAAGCCTTTTAAATATTTTTTTCAGTTTTACTTCAGATACATTTTAAAGGTGGGCCGAAATCTGGCATGCTCCATTTTAAAAGTTGGTCTACAGGGGGCGGACAGTTAGAATGCGTATAATACATGCAATGTCAAATAGTTGGTATCACCAATGGATATTCGTAAATCTTTATTATTACCACCTAAAGTAAATTAAGATACTATTACGATATAATTACTCACCTACTACCGCCACATATTAAGGGCCTTGGCAGCTTGCAATCAATACTAGTACAAGATCACAATCAGCTCTTTAGTAATAAAAACCCTTTAAGTGTTGATTAAAATTATTAGCACTTGGTAAAACCGGGCTAATGATTATGTAAAGAACTTGGGTGTTGTAGGACTCTAAGGTACACGGATGACATCACCCCGAGGGGCAGGCGGAGGTGATAAAAGCCATGATTTAATTTGAAAGTGATTCTTGTATCTTCTTAAACAAAGGTGATTATACTTCATAAATATTTTAAGTTATTTATTTTGTTTTATGTGATGTTTGTAAGTGTAACTTTTTCTCAATTGCACCGACTGAAAATAGCTTGTCCTTTTTCAGCACGTGATGTCGGAACCTTTGTTCACCTAAATATTTTTGAAATCTCCCATTTAAAATGTATATTTTTGTTCTTATCTATGTAGGCCACGGAGGATAGAAGGAGAGAGGAGATGTTTTTAACTCATATTACTAAGGATCGCAGCGTGACACTGTGCGGAGAAGTGGGGGGAAAATCGCTTCATGGTGGGGTCATGCACCGCCCATTTTTGCGAAATCCCGGAATACCGGAAGAATCGAAATTCTGGTAGCAGCTATTCCGAGAGCTATTCTTAGTGGTTACAAGACTACAACTAGATGGCGCTTTTTAAATTTTACTAAATGTTTTTTCTATAAAAAAACCTTAGAAATTTAAATCGATGCCTTCGCGCGGATTCAAATAATTTTATTTTAAAAATGTCATTAAAATTTGTATCATGAGATCAACATTTCTTACCGTAAAACGAAAATAATTGCGCGCCATCTACCGGCACATAGCAAGAGCGATACATCGATACAATGCTCGAATATTGAATCAAATTATAAAATATGAGGTGTTTTACTGACATATAAAACGTAATTCCACCTACAAACTTTAGTCTATTTTGTCCTGTGTAATGTTTGTAACAATTTACACAAAATCTCATCGTGTAATCGACTGTTCGCCGAAAATTGCGCCGCAGACCATAATATTGTCCCACAACCTAACACCGCCAGCGCCATGTCGCGAATGTCGCTAAGCCACGCCTTCTTTATCACGTGGGCTGTGACGTAACGACCCACTTGGTGGACACAGACCCAGTTTGCTTAGACCATCTCCTCTCTATCTCTATCCTCCGTGATGTAGACAGACGCACACATATGTTCGAGATGATGTATCAGCGTAAAGAATGCCCAACTTCAATGCAAATAAATATTTGAAATCAATTGTTATGGGCATATTTTTTTATCATACATACCTGATGATTATGTAGTGTCATTAAATTTATATAAAGTTACAGTTATATTTTTTATTCCTGCTTATCCTTATGCAACTATCTCGAAAATTGGGTGGTAAGACAGCAAGGACGACAACTTTTCACTTTAAGGCGCTAGGACTAGCCAACTACTCGCGCCATACAAATGCACTTTTTAACAAATGTAATAATATGTAGTGAAACGCTTCAGCAAATCCAAATAGAACTCCAGACTGATAATGGATTGTTAATATTTTTTTATTCCATCATTTATTTAAATAATAATAAAAATAAAAAAAGTTGATTTTTCTCATTAGAAATCTGAAAGTCATTCGATTTCTAGATATAAGCAAAAACAGCATATATGCATAAACAAAAAAATCCATTTGCTTTTAGATTTCTACATTTAGTATAAAAAGTTCGGAAATGGACACCGTTTCCGCAATGTATTTTGTATAGAAAAAGGAAACATACATTAACGAAAATCATTCGATTCCTAGACAAGGAATCATATATTGTAAGGATGACACTTATAATCGTCAGACTTAGTTAGTTTACTTGGGGTGCCTCGTCTAACTTTGCGATTTGGCTAGTACCAGGCCCTTAAGTTCAATCTCGTGGAAAACACGACAAAAATACCAGAACCTTCCTTATACTGCACGGCTACATTGAACTGGATTGAAAAAGTGAACAATTTTCATTGCCGCTTCGACCATCTCTCATTTAATGTGATGATGGAAACGACCCAGGCGGGATTAACCCTACCGCCTAGTAAGTAAGGGCACCTAGTTTTACGTGGAATTCGAACCACAAGCAACACATCCCTTAGTCATATCTTGCAACATGCATGGGAATAAATGCACATTTATTTTATCTTAAAAAAAAATATTCTGAGTCTAGGGGTTCTCAATTACGGTTTAATTATGCCTGTAATAATAGTAGATTAAAGTTTTACCCTATTTCATAATTTTCAGGAGTTTTAGCAGAAATAACTTCGAACGACCGTGGAGCCATCTACTTTGATGCACACACCTCCTTAAGGTGGCCCAACCCGCTCAACTCCCCATACAAACGGGGAAAGAAGAAGACGCCCACATTCCTTGTCAGAGATCCCAAATTTTGCTCAAAATAGCTTTATTTGATCGAACTAGATGTCTGATGACCGTTGGCACTGTAAAATTGTGTTTGGTTTCTAAGTTATAAGGTCCGAAAGTTCGAATTTTTCGCGCGTTTTATACAATAACTTTGGAGGTGGATTACGCAATGATAAAGTAAGAACATCTTAAAAAGATTAGTCATCTGACATAGCTTATTTAATCAAGATTTATAATCTATTCGGTTTTTGTTAGATTTTTTACTACAGCGGTCGTGGTTTACTTTTAGCTATAAGTCGTTTTGTAATAAAAATTTTCGTAAATCTTACCAAATCATACACTATGCACATTGTCTTTTTTGTGGACATGTTGCATCTTCCTCATCACGGAGCCTGTCTTATTCTTTGAAACAGAGAATGTCCCAGAGCGCAACAGCGCGGTTTTGTGCCATGCCCGCGAATGAGTTTGTCCCGCAGGGTTGGGCCACCTTAAGTGCATAAATATCTTCAACTAATTATATTTTTGGAATGCACTCATTAAGACCCTTTGCACCCAAACCCAATTTATTTATCATATTTTTTTAAAGTTGCACTCTGCATCATTAGGCACCATATTGAACTCAATGTAAAATCAACCCATAGGAAATCAAGACACTTCCAAAGATTTAGTGAAATACGACGAGTAATTCAGGTGATATATGATATTAGGGTAAAAAAAACAATTAATTGATGATAGAATATATTTTTTCTTAAAACTAGGCAACGATATATACATTTCATAATAACCCATTTGTACAAAATTGTATAAATATTTTAACAGGAAGTCATCAACTTCATTGCTGCAAAGTACTTGAAAGTATTACAACGATGATACCGGCGAATACTGCCACCGTTCCGTTTCACCATCCCTGGTCAACGTCGTCTTGTTCTCCTTGGTGAGCTTGGTGAGGTGATGACGCACGTTGTACGCGGCTGCCTGCCACAGAGTCTCGGGTGTCTCCGTGTATATCATCTTCACCAGGTCCATCTCTGTCAGTCGCTGGTCGGCGTTGTTTCGCAACGCTTCCAGTATTTGCACCTCTCGTTGGTTCCTGTGCGCTATGTAGAATTCAATCTTCTGCAGTGGGTCCTGCGAAATAGAAACACAGACAGACATGACAGCAAAATAAAAATGCTGCGGTTGATCAAGGTTAAAGAAGTTAAAGAAGAATGCTTTAGTTGCAGGATGGCACTTGATTTCATTTTTAGCTGCCTAAAAGATATGAGTTGCTCGAAGCTCAGGCACGCTGGGACTTGCTTTCCATGCCCGAGGTCAAGGTTTCAATCTCTCCTCCATTCATGCACCATTTTCTTTCTATTTCTGAGTTGAACAAGGGCATTCTCTCATAAATGCGATAATCTCAGATCTTCGGAATTTATGTAAAACTGTAGATCCCCTTCCCTTACTAGGTGGTATGGTTAATTCCGCCCGGCTTGGTGCCACCCGCATTGGATGCAAAGACGGTCGAAGCGGATTGACCGTGTTTTGGATCCAGTTCAATTTAGCTGTGCTAATAAAGGGAAGGTCCTGGCAGGCACCTAATTCCTTCAGGTATGTGGAGTGCCATGCATGTCCAGTTACATAATAAAATATTTAAAAAAGTGAGTCCAGTATTTGTTAACATTACATGAATGTTATCTAAAAAAATGTGGAGGAGTCATAATTTTCTTTAAGATACTGATAAGAGAATTATCTTTACAAGTCTACAAACTTGTTGACGATGCAAGATATAGAAATCATGTGTATTTCTTTCCTTCAATACATGAACTAAAATAATTAAGAACTTTTTATTGGGATGTTTGCATGTATTGCATATGGTTGTTTCAATTTAACCAAATGGCAAAATTATATCATTGTTTATTGTTTATTCATCATTCATAGACAGTCATAGACTTAGAATTGTCATATTTTATCATTTTAGCAACCATTAGCAAAAAAATACTATGCATAAATACCTATAGTAATTAGGTGTGTGGGTGTGTGCCATGACATGGGAAACAACTTTAATAATCACACACCTAACTACTGTATATACACCTACTTACATCAACCACATTTCCGTGTCCCGGGTAGATGACAGCCGGTTTCAGCTCCAATATCTTCCTGAGGCTTGCCATATACGTGTACAAGTCTTCGAAGACGGCCGTTCCCTCGCCCAGCACACAGTCGCCGCTGAAGAGGGTGCCATCTTCGATGAGTGACAGCACCACGTGGTCGGTGGTGTGCCCCGGGGTGTGGTGCGCGCGCAGCGTGGCGCCCTCCACACGCAGGGTCTGTCCATCCGTCAGGTAGTCGAGCGGGATCGAGGGAGGGAGATCGTTGTCTGGCGCATCCTCCGGGCTCTTTCGGTGTTTCCACACTTTGCAGTCTTCTGTGGATGAAAATTTAGGGTGTCAACTGTAAACATGCTGAACCAACTCTTGATTTAATCGTCTGTATTTTCCATCCAATTCAATGTAGCCATGCAATATAAGAAAGGCCTTGGTAAATGGACTTATTAGATTTGCACTGTTATATTAATTAGTGATTAGCATGGTGTATTATCGAAACGGCACACTGTCAATCATCATACGAGGCTATTTCCTATGCGTCAGAACACTCGCAATATTTTTACCGATGAAATATACATGTCCCCCTTCCCGTCTTGTCGCCCCTACTGATGGGAAACATTTTGATGGACCTACAGTTTAACTTCTAATCCAAACCACGGACGACGAATCCCTTAGTCGCCTGTTACGACATGCACGGGAAGATGCGGTGGGACCACGTGTATTATTTTTAGGTTGTGGGTAGATTAATTTTAGTTTTGGAAGCTAAGTTGTACTTTATTGCATCATAGCGGGGTCACAATGTATTTGCATAAGTGTCTGCACGAAGGGTGCCATTTGTCCCTAAAAAACATAAGCAGCAGTATTCAAAGTGGGCGGGCTAACTTTAATATGCAAATTATTAATATGTATGGTTAGTCGGTGTTAATCTGCGTAATTCGTTTTGACAGTTCACTATGTTATCTACATATATCTAAGTATATCAAGGAATACCTGGTTAACGTTTGGACCATACTCGATTAACACTATAGAATACAATTTTTACTTTGGTATCTCAATGCTGAAATCAAATGCTTTTATCTTGAAACAGAATCTCTAACTTACTCGTAATGTAGCCGTATATGTTCTCAACTCCACCAATGTGGTCGTGATGCCAGTGAGTCACCACGATGTGAGATATGTTCGCACCCTCCGTGTCGAGAAGTTTCTTCAGGTTGCGTTGGTACTCTTCCACGTCCTTATCCCCAGCGTCCACGAGAATTCGGCTGAAGAAATAATGGACTTGATCATAAAACTGGCCAAGTGCGAGTCGGACTCGCACACGAAGGGTTCCGTACCATCGTAAAAGATTTATTAATTTATAAAACACATTTTTTGTATGGGGGCTCCCTTTAATTTTAATATTTTTTTTAAGTTTTACCTATTTGTTATTATAGCGGCAAAATAAATATACACTCTGTGAAAATTTCAGCTATCTGTTACGGTTATCGACATACAGCCCTGTGACAGACGGACGGACGGACGGATGGACGGAGGCTTAGTAATAGGGTTCCGTTGGCACCCTTCGGGTACGGAACCCTAAAAAAAGAGTGTCTCAATAAGAGCGCAGCATTTGAATGTCACATTGATTATAATATGCCATGACAGATCAATAAGTGACATGGTGACATTAGTTAAACTTAGTTAACCAAGTTGTTTGTGTCTCAGTTGGCACATATTGCTCTTGACGACTATCGCTTTCAGCGGGACGACGCCACTTGCCATACTGTTCGCAAAACATTGATGGTATTGCAAGAGTTCTTTCCTGATTGTCATCTTCTGTTTTGGTGGCCAGGATTATCCGCCATGCTCTTGTGAGTTTGACACCTTTAAACTTTGGTATTGGGTTATTTGAAGTCAGAGGTTTATGCCAGCAAGCCCGCGATGGTGAAATTGAATTGAATGAATGAAATTAAACACTGTATCAACAATATACCACCACAAGTATGCAAAAGCGTTATTGATTATTTTGTCCAAAGATAACCTCATTGAAAAAAAAAATTTGATTATTTTGCCACCAGAGCCGTGAAGGCTATTTTAGATGTGTTGTTCCATACATAATTCCCAAAGTAGGTATATGAAGACAAGAATATAACACAATAAAATATATCAATGCTTTGCAACAGAAAATCATGTTTTATTGAACCACAGGCTGTATATAGTATTTATTGTGCTGTGTGCATTATGGCACTTAGAAAGATTACAAGTGGTCCCACTGCATTTCTTTCAGTCCATGTCGGAAGAGGCGACGAAGGTATTTGTCTTTCGTGGTTCGGATCCCACACAAAACTGTTCCTTACATACTTACCAGGTGGTACAGTTTATCCCGCCCGGGTTTGTTTCATCGCATGTACATTAAATGAACGATGGTCGAAGTGACAATAAACTATTGTCCATGTCATCCATCCAGTTCAATATACCTGTGCAATATAATGAAGGTCCTGGCCACGGAGGATAGAGATAGAGAGGAGATGGTCTAGCAAACTGGGTCTGTGTCCACCAAGTGGGTCGCTACGTCACAGCCCACGTGATAAAGAAGGCGTGGCTTAGCGACATTTGCAACATGGCGCTGGCGGTGTTAGGTTGTGGGACAATATTATGGTCTGCGGCGCAATTTTCGGCGAACAGTTGATTACACGATGAGATTTTGTGTAAAATGTTGCAAACATTACACAGGACGAAATAAACTAAAGTTTGTAGGTGGAATTACGTATTTGTCAGTAAAACACCTCATATTTTATAATTTGAGTCAATATTCGAGCATTGTATCGATGTATCGCTCTTGCTATGTGCCAATAGATGGCGCGCACTTATTAACCGACTTCAAAAAAAGGAGGAGGTTATCAATTCGTCTGTATGTTTTTTTTTCTTTTACGGTAAGAAATGTTGATCTCATGATGCAAATTTTAATGACATTTTTAAAATAAAATTATTTGAATCCGCGTGAAGGCATAGATTTAAATTTCTAAGGTTTTTTTATAGAAAAAAACATTTAGTAAAATTGAAAAGGCGCCATCTAGTGGTAGTCTTGTAACCACTAAGAATAGCTGTCGGAATAGCTGCTACCAGAATATCGATTCTTCCAGTAGATGGATTTCACAAAAATGGGCGGTGCATGACCCCACCATGAAGCGATTTTCCCCCCGCTTCCCCGCAGTGTCACGCTGCGATCCTTAGTAATATGAGTTAAAAAAAATCTCCTCTCTCCCTCTATTCCTGGCATATCCATGCGGTTATGTTGGGCTAATATTATGATAGTGGGTGTGGTCCTTCCATGTCAAGTTACAAAAAAATAGGATTCCTCAAGTAGGTAACGGTTTAAGGTCATTGCAAGGACCTTGAAGTGATGCTTCAGGAGTAGGTCCTTGCCTGCAGTGACGTTTGGTTCCGGTCACCTCTTTCCCTAAAATATGGTTGGGGGATGTGATGGCTGGACCCGGCGTGATGCTCGTGAACGGGTGCTGTTTGTGGGGACTGGCCTGATCCAATAGGCAACATGTTAGTTGACGGACACATTCTTTGCAAAATAAACGGATATTTGTCATGAACTGTTTCATGCAGTATGAGCATTCATTTAATGTACCTATTTACCTGTGTTTTTCTTTTATTGTCAACAATAAATGCTTTATATTTATGTTACAAGGAATTAAAATAATGTATTTACACAAACGGGTACCAATAACCCATATGATTGTAACCATTGGCAAACACTTTTGTAAACTTAGACGCTGAAAACAATTCAGCTAAATAGGTATCTCGCCAGTTTTTTGCTGTGAATGCTGAACTGGCTAATGATAATAAATATGAAAAGTCCGAGCCCAGTGTGCTGTCTATGCATGATGACCAAACAAACTCAAACAACTCAAAATACAGAATCACATATGATTAGTAGCGAGTAAATTAAGTTAATCATATGGAATCCATGATTATTTTTTACCGTGCAAAAAATTCCCCAGATTTTTTTTTCTGTAAATCCTAATGGAGCCTAATTAAAAAAAAACGTATGATAAATTTCTACTGCTCATTACACTTTGATTGGAGAAAGAACAGGGATACAATAAATGTCTATTACAGAATCAAACCGACTGACTCAGACAGGTAGGAAAGGGTTGCCTAGCTCAAAAGACGAAAACATAGGATATGTTGGCAGTGGTATTCTTGTGCAGTGCACTACATTGAAGCGGGGTTGTTGTATATAGGTGCTCACTTGGATCCTGTGCCGATAAGATATGTGTTGGTGCCCTGCAAAGTCATGGGCCCCGGGTTGGCTCCCAACACGCGTAGCACTCGCGCTGACAGTCGACTCACAGCTGGTATCACTGCCGCCATCTCCTTGCTGACACCTACCAGTCAGCATACTCCATTTATCACATGTAATATAAATTAGTACCACGCAATGTCCATTCACAGTTATACTGCCACGGTAAAATTGCACTTTCTTTTTAGTTACACTTTTTACTTACAACAAGAATACTCTCACACATTTTCTCCGTTAAAGTTGTAGGAGAATTTATTGGTTTTGAGAGGTACTTAACATGGCTCTGTAGAACTTGCATGAATGACCCATTTCCCAACCTCATTTCTCTGCCACATCAGTTTAAGATATATTGTCCTGCACATAGTTAATTTATGTGTTATATTGGTTAAATAAATAAATAAAAATGAATTTTACAAAAACACAAAATAGCCATCACCCCCTAAACTGCTTCAACGCCCCCGAATTTCCTCTGGGCCCATCACCGCTCCCCAAGGAGGCATCTAACGCCCACAAGGGGGTGTAATCGCTACCTTAAGAAAGACTGCTCTAGATCCATTATCTATATGGTGAACTATGGAATTGACTCATTGCCGATGTATTTCCCTTAAACATGGTGTTAACAAGCACCTGGCCAGCATGCATAGTTTCGCAGCTCCCGTGAAAGTTGGAAAGCCTATGGGCGTCGTTAGGCACTGTGGGACGTGGCGTAGGCCACATGCCACAACTAACATAAAAAGTGTGGATTTCCCCTCCCCATGTGAAAGTTCGAAAGCCCAAGCTCGTAACAGCTGAATTTCAAAAAATCCTTTTAAAGGATCGCATTTTGATGTTAAATGAAAACTACTGTAAACACTTTCAAGTTCAGTGTAGTTATAACATGATTCCATAGTGCGAGCATGCGAGACCGCGGCACGGTAGCCACATCACGGTATCACGGTGTGGCTGATTCTCTGTCAGAGTAGAGAGCAGCAACTGTGCCGCGATTGGCTGTTAAGTTATGCAAGGCTCTATCTAATGTCATACTTTTATGTAAGCCACTGGCTAGCCGTATAAGCACTATCTAAATAAAAGTTAGGACTCTCAAATCTTTTTGATACTGAGTTATACAAATCTGATAAAAGCGTTGCGAAAAATATGCACCGAATGAGCTGAAATAATACTGGAGGTTTTTAATTCTGATCTGGTTCTGGGAATAACTTGGAAGTTTAGGGTCTTACTAACATATTCTAGCAATAAATCTTAGCCTTAAGAGATAAAAACCTTTTTTTAAATAAATTTATAAAGATTTAGGTTGCCGGCTATGCCGGGGGGCATGGGGGGAGGTAGAGGGTCCGGGGGTTTATTATATCACCATTCGACGACCCCCCTCTCAAAGTGATCTTCAGTGTCTGTTCGACAGCCATGTGGAAACATCAACTTGATTTAGGTGGTCTAAAAAAATTGCGTGATGCGTCGCTACCGCATTCATTCACAATATTGATAGGGCCTCGTAAAATTTGAAATAAAAAGTATGATAAACTAAATCTTTATAAATTTATATAAAAAAAGTACACGTCTCCGGTAAAATGTTGGTGAAGATAGGGCAAATACAAAACCATGAGAACACTGAGGACTGAAAGAAAAGGAACCTTTTTCACAGAGAAATACTTTTTCGTTCGCACTACTATTTCGCAATCTTCGTTTGTCAACAGCATAGAACATCTATGGCATAGAATTTAAGCAAAGATAAGGATGAATCGGCGCCCAAGGACTTCTCCGAACTCTTTGGAATCGTCTCATAGATAATATAATATTACATAGATAATATAATATTACTGCGTAATAAATCGTCTGACGGATCACCACAGAGATAAAAAAACAATTGACAACATATACCCTATGTTCCGAAATGCGTATATTGCAGAAACAGCAGAAACAGTGAAAACATGTGTACCTAATTGGAGAAAATTTTAGCAGACATATGGTGGCAGAGCCTAACCTAACTACCTCTGAAATGCCTTGTAAGCCCGGTTGCACGGAGAGACGGCTGAGTTAATCCATTTTCAAACACGTCACTTTTAGTTAATCGCATAGAGTGCCTACCATACTGCCCACACAAAGTGACGTGTTTGATCATACGTTGACGTTGATTTTGATTTTTTGTTCTTTCGTGTACTCGGCCCTAAGAAACGGTGAAAGATCTCTGTTATGTTAGAATACAAGTGCACAGATTTGTAAAGACATGAATTCTACATACAACTCAAATACATACGTGTGAACCAACGCAACGGCATCCAGTGTAACTGCCAAACTCTAAGTAAGAATACATAAACAAAATACCTTGGCATTACATCAGATGAAAGGCAGTCTTGGGAAAAACACATTGTTTTACTTGCTGGAAGAATAATGAGACTTATTTATGTATTTAAAGGGTTACGAAATGTACTTCACCAATGGCTTCGAATGGCTTACTTCGCACTGTGTCAGTCCATGCTTACTTATTGTATATTCTCCTGAGGTGGATTGATTTTAAGGTTAATGTTACAGAAGACTTATCGTTACCCTACACATCAACTCATGAATGAACGTAACATTTTAAGCGAGCGAAAGTTGTGCATTGCGGAGATCTTAAAACATCTAATAATGGTTTACACACTTGATAAGCCTCCACACAATCACAAAACTAGATCCTGAAACAATCTAACAGTCTCGGCTACAAGGTCTAGATTTGAACAGTGCTTTACTGTTTTGTATTTGAGACCGTACATCTATAACAGAGCTGATACGGATTTAGACATAAGAAAAATGATGCGTTATAACTGCCAAACATAAGTTCTTTATTGGCTTATGAAAATGGATTATGAAGATACTGAACTCAAACTCTCGGTTTTATTATGAGTCAAAATACAAAAAACCCAGACACACACGACGTCATAATACGTCACATCACACGACACCACCCCAAACGACTTCACTCCACAATACACCACACCACATCACAACACACCATAGTCCTAATAACAGAAATGTATTAGATAAAGTTGAAATACTCGTACACCTAAACTAATTAATTATGTATATTATTATATATAACTCTTCCAAATGTTAGATCTGTAAAGCTAGTTTAGGGGAGAGAGATCGCATAATTTGTGTATGTATGTTGTTTCAAATAAACTTTTCATTTCATTTCAATTTCCTCACATCTTACGCCACGGCGAACAATGTTCAGCCCCTGATCACATAGTGACATAACGAGGAGCGTAAGGAGTTATTGTTGGTATGATTATACCACCGTCTGGTCTGTGTGAAATTAAAATGAATGAACATTGTTTTGTTAGATATTTCATGCTAAAGTGTCAAAATTAGTTATAATAATCATAATTATATTGTACTTTTGGTGCACAGTCAGCAGGCGGTCAAAATATAAGGAAATTCAAATTTAACAACTAGGGTCACCTCTGTCCTAACGTCTGTCTATAAACCCCTGAACATAGCAATTAAATTATTATAATTTTTTAATTATCTTTATGTTGACCAATTATTTATTTTATCCAAAATGACGATGGCTGTATACAACTGAATATAGTAATTTAATAATTATTATCTTTAATTTATTCTTATGTAGACGTGATATATGACATAAAAATGACTATGGCTGACAATTAGACACCCGAACATAGTAATGAGGATAATTTTGTATGAACATAAACCTCAATTTTGTAATTTGTTAACGTGTCCAAGTGTAGGTATCCTACCTTTGGATAGGAAATGAAATGAAATGAATGAAATGTCCCAAAAATTTGGTTCATAGAGGAAATGGCTCAAATAATCGTTCAAGTGGTTACGGTGCTCAGGGCGAACCCGTGAGCGCTGTCAGAGGCAGCCATAGATAGAGCTGCAAGAAAAACTACAAAAATTGGCCCTCTCTCCATTGTCGTTCTACGATGTCACCGTTAGAACACTCAAAATCGGTCCGATTTATTATCACAAATATTTCAGTATACGCGAATCCTGATTCGGACCAGTAGCCCTACCATGAGTTTTCTATCGAACGAACGAAAAATATCATCGAATGTTCACGAACGAGATCGAACAGCGTTACAGTCGCTACCATGGGTTACTTTATTCACCGACGGATCGTTTATCGAACGCTCGATGAACGTTGCGTTCGACCAGAGACAAGAAATAATGGAAGATAGTGAGTAGGCCGTGATTAACAGTGTCCGTATCTTCTTTCGAATGAGATAAAATAGGACCGCACTATTATAAATTTGAGTATAAACTTGCTAAGTTTACTAGTAAAAACATACCACAAACCATCGATTGTTGGCAGCCGATATTTTGTGACGATATTTGTTGACCGATACTTTGCCGGCGCCGGCGCGGCGGCGCGGCGCGAGACAATAAGGGTGACTCATAGGGCGTACCATCTGTCTGTAAATAACATCATATACCTAGTGACCCATTTCGCGCAAATGTTTTGTCAATGTTTGACTTTGGTTTTCTTGGATGCAATTATAATTGTTTTATTTTTCTTATTGATTACCGATACAGGTTATGTTTTGAATGCTTTATTTTCTTTGCATAAAAAATATGTGTTGAGAAAATACACCTACATAAATTAAATTTTTAAAAATAAATTAATTCCTGAAACAGGTTTGAAAAAGCGTTTATAAATAAAATAAACCGTTAAAAAAATATTTCGAATAGTATTTTTTACGTAGAGTTGTCGTGTAGTCATTATTAAGTTGCTAACATAATATTGAATTGAGAAATTGACATGGAATACGCTTGGTTTTTCATCCTTGGCACTAAAATGTGTGTTCGATCGTCCTTTCACCCAAGATATGACTAGTGAAAAGAAATTCGAATAACGTTATCGAAGTGATCACGTTGAACTGTCAAAATGTACACTCATGGTACCGTTTTTCATACAACCGTATCGCGTCGTCGTTCGATAACGTTCGTGATGCTCGACAACGAGCGTGAATATGAACTCGTAGTGCCGTTTTTAGTAATAAGATCGTACGCTAGAGGCGCTGCAATTTTCCCCATACAAAAATTTCGTTAACGTTGATCGAAGTGAACATCACCAAAACTCATGGTGTTTGCACGAATATATATTCGCAATCGCTGTCAACAGAAATCGGATCAAGGGGTGTGTTGAGAAAAATAATTTGCCTTTCCGTGAGAAAAGAAACAAAAAAACTATATTTGCTTCTCTGTGAAGTTGTGCACAACCACAGAACATTGTCTGTGACGTTGAGTGATATTATATGTTCTGTGGTTGAGTGGTGACAGGTGCAAGGGCAGGAAGAAAGAAGAAATAGGAATAGTGTGATAAACGATATCTGAGGAAGAAAGAAAGTGTGGAAGAAGGGTCCTATAGTTTCTTTCGCCCATTGAGCTCGACGAAGTGCTGCTGCGCGCACTGTGTTTACAATTACAAATTAGTACTGCGAAGTGGTGGGTGGCCGTTTCGCCGTCACGGTTGTTTGTGTAAGCTGCTGTCTGTTTCCTGATCGTGTGACTCCGGGGCGTAGCTAGGCAGAATCCAGCAGAACCTAAAGCATATCACGCCGTGGGGACACTCGGGTACGTAAATAGTTACATTGGATCGTAGGTGGACGATCTGCAAGGGGGAGGGGCCTATTTTTTGCAAATGCGCAAGATGGCAAAACATTAATGTCATAACTTACTAGAACGAATGGTATTTTAATTTCGAAAAATAATATTTAAACACTATGCTAGCACATAATACTGAATGTGAAAGACCCCAAGTACATACTTTTAAAACCACATTATTTTCTGAGATCTATTGGGAGTTAAACCTATTTTTTACCGCTCACATTTTTTTGTACTACATTGATTTTATACGTACAACTCAGATAATTCTCAAGATATGGTCAATACAATAATGAAATGAAATGAAAAAATGTTTATTTGCAAGCCTGCAAGCATGGTTTACAAAAAGGCGGAATTAATGCCATGAGGCATTCTCTGGCTTTCAACCTTAACTGATATGGAAAGCTTTATATATGGCTGCACCTTTAATTGCGCTACCTCGAATTGAAGAATCGATTGAGAATGTTTCACTGAATCATAATTTTTGAACCGCCTAAGAAACCTTCGAGATGATACTGCAATGTGACCAGATGGTATACCATCCATAATTTTGAAAAGTGGTGAAATTCTGGCCAAACCTTTGTTTAAGGGCCTGGTACTAGCCAAATCGCAAAGTTAGACGAGGCACCCCAAGTTAACTAACTAAGTCTGACGATTATAAGTGTCATTCTTACAATATATGATTCCTTCTCTAGGAATTGAATTATTTTCGTTAATGTATGTTTCCTTTTTCTATACAAAATACATTGCGGAAACGGTGTCCATTTCCGAACTTTTTATACTAAATGTAGAAATCTAAAAGCAAATGGAATTTTTTGTTTATGCATATAGGCTGTTTTTGCTTATATTTAGAAATCGAATTACTTTCAGATTTCTAATGAGAAAAATCAACTTTTTTATTTTTATTATTATTTAAATAAATGATGGAATAAAAAAATATTAACAATCCATTATCAGTCTGGAGTTCTATTTGGATTTGCTGAAGCGTTTCACTACATATTATTACATTTGTTATAAAGTGCATTTGTATGGCGCGAGTAGTTGGCTAGTCCTAGCGCCTTAATAGTATGGAAAGTACCTACATATTCAAGTAGCAAATTTCCAGACGACTGGAGACAAGCGCTAGTATCTCCTTTCTTTAAATAAGCGAATAAATTGCATGCCGTAAATTACAGACTGACGAACATCGTAGATTTTTTCTAGCAAAAACCCATATTATAATTAACCAACATTTTCTATACTGAAACACAGGACCAAATATTCTTGATATAAATCCTTTAAAATAGTTAATTAATTAATTCTTTAATAAATATTATTATGTTTCTCGTAATCTTGGATGGGGGTGGGGTGTGGGGTAAACGCCTCAGATAAATGGATTGCAAATGGGGCCTTTTTAACCGACTTCAAAAAAGGAGGAGGTTATCAATTCGTCTGTATGTTTTTTTTTTGTTTTTTTTTTATGTTTGTTACCTCATAACTTTTGCCTGGGTGAACCGATTTTGATGATTATTTTTTTAAATGATAGCTAGTGCTTCCCAAGTGGTCCCATTTTAATTTGGTTAAGTTCTGACAATGATATCCATGAGAAAATCATAAAAGTCTTAAATTTGTATTAAGATGTGCGCGACAAATGGACGAATAACTCAATATAACGCCAACCGATTTCGGTGATTCTTTTTTTATTGGAAAGGACGTGCACAAATTAGTAAGTTTACTTCAGATTCACTAAAAATAAACAAATAAAAAAACAAAGTTAACAAAAAAATAACCGACTTCAAAGAAAAAGCACTAAAAAGTAAAAAATAATTTTCATTTTTGTAGTTACGATTTCTGTTAATTTTTGAGTCGGTGTAAGCCAAAGTTAGGTTAGGTTAGGTTCTCTTGATTGGCGCAGCGCGTGCCCGGCTGACGCCGACTCAAAAAATAACAGAAATCGTAACTACAAAAATGAAAATTATTTTTTACTTTTTAGTGCTTTTTCTTTGAAGTCGGTTATTTTTTTTGGTAAATTTGTTTTTTGAGTCACTTCTGGCCCATGTTTATCCTATGTATGTAAGTTTGTCTCTCACAATATTTTTTTTATTATTTATTTATATTATACTCATACATTATACCTTACAGCTATAAACCAATTCTTAATATATAGTTTAACTGGAAGCAGGCGCGGCGGCTGCAGGCGCGGAGGCACTAAAACGGCGCAAATATTCAATGCTCAGTGAGTGCTATATGTTTGTGCCGTTTGGTGTCGAAACGTTAGGCTCATTGGGGCCGGATGCTAGAAATCTGTTTGAGGATTTGTCGTCGTTGATCGAATCATCGCGTGACCAGAGGGCTGGCTGGTATCTCGGGCAGAGGTTGAGCCTAGCTATCCAGAGAGGGAATGCGGCCAGTCTTTTGGGCACCCTGCCGCCTGGCAGCGATATGGCTAAAATTTATTATTTCTTATAAAAAAAACAAGTGCACTCAGTAGTTCTAAACCTGATATGCACGCATCAGCTTATAGCTGCTAGTGTTATAAACCAAATAATATAAATAATAAAATGTGTGTAATTTTAGGAATAGTTTAATTTATAGGATATTGTATATATAATATTTTAGTATTTAATTTATTTGTTGATTTTGTTGGCTAAATATTTGACATATTTGTAGTTTAACAAGCAATAACTATGTTTGGTTGTATGTATTATATTTCTCTTGTCGTTGATACTCCTGTGCATAAGTCGGAATAAATATTTAGATACTTTCCCCAGCCCGCATCCTTTTCTAAGCTTGCTTCTAACGGGGTTTCTGTCCTAGCAACCACGTCAGAATGCAACTGCGAGTAAACCAAATGTTTATGCTCTGCACGAAAATCTAACCAAAATACTATGAGAGTGAAACGGTCTCATAGACTCAAATGTCATGTTGTGTGTCACCATGGTGAATATACAATAATGTTCTTTGTGAACAGTAGGAATCTACATAACACTGTAAACTAGTTTGTAAGTATCAAAGAAAAAAAAAATGACAAACCTGGCGAAGTTTCTTGCTGGTTCTTCTTCGCCAGAGGTAATATCGAACCGGCAGACAAAGAAAACATTTTGACGAATCCGAGTGTATAATTTAGATCTGATGGAGAGAATGAAAAAATTTACTGAAACCAAAACTAACAATATTTCAGGTCATTACAAACATTTACCAGTAGTGTTGTAGATTGCCAATAGTGCTACACGGCAATCTCTTTGTTTAAGGAGCCCTGAGCACTGTCCTCTTGTCGTCTTTTACTGTGGATGATTGCAGAACCACCATGTCGGCAGGCCCGTACAACTACTCCTATATCTTTAAGTATATTATTATTGGGGACATGGGAGTCGGCAAGTCGTGTCTACTGCATCAGTTCACCGAGAAGAAGTGTAAGTTTTCACAATGCCCAACAACATTCATTATATTTTCATGTGCTTTCAAGTGCATTGGCCTGCTTATAAAAACCCGGCGATCAAGGCAATTTATTTAAATTCGATACTAGATAACCATTGCTTCAGACATGGACTTCTCAAATTATTTTATTTATAATCATTACAATGACATTCAAATTGTACATTCATCTATTTCAATAAATAAATTTATTAAAAAAAAAGTTAAATGTAATAATAAATAAATAAATAAAAAAAGTTGCCATGCAATATAAGGAAGGTTCTTGCTTAGCACCTAGTTCTTATTATGTGTGGTGGGATAATATTGTGACATTAGGTGTGGTGCCATCCATGTCCAGTAATATGAAAAAATCGGATCAATCGGTTAACAGACTGAAGGTCGAAGCAGCAATCAAAAAAACTGTCCGTGTTTTTCATGTTCGGGAATGGGGTGTATTGTGCTAATATCATAACGGTTGTTGTGTGGTATTAGCCATCCATGTCAGGCTGCACACAAAAACACAAACAAGTCAAGCGTTGTCCTAAAGCGGCAGTGGGCTACAGCAATTGACCAGTCCCGGTTGTTTAACTGCTAGGTTTTCCATCATGATTTGCAAATGTTCATACAGATCCGCTATTAATTTTTCATTGTTAACGAGGGTCTCTGGCCGTCCACGGGGTTCATTCTATAGTTCAACATTTCCAGAACTATAACGTTAGAACCAAAATCATAGCGTGTTGTATTTTACAGCAGCTTCACCATGTACATCACTAACTCTTCGAGCTGTTTCCTTTTTGTTGTTAGTGCTGGTGCTATGGTAAAACACATATTTGTAAATAACGCTATATTTCAAGTTTTCCATGTTGTCAACAGAAAGATGTCTATGAAAAAACGAATGGCTAAAAAAACAAATGAATCACTTAATTAAAACCTCAAATACACAAGCCTAAGGAATTTGGTACAAAACAATTGTGTCTGAGCCAATGTATCCCTTGGTTTAACATTGTCCAACTACCTAGAGAAATAATAAAAATTGGCTTAAGACTTAGATCAGGACACACTCCGCTAAATAAAATGGGACATATGATGAAGAAACTAGATTCTCCAAATGGTTCTACTTGTGACAAACCAGAAGATCAATTTCACCTATTTACTGAGTGTGTTCTGAACGAGAGGCTTCGACTGAACCTTAAAAGGATATTGTGCACAGATCAAATGAATTTATTTTTTAAAATACACGAATCATTAGGAAGGCCCGGGTCAAGCGGTTTTAGGGAAATTATATATTTTTTCAAGCTGTCATTGGCTCTAAGGAGTAACTGATAGCTTGAAGAAAACTATATTCTTAAAGTCCCTATGGGGCTGGCATAGTCGGTGACGGCTTAAGCCTCAAATAAACATCTAGACAAAAAAAAATACGCATGCCTCAATTTGAATTAATTTAAATTTGGAATTCCTAACCAAACGCAAGATATTTGAGATCAAAGGGCCAGTTTGATAAATCGCCAATTTCATATGCAAGGACAAAGCTAAACTATTATTATAAGATAAACTTATACTTGTGTCATTTCAAGATTATGGGTCGGCAATCGGTATACTGTGTTTTTATATGATCTATGTTTAATACAAGACACAAATTGAATCAATGTGATGGGAATAATTCCGATTATCTTTTAAATTTTGAGATCAATTGAATATTTAACTTTTGTGTAAGTATCATAATGTTTGACTGATATTTTGATTGTTTGTAATACTAACTAGCCTTGTTCGAATTCGATTAATTTAAAGAAAAAATAAGGTCATTTATTAATTTAAGGAGAAACACAAAAAAAAACAAATACATACTTAGAGATACTAAACTTGTTTCCACTGAAACATACAAATCGAAATGGCAAGGCACACAAAGGAAGAGCAAAAAAATCTGAGTGTATGAATCTTTTTAAGATATTAAGGCGGTCGTGTAGCGCCCAGAAAAAAATATTTCGAGTTGACTCAATTCGGTCTGAGTGTACAGCATAATACGAGTTCCGAGGGTCAGTTTTTCATTCTGTGAATGTCCGTAGTCATGGCGGACTGCCCGCACACCATTGGCGTTGAATTTGGAACGCGCATCATTGAGGTGTCCGGACAGAAGATCAAGTTGCAGATCTGGGACACGGCCGGGCAGGAGCGCTTCCGCGCCGTCACGCGCTCCTACTATCGCGGCGCTGCCGGAGCGCTCATGGTTTACGACATCACCAGGAGGTTTGTACATGATGCTACCCTTCATTGTGTTTTTAATTTGGAACTTGTAAATTTTCTTGGTGACAGCGTTTTCGCATTTATAACCATTGGCACTACACGTGCAAGTTGTGTATTTTTATGAGGCGGCACTACTTTCCCTAAAATATGGCTGAGAGAGGCAATGGCTAGATCCGGCTCGAGCACGTGAACTGGCCTGCTCCAGTTGGCAACATGTTAGATGGGAATCGTAGTCTTTGCAAAATAAACTGATATTTGGCATACGGCATGAACTGTTGATTTTTGTGAATCCATATTAATTTAGTGTATTTACCATTGTTCTTCTCTTATCATCAATGACAATTACTTAATATTTATTTTACAAGAAAACAAAATAATTTATTTACACAAATGGGTAACCCATATGTTTGAGGGCAGTGGTAAATACTTGCGGCCGTTAAAAAAATCCAGCAAAGTTTCTTGCCAGTTCTTCTTCGCTATGAATGTAGAACTGGCCAATAATAAATATGACAAGTCAAAGAAGAGTGTAGTGTACGGCCTATGGATGCTAAATAAACAATACAATACAATAATGCGGCAAACAGGTGGGACTCAAATTGTGTTCCTCGATCTGTGATCACACCTAGTGAGAGATCGTAGTGGCTAATCTTTCAGCCTTAATGTTAGGAAGAGGTGGAAGGAGGCTCCTGTCAGTCTAGGCACATACATTCTCATTATTGCAAATGTGATGGGTATTGCAAGGATAAATGACAATTATAAATGATGTGTGGTTACAGGTCAACATATAACCACCTTAGCAGCTGGTTGACCGACACGCGCAACCTCACCAACCCGAGCACCGTGATCTTCCTAATAGGCAACAAGTCGGACTTGGATGCCCAGCGCGACGTCACCTACGAGGAGGCCAAGCAGTTCGCCGACGAGAACGGCCTCATGTTCGTTGAGGCGAGCGCCAAGACGTAAGTCGTATACAACGTCGTGTCAAATTAGGGAACGTCTGTTTAAGAGCTTGCCTGCGTCATTTTATCGCATTATTTATGTATCGTGGCGGGCGCTTGGCCGTCATGACTTTGGCAAGCTGCTCTGCATCTTTAGATCAGGGATGCATGAGTGTACTTGTAAGACCCACATAGCTGGTGCAAGGTCTTTGGGAGAAGAGTACAGAGAGAAGTTCATCATTAACACTATTTTGGAGTTTGAATTTTTGGATTTTTGGAAATTGAAAGATATACTTGTTCTCGAAGTTGGCCAGGCATGTAGCTGCCTATGGCACGGGCTAAGAGGACGGTAATTCAAGAATTTTGGGATGCACCCTGCATGATTTATGGAATTTACTCAAAAGAAGTCTTGTCGGATCATTTGCAGAGGTCAGAACGTGGAGGAGGCGTTTCTGGAGACGGCGAAGAAGATTTACCAGAGCATCCAAGACGGCCGGCTGGACCTGAATGCGGCCGAGTCGGGGGTGCAGCACAAGCCGGCGGCGCCGGGACGTCCGCTCGCCGACGCACCCGCGCCGAGGGACAACTGCTCGTGCTAACTGATCCCACACGGTCACACATACTCCCGTACAGGTGGTGCCATCCGAACTGGGTACTGATGGTTTGGATAACTCTGGTAAGCTAGGCTTTCTTCTGGTAGGCGGAGAGAGTGAATGTTTGCATGGAAATGAACCTTCTTCTACCTTTAAAGGTATTGGCTTAGGTGTATGATCGTATAATAAAACATTTTCAGTTAAATGCACAGAATCCGCACCTTACGATTAATTTTGATATTTTGAACAGGTTCAATTACATATTTTCATGATGTTACATCAGAAATAGAGACTTTGTCATTCGAGATCCCTGAGGAATTCTTTCTTTTCATGTGTAACAACATGAAAATATGTGACCATACGTGTAATGATTGCCGAATTTTCTATCGATATACGCCTCATTTTTTTATTTCCTCTGTTAGATGTATTTAGATTCATCTTCTTTTTTCTTTTGGTTCATTTGCCTCTGGTGATGAACCGAAGATCCTTCTGTCGAAGATTCTTTTTTTTTTGTCATGAACTGTATCTATGTAAACCTTTGAGTAACTAATTTTAGGTTTTGCTAATCACCTTTAGATATATTTCTTTGTCTGGATCTACCAAATAAAAATACTGATGGAAGTGCAGCAAGGCTTTGGCACCACGAAAAATGGAGCCATGGTTGGCAATTGTTTTGTCTTGTTCATTGTAAATTGAGCCTGGAGGTGCTGTCTTTTGTCTTTTGTTTTCGTTATGGTTACTTTGTTATTTATTGAAAGACAATGAAAAGATGATATTTTTACATTTGGATGAGAACCTATTTTGCTTGCATGTTTTTGCTGGATAAGGGTTAAGGAATAATCGTATAACAAACTATAATGTTTAATTTATCTTGTGAATTCGTTTTTGGGTCAGTTTCTGATTCTATCAGTATGTTTAGTGGTAGACTGGGTTGTGCGACCAACTTTTGAAACACTTACACATTTCCAGGACAATTTCAGCTTCACAATTTCTATTTCAACTGCACCAAAGGTCACTCTTTCAAGGCCTGTATTACTTTTACCCATAGGTTCAGTAGATAGCCGTTGTGCCGTATTTCCTGGGGTGTAGGACATCCATACATTCTGTGTCTAAATAGTTTTAAGTATTTTATTTTAGAATGAGTGCTTCTTATGATAGCAATTATCTCACCGGGAGTCGTTGCATTGATATACTTCTAGAAAATTAATTTAAACTATGTATTCTTTATCGTGTTGAAATATATTTTTTATCTTGTACATATGCATATAAAGCTTGGGGCAGTTAACTTGGCCGCTGTGAAGTGCCAGAAAAGAGGTGGTGGAAGATGGGCGTACCCAAACATAGGCAACAATTACATATGTTAAAGAAAAACAAAGGACAATGACTAAAACAAAACCAGAGGCGAAGTGTTGAGTTGGAAGTAATAGGAAAGTGTTGAACCATGTTGGTTTAAATTTTAAATTAATAAGAGACAGTTTTGTGTTGGTTCTAGTTCTCAAAGAAACGGATCATCAATAACAAACAAAGGTTGCATTTTGATTTCCAATTTTGCCAAGCGCACATGACATCAACACGTTAATACACATCACCGACAGATGGATCATTATTACACATGATCCTTTTTTATTATGCTTCTTTATTATCGTCGGTTAACTGTAATAATGTCACCACAAATAGCTGTTATGTTTCTATAGTAAATAAATAATAGAGATGGAACTTTAATGGTTGATTTGATATGATATGCTGTGGCTAACATTTTTTTATTATTATTATGGTCTGACACAGTCTGCCAGTTTCATTTATAGAGCTAATATTTTTAATACCAAAATTGTGCAACCTGCATTTTTGGATTGCATTAAAGTTGGCATCGGTTTTCTTGCCCATAGAGGAATGGTCATTGTCCTTTAGTATAAAACGGATGTGTATGTAGGGTGCTGCACGATTAAATAACCAAATGACATTTTATATAACAGACCGGGAAATATAAATCAGCCAGAAAAAAATGGGCAGTCACGAAATGAGCGTGAACCACTCTAGTTATACCATATAATCGTACTGCCATCATACCTTCGTAATTTTGGGCCTATTCAATATTTCAGTCTTATATTTGAATAGAAGACATGAGATGAATGGTTTGGTTGACAAAGCAAAGCATAGATAGAATATTCAATAAAAAGTAAATTTTTGAGGCTGCATCAAACTGTTTGAAGTATGGTTATGCTGTTTGGCGGTGTTACTAGGCTGATTCTAAGGCACATATTAAACACATCAACATTATCAATAGTGTAATCATATCTTATTCCAAGTACTGAAACAATTTAAAAAAATCTCGTATGATAGGCATTCAATGTCACCCTGCTCGACTCCCGAGGCGTTGAATCTGTGCAATGTTGAATCCACGCGTGTTCGCCGGATGTCGAGTCACGGTACCGTCATTCCTTTTATTGTAAGTGGTTTGTAGATGTGAATAGTTAATGGTTGCACCCGGTGAATGTCCTGCCGAAACCAAACTTCAAAACCCATGTTAAGGGTAGGTGAAATTGTCTGATTTTGAGGGTTTTTCATGTCTCGCATGGCTAATTTTGGAGATAACTTTTATTCCGTTTTGAGCAATAATAAAAAAATCCTTTTTGTTGTTCCAAAATCGTTGCTGCATTGCAAACAGGTACACTTGTTAAGCAATGTACATATTATGATTATTAATGGATTTAATTTCCATTACAATACATTACAGTCATTTCGTTGAGGAAATATAGATTTTGGTACAAATTTCCAGCAATCAATAAAATGTTCTTCATTGTATTAGAATTCACCATGCAGACAGCTTCCCATTATTTCAGGCCACGAGTGACAAACTTTGTACTTAATGCAATTTAGATGAGAAGCATTTTATATCACCTTAATTTTCTTATTTCTGGGGAAAATTCATGAATTCAGTATTAATGAACACATGTCGGGAACCATCAATAATGTTGACATGCTTTGTTCTGAGTTTTTCCAGTGTACCATTACACGAAGCATATTTATTATTTGTGAATTTCATCATGTTCGCTACCCCTCTGGGGAACGGATTGATGTTTGCTTGTATGTATTTACATTTTTTATCTATTTTTTTAACAAATTATCAATGAGGAGTGCAAGAAATGATAGATACAAGTACATCGGTAATGGTATGCTGACGTACAACTTACGACACAGCCTCTATCAGTAAAGTGTAGTGGTGCGGCAGAGATTATTATTTGTATCACGGTGCACGGTATTTATTTAAGTTGGTAGTTATGATCCGTCTGCCTGGATTGCTTTCTTGAAAATTAATAGGCATCAAATCTGATTATAAAGTCTCAACAAATTGGGACCCCCTAACAAATGTTGTATATTTCGTATTATCTAGATATCTTTTGCATTCAAAAGTAGTTTTGACACTGGCCTTCACACTTTCAGGCAGAATGGTCAATATAATTTGTTATTGTCATAGATAAGTTAATATTATTATAGTAATGATATAAGTTGTGTATTGTAAATTTATATAATAAAAATGTAATATTACTTATGAATGTATTATATTTATTCAATTAAACATCAAGCCGAGACCGTTTTGTCGAGTTTTTGACGTTTCGCTTGCTGCACCTCATCATCTGGCGTAGGAGTGGAGTCGGCTGCACTTGTGATGTAAAGAAATGACTTTCCACATCGTCGCCCCTCTGAAACCCGGAAGGTAAACTGACAGTTGACCGTTTACTTCTCACACTCATAGGGACACAAAGGGACTTACTTTTCTTTTATGTAGCAAAATGGATGGCAAATACCACACCCACCGTCATATTAGCCTTATATGCATATCATTCCCGTAGGAATTAGGTGCCATGCCAGGATCTTCCTCTTATAAGCACGGCTACATCGAACTGGATGAAAAACCTGGACAATTTTGATTGCCCTTTCAGGCATCTTTTCATCCAATGCGATGGTAACAACTCGCCCGGGCATAACGCTGGTGGCGTTAGGCCTAGCGGGGCCCTTACCTCAGTTTTAAATGGATTAACTTTTCCGAATTTTCAAGAGACAGAGAGAGGTGCATGAACAGGGCAGGGAATTGAGTCCATGACGATTTGTATGAAGAGCAAGTCCATGCGCCTCTGAGATACGAGCTGTATAGGGTTGCTTCATCTTTCAGAGTCATGCAGCTAGTGTGTAATAAATGTAAATGTGTTTCCTTTCTCAAGTATCTGGAAAGCGAAGAATGCAAGTGCACTACCTGCACCCTGACAGAGAGCAGGCTACTCACAGTGGCCACTAAGTGGTGGCTGCCAATCCAAGGTGTGTTTAGTTGGGCGGTTGTTGCCCGCTCTAAACCTACTGCTATAGAGAGGTCATTGTGCGTAACAGGGGTGACTATGTGAGCCATCCTAGCTCAGCCCAGAAGTCTCTCCCAGGCATCCCTGTGCTCCCAGGGCCCGTGCCCGTTGGCCACACTCCTGCACTCCAACAGTACATGGGCGGTTGTCTCTGTTGCCTCCATGCAGCCACGGCATAGAGTGCTATCTGTTATCACCAGTTTATGGAGGTTCCTATTGAGTGGGCAGTGTCCTGTCATTGTTCTCACTACTGTACGTAGGTCAATTGTTTTCAGGTGCAATAGTTTGTGCGTGTGTGATATATTATGAACAAGGTGTGTTATAAACTACTAAGATGTGTCTTACATCAATACTTAAAATACCAGTCACTAGTTGAGAATGTATACTGACCTGCCTTGAGTATAACATTCCTTGAATTTTGAGTCAAAACATCACGACACTGGTTTTCATTAAGCCCAAGTAGAAGACCCCTGAATATCTGCTAAGGAAATTATTTGATTACAAGTTGCCTGATTTTTGTAAATATTTTGACAATCAAGTCAATAAAACATAATAGAAGAAATAGTAAGTTATCTCAATAAATACACATTCCGGGTGGCCATATCGGAGCACAGGATTGGCGCTGATGATAAATACAGTGTTAACGTTTTTTGCGACATTTCTTTTTTAATACTGACCATTAAACTATTTTTTGTATACTGACTATTTTGTGGTATTTAAATTTAAAATCTAAAATAGTAAAAAATGCCTATTTTATAAAAAACATTACCTCAGCGACAATTTCTCCTTGGTTATCTGCAAAATATATGAAGAAAATAACATTCAGACCTCGCTTCACAGATGCCTGTGCGAGAGGGTCAAGGCTATACCTCAGGGCAATAACTGAAAAGGTCCGTCCTTCTCACTTACGCAGGACATTTGTGACGTAGGTACTTTGTTACAGTCTGTCGCACGAAGCTGCGTGTTGATGCCGCATTCTGTGGTTAAATTGATATGATCATGTCCTATTCGATTTTTTTTAAGTTAGACAACATTTTTCTTCTTCCGTGTACATACCTAAACTGCATACCTACCTGCCAACATTAAATAAGTTAAGAAGTAATAATTTATAATATTTTTTGATTACTAATTTCCACGCTATGTGAGAGCCACCCGGCCCGGGTGCCACCGCCCTCGTTTTCACACCACTCTCTTTCCCCCGCCTCCCTCTTGCCGCTGACCGCGTGTGGCCAGTTGTACCGTGTCGGTCTGAATGTTATTTTCTTAATTTATTTGAAAAATTATCCGGTTTTCGATTCTTTTGTTAATGCCATAATCGGAATGATTACGAAATACTCATACTGAATAATATGTTTTACCATTTTTTGAAATCGGAAATTTTAAATCAAAGCTCAAAAAGAAAAAAAACCCTTTTTTGGCATGAGTATGTGACCCAGAGCCCTAACCACATGCCCCGCGAGTACAACCTCAAATGTTGGGCCAAAGCCGACGATGGGCTAAACCCCAACTCCGTAATACTGTAGTCCAAACAGCCGGACTTTCCTTTCTTTCTTTCTTATTTATATTGCAGCCAATGAGTTATATAGTTTTCGCAGCCGATGTGAGCGATCAAAAGCCCATGGGCATTGTCGTGCGTCTCTGAGAGCCTAGCGTACGCTTTATGTTGTGCTATAAGCACTTAAGGGAACTTTCACCATATTGCAACCTATTTCTGGCAACTATGCGAAGCCAACTACAGCAACAGAAGTATAAAAAGGATACAAATTAATGACATCGTAGACCCCTCGGACATGCATGTGACTCTCTGCAGAGCTCGTCAATAGGATGCCCTTTGACTTCCCTATTGAATGATACATGTGCGCTATGTTTATGATGTTTTTCCTGGATGTGCTGTCTCGGATGGCCGGGGAATACATCAATTCGAAGAATATTCCTCGGTCAACTGCCTGTCTGTACAGTTTTCTGTTAATCTTGAAAGGCAATTTTGATTCAGGCCGAAAAGTTATTATGTCGATATCCATAGAGCCACAAGCATACTGAAAAGCTGAGGCCGTTTTTGGAATGACGGCTATCAAATCATATTTTTTCAGGTTGTCTGATTGATTCTGTAAACATGGTGAAATTGAAAAAATATAATATGTACTTGGATATTGTAAAAAACTATTATTTTTGTTTTAATTTCATACCATCTTGTGAGCTACGCTTGAATCTGTAAATTCAAAAGTTATTCTTTGAAGTATTTTTATAGATGTATCCTGAAATATTAAAAACAATTCGTTAGTGTTAGTATGTGTTACGACTATTTATCTCAGCATGAAAACAGACACATTTATCCCTTGTCAATTAGTGTAAGCATGTATTTATTTGTATGTAATATTCAATTCTGTGTAGGTGTATTTTGTCTGTCTATATTATAATATTCTTATCTATGTATACTCTTATGTAAGTCTATATGTTATATATAGTGCATATAATATGCTATGCCTACACCCTATGGTTGGTAGGTACAGAATTCCTGCCCAAGGGCATTAAGGTGGCCCAACCCGGCGGGACTAACTCATTCGCGGGCACTGTACAAAACCGTGCTGTTGTGCTCTGGGACCTTCTCTGTTTCAAAGAAAAAGACAGGCTCCGTGATGAGGAAGATGCAACATGTCCACAAAAAAGATAATGTGCATAGTGTATGCTTTGGTAAGATTTACGAACATTTTGATTTCAAAAACGACCTATAGCTAAAAGTAAACCACGACCGCTGTAGTTAAAAATCTAACAAAAAACCAAATAGATTATAAATCTTGATTAAGTAAGCTATGTCTGATGACTAATCTTTTTAAGATTTTCTTACTTTATCATTGCGTAATAAACCACCAAAGTTATTGTATAAAACGCGCGAAAAATTCAAACTTTCGGACCTTATAACTTAGAAGCCAAACACAATTTTACAATGCCAACGGTCATCAGACATCTAGTTCCATCAAATAAAGCTCTTTTGAGAAAAATTTGGGATCTCTGATAAGAAATATGGGCGTGATCTTCTTTCCCCGTTTGTAAAAAATGTTAGTCTAACAATGAGTCGATCTCTTTCCATTGGACAATCTCTTTCCATTGGACAATCTAATAATTAATGTATTCTATTTTATCTGACTCTCTATTTATGACAAGGCCTCTTTACAGCTGATGATAAAAGTAAAACTTTATAATAATAGACATGTTTATATGATCTGAGATGTGTAGTAGTAGTGTAGTGATCTGAGTAGTGTAGTGTAAAAATTTGTATGTTACTTCTTGCAACCATCTGACATATCTGAGTGTATGTAATGTACCTACAGGATGAATAAAAATGAAATGAAATGAAATATGGGGAGTTGAGCGGGTTGGGCCACCTTAAGCCAGCCTTTTGTATTATTTATTTTGAAAAGATTTTTTGCACTAAGCCTTAGTGCAAAACTGGTCAAACTGAGTTAAATGTGTTCAGAGGTGTTCTCCTGAAGTAACACATGATTTCACCGAGAATGGTGCAAGTCCATCTATTCTCTGTGGAGATATAGAGATATGTGGACTTCTTCACTGGTTATTAATGTTGGTGGACTATACTTTTTTTAAATAAACTGATTCAATTACATTGTAGAAGCAGAAATATTTTTGGTCTGGCAAATTAGTCTAAAGCTAACATAAATGTGTAATAAAACATTTAATGCTATAATATCTTATTACAATGCTTCAAATTTAGATTTCGTACATATAACATACATTATTTATTTCCTTTGGTGCAGGGAAGTAATCTTGTTTGGTTCTGACTTCTCCTTTCTTCTTCTTCTTTTTCGTCTCCACAGCTGGCTCCTCCAAGAAGTGGTCGATGGCAACTGTACTGTACCCTACTACTCACATACAATTGTAGTCAATACATGTTTCACTTAACATATTGCAATAACTTTTTTTTAAATATTAGCAGCAATGCAGCAATATAAAAATATTGGCATGCATGATTTCTACACAATTTCGGACCAACAAGTAAAAGCAGAATCACTTTCGGTCCACTCTTCATTTTAAATGATTGACGAAATGACGCTAAGCCACACATACATGGTGTAAACCAGCGGAACTTGCAAACTTCGAGCGGACGAAAGAAATGGTGGTTGACCGAACATTCACACATTTCCATTAGTCGTTTCGTTGCAAACTACTGAAAACTAGAATAGATTTCTTGCAATGAATGTCATCACACAGTTTTTTTTTGTAAAAATCAAAGAAAAGAACAAGTGTGATTCACTATAGGTTTTAAAGATCATATTTGGCCCAAAAAATGCCCTTATGGGTAATGAGACCAAAAAGTATATTTATTTGACATGAAAACATTACTTACATTTTTCAATTACATTTGAATGTGTAAAATCGTATTTAGAGCTGATAGAGAGATCACAAAAACCAATTCTGTGCATTGGCTTCGACCACATGTTTCGTACTTTTTGTGCTCTACGATACTTTTACTTTGCAGCACCGAAGTTTTCAGTTTTATCACAGATTATTAATTATCAGCAGTATTCAGAGTGGGCGGACTAACTTTAGCACGCGGCTTATTCCCGGTCTAAACCGGTTTTCGTATGGTTATCCGGTGCTAATCCCGTACTCAGTTTTGACAGGTTCCGCAAGTTCACGAGATCCGCCCACTCTAAATACGACAGTTTTCGTCGGAGTTCACTGTTCTCAATCTAAAATCAAAGCGTTATGGCTTGCCACTATGGATCCTACAGCCAGATCAGGGTTGCGGTGGTGATGCTGTTCTCAATCAAAAAGGACATTGCCGATTTTACTATGGGCCAGAAAAGCGCTACGACGTAAACCGACCGCATCAACCAAACGAATATTTTGTTCTCACATGTTTACATACAACAACAGATATGATTTACTTTACTTTCACAGGAGAAACAAGCCGTCAAACACTTTTTAAAATGCATATTTGAGGTTAGTCTTGTGAAATGTTACTTTCCTTTGTGACTTTATTCACACGGAAAGGCAAGGACTTACAGGATAGAATAGAACTTTATATACTTTTTTCAATTAATTACGAAAAAGGCATTTAAGTTAAATTATAATTAAAATAGTAGTTGACAAATAATCACAAACGTGTACCTATGAAGAAGTATGCTCAAATTCGTTCCGATTTGATATCGTGCGATTGTTGCTATGAGCAGGGATATCAATTCGGAACACCACCAGTATTCACTGTATTCGCTTTCTCTGCGATATTTGCAATGTACGCATTTCGGAACGTAGGGTAGGGTAGGCTGCATGACATGTCAAATGTGTCAAAGCAGGCTTTCACGACTTTACTGCATCCAATGCCAAATGTGGAGTTATTTTCATTTCGAAATTTTTTTTTCTTATTTATCCACTACTTGGTAGGTCAAAATGCACTTGATAAAATTTGTTTATTGTTAGAAGTCCCGGGACAACTAAAAAATTCTCGTATAATGGCGAAAATGCCGAATCGTTTTTTCTTCAAAACGACTGGTGGCAACACTAAATTAAATGTCAAATGTGATGGCGCGCGCGCGATAGAGGTTATATATTAATCATTATGTTCTTTGGGTTATATATTAATAATTATGTTCTTTGGGTTATATTCTACGGTTTTGTAACAAAATAGTTCATTTATATGTTCTGTGAAATAGTCAACGAAAAGTCCAAAAGGTTACATATCTAGAAGGCTAGTTTTGTAAGAAAACTTACGTTTCAAGGCACCGTGTCGCTATTGCTCCGTTATTAGACGATTTATTCATTGGCCATATCGTATCCATGTACTTAAAGTAACATAATGATCTTGTGTTAGACCCCATATGATGCACAATGGAATTAAGGGTAACAACATCGAGCCCTTAAGCCCATACGCAAAAAAAAACAACCGGTTGCAAACAACAATCTATAATTTATGTATTGCAAACTCAAACATAAGTTCTTCGCTCAATAAATAGGACCAGAAACGGCCAGGTCACATAAAACCGACAAAACAGACGCATGCATAACTAGATGGCGATCTCGACAGCCCGTACCAACTATGTGCGTGCGGCTGCTTTCGTGCATTGTTTGAAGCCGGCCTTCTGATCCTATTTATTTTGTTATTTTTATCTTTTAACAAAATCAATGAAGCTTGATAGATACAAATAATTGAATCTATACATCTATTTATTTTGTTTTAAGTTTAATAGAGTAATTTTAAGAGATAGCAATTTTTCCAAATTTTGACCAAAGCGAATGTCACAGGTAGCCCACAATGCGACGCGTTGGCTGAATAATGTCAGGTGACGGAGGCACCTCCTATAAGCGTGCTGCCGAGTACTGGGCCGGTGTACCGGCGACACTCGATGGAGTGCTCGGTGGCTTCGGATTCATCTCTAATATCGACATCGAGGGTTCGCGTGTTTTCCTTAGCTACCTTCTGTCGCTAGAGAGTGCGCCGCCAAGGACACTCGCACTAGACTGTGGAGCTGGCATTGGCAGGATCACAAAGGTTTGTTCAGGTTATTTTGGATTTTGCATGTTTGTTGGTTAGCTGGCAGGCCCCTGTATTGCATGTGGATTTTGAAAGTTTTTCTGACTAGGCTTTAAGTAAGACATTGTTCTGGAATCCTGGTCAGAAAAACTTCCATAGAGAGCAGGCAAACTTCCATAGGTAACTCCTAAAATGGTATGTTCTTAAATACTTTCGTGTAAAGGTTTTATCACCGTGGTTTAATTCACCAGATTAATAATTGTCAGTGGGCATCATACTGAGGTTCCCTGATCTCAATACCTCACTAGACCATTTTGTTTGGGTGTTTGTATTTATAAGGTTGGGAAAAAAAAATCTTAGAGTTTTATATGAAAATTCAATACTTTTTTTTTTCGAAGTTAAACTATAGTATATGTGCCATTTTGTTTGTAAAATTTTGACTATCTTGTAGGTAGTGACATGATCCCGTTGCTGTAGAAATTTAGGGACTTCGGATAAAAAAAACGACTTGTCGCTTTTGCAGTCTTCTCTCGATGTTAATCTGACATTGCCTAAAGAATTCTGAAGAGACCGAAACAGGTGGAAATCTGAAGGTGCAAGGTCGGGGCTATAAGGCGGATATATCAACACCTCCGCCAAACTGTCTTTTTGCTGAATGGCTAAATATATGGGGTGGTCTAGCATTATCGTGATGAGAAACCACAACCTTTCTATTGATGAATTCTGGCCGCTCTCATTATTTTTTGGCAGTAGAGATCTGAGCCGGTAGTCTCAGTTGTCACCTAAATTGGCGTTACGGCAAACCGATCGACTGGCATTTTCAAAAGTATGGAGAAATTGAAGAGCGGGAGTTAAGCGAACTAACATTTGCGAGTCCAAGCTTGATTTGACAGCTTACTCAACCTTGCCGTAAATACGTCAACGTTGCCTTTGACAACCAAAATTATCGAATTTCTTCATTAACTAAGTCAATTTGACAGAAAGAAAAACAAATGAGAATAAAAAAATTAACAAAAAAAAACTGACTTCAAAGAAAAAGCATTCCAAAACCAATTAACATGCACTCAAAAGTAAAAAAATTATTGCCATTTGTGTAGTTACGATTATTGTTATTTTTTGAGTCGGCGTCACCCGGGCACGCGCTGTGCCATTCAAGAGAACCTTAGCTACCTTGGCTGACACCTACTTAAAAAACAACAATAATCATAACTACAAAAATGGCAATTACTTTTTTACTTTTTAGTACTTACATGTTAATTGGTTTTGGAATATTTTTTCTTTGAAGTCGGTTTTTTTTTAAATGTTTGTTTATTTGTTTATTTTTAGTGAGTTTGAAGTACACTAACTAATTTGTACACGTCTTTTACAATAAAAAAATGAATCATCGAAATCGGTTGGTGTGATATTGAGTTATTCGTCCATTTGTCGCTCACACACTTAATGCAAATTTAAGACTTATATAATTTTCTCATGGAAATCATTGTCAGAACTAAACCAAATTGAAATGGGACTACACGGGAAGCACCAGCTTTCAAAGAAAAAAATAATCACCCAAATCGGTTCACCCAGGGAAAAGTTCTGAGGTAACAAACATA
The DNA here is from genome assembly GCA_946894095.1 of Incurvaria masculella. Lineage (NCBI taxonomy): Eukaryota > Metazoa > Arthropoda > Insecta > Lepidoptera > Incurvariidae > Incurvaria > Incurvaria masculella. The sequence continues at coordinate 23,887,158 of OX335645.2, read as the reverse complement.
AAAAAAATACAGACGCATCGAGAACCTCCTCCATTTTTAAAGTCGGTTGAAAATAGCGGGAAACAACATTTTACTAACTGGTTTATTTTTTAAATGTTACCTTTTTAATGTCATCAAAATTAGCCAGATACAAATAGTACAGCCAAAGAAATTTTATTACAAGTTTATACATACTATATGCGAAGACAGTTTTTTCCAACCTATTATTTATGACAGTATCTTGCTTGAACATGTTAATCTTATACAATTAACCCTTTCCCTGCCAGGAACGTATTAAAAAAGTTTCTTCGCATTTTTTAAGAAAATTCAAAACATTTTTTAATATGGTTTATTTACATTTAACTAAAGTATGTAGGTACCATTTTGTTCGATAACTTTTTGCCATCTTGTAGGTAGGGACATGATCCCATTGCTATAGAAATATTGGGACTTCTGATCAATATACCGCGACAAGTGGTTTTGGCAGTCCTCTCGTGATGTTAACCTGACACTGCCTAAAGAATTCTGAAGAGACCTAAACAGGTGGAAATCTGAAGGTGCAAGGTCAGGACTATACGGTGGATGCATTAACACCTCCCAGCCAAACTCTCTTAGTTTTTGCTGAGTGGCTAAAGATGTGTGAGGTCTAGCGTTATCATGATGAAAAACCACACCCCTTCTGTTGATTAATTCCGGCCGCTTTCTCTCAACTTCTTGCTTTAATCTCATCAGTTGTTCGCAGTAGAGTTCAGAATCGATGGTCCTGCCTGGTGGTAACAGCTCATAATGAATAATGCCCTTCCAATCCCACCACACACACAGCATCACCTTGTTGCGAGTTAACCCGGGTTTCGCCACAGTCTGTGAAGCTTGACCGGCCTTTGACCACGACCTTTTTCGCACGTTCTTGTCGTACGTGATCCACTTTTCATCACCAGTTATCAGCTTCTTCAAAAATGGTTCGGTTTCATTACGTCGTAATAAAGAATCACAAATGAGTACACGGTTCATTAGGTTTCTTTCAGTGAGCTCGTGAGGTACCCATATATCGAGCTTTTTTGTGTACCCAGTTTTTTTCAAATGCGCCAAAACTGTTTTGTGGTCAATTCCTAGTTCTTCAGCTACGTCGTAACTACTGATATGCCGATCTTGCTCCACTTTTTCAAAAATGGCATCCATTTTATCCGTAATAGGGCGACCAGAGCGACGTGCATCTTTGACATCAAAATTTCCGGATTGATAACGCTTAAACCAAATTTGTGCTACTCTCACAGACACTGCACTAGGTCCATAAACATCGCAAATTTTTTTCGCGGCTTGCGTTGCATTTTTACCTTTTTTGTAGTAAAATTTTAAAATGTATCGAATTTCTTCATTAGATTCACTCATTTTGACAGTACGAAAAACAAATGAGAATCACACATTTTCCTAATTTGAATTTGGAATTATGTTCTTTAAAATTTAAACTTTCAATGATACCAAAACCAGCCAGATACAAATAGTATAGCCAAAGAGATTTTATTACAAGTTCATACATACTATAATGCGAAAAGACTTTTTCCCCGACCTATTATATATCCATCAGAGCAAGGCATTCTGCAGGCGCCATCGTCGGATATATCCGAAAACTACTCCACTTCAAACATTAATAAAAGTTTACTGATTGCGAAATAATGAGTTTTATTTACATAATTGCACAGTACATACTAGCATTCATTAGATTTCTACTGTTTCAACAGTGGAAACACACTATTTGCAACAAAACAAACAACAATTCAAGACTGCATATTATCGAAATAATTGTAGTGTGGCGTATTGAGAAGGATTATGCGAAAAAACCTTGGCAGTGAAAGGGTTAATTTAGTATGTGTGTGCTATTACACTACACAGCACAAATAAAAATAGCATTGTCTAAATCTGAAAGAAGTCATCATGATGAAATTCTAATGTTGCTAATGTTTTGTTATATTAAGGTTATTGGAAATTCTCAATGACAATTTTTCATGACACGTTGTTGCGTATTACCCATTGCATACTTGTCCCACTTGGACGTGTGTGAGGTGCAGCACCATACCCGTGAGCGCTCGGTGTCAAGCGCTCTCCAGCCCAGTTACGTATTTTCAAACATTTTCTTTAACACGTGGCAGAATCTTAGGTGGCCCAAACCTTTTCTCATTACCTTGGACCTATTCTAATTTTTTTGCAAGTGTTAAATTTCCAATAACAATAGATATTGTGACTACATATTTGAAAGGCACATCCAGAAGTTCTGTTACTTTCAGAGTGGTTCCTAAGCCTTCGTCATGTTCTATTGCAGTTTCTGCTGGTTCCCAACTTCGAAACGGTGGACCTGGTTGAGCAAGACCCCAAGTTTGTAGAGAGCGCACGGGAGTTCCTCGGCGATGCGTGTGGCCACATCGGCACCTTCTACACAGTCGGTCTGCAGGACTTCCAGCCGGAGAAGAAGTACGACCTGATCTGGTGCCAGTGGGTGCTCGGCCACCTGAACGATGCCGACCTGGTGGCTTTCTTTGTGCGGTGCAGGTGAGGACAATAATGTCAGCTAACTGCATTTTTTTATGTACCTAGACATGGATGGCTAATACCGAACTAACCGTCAGATATTGGCCTAACACACCACATGGGAACTAGGTGCCATGCCAGGACCTTCTTCATATTGCTTGGCTACATTGAACTAGATGGCAAACATATGGTACAATTCAATGCGATGGTACGAACCAGGGCGGGATTAACCCTTCCACCTAGTAAGGAAAGAGACCTACAGTTTTACGTGGAATCCAAGCCACGGCCAGCCTCAACGCTTGAAAATGGTCGCCCATCCAGAACCTAGCCGCGCGTGCCTACCGAACATCAATGTTCCAACACCAACATTCAACATACTGCCACAACAAGTGATTAGTGCTGTAACAGTGAACGGGTTCAAAAACCAATTGTACAGTTATGTATTTTAAATTAAAAAAAACAGAAGTTTAACCCTTTCACCGCCAAGGTTTTTTGGCATAATCCTTCTCAAAACGCCACACTACAATTATTTCGATAATATGCAGTCTTGAATTGTTGTTTATTTTGTGGCAAATAGTGTCTTTTCACTGTTGAAACAGGAGAAATCTAATGAACGCTATTATGTACTGTGCAATTATGTAAATAAAACACATTATTTCGTAATCAGTAAAGTTTTGTTAATGTTTGAAGTGCGTAGTTTTCTGTCGGATATATCCGACGATGGCGCCTGCAGAATGCCTTACTCTGACGGATATATACGTTCCTGGCGGGGAAAGGGTTCATAACATCAGCTTTAAGCTGCTAGTGTAAATCAATAAATAAATAAGTAATTTACAGATGTTGTGTGATCACAGCTACAGGCGGTTTACATATAATGTAAATTTTTTTACAAGCTTTTTTATTGCACTTTTCAGAGATTCACTTTCAGACAATGGAATAATCGTGGTAAAGGAGAATGTGACATCAACGGGTAAAGTGGAGACAGACGACGTCGACTCTTCAGTGACACGCTCGCTTAAAGGTCTGCTCAGTATGTTTAAAAAGGCAAAACTGAAGCGTATCAAAGAATGCAAGCAAACAAACTTTCCAAAGGGAATCTATCCGGTGTACATGTTTGCTTTGGTACCTGAAGTTAAATACAGCTCAAATGTGACTGAAAATAAAAAGGAATCACACAAATTAGTTAATGCCATTAATAAACTTAATCTTGAAACGGAGAAAATACAAAATTCTATGCAAATTGGTGATTGATCTACCATGTGAGAAGTACAGAGCGCATCACCCTCGGCGCTACAGTATGCATTGGCATTTGCAAGGATAACGTATGTGGGTCAAAGTCCAATGTGTGGCATCTAGGGTGATGCCGTTTGTGCATAAAATGTATTTGTATTTTTTCAATAAGATTATGTAGTCATATAATAGGTCACGTGATATTCTAATAGGCTTACTTTAATCTAATTCCAACAATGTGAAAATTGTCTTTTTTCTCTGAGCAATAAATACAACAGAGTTGATTTTTTTTATTTGTTACAATTCCCACTCTAGAATTCAGGAACCTAAAACAGTGACATGCAAAGTTAAGCCAACTAACTAATATAATATGTGGTTAGGCATTAACAAAATAAGTGGTTGAAGTATCAAGCAAATATAAAAAAAACTGTTTAGATGCTCTAAATTGATTGCTGGGTTTTTGCAATTATGGATTCTAATATAATGTCAAAACATATGTCTGTATGTATATGATTAATCTTTTAGATTGGAAAATATTGGCTAATAATATAGGGTCCGCTGTCCATCCGTTCGTCTGTCACATGAATGTATCTGTATCTCATGAATCGTAATAGGTAGGCAGTTTATTTATTTTGCCACTATAATAATAGGTAAAATAAAAAAAATAAAACTTAAACTTAAAAAAAAAACCTGATTTTTTTGTGTAAAATCTTGTACGATGGTATGGAACCCGTCGTGTGGGAGTCCGACTTGCACTTGGCCGGTTTTTTACTGTAATTTTTTAGATTTGTTTTACTGGAAAATACAGATATTTGCATAAAAATAAAAACATACAGACATAGAATCAAGCTTTCTCAAGTGATTAACTTTTTTTATTCAAATATAATTTTTATGGATAGTGAACCGCAATGGGCCAGAAGACAAATTCGCTAGTTTAATTCATTCGGTGCAACATTGTGCCTTGGCAATGGACAAAGATTCACAGAATAAATAATACTGATCTAAAGTGGATTTGAGAACTAAAAATACTTGAAAAGGTATAAATTCACAAGGGTATATTTTAAGGAATCGGCAAAATTAAGGGTTGTTCTTTGATTCTTACATATTAAAAGCATGCCTGAGGCCTGAACCTCATTAAACCGCATTAAATAAAACCAACAAAAATTAGAAAACAATAGACTCTTTAATATCAACCCACATTTAAAATAACACAAATCGCCACTTCGCGCAAAATCATAAACTAAAATTAAAAAGAAAAGGAATTACATCTGCGGGCATTTTGCCTTGCGCAGATAGAATTTGCCCGAGGGCAAGCTGACGGTCTTGATACCGTCTGGGAACAGACTGGGGATCTCCGCGTCGGTCACTGCCGGCTGCACCATGCATTCCCCGCCAACCTGTTTTAGTTGTACACATTTAAATATTCAACTCAATACTTTTTTGAAAGGATTACAATCGATTGGATAACATTTCTACTTCTGACAATTACCAGGGATCTTTTGCAACCATTATTCGCTTGCAACTTTCTATTGAATCTAACATTAGTTTTTTATTTTGATACTGATTATATTAATTTATTTTAAACATAAATATGCTGGATAATTTTATGTATTTAATGGATACGACATTACCGTTATCTTATTAATTAGAGTTTCAGCGACATCTACATTTAAAGAATATAATCGAGAAATTCGTTGGCTGATGTAATTGTCGGGATAGCTCAGTTGGTTAGAGCAGTGGACATGTAATCCAAAGGTCGCAGGTTCGAATCCTGCTTCCGACGAATGTCACGACCAATACTTTTTCGGATTATTTTCAAAATCTGATTACAATGTTTCAAATGTAGATGTCGCTGAAACTCAAATTAATAAATAAGCTAAACATTCGTAGCGCTTAAAACAAATCCACAAAGGATTTGAATCATAAAATAAATAACATCACATAATTCCTTACTGTGCCTCCAACCTTTATAGACTAGAAGGTTGCGACAAAAATGGTCATGATAACATAAATGACTGAAACTGGGTTCACAGGATAAAGACCGACCCTCTGAAGCTAAATTTGTCGGTCTGCCTGCGCCAATGGGATCGTACCAACTCAGGCAGGCTGAACCCTACCACCTATTATATAAATATAGGTCCCCCTATAGTTTTAGATAGATTCCGAACCATAAAACAGCTTGCATTCGTGAAAAAATGCACTTATGCAACTCAGAAAGAGAAAGCAAATACTTCCTCATGGAAAGCAAGTCCCAGTGCCTTTGAGCTACGAGCGGCTCAGTTTTTTTCTACTGACCTTCACCCCGTGTGTCTTTATAAGAGTTTAACCTTCGCCTTTAGTCGCCTTCAACATTCGCAAGACGCAATGCTGTGTTTTCTCTGCCAAGGTATACCCCTTTCCTCTCCTAGCAAGTTTCCAGGGATGCCGTACCTGTATTGGAGCATCTAGACCTACTGGGGCTGCAACATCTCCAAAAAGGTCTTCGGTGCTTTTTGAATCCAAGGCAAAAATTGCATCACAGAAACTGGGGATCCTGTCCTGTTGGAGAAGGTTCTTTTACCAGCACAACTATTGCTAATTACAAATCACAGATAAGGCCGGTGATAGAATACTGTGGCCGCATTTGGGAAGGTAGTCCTCAGTACATGCTGGCGCCTATGGACTCAATACAGCTCCGAGGGTCCGTCTTGTTGGTGGCCCAAAACTGTCTGCGGACGATGTCTTTCTTAAAATCTATAACCTGGGAGTCTTCAAACGTAATTTTCGTAATTCGATAGCTCAGCAATAGTCCAATAATCCGCTGGTATGGTGCCTCACTGAGCGTGGCTTTGCGAGGTGAGGTGGATTTGGCTTTCTGAGTACCTTTGGTGTCTCAGAACATACATTCATACCGGTTTTTCATAAAAAAATATGTATAATGCTTACCTTCCAATCTGCAGGTGTAGCCACCCTGGCTTTATCAGTGAGCTGCATGGAATCAATCACTCTCAGAATTTCACTGAAACCAAACATAACACAAGTACTTAATCGAACACAAATAATTTATACAAATGTTTTACAGATTGAATGGATTACATTCTCAACAAGACGTTTACTAAAACCAAAAATGCCAGCACAGACACACATAAGAGGTGTCTGACGATGCCCATGGGTTTTCGAACTTACACGGGGGCTGTGAACACCATGCCGGCCCGCCAGGTGCTTCTTCACACCATGTTTGAAAGACCCCATATTGTACTTTGGGGAAATACCTCAGATAGCATTCCATATTTTACAGACTGAAAAAAAGGTTCTAGAGGATTGGTTGATTCTTATTTTTTTATTTATTTTTCAGTTTTTTTAATAAAATAAGAAATTTCTGTGCATGCAAATAAATCCCATCCCACAAACCTTGTTCTTGAGTTATTATAAGTGCAGAGAGCACAAACGCTGAAACTCTTCGAACAATTTATCGAAGATTTCCTTGGATGAACGAATGAAACTGGCAACAATTTTGATTTTCAATCGTTTCTACGACAAGGGCTTTTAAAATTGGAGAATATGCATTCAATATAAGATATGAAAACGAAATGGCTGCAATTTTGAAATTTTCGGTTACCAAACCGAGATATTTTAAGATCGTTATCTGGTGGTTGGAAAACATAAATCAAATGTAACATTTCGAAGAAACGCCTACCTATTTTACGGAATGCTTTCAAAATACATAATCAGAGTTCAAAGTGGTGAGATAATTCTTATCGAGATAAATAATATAGATCATACACATGGTCCAAATCCAGTAAATAAAAAAAAAACCACATTTTGAAAGTGAAGCTGCTATGGCCTCACTATGCGCTCGGACGCAGGAATTAAACTAAGAAAAAAACCTAGATTATGAATAATCCACCATCACCATACCATCATCTCATTGTATATTTCGTCTTGGGTTTTGTTTAGTTTTGAAAAAAAATGGTCGCTATTTTAAAGTTACTGAACCGATTCTTTTAAAAACATATTTTTCGAAGGTGTATAAATTTACAATAATCTCCCAAATAATATAATAAATGTGGAGTCCCACAATACGTTTAAAAAGGCTGCTAGATTGTAATTTCAGAATAATTAGATATCAACATGCATGCTACCTAAATATTTTTTGTTCACTTTTAGAACTTCTCCATATCCAATCTATTTTAATTTTGTTTATAAATAGTTTTAAAACATGTTAAAAATAATTTAATTACATTCTTTGAGATACGAAAATAAATATTCTCTAACACAAGTGAATTGCAGTGCTGATTGTACACTGTTTCAGACTAGGTAACATGAAAGTGAAAAACACAGTAATATCGCACATAGGTACATACTTTCTGTTATAATTCTAACCCATCACACTTTTCTTATAAAAAATTGGTGCATGCCAGAACCATCACTATATTTGATCACGCCTACATTGACCTGGATGAAAAAAAAAACTATATTTTGATTGCTGCTTCATACATAGACCTGGATGGAAAAAAACTAAATTTTGATTGGTGCTTCAACCATCATTTTAAGCACTCACTCAAAGTTCCTGCCCGTAGTGGCAGGGTACAACAGCGACAGTCGGAACTTCTTTTTGGGGCCGATGACAAAGACGGCACGCGCCGTGAGTGCGACACCCTGCTTGTCCTTCTCGTCTGTGTCGAGCATGCCCAGCGTGAGCGCGATCCGCCGGTCGCAGTCTTCAATGATGGGATACGGGAACCCGCTTTTTATGTATCCTGCAATTTTTCGTGATATCATTGTTATGTACCAGCAGTCGGTCTCTGCGCATGAACATCGGAGATATCTTGTACATCAACGTGTGGTGGTTTCAGCGAGATGATAAGCCAGTAAAAAATATGTACCTACCTACCCTTACATAGGATGGTTCACATAGTCACCCCTGTTACGCACAATGACCTCTCTGTAGCAGTAGCTTTAGTGCGAACAACAACCTTTCAACTAACTAACAACTACATAACTAACCCTTATATGAATAAATATACGAGGTTTCCCAATGAAGTAATGTTTTATTGAACAGGTATGTGTAAGCCAATTAATATGCCACACAATCCTTTTAATTTGCCCCCATTATTCAGGAGATAATTGTTTTAGTTTTAAGGTTTAAGGTTTAGTTTTACCTGCATAGTCCTTGATGTCCTCAGTCCAGGCTTTGTGATTTTCAACGCTGTCGCAGGACAGGGCAATTATCTTGACACCACGCTTCTGAAACTCTGGCAGCAGATTGACTACACGAGCCAGTTCCGTCGTGCACACTGGAGTGAAGTCTGCTGGATGCGAAAATAAAATTCCCCAGCTGCAGGCAGACATCATTGCACATTTTTAGGTAAGCATAGAATCAAAATAAAATTTAAAAACCATCTAAGTACCTCATTGAATAATAATATCAAGTAAAAGTTGACCAGACCGGACCCAGCGTTGCTTAACTTCGGAGAGCGATCGCCGAAGTATCGCGCCACTGGGCCACTGAGGCTGACAGGGCCACTGAGGCTGACAATTATATGACAATTATAGAGGCTGAAAAATATTTGTGTCTACATGTCTTTGTTTTTTTGGTAAATGAATGAATTCAATTGGAACAGTGGTTTTGAAATGATTAGTAAACTACGTTTGTATGGGGAGCATACCTTACGGGCCATTCTTAAGCATTGATATGCTTAGATACAGTGCCGCAATGGAAACTTAACAGTAAAATGGCCACTTCTAGTTTTCTATCCTAAAAAGCCCATGATCTGTACTTCAGCAGACTAAAATCGAGCATTTTTCCAAGCCAGTTTAAGTATATACACATGTACACATAATGTATGCACTACATGCTTACGTGTGTCTTAATACAAAAATATTATGTCATGTATCTTAACATAATAAAACTTATAATTAATTACATAAAACTATTTTTATTCACAGATGTATAGAGGTCAATTATCAGAAAAAAAACGATTATTAGAAACCCATGTCCCCAAATTAATTCATATAATCAAAGCATTAGTTTACAGGCAAATGTTATATGAAAATGAATTAGTTTTGGCCATAGCTCGGAATGTAAATACACTGCCCTCCTTATAACTACACATTAGGCAAATGTGTAATTACCGCCTTTTCAATAAGCAGGCCAGTATAGGTGTTCAGCCTACATTGTTAATATCTGTTACAGATGTTACAAGTTTTGCGAACCATCACTTCCGTGTTCGTCTTTTGTTAGGTTAGAAAAATAACCACTTGGGTACTCACGAGTCGCCCAGCCATTCGTGGAACGATATTTCGCCTTCCGTTGTATTGGCGATAAAGTCAGGGAATTCGTATCCGAGCATCAACATTGTGAGAATTATTTATTTACACCAAAATTACTGAAATATGGATACGATTTAAACGTATTTAGAGTTTGCAGAAAATTGCAGAATCCGCAGAAGAACACTTCCAACTTTCAAATCTTCCAACAGCTTCCAAGTTCAAGTTCAAAAATGTTTTCTTCAAAGTCTAGCTGACGGCCAGTATTTTTTTTGTTTGTTTATCCAATGGACAGGCAAAAGCTTTCGCTATACAGCCTTCTCTTTATTGTATCTTATGGATTGTAGTCCATTCTGGAGTGTCATGTAGTTAAATATTTTCTATTGTCTCATGTATATATAGAAATATGGGTTCAAAGTTGGTCGGTTGACTTAATATCTTTTTCAGGTCGAGAGGGATTTTTTATCTTTCTTTGTATGTAATTTCTAAGCATTTATGTAGTTTTTCTCTTTGCTCATCAAAAGCACAGCAATGAAAGAAGAGGTGGTCCAGGGATTGATTAGCTAAGTTGCAGTGTGGGCATACGGCGGTGTCGATAAGGTTTAATCTGTAAAGATGGGATTGAAAAAGACAATGTCCGAAACGTAGACAACAAATTGTTGCATAATATTTTCTTCTTCTTGGTAACGTTTTATTGAACCAAGGTGGTTTACCAACTAAATAGTTTATTTCGGCCTACCAACGCCCCGTATTGGACATTTTCCATTGTTCGGTCCATTCGTGAATAATTTCCTGTTTTATTTTCGCCCCAAATTCCGATTGCGGTAGGGCAACATTCTTAATATGGCAAATATTCAGGTTGCTGTCAGCTATCGTTCTATAAAGTAAGAGCTAGATAATCTGCAGTGACGGCCAGTATTATATTGTGAACCACAGAATATAATATTCGGTCGGTGACAGTGGCTGTGTTCGAGCAGGTGCCCTGCATCTACATCGCCAATATCTCCGTCGCCAAGTTTCATCACCAATATGTGCATCGCCAACATATGCATACCCAATATCTCCATCGCCTACGACTCATCTGCGGTCCGGCCGCAGTTGCGTGTGGTTGCGTCGCGGCTGGACGGCAGATGCGTTGCCAAGGAGCTGCGACATATATCCATCTTTAATACACAATCACTTCTTTTTCTCCACCTCGCCAAAGTGGAACACGGAATCGGAGCAAGATCAGCCTATCAATTTTTTTGAGTGTATTACTGAGTTGATTGACCGTCATCAAAACGCTATTTATTTCATGCGCCTTTTTGCACCGAATGACTGTGCAGTCTGCGTGCAATCTGCTCGCACGGTAGTCCATATGTCCATCGCCAATATCTGGATCACCAACATCTGCATCGCCAATATCTCCATCGCCGGCGAGGCATCTGCGGCCCGGCCGTAGGCCCGTCGCCAGTGACGAAGCTGCGGCTGGGCCGCGAATGCGTCGCCAAGGAGGTGCCTATAAATCCTTCACCAATATCTGCATCGCCAACATATGCATCGCCAATATCTCCATAACCAGCAACGGAGCTGCGACCGGACCGCAGATCCGTCGCCAACGACCAGAGGCGCATATGCGCTGCCAAAAACTGGGGGCCCAGACGCGTCACCAAAGTGGGTATGGTGATATGTAAATTAGGGGTTAAGTAAGGTTAAGCCTCGGTTGCACGAAGAGACGGCTGAGTTAATCAATGTTCAAACACATCACTTTTAGTGATCCGGATAGAGTTCCATCCATACCGTCCACACAAAGTGACGTATTTGATCATACTTTGACGTTGATTTTTTGTCCTTTCGTGCACTCGGCCCTATGTCATGTTATTTAGGTGAGGTTTGGTTGGGTTTGGTTTGGTTAGGTTAGGTTAAATGTCCCGACCCGCCATATGCCTCTGGCATATTGGTCCACAGCTGCATCCCCAGCGACGGAGCTTTGAGATTGTGCGAGATTGAGATCTTCTCGTGTTCGGTTTTGTCGAACGCTATGTAGATAACCTACTTTTTAAAAAAAAGAGTTTGAAAGAAGCGATCACGAGACGCGAAAGAACTTCTCGTCTTTGCTTTTACGAGTGGACCTCGGTTTTTTGTTTGACTATTGAACCGTTAGGAATCACTCGGAATCACTTTTTTTGCCCCACCTCGCCAAAGTGGAACACGGAGCTGGAGCAAGGTCTGCCTATCCAATTTTGTTTATGTTAAGCGCGTTAAAAACCAAAAGCGATAACTTGTCGTGTTCGCTTTTCTCAAACTCTATGTAGAAAAAAGTAGACATTTTCTTTTCTTCATAGAGTTTGACAGAAGCGAACACTAGAACTTCTCGTGTTGCAATGCAATGCAGGTGTTTGCACGAATACTCTCGTGATCGCTGTTAACATCATTCGGATCACGGCCTTAATTCGATAATCCTAATTATTTATTCTGTGGTGTTAACTTTGACATTTGCGAGCGAGGTAGGGGGGGGGGGGGGGGAGTTTGAAAAGAAAAGGAGTGAGAACGGGTTTTTTCGTCGGAAAGAGTTGTACGGTTGCACGTACAACTAAAGAGGTAGTTTTATATATGGTTTTTATACGTGGCTTGCTTGCTAACAGCTGCACTAGAACCCACTGTTTTCTATCGTAGTTCCCATTGCAGAGTGATTTTGTTTGACTTGACTAACACTAATTTTATTTATACTTCCCAACCGCAGGTAGTAGGGACCTATGTCTGCCACAACTGAAAGGTTGGTACTATTAATATATGCACCATTTTATCATCTAACCTTTGTACTTTTTATTTATCTTGACTTTGATAACACATCAACGAACAGAGTAGGTATTTTGTCTATTTTGTGTGTGACTTTAGTGTTTTTAATGTGCACAGTTTGAAATAGCATTGATATATATTCATTTGTATGAGATTATCATCGAACTAACCATACAAAAACCGGTTTAGTCCGGCGGATTAAAGTTACTTCGCCCACTCTGAATACACCTGTAACTGTATACAAATTACATAAGGCAGCCAACATATTTTATGTGCAATAGCTATTGACTTAAAAATATACATTAAAACAGGTGCTGGTAGTTTTGCCAACTCTCCCGTTATTCCATAATTCAACCTGAACTTGCAGTGTCGCAAATATAAGGTTTATAAATTATTTTTTTAAAGCTTTTTTAACACGGGATTTCAAATCCACTGAGTTGGCAACCCTTGGCAACAGCTGGTTAGTAAGAAGATCATTCAGGAATCATTAATTGAAGCGATATAAAATGGAAAGCAATGGCATTGTAAAATATTGGTTCGGTCAAATCATGTTACTGTTAAGATGCACGCGTGCGCCCCACTGGAGTCAGAGTGCCTCGGAGTGACAAAGGTAAATACAATGGTATTTACTACGAGAGTGAAAGAGCTAACACTATTTTGCCTTGTTCGCAAATCGGTGACACATTCCAAGGTCCTTTACCCAATTTTCCCATTTATATCGCTGATTAATTGTCTTCAAACAACCTCTTCTCTCCCAGCATACATTTTATGTAACCTATTAAATATGTCCAAGATGTATCCCGTCAGATAGATGAACGTATCTGCTGATGACATGCGCAGTCTAATTTAGCGCGTAATGGATTTGAATTGAATTCCTCTCATTTATTGATTATTTACAATATGATTTTTTCAGATTCTTAGAAGATAAAAAGATGTGGAAAAGGGTCGGAGCATTTTCGCGTGAAATTGTATGTATTGCATTCATTTATTATTACATGCGCCATATCACAATAGGATTAAACCTTGTCACATTCACAGAATAATACAATCTTGTTTACATGATGTTTACGCTATGCATTGTCACTAAAACTACAGTGTATTCTTGTGATGGAATATACTTTGGAATCATATTTATCGATACCTTTCTGAAGTGTCTGTTAACGTGAACATGTTAATATGATCAAAAAAAGGTTACATATAAAACATGAATGATTGTTTTATATGTATTTAAGGAGTTTTTAGGTGTTGGTTAGTATCAGCCGTAAGGACACGGAATAAACTGATCAATACGAATAAGAGGACCTGAGTGCAACTGACAGCGCAGGAACTACAATAGATATACCTATAGCGGTGCGACCGAGGCATCAGCAGTCAGGCGATATTTCAGATAAATACCTTCACTTCATCGAGTGTCGGGGTTGTCACTTAAATATTGGTGAAGAACTGCTGGTTCTGGTATTATTAAAAAGATGACTTCGAAGGACCATTCGCGACAGTTCAGCACTGCGAAACTAGCTTTGAGCCCATACAAGCGAAATGTGCACAGGTGCACGAAATCGGGACTTTGTATGTAGTTGAGCTGCTGGTAATTTTAAATATATTCCGCTCAGGAATTCTGAGTGCTGTCTTAAGAACCTATCTAATCACATTCAAAACTTATTCATATGATTAATGATTGTTGTTAATAAAATAAATTTTAAATAAAATACTATTTACCAACTCTACGCTCTAGTAGCTGCGTCATCACTAATTCGACGAGTGTGATAAAGGAAATAAGCTATTCGGATATCGCGCACATAATACAGTAATAATAATATGTTGCTTCGTTAATTTATTCTACATAATACAAATAATGTATAAAAACTGAGAAATCAATTTGGTAAAATTTATTAGGAAGTTTGCTCTTAGTTATTATTTCAATACTGAACAATAAGCCCAACCAAGTGCTGATTTATTTTAATCAATACTTAAAGGTCCTTTATTACTAAAGTGCTCATTATCTTGTAGTGTAATTGATTGCAAGCTGCTAAGAAAGGCCCTTAATATGTGGCGATTAAGCAACCTTCAGCAGTAGGTTGTAAAGGCCCTAAGAGAAATACTTCTGCCATTTACTGTTTTTACTGTGTGTTTTATGATGTTAATAATTAAAAGGTTGTAAATTACATCTACAAAATCCCTTAAAGAAGTCAAAATGTAATGAACATTTTATTATTTTCAATATAAAGAAAAATTTAAATGAAACATGCCGACGGTCAAACGTTTGCGAGGCAAATCTTTGAGAGTGAGCGGCGGGTGTTGGAGTGGTGGGTTCAGTGTTTACCGACAAGCCGCTACAACACTTTCAATCAATTGCTCTAAAAGTATTTTTGTTTTTCTTAAATTGGAAAACATTTCTCTGACAATCCAAATGACAGACATGTCGACTTCCAGCATTTGTTAAGTCCAATTTATGGATATATTTTTTAATAGGATTACTCAGAATATTGCTTACAACAATAATATTACATAAAAGATGGGTATATAATTAAAATGTAATTTCATTGTTTTTTTATTTTATTTTATTTGCGTAACAAACAGGCGAATACATACAGAAAAAAATAGTTAACATAAATATCATAGACCAGCGAAGTTACGACCAAATTCGAAGCCAAATTACAGCATTGCCGGCCAGTAACAGTGACAGTGCTCAGGACCATAAGGTTAGCTTCACTAACACCATTGCCACTTAAAACTAATAATAAAAAAATATGAAGAAATCTGATTTCTACTGCAACCGTGCACATAAAAAATTCCTATGTGCTTGGATTTGTGTCTAATATTTTAAAATCAATTGGTATACTAGACTTTTCAAGCCAAGGATAAGTCTGTAGGTAAGCACATAATTTCATTTTAGATAAGTAATTTTTTATAGAAGTTTGAATATGTGTGATCTTTAAAAATTCATGATATTGAGAGAATTCTTTTACTATATTAGTTATTTTGAAAATTGTGTTTAAACCGAAAAACAAATAATTTATGCAACTCGCACTAACGTGACATGTTGCAGTATGGTTTCCGAAGCGTGCTGCTGCAGCCACGGGGCTCTCTGCGGGCGGTCGCATCAGCGGTGTCCGCCTCCAGCGATCCCTCGCCCCTGCCGCGCCTGCCCGTGCCCCGCCTGCCGGACACGCTCAGCAAGTACCTGGAGACTGTGCAGCCGCACCTCACTGCTGAGGAGTTCGCCGCGACGGCGGCGCTTGTGAAGGAGTTTGGTGCCGCCGGCGGCGTCGGCCAAAAGCTTCAAGTACGCTTACACGTTTTGCTGTTCTTTTTAACCGACTTCAAAAAAAGGAGGAGGTTATCAATTCGTCTGTATGTTTTTTTTTTTTGTATTTTTTTTATGTTTGTTACCTCATAACTTTTGCCTGGGTGAACCGATTTTGATGATTATTTTTTTAAATGATAGCTAGTGCTTCCCAAGTGGTCCCATTTTAATTTGGTTAAGTTCTGACAATGATATCCATGAGAAAATCATAAAAGTCTTAAATTTGTATTAAGATGTGCGCGACAAATGGACGAATAACTCAATATAACGCCAACCGATTTCGATGATTCTTTTTTTATTGGAAAGGACGTGTACAAATTAGTAAGTGTACTTCAGATTCACTAAAAATAAACAAATAAAAAAAAATTACAAAAAAAGCCAAGGTTAGGTTAGGTTAGGTTCTCTTGATTGGCGCAGCGCGTGCCCGGCTGACGCCGACTCAAAAAATAACAGAAATCATAACTACAAAAATGGAAATTATTTTTTACTTTTTAGTGCTTTTTCTTTGAAGTCGGTTATTTTTTTTGTTAATTTTTTTTTTCGTTCATAACAATTGCATCTCATGAGGAAAACCGACCTTATTTGTAGTAGGACCGTGTATAAGCACAATGTTTGTGTATAAATTTAAAGACCTTCTGCACATTCATCACAAAATAACAGTGTGTCAATGTATTTATCGTGTGCCCACACATAGTTGGATCTCATTACATGTTTCTATCGAGCATGAAAGATGACAACACTGTATGCAAGGTACAAGCAACAAGGTATATAACTCACTATGTCTTTTATCCCAAAATTAAATTTATATTTTGTAAAACAAACAAAATAAAAAAACATTATTGGTGCCATTCCTGGCTCCCGAGCACCAAATATTCAGTACTTAGGTACCCTGCGGGGACCCAGTTGTTCACTAATTTCGTCCTCGTTTCGTTCAAAGAAGTTTGTCCATTGTAACAGCACAAAAAAGGGACCTTAACATTACCAAAGTAGTAGGTTTTCCAAGATGATTTCTTTCACTGTAAGCATTTGTGTTTAAGGAATGCTTATTTAAAACGAGAGCGTGTATCACCTAACCCTTCCTAGGTTCGAGCAGCCCAAACTCCTAGGCCTCGTCCATTGTTCTGTCTGTTCATACGTGTGTACATTCAAAACAGGATTCCCATTACTGTTTTTAATCCATCGGCTATTCCGATTGTAGAGTCTGCTCGAGCAGCGGGCGAAAAAGCACACGAATTGGCTCGAGGACTGGTGGCTGCACTCCGCGTACCTCGACTTCCGTTGGCCGGTGGTGGTGTACTCCAACCCGGGCCTCGTGTTCCCGCTGCGCAAGTTTGCCGACCGAACCGAGCAGCTGCGGTACGCAGCGCAGACCATCATCGCTGCGCTTGATTACAAGCTCATGATCGATAAGTGAGTAAAGCATGTACGTTGATTTATTTTCCTACGTTCTAAAAGAAATAAGGTAAATTAGGGTCCTTCTGTAATCCTATGAATGAGTCTGAATACCTCCACATCCACACAGTCAAGGACGAGATCAAAACTTGCTGTGAGAGATACCAGAATAGACTGAAAATCCACGCAAATCCACTGGCTGCAAAGCTAACAATACCAGATTCAATTGACCGCCTCAAACGGCTCAAAATTCTCCAAGACCATAGCTTCTAGAAAGTCAAAAATAAATAATGAGACATCTCCACTGGGAAATCCTACTCTCAATGCCAACTTATCACTCATCACATCTGCTCATAGGCAAACGACTGATCGCAAAATTAAACATACAAAAAAAAATGAATGAGTCCACATGTCTACTGTTGTATTGCAAAATGGTTGCAGTGAT
Source organism: Incurvaria masculella (assembly GCA_946894095.1). Lineage (NCBI taxonomy): Eukaryota > Metazoa > Arthropoda > Insecta > Lepidoptera > Incurvariidae > Incurvaria > Incurvaria masculella. The sequence goes on along the minus strand of OX335645.2, from coordinate 23,869,258 downwards.
AGCTGTTTGTAATTCGTTTTTCTTGTTTCAGAGATGCCATAGCAGTCGAGAAGATGGGTAAAGCGCCCCTGGATATGTCTCAGTACAAAAAAGTGTTCGGCACATGCCGAATTCCCGGACTGACCCGGGACACTATTTCATACAACAACTCCAACTACATTACTGTAATTCACAAAAACCATGTGAGGATTGATTAATGCAAACTCGTTTATTTGAATTGAGTGATTTTAATGTTTTTCCATCCACAAAATTGTGTAATGACAAATCTCGAAAGATAATCTTCCTTCCGTTCTTGAATTTGGTGGCCCTATTCTAAGCAAAAAATACATTAAATTTTGGCTGTGCAATAAATAAATTTAATTGGCAATTTATTTATTTATTATAGACAGGAATATGCCTAAATATAATTTTTCATTACTTTCAGTGGATATCTTTACATGAAAAAAAAGTAATTTGCTTACCCTTTCACAGTATTAAGTGACTTTCCTTTTGATGGCTGTCTCTTATGTGTGTTGAATATACTTTAACAAAGCATGTCGTTTCCACATACTCACATTGTCCTGCTATGCCATGTACTGTACCTATTTTAAATAATGATACTTGTTCTGAAATTGCTAATTAAAATAATTGTGACGTGTAGAAAAATCTATCAAATAAATGAACTATGAACTATGGCTAAAACATGTTCCGTGAGAAGAGATTAATTATTGTAGTAAAACGTACCTAATATAGGTTTATAATATTTGCCTAACAACACAGGAAATACAATAATGTTTAACTGCAGATAATGTGTGCGTTTTACTGATGTCATAAGCAGCAAAGATATAATCCCAAAACTATTTCCCAATCAGCGCTACTTTACTCATGAACTCTCATTTTCTGACTCACTTAATTCGAAAATAAGAGCAAAAAAACCATAGAATATTTAGGTGGTACACAGACATAACTTTCAATAATGCATTCTACATATTGATACCATTTCAGATATTCCATGTGGACATGTTCGGCTCAGACGGAGTGATGCTCAATGAAGAGCAGACGGTGCGGCAGCTGCAAGCGGTGGTCGACGCCTCCACCTCCGCCGCCACACCCGTCGGAGTGCTCACCTCCGAGAACCGCAACACTTGGGGCAAGGCTTACAACGCGCTCGCTAAAGGTAATAGGCTGCATCAATATGTATCGTATGCATGGGTTGGACGTACAAGGAGGTGAAAATACCAAAAGTTCATAAAGAGGACCTAGTAGTCTATAGTAGGAGAGTCCATACTTGTGAAAATCAGACAGATGGCTATGGTACAGTTGGGTCCAATTTTGAAAATTGGGTTAGTTGAGACTAGGGAATGCAATCCCGACTCGAGATTGCAAATTCGAGATCCCGGATTTTTCGGGATCCCGTCTAGTTAAAAAAAAAAGTTAAATTCGGATGATTGAAAAAGTCAATAACTGCTTGTTTGTGATGTTGAGGTTAACTAAAATAACATATTACTCGAAAGAAAATAAAAACCTTTATTCTTTAATCTTACCAACTAAATAATTATCAGGTTTTAAGGAAATTAACATAGGTAAATTAGGTAATCAAAACAATAAGCATATTTCAAGGGAATTAGAAAGTAGTTACCTACGAGTGATTTTGAAAATGAAAAAGTAATCACTACAATTGCACAACTAAAACAATGACGGACGTAAACAAACAAATGATTGCCTCTCCACGCGCATATACTTCTTTCTCACTTGCTCGACACAGTTCTATATTATCTGTCCCACTCGTCACCTGTCGCTAATATTCGGAAATAGTCGGAATAGGTCTCTAACGCTATTTGGCATTCCTGCCGCTCGCGGCCCTCAGTCAGCGCGCCGCTTGCGCCCCGAGTGGACGGGTGTAGCGTCGCTGACCACTGCCGCCCAATCCCGTCAATCTCGAACGGGATCTCGTCATATGATGCGTCGTGATTGATCCCGAAAAATTACACGAGATCTCGCGAGATCGGGATCCCGCGGGATCGGGATTGCATTCCCTAGTTGAGACGATACATGGAATATATTTGATATTGCGATTTTCGGGTTCAGTTTGAAGCGGTTTTGGTTGTATTGCTATGACGCAAGCATTTTGGGCGTCGGCTCTCGTACTACTACAGTTAGCTTATGCAGGCTTGTATAGCGAGTAGGGTCATTGTCTAGGGTCAATGATAATAAGGCAGGTCCTTATAGTAAAGTTTCTAATTTGTAATTTAATATTTTTTCTGAAATACTTTACTTAATTACTTATCTGTAATGATTTAAATAACACCAAATTTTTTTAATGTTTTTAACAACTAAATTTCACAGACCCAAAGAACAAGGAGAGCCTGGTCGACATCGAGCGCAGCCTGATGGTGCTCTGCTTGGACGAGGCGTGCGGCGTGTGGTCGCGCGGCGACAAGAGCGCGCGGCAGACTGTCGCCGCGGCGCAGACCATACACGGCGGCGGCGCGCGCGGCAACGGCGGCAACCGCTGGTTCGACAAGACGATACAGGTTTTTTTTTAATAAATGAAACTGTTTATATGTCTAAATCATACGCTTCTATACGAAGTCGGGGCAAAAATATGAGGAATTCATGTGCGGCACTGGCGCTAGCTCCAGGATTGCCACAAAATATTTTAAAATATATTGCGCCATAGATTAATTTAAGAATCTTGTTGCTTGTCCCTCAGGGACTTGGGGGGTTACCATGTAAATCAAGTCGCCAGGTGAGTAGCAGGTGAACAGGCAAGAGAGTGATTAAATCTGACGATTAGTTGCATTTCGTACCATGCTAACTGTCAAACGACGTGTTATTGTTATATGCAACATATGTCAAATTTATTTATTTATAAGTTTTAGACAGGCAGCATATGCTGATGCGTCTAAATCCAGTGTTTAACTTGATAAATTTAGTTGCTAAGTGGTTTTTAAAAACAATTTTTGTTTTTTTTTTGTTTTTTTTCTTTACATTCGATTTTGTTTGACATGGTTAGGTTAGGTTAGTCTTTAGTATTTAATCACTATTTTACCTGTACTGTCTACGTTTTGTTAAATATTTTACTGCCTTTAAAGGAGATATGGTGAGATTTTGCCGGACCGGTACGAATGGACGGCATCTTATGTTATAATGGTTTTGTCCAGTTCATCGTGGGTGCAGATGGCGTGACAGGTCTCACGTACGAGCACTCGCCCGCAGAGGGGCAGCCTATAGCTGTACTTACGGATTTCCTTATTGATTCCATGTGAGGTCTTTTCTGTTTTTCTAGGCTATATCTGCTAACTAATTACTGAAAGTTTATTTTCATACTTTTTATTTAATCTACACAGCATGTTTAAAACACTGCAAAAATCTCGACTGTTTTGATAACACTTGGATTAGCTCCCATCCACATTTACGTATAAATTATGCTCTCAAATTCGGTCAATCATATATTCAATCGATCTAGTTTTAAGTGTACGTATAATATTGATATATAGATAGAGGATTCCCCATAAGTAAATACTGTAGACTCTCGTTAAATCGAAACTCGAGGGACTATTAAAATAATACAAATTATCGAGTGTTTGAAATATCAAATGGTTCGAAATTTTTGAGATAAAATAATGAAAACTTCGAATTATTAAGGGTTGACAATTATTATTTATTAACTGCTATTCTTTAACAATGACAAACGTTTAGAGGTACTTTCGTTTGCATATTCATAATGTGAATTAATTAATCTTTCGAAAAATCTCTGTTATACTGTTTTGCTTCAAAGCACATTGCTGCTAACTAACACAAACATTAAATCTGTATACCAACGAAAGAGTTACAGTAACTGAAACATAACTAAACAAACCAATTCATGAGGAAGTGTGTGTCAAACTAATACAAGTTTGTATGATACATGATACTAGTTTGAACTTGTCTCAAAATGTACTTACAATCTTTTTTTGCGTCTCTTTCTCTCTGCAACTTTGAATTGTCGAGTGTTTGACGTCGGTGAGTTCGAATCACACCTCGTTTTCGTACATAGCAATTATTTTTCTTTCGAATTACCAAGTGCATAAAAATTTATGGATTTAGTTCGAAATATAAAGAGATTTTGTAGGGAACTTGTGATAACTTTGAATTATAGAGAGGTTCGAATTATCGCAGGTTTGAATTAACGAGAGTCGACTGTAACACCTTTTTTATCTTTTCATTTTTATAAAAATTTCAATATGCACAAAATATATCCATTTGTTTGATTCAGTTCAGAACTGTCTTTCATGAAACGACATGTCTTGCAGAGAGCAAAACAAGTTTGCGGGCCGACCGGCATCCGGCGGCATGGCCGAGCCGCGCCGGCTCGAGTTCACCGTCACGAGCGACGTGGCGGACGTGATACGCACCGCCGAGGAGAACCTTGACAAGTGAGTGTCACTCGCAACTTGTATCAAAAACCGGCCAAGTGCAAGTCGGACTCGCACACGAAGGGTTCCGTACTATCGTAAAAAATAAAACAAAAAAATCACGTTTTTTGTATGGGAGCCCCCTTTAATTTTAATTATTTTTTAATCTTACCTGTTGTTATAGCGGCAAAATAAATACACACTCTGTGAAAATTTCAGCTGTCTAACTGTTACGGTTACTGAGATACAGCCCTGTGACAGACGGACAGACGGACAGACGGACGGACGGACGGACGGACGGACGGACGGACGGACGGACGGACGGACGGACGGACAGCGGAGGCTTAGTAATAGGGTTCCGTTTTCACCCTTTGGGTACGGAACCCTAAAAATTACGATGGCTTTTTACATCTGAATAATTTAGGTCATAATACCTATTATTTAGAATAAGATTAATAAGAAGATAATATTTTTGGGTTTCTGCACTTATATCCATGTTAAGGCGGCCCAACCCGGCGGGACGAACTCATTCGCGGGCACGGTACAAAACCGTGCTGCTGCGCTCTGGAACCTTCCCTGTTTCAAAGAATAAGACAGGCTCCGTGATGAGGAAGATGCAACATGTCCACAAAAAAGACAATGTGCATAGTGTATGATTTGGTAAGATTTACGAAAATTTTAATTTCAAAACGACTTATAGCTAAAAGTAAACCACGACCGCTGCAGTCAAAAATCTAACAAAAACCAAATAGATTATAAATCTTGATTAAATAACCTATGTCTGATGACTAATCTTTTTAAGATGTTTTTACTTTATCATTGCGTAATCCACCTCCAAAGTTATTGTATAAAACGCGCGAAAAATTCGAAATTTCGGACCTTATAACTTAGAAACCAAACACAATTTTACAATGCCAATGGTCAATAGACATCTAGTTCGATCAAATAAAGCTATTTTGACCAAAATTTTGGATCTTTAACAAGAAATACGGGTGTGATTTTCTTTCCCCTTTTGTATGGGGAGATGAGCGGGATGGGCCACCTTAAGTGCATTCTTTAAGAGATGATGTCAAGAAAAAAAATAGAACTGTAAAATGTTTTTTTTTTTTTTTTTTCTAAGAAAAAGTTCGAAAAAAAACTCTAAATTAGTGCCCTCTACACAGGTATATCTTCAAAATCTTAGTTACCTTCAAGGAAAAAAATATTTCGGACTTTAACCAACATCGGGCTTTAACCGTAACATCCAAATAATTTTCTTTGTGAGCAGTAGTAATCGATTGACCACAGTAAACTAGTTTGTAAGTATCGATAAAAAAAAATACAATGACAAAACTGGCAAAGTTTCTTGTCGGCTCTTTGCCAGAAGTCATCAAACTGACAGGAAAAAGAAAAAAAAGAAGAATCCTAGTGTGTAATGTACATCTAATGGAGGAAATAAAGAAACTGAAACTGTATGCATGATCTTGGGTAAACCGAACGTTTCTAATTACATCGACCAATCAGAGTGCTCAGGCCGTGATCGCAGCTATTTGATTGGTCAATATGCCTGATTTTCCAATTTGGTAGGGTCTCGGGGGTCCCACTTGAGCCACGTTGGTTAGCTTGATTGTATCTTTAAGAGGTTGTTTCTGCAAAACACCGGTGGAATGTCTCAGGTTGGCCGATGACCTGGAGCTAGATTGCTTCACGTACGACAAGTACGGGAAGGACTTCATCAAGTCTCAGAAGCTGAGTCCGGACAGCTACCTGCAGATGGCCATGCAGTACGCCTTCTATCGGTATTGATTTTTCTTATCCAGGAGTGAACAGACGGTTAAAACTCGTAATTGTTTGCTATTACCAACCGTAATTTGGAAAAAAAAAATGCTTCAAAACCATAAAGAGCATGGGTAGCTAAAGAGCTTTGTCTGTACATCATTGTTTTATAAATCTTACCCTGTCATCTAGTCTTAGAGTGTGATGAACAAGAATATGCAGTGCGAATCGTAGTGAGACCCGTTTCGAGCTACACTAATTTTTTTTTAGTTAGTTCTAGTGGTCATTGGTTAGGGTAAAAATGGAAAACATTAAAAATTGGGGGTAATCACCTTAAGGTCACATTACATTTCTTATGTACGCTTAGTACCTAACTTGTAAGTGTGGCTGTGAGGTGTATAGACGTGATAGGGTGCATATGTATGTGTACAAAGATAAAGGGTGAGGGTGTCAGGGTGTACGTGATACCCTCACGTATGATGTATGATTCAAAGCTGTGTGCTAGACATTAAATAAAATGCATTCCTGTTCCTGTGTGCAGGCTGCACCGCGTGCCGGGCGCTCACTACGAGTCCGCGGCCACACGCATGTATATTGGCGGACGCACCGAGACGATACGCTCGTGCTCTAATGAGTCGGTCGCCTTCGCGCGCGCCATGCTCGATGGCTCTGGAGTTCAGGAAAAACTGACAAAGCTGCGCGCCGCTATCGATGCGCATAAGAACTATACCGTCCAGGTGTGTACTCTCCCTGTGTTCCTAAATGCGTATATTGCAGAGATTGCAACAATGTACGTGTACACGACCGTTCCGATTTGCTTATATTCACTCCCTTTAAATAAGGGACGTGACTCTAGACCGCACACAGATCGTACAAAGTGCGCATGATTGAGAGCCTGTGCGCCGTGTACGCTGTCAAATGGCTGTCATCGAGCTGTCATTAAGCGTGTTTATTTTTATTTCTCTGATCGTATGCACTTGTATTCTGATATAACGAAGGCCTTTCACCGTTTGGTAGTCTAGTTAGACAATTTTAGGTCTGAAATAACCACTCCTGAGACTTACAAGGCATTTTAGAGGTAGTTAGGTTAGGCTCTGACACATGTCTGCTCAAATTCGTTCCGATTTGATATCGTGCAATTGTGGCTATGAGCAGCAACATCAATTCGGAACACCAGTATTCACTATATTTGCTTTCTCTGCGATCTTTGCAATGTAAGCATTTCGGAACGTAGGGTCTGTTGTTCTCATGAAGGTCTTATGAGGCCTGCCTTAAGCGATATTTCCCATACGAATGTAATTTGTCAATCATTCGAAAACCACTCCTATATAACCCATCCTTTATTGTATCTAACGTAACTCAATTGACATTGGTGTCTCCACGTCTATGATTTTTAGGAAAAAATGCAAAAAGACCTGCATAGAAAATTTCTTCTTTCGTTGGTCTTGCCACAAATTACACACTATGATTTTACCACAGTATGATAACGTTGACATAATTTAATAACTAGACTAATTATTCAACAATGAGTTGTCATAAGTTGATGTTTCGATGTTGATGCAGCGGACATTCACATCTCAAAACAAAAGGTGACTTTCATAACTCATTAGATCAATCTAACAAAAAACATTTTTTTATTAAGTCTTTAAAATGTCCCAGACCAGGCTACATACTTGCAAAATCCTATTTTTTGGAAGTTCGGCGTAAGGAAGTAATATAATTTATGTGATTCGTACACGATTGGACAGTCAGTCTGTCCAAGATGACCTTACGTCCATCCAGTCATTCAAAATGTTCGAGATGTTTGCCTGTCTCCATAAAGAAGTTATGGTAATTTTTTTTTCGTCTACGGCCAAATAATCCATACAAAAATCTTGATCTTCATTAACGAACAGTTTTCACATTATGCAGGAACTGTTACTATAATGGAGATGATGTTATTTTGCTAGAGAGGGGTGAGGAACGGGGTAATTGTGACAATAAAGTAAATTAAGGCAGGGTTCCCGAATAGGGAAAAATCAATGACGAAGTATATGGTTGCTTGACAGTTAAATTTAACGCAGGCTCTGCAAGGCAAGGGCGTGGACCGTCACCTGCTGGGACTGAAACTGATCGCGACCGAGCAGGGCATCGAGCTGCCCAAGTTGTACCAGGACAGCGGCTTCGTAAAGAGCGCACACATGAGGATATCCACTAGCCAGGTCGGTGTTCTGTCTAGAGAAGTGTTAGTTCAGTTGCGTGGAAGTCACTTTAAAGAATCCTCCCAGGCAAGTCAAAAGAAGTGTGTAACAAATGAATACCTTTTTTTTTAAGATAGCCAACTATACTTTGGCTACATTTAGATATACTTGTTAAAACTTCCGGTTTTCCGGTGCGCACTGCCCTACTGGGCCGACATGTTTTGCCTCCAACGCCGGACCGTTTGACAAGCTGGGCTGTCAGATGGTACTCCGGGGCACTAAAGCGGTCCTGATGATGGCTCTGGCATTGGAGGCGAATCATGTCGGCCCAGTAAAGCACTGGAAAACCGTAAGTTCGACAAACACAATTTTAAAGTACAGCATCGATGGTTCTACCTACTCATATGGATATAGGTGTGATACTACTACTACTACTAAAGCTACCTCTGCAGAGCAGTAAACTGGTATCTCGGTATCTATTGCAAATGGAGGTGGCACGAAATATTTCATTTAGGGTTTCAAACGTATGGGAGGCAACTGAAGCCTTATTCTGCTAATTGATAACTGCGCGCGTTATGTTTGTGTTTTCTCAAAACCGCATGTTTCGCGCGAAATGGTATTTTACTAGTGCAGTTTGCAAAACGCATGCGTTGTGTTTGTGTTTTGTTCGCAAACTCGTAACGCGCGCTCCATGTTCTCGTAGGCCGTGTTTTGCCGAAAACTTGCGGTTTTGAGAATTATATTTGTCAAATTCGGAGCATCGCATCGCCGAACTTTGAATATCACTTTTCTGCATTACATTGGCATATCGCTGTCTCTTTCTTATCGTATGTCATATTTGAGTGAGAAAATAACTGTCAAAATCGTGACAGGTTATTTTACCCTGTAGGCGGCGCGCAAGACAAACCACTCCATAGACAATAACAAAATGTGTGTGTGAATTAGCTGAATACCGATTTTTGGAAACCGCACTCGAAATTTAGCGTGTTATGTTTGACGGAAACATAACTAATACGGAATGGTTTGAAATTGGACAAATAGCAGAATCGGGCTTCTGATGTTTAAATGATGTCAAAATTTTAATGGAATGAACATGGTTCGCCAATAACGTAGTTACAGTGAAAATTCCGTTCAGTTGACCGGTTGTAATAAGCTTGTGAAATGAAATGAAAAAAAGGAGACGACGACCGTTGGAGTAACCATGTTCTACGCTGGCGGCCGTGGACAGGAAAACGGAGTGTGGGAAGACCTCCCGCCAGGTGGGACGACGACAACAAGTGCGTTGACGGAAAGCGGTGGTTCCGTACCGCTTAGGGCTGGGGGGACTGGAGAAAAATTGGAGGGGCGTATGTCCAGCAGTGGACGCAAACACGCTGATTGACTGACTGACTGACAATGAGCTTGTGGTGTGCAGGTGGCGTGTCGCTGCGACGGCTTCATGTGCTACGGGCCGCTGGTGGCGGACGGCTACGCGACGTGCTACAACCCGCGCGCCGCCGACGTCAACTTCGCGACGTCCGCGTTCCGCTCGCACCGCGACACGAGCGCCGCCGCGTACCGCGCCAGCCTCGAGGCCGCGCTCACCGACATGCACGATCTCCTGCGCACCAAGTCCAAGCTCTAGGGTGTCACTGCAGCGGCTTCAGGTGGTGGACAGTTACTGGACAGCTGCACAAAGAACCGTTGCATTTTTAAATCGTAACAGATTTTTGCAACAAAAATAAAACTAATAAGTATAACTAATAAAAACAAAAAAAAAAAAAGATATTTAAAAAGTGCACTCAACACGTGAAGTACACGCATCAGCTTGAAGCTGCTAGTGTTTATAAATAAATAATAATAATAATAATTTTATCGCATATTGCAGCCGAGCCAATAAACATATGTTGGAGAAATTTTAGCATGGTTTAAGGCTCCGAAAACGACATTCTACATAGAAAACACAGTTTGGAAAGCATTTGAAACAACTTCCCTATCTACTTGATTATTTTTTATCTCACCGTCGCCCAAGCAATATCTAAGTCTGCAAGTTTTTGTTTTTTTTTTTGCAAAAATGTAACCCGAATCAAACAGAAAGAAAATATCTGATATCTAATATTCGTATTGCTCTCCTCTCACTGTTACGATTTAAAAAAAAAGCTTGTGAAAAATCATAAACATTGCTAATGGTGAACAGATATCGGTTACGAAAAACTGGCCAAGTGCGAGTCGGACTCGCACACACAAGGTTCCGTACCATTGTACAAGATTTAACTAAAAAAAATCATGTTTTTTGTATGAGGCTTATTGATTCTTTTAATCTTGTTATAGCGGCAAAATAAATACATACTCCGTGAAAATTTCAGCTGCCTACCTATTATGGTTCATGAGATACAGCCCTGTGACAGACGGACGGACGGACGGACGGACAGACAGACAGTGCGAGGCTTAGTACTAGGGTTCCGATTTCACCCTAAAAACCAAGGAAATTGGCAATGCTTTTTTTTTATTATACCTAAAGTATGTTTGTGTGGACAATATTACTTAGCTCTTGCTATAAGGTGAACCTGTATGTAATGGGCCTACTGGGGATATTTTATCTACCTATTATATTTTTTGGTAAGTTATGCAAGCTGTGGAGATGTGGAGTAAAATCTAGTTTGTCCGTATTCTCCTCTGCTGCGGTGAAGCAGAGATGAGATTAGGTGGAATTTTAAGATATAGGAAAAGTGATCAGAGCCTCTCTCCTTGAAATTGATGTAGGTCTCACCTCCGCTCCGTCTCAGTGGAGTGTCACCCACTGAAGAGAAAAGGAAGCAACTTAGCTGTATGGCCATTGTGGCCATATATTTGTATGGGAATTCGGTGGCGCGTCGTATCCCACACAGTCGAACATCGACACCGCGTGCGAATGTGCTCTCAAAATACATTCAAGTCATTTCCCACCCACACGAACCCTCCAATACGTCTGCGACAATGTTTGCATGTGGTAAGTTGGGTTGGTAGTTTTTGAAAATTGGAGACAGCTGGCCTTATAGAAGGCGCGCTAGATGGGATATGAAGGAATTCCTTTTTGATCTGAGAGCGTCACCCTAACCGATGCAATGGAACATAAGATGGTATGTATGTATTTCATTAATGTGGTAGGAAAACTCGTAAAATTTATTTGCGGATTCTTCATTACTGAGTTGATCGAATCCGCGTATCAATATTTTTTTGACGTAACTTAGTGACTTAGGGCCTTTTTCACCTACTGCTGATTAGCTTAATCGCCACATATTAAGGGCCTTTCTTAGCAGCTTGCCATCAATACCAGTACAAGATAATCAGCACTTTAGTAATAAAGGCTTGTAGTTTGACTACCAAAAAAGTTGAAATAAATGAAATTAAATGAAACTCTCATTTTATTGTCGTATCAGTATTTATGAGATAAGATTATATTAGTTTTGGAGAATGCTCGTCAGAGCTACATAACGCTGTCCCTCCGTCCCCATTCTACCATCGCACGACGCGGAACAGGCAGGAAATGCACCCGTTCACTGTCGACATTCCAAAAATCAGAACCAACCGATCCTCTAGGTCCTTTATTTATAGGGTCGGTAAACTATGGAATGCACTTCCTGCCGAGTTATTTCCCTCAAAGTACAACCTGGGATCCTTCAAACATGGTGTGAAGAAGCACCTGGCCGGCCGGCATGGTTTTCGCAGCCCCCTTATAAGTTCGAAAGCCCATGGGCATCGTCGGGCACCTTAAGTGGTCCTGGCGTATGCCATATGCCGCGCATTACATAAAAAAAAAGTTTATACCTTCATGTGTTTGCACACATCATTATTGAATTAAGTACTGTTGACCATGATGTTAGAATATGAATTCAGTCATAGAATCTATGTCTACTTATTCTTCTCTCTACTTCCATTTAGTGGTAACATTTACGTTATACTCCCCGAACAAATTCATAGCCCAGCGCGGCTAAGGTAAGTGAGCCGGTGGCGGCGCCTCTAGTGAATAATTTGAATATTTATTTTTTCTTAGAAACCATCACCGATAGATGCATAGTTACTTGGCAGAAGTTATTCACTATACTGGGACGAGTTCGAGTTCTCAAATTTAAAATAATACTTACATTGTTAGCAAAAGTTGTTCTATTTCAGATACTAAATCAACTCTAAAAGGCTTGTAGAAATAATAAATATCACCTTATACATATATCATTCAAATCTATGTCCGTATGTTTTAATTTGTTTAATATACCCTCTTAGAATGGAAAATATTGGCTAAAACCTCCATAATCCTTTTTGTAACTTTCATTTTAGATTTTTTTTTATTGAAAAATACAGACATTGACAAAAAAATTAAACATACGGACATAGAATGAAGCTTTCTGAAGTAAATAAAAAAAGTTGATTATAATCTGACAACTTTTGGGGGTTATGGCCTGAAAGACGATTTTGCTTGTAATGGCAGCCACCATGCGAAATTTTGCCTTGGCCAATGGACAAAGTATGCATTTCTTAAATATTCAAATCCTTGATTCCACTGCCTTAACGATAGTTTTAAAGCGAAGAGTTTACATACTCATTACCGCATCCACTGTCTTTCATCCAATGAGTTGGTACCAACACGAACCTGGTGGGCTCGACTCTACCACCTAGTAAGTGGGGACCAAAACATTCGCATGGATTCCGAACCATGAGTGTATGTATGGATGTAAAGGAATGTATCCTAACTGAGTGCACTTTTGGATTTGTTCTGATTTCCTGTTTTTGGGTTTTAGCAATTTCGTGGAAGAGGAATAGTGTAAAAATGGTTTGCTTTTAGCATGTGCTATATTATAGTGAAGGAAAACAATGCTGTAAAATAAATTTATCTATTGCAACATTTCCATATTTTTGTATGGCTATTTTTGAGACATGTGTGTTGTGATACTTTCAGTCAATTTTGGCTCATTACAGCTTTTGGCGTTCTCGGTTTAGTGGTTTAAGAGTTAAAAGACCTTCATACACCTGACAGAACTAAGGCCAAGGATGCCTAAAAACTCCTTTTTCTGTATTGTATTTAATTTCAGATTTTATTTAAAGAAATATTTATCTACTTACTTTAATTGTGAAAAAATATTTTCAAGAAAATCTTTAACGTGTGCTTCTTTTGTATGTTTATGAATTTGGCAATGCAGTGACTGATTTTATGTTAAAATAATATATTGTTCTTAATGATTACATGAAAAATTAGGTATTTAAGCATTATTTTTTTGTAATTTTATACTTCCAACCTATCCTAAGTCTGATTTTATATAACTTTGAATTTTATAATATGTAGTTAAATGAATAAAATATAATGCAATGTTTCAGTTTTATTTTTCTTATCATACGTACAAATATTATTATATATATGATAATATGAATGAGCTAGATCCGTATGGGTGCAAGCATTTTGTGATGGCATTAGGAGCGAGAAAATAATGAGATTTACAGAGCTGAAATGAGTAGTAGTGTTGTGCCCGGGTGTCCTAGAAAAATATGGCACGACCAGATTGAAGATGAGATAAATAGTCGTAACAGAAACTAAGACTAACGAAAAGTTGTACTTTGTAATGTCACTGAGGCTGAGATAAATAGTCGTCACCGAAACTAATGCTAACGCAAAGTAGTACTTTGTGACGTCACTTTGACACGTTTTGTATGGACGAAATCTCAAAGTAATGCCAATTGACGTCACAAAGTACTACTTTTCGTTAGTCTTAGTTTCTGTTACGACTATTTATCTCAGCCTCAGGCGGAGGCTTAGTAATAGGGTTCCGTTTTCACCCTTTGGGTACGGAACCCTAAAAAAAAGTAGTAGTTTGTGACGTCACATTGACACAATTTGTATGAATTAAATCTCAAAGTTGTGCTTCGTCACAAAGTACTACTTTTTGATAGTCTTAGTTTCTGTTACGACTATTTATCTCAGCCTTAGTTTCTGTTACGACTATTTATCTCAGCCTTAGTTTCTGTTGACTATTTATCTCAGCATTAGTCTTGTGCAATCATAAACCTTATCCTGACTAAGATGGCTGACATAAGATCTAATGAGGCACTGATGGAAAAATAGAAACAATTATGTATTTAAAATTTATTTCATAATTGCTTACATTATATGATTAGAAATTAAATAAAAATGCTCTATACATTGATTAGAAATTACCGCTATGGCACTCTCATCACACTTTTCTCCTGTCGGAGAGTACGCGCACTATCGCGCCGGCGCCGCCGACCTGGTACGCCTTCTCGTGCCACAGCAGCAGGTGGCCGCTGGAGCCTTCGGAGGGGTGCTCGAAACCGCGGTAGATGTACTTCATGAGTACGTCCACGTCGTCGGTGTTGAGGGCGCTCACCGCCTCCTCGATTTGGGCCGACTTGATGGCGAGCAGCACCTTGAGCGTCACGGTCAGCGCGTTGTCCTGCGACATTCATGAACATCACGATTGGAAGTGGGAAACGTGATTTTCTGTGTATGCATACCGTCTGTTCTACAGGTACTCCCATGGATGTTGCTCCGTGGAAATTGCATCCCTCATTCCTATATATCCCCCATCCTACTTATATCTGGAGCACCCGCTGTAGAAAATCAGAGCACACCAATGTGGCTGAAATTAGGCTTTTAAGAATGAACCGTTTCTCAAACTGATTTCTCTGCTGCATATGCTGCTGCCAGGATATGGAACTGTCTACCGGCGGGTGCCTTTCCTCATACCTATAACCTGGGAGTCTTCAAGCGTATTTTAACAAACTTGATAGCTCAGCGTTAGTCCGCAAATCCGCTGGCATGGTGCCTCGCTGAGCGTGGTTTCGCGAGGCGAGGTATTATTGGCTTTTCTGAGCACCTTCGGTCCTCAGCACAGCCACTCTTACCGGTTTATAAAAAAAAAAACATAGTGCCACACAGTGTACACAAAGGATCACCACTATACAAAAAGACCATGGGATTATATGACATAAAATGTCATGGGGTAACACTAGGAGTGCCATTTCTGGCTCTAGAGAACCGAACATTTGATTTCAGGGTGTCCAACGGCAGAAGAACCTCTAAAGTCAACCTCGTTTTACCCAATTACGTTTTTAGGCACACATAATAAGTGGCGATCCCACTGCTGCGGCATATATCTGTTAGATAGCGTAATACCACTGAATTAGTGGGTTTCCTAACAATGTTTTCCTATAGCGTAGAGATTTGAGCATAATTAAAGAAAGACGCCAGCTGCTAGGCATTTTTTTGTATAAGTGATTTATTTATCCTGAAATATTAGTCCTAAATATTAGTCCTGCAGAGAGCAGTGGTTCCGTACCGCTGAGGGCCGGGAGGACTGGAGAAAAATTGGAGAGGCGTATGTCCAGCAGTGGATGCAAACACGCTGACTGACTAATCCTGAATTCCAAGATATCTAAGTTGTAAGAGAGAGAACACACGCACAGGGAGACCTTTCTACAATGTATACATGAGTAGTATGTCAAGAAAACCTGGACAATCTTTTGGTTCTAAATCACTTTCTGTCAACCACAAATGAGTGTTCGGCTAAAGGTGTGTGTCGGATACTGATAGGAGGGGGTAATCAGAGAGGCAAATAAGTTATGCCTACTGCAGAGTCAATTTAAAGATTGAGAGAAATCATTCTACTAGTTTACTCACTTTTACTTGTTGATTCACTGATCCCAGTGGGGCGTTGTTCAAGACAGACTTCAGTGCGTCTACAAATTTACCTGTGTTTACTGGTTAAGGAAATAACAATGAATTAAAGTTTAGACTAATTATTTGTTATCGAACATTTATACCTACATAATGATTAATATTATTATTTCGTTTGGTGGGCCTTAGCCGGTCCGTCCCACACGCAAGCGGCTGCGCGGAACCAAAACTATATCAGATCTGGTTTCTGTGCAACCGCTGGCGCTTGGAGGGGGTAGGCCAAGATCCAACCCCGGCAGTATACAAGGCAGCATGCGGTTTCTACAGCAAAAACAGGCAAAATAAAAAAAAATCCTTATTCATTTAATAAATCACCAAGCCAGCTCATTCCCTAAACACGTCATATTAATAGAAAACCAAAAGAAACATAAATAATGACAAAAATGAAGAGAGCACCTTTGAAACGATTACTGTTCTAACCAAATTGTTTTAAAGCAGTAAGTTACATATTGCAAAGGATATTGGTTGAGCAGCGAGCAGATCTCGCCTTCATCGGGGCCGAGGGGAGCGGCCTGCTCAGCCTCATCTTCGCGGAAATTATCTTCGTTGTATTGGTCGATATCAATCTTTCGGAAGGCCGAACTGAAAGTGTTTTTAGCCATTATGTTTTGATTGTATTGCAAGAATTCCGGTAAACAATCCAAAAGATCGAAATGAATCAGAATCAAAAACTGACTGACACGAAAGAATAATGACACATTACGCACATTATCCGATTTGTTTGTATGAACAATAAACGCTGCTTTTGAGCACGTCTATAGCTTCTTACTGCTAAACAAAAGTGAAATAGCACTATGAATAGTCTATTCTTCGACATAAATCATACCAGAATACCAGCTGGCTGACAAGTATGTGCTGCCACATGAGAAAAAGTAATAAATATATTTCGTTCGTCTTCAGTATGTGTGGCGACAACGCCCTAGTTATTTTTATAGCCTTTCGCTTGTTGTTAAACTTATCGTTTATTTGATAATTTAAAGCGATTAGTTGAAAAATATACATGTGATTTGAAAATCGCTCTACAAATTATTTTTACAAATACTACAAAATATTGAACGATTTTTTGAAATATAATAAATTACGATTTGACCAAATATACGATAAAGTGTGATGAAGCTAAAATTTCCATCGTGATGTTACTCATCATGTGATGTGAGCTGAAATGACATTCGGATATATTTATTTCTTTTGTCCTGGGAGAGGGTGATTTTATTGGCTGAACTATAAAAGAACAATGTATTGCCCAAGATAATACTAATAATAAGATAATAGATGTAACTGGGACAAGCGGGTATACTCCTGATATTTACATTCGCCTGTGATTCAGTAACAAGTGACTCACTGGTCACAAATATTAACCCAATATATTCCCAGGAATACATGGTTAATGTTTGGACCATAAACCATCATGTAAAAAGGATCAAGAGGATCTAGAAGGGTTGGTTCTTGTTTTGGGACCATCAACAGTGATTAGTTGAATTCCCACCAATTCCAAGTTGGACGATGGTGGCAAGGGAGCAAAGGAATGGCGTTATGCAGCTCCATGGTAGAGTAGATAGAACACAGATAATGACGCCACATCTCTTTGGAATTCGAGGCAACTAAATTATGGGATACCTCAGGGTGGTCGATGAGACAAATGGCGCGTCACTGATCGAGTCCAAGGTGCCAAACAGTGCTCAGCAGTACCTTCTCACAGATGCGAAAAATAACTCCACGTAAGACCTTATCTGCGCCTTATTGAGGAGCCATTTTTGGTCCAGCGTGAAATACTGTCGCCTGTTCAGGATTTCCAGCTTAAGTGTGAAGGATCGTAACTCAGGAGGACGGTGCTTCCAGGTTGCCTCGACGATCCGCCGGGTCTCGACGCTGACGGCGGTCACACGGGAAGAGATGCGGGGCGCGCGAAATAGAAACAACTCTTTTCTTGCTCTACGGTACCGCAGGCGGTGCGCACCGGAGCGAGTCGCAGAGACGCCCACTCGAGACGGGCGAACGTAGTACCAGGGTCCTGAGCGGAGCGTACACTCACGCTAGAGCAACGGACGAACAGCCAGTCGGTCCGGACGAAAGTCCGGCCACCGAGACCCTCTGGCTGCGTCAACGACACCGGCAGCGAGCAAGCTCAACAGTCCGGCACGTCCGTGCTCTATCGGAAGGCTGGCGGAGTGTACACTCGCGCTCTCCCAAAACCGAACCGAAGCTCAAGGTAGTGGTGCCAACTCTAGGTGAACCCTGGTAGGAGCTCTAACCCGAACTGACTATCTGGGCCGAAACGTGCGGTTTATCATCGCGCCAGAGCGACCGCCGGCGACGCGCCTTCCGCCCCTTGCGCTGGGCCGCCGGCCAATAGGATCGCTCCGTACAGCGCCCCCGCGCGTCTCGGCCCGAGTACCGTTATGCGTGACTCATGATAACGGTACTCTGCGATGACTCATACCATCGCTTTCCGTCTCGAGTGAACATCTCAGCTATCGCTCCAGTGAAACACGGTCTGTGGTATATTTTATTAAGTAAGACTAAAACTACGTAAATACAAGCTAGTTACAAAGTAATTACAAATATCAATACAACTATCTTACAAGGCTAATAACATTAATAACTATCTATATTTAATATCCTATACTTATATTTTATTCTTTATAAATCTTATTACAAACTTAATTAAATTATATTTACAAAACTATCCTATCCTATCGTCGTCCTGAACATTCTCCCGCCGTCGCTGCTCGCCACGACCTATTTCTGGCAGGACGATGATCCTCTTCGTTGGCTCCCTCGTCGCTCTGCTCCCCGCCAGACGGATGTCCATGATTCTGATGACGTCGTCTGGGCCCGGGTGCACGGCCTTGATCCGTCCTCGTTGCCAGGTGGTCTGTGGGAGATGCGGGTCTGTGACGATCACGACGTCGCCGATGTCTGGGAGCCCTCCGCTTCCTCGTGGCTCCCGCCGGTGCTGCTGCTGGGGGCGGCACTCCCGTACCCAGCGTCTCCAGAAGTCGTTCGCCAGCCCCTGCGTCCGTCGCCAGAGTGCCTTCGCCTCGATGTCGTCGGCGCTGAAGTTCCCTGGCGGCGACGTGCTGCTTGCTGCGCCCATCAGGATGCGGTCTGACGTCAGTGTGTCTTCTTCTTCTGGTACCACGGCGACGATGTGGGTGGGCAGGCAACGGCTCATCCTGCTTTCTTCTTCGGCCGGCAGTGTCGTCAATGTCACTTCGTGCTCCTTCAGCGTCCTTGTTCAGCTTCGGCTCCATGTCTTCAGCGATGTGACTGCAGAAGCCCACGGCTGCGGTGGCAGAGTTCCGACAGCCATGCAGTACCCACCCAAGCTGGGTTAGCGACGCAACAGGCTGGTCTCCACGTCCGCACCTCAATTTTCTGGACACGATGAGCTGCCAGTTATCTTGGCCGATTAGCAGTTTCGGCGTCGCGTCCGTGTAGGTCAGGACTGAGCTCAAGTTCGCGAGATGCTCGCAGTCTCTTATGCTCCCGCCGGTGATGCTCTGCGGCGGAAACTTGAGCTGCTTGATCGTCCTCGCACCTCTCAGCTCGTATTCTACTGACGCATGCTTGCCACGGATTTGTAGGTCTACTCTGCGTGATGCTTCCATATTCACAGTGATGCCGCCGATTCCCAGTACTTGAAGTGGATCCGGAACGCCTTTCGCTCCGATCTTGCTCGCGACGGATTGATCGATCATCGTGACTGTCGACCCTTCGTCTAGCAAGGCGAAAGTGTTGATCTTGCCCTTCGGTCCGGTCAGCGTCACTGGTATAATCTTGAGCAGGGCACGAGAGGTTCGCCCCGCCGCAGTCACAGTGGTCGAAACGGTCTCTGTCTCTGTCTCTTTCTTCTGCCGGTCAGTGTGGAGCAGTCGATGGTGACTCTCCTGGCATTCACCCACGCCGCAAACTCGTGCGGTGCAACTCCAATGTCGGTGTCGGCTCTTCAGGCACCGAAAGCACGTTCTTGTGGTCTTGGCTAAGTCCCATCTATCGTCCACGTCTGCAGCCAGAAATTTGGGGCAGACGAGCAGGTGGTGCTCGCCCTCACACGTAGGACATTGCGGCTTTTCGGTATAGTCCGTTCCGAAAAACTTATGTGGTCGTTGCTCCGGCCGGTCCTTCTGTCGAGCGCCGGTGCTGCTCATTTCCGAAAAGTCGGGCTCAATGTAGTTCCCGCACTTATCTGCTTCCACGTTCAGGAAACCAGCGATTTTCTGCAGCTCCGGTCGCTCGTCCTTGTACGCCGTTGCGTAATCATACCAACGGTACCGCAGCGTGGTTGTCAACTTTTCTAGCACGATGCGCACCAGATCCGGGTTGTGCAGGTGCTGCGGCTTGTTCAGCGCTCGGATTGTAGCCACGGCGCTAGAGACCTGTCCGGCGAATACGCAGAGCTCCTTCGCCGTGTCTCGCAGTCGTGGCAGCCGCTTCAGTTTTTCGACCTCGTTCAACACTAAAAACTGCGGTCGGCCGAATCTCCTTTCCAGCTCGGCGATGACGTCACTCGGGTCCGGCGTCGACAGCATCAGGCTCTGCGCTGCTTCCTTTGCCTTTCCTTCCAGGGCGTGCCGGATTCGTGCCACATTCTCGAGTCGCGAGAAGTGACACTCCGTTTCCTGGAAAGCTCTCTTGAATTGCAGCCAGTCCCCGGGCGCACCGCTGTAGTTCGGTAGCTGCTGGATGTACTTCGGTGCACACTTTCTCTGATTTTGAGCCAGAGCCGCGGCCAAGGTGTCGATAGTGATGACACCTTGACCCATTTGACTGTGGGCGGCTGGCTCTCTGTGTGTCGTACCCGCGTTCGGTCCTCGCAGTGACGGGTCGCGTCCAACTGGTGGGCTTGACGGTTCGGGATGTAGGGCAGGCAGGCGCGGCAGCGGCGGCTGCGGCGGCGGCGGCACATCCAGTCGTGACGGCTGACACAGGACTTCGCCGACAGGCGGCGCTGGCGTCGCTCGCAGAGTTCGCTGCGATGACGTCACGCTCCGTTCTCGCCTGTGCTTGTTCGGCGTCCGTGGGTGCGGGGTTTCGGCAACGGGTGGCGCTGGCGTCGCTCGCCGTGACGGCTGCGGTGACGGTGGGCTCCGCTCCCGCCGGTGCTCGCTCTGCGTGCGAAGCCAGCTCGTCACTCGTTCCTCCTTCCCAGGGACGTCGTCCTCTTCGTCGCTGTCTGTATCTTCTTCCATGCGGGCTAACTGAGTCTTAAGGAGTGCGATCTCAGCTAGCCGCAACTTTTCTTCGAGCGCCAGCTTTTTCTGCCTTTTCTTGGACGCCGACGATCGCACTGATCTCTCGATCGGCGGCGCCCTGGCAGCTGGCGCCATCTTGTGGACGGTAGAGGCATCGGTCGGAGCCTCCGTGGTTCCGTGCGTCCACGTGTGGGTCGTCTGCGTAGTCCGCGTTCCGGTGTCCGGCGACGTGTCTTGCTCCGACGCTGACGCGAGCGCGGGCGCGGCCCCGGGCGCAAGTACGGGCGCGGCCGCGGCGGCGGCGGGCACAGGTACAGGCGCGGGCGCGGCGGTGGGCGCGGCGGCGGCGGGCGCGGACGTGGACGCGAGCGCGGGCTCGGTCGCGCCGGAGACCGGGACGGCCTCTTGCAGTCGCGCCGACGTAGCTCGCTCGCTGTTCTTCTGTGACCGCGTCACGGGCATCTTGATCCGGCTCGAAGGACCAATGTGAAGGATCGTAACTCAGGAGGACGGTGCTTCCAGGTTGCCTCGACGATCCGCCGGGTCTCGACGCTGACGGCGGTCACACGGGAAGAGATGCGGGGCGCGCGAAATAGAAACAACTCTTTTCTTGCTCTACGGTACCGCAGGCGGTGCGCACCGGAGCGAGTCGCAGAGACGCCCACTCGAGACGGGCGAACGTAGTACCAGGGTCCTGAGCGGAGCGTACACTCACGCTAGAGCAACGGACGAACAGCCAGTCGGTCCGGACGAAAGTCCGGCCACCGAGACCCTCTGGCTGCGTCAACGACACCGGCAGCGAGCAAGCTCAACAGTCCGGCACGTCCGTGCTCTATCGGAAGGCTGGCGGAGTGTACACTCGCGCTCTCCCAAAACCGAACCGAAGCTCAAGGTAGTGGTGCCAACTCTAGGTGAACCCTGGTAGGAGCTCTAACCCGAACTGACTATCTGGGCCGAAACGTGCGGTTTATCATCGCGCCAGAGCGACCGCCGGCGACGCGCCTTCCGCCCCTTGCGCTGGGCCGCCGGCCAATAGGATCGCTCCGTACAGCGCCCCCGCGCGTCTCGGCCCGAGTACCGTTATGCGTGACTCATGATAACGGTACTCTGCGATGACTCATACCATCGCTTTCCGTCTCGAGTGAACATCTCAGCTATCGCTCCAGTGAAACACGGTCTGTGGTATATTTTATTAAGTAAGACTAAAACTACGTAAATACAAGCTAGTTACAAAGTAATTACAAATATCAATACAACTATCTTACAAGGCTAATAACATTAATAACTATCTATATTTAATATCCTATACTTATATTTTATTCTTTATAAATCTTATTACAAACTTAATTAAATTATATTTACAAAACTATCCTATCCTATCGTCGTCCTGAACATTAAGTTTATCTTTGGTAAGGCTTTCGATATTCAGGCCGTATTGGTGATCGCTGGGGAGTTTGTTGCTCTACATAATAGGTCGAGGAAAGGGTCTTTTTGCATATAGTATGTATAAACATGTAATAAAATTTCCGGTGTATAGATTTCAAACTAAACGACTTTATTAATTGTGTCTGGCTAGTTTTGATTACATTAAAAAGATAACATTTAAAAAATATATCCAATTAGTAAAATGTTGTTTCCCGCTATTTTTCGTTTGTTTTTATTTCCGTCAAAATGAGTGAATCTAATGAAGAAATTCGATATATTTTAAAATTTCATTACAAAAAAAGGAAAAAATGCAACGCATTCCGCGAAAATGACAAAAATTGTGACGTGTGGACCTAATGAATTTTTTTATTTTATTGGGAGAAATCACAGAGACAGGTCCATATAACAATTGCAAAAAAAAAACAAACAAAAATAAACACCAAACTTGCCTCCACTACGAATTCTTACTGAAACAAATTGGAATAATAACAAAATATACGCGTTAAACACAAAACATAAATAATAAGCCATATTATTTCCAAAGAAAAAAAAAGGAAGCTTACAAAAAACAAAAAAAGGACCAAATATATGACACAGATAACAAGATCGGCATATCAGTAGTTATGTCGTAACTGAAGAACTGGAAATTGACCACAAAACAGTTTTGACCCATTTAAAAAAGGTGGGTACACAGCTCGATATTTGGGTGCTACACGAGCTCACTGAAATAAACCTAATGAACCGTGTGCTAATTTGCGATTCTTTATTGAGACGTAATGAAACGATACGTTTCTTAAAATATTGATAACTGGTCATGAAAAGTGGATCACGTACGAAAATAACGGGGTTATTTACGTTATAAAAATAACGTAAATAACCACAGGTCGTGTTCCAAGGTCGGTCAGGTTTAACAGACTGTTGCAAATGCTGTGTGTATGGTGGAATTGGAAGGGCATTTTTCATTATGAGCTTTTACCGCCGTACGGAACCATCGATTCGGATCTCTACTGCCAACAACAGATGAGATTAAAGTAAGAAGTTGAGAGATAGCAGCCGGAATTGATCCATAGAAAGGGTGTGGTTTTTCATCACGATAACGCTAGACCACACAAATCTTTAGCGACTCAGCAAAAAATAAAACGGTTAAGCTGGGAGGTGTTGATGCATCCGCAAAATAGCTCCGACCTTGCACTTTCAGATTTGCACCTGTATCTGTAGCTTTTGCTTCTAGTGTGAGATCGAGATGCTACGGGCAAAGCATCGCCTAGGAGACCCACATACATTGCCCAGCTACTGGACATTTCCCAAATTGGCCGATCAATGTAAGTGGAGTGGATAAATGTTTATGGAGTTTTTTTTTTCTTTTATTCAATTTCTGGTGTGTCACCTACCTACAGATATTTCTATTGCCTTTCCTCATCACCCCAAGGGTTGACTGGAAGAAATCACTCTTAGTGATAAGTCCGCCTTTGTGCAGTATTGTTGTTTTGCTGTATGTTTTCTTTGTAATTGTATTTTTGTTTATGCACAATAAAGAATTTATTAATTCATTCATTCATAAATCCTTTAGATTTTTTGATAATTTTTGTTTCATACATGATAATATATGCCTTTTTGTATTTTTGTATGCAAATGTTTAGAGGCGTATATCACGCATGTAAATAATGGTTGAAAAAACCAATAAAATATCAGAAATGTTTTGATAATTTGACTGAGGAAACAGGCACGAGGCATTGTATGGAACTTGATCAGCTCATTATTCTCTTCAAGTGTGATGGTACAAACGGTATTACCCTAGACGCCACATATTGGACTTTGAACCACATACACGTTTTCCTCGAATATGTCAAGCCTACTGCAGCGCCAAGGGCGATGCGCTTAGTAGGCCTATTCCTGGAATTCCGTAATCAGGAATCAGGAATCCTGATTCCATAAAACCGCTATAAAAGCGGTTTTAAGAAGTCCGGAACCTTTTCGTCAAGAAAATTGCTCTGAAAACCGCTATAAAAGCGGTTATTGAGACTCAGGATTCCTGGAACACGCCTGCTGTACATATTTCAAACTTGCGTTCGTACGTTAATTATTAAAATAGTTAATTGAAAACGCAACATGTGAAAAAAACATTAAGTATCATGCCGAACTTGCACCATCTTTGGTTAGTACTATAGTTATGAATATTATAGATCGATCTTCTTTTCTTCTTCAGTCAATAAATAAGGATTGATAGTTACATCGTTACTCGTAGCCTAGTGGCGCGGGGACTGGCCTAGCGTACCAGATGCCTGGGTTAAATACCGACAAGCACCACCGTCTTTCTCTTTCCGAGTTGGATAAGTGCATTTCGTCACGAATGCGATCTGCTCCATGGTTGGGAATCCATCTTAAAACTGTAGGTCCCCTTTCCCTACTAGGTGGTAGGGTTTAAGCCCGCCCGGGTTGGTACCATCGCATTGGATGAAAGATGGTCGAAGCGGCAATGAAAAATTCTCCGTGTTTTCCATCCAGTTCAATGTAGCCGTGCTCATAAAGGGAAGGTCCTGGCATGGCACCAAATTCCTTCGGGAATGTGGTGTATTGGGCTAATTTCATAACGTTAGTTGTGTGGTATTAGCCATCCATGTCAGGTCGCATAAAAAAAATCACTAACCAAAGATCGTGCGTTCCACCCTCATTGATGATTATAATTAAAATCACCTCTGAAAATTACGACTTTAAATGGTAACAAAATGGAATCGCGCGATATATATGACTCATCTATGCAAACAATTATATATCGGGTAGTCAAACTTATCGCCCAAATATACTGTGGGCTTACGAATTATTATATTATGCATATGATGTGCAATAAACTTTCAAGGTTTGTTTATAAATACATAACAGCCCACTTTCTTTTATTTACGAGCTTAAGTTACGATCCGAGGTTAATAACATAATATCAAATAGATTAGAAATATTACTTCCTTGAAAGATATATCTGCCAGGGTATGTATTTCTTTTGGATTAGTATTTAAAAGCGCCATCGCACTCAGAACCATATTACATATACGAGGAAAGATGAAAAGATGAATGCCGGAAATTGACATACGATTTTTTAAGCCATGGTTGTACTTCGGTAAATATACGGACGCGTTTTTTTATGTAACTGGACATTGGTGGGTAATACCACAACAACCGTCATATTACTCCACCGCAATGCATTACCGAAGGTATTGGGTGACCTTCCCTTTATGAACAAATTTTCATTGCCGTTTCGAACATAGTTTTACATTGATTTCGAACCATGGAAAAGCTTGCTTTCGTGGCGATATGTAAGTGCATGCAGCCCAGAGGGAGAAAACAAGCGGTGCAGAGATCTAACTTGAGAATTCTGGCATGGACATCAAGTCCCGCGCTCCCAAGTTACAAGCCGACTAATCCGTCGGCAGGAAGCATGTGCGTTGATGTCTTTCGTTCGCGCGCGGAGATCAATCGATGTGAAATAATAAGTCGTAATTTTCATAAAGCAGTTGGCGTTCGTGACTAAATGCAAAGAGAGAGAAATAAAGTGGTGCATAAACGGGGCGGGAAATTAAACCAACTACCTCTGGCATTTAAGGCAATTCGCTACGCCCCTGCGCTATGAGCCGCTCGTGTATTTCACCGTATGCAACAAAAACTGCTGTCCACCCCATAAACCTTTTTTTTTCAAATGGGTTAAGGTATTACTGATATATTGGTCAAATTAAGGTTTGAACAAAAACAACAAATTCCCCAAAAAAATTAAACTAACAACTTACTATAATAAACTTACAACTAATACTATCCTAAACTAAATAGAAAATTTCCTCCATGCCCGCCGAGCTGCCCATAGTACCTAAAATGCTCTGTGCGTTTCCCCTTTGAATTGCCATGCTAATTCGCCGTATGAAAAATGTCTTAGCGCGATGGTCACCGGATTTCTCAATAAGCAGTTTTCCAGTGCAGTCTGAAAAACTTTTCGCATCCGATGACCATGCGCCAAGCGTTTCCACAGCGAATTCCCATAAATCTTATATTTGATTTATTCGACTCTGACCTTTTTTTTGGTTTATAATGAAGTGAGAAGTTGGATATTTTAGCCTTTCTAGAATCATCCCCCATAATGTAGGCACGTCAAATGCGTTAATACATGTTTGTTTTGTTCTGCCGTCCGCGGTACAGCCGGCGCCGCTGCTGCCGGTGCTGTGTGCTCAAGATCTAGTGAAAGGTGACGGCCTGTAGGGTGACCATCATTCAATGCGTCCCTTTTAAGAATACTTCAGTCAGACAAAGGCACTCTGTTGTACACTCTGTTCGTTTATCTCATGTCACGGACTAGTCACAGGTAAATAGGTAAATACACTTTTTTGCTAACATATTATGCATACATAAATATCAAATTCATTTTAAAATAGGGTCGTATTTACAGAGTGAATGTATTAAGTGTGCCTTCATGACCAAATCCGAAACTATACGTTTTTTATTTCAGAAAGCATTGCATCAATGTCTTATATTCTAATACAGATGGAATATAATACTCTAAACATAAGTATGTAATATTGATCTAAGATCAATTAATTATTACAATTACGAGTATTATAAAATTAAAACAGCTTTGGCTATTTGTACACAACAGTTTTTTAATCTTGCCTTCTTTATCGTTCATGTATGTGGTGTATGTTCATGCATAATGGAAATAGTATAGAAAAAAGAGAGAGTATTTATTTATTTAGTTACTACACTGCACTGTGTAAGAAATAGAGAGAAAAACACTCAAAAGAGTCAAGGGGCCGATTTCGAGAAAAAATAAATATACAAAAACAGTGATTATTGATTACAAATGAAACTATAAAATATATGAAACAAATTGCCATTAATAAAATTACTTCACACAGTTTGACAGGTGGAAACAGCGACCATAAAAGGACAGTAGTGGCGACCAAAATGTATCCGTGGATCCGTAACCAATCTATTTTTATTTTATTTTATTCAGGATAACAAACAGTCTTAAAACTAACTAATAACAAAAAAAAAATATAGCTTAAACCAGCAAAGTTTCCATTAGCATATAATACTAAATACATAGGCAAAGAAGGAGAAAAATTAGAATGCTTGAATAGCATATATTTAACAAATAAAGAAAAGAAGCAGTTTCTCTACAAAATAATTTACAAACTTCAAAAGTTAAAATACTTACAAAATATTATGCAATATTGAACAAAAGGAAAAACTAAATAATGTTACATAAACGTTGTTAAGAAATAATCGAAAAGAACATATGCAACACTACGAAAATTTGATCTTTTTGATAGATTCAAAAAACAAATAAAAAACCTTGAAATTTTGCGTCATGCGTAGCACAACTACGCTGTATGATAGTTTTCTTCATGTAATTTCACTTTTTAGTAAACATACTCACAATGGTGATAGCGCCCTTTATAATAATAATAATAATAATAATAATAATTTATTTCAGGTGCATTGTCCCATAACATTGTAAATAATATTAAAACTAAGTTACACATTAATAAAATCCTTATAATAAATTCGTCCCAAAATGTTTGCTACTATTCTATTCTCACTGATGGCTGAACGGCGAAGGAATGCCGCCTTCTGTTTGCGCAGTACACCAAAGAAATCATTCAAACCGTTCTCCGCGAACATGCCAGACGCACTACACCGCCACGGCAGTCCCATCATGCAGCGCAATGCATTGTTGTACTGCACACGCAGCGAGTTAAACGCTCGCTGCGTGTAGCTGCACCACAGGTGACCGGTGTAAAGCGCCTGACAGTATGCCTTGAACAGAGTAAGCCTGACCTCTCCAGAGCACTGCGCAAACCTGCGAGCCAACATGTTACTTCTCATGGCGATAGCCCTCCGCTGCCGCTCCATGTCCTCGTCGTCTTTCAGCCTATCGGTAATCACGTGCCCGAGATATTTAAACTTTGTAGAAACTCTCAATTGAGAGTTTCGTAAAGTTATAGGTGACACGTGATCCGGTCCGGCACCATATTTGAAGACGACCACTTCGGTTTTACTGACGTTGTAGCTCAAATCGTGCACAGCGGCGTATCGCTCACAGATACCTATCAGTTTCCGTAAACCCTTCACTGAGGGGCTCAACAGCACCATATCGTCCGCATAACTCAGGTTATTCATGCATACGCTACCTAAGTAGCAGCCGACGCCGGCGCCGCTGAGCTCCTCTATGAGTCCGTTAACGTAAAGGTTGAATAGGTCCGGGGAAGTCAGGCCCCCCTGCCTCACCCCGCAGCTCAGTCGGTACTCGTCGGACAGCTTGTTTCCCCATCGTACAGCGTTAGTTTGGTTTCCGTACCAGTATCTGAACACATTCACAATGTCAACCGGGACCTCAGCCGCGTTCATTTTATTCCATAGTATGTCGTAATTGATTGTATCGAATGCCCGGCTGAGGTCCAGGAAACATCCGTATACTGTTGTCTTTTTATTTAAATAATATTTTACAGTACTTTTTAAAGACAATATCGCCATATCCGTTGAGAGACCGGGACGGAAACCAAACTGCGCGTCGTGTAATTTCAAATATTTGCCGAGTTTCGGGTGGAGCAGTCGTTCGAATACTTTCGATATCACTGACGCGAGTGAGATCGGGCGATAGTTTGACAGAGCGGAGGCGTCCCCGGTTCTATTCTTTACGACGGGAACGATAACAGTTTTCATGAGGCCATCTGGCAGGTCTGGCAAGCCATACACGCGTTATAAAGTACAGATAACCTTTCCGTCAAAACTGGTCCGGCGTGCAGCAAGTGCTCCAGACTGAGCGAGTCATGGCCCGGAGACTTGCCCCGCGTCATGGCTCTCACAGCCTCGGCAACCTGGTCCGCCGAGAAGCGGAGACAGCTCCGCCGCGCCGCGCCGCGTTTGCTTACTATTTCGATAACTACTTCCTGATGTTCTCGAATTCCAACGAAACGTACAAACACGTAAGCTTACGAACGATATTTAGTGCAACGAAAATTCTTGCTATGTGTTCGTGTTAGAAAACTAACTTACATCAGTGAATATGGCTACGTAAACAAGAAAAATGTAGATAGTATAATATTTATTAAAACCATTCCAATATGAATAACAAAAGACCAACGAACCAATTCATCGTTTTTTAAAAGAACTTCCAAATTACGCAGCAAATGATTTCAAATTTAATTTAAAAATTAAATTGTATGCATAAATATTACTTATGTCGCATCTAATACAGAGCCTGTATTATATGCGACCGATGTACAGGCGACAGATGTACGTGCAAGTATAGTTTATGCAATTCCCTTGGTGAAGAAGCAATCAATTTAATCATTATATTAACTGGATAGCTAAAATCCCCGTTGAGGTGCTTTTTTTTTAATTTACTACTCCCGAAATAAAAACCGGAGTGAAGATTGACCCTACTTTTTAGTTAATTTTGGTGTCACTTGTGTCCTAACTATTTAAAGCTCTTGGCCACCCTACGCCATACATCCGACCGCGGCTTGACACCACACAGAGTTATTAATTCGGAAGAGGCGGTGTTCGCTGGAGCGGAAACGGGTCATTGTGGCGGGTAAAAAACGAGCACGATGCGAAATATTACATCAATGTGATCGCGTGGACCGGACCGCCACCGCAGGTCTCGATGACGTAAAGAGAAGTGCTGCGTCGAGGCGTCGAAAGTAGCTCGCGTCCAATCTCCTCTAACTCCGAGAGAATGCGACGCTATATAAAGTGATTGTTACGCTTGCAAGGCACCAGTTTCGCAACTGTTCCGTTGACATTAGCAGGAGAGACGGAATGGCGCTATTGGTTAGTATAAATGGTATCGTGCACGCCGGGGAATTTGACCTTTTTGAACCCGATTGAAAAATTGCAAAGGATTGTGTCCTTATCTGATCGGCGTGGGCGTTTTACTAACGAAGCCCTTCACTGCTTAGCTTATGTGTCTTTATTTCTATTCATAACTATGCAACAAGTGACGTATCGAACTGATCAACTAAAAATACTGATATATTTCGTTTGCCTTGCAGGTCCTAACGATAGCCGCTGCCTGCTTATGTCATGGCGCAGCGTCGTACGAAACCGAGGAGTACTCGGGTCACTCAGACCACGAGGGACAAAACCACAAGTTCAACCCTATGCTCGAGATCATAAAGGGCCCCCACGAAGGGATCCAGGTCAAGGGTTACGAGCCGAAGCTCGAGTTCCTCGGACAGCATGTAGAAATCCCTGAACCTCCGATCAAAGTCATCAGGGTCACCAAGACCGTTGCGATCAGGGTCCCTGTGCCGTACCCGGTGAAAATCAAGGAGAGGGTCCCCTACCCGGTGCACATCTCCAAGCCTTACCCCGTCCCCGTGCCGCAAATCGTCAAGGTGCCGCACCCGGTGCCCGTGCAGCAGCACAACGGCCCCGAGCCGAGCATCCTCGCGCTGTACAAGAAGCAGCAAGCGGCGCCAGTCTGGCCTTCCAAGGAGGAGCAGAGCGACTACTCGGAGGGCTCTGACTACGGCGACGGGGGCAACGACGCTTCCGATAAGGTGTCGCACGAGCACGGCGACAGCGGAGGCTCCTCCGGCCAGCAGGACGAGGGACAGCACGGTGGCTTCTCCGGGTCGTATGGACAGCAGGACGGCGGACAGCACGGGGGCTTCTCGGGGTACGGCCAGCAGGCCTCGCAGAACGACGGAGAGCACGGGGGCTTTAACTTTGGAGGTGCCCAGTCCGCTCAGCACGGCTCCTTCGGGGGTTCCTCATACGGAGTTCCGCAGCTGCAGAGCTTCGGTCACGGCGGAGCTTCCTTCGGCGGGTTCCACGCGGCCGCCGCTCCGAGCTACGAGTCCAACGACGTGCATTACCACGGCGACGGCGGTGACTCTTACTCGGCTCCCCAGGCGTCGGAGAAATCGTTCGAGCCGGAGTCCAAAAGCTACGACACCGCGATCCAGGAGTACCTCCAGAAGTTGAACCTGCAGGGGGCGTCGCACGGAGCCCCCGCGGACTCGTACCAGGGCTCCTCGGGGCCGGGCGCCGCGCTCGGCGGCGACGACTACCATCACGTGCACCAGGTCGAGAGCGCCAAGGTCGACAGAGTCAGCTATGGCCATTGATCCGAGAGGATCCTTAAAGTAAGCTGAAGACTGTGATTGGGGAAAATTCGGGCCTAATTGTGCTAAATACTCGTTTACGCACTCCTGAGGGCATATCCGGCTGGGGTGCGCAAATGAATACCTGTATTAAAATCAGTGTTGTTGAATAATTTATTATTTTGTAAGAAGCTAACTCGGCTAATGAAGAAGAAATGTATTTACATTGACTTGTTGTTGATTGATTGCCTGTACAGATGTTGTGATTGTTTGTTTTGTTGTTGTTATCTAATTTTAATAAAAGACGAATTTTTACTTTTACAATGTTCTCGTTTTAAATCAGCAAGTGCATGAATATGTATAAGGAACGCTATATTCCTTTTAAAATAGTATAGGAACCAGCAAACGTGTCCGCAAGTAGACATATTCCACTCGGAAATAATGAAACACATTTACGTCCGTAACATTAGAATAATTTAATTAAAGTAAATATCTATACCTAAACTTAGAAATATAAATAAATTACAAGATCCTATGTACACACATACCAATCTACAGTTTTTTGTTTCCACATAATTTACAACGATGTATGCATTTCAGTGCTTCTTTCATCATAAATATCGAGATACATACCTAACGAATCACCATATTTCGAGTAGATACAATTCTCCTGGATGATCGACTACTAATCACAAAATATAATAGGTAGATGTATGTATGTTGTTATGTGTATGTATGTTATGCATCGCGATTCAACTTATTCAAAAAAGCATTCATATTCGCCGAACTTGCGTAGCATACAAGTTTTTTTTATAATTTATTATTTCTTTCATATTTTCATTGACTTGTACTTCAGTATAGAAGATTCGAGCCGACTTGTTGAAATGTTGTTTTAATTGAAAAACATTTGAGCGTTATTTGAACTTCTTCACACTCATGTCATTGGTACAGAAGTCGATGTTGAGATACTAATAAAAGCAGTGAAATAAATGTAAAATGCATACATAAAATCATAAAGTAGTGTAGGTATACATCGATTTCATATCACACGTGCTGCGTGGTCCCACATAAGAGGCCTATCTGTGCCACCTACAGCTGGTTGACGAGGGTCAGCACATCGAACTGCGCGAAGCCGATGGAGCCAGAGCCGATGGCGAGCCGTCCGTCGGGCAGGCGGGCGTAGCCGACGCCGCCCGAGCCCATCGCCACCGGGCCGTGCAGCCGCGCCACCAGCGGCGACGAGCCCACCGCGAGCGTCTCCGCCGCGCCGCCGCCGCTGAGCCGCGGCCGCACCGCCAGCTGCAGCGGCGGAGGCGCGCGCCACCACGGCCGCGGCGTCGACGTCGGCGGCGGCGGCGCCGGGCCGAACGCGAGCGGGCCCGGGCCGGCGGGCGGCGGCGGCAGCGGCAGCGGCGGCGGCGGCCCGGCGAGGAACGCGTCGACGTTGAGCTGCCGGACGACGAGAATCGGGACGGGGGCGCGGAGTCTCGGGTCGGGGTCCTGCATTGTATTGTATTGTTTATTCATCATCCATAGACAGTACACTGCACTCGGATCTGTCATATTTTAACTTTGGCCAGTTCAGCAAAACAAAACACAGCGAAGAAGAACTGGAAAGAAACTCCGCTGTGTCCACTTAGTCTAAAATACAAAAGTGTTTGTAATTTTTTTTAACAAAAACATAGGTAAAACACTAAATTAACATGAATTCACAAAATTTACAATCCATGCCGTATGCAACAGTTCATGACAAATATAATTTTATTTGCAAAAACTATCCCCAGTCCCAGTCCCCACAAACAGCACCCGTTCACGAGCATCACGCCGGGCACAGCCATTACCTCTCTCGACCATATTTTAGGGAAGAGATAACCCGAGCCAAGCGTCACCATAAGCAAGGACCTTAAAGCGATGCACTGCTCCAGTGGCAACAAAACACTTGCACATTAGGTTTTAATACTATAAGTTTTGTCATAAACTACTAGAGTCAGCTGATCACATAGTTACATTCCCTTTTAAAATGCTACTGCAACCTAAAATTAAAATGCACCTGCGGGTCGAAGGTGAGGAGGCCGGCGGCGATGCGCGCGCGGCCGGCGCCGCCGCGCACGCGGTAGAAGGTGCGCCGGCGCAGCGCGAGCGGCGGCGCGGCGTCCCAGGCGGGCGGCGGCGCGGCGTCCCAGGCGGGCGGCGGCGCGGCGTCCCAGGCGGGCGGCGGCGCGGCGTCCCAGGCGGCGGCGGGCCCCCAGGCGGGCGGGGCGGGCTCGGCTCCCAGCTCGTAGACGTCGCGCACGTCGCGGGCGCCGCGCACCGCGCACGCCAGCATCGCCACCACCGCCAGCCACTCCTCCTGGAAAGCGCACTGTGCTATAGTTACTTGCGCAGAGATACCATCCATTAGTATTATAGAGTCAGTCCATGCAAAACCTGATAACCTGTTGTTTTTACACTATGCCAGCAATATATCTTTTCGGTGATTGATTAAGTTGTTAACAGACTATTATTCGGCTCCGATAAAATCTGCCTAGATTTACTTGTTAGATTATTCTGTCCGCGAGTTAAGGCCGATTTTGATAATTTAATAAATATATCGTCATGGACTTTTTTGTATTATTATTTGAAGTTTTATAGAAATCTCGTGAAAAATTGGGGGGAAAACTTTTTAAATATATGAAAAAGCCGATCAAGTGCAAGTTGGACTCGCACACGAAGGGTTCAGTACCATTATACAAGATTTAACAAAAAAAAAACAAATGTTTTGTTTGGAGCACTCCCTTACTCGGTATAGCGGCAAAATAAATTCACACTCTGTCAAAATTCCAGCTGCCTACCTATTACGGTATATAAGAAACAGCCCTGTGACAGGCGGACGGATGGACGGACGGACGGACAGCGGAGGCTTAGTAATAGGGTTCCGTTGGCACCCTTTGGGTACGGAACCCTAAAAATGAATAACTTTTTACAATTACATATTTTTTATATTTCCATTCATAAAATTGCACATATGCAGCAAATGCACATTTACATTTTATTAATAAACTATAATAACATTAGTATCATATTAAGTATTAATGTTACAATAATAATATGGTATTAGCCATTCACGTCAGGTTGCATAAAATGTATCTTTGTTTTATAAGTAAATTATCAATATTATTAGTTTTCCATTTATTTTATAAAATAGTTTTAATTGAATTATCATTTATTTCATTTCTAAATCAATGGAATTTTATTCAAGAAAATGTGTTCACAACTTTATTATGCTGAGTGTACAATCTCTGGTTGGTAATAATTTAAAAAAATAAATATATCTGTCCTTATTTTTCGTCTGAAGAAGTACGAAAGAGACCTGTAATGACCATTAATATATTAGTAAACAGAGATTGTGCACTCCAGCCTAAAACTATTCATTATTGAGATTTGAGATATTTTAGAGACATTTACAATATTTTAGGAATGTGATAATTAATGTAATAATTGAGTGCTCCGTAGCCAAGGGGATAACTCTAGTAGTGCCTTGAGTTCGGAAACCATATGGTGTGCATCTCTCTATTTCCTAACTGAAATTCGAACGTGCTTTATCATTGAGAGAGCGGATCCCGTCGTGGTCCGGAACCTATGTAAAACTTTACTTTCAAAAAGGGGTTGGTACCATCGCATTGAATGAAAGTTCTTCGGAACAGCTTTACAAAATTATGCGTGTTTTTCATCCACTCAAATGGAGCCAAAATCAAAGAAAGCGAAGGTCCAAACTTGGATTCTACATAGGTCATTGACAACATAGGTATACTCATCATATGTGTTTTTGATGGCGGGGTGAATGCAAGCGACTGCACAGAACTTAAGCTGTTCGCGTTTTGAGGGGTGTCGCCCAAGAAGCAACCTGCCAATAATACTTAGCGTAGTTATTTCTTTCCGACGCTACTAATTGAATCAAAATATTGAAATTTATCAGAAGGGGTTAAACATAATTTTGAATCTCCTTAATCAGAGATATTCATCTCTGTTTTGAGTTACTTTCACCGTTTTAGAATTTATTGATCAAACATGTATATCCGTTTAATTGAATAAATTGACCCGGCGTCTAAATACGTACGAACCAGGATTAGACGGTGACCTAGATTTGTTTCAAACGCGTTGCCCTTGGTAACATTGTTATCTAACTGTCATAATATTACTTGCGTTGTATCCGAAAGCATACACGTATCTCAGTCTGATGGAAATTAGTAACAATATAGTTTAGCTAGTTAAAGATGCCTCTTTGATGAGATTCAAATATGAGGTCTTATTCCGTCTACGTTCCGCCCGCCCAAGCCGCGCGCGCCTCGCCGCTCAGGGTGTGAATTCTCGGAATTCCGCGCTCAGGAATCAGGATATTTTACCCCTGATTTCACCAACTCCAGTTACCGGAAATCCGAAAAGTAACTTTCGGTTACATTGAATATTTACATGGTGTAACCGAAAGGTAACTTAAGGATTTCTGTAGCTGGAGGCGGTGGAAACGGGCTGTAGTCGATAAAACCGCTTTTATAGCGGTGGTTTACTCTATAAAAGAGGTTTTCTCGCCTGAAATATTCCTGATTCCTTACAATTACGTTGGTTTCAATATTTATTTATGCCTTAAAGTAATGAAAAAATATCGAAATGAGTAAATACAGGTTATCTTCATATTGTATTTATGATTGTATTCAGAAAAGCCTACACAGTTTTGAAATTTCCTAAAAACGTAGCTTATGAAAAAGTGAAAATCTTTAAATTTGTATCTCGAGAATTAATTAAAAATAATTTGTTCTTAGTCATTAATCAAAATTGTTTGAACATCTTTTCGTGAAATAAAAATTGTGTGAGTCCCGAGATTAACTTATAAAAAATTACCTACACTTGGAAGTTAATATTCGTCGGACGGAGTACATACATATTTACATATGCTTGAATAATGAAACAATAAATATATTATTTGACCTAGCTTAAATAGTAAAATATTTGAGAGAGAATAAAACACGTTTAGCACATAATATTATTATAAAATTCCACAAAAACATTTGTTTTATTTTTAAAAAATTGTAAATTTTTCAATATTTAAGTCTGAAATTTAATTCAAAGAAGCAAAACACAAACTTGGATCCTTAAATAAATTATCTGCATATTAAACCAATTGCGATTAGCAGAGAATTCGTGCGCGCAGCCGTTTTGCTACCGAAAATGGTAGACGAAACACAAATGCTCTTTATACATAAATGAAGGAACTTGTAGTACACAATTTCGTGCGACGAAAAAAACCCGAAACGGAATTCACTTCACTGAACTGCATATATAAGGATTTTCCGTAATAATTTCTAACTTTCAACACTCACAACCGAGGAATTATTCCCGACACAGGAGAGGTC
The DNA here is from genome assembly GCA_946894095.1 of Incurvaria masculella. Lineage (NCBI taxonomy): Eukaryota > Metazoa > Arthropoda > Insecta > Lepidoptera > Incurvariidae > Incurvaria > Incurvaria masculella. The sequence goes on along the minus strand of OX335645.2, from coordinate 23,832,146 downwards.
ACGCACTGCACTTAATCATCCGAAAAAATTAGCTTTCAGGAGCTTTCGGTACCTACCGGCGTTCTCATGTTTAGTGGTAGGCGAAATCAGGGCGAGAACTGAAGCCGAAAATTGGTTAATGTGACTTATATAGCGTGCAGTGGAGGCAGCGCCGGCACAGCTTGCCGGGCGGAGGCTGCGCGGGTGCTGGCTCTCCACCACAGTATGCTAAAGAGAGCAGTAGGTGAACTGCTTTATTCAGTTTACCCGTAAATATTTTTTATCATACGTATTTTTATCCACTTATCTACGTTTAGGCTAATCCATCTGCCATGGTGAGATTAAACAAAATAAAAAATAAATTGACTTATAGATTACCACAATTTAGTAAGAGGATGATGTCTTGCTTACTGACAATTTTTGCCGAATATTTTTTGTGATCTTTTGAGACCAGATTAGAAATGCCTTTAGCTTTATCTTTATATCCAGTCAGGCACGATTCAAAACCAATATATTACCACTTATAATACAATCCCAAAAAATATCGAGATTAATAATTTAAAGTATAGTATGAAATATCTTTTTTTGATTTCTTAAATTCATGTAAAGAAACAAATAGACAAGATATAAAACCAAAATAAAATACTAGGCTATACATAAATTTGTTTGCAAGAAACCATTTGTGAGAACCATTGCATGGAAAAATTTAAATAAATAAATAGCGTTAGTGGGGTAGTGGTAAAAGGACGCACTTCTCGCTCGAAATGCGCAGGTTGCAAACCCGTGGCTGCATCACTGTCTTTTTCTTTGAGCGTCTAATAAGTGTATTAAATATGTAACAGGATTGCTTTACGGTGATAAAAACATCTCGAAGAAACCTACAACTTCGGTGGTATTAGGCAAGAAAGCTAGATAATAACCAATCATTATGTGTACCTAAAAACATGATTAAATAAAGTCGGTTAAAAACAGAAATAAATAAGAAAAAAAAAGTACGAGAACTCATTTCGGTCGTAATACACAGATAATTTTATGTATTTAATGGATACGACATTACCGTTATCTCATCCTGCTTCCGACGAATGTCACGACCAATACTTTTTCAGATTATTTTCAAAATCTGATTACAATGCTTAAAATGTAGATGTCGCTGAAACTCAAATTAATGAGATAACGGTAATGTCGTATCCATTAAATACATAAAATTATCAAGTAAAATCCGGGCTGACTCTTAGTGTCCGATACCAAAAACGTCTTTGGTGACGACAGCAATAAGATTGATAGCTCAATCATTGCAGTCAAAATGCCTTAGCGTAGGATCAATACGCAAAAAACATTATCAGCGCCATCTAGCAGAAGATAGGGGAAGCATTGTGTCGATTCGAATATAATCGAGAAATTCGTTGGCTGATGTAATTGTCGGGATAGCTCAGTTGGTTTAGAGCAGTGGACATGTAATCCAAAGGTCGCAGGTTCATGTCCTGCTTCCGACGAATGTCACGACCAATACTTTTTCAGATTATTTTCAAAATCTGATTACAATGCTTAAAATGTAGATGTCGCTGAAACTCAAATTAGTAATACACAGGTTGTGCAGGAACAGAAGCCGAATGATTACGGTGATTATGTACACAAAACTTCACATATTTTGTTCTAAGAATTTTGATAGACAAAAAAATATCGGACGACCAATATTTTTTTATTGATACCGATCCCAATAATGCGCGGGCAACGAAATATTTTGGTCTTTAAAACAAACGATGTTTACTTAGTTTCTTATATGCAGCGCCAACATATGGGGTATGCCAGGCTCTCATTCCAAAAACACCCATGGGCTTTAGATTTTTTCCAGGGACTGCGAAAAAATCAAGCTGCTGCTTCACATTTAATTTGAAGGGACGCCATGTTATACTTTCGTCAGCCTCAGTGGCCCAGTGGCGCGACACTTCGGCGATCGCTCTCCGAAGTTAAGCAACGCTGGGTCCGGTCTGGTCTTGGATGGGTGACCATTCGACCGTTGAGAGAGGCTGGCCGTGGTTCGGATTCCACGTTAAACTGTATGTCCCCTTCCTTACTTACTAGGTGGTAGGGTTTATCCCGCCCGGGTTGGTACCATCGCATTGGATGAACGATGGTCGAAGCGGCAATGAAAATTGTCCGTGTTTTCCATCCAGTTCAATGTAGCCGTGCAATATAAGGAAGGTCCTGGCATGGCACCTTGTTCCCCTGGGGTGTGTTGGGCTAATACCATGACAGAACTTGTGGTATTTGCCATCCATGTCCAGTCACATAAAAAAAAATAAAAAAAAACTTTGGGGGATATACCTCGGAGGAATTTATTTTTGGCTCTGACTACATGTTCCCGTACACTGTACTTTTGCGTGAGGGTCTGGTAGAATAATTGAAGTGTCAAGGACCGCTGACTCCGTCACCGTACTTAAGGCTTTGCTTTAGGTGCAGTGGTTCCAAGTCACCTACTGCTTTAATTATTGTACCATGACTCCGCTAGCTACCGCTGCGGCTAATGGCCTGTGTACTGGGCTCCGAAGGGAACTTCACACGGCTGTGCAGGCTCCTACGTTGCGCGAGCAGACGAATATTTATTTTATAGGCAGGCAACCTACTGTGATGTGTCTAAATCATGTTCAATGTTAATTATTAGTGCTTAGTTTTTTTTAACGCCAATATCGGTCTTCTAATATCAAATTTTTCACGATTTCTTCTATTTTGTACATAATTGGACACGTATGGGTAATCGTCATGTTATTAACCAAACAGCAGTCAGCCTCAATAGCCCAGTGGCGCGACATTTCGGCGATCGCTTTAAGAAGTTAAGCAAGGCTGGGTCCGGTCTGGTCTTGGATGGGTGACCATTCGACTGTTGAGAGAGGCTGGCCGTGGTTCGGATTCCACCTTAAACTGTAGGTCCCCTTTCTTACTTACTAGATGGTAGGGTTAATCCCGTCCGGGTTGGTATCATCGCATTGGATGAACGATGGTCGAAGCGGCAATAAAAACTGTCCGTGTTTTCCATCCAGTTCAATGTAGCCGTGCGACATAAGGAAGGTCTTGGCATGGCACCTAGTTCCCATGTGGTGTGTTGGGCTAATACCATGACAAAACTTGTGGTATTAGCCATCCATGTCCAGTCACATAAAAAAAAAAAAAAGTCACCTAGTTCCCATGTGGTGTGTTGGGCTATAACCATGACAGAAGGTGTGGTATAAGCCAACTATGTCCAGTTACATAAAAAAAACAGCATTCCCGAAGGAATTAGGTGCGTCTCTTTATGGGCATTTATTCAGTGCCGCTTTGACCATAATTATACCCAATGCGATGTTACCAACCCGGATGGGCTTAATTGGACCACCAAGCCGATGGAGGTTACAGTTTTACATGGATTCCGAAAAAAATAACCACTCGAATTCGTGAAGAAATGCTCTTACATAACTCGTAGAATAAAAGTTGCTCGTGAACGGGGCGTGGTCCGAACACATGACCTCTGGCATGAGAAGAAGTCCCCTGCGCTCATGAGTTATAAGCCTTTCAGGAGGTGCCGCTCTTAGGTGGGTTTCCAAATGGTCTTTTAAATTGATTCACATAGTAATACATCTTTTGCGAGCCTGTTCCAGTTCTCCACAACTCTGTTACATATGAGGTATTTGCGACAATTGGTCTTATGGTCTGCAGGGTCCGTTTCAAGCTTGTTCTCTTTGAACACAGAAATCTGAATTATATTTCTGTGTCTTTGAAGGCCTCTTTGTTATAGCGTCGGTAATTTGAGGATCAATAAGTCTGGCTTCATTAGAAACATTTTTGACTGATCTTTATCATTTGATTTGCTGATGAGATACATTAAAGAATTTCCCCTAATCACTAACTTCATGATTTAAGGTTCCCACTGCAAACGGCCAAGTCAAACAATAATTGAACGAAAGATTACATACAGTTTTATAAAATATCTATAAATATATTACTAAACTAAAATATATGTGAAATCAAATTTTAAGTTATTTGCTTTGTGAGCGATACAATAAATTACTGCTTCGATGAGGTTTATTTTTATTTTATATTTTAAAGCAAACATTTTCCTTTTCTGTATTAATTTTTTATTATATTTTCTAAGTATACCAATTTGAATTTTCTTTATAGTTTAGTAATAATTATTGCGCTCATTTTTAAGGTTTTGACTATTCATACTTCAGGTTCTGTACGAGTTTTTAATGATGATGATTCAGAATGTACGCAGAGAAAATATTTTTCCCTGTATGTCTATCAGATTCTTTTGTTAATTATTCTTTTTAATCGTGCGAGAAGGATATTGATTCATTGCTAAATTATGTTCCCGATAATTGATTATTTAGAAATATTTTAAAATATAAAAAAAAAACTTTCCCATATTTTTGTGTGTTTCGCAAAAAATAATCTCGGACAACAAATTCTTTCAACAAGGAAGTGCGCAGGCCCGACAAAGCGTCGTCAATGCGATTGTCGTGTCGTGTTGCAACGCTGTCGTGACACGACACCACCGATACGTTCCAATTTTAAATCTTAGAAAAATTATATTTACAACACGTTATTAGGATCCGTAGGCGAATGGAAAAAAAAAATCGCCCTGTCAGTCCGTCCGTCTGTTACAGCCATTTTACTCTATGGCACTATATAGGTGAAATTCGGGAAGAAAAAAAAACATTGCGGTACACGATGAATGTAAATAAGGAATAAAACAATATTTCAAAAGACGTTTGATAGGTTTAAAAAAATATATGGAAAATATATTTTTTGGTATATATGCGCTGGTTTGTCCACCGTTCTCAATTTTTCATTTAATTTGGACTTTATTTTGTAAATAATTAAGATGGTGGGGAACTTAAAACACTTACTATAGCCAAACCAAACAAATTACTTATACCGATCTGACCGTCAGATATTAGCCTAACACACCACTTGGGAACTAGGTGCTATGCCAGGACCTTCCTTATATTGCTCAGCTACATTGAACTGGATGGAAAGCACGGACAATTCATTGCCGCTTCGACCATCGTTCTTTCAATGCGATGGTAGCCACCCGAGCGGGATTAACCCTACCACCTAGTAAGTAAGGGGACCTACAGTTTTACGTGGAATACGAACCACGGCCAGCCCTAACGGTTGAACCTATCCAGAACCTAACCGCGCTTAGAGGTGCCTCATCAAGCTTATTTAAAAGAGAGTGCTGGAACTGTCATTTCCTTCGGCTTACATTAAAGATATTGCATGTGCCAAGAGATAACGCGGTTGACGTGATATAGTTACATAATTTTATAGATTGATGCAACAAATCGTTAATAATCGTGAACTAAACGTTAATAGACAACCAGCAATAGAATAAGAATACCTATTTAATAGGAAAATTGTTAAAGTTATGCGTTCGAGGTATTATGTCAACGTGTACATATGTGTGATATGAGATCTTGTTAGTTTGAACGGCGCAGGTTTCATTATTTACTGCTTTTGGTTACATCATCGGTAGGAAAATATAAAGGCGATTTATGAGTCACCGCGCCATTAGTATGTGCAATTTTGAAAGATTACGCGAAATATGCCACCGCTAGAGTTTTTTTTAAATAGGCTTTTGCCTTAGATGGCAGCGAACAAGTGCAGTATTTAGACGTACTCAATTTCACCTTGCGAGCCGAGTGCCATGCCGGATTCGAGGCGGGCGCTTATATCGGGAGATTTGCAGTTAGGATTAAATTTGACTCCTTGTGAAATTTGTAGGAATCTCTATGCCTACCCGGGGATTCTTAACATAGTGACCTATTAATTTTGGTTGGCCCTGTCGTTTTGAAGTGGAACGGGGATGGTGAAATCGCGTTGAACAACTCCTCGGAGTACTTTCCTGGAAGCAAAGTCCATGCGTAGATTTAGTGGTTCTATGGATACTAGTCCCACTGCAGGAAAACCTTTGGGAAACATCGTTTGTGGTCTTTTATATACAATAGTCCACTACAGGTAGCACTTTTTTAATTATTAACACATTTATGTATAGTTATGAACTGTTGCATACGTCATGAATCTTTGATTTTCGTAAATTATTTTTAATTAAGTGCTTTACGTGTTTTTTTGTTAAAAAAAAATAACAAACGCTTTTATAAATCTAGACTAAATGGACGTTGAAAAAAAATCTAGCAAAGTTTCTTGTCAGTTCGTCCTCGCTGTGAAAAAGAACTGGCATCTGTATAAATAAATAAGAAGTAATACTAAAGAAATCATATGTATGTATTTCATAAAATGAATATATGCAGGTTAAGATCGTGACAAGCTTGTATATCATATAAATACATTTTATAATGTTATAAGTTTGATTTAATTGAACGTTTATGTTGTTCTTTTTAGAGCATTATAATAAATGATTGTTTTGAAAAAGAGTTTTTAATTTACCCGAATTTCGGGTTGCGTAAATTACACGGTTTTGAGTAAATTTAACCATATTTTTTCTTTAGTGTACGCTAGAAGATATCCACAATATTAATTAAATAAAACGTACACGAAGGGTTCCGTAGCATCAAACAAGATTTAACACAAAAAAATCACGTTTTTTGTATGGGGACCCCCTTCAATTATTATTTTTTTTTAATGTTACCTATTTGCTGTTATAGCAGAAAAATAAATACACACTCTGTACAAAATTCAGCTTCCTATCTCTTACAGTTTATGAGATACAGCCCTGTGACAGACGGACGGACGGACGGACGGAGGGACGGACGGACGGAAGGACGGACGGACAGCGGAGGCTTAGTAAACCTTATATATTTTCAAAGTTCGTTTAAAAAAGTACTATCTCCAGAGTTACATCTGACCTACCTCAATATCGATCTAGTTGTTGCCTTCGGTTGGTGTGTATTTTTGATCTGCTTGCTCCTTGTATGCCTGATTTATGATTTATGATGTTTGTTAAACTTATGTTTCTTTTAGTTTTAAATTGTCGCATGTTTTAATCTTAAGTTAATGCTTACTTCACTTATTCACCTACCTAAATTATGTTGTTAAATCTAATGGGTGGCCAGGAAGAGATTGCCTCAAGGCAATATGGTGGCCCATTAGATGAAACGAACACTTGTTCAATTATGTTAAGTCTACTCTAAGAATGTATGTATAAGTTTCATCTAATAAACAGTTTATTATTATTATTATTATTAGTAATAGGGTTCCGTTGGCACCCTTTGGGTACGGAACCCTAAAAAGACCATATTCAGTACCCCGACCTTCGAGTTACTTCTGCCGATAGTCCACCGATGACGCTCTGAATATCGAGGTAATCCTAGATTCGTTGGCAATTACGCTACATCTTGCCTAATATTAGCGCGGATTCGTAACAATGAAATACAATTTGTGAAACTGTTTCAATCATTGCAATTGTAGCGAACATAGAACGATAATTGGGAGACGTCAGGCTCGCAAAATTGTGTAACCGAATATTAACGAAACTGGAGACATATCAGCACAAAGCATTGACAGGTTGAACAATAATTGATATGATACCTACATGATGATATCTAAATGAGATTTTGTGTCGCAACAAGGCCGAGACAATCACGGAAATGAAAAATATTAGCGTTCACGTAATTTGATATTATCTTCCACTAATGTCATAATGTCTTACTTATTAGCTAGAAGTGCACTAGGTAGAGTAAGTGTCCTGGAAAGTCAGATGGTCACAAAAATTGGGAACGCCACCATTAGACTAAGAATCAAAATTAAAGACTGTATAGTTCATATAGCAAAACTGAAATGGAAATGGGTAGGACACATAATGAGGCTCCAAGACGGAAGGTGGACTGTGATTACCGATGTGGAAAACGCGAGGTGAAAGTAGTACAAGGGGTTATTCCACATTCGTCACCGGCCCGATTTGTATGAAAAATTATCTTTTTTGCATTACTTTTCCACATTCGTCATCCTAATATTATTTTCCTTTTTTGTCACCGGGGTAAAAGTATACTTGGCCTTATAATATTAATACTATTATATTATTATTTTTAGTATTAATTATAATATAGTAAAATAAATAATATATATAAATTAATTATAATATTTATACTGTACAATTCATGTTTGTCAAATCACTATTTTAAAGCACAGATAACGTAGGTATTGAAATGATAATAGTTTAATTAAATTTACTATTGGTTAGCAATAACGCAAAATAAAAAAATCTTAGGTTGAACATTCCAAGTACAACACGTCGAACTATTGGGTGCAAATATATCGGGAAAAAGAGGGACGACGATATTGCATATAGAAATAAATGGAACGAAATGGAGTAGGTTTTACCATGGAGTGGGGATCCAGCAGCATTCAGGAAAGAAACAAAATAAAAAAAAAGTTAAACCGTTATTCGAATAATATTAAAAAGAAAAAAAAATGTAATGAGTAACATATTTATATAATAAATATTTATAATATGTTTTTATTATTATTAGATGAGACAAGGGCTTCCTACTAATTATGTGTGCTAAAATATTATCGAGCGAAATGTGGTTGATACGAGTCCACCATTGCCGGTACACCGATACAGAATATCGGTGCTTGGGAGCCGGAAATGGCCTCAGTTTTTTTATATTATTTCTTTGCCTACGAAGTTGCTGTACTGTAGTTCTGGCCATTTCAAATAAAAAAAGTAGTTCTCGAAACTTCGATCTGAAATCTGAATCCCGAGGTCGTCCGGAAAGTTTGGTCGACAATGGCGAATTAAAAGCGATTGTGGAGGTGTGAATTAGCAGCTGTTTTCGATGTTAGCATCAAAATAATATCGGTCAATTTGGGTCAAATTGGCAAGGTAAGGAAGTTGGTGCATGCAAGCAAGAACTAAACCAATATCATAACTAAATGACCCGTAAAAAGGGATGATCACTCTTTACTGCAAATGACTACTGTGAAGAACTGAACAGAGCACTAGCACATCTTCAACCAGATTTGGTCAATCGAACATCCCCGCTGCTTCTGCATGACAACACGCGCCTCATACTGTACGACAGACGACCTCCAAACTACAAGACCTGCAGGCCTATTCCTGGCACTCAGTAAACAGGAATCAGGAATCCTGAGTCTCGAAAACCGCTTTTATCGCGGTTTTCAAAGCGAGTTTTTCAACGGAGAACCTTGATTAATGAAATAAATATGCTCCGGAATATTTTCGTCAAGAAAATCGCTTTGAAAACTGCTATAAAGGTGGTTTTAGAGACTGCTCTGGTTGCTGCTGTGGTTTCTGATTGCTGATTACGGATTTCCAGGAATAGACCTGCTGGGTTAGGAAGCTCTCCGTCATCCGCTGTACTCAACAGACCTTGCGCCTGTAGAGTTCTACTTTTTTCAGAATTTTGACGATTTTTTGTTACGAAAACATTCCAACACCCCCCTGATCTCTTAGAAAAGGGCATCCATAAACTGCCACTGCGCTGCAAAGATTCATGGGTGACCAGGCACTTAAATTAATAGAAATAAAAAAGATAGAAAACAAATAGCGGCAATTTCATATATTTCACGCATGATTTCTTGTTAGGGATATGGAAGTTTTATTGATTCGACAAAAGAAATGCACTGACGATGGCGCCGCGCCGGGTCAGTCATACTGACGAATTCGCTCACTTCTGTTTCTACAACACGTATGAACCACCCAGGAGAGACATTCACGGACTCTGCCTGAGTAAAAACGGAAGCTAACGCGTTAGCGTAAAATTCGCAATTCACGAGTGACAGATGACCGCTGTATGGTCTGGGGCTACAGCCGCAAATGGGTCGCTACCCAAATACCTACTTCGAGAAGTGGACCGTATAGAATAATGACTTGACCAATTTAACCCTGACTTGAACGGACTATAGGCAGGGTAAGAGAGGACTCACCAGTGGCGTAGTGTGGTCTGCAGCCCTCCTGAATCCTCGGGTTCTGTCTCCACTAGGGTTCCGTAGACGATACGTGGGTTGGACCCACGGCAGGATACGATCGTTGCCGTGGGAGCTGTTGAAGATGTGCGAAGCCAGCAGAACGTCCGCCGGCATCGACATTTGCCACGAGTTCCTGGCGACCCACAGTTTTTCATTCGCTCGGCGCGAATGAAGGTAGTTCGGTAAAAAAGGCTGGCCCTCGGGAAATTAGTTACACAAGGGTTCCGTAGACGATACGTGGGTTGGACCCACGGCAGGATACGATCGTTGCCGTGGATCTTGGAGCTGTTGAAGATGTGCGAAGCCAGCAGAACGTCCGCCGACATCGACATTTGCCACTCGGTGACAAAAACTGTCTGAAAAACTGTGAGTCTCTGGCGACTCACAGTTTTTCATTCGCTCGGCGCGAATGAAGGTAGTTCGGTAAAAAAGGCTTGCCCTCCGGAAATTTGCACAAGGGTGTAACAGTTTAGTGACTGGAAGAAAGGACGGGACATTGTTCAAGTCAATACAACAACTCTAGCGTGTCTCTGGCGAGGCTTTTGCTAATTTGCGTTAGCGCGTCGCATCCGGATTGGTCAGTTTGTAGAATACCATTTGACAGCGGAAAATACGCTGCAGGTGTGAATGAAAACTTTTGCCGTAAACGCCAATTTAGGTGACAACTGAGACTTCAGGTACTGATTTAAATTATAACTTTAGAACAAGTGAAACCTTTAAAACATGTTGTCTTTCTTCTAATATAAAATGCAGAAAATTCTCACAGAAGAAGAAGATGGTAGTAGTACAGTGTTAATGGTGTAAAATAAGTATGTATACAGAATGTATAGACATGCAGAGTCAACTGACGGATCAGACCAAAATCGTTTTATACAAAATGTACTGAAATTAATTTTTTTACTAAAATATTTTTCCAAATCGCTGTGTAACTTTAAAATAATGATCTGAAGTTATGTTTTAAGTTTTACTTTGAAATATTGAGGAAAAGTTAAGAAATTGTATCGACAAAGAATTAGTGGGTTTTTGTCCGGCTCACCAAACAATCTATGAATGCAAAACTATAGAAATCATAAACATTTCACAAAAATACATTTCACATTCCACCGGCGCGACTCCAATGTATTGATAACTATTTCAGAAGTTGTCTTATCGGGCAGATGTGTTCCATCTCCCTCTAACGTCTCACTCCCACGCTTTGTTCATCCTGTAAGCACAGCGCGCTATGCTAATTCTATGGTATAAACTATACTGTAGATATATACCCTAGTATGAAGATACTAACTCTAGCTATTGAAAACACATTTCCCATTTATTCGAAAATAGCTCAATCAGTAGCGTAGGATAGGTCCTGGTACCCGGTGCGGATCACAAATTCGCTGCCCTCTTATTTTTGTGATTGATCAAACTGTTTTATTGTCAGTCAGTCAGTGATCAGTCAGTCAGCGTGTTTGCGTCCACTGCTGGACATACGCCTCTCCAATCCTTCTCCAGTCCTCCCGGCCCTCAGCGGTACGAAACCACTGCTTTCTGCCGACGCACTTGATGTCGTCTTCCCACCTGGCGGGTGGTCTTCCCAGACTCCGTTTGCCTGTCCACGGCCGCCAGTTTAGGACACGGTTACTCCAACGGTCGTCGTCTCTTCGGCTGACGTGACCAGCCCACTGCCATTTTAGCTTAGCCACCCGGTGTCCAATATCGACTACTTTGGTACGTCGGCGGATTGCCTCGTTACGCACCATATCCCGTAGCGATATTCCCAGCATGGCTCGCTCCATTGCTCGCTGGGCAACTTTCAGCCTTTGGACAACGGCGACCGTCAGAGTCCACGTTTCACACCCGTACGTCATAACCGGGAGGACGCACTGGTCATATATTCGGGTCTTTAAATTTTACGGAAGGTCAGACCTCAGAGCGAACTTAAGCTTTCCGAAGGCAGCCCAACCCAGTTGAATCCGTCTCTCAACCTCCCTAGACAGTCCTTGTCTACCAAGCAGCCGGATTTGACCGAGATATACGTACTCTTCAACCTGTTCGATCACTTCTCCGTCGATAACGATTTGTCTTCCCGTCATACCCTCGGTCGCCATGACCTTGGTTTTTTCCCGGTTCATCTTCAGACCTACCTTTATCGATGCTTCATTCTTTTGTCATTGTCATTGTCATTCTTATTAATTTTTTTTTAGTTTTTACTAACCACCTTTTGTTGTATTATTCTAAATCGACTTTTTTTACTTTTTCTTATTTTCACTTGTTACATTATGATTTTTTTGTAATATGTTTTAAATTTGCACTCAGTGTTAGACACTGTTCTAAAATGCTGTGTTTGCCTGTAATTGGTTTACACACCAGGAATGTAATCAAGTATCTATTCTTATATCAACTCTTTGTGTGTAAGCTGTTGGCTAACCTTTTATAAATAAATAAATAAATAAAATATGCCTTTTTACCCCATGCCGCCCCCGTTAAAGTGCCGCCCAGTGCACCCCCCCCCCCTTGCTGCGCCACTGGCTCAACTGTCCTTGAATTTCCACAAAATTCCACGCACTCTGCGACAGTTAAAGTGAGTGAACGAAACCGAGCAGTGATAATTCGATCCGCACGTTATGGGAAACATTGACCGACATCTCTGGCATGGTGAATCAGCTGCGGTGGACTTGTTTATGGCATAACCAGGTCGAAAGGTTGTTGTTGCGTCTGCCCTGTAGAATTTGGTAATATCGGAAAGTAAGCGAATTAAACCGTAACGCAACGTAACTTACTATAACGGTATTTTGTATGTTCATAAAGATACAATTTGTGTAAGCTTTCTAAGCTCTAATCTCTTTTATTTAATCTTTTTTATCATTCTAATTTATTTTATACATGTATTTTTACAATGGTATGTTTAGCTTTGAACGTTTGCATGCATAATAAACAAATTAAAGAAATATGTAAGCTGTAAAAATATTTGTTTTAAAAGTATTGTGTAATGCTGGACTGGAAGCAGCAAGCAACAATCCTACAACCTGCCACTTTAGATATTGCATGTTGAACCCAAGATATCAGAGAACTCGAACCAGCAAGCAATCCTACTTACAATGCATTCACCAATGCCTTCATCTGTAATATGGATCACAATTGAAAATACATAATTTAAATACAGCAGAGCACTGGAATCTGCAGGCCTATTCCTAGAATTCCGTAATCTGTACCCGAAGTCCCAGTTGTCACCTAAATTGGCGTTACGGCAAACCGATCGACTGGCGTTTTCAAATGTATGGAGAAATTGAGGAGCGCGCGCAGTGGGCGTTAAGCGAACTACCATTTGCGAGTCCGAGTTTGATTTGACAGTTTACTCAACGTTGCCGTAAGTACATCGAAGTTGCCGTTTACGTCGACTCCGCGTTTTCATACAAATCGGAAGTCCGAGTTTGACTTTGACAGCTTACTCAACGTTGCCGTAAGTACGTCGACGTTGCCGTTTACGTCGACTCCGCGTTTTCATACAAATCGGAAGTCCGAGTTTGACTTTGACAGCTTGAAGAAGTAAAACCACAGAATATCTAGTAAAAACTTGCATGGAGTTTGACGTTTTTACGGAAGTTCGAAGTTACGTAAACGCCAATTTAGGTGAGAACTGAGACTACCGGCTCTTGAATCCTGAGTCTAGAAAACAGCTTTTTTTTCGATGGAATCCTTTTATTAATTGAAATACTATGCTCCGGTATCTTTCCGTCAAAAAAAGAAAAACTCTTTGAAAACCGCTATAAAAACGGTTTCCTGATTCCTGATTACGGAATTTTAGGAATAGGCCTGCAGCAATCAATCCTCATGTTTGCTGGCGGTAACACCGCCGATACAGGCGTTGACATCTATTCGTCAGAAGGAATGTTTTCCTACAGCAATAGTTGCTTCGCACATCACGCGACGATCCTTGGTGTCTGCTGGCTGGTTTCTCCTGCTCTAGCTTAGGATCGCCTCTTGACCTCACTCACTCCTCTCGGCATTGCCCTTGACATTGCCTAGTAGAGATGCCAAACACGTGGCACTTCAATGGACGATTCCCTATAAACACAACTAAAACACGAGCTATAGCGAAAGACAAAAAGGCAGAAAAAGCAGCATGGCCTCTATTAAGAGCGTGTTACACACACGCTGAAGGTGAAAAAAGGTTGTCTGTGCGAGAGGGAGAGGAAGGTGAGGGTGTGGGTGTATGTGTATGGAACTAGGCTGCGTGACGTTCCGAGATGCGCCATCGGGGAGAAGCAGCGAGCAAGGGAAAAATAGACCAGGTACGTGGCTGGTGACGGTGCCTGGTGAACGTAAGCCTTCGAGTTCAAGTCTAGGACGCTTGCATGAAGGGCGTGGCGGCGGCTCTGAAGCGTGCGTCAAGGACAATCGTAGTACGTGACGAGGGCGACGTCTGTATGTATGTTGATTTCAGAACCCATTTAAATGCTGTACTAAAACAATATATATTATAATGTAATAATTATAATAAATAAATAAATAAAGTAAAAATAAATTAACGAGCAGTAGATTAGGGTGGGAATTCTATTCTATATAGAGGCTTCTTTGAAGTATTATCTGAGGTTTTCACCATTGATTGACATTCCGCCAGACCATGGAGCCCCAGTCTCTTGTCTTCATCGAATAAGTTACTCGCTCTTCACACCCCAGCGACGGCGATACGCACTAGACGCTCGCGCTACACGGAGCTCATGTTACATCCAACGCAACGGTTGCAGCAACGCCGACACGCAAGACGCGAACGTCGTTAGCCCTTCCTCGCAACGCAACATCAACGATTTATTCCGCGTGCGAATTAATTTCCATTACAAAGAAGCGTGTGTTGTGGTCGCAACCTTAATTGGGTCTGTGTTTGATTTACTTGTAGATTACGAATGAACTTTAGCTAACAACCTTATGTACTAGTTGCAAGGTAACATTCTATCGAGGGCCGAACTTTGTTGTAAGTACGGACATGTTACACCGTATTTCCTTACACAACCGGAGAGACTTGCCCGTGTACTTAACTCCCATGGCAGAGGTCATGGGTTCAAATCCCAACCCCTACTAGGTGGTAGGGTTTAAGCCCGCCGGAGTTGGTAGCATCGCAATGGACGAAAAGATGGCCGAAGCGAAAATGAAAAATTTTCAAAACACCGACAATTCATTCCGTTTCCGTGCAAATAAGGGGAAGGCCCAGGCGTGTCACCTAATTCCTCTGGGAATGAGGTGTGTGTGAATATCATGATAGTGGATGTGCCTCAAGCCATCCATAAAAAAATCTAAGTCGTTGGGTTAACTTAACTTAACAAAAGTATGTAACTTACTCATTATTCTAAATAATTATTATAAATAATCTTTAAACTGAACTTTGTTGTAAGTATAGAAACTTATTTCATTAGTTGCCTAATAATAGGATACCAGATGTCAAGTAAATTGGAACAGTCGTTTTTGAATTTAGGGCCGATTTTACGAAAGGACAAAAAATCAAAATCAAACGTCACTTTGTATGGACAGTATTGAAGGAACTCCATGCGGTTCCCTAAAAGTGACGTGTTTGAACATATATTAACTCGGCCGTCTCTTCGTGCAATCGGGGCTTAGTATGTTTGTAAGGTGACGGATGTTTATGAAGTCCTCCCTGCGTATTGCTGCGGACACCGTGACATAAGAAGATACTGGAGAAGTCGACAGTTCACTGGCACGCCGCGCCTTACTGAATTATTTCGAGGCAACGCCACAGAAAAAGGCAACGCACCTCGCTCTGCCGTTACTACGACAACATGTCACACATTGTCTCTGCGTGGCCTTGATATGAGCTGATACATCGAGAATATAAATATAGAATCGAGCGGGCGCGCGGTCATTTCGATCATATATTGGAAACGCGATATTGGCGGCCACTTCTGCATCATTTCTCTTCAGTGGTCTCCTAATTAATGTCTAATTCCTAGGTAGGACACCTGCCCGGGTCGTTATCGGATTGGGTAAAAGACCTTCCCTATGTTGTTAGATAATTTGCCGCATAGATAATTGGAATTGCCGCTTCGACCATCGTTCATTCCAAGAACGTTAGATTTATATTTCAATGTTCTTGGTTCAGTCAATGCGATAGTGCCAACCTGGGCGGGATTAACCTTATCTTATAAGTAAGGAAGGGGACCTACAGTTTTGAGTGGAATCCGAACCACGAACGACGAATACCTTAGACGCCTCTTACGACATGCACGGGAACAAATGCAGTAGGCCCGATTGTATTCTTATACGTGCCGGAAAAGCCATAAAAACTCCTGGATATTTTGCCTTTTCGACTCAGACAGTTGTTTTTAATTAATTAACTTAACAATCTTAGTGTAATATGAAATCGAACGTCGTGTACACGGTCGTCCTTTCGAAAGCTCTTGAGATCGAACCACCGGAGATTATAACCTCGACCTTACTTCGCCACTTCGCCGCATTGGCAATGAAAATGTTGTGGCGACCAACGCAATCGCGGGCTTACATAAAATGTGATGTATTTTTGTTAGCGGCAACATTCTTACTTAGCGGCAATTATCCGGTCCATTCCGTCTTGCGAAAATGGACTCAATAAAATTGCAGCTTTTAAGAAATTCACTTGCAATTCGAACATAAGTAGAACACGAAATATGCGCCACTTACAAATGCTCTTGCACGTATAAGGAGACATGTCAAATCGCGGCCTCTTGGACTTATAATACTTGCAAAAAGGTAACACTGATACAAACACCTACGGTGAGTTAACGGTTAAGTATGCTAAAAAGGTAGCCGTCCGCATCAGTAGAGTTTTTGTCTTTTATTTTTGTCATTATTTATTTTAAAAACACGGTCATAGTTAAACTGAATTTTAATAATAATACAGGGTGTCCGCGGTCCCATAAAGCATGTTTCAAGGCCCTTTTTTTCCTGACCATCGCATTAAATGAAAAGTGGGCGGCAATGAAAACGTTTCCGTGATTTCAATTTATTTCAATGTAGGTAGTCATGCATTGTAAAAAAGGTTCTCGCATGGTACTTTCCCATGAAGTGTGTTGGGTTAATATTAATGTAACATATCAGGTGTTATACATATTTAAAATATTTCGTAGATAAATCCGTTCGTCCATGCGATATTTAGACGCTAATTTTTTTACTTTAGCACATATTCTTTGCCTGGACCGTGTTTGAATTATTTTAATAATGTTGCAGATATATTTATGTCTGCAACAATCGCTCTTTTCTGTGACTGTACAATAAAATGCTAAATCATTGCAAATAAAGATATCTCTAATTTAGTATGCTCTAATCACCGACAGTAATTTATATGCTGTATCTGTATTGCGTATGTCACTTCGAAATCCTACAGACTTGTAAGCGTAGAATGTCTGTGTTGACTTATGCATTCAATTAAGTACAATGTTAACGAGATATTGATCACTAATTACGTACGATGATGTTAAATAACCAGATACGTTCAGATTCCATCGGGAAATTCGGCCCGTGCAAGAATTCAATGGGATATTATGAATAAGCCTCACCAGTATTTCGCAAAGACATGAATGAGCTAACAATATGGTTTTATAGTAACGAATATCGGAATCTTTCTAGTAACCGAACACTGACATACAGCATAGTCCTATTTAGTTCGGCACTTAGTTCCTAATTAATTAATTTTTCAAACTTACTATAGGCACTAAAATAAAGTATTGCATTGTGGCTTGACTTGGTTGACCCGGCAACCGGAAGTTCCACGGGGTCATCACCAAAACCTCCTCTCAGGATGCCATCGTCTTGCAAATTGTCACCAGACTGCAGAAGCATTCTGACTTCAATAGCTAACTGCGACTTGCAACGAATCTAAAATAAAACGTAAAAGTATGACACGGTGCGAAAAACCGGCCAAGTACGAGTCGGACTTGCACACGAAGGGTTCCGTACCATCGTACAATATTTAAAACAAAAAAATCACGTTTTTTGTATCGGACCCCCCTTTAATTATTATTATCATTTTATTTTACCTATTTGTTGTTATAGCGGCAAAATAAAGACACACTCTGTGAAAATTTCAGATGCCTACCTATTACAGTTCATGAGATACAGCCCTGTGACAGACGGACGGACGGACGGACGGACGGACGGACGGACGGACGGACAGCGGAGGCTTAGTAATAGGGTTCCGTTTTTTCTCTTTGGGGACGGAACCCTAAAAATGGCCAAGTGCGACTCGGACTCGCACACAAAGGGTTCCGGTCCATCTTACAAGATTGAACACAAAAAGATTACGTTTTTATTAATACAATTTAATTAATTTGTTGTTATAGCGGCAAAACAACATACACATTCTGTGAACATTTCAGCTGCCTACCTATTACGGTTCATGGGACTGTGACAGACGGACGGATGGACGGACGGACGGTAGGACGGACGGAAAGCGGAGGCTTAGTGATAGGGGTTACGTTGGCCCCTTTGGGTACGGAACCCTAAAAAGCGGCTCGTAGCTTTAATGCGTGTGGACAGGCCTTCCATATCAGAGATCATGGGTTCAAATCCCCGCCTCGTTCATACACCACTTTTTTTCTATTTCTGAGTAGGATAAACGCTTTTCGTTACAAATGCGAGCTTCGTTCCAAGGTTCGAATTCCATGTAAAACTGAGGTGGTAGTGTTAACCTCGCCCGGGATGGTACTATCGTATTGGATCAAAATTTGGTCGAAACGGCATTGAAAAATGTGTTTCCGTCCAGTATATGCACTCATGAAGCACGAACACGATTTCAAGTCACAAGTGAAAGTGAAACGCTTTCGCCTGACGTCATAAAAACATTAATTGTTATGTTGTGGCATTGCACTATAATCATAATAATTATAAAGGGACATCACTAGGGTGGCTCGTGGCTGTCATTTCATGATTACGAAAGTTTCGTGACTCACAGGTGAGAATCTCATGAGTGGTCTACAGTTCAATACAGGCGTGTTCATAAAGGAATGGTCCACTTAATTTCTTTGGGAATGTGGTGCGTAATATTATTACCGTTATTTATGTCCTGGTACGTAAACCAATTTTACCAGAACGTTCATTAAGCGATGATGTTTTTCACGAACATAGTTAAAATTGGTTTTAATATGCGGTACGGTAATGAGCCCATCGTCACTAAACGAGTGGCTGTGCAATAAAGAGTTAGCCATTTCTGCGGAAATGGCCATGAGTGGTGAGTGTGGCCAGGTTGTTGCTCCGACACGTACTCGTAGCTTCCTTCCGGGCTGGTCCCCGTTGCGCCGGTGCATTGCAGTTTATTCGGCCTCTCCGCCGGCCGCCGTCAGAACACTCAGGGAGGTCACGCCAGTCGCTAGTGCCCCTCGCCTCATTACAAACTTTATTTTTCATTCGTCTGATCGGGTGGGATCCGGAATATGTTGATCTTACTGCATTGGGTAGGACACGTAGGGAATTTAATCTCCCAATTGTAGATGGCTTTAGCCCTGGGCATTGGCTCAAGGCCGGACCTGTAACGACACATTATTGCTTATTGCAGTCACAAAATGTATGACCTGTGCTTTTGATATAAAAACTCACAATTATTTGCAGTTATTGGTTCCATGGTTCCATCGTAATACAAAATAATACCCTTTTGTCATTTTTTTTTTCAGGAGACTTGTAGCCGACTCATTTTCATATAATAGCCCCCAACAGGCACTTAACTTTATATTCTTTATATTTATCTTCCCATTATTTCATATAGAGTTAGCCATATCTAAATGGCCATGAATGGTGAGTGTTGCCAGGTTGTTGCACCGAAACGTAGCTTCCTTTCGGAATCGGACACCCTTTGCTTTCATACAGAAAAGATTTTCATTAAAATGTTATACTTTTTAAATCTGAAAGGCACATGTTCCATTGATCCAGCCTCGGATGGGGCCGTAATAAGGCTCCTGTCTAAATTACGTGGCATTCATTGTAAACTGCAGAAATTTCCGGATGTTCATGGCCACCGTCCAATGAACTTGACTTTCGACCTATTTTGGTAAGTATTTGCAGAAAATAATAAGAATGATTATAATGCACGGAGGAGTGAGGTAGAGAGGAGGTGTTGTTAGCTCATATTACTAAGGAACGCGGCGTGACACTGCGCGGGGTAGCGGGGGGATAAACATTTCATGGTGGGGGTTCAAGCTCCGCCTTTTGTGCTCAATCCATCTACCGGAAGAACCGGTATTCGTTTAGCAGCTATTAAAAAACCTATTCTTAGTGGTTACAAGACTACAACTAGATGGCGCCTTTTGATTTTTACTGTTAGGTTTTTCTATAAAAAACCTTCGAAATTTAAATCTTTCCCTTCGCGCGGATTCAAATAATTTTAATTTAAAATGTCATAAAAATGTGCATCATGAGATCAACATTTCTTACGGTACAAAGAAAATGATTGCGCGCCATCTATCGGCATATAGCAAGAGCGATACATCCATACAATGCTCGAATATTGACTCAAATGACAAAATATTAGGTGTTTTACTGACAAATAAAACCACCTACAAACTTTAGATTATTTTGCCCTGTGTAATGTTTGCAACATTTTACACAAAATCTCATCGTGTAATCGACTGTTCGCGGAAAATTGCGCCGCAGACCATAATATTGTCCCACAACCTAACACCCCCAGCGCCATGTCGCGAATGACGCTAAGCCACGCCTTCTTATCACGTGGGCTGTGACGCAGGACCCATTTGGTGGATAAAGACCCAGTTTGCTTAGACCATCACCTCTCTACCTCCCTCCTCCGTGTTATAATGTCTAAAGACTGAATAATAGGCGTACGTCAGACCTCACCTAAGACGTGTCCGTAGATGCCCATGGACTTGGATGCGAGCTATGAATTTTGGTCTGTCAGAAAAAGCTGGCCAAGTACCAGCACGTAGTTGTCCAGCCGGGCTCATAATTATAAAGTCTGAGATAAAGTCGTTATTTCTGCAACCACGCTTTCCAATCAATGACGTTATTTTAGATAGTTGGTCCCGGTTGATTCTACAAAATATAGATTTCTAATACAACAACAATGCGACCAAAGACTTATTTATCTAATAAAAGATGACGATATACAAGGAAAAAACAAAAAAAAATCCCACACAGCTCCAATATGATGTGGATGTTTTTCGATCGAACAAGCAAGTTTCCCGAAGCTGCAGGGTAGGTAGGTGGCAGTCACGCTCTACAAACGTGTGCCATGAAGCGGGCATGAATTTATCTGTTGTGTGGAATCGTGGTAATGGCGGCGACATGTGAACGGCATTCCTGCATCGCCGTGCTGTATGCTTTGGTATCGGCACATAAGTAATGTATCGACCCAGAATTTACAATGTAAACTTTAACAATGCACCATTGCAGTAAGTTTAAGAGAAAAGAGAGGAGAAGTGTCATGTGAGCCATGAAAAAGCCGGTTCCCACCGGACCATTGGGTTTAGGAATGTATTGTTGTGGTGTCGCTAACCTCCGACCGGGTGCAAATTGGACGGTCAGATTTGATTGAGGAAGCCAAAATCCCAAAAACAAAGAGATTGCGCATTGAATGCGTGTGCGAGTCCGACTCGCACTTGGCTGGTTTTTTAAGCGTGATTTTTCCGTAGTCGGATTTTTTTCATCTGTGTACGTAGGTAGTTAAATATTGCCGTGCTAATAACTGAGGCCCTGGCATGGCACCGTTGGTGTGTTGGGTTAATATCAAAACGGTAAGTTTGGTATTAGGCATTCAGGCGTAGTTAATAGTTAGTTAAGGTTTGTTGGCCGGTTAGCAATTAACAATATTACTTTTACTTCCTTACTAATTACAATTGTCTTGGGAGAGAATGTACGGACATAAAAATTCTTAAGAGGATAGTGAGCGAGCTTAATACAATGGCTCGTGTCCGTTTCCTCAGTCAAATGAAGAAATATTTTTCTGAAAATTCGTATATTAAATAACTAAACTAAGAGACACGTCTGTATTTTATTCATGATATGGCATAAATCATGGATGTAGAAAGTTATCAAATAAAAAAAAATCAAAAAGTATAGGTGTAACTCTCAGTTGGTTTACATAATGTGCAGAATTTCAGAAAAATATTTCATAATTTGACCGAGAAAACAGGCACAAGCCATTGCATGGAACTCGATCACCTCATTGTCCTCTTAAATAAAACCTAAATGCAATTCCCGTCTCGCGACCTACCACGAGAAGCGACTGCAGACGGTTGTCAATCTCGTCAAATCCGCGCGAAGGCAAGTAACACCCACATAGGGGCGAAGCGAGGTCACATTTCGGGCGGTCGCATTTGCATATGTTTACAACTGTCCGCGAGGTCTCTTGTTGCACATAGCACCGGTACCTATGCAATCGAAAACGAAACATGCACTCGCGGAGGTCAGGTGATTGCACAAACCACCCGCACACATTACCGCAGGTTCGATTCGCTATAGGAAATGCTCAGAGGTCCGTATCACACAATAATGCAAGACTGGTTAGCAGTCAGTGTTCGATATGATTACTTACTTATATAACGCAACCATTTTAACATAATTGTAATAGCGCCATGTGTACTAGTTATTCTGTGTCCATTCACCGTTTTGAAATTCACCTAAGCGACATTAGCGGTTCGCCTGAATCCCTCGAATATGGTTGAAAGAGGCGATGGCAGAACCGGTGTGGTGCTCGTGAACAGATGCTGTTTTTGGAAGCATCTTGTTTGGGTACATGCGTTCCTGCGTTCGTCATGAACTGTGCAATGACTTGTCGTTTTTTTTATATAACAAACTAGTGAAGAACATAAGGCAACCAAGGTGCCAAATAGGCCGCTATGTAAAGATTACTTTTGAAGACACCCAGGTTGAAAGTGGGTACACAGGCAGACAATGCCATAACATTGTGGTGCGGCAGAGAAACGCGTTTGAGAAACAGTAGGTTTTAAAGTACTTCGGATATTGATGGGATGATGAGGAAAGGGGATGCAAGTTCCACAGTACAGCGTCCATTGACCATTGACCGGTAAAACAGACTGAAACCTGTCTGCTCTACCACTGAGATTTAGATAATTACGTCAGCCAACTAATTTCTCGATTATATACGAATCGACCCTGTTCTATCGTATTGATCGTAAGCAAAGTTATTTCGACTTTTTTTTTATGCGACCTGACATGGATGGCTAATACCACACTATTACCGTTATGATATTAGCCCAATACACCACATTCCTGAAGGAATTAGGTGCCATGCCAGGACCTTCCCTTTATGAGCACGGCTACATTGAACTGGATGGAAAACACGGACAATTTTTCATTGCCGCTTTGACCATATTTTCATCCAATGCGATGGTACCAACCCGGGCGGGCTTAAACCCTACCACCTAGTAGGGGAAGGGGACCTACAGTTTTACATGGATTCCGAACCATGGAGCAGCTCGATTCGTGACGAAATGCACTTATAGAACTCTGAAAGAGAAAGACAGTGGTGCAAGTTGGTATTGAACCCGGGCCTCTGGTACGCTAGGCCAGTCCCCGCGCCACTAGGCTACGAGCCGACTGAAATTATTGAGAAATCAACCTAATAGCTGTCGTCACCAAATTCGATTTTGGTATCGCGCACGTGAATCAGCCCAGACATAACAAGCCTCTTGCAACCCAACTCCGTGTCGGGGCGTCCAGAATTTTGAAGAGGCTGAATTTTTGCTTTAAATAAATCTTTAGCTACGCGTAGTTTGCAATCGTTATTTTATACTTACTAGTATTTCAGAGAAAACTTAACAGCATTTCGTATCTTTGGTAGTTACATCGGCAAAAATCGCAGCAGATGTAAGGCCATTTGTTTTTGTGCAACTGGACATGGACGGCTTATGCTACACCTACTGGCATTAAATGCCTAGCACTACATGGGAACTAGGTGTGTTCCCAGGGGGGACGCATCATCAAGTCCAAAAAGCACAACGTCCAAAACCCATACCGTCCAAAATACTTATGAATACGAATATTTTAATAAGGTTAGGTTAGGTGAGATTATATGCATATTATAATACACACGAAAAATACATACTTTTGGACGTTCTGGGTTTTGGACCTTATTCTTTTTGGACTTTATGAAGGCGACCCTTCCCAGGAACTTCCTCATATTGCCTGGCTGTAATCTCTGTAATACTCCGACTATCCTATACACTGAAGAGAACGGAAGGAGAAGTGGTATGCGGTCGATATCGTGTCTCCGCCGTATGGTCAAACCACGGAGATCGTCGTGGGTCAAACAGACCATATAACTGTATGGGAATCCGTTCGGCGGCAGTCAAAACCTCGCCATAGTGCGACAATCTGCTCTAAAAATGCGTTCGTAAAGTCAGTTCCCATCCCTTCAAATATCTCTGCGACATTGTGGCATATAGTTTTTGAAAATTTGAGACAGCGGGTCTCATATATATATTTTTTATGTGACTGGACATGGATGGCTTATACCACACCTTCTGTCATGGTATTAGCCCAACACACCACATGGGAACTAGGTGCCATGCCAGGACCTTCCTTATATTGCTCGGCTACTTTGAACTGGATGGAAGACACGGACAATTTTCATTGACGCTTCGACCATCGTTCATCCAATGCGATGGTACCAACCTTGGCGGGATTAACCCTACCACCTAGTAAGTAAGTCCCCTACAGTTTAACGTGGAATCCGAACCACGGACAGCCTCTCTCAACAGTCGAATGGTCACCTATCCAAGACCAGACAGGACCCAGCGTTGCTTAACTTCGGAGAGCGATCGCCGAAGTGTCGCGCCACTGGGCTATTGAGGCTGACAAAGTAGTATTCCTTCTTTCTTTTCATCTATGATCCTATATAACTGAATGCGATGGTACCAACCAGGGATTTACCTCCCTACTGAATGGGTTGTGTGCAGGGTTCTGGAGCTGTGAGGTAAAATGTAACTGAAGAATACTTCATAGTTTTTTAGAGATATTAAAACGCTTTGGCCGTAGACCGAGTTTTTTTCCTTTTGTTTATTATCTAGAAGAGATATTCAGTTGGATACTCAGTTAAACAAAAGTAGATTAGGTTAGGTTAAGTAAGGTTAGGTTTAGATGGAAATAAATAAATGGCTGTCAATGAAGAACGAGCTAGGTATACTTTTTAATTAATTCTATGATAAAATAACAATAAAAAAATACATAGGAAAACATTATTAAAAAATCATGAAAATAACATTGTTACTTTAAGCTGATTTTTATAAGTAAAACCAGTATTTATTCAGCTTTCCATAGTACTAACTTCTAGTCTGTTAGGACTTAATTTCATAGCAATGTTTTGAGTCGATGCATACATTATTAAAATAAGCTTATAAATTATACACAATAAAGGTAAAA
Organism: Incurvaria masculella; assembly: GCA_946894095.1. Lineage (NCBI taxonomy): Eukaryota > Metazoa > Arthropoda > Insecta > Lepidoptera > Incurvariidae > Incurvaria > Incurvaria masculella. The sequence goes on along the minus strand of OX335645.2, from coordinate 23,806,886 downwards.
CACCTCATTTATGACTTTTCATTCATAGCATTATCGAAAACTTAATGCAGGAACAACATGAGTCGGCAAAAAAATATATAAAACCACGTTACTGTGTGTGGTCAGAGAGAACCTGTCAAAACTTAGTACGAGATTAGCACCGGACTAACCATACAAAAAGCGGTTAGTTACGCCTGGTTTCACCAAGTGCTGATTTATTTTAATTGACACACTAAAGTGCAGATTATCTTGTGCTAGTATTGATTGTAAGATGTGGCGATTAAGCTAATCAGCAGTAGGTGAAAAAGGTCTGATGCATTAAAGTTAGTCCGCCCACTCTGAATACGGCATTATTAAACATGATTTTGACCAGTTAGTCTGTAATTTAAAATGAAAAATATTTTTTTTGGTTAAATGTTTAGTATAATTATAATAAATAGGCAAAACCGTCCGCCCTTGTCTTAACGAGAATTGAATAAATAAGTGTTTAATCTCTTACTGATGTCTTGATCAATATTTGACATCAAGGTGAAGTGTTTGATTACAACTCACAAGTTGATCAGTCACCTTAAAGTATGTCCCGTCAGTACAGGCCTTTCTTAAAACCAAGTAATTTTTTTATTTAAAAAAAAATTGTTTAGGTCTTTTTAATGTAAATCGTAAAACCCGTTCAATGCTCATGTGAAAGGAAGGTCCTGACATGTGCACCTTATTCCTTCGAGAATGAGGTGCGTTGGGCTAATATCACAACAGTATTCAAATAAAAAAATAAAAGCAAATAAAACCTAAAATAAATTATTTTCTGTTATAATAATGTAACTTTTAATAGGTAAGGTAGCATATATTTGTATAATATTAAAATACATTATGGCGCTCACCTGCTAACGAAACAGCACAGTTTCGTACTTATTATTAAGGTGGCCCAACCCGCTCAACTCCCCATACAAAAGGGGAAAGAAGATCACGCCCATATTTCTTGTCAGAGATCCAAAATTTTGCTCAAAATAGCTTTATTTGATCGAACTAGATGTCTGAAGACCATTGGCATTGTAAAATTGTGTTTGGTTTCTAAGTTATAAGGTCCGAAAGTTCGAATTTTTCGCGCGTTTTATACGATAACTTTGGAGGTGGATTACGCAATGATAAAGTAAGAACATCGTAAAAAGATTAGTCATCAGACATAGCTTATTTAATCAAGATTTATGATCTTTTTGGTTTTTGTTAGATTTTTGACTACAGCGGTCGTGGTTTACTTTTAGCTATAAGTCGTTTTGAAATTAAAATTTTCGTAAATCTTACCAAATCATACACTATGCACATTTTCTTTTTTGTGGACATGTTGCATCTTCCTCATCACGGAGCCTGTCTTATTCTTTGAAACAGAGAAGGTCCCAGAGCGCAACAGCACGGCTTTGTACCGTGCCCGCGAATGATTTAGGCCCGCCGGGTTGGGCCGCCTTAATATCATTACATTAGGTATATTACCTTAGGTAAATTCTTTCAATTGGTCGCTTTTTCAATTACACGGTTGCGATTGTTGTCTAATAGGATCAAAAGAGCATGCGCAGATATTACATACGTTATTAATTACGCCGGGCGAAAGTTGATTCAAGGTCAAACTTGTCGCTCTAATAATTCCTCGAAGCTTAAATTACCTTGATTTTTTTAGGCAAAGCTAGATATCTGATTCGGACATTTAAGGAATGCTAAGATAATTTCTGCACGAATTTAGGTTGAAAACCTGTAATTGTCAATTTATGTAATGGTGACCCCATTGATTTGAGGTTATCCAACGATATCAAAGCTATCAAATGTAGTCCCCATGTTTCCCATTTTTCCGTCGTTTGCTGAAATACTTTAGAAAAAGATGGTTAATTCATTTTTTTTATGAAAAATCGGTTTAGGTTTGTTCGAAAAATGTTACGGCTTTTCACGCGGCAGGAAGAGACATTCTCCGACGTTTCGCCACATTGCGACACGGATTACGGAACACATTCGAGCGGTAAAGAAGAAGGACTCCGCCAAGTCAGCTTTGTGTGAGCATAGCGAAACAGGACCAAATCACTGGATACGTTTCGATCAGGTTGGTATAATCGCCGCCGAAAAACGAACTATACCAAGATTAGTCCGAGAAGCCATCTAGATTAAGAAGCATAGCAACTTCAATCGAGAAGACTCTTTTAAGCTCTCTGCAATGTGGAACCCCGTACTCAGGAAGGTCAAAGAAGACGATAATATCGGCGACGATATTGTCAGCTCATACTGCCTGTCGTCTGAGATTCGGACCGCAGCCAAACACATTTCCGCTTCCGCCCCCACCCACAGCTACGATTTACGACCACGGCGAGCCTAGCTGTCACCTCAGTCGTCTCCTGTGTACGAACGTGCGGATGCCTCCTTGACAACGGGCTGAATGATTAGCTCCAAACGTCGGAGAATGTCTCTTCCTGCCATGTGAAAAGCCGTAATATTTTTCAAACATGTCTTACGACCGAGGTAATTTCAACGGTATAGGTTGCTGTGCTGAGGACCACAGCCAAATAAACCACGCTCAGCGAGGCACCATACCAGCGGCTTTGCGGACTTGTTCAAATTACGCTTATAGTTACTCCCAGGTTATAGATATGAGGAAATGCCTGCCGGCAGACAGTTCCATGTCCTAGCAGTACGGCAGATAAATGAGTTTGAGAAACGGTACGTCCTCAAAAGCCTAATGTCAACCACAAGGGGGGTGCTCAATTCTTTGCGGCAGGTGCTCCGTATATAGGTAGGATGGGGAGCAATAAGGTATTTACATATTTCGAATATTTCTAGCTAACCTGTTATGAAAAATTGGTTTACATGTTATACCTGCTCCATACAATCTTGTATGCATTCCAATTATAAATCTTGTATGTATTTAAATCAATCAATTTATATGAATTATACGTTCCATAATTACGCTAGAATTAAAAAAAACATTCATATTCCAATGAATAAAAAATGAGATCCTTGTGGTAGTAAATTAATACTAGTATTTAAAAAGTATACCTAGCACATTTTTATACGAGTGGTCATTCTCTTAAAACTTGAGTTAGTTCACAGCTCACTGCACAAATGTTATCTACATTCTAAAACCGGCCAAGTGCGAGTCGGACTCGCACACGAAGGGTTCTGTACCATCGTACTAGATTTAACACAAAAAACCACGTCAAGGGGGCCCTTTAATTTTTATATTTTTCAATTTTTCCTTTTTTCTTGTTATAGCGGCAAAATAAATAAACACTCTGTGAAAATTGCAGCTGCCTACCTACGTTTCATGAGATACAGTCCTGTGACAGACGGACGGACGGACGGACGGACGGGCGGACGGACGGACGGACGGGCGGACAGCGGAGGCTTAGTAATAGGGTTCTGTTTTCACCCTTTGGGTGCGGAACCATACAAATTAACATTCTGCTATACGAAAAAAAACATTCACACAATGAGTATTCGTTTCAGGCTGCGTGCAGGAAAAAGAAAACAAAAGCTAAAGATATGACCATATTTTCGAGCTATAATTTGGTCAGTGTTCATTGAGATCTGTTTCACATTTTGCTTCATTTCCTTCCTATCTATGATGGTACACTATTGATCGTCGTTGAATCGCCTACAAGGGTCCGACCACAAGACTGTCTATCATCCTCAAGTTTTGCAGCATTACTTGCATTGGTCACGACATCCAAATTTGTTTTGTATTCATGCTTGACGTCGGCTGCGTTCATTCGCGATGTGTTTTCTATGCTGGGTTTGTGTGTCAGAATTGCATTGTCTATGTCGGCTTTGCTTGTAAGTTTTGCATTATCTGCGAAGGCTTTGTCAGCGAGAAGTGTATTAGCGGCGACCGGTTTATTCTTCCCCATTGCGGTATCGCGTATCGAGTTCGTCAGCGCTTTGAAATGTGCCTGCACGGTTGCGGTTAGTTTCTGAACTTCGGCTATTTGATGGCGTACATCGCTTCTTGCTGCAAGATCTGGGTGATTGAGATGTCCGTGGGGGCGGTGGCGTTCGTTCGTGTGGCTATGAGCGTGCGGACCGCGGTGCACGTTCACAGTCACCGTGGGAGTGTCGTCGTGCATGAATTCGTCGTGGCCGAACGATGGTCGGCGTCGGAGCAGAATGTCGGCGTGATCTTCCTCGTCGGATACGTACATGCGACAGAAGTCAGACGCGACCGATTCGGTGTCGCATGCGCTGGAAATGCAAATGATTTTTTTTATATTATCTGAAGATGAACTAAATCTGTATTCTAAGAGTTTTAATTTATGTATTGTCTTTCTTCGAAAATAATTTAAGCGTCTTATTTAGATAGGTCGCATAGTTACCAATCAGCGGCTTGTGATTCCCTGCCAACATTGACAAGGGAGTGTTTGTCATGGACAAAGCCCCTTACCTTTCTTCCTCAGATATAGAGAAAATATCGACATCGGTGCTTTTTCCGGATTTTCTTTTCGTATTTGTAACTATCTTTTCACTTTCTTGCTGCTTATGTGTTATTACAAACTCTTCAATTGTTTGTAACGACTCCACAATTGTAGGAAGCGAAATCGTTTCAAATCGCACCAGGCTGTAAAAAAACATTTAGATATTAGCGAGAAAGAAATAAAGAAAGTGGAACTAAGGTCGACGTGTATTAAAGTCGTCGAAATTATAAACGGTTCCGAAGTATACTATCGGTGTGGTATATCATCTGAAAGAAGTGCGGTATACAAGTTAAGTAATCCAAAACGTATGGACGTCATATTTGATTGATTGAATGTGCAAAATTTTAGAATAGTTTTGCTTGATTTAAATGCGGAAATAGGCACGAGCTCTTGAGGCTACTATTATTTTGGCAAATCAATTAAATGTTATTGCGAATCTCTCATAGACTAGCAGATATAACGATAATACTGGTTAAAATAATAAAGTTTAGATAATAATAAGATAAAGATATAATGGGGTTTTCACTGTTAGCCCTAATTCACATAACTAGCTCAATATCAGTTAAAAATATTTTTCATTGTGTCATTAATACATGGTAAAGATTCTTTTAATTATTATTATCAAATGCCAGCTTGAAATAATGGTTTTTATCATTGACAATGTCTTTTACCTTTCTTTTTCAGGCATATAGTCACCGAGGTTGACGCTCCCTTTTGTTTTAAGTGCTATATTTTCGTTTTGGTGTTCTTGCTGATGTTTGAGTTTGCATTTCTTAATCATTTGTATCGAAACGCTCCATTCTTTAGGCTCAGGAATAGTTTTGAAGGGCTCCAGACTATAAATAAAGCAATCAGATTAGCGAGAAAGGAACATAAAGTTGAGAACATCAGAAGGAAAGAGGAAGAGATAGAGAGAGAGAGGGAGAGAGCATGGTAGAGAGAGAAGAAGTAGAAAAGAATAAAAACAAATGTTTAAATTGTAATTGATCGGTGGACAAAGCAATAGTACAAAACAAAATCGGATCGTTAACCAACGAAATTCTTTCTTAAATAGAACAAAGATTAAATCGATGAAAATAAGAAGTAGGGCGTTAGAAAAGATTGCTATATTTATGACAAAATGGTCTAATTGCATTAAAGCGGGCACAAAAAAAATTAAGAATAGGCGTGAAGGGATAAGATTACAGAGATACGATTTTAATAACAAAGATCGTAACAAATATATAACCTTTTAGATATTTCGCTGAAGTGGTCGTTCTGCTGCGATTTCTTCACTAGTTCTAGCCAGTTGATTTTCTCATTTCCAGCTGTATCATCCATCGCAGCATCAATGTCCCCCGACATACCCGGCCTTGGAAAGAATAAAATTGCAATTGAGTTTAAAAAGCGATTTTTGCATTGAAGAATTGTAATCGGATTTTGAAAACGAGCACATGTTTGTTCTCGACATTCCACTGAAGCAGGATTTAACGCTGCGACCTTTGGATTACACATATACTGCTTTCACTAACTGACATACCCAGACAAACTACATCAAGATACCCAGATAACATACATACAAGTCTACACATATCATGTATGTTCTTTTGACGTATCCAAGTGTGCATAGTCACCATAAGGAAAAACGAAATAAATAACAAAATCAGCCAACGAATGTATCGATTTTTCTAATTAACACAAGTACACCGATGATTTTGACAATACGTTCTCCTATACGTGTTAGTACATGGAGCTGATTTCGCGTATTTATAATACGGTAAGGCATATTTTTGTACAATGATTAAGATATTAACTTAACAGCTGTCACCATCATTCTAGTATTAAACCATAGAGTAAAGCCACGTTAGCCTTGATTTTTTATGTTTACGACATTATCATTAGCTCATGAATTCCACTTACATTTGAAACTAGAAGAAATTTAATTAGATTGTGAAAATAACCAAATATGTTTGACATTCCTTTTGGTTTGAAGCGATTCGTGCAATGGTTACTATTACATTACATAATCCAAAGATCCCACCTTCGCTTTCGCATCAGACAAATGTTCATTTCAAATATTATTATTTTTGTAGATGTCGATGATATACCTCAAAATGGGTAAACCGTAGAGATACTACATTATGTAAAACCAATACTAACTAATATTAATAACGAAAATTAATTTAATATTACTGACGTAGGAGTATACTGCATCATCGCTCCAATCTGTTTGAATCTTTGAACCCTGTAACAGCTGTCGGGTATGGGCAACATAGGTATCTTGCTTGTGGTAGAAGTCATGACCGTTACGGATGAGCCTGTATTATAGTAAAAGTGCTCACTGCTATCCACCGATATATCACTCAGCGAAAACTTTAACTTTGCTGAAAAAGAAAATAAGGAATATAAATTTAAATTTTATTTTAATACACAAAAGCTTGCCCAAATTACTCCTTTCTAAAACTTCAATTTTGTATGACAGAAGAATATGGTTTTCCCATGGAGGTGTGGAATTACATTCTTCACCTCCATGGGTTTTCCTCAGTCACTTCGTTCCTTATTCAAGTCATGGTGAACTTTAATGTCGAATCTAAGAACCGTTACTAAAAGTCTCCTTACTTGTATCGACATTGGAAATGTTAGCAGCTTTTCGGTAAAGAACTTCCGCTGTCCACGTGCAGGGTATCCCGATGAACAATTTTCCGGAGTCTACCGGCATCTCAAAATCCATGTTGGTCAAAAACTTTAAGAACTTCGAGTCTTTGCAGATAGCAGCCTGTCCACAGTTCCAGGGAACCAGAGGAATCGCTCTCTGGACGACTGGAATTTAAAATACCAAAAGTTGAGTGACTTCAGAATTTGTGCATTATATTAATTACAAATGCGAGTCATGATAAGCCACCACCCCTTGCGATGAAATGTGGCCGACAACAAAAGTGCTCTAAAATGATAAGGTGCTGGCACATGCAAGTGACATTTAGTATAAACGGCCAGATATAGCAGCCAAATGATACCAAATATTACAAAAATATTCCCGTTTTCTGTAACATCGCCAACGCCATTGTGGCTGATTGGTGTGATCAGGATGGCAAAGGAAATTTGGCAAAGGAAGTTGTTTACACTACTTACGGATGCTGTGATATGCCACCGGAGATATGACGTAATCGAGCTTGTTCGAAATGAAGTGATCACTTGTAGATATTAAGCGCTCTGAGACGAGTTTTCCAGCAGCATTCTTCGCTAGGCATATTTTGACGTAGCAGATCTCTAATAACAAGTTCTTGACCCAGTCTAACATAGCTGTGTATCCCTGTCGCGCCAGCTGCTCGCACAGGCCTCTAGTTAGTTCGTCCTTCTTCGTGTCCGCCGACTTGGAATCGTCCAGCTTCTTTTCGATTCTGACGAAGCCTTCGAACTGCCGCTGGCCTATGACGCCTTGCGTGTACAGTTCTTTTACGACACAGTTCCTTCCCTTAATAATACAGTCTAACCTGTACAGATTGACGATATTGCCGATTACGTCATCCAAATTTTTGGATTGTATGTAGTTCCAACTTAGGCAAGAAATTTCTCTTTCAGTCCACCTTATAGTAAAATACATATGTATTCAAAACATGTTATGGAACGATATGTTGCAGGCTTACGCGATAATGTGGCGTAGTAGAGTTTATTTTCTATAAATTACGTCAAGATGTCAAATGAAAGATAACATAAAGTATTTAGAATAAGCTGAATTAGCGATGGAATAATTACGCACATATATATTTGGAAGTTAATATGGAAATAATTTAATTAATAATATAAAATCACTGTAGTCATTTAAAGCATATATCTAAAGATGGATTTTTTTTTGACATATACCTATATGTAGTGGGTTTGAGATTATTATGTATTGATTCAAAAACTTTAAACTTGTTTTAAACATGATGTGAAATAATCATACGCATTAATATGGACACAAACAAGACTAGTAACAAGCAAATTACCAATTAGTTCAATCAACACTGTAAGTGATTTAAGAATGAATGATGAACAAATGTACTGGCAACATGAATTTGGTAATGATCTAACTCACCCACTCGAAGTGATTGTTTCTGATTCTCTGTTAACATGTATGCTCTTGGGCTTAGGTGGAAGTGGTCTGGCAAATACGCCGCAGCCATCGCCTCTCACTGAACTAGGCTCGGAGAGTGGCCAAGCCACCATGTCCGGCGTGGGGCGCCTCACGAATGAGTTGACCACAAATTCCACCAGATCAGTCCATTGCTGCAAAGGAAACGCACGAAATCACGACAGTATTGTATCCAAAGACGTACACACGATGAAGTAAACAGATAATTTGGATGAGTTTGCATCGAGTATATCGATTTCCGGTGGTAATGATACTTTTGAGATTACCGCGGTCGTTAGACATGTTTGAAAAATGTTACGGCTTTTCACGCGGCGGGAAGAGAGATTCTATGACGTTTCGAGCTAAAGCATACTGCTGCGTACGAACGTGGCGGATGCCTTCTTGACAACGGGCTGAATGATTAGCTCGAAACGTCGGAGAATGTCTCTTCCTGCCTTGTGAAAAGCCGTAACATTTTTCAAATATTTCCGGTGGTAATTCTGGGGATCAAAAGAAGTTAAAACGAAAGATGTGACTTTGCTGGAAACGAATTACTGTATTCAATGTCATAAAGATCTTACGTGCTTTGGCCATGTTGCGCCGCCTGATCGCCCGAAACAAACGCAAATGAATAGCTTAAAACGGGAGCTGTTGGCTCAGAAACCTTTAAGAAATATGTTAGTCAGGTTAATGAAATCGATGCAAACTCAGGCTGTACATTTTTGAATTAAGAAATTGAAAATGTTGAGGCAAGTCTTCTCGTCCTAAAGATCTTATCATATATTTTTAAAATTAATATTATGAATGTATCAGCAATTTGATCATAAAACTGTCGTTTTTACAATTTATGTACTCACATACCCACAAAGCCGCTCGATCAGGAAATCTTAATGCATATAAAAAGCGCCCAAAAATGACGAACATTACAGACGGTCCACGTAGAGCTCCGTATTGCTATCCACCTAAATAACACATGCTTCGCCATTCATTATTACAAGAAATGATCATGACACAACTGTCAGTTATCATCTACATTCAACGGTGGAAAACTCCATCGATTTTGTTAATTTAGCTACCAATTAGTATGTACACCAACGGGTGCATGCAGCAGGGGAACAACTCCTTGAAACAATACTTACGTCACACATTTCGTATTCGGACCTCCTGATAGATGCGAAAGTCCGCAGTATAGAGGGCTGGTAAAGCGATATGAGATTATCATGTTCTCCGCCGACGTGGTGCATTATTGTGAATACGCAGTCGTTGACGAACTCTCCGTTGGTCTGATAGTCTTCGAGGAGGACTCCATACTGCCGCATTATGAGGGGAGTCGCAAACCTAAATTAATAATAAATTTGTAGTACATAATTAACAAAGGTTTTCTTTCTTTATTAATATTATCTTCAATAAGGGTCTGAAATTTAAGGAGCTTTTAACTTTTTGTCGGCCTCAGTACCCAGTGGCACGAAGACTCTGTATTGGATCTTAAGGTTCTGGGGATGACCGTTCAACCCTATGGTTCGACCGTTGAGGCAGGCCATGGCAGAGATTCCACCCTAGTCTTTACTCAATAGGTGGCATGGTTAATCCCGCCTGGAATGATAATATCCCATTGGAGAAAAAACTGCCGTTTCGTGTTTGATACACAGTTATTTATTTATGTAACTGCACATGGTGTGTTAGGAAAATATCACGGAATATATTCCGTGGGAAATATAATGACATGAAACTATCATGAAATCAAAATGGATGGCTAATACCACGCTTGAATCCATTTTCCTTACATAAAAAAAGATGACGACGTTTCTGGCCACACAAATGGAATCGCATAGTTAGTATATGTAGTAAATGGTTTATTGAAGGATGTAGGGAGACGGCAATTCGATGCAAACTAGGATATCGCTGAAACTTGGAAAAGTATTGACCATATGGATGACGCAAGTAGGAGCGAAACTTGGTGGACGGATAACATAGCATCGAAAACGTTGAAAAATAAAGCACGACAACAAGTACTAAACATATTTAACAATTGGTCAACTTAGAGACACTAGAGGTACTGATAAGGTGCCTATTTAAAAAAAAAATTGAGAACTAGAAGAATTCCCTAATGCATTTGCTAACTGAATCTTAAAAGCTATGTACGTAAGATCCTATAAAAAGCTTCTGGATTCAAGAAATGCACCTATCTTATCTTACCTAAAAAGCGTCGAGTTATTCACGACCTTAAAAAAATTGTGGAATACTCTACTTACTGCTTGATGTGATCTATCATATTTGGCTTGCCGGTGTGCCCAGGCGGCTTGATAACGTTGTCTAAGAAGAGTAGAAGAAGATGATTGGTTACCACAAGGTCCTGGAATTGTAAGTGTTTGGATTCAGATTTTCTTACTTCAGGGAGATCTCTGAATTCCCGCGTGGAAGCAATCGGTGCTCAGAATGAAATCGTTCCAATTTTTAGTAAAATGTTTCGAGATACCTTTTAAAGATGCCCGGTAGGTTTATTGCAGCTGCCTTCATTTATGGATTGATTCTCGAATGTATATTTTGAATCCACGGTGTTCAGACTCATACAAAGTTTTTTGTACACAGTACGTAAAAAGTATTGCACTTTGAGCCACGAATTAATTTTAATTGATACATATAGCCTTGTATATAGTGTAAATGGTTGATTGAAGTTTAACACCGTTAAATGGCGCTGTTTTAATAAATAAAAATATATTTGTAACAAAACCAATAAACGTGAAATTCTGTAAATATTTTCGCCCCAACTACTATGATTATATTTATATTTATGATATTTTATGACTTTTAATTGATGAAATTGCCCCCAAAAGTTATCAACGTTTGTGTTATAGGTATAATGTTTATTAGAAAATGTATCTGAATCGGAACTCACTTAACTAAATATAATCTTATGAGTAAATAAAAGTATCTTGGTAGATAAGATCATATATATGTTATGTTGAATACCTTTAGCATAACAGCATTTTTTGTGCCGTAAGTAGAAAACCGTTTAATCTTTTAAAATGAACAGTAACCACGGTAATCTAAAAACTTACCTACGTATTTTATAGGTTCTTTTAAAAAAAGTTTTCCCGCTTTTATACTCTCACATTTCATCTATATCATAATACATACGCATATATATTAGTTCTATAAAGTTCTATTTAACAACAGCACAACTCTAACAAATCTCACCTGAAGGTATTGTTTGTCGTGGTGTTCGGAATCATAACTCCTTATTAGAAGAACCATCAAGGATCGCAGCTCGTCAGTTTCCCACATCTTCCGTTGCAGGACCACCAGAGAATTATTCCTGTCGTCATTTGAAGGACAAACTAATTTCTTGAATGTGTCCACAGACTGGACGAATTCGCGAATCGCAGTAACCACCTGTCGCGTGATTTAGGAATCGATACATAAATATTGTCAATTAAGATATGAATATGAATATGTTTTTTCAACGAAATTGCTGGACGCAATAACCGCGGAGGGCAATGTTGGCTGGTTTAGTTCCACTATATTCGTAAAGTAGTTCTATTTACTGCTATCTTACTTTAAATAATGAGTCATTGCTTAACAGTAGATTCTATATACATATCACATTCATCGTGACATACTTGGTTAGTGTGTTTATTTACAATAACGGAATTAAGAAAAATATACAAGGGATAAAAACAAATATAATGTTGTGTGTGGAAACAATGGACGTTTTAAGTCGTACCCTATTGGGCCTGCGTCCCTGTTAGAGGAATTTAAGATATTCCGGGAGGTCACGACATTTTTGGTCATGATAAGGTAAATGGCTGAACCTGAGTTCACATGTTAGAGACCAACCCTCCGATGCTAAATAAGTCATTCTGCCTGCGCCAAGTGGTTGCGTTATCTAGATTGGCTATATAAAATAGAAGTTGGCATGTACCTGCTGATGAATATGCTGATGGTCTTGGAATATTGATAACCAATAATTATGCAACAATTACCAGTCGGTTTTTCCATTAAATACTTAAATATACGTAAAATTCAATCCGTAACCTAAATCGCCTATAACTAAGAAATGCAAACAAGGATTTGTTCAGTTTTGGTATTACTAAGTAAGTATGTACTGATACTTTCATGCTGCATTATTTGCAGCCATTTACCTTTTCATATATTTTTGTTGTAACGATAACTACTTTTTCAGGCGCCTTATCTACGTAACGCAACCACTTGGCACAGGCAGACTGACACATTTAGCTTCAGAGGGTTGGGCCTTATCCTGTGAACCCAGTTTCAGCCATTTACGTTATCGTTACCATTTTTGTCGCGACCTCCTAGTCTATGAGAAGTAACCTTAAGTTGCTTCTTGAAGTTGACCTTACCAGGTGAAGCTTTCTACGACAGGCGCTCAATTCGGATCCATTGAATTTAACAGCCAATTGGAACTGCTCGCACAAATTCACTCCTTCCGCTGTTAGAAAAGATATAACGTCGAAAGAGAGCACAGACTCAACGTGTTCCATGTCTAGCTCCATCTGAGTTGCAAACTTAAGGAAGTATGTCACCAGCCAGAAGAAGTGTGATCGTTCTATTTCAGCCTCCTCGTAATTGAGTATTTGCTTGTGGAGTGTTCGAACGAGAGAGCTGTATCCCTTGAGCATGAAATCAACAGTAAACTCCTTCATGACAAGAGCAATATCTTCGTCGGTCGGTTGATGGTATTGGAGACCCTTCACATTTAATCTGCAAAACATGAACGTACGTGTGTACAACTTGCATGTAATGACAATAAATTGGAATTACTTAAATTAATTGGAAAAAATAAAATGATATCTAAGACAATGTTAGACATGCTAAAAAAATTCAAATGTATGTTCAGAAATAATGTTAATCTTACATGTTGGATTTCCCTCTCTTAACCAACTTCTTACGTCGCTTATCGTCAGTATTAACAGTGCTGATTCGTGCCTTCGTATTGGCTTTCTGCTTTCGATGATGATGTTTTATATGCACAGGCTTTATGCAGACGTCATCATCATTGCTGGACGAAGATACAGATTCACGGGTCTCAATCTGCGTGCCGTATCCGCAATCAGAATTTTCGGAAGTTGTTTTTATTTTCTTCTGTACTTTCAATATTTTTGTAGGTGGTGGTAAGCAGGCTCGATTATCTTGTGTTGTAATACCTGAATCCTAATAAAATGGAAACACTTTATTTGAAATGAAAATGGCAAGTTTTGTATTACTAGATTCGCTGTTTACGCCTGGTAGAATTCAGTGTTTTGAGCATTTTTCGTAGGACAAGTTACGCAGCTGGCAAGGGATTTTAGTAAAACGTCATTGAACTTCAAATGCTTACAAGAAAGTTTTTACTAACATTAATCATCTAATTCAAGAATGAATGTAGTTCTTACCTTATCACGATCATCGATACTTCGTTTTGTACCCATTGCAGTGTTTCCATATTTCTGTTCTGACAAAGCACACATTACTTCGTCACTAAAGGATTGATTGAGTCCATCTATATTGACATCATTTTTTTGTTCCTCTTTTTTGGTCAAATTATATTTCTTTTCATGAGCTGTTTCCTCATCCGAGCTTCCAAAGCTATTATCACTAGGAGGTGCAGTGGCATCATCACCGCTTGGTTCACGTGTATTACCAATAAAGCCGATATCCTTTGTTATATCATTCATTACTTTCTCTTTATTATAATTATCTGAGGAGTCTGAGTTGGTTTGGTCTGTAGTCACCATGAGAGAATCCGATGCACTTCCTGTAAGCAATACAAATTATAATTATAAATTATGTACATACAAGTACGTACAAAAACAGGACTGATCCACATATTATAATTATACATTTTTAAAATTAATACCGCGATGGTATATTTTAATTTAATATTTGTATATATTTTAATAAAACAGATTAGTGTTAAAAAAAGTAGTTAATGAAACTTATTAATTTGAAATAATTGGTTTTATACCATACGAGAAATTAGAAGCCAAAAATATCGTAAATACACTTTTAACGCGTTGCTATTTAGTTTGCCGTTTTCTGAAATTATAGGAAAGATGGGCGCCTTCTCTAAGGAATAATAGAGTTGTTATTAGTAGAGCTTTTCTCTTCAAGATGGCGCTGGATGGACGAATTATGCTATTGGTTAGGCTTGCCATCTTTCAGCGGATAGAACTATGTACAAACGGCATCACCCTAGATGCTGCCACACATTGGACTTTGACCGGCATACGTTTTCCTTGCAAATGTCAATACCTGCTGTGGCGCCGAAACTGATGCGCTCCGTACGTATATTTTTCGGTAACGGTTTCTCCATCTATGTGGCAGTAGGGTTAACAGAAAGCAGTTAGTATCCTAGGAGCGTAAGCTTGAATTAATTGCTGGACTTTCACACTGACCAGACTTCAGAGTATATAAGACGATTTTTGCTAATAATATGTGCTGCTTTAAATTCCACCCAACGAAAGGTTTAAATAATATTCGCAAATATTTTTAATGAGTTAGAGAAAAAAAAGGTTTGTTCAGTCAACATTAGCACCATACTCATATAAATACATAAAATTATTAGTCGAATTAGATTCAATTGCCAGGACTTTAATTTGACCAGGGCTGTCTTCAACTACTATAAAATTAGAAAATATTTCTAAAATGTTATTCAATTATCGGTTTAACGATTTAACCGCGACTAGTTTAGTTTGGATATCCTTTAATTTAAGAATATCATAGATCTGAACCAAATTCCAACTTTCTTAGGTTAAAAAGTTGCAGCTAGTTCCTGATGGGCTAACGAATACTTTTGTCATTTCGTAAACTTTAGTTTTTGTGATAATGTGAGAAAATGAGACCACTGTTTTGAGGAGACGTGTTGCTCTCGTTGTCCTCGGAACTCTCCGACAAAGAGGCTTCCAGCCACACGTTCAACATCTTCTGGATTTTCCCGACGTGCTGATCTTTGTACAGCAATGCCACCAGTTGCACCATCGTCTCGGACCAATTCGCCTGGAATCATCGAATGTGCAGCAATGTCATTATACACCTTCCTCTTTTTTAGCCTGACATTCATGTTCAACATCACTGGAGGAACTGGGTGTCATGCCAAGATATTTTCTATAACCAATCACGGACGGGTCAATTGAACTTGATGAAAAACACGATCAATCAAATGTGGGTACTAGAACTTAGAGCAGTAAGGAACCTACGGTTTATTAAGGTAATTGGATTATAAGTTTAAAGTAATAAAGATATTGGTAATGATGTTGTTGTTAAAAGTGTGGCAGCTTACCGCTTCAGGTACAGTCATCAGTCTGATAATGACCTTGTCGAAGCCCTGACTAAAAACATTCCAAATTATTTGGTTTTGCACAGAGCTGGTCGGCGTGCTATGTTTATGTTTTTGAGACGTATCTTCGAAGATATGCACGACGTTCCGAATCAGGTTCAGGCCGTTAATAACATTTTCGCACTGTTCCTCAGAGAGTCTGGAGTTCTGGTCGCCTTCTGCGTTTTTCTTCAGAAAGTCCACCACCGCCTTGGTCGCCCGCGCGTCCACGAAAAGGTTTTTGCACTCGGTGAGCAAGTTCTTGAGCTCGAAGACGGTGTGCCGGCCGAAATCACACTTCGATGCTGTGTCCACGGACAGCAAGCACTCCACGGGAATCGTAAGGTTCATAAGTATCTTGATCAATAGTGCGATAGTCTTTTCGTCCTTGCAGTTTAACAAGAGCGGCAATAAATCCTTCTGTACATGCTGTGCAAAGGAAATCGTTCTGCGGTAGTTTCGTAGGTATTTGTCTTCTGTTAGAATATTTTTTAAAATTTCCTCAAGAGTGGCTAAAAGTGAAAAATAACAGCGAATTAGTGACTTGCACAGACAGGCGCTTATTACAAACATTTAATACATGGTATCATCGTCGTGTAAAATAGGGAGACATTGATTGCATTGGTACATACTAAATTATAACTAATTCGTTATTATTCTTAATCCAAACACTTAAAAATCATTTTGGTTTAGGACCTTTGAAGGGTCCTTTCCTAAAATAAATGTTAAGGAATCAAATTGAGTGCAATTCCGCAGCAAGGCAATTTTTAAATGATTTAAGGTAGCACAGTGGTGCGACGCCTTGCGATTCGACAGAGGCTGGTTGTGGTGTGGATTCCACGTAAAACTGTAGGTTCCCTTCCTTACTTACTGGGTGGTTGGGTTAATTCCGCCTGGGTTGGTACCATCGCATTAAATGAACGATGGTCGAAGCGCCAATGAAAATTATCCGAGTTTTCCATCCAGTTAAATGTAGTCGAGCAATACAAGCAAGGTCCTGGCATGGCACCTAGTTCCCATGTGGTGTGTAAGGCTCATACATTACGGTCGGTTTGGTATTCTCTTATAGGCGAGATATTCCCTTTGACAATCGCTTAGGTACATAATTCCTACGGAATTCCTAGCAAAGGCATGCAGGTGGCAGGAATCCGTGGTGCATGATCATTTTAATCGAATAAAAGTTGAGAACCTCGACGTCGCTCTTTTGAGCCTTGGACCTGTCAACGTCTAAAACGGTTATGAGTTATGACCCTTTTGAAAAAATCGTTCCATAAGCGGCCATAACATTCCAACCACGGTACTTTACCATTTGTTAAATTTTGCCATTTCATTTTGTTTTTAACACACATTTTTTTTTCACAATCTTGAATTCGCCGATCACAATAGAGGTTTCTTCATCGTATCAAATGTACATGTTAGATAAGCACCTAGCTAAGAAAAAAGGGGTTTTGCAAAAACGTATTTTAATTCCAAATTAAAATATTCCGTATATTATTTTATCAGTTTACCTTTAAATCAATGTTTGGTCTTTATCCATGGATATGAACGAAAGAAAGGGCGTTGACACGCGCCAGTGTGTTCAATGTAAGTATACGAGTTTTAGGTCAGGACTCACAGTAGCAGTTGCCGCTGATGTGATATACATCTGCGTTCATGTAGCCGAGCGACGAAAACGCACTCTGAATACGCGGATTTCTCAAAATCCAGTCCATCTTGACCCTGTAATCAAGAAAGTCAGTGGGCACTTATAGTCCAATATGAAGTGAATTAGCAGATTGTCTTTAGATTAACTGCCGACTAAACTATTCAGCCGTCTTTGATCCTTGCGGACGGCGCTCTTTCAGCCCTGAAAGAAACGTCACTATAAGGTGCACAACCCTTGCATAAATTTTAGGCCTTCATGGTTTTAAATGCTCATGGAGGCTCCTGGGGGCAATAAACTCTCGAAGTAAACTGTGAATTACATGAAAAACCGGCCAAGTGCGAGTCGGACTCACACACGAAGGGTTCCGTAACATCATTCAAGATTGAATACAAAAATTCGCGTTTTTTGTATGGAGGCCCCCTTTAATATTTATTATTTTTTATTTTTACCTATTTGTTGTTATAGCAGCAAAATAAATACATACTCTGTATTTATTATATTATAATATTTGAGCTGCCTACCTATAATGGTTTATGAGATACAGCCCTGTGACAGATGGACGGACGGACTGCGAAGGCTCAGTAATAGGGTTCCGTTGGCACCCTTTGGGTACGGAACCCTAAAAAGCACTTATTTATGTAGTTATGAAAATATTCTGATACGGTTTCTTTATGCCCTTGTTTGTAACACCATATTTTTTCTCCAACCTGAATCCTTTTCCATTACATGGTTTATTGAGTTGTTGTTGTTTCAAATTCCGTTTAAAACTCAATTACGTCTTCAATTTCGTATTGGAGGCTTGTACTGTGCAATGTGTGCATTTTTTGCATAGGAAATTTAGTGATTTCTACGATTTTTGTGATTATTCACGAATAAAGAAATAAAACACACGTTATAACGTTTGCTGAACGTTGAAAGTAAAGAAAAGTATTTTATATAAATAGGTCGATATGGAATAATAAAAAAGAAAAGTTAAAATAGACATTTTGTTGTCCAACTTAAAACCAATTTGTCATCCCCATACATTTTTGTAAATACCTACACACAAAATGTATGGGGAGGACGATTTCTTTTTCAGTCGTACGAAAAAATGTTATCTACCTTTTTAGGGTTCCGTACCCAAAGGGTGAAAACGGAACCCTATTACTAAGCCTCCGCTGTCCGTCAGTCCGTCCGTCCGTCCGTCCGTCTGTCACAGGGCCGTATCTCAGTAACCGTATCAGGTAGACAGCTGAAATTTTCACAGAATGTGTATTTATTTTGCCGCTATAACAACAAATAGGTAAGATTTAGAAATAATTAATATTAAAGGGGGTCCCCATACAAAAAACGTGATTTTTTTGTATACATTTTTTTATGATGGTACGGAACCCTTCGTGTGCGAGTCCGACTCGCACTTGGCCGGTTTTTTTGCTCCAAATGTGCCAAGGAACACGTGGTTAACGTTTGGACCATACCTCCGTTAACAGCCTGTATAGGAAAATAAAACAATATTTCGAGGGGCGTTGGCGAGATTACGTAAGCACGGGAGGCCTAGCCAGCAAGGTCACGTGTCGGGGTGGGGGTGGGGGTGTGACACGTGGAGGCCGCGTCACGCGCAGCCTCCGCCTCACGTGTCCTCACCGGCGCCGCTGACACGATGCTCCCTTCCGCGTCCGCCACGGCCACGTGACTGGGGTTCCGTGACGCGGAGAAGACCGGCCACTCGCGCGGTTACTAACTTGAGTTTTGTTTACTGGTCTTACTAGGTAGTGAGCACTGAGCCGGTAGTCTCAGTTCTCACCTAAACTGGCGTTTACGTAACTTCGAAGCTCCGTAGAAACGTCAAACTCCATATAAGTTTTTACTAGATATTCTCTGGTTTACCTTCTTTAAGCTGTCAAAGTCAAACTCGCACTTCCGATTTGTATGAAAACGCGCAGTCGACGTAAACGGCAACGTCGACGTATTTACGCCAACGTTGAGTGAGCTGTCAAATCCAACTCGGACTCGCAAATTTTAGTTCGCTTAACGCCCACTGCGCGCGCTCTTCAATTTCTCCATACATTTGAAAACGCCAGTCGATCGGTTTGCCGTAAACGGTAATTTAGGTGACAACTGGGACTTCGGGTACGGGTCTTACTAGGTAGTGAGTACTGAACACAATTGTTTTGTTGTTGCAGCCACAACTTTGTTTGTTTGTACACATAAAAAAACTGACTATCCTTAACACAAACACCATCGTTATTTTAATGTTAATGATTATAAGTAAACCATAAGAGGCTCTATCAAACGAATTCGCCAGAAACCAGCAAATAATTCATGATTGTAATGAGCAAGCTATGATGTAAATAGTTATAAATCGTTGTTTATCCTTTTCTTCTAAAAATAAAAAATAAATACATTAATTACTAACAACAATGAAATGTGATTATAAAAGTCTGTAAATTAACAAAAATATATGGAAATATATGGATTTTTTTGTGCCAATCAAATGAATAGTTATATTTTGTTATATTATTAAATTAGATCTTATTTTATGATTAGCCCGAAGATATGTTTGTTTTTCTTTCTAAAATAATAAGCCCTATACATTTTTTATATTATATGTGAAATGCGGTGGTGGGTACATATCTAGTAAATTAGTCTTAAATTGTCTTTCGTATGTTAATAATGTCTGTACCTGTTTGCTTTCCAAATAAATAAATAAAACGACAAATATGGAGGGGAATGAATCAAAATTTCTAGTGGCTTTTTGAGCTGTAGACCTCGTGAGTCTGTCTTTAATGTTCACCGCGCACCGTAAGAGGATAATGAGGTAATCAAGTTACATACAATGGCTCATGTCCGTTTCTCCAGTCAAATTAAAGAATATTTTTTTAAAATTGTACACATTCAATACATCAAATAATAAACGTATTTTTTATAACTTAACTTGAATACGCGTTTTGTATTTTTATACAAATTTTTAGATGCATGTACCTATACCACGGATATAATTAAATTTAACCAAAAAAGTAATTACAGATGTACATGCCGCATGCAAACGTATTTGAGGGTTTGTACTAGGTCGGGACTAGACTTTTTTAAATCCATGTATTTGGTTGGGACTCAGTTATGTCAGCCCCACAGTGCCTTTTACCTTCAATACTACAGTTTAATCAGAATTTCTCAGGGTCAGTGACTGCCCTCTCGGAATTCTCCAGAGTTGGGTTGTCCGAGGGCTTAATTAATTATGTCGGTGGATAAATTTTTCACAAGATGAGCTCTCAATCTTTCATTTCTTGCACACTCTGTCAATACATGACATTGATTCAGGAGCCCATTCGCGAACGTTGGCGATATGTTTGTATGGTTTGGAGTGGCTTG
Source organism: Incurvaria masculella (assembly GCA_946894095.1). NCBI lineage: Eukaryota > Metazoa > Arthropoda > Insecta > Lepidoptera > Incurvariidae > Incurvaria > Incurvaria masculella. Next base: position 23,786,067 of record OX335645.2, on the reverse strand, counting down.
CGCCGGCTTACCTAACGATTATAATATGCACAATTTGTCCACAACGACCACACGAAGCTTCACCTTCCTTTTCTATTCTGTGCACAGAAGGGACTAGAATTAGTAGTCGTACCAGGGTAATAACATGAAAATGTGTGACCTTACAAAATTCACTTCGCATCACGAGTTTCAACTAATTTCTTCGACGCTAACGGGCGACTTGCCGCAAGACTTTAATTAAATTCATGCGGCAGGCACCTATCTCCGTCCTTGGAAATTTTAATTACTTTCCCGGTTTCACGCGAATCACTCAATCGTATACCTACCTATCTTTGTTACTCGCTCCGCACTGCCGTTGGCTGCTACGACCTCTGACTTGGTTGGATATTAATTACCTCTCGCTATTGTACAATTTACTATGATTGGCTTCTTTTAGTTTCAGGTCGAAATTTCCAGAACGTACCTATGAGATCACGATAAATCAAACCAAACACGAGAGTGGTCGTTTGCTGTGTTTGATCCAGGCATACCTAGTTGCTCGTGTTGTGCTGCGTTACGGTAGTTTTTAGGGTTCCAAAGGGTGAAAACGGAACCCTATTACTAAGCCTCCGCTGACCGTCCGTCCGTCCATCCGTCCGTCCGTCCGTCCGTCCGTCCGTCCGTCCGTCCGTCCGTCCGTCCGTCCGTCCGTCCGTCCGTCCGTCCGTCCGTCCGTCTGTCACAGGGAAGTATCTCATGAACCGTACTGGGTAGGCAGCTGAAATGTTTACAGAATGTTTATTTATTTTCCCGCTATGCCAACAAATAGGTAAAATTAAAAAATATAAAGTGGGGCCCCATACAAAAAAACGTATTTTTTGTGTTAAATCTTGTACGATTGTACGGAACCCTTTGTGTGCGAGTCCGACTCGCACTTGGCCGGTTTTTTTCTTTTATATCTTTATCTTATGCTATGACGTTAATACTAAAATTTTTACACTCTTTGACAAAGCCTATTTACAGTTGCCACTATTGTTTCCTTGCATGTAACCTATTTTAAATCATTGACAAGGCCTATTTACAGCTGACGGTGCCAAAATGATAGTCTACAAATGGGTTGATTTTTTTATATTGGACAATCTAATCATTAATGTATTTTTTTTTATCTGACTCTCTATTTATGACAAGGCCCTTTTCCAGCTGATGTTGAAAGTAAAATTTTAAAACAATAATAGAAATGTTTATATGATCTGAGATGTGTATTGCTTATTACTTCTTGCAATCATCCATAGGTGAATAAAAAAAAACTGAAATGAAATGATTGAACTTGTTGAAAATATTTTTTAAATTTTTGTTTTTTCACTGTGTCATAACTGATTTTGAAAACGAAATGTGATAATATCTATTAATAACATTTTAACTCGCTCAATGATCAAAAGTAAAAAAAAAAGATTATTGGGCGGTTTAAAAATGGAAGGTTAAAAAAAATTTGAATTATCGTGGATTAGAAAATTTGAGTTTTTTTAAATAAAAGTTTTATCTTGGCACCAACGCTGCACACATAGCACGCAGTGCATTTTGGTTTTATCGTTTTCGTTCTGGAAATTTCGATCTCAACAAGGGAGCCCCCGGAAGTACGATGTCTGTGAACGACCGAAATCGGACGAAATAAAATCTTTTGTGGAAGCGGATTCATCCAAAACGTTAATGCACTTTGCTCTGCAGCGGGAGCACAAATAATTTAATCTGGCCGACAAACTTACGTACATAGGCTTTATCTTGTGTGCGGGACACTTGTCGCCAACTGATAGCATAAACAATGTTATGTCGAGGTTGTCAAAGTAAACCCACACCATAGACAAATCTCGACAAAGAATAATTTTTGTCCATTTTTGGAAGCACAAATTTTAATCCTAATAATTTGACGTTTGTTGATAATTTTGTCACCACCACCGGGAGGGTGTGTTAAATCCTAGAAGGACGTGTTTGTTCGTGTTACGAATATGTGCGTATGTAGTGGCGATGGAACAGGCGTTTCTTAACGTTTCATGGTTCAAAGACATGGGAAAAGCGATAATAAGAGCGAAAGATGGATGGGTTTGTTTGGGCAAAGACGTTTCCATTCCATCCTTTACTTTCCGTTATAGGAAGTAATCAGGCGGAACGGCTTAGAGCAACCCTCCAGCTGTACGGGAAAACGAAAAAAGTGAAGAGATTAACGTCACATTGACATTAGATAAACTACAATCCTAATCTCACAAGGCAAATGCGCTAAACAAAGCAATTTTTATGTAAATTCATTAAAAACGTACTTAATTGTGCATCTATACGAAATTTAATTCGAAATAACTTAGGTGTAGGCGATTTGTAGGAAATGGCATTTTGTTCGCCGCTATTCTGAAAAACGCTATTTCTTGCTCCTTGCACTAAATATCATGGAGCAGTCTGCGCGAACACAGCCAGGGTCGGGAGGTTTAAAGTGACAGTTCTTGTGGACAAAACGGTGGGTGTTGCCACTCTCTATCGAGTTAACACTCGATTTCGATAAATTAATCGATCTCCCCATTTGTGATATCACATTTGATAAAAATCCTCGACAAAATTTCTTATCCCTCTAGCTCGACAAGTGTCCACTTTCATTTGTGCTCCCGCTGCTGGGAAGACATAGGCGTATGTTAATTGATACGATAGGTAATGCTGATAAAGAAATGTCTTTGAATATGGCAAATGAAACAAATTTCCAGTATTTGATAGTAAACTTACGTGGAAAGCTCATATAGATAAGCTAGCTGGTAAACTCAGCTCAGCATGCTATGCTATCAAAAATATAAGGGAACTATTATACTATAAGGGTATTCAAGCAGCTAGGACGGTATATTATGCTTACTTTGAAAGTCTGACGTCATACGGTCTGAGCCGGTAGTCTCAGCTGTCACCTAAATTGGCGTTACGGCAAACCGATCGACTGGCGTTTTCAAATGTATGGAGAAATTGAAGAACGCGCGCAGCGGGCGTTAAGCGAACTAACATTTGCGAGTCCGAGCTTGATTTGACAGCTTACTCAACGTTGCCGTAAATACGTCGACGTTGCCGTTTACGTCCATTCCGCGTTTTCATACAAATCGGAAGTCCGCGTTTGACTTTGACAGCTTGAAGAAGTAAAACCACTGAATATTTAGTAAAAACTTGTATGGAGTTTGGAGAAAACGCCAGTCGATCGGTTTGCCGTAAACGCCGAATTTAGGTGAGAACTCAGACCGACCACTCAGATGTTTTAGAGGAATGCTTCCGATGCAAATCGTGTATTTGTATTACAGATAAGAGCCTTACGAAGTATCCTCAACATGAAAGTCAGGGACTAATGCATGAAGGTGAATTCCTCACCTCCATGGACTAATGTAGAAATGTTTTTAAAGATCTTAGAATAATGTATAATAAGTATGTTTACCAAAATATCATATTTGCAAAGAAAACAATAGAAAGGGCGACTCTTAACTCTGATGTACATTATCATAACACTAGAAAAAGCTTAATATACAATGTACTAAACACAAACTAGCAAAAACTTCAAAGAGTTTCATTTACAATAGTGTTAGATTGTACAATAAATTACCTGCAGTGATAAGAAATTTGCCTCTTAATGAATTTAAAAATAAAATAAAATCAGTTCTTAGTGGTAAAGTGTATTATAATATAAACGAAGCTCTCTTCGATAAAACCCTCTTTTTTCTATTTAATATCATAGAACCAGTACATATCTATGCACAATACTTTATTGTAAAACTTTTTTGACATTAATAGTACGCTGGTAGTATTTTTTTTACATAACTATTTTATACATAACATATTGACTTGATATACTGCATCCGTATCAAACTTGACGAGGGCTTTATACTATACCCGGCCTTACACCAGATAATACTTTGTTACAGAGAATATTATTGTATTATGAGTAAGTTCCAAAATATAAATGCATTCCAAAATGGTTTCGCCAAAACTTTTTTGAATTCTTCTATATTTTTTTACTCTTTCATAAGTATTAGAAAACACGTGTGTAAGTAATTGCGTTTGGATATGAAGGAATTACAATTGGATTCTCCACAAAAACCCGTATGGAAGATTTTAGAGAGTACTTTTGTGCATTTGGGAAGAGCAGTGGTAGAAAAAAATGGGTGTGACTATGCAAAACGACATTTACTCACGGCTTGGCGTCTATATCGCGAATCCGGCCAATTAAATGTCCCATCTTCGGGTAACACCGCCGCCGTTGCTGCCACCTTCGAGCCTAGCAAGTCAACTTTAAGGCTCCCCCGCACTGCTGCGGAATTCGTGCGAATTGCACCAGAACATTTGCAGTTGCAGTATCGCAAAAAATGTGTATAAAAACGCATGCGATTTCTATCTACTAACAACATACTGCATTAAAGCAATCACTACGAAATGCCGTGAGCAAAATCAGTCCAACCCAGTTTAAACTACAAAGAATTTGATTTTATTTAACGTGTAAAATAAGGTCAACATCAGCTATTTATGTACATAGCTAGGAATAGGAAACTAATACTTTCTTCATAGAGGCTTACCGCCGACTCGGTGAGAAGATAAAGATGCCACACGGGCTGCGCACTTTCGTAGGGTAATTCCAGCGTCACTCGCGGCAAGTCGGACAATATTGTGCTGTCGTTGAGGTCCCGCGAGCCAGTTCCGCGTTTGGCGCATGCGCCGAGATAGCAGAGCCGTCGCATCCGATTGGCTGAGGCCGGTTGAGCGCGGCGCGGGGAGAGACCGCACGTGTCCGCGGCGGCCCGGCAACGTGACTGCTCGCGGTGCCGCCGAAATACTCCAAGAACCACGGAATAACAAGAACGTTGAAAATTAATAGACTAGAGACAAATTTGCCTAAGAGGCAACCGCAACACATCGAGCCTATAATGATTTAAAATGGAAGTTTGTTGTATACATTTCAGTAACATTGTCCATGTCTTATTATTATAATTTTGCAGAATATTGTTGAGCCGTTTGTACAAAATTCTTACAATAAACCTAACCTAACTCCATCTTACTCATGGTCACATAATCCAACTTAACCTGACATAACAATTTTTTTATGCGACCTGACATGGATATTAGCCCAACACACCACATTCCCGAAGGAATTAGGGGCCATGCCAGGACCAGGCCAGGTGGTTCGGATTCCACGTTAAGCTGTAGGTCCCCTTCCTTACTTACTAGGTGGTAGGGTTTATCCCGCCCGGGTTGGTACCATCGCATTGGATGAACGATGGTCGAAGCGGCAATGAAAATTGTCCGTGTTTTCAATCCAGTTCAATGTAGCCGTGCAATATAAGGAAGGTCCTGGCATGGCACCTAGTTCCCATGTGGTGTGTTGGGCTAATACCATGACAGAACTTGTGGTATTAGCCATCCATGTCCAGTCACATAAAAAAAAAAAAAGATACGGCTTTTACCATAGAAGTAGGATGTTTTTACAATGTTACGGCGACACATATAGGTGAATGCAAATGCCACGAAATTTCGAAATATTTAAAGCATTACAAAATTATTTTACCATCTGTCAATATTGAAATAAATTATTTACGGTATTACCATAGATGAAGTAGTTAAGTATAATTAATCTATGGTAATCTCGGTTTCATGACTTGTACCTACTCGTTATGAATGGTTGTCTACTGTGTTGATGTGAGCAGGAAAATATCGGGATTTCCTGTAATAAGTTTGGGCAAGGCCGACTTGCGAAACCCTCCGCCCCCGGAACTAAGAATTCCGAACTATATAAATTATACAATGTGCATATTCTTGCAATTGGGTTACTGGCAGCCATCTTGGTTTTGTATAAAGGTAAAGTAATCCCATTAGAGTTTTTATAAGAACTATTATAAATTGTATTATATCTATATTATGTATAGAATTATTATAAGACACTGTAGGTACGCGAAGTGACAAATATACATTATGAGAGCTTTTGATGCATTTCGGGTTTGAAAAGCTTACCTATTCATCTAAGGGCTAATTTTTCAATGGTCTAATAAACGGCCAGATAGCTATTCGACGGATTTATCGAAGATTCTGCTTATCCCTCCGATATAGTAAGTCCATATGTTTATTAGTAAAATTATAGTCAGATAATTGTGATAGAAGATATAGTTATCCAGCATTGACTATCCGTCTTTTGACCAACGTGAATTTATACTATCAATCCGATAAGTACTATCTGAGGATTTAAAAATTGGACCTAACGGCAAAACCGAGACCGGCTGGACCGATTTGGCAATTTGTCGAGATCCAGATATTTTTTTAGAATAAAGCGAAGGTAAAATACATTTTACAGGGCTCCGCTCGGGTGAATGTGCAAAGCAAAATCGGCCCGAACGGAGCGGAGATCCTCAGCTAGTTCTGAATAAATAGCTAATGTAATCAAAATTATTATGGTCACTGGTAACTCAATATAGATAACCTAGTACTTAGATAAACAAATCCATACTTATTACAATATTACACACCGGATTCGTGCAACAGCATTGGATGAAACTATCACTGAAGCGGCTATGAAACATTGTACGGGTTTTCATTCCGTTCAGTGCAGCCGTGCGCATAAAGGGATGATCCTGGCATGGCCTTTAGGAATGTGGTGTATTGCGCTAATATCACGACGGTAGCTATGTCGTATTTAATCCATGTCAGGTTACATAAAAATAAATCTGCCTGAAAAGTTTTGCTTACATTTCCTAGCATAGCAGTAATTTTTATAAATATGTGCGGTAGGTATAGTAAAACATTGATATATATATTACTACATATCACTCGAGTCAAATGACTATTTCGCTGAATACTTAGATGAAAAAGGCTCATCTAAGGCTGAATACACTTTTACGAAAGTATTTCGCTGTCATGCTGAAACTGGTTTCTTTTGTTTTTTATTTTGGTCCTAAACTGTTCTACCAAAACTTTTATGGCAGTAGCACTTACATAGATAGATCTACTTTAGTGTGTATTTTATTATTCAAATTCAAATCGTTTATTCAGCCACAACACACGAAAATACATAGAACACCAATTAATCAAATAAAGAAAAAAGTAAGTTTTATATAATGTACAATTATCATTTAGACCTTGAGGCATATATTTTGTTGCTCTCAGCTGTACGCAGCAAACCCTGCGAAGTTTCTTTTCAGCGTATCCTTTTCCAAAGTCCTTTATTATTATTATTATTATTTGATGTTGGGCTGCGGGCTTTTTAGCCCGCTGTCACTGCGATCTTTACAGATCTATTGTGACTTTTCCCTTCTTACAGTTCACCCTCCTTCAGGAAGTGCAGGATTTTTTGAGGTGTGATGACTTTGATGTCATCTGGGTCTAGTAAGCATCCCCCAAGGATGGCATTTCTTTTATGAATTAGTGGTCCACAGTCGCAAAGAAGGTGGATCGGTGTCTCCTCTTTAAAGACAGAACCTGCATGAATTTGTATCTGTCAACCTCATCCTGTGCAGGTGTTTGTTAAGATTACAGTGACCTGTTAGAGCTCTGGTAATTACTCTGAGTTGATTTCGGCTTAGGTTGATTAGCTCGTATGCTCTTTTCTGGGAAAAATCTATTATAAGGACCTTGACGTGCTTTAGTCCTTTAGTCCTGGCTCTATTAACACATGAGTCGAGGTTTGTGTGAGGGTGTGTAGAAGAGTGTCAATGAGATTTTGGATATAAACCAGTGAATTTTATTTGGGGTTTCTTCTTTAATCAGTTAACACAATCCGCGGAGGTATCCTGCCTGCTCTTATGCACAAATGGCAACTCCGTAACAAGTTTCTTTATATTTATATTTTAGGTATATGTCATCTAGAGCGTTTACTGAGATTTGCTGTCTTAAATTTTTGAACTACCAACCCAACCTGTATGTGCAAAATATGTCACATGCAAACATAATCGCAGACGTATTGGAGGGTTTTTGTGGGTGGGAACTGACTGGATGAACGCATTTTTAGAGCACATTCACGCGCGGTGGCGATAATTCGACTGTTTGGCATTCGACGCGCTGCCGGATAGCAATACAATTCTATGTTCACTTTGACCATACGACGGAGACGCAATATCGAGCGCATGCCATTTCTCATAACTTTCACTTCAGTGGTGGTAACCTGTCCGACGACTGGGGTATGCGGCATTTAAGTGGTCTTGCACAATGCGCGAAGTTTTCAAAGGGTTTTCAAGAAGCAGCCTTTGAAGATCTGCAGAAAGCAACCACCCGCGCCGGGGTAAATAATAATATAAATAAAGTAACTAACTCCAGATATCTGTATTCATTAGCAGCAATGAAATTGCAATTAGGCTCTCCGGAACTGAAATGTTTTGTGTAATCCAGGGCATTAGGAAATAAAGGTGACCATTGTAAATATAAGGATTTATTTAATAGCATTTACAATAATAACTTTCTGTAGTATAATATTACACACCGTCATATAAAACATCCATAGCCTTCCATAACCCAATGTCAGGTTAACATAAATACTTCCTATTTTTTTTTAAAGAACTATACATACAAGTCTAGGCCCTTTTTTACCTACTGTTGATTAGCTTAATCGCCACATATTAAGGGTCTTTTTTAGCAGCCTGCAATAAATACCAGTACAAATCAAGCTGCTAGGAAAGGCCCTTAATATGTGGCGATTAAGTTAATCAGCAGAAAGTGAAAAAGGCCCTTAAGCTAATAAAACCCATACAACATTACAAATGGGACGCTAATTTAATCCAAACACAGAAATATTAACCAAAACAGCAAAGGAATATCTGTTTATGACCGTTATGTCGCATGTATGGTCTATTTTAACTATACAGACCATATATAAAAAGAAAGGAGATATGGCATCTAGTGCGCCTACTATGAGACCCGCTGTCTCCAATTTTCTAAAATTACCCATGCAAAAATAGTCGCAGACGTATTGGAGGGTGCGTGTGGGTGGGAATTACTTGACGAACGCTTTTGTAGAGCACATTCACGCGGGGTGCCGATGTTTCGACTTCGTGCATATGACGTGCCGCCAGATTCCCATATAATTATATGGTCACTTTTACCATATGGTGTAGACGCGACATCGACCGCATTCCTTTCTTTTCAGTGATACAGACTAATAGTCTGCCGTGTTTTGAAATGAATATCATATGTTGGACATTCAATTGAAAACTGAAATCTCAAAAAACAAGCATAGACATATATTTTGTAGGGTTCCGTATCCAAAGGGTCACAACGGAACCCTATTACTAAGCCTCCGCTGTCCGTCCGTCCGTCCGTCAGTCTGTCACAAGGCCGTCTCTCATGAACCGTAATAGTTAGGCAGCTGAAATGTTCACAGAGTGTGTATTTATTTAGCCGCTATAACAACAAATAGGTAAAAATAATAAAAACCATTTCGTGTGCTAGTCCGACTTGCACTTGGTCAGTTTGTATTTTGTTACTTTTCGACTTTTATTTCGATCCATATGTACAAACAAAAATCAGATTTCTTCTTCTTCTTCTTTTTTTATTTTTATTTCTTTTTTGGGCTCTGTCCAGTGTAGACAATTTGCCAGTTTCAAGTTTCACTTCTTGATTCTTGAATATAAGTATTTTATTCTGGTCATTTCATTTCTTCTTCTTTATAGAGAGGATCAAACCCACTCTGTGGCAACTGGTCTCATCTGAGGTTCATTCTGCCAGTGTCAAGTTTTGACATATGCTCATTGTCGTTTTATCATGCATATTTAGTCTCAGTTAAAGGTAAGCTTAAATTTCATTGAAATGCTTCGTTAGTGAAATGATAGAGATTTCTTTTATTCATTTCGCCGATTGTCCAAGAAATGTGACATCTTTTTTTTAATTTTGTTTTTTGGGTTCTGTCCAGTGTAGATAATTTGCCAGTTTCAAGTTTCACTTCTTGATTCTTGAATTCTTGAATGTAAGTATTTTATTCTGGTCATTTCATAATTTGTAAATTTTTTAATTCGAACCTGTCAATGTGACGACTTTTCAGTCTGTTGTCTACGCTCACCTCGCAGGATTCAGAGCAATTTGAATTGTTATTTGGTCATGTAAGTAAAGTACGGACAAAATTGTCAACCGAAAACCAATTCCGAAAGTAGATTAATAGACTCTAGCCATATTCTTGACCAGGGAACATTTCGTGCAGCGGGCTCTAAGACTATAGGTTTTAAACAATTACAACATAACCATTATCAAATCAATTTGAGTTTTAAATGCAACATCCATATAGCTGAATCGCAAATGGCGTTCACCAGGACCTATGCGAAAACAATGCCGGCGGCCACACCATGTTTGAAGGACCCCAAGTCAATGTTAAACCTCAAAATAGGCAATATTAGGTATGTCTGTATACTACTCACTTACTAGTCCCAAATGTTATATCATTTTTAAATCTATAAACAGGTGAACTAATACTTCATTTTGCAATATCTTTGAAGAGGGTCTTCAGTTTTTTTGAGGCATGTTTTGCGCATAGGAGATTCCTCAATAAGCAAATGGCCCTTTGACAAGTTTTATAATCTAGACACGACGAGCGGAGTTCAAACGTGCAGAAGGGGTCATCTAGTACTATAAAAGTGAAGGTAGAACCCATCTGTCACAACAACTACATGAAGAAATTATAATGCAAAAACAGATGCAGTTTGAAAAGTCTTTACCTGCATAAATAATACGCAGATTGAGCCAGCGTCTACTACATACATTTAGGTAATTTTTGAATTTACAAAACGTGCATGATAAATTTTTGCAAGGCAGCAAAATGGTGGAAAAAGTAGCTTATTTTTAGAATCGGCCCCAATTCAATGCCGACTATCCCTGCATAGAACAAGATAAAATGATCGCTGAATATTAGTTGATGTTGAAACGATAAACTTGGAATTGCTAGATACAACGTGTTCGCTTCCACCTTTCGGCAGAACCATGTGTTTGTTTCAACTGCAAAGATCGACTCTTGGACATAAGTTGCTGCTACTCGCATTTGCTCTTGACGGTGAGAAGAATCTGGTTGGTCTGGTAGATCAAGTACAGTGCACTGATGAACACTGCGTTGGCCCTGCAACAGAGAAAATGCACTGGAGACACAATTTCAAGAAACATAATCTCTGTGGTTGAGAAAAGGGGAGATTCTGTCCAAGAGTTATCTCTCACTCTTTACGTATGGGATTTTGAAAAACTGTAAAAAAAGTGACGAGTTACCGGTAATTTTCCATTTATAGGTTATACAATGATATACACGGTGTTAAACAAGTTCGCGACATTCCCGAAAGGGGGTTATTTTGGGTCTCATACTGATTCCGAAAACGAAGGATTTTTCTTGTTTTGAACTTTTGTTTTAAAATTTTAGATTTCTAATACTAGTATGAAAACATTGTATTTCGTAATAGGAATTGCACTGCATTCATAAAAAGTTCTAAAGTAGGACATTATTTAAAATAAATGTGAAAATTTACATTCGAATCGACACCATACAATTGGCGGCGGCGCGCAGTCAGCTGCAAGACAGCAAACGCTTGACCTTGCCAGTGGCGAGTACACATGGCGTGCTTACACCATTAAATTGTCACTGAGGTGAAAGTTTGGATTAAATCTATAATTTTTTTTTACTATATTAGATTTAATTTTTTAAAACCACAAAATGATCAGTATACGAAATAGTTAAATAAATCGGTATTAAAATAGTGATGACGCGAAAAAAAATTACACCGTGTATAACATTGAAACACTGTATCAGTTTTAAATGTTTGTCTGGGTCTGGATACAGGTTTTTTGGTCACATGCAGCGGCTGGGTGTGACGGGATCAGCGAGCATGGAAGCATAAATGAATGAAGACCTAGATGGTTCACCAATAGGTCAATGCCGAAGGGACAAACAATAGATGGCGCAACTTCCGTCACTATGGCGGTGAGCCATATACTTACGCCAGTAAGAAATTATTAATCTACGATGGAAGGAGGGGAGAGGCAACTGAAACTAATTTTTATGGGGGCAGCGTAGCCACTTTTACATGCGGTAGCGCCGGAAAGTAAGTTCGCTTACGAATTCGCTCACTATTGATTTTTTCGAGTTCCACGGCGACACGTAAGAAATTCACAGGACGCTATTTAAAACAACAAATTCGTATCAGACCAACTACAATTAGACGTTTTCCACTAACTCATGGCTATGTTTCCACCATATGAATGAGTTTTGATCGCTAATTCCATCCTCCCATGCTCGCTGGACGGGATTAAAAAATCAGTCAGTGGCCCAAATTAGACAAAATAACAGCCAAAGAAAAAAGGCCACGCGGGTATATTTTTGAAAGGAACATTTCCACTCACTGCCCCTCCTTGAAGTACTCCTTGAGCGTGTTGGAGAAGCGCTTGGAGTACTTGACGAACTCGCGCTTGCGCTGCTCCAGGGCCTGCTTGCCCGGGCCCGGCGTGAACGTCGCCACCTCATTCACGGCGTCCAGCAGCTTCTTGATCGCCGATGCGATCTCTCTACAGTCAACCAGCACAATTAGAAAGGTCATTGAGAACAGGCACCCTGTTCCATTATTTAAGGCTTTGCTACTCCATTTCCACTTCATTGCCTTTATTTGAGCATTTAAAATAAATAGAAAACAAACTATAAACATTTCCTTGTCGGAAGGGCAGACCTGATTGTCTTGAGGAATGTGATGCGGTCGGTGATCTCATCGGGAATGCGGCTCAGTATTTTCTTTAGGGCGGCGGACTTCTTGTTCAGTTCTTGAAAGGCCTCTTCTGATCGATTCAGCCTTAGTTCCATTGCTAAAATAAAAAAAAATCATAATCTCACAACCAGCCTAATAATAATATCAGTTCAAAAATATACTCACAAACAGAAGACTGAGCTAGCAGATATGGTAGACATGAGAACGTTTTTTGGGATGCGAGTGTGATAATTATCATTGATGTTATCTTCAAAAAGCCAAAAACAATCAACGGCGAGTATTATGCGATCTTTATGCAGCGTTTGATTGATGAAATAAAGAAAAAACATTCACTTTTGGCAAAAAAGAATGTGTTTTCTTCGTTAGGTCGGATATTTTGAGTTCGAGTAAAACAGACAATTTTACCATATTCAAATCTGTCAAGTGTGCAAAGTTAGTTAGCACAAGCTCTTGTTTATGCTCTATTAATTTTCAAATTTGACAGGTACAGCAATACCAAAACGGCAGCTAGTCCATTCTACTCGAAATTGCGAGTAAAACTGCCCAGTAAGGCCTCTGATAGGATGCCATCATCAGAGTGAGCTCAGATTTACAGTTTCCTCGATATGCGTAGTGTCCAAGTTGGAATAAGAGTCAACATTGTTACGAGTGAATTCTGAGCAAGTCAATGCGGCTTTAGGTGTCGAATCATCAATCTTTTGACGGCTGTGGTGAAACTGGCAACAAAATGTGTGTGCATGCAGAATTTTACTTTAGGCCAAGCGATGTAAGTCTCTCTCTCTTTCCTAACTCGCGTGCACAGTGAACAAACTTCAGGTAAATTTTACAAGCAATCCGTGATATTATGTGCTAGAACATTGAAAACTGAAAAGGTAATACTGACTGTCCTGCTCAGTGAGCGTGCCCTGTAGGCGCAGGAGGCTCTCGTTCATGTTGACGGGGATGTCTGCACGTCGGATGATGCCCGCCACCAGGTCGTAGCTGAGCCCCGGCACGCTCGCCTCTGCCTTGCTGAGTGCATTGCGCAGTGTCTGTGATGCGCCTACATCGTACTTCTCTAGCTGAAATACCAACAGGTCAGAGAGTGAATTGCGTGACTTGATTAGCACATTTTTTATGCATTTCAAGTAGTTAGGTAGAAGAAAAGGGTTGATTGTGTAATAAATCTTTGTCTTGGGGTATGTTCCGTCATCATCTTTTCATATCAGTTATTTCCATGCCAATTTTATTATAAAATTTTTATAATGTTTATTGGTTGGTACATTTACATACCACAACAACAATTTCAGTTATTTCATTAGTTATATCTACACACTCGGATTCGTCTGAAAAATCCCAAGAAGAACCGACAAGAAACTTTGCTGGGTTTTTTACATTTTTTTTTATGTGACTGGACATGGATGGCTAATACCACACCTTCTGTCATGCTATTAGCCCAACACACCACATGGGAACTAGGTGCCATGCCAGGACCTTCCTTATATTGCACGGCTACATTGAACTGGATGGAAAACACGGACAATTTTCATTGCCGCTTCGACCATCGTTCATCCAATGCGATGGTACCAACCCGGGCGGGATAAACCCTACCACCTAGTAAGTAAGGAAGGGGACCTACAGTTTAACGTGGAATCCGAACCACGGCCAGCCTCTCTCAACGGTGGAATGGTCACTCATCCAAGACCAGGCCGGACCCAGCGTTGCTTAACTTCGGAGAGCGATCGCCGAAGTGTCGCGCCACGGGCCATTTAGGCTGACAATCCTATCCTATCCTATTAAAGCACACACTGAGCGAGGCATTAACTGAAGATTGGTTCTGTAACTCTTATTCCCTTTACAATATTGTAACAAGTTAGCATATTCAGCAAAATGGTTCCTACGTTATGTGTGCTTGCCAGGTTTGTCCCATGAAGCATCCAAGATAAACTTTCATAATTTACGTGTACACTCGATTTGTCCTGAGGAATGTGATGTTTAAAGGTAAGCGCGAAATTTGTTAAGCTGCATCAGGCCATATTGCAACGAAAAAATCACATACCACATGCTAAAACAGACGACCTTAGCTGGATGATAAGCATGTGCCGAGCTGCTATATAGTTATGTTGAGATGAGGCAAATAATTTCTCTGCATGGCGATTTTACATGTCGCCCAGCCGCTGCTAGTCTAAATTAATTTTACGTTGAGATACGGCAGACCTATCTAACTGGATAATAAGTTCACAAAAGATAAGTGTGCTGAATCACAGGTAAGTTGTTTGGAATCTCAGGAAACAATAGGTTTTCTAGGTCTTGAGCGTTACTCACCAGCAGCGGAGCCCTTGGATTGCCGGCGGCTAGCAAGTCGCCGTCCTCCTCTCTGGCGTAGCACTTCACTTCCACAGAACAAAGGTTCATGCACATGCGAGCGATGATAGTTCACAAACCTTAAACACTAGACAGTCTGATCCGATCGGAAATGTTCAATATAATTAGTAGGTACATGCGAGATTGATTTCGACGAGCGGCGAGCGATAGCTGATGCTGACTGAAATCTCTGGTCGAGTCCCGCAGCGACGAGGCGAGGCGGCGTGTCCGTCGCGAGGAGGGGGCACCAAGCAGGCGGTAGCCGTTCACTACCGGGGTGCCATGGATACTCATGCTGCGAGACAATGCATCAAGAATTCGTCCACCCTTGAGACCTGAGATTTCCTTGTCGATGAATGAAAACGAGTTAATAAGACTACAATTGATTGTGGCTTGTACTAAATATTTCAACAAAAATTGACTTACTAAACTAACATGCTAAGACTAAACATTCCGCCCACCAAAATGTACATTTTTAAACGGATTATTGATTTGGTAGCGGACAAAGCTTCACCAACGGTCGTCGCAATGTACCATGGCTGGTCTTAACTGTTGCTACCCGAGGGATCCCATCCTTGCCAGGATGTAACTCTACAACGCGGCCAAGAATCCAATGCATGGGCTTGGTCAGCTCGTCTTTCACAAGTACAAGAGAACCACAGAGCAAGTCGGAACCATTCTCGGACCACTTGTGTCTCTGGGTCAAGGTGTGCAGATACTCACGATGCCAGCGAATCCAAAAGTCTTGATGTAACCGTTGGATTAGCTGCCAGCGCGTCAATCGATTCAGGTTGAGGTTTGTGCAGTCTGACTCGGGCAGAGCTGTCAGTGGCTCTAGCGTAAGAAAATGACCCGGGGTTAATACCGATAAATCATTTGGGTCTGTACTAAGCGGGCACAAAGGTCGAGAGTTCAGCAAAGCTTCGATTTGCGTTAGGACGGTGTAAAACTCCTCATACGTTAACGTTTGGTTGCCGACTACGCGTGCGAGATGAGTTTTTACCGATTTTACCCCGGCTTCCCATAGCCCGCCGAAATGGGGGGAAGCGGGGGGATTGAATGAGAAACAGATTTTTTCTCGTTCGCAAACTTCCTTCAGAATAGGTTGTAAAATAGTCTGAGCCCCTACAAAATTGGTCCCACAATCCGAGAAGATACGATTACAACGACCTCTCCGGGCAATAAATCGACGTAGCGCCCCAAGAAACGCCTCGCTAGTTAATCCGATGACAAGTTCCAAATGCAGCGCCTTGGTCGCGAAGCACACGAACACACAAATATAAGATTTAAAGGATCTCGAACCGCGATGGCGAATAACTGTGGTGGCAAAGGGGCCTGCGAAATCGACGCCGACGCACGCGAAGGGCTTTATTTGTTGAACTCGAACGCTGGGCAAGTCGCCCATCCGAGGCTGTAAGTTTTTTGGGTTCACTCGGAAGCACCTAACGCAATCAGATAAACAACTACGGATCGCCCTTCTGGCTGAAAGGATCCAAAAGTTTTGGGCTAACAAGAAGTTTAGAGTTTGTAGACCTGGGTGTAAGTGTCGAAAATGAGTGTCTTCGATGATGAGTGTAGTGAGACGACCTTGACGAGGAAGCAAGGCGGGGTATTTTTTGTCGTATTCTAATGCGGCATATGATAGCCTGCCGCCCACCCTGAGGACTCCGTGACAATCGATGAAAGGATTCAGTTTGCGAAGATGTTTTGGAATTGGCTTGCCATCTCTTATGTTAGAAATCTCCTCTCCGAACACCAATGACTGAACTCGTTTGATCAAAACCAATAGCGCCTCTTTCAACTCGACGGCTGCGGGCTTACCTTCGCGCTTATTGTGCGGGTGACGAGAGTTATGGATGAAACGACAAACATACGCGACTATAGCCGTAATTGTGGATAGTTTCGAAAACTTGTCGAGGAATTCTTCAATCTTGTCCAGGGAGACCACAAGTGATACGACATCATTTTTTTGCTCGGACCTGACCTCGGATGATTCTCCCCCTGAGAACATGGATACTGGCCAGACTGACTCAGGTAGATGAAGCCAATTGGGTCCAGTCCACCACAGAGGATGATTAACAAGCTCTTGAGCGGTCAATCCGCGGGACGCGCAGTCAGCTGGATTGTGCTCTGTTCGAATGTGATGCCAATGAAGAGAAGGGACTTCGTCTTGAATGCGACTCACACGATTGGCTACGAAAGTTTTCCAACGCGATGAGGGTGACTTGATCCATGCTAATGTTACCATGGAGTCAGACCAGCAACTTATTTTATCAAACACGACTTGGTTCTTATAGGTTCTAAGAATAAACCCAACCAGGTCGGAGAGGAGTACTCCAGCGCAGTGTTCCAATCGTGGAAGTGATATTCGTTTCAGCGGACTAACCTTGGATCGAGCTACTATCAGCCGAATGCTCACATTCTCATCGACATCTTCGGTGCGAAAATATATTACCGCACCATATCCAGCTTCGGATGCGTCGCAGAAACCACAGAGCTGCACCTTAGCGGGAGGAGAACAGCAAAGTGATCGGGGGATTTGGAGAGATGTCAAGGAGGGTAGCTCCGAGATATACTGGTTCCATTTATGTACAATGGACTCAGGAGTCAGGTCGTCCCAGTCCAAACCCAGTTCCCAAATTCGTTGGATCAGACACTTTGCAGTGAACGTCAACGGGGATAGGAATCCCAAGGGATCAAATATCCTAGCAAGCTCAGACAGGATTACGCGTTTCGTGCATTCTTTACTCAAGGGATTCACTGCGAAGGAGAAAGTGTCACGATCAGAATGCCATTGTAACCCAAGGATTTTAATCGGTGCTGAGGTATCAGAATCGAACGATAACGCATTGCTATGATGATGTGCTGGGTCAATAGTTTTGAGAAGGTCTGGGGAGTTACTAGCCCACTTACGAAGTTCAAAACAACCCTTATGCAAGATGTCGACAAGGTCATTTTTTAACTGGATCGCTTCCAATACGCTGTTGGACCCAGTAACAATATCGTCCATGTAAACATCCGTGCCTAGGACCTTTGAGGCGGATGGTTTATGAGTGCCTTCATCCTTGGCCAACTGTAGTAGAGTGCGCACCGCTAAAAAGCTAGAAGAAGCCATACCATACGTCACCGTCCTCAAAGTGAACTCTCCAATTGGTTCAGAAGGCGAGAATCTCCATAGAATTCGTTGGTAGTCTTGATGATATGCCATGACCAGGATTTGCCTGTACATTTGTCGTACATCAGCGATGAATACTATTTTATGACACCGAAACCGCAGTAATATAGTGATGATGTCATCTTGCAATCTAGGGCCTGTAAGTAGCATCTCATTTAAGGAGGGACCGCGAGACGGTTTGGCTGAAGCATCGAAAACGGTTCTTAATTTAGTGGTCGTATTTTCAGGTTTGAGGACACAGTGATGCGGAATGTAATAGGTGCGCTCCGAACCGGGGGTCGTAGAAGGTTCCATGTGACCGCTTTCGAGGTAATCCTTCATGAAAGCATTGTAATCTTCCCTTAGTTTTGGGTCTCGAGCCAACCGTCGTTCTAAAGCCAACAATCTTCGTAACGCCACCGGCCGCGTGTCGGGAAACGTAGGGTCAGGTACTTTAAAGGGTAAGGCTACAATGTACCGACCCTGGTTATTTCGAGAGTGGGACTTCGCAAATACAGACTCGCACATTAGATCATCGGCGCTCAGCAATGCCTGGTTTGGTAGACTTTCGAGTTCCCAGAACTTTCGAATGCTTTGATCAAGAGACGATTCTATGGAGAGCAGAGATTGACACCCAGCAGCGACGTTGCATGGGACTCTACCCATGAGTAACCATCCGAGTTTGGTGTTTATCGCGGTGGGTTCGTTCTGAGCACCACTTAACCGATTGCTGAGCAAGATTTTGCAGAATATTTCGGCGCCGAACAGAGCGTCGATCGGACCGGGATTGCAAAATTTTGGATCGGCAAGTCTTATGTTTTTTATATGTTCCCAGGAATCGGCTGATACTTGAGTTATGGGTAGATCTCCACAGATTTTAGGGATCACCAACGCATCAATATCGAAGGTAAACGATTGATCCATCCCGCGCACCTTACAGGAGACGGAGCTGGAGGCTAACGAGGACGATAGGGCCAGGCCTTGTACCGGCACGAATGCTCGGGTATGTTTAAGGCCAAGCCGATTGACACACCGACTGGTAAGGAAGTTAGTTTGACTTCCATTGTCGATCAGTACTCTGATTTGTTGATAGTTGCCCCGAGCATCCAAGATTTCGACAACAGCAGTGGACAGCAGTACGGTTGTGTGCACTGTGGTCGTACTCGCAAGGGCATTGACGACTTGCGAGGTGGATGCTTCCGATGCAGTCGACAATATCGTTTGAGCCACGTCGTTGGAATGCATCTCATGGCTCACCGCCGATCCCTCGACAACCGCGAGATTTTCAGTAGGATTTTCAAAGTGCAGTAATGTATGATGGGTTTGGTGACATTTCCTGCAACGAAATTTGGATTTGCAGTTCTTCAGCACGTGATTGACACGTAGACAATTTATGCATAACGAATGTCGTTTCACAAAGTCGTAACGAGCTTGGGGTGTGCGGGCATTAAAGGTCGGACAATCGTGCAGAAGGTGGTCGGCTTGGCACTCTGCGCAGGACGCAGTCCTATCGGAGGTAGCCGAGGCGCTTGCGACAAATGAGTGTGGTTGTGATTGCAAGTTGTGTGTCAAGGCATTTGGCCGGCTCTCGGTACGCTTGGTAGATCGCGGCGACGAAAGGGCCTGAGCAGAGGTGTCACTCGTGAGCTGAGCGAGATCCAGCGCTCGACTCTGTGTTTTTACGAACGCTAGGAGGATTCGAAATGATGGGATATCCGTGCTGTTATTCTGTAGTTCAAACCTTTGACGCATGTCTTTCTCTAGTTTGTGAAGCAAAGTGTAAAATAGGGGGAAATCCCAATCCTCCACGGGAAGCTTGAGATTCTTCAGAACGGCCAAATTCTCGCTGAACGTGTCTACGAGACGCCGCAAGTCTTCTGGCGAGTTCGACCTTAAACGAGAATTTTGTATCTCCTCCCAGTAAGTGAATGCCAATTTCCTTTTGTTTTGGTACCTATCCAGCAGCACGCGATACGCTTCCTCGTAGTTGACTTCAGATACAGGGAAACCCTTTATGAGGCGTAGGGGTTCCTGCGACAGACAAGATATCTGATAGTGAAAACGTTCTATATTGCTCAGGGCCCTGTTTCGATGCACTAGAGTGTCAAACATATCGTGAAAGGTTTGCCACAATTTTATGTCACCATCGAAATTTATGAGATTAATATTAGGGAGTCGCACATTGGCCCTCTGGTCGCTCTGAGTCGTATCGGAATTATGATTAGTTCGAGAATCGGTATCGCCAAACAAGGTGGAGTGAATATCTAAAATTTCGAAATACGCCTCATCAAATTGTACCCTCACCTCGTCTTCCTTGGCCAATTCATCCTCACCTAACTCCTCGGAGATAATTTTAGTGTGCGTGCCTTCGAACGACGAGCAAAACACTTCGATTCGTTTGAAGCGAGCATTGAAATACGACAAGCAAGTAGGATCTTCCAGTGCTCGCTTCGCAAAATATAAGGTATCTTGGATTCGCTTTAGTGCCAAGGTCCGTTTTGCCTGGATCGAGCGTAATGCGGCGGCTTTAGCGGCGGCCATTACGCCCTATCATAAATAACTAAATAATCGAGATAAACAATTGACTGAATATTAAGATGTATAATATGCATATACCAAAGTTACCAATTACTAAGTATCAAGCAGCGAAAGTATACGTACTATTCAAAGCTACTGTTTAATGGAGAATAAATTATGTTTGCAGAGTTAATACAATAATAATTTATAATAACGCAGGGATTCAATTAACCGTGGGGACTATCTTTCCGCTTACACCGGTATTTAGCGCGGGTCAGATCGCGAAACATTTGCCACCTACCCTACATTAGATACAAAGGATCCGAGAGCGGACACCTACTGCGCGACCGACACGCGACGAACTATGCGCGTAGGTATATGAAAGGCACCGTCTATCGTACCTACTACGCATCTACTGCCTGCCTGCTATCTCTGATTTGTCAATGTCAGTAGGTTTTACGAGAAAGTCTTAATTTCACCGGCCTTGAATCGATTTTGTATAGAATAGAGGCGGAAAAATAAATGATTAGCAAGTATACAAATTATTTTCAATGAAAATATTGTTGTCGTAAATAATGAGCAAATTAACAGTTATAGTTTGTGAGTAACTATATCATTATTTGCGACTCCGACGATAAATAAATTGTACAAATTCTACTGAGTTGATTATTGAGAGTGATTGAACAAATTAATTAGATTTGCACCCTTAATTACATAAGTGCAATCACATCCTGGGGCCCAAAACTGCTTTATTGGTGGGTTGAACAGATATTTTCAATGTCTTTAAAATCGATTAGTGTATTATAGTTGAATTGAGTAATAATCTATGAATAATGATGTAGCCACAATAAATTGATAAAGTTGGACTGTCAAACTTTAATAAATCGATGATAAGTTCCGGCCGAAGGTCCAATTAATGTTTGGAATCTCAGGAAACAATAGGTTTTCTAGGTCTTGAGCGTTACTCACCAGCAGCGGAGCCCTTGGATTGCCGGCGGCTAGCAAGTCGCCGTCCTCCTCTCTGGCGTAGCACTTCACTTCCACAGAACAAAGGTTCATGCACATGCGAGCGATGATAGTTCACAAACCTTAAACACTAGACAGTCTGATCCGATCGGAAATGTTCAATATAATTAGTAGGTACATGCGAGATTGATTTCGACGAGCGGCGAGCGATAGCTGATGCTGACTGAAATCTCTGGTCGAGTCCCGCAGCGACGAGGCGAGGCGGCGTGTCCGTCGCGAGGAGGGGGCACCAAGCAGGCGGTAGCCGTTCACTACCGGGGTGCCATGGATACTCATGCTGCGAGACAATGCATCAAGAATTCGTCCACCCTTGAGACCTGAGATTTCCTTGTCGATGAATGAAAACGAGTTAATAAGACTACAATTGATTGTGGCTTGTACTAAATATTTCAACAAAAATTGACTTACTAAACTAACATGCTAAGACTAAACATAAGTACTGAGAATTTGCGGCAGCTCCAAGTAGATCATATTCTGTCGTGGGGGAAAATTGAGGTGAATTCCACGCGACGATACCAATAACCTTCGTTTACCTGTGACAACACGGGCCGTATGAGAACAGGCAGTACAAGCGAAGTGACTGGGAGTTGATCGCCCATTGTCATCCTGTGAGTTGTGGGCGGCGCGCGACCAGCAGAAGCGGACGACGACGAATCCCAGTAATCGGGAATAATCAAGCACTTGCAAATTGGAATCGAATTTAGCAAACAGCTGATCTGTATTGCATGCAACACAAAGATAACTCAGGGCAGCTGACTGCGATGGCGACGGCGCACAGTGTTGCAAACGTAGTTATTGTATTCTCCCACAGACATAGACATTATAAAAGTTGTAATTCTCCTTGCCCCGGTTCCACAAAGAGTTTTTTTTGTTTATTTGTCTGTTTGGACAGGCAGGGGTTTTTTAACCATACAGCATTGTCTTGTTTTGTTTAATTACTATATTTCTTCTATAGTTTCAAAATATTTTCGTGCGTTCCCGCCAAAACCCCATGAGTGTTGCATGCGATTTGAAACTACGTTACCGATAGCGCGTTCACAATCACAACTGTTTCACGTTCCGAGCACCCAATTCGTCGCAACGATTTTTAATGGCGAGTATCTTTACTTAAACTTGCTACACTTTGCAATTGTATACTTCGCCTTGGAGCCTGAATACTTCGCTCATATAACATACTGGTCGACTGACTTTAATGTGGGTGATAATGCCGAAAATGTATGACAAAGTAATTTTTAGGTTTCCGTAACCATAGGGTGCCAACGGAACCCTATTACTAAGCCTCCGCTGTCGGTTCGTCTTTCAGTTGTATTTAGTATTTTGGATTTTCTATTAAAGCTTCGATTCCACCACTTCTTGTTCAAAAAAAGTTTCGTGAAAGTAAAACTTAACCTAATTTAGACTCAGGCCTACACTTCCAAAGTTCCAAAATTTCCGTGCTTGCCCTGCCGATTCACACTGACAGTACTGCACTCAAAATGGCATGCATACCATGAACTATATGGCGTCATCGTTACGTCACTTAATAACGTACACAATTTAGTTAAGAATATGTGTTTTTTGATCAACTTTTATAGAAAATAATCTTGCAGGTTCTATAAAAAATATATTTTAAGACACGTTTATACGCACATGTATACCAATGTCAGTCACATGATATATTGTTTTATAGATAGGCTACGAAGCAATTAACATGACAAAAAATATTTATAGTAGACTTTCAAGGACTGAAAATATTAACTGAAAATATTAAAAACTTTAAAATATACAATTATATCAGGTTAATTCGCTCTTAGTATCATTCCTAAATTAAGTTGACGAATGGCGTCAATCCTACCAGTGCTTGTCTCACACGCCCCTTGATAAGCTCGTCTGTGTACACAAAAACGGTAGCTGTGATCGTGTTTCGTTCACACCACACAGTATGATGCTAATGCTCAGGGTCTGACTGCTTGTGCCATTGTCAGTGTCACATTTTGACGTTCTTATAGCGATATCTGTCTACTATCGACCGTGTTGTTTAAAAAACCATTGAATGTATCCTAAATGAAAATTCTAGTTTAGCTTGAAGGAATATATTCGATTAAATTTTGGGAAGAACTGCTTTGACTAATGTCATGCGTTCCATGTTTGTTTTCTTGTTTCGGTAAGCACGCGCACAAATAGTGTTTTGATGCTGACATCTTTGAGCGTGCAATGTGATTCGGGCCACTTGTATTCGTTGTGAGCACTGTAATCGTTTACAGTTCAAATCGGATCACGAGCTGTCACAAACTGTCAATGTCAATCCGCAATGCTCGCTCACTCGTCTGTGCTGTGCTCGCTCACTCAATTCATTTTATAGAAATTTCGCTGGCGTGCTGTATCTTTCATGAGTATATCAAGGTAATTGTTTGTGCATTTTAGTGTACCGCAGCATACCTACTATGCTATCTAGTATATTTCTTTGTTCTGCAGCAATTAGAAATGTTATGATGTTCGAAGAGTGTTAGTTTTTTGAGGTTAGTTGAGTATTGTGTAGATTTCACCATGGAAAGTTGTTCTAATTTCCGAATCAATCGTGTTGAAGTGGATCGTGGGGCGGTTTCAAATTCAGGTTAAAAAAGTTTTTTTTATGCGACCTGACATGGATGGCTAATACCACACAACTACCGTTATGATATTAGCCCAATACACCACTTTCCCGAAGGAATTGGGTGCCATGCCAGGACCTTCCCTTTATGAGCACGGCTACATTGAACTGGATGGAAAACACGGACAATTTTTCATTGCCGCTTCGACCATCTTTTCATCCAATGCGATGGTACCAACCCGGCCGGGCTTAAACCCTACCACCTAGTAGGGGAAGGGGACCTACAGTTTTACATGGATTCCGAACCATGGAGCACCTCGCATTCGTGACGAAATGCACTCGGAAAGATTAAGACAGTGGTGCACGTCGGTATTGAACCCAGGCCTCTGGTACGCTAGGCCAGTCCCCGCGCCACTTGGCTACGAGCCACTCTAAATACAAAACATCATTACTTGTATTTTCGCTACTTGGAGTTCTGGAATTAAGAACCTGAAACAATTGTCTTACCATTTAGAAAGAAAAATCGCTGCCTTTTTGTACTCGGTAATATTTTTAGCAGCTTGCAGAACAGATGAACAGCCTGGGCATAGAATTTTTTTGCAGACAGAAACTTAATTTCATCATTTTAATGAAATTGTTGAGGATGCGAGTTGCAGCTGTAGTTACACATATTTAATGATTATTTGTATGTATTTAATGGCTACGACATTACTGTTATCTCATTAATTCATTTAATTGAGATAAATAATATGGACGTCATTGCATAACCTCTCATTAACCACCTAAAATAATTATGAATAAAATCTAAAATAATATCTCTTAATAGCTGTGATACCGATTTCTATTTTGTACATTTATTTTCCTCTAAAGGGGATAATTATATTTTGACTGTTACTGTCCAACCTTTTGGTGATTTCCTAGTTCGCCATGTTGGTGCCACGTAAACCTACAAAATGCATTGATTCATATTTAAAGCAGTGTTGCATTATTTAAAATCCCTATTTCGGGCACAGACTACATCGGCAGTATGGAGTGTGCTGTAGAAAGAGGAAGATTACGGCGGGGGAAGGGCGGGGGGGTTGGTAAGGGGGGTGGGTGTTAGAGGGGCTCGTTTGGTTCGCATCCCCCGCGGAAGGTAAGTGGGCAAACCTAACTTAACTTTATAGAAGACCAAATTAACCTAATCGGGCCATGTCGGTGTGGCACAGCCTTGGTAGGTGCGACACATTGCGAATCGATAAGCTGGGTAAGCACTGCTGAGCACGGTTGGGTTCTGGATGGGTGACCATTTTAATGCTGGCAATGGTTCGGATTCCACGCATACCTGTAGGTTCACTTCCTTGATTACTAGACGGTTGAGTTAATCCTGCCCGGGTTGGTACCATCGCATGGTATCATTGTTATATGCAATTTTCCGTGTTAGCCGAGCAATATAAGGAAGGTCCTGGCATGGCACCTTGTTCCCATGTGGTGTGTTAGGCGTCAATATCTGACGTTCAGATTGGTACTAGCCATCCATGTCTACTTACATATAAAAATCTATTAAAAATAACATGTTGATCTATGTATAATTATAGACATCATCACAGAATAGTCAAAATCACCATCGCGCATCTTGATAAGCCTAATTCTACGATTGGTCTTCGTCACACAATAACAATTTTATTAATAATTGGTTACATTAAAGTAAATGTCCAAAATTTCAAAATTTCCAAAAAAAAAAGTCTCCTGCATAAAAACATTTTGTTAATAGTTCCTTAAACCCTTTTCTACCAGTCCCAACCACCAGCAATCTTATTGTAAATCTCCCTCATACTACAGCCCACATGCAATATGAGTTGTATTCGTTATCTGAAGTGAGATGAGTACAAATGAGTTGATATGATTTTCAGACGCTACAATGGGTTGCAACAAGCGTGGGCTGCAGGACGGTGTGTCAGACGACAGTGGCAGTGATGTTTCTATGACGGACTCCGAGGATGAGCCCGATTTTGATGGTGGTATGATACCAAAAAATTAAAGATGTTAATGTAATCTGAAGCTCGTAAAAAAAGATTGAACCACAAAAACTTTTGTAAAATAAATTCATATAATTCCTGAGTCTTAATTATCTTATATTGCCTACATAAGTATATGTGTTTGTGCATGTGTTAAAAGAGTTTTATGGAATATTTAGCCAAATCAACTGATGTTTACTATATGTAAAAAACCGGCCAAGTGCGAGTCGGACTTGCACACACAGGGTTCCGTACCATCAACACCAGACGTTTTTTGTATGGGGCCGCCTCTTACATTCTATATTTTTTTTATTTTACCTATTTGTTGTTATAGCGGCAAAATAAATACACACTCTGTGAAAATTTCAGCTGCCTACCTATTACGGTTCATGAGATACAGCCCTGTGACAGACAGACGGACGGACAGACGGACAGCGGACGCTTAGTAATAGGGTTCCGTTTTGACCCTTAGGGTTGTTGTTGTTGTGATTCAGGCTTGTTTCCGCACTTAGACGGCAATACATCCATTGTACGTGTCAAGAAGCTCTACGAGCTATCACGTCAGCCAGCCAAGCTCTTCCACGAAGCGAAAGCAGCCTTTTTGGACTCCTCCACACTTCCTGGGAAGTTCCTGTGGTTTCAAGGAACTGGAGTCGTATCTTTATCTGGACAATCTAGGATAACGTGAGCGGCCGTCTCTTCCTCCTCCATGCAAGCTTTACAGAGGGCGCTGTCGGTGACACCAAGAGTGAATAAATGCTTATTTAGTGGACAGTGCCCCGTTAGGAGGCCAATCACAGTACGTAACTTACTCCTGCTAAGGTGAAGAAGTCTCCTCGAGAGGCGCGGATCTAACTCTGGAATGGCCGCTCTCGACTATCTGCACTCCCTGGAGTTCTACCATCGTTCTTTGTGCGCTGAAGTCGTACGGCTGCGAAGCCACGCCTGCGAAGCCACGCCTTCAACTCACTAAATGGCAAGGGTACATACGGTTCCGGGCCGATCTTCGCCTCGATCTGGCCTTCGATCGGGCCAGCTTCAATGATGCCAATGCATTTTGCCTGGAAGATGGAACTTTTAGCATCCAGAGATAGTGATCTGTTAATATTGAGGTCTAAAGAAAAGGCTGCTGCCCCTGTACCTGTCCCCATCTTTGAACCGTCTGTATAGATCCTGACCTCATGAATACCCGATAGTTGTAGGAGTGGTTCGCCTGCAACCTGTTGTTGTGACACAAGCTATGTGTTGAAAACGCTGTAACCTATATCTAATTGTGTTTGCTTCTGGGCCACCAGACTACTGCTCCGTATGTTACCATTGGTCTGATTATTGATGTGTAAAGCCAGAGGGTAATTTTTGGGTTTAATCCCCAAGATTTACCTAACATTCTGCGAAACTGCCAAAATCCTAAACTATCCTTACTTAGTTTGTATCCCAGTTCAGCTTTGTGTCAAGTATGAGGCCCAGGTATTTGACTTGAGATGAAAGGGTTAGTTCACTGTTGAAAAGTTTGGGAAGCCTAAGTTTATCTATTTATCTTTTGTTAGTGCACAAGAGTAGTTCCATTTTCGTAGGGTTTACGGAGAGGGATTCCTCACCACAACATTGTTCTAGAATCCTAAATGCTCCCTGCATTTGATTGCAAAGGACATTTTCGAATTGCCCTATGATAAGAATTACTAGGTCGTCGGCGTAACCTACCTTTGGGTACGGAACCTTAAAAACCGATGTTCTGATTTACTAAGGTTTCAATTCCACCTAAAAGTGTAGGTTTGCTTCCTTACCTACTGAGGGGTAGGCTTAGTCCCGCCCGGATTGGTACCATCGCATTTATTGGCTTGATGTTTGGTATCTAATATCAAGCAACAGATTCATGTGAAACTATTGGTTTTAAAAAAAAAAAACCAGGTTAAACTATAGCAATAAGAAAATATCAATAACAACTTTTTTTTCTCTATGGTTTTATGCAGCATACATTTTTAGAAAAAAGTATAACCAAACGCGCAGACACAGAACATAGCATACAAAAAAAAAACAAAACATACAGACAAAGACAAACATCAAGTAATTTGGAACAGTGGCTTTCAAATTATTAGTTACTTATGTAAGTGAAAGTATTAAGGGATCGTCATTATCTGATGGCCCCACCTAAAGGCAACAGGTTTTAAGAAACGTTTTAATCCTATTTTACTCTTTACATTTTCAGAAAGCACCGACGAAGATCAGGAGGTCGCAAAAGCTCCCGAAGAGGAAATCGAAGACGACGAGGATGAGGTAGTGAAGGCGATCAAATTGGAAAAGGCCAAGAAGCGCGAGAACCCACCTACAATCAGCACAGAGGACTTCATAGTGGACATCTGCCTGCATCCCGCCCGAGACATGATCGCCGTCGCGTCCATGGCCGGCGACGTGCTGCTCTATAAATATACCAACGACGAGAATACGCTTGTGGAGACTTACGAGCTGCACACGATGGCTTGTCGTGATGTGGAGTTCGATGCCGAAGGCAATAGCATGTTCACCACATCCAAGGTATATGTCACAAAATATCCTTGTTAAGATGTTAGTCATTGTGCTGAGCGAGTTCCGACCACTGTAGAGAAAGGAAGGACAAGTGGCTTGCAGTCGAAATCGCGTCTCCGCTATATGGTCAAAATTACCATATAATTGTATGGGAATTCGGCGGCGCGTCGTATGGGAATCCGGCGGCGCGTCGTATGGGAATCCGGCGGTGTGTCGTATGCCACACAATCGCAGCATCGCCACCGCGCGCAAATGTGCTCTAAAGTAGCGTTCGTCAAATCCACACAAACCCTCCAATACGTCTGCGACCATGTTTGCATGTGGCATGTGCGTTTAAGTAGGATTGGTAGTATTTGAAAATTTGGAGACATGCGTAGATGTCATATCTCCTCCCTTTTAATCTATGGTTCCAGAACTTAAAAAGAATACAAGTGGTCCCATTGCATGTCAGAAGAGGTGACTAAGGGAATGGATTTTTTTTATTTTTTTTTATTTATTTATCCAATATAACACACGTACGTTATGTACAAAACAATGTATCTTAAACAGTTTGGATTAAACCATTCCTGTAGAAGGGTTACAACAATAGGACAATGAACTTACTGAGTGTACATACAATAAACAAAACCTAACGAACATTCAAATAATCGTTATGAAATAAACAAGAAAACAGTGTTTTATATAATTAAGTTATAACTTAGTTACGAGTTAAAATTATCAAATTATTACTCAATTATTTAGGTCAGAGCTTGCTCACATTCTGGTCTTCATTCGTACCCTACCTGCAAGTTTATCTACATGGGATTTCCAGCTGGAATTCCACGTAAAACTGTAGGTTGCCTTCCTTACTTACGAAGTGGTAGGGGTAGTCCCGTCCGAATTCGTACCATCGCATTGAATGGGCAATGGTCGACGCGGCAATGAAAATGTATTAGTGCAATATAAGAAAGGTTCTGACATGGCACCTAGTTCCCATGAGATGTGTTGGGCTATCATGACAGTAGGTGTGCTATTAGCCATCCATGCCTAGTCACATAAACCCAGCAAGTAATGAAGGGGTTGCTATTTTTACCGGGTTGTCATCCAGTAAAAAATATTTAAATAAAAGGTAATACTGATAATTTATATGAATAGTAACCACATACATACACACATATCCCATCACACCTGATGGTTTAATATAGACTCCGCTTACCAACTTTCATACCCAACGCACTCTACTAATTTCTGTCATATAACAATAAATATTACTAGTTCGTATTTATTTATTGTTTACTATGTGATGAGGTTCTCATTTGTTCTGTTTCAGTATTTATAGGCTTACTCAAATAAACTCAACTGGTATGGATATAATTTTCACCTGTATTCATGGTATGGATTATATACAAAAACTCACCAATGTACTGTTACAAAATTTACCAGGTTTATTACAATGTTCACTTTTGATCCGGCTCTAACTTGATTCAATGTAATAAATTTGGTTTCAGGATAAATCCGTAATGATTACAGACATGGAAACCGGAAAACTGAAGAGATGTTATGAAGAAGTCCATGAAGATCCTGTCTACTGCATGCGCTGTTTGGATGAGAACAAGTTTGTCACAGGTTAGCGAATCATTAAAAAGTATGAAAAAAATCAACCACAAAAACAATTGCAATATCCCCAAAATTGTTATAATGGGGTAATGTTTAATTTGTAGTTATCTGTTGTCGCTAAAATTATCTAAGATTTATAATTGTATTCATGATAAAACCTGGCAACATACATATTATATTTTTAATGCTAAGGGCCTTTTTCACCTACTGCTGATTAGCTTAATCGCCACGTAACAAAGACTTAAAATAAATCAGTACTTGGTGAAAACCAGGCTTAAGGTATAATATAAACCTATTCGGTAAAGTAATTTGTATTTTAGGACAGTTCACATTCTGTGTTGTTGTTTCCTTGTAATCTTAGTTCTTTGCCTTAGACCATTCTGAAGTTTTGACAGGTTCACTCTGAATACAACTGTAAGTGGAGAAAACCACAGGTAATAAAAACACTACATAAATTAAAATGTGTTCACCATAATCAACAATTCATGCCAATTATCAGTCGCTGCCACCTGTGCTGGTGCTGAAACATAAAAAATACCGTCATTCAGGCGACGACAGCGGCACGGTGAAGGTGTGGGACACGCGGCGTGAGGGAGCGGTGCTGAGCGTGCGCGTGGGCGAGGAGACGGTGACGGACATGCTGACTACTGACGCGCGCAAGCACCTCGCCTGCTCGGCCGCCGACGGCGTGCTCACAGCCATCGACCTCAAAGCCGGGTGAGTGTCGCCTGGCGCACGTGACTATGATGTGTCGCATGGAGTCATGGATATTGCACACTATCCTAACAGATCTTGCGACCTTGGTATAAGTTTTGTTTTTGAAGTAATATGGAGGAGGCTGGAGATCCCTGTGACACTTTCTAACACTTCCCAGAGTGAAAAAAGAATTTGCGTGCAAACAATATCAATAGTAATAAAATGTATTTTTTGTTGAATTGCTTGTTTATCATTTATTTTTATTTTTATATTATAATTATTTTATTTTATGAATTGTAGAAATAGAAATTTAATATTTAAGTCTACATGCCTACCTACCTACTTGAATATTAAAGATTTATAAATGGTCTTAGTAATATTTGTGCAAAGAAATCAATGGATTTTCAAGGATAATTTTCGGGAGGGTCAAAAAAGTACCAAGCAGTAATTGCTTAATTTGCTTTTAGCCTAATCTGGCACTGCAGCCGGAGAAGCTTACCTTAAGACTTAAGGTTCTTTTGAGAATTTAGGCTTAAGAACGGCCCGTAAGCTATGCTCCCCATACAAACGTAGTTTACTAATCATTTCGAAACCGCTATTCCAATTAAATTGATATTTAATATCTAATATCAGGTAACAAATATCTGTGTCTGCACGCTTTTGTTTTTTTTTGAAAAATCCAAACCGAATGAAATGAAAGCAAAAAGAAAATCTTCATACGAATTTTGTTTTCTCTGTGGTTTGACCCAGAATACATTTACCGAAAAAACAAAGACATGCAGACACAGATATCCGTAGCCTAATATTAGATACCAAATATCAAGTAAGTTGGAATAGTGGTTTTCAAATGATTAGTAAACTACGTTTGTATGGGAGGCCACATTTTGTGATGCTTACGGGCCGACCTTAAGTGGTCGATTCCTTTCCAAACACACGTAACGTATTTGCACCAACCCAGTGGACGAAGTGATTGTTCACACTAGTCTAGAATAAAACTTTGCTTAGCTCATTTAACTGGTGTATAAAGCTTTGGAAGTTAACGTTATGCAACAAGTTATTTTATTTTGCATAAAATAGTCATTTGCTTGCAAAAATTAAGACATGCGAGCTCTGTTGAATGCACCATTCATATTGATGCAGTCGTTAAATGTAATGTCTTCATTGCAGAGATTTATGATAAGGGTACACACATTGCACATTTTGAACGCGTGCCATGTTTGGTGGTCCCGTTTGTTAACATATTTCATAGAAG
This sequence comes from Incurvaria masculella, assembly GCA_946894095.1. Classification (NCBI taxonomy): domain Eukaryota; kingdom Metazoa; phylum Arthropoda; class Insecta; order Lepidoptera; family Incurvariidae; genus Incurvaria; species Incurvaria masculella. Next base: position 23,753,732 of record OX335645.2, on the reverse strand, counting down.
GTATGTCATGTTAGTTTAAAGATTCTCATTTGATGTATTGTATTCAATATTGTTTACTATTCTAGTCCCTGTGTTGGTTATAATTCCTATGCAGTAAAAAAAACATCAAAATCAATGAAGAATCGCAAAAAGTTAAGCAAAATGTGAAAATGTCTCTATTTCTATGAATGCGACTATTTGTGCTTTAGATGGAATGCGATGTAGAAATTCTGCCATTTGTTGACCTTAGGTGGTCCATGGACAACCGCAGTGAGGGCAATTACGAGCAGTTGTCCCATCGCATCATATATGGCATGTTGTTAATAAAAAATTTTTTTACTAGTTTACCGACTTAACCTAACCTAACCTAACCTAAATTTCGTTTTATGTAAATTCATCACTCTCTATGTGTGGTATAGTATTCCTGATGACAGTGGGTCCAAACTTCGAGAGTGCTCTGTGTTTCTGTGAACGATCCAATGTAAAACATTTATGTGTGTTTGTTTTAGAGGGCGTTGGATTACCCTGCCGAAGTGCATTATGATCTGTCCTTCTGCAAGGGGAAACAACACAGACTCAAAAAAACCTGACGACTGTCACAGAGCCCGTGGGCCAGGCAATCCGCACCACAGTCATATTTTTTTTGTGCTAAACTAAACAATGTGTGTTACAGAAAAATCTACGCATCCTCAGAGGACTACGACTCGGAGCTGACCTGCCTGGGACTGTTCCGCTCCGACACCAAACTCCTCGCGGGCTCCTCCAAGGGCCGCCTCTACCTCTTCAACTGGAAGCAGTTCGGTCTGCACAGCGACGAGTACACCGGCCACAAGGAGTCCATCTCCTGCATGGTGCCCATCACCCAGAACGTGGTCGTCACCTCCGGGGAGGACGGGGTGCTCCGCGCCGCTCACATGTTCCCGCACCGTCAGCTCGGCGTCGTCGGTCAGCACTCGATGCCCGTCGAGCGGCTCGACATTAGCCACGACGGTCGCTTCGTCGCCTCCTGCTCGCACAACAACGACATCAAGTTCTGGAATGTGTCGTATTTTGAACATCTGGAGGACATTATAGATGTGACGCACAAGCAGAACAAGAAGAAGGATATGGTTAATAATTTGCCATCTAGTCGGTTAAAAAATGCGTCGGATTTTTTTTCGGGGTTAGTTTGATAAATCTATTGAAACTTTAGTGGTATTCAATTAACCAAGGCCGCCGTAAAGTGGGGCAGTAGAGGGCAGCGCCACCTCCCCCTTTTTGGTTGAGACATTTGCAAAAACTTACCAACAATATTGTATTAAAAATATTTTTATTTTATGGTTTTAATGTACGAACTTTGAAAATTTCACCGGCCTCAAAATAATATTACAATCACTGCCTGTCAAAATTTTAATAATCGTGCAAACATAATACTGAGTTGGCAGGAGTCGATATTGGATTGAATGACTCCTGCTTCTTTTCGAATATGCGAGTCACTCGGGAGCCGGGAGTGTAGCAGGTTATTTTAAGGAGGTGGAGTGGACCATTATTTTCAATAGAGAACCAGCCGAAATGTCCCATCGTTACTCTGGTTCATTGGCTTGCAATGAATAATCTGGGAGGTGTCATTTGTGTAGTATTGAGATAAATAAACATGGAGCTGGTGTGTTTGGACAAGGTTTTAAATTTCTTTTCACAATGTGTATGTATTTGATTGTTGCATCTGTTTTCTATTTATTTGAAGTTAAACAGTGACATCTACATTAGAAACATTGTATTTCGATTTTTTTTGGTGTAGTAATTTTAAGTAAGACTTGGAAGTGCGACCTTTGCATTACTTACATTGCAATATTGTTTGTGCCCATTCTTAGCATGGTCTGATGTTATGTAACTTCAAAGATTATTCCTGAGGTCAAACGATTTTTGAGGAGGATTGCCCCAAACGTGACCATACAATGCATGTTCTAGTGCATACAAAGCTTCCTCTAGTTCTCTTGTCTTTTTGTATTAAATATGTTTGGTCTTTACTAAGGACATGTTAAAGACAGCCATTGTTCCTTCTTTGAATATTTGTTGTTATCATTTTCTTTCCATAATCAAAGATCATCATTCTGATATGCTTTCATGAAATGATATCTGTCTTTCTACTTTTAATACTGCTCTTCGTAGTTCGTTGACAGTTTTGACGCTATGATTTATCTCTTTATTTCTATTTTGTTTTTTTATGGCGACATCACTCTTAATATTTCTAGCTCTGCATTTCGCGGTTCGTTAGCACTGTTGATGCTGAGTTTTCTCCCTTTATTTCCAATTTGTGTTCTTGATGTAACATCTCTCTTTCTAATTTTTACTCTGCTCTTCGTGGTTCGTTAGCACTTCTGATGCTGAGATTTCTCTCTTTATTACTAATTTGCTTTCTTGGGGTGAGATCTCTCTTCGTACTTTTAACTCTGCTCTTCGTGGTTCGTTAGCACTTCTGATGCTGAGATTTCTCTCTTTATTACTAATTTGCTTTCTTGGGGTGATATCTCGATTTGTATTTTTAACTCTGCTCTTCGTGTTTTGTTAGCACCTCTGACGCCTCGATTTGTACTTGAAATTCTTCTCTTCGTGGTTCGTTAGCACCTCTGACGCTGAGATTTTTGTCTTTATTACAAATTTGATTTCTTGGGGTGAGATCTCTCTACGTACTTTTAACTCTGCTCTTCGTGGTTCGTTAGCACTTTTGACGCTGAGATCCCTCTCTTTATTACCTCTTTGTTTTTTGGGGTGAAATCTCTCTTCGTACTTTTAACTCTGCTCTTCGTGGTTCGTTAGCACTTTTGACGCTGAGATCCCTCTCTTTATTACCTCTTTGTTTTTTGGGGTGAAATCTCTCTTCATACTTTTAACTCTGCTCTTCGTGGTTCGTTAGCGCTTTTGACGCTGAGATTTCTCTGTTTATTACTAATTTGCTTTCTTGGGGTGAACTCTGTACTTCTGGATTCGTTAGCAGTTTGGATTCAGAGATTTACTTCTTTATTTCTAAATTGGTTTGTTGTAGCGACATCACTCTTCTTATTTCTAATTCTGCCTTTCTTGGTTCGTTACCACTTTTGATGCTGAGATTTCTCTCTTTATTTCCAATTCGTTTTTATGGGGCAACCTCATGTACTTTTTACTTTACTGTGACATTGTTTTTTTGTTTTTTTTTTATTATTTTATTTTTATTTTTATTAATTTATATGAGATATGAGCAACTGATGCATGCTCGCCAACCAACTACCCGGCTCACAATGGACCGCCCGCAAACTTTTGTTAAATTTTTTGTGAGTACGTATGTATATTTAAAATAAGGATCTTTTTCGCCATCTCCTGATTAGTTTAATCGGCACATAATAATTGACTAAGGGGCCTTTCTAACTATCTTGCAGTCAACAATACAAGTTAATCAGCACTTTAGCGATGAATGCCCTTTATGTGTCGATTGGACACAATCAGCACTTGGTGAAAACCAGTTCACAATAAAAATATTTTTTTCTCTTTTATTATTTCATTTAGTGTAAGCATCCTATAATGAATAAGAATAATCAAGATGTAAAGGAACTTTAAATATGGATGGACGATGTTCGCTATCTGTAGACGTGCCGCCATGATCCATTATTATGGGTTTTCGAAGAATATTGACAATAATTGATTTGAACTTTCGCAGATGATAAGATAATTTTGTAATAGTTCTCATTTTTCATAGATCTGTAGTTTTTGCATGAATATATACAACAAACTATTCTTCTATTTTACATCACAGCGAATGATGCTCGTAGTACTATGGGCTCGTTGTATATAGTTGGCCTCTTTAGGCAAACAGGTTGTTGAATCGGTTGCCTCTAGTCCAGTCCTTTAATTTTATCGTTCTGGGGTCAAAACCGCATCAAAAAACGGGTAAGTCGTTCTCAGGTTATAAGCGGACAAATAGACGGACAGACATGCAGGTAGACGGATGGACTGGACAGACAGATCCCAGCTGTAAATGTTATAAGAGGCAGTGATAAGTTAGTGAATATCAATTTAACATTTGTATTAATTATTTTCGGAATATATGTAGTTAGGTAATTATTGCAAACCTTTACGATTACCTGTTTTCCTTGATAGATAGTTGTCTGCTGATAGGTAGTAATCTATTTCATTGTAAAACTAAAAAAAATATTGTCCCACTAAATTTCATCCCATGCATGTCGTAATGCATGCATGACTTCGTTCGGATTCTATGTAAAATTGCTAGGTGGTAGGGTTAATCCCATCCAGGTTAGTACCATCGCATTGAATGAACGATGGTCGAAATGGCAATGAAGATTGTCCATATGTTCTATCCAGTTCAATGTTGCCGTGATAAGGAAGGTCCTGGCATGGCGCCTGGATCCCATGAGGTGACTTGGGTTGATATCAATATGTACCTATAGATGTGATTAGCCATCCATGTTCGCTTACATAAAATACATTGTACAAATTGTGGTGTAGGGGCCAAAGGACTTGCCTTTAATTTGAGAGGTTATGGGTTGAATTCCTCGCCTCGTTCATGCACCACTTGGTTCGGAACCCATGTAAAACTATAGGTTTCCTTCCCCCTACTAGGTGGTAGGGTTAATCCCTCCCGGGTTTGTACCACCGCATTGGATGAAACCAAAGACTTTGATAAAACTATTGTTGAAGCAGCAATTGAAAATTGTCCATGTTTTCCATCCAGTTAAGTGCAGCCGTGCTCATAAAGGGAAGCTATGGCATGGCAGCTAATTTCTTCGGGAATTTGTTGTATTGCGATAATATCATGACGGTAGTTGTGTTGTATTAGCGTCCATGTCAGGTTACATAAAAAAATCGTCGGTATCTTTTGCTGCTTGCATGAGAAGATGTCTGTAGAGGAAGCTAAAAAACCGGCCAAGTGCGAGTCGGACTCGCACACGAAGGGTTCCGTATTATCGTACAAGATTGAACACCAAAAAATCACGTGGTTAGTATAGGGCCCCCCCTTTATTTCTTATTATTTATTAATTTTACCTATTTGTTGTTATAGCGGCAAAATAAATACACACTCTGTGAAAATTTCAGCTGCCTACCTATTACGGTTCATGAGATACAGCCCTGTGACAGACGGACGGACGGACAGCGGAGGCTTAGTAATAGGGTTCCGTTGGTAACCCTAAAAAGTATGCTGTGAACCATATGACGCTTTATTATCTCTGTCTACTACTTGTCTACATCTTCAGAGAAACGGCGTTGTTCTATATATGTATGTATGTACTGAGATGGTGATAATAGAAGCTGGTCGGAGCTGCAGGCCTATTCCTGGAATTCCATGATCAGGAATAAGGACTACTGAGTCTAGAAAACCGCTTTTATAGCAGTTTTCCAAGCGATTTTGTTGTGAAAATATTTAAAATATTTCGGAGCGTCAATTATTCAAGGTTTTTTTCGAAATAATCGCTTTGACCACCGCTTTAAAAGCGGTTTTTTAGACTCAAGATTCCTGATTACCTGATTACGAATTGGCCTGCAGCTCCGATCTTCCAGGGTATAACTGCGTATTGACGATCACATAGGGATTCTTAGTGTCGATCTGACGGTCATCCTGACCCCATATCGCGGATAAAGCAAAGGGATTCCTCAACGCAGTGCGTCAGTAATTCACGCCTTATCAAATACTGCTGTCTTGCGCGAAGTATTGTTCGCATTTGGTGGGACGGCTCAGCTAAGTACACTTCTGATCTAGGGGCTAGAGTATTTGACTTTCATGGTAGAGGTCTGGGTTCAAATTCTCGCCTCGGTCATGCACCACTTTCGTTCTCTTTCTGAGTTGGATGCGTGCTGAAACGAATGAATTTCGGATTTTTTTCCGGACCTAGTTTGGGAAACCGGTTCTGACTACGAGGAAACCACAGTTTTACCGGATAATAGGATTTATTTTTCTTCTTCCAATCTCCAATACGGTACGGTACAACCTGAAGAAATCGCTCTACTACGGTCCTGAACCGGCGCTCTAATCCAACCGATGGAGGACCCGCTGGAATATCCTTCCAAGTGGCGAAGTAGGCTTCCAGGGCCTTCCGCGCGCGTTCAGGGTATGCTGCTTCTCAGGATTGGTCCCGACCAGGCTTGGCTCCACCCAGATTCCGCTCTACCCAGGTTTGGCTCCACCCGCGTTCCGCTCTATCCAGGCTTCCCTGTGCAGGTCACTTGGTGAGATCTCCACCCTCTGATGCTGGACCCCCTCGTATCCGAGAGGGTACAGGGTCAGTTGGTGAAGGTATCACGAATAAAAAGAATAATAAAGGTGATGTATAATAAATACCTTTCGGGGATTCAATGTGGAACACGTGTGGCCAGAACATTTTTGTCTCCTGGGGCTGTATTTATATGAAAAAGAAGAAATTGTAAAAGGTTTTCCATGAACTTTTTCCGAAAAACAAAACCTAAAAATATAGTTTCGTGCCAGGTTCATGGATCAGTACCGTGCTCTTTCATCTATCCATCCGACAGTATGTAGGTCTCGTTTCACTACGTGACAGTGTGTGTTATTTCCGAGCTGTTCCGTGGTTTGGAACCAATTCGAAACTGTAGGCCCTCTTCTCCTACTGAGTGGTAGGGTTAAGCCCGCCCGAGTTGATAGCACCGTATTGGATAAAGCTATGATTGGAGCGGCAGTTAAAAATTATCCGTGTTTCCATTCAGTTCAATGTAGCCGTGTTCATAAAGGGAATGTCCTGGTTCTAGTCCGAAGGGATGTAGGGGCTCTCTGTTTTGTATAGTCTCTACCATGGTAAATGTTTTTCGGAGCTGCAGAACGCCATCCCTTCGTCCTCTAGATACCCTCGCTCGACGCGGAATAGACAGGGAATGCACATATTCACTGACGATCGTCTTGAAAGAAGAACCACCCGATCCTATAGGATCAGGTGGTTCTTATCCTCCAGGATCAGGTGGTCTGTCAGATCGATTGGGTCCGCAAACTATAGAATGCACTCCCTGCTGAGGTATTTCCCCCAAAGTACAACCTGGGGTCTTTTTATCGTGGTGCATAGAAGCATCTGACCGGCCAGCAAAGTTTTCGCAGCTCCCGTGAAAGTTTGAAAGCCGCTGGGCGTCGTTGTGCACGTGTTATGTGAGGTCCTGGCGTACGCCATGTGCCGCGCAATGGTACAATAATTTAGGTATATAGTTACCGCAATGTTACTACGCATTTCTAAAGCCAATATGTTTGGTTTCAAAAACTCTACATGTAATCTTTGGAATGTTAGGTACTTATCAAATAATTTTAAAGGCAACATCCTGCGACTGACCGATATTAATAGCACTGCGGGGGCACAACTGTTGAAGCCGCAGCAAAAGGTTAAACGTGGCTCCAATTAATTGCCTTCTTAATAGGCAGTTAGAGTAACATCGTTTCTGCCACCCCGACCGACATAAGGTATCACTGTTTTTAGGGTTCCGTTGAAGAAACTTTGCATTGTCTTCATCTTTGGCTTTTGACAAAGTTGACTTTGCCAAACCGCATTTTGTCCGAAGTTCTTTTTTTAATTTAATTTTAATTGTTTCTGAACTGGACCGGAGAGGCTGCCGATTTCACCTTGCGTGCGAGGTGCCATGCCGGCTTCTCTGCGGACAATCGTGTCTGTCGGAAGTGAGTTTATTAACGGTGCGTTTAAAGACAACCTGGTTATGAGACGGAAGAACGACCTGGATATTCTTTGATTAAATTAGTAAAGCAAATTCCACAGGGCAGCGACAATGGTTATATAATGTTATCATAGTTTTGATTTCTTCCCCCGTTTCTCTAAATATAACTAGATATTCGTACCTATAGTAGGCAGCAAGGCGGCGCGCGGCGGAGACACTTCTACTTCTACGCTTACTTATTCGCTTAGTACTGGCACAGAATAAGTTGCTACTGATTTTCTCGAGTTGTAACGACACTTAAGAACTTCACTCCCGAATTCCTGGCGCCATACGAATGACTTTCGATCACTACTCCCGTCCCAGTACGCAAGCAAAGGCACATACATATATTGACAATGCTCTATGGATATTGAAATGTGTTTATGAAATGAAATGAAATGAAAATATTATTTATTGCTTATAACTATTATTACATAGTATGCAAAGGAGAGCTTATTGCCAAAGGCAATCTCTAACCGCTAACCTTAGTATAAGACAATATTTTAACACGTAGCAAGAAACATTGAATTACTTAAAACTAAGTACCATAATCACAACATTAGATTGTTTATGAGTACTTAAGAGACAATATTTAACAAAAACAAGAAAGTGCTGATAAATATGCTAACATAATTTGATTTACGGAATTCAAAGGCTCGGTACTATCATCTACGGAGCCCTAGGTAGTCAGTCCGCTCCTTTATTTTGAGCAAACGGACAAAAACAATGATAATGCGGGTATATCACCGTGACGCGACAGATGGCCAATTTGGGTCATTGGAAAAAATAGAGTGGTCAACGTTTTTGCCGTGTTTTTTTTGTCGCCACGCGTGGCGATCGGAGATGACCTGCTCCGCAGCCTAATTACCTGCCCACCTGTTGTTATCGGAACGACCGTTCTCGAAAAAGGACATCTTTAAAACACCTACTGTTTGTGAGGTTAAGAGGATAGCGAAATTATGTGTATTTGTTGTCGTATTGTTATTGTGTCATTGGTTGTCTAAATTGAAAATTACGATTTCTGCGCTTCGACCGCCATCTTGAATGAAGGTAGAATTTAGATTTCCCGGTGTGTGATGCCGTGCTTGGCCGACATGCTCAAGTTATTAAAACATCCTGTACAGTGACCATAGGCCTAGAATAGCGCGCGCGACGACGGTGTACCTAAATCCGAAAACATAGGGAGAATTTTGTTAAATAACTTGCTCTTTTAGGGTTTTGAGTTCCTAAGGAGCTCGTCCTATCCATCCTTATATCTGTATTCCACTGGGAATATTTTCAACAGGAATACGGACACGCTGTCATTACAGGTTTCCTTAGTGATTTCCATAGGTTAGTACTATATCTTCGAAGTTTCATAATTCATAACAACTTTTCACCAATCGCATTTGATATAGAAATGACTCGTCGGAACCCGGATAGGGTGATCCGAGTGCGACTCAAACTTGGCGATTTGTTACATTTTACTGTTGTTAAAAAGAAAAATAATTTTCGAATTTAATACATTTCGATTTTTTTTCAAAAATAAGTTTCCAGTCAGCATTATAATTTGGGTAATACATCTTACTGGTACATTACGATCAGTTTTCATCTGAGTGGATAGAACCGTTTATTAAAATTGGCAGTGAAAGATGATTTTCATGAAATCTTTCATTTAGAAACAAGAACTGAGCCGGTAGTCTCAGTTCTCACCTAAATTGGCGTTTACGTAACTTCGAAGTTCCGTAAAAACGTCCAACTCTAGACTCAAACTGATCAACCGATACCTTCAGCCCCGTGGCAACGTGGCACTGGTTGCTCTCTGGTTATGGCCATAGCAAGCTCCGCAGGAGTACAGCCCACCGCGCTCGCACGGGAGGCGGCGGTTGTCACGCGGGGCTGTCTGCGGCCTGCTCCGATATCGCTCTCCGGTTGTTTAGTGTGACAGGTGGCGAGCCGGCGCGTGTACACGCCGCCAGTGGCAGTAAACTTGTCCCACACGCTGCGCGCGCACGTAACGCACCCAGGCGCGCCGCGCCCAGTCCCCAGGTAATCCGGATATTTACGCTGCTGCAGTGTCAAATAGATGCATCGACGGCCAATCCAACATAACAGAGCTCATGGATTATTCCGATATCTATTTATTTGCACATATTTTCATGTGGTTTTTACCTATTTACGCTACAATAACATGGGATATAATATATGGGATTAATAATCACGGAAGTTGGTAAAGGTTCTCGCCGTGTGAGGAGATGTTTTTCAGCCTGAGATCACTCCGTTATATATGGATAAAATATAGAATCTTTCAAGGGTGTTGTGGTGTCGTTCTCAGAGACGACGACGCGAGACTTGTCTAGTTGCTTACCCGTCTAGTGACATTGGTAAACACGACCCGCATCCCGGAGGGAGTCGCAGCGCTCCCCTGGACGGTTGGGGGCCACCACTGCCGTCCAAAACATCTCAAGGCGCAAAAGAAGGCGACGTCTTTTGCGCTTTGCTCCTCTGGCGGAGGCGGAGGTAGCATTTTTACTATAATTGCATATTATTTTATTCAATGTACTCACATGTATGTATGTGTGACGTTTAACTGAAAAGAGAATATGAAAGTGAAGATCAAAATTGAAATTTGCATTTTGTTTGAGAATGCGGGCCACTCTATGGTTCAGAACCCATGTAAAATGTATGTGGTATGGTGAAACCAGCTCCGGTTAATACCATCGCCTTGGATGATCGAAACGGCCATGACAATTTTCCGTATGTTTGAAAAATGTTACGGCTTTTCACGCGGCAGGAGAGACATTCCGAAGTTTCGAGCTAATCATTCAGCCCGTTGTCAAGGAGGCATCCGCCACGTTCGTACGCAGCAGACGACTCATGTCTAACGACCGCGGTAATCTCAAAAGTATCACGAGAATTTTCCGTGCTATCTTTCCAGTTCAATGGGCCGTCTTATAAAGGGATGGTCCTGACATGGCATCTAATTCCTTCGGGAATGCGGTGTATTGGTTTCACTAGGTGTGGTATTGGCCATCCATGTCCAAAACCTTAAAACCACTCCAAAAACCAAAAACTTCAATACTACAGAAAGGGGTCTCAAGTTATTTGACTTTTCACTACTCATCTAGTTAATACGAATGCAATGACAAGCGTTTACTGTGATTGATACTAAATCCAAAATGTTTCTACTCATATAACTATGTTTGTAAATTCGCTGATTCGAGATGGTTCGATGATGCATGTTCAATTAAATTCCATCACCTACTTTGGATAAGAATGAGACCAAATCTCTACTCTAATGTCAATTATCCAATGTGAGTATAAACAAGGACGCTTTGAAAGCAAGCGAAATCATTCCTTGAAGCGAGACAGCAAGTCGAATATGCCCACGACGTAGACCCGGCCAGGGATAAATAGAGTTATGGCAGAGGTCATCACGGCAATGCATGACGAACCCTAGTTGGCGCATCCGCGGCCCGGCAATTCTCATTAGGGCTCCGTCGTCATTATTTACAACTTAATCACGGTCCGCGCGCCGTGGATGCGGCCAAATTAGGAAAATAACGGAGTCCTATGGAACATGGTCGCCGTTGCGTCAGGGGTGGCGCGGCAGTTCCAAAAATGTTTTGTTTTTATGTAATAATTTGTTTTATTATTTAACATTAAAATGATGGGAAAAATGTAATCCTTACCACCTAAACTGGCCCACAGGCTGAAAACTTGAAATAGATACTAATAGGCTACCACCTATATGACCAATATGACGTCACAAACACGCACTTCAGACATGTCTAGGTAATTTTTGACGCCTGAACAGAAAATAAATTCAAATCATTAAATAAGTATAAAAAATATTCCGACGAATTGAGAACCTCCTCCTTTTTTTGAAGTCGGTTAAAAAAACAGTAAATATATAAATTTATTGCTAAGTTCAAATATAGATTAAAGTTTGTATTTTTCGCAGTGACAAGGTTTAAGAGCGGGTTTCCCGGGTTTTACATTGTTGTTACGAGGATTAAAGCATACGATAAACCGATTAATTCATCTGTACCAAAACTGCTCGGTGAGAACATAACAAATAATCCAATGTATAATACCTACTTATATGATTGAAAAATCGCTTCTTTTTCAAACCCGATTTTTTTTAAAAGGAGAATGTAGTATAATGGTAACCCTGGTCGCAGAGTCGTTTAGAGTTTGGCGTAAATCACCCCATACAAGACCGCGGCAGTCTCGGCCGAGGACCGAGGTACGACCTGCCATATCTATAAATATTAAGTAAACTCTGTGATTTATGACCCCTGCAGCGGCGCCGCCACAGACCATATCGCGTAGCGTAGTTCTGGTACTGTGTGGGTTCCAGAACTTAACATTACGGTTAGTGACACTGAATGGCCGGAGAGATGGTCTTGCGATGACTAAAGTGACACATTAAGGTCGGCCCGTAAGCATCAGAAAATTTCGCCTCCCATACAAACGTAGTTCACTAATAATTTGAAAACCACTATTCCAACATACTTGATATTTGGTATCTAATATTAGGCTACAAATATCTGTGTCTGCATGCCTTTGTTTTTTCGGTAAATGTATTCTGGGTCAAACCACAGAGAAAACAAAATGCGTATGACGATTTTCTTTTTGCTTTCATTTCAATCGGTTTGGATTTTTCAAAAAAACAAAAGCATGCAGACACAGATATTTGTTACCTGATATTATATATTAAATATCAATTCAATTCGAATAGCGGTTTCCAAATGATTAGTAAAATACGTTTGTATGGGGAGCATAGCTTACGGGCCGTTCTTAAGGTGGCCCAACCCGGCGGGCCTAACTCATTCGCGGGCACCGTAAAAAACCGTGCTGTTGCGCTCTGGGACCTTCTCTGTTTCTAAGAATAAGACAGGCTCCGTGATGAGGAAGATACAACATGTCCACAGAAAAGACAATGTGCATAGAGTATGATTTGGTAAGATTTACGAAAATTTTAATTTCAAAACAACTTATAGCTAAAAGTAAACCACGACCGCTGTAGTAAAAAATCGAACAACAAGCAAATAGATTATAAATCTTGATTAAATAAGCTATGTCTGATGACTAATCTTTTTAAGATGTTCTTACTTTATCATTGCGTAATCCACCTCCAAAGTTATTGTATAAGACGCGCGAAAAATGCGAAATTTCGGACCTTATAACTTCGAAACCAAACACAATTTTACAATGCCAATGGCCATCAGACATCTAGTGCGATCAAATAAAGCTATTTTGAGCAAAATTTTGGATCTCTGACAAGAAATATGGGCGTGATCTTCTTTCCCCTTTTGTATGGGGAGATGAGCGGGATGGCCCACCTTAAGGGCCTGGTACTGACCAAATCGCAAAGTTAGACGAGGCACCCCAAGTTAACTAACTAAGTCTGACGATTATAAGTGTCATTCTTACAATATATGATTCCTTGTCTAGGAATCGAATTATTTTCGTTAATGTATGTTTCCTTTTTCTATACAAAATACATTGCGGAAACGGTGTCCATTTCCGAACTTTTTCGACTAAATGTAGAAATCTAAAAGCAAATGGAATTTTTTGTTTATGCATATATGCTGTTTTTGCTTTTATCTAGAAATCGAATTACTTTCAGATTTCTAATGAGAAAAATCAACTTTTTTATTTTTATTATTATTTAAATAAATGATGGAATAAAAACATATTAACAATCCATTATCAGTCTGGAGTTCTATTTGGATTTGCTGAAGCGTTTCACTACATATTATTACATTTGTTAAAAAGTGCATTTGTATGGCGCGAGTAGTTGGCTAGTCCTAGCGCCATAATAGGACTCTAAGTTGAATTGAGTCTCAATAACTACTCTTTAGCTAATTTTATTGAACCAATTCCATTAAACGCGGAACAGGGAGAAAATGCACATATTTATAGTCGACATTCAAAAAATAAGAACCCACCGATCTTCTAAATTCTTCATCTATAGGGTCGGAAAACTATGGAATGAACTCCCTTCCGAGGTATTTCCCCCAAAGTACAACTTGCGGTCCTTCAAACATGGTGTGAAGAAGCATCTGGCCGGCCGGCATGGTTTTCGCTGCCCCCCTGTAAGTTCGAAATCCCATGGGCTTCGTCGGGCACTTTAAGATGTCCTGGCGTACGCCATATTACGCGCTTAATATAATTAAAACAAAAATAATGAAAGACCTCTACGCTGCCCATCACTAAAATGCACAATAATGATTATACTTATATCAATTTTTTTTAAGCAGGTTAAGAATGTATCTTTTCGTGGACTATCCTACTCAATATACATGTAGGTTATAGATGTACGAATTAGTAGAAGAAATAAATCCTTATTGCATAAATCTAAATTCTGATCTTGTTTTTCGCGGTCCCTATACAAATTTAGTCACATGAATTCCACAAAATGTATTTAGACCACGACCAAACATCGGAATTTCGATCTAAGTGATAGCGATTTACTTCTTCTAATAATAAGTATATTATTTTTCCGAATTTTCTCCTATCTATCCCGAACATCATGTATATGCTATGACAAAACCGTTTTTCCAATGTCTTCAAAATCACTTTTGAATTTTAAATACAAGATATTAGTAAACAGGATTTCGGTTCAAAGCAAATATTTTGAGAAGGATGTATCGGGGATGAATTCCATGGAGGTAAGGTATAAAAGTATGTTTGTATACACCCTGTAGAGAAAACTATTTTAAGATAATTGTGCAAATCATGCGGAGTAATTGAATGTTACCATTCAAATTACTTGGGGAGCGAACTAATCTATCAACTATTGTAAACTAGTTTGTGGTATCAATGGATATTGATTGCAAGCTGCTAAGAAAGGCCCTTAAAATGTAGCGATTAAGCTAATCAGCAGTATGTGAAAAAGGCCCTAACATAAGCAGACATTTAAGCGAGTGTCGCCATAGCCTGGTGCCTGATCGCTATCGCCATGCAAATCAAGGGCCCTATTTAATAACGGGTGACTAATACCTGAAGCATGCTAGGTTAGGCCTGTCTATGTCTAGTCAGAAACCAGGTCAATAACTTCGAGCAGAACATGTTTGTAAACATCTCGCGGCACTCGGTCCGTGACTCATTTGTTACCCAACGAAGCGCGGCCCTGCTTCTCGACACGACAGCCTCTGTATCTGCGTGTTTGTTTGCTCGTCAGAGTTTTGTTTGTTTCTATAGATTTAGCTCCTATTTAGTCATTGTTAGCTTTCAGATGTGAAGTTATAGTAATACTTTTGAAAGTGCTTATAAATATATTTTTGACACTGGATAGTAAGACAATACCTACATTATTTTATTTTGGATTGAGCTTTCCTTACATTTTTTGTGAAACTTGACATGTCTGCCAATAATACAGCTGCTTTTATGATATTAGCCGCATTCGGTGCCATGGCAGGACCTTCATTATACATTTGCACGGCTTTATTGATCTGAGTGGAAAACACGGGCAATTTTCATTGTCGCTTCGACCGATTCCTATTGAATGCGATAGTACCGGGATTAACTTGACCAACTAGCAAGCAAGATATCCTATAGTTTTGCGTGGAATCTGAACCACGGCCAGCTTCAACGATGTAAACTGACCGCAAACAGTGTTGCTAACAATTATTGACAGGATTAGGATATTAGCCATTAGCATCATAGGATATTGGCTTGGCGCCTTTGTCTAAGATGTAAAAATAAAAAAGAAGGGACTTCGGACGTTTCTTCAGATCTTCGACTACGCGCAGGGGATTGAGCATTTTCATAGTGAAAACTGCAAGTGTAGTCTATTCTGTTGCAGCGCGGTACAGTGCAAGGCACGTCACAGCGGCGCGGCGCGGCTGCTTCTGTGTCGCACGCAGCGGGCCGCGTCGCGGCTGCGCCCGCGCCGATGCCGCGAGATAAGCAGCGCGCGTTGCTCCGCCGCCGCCGGAGCCGTTGCCGGGGCGCGGGGGAGGGGGAACGCGTCGTGCGTGAGGAGCGCACGCGCGGCAACTTGTGCTTTATTACTCGCGGCGTTGTCGGCCGGTGGATAGAGACGGAAGAATGCAGTCTTTGTATACTTTCAATAAACGATTCCCTTCTTAAGAATATTGGTTTTATTTTATGCTCATGTATCGTAAATTCCTCGTTATAAAGGGAAGAAAGTGTAAGCTTAGGTGAACGTCTTGCATACTGTCCATTAAGATGGGCCCGTAAGCATCAGAAAATTATGCTCCCTATACATACGTAATTTACTTATCACTGTTTTAATTTGCTTGGTATTAAACAGATATCTGTATCTGCAAATGGACCATGGCTCAAACCACAGAAGAAAGAAAATGTGTATCTATGAAGATTTTATTTTTGCTGTTATGTGTGTTCAATTCTCAAAAAAATATTAGTTCAAAAACCTTTTTACAAACAAACTTTTATTTAAATGCTCTAAAAAGAAAAAAAAAGTTTTAATTAAATCAAACCGATCAACATAAAATATTATCTAATACAGCAATAGAAAAAAAAAGGAAAATTAATCTGTCTACCTATTACGGTGAGATACAGCCAGCTGACGGACGGACGGACGGACGGACCGCCGAGGCTTGGTAATAAGGTTCCGTTGGCACCCTTTGGATACGCCACCCTAAAAACGTGCAAACACTGGTATTCGTTGCCATTAAATTTTAATGGGCTTATAAAGAATACGTATGAAATTGCACATTATTAAGTATCATTGTTATTGTCAACTATTGTAACGGTTTCCCGGTATACGATGTCGTTCTGGGCATCACATCAGTACTGTCAAACTCGACAGCGTCTTAATATACTAATAAACTTTTGCTTACTATTAAAACTACTTTTGTAGCTAATATGTTATTAAAATATATTAAGAATCTTGGTACGTCTTACTTATTTAATGAGTTATTTATGAAACTGAATACGAGTGGCAGAAACAGACCACACGGGAACAAGGTGCCATGCTTGTAGGACCTTCCTTATCTTGCATGTACTTACGTCAAGTCTCAGGATTGTTGTTGCTGTTATTGTTGTTCTCAGCCACCCACTCAACATACTTTCCTGATGACAAACCGGATTTGGAATCGCTAAACATTTATGCTAAGGCTAAACTGAATAAGTGTATTTCGCAACGAATGCGACCTATTTCATGGTTCGGAATCTATGTAAAAATCTTAAAACGCCTACTAAGTGGTTGAGTGTAAGAACTAATTACTTCGGGAAGTAGTCCGTTGGGCTCATATTAAGACGGCGCCGCGGCGGGTGTAACCCATGTCCTCTATTCCATCTTCATTCTATTAGGATTATGAAAATCAGCAGAATTAATCTATAATAAGAAAAAAACAATACAAAATTAATTCGATTTAAAAAACGACTAAATCATATTGTAAGCTAAGAAGCATGGAAGCTACGGTAATTTCATGGTAATATTTTAAGTTGCAACCCTTTGACGGCAAGTTAACAAAAAAGTAGAGCACCCCTAAAAAGTTAAACCTTCTCAAAATGTAACCATAATTTCCTATTAATTAAAGAAGCATTTGGAATTTTGAAACTTTTATTCAATTAACCCTTTCCTTAGCCGCTTAGAGGCGTAACGTATTGATATAATGGTGTGTCGGATAGCTATTCATCTACATATTGTTCTGTGCATTGGGAGAACACGTGCCTTCACAAATATGTGGGAGGAGTCATTGGTATTTGCAGATAAGACCAACTCGAAATAAAATCAATCGATCTTAGATTAGGATTTTTTACTGCCGCCAAAGAATAAAATCGATCTTCTACTCCTATCTCCATTAGCTCCTGGGGTGACCTATCTTAACCTTTTCCATTTCTTATTACCTAATAGGCGCCAGTACAAAGGAATGTTCAAAAATTTCAGATAAATCAGATAAGCATTTATTTTTTAATTTGGTTTGAACATGACTAAATTTGGTATTAAGATCTGACAGGTGTATCCGTAAATTTAATGAAGTAAAGTATTTTTTTTGTTAACCTAACAGTTGAACAGTTCCATTCCCAGTTGCAGCATACAAAATACAACTAAGATTTATATGTTATATGTACTAAACAACATTATATAAATTACCTTTCCCGATTGCATATATTCTTGGATTTAAAAAAAAAGATATTTATTTAATTAACTGAAGTTTATAATATTAATTTTAAAGTATATTTAAATCTATATGGTCATTCTACAGTGATAAAGTGTAACTGGAGGCGCGAGAAACCCCATTATAAGGTCAGTCCAGGTGTCAATGTAACAATATCTAGGCGATGGAGTGGTCTCCATGGCTTAAATATTACCTCCTCCATGGTACGACGAGCATCGCGCAACTTTCTCACGCGCACCCACCAAGTTGGGCGTGTGCCCACGAAACCGAGAAGCTGTGGCCATCCCTGGTAGTCAGAGTCCCCACCTCGGTGACGAGAACAGAATAACGCCGTGCGCACCTTGGTGTCCATTTATTTATTTATTTATTTAAAAGGTTCACTTACAGAGTAATGTGTTAGAACATGTAAAAATAAAATAACAAACAGATACATAGTATGGACACAAACTCTACAACTAGTGAACACAACATGCGATTTATAATGTTGCAGCAGTGAGTGAAACGTAGATTAATAAAAGATTACCAATAAAACTAAGATGAAAGTGAAAAAGAAAACAGGCAATTATCATAAAAGTAAACTAAAAAATAAAAAGTTCAATTAGATATTACTTACAACATATTTTAAAAACTTAATAGAAAGTGAAAATAAAAAGCAAAACGCAATATAACACAAAGCCTAAACGGGCTAAGGCATGAGTCTCTTCACTATTTAGTTAATCAATCGTTTGCGCATCGCAGCCTGTTCCAGGCAACCTGGTGAAAGCGCAAAACATGAACCTTCGGCATACCCCTTATGGGTGGGGGACCAGCAGGGAAAGGCATAGAGAACAACACCAGAAAAATAGAAGCAACGATAGTGAATACGTAAAAGGTTTTTTGACGTCTAGTTATAGGATTTTGTATGACAATTGTATGCTTTGAACCCGATGAGGGCACCTCATACTTTTCTCTCATTAAAGGTTCTCACACTACTCAAAATGTTGTTCGATCCTATTCAAAGGCATCTCGGGAAGTGGTGACGGATGAAAAAAACAAAAATATTGGTTCTGGCGCATGAAATTGTAACCTATGTATTTTTGTTTTTAGACTGGTAGAGCTGGTGAAAATGGATCATTCCAACTAAGTGTCAGTCCGAACATAACACTCTACACATTGGAATGATGTATCTGAACATTTAGGGGTGTGTAGGTCCGAGAACCCCGGAAGGCTCCGCAGTCCGCCACAGCCTCGGTCAGGGTTCGTAATTGGCCGCTCGCGATACCCATCTGCAGCCAGATTTATTGGAACCGACCACCTCCGGAGAAATTAAATAATTATTGTTTCGACTCCGGTTAATTACTGATCTGTGTTTGTTTCTCAATGTGGACTTGCGAAGTTTCTGTTCCTATTGGCCGGCTCTCTGGAATTCACTTCAATAATGGCTTGCACAATATGTGGCTAGATCAAACACGAACTGTGTGCTTTAAAGAAAATTGTGACACAATAATTACTATATTTATTCACCATTTTCGCTTTTTTAAATTTTCAGTGAGGACATAAAATAATAATCATTGGGGTGAGACGGAAAAAAAAATCTCAGTCTCTTTTTTCATTGTTTTGTGTTAAGAAAGTACGTCGCTTTTTCCAAAAATTATTACATGTATGTATAGAATCATCCGTGAAGAACGCTGTAAAAATAACGTAATAATAATAACGTGTAATAATAAGTCGATTCTGCATACCTACCAAATTGGTTGACATAAATGATAAATGTGATAAAAAATGTAAACGTTAATTGTGAACAATTGGGTATTTTTAACCGACTTCAAAAAAGGAGGAGGTTCTCAATTCGTCTGTATGTTTTTTTTTATGTTTGTTACCTCATAACTTTCGCCTGGGTGAACCGATTTTTGTTTCTACCTTTCATTGATTTCTTCTTGCTTGACGGGTAATTATTCATTTTGAAATAAAACAAAATAAATTACATATGTTGCGACATGTCATCGTTGTACATTGGACGTTGTACCTTCTATCCACGCTAGAAATGTGGCTTCTTTACATTCTAGCGAAGGTAACCATTTGATAGCGCAAATAATGGTACGAATATGTTAACAATGCATTATTTGAGCTCCACTGGGTGCAATGTGTCACTGAAATTAAGTTTATGCCGTACTGAACCTGCAACGCCTCATCTGGCGCCGACAAAACTGCGTTTGGCGACCACCCGCGAGCCGGCCTGTTAAACCTGTGTCGGATAAGTTGGCCGGTGTCAAGTGTACGGCGCAGGTACACTCTACCTCTCCTCTCCCCTGCCATGCGCATACGCTTCCTGGGGAGCAGTCCTATTCCTGGAATTCCGTAATCAAGAATCAGGAACCCTGAGTCTAGAAAACAGCTTTTAGGGCGGTTTTCAAAGGGATGTTGTTGTGAAAAAGATTCCGGAGTACAGTATTTCAATTGAATTAAAGTTTTCCGTCGAACAAAATCGCTTTGAAAACCGCTATAAAAGCGGTTTTATAGACTCAGGATTCCTGAGTCCAGCTTACGGAATTTCAGGAATAGGCCTCCAGAATTTGAGGGTAAAACAGCGGTCAAGTACGCTAGGCACGCCGCATATTGTGTTAACAGTTTATAGTTTCCTGCACCCACAAATTCCGACGAATGACATTCACAGTTTTACTCCGAATTCTCTCATAAATAAGGTCATTAGTGAGGTTATTTAGGGTGATCAATGATTGAAATAATGAATTAAAATGAAGATTCAAATTGAATTCAAATCTAATATTGTTTTATGCCATCAGCCAGGAACATTGAACTGGAAGAAAAACACGGACAACCTTGCTGCTTTAACCAGTTCAATTTAACAACCTTTTAATTTATAACAAACCCAGTGGGCTTAAGCCTGAAAGTCATGCTTAAAGGGAATGTCCTAGAATGGCATCGAGATTATTCGGAAACGCGGTATGAATGAAAGGCTAATCACTACAGATACAGGGGGTCCATTCAGAGCAAGACTTAGTTCGAATTCGTCACTAAATATCAACTCACTTTTTTAAATAGTCAATGTTTCCACACTTCTTGAACATCGTTACAGTTTGGTAAAAATCTAGTCTGTCCCGTAAATACGTTGGAAGTATAAATAACGGTTCCGTTATTTTAATAATAATATATTTCCCAGCTATTTTTAGGTTAACTCACTCCCGGATTCGAACTCACTCTTGCCCTGAATGGACCCCTTGTAGAGCCATACTAATCCGAACTCGTCCTAATCCGAAATGCGAATAGCCTGCGTACTATCCGTTACCCACCGCGACCCCATGGGCTGTTAAAGAATAGGCATAAGGGCGTGCAGAAGCAGAGGACATATCTCTTCCTCGCGGATAAAAAAAACCGGCCAAGCGCGAGTCGTACTCGCGCACGAAGGGTTCCGTACCATCTTACAAGATTTAACACAGAAAAATCACTTTTTTTGTGTCGTAATTTTTTATTTTTTTTATTTTACCTATTTTTCACCTATTTTTTTACCTATATTCACTCCGTGAAAATTTCACTTACGGTTCACGAGATACAGCCCTGTGACAGACGGACGGACGGACAAACGGATGGACAGCGGAGGCTTAATAATAGGGTTCCGTTTTCACCCTTTGGGTGCGGAACCCTAAAAATAGTACCATTAGCAATTACAGGCGAAGAAATATTTCGGCAAAAAGAAGCTGGTCCAGGGTTTTAGGATATAAGTCACGCAGAGGCTTTAGATAATTTTAACAAATGCATTGAACGGGATGGAGAAACCGGTGTTTCAGTCAGGACACCTAATAAGCAAGTACGTCGTAATTTAAGACAATTCGAGACCGCGGGTCTCCTAGCAGCGCGGATAGCACATTTTCTTATGATCTGAGGTACATTCAGCTAGGTATGATATGTGAGCAAAATGAGAACTTAAAAAAACCGGCCAAGTGCGAGTCGGACTCGCACACGAAGGGTTCCATCATCTTGTACCATCGTACAAGATTTAATATAAAAATCACATTTTTTTATATTCTCTTTAATATTTATTATTTTGAAATTTTACCTATTTGTTGTTATAGCGGCAAAATGAATACACACTCTGTGAAAATTTCAGCTGCCTACCTATTACCGTTCATGAGATACAGCCCTGTGACATACGGACGGACGGACGGATAGACGGACGGACGGACGGACGGACGGACGGACGTACGGGCGGACAGCGGAGGCTTAGTAATAGGGTTCCGTTGACCGCCTTTTTGTACGGCACCCTAAAAAAGACGCTGGACATCGATGTCACGCAAAAAAAAATTGTGCATTTGAAAGGAAAGGAAAAGGAAACGTTACATTTTCATTCCATTAAATAAACTCAAAGTTAATATAGATAGTTACTGAGTTAACAACATGCGTGCAGAATCGGTGTTTCCTGCGTGGCCATAGCATAATACGAGTCCAGTTAATATATGCAATCATGGTTAAAATAGAAGCATATCACGCCCACCGCTATCTCTGGCTCTGCTAATGACTAACTTTGCACTTAACTCCGCGATTACTTAACTTTACTTACGCGCTTACTTAGCAAGGCGGCGCCTTTGACGCGGGAGATATGCCGGCACTCGCGAGCTGCACACTATCCTATTTTAGACCCATTTTAATTGTGTTAAGACCCTTACAGCCGTATTCAGAGACGGCGGACGAACTTTAATCCTCCGGACTAAACCGGTTTTTGTATGGTTAGTCCGGTGCTAATCTCGTACTACGTTTAACAAGGTGCTCTCTGAATACGACTGTTAGAGCTGTTTCCTATTTTAAGTCTTTGGTGGTTTCAGTAGGCAGTGAAAGGATTTGCAGAGTGTTAAGGCGGAAAAAAAAGATTTTACTTGTACCGTGTGACCTTGCTTATTGCTGAATATGGTATTTTCAGGTCAACAAGACATACTCTATCCTATAGGTCTCGATTTATTTGCGACTGTCAAAATATGCGGCATAAATGGTTGTATTTTTTGTAATCGCGGTGACTTAGGACGGAGTGCACAGCCTCCAGATTATATTATAGTATGGTTATTATAGATCTATCTTCCTTCTTCTTCAGGAAAAATATAGGGAATGATGTATTTTCATTTCAAAATTATCTCTAACCAGAGATGGCGCACTCCGCCCTTAGAAGCTTGATTTTTACATCTGACCGCATAGACCTATGACTTTGGGATTAATATCAACTCAAAACCTCCACGAGTTCATGAGAAAATAGGTCTTGACAAACTGACAAGGAGCTTTTAAAACATTCCTTTTGAGGATCAGAACCCTACATACAAAACAATAAATCGTGTATGACATGTATATATGTATAATTTAACGTGAAGCAAGGGCACATTGATTAAAGAAAGATCCCTGTAAAAAGAACTAATTTCCGAATATACTGGGAAGAGGGACTGTAGAAGTAAATGCCAACTTATGGGTACACAGCAGGTTGCGAAATTGGTTAGACGCGATACCCGCGAATGGGATGTTTTGCTGGTTCGAGTCCAGCCTAGCGGCATATTCGTAAAGTAGTTATTTTTACAGGGATCTTACTTTGTGTATGTATAATTGCAAGAATGTATACCTATGTACAGGATTCGCAATACTGTATTGTATAACATTTTACACTTGTTATTGTTTATGTGTTGGTTTATTTGGTTTTTTTAAAGCTTTCTTTGTCTGGAAAGAATATATATAAAAAAGAAAACAAACAAAAGGTTTTCTTTTTTATATATATTCTTTCCTTTTATTAGTAATTTGTTAAGTTAAAATATGATTTTAAGTGCTTCTTTAGTTTCTTGTTTTATGTTGATATCAAATATTATTATTTCGTCTTCATTTCTCTGAACAAAGAATTTGTTTTTTACATTATTTTTATATTTATTATTATGAGTTTGCCAGTTACTGTCACCTACTTAAATAGGCTAGGCTTAAAATCAGCGACTATTATCTGTTAGTCACATGCTGCGTCTATACCTATTGTTGCACCTTGTTAATTTAATTTAGGCTATTTATATACATGTTATTCCATTTATATAATTTTTTTTTATTGTATGAATGTAATGGTTTAATCAGCTTATATTTGCATAGCTTGTAATTTTTGTCATATGTTTTTTTTACATGCAATAATAAAAGTATGTGCAATAATAAATAATAAATGTCACGTTCTTTCGAATAAGCGACGCACATGCTCAGTACGAAAAAGTATATTTACTTAATAAATCGTGTATGTTGAAAATTCTGGAGTGAGCGATGCAGTATCGACAAATTCTTAAAGAGTGGACAACTCAGAAAGTGGCAAGCAAATAAACTACTCAGATATCAGTTATATGTGTTCTGTCGCCAGATTCACGTAAAGTGAACTAAGTGGCTTTAATATATCGCTTGAGGATTATTAGGACTTCATGAATTAAAAAACAATTGAATTAAAAAAAAAACTCGTGGATGATAAACGAGTGATCCGTCTGCTCATTGTACCGGGTATGCTCTTCAGCCGAAGCGCTGTCAAGATATGTGGTAACCTGACCTGACTTAAGCTAACCTGACCTAACCTAACCAGCTCATTGACTTGAGGTCTTCACTGAAGTCATTGTTCGCGTTGCGCTTTCGAACCACGCGTTGAAATCGTTTGAATAACAGCAGCGGCG
Organism: Incurvaria masculella; assembly: GCA_946894095.1. Taxonomy (NCBI): domain Eukaryota; kingdom Metazoa; phylum Arthropoda; class Insecta; order Lepidoptera; family Incurvariidae; genus Incurvaria; species Incurvaria masculella. The sequence goes on along the minus strand of OX335645.2, from coordinate 23,729,332 downwards.
TTCCGAAGAATGGACATTTATCATTATATAACTTATTTAATGTTTCTAATACAGACGTAATAAACGTTTTCAAATCACATATAATAAAAAACATGTTTTTAATCAAATAAGAACCTTTGACAAATATTCCTAGATTTATCTGCTAATTTGTATCTAAAATACCAAACGTAATAATTTTTAGCTCGCAATGGTATTGTCACTATGTCATTACAATACAACCAAGTAGAAATAAATTCGAGCGGGCCTCAATTTGAATGATTGTATTATAATTATATTCCTCAAGGCATTGGTGCTAAAAAAAGCGCCACAATATAAGTAACTATATTTATTCTTACACTGCGAAACGAGCAGCGTGACTTAACATGGCGAATTGTTGAAATCGACCTGCGATAGAAACCTGCAACTTTACGTGTCGATAGAGCGTTATCCAATAAAGCATTTTTAATTAGATAACAGTCGGTCCAGCAACCGAGCGCGTGGCAGATCTATACGGAGATAGTGCCAGCTTAATTCTTTAATTAAGGTCAAAAGTTAGTGGGTCACAAGTCGGGTAGAGATTCTAATCTCCCCGGACACAGTCGCTAGGGCCTTTAGATATTAAGAGGTAATTACGGACTTAGAATTTAGAATTAAATGGCGAATTATAATTTGCTGATTACTAATAAAGTGTGAACTCCACCCAAAATTCACAACTACATTCAAGATACTTCATACTACTTCAAAGGACATAAATGTTCTCATGTAATTTCATGTGAGATTTTTTTGGTTTTGCACATTAATTTAGTTTACATGCTTTGAAACACACAAAAATAACCAAGTGCGAGTTTGACTCGTGCACCGAGGTACCGTAAAAATCATTTTTTTCCAAATTAACGATTTTCGGATTTATTCCTTAACTTGTGCTGTGAGACATTTCTTCTTGTTTTTCAATATTCTAGGGTCAACGGCCTTTATTTATTTACAAGTGTTAAATTATGCGGCGAAACGAGCTGGAGTTTTTTTTTATCGCGTTGACTCTAAACGCTTGATTTTTTATAGCTCCAAGGGACCGGGGTCACATAAAATATTAAATTGGTATTCATTTCTATTGCGTTCCTGATAAAACGCGTCTTGACAAACAGATAATCAGACAGACAGACGGACAACGAAGTAATCCTATCCCTTTTATCCTTTTGAGGAACGGAGCCCTAAACATCCCCGAAGAGTTTGCTCGGCGAAACGGCGCAGGCGCAATGCACAGCCGCTGCCGCCGTGCGGCGCCGCGAGCCCAATCGATTTCCACTTGTTATTCCTTTTCCTCAACGATTGATTCAATTTAAAACACGTAACCAATCTGCATATCTGTGCCGTCTCGGTCCAATCTCACACTCAGCCCTTCGAGCTCATCCCGTCACGCCTACACCGCGACCGCCTCAGCCTTTTCTGTGCGTCGTTACGTTGGCAAGAGCGCGCGCATACGATTCGGAAGAGGTGGACCCAGCAGCAGGTGGACTCTCAATATAATCAGCGCAAATCAGTCGGACGTACTTTATAGTCCGGATTGTTCTCGCAGCCGAGTGTGATGCTCGACAGCTTTATCGTCCGAGATCGCCTCGATTCAAATCATATTACTGTGGTCACGGCATGTATGTATGCAATGAAAGGTATTTTTATTACTTTGGAGATTATACCCGTTGAATGTTGTGCAATGACTTCTACTTTTCCTAGAAGTTTTTTTATTTATTAGGTAATTTAGCTAAGACTTACTTTATTAACGACTGCTTAAATGAAAAACGTACTCCATTATGCAGAAAGAATGTAGGAAAAGAAGAATTTCTTCTGATTGACTTCAAACTATTTTTTAATGAAATTGACCAGCACAAATTTGGAAGGAAGTATAGAAGGTTCATTGTCCATTCATTCACGACTTCATTTCAATTTTTAGAATAATATACCGGTAATAGAGTGTTTTCAATTACATTTAACAACACCTTAACCAACTTAAGGCGCTAGGACTAGCCAACTACTCGCGCCATACAAATGTACCTTTTAACAAATGTAAAAAGTTCTGAGGTAACAAACATAAAAAACACATACAGACGAATTGAGAACCCTTTTTTGAAGTCGGTTAATAATATGTAGTGAAACGCCTGAATAAGTCCGCATAGAACTCCACACTAATAATGTATTGTTAATATTTTTGGATTCCATCATTTATTTAAATAATAATAATAGTAAAAAAGTCGAAATTTCACAGTAGAAATTGATCTATGATCATATATAGGCATAACTGATCTCTAGAATAAAAATAGCATATATGCATCAATAAATATTCCATTTGCTTTTTTGTTTCTACATTTAAAAAAAAATATATACCGAACTATAAAGTTTTTCGGACCTTTTCAACAATTTATTTTGTATAGAAAAACGAAACATACATTAACAGAAATAGGTTGATCGCTAGTCATGAAATCACATATTGTAATAAAGCAACGTGTAATCGTTAGACAACTTTTTCATTGACAAACTTGCGATTTGACTAATCTGTTGCTTTAATTTGTAGGATCTCAGACATCTTGGACAGATATTTTAAGGTAGGACGCCACCTGTCTTAATAAATAAGTAGACTTCTTCCCCATTGTTATGGTTTTCACAGACACAGAATATAAATGTTAAACAAGCAATTCCAAAAATAAAATCTGTCTTTACCCATTTCCCTTTACCTTACCTTTGGCCGTTACATTTCCAATGAATACGACCTGGGACTATCGTATGAGGTCTGTACCCGAAGTCTGAGTTGTCACCTACATTGGCGTTTCAACCGATCGACCGATCGTTTTCAAATGTATGGAGAAATTGAAGAGCGCGCGCAGTGGGCGTTAATCGAACTAACATTGGCGAGTCCGAGCTTGATTTGACAGCTTACTAAACGTTGCCGTAAATACGTCGACGTTGCCGTTTACGTCGACTTCGCGTTTTCATACAAATCGGAAGTCCGAGTTTAACTTTGACAGCTTGAAGAAGTAAAACCACAGAATATCTAGTAAAAACTTGTATGGAGTTGACGGAAGACGCCAGTCGATCGGTTTGCCGTAAACGCCAATTTAGGTGAGAAATCAGACTGACCACTCTGAGCGGTGGCGGAGGCACATATCCGATTAGTGCGCAGGCGCAGAATCGATTTGTCGACCATCGATCGAGTTGATTTATTAAACAACGGCCGCGCCGATACCTTCTCATTTAATTATTAAAGTGTAATTGAAAAATGTAGTCTCAACATGGGTAGCGACAGCAGTGAATATTGATTGCGAAATTGCTAAATTGACGATCCTAGTAAGTCGCTATCAGGGCTGGTACATCTCCTAGATCATTGAACAGATATGTATTTTTGTTAGAATAGCCATTATAAATCTTGGCATCGTACTGATTCAGACGGTGCGTTGTTTTTATATGAGTAAAGGAAAAAAAGATGTTCTATGATCTTTAAAGATGTTTCACGGATTTGTTTGCGAGATTTTCTCACATACAAGCGTCTGTGTACGGTTTCCAAGTTTGTTGGGTCGAAATGTTTTATAAATTATGTTTATAAGTTTTTTTAAATCTTATATAATTGATTGATATTCTGTGACGTGCAAATTTTCAATCAATACCTTTACGTCTTGCGAAAGATATGTATGAAATCCGTGAACTTTCAAGTATCCAGTCACGTTACGGAAATCTTTTTTCCGATTAGGTTAAATAGTTTGAGTAAGATTAGGTCCGATTGAGCTATGTGTTAGGTTAGGTTATATTTTTTTATGCGACCTGACATAGATAGCCAATACCACACAACTTACCGTTTTGATATTAGCCCTATAAACCACAATCCCGAAGGCATTAGGTGTCATGCCAGGACTTTCCCTTTATGAACAGGGCTACATTGAACTGGATGGAAAACACGGACAATTTTTCATTGCCGCTTAGACCATGTTGTCATCCAATGCGACGGTACCAACCCGGGCGGGCTTAGACCCTACCACCTAGTAGGGGAAGGGAACCTATAGTTTTACATGGATTCCGAACCATGGAACAGCTCGCATTCGTGACGAAATGCACTTATTGAACTCAGAAAGAGAAAGACAGTGGTTCTTATCGGAATTGAACCCAGACCTCTGGTATGCAATGCCAGTCCCCGCGCCACTAGGCTACGAGCCGCTCAAAGGTTTAGGTTAGGTTACCTAAGTTGACATTTCTCTAATCTTTATATTCACAAGTTTCCTTGGGGGCTATTTATGTAAATGGACCTGGAAACCACTGTTATGATTTTAGGCCAACATACCGCATTCCCGCATCAACTCAGACGATGACTTTTTCACCAGAGAATACTTGTGAGACTATAATTATTATTTATAGGCTACTTTACTATACGTTCACGCATATTAAAACTTTCCTCGGACATTTCCAGCAGAAAGTAAAAGATTAACTAAAATTATTCCAAGAAAAGGATTAAATAGAAATAATGAACAGAAGCTTTGGTGGTCGAATGACAGCGGACGCGTAGGTGGGTTCCGCGCTGAGGTGAAAAGAGGACAATATCGTAAGCGGATACCTCCGCTCCTGAATGCGGTTTGTTCGTAAAATGAGGTCCGGTACAGCGCGCAGCAGATAACATCGCGCATTGTCGCCGGGTGGCGCAGAAAAATAAGACCTTTATGAGTTAAAAGTTAACTTGGCACGTGGGCAGGTGCCTCTCAGTACATTCACTTCTGATATCCCCGGCTCCGTTACGTTTTGAGATGGAGTTTGAAAATGTATTATGTACATCTCTAGAAGGTAAATAAAAAAAAAACTATTCGCAATTTTATATGTATAGTATTATTATGCAAATATTGTAAGTAGCATATTTTTTATTGAAAATGCTGTTTGTTTTCGTTGTTTTATATTTTGTCCTTTTTTGTTTTCATATACTATGGCTTATTGTTTACGTTTTGTGTTTAACGCCTATATTTTGTTAATATTCCAATGTGTTCAGTGAGAATTCGTAGCGTAGCGAAACGTTGCAATTGTTGTATGGACCTGTCTCTGTGATTTCTCTTCATAAATTAATAATAATAAATCAAGAGGTACATACTAAGGTATGCATACAAATATTCCAGTCGCGTGATTTTTTTTATTTAGGTGCATCCACCCAGAATCGTTTCACAAATTTAAATAAAACATATTTTATCAAATACAAAATCGAAACTATCTATAATAATTACGGACGAACACAACATGTGCAATGGGTGACGCTATTTATATTTACTTTGGCTTTGACTTTAATGCAAGAAAATAAAATAAATGATAAGTTTTAAAAGAACATAAGACTCAAAAATGCAAAACTAAAAAACTAAGAACTTGGCAATAATTAAGGTTTAGCGATTTTTTGAATGCGGTCAACGAAAACTATATTTCAATGTAATATATTTTTATATGAGTCATTTCATTTATATAATAAGATTAATTCTTGAAAGAGGTGAGTATTAACAGAGGTTTGTTCTACTTTTGCCTAAGTTAAAAGAAACAAAGTTAGACCGTCTTGCATTAAACCTTGGTATATTAAAGCCTATTTTGGCTAAAAGCGAGGGAAAATTAATGAGGTTGTTTGTAATATTGAACATGTAAAATTAGTCAGAAAACATTATTCGCTGTTGTAGGGTTTTAAATTTAAAGGAAACTTCGAACTAAAATAAACTGAACTGAACTAAAAGACAGTCGGAAATGATTGGCCCATTACGAGTTACAAATCACTCATCGAAATTTCGCTGAGCTCTTCGTTTCCGCTGGTTTACACTATTGAATAAAGCAGGCTTTTGAGGGATACACTAAATCGCACGCCCATGGATTTTTATGCATGTGTAGATGCATATTTATGACACATTTATATTATTTTATATTTCTAAACTAATTTAAAAATGCATGGACGGAGATTTAGTGTATCCCTCAAATGCCTGCTCTATTCAATGGTGTAAGCCTGCGGAAACGAAGAGCTTATCGAAACTTCGATAACTGATTTGGAACTCGTAATAGAGCCTCATTTATTAGTAAGTGTCGTTGGAACTCAAGAAAAGCGAATTCTTTCAAGCAGCGAATAAGCAAATTCGCAAGCGAACTGACCGTTTTAACCAAATATAACGTAACATGTGTTAAGAAATCCAAACCAATTCTTTTCAATTGTATAAATTCAATTTACAAGATGCAAAGTGGACGCATGCAATTCTGGACACGAAGGTCGTCCTCATCATTTGTTTAAGGTGGCCCAACCCGGCGGGCCTAACTCATTCGCGGTCACGGTACAAAACCGTGCTGTTGCGCTCTGGGACCTTCTCTGTTTCACAGAATAAGACAGGTTCCGTGATGAGGAAGATGCGACATGTCCACAAAAAAGACAATGTGCATAGTGTATGATTTGGTAAGATTTACGAACATTTTAATTTCAAAACGACTTATAGCTAAAAGTAAACCACGACCGCAGTATCCAAAAATCTAACAAAAACCAAATAGATTATAAATCTTGATTAAATAAGCTATGTCTGATGACTAATCTTTTTAATATATTCTTACTTTATCATTGCGTAATCTACCTCCAAAGTTATTGTGTAAAACGCGCAAAAAATTCAAACTTTCGGAACTTATGATTTAGAAACCAAACACAATTTTACAATGCCAATGGTCATCAGACATCTAGTTCGATCAAATAAAGCTATTTTGAGCAAAATTTTGGATCTCTGACAAGAATTATGGGCGTGATCTTCTCTCCCCTTTTGTATGGGGAGACGAGCGGGATGGGCCACCTTAAGTGAATAAATTCCATACAGACCGGCTCGGGCGTCGAAATAGGAGTTCGATGAAGTTTAGTAGGCGTTTATTTATTTGATAGGTAAAAATAAGATCGTTCAAAAGCAATGGGCGCGAAATGTTCATAGCAAGCTATCACCAAAGGCGTTGCTATAATCCTTCTAGATAAAACGCAACTAGGAACAAACTTTTTATCTCATTATTTAAAAAAATAGAACATTTCTCAGATTTTTATGTAACGCTACTTCAGAAACACTTGACAGGGTGAATTTTACTAACGTAACTCTATTGTTTTAAAAACCGGCCAAGTGCGAGTCGGACTCGCACACGAAGGGTTCCGTACTATCGTACAAAATTTTACAGCAATCAGGTTTTTTAAGGGGGGATTTTTATATTTTTTTTTTCTACCTATTTTTTGTTATAAAAGCAAAATAAATACACACTCTCTGAAAATTTCAGCAGCATAACTATTACGGTTCATGAGATACAGCCCTGGGACAGATGGACGGATGGACAGTGGAGGCTTAGTAATAGGGTTTCGTTGGCACTCTTTGGATACGGAACTTGGAATGTGAAGAATCAATCTATACTGAGATATAAACCGCATCAAAATCATGTGAGTGGTTCCCAAGTTGTAAGCGGATAGACAGACAGGAAGACCTGAGAATGGATATTGCAACACAGAATCTTCGTAGAACTACCAGCCTACCCTACTCGCTTAGGGGCGTGGGGACTTGCTTTCCATGCCAGAGGGTACACGTATGATCCCCACCTCTCTTTCCGAGTTGGATAAGTGCATTTTGTAACGAACCAGCTGTTCTATGGTCCAGAATCCATGTAAACCTGTAGGTCGCTTTTCCCTAGTAGGTAGTAGGGTTGAAGCTGGCCATCCTATTTGAACCATCGCTTTGGATACAATATTTGTTTACTTATATACGTTTATTGCATTAAAGGTTGATTTTTCAATAGTCTGATAATTAGCCAGAAAACTTTACGACGGATTTATTTACACCTCTGATTATCGTATTGTTATAGTAAGTTCATATTTTTATTACTTAAATTACAGTCTGATAATTGTGACTGAAAATAATTTATTCTCTTACATCTTTTGACAGATGTAAATTTGTACTATCAGTCCAATAAGTCTTGTACAATCTGAGGATTGAAAAATCGGCCCGAACAGGTACAACTTAATTCCGGAGGCATTATCTACCAGTTTGCCTTTGGCAGTGGTGCGAGTAGCAGCATGGTCGAAGCGGTAATGAAAAATATCCTTTTTTTCTATCCAGTTCCAAGTAGCCGGGATCATAAAGCGAAGGTCCTGGCATGGAACCGCACCGGGAATGCGGTGTTTTGGGCTTATAACCTAAAGGTAGGGTCTATGTCCAGTTACATAAAAGAAAATATTCGCGGAACCCTAAAAACAATGACACAAGCGACACGTCTTGTGTGGCGGCGACGACGTGGGTGTGCCAAATTTATTTACGGGCGTTTTCGTGATATTGCGCCTTGGCCAAACAGGTGATTTGCGATACATAAAAGCGACATACAATCTTTTGCCTTTTAAAAAATATTACTGCTAACGGTAATCAGCATTTCCGAGAACATTCTTTGCGGTAGCAACTACCACTTTCGAGCAGTTAGGAAAATTTAATATAAATAAATATTAATTATAAATAAAATAAGATTTTCGAGTGCTAAGTAGGAACATATTTTATGGTTATTAATAGTGTTTACTACTTTACGCGCTGTGAAAAATAATATTAAAAAATTGGTTACGATTGTATGAACATTAAGCCCCGAGTGCACGAAAGGACAAAAAATCAAAATCAACGTCAACGTATGATTAAACACGTCACTCTGAATGAAAAGTATGGAAGGAACTCCATGCGGTTCACTAAAAGTGACGTATTTGAACATTGATTAACTCAGCCGTCTCTTCGTGCAATCGGGACTAAGTCTGTACTTTAAGCATTGTTTTTAATCAGGAGGAGGAATCCTGCAGGCCTATTCCTGGGATTCCGTAATCAGCAATCAGGAATCCTGAATCTAGAAAACAGCTGTAAAAGGTGTTTTATAGACTCGGAATTCCTGATTACGGAATTCCAAGAATAAGCCTGCTGTTTACAAATTTTTTAGATTTGGTAATAAAAGTGGTTTTCAAAACTGCGACGGTTAACCGTGCTTTTTCGATCGCCCATATTTTACAAAAAACTCAAATGTGCTCAATAAATTATACGAATTGTAAAATCTGATTGAGAAAGCGGGACATGTTTCCCCTCGCGGGACAGGCAGCTGAAAGCGGGATTTTACCATCCAAAACGGGACGTATGGTCACATCAATAGAGCAGGTGGCGGAATTGTTAGACGTACTTCCAGCGAAATGTGTGCTTGATGGTTCGAGTCCAGCCATGCATAATGATACTGAGAAAGTATTCCTATTAATAACATTGTTTTCAGAGTTCCGTACCCAAATGGTGCCAACGAAACCGTATTACTAAGCCTCCACTCTCTGTCCGTTCATTCGTCTGTCACGGGTTTGTATCTCGTGAACCGTAATAGGTAGGCAGCTGACATTTTCACAGAGTGTGTATTATGTTTTAACAACAAATAGATAAAATAAAATAATAAAAAACTTTTTTCTAAGGGTCCCTTAGAAAAAACGTGTTTATTTTTGTTTAATCCTGTATATGGTACGGAACCCTTCGTGTGCGAGTACGACTCGCACTTGGCCGGTTTTAATTACTTAAAGACGAAATTATGGCTATAAAATGTATAGAGCTGATCTTGTTAACATTGATGGTAGTTTATGAGAAAACAATACAAGTGATTCTGGTTGCGCCAAGTATCGATACAAATGGTTTTAGCGACAGTCTGTTAAGGCCCTGGTACTAGCCAAATCGCAAAGTTAGACGAGGCACCCCAAGTTAACTAATTAAGTCTGACGATTATAAGTGTCATTCTTACAATATATGATTCCTTGTCTATTAATCAACCTATTTTCGTTAATGTATGTTACCTTTTTCTATACAAAATACATTGCGGAAACGGTGTCCATTTCCGAACTTTTTTGACTAAATGTAGAAATCTAATAGCAAATGGAATGTTTTGTTTATGCATATATGCTGTTTTTGCTTATATCTATTAATCGAATTACTTTCAGATTTCTAATGAGAAAAATCAACTTTTTTATTTTTATTATTATTTAAATAAATGATGGAATCAAAAAATATTAACAATCCATTATCAGTCTGGAGTTCTATTTGGATTTTCTGAAGCGTTTCACTACATATTATTACATTTGTTAAAAAGTGCATTTGTATGGCGCGAGTAGTTGGCCAGTCCTAGCGCCTTAACATAACAACACGTTGCACACGGGCGGTGGGCGTATAGTTAATTAAATCGAATCTCGCTGCCTAAAATATGGCAGAAAGGCGTGCGCATGCGCTGTGCAAACGAAGGCAGTAGTGCGTGTCGGCACGGCTGCAATCCTCGTCGGTCCCCAAGTCCTGATTGGGTAGCCATAGAATGGGACGATACAATGTCGGTAGCCCAGTGGCGCGACGCCTTGCGATTCGGTAAGCTTGGTGATACACCTCTGAGCGTGGCTATGTTCTGGATGGGTGACCATTTTCAACCATTGAGGCAGACCGTGGTTCTCATTTCAAGTAAAACTGTAGGTCCCATTCCTTACTTACTGAGTAGGGATGATCCCGCCAGGGTTGGCACCATCGAATTGAATGAACGATGGTCGACGCGGCAATGAAAATTGTCCATGTTTTCCATCCAGTTCAAAGCAACCGAGCAATATAAGGAAGGTCCTGGCATGGCACCTAGTTACCATGTGGTGTATTAGGCCAATATCTGACGGTCAGTTGGGCGTTAGCTATCAATGTCCAGTTACAAATAAAAAAATGGTTTCCTCCCTTCCACCTTCGAGTATTGGACCAGCAAAGTAGTGTCGCACCTTGCCTTGATGCTAGAGGTCATGGGTTCGATACGCCAAGTGTATTTCGTTGCGTACGCGAGCTGTTCCATGATTTCGAATACATGGCTTATAAAGGAGGCTGTAGTCCTCTACTAGGTGGTAGGGCTTAAGGTCGCCCGTATTGGTAACATCGCATTGGACGAAAAGATGGCCCAAGCGGTAATAAAAAAAATGTCGTCGTTTCCATCCAGATCAATGTTAGTCGTGCTCATGAATGGAAGGTCAGCGTATAACACCTAATTCCTTCCGGAATGCGGTGTGCTGGGTCAATGTAATCGTTATTATTGGCATTAGCTATATATATATTAGTCCAGTTACTTGAAAATACCTAATTAGAGTCAAAAATCTAGGGCATGAAACAATTTTATCGGGCAATGTATACATGTATACGCTTGGGCTCTAAATGTATACCTCTTTCAACTTTAAATTACTAAATTATTAATTCAACGTTAAATTACCAGCATTAATAGAGCCTTGATGTTCAATTGTCTCGGTTAAGAGGATACTGACGTGATCATGTTTCATGCAACGGCTCGTGCCTGATTTCTAAAAAAAACCAACACGTATAGACGGAGCTCTCGGTTGATTTATTCAATGTGCAACATTTCAGAATAATATTTCTTAATTTGACTGAGGAATCAGGCATGAGCCATTGTATGGAACTCGATCACCTCATTATCCTCTTAAGCAACACTTGGCACGGTCCGGCTCTGGATACCCTGAAAAACCTTTGAGGTTAGCCGTGGTTTGTTTTCTACTTTTAAATGTATCTTTAAATCTTTTTAATGTCTGTACGTACTTTTGATTCAACGAGAAAATAACCTCTAAAGAGGTTTTATCTCGTTGTTTTAACTATTTACTTTCTACCAAGATTAAGCCGGACAAAGCGAATCCATGTTTATCGATTTTTAAATATATATTTGCTCAAGAAATATTCATAATCGTTCATGTATTAAATATTTTTATAATTGTTGTACAAGTACCTACACAGATAAAATAAATCTGTGGCACCTCTATAAAAAATGTTATTTAATAGTTCTCGTTCTCGCTTAAAGCCACTCTGTACAGGATTGTTATACATGTACCAATCAGATAACTCATAATTGTGTGTCTAAGTTTCCGTGTATTTTAATGCAAGTTCCTTTCAAATCGGACTATTTGTTCCCGAGACACCAGAAGAATCCCACTGAAACCAGAAGCATCCCATAAAGGTCCCCTTTCACCTATTTTTTGGGCGGCACCCTAAAATCTAAGTACCATGCCGCCCTTTCTGCATCAATGCAATGCAATTAACCGGTTGTTTCGTGATATTGGAGATTTTTTTTATGTAAAGCGCGGCATATGACGTACGCCAGGACCATACATCATACATCGTATTTATATCTGATTGCAATCTCGGTCTCTGCACCATTTTGTTTTGTTACGCCCGTGAGCTTTCGAACTTTTAAGGGGGCTGCGAAAACCATGCCGGCCGGCCTGGTTGTACTTTGGGGGAAATACCTCTGCAGGGAGTGCATTCCATAGTTTATGCTCCATAGGTTGGGTAATTTATCCACTAAGCACCAGAACTTATCGCAAACTTTTCCTGCTTAAGATTGTTTAAATATGTGTAAATATGTACTATCATTAGCTACTCCTCGTTTGAGTCCAAATGTGAACAACTACTTTCTAATTAAGAAGATTATTTAATATATGAATACGTCTCAAGAATGTAAATAAGGGATGGACTTTTACTGACTAGTCCAAATTCTGTACTGCAGTGCAAACAACGGTGAAGATATTTTTCGTTAAGAAAACGATAGAAAAAAACTGTGTTACTCAAACCATCCGGATGTTCCTTTGATGTTCTTGCATTTTTTTCTCATTTAAACAGGTTGAGGATGCGCGATCATTGGGTCAGTTCCACCTTTCAATGAAACCCTTGACTAGTTTAGTAACACCGATAACGAGGTTTGTATCCTTGGACGAAAATCAAACCCACGGATCATTACGCGAAATTCTACACCCACCAAGCTACGGATGACTCAAATGGTCGGTCGAACATAACAATATTAACTTGTATCCTGACAATTTACTGCCGTCGCCTCGGTAAGTGGTGAATTAATCGAGAAATAGAAATATTGCAGCGACTCGCGGACCGGTCATGTACAGTCGAACAAAGAGTTTAGGATACACATCCGGTTGAATGAAAAGATGAACAGTCGAAATACTTTGACTTTTGGAAACTATTATAGTGTTGAGTATAGATTCAAACATAGTTGAGGATGTCTACTAGCTACTGAGTAAACAAAACCCTAACAAAATTGAATCAGAGATTGTATTTAAACACCATTCATTTTTGCGTTTAACAGGAAGTGTATCCTTTAACCGTTGGTTGACTGTACGTATCATTGAGCCGGTTGGGGCACTGCGATTCGTTCGGGGGCGCCCGCTTTACATCCCCTTGGGCGAAGGCTCCGTGCGTACCTTCGCTAACCCACGATGTAATCAGGCCAAAGGTGAGGTAGTGTTTTGCATTTGCTATATTACATATTATTGATTATTTTAACCAAAAGAATCATCACAGTGCTGTTAGATTGTACAATAAATTACCAGCAGAAATTATATTGTAATTGAAATGTTCGCATACTAAACGGTGTTAACAAACTATTAAATAAATAAATGAATATAAATAAAATCAATAAAAAAGTAATTCAATCAGTTCTTGGTGGTAAATTAAATCAAACAGAATGTAAGCGAGGGTCTCTCCGGGTGAAGGTGGTACATTTAGGCTCGAGTTGCTACTGGCATATACAAAGCATAGTAGGGATAGACTGTAGTCGTCACCTTATATTTTGGTAGGAGTGATATGAGCCACCTATGGCAGATACTATTAAAAAATATATGTTGAGAGTTTTCTTATCTTGTCTGAAGTACTCTACTTACATAGATGGTTGGTTGGAACGTTCTAGTAACATAATATAGTTTGATTCTGCCTGTAAGAATAAGCGGGATTAAGGGCGTGATGGGATGTTTGCAGGATATACCATCTGCAAGAATACTTTACGCAGATTTTAACATCAAGATAATAGCTCCATTCTTTATTATTTTATAAGCTATCATTAAGGTAAGAGTAGCTCACCTTAAAATAATTAATGTCTAATACCACACACCTACCGTTATGATATTAGCCCAATACACAACTTCCCGAAGGAATTAGGTGCCATGCCAGGAACTTCCTTTTATGAGCATTGCTACATTGAACTGAATGGAAAATAACAATAATTTTTCATTGCCCTTTCAACCATAGTTTCATACGATGCGATGGTACCAACCCGTGCGGTGTTAACCCTACCACCTAGTAGAGGGAAGACACTCAAAAAGATTGTTTAATTTATAACATCATCTCAAGCCGATATGTGATTGAGCTGTTAGATTAGCCGACAAACGAAGCATTACAGTCGCAAGCACGTTACTTGCCAATCATAATTCCCACTCTATAAACGTTAACGCACACCGCCTTCGGCCCCACAAAGAGTTAATACTAATAATCTTAACGGAGAATGAACTCCGTGAATTTATCTCTAGGGAGTAGAGATTTTACGATACGCCCGTAAAGATCATCCTTTGAGCCCTTTGTGGGCAGTAGATGGTATCGGCGCGTGCGCTGCGCGGTCGCTAGATGGCGCTATTGTGAATAAATAAAGTGTCGAACGCTATGCGGTCATTAATCACTAGGCCGTGACGGCGAGCGGTCGTCGGACAAGTGCGAAGCGCGTCGAACCTGCGCCATGCACGCTTTCGTATAATTAGGTAATGCGCTGACCTTAACGGCCGAAGAATTAAAGTTTGATTTACGAAACGTCACATCAAAATTCAGCTCTGTCTGTGGTGCCGAATGAGTTACTAGCATGGACCGGTCAAAAGAGACATTAGGTATTCACAAAAATAATACATCATTAAGACATTTATTGCGTTCGGCCGGTGCTGGAATATTTACGAGGAGATCTGAATGGCAGACGGCACAATGGCTAGCAGGTCGCAGTCGGCGGCGTGGTTTGTAGTTTCGCCTGTGTGTTGCAGTGACATTAGATGGTGGAAGAAACAAGTACACCACAATTAATGATTGAACGCTGAATTGGAAATGAATGTATTCGTTCGATATTTAAAAGTGTTAAAAAGTTTGAAAGATTAATTACATTTTAAAACAATATCGGTTCTTGGGGATAATATATGCACACAATAACTTAAATAAATGCAGCCATTTGAATAAATTAAGACGTAAATATATGAAAAATAGGGTTTCGTACCATCGTACGAGATTTTTATTTTTATTTTTCCTTTAATTTTTTTTAAATTATTTTACCTTTTTGTTGTTATAGCGGCAAAATAAATACACACTCTGTGAAAATTTCAGCTGCCTACCTTTTACGGTTCATGAGATACAGCCCTGTGACAGACGGACGGACGGACAGCGGAGGCTTAGTAATAGGGTTCCGTTTTCACCCTTTGAGTACGGAACCCTAAAAAGGAAAGGAGATGTACTATCTGGCGCGCCTACTATGAGACCAGCTGTATTCGATTATATCCGTAAAAAAATGGCAGACGTTTCGGACAGTTGGTGTGGGTGGGACTGATTTGGCGAAACCATTTGTGGCGATTTTTGGACATTGTAGCGCACGACGTGCAGCCGGCTTCCCTTACATTTATATGCACAATTTGTCCATACGTTGGCGTCGCAAGTAACACACAGATGACACATCTCCTTCCTTTTATTTTCTGTGGTGTGTAATATTTTTAAATGATATTACTTCCTTACGTGCCACGTGACGTTATTCATGTAATATTTTGAGAAATCAAATATATTGATATTCTTTATTTATGTGCCCAGCACAGAGCACAGATCAACGAGTATTTAAAGAAGCCTTCAGTCTCGCCGGTGTCAGAGAATATATACACTCGCGCCCGTGTGGTCTTGAAGTGTCTTAGCCTCATCCCACAGAGCAATAAATGTTTAGGACGCGTGAGTCGGTTCGGATTAAACGGTTTTAATACGGTCCAGCTCCGTGGAATATTGATTGATGAGACTTTAAAAGTTATTATAGCGGACATTTGACCGGTGCGTGTCAGTCAACTCGGCCGCAGCACGGAGATTGGGTGTCGCTCCCAAAAAGTATGCATTGTGATAGTTGTTAGATACATTTTATTTTTAGGGTTCCTTAAATCAAAAGAAACAAGTTTATTTATTTATTTATGTATTTATTCATGCAACAATATACCTAACCCCTTGGCTATTACAGCGTAATAGCCAAGGGGTTAGGCAATTTATAGATAAATGTACACACTTTATTTAAAAACTATGCAGATTCAAAGTACGCAGTAACTGCCTTCTGGAACTCGGCCAGAGTGCAAGCATAGATGTCTATTTTGTCAGATATATCATTGAGAGCTGTAAGCGCGCGGGTGAGCAGCGCGTGGCGCAGCATGTTGGTGCGCGAGGAGGGCAGCGCGAAGTGAGGGTGAGAGCGCGCGCGACTGTAATTGTCTGGAGCCTCAAATCATAGAACCGGGGCGCGGTCGGCTTCTGGATGGGTGACGATTCGACCGTTTTTAGGGTTCCGTACCCACAGGGTGTCGACGGAACCCTATTACTACGCTGCCGCTGTCCGCCCGTCTATCCGTCCGTCCGTCTATCACAGGGCTGTATGTCATGAACCATAATAGGTAGGCAGCTGAAATTTTCACAGAGTGTGTTATAGCGACAAATAGGTAAAATTTTATAAAAAATAAAAATGAATTTTTATACTATTTATTTACTTTCATTTTTAGGGTTCCGTACCCAATGGGTGCCAACGGAACCCTATTACTAAGCCTCCGCTGTCCGTCCGTCAGTCCGTCCGTCCGTCCGTCTGTCAGAAGGCTGTATCTCATGAAATTTTCACAGAGTGTGTATTTATGTTGCCGCTATAACAATAAATAGGTAAGATTATAAAAAATAAAGAGTGCCCCATACAAAAAACGTGATTTTTTGTTATTAATTCGTGTAAGATGGTACGGAACCCTTCGTGTGCGAGTCCGCTTCGCACTTGGCCGGTTTTATTATTTTTGACCAAAATGTGACCTTTTGTGTTAAATCTTGTACGATGGTACGAAACCCTACGTGTGCGAGTCTGACGCGCACACGTTATATATTTATTTATTCAACTTCTGGTAGGTAGTAAAACTACACTAAATCATGTTACAATTTGATTGGTCCGCGGATTCGATCAACCAGTGAAGAAGAACCCGCAAAGAAACTTCACTGGTCTATAAATTATGTTTTTTTTGTCTTTTGTTTTCGTCCACATAAATGATATAACACAATTATGATTTCATACCTAAATGCTACTGTCAAACTTACATTAGTAGAACGGTCTAAAGCAGAGAACTAAAAACTACGAGGAAACAACAACACACAATGTGAAAAGTCTTAATTAATAAATAAATTACATAACTTAATAACCTAATAATTATACATATTGAGAATTTATTTCGGGTGTAAACGCCTTCGTCAACTTAACACTGTTATTAAACTTACAATGTTTGTACTAATAATGTATGATAGCCTTTTATTTATGTTAAGCACGGTATATAGGGTACACACCAGGATACGGAATATTGCGTCAGGACCTGTAAAGGTGCCCAAAGACGCCTTATGGGCTTTTGAACTTACAGGGGCTGCGAAAACCATGCCAGCCGGCCAGGTGATTCTTCACTGAAGGACCCCAGGTTAAATAAATACTTGAAATGAAATGAAATGAAATTAAATGAAATGAACATGTCCCTACATGTTCCGTGTTGAGCGCTGGTAGAAAGCGGACGATCCCTTCGTCCGCTTTCTAACAGCGTTATGCCGCTCCGACGAACGTTATGCATGATAAAGAAAATAGACCACAGAGAGAGCCCCATAATTCTTTCGAAGTTGGAGGGTCTCTAAATTCTGGGATACCCCGGGATTGTCGTTGAGACTGGCCTCTTGGTACATACGATTTTACAATTTTTTTTAAACGTTTTTTTTATGCAACCTGACATGAATGGCTAATACCACACAACTACCGTTATGAAATTAGCCCAATACACCACATTCAATGCGATGGGACCAACCCGGGCGAGCTTAAGCCCTACCACCTAGTAGAGGAATGGGACCTACAGTTTTACATGGATTCCGAACCATGGAGCAGCTCGCATTCGTGACGAAATGCACTTATTTAACTCAGAAATGAGCAAGGAAGTGGTTCATGAACGGTGCGAGGATTTGAACCCAGACCCCTGGTATGCTAGTCTAGTCCTCGCGCCACTAGGCTACGAGCCGCTCAAAATTACCTACACACAATTTAAGGTCTTCTTTTCCACTTACTAGGTGGTCAGGTAGGCACCATGGCATTGATCGAAAGAAGATCGATGGGTGAATGAAAATTGTTCGTGTTTTTCATCCAGTTCAGTGTAGCCGTGCAATATAGACGCCACACATTGGACTTTGACCCGAATACGTTTTCCTTGCAAATGCCAATGCCTACTGTGGCGCTGAGTGTGAAGCGCTCTGTACGTCTTGACTGGCTTGTAGCTCAAGGGCACGAGACTTGCTGCCCATGCCAGAGGTAATTGATGAAATCAATTCGTAAATTACATTAATCAAGTATCTTTTTTGCCTTGTTGCTGACATCAAATCAACATTTTTAATTTCTTGATTTTCACGTCTCAAAAGAAACATCGATCAAACTTCTGCGACAATTATCTCAGCACGTCTTCCAATCTAACCAAAAAGAAGTCATTACACGAAATGTACGTACGAGAGCAATAATGATGCATGATGCCAGCCGTTGGAGAGAAAACCAATATGTATTTTGAGCGCTTTATCTAGATAGTTATTATCAAACAACAATAAGTCTACGGAATTTACTTGCACAACGATAAGAATATCAGAGTATACTTCCATAAATAAATTTCACGGCAAATGCATTTAAATGTTTTTCGTAACTGGATAGTAGCTAATACCGTGCCCACGTCATGATGGTAACCTAGCACATGGTTTTCTCGAAGTAATTTGGTGCCAAGCTAGGACCATCTGTTTATTAGCACGGCGCCATTGAACTGGGTGGAAAATAAGGGGTTCTATGCACTATCTTTTCATCCAATGCGATGCTACCCACCCCGGGTGGACTGAACCCTACCACCTGGTAGGGGAAGGCGACCTACAGTTTTACATGGATTCCGAACCATGGAACAGCTCGCATTCGTGACGAAATGCACTTATTTAACTGTGAAAAAGAAATAAATTGGTGCTCTGTCATAGAAGGCAAGTCCCCGCGCCCCTGACCTGCGAGCTACATATAATCATGATGGTACCCTTGTTTGAAAAATGTTACGGCTTTTCACGCGGCGGAAGGTGACATTCTCCGACGTTTTGAGCTGATCGTTCAGCCCGTTGTCAAGGAGGCACCCGCCACGTTCGTACGCAGCAGGCGACTGTAACATTTTTCAAACATGTTTAACGACCGCCGTAATCTCAAAAGTACCATGATAGTGCCCTGCCTAAATCGTAGAACGTGTACGAAAATAAGCATTTCTGGAGAAGGCCATAGAAATGTAAAGAGAATTTGAGTACCGTATTATGCACTATGATTTCCGTCCACCCCTTCCGGCAGTAGCAGACTGATGGTATGTAGTTTTATGAACGCATATGATGTTATGGTAGCATGAATCTTCACTGTTTATTTTAGTATTAGTTGAGATACTTGGCTCCGCTCGGGTCAATGTAGTTTTGGACTGATGTCGGGCCGACTAATTTCCTCATACAATTTTTTATCCCCTGTTTCATCCCACCTGAATTTAATTTTTACCACAGAAGGTAGCCTATATTCCTCTCCAAGGTCCAGACTGTCTCTATACTTCGGTATTTATCAAAATTGGTTCAGCTATTTAGGCCTTTCCGATTAGAGGCTTGTCGCACCCATTTAGGTTTAAATGCTCCCATTACATGCGCTTGTAAAAAAGCTCATCATGCTCAGTAAACCCGATTAAAAAAATATTTAACACATTACAAATATTATGTTTGTCAATTGGACTTTGTCGTTTCATTGTTCTTTTTTTTTCTTTTATCTGTTTTTTGTATTTTAACTTTTACTTTTATTATTATCGGTTATTAGTTTTTGTTTTTTTCATTGTTTAGTTTGATAATGATTTACGCATGTTGTTTGACATCTCGTAGAATGTACACGTAATTCTTATTTCATTATGTTATCTTAGTAATGTTAAGTGTATGATTCTGTGTGTCGATCTATTAAATAAATAAATAAATAAATTGTATTTATTTCGTGTAATTAATTGTCGCGTTACCAGATATCGGCTTGGGAAAAAGTGAGACTTTATTTAATTAATCTTTACTGTAATTAAACAAGGTACAGTGATTTTTTTAATTTCTCTTTACCTTTTATGATGTCATTTAAATTTTTGTGACTAATTTGCCTGTAACGGCTTAATATAAACTGTTTTTAGTTTTACATCGTTGAGACGAACAGTATTATAATACTTGGTATTACATAACAATGACTTGCTATCGCGTATGTTTATCTACGTCGCCGCTCATATAGTGATGGAGCGAACCGAAAATGTTTATTTTCGCTTGAAAATTCAAAGGGAAAATAGTTCCATTCATTTTTATTAGACTTATTGATTTCAATCATTTGTCTTGAGAGATCATGGGTTTTACAATATGTCTTGCCGTAATCGGTGTCTTGTATCTTGTATACCGCTACCTTACGCAAGTCTACGAATATTGGAAAAATAAAAATATACCTGGACCGACCCCCGTCTTCCTTCTCGGCAACGCAGCGGAAATCGTACAGAGGAAGAAAGATTTCGCCACTGTCATCACATCATTCTACAACGAATACCCTCACGAGAGGTTCGTCGGCGCATTCCAAGGGAGATCGCCGGTCATCATAGTCAGACACTTGGATGACATAAAACAGGTGCTGATCAAAGACTTCTCCAACTTCAACGATAGAGGCCTGCGCGTGTTTGAAGGGCCGTTGAGCAAAAACCTATTCCACACCGAAGGCGAAACTTGGCGGCTCCTGAGGCAACGGCTCACTCCGATATTCACTTCCGGCAAGCTCAAGAGCATGTTCCACTTGATGCACGATTGCCTCGAGAACTTCAACGGCTACCTGGATCGGCTGGTGAGCGAGGATGCTGAGCCGGAGATCCGCCAGCTCATGGCGAAGCTTACTCTCGAAATGTTTGGCACGTGCGTACTCGGAATCAATATGGGCACAATCGGTGACGAAGACAACGTCTTCAGAGATATCGGAGTAAAGATATTCAAGCCAAGTCTTACGGTCTCCATAACCAGGTCATTTGATTCCATGTTCCCCGGAATAGTCAAACATTTAGGCATCAATCAGCATAATTCCGACGTCGTTGACTTCTTTATGAATTTAGTCCACCAACTGATTAAGGAGCGCGAAGGCAAGCCTAAAGTTCGCAAGGACTTCATGGATCTGCTGATCGAGTTGAAGGAGCAGGGCCATATTTCTGGGGAAAAGATGGATCTTGAGATTACCGATACGCTTATGGCAGCGCAAGCATTTATATTCTATGCTGCCGGCTTCGAAACGTCATCAGGTACAATGGCGTTTCTAATACACGAACTAGCCCTCAACCAAGATATTCAGGAGAAGGTCTACCAGGAGATCAGTGATACATTAGATAGACATAATGGAAAGCTGACATATGAAGGATTGCAAGAGATGAAGTACCTCGATATGGTCCTATCTGAAACCATGAGAAAGTATCCCACCTTAGGGGTGCTTGTCAGAACAGCTACTAGTAACTATACGTTTCCTGGAACTCAACTAACCATTGATAAGAACATAAAGGCGCTGATCCCAGTTTACGCACTTCACCACGACCCACAATATTTCCCAGATCCGGATAAGTTTATTCCTGAAAGATTTTCTCTAGAAAACAGAGATAATATTCGACAATGTAGCTACTTGCCTTTTGGAGACGGGCCTCGTAACTGTATCGGTATGTATTTATACTATTAACCTAACCTAAATTATCTTATCGGTGCTCTCACACATACTATTCAAAGTATAATCTTACACATATTGTTAAAGTAGAAATATTTGTGTGTGCATGGTGAATATCTAAGATTGTGAACATACAAAATACGAGTATGTACATTGGCATCATGGCATTATGCAATTTTTTCTCGGGTAAAATACACTATATAAAATGTAAATTGGATAATATATAAGAATATATAAAATACTTTGTTTGCAGTATATGACTAATGGTATGACTAAGTATATGGCAAATATTTTATGAGCACGGATACATAGAACTGTGTAAAAAAAAGATCGATGCTAGGGTCCCGGTTCGCGCGGGTGCAGTCGATGGCGGGCGTGGCGAGCGTGCTGCGGAGGTACCGCGTGCTGCCGACGCTGCGCACGCGCACGCAGCTCCGCTTCGAGCCCAAGTCGTCCACGCTGCAGAGCCGCGACGGGATCTGGGCCAAGATACAGAGAAGATGATCGCTTGCTAAGCATACACCACGATTATACCACAACAGGTTTCTTTCTTATTTTTGGTTGTTTAAAATATCTCGATTATACTACATCAGGTTTCTTCCTTTTGGTAGTTAGGCCAGTATAATAAGCTCAAAATACTTGTAATGCTATAAATTACATGCATTAGTAACTTGTTAGTTGTAAGTAATTTAAATTGAGGGTTGCTGTGATTGTTCTTTGTTTTTTGCCTTAATCTGTTCTACCAAGTAATTGTTTGGCCGTATCATTTCATAAATTTCAATAATTTTGGAAAATATGTTATGTAAACCCGTGAATTTTCTTTGCGGGTTCTTCTTTACTGGGTTGATCGAATCCGCGAATCTTTGTGATGTAACTAAGTGTAGTTTTAATACCAAAAAGTTTAAATAAACCAAGTGAAAATGAAATTTAATTAAAACTATACTAGATCTATAAAAACCCGTGCCCGCCGAGTTTCTCACAGTATCTATTATTTTACCCCTCTGAATTTCCATGCTTAGTGGTCAAATTCGCCAAATTTTTCAATGAGTAATTGCATTGTGTAATACTTTTAGCATCTGCCGACTATGCGCTAAGAGCTCCCGCGGTGAATGAATGGACAAGCAAATTGTTCACGCACTCACACATGTTTTTTATTTTGACTAACTTCTTTGGCCTAAAACTTAGCGAGGAGTAAGGAAGGGAAAAAAAAGAGAAATTCTCCTATGAGGTTCACACTGTTTTGAGGAACAGGATCTTTGGGAGACGATAAAAAGAACTTGAGAATCCAAAAGAAAGCAAGACGAATAATTTCCAAGTCCTATTGGAACGGACACTGACTCACTACCTATGACGTATATATTAAAAAGTGGCACTATTTTCACGCCATAATAAAAAAGAGTACAATAATACCACTCACAACTATGGGACTAGACCAAAAGATAATCTGAAACATAACACACATAATACAAACAATACATATATAACTCCTCACACAGCATTTCTAAGACCTACGTTTTTTAATACTAGCCTAAATATGAGAATAATGATTTATCCATAAATGCCAATCTGAATATTGTAATAATGTCATAATAATATTATTAATTCAATAAAGTTTATTAGACGTGATCATAAAATAATTGAATAATATAATAACGTTATAATGCAGTATATTTTGCCGATTTAAGTAGAGAGCAGGAATTTAAGCAATCTCCTGGAGTCTGTCCAAGGAAGTCTGTTGTACCAGTTTGGAAATAAATGAATTTTAATTTGAACTGAACAACAACATGTTGCCGGTGTCACTTCCTTTTTGTCCTTTTTTCATCATACACCAGAGCCATACTGTTTCGTGCTAAGAAAATACTTCGTGTTGGTTAATCCATAATTCATCTTTGTGAATAATCTATAACCGACACGTTTATGAATGAAAGAAATTAAGCTGTTAAAAGAAGTACTTTATATGAAAGCATAATAAAGCAAGGCAGGACTCCAGGACCGAAGTTTGGAGGGCAGTGCGAGTTCCAGTTACATAACCTGTTAAATACTCTCAACTTTGGATTCTTCTATATCTATTCCCGCTAATCAATGCTTCCTAACTAAAACAGTCTAAGATTACACGTAAATTATTTCGAGGCTCTACCTGTAATACAAACATTCAAACATATTGCAGTCGTTTCTATCGTACTTGCTATTAATTAGACGTTATTTTTAGCAATTTCTATCTATAATTAAGGTTGGTACTAAAACAATCTTGTACTAATCACCATTATATTTTAAACCTTATAGACATTATATTTTAAAGAAACTGAATTGACTTAGAGTGATTTTTTTGGAGATCAGATGACAATTTTCAAAATGTTTGCGCACCTAAAAAGAATTCATGCTTTTGACCCAGGTATCCAATACGTAGCTTTAATTAATACAATCCAACGTCTGGCATCTGTCGGTCTCTCTCTCAGTATGTTTGTTCACTTTGCACCTGATTGCATACAGTCCCATAAGGACGAAAGTAAAACAACATTTATTTATTTTTTAAATAAGTACAACGAATTTCGATATTAAAAAAAAATTATGGTCTAGCCATAATCTAAAGACAAAACTGTAAGATCCCTATGCTTTGATTGCTCAAATGGGGCAAATATACAATTATACAAAAGTTTTGAATAAATCATAAAAATAATGGTTTTTCTGTTTTTTTTTTTAAATAGCCTCCAAATGTTAACGAAGCTCTTGATGGGAATTATTGGATATTTCTCATTAAATCATGCTATTTCGGCTCAAACCATCTTGATTAAATTTGGTAGATGGTTACATTGTCCTGGACCAGTTTGCCCCATTTTGGACTACTGTGGGCTACTTTTTATCCATGAAATAATTTAGCCGACACTAAACCGAGCGCAGCCGCGTACCGCAGCTAGTTTAAATATAATAAAATGTCCTTTCATTTAAGGCCTTATGGAACTGAATGTAAAGCGTAGCGAACACCCTCTTAAGATAAGAACCACTTACCCGATTTTGATGAAATGTGTACCTATAGATAGCTTGATTGTTACCATCAATAGTATGCAGCGAACCAATAAGCTCCAGGACCTGAGAGATGAGCAGTGGGATTAAATATGAAGAAAGTCAGGAGCTTTCGGGCAGAGCCGCCGGCATCAATGCAAACAATGCGAAGACGAGTCGTGAGTGCTGGCGCACGAGCGCGTCCGATCGATTCCCCACAAAAAGTGTCGCGCGGCGGAGATCGCTCAGTGGCTGCGCGTCGGGCGAGACTCCACCTCGCGGGAGGGGCGCGCGGCCGGCCGGAACGGGGAAACCCGCCGGCGCACTAGAGAAAAAACCGGCCAAGTGCGAGTCGGACTCGCACACGAAGGGTTCCGTACCATCGTACGAAATTTAACACATAATAATCACGTTTATTGTATGGGGCCCCCCCTTAATTTTTACTATTTTCGAATGATACCTATTTGTTGTTATAGCGGCAAAATAAATACACACCCTATGAAAATTTCAGCTACCTACCTATAACGGTTCATGAGATACAGCCCTGTGACAGAGGGACGGACGGACGGACGGACGGACAGCTGAAGTTTAGTAATAGGGTTCATATCTCATCATAAACATATGTTTTTAAAGAATATAAGCCGTTTTACGGTCATACACTAGATAATAGTCTTAACTTTGATATTTAGATTTTTTTACCGGAGTGTATGCTTAACCGGCGCCGAGATAAAATACATTTAACCCAAAATGTTGGACGTTAGCGTCATATGGAGCCTTAAGCAGTTTTAAAAATTAAAGGAGCTAAAATGACATTCATTTCTATCGCTGGTGTGTGAATTCAAAGGGGTGTGAGCGATTTCCCAGTACCAATTTTCCGTGACTCCCTGCCAAACAGCCAGCTGTTCTATCGCACGCACCTCGCTCACAGATGATGCATTCAATTAGATACGCACCCAACAACGAATACCACAATTAATTAAAGGTTGGATGCGCACTCCTTCACGCCAATTTAATACCTGATGCCATGACTCATCAATGTACGATCACTACTACAAAGAGTTTTGTTAATAAAGGGTAACGTTGGTGTACGCAAATGGACACGGGTGATAGCAGCATGATATTATCCCAGTACACCGCATTCTCGAAGGACTGAGGTACCATGCTAGGAACCCGAACGGGCATAACTCCACTAATTGTAGGGAAGGTTATACAAGTGATCCGACTGCACTTCTTTCCGTGCTAGAACGTAAAATAGTATTGTTTTTTGTTTTTTTTTTATGTTACTGGATATGGATGGCTCATACCAGAAGTTCTGTCATGGTATTAGCCCAACACACCACATGGGAACTAGGTGCCATGCCAGGACCTTCCTTATATTGCACGGCTACATTGAACTGGATGGAAAACACGGACAATTTTCATTGCCGCTTCGACCATCGTTCATCCAATGCGATGGTACCAACCCGGGCGGGACAAACCCTACCACCTAGTAAGTAAGGAAGGGGACCTACAGCTTAACGTGGAATCCGAACCACGGCCAGCCTCTCTCAACGGTCGAATGGTCACCCATCCAAGACCAGACCGGACCCAGCGTTGCTTAACTTCGGAGAGCGATCGCCGAAGTGTCGCGCCACTGGGCCACTGAGGCTGACAAATTGTATAGACCTTGTTACCGTGCATGCCGTAAGACACCACCAACGCCGCACCGCCAGGATATGGAACTGTCTGCCGGCGGGTGCCTTTCCTCATACCTACAACCTGGGAGTTTCAAGCGTAGTTTGAACAAGCTCGATAGCCCAGCGATAGGCGCCAAATCCGCTGGTATCGTGCCTCGCTGAGCGCGGTTCCGCGAGGCGAGGTGTATTTAGATTTTCTGAGCGCCTTTGGTCCTCACTCGCAGAAACTCAGCACAGCCAGCCGGTTTTTATCAGAAATAAATGATTTTTCGTTTATTGTTAGGTTAGGTTACTTAATATGGTTAATGCCACCTAGGTTAAAATCATCGCACTTAATGAGCTATGGCCGAAGCGGGAATTAAATTCTAATTCCATGTAACCGTACAATAAAAGGAAGGTCCTGGCATGGCACCTAGTTCCCATGTGGTGTGTTGGGCTAATACCATGACAGAACTTGTGGTATGAGCCATCCATGTCCAGTCACATAAAAAAAAACAAAAAACAATACAATTTTACGTTCTAGCACGGAAAGAAGTGCAGTCGGATCACTTGTATAACCTTCCCTACAATTAGTGGAGTTATGCCCGTTCGGGTTCCTAGCATGGTACCTCAGTCCTTCGAGAATGCGGTGTACTGGGATAATATCATGCTGCTATCACCCGTGTCCATTTGCGTACACCAACGTTACCCTTTATTAACAAAACTCTTTGTAGTAGTGATCGTACATTGTCATGGCATCAGGTATTAAATTGGCGTGAAGACCTGGCACATAGTTCGCAAGGGGTAATGCCGCCCGGGTTGTGTTGGTCCAATATCATAACAGTAGGTGGGTAGGTAGTTAGCAATTCATGCCCATTAGCATAAAATAACATCGCATCGAATGAAAGTGTACTTGGTGTAAGTTGTACCTAGGTACAATGAAGCTGTTTAGTGAAATTAGTGAATGATCCTGCTAGTCCTACTATACCAACATGGTCTTCTGATATACACCGTGTCTGGTTTGGATATTGATTCTACAATACCAATATATGTTAGCAATTTATGTCAAGTTACAAAAAAACTATGTTTTCTTCCATGATTATTTTGAAACACTATGTTTCTTCCTAGATATTTTTTTGCACTTCCAATTTCAATATTTCATTGCATTATCGTGCTGTTCATTTCAAATTCTAAATCGGATTTAAAAAAATATTATTCAATGATAAAATCAGTTCTTTCATAAGCCAGATAATTAATTACTCAGACAGATGCACTATCGTTAGGCAGTGCGTTAATTGTGCAATATGCACATTTCAATGAACGTGTCGGCCTCGCACAACAAAGACTTTTTGTTACGAAAAATATTCAAAAGCTCTGTTGCATGACCTCTCCCATAATCTTTTGTGGAGTCAAGAGTGCGTGTGAAGGAAGACAATTAACTGTAACATAAGTACATAACTTAATAAAAACAATTAATAAAATATTATAAATTAAAAATTAAGCTACGCCTGCCTCCACTACGCTTCCGTCGAAAACAAATAATGTAAAACACATAAACCCTAACACTCTTACACATACACACACCCTCATATTTCACCATTACTACACTATGCTGATAACATAAATTATGTATATTAATAGATTCTAAAGTGTTATTTTTCAAAACCTTTTGCTATAAGTTTTTCCAGAAATGCCCTACCTGCTTAAATTAAATTAACAGGAATACCCACTGCTTCCTATAGTACAGTCTACGGGCTAGTTTAGGGAGCAGGGTGTATACATGGTTATGGGCCAATCTATATGACATATTGCATACAAAATTATTTTCTGTATTTTATGGCTTTATTTTTTGAACAATAAAACATTTTTAATTTAATTTTAATTAATTTAAATAACGTCACAGGAAACTCTCAAATTGTAACATTCATACATGTCAGGTGTGCATTCCGGCAGGTAATAACAATATCATTGGGTCCACAGGATTTCTTCCGGTGGATGTCGTAAGAGTCGACTTGCATTCGTGGTGCATGGTTCGAATTATACGAAAACTGTACATCTCCTTCCTTACTAGGTAATAGCGTTAATCTCGTCCGGGTTGGTACCATCGCATTTAATCAACGATGGTTGGTCGAAGCGGCAATTAAAATCTCTTTTAAAAAGAAAAAAATAAGTCTTTTTCATCAAGTTCAAGGTAGCTGCGTAATATAAGGAACCCTTTTTCCTTTAATGTGTGTAGTGCTTCTTAAGATTATATTCAAAAGACCCTAGGTTTTACTTTGCGGGACACAGTTCGGCAGGGAGTGTTCTCAATAGTTTTCAGACCCTATGGATCAGGTCTCCAAATGATCAGTTGGTTCTTATTTTTTGACTGTCGAGTGGATGTGTGCAGTTCCTGTCTGTTCTGAATGGAGCGAAGGTCGAAAATGGGACGGAGGGTTGGTGGTAGGCATCTTCAAAGATCATTCTCCACGGTAGATAGGTCAGAACGCAAAGAGAGACCTTTCTTAGTTAGAAGGTTTCTAAATTCTGGGATACCTTGCGTCGACGAGATTTACGTTTCGGTGCTTTATTAAGTCCAAGGAGCCAAGAAGTTACAGATGGGAACAATACTCCACAAAGTACCTTTGCGGCTTTGCACTGAGGAGCAGCGTCCGGTCCGGCGTGAAATACTGATGCATCCTGTTGAGGATGTCTAGGTAAGGTCAGATTACTTTTGTTTGAATTAAGTAGAATTAAGTAAGATTAGTTAAGGTTAGCTTACAATTTTTTTTTATTTAATTTTGTCTATAATAAATTTAATATAATTTATTATTGTCGCTTTGAAGAACCGAGTCTAAATAGGGCTAAAGACCAACAGTTTTAGAGTAACCCGTGTTATCATCGAACATGCAATTTTTTACTAGTATTTATTAGAAAGAAAGAAAGCATTAATCCTAGACTACGAGTCACACAAAAAAACTACCAATAAAAATATTCTTCTATACTTATATTTATCATGAAGCGATTAGCCGCCTTAATATATTATAACACCTCAACATGAATATATTCTATTACCAGAGATGTAACGTTATTAATTTTTTGAATATTTTCTTTTGTAAGACATTTATCTCTCAATCTCGGATCACGAGCGGCTCTCTTGCCTTGAACGGAAAGCGAAGCTTTAAGAACAAGGAGGGTGATGGAGCTGTCTGCGTTTTCGTGAAATAAATGAGATTATTTTTTGATATAATAACACAATTTGCACTGTGCTACTACCGTTCAAAGAAATTGTGTGTCAGATCTCATAGATTTATCATTTCAAGGTACAGTATTGATGTCCGGTCAACTCACACTTTTGGTCATTCGAAATTTAATTAATTAAATTAAAAAAATGTCAGTAAGTCAGTAAGTCAGTCAGCGTGTTTACGTCCACTGCTGGACATATGCCTCTCAAATTTTCCTCCAATCCTCCCGGCCCTCAGTAGTACGGAACCACTGCTTTCCGCCGACGCACTTGATGTCGTCGTCCCACCTGGCGGGTGGTCTTCGCACACTCCGTTTTCCGTTCCACGGCCGCCAGTGTAGGACACGGTTACTACAATGGTCAAAGTCTCTTCGGCTGACGTGACCAGCTCACTGCCATTTAAGCTTAGCCACCCGGTGTCCAATATCGACTACTTTGGTACGTCGGCGGATTGCCTCGTTACGCACCATATCCCGTAGCGATATTCCCGGAATTTATTGTATTGGACTTTAATTTCATATCAAAGTCAGCTAGTCTAAAATACTAATCTATGTTACTAGTCTAAGTTCAGCAATTTGGTATGTTTTATGCTTTTGAAAGTTGTATGATATATTCCGTCGCCTAATAAGCGAATGTCCTCTCCATGCCAGTCTCTGTTGCGCCTCTACCTGTTGTGTCACAACACAATAGATCACACATGCACTGCTTTTTCGAAGCAATTGTTTGAATGATTGATGTGTACCGACGAGGCGATCATATTCTCCGATCATTCGTTATCCAACTCGCACTTCCGCGAATGCATAAACTGGAGTGAATGAAAACTGTTCAAGTGAGCTGAGTTGCATTGATGAGTGAAACAATCAATTGATAATTTTAAGAAAATCCTTTTTTTTATGCAACTGATATGGACGGCTAATACCACAGAAATATCGTTATTATATAATCCCAATACACCCCATTTCTTACCTACACTGTAGCACGGCTACATTGAATTGGATGGAAAACACGGACAATTTTTCATTGCCGCTTCGATCATCTTTTTATCCAATGCGATGCTACAAACCCGCCTGGGTTTGTAGCATATTAAATCCCCCTAGTAGGGGAAGAGAACCTACAGTTTTTCATGGATTCCGAACCATGGAGCAGCTCGCATTCTTGACGAAATGCACTTATTTATACTCCGCGGCTATGTTGTGGTGTAACGCCTAACGGGGACCTAAGCGATCAAAAGAATAAGATAATTAGTAAGTAGAAAATATGTGAAGGAACAAACAACAAAAGCAAGTGTTAGAAGAAATTAGAAATACCCACCGTATGCAATTGGGCCTCTTTCTGGCAGAATGGCCGATTTCTGATGGGAAGAGCGGAATTATTATAATACAGGAATCATTCGATATAATTAATGTTTAGAATATATCAAACTAGCAATGTTGACTCGCGACTGGCAACACTCCGCGCATGCGCGGAGCGGAGGCAAGCTGTCAACATCTATGGAGAGCACAGGGCCGAACTCTGCACGGGCGCCATTTTGTGGTGTTGTTACGTTTTTTTCGCTTGCGAACACGCAGCACAAGCGCTCGGATATCGGCAGCGAATCTGCCGGTGCGCTCGCGCGTTATCATTCGGTCGGAGGTCGCCGGTCGCCAGAATCATCAAAACGACCAGCGCGCTCCTTCGACGTGCGACTCGTACTCGGTTCTGTCACGCGGCGGCGCGGTCACGTTATCATCATCGGTTCGCGCGCCCGTAAGACGCGAGTGGAAAGTGTAAAGAGGACAGTGGACGAAACGGAGGCGAGTTGGAGTGTTGAACCTGACAGCGGCGTTCAGAGGAGGGTTCGACATCGCCACAATACAGGGAAAGGGGCCAGCAGCCGGACTGGATATCCACGCGTGCCCACGGTGTCGTGAGTTTGGTTACGTTGTGTGGCAATTACTGTCTCCGTAGCTAGAGGGACTGCAAGAACCGTGGGGTGCAGCGGCTCGGCCCCATTGAAAGTAAGTTTTATCATCGACATTTGGTTCCTGGCGAAACGCCAATGCGTACGACATTTTTGGTACATTTTTGTAGCGTACGATATTTATAGTATAAAACTAAAGGCGTGCTTAATTATCGTACATTTAGGTTAACTTCATATAGCGCAGTTACGAAACACAAAAGTGTAACTTTATTGAAGGGTAAGGTTATTTTAAATTAAGTTTATTTAACAATGATTATTTTAGCTGTTCTGAACTGCTTGTTGTAAATACACAGTGCGCAGAGTAGACATCATGGAAAATTTATTTTCATTGTGTCGTAAATAAGTGGAACAAATATTTCTTACCTTAAATTTTACATACCTGCTATGCAAAAAGCATAAATGCAAATTAATAAGTAAGTGAACATTGAAGATCAATAAAAGTTATTTTAGTATTTTATAACCCTCAATGAGTAAGTAGGTGAAAGTACACCTTTCAATGTTGAAGTTGGCAACACGGTCACACCGTTTTCCTGAAAGGACTGGATAACATGCCAGGACCTTTCTTAGTATCATAACTATATTTAATGAAATACCGGAGGCAGAATACCATATATTTAGTGTTTGAGACTATAATTAATCACATGCGTTAATACTCCTGTGGGTGGACCGAACCAACGTGTGTCATAATGGGTTCAACACACACATAATAATTTAATTTTACGAACGATATGAGAATGAAATATAGAGAATACAACACCATCCCGTCATATATGTACACACAAGAGATCGGGCATTACTTAAATGCACTCGTCTGCGTTCATTCTGTCTCTCGTTTGTTTACGATCCCGTTCGAAACTGGAGCCAAAGCATGTCTTAAAGGTTAGAGCGAGCCGTTGTCTCGCATTGTTGTGATAGGTATTTCACAACTAATTAATATGACTAGTGAATCACGAAGGCGACGTCGGTAGCGGCCGGAATTATATTTTGCAATGCCTAGTAGGTGACAGGAAGGTGGGTTAGTGGATTAGGTTATGAGGGCGAAATGGGGCCAATCGACTGATTGACTCGGGGTTTTTAGGGTTCCGTACCCAAAGGGTGAAAACGGGACCCTATTACTAAGCCTCCGCTGTCCGTCCGTCTGTCCGTCCGTCCGTCCGTCCGTCTGTCACAGCGCTGTATCTCAGAACCGTAATAGGCAGGCAGCTGCATTTTTCGCAGAGTGTGTATTTATTTTGCCGCTATAACAACAAATAAGTAACAAAAAAATATATATAAAAATTAAAGGGAGGTCTCTTACAAAAAACGTGTTTTTTTGTGATATACCTTGTACGATGGTACGGAACCCTTCGTGTGCGAGAACGACTCGCACTTGGCCGGTTTTTAGGAAGTGCTCTAAGGATAATACATAGAAGGTGGAAAATTAAGAATCAAAGGTTTAACGTTCAATGAGGGTTCTGTGATCAAAGGTTATATTGTAGAGATGCTAAGATGGCATGTCCAATTGTCCAAATTGTACAATTGAAATGAAATAAATAAAAATAAATAAATATGTACATAACAGCCTAGGTAGCACAGCGGTGTGACGCCCAAATGTCCTATCATCTAAGCACATTATTTAGGGAGATCTTTGCATTGCAATCAGCAAGGCAACCAGTTCCCATGCGGAGTGTTATACATGCAAAAGTGTAGGTTCGACACTTGTTTAAAGTATGGAAGGGGATCTTAATAAAAACTGGTTGTATTATATCATAAAAACTGGTTGTATATATATATAATCACTGGTATTCTAGTGAAGTACTTTTTAAAGAATGTCAGGCTATGACTGTGAAAAAAATGTTTATCCATAAGATTTGTATATTCACACATACAAATCTGAACAAATTTATAAAAACTGATCATACTCATGAAACACGTCGTGCAACAACACTTACCCTACAGCTACCTACAGTGACGTCACGATTTGCTCAGAGATTAATTCACTGGCTAGGTCCAAAGATATACAATAAAATAGACGAAAATATCAAACGGATTAAAGGCATTCATGCGTTCAAAAGATCTGTTTATAAATGGCTTCTTACACTGTCTATACAAAATACCCAAAAACTATTTGACATAGTTATATGAATACTCTACATATAATACATATAATAAACACAAAAAGATTTAGATATTACACAAGTATACTTACAACAAATAAAATAACAAGTTATCCTCCTTCACCACACACAAACACACCCTCTTACACACAATCACGCTTACTGACACTCACACCCCCCCCCCCCCCTCCGCACATACACACTCACACATACACCCTTACCTATGTACACACACACACACACACACACCCACGCCTATTACATAACATAGTGCTACGCTACCGTCTGCTAACTAAGTCCAACGGAACCTACACCCTGTTGTGCAGAATTGTATTCTTTTACAGGATGTAGGAACTATTAGTACCATCAATGGCACGTTTCAAAAAACCTGATTTATTCTTGGATTATATAACTGTACCACCTACTTGATTTATGAAACAAAATAAATAATTTTGAATTTTGAATTTTGAATTTGAATTTCTATGAGCCCGCTTTGAAATGATTTTAAGCAACCCCGGATATAAACTCATTGTTCTAAGCCGGAATGGGTGTCTTTTGGTTAGAACTGGGAGTATGTGAACTCGCTGAGGAATGTTTGAAGCTATTATTATTTTGTTTTCCACGACGCACTCTTGGATTTGTTATTTTTTAAAGATTACCATGATCGAAGAGGAACCAACAAGATATTTCGGCGGTAGTCAAAATAACAGCAGAGCAGGCAGGTTCTCATCATGCCTGCTCCGTAGCCAGACTCCGATGCTATCACACCCGGCCAGTAGCGAGCCCGCAGACCATTATTGTAAAAGTGACAGGTCGCGGGTGGGCACGCGACCGAGCGTCGCACCGAACGCTGATTGGCCGCCGCGCCGCGCCGGTGCGTCGCCATGGGAACAACTCAACAATATGGTTTACACGTCAAGCCGCGTGCGCATTCACAACTACCCACAGGAAGGTTTGAGTTTCGACCCACGCTTCGCTCGTTTGCCGAGGGTTGATTGTAATGGGTTTTAATTTGATTGTTTGCTTTGAAGTGCGTAGTGGTGGTATTATGCAAACTTTGGATAAAAAGCTGCGATTGACAGGTTATCTACCCTTATTTTATTTGTCCATCTGTATAGTATGAGTAAAAGCATAAATTAGCTTTGCTATGTTTGTAAGTATTTTTGCAAAAAAATAATATTTTTAGGTGCAAAGCAAGTTAGTAAATATTTTTATGTTTACTAAAATTAATGATTTTAATAAAGTATATCTTTCTAATATTACAGGATATGTTAAATGCATCGACGTACGTTAAATGTAATTAGACACGCATAGCAGTTTTTCATAGAAATTACAATCAGTTTCATCCACTGAAGTGAAAGGGAGGAGAAGTAGCATGCGCTCGCTATCGCGTCTCCACCGTATGGTCAACGTGACCATATCATTGTATGGGAATCCGGCGACACGTCGCATGCCACACAGTCGAAACATCCTTCTGAAGAGGAGGGCTGCTATAGCAGTTATTAAACTATCTCGAACACTCGCTTATTTGAGCAGTGCCTTCGAGTTCATTAAAGCCACACGGAATACAGCAATCAATTATCGAGCGATGATAGCACCCTCTACATTATGTAGTTGAGAGCGTATCCCTGGGGAGAGCGGGAACAATGGCAGATATTGTTATAGCGGTGCGGAGGGTCGAGGCAGGAGTACAAATCTCATTAGATGCATCCATCAGGACTTGGACAATATGTGACACGTCCCCACGCTCCCACACTTTGCCGCGCACCCCAGTTCACTCTCTTGCGATTATTATTTATAATATCCCAATTATTCTCCTATTGATTGTAATGCTCTCCTTGAAGGAAGTGCTCGTAATGTATGAATTACGCAACTCTTTACTTCAAAACAATAGATAAAGAGGAAGAAGATATGTCATTTAGCGCGTTTACCCATTGTTTCCAATTTTAAAAAACGTCCAGCCCAACTTAAACGTACATGTTACATGCAAACATAGTCCCAGACGTATTGGAGGGTTTGTGTGGGTTTCCTACCGATTGCGATGTTTCGACTGTGTGGCATACGACGCGCCGCCGGTTTCCCATACAATTATATGGTCACTTTGAACATACAGCGAAGACGCAATATCGAGCGCATGCCGCTTCAGCTTACTTTCTCTTCAGTGCTCAGAACACTAGTTTTTTGTTCTGAACGGCGCAATGAGGATGTATAATATAAAACAAACCACATAAAATAACATGTTTATTAGGTATCTATTAGGAATGTATGTATGTATGTATAATGATAGGGAAGTAAATACTTATACATTTAAAATGGTTTTTACAAAAAAAATATATATAATGGTTGGGGAAAAAGTTTCTTCGCATTTTTTAAGAAAATTCAAAACATTTTTTAATATGGTTTATTTACATTTAACTAAAGTATGTAGGTACCATTTTATTCGATAACTTTTTGCCATCTTGTAGGTAGGGATATGATCCCATTGCTATAGAAATATTGGGACTTCTGATCAATATACCGCGACAAGTGGTTTTGGCAGTCCTCTCGTGATGTTAACCTGACACTGCCTAACGAATTCTGAAGAGACCTAAACAGGTGGAAATCTGAAGGTGCAAGGTCAGGACTATACGGCGGATGCATTAACACCTCCCAGCCAAACTCTCTTAGTTTTTGCTGAGTGGCTAAAGATGTGTGAGGTCTAGCAGGTTCATTAGGTTTCTTTCAGTGACCTCGTGAGGTACCCAAATATCGAGCTTTTTTGTGTACCCAGTTCTTTTCAAATGCGCCAAAACTGTTTTGTGGTCAATTCCTAGTTCTTCAGCTACGTCGTAACTACTGATATGCCGATCTTGCTCCACTTTTTCAAAAATGGCATCCATTTTATCCGTAATAGGGCGACCAGAGCGACGTGCATCTTTGACATCAAAATTTCCGGATTGAAAACGCTTAAACCAAATTTGTGCTACTCTCACAGACACTGCACTAGGTCCATAAACATCGCAAATTTTTTTCGCGGCTTGCGTTGCATTTTTACCTTTTTTGTAGTAAAATTTTAAAATGTATCGAATTTCTTCATTAGATTCACTCATTTTGACAGTACGAAAAACAAATGATAATCACACATTTTCCTAATTTGAATTTGGAATTATGTTCTTTAAAATTTAAACTTTCAATGATACCAAAACCAGCCAGATACAAATAGTATAGCCAAAGAGATTTTATTACAAGTTCATACATACTATAATGCGAAAAGACTTTTTCCCCGACCTATTATATACTGGTAAAATAGCCTACATATGATCACACACCCTTTAAACGATTTCAAACCAGCCGGAAGCCCTCTCATCATTAATCTAAGCGCATTCATGTAACCCCAGCAGGTTCAACAATAACCTAACCTAATCCCCCATCAGCACTCACCGCACCTAACCCAACACGGACACCGCGCACTCACGAGACCAGGAGTTCACGCGGAAATAGTTATGTCATTCAATATGTGGATGATTGTTGAGTTTTTTTAAATAAATAACTATAAAAAAATAATTTTACTTTGTAAACAAATATCGTAATGGAATTGAACTGTGTTTTTCTAAAGCGTCACAATTTTAATAACCACAGCTCTCTTTAAATATTAGTATTATTAGCTTATGAAAGGAGAAAAGTAGCTTCATCCATTCAAAAAAGTGTTGGTGGTTATAACAGACCCTAAACTAAGCAAACATTTTCGAAGCAATCACTAGTTTAAAGATTGATTCATTAAATTAATTGCTGGTGCAAACAAAATTAAAAATAAAGATATTATAAATATTTGATAAAGTGTCATGGTTTTTGTGCTTTAAAATTTTTTCAAGGTCAAATATTCAAATAAATTGGTATTTAAATATAGTTATTAAGTTTGCTTGTATTAATTTATATTGTTTTGTATGTCGTTATATAGATTTATATTTGTTAAGAACGTTCAACCTCTGACATGTTGTAAGAAGTCATCATATCAAATCTATCAAGGTGTTGGTCTTTTCAGCTAAATTATTTCAAAATAATATTACAAATAAAACACATACCGAAAAGTGATTATTGAATTTACACACATTGCATATAACTAGTGTAATAAATATTAACTTTTGTTTTGTATAGTCGAGTTCTTCTACAAGTTTTGTTCCTGAAATACTGTGTCCGGCATTTTCATTACTAATTACTAAGAAATACATTCACGGAATTTCCTCAAATGAAAACATCAACAGGAATAACTTATATTTTGAAAGAATACAAAATGTACGTAATTACTTTAAAAGCGAGCTCCTTGTCTACGTCCAGACTCCCAGTGTGGGTCCTGTGGGAACCTGCAACCACCGAGCGTGCACAATTAAACAAGAGCTGCCTTGAAATCTACCCTCACAGATTCCTCCCCCATTTAGGGCGGATCTAAGTGGGGGAGGTTTCCCTTCCGCAAATGGAATATCTACCTAGTATCTTTATAATAATATTTAGCCTAGTGGCGCGGGGACTGGCCTAGTGTACCACTCTCTTTCCGATTTCGATAAGTGCATTTAGTTACGAATGCGAGCCGCTCCATGGTTCGGAATCCATGTAAAACTGAAGATCTCCTTCCCCTACTAGGTGGTAGGGCTTAAGCCCTCCCGGGTTGGTACCATCGCATTGGATGAAAAGATGGTCGAAGCGGCAATGAGAAATTGTCCGTGTTTTCCATCCAGTTCAATGTAGCCGTGCTCATAAAGGGAAAGGCCTGGCATGGCACCTAATTCCTTCGGGAATGTGGTGTATTGGGCTAATATCAAACCGGTAGTTGTGTAGTGTTAGTCATCCATGTCAGGTCGCATAAAAAAATAGTGACAACATGGTATGATGTTGTTTTGGATATTTCATTCGGACGGAAACCTATGATAGTAGATAATATTTTTATTATTTTCTTTTATTTGCCTGATAAAAAGGTCAGCTACAAACGGACAATTACATTTTATCACCGGCTATTGTATAATATTATATTATATACCTATTTGTTGTTATAGCGGCAAAAAATACAAACTCTGTGAACATTTTAGCAGCCCATATATTACGGTTCATGAGATGCAGAATTAGTTTGTTTGGTACACTACGCATTTCAACCCCCCAAACGGACGAACAGAAAATAAAGTGTCACAAAAGTCTTTATTTTCATCATTGAATCGATTTTATCTCTTAAGGTGACCCATCCCGCTCATCTCCCCATACAAACGGGGAAAGAAGATCACGCCCATATTTCTTGTCATAGATCCCAAGTTTTGCTCAAAATAGCTTTATTTGATCAAACTAGATGTCTGATGACCGTTGGCATTGTAAAATTGTGTTTGGTTTCTAAGTTATAAGGTCCGAAAGTTCGAATTTTTCACGCGTTTTATACAATAACTTTGGAGGTGGATTACGCAATGATAAAGTAAGAACATCTTAAAAAGATTAGTCATCAGACATAGCTTATTTAATCAAGATTTATAATCATTTTGGTTTTCGTTAGATTTTTGACTACAGCGGTCGTGGTTTAGTTTTAGCTATAAGTCGTTTTGTAATTAAAATTTTCGTAAATCTTATCAAATCATACACTATGCACATTGTCTTTTTTGTGGACATGTTGCATCTTCCTCATCACAGAGCCTGCCTTTGAAACAGAAAAAGTCCCAGAGCGCAACAGCACGGTTTTGTACCGTGCCCGATAATGAGTTCGTCCCGCCGGGTTGGGCTACCTTAAAATACGACGACGACTATAACTACTCCCTACTGTAATAAGGTGGTACTCTCACATACTACTAGATACTATAGTATTTTTTTAAAAATAATAATTATCATTCTCTCATTAAATCACATAAGTAGCTATGAGAATAGACGGCTTGCAATAATGTAATGGTCTATGAATGTTCCATTAGGAAGACGAGGTCAGGGTGTTGTCCTGCGATCTGTTCATGCCGTGGTACAGTGCTGCGTCATCTTTCTATGCGCACATATTGACAGCTTATCAAAGGAACACCCTAGCACAAACTTAGAACACACTCTAGATCTTAGATTGAATATCCCAACACTAACGCGCAATCTTGAGACGAAATTAATTACATGGTTATTAAATAATAAATCTATTTTGATAGAAGAAAATTGCAAAACGACAATATTAAAAAAAATATAATTTTCCTTTAGTTTGTAACTAAGGGTAAAACTTTATGAGTGATTTTTTTATTTATGGAAATTAAATGTGTCTTCACATACTTTTTTATCTCGTTATAAATATGAGTAATAAAACTTAATAAACATTTACCGTTACTGGTAATACCTTTAAGTATATCAAATGATATGTACAATTATTCTCGAAAAATATATATCATGCGATGCCTAGGACTCTAGGAGTAGACTCGAACACGAAGGGTTCTATACCATCTTCAAGATTGAACACAATAAAATCACGTTTTTGTATTGGGGCCCCCTTTCATTTAATTTATTTTTAATTTCACATTTTTACTTTGTTGTTATAGCGGCAAAAGAAAGACACACTCTGTAAAATTTTCAGCTGCCTACCTATTACGGTTCATGAGATACAGTCCTGTGACGGACGGATGGACGGACAGCGGAGGCTTAGTAATAGGGTTCCGTTTGCACCCTTTGGGTACGGAACCCTAAAAGGACTATAACCATGGAACCGCAAGCGTAAACGGAGAGATTATAGTCGAGTCGAGTATTGATGCACCTTTCGTGAGGCAGTTGCACTCCATCTTCAAGATCGGCGATGTCGACGTCGATCTTTCGACATGCGCGTCGACGTCAGTCAAACGCTCTCGAACAACGAGCCGGGCTCGGTTCGTTAGCCCGCATAATGCTCGTGCAATGATATTCCAGATTAGTCAATAGTGCCTACACGTCAAATATCGATTCGAGCTGACTTGTTTAGCAGTGAACTGTTGCGGAATATCCCTGGGCAATTTCCCTCGCGAGCGCACGTATATTGATCGATATTCATTTTCGGAGCATTCGGTTTCGGTGCATTTCAAGAAATATTAATAGTTATTTAAAAAATGTTGTGGAATTAAGGATCCCTCTAGAACTCTAGACAATCGCAGCTAAAACCGTTAGTTATTATATCGACGGATGTCTTTGTTTAATAAGTTATGAGGTTTCCAAATTGAATTCAATGAATCATAGTCTCACACTTATTAACGGAAGATAATAGAAAAGTTATTAGAAATATTGGACAAACGGTACTGAGTTCATAACATTTAATAAAACTGTAGGAACTTAATCATCAAAGTTAAAACATGGTCTGTCCTGTTCGTTGCCAAGTATTGGCTACCATTTAAATTATATGTAAGCACTAACTATTAACTATGCCAGAAAAAAAAGGAAAAAAATCTGCGCAGTCTTCGCGAGCGTGCGATGCGCTCTATCATTTCCGCGTCCGGTCGAGTGCCGAGCGCGTGCCGGTAGATGGCGCGCTTTGCAAAATGGCGGTGGCCACGTGACCCCCATATGTCAAACTGACACGTGACTTCGCTTGACAGTTTAGTTTATTGCTGCGATTGTAAGTGCATGCGTCCAAATCACACACACACTCCTACGACGATCAAAGTCGACGAGGAAAAGTTAACGAACCGTTTTTTCTTTGGCTCTGTAATCGTTTACTAATGCAATAACCAAGCGTGTTTCTTGGAATGGTGGGCAGATATCCACCATTTCCACAAGGAAAATTATGTAGAGTAAAGATAGAGCTGACACTTTGAAGGAACTCACACTCGTTTCGATAGAGGTGATTAATTGTTTTTCATTTATTTTCGTTCTAACCGAACTCTTGGATTCGTAATATTGTATAGACGGTTCTAATATCACGACGAAGAATATCCGACAAGAAACTTCGCCGGGATTCAAAATACAAGTATGTACATTTTAATTCTTATGGCTTAAGATGACATACTACATTATGCTTTTAAATACTACCACCTACAGAACAGTTAAGAGTGCAATGGTTTGAAAGTTACCTCAAAAAAAAAGTATTGTTTTAATATTTTAAGTAAGTTTATTACATAATTAATATATGTATGTATGTAACGAATGTGTACTTAGTTTTAGGTTATTATAATAAGCCTGGTTTTCACCAAGTGCTGATTTATTTTAATCGACACTTAAAGGGCCTTTATTACTAAAGTGCTGATTATCATCTTGTACTGGTATTGATTGCAAGCTGCTAATAAATACCCTTAATATGTGGCGATTACGCTGTTCAGCATTAGGTGAAAATAGCCCTAAGTATATACTCAAACTCACAAACCAAACCTACCGCCATTACCTACGAATATATCCCTATTGAACTTCTCGAACACCCAAAGGTCGGCTGAAAGAAATTTCTTCGATGGATAAGCCCGCCTTTTCGCCCCTCTTATGTTGTCATTGCACTGTACTTTCTTTTGTATTTTTTTTGTGGCGTATTAAAGAATTTTTAAATCAATCAAATTATGAATAATGCTTATGTGGTCACGGTGAGGTAGACACCATGAAAGTCACTGGTCAATCAGGAATAGGTTGCCCCAATATGTCAACTGAATATATTAGATTAAAAAGGAATGAATATGTCATAAAACTGATCTCTTTTATATTATTTCGTTGTTCGCAGTACAAATGCTTGTCTTCGTTAGTTATTTTTTGACCCGCCCCATGTTGGCACTGATGAAATTTCATACTGATGACCCAGGATATCTAGCGTAGAAGTAGGAATGAGTAAGGGATACAGTCGCTAAAGGCCTATCAGAATTTTAAATATGTACCAAGTTTATCTCCACTCCACAAGTCAGAACATTTTGCTTCTACAAAATGTAAGCATTATCCTCTACTCTACGATCGCAAGAGCTTTCAACGCGCGACACTGTAATGTTTCGCACTTGTGCTATCGGCCTGCGCACACGCAGCGCCCTCGTTAGTCGTCTAGTGGCAACACCGCACTACCTGCGGCACTATTGCCGCCGGAGTGCAGTGAGAATATACCGGCATTGCCTTCTCGACGTCGACAAATATTGCATCCCTTGCCACGAATTATTGCAAAATACTACCAAAGGTTGTAGACTAGACTATTTCACGACCTTGAAAACAGTTATTTTTGGGTGTCGTTCATCGCTGACGACACATCCAAAATTATATTCATTGTAACATTAAGTATTTGCCAATCTCACAAAAACCCTAGCAGTCGTATTCAGAGATCATCTGTCAAAACTTAGGAGATTATCACCGGACTAACCATACAAAAAGCGGTCTATTCCTGCAGATTAAAGTTAGTCCGCCCACTCTGAATACACCTGTAGGACCTTAACCTTACACTATAATATGAATGGCTCCATTGAATTGGATTCAGATGTTACCAGTTCAACTTTCTCATATCACTTAGTAAGTAGGGGAGATTACATCAATAGTTGCATAAGACTCGGTCCATTAGGTAAGGTTCTACAAGGTCTTCACAAACTTGGCCAATTCAATAAGCACAGACTAAATAATCAATACGATCATATTGCTAGACTGTTAACTTAGCTGTCATAAATTATGCTGCTACAATAACGCTAGATATTATAAAATTTCGTATTGCACTCTATCCAATAACACGAGTGCTTAAACAAGCAGGCATGACTCGAGGTATTGCTTCGTAGGCCATGTCCACATATCTGGATGCTACCACTGGAACAATGCGGCCTTATCTGCCTATTCCGAGTTATTGCGCCGATAGCGGAGGTATGCGTGAATGAGCCTACCCTAGCTTTATTAAGATTCTCCGGTCCTTGTAGAGCAAACATTTCTTGTACGCGCGCAGATAATTGTAGAAGTCAGTACAGGTTAACGAAAATACTTAGAGGAGATTACTACTTTTTACTATGAACTAAATTTTACGCACGAATTACCTAGAACTATGTCTTGGAATATAGATTCTGAATAACTTGGATTTTCAGCTTATTACCTTTTTATTTAGTTAATGTAGAAAATAAACTCCCCTTATTTAATGTAGAGATGGAAGAAGACGTGGCAGGAATTGAATGGATTGAACTCGCAACGAAAAGGAAAAACAAGTAAATTTTTATGGTACTGGCAATTTGAGGTAAAAACATTTGGAAAGCTTTGTTGTCCCGAACTGTATACACGCTGATTTTTTCAAGTAGGACTTCAGGGCCAAGTCCGAAGCTATAAATAATAGCAAAAAAACTCAAAGGATTCATAAGACCCATTTTGATAAAAACTAAAACTGCATTATTCGATTTTTGGAAAAATCGTTTTTCTAGCGGGGAATCGAACTCATTGATTTTGATAAAAATAAAGCCCCCTGTATTATTGCACCGGTCAATAGTGTCGCTTATAAGGAACAAATCCGGTGAAGTAATGTTATGCGGCAAACTAAAGAAAAGTGTTGATTTTTAATAAACTGATAAAAATGTTCAAGTATTCATACATTACCCATACCATCACTAATCAACCACCTAACTCCCCCCCCCCCCTTCCTTATACAAGTCCCTGGAAGAATTTGATATTAATTTCATCTAAATACATCCACGAGGTCCGTAGAAAAAGAGTCTTGACAAAAGATCGGACAGAGAACGAAACGATCCTATAAGCTTTATTTTAGGGGAAAGACCCTACCAAGAGCACTTCTTGACATCGGTTACCTACCAATTTGTGGGAAACGTGAAGAAGACATTAAATTTAATTATTAAAACTTTCAATTATAACTCATATTTCGGTCAATATACTAACATATGGGTATTTTTTAGGGTTCCGTACTCAAAGGGTGAAAACGGAACCCTATTACTAAGCCTCCGCTGTCCGTCCGTCCGTCCGTCCGTCCCTTCGTCCGTCCGTCACGGGGCTGTATCTCATGAACCGTTATAGGTAGGCAGCTGAAATTTTCACAGAGTATGTATTTATTTTGCCGCTATTACAACAAATAGGTAAAATTAAAAAAAATAATAAAGATTAAAGGGCCCATACAAAAAACGTGATTTTTTTTGCTTCAATTTTGTACGATGGTGCGGAACCCTTTGTGTGCGAGTCCGACTCGCACTTGGCCGGTTTTTGTGAGAGAATTAAGACACGTTTAGGCACCAAGAATTTCGAGCTTGAAAGTTAAGATTACATCACGGTAGAAGATGGTGCGGCCTC
This sequence comes from Incurvaria masculella, assembly GCA_946894095.1. Classification (NCBI taxonomy): domain Eukaryota; kingdom Metazoa; phylum Arthropoda; class Insecta; order Lepidoptera; family Incurvariidae; genus Incurvaria; species Incurvaria masculella. The sequence goes on along the minus strand of OX335645.2, from coordinate 23,684,404 downwards.
GGGTTGCAGAATTATAAAAAAAAAACAAGTACTAAAAACGTAGGTACTTAAACTCCAAAACCAAGTTATAAACCATCCTCAACTCTCTCCAACTGCACTTATTTCTGCATGACGCGATCGCATCTCCGCTGCATTTCTCCCAAATCCGATGAGCCATTTCACTAGCGCCTGCATTCCTCGCCGCGATTGTCATCTCGCCAGTCGCAGCCCCCGCAGCGGCGAGCGTCAATCGCCGAGCCATCGTGTTCCCAGACGCACAAACGAACCCCGACTCAACGCCCACGGTATCATATCACTCGAGCGAGCGCAGGGATAATGGTCTTTTGTACGGAGTGTAATAGAGATCATAACGGAATAGACAGAGATGAAGATGTGGAACCGTTTCGTTCTAAGTGAGCGTAATTATGCACAATAAAAAAGCGACATAGTCATGTGGGGTCAGATCAGATGCACCTAGGCCGCGCGGCCTGCACCCGATGAAGAGATGCGCGCGGTCAGATAGTTCACATAAAAAGGCTCGTAGAGAGCACGCGCCGCGATTATCTGAGGCGGCGTTTCATTTGGAACAGGTAGTAGGAATAGAGTGTAGTCACGACCCTTTCATGTTATGAGTTTGCTATCGTTAGTCGAATGCTTAAGCAGATGCCAGGAGCGTTAGCCGCGTTCTGTTCTTTGAACGATATGACTGTTTCCGTGCTACCATGATATCCTAAACATGTCCTGCCGTATCATCGTACCGTACATATTAAAGTGTACAAAATTCGGCATATTTAGTTAGCTGCTACCAGTAGGAAACGCTTTCCATTATTTATTTCATAATGTGTCTGAGATCTGTGATGCGAGAGAAACAGTAATCGTTTATTGGCACCACAAATCCTTATTCTACAAGCTCCAACAGAGCCTTATGCAATATACCCGGTTAACAAGAAAGTTTTGCGACAAATCGCTTTTGTCTATGGAATACTGTCGATTTATTTTTTTATTTTAAAGTAATAAAACGCCTTTAAAAGTTAAAATAGAAAATTAATACATACGAATCTGTATCATATCCATAGAAATAAGAGCAGGGATTTCCGTTTGGTTCGATAAAGGCGTCATTTGATTTTCATTTCATTTACTTAAACTTCTTGGTAGTTAAACTACACTAAGTTACGTCACAAAGATCGGCGGATTCGATCAACCCAGTAAAGAATAAGCCGCAAAGAAACTACGGGTTTGCATAACGTATTTTTTCAACAATTATGAAATACACACTTAGATCTAAATGCTACTGCTAAACAATTCCTTGGTAGAACAGATTAGGGCAAAGAATAAAGGAAAATAGAAATAGCAACCCACAGTTTAAATTCAATATTGCTAGACCATCAATACATATTTTAGTTTTTGCAATATCAAAAAGTTGCATACATTTTTGAAAATAATGAAATGATGTTTCAATCACGCATACTACGGTTGATGACTCTTACTTATTTTGAAAGTTTGGATTCTGAAATAAATTTTCAAAAACGTACACGTGTATGTTTTTTTTAACTTATCTTATAGATTGGAAAATATTGCCTAATACATTGTGGAAAAAGGTGTCTTCTTTTACTGGCATTTTAGATTTGTTTACTGGAAAATGCAAATATTTACATAAAAATAAACGTACACAGAATCAAGCTTCCTCAAGTAATTAAATTTTATTAAAATCTGACAACTCTTAGGGGTGGGGAATAGTTAAGGTTCGGAATCCGATTTCGCTAGTTTAATTCGCGCAAAACATTTCTTAAATTTTCAGGGCCCGTTTGACTTCACGAGAGTCTTAACCCGTGAAGCTGCAACCGAGCTGGACGAAGTCATATTTGTTAAAACCTAAATATTTATAAGGCAGGAGACGTGAAGATGGCGGCGGTCGTCAAGTGAGGCGATCAAGATGATTGATGTTCGATTATTGAATCGTCAGCGTCGTTAGCCGACGCGCGCGCCACTGGTTCGCCGTGAAGTGTTTATAGTTATGTGATCGACCCATCACAGCCACCTTTATACTATTCCATAAACATTTCGCACCAATTAGTTACAATTTTCCCAGGCTTCATTGGTTACCAAACATGTTAAGAGGATATGAGGTGATCGAGTTCCATACAACGGCTCGTGCCTGATTCCCCATTAAAATGGAGAAATATGTTTGCACATCAAATATATCCAACAAGAGCTACGTCTATACGTTTTGATTTTTTTGATAACTTATCTAATATACATGATATAACCCTCTAAAGATTTGTATGAAAATGTGTTCCCTTATGAGCACGCCTACAACTGGATGAAAAACACGGACAATTTTTTATTGCCGTTTCGGCCATGCTTTCATCTGGGAATTGAAGGAAAAATGTAAGACACCATTTAATTTAAGAGCGTTCAAACGTATTGCATATAGCGCGCGTGATATTCGAACTTTGGGACTACATTACTTAGAAAACAAAGACATTGTTTCAATACGAATGGTCTTCTAGCATCTAGTTTGATTATAAGGGCTGTTTTGAGTAGAATTTTGGATCTCCGACGGTAAATATGCGCAAGATCTTCTTTCCACATTGACTTTGATTTTTATTTAATGTCCTTTCGTGTACTCATCTTAACCATTTCAATATCCTGGAATTGGCTATTTTTGTAGTCGTTCATGAATAAATATACTTTTTCGTACTAAGCAGGTACGTCTGAAGTGTACGTAATACTTCAGACATATTCTGGTGCATTTATTGATCACTTATGGAAACGTAATTGTAATTTTTCTTTAGCGCCGAATTCTGAAACACATGGAAATATTAAATTTCGTGCCACTCATTCCGTGTGGCGCTGCAATTTTTACGAAAAAAACATAAAAATGTCCAAGTGAATTCCGCTCCCGGGAACATTCCTGGTTCATCAACTCGGAATTACAAGAATTTGCCTACTGTTAGCCGTAAACATATTCAAAACATTTTAAATTCGAATCAAGCGAACGTAGAGATTTGTAGACACAATGTAGAGCAACAGACCTGCGTGCCCTCGCGCATCTGTGCTAACTTATACGGAGTTCCGACTTCATAACGCTTCTAGTGCGCATTAACATACCGGAGACAAATCGCGAGCTCTGCCCAAAGCGAGCGCGCGTTCGGCGTTCATAGAGCGTACCTTTACACGCGGGGTGAGTTAGCTAATGTCATTGTGCTCCTTATAACGGCAACAAGTGAACGGATCTTGGAGTACAGTCCTTGTACTCAATGAATTCACACGGACCGGACGGGTGAGTGTGAATCACTTTAATTTTAGCATATCTACTCAAGAAAGCGAAAGCGATAAATTATGATGTTGGGTTCTGTCAAACTCTATATAGAAAAAAGATACCAACTTTTCTCTATATAGAGTTTGACAGAAGTGAACACGAGAATTTATCGTTTTCGTTTTCATGAGTAGACCCCCAGTTACAGTTTGATTTCAGTTTTTTTATTACCTTTCTTAATGTTTTTATTGATTGATTGGCGAAGATGATCTGACAATAAATATCGCCGGCTTTGTATTTTTTAAACTTAGATACCTTCGCCAAAATCGCCGTCATATTATGTGGTGTCATTGCACTCTAATTGGAAAAAAACAGAAAATGACAAAAAAAGGATGACTCGTGCAATAAGGTTTCATGCGAGTAGTTGTCATGTCATGAGTGTATTCACCGGTGGGTCACAGGCGACTGGCGAATGTGAATTTCAAGATTAACCCCACTGGTGCTGGACACGTACGGATAACAATTACTTTAGTGCGGGTTTCCTCTTTGTAGAAATGGTAAAGTCGTTTTAAATCATGTCCTTTAATAACTTGGTGCCGTGAGTGTTGTAAAAGGTCGAATGGATATAATGGGAACGTTGCAAGTATCTGGGCATGGATAGCTAATATCACACCTACTGTCATGACATTAGCCTGTCACGCTACGTGGGATCTAGGTTCCATGCCGAGACCTTCCTTATGTACGGTTACAACACCGCGTCAAATTACACTACACGAAAAACAAAAAATTAAAAAATAATTATATCGGTAACTAGTCACTTTAGAAAAAACCGGCCAAGTGCGAGTCGAACGCGCACACGAAGGGTTCCGTACCATCGTACAAAAAAAAATCACGTTTATTTTTTAATCATACCGATTTGTTGTTATAGCGGCAAAATAAATACACACTCTGGGAAAATTTCAGCTGTATATCTGTTACGGTTACTGAGATACAGCCTTGTGACAGACGGACAAACGGACGGACAGCGGAGGCTTAGTAATAGGGTTCCATTTTCACCCTTTGGGTACGGAACCCTAAAAACATACTTTTTTTTCTTGGAAAAACATAAGGATTACGCTGGCGAAATATATGTATGTACTGGCCGTTGCAACACCCTATTATAGTAATTATATGTTATGGGTTTCTTTCTTTAATTGACATGTCCTTGCTTGACGGTTAATTCTACGTACATAACATATTCTTTGAACCAAATATCAGGACAATATAAGCATCAACTCGAAAAATATTGCCGCAGAGCAGATCGTACCTATCTGTGGACAATGTAAACACGACTCGTCGTAACAATGGTAACAAGAGGTTACGAAATAAACACATTTTTGTTTGGTGAGATAATGTAGCCCACATTAATACGGCACTGTCGCAAGCAGACGATACAGAGTCGGACGATCAATCCAGGCTGGCTACCATTACGCGTGTAATTGTAGGGGTGCCCATTCACTATCTCTCCACAATTTGTCACAACGCACGAATGTGGACAGCGCTCACAAACGTACCACCGCGACATTAACCAACAAAACGCGTATCGTGTTACCGAGATAAGCGAAAGGAGAATGCTAATATGGGCATGGCTTCTGGGAACATCCGTTGAGAACGTCGGAGAGCGAATGAGAACCGAATGCTCGCCCACGGAGCATGTTAACTGTGCTCTGATCGCGTTCTAGGACAATTTACACAGCGTGTTCCTTATTCTAGTTAAGGGCGTGATAACACCTGATTATCCTCTGTTCCATAAGGGCGTAAATGAAACCATATTTTATAATTTTTAAAAATAACTACTTCTTATTTTGGAATTTAAAACAGTTGAAATATGCATTGATAGTCTAACTATGTTTGAAACTTATAACGGTAAATATCGGATGCTCATATTCTATTCTATGTTGTTTTTATGGCATTTTATGTTTTTTGCCTAATTTGAGAACACGAAGCACCATATTCTTTGGGTTTTATCTTGAAATGATAGCTAGACCATCAATCTATATATTTTCATTTTTAATGATGGAAATTAGTTGTGGTTATTTTTCAAAAAATTAAATGTTGTTTTACTTACGTCCTTATCGAACTAAACGCAATCGGATCTTATTTCTACTTAAGAATGATTTCTTACCCATTTAGCCACTTAATATAGTCTTTGAAACTAAAGGAAACAGATCAGTGTTTACTCCAGTTGGCAGAATAAAGAAAAAGTGAAAATACGTTGTTTTGAGATGCTCCTAGCTGTAGGATTTCGTTCAAGAAGTCGTGGGCTCAATTTCGCCGCGTGATTGCTTAATTTCCATTTCTGTGTTACGTAAGTGCCTTCATGACGAATACGAGCTTGCTCAATCGTTATCCATGTAAAACTGTAGGTCCCCTTCTAGGTGGTAGAGTAAAGCCCGCCCGCGTTAGTTCCATTACATTAGATGAGAGATGGTCGAAGCGTCCTTATAAAGAAAAAGTTTTAGCATGGCACCTGATCCTCAGGGGAATTAGGTAAGTTGGATTAGTATCATACAGTGGGTGTGGTATTAGTTATCCATGTCCAGGTACAAAAAATTTTTTTTACAACATTATTCATTTTACTACAGAATAAAACCCTTGTTATTAGGTATTACATACTTTTTGATTCCACCAAAATTGTGTATATTTCAACCCATGACGAGATCGCACAACGGAAAAAATAAATCAATCTCTACAAATGTAAAATAACGGGAATATTATTTTTTCAACATCTTTTATTTTAACATTTGACTAGAAATGTATACATTACCGTAACCTACTCTACCATCACATTTATTATATACTAGCTGAGGTACCCGGTTTCACTCGGATCAATGTTTTTTTTTATTTGAGGTTCCCATAAAAAAAATATCCCCCTTTTTACATCCTTTGAGTTTAATTTTCGCCACAGAAGTCCTCCTTTTCCAAGGTTTAGACTGTCTTTATTCTATTTTCATTATTGTCAGCCTCAGTGGCCCAGTGGCACGACACTTCGGCGATCGCTCTCCGAAGTTAAGCAACGCTGGGTCCGGTCTGGTCTTGGATGGGTGACCATTCGACCGTTGAGAGAGGCTGGCCGTGGTTCGGATTCCACGTTAAGCTGTAGGTCCCCTTCCTTACTTACTAGGTGGTAGGGTTTATCCCGCCCGGGTTGGTACCATCGCATTGGATGAACGATGGTCGAAGCGGCAATGAAAATTGTCCGTGTTTTCCATCCAGTTCAATGTAGCCGTGCAATATAAGGAAGGTCCTGGCATGGCACCTAGTTCCCATGTGGTGTGTTGGGCTAATACCATGACAGAACTTGTGGTCACAAAAAAAAAAAACTAAATCTTATCAAAATTGGTTCAGCGGCTTAGACGTGAAAACGTAACAGATAGACATAGTTACTTTCACATTTACACACTTCACTTCAAGGTTGAGATCAATATGACAGTAACATAAGGGATGTCTAATTGGTCTCTATTTCCGGTGTAACAATATGACAAAGCGTAACCGTACAATTATGTAAGTACCCACTTACAGAGATTGTCTAACAGTATTTACGTACAATTACGCAGTTTGACAAAATTATGTATGGTTTTTCGTTTTCCCTATGAAATTATAGTCATCGGAATACGTAAATCACAAAGTCAGTAAATAGCTCGCAGGTCTGTGAGCTGGTCGTTGCGTTGCAGTACCAACGCACGTGGCAGTAGACGACGAGTCGACGGGACCTCTGGACCAGTCGCTCGACTGGCCGGCCAACCACTACCAACAGACCTCCTATATTCCGCTCGTTCAGACCGACTTTCCCGCCATTGTATCCGGCCGGTGTCCCAAGGCGCACTCCGGACACCGAGCGAGGCCCGTAGACTATAATTCTATTGTTATTTAATGCGCACTTGACGCGGCCACGCCTGTGCCCGCACGCGCCAAGTGAATATTGCATTAGCGATTGGTCACACGATTTACAGAGTCCCTAGTCCCAGTTGTCACGTAAATTGACGTTTACGTCAAGCGGAACGACTGGCGTTTTCAAATGTATGGAGAAATCAAAGAGCGCGCGCAGTGGGCGTTAAGCGAACTAACATTTGCGAGTCCGAATTTGATTTGACTGCTTATTCACAGTCGCCGTAAATACGTTGATATTGCCGTTTAAGCCGAGTTCGCGTTTTCATACTTTTTTTTTCATGAAAACAAACAGTCTTAAAAAAACTAATAACAACAATATAACCATTTTTCTTATTAATAGCGTCAAGAATCAATCAAAATCTTGAAATTTTGCGTCATACGTAGCAGGAAGTCCGAATTTGACTTTGACAGCTTGAAGAAGTAAAACCACAGAATATCTAGTAAAAATCTGTATAGAGTTCGGCGTTTTTACGTAGACTATCTAGTAAAAACTTTTATGGAGTTTGACGCTTTTACGTAACTTCGAAGTTCCGTAAAACAATTTAGGTGAGAACTCAGAATCACCCCTCAGAGCTGCGCAGGCGCAGGCGAGACGCACCGCGGGCTGCGGGTGCATGCCTGGCTGTGTGCGGCGCGGCAGACAGGCGGCAGCGGGGCGCGCATTCGCGCGGTGCCTGCCGGAAGGCCTTTCATATCTGTCCACCTGTAAACTTGTGTCCTACCTAGCTCCGCACCGCTCCAGCGCGGAGTACACCAGAAACCACTAGTAATACTATGCATATTATTGTATAATCAACTTTGTTGCATAGCTAAGTAATTTATAGTTTTAATCCATTTGGATTTCGGGTTGCGGGTAATTTTGTTTATTGTTCTTTGTCATAGACAGTTCTACTTGAAAAGTATATATTTTATTTTATTAATGAAGTAGAAGAAACGGAAAAAGGGTATGATTAAAAAACAATACAACGAATAACTATATCTGCCTCCACTACAATTCCCTCAAGAACATAAAACATATAATCAAGAACAATAAAGAACTATATAGCTAGATGGAATGACAGATGAATAAACAAAACTCTGGTATTTTAAAAGTATTTAAAATAAGTATATTACATAATATTTAACATATGCAAACGACTTTAAAAACTACTGCACTGTTTTAAAGTCCTATATTTTGATTGTTCAATATTTGCAGTCAATGTCCGCAACGCAGACGAAGCGCTAAATAAATGTATGTAGGCATAATTTTAAATATTGTGTTAGTAGGAGGCATTCATTACGGGAGGAGAGACTGCAGAAGAATTCCAAATTATGGGTATACAGCCGGTGGCAAAATTAGTAGACGCAATACCCGCGAATGGTATGTTTTGCTGGTTCGGGGCCAGCCTTGTAGTATATTCGTAAAGTAGTTCCCTTTGCTGGGCTCTTTCTTCAATTAATCTGTCCTTGCCTCACGATCGATTATACATAAATACATATCACAGTCCTTGGAACCTGGTTACCTGGTACCTGCTTAGTACGAAAAAGTACATTTAATTACTATATTTTTAGTTTCAAGCATACATATCTGTGTCAGCATATTTTTTAGGGTTTCGTACCCAAAGGGTGAAATTGAACCCTATTACTAAGCCTCCGCTGTCCGTCCGTCCATCCATCCGTACGTCCGTCCGTCCCTCTGTCACAGGAACTGTATCTCATAAACCGTAAGAGGTACGCAGCTGAATTTTTCACAGAGCGTGTATTTATTTTGCCGCTGTAACGATAAATAGGAAAAATATAAAAAACAAAGGGGGCCCCATACAAAAAAACATGATTTATTGGTGTTAAATCATGTAGGATGGTACGGAACCCATCCTGTGCGAGTCCGAGTCGCACTTGGCCGGTTTTATTAAACAGGTCTAAGTCAAATTACAGCACACAAAAGCATTGTTAAAAGTATGGAGAATTGAAGAGCACGCTCAGTGGACGTTAAGCGAACTGAGTTTGATTTGACAGTTTACGCATCGTCTCCGTAAATACGTTAGCGTTGCCGTTTACCCCGAATCTGTGTTGTAATACAAATCTGTAGTCCGAGTTTGATTTTGACAGAAGTAAAACGATAGAATATGTTGTAAAACGTGTATGGGTTTGATGTTTTTACGCAACATCGAAATTCCGTAAACTCCAATTTATGTGAGAATTCAGGTCGAAATATATTTTTGTTTTTGTGTCATTGTGTTTATTTAATGCCAGTAAAGTAGTCATAAAACGATAGAAAAAAAATAATATTTCAACAAGGAAAAACATCTACACCGAGCCATCGGAATCTTGTAAATGAATCGTCACACTTCAGTTGAGGAAAACCGAACTGAAATGCGTTTTTGTTTAGCCTTGAATTTAAAGTGTCAAAAAATAAGCCGGCATGATACAGGATAAGTTCATATCAGATACACTGTACTTATTTATATTGCACTTTCGAGTGTGTACAGAGAAGGTACAGCGGATGTACACACTATGGCACCTAATCCTATTCCTTCTTGTTGACATACTTTAACCAAAGGGTGCCAACAGAACCCTATTACTAAGCCTCCGCTATCCGTCTGTCCGTCACAGGGATGTAGGTAGGCAGCTGAAATGTTCACAGAGTGTGTATTAATGTTGCCGCTATAGCAACAAATAGGTAAATAAAAAAACGTGGGCCCCATACAAAAAAACTTAATGTTTCTATGTTGTCTTGCACTATGGTACGGAACCCTTGGTGCGCAAGTCCGACTGGCACTTGGACGGTTTTTATACGCGGCCCAACCCGGCGGGCCTAACTCATTCGCGGGCACGGTACAAAATCGTGCTGTTGCGCTCTGGGACATTCTCTGTTTCAAAGAATAAGACAGGCTCCGTGATGAGGAAGATGCAACATGTCCACAAAAAAGACAATGTACATAGTGTATGATTTGGTAAGATTTACGAAAATTTCAATTTCAAAACTACTTATAGCTAAAAGTAAACCACGACCGCTGTAGTCAAAAATCTAACAAAAACCAAATAGATTATAAATCTTGATTAAATAAGCTATGTCTGATGACTAATCTTTTTAAGATGTTATTACTTTATCATTGCGTAATCCACTTCCGATATTTATTGATAAGCACCTTCTGTCCCGTTATTTTCGTCTAACCTTAGGCTCCGACTTGTCTAGGTCACATTACGACAAAGGCCTTCTTTAACGCCCTATCAAGTTATTATATCACAGATTCGACGAAACAACCAATATTATTCGCATATCGGACATACATTGATAGATTTCCTTGAAACCCACTTCGAAAGTGGTTTTGATAGGTAGTATATTTACATAAGAATGTGCTGATAAGGATGTCTTCGGTACCTTACGTTTACTGAGGGCGTGGTCCATCCGTCAAGCAGCAATCAAGGTCACTTCGGCCTTCAGTGGCGTAGGGCGTTTTACAGGAGCGCATCCTCATGACGTCCTCGGTGAATTACTCAGATTAAAAAATGGATTCAGCGCGCCTATTATGAAAACGCTAAAACTACCAACCCAACTTAATCGTACATACCTAACGCATACATAGTCGCAGACGTACTGGAGGCTTTGTGTGGTTAACTAAATTGGTGAGCGCGTTTCGGGAGCACATTGGCGAATGGTGGTGATGTTTGGATTGGCTTCAAATAAGATTAGAAACAATTTACAATAAGAAAAAGCGGCGGCGGCGAAGGCGCATATTTTCTATTCTGTTGTCATTTATACGTTTTTAGAACATTGATCAGGATTGTATTGAGGTATGGCTTGATTTTACAAACCAAATATTCACGTTAAATTACCTGAGGGTTGCTATTGGTTAAATATTGGGAAAGTCGAGATGGACCCAGATGAAATAAGATCCAATATTCCTGCGTATCTTAGCAATTAAAAAAGCAAAGCGAAAGAATTTCGGTTGTGTGAGCCGTGCACATGCGCGCAGTTCCCATGCGCAGGCGCAGGTTATGTCACACCGAGTGAAGTGCCTCTTATCTGACACACTTGACCATGGGTAAATTTCTAGCAAATACAAAAACGACCACGTAGCCTTGGACTGAATTGAATAATATACTCCTAGTATATTTAGTTAGATCGATGATAGCACAATAAAAGTTATGGTAAAAGTTTAGGTGATGTTATTACGGTTCTGCAAATAAAATTAGGAACATTTATAGTATCGATAGTCAGTTAGTTTTTTAGAGCCGGCTTGCCTTTCATTTCTTAAACTTATTTGTTATATTTTAAGTGTATGAATGACTTAGACAAGTACCTAAATTGTTTAAAAAAGCATATTAAAATTTTAAGTTGAATTAAAATAAAGTTAACATCTCGAGATCTTAACCTTTTAGGCTTCCGTTCAGTCAAAATAAATTGAGTTTTTGGCTCCAGAATCACCTGATCTTAAAAGATTAAAAACTGAGCGAAATATCGCGTACAGGCAATACACCTAAGGGCGTCTAAGGGTTTTACATTTTCAATCTCCATTAAAAAAAATTATGTTATTTGGAAAATAATGTTTGCACAAAGTATTAGTAAATTACGTTTGCATGGGCAGCATAGCATTTACTAACCAATCAAATTTGATTTGATACAATTTTGTGTCAATAATGACAAAGGCTCTGTACACCCGAATTTTACTTAAGTATTATTTGTATCTCGGTATTGGTCAAAATCTCATACGGGAATCTTATTCTTACTTTATTGATGAGGCTGCTCTCAAACCATTATACTCTTAATTTTCTGTAGGTGGTAGCATTTAAAGGGATATTTATCGATGTGATAAGGTTATGACAAAACTAATAGTAATACTACCAAATGTTTTGTTTCCACTGGAGTCCTTGCTTACGATGACGCTTGGTTCGGGTTATCTCTTTCCCTAAAATATGGTTGAGAGAGGCGATGGCTGTGCCCGGCGTGATGCTCGTGAACGGGTGCTGTTTGTGGGGACTGGCCTGTTCCAATTGGCAACATGTTAGTTGGTGGGGATAGTCTTTGCAAATAAAATAATATTTGTAATTAACTGTTGCATACGGGTTAATTATTATGATTCGTGAATTCATGTTAATTTAGCGCTATACTTATGATTTTGTTAAAAAAAATTACAAACACTTTTGTAAATTTAGACTAAGTGGACGTTAGAAAAAAAAAACAGCGGAGTTTCTTGCCAGTTCTTCCTCGCTATGTGTTTTGTTTTGCTGAACTGGCCAATATTAAAATATGACAAATCCGAGTGCAGTTTACTGTCTATGGATGATGAATAAACAATACAATAGAATAGCTTACGGGCCATTTTTTAGTCGCAAAGACCGCAAACACCGCTCCGCGGAAGCCATGACCTATGAAAAATGGCTTATTGTATTGATTGTATTCGATGTTTAATTAATGTTACGCAGGGTAGGTTAACATTTAACATTAACTAGTAATGACTTATTTACTTAATAACATGTATTTTTAACATGAATAGAACACAAACATGAAATGCCTCTCGGCGCCATGAATTCTTAGAAAAAAGTCTAAAAGGCTTTGATACCAGAAAGATATGGGAAAGAGTTGGGTTGGGAAATACATGCTTGCATTGTAGAAAAAATCTTTTCATCAGTACCATTAGTACTTCTAATAAGAGACATTTATTTTCACTTGTGAGGATCCTGCCACCTACACTTTCAATGGATTCCAAACCATGGAGCAGCTCTCATTCGTGACGAAATGCATTTATCCAACTCAGAAAGAGAAAGAAATTGGTGCATAAACGGGGCGTGGATTTGAACCCAGACTTCTGGCATGCCCTGCGCCACTAAGCTACGAGCCGCGGTCATATCATGACAGTAGGTGTGGTATTAGCCTAACAGGAGGTTAGCCTTCCATGTCCAGAATCATTCAAACCTTCATCATTTACGGTTCCTAGGGCTACGATTAATCTTGGTTGAATAAAATAATGAAAGAGTGCGCCGCGCCTACTTGAGCAAGCGAACAAGGCGCGCTTCTAATCTCCATGCACAGAGGTCACGCGGCATGTTACACGTCGCACCCAAATTAAACAAAGTGAGTGATTAGTCAATGGCTAATTACAAATGGCGACCTGTTGCGTTGCGTGTGCGCAACACGGCACCGCGTGTGTTCACGGCGCAGGCGCGGCCCACGCGCCTCGCGCAGCGCAAGCACCATACAATTGGTGAAAACGTAATGAAAGCAGTACGCTTTCGAAAAGTTAAATTTTAATGCAAAAATTTCAACCGACTTAAAAAAAGAAAAAGTTCTCAAATCGTCTGTATGTTTTTTTGTGTGTATGTTACTAGATATCTCCGCAAATTGTTAATTGATTTAAAACTTTATTTTTCTCATCAATAGGGTATATCTCAGGGACGATCGATTCATAAATTGTATGAAACTCTGTGGTTTGACAAATAATACTAATTTCGAAGAAGCAAAAAAGCACACAATATTAGTGGCTTGATATTAAATACTAGATACCACATGTCAAGTAAATTAGAACAGTGTTTTTCAAATGATAACAAAACGATTGTATGAGGAGCGTTATTATCTGATGCTTACGGGCTCACCTTAAATGCAAAACTGATAAGTTCGTTGAACTGCCGTAGAATCATTAATTAGCAATGCATAATAGTGTTTGCTGCTGTAGCTGGTGAGTAGGGCGTGGGAGCCGCCACGTACATTGTGCTATGTACAACATACATGACTAATACGTCTGCTATGCGGTTAGTAAGCTCAAATTACTCGGCATTTGGTCGATTTGTATTAGAAAGTAGCTGAGGTTCCCGGCTCCACTCGGGAAAAAAATATTTTAGACATTCACCCTAGCGGAGCTCTGAAAAATGTGGTTTCACCTTCGCCGCCGTGTTATTCAAACTGCTAGTTCTAGATCTCGACAGCAGCGTATCCTACCGGGTCTACTTACAGAATAAGAACCATTCTCGGACTTGGACGAATGATTGAAATTTTAAGGTTGAGTGAATTTTGGGCTTAGCACATATGTAGTCATTTTTTTATTTTTTTATTTATTAATTTATCCAAAATATAACATTGCAAGAAATAAAACGATACAGATATTTGACACTTTGGATTTAACCATACCGGTAGGCCAGATTAGGCCCGTGGTGGAATGGTTATCAGGAGCAATAGACAGTTATTAGAAAGACGATGGCGTCTTCGATGTTTAGTGCAAGATGTAAATAGTTGCTGAGCTTCGAGTAAGAATATTTTGTGAGTGAATTAAATGTCATGAATGAATATTTATGTATGAATAATATATTAATGAAGTAAATAAAGTATATATAGTATATATAGTCCGTGTATAGTAAAGTTTGCATATGGAATGTATGTATATAAGTATGCTGCAAGTTCTATTGAGATTGAAGAAGAGATTTATTTAATTTATTGTATTATGAGAGAAACGGCATGCTCACTTTCGTGTCTACCTAATGTTACAAGCCAGGAAGTTATGCTCTTTTTAATTACTGGTCTTTTATATGTGTCTATATGAGGGAGAGCCTTGATTATATAATTGTAAATTTTTGGGGCTAAATATACATAAGATCTCTGCGCAAAGTGTGTGGCTGTATGGGCGTTGATTTAATTATTTAGAACAAGCGCCACATATGGCGTATGACAGGACCCATTTCCCGATAAGTGCCCGACGACGCCCATGGGTTTTCGAACATTCAGGGGGGCTGCGAAAACCATGCCGACCGGCCAGGTGCTTCTTCACACCACGTTTAAAGGACCCCACATCGAAATGTGGGGGAAATACCTCCGAAAGGAGTTCGTTCCATTGTTTACCCATACTATAGATAAAGGATCTAGGGGATCGGTGGGTTTTTATTTTTTTAAAGTCGTCTGTGAATTGGTGCATTTTAACCCTGTTCCGCGTTGAGCGAAGGTAGTAAGAGGGTGTAAGGACAGCGTTATGCAGCTCCGACGAGCATTATCCATGGTAAAGACAGAGACCCTAAATTCCTTTTGGAGGGTCTACAAATTTAAGTATTGCTAGAATTTCATTAAATACTATTCCACTTATGAACGAAAATTCTCAAAGCATTGAGTCAGTCTTCAAAAACCCTTCACTGGAGCACGTATAAACCGAGTCATTCGATTAATTAAAATCCAAGGAAACTTCCTCGGTACCACTTTCACCAAAAGGCACAGCCGGCGCCGGCGCAGCGCACCGCGTTCAGGTTAGAAAAAGCACATTCCCATTTGGTGGGGGAAAAAAAACAATTAAGATAAAATTGGGATCGGTACGGGCTCTGTCCGGTGGCGGGGGTGGTTTATTAATTAAGCATACGTGCACCATCTGTCTCGGAGTTTTAATTATAAATTACAAGTTGAATTATGCTAACAGATGTCCTGCAGCCACCGGCACCGCTGCCGGCTGATGGGTGTTGGGGTTGGTGGTGTCACGTGACACGGTGGAAGCTGCGCCGGCGCATTGCGAGGTGACGAATGGGTTTCGGTCGGAAGTAACGTTTTTGTTAGGTGTGTATTAAGGTGTTGGTGTGGGTGTCATTTTGGGACTCTTTTGAACGAGTGTTCGGATCAATAAATATATGTAACTTGGTGCTGCCGCAACTATGCTCCCAGCTTTTTTTTAATTCTTTGCGATATTCGTCTTTCTCACCTCCAGTTACTTGAAATCCGATAAGTATCTTTCGGTGCATTGCAAATTTACATGGTGTAACTGGAACGTAACTTTGGAATTTTGTAGCTGGAGGTGGTGGAAATGGGCATTTATTGAGTAACAAAAAATAGCTAAAAATCGATTTTTTTTAATTTATAAAATTAAAGTAAGTCATTAATAAATACCCTTACCAACAAGATTACCAAACATAATCATTTTGAAATCCCTATTCGAGTAGTCAATGCATATTTATTAACATTCTAAATCAAGGACTATTTTCCTTTTTCAGTCATTAAGTCATCCTAAGATTCCTTTCGAAAATGTACATATTGAAATCTATAGAGCCAGCGAGTATTCTTAGCTTGCATTACACGTGTTCTTATTATTTCAATAAATCTTCAATAAATTAAATTAACATGCCTATACGGTCAAATTGTAATCATTATACTTTCTCATATTAAAACAATTTTTCACAAAGAGCGTATAATTATTTTCCTGCATTATCGTCAGTTTAAATATCATCTAGGGCTTATTAATGAGATTATCCGTATTACTCCTGTCACTACTCACCGATTCATCTGAAAGGTGCCCATTACCGAGACGACAGGCACAAGGGAAGCCGGATCCCGATCCCCTGAGCGCCAGCACGCGGTGGAAGCCAGCTCCACTGCACCATGACGTCAGCCGCGTCTGGTGTCGACTTGTCCGCCCGCCACCGGCTACGTCTACCGCGATCAATAAACGTCGCTGCAAAGCGCTATCGATTTGTCTGTCTGCAAAAAAAGTTGACCTTGACTGCACCGGGCTTCAGCCGAAATCGAGCCAGACAGTCGCTGCAAATTCGTTTAATGTGCTAATACGCTTTGAATTTGTGATCGCACGGGACCTTACTTACACCGGTCATTGTGTCGACTTCGATGTCGCTGAAATACATTTCAACTGAAGTCCAATCGATGAAAAGACTAAATCACTCGAAGGCATAATATAATAGAATGCACGAGAATCTTAAATTTAGCAAAATACTGCTGCTTGATCAATTGGTTGAAGTGACAAATATAAAAGTATAGTGCTACAAATGACAACACCTCTGTACATACATATTACACACAATCTTTAAAAACAACAGAATCCATTGTTCCAAGTTCATGCACATACAGTACAGTGGTTGTTTTGCCATTATCCAGTTTATTCACTTTGTATTCGCCAAGATGTCCGGGGGAATTAGTTTTCGGAGGCGAAGGCATTGCCTTTTTTGGTCCACCCTTACGCTGGCTAGTAATTTTGGAAGAATTATAATCCTTTCTCTATAGTTTTCTGTGAATTCTAATATTCCTTGCCTTACAAGTAGAATGACAAGAGCATTGTGAAGTTTTTCATTGGTAATGTAATATAGGGCATCTGCGATTATCTTAGGAATCTTGTTGTGAAACCATTGGATAATTTAAACATTTTAATGAGAAGATGTTACCCCAGCTGGGTTCCATATGCCCAGATTGGCTTGATGAACGTTAAGTACAAATAGTTCTTTATTTTTAAGGTTTCGTTATTGACTTTCTGCTCATCATCCAGAACATTTTGCGGAGTTGTAAACAAAGCTGCATTATGTTTCTAAATTTGTACTTTTCCAAAGTGAAATTTATGTACAAGTTGAAGATGATAAAAGGACTAGGTGCCTTATGTGGTCACTTTTCACGTCACGTTAAATGAGACAGGTGTCCCCTAAACATAGAGAACGTTTATAGAACTAATAGCTTTAGTTTGTAAGCCAGACTCAGATTTCGTCAAGACTGCTTGCAAAATGAAATATTATTTTGAGGAGTTTTGATCTAAAGAAGACAAAATTACTTGTAGTACAATACTTGCTTGCAGCTAAACCAGTAGTGAATAGATTTAGTATAGATCCTCGAAAACTTCCTTGGGAACTCCGATGCATTAAAATCTACCACTTCATCTACACATTTGAATGAATCAAATATGACCCCAGAATATGGAAAGATTTAGCTATTAGCTAGTACTGAGCTTGCAAAGGATTTCATTATGCCAGACTCTATCAAAGGCCAGCGAATGTCCAAAAAAGGCAATGTAATTATTGTCCCTGTTTTCAATCGATTTAATTTTAGTCGAGCCCGAGCAATCCAAGGAAGGTCTTGGGATGGCACATAGTTCCTATATGGTATGTTAGGCTAACATCATGCCAGCTGGTGTGGTATAAGCCATGCCTATCCAATCCCATGACAAAAGTTTCGTTGACGGGGTGATTCTTCAAATATTTCTAGCGTGTTGTTTGCAACTTTATAAGACTCTCTTTGGGATCTTTCGTATTCGGTTTACAAAACTCTTTCTTGGGCTAAGTTTAAGATGGATATATGTCTTGTATGCTTATTTATGAGCATTTACGGCGGGTTCTAACAATACTTGACCGCGTTGCCTCCGAATATTTGATACCTGCATCCTGTGTCATAAATTATGCTGAATAATATCGGAACAGGATTTCGGTTTGTTCGGGTGAATAAGATAAAAGGTGTTAACAGATAACATGGCTGTACATACATTACTGTAGACATAGAAACTATTGGTTTTTATTTTTTTATTTGTGCACTAAACATTTTTACCTATCGAACTTTTCTTGGACTAGGTAATTAGTTGTTTCTTAGTGGATAGATAGAATATAATATATTTTGGTAATTAAATTAAGATATTTGTTACCCTATGAATTCGCCATATTACGAGTGATACATGCTCTTTACAAATTTTGATTGTAAAACATATTGTCATAACCTACGTCTGTATGCTTTAATTTATTCATATATACCTTTAGGATTGGGAAATATTAGTTCAAAAATCATTGGAAAAAGTTATCTTTTTAGGTTCTTTTTTACCTAAAAACATTTTTTTTTTATGCGAGCTGACATGGATGGCTAATACCACACAACTACCGTTATGATATTAGCCCAATACACCACATTCCCGAAGGAATTAGGTGCCATGCCAGGACCTTCCCTTTATGAGCACGGCTACATTGAACTGGATGGAAAACACGGACAATTTTTCATTGCCGCTTCGACCATCTTTTCATCCAATGCGATGGTACCAACCCGGGCGGGCTTAAACCCTACCACCTAGTAGGGGAAGGGGACCTACAGTTTTACATGGATTCCGAACCATGGAGCAGCTCGCATTCGTGACGAAATGCACTTATCGAACTCTGAAAGAGAAAGACAGTGGTGCAAGTTGGTATTGAACCCGGGCCTCTGGTACGCTAGGCCGGTCCCTGCGCCACTAGGCTACGAGCCGCTCATTACACGCTCATTACAATAAATTAAAAACATGCGGACACGGAATAAAGCTTTCTCAAGTGATCAATTTTTTTTATAAAAATCTGACGAAGTCTAGGGAACTGTTAGGGCTTAGAAGACGATTTCGTTGGTTAATGGCAGTTGCCGTGCAAAATTGTGGCTTGGCTAATGGACACAGAATGCATTTCTTAAAATTTTCAAATATCCGCTGCCTTCACGATAGCCTTAAGTAAAGAAATCTAATAAAATAACTATTAAAGAAGGATATATTGACGACTATTGATTTTACCATCCGATTTTTTTTTTATTTTTAATAATAATAAAATGTTTGGAAATAAGAGTAAAAGTATAATATCAAAACATCGAATGCAAAAAAAAATATAATTTGTTTTTCGGGAAATATTATTCCTTTACGAAAAATTCTACCCCTCATTATAATATTGGAAAACAGGTTTTTTTTAAATTAAATAAATACGAAATATAATGGGTGTGATAGTTAAACGTATACTCATCTCAATATATATTCAAACTTACGTTTGATAAATTAACTCTAATCATCGAATGCCCTAATTTAAAGAATGAAGTATGGTTTTCCGCAAAGGCTTAATTTTAAAACTTTTTTGTTGAAATCATTTCCCCAAAAAAATTGTTATATAATTTTATATTCCTCATTTAAACTCATACTCCTGCAATGAATTAGATACACATTTTGATATGATAATAATATCAAAGTACAGAAGAGCAAGGGTCTCTTCCACCAAGTACTAATTAGCCTAATCTGTACATTATAGGGCCTTTCTTACCATCTTGCAATCGATACCAATACAAGATAATCAGCACTTTAGTAATAAAGGCCCTTTAAGGATGTTCCGACCCATAAAATGTTTTTTTTACACAGAACGCAAAAAGTATTGCACTTTAAGGCACAAATTCGTCAAAAATATTAAATATAGCCATAGTAGTTGCAGCGAAAACATATTCACAATTTCAGGTTTAATGGTTTCGTTGTAATTACCGGTTGTAATTATAGATGGCGCTGTTAAATAAAAATCCTGAAATTGTGAAATTGTTTTCGCTGCAAGTAATATGACTATATTAAACTTTTATTATTAATTCGTGGCTTAAAGTGCAATACTTTTTGCGTTATGCGTGTAAACAACTTTATATGGGTCGGAACAGCCTTAAATGTCAATAAACCGTATTAGGTAGGTAGCTGAAATTTTCACAGAGTGTGTATTGATATTGCCGCTATAACAAATAGGTAAAAAAAAGGGGGGGTCCCATACAAAAAAAACCTGATTGTTTTGTGTTAAGTACGTAAGTAATGGTACGGAACCCTTCGTGTGCGAGTCCGACTCGTACTTGGCCCGCTTTTTTAAATATAAGCACCACTGAACTCTCCGATCAGTTACAATTTCAACGGATCTGCCAACATTAAAGCAAAGTCGGTCTCCAAGACTATTCCAGAAATGGACGGTAAAGATAATGTTATTTCACTTGACTCGCAAACTGTATGTATGCGGATGCATCGGCAGCGCTGCTTTCCCAAGCCATCACAAGACAATGAGTCCAACTGCATCTTCATTGTCAAACAATACTCACTTTTAATACAAGCACGCACGGTCGGTTGTTAATCGTGAGTGGAATCAGTATCGACGGGAGGTGTCTCGTATAAATTTGCATGCAAAAAAAAAAGTCAGCCAGCGGCCGTCTTGCGATCAGCATTTCATATCCCCTAATGTTTCCTGTCTCCGTCAGTGCATTCACACAGCAAGGAAATCTGCATAAGCCCGAGGTGCACCACGATCTTACCACTTTTCACCTCGAGGCAGTATTCAAAGCAGATCTTGCAAACAATCAATACAAATTGATACGAATATCCATGACTCAAAAATGTACTAATGTAGGAGATGTTAGTTTATAGTGCGTTCAGGTGCGGATCTTATGGATTTTAATTTAAAGTTTTAACCGTATACATAAACTGAGAGCTCCGTCTGTAATTGTTCATAACTCATCTAATATCCATGATATGAGCCTCTAAATATTTGTGTGACTGTGTTTAAGGGCGCATATAATGGATACAAGTAAAGTCAGCCTCAATGGCCCAGTGGCGCGACACTTCGGCGATCGCTCTCCGAAGTTAAGCAACGCTGGGTCCGGTCTGGTCTTGGATGGGTGACCATTCGACCGTTGAGAGAGGCTGGCCGTGGTTCGGATTCCACGTTAAACTGTAGGTCCCCTTCCTTACTTACTAGGTGGTAGGGTAAATCCCGCCCGGGTTGGTACCATCGCATTGGATGAACGATGGTCGAAGCGGCAATCAAAATTGTCCGTGTTTTCCGTCCAGTTCAATGTAGCCGTGCAATATAAGGAAGGTCCTGGCATGCCACCTAGTTCCCATGTGGTGTGTTATTAGCTATGTGGTATTAATATGTATTAATGTGGTAACAAAGTGTGGTATTAGCTATCCATGTCCAGTCACATAAAAAAAAAGTAATAAAAAAAATTAAAAAGACGTAACCGATAGTTAGTTTATTTAATGTGGCAAATACATTTTTTAAGTTAAGTGAGTTTGGAAATTGATCAACTTGATCACCAATTATGAAAACGTAATTTTTTTTTATAAATTTATTTAAAAAGTTTATAAAAATGTGTCAATAATGGCAAAATTCTATTAATCTAGTATGAATTTTAATGTGTACACAATTTTTACTGTAAATTTGAAATTTTAAGTGTTGTTTTAATATTGACTTTAATGTTAATTATTTTGATATTTCAACTTAGATATTGAATTCAATCGATATAAATTATTTTTATTTTGATTTTGAATGTGATATGGTGCAATCCAATTTGGATAACATCGGCCCGAAATAAAACACTACTATTATTATTATTGTTATTATCCACTTAAAAAAAGTATTCCTACCTACCTTCACGCACCAACAACCGATATCGTTAAATTTCAATGGTTTTTATTTTGTGTTTCCGTAAACACCAAAGTTAAAGTTGTTGAAGACAAGGGTTTCTCAAATAAGCGATTATTTTCAATAAAACCGAGTGGATCATTCGTTCATCGATTTAGCACTTCTGCAGCAACGTGGGCTCACTTATTGCGTTTTCCAACTACGTTAAGCACTACACGAATATCATTGAAAATGTAATGTTCATACTAATCGCAGGTCGTTTGTTATTTATTGTTGAAGCTCCCGTGTTGAATGGGAGGCGCTCCATCAATCAGGCTGCTGTACATGCGGCCAGTAAGGAGCAATTTCGTGTGGAATATAACGTTAAACTTACATTTGGCGTCTTTTGCTGTCTGCAAGTACTATTTTCATTTCATTATAAAACAACATTGTTATAAAATGCGTTGTTCTGATATCAATCGAATATTTGGGTAGCAATACTTAAGGTGGGCCTTCCCGCTCAACTCCCCATACAAACGTCGAAAGAAGATCATGCCCATATTTCTTGTCAGAGATACAAAATTTTCCTCAAAATTGACAAAATTATGTAATACTAGCTGTGGTACCCGGCTCCGCTCGGGTTAGTGTCGGCTAAATTATCTCATGGATAAAAAGTAGCCCACATGACTGGTCCAAAATAGGGTCAAACTGGTCCAGGACAATGTATCCATGTACCAAATTTAATCAAGATCGTTCGAGCCGAAATAGCATGATTTAATGAGAAACATCCAATAATTCCCATTTAGAGCTTCGTTGACGTTTGGTGGCTATTAAAAAAAAAACATTTGCCGCGAGAACCTTTCTGCACTTTCACTGCTACATTGCTTACCTAGTAAGTAAAGTGTAACGTAGGTAAGTTTTGCGTGGACTCCAACCCACAGCCAGCCTCAACATCGAAAACAGTAACCCATCTCGAACCTGACTGCTCCCAGAGAAGAGAGATAAGAATTTAACACTCTCTACTCACCCTTCAGGTAATGAAGCGTTATATTATGTAATCTACAAGTTTTTAGTAGAATCAGGCTAGACGTAGATACAATGCACATCTAAATCGAGTAATTGGTTCTCAAGGATTTTATTCTGTTGGTCGCTCCTCCGGCGATTTAGCGTGATGCCAAGTAGTCCTAAAGTTGCAGGAAATACCAAGCCGTACTTCAGTAAAAGTAAGCGCTGCCGCCGCAAAGCCGAGCCGTGCATAGCATTGCAGTTTGTATGACAGCCCCATCTTAGCGTAAGCGGAACTGAATTATATTTAGCCAATCCTAATTCCCGGGTAGTTAAATGTACATGTACTAAGTTTTACAAATCGCTAGTGCCTTGAAAATTCGCCAAACGGACACCAAACAGTCACGACGTCTGCCCTCGCCCCGCCGCCGCTCCCCGCCGCCGCCCCCGGCTCCTCTCCCCCTAGTGTGAAGTAGCGCTACCGGCATCGTTTTCGCAGCCCCGTGAAAGTTCTAAAGCCCATGGGCACATAAATTGTAGCCTATGTGTTATTCTGATGTATAAGCTATATTATTGTAAAGTTTCATTAGAATCCATTCAGTAGTTTTTACGTGAAAGAGTAACAAACATCCATCCATCCATCCATCCATCCATCCATCCATCCATCCATTCATCCATCCATTATTACAAACTTTCCCCTTTATAATATTTATTAGATGTATACAGCTATAGGTACAAATGTACCTGAAATAAAACTATATTATTATTATTATTATAGCTTTTTTTGGTCGAACTATATGTCTGATGACTATTGGCATTGTAAAATTGTGTTAAGTTTTTGAAACTTTGAATTTTTCACGCGTTTCATACAATAACTTTGGAGGTGGATTACTCAACGATCAAATAAAAACATCTTAAAACAATTAGTCATCAGCCATAGCTTGTTTCATCAAGATTTATAATCAATTTGGTTTTTGTTCGATTTTTGACTACAGCGGTCGTGGTTTACTTTTAGCTATAAGTCGTTTTGAAATTAAAATTTTCGTAAATCTTACCAAATCAAACACTATGCACATTGTCTGCTTTGTGGATATGTTGCATCCTCCTCGTAACGGTCTTTGAAACAAACGCGCAACAGCACGGTTTTGTACAGTGCCTGCGAATGAGTTAGTCCCGCCGGCAAGGGACACCTTAAGGTGGCCCATCCCGCTCATCTCCCCATACAAAAGGGGAATGAAGATCACGCCCATATTTCTTGTCAGAGATCCAAAATTTTGCTCAAAATAGCTTTATTTGATCGAACTAGATGTCTGATGACCATTGGTATTTTAAAATTGTGTTTGGTTTCTAAATTATAAGGTCCGAAAGTTTGAATTTTTTGCGCGTTTTATACAATAACTTTGGAGGTGAATTACGCAATGATAAAGTAAGAACATCTTAAAAAGATTAGTCATCAGACATAGCTTATTTAATCAAGATTTATAATCTATTTGGTTTTTGTTAGATTTTTGACTACAGCGGTCGTGGTTTACTTTTAGCTATAAGTCGTTTTGAAATTAAAATTTTCGTAAATCTTACCAAATCATACACTATGCACATTGTCTTTTTTGTGGACATGTTGCATCTTCCTCATCACGGAGCCTATCGTATTCTTTGAAACAGAGAAGGTCCCAGAGCCCAACAGCACGGTTTTGTACCGTGCCCGCGAATGAGTTAGGCCCGCCGGGTTGGGCCACCTTAAAGGAATTCTCCCCATTGAAAATGCTTTGCTTTTAACGAAGTCATGTGTAGTCAAAACACATCTTTTCGTATGTTTTATAGCGAAATTTTGAAGTATTTTAATCTTATTTTGATAATGAGTAGAATAATCATTTCAATTGGCTTACCACAGTTATTTTCCTCGGTCCTTTTGGCCGAATCTTAGACAATACTTTAAACACCCACAGAACACTCAAATCAGTTATATCATTTCAATTGATCAATGTAGGGTAATTAGGTTAGGCTCTTTAGCATTAAAGGGGTTCGTAATTAAAATAAAAATTGAAATAATATAGCGACGGTAAGCATTGGAAGAATGGCAATAAGAAATACTTAACCATGAAGTATTCAAATCCTGCGTGCCGGCGCAGTGGGTGCAATTCCCCGCTATCAAGCAGATTGTTATAATTAATAATAATATATTGATATATTAATAATAATTATAAAATTTTCCTGTCATAAAAAGAGGCTACATATTATTATGCAAGGGATATGTCAACTACATACATGCCATAAAATGCCACGAACTGAAGACGGCCGACCGAACTGACCAAGAATATTAGGTTGCTGCCATGAAACACGTGAGATCGATCCCGGCAACATATTTCCTAAAATCTAACGGTTTATAAACATTAGATTTTTAAAAATCTTTAGGTACTCTCATTGTAACTTGACATGTATGGCTAATACTACCCAACTACCGTTATGATATGAGCCCAATACACCACATTCCCGAAGGAATTTGGTGCCATTCTAGGACCTTCCCTTTATGAGCACGGCTACACTGAACTGGATGAATAAAACGGACAATGTTGTGGTACTAACCCGGGTAAGTTTGACCCTAGTACCTGTTAGGGGAAGGGGACCTACAGGTTTTACATGGGTTCCGAACCATGGCACAGCTCGCATTCGTAACGGAATCCACTTATCCGACTCAGAAAGAGAAAAGAGCAGGTTCGATAATTACGTGGAATTATTTTGTCGATTCAGTGTCAGATTGCGAGCCATTTTCAAAAATGTCACATTTGTTTTTGTTATATGACAAGACCTAAAGCGTTAGGTAAGAACAGTGAGAATAATAATTAGATTTTCTTTTAAGGTGCTCGACGGTGGTCAATTTTAAGCTATCCAAATACAGACTCACGAAGTTTACAGCTCAGAGAGTGGCCAGTAGTAATTTTGAAATATGTGTTTCAATGTAAGTAAAAATTGCATCGCTACAAATGGAATGGAATCCCATGCAAAATAGTGATGTGCAGTGTATTTTATGTCGATAAATTGTGCAACACTACGCTCCTCTGTTCTTCCGCTTCTCTGTGTCGCGCCGCAGCCGCCCGCCTGCCTCGCGTCGGCTGTTTGCAGAGACGGTGTCGCCGTCGCGACGTGAAGTTTGCTTGACATTTGGGCTAATTGGAATGGCACGTCTTGTTCTACAAGTCTCCAGTGATTCATTCTGTTGGCTCGCATTAACCGCGCGATGTCGCGATAAGACCACCTTCGACGCACACCTAAATAGGATTTATTAGTCCACAATCTTAGCTATTTAAATTGATTGACCGTTAACTTAAGCAACTTAAATCTACGTTTTAAAGTTTGCCGTTTAAATGTCACCTTTCAGATTTATCTTATAAACACGCTGAGAATTTTATCCAAGACGAACCAAGGGTTAGTCTAAATCAAAGTAGTTTTTTAGGGTTCCGTACCCAAAGGGTGAAAACGGAACCCTATTACTAAGCCTCCGCTGTCCATCCGTCCGTCTGTCACAGGGCTGTATCTCATGAACTGTAACAGGTAGGCAGCTGAAATTTTCACAGAGAATGTATTTATTTTGCCGCTATAATAACAAATAGGTAAAATAAATAAAATATAAAAAATAAGGGGGGCTCCATACAAAAAACGTTTATTTTTGTGTTAAATCTTTTACGATGGTACGAAACCCTTCGTGTGCGAGTCCGACTCGCACTTGGCCGTTTTTTTATGGACATTGTAAACTTATAACATACCCACAGTCATGATATTAGCCAACACACCGCATTCCCGAAATAGATGCTTTGCCAGGACCTTTCATAAATAAGCACGGCTGCATTGAACTGGATAAAAAACACGAAACATTTTTCATCACCGCTTCGACCATCTTTTCATCAAATGTAATGGTTATGGGTTCCAGCACGTTAAAATAATACATTTGGGCCCACTGCATTTCTTCCCATGCATGTCGTAAGAGCCGTCCAAGGGATTCGTCGTTCGTGGTTCGGATTACACTATACATTGTAGGGTTAATCCCGCCCAGATTAGTACCATCGAAGATATTAATAAGAATTGACCTGATGGAAAACTTTCTTCTAATATTGTCAATTCAGAGAAACCCCTACAAAATCTTATGATCGGAAACCACATTAATTTACCCATACTTTGTATGTACCTACATGACGAGGCGGGTAAGATAGAAATAGCATAAGATATTGTAGCAGGCCACCTGGTTTTATCTTTATATAAGAAAAACTACAGACCATTGGTTGAGAGGAGAGCTGAGTGGTTGGTTTCACCGAGCGAGTTTTGCTAGGTTAGCTTATTCCGTTAGGTAGATCCCTATAAAACACGAAGCTAAACCGACGAGGATCACAGAAGAATAAAAAACATGATTAAATATTTCAACTTTCATTCAAATATTTAAGTTCTTTTCTTTGGGTAGACCCAATTTTAATTGTATAACGTGTCTCTAATTAATGTTTGCATTGTTCCATTCAGATATTTATGTGCTGATTACGAACTTAAATTGTTAATACTAGGTATAAGTTTTAGCTAGGAGATTCACTTTGAATCTATGATCTAGGGCTTGTTGTGATTAATGACGCCGCAGTCACTTGGTTTATTAGCTAGGGTAGACTCGCGGACTTTCGTTTTCCCGGGGTTTTCCCAAGTCCAGGGTATGAACACGCATGGTACGCCATAACTGTTCATAGCGAGTATTAAGTTCCCCGAAGTCTGAAAGTGGACTAATTGAGTTCTTTAAGCAAAATACTTATAGGGACTCCGCGAAGGATGTAGCAGGCCACCTGCTACATTCTTCTAAAATTGTTGCCTAGCAACGATTGTTTTCAAAAAGAACGCGTTTTGCATTAGCTACGCGACTCACCTTTTTTCCAATCTTCTATTTTAATTCTTATTGTATTACTTTGATTATTAATAAAGTCCACTAGCAGAAGAGTTGTGGGTTTCCTTCCATAAAACTCTTCACAATATTCATTAGCACTGCGGATAAACACGTCCGAATTGTGCGAAGTAACCAATTAGCAGATAAATGTGCAAGTGGTGATTAGAAACAATGCAGATATTCATTAAGCAATACGTCAGAGTCGGGTGGAAGGCGCGGTGCGTACTGGCAACCGGTTGCGTTGCGTGAGGTGTGCGACCGCAGCTATTGCATCTTCTCGACGTATCGATATTGATATCAAAGATAATTTATTTTTTCAATAAGAATAATAAAAATAATGATAAAACATAGGCAAACAAATCCATTGAATTAATAAGATCCGTTTCTTTTCTTTATAAATATACTTGGTTATTGTTTCGTTTTATTTAATTATATCACCGAACTTAGTAACAGAAAACTAAATGTAATGTCACCTTCTTTTATTATAGTGTTGCGTTATGTAGGAAAAGGGCAAGTAAATAATATAGTTTAGTTATATTTTTGTACAAATCGTCGACGTTACCACGCTAAAGTTGAATAATAACGTTTAGATTCCTTGCAGATAGATTTGATGAATATCACATAAAATTTTACATTCTTAGTTAAAATATTGTTTTTCAATATATCTGTGGTTGGTCAACTAAAAAATTACTGAACTAGCAGATTTCAAACTATATATTTTCTACTTTGTTGCTTTGGTTTGATATACATATATCAAATAATATGTGCGTGACTTACACATCCCTACATATACACTCAGATTTTCACTCTTGTTCGAACAAAAATAGCAATAATATTGCTGCTTTTTATGTTCACCAAAAAACTTAGACTAGCAAAAATATTTTATTAGTTTTCTACTAGCCTTTTAGGGTTGATTCAGTATCTGAAATAGAAAAACTTTTAGCAAGAATATTGAATGACGCTTTCATGGCGTTTCGCGCTTCCCTCAGTCAATAAAGTATCGATATCGACGTGCAGATAGCCGCACTACGCGTTGCTGGAAACGGCTCTCGGCCGGGCACGTGCGCGCGCGCGGATAAATATTGTGCGACGAATAATTGACTGCGCTATCAGCCCGATGACGGACGGCGGCGGCGTAATGATGCTCCGAGACCGGCGCAGGCGCAATACTAATGGATAGGGAGCGCCGCTTATTAGGCTCCCGAAGGACTTCGTTAAGAATTTCATTCAAGGACGAAACAGGTTCCTGTTTCCATTCTTTGTTTACTATCTCGATGTCGACTGGACGCTTAAGTCTCGCCCGTCTATCAGCTGCCTGAGACTTGATCGGACAGTCGGTACAGCGCTGGCTGAGTAAGTGCACTGACTTTACTTATGTTCCATGTTGAATTTTAAATTGACCATTGCGTTCGATTTTAGAGTGAATGTTTGGAGAATTACAATTGGTGATTGTACTCATACATTTATTTTTTATTTAATATACATATCTAAAGTTTGCTCGCTATAGGTAACCTATGAGAATTGAGCGGGATGAGGTCATTTATTCATGGATGTTGGGTTCACACCCATATTCTTATGATCTATTTAACAAGCACATACACAAGTAAACTGTTGTTTAAAAAAAAACCTTTCTATGTTATTCAACTTACTGGTCGTAAACCTGCCCCGGAGTTACGGCTGACCGCCTGTCTCGTCAAACAATAACATTACCTTTAACGGCAGCGGTAGTACGATTACTTATTCTGGGATGGAGCCATCGTCAGACAACTTCGGTACCCCGGTCGTGAATCGGTAACATTCCATCCAACGACGGAGGCTTCGTCAGAAAAACTTCGGTACCGCCCGGTCGTCAATCGGTAACATTTCGTCCAACGACGGAGGCATCGTCAGGACAAATTCGGTACTCCGGTCGTATCGGTAACTTGCCGTCCAAGGACGGAGGCATCGTCAGGACAACTTCGGTACCCCAGTCGTCAATCGGTAACATTCCGTCCAACGACGGAGGCATCGTCAGGACAACTTCGGTATCCCGGTCGTATCGGTAACGTGCCGTCCAACGACGGAGGCATCGTCAGGACAACTTCGGTACCCCAGTCGTCAATCGGTAACATTCCGTCCAACGACGGAGGCATCATCAGGAGAACTTCGGTACTCCGGAGTTGCGTCTGATAGCCCGGCTCGTCAAACAGTAACATCACATCCAATGCGGAGGCATCTTCAGGACAACTTCGGTGTCCTGGAACTAGGCCTGAAAGCCCGGCTTGTCAAAATATATGTATCATAGGAACAAACTTGTATTCTGTTGAATCGTGTAGAATGTGAGAAGACTATCGTTTTCCGCGTAGATACTTGATTTTCTCTGAATTACAAAATCATGGAGGCAATCCGCCGGGAAGTTGAATCAAGTTGTTTACAAAATGTATCGGATTGGATCGAATGAGTACAGCACAATTTGTAGCTTTCGATGAATCGGGGCAGTGCACGTGAGCAGCAGGTCTATTCCTGGAATTCCGTTATCAGGAATCAGGAATACTGAGTTTAGAAAACCGCTTTTATATCGGTATTCAAAGTGACTTTTTCCACACAAAACCTTGATTAAATTTAAATTAAATTGCTCCGGAAACTTTTTGTCAAGAAAATCGCTTTGAAAACCGCCATAAAAGCGGTTTTCTGGACTCAGGATTCCTGATTACTGATTACGAAATTCCTGGAATAGACCTACAGTAGTTGCTTTTAAACAAAGCGCTGGACGTGTGGAGCAGGATGTCTGGGTTGGGATAGAATTACGTCCATTTTAGTTAGCGGCGCGCACGTTATAATCAGCGCACGCGCAGGGTGGAGGCTTCGACCGAAGTGCTCAGACTAATCTGCCTACACGGTCGTTCAAAACACACGATTTACACGGTATCTTTGGCATGTATCGATTTACCTGCCGACAAAATGGTAAATTCGGCATATTTTGATACGCTTTGCGACATATTCTGATTGCACTGGCATGCAGAATGAAGATGAGAATTCGTAGTGATGTAATTAATGATGATTACGCACACTACCTCATTGGTGAAGCATGTTAACTAGAAGCTCTCTGAGCTGTAGACTTGACGAGTCTGCCTTTGCATGGCTTAAAACTGAAAAATGTTTCACCTTGCGCACCTTGAAACAAAACGCTATTATTTTTCTTGGATTACTCAATTTCACTGCGTACCTAAGACAAACGTTTTGTGAAATTTTTGAACATTTATCGAAATGGCTATTGAAAAATTCAGTTTGTGACCCAATAGTATAGCACGACTACCGGAAGTTTAAAATAAATGAAATGAATGATAAATTTGGCAAATTAAAGCCAACTAGCTAGGGTACCCGGCTCCGCTCGGATCAATGTCGCTCGGACTGATGACGGACTGAACCTAACCAGGACTTCCCCATACAAACTTTCACTCCTTTTGACTTTACTTTTTGGCCACAAATGCTGGTAGCTTATATCCTTTCCCAAGGTCGAAATCACTGATCAAAGAAAGGAGGAGATTTGAAATGTAGCGCGCCAGCAACGAGACCCGCTGTCTACATTTTTGCTACGACCACAAACCCAGCTTGTACATGCCGCACGCATACGCCGCCGTAAACGTATTGGACGGTTTCC
Organism: Incurvaria masculella; assembly: GCA_946894095.1. NCBI lineage: Eukaryota > Metazoa > Arthropoda > Insecta > Lepidoptera > Incurvariidae > Incurvaria > Incurvaria masculella. Next base: position 23,652,832 of record OX335645.2, on the reverse strand, counting down.
ATTGGCCAGAACTGGCTCGTTTAACGTTATTATCCGTCACTCATTGGCTGCGAAACGGAAAGGGAGTGGCGTCGCGGCCGTGGCGGGAGCGCGAACACAAGCTTAATTTTAATTTACGCTAGAGATTGACAAAATTTAATCGACGTCAAAAGCGTGTATCGACATACATCCGTTCTTATATTATCCGTTCTTTACATGCAGGTTGTGTTTGCCTGTTATTGGGTCTGCACACTGTTATATTTAATATGTCTGTATAAACGTGAATGTAAATGTGTCAACCTGTTAGCAAACCTTTATAAATAAATAAATAAATAAATAAATACAACGGTGAATGTCTGAATGTTTGCTTTTTAGCTACTTACATTCAATTATTATGACGTGAGCTACTTTTCAGAAAGAACACAATACACGTAGCTTTTCGTTGCACACGCGTCACCGCGGCGCGTGTAGCCGCAGCAGGCGACGAGCGACGCGGCACGCACGCGCGGTGCCGCCGCCGCGGCGCCGCCAGTCGTGCAGGCGCGGGACCTATCGCGCTCGCTTCCTGACTTCTGCCGGTAATTATTTCTGTACCTGTTTGCTCGCACGATCGTGATTGAGCTATTCGATCCAGCACGGCGCCGACCGCGACCCGGTCGCCGCACGCCGCCGCGGCACTGTGACATATTGGCCGGTGGACAATGGCATTAATCTACTTACGCAATGTTGGACATTATGCAAAGCCGCATTAAACCCTAAATGGTAGTTAGAGAAAGATTTATTGTTTGCATGCATAAAATGGATTGTTTCGCTTATTGGTCGAATCAAATGAATGTCTATGGCTTGGTTACTTAAGCGTTGCACAGGTGGCGACTACGCTCTATCATTTGAGTTCGTGGAGATGAAAACGCGGGGAGGTCTTCTGACTTATAGCGGCCGAACCGAATAATATATTTCGCTTAAAGTTTTGACTGGTTTTATCGAAAACATCGATAAACTGTATAATATGCTCGTATTTATCATGGAGAAACTTCTTCGATTCTCCATCAACCAAACCTCCGTTTTTTTTTAATATCGCTTAACGAGCAACAGTTGCGAAATGCACTTATTCAATGTCGACATTCCCAAACATTTTATTAAAGTCCCGAATATATGACCAGTTCGTCCTCCCGGTTATGACGTACGGGTTTGAAACGTGGACTCTGACGGTCGCCGTTGTCCAAAGGTTGAAAGTTGCCCAGCGAGCAATGGAGCGAGCCATGCTGGGAATATCACTACGGGATATGGTGCGTAACGAGGCAATCCGCCGACGTACCAAAGTAGACGACATTGGACAACGGGTGGCTAAGCTCAAATGGCAGTGGGCTGAACACGTCAGCCGAAGAGACGACGACCGTTGGAGTAACCGTGTCCTACACTGGCGGCCGCGGACAGGCAAACGGAGTGTGGCAAGACCACCCGCCAGGTGGAAGGACGACATCAAGTGCGTCGGCGGAAAGCAGTGGTTCCGTACCATTGAGGGCCGGGAGGACTGGAGAAGGATTGGAGAGGCGTATGTCCAGCAGTGGACGCAAACACGCTGACTGACTGACTGACTGACTGACTGATCCCCAAAATAAGCAAGATGAAACTATGGTTGAAGCTGCAAATTGTCCGGGTTTTCCATTCACGTGTAGACGTGCTCATAATGGGAAGTCCTGGCATTGCACCTAATTCCTTCGGGAATGTGGTATATTGAAATAACCAAGCCATTCATGTCAGGTTCCATAAAACAAAATTGGCTTCATATTTTTGAAAACCCTTAAAAGATATTATGAAATAATATCAACAGATTAACGTTAACTGGGTTCACCATCATTTTCAACCGTTGAGGCTGGCCGTAGTTCGGATTTCACGTAAAACTGTAGGTCGCCTTCCTTACTTAATAGGTGGTAGGGCTAATCCCGCCCGGATTGGTACCATCGCAACTGAATGAACGATGGTCGAAGCGGCATGGCACCTAGTTGTCATGTGGTGTGATAGGCTAATATCTGACGGTCCGTTTGGTATTAGCCATCCATGTCCAGTTATTTATAAAAAAATACATGGCAACCGGGAAAATAAAGAGGAAAAGATTAAGGCATGGCAAAAGATCTCTCCTTTCTTAATTAGCTTTATCTTACTCTCCTCTTCAGAAAAAGTAAGTACCTACCCAATTTGATCTTTAGAATTTTATAAATTAACCATCACAAAGAAATGAGAAACATATTGAAAAGGTGCACAAGATACGCTGGTGAAAATAAAACGTTGGAACTGACAAAAATACAAATGTTCGACCAACCAAAAACACTTTCTGTACAATACCCGTCGAAATTTCGCAAGCGCGATCGCCGAACTGCCGCTCCAGTCAGAGCCATACGTCACCTCATACAAACTCTCGCATTTGCACAATATCTCAGTCAAAAGTTATCGACTCGCAAATCTGCAGATCGCATTACCGATCACCTCGCGCACCGAAATACTTTAAATTTCATTCTGTCGCCAGGTGAAAAGCGCCTTTGGCCGAGTGTCCACAGAGGTGATGGTTCGTTGGGAGGTATCGATAGGGCTTGTCCTGTTCGCGGAGAGATACTGTCGAGATATCGATGTCGCGAAGGCGTTTCACCGATCGGAACAGTGTCGGACGTCGGAATGGGCTCGGTGCTCGGGTTTCGTTGTGCGGACGAAGCAACATTCTGCGCATCATGCTGACCAAGCTGTTGCACCAATTACGGATATCAGTCTGCGATCAGGGATTTGGGCAGGGTTATCTCCTAAGTGTAAATTAACTATACAAGTGTACAATCTCTTTATTAGATAAGTAGGAACTAATGTTAATAAAATACATATTTAATTTAGATTTAAAGATAAAAAACTTCTTCTATACAATAATTATAATTTCGAGATTAAAACGGGAAACTTTTTTTTTCATGTTTCGTATAAGACAAGGAAAAAAACGTCTCTCGAATTGTACATGTTTTGAAATTAAAATAATCTTCTGACTCGTTTCGAAGAGAATTACTCCTCGGTACTAAAAAGCTAAGACATATTTTCCACCCGTCACTAGTGACTTAGCCGCACTAGATTTACCACTAGTCACTATCTACATCTATCACTATCTAGCCATACTAAACAAACTGAAACAGTCACTTGTCTTCCAGTCGTATCGGCTCAATAACTTGCCACTTGTTTTAAAGCCGTATGCCCCGATGACTAGTCACTTATTTTCAAGCTGTTGTGGAAATGAGTCAATGGGTCAATCTTGATTTGGATGTTGTTAACGCAGTTTGGCAAATATTACTCGGGCTGGAAAGAAAGCGACACCCGACCTGTGTCTCTGGGTCGCTGGGTTTCTGCACGGCCGCAACATACAAGTCTTGGTTGAAAATGAGTCGTTGAACCTCTTGTTAATTCTAAAAATTATTTTCTGTGCTGAGAAACTGCTGTTATAAAAAGTATGATGGCAACAAAATCGTCATTTGAATCATCAGTAAGTTACCCCAGCTCATCCTTTTCTAGAAATAAAGTCATGTGGTTTATCTATAACTTAAATATCCAGGAATTGAGACCGCTGCCGAACAGGAAGTTAAGTCGAATACACAACTCAACGACCACCTATCATTTGGTCTCTTGGTTTATTTGAATAAGTGAACGTTATCAGTGCACTATCAGCATCCTTATGAGTTATCGCAGCGGCCACACCGGCAGCGCCGCCGCCGCCGCCGGCGAGCTTGCGCCTGCCGCGATACCATCTGCGCGCGCGCCGATCGCCCGTGTCGGCTCATACTGCCCGTCAAGGACGTTAAAAAGCAATAGGCGCGAGATGTTCATAGTTGGTACACTGAAAGCGTGGCCGGTGTACGCCGTTTTTTTTATTGGAACCTGACGTGCACTGCGGTCTGATTTGAACTAACACTACCGAAAGCACGTTCACAACTGGTCCAATGCGCGCAGACAACCCCTTAAGGTCGGCCCGTAAGCACCTGAAAATTTCGCCTCCCATACAACCGTAGTTTACTAATCATTTGAAAACCAATGTTCCAACTTACTTGATATTTGGTATCTAATATTAGGCTACAAATATCTGTGTCTGCATGCCTTTGTTTTTTCGGTAAATGTATTCTGGGTCAAACCATAGAGAAAACAAAATTCGTATGAAGATTTTTTTTTGGTTTCATTTCATTCGGTTTGGATTTAAAAAAAAAAACAAAAGCATGCAGACACAGATATTTGTTACCTGATATTAGATATTAAATATCAATTTAATTGGAATAGCGGTTTCCAAATTATTAGTAAACTACGTTTGTATGGGGAGCATAGCTTACGGGCCGTTCTTAAGAAAGAAAAATCTTCATACGAATTTTGTTTTCTCTATGGTTTGACCCAGAATACATTTACCGAAACAACAAAGGCATGCAGACACAGATATTTGTAGCCTAATATTAGATACCAAATATCAAGTAAGTTGGAAGATTGGTTTTCAAATGATTAGTAAACTACGTTTGTATGGGAGGCGAAATTTTCAGGTGCTTACGGGCCGACCTTAAAATGGCGACCTGTGAACGGTATGACTTCATCGTGTCGTCACTGAATGCAGTGCTTACGCGAGGTAGGGTACGAGGTAGGGCACTGTGTGTGCAACTGTCACATTTGATGTTCCTATAGAGCTATACTATATCCGTCTATTACTGTCTACTATCTATCTAATATCTATCTATTACTGTCTTCGGACCGTGTTGTTTCACAAACCGTTGAAAGTCTTTCAGGTGAGAATTCCAGTTCAGCTTAGTGGAATTGATTAGATTATATTTGAGGTGAACTACTGCCACTAATGTCATATGTTCCATGTTTGTTCTATTGTTTCCGTAAGCGCGCACACACACGATCCGAATTGTTTGTGATGCTTACAGCTTTGAGCTGATTCTGGACGCTTCAAGCACTGACAATCGTTGACACTTCAAATCGGACCATGATGATGTATAGCTAGTACCACTTAATTACCGTCAAGATTTTAGCCCAATACACCACATGCCCGAATTAGGTGCCACGATAATTCGCTTACTACTGATATTCTCGTGTTCCAACGACACGTATTCACATTCACAGGACGCAACTTAGCGCAACAAACATTCGATTTGCGCCTCCCGAATTCGTTATCGAACTGACTATAGTTTAGACGATTTTGACTAACTCGTGGCTACACTGCCGTCATACGAATGAGTCTCGGTCGCGCCTCCAGTCCTTCCATGCTCGCTGGCCCTACCCGACTCGCTGATACTTGCTCGCCCCACCTTTATTTGCGCAGCCGACGCAAGCGGCCGACCGCAGCGCGCCGCCTGCCGGCGCTGTCTGTCGTGTGCAGATCGAAGCCTCGATTATGCAAATTGAAATTTTCGCGAAGCCGATCGGTTATCCTTTATCGGATCAAGATCGATACTGCACGCGTGCAAATATATCCTCACGCCCTAAGTGGCGAACAACGGGGTGGGCTGAGCGGTGAGTAGTGCTACATGTTGTGAAATGTTCAATTTGTATGCACTTAAAAGCAATTACAATTTTACAAACAATAAACAATTTGTTTTAGGTTTTTTACATGTAAACTCATATTCAGATAAAGAAAATATGAATAATAGATGTTCAGTGGTTTGCAATTTTTTTTCTAGGTTAGTACGCCAGGGTTAAACCTTTCTAATGACGCCAATAAAAAAAATGTCCGTCGATGTGCCTAACATCTTGTATACAAGAAGGAAATCAATTATAAACAGAACATTTCATCAAAATTATCCGAGGATGGCATTACCTCTTTAAGTCTCTATGAGCGAATAAAAACTGTTTCATTTCATTTATTTAAACTTTTTGGTAGTCAAACCACACCAAGTCACGTCACAGAGATCCGCGGATTCGATCAACCCAGTAAAGAAGAACCCGCAAAGAAACATCGTGTTTTTCATACAGTTCGATATAGCCAAGCAAGGCAGGAAGGATATAAGGAATTTATTTATTTATTTATAAAGGTTTGCCAACAGGTTGACACATTGACATTTACGTTTATACAGACATATTAAATATATCAGTGTGCAGACCCAATAACAGGCAAACACAACCTGCATGTAAAGAACGGACATATTGCAATGGCATTGCGTGGCACTACGAGTACTTCCCATGTGGTGTGTAAGGCTAATATCATGACAGTCGGATTGGTATTAGTTATCCGTATTGCATGAAAAACACTCAAGGAACTACTCAATTATGTATTTCCAAGGTATAGATATGTTACGGCTAAAGCCTCGGCTAAAGCCCGGTGTCTGTGAAAGTCAGAATATTGTTTTAAGATGGTTATACTAGCCAATGCGAATGGTTTGATTGCGTTAATTTCCTGATCTCAATGGAATGAGAACATGAAAAAAAAACCATGTATAATTCCAGCTAACGTTTTTCCAAAACAGAAATAATTTTATTACATAAATTGATATTCAATGCATGGAAAAAAATTGTGAAGTCAGGTCTCAAATATATTATTTTTCAAGTTTGCTGCTTATATTGATATTAAGTTATATGCATTTTATTGCCATTTCAAAGATCTTAACATTATCTAACCATTCAGCGAAGAACATGTTTAACTTTTCCCAATTTCTCTAACGAAACAATAAAAAAGCGGATAAACGCGTTATGCGGGCTGGTCACATTTACAAAGCATTATTTCGAGCTGCTCTAACTAAGCGACGTCGGGCTCTGGCTATCTCGTTTTAATCGCAAAAAATGGTCCAAAATATTTAGGTATGAGGATGCTCTTAAAGGTAACGACGATTTTCCAAATGGGTCCGCATCGGGGGCACTAATTTCTAAATGTAGGAGAAAACGAACCTGATTTTTTTTTCGATTATTTAGAGAAAAAAAAACTATTCTGTTTGAAAAAAACTATTTTGAGTGTCCTATGTGTTTCTTACTAATCGACTATGAATTAGTGCACTCAACATAAGTAAACTCCGGACACCGAATATCCTTCAACGAAAACATATTATCTGGCTTTAACCGCAATGTATCAAGTCAAATCAAATAGCCACTAGGCTACGGGCCATTCTTGCTTTATCTGATATTATTTTAAAAAATCTGATTTGAAACGTTTCACCCGACCCCTGATAGGTCTAGGCAACGACAAAGAGCTTTCAATTAAGAGACACCCTATAAATTCGTCATCTCGCCTCGCTTGTTGCGCTCTCATAAATCTCGAGTTGTTTATAGCGGCCGTCAGGGGCCGCGGGGGACGGGCTGCGACGTAAACAATCATTTTAAACTAAAGCGAGGTTACTACGCCGACTCAAAAACATCACCTTGAGAGGTTTTGACGATGATGGTCGAAACCTATAGAGTTAGAATAGAAAGATACAAGGTCAACTGACAGATGAGATCAAAATTGCTTCATACAAGATGTACTGAAATATGTTATTTTAATCAAAAATATCTCAAAAACGGAATGCAGTTGAAAAATAATGATCTTATGTCATGTTTCGGATTGTATTTTAAAAAAAAATAGTAAGTTAAGCAATGATTGATAAAGAATTACTGGGTCACCTCTTAGTTGCCATTAAAGTTTATTCGTCCAGGTTATCACCCTCTTTCAATCCTCCATGGACAGGTCTCCATGGTTTCTAAATATGCTTTATTTAAGGTAACATTGATAAATAATGGAGAATATGCAGAAAACGCATTGAACATGCTTCGTATTTCTCAGTCATGATACTGTGTAGTTCTAAGGATTCAAAAGTCGTCACATTGGGTAGGCATGTTCCAACTCCTGTCAACTCGCGGTAGTCATGAACTGGCACACTCTTTTTTTATGTTAAATGAGGCATATAGCGTTAGCCGGGACCTATTAATGTGCCTGACGACGCCCATGGGTTTTCGAACTTTCAGGGGGGGCTGTGAAAACCATGCTGGCCGGCCAGATCCTTCTTCACACCAAGTTTGAAGGACCTGGGGATAATATCTCGGAAGGGAGTTCATTTCATAATAATCAACACTATAGATTAAGGATCTAGAGGATCGGTGGGTTCTTATTTTTTAAATGTCGACTGTGAATTTGTGCATTTTCTCCCTGTTCCGCGTTGAACGAATGTAGAAAGGGGACGGAGGGACAGCGTTATGCAGCTCCGACGAGCATTCTCCATGGTAAAGACGATAGAAGACAGAGAGAGACCCTACATCCCTTTGAAGTGGGAGGGACTCCAAATTCAGGAATAACTCGGGGTCGTCGATGAGACGCACGGCCCGATGCTGTATTGAGTCCAGGGAGCCAAGCAGATGCTTAGCTGAACCGTTCGACAAATGCGAACAGTACTCCACGCAAGTTATTGGTCAGGCGTGAAATACTAACGCCCCTGTTGAGGACTTCCAGCTTTTCTGAGGCGGGCTTGGCTTTATCCTCGATATGACGTCCAAAATTGTAATAAGATTAAATAAATAAATCTATCATAAAACAACGGATTACATTTTTTATTATGGAAATTCGTTGTCGATTTCTAAATACAGCTTGTAAAACTTTCACCCCTTGTATCGCCACTCAACGATTGGTTTCTCTTTACCTTGGTCGAATAGAAAAAGGAGATTGCGGGAACTACATTTACGTATGGCTAGTGTTAAAACATATGTACACTCGGCACCAATACAGTTTTGATCACGAACGTGCGTGCAGTCAGTGATACTGCAGACCTGAATATACCCTGTAATGACTATGTTCAGAAAAAAAATATGACATGGGAGTATGTAAATACTTAAGAGGTGCACCGGTAAGCATCGGACAATATGTAACCTAAACTAAAGTAGTTTAAAAAATATATGGTCAGATTATCTGTTGTTGTAAAAGGGTCTGGCACATTTTGTGTCCCGCGCAGGCGACTCACGAATCTATGAAGATCTTAAATGACTGACCGAGACGGCAGTGGATATGTAATCCAAAGGACGAAAGTTTTAATCCTGCTTCAGGCAAATGTCCAGATCAACATTTATTAGGATTATTTTTAAATTCTAAACTTTTTTCTTCTGTAATATTCTACGAATTTTCATGCTATAAAATAGATATAGAAATAGAATACATATATTATTTCAGATATAGAAATAGACACGGCTTAATTTTTTTTTCCTGTTTATGCTTTATTGCTTTTATACCCAAAGGCAAAGAAGGACTTATTGCCTAAAGTAAATATCTTCCAAACAAACCGATTATGGGACAAAATATTTAGGTACTCAAATTGGAAAAGTAACCTAAGATTTGATTTCAAGATTTCTTGTGCGATATTTTTAATTTATCTATTTTTTTTTAAATAACAATCTGCAGTCAAATGTCAGATAAACAACTTTTTATAGTAATAGGGTTCCGTTTGATACCCTTTGATACGGAACCACAATACACTATTTAAATATCTATGCAATACATACACATTATACAGAATATTCTCCATAATCGAAAAAAAATAATACTTGCTATGCCAGTCCCCTTTTCGTCATACAACGTACACAGACGACGCCTCATTCCAGGTCCTGCCCCGGTTCCACTAATCAAACCAGGACCGGCTGACAATCAGGTGGCATAATGTGGCGTCACGTCAGCGTGTTGCGTCACACGACGCGCGTGGCACGCCACACGCCGCAAGAGTGACGGACAAGCACTGGACGACTCGACGTGCGAATGGACCAGCGGGATGACCGGTGTCGATTAAATTGTAGTTATCGATGGATCGGAACGAAATGGTGGCCCATCATGTATTTTTTTTTAAAAAGGTAAGTAAAAAAGGTTACAGACTTTTCGTAAATAAGTAGTTATTATCTGTTATCTAAAATAAAGAACCATAGAAACGAGAACGAAAATAAAAGAAAGTAATGTTATGTGTTATCTTATCGTAATGTTGGGCACATTATAAAATAATCTCTGCCTCCTCGAAGAAAGCAAGGAGATGCTATATACAGGGTGTTGCAACGGCCACTACAGACATTTCGGGAGCGTAATCCTCATGTTTTTCCTAGACAAAAAGCTAAAAATTTTTTTCTTTAAAATGCCTAGTTACCGAGACATACATTGTTAAAATTTATGTTTTAATCCAGTGTAATTTGACGCGATGTTGTAAGCGTGCATAAGAAAGGTCCGAAGTCATGGAACCTAGATCCCACGTGGCGTTGAGGCTAATGTTATGACAGTACGTGTGATATTAGCCTTCCATGTCCAAGTACATGCAACGTTCCCATGTTTTGTTTTCAACGAATTACTTTGAATGGAAATTCTAACTTTTTATTTAGAGGATATATGTGCAGATAAAAACATTTTTTTTTGTTGATTTCTTACATCATTTCAATTATTTCCCAAAACTGTAGAGGCCATTGCAACATCCATTAAATGCATGTCATAAAAGGCGAATAAGGGGTTCGTCCTTCATGGACGAACCCCTTATAAATTTAAAATTTAACGTAGAACTGTAGGTCCCTTACGTTTTTTACTAGGTGGTAGGGTAATTCCCGCATGAGTTGATACCATGGCATTTAATGAACGATGGTCGGAGCGTGCTATATTAGAAAGGTTCTTGCATGGCACTTATTTTCTGTGGGATGTGATGGGCTAATACATGGTCAGCAGGCATCCATGTACAGTTACATAAAAAATAATATTTGTAAATGAATTTGAAATATTTGCATATCATTTTCGGGATTTTCGGCAACTTTTGACCTCCTCGGAAATGATGAACGTGTACATCACTATTGCTATTAGTGGCAACTGGTGGAGCCGGCATTGTGGCGGCGGAGAGTCAAGCTCTGCGCGCGGGCTTAACGAAGTTGACTCTGACTGCACGGCGGCGGTGCCCCGGAACTGGGGTGGTCGACGCGGCTGCGGCGGCAGCGGCGGGCCGGAGTTACGGACGCAACGCCTCGGTGCGTGAAGAAGACACTGATTCTAGGAAGCACGTCGTAGTGGACTTTTTGTGAAATTGCATAGAGGAAACTGAGTATGCATTGAGTTAAAATATTTACTCAATGGCAACAGGTCATGAAAGCTGGTTTTACTGATATGAACGAAACGAAACTAGAAGCTTCCGAATGGTTACCGAAAAACCGGCCAAGTGCGAGTCGGACTTGCACACGAAGAGTTCCGTACCATCGTACAAGATTAAACACAAAAAAATGAGGTTCTATGTATGAGGCCCCCTTTAATTTTTAGGGTTCCGTACCCAAAGGGTGAAAACGGAACCCTATAACTAAGCTGTCCGTCCGTCCGTCCGTCCGTCCGTCCGTCCGTCTGTCACAGGGCTGTATCTCGTGAATCGTAATAGGTAGGCAGCTGAAATTTTCACAGAGTGTGTATTTATTTTGCCGCTATAACAACAAATAGGTAAAATAAAAAATTAAAGAGGGGTCCCGTACAAAAATCGTGATTTTTTGTGTTAAATCTTGTACGATGGTACGGAACCCTTCGTGTGCGAGTCCGACTCGCACTTGGCCGGTTTTTTAAAATGTTTTTTTACGGCAAAAAACACACTCTGTCAAAATTTCAACTGCCTACCTATTATGGTTCATGAGATACAGCCCCTGTGACAGACGGACGGACGGACGGACGGCGGAGGCTTAGTAATAGGGTTCCGTTTTCACCCTTTGGGTACGAAACCCTAAAAAGTAGTAGTTATTGACTACTTCTTTCTTCTTCTGGTCTTTCAGTTATTTGGTGCTAATACAACTTAAAAAGCATTAATTAATTCGAGACTTGTAAGTTAATAGCCGCCAACCCTCTCGGTTATAAAAAAGTTAAAAATGACACGCTCAGGTAACTGAATCACTACTTCACTACTATACTACTATACTACTTCAGTAGGCGAATTTACCATTTTTGTTTTTTTTTTATGTGTCGTCCGCCATGTAGAGACCCCAACGTGCTCATGGTTATAAATGTTAAACTTAGAGGAATTCATTTTATGAATACAAAGGAGGATATATCGGAATTTCTTGTAGGATTACAATAGTTGCCTAAAATAAAAAAAAATATCAAAATTCCAATTCAAAAAACTTTGATACAATTATAAGAAAAAGAGTAAGTACACCTTTAATTACAATTATTAGCGATCTAAAATTCGTTTCTAGGCTTAGCCTGTATTTGCGATGGCTAGGTTTTTTAAACGCAGATTAAAAAAGGCTTAAACAATTGTCGACTATCGTGAAAAATATTAAAAAAATTGGCTGCGGGTAGGTATCTATATGCGTGTATTGTTATGAAAACTGGCAAGTTATTAAACACGCTTCTTTCCACTTTTGTGTTTTTAGGGTTCCGTACCGAAAGGGTGCTAACAGAACCCTATTACTAAGCCTCCGCTGTCCGTCCGTCCGTCTGTCTGTCACAGGGCTGTATCTAAGTAACCGTAATAGATATACAGCTGAAATTTTCACAGAGTGTGTATTTATTTTGCCGCTTAACAACAAATATGTAAAATTGAAAAATAATTAAAATTAAAGGGGTCCCCCATACAAAAAACGAGATTTTGTTGTGTTAAAATCTACTACGATGGTACGGAACCCTTCGTGAGCGAGTCCGACTCGCACTTGGCCGGTTTTTGATGGTACAGGTTCCTGCGACTGTCTATATCTCAAATTATACTGGTCACAAATAGTACCCACGGATCCCAAGTCTCCTCAGTGTCTTGCGGCCATAACTTCATTGCGAAACGCGGGTGAGGTTAAAAAGAGCTCTCAGCTCGCGCAAGGACACTGCCCGTAATTGTTAGTCCAATAAGCACAGCTCTCCTGCAGCAGTGCACGTTGTTTTGGAACGAACAATGCAGATTTTTATCGCTCGCAAGTGCGCGCGCAACCTATCATTATAATTAAGACCATACCCGACTAAGGCTTTTTGCCGCAGCATAGGCAAAATATTCGATATAGCTTTAACTTGGGGATAGTTTGAAGTTTAAAAGGAATACTGCTTTTAAAAACTTGTTATTAAAGTAATTCTTAATCCATAAGATTCTTAAGAATTCTTGGTAGGAATTAAGGGTCATCTGTTCATTCAACCAAGATTTTGTCGTTACCTGACTACAGCATCCGTACAGTACAGGGGGTCCATTCAGGGCAAGAGTGAGTTCGAATTCGTCACTAAATATCACCTCACATTTTTAAATAGTCAATGTTTCCACACTTCTTGAACATCATTACAGTTAGGTAAAAATCTGGTCTGTCCCGTAAATACGTTGGAAGTATAAATAACGGTTCCGTTATTTAAATAATACTATATTTCCCAGCTATTTTTAGGTTAACTCACTCCCGAACTCGAACTCACTCTTACCCGAATGGACCCCCAGAACCAACAACAAATTACACCTAAAATGGAAATACCTCAGATCAAAAAGGAAAGAGATGTGCCATTCAGCGAGCCGATTATGAGATCCGCTGTCGCCAATTTTCTATAACGTCACACGCAAATATGGCCGCCACATTATTGGAGGGTTGGCGAACGCCTTTAGGGAGCACATTAGTTGGACTGTTTGGCACACGACGCGCGGACGCCTTCCCATAGGATTATATGGACAATATGTCCATACACCGCTGCGACGTGGGTGACGCCCACATGACACTAATCCTTACTTTTGTGGAAACTCTTTTGTGGAAAATACACATCAACTAACGGCATTTCAAGCCGTTTACTCCGAGGGCTAGGTAGAGTCGACACTGCACCATAAAAGCTATTCGTGTATTGTGTGTTGTATTCTAGTAGCCTCAACATATATTAGGGCATCTGCACAGTAAACTTATTTCGTTTCTCTTCTAGACGTAAATTAAAGGATCACAATATAATAGGCAAGCAATGTGTGCATGACCTTTGAGCACGAGACTGAATACCACCGCAGGCAGTTCATTCTAATGTCTGTTACGTATTTACTGCTCATTACACAGTTGAGGTGTTCAATTTATCACGAATATCCACGGGCTAGCTGCCTCTAAGTTGAATGCATTCGATAGCCTTGTAGTTATCAAACGCATTCTAATATGAGTGGAGAGAGGCGGCTATTGTGTCGGGCGACCGCTGCGGAAAACTGCCAGATGGAGTGATAAGGCAGGCTCACCCCGGGCTGTGCGCTTGGATGATAACGTTTACAGTCGGATATATCATGGCCATGCTTAGGCCAGTTAGAGTTCCGTAGTAACGAAAGCGGTACACTTTAAAGTTTTTTTTTATTTGACTGGACATGGATGGCTAATACCACACCTTCTGTCAAGGTATTAGCCTAACACACCACATGGGAACTAGGTGCCATGCCAGGACCTTCCTTATATTGCACGGATACATTGAACTGGATGGAAAACACGGACAATTTTTATTGCCGCTTCGACCATCGTTCATGCAATGCGATGGTACCAACCCGGGCGGGATTAACCCTACCACCTAGTAAGTAAGGAAGGGGACCTACAGTTTAACGTGGAATCCGAACCACGGCCAGCCTCTCTCATTGGTCGAATGGTCACCCATCCAAGATCAGACCGGACCCAGCGTTGCTTAACTTCGGAGAGCGATCGCCGAAGTGTCGCGCCACTGGGCCACTGAGGCTGACCCACGTTGCCAGGTTAACAGCGGGAAGAACTGAAAGGACAATGGCCATTTGAAAAGCGGAGCTGAAGATTAAGTAAACGGTTCCCGAAAAATGCCGAAAATGTTTCGCCCATACAAGAATTGGTATTCTCCTTTTGATGCTAAAAAGGTTTCTATTAACCGTAACTCTACAAAATTGTATGGATAAGTTTTTTTTTTAATAACAAAGGAGACTGGTTTATATTCCTTAGACCGCTAGGACCTCAGAGCGCTGAAGCACATGAAAGTAATACGTAATACTTTGGACAGAAACGGAAGAATGCACCCTCACTAATTAAATGATTAAAATCGTTTTATCATTACCTTATACATATTTAGATTGCATCAGCGCAACGTCGATACGGAACTATAAAACCTTACATCCGAAAGTTACTTCGCCAAAATTTTCCTAAGTAGTGAAAGGCCGTTTCCAGAGACGTTTACACGCAAAAAATCATAATTCCAAACTATTCAGTGGTAAAGTACCGTCGGGCGGCGCCATTGCAGCTGATCTATCGATTCTGGGTTCACAGTAAACGGTGTCGTGACCTAGTGGATTTGAACTTGGTCGACTTGGCAGAGTTCAAGTTCTAATAACTAAGTGTATAAATGCTTTTGCGCTAGCCACAATTATTTTTTCGTTTATTTCAAATTCTGGCGGTCCAACTATTATAAAGGATGTCTCAGCAAGAACTTGAATTTCGAATTGCGCGCCATGTTCAACTGTTAATTGTTGAGTCAGTCATATCAAATATGGCCGACACATTTTGGTGTTTGTTTAATTAAAACATAGACATTTACGAAAATGGTGCGTTACAGTTGAATAGTGAAAATTCATTGCAAAAATTGGGAAACATTTAAGAATGGGAAAATGGGGTGCCGTGATAATTTTGGCGTGCATTATCTACCATCGAGCCCAGATATTGAAAATTTGATCAAAAAATTTAAGCGGACATTTTCATTGCAAGCTGAAAGAGTATTTACCCGTCATTCGTTTAAAAGATCAGAGGGAAACATCATAGATGTTAAGTACACATCTCCATTCGACATAAATGCCAGCAACTAAACATTCATTGCAGCACTCTCGCAACGACTTTTGAGAAACCATTTACACCTTCATGCATACAAGATCAAGCTGACTCAACAGCTGCGGCCTAACGATCATAGACAGCGCAGAAACTTTACTAAAATAATTTTGAAACAACTGCAAACTGACGATGCATTCAACAGCATGGAAATCTACATACTATTCAAGAACTTCCGTAACATCCTCAAAAGTGACAGTTTTGTGTGCCATGTGTAGGAGGCATAGAGTTGGACCGTACTTTTTTTAAATGGGGAAAATGCCGCGTCGTGACTGTCAGTGGTAATCGTTACCGGGCAGTTGATAATTGTTTTTTACCAATAATTAGAGGGATTGACTTAAATGATATGTGGTTTCAATACGATGGCACCACCTGTCACCATGGATAGTCCATGCCTGTCACACTGCACGTGAAATTATGACTGTGTCACAAACCAAGTTTTCTGTACTTCTCCCCTAGCACAAAACTAGCCGCCAAGAAGTTGCGATTACTTGTTTGAACAATTTTCTCTGGACTTTTTTGGAAATGTCTATGCGAACCATCGTAAGATAACTGCGGAACTCCAGACAATAACCAGGGTGTCACTCGGTCCTAACCCTACACTAGGCACCGTTCCATTTAATAAGAGCTACTCACCTGTTCTCGCATCAGCCCAAAGGCGACGACGGCTCACCCCCAACTCCCGCAGTTTTTTTTATGAAAAACTGGTATGGGTGGCTGTGCTGAGGACCAAAGGTGCTCAAAAAAGCAAAAACACCTCGCCTCGCAAAACCACGCTCAGCGAGACGCCATGCCAGCGGATTTGCGGACTATGGCTGAGCTATCGAGCTTATTCAAATTACGCTTGAAGACTGCTAGGTTTAGGTATGAGGAAAGGCATCCGCCAGTAGACAGTTCCATATCCTGGTGGTGCGGCAGAGAAATGAGTTCGAGAAACGGTTCGTTCTCAAAAGCCTACTGTCAACCACAAGGGGGTGCTCTGATTCTCTGCGGGAATGAGGGATGCAAGTTCCACAGAGCAACGTCCATGTTAGTACCTGTAGAACAGACTAAGCGACCCCACAAACCGTCTGTGGGTCCACAACAAGACGGACCGCTTGGCGCTGAATTGAGTCCAAGGAAGCCAGCAGAAACTGGTGGGTACAGTATTATATGATCGGCCTTATCTGTGATTTATAAAGAAGAAGAAGTTGTACCGGTAAAAAGAACCTTCTGCAAAGGTACAGGATACCCAGTTTCTGCGATGCAATTTTGGCCTTGGCAGTATTCTAATCTAAAGAGCCTGGCTCGTAGTTCGGGCTGCGAGCTCTATCCGATTGAGTCCTTGAGATAGGGACAGTAGAATCACCTTGCTATAAAATCAGCTAGGCAGGCTGCTTCAAATCCCGTCCCTAGCTCAATCACATAGGCGCAGGCGGCATCGGAGTCCGTAATGACCGGTCCTGTTCGCAGCGTATCATTATGACACCGACGGTTGCAATGATCCATACTGATCGACGCAGCGACCGGAGCGGCTATCCGCAGGATCTATAATCACGTGCGCGGGCGCAGCTAACCGCGCCGCGTAATGAGGCATCGCTTTATTGGAGGTCCAGAGGTGAGGGACTAGTGAACGGCACGATACTGGAGTGAAGTTTTTCAATCTAATTAGAAAAACAATCTAGTAATTGAAATAGTTAGCAAGGAAATTAAATCAGGTGGTTTAATTCAAAAGTTACTGTTCCTTCAGATGGTTACATTTATCATGTTTGTTACTACTATTACTATTAAATATTGGATTGAATGTTGATCACCGTGTAGCAAGAGTCCCGGTTCTAAAACATATAAAAGCTGAATATTCAAAGGTGCCTTCGTGTCTAAATCCGAAACTAGAAGCCACATCGAAAAATACTCAAAAGAGTCATGGGACCGATTTTGATAAAAACTAAAAATACAAAAAAGTTTTAGTGAAGATGTTGGTAATTTTAAGATTGATTTGATTTGATTGAACATTTGATTAATAATCCACACTTTCCTTAGGTTTGTCGTTAAATATGACTTCCCAGAATTTGTTAATTATTGCTCAAAGTGTTCTGGTGCAATAATACAGTAAATGAAAAATGTTCTTCTTTTCTATCCAGTTCAATTTAGCCGTGCTATATAAGGAAGGGACCTACTTCTGCTGTACTGATAGGTGTCATAGCAGTGGGTTTGATGTAGTCATAATTTTTTTCGGACTTTAACCATAACATATTTAAGACTAAGTAAAGGATAAACCCTAACGTGTGCTATGGGGGCTGAATTTTTACACATTTGATCGAGTCCTGCTTATTATGTATAACATGTATTAACCTGTGACATTTTACCTTATCATAGCTATTAGAAATTATGTACCTTTATTATTAGACGTGTTACTTGTCAAAGCTGGAGCCTTTCGTAATTTATTTCGGAAGTCAGTAGAAAAAGGAATAGGTGTTAATTAAAAAAACCGGCCAATCGCGAGTCGGACTCGCACACGAAGGGTTCCGCACCATCGTACTAGATTTAACACAAAAAAAAACTTTTTGTTTGTATGGCGGCTCACCTTAATAATTTGTTTTAATATTACATATTTGTTGTTATAGCGGAAAAATAAATACACAACCTGTGAAAATTTCACCTGCCTATCTATTACGCTTCATGGGATACAGCCCTGTGTCAGACGGGCAGGCGGACGGACGGACGGACGGAAAGTGGAGGCTTAGTAATAGGGTTCCGTTGGCACCCTTTGGGTACTGGACCCTAAAAATTGCGAAATATTTCGACTCAAATTTTGATGACGAAAAATCGGCGTTGATAGCATCGATATTGCGAAAGGCCCCCAGTTCAGGTTCTAATCACGACTCATAAGCGTGTGCTGTACTGAATGGTCTTATCAGTGTGGAAACAAACCGGAATATATCCGCGTTGGACTCGAGACTGGATTGCCCGCGACGAAACAAACAACTTATGCTAAGGCGGGAGGCGACCGCGTATTGCGTAGTGAAAGCAACCCCCCGTGAGCTGGTTGAGAGCTGTGACAGCACTTGGCACCTCACATAAAGGAAGGAGATGTGCCATAGCGCGCCTTCTATGGATCCCTTAGTCTCGATTTTCCAAAACTCCCAAGATCTGAGTTCTGAATTGAAGAGTCTGATTCGCTCGCTGAGGGATCCGAAGGTTTTTAGAAAAATAATTATATCAGTGTATTGTTTCCTAACCATTACGGTTCCTAAAACTATTAAAGTATGGACTTTAATAGTTATAGGCCATGGCCGACAGTAATATACAAAATATGTAAGTAATCAAGTCAGATTTTAATTTTACATCATTTATTATTTCTAAGTATTACTTTTCATATAGGCAATGTTTTGCCCGAATCGCTTTGAATTACTAACAAACTCTGTACAAAGTCACTAAAAGGATTAATTTATATAAAAAAAATATTTCGAGTTTTTGCGGAGTGCTCCTCCCTTGCTTCTAACCCTTTTGTACGGAGAGCACTCATTCAGTATAGGAATTTGTAAGGAAACTGTATGTGTGTCGAATTACCCGAAACCTATATAAAAATGGTAGATCTAAGATCGCGAGAAAAAAACAATGGATACGCAAATAAATGGCTGGTGACAGAAAAAAAAATCTTTTGTCTTCGTATTGTAACATATTTTAATAGGAATTATTTATCGCCTGTTTTGGCGACAAGTTTCCCTTTCCGTCCGTCCATTAATAATTTTAGGATGATTTTCACAAAGTGAAAAGAAAAAGTTACGGCGACCATTTTAATGTATCGAGATATTAATTATTATTGTTATTTTCTCTATTTGCACAAAATGTTTTAAAATATATAGTACAAAATATAAAAATCGGCTTACATATACTTAAAAATGTGTGCAGAGTAAATATAATTCAGAAAAAACGGGCCAAGTGCGAGTCGGACTCGCACACGAAGGGTTCCGTACCATCGTAAAAAAATTATACAAAAAAATCACGTTTTTTGTATGGGGACCCCCTTTAATTTTAATTATTTTTTAATCCTACCTATTTGTTGTTATAGTGGCAAAATAAATACACACTCTGTGAAAATTTCAGCTGTCTATCTGTTACGGTTACTGAGATACAGCCCTGTGACAGACGGACGGACGGACGGACGGACGGAGGGACGGACGGACAGCGGAGGCTTAGTAATAGGGTTCCGTTTTCACCCTTTGGGTACGGAACCCTAAAAATCGGAATATTCATTCGGTGGTAAATATAGAACTGGATGGAAAACACGAACAATTTTCATTGCAGCTTCGATCTTCGTTTATTCAATGCGATGGTACCAACCCAGGCAAGATTAACACTACTGTTTTACGTGGAATCCGAACCACAGTCAGTCTTAACAGTTGAAATCGGTCACCCATCTCTAACCCACCCGGGCTCAGAGTTGCTTCACCTAGCTTATCGAATCGCGAGGTGTCACACCACGCCACCGTGAATGTGACTCTAAAATACTACATTGTTGTATTACAGTGTTCTTCCACCAACTGATGGAGACTCGAATGTTTTGTTTTATATATTTCCACATCAAGCCAACGTCGTTGTGTCGTTCGCGCGCCTGTCTCACTCGCTGTTTATTGCGTTTTCGTACCGCGTAGCGCCGTCGGCGGTCGGTGCCTTACCGTCAGGCCACGTTTACACGGGCAAGTACACACGGTAGCGGTATAGGTGGTATAGGCGGTATAGGCGGTATAGGTGGATAAAGTAAGTTTTCTGCAACGATAACGGGTAAGCAGCTGGCCCTGTTTATAGTAACCAATCATAATAATAGAATTCATAGGTAAATTGTTTTTAATCAAATTATGCATACTCGCACAACACTTTGCTGCATTGTCCTTTTGGCAGCTTGTAGATCAAAGGCGTGTTGACGTATCTTCCATGCCAGAGCTTATGGGTTTGAATCCCAGCCCGTTCATGCTCCATTTTCTTTCTATTTCTGAGGTGGACAAGTGCATTTCGTTACGCATGCGAGCTGTTCCATTGTTCGAAATCCTGTATAACTGTAGAACCCCTTCCTGTAACAGAAACCCGGGTTAAACCCGCCAGGGTTGGTACCATCGAATTCGATGAAATGATAGTCGAAACGGGCATGAAAAATAGTCCGTGATTTACATACAGTTCAATGTACTCGTCCTCAAAAGCGAAGGTGGCAATTCATTCCTTCGCAAATTACCCATCCTAAACGGAGCAATGAGAGATAAATATGTTCAGCTCCAACATTTTAGGTTGGCTAAAACAAAATAAATCATTCTCGTCCGAAAGCTGACTAGCTTTTAAGCACAGCCTGATGGTGGAGTGTAAGCGAGGCATGATGCATGCTCGCTGCAACCTTGCGTGTACTTGCTGATGACTGGCGAATATCATGAAAGGAACCTTGAAGAATAGTATCGATACTATCGGGGTTCGAACAAGCTCCGACCGTGTCTACTACGTACGCGACCGTAGACTTTGAGATATTATTTACGACCATAATTAACCTAATGTTTAATTTTGTGAACTCATTTTATTATATGTACTTGAGAAAAATAGGACAGTGATATTTTTAATTTTACATTCAATTGCAATAAAATAGCTTCCATACTCTATCAGTCGTATTCAGATAAAGCCTGTCAAAATTTAGTATAAGATTAGCGCCGGACTAACCGTACAAATACCGGTTTAGTTTGCCGTATTAATACCCCAAACCAATAAACCAAATACGATTTTGGTGACGACGGCACCAATCAATCTTTGCAGTCAATATTCGCAACGCAAGCGTTAAATAAATGTGTGTAGGTATAAAGTAAAACATTATTTTATGAGGAGGAGAAACTGTAGGAGAATTCCAAATTATGGGTATACAGCCGGTGGCGAAATTGGTAGACGCAATACCCGCGAATGGTATGTTTTGCTGGTTCGGGTCCAGCCTTGCAGTATATTCGTAAATTAATTCTTTTTACTGGGCTCTTTCATTAATTAATGTGTCCGTGCTTCACGGTCGATTATGCGTACATACATGTCACATTATTTGGAAAATCAAATTTACAGCAATATTTGCTGTAAATTGTTTAAAGATTTATGGTACTTTATAGTCACTTTATAGTAAACTTATTCCTAGATATGTACGGTATATTATCAGTGGCAGGGACACAGAAGGGATGTAGGGTCAACCTCTGTATTTTATAGTCTTTACCATGGAGAATCCGTTCGTCCCAAAGGGGATGTGTTGAGCGATTACAATTGCTTCAACACGGAAGAGGCAGGGAACGCACACATTCACTGTCACCAGACCTAAAATAAGAAGCAACCGGTCCTATAGATCTTTTATGCATAGGGTCGGTATAATGTGGAATGCCCTTCGAAGGTATTTCCTCCAAAATAAAACCTAAGGTCCTTCAAACATCATGGCCCACAGCCCGTGGGCATCATTGGGCACCTTCCGTCCCTCAATATGCTGCGATTAAAATAAAGATTTTTTAGGAACATTAATTTCAATTTATTTTTCTAAGGGCCGATTATTCAATCATCAGATAGACACATTTACGTTTGTCAAAAGACGTATAGTTATTACCGGAGTTACATGTTCTGTGACAATTTTCTGCCTGTAACTTAACTAATAATAAAATGCACTTGATATAACTGATGTTGATGAGAGGCGCAAATAGACCCGTCGAATAGTTATCTGACTGTTTATCAGACCATTGAAAAATCTGCCCTAAAGTTGATTAGTTCGCCCATCTTACAAAATTAAACGGTAAACGAAACAGAACATATTTATAATAAAACATAAAAAAGTTGAATGCCGCGTTTTAAAACTGTCTACAACGTATACAAAATTACTTAAAAATAGTGTTTTCCCAGTTCGGAGCTATGTTTAAAAGCTCATTGGGAAGTCAATTAAAATCGATTGCAATTTTTTTGCGTACAGACATTTAAAAACCGGCCAAGTGCGAGTCGGACTCGCACACGAAGGGTTCCGTACCATCGTACAAGATTTAAGAGAAAAAATCATGTTTTGTGTATGGGACCCCCTTTAATTTTTTTTTATTTTTTATTTACCTATTTGTTGTTATAGCGGCAAAATAAATACATACTCTGTGAAAATTTCAGCTGCCTACCTATTACGGTTCATGAGATACAGCCCTGTGACAGACGGACGGACGGACGGACGGACGGACAGCGGAGGCTTAGTAATAGGGTTCCGTTTTCACCCTTTGGGTACGGAACCCTAAAAAAGATGCAAACATAAAAGCCATCTAATGAAAATATGTTCAAAAATTAAAAACCTAACAAAAAATAAGAGATCGGGTTCAGCACCTTAACCAAATTACTATAGAGACAAAATTTCTCATCTGAATAATAAATCCACCATAACACATGTTACATTAGACGGATTTAAAAAAAACTGGTCCCCATCCGAATACATTCCGGCATTTCCAAGTTCGAATCAAAAGGTGAGGTATGCAAACGTATACTACGTGCGTTAAGGAATAGCCCTTCACCCGCGACCCTCCGGCCACTTCACGCTACCCTCAAAGGGACCAAGAAATATTTCACGAAATCGACAGAGAGCGTGGCTAAACTCGGAGAATGCGAGCCGACGTGTATCGCGATGTGTCCGACGCATCACGCCTACCCCCTGCACAATGCTCACAAAAAACCAGCCTCCTACAAATAGAATGGTCAGGTGAACGAGAAGAAATTGAAAGTTACACCATTTCAAATGGACGCATTCGTAGGGTAAGGGGGTTTAATTAAATAAGACGAGAGATAAATCACGTTTCTTCCAAACTTTTTATAATGATTACGATTTATTTACGTTACAGTAGATTGATATATTTGGAAGTTGGAAATACATGTTTTGTGTGGTTCCTGGTGTAGGGGTTACGCCTGTTGGCTTTTGTGCCGAAGACCATGGGTTCTGATCCGAGGCTATACACGTATTTCTTGAATGTGCGCTTTCGTTGTCATGGTAACTTCGACGACACCGAGATATACCCCCGAATTCAGATATTCGCCAACTTCGAACGCATGTAGGGTATCTCTCTGTTTTCTAACTCTTGGAGAATGATCTTCAGATCTGCATAACGCCATCCCTCCATCCCCCAAAATGTATTAAGTTATATTTCCGCAAAAGTACAACCTGGGGTCCTTCAAATTTGGCGTGAAGAAGCATTTGGGTGGCCGCTATGATTTTCGCAGACCCCGTGTAAGTTCGAAAGCTTCTGGGTGCGTCTGGCACCTCTTATGTGAGGGCCTGGTGGCGTAGGCAATTTGCCGCGTCTGAAAAAAAATATAGCCGAGTTCATGTAAAATTAATGCCCTAGCACGCTCCTGATTCTTCCAAATGCAGTGTGTCGGACTGATATTACAACAGCAGGTGTGGTATCAGCCGTAAATATCCAAAAAATATTTAGTTAACTATGAACTTTTACATTTGAAAACCTTTTTTCTAAATAAGTTTATAAACATCCAAAGAAGGTATAAACCCAAAAAGTCCTCCCTCCCCCAAAATTAAATAATAATACATTTACCCTAGCGATCGTTTTTCACGGATCAGCTTTAAACATCTTCTTGGTTTGTAGATAAGAGGGATTCGTTCCAAAATTGTGCGAGTTTGTTCGTCGAACTTTCGAGATCTAACGGTACCAGGGAATCGTGACCAATATTAGCGGACATTTAAAAGCAGAACGAGCTCGCCGGCGGACAACATATAAACTTCAGCCGCTATCTGCGAAAACAGAAGGCTCTCCGTTTATTTAAATGCCCTCGATGTCATCTCGGCAATGTTAATGCTCTGATAAGGAACCAGAGCTTCACTGCGGACCACTTACAATCTTAGCACGAGCCACCCGACGCAGGTGAAACGGCTTGGAATATTTTCAATCAAATGCGAGAACAAGTTGAACGCGGCCTGTATCGTGACATTGCTTGTTTGGATAAAGCAATTTGAAGTGCAACTGATATTGTGCCTACGCGAACAGAAAAAAAGCTTTAAAATTCTGCCGCAGAATAACGTTTGATGTTACGTTTTGATTTTGATGCTTGTCGTGCAATGGCCAGCGATGATTATTGGTACCCCAGGGCAGCGCACTTGGCTCCGAATCTTTCTATTGTTGTGGTACAAATGAAACTATTTTTGGAGGCGTAATACAGTGGCCACTTTGGAAGCACTTTTTACAATAAACACATTACAAGGCCAGTTTGACAGAAAGAGAAGGATGATGAGATGTGGCTGTTGACGACGAACTTCCTTATAGATGCCAATTCGGATAAATCTTCACGGCAGTTTTTCAAATATTTCACGTTATTGGATATTTACGAGTATCTCTGAATTAAATTGGATGTAGAATTAACTAATCAGAGTGCATTGCATTGAGTTTCAGAACGCATTGCGCCTTGACTTATATACAAGGCGCAATGCGTTCTGAAAGTGTTGCGACGACGATATTTTTTCCCGTGAATTATCCCAAAATTACTTTAATATGGACATGTACATGTAGAGCCCTCTAGTCAAGCCTTCTTCTACAAAGGTCTTAAAGGCTTGAGATAACAGAAGATAAGGTATTCGCAGGAATGGGGACGATATGTTAGCATAGATAGGGTTTGGAAATACGTTTGTTAGAACAGGAATTCAGCCAAGTCCATATTGAAAAGGTGGAAAGCTATTGTGAGCTTACAGAAAGAGTCAAGTGAAAGTTTTGTGCGAATTTTTTAATTTAACATCACAAATCATGTTAAAAAGTTAACCAATCTAACAAATGAATGTAACGAGTTTATCGTGGGAAAACCTGTGTTAGTTAAAATCACGATTTCTCACATTCGACAAATATATAAAAATAAAAGATTACGTCGTTACCTACGAAATTGCCGATTCTCAATGTAATATACGTATTCGTACATCATCATCAGCAAAACGGACCCTCTGAGACATGGCTTCACTCTGAAGAACCAGCCAAAACTTGACGCACACTCAACATAAGATACCGGTGAGTATTGGGTGGACTAGTGCTGGTGTTACCCACTACAGCTCTTTAAGATAAGACTAGAAATGTAATGCAAATAGGTATAGCCAATAATTGCAGACCATGATGGATAAGCTCGTCACTAAACCAACGAAACTGGCAGATTGTTCTAGACTACTGCTTTTTCGGGACCAATAATTGACCGCTACGACAGACAGTCGCAAAGTTAGAGGAACTGCGACTGAAATCTTTACGTCACTTACAACGCTCTCCAGGCCTAGCTCCAACGAATTTTTTTTTTTTCAAAATTTAGACAAATTGTTCTAAGAAAACAAATCCAATTCCGATGAGGCAGTCAACACCGCCTTCAAATAATTAATGATTCTAGCTCCTAGGATTTATCGAAGGAATTAGTAAACTTCCCATAAAGTGCGTCGAAAGGTCATCAATAACAATAGCACACACTTAATCATTTCATAGACATCACAACATCATTTCTTATATATTTTTTGGGTACGACAGTTTTAAAGGTAACCGACCTGGTAATAAACATATGTAAACTAAAGTGGTTAAGTCGTTATAAGTAAAAACACGCGTGGCCAGGGACCGTTCTTCGGTAGGACCAGGGCTAACGCAACGCAATGGCCGGTTTGCCATTCAACCCCATCGCTGGAATTCCAATCTCAATTCGAAACGCCCGAAAACGTCCATGAAATCGTAACCGATGACTCCCCACAAAGGAGGCCAACCTAACCAGAAACTACTTACTCGTACATTCGACCTCGCACAATGCCCTAAACGGACTCTCGCTGCGATCGCTTCATCCACTTATCGAAAGCGATCATGACTGGCAGCGGTTTGGGTCAAAAAAGTTATATCCATTCGAATCGGGAGCTTATAACACGCTAAAGTATGCGGCGAGGGTTTGGGGGGGAGATGGGCAGTGTGTGAACTCACGACTCCTTTGATCGCGGGGCATGTCACCAGTAGCAGCCTCGCGACACTGGAGCATGTACACTGTACTGCGGTGACTTGGAATAGAGTAATTCTATACTTGTTTTTAAAAATATTTATGATGAATAGTCGTTACCCATCGCCAATTGACTGGTG
Organism: Incurvaria masculella; assembly: GCA_946894095.1. Taxonomy (NCBI): domain Eukaryota; kingdom Metazoa; phylum Arthropoda; class Insecta; order Lepidoptera; family Incurvariidae; genus Incurvaria; species Incurvaria masculella. The sequence continues at coordinate 23,626,067 of OX335645.2, read as the reverse complement.
GCTTGAAGTGCAATAAGGTACTTCAAACTATCAGTCAATCTATTAGTCATTGAGAGTTTCATAACAAATATCACGTCATATCCCTTCATAAAAGGCATTCAATTAATGGCCATGCTGACTGATTGATTAGTCTGCCACACTCCAAGTAGTGTAGAAAGTATATGATAAATAAACTAATAAGGTTAAATATATGCATAATTTCAGATTATTATGGTTCATTCCAATTTTAGGGTTTTTAAGAACGGTTCAATGAGTGGGTCTCTGGATAATTCCATGTTTCGGCCAAACATTTAGACCATCATCCGGCGAGCATTCTCTGATTATGGAAGACACTTTTGGTCCGAAACATTCCTTTCGAAACACGTTGGACCTTAAAATAAATATTTTCAGTCTATTTCTAAGTAATATTTTGTACTTTGTTATGTTCATTGGGAGGTTTTTGAAAAGTCTGCATTGCAATTTTTTTAAATTTTTGCAGGAGAACTGTAATGAGTATATTTCGAGAAATAAACTGTTTAATTGGCGTGGAACCCACTCTGTCAGAGTCGAGTTTTCACTTGGCCTGCATTAAAGAGGCCACATTGCAAGTGTCGCTTCTGAGCTGATCCCCGTGCAGGCAGCACCGGCGCGCGCGCAGGAACGCAACCCCTCCCCTCCCGCGCCCTCCCCCGCGCCGCCGCCGTGTCAAGTGTCACGGCGCGGAGTTCACAGCCTCACGGACGCGGACGGCCGTCGCGCTCGTGAGCGGAAGCAGCTTTGTCCCCGCGGCGATCCTTTCAGCTGCCGCACGACGCTTGAGAAAAATGTCACGTGTTTTACACGATTCCGTGAAGGCGGGTCAGATGCAATGTTGTACGGTGACCGGCGAGTTCGATTCCAGTAGTGTCACTGTCCCATGAACAAAAAACAATTACAATAAGATAATTCGTATTTATAACCTTTCTCATATCTTGGCAACACGTGATCTTATGAGTTTCCGTCTCCGACGAATTTCCCCACCCATTTTGAGTAAGTTTTCTTATGCGCCTTGGTCCTTCTCATCATAAAACCTGTTGACGTGCATTGTTTATTCAACGACATTAATTAGAGCTTATGATCACGTAATGTTTCACCAAAGGCGTTTAAATTCGTTGAATGAAAATTGTCGGGGTTTTCCGTTGGGTTGAATGTAGCCGTGAAATGAATTAGCACGTGATTCCTGTTTGATCCGTTGGGCTAATAGCATGACAGTAGGTGCGGGTGTGTTCCATAAGAAACCTGACAACTGTACTAGTAGGTAGGATAATGCCCCAGGAAGACACCATTATCTTTCTGTAAACTGGTTTTTTTTATGTGACTGGACATGGATGGCCAATACCACACCTTCTGTCATGGTATTAGCCCAACACACCACATGGGAACTAGATGCCACGCCAGGACCTTCCTTATATTGCACGGCTACATTGAACTGGATGGAAAACACGGACAATTATCATTGCCGCTTCGACCATCGTTCATCCAATGCGATGGTACCAACCCGGCGGGATAAACCCTACCACCTAATAAATAAGTTTAACGTAAAAGACAGTTTAGCGTGGAATCCGAACCACGGCCAGCCTCTCTCAACGGTCGAATGGTCACCCATCCAAGACCAGACCGGACCCAGCGTTGCTCAACTTCGGAGAGCGATCGCCGAAGTGTCGCGCCACTGGGCCAATGAGGCTGACATACGTACGATCTTGTCTTGCTGAATATTATCAAAAACCGTCTTGTTCTGCCCAAATCACTATAAGATATGTTAATAATCGTGTAAGATACTGCCGCAAACGCTTTTTTGAGGATCACAGTGGTCAGGTTTCATTTCCCTGCGGCGTGTCGGAGGGCGGGTCACGCCGCGACGTCCGCAAAACCGCCGACATTCGTAGCGTCTCCGCCGCGGCTCGCACGAGCGTCACGCCCCACTTGAACTTTAATCTTCTCTCCATTCATTCCGAACGAGGTCGCTTTTTCTGCGTCACGACCGCCGACGTGACAGCGACCGGTGAAATGTCAGATTTCGGTATCGAGTACCTGCCTCTAGATGCGTCTCCATCGGTTGGCCTTCGTGTCGTGGACGTGCAGGTTGACTGTTCGTATAACCTAGCCTTTCATTACTACTACAATGGTACAATAGACATTGGTAACTGGTACGATCGAGCGGGTCGTAGCTCTGTGCCGGGGGGACTTGCCTTGCATTCCAGAGATCGTGGGTTCCAATCCCCATGTCGATCATGCTCCGCTTTCTTTCTCATTCTGAGTTGGATAAGTCACGAATGCGAGCTGTTCCATGGATGGGAATCATGTAAAACTGTCGGTACTCGTTCCTTACTTCGCGGTAGGGTTAAGAATAAAAAGCTGATTTAACAAGCAGACATTCTGAGATTAGAATATTGAAATTCTGTCACTTTACATTTTTATTTCGAAAAGGCTAAGTTTAGATGAAGTCATTTCAAGACTTCGAAAATTTAACAATCAGACTTAAGGCTGGGACAACAGATAATTGCGTTGACTTCTATGAGGGCCTTTTGAATTTCAAAAAGGTGACAGAAAAATATAATTGATGGTCTAGCTATATTTGAAACCCGCAACGGTTAATATTTCACGGTCTCATTCCGTGTTCAAGCTTTCTTTATGGTGTCGCATGCATATTTCCTAACATGAGAAACTATATACTTTTCTTATATTTTTATATTAAAGCTGGATCCATTAAACAAATTTACTTTTCTGATTTTCAAAATTAGTTGAATTTATTTTTTTAAATAATTAAATGTTTGTTTACTAACGTTCTTATCAAACTAAACGGAATCGGTTCTGATCGAGACAGATGTATCCGACGTATATAGGATTTAAGCAAATATAAGTTAACGATTTAAAAATTTAATACTTTTTCACCAGGCTATCGGGAATGTAAGGTCTATCATACGAATTGTTTGTTAAAATATTACAAAATTAATATTAAAAAATAAAATCGCCGGGACTTCTAGAGAAAATGGTATATTTACTTGGCTTAAATTTTAACACAATGAAAGCAGGCTGATCACATTCAGTGGTTAGCCTATTTCGAAAGGACCGTCATACCACTGCCCGAGAAATCTCTCAGCGAATCTAGAACAGTTTATCCAACAATGTTCTTCGTGTTTTAAAGCAGATAATGTTGCGTCGCTTAGGCGATGGTGTCATTTCTCTATGTCTAGATAATCTGCAGCTAACGCTGGATTGTGCTCAGGCGGTTAACAGTATTAATTAAAAGCCTTACAATAAGTACCGGTGCAATAACACTAAATTAAGTCAAGAAATCGCGGCGTCATTTACTTAATTTAACCGCTTTACATAATAATCAGCCGCTACACATCTCTTATCGAATCTTACGAAATGAAACCTGTAAGATATAGCGGCGCGGGCGCAGCCGGGCGCGGAGCTGCGCTGCCCCGCAGTGCGATTACGCAAAATTTGAGGATGGTGCCGCGGTACGTGTAGGTGCGCCCCCGTCATTTCTAAAGCGCGATTACGAAGCCGTTTTTCATCCACCTACATCCAGCACGGACCAATCTGTGTCGACAATAGGTCAACTTTTGAGGTACTTGACTAGACGAGCAGACGAAATAGGCGTTTACCTCCCCGCATTTGACAGTTCTTTGCCGTTTCGTAATACCGATTCGACGCGAAATGTATGGAGTTGACCTAATTGCTGCGGGTAGCGCTGAGTGCCGCACCATTTGTGAATGCATCGATTTCGTAATCGCAAAAGCTGTCATATTGCTGTAATTACAGCAACCTACACCCAATTTTGTGCTTCGTAATTGCACTGCCGGCTGGCGCGGTGCTGGGCGTGCGCGTGCCGTGATTTGCAACGCCAACTTGCGGTCCCAAGGTCAGTCTTTTCGGCCGCTAGGGTCGTGAAGTCACAGGAAATGTCTGGAGTTGAAAGTTTGAAGAAGTGCATTCTTTGTCCACTGGTCAAGGCACAATTTTGCACGGCGATTGCCATCAAACTAGCGATTTTTTTTTCCAGGCCCTGACGTTTTCCACCTCCTATAATTTGTGAGATTTTTTTTCATAACTTGAGAAAGTTTCATTCTTTGTGCTGTCAGCTTGTCAGCCTCGGTAGCTCAGTGTGCGACGCCTTGTGAATCGATAAGCTGGGGAAGCACCTCTGAGCGCGGTTAGGTTCTGGATGGGTGACCATTTTTCAACCGTTGAGGCTGGCCGTGGTTCTGTAGGTCCCCTACAGTTTTACGTGGAACGTCTTACTCACTAGGTGGTAGGGTTAATCCCGCCCGGGTTGGTACCATCGCATTGAATTAACGATGGTCGAAGCCGCGTGTTTTTCATCTAGTTCAATGTAGCCGAGCGATATAAGGAAAGTCCTGGCATGGCACCTAGTTCCCATGTGGTGTGCTAGGCTAATATCTGACGGCAGTTCGGTATTAGCCATCCACGTTTAGTTACATTAAAAAAAAATCTGACGCCACCTACTATGAGACCCCAATGTCTCCCGCAAATATAGTCACATACTTTGAAAAACATCAAAAAAAAAAAAATAAGATAAAGATTGAAAATTTTAAAATAAAAACATCACTTAACCCTCACTCAACCTTTATCCACTCCTCACACACCTACGTAGGTGTACACCCTCCCTGTCACACACCCTCGCCACACTCAACTCACACCCTACTCACGCTTTTTACGCAGATTCCCGCCCCCCCTCCCACCCTCATTCTTGTCACCACACGAACACCCATAATATGTTCGATTCACGTTTAGGATATTTTAGAATTTATATTCTTATAACATAGGTACCTAACGTCAACAACATTTTCAAACTGTAAAACATTATAATTGGCTAAACAATTTGATAAATACCTGTTATTTTTGTAACCTTAAATACTTAGCTGTTGAGTTTCTATAATAAATCTCCATCTAAATCTCCACTTATTATAAAACACTAGGGGGGTGTCGTGTCTGTAATTTTGGAATTTTACTAAAAAATATTTTTCGAGGGGCTTATACCAACGAAACGAATGATAAAAAACAATTTTATGGAAGTATTTGTCTGTTTGTCTGTCTGTCTTCGACAATGTTTGCCCCTAAAAATCCAGATCCTACAGATTCAGACATGGATTCCGAACAATGCAATGACCAGCGTTTTCCACGAGACCACAGTCTTGTTCAAAAGGTCCTATCGGTCAACGATTAAATTTTAATACTAATTTAAATAGTAAATTTGAAAATAATGCCAATGCTTCGATGCAAAACATTTCAGCCTAGAAGCTTGCGTAAATGTGATAATCTCTCTATTAATGTGACACGAAATGATGTTTGTAATGCAAGCCGTCTCGGCCAGCGCAGTGAGCAGGTTTTATTGCTAAAATTACCGTTTTTATCTAAAATTATGATTTTGCAGCTCGTAAATCACAACTCGTTCGAGTAACGACGGGGCAACGCCCCAGCGCAACCGGTCATATCGCGCCGGAGGTGTGCGCGTCAACACACCCTTGAGGCGCTGACGAATTAGCATAATGGGAGCTTAATCTAAACGGACAAAATAAATAAAGCGCCGTCAGCGTAATGATAGTTGCGCTAAGTGACATAACGACAGATACAAATAGCGATAGAGTTGCAAATGAGCCCGCGACGGAGCGATCGGGGCAAGTTCGAGTATCGGGGAGTTGCCGTCCGCGCGGTCCGAGTGACAGCGAGAAGACGCGCGGTCGACCGAGACGATAGATCGACGAGATTGTTGTCGACGCGTGAAACTACTCAGAGTGGCTCGGAGCTCAAGGGAGGGAGGACTTGCTTTCTATGCCAGAGGTCATGGGTTTCAATCCCCGCCCGTTAATTCACAAATTTATTTTAGATTCTGAGTTGGATGAGTGCACTTCGTTACGAATTCGAGCTGTTTCATGGTTGGGAATCCGTGTAAAATTGTAGGTCTCCTTCCCCTAAAAAGAAGGTAGGGTCAAGGCCGCCCGGTTGGTACCTATCACGTCGTGGCGTGCTCGTGGGTGGCGTAGCTCATGTTAAAAATCCATAATTGGGGAACCAGCACTTTATTTGGAAAAAACTTATTTCCTAAAACAAAACTCTCTCAGATCCGCTTTTTTAGTCCCTTCTTCGAACTCGGCACTGTCATTTTCAAACTATTCTATTTTATTTTTATGTGCATGGCCTGGTATGACAGTACCTTCGTATTAGATGAAAAGATGGTCGAAACGGCAATGAAAAATTCAGAAAAAACCAGTTCAATGAAACTGTGTTCATAATCACTACACATTTTTTTTAAATTCAATATGAAGTAGGTTTGATTTTAAATGTATGTTTTTATTAATTGCTCATTATTTACTTGATCGTTGACGTCAGAAAGGAAAATAACCAGCTAGGTAGTAAGGCTCAAAATACCCCTGCACGAATTGTGTCAATCTATCGCACGTAAACCAATTTATGTTTATGCAGAAAGACATTACTTGTTATTCTAATTACAGAGTAAACCAGGATTATTAGAGTCAATAGGATTAAAAAAAACGTATAAGTGCGGCCTGAGGGTTCCGTACAAACTTAATTATGTATTAATCCATTTAGATTCCTGAAAAAAATAGCTGTAGGTTATTTTATCTTACTATAAACTCGAAATCGGTGCACTTGACACGGGTACATCTATTTAGGAAATCGTAGTCACCTTTAAAGAAAAAAATCGGTCTTTAACCAAAATCAGGCTTCAACCGTAACACATATTTGTAATATTAGTCTCGGTTTTTGGTCGTTTCTTCTTAATCGGTAATGGAATCGTCTTGTAAATTGACCAACCATAGAGTGTGTGTTAACCTAATACAGGAAAATAATAGTATGACAATCATCCAATGACCAGGGGGTCCATTCAGAGTAAGAGTGAGTTCGAATTCGCAACTAAATATCAACTCACTTTTTTTAATAGTTAATGTTTCCACACTTCTAGAACATCATTACAGGTAGGTAAAAATCTGGTTTGTCCCGTAAATACGTTGGAAGTATAAATAACGGTTCCGTTATTTAAATCATAATATATTTCCCAGCTATTTTTAGGTTAACTCAATCCCGAACTCGAACTCACTCTTGCTCTGAATGGACCCCCAGTCCTAGCACTATAATTCTCAAAGTGAGTCGCGACGGAAAGATTCCGGTATTTCAATACGTCAAGGTTTTTCCGTCGAGAAAATCTGTATAAGCGGTTTTCTAGACGGAAAGATCCCTGGTTCCTGAGCACGAAATTCTAAGAATAGACCTGCTGAGCGCGTTGTCGTCCGCGCAAGTGTGCGATTGTGGCGACGAGACGCAACTCTAGCGCAGTAAGGAACTATTACTTATTCTGTGGCGCAGTGCGTAGGTGCCGGCCGAGTGTCTGCGCCGCGCCTCTATTGCTGAAAACACCGTATCTTACTTCGTGAATTGAATCCGAAAAAAAAAAAGATTATTTTTTGATTTATTCTCTTGCAGTTAATAGATTATTTTCATTAATTGTATAAACAAATAAGATAAAGGTTTTTATGTAACTGCATGTGGACAACTAATATCTCACTAATGTCGTGAAAAAGATTCGCAGGTGATTCACAGTAACGATGACGCCATCTAAAAGCGATAACTGGACATGGAAAGCTAATACCATAACACACTACATGCGTACTAAGTGCCATGTCAGGACCTTCCGTGTATTTCATTTCATTTATTTATTCAACTTCTGGTAGTAAAACTACACTAAGTCATGTCACAATTTGATTGATCCGCGAATTGGATCAACCAGTGAAGAAGAACCCGCAAAGAAACTTCACTGGTCTATAAATTATGTTTTTTTTTTGTCTTTTTTTTCGTCCACATAACACATTAAATATTGCTCGGCTACATTGAACTGGATGGAAAATACGGTCAATGTTCATTGCCGCTTCGACCATACCATACCTACATAATATACATGCCGCAACCCTTACCAACCCGAGCGGGCCACAGGAAAACGCCACACCAGATATTGCCTTTTAACAATTTGCAGCTACAGTGTTATGAATTACACAACAGCAAATGACATGCGAATGACTCCGCAGTAATCCCGCCGTCGATTCCATTAAATTAATTAAATTAATTAGCGCCACATTCGCCGTCCTTTCCGACATTTAATGAAAGTTCACTTATTCCAGGCGCAACGAGCGGCGGCCTAATGGGCCGATTGAGATGTAGCCGCGGTCATTTCCACGTTATGGCAAGATAAGAGAATCGTAATACTGATGGTTATAGACTCTGTAATGGCTGGAGGCTCGGTCGGTGTTCTGCTGTAAATACCACGCAACATGTCTTCATCGGTTTGAGCGATTAAGTGAACAGGATGTTTAGTGCACGTAATAATGGCAATTTGAATAGGGTATTTTTTTCGCTTATTTTAGGGCTGATTTTCCAATAGCCTGATAATCAGCAAGATAACTATTGTCCGCCTCTGCTTATCCATCCGATATTGTAAATCCATATGTTTATTAGTAAAATTTTAGTCAAATAATTGTGATAGAAGATAACATTTTCCGGCAATGACTATCCGTCTTTTGACAAACGTAAAATTATACTATCAGTCCTAAGAGTACTATCTGAGGATTGAAAATTTGGCCATTAGTCACTAGAAGGGTTAAGTGCTAAGAAGGGTGAACAATTAGCCATGCAGGCAACCATATCCTTACCTTGCTAATTGTTATAAATTATAACGTATACAATTGTACAATTTATAATTGTATAGTTATAAATGTATTGTTTGTATCATAATTAGGAGTTTATAGTTACTTATAAACTAAACAATATTTTAAACAGTGGTTTCTGCCCCACTAATCAGTATTTATGCCACTACTATTACACCGGTATTTCATAATGTCTGGTACTCCTACACCGGAGTAAAAACGATGGTAAAAAGGTATTCATTAGACAGCAAGTCTTTATCTCTTCTTATTTCAGAGATATCCACATTATAATTTCATTCCTTTTCCAACCTGATTTACAAATTATTTTCTATTTTTAACTAGTTGAGGTTCCCGGCTCCGCTTGGACCGATTTCTCTTTGGTCATTCACCCGAGCGGAGCCCGGAAAATGTGGCTTCACCTAATACGCGGGCGTGTTATTCAAACGTTCAGTTCTGGATCTCGACAGCAGTGCCACGTATTGGGTCCAACTATTACCGGGAACCTTCCTCGGAATGCGACAAATGTTTGAAAAACAATTGCCGAATTGGTTGAGCTGTTCTCGAGTTTTGATTAATTCTTATTCATTACATTCATTTTATTTTTTTACATGGGGTATAGAGGATCTTTTAATAAGATCGGAATGGGAATACTGGGCATTGAAGTCCATTTAAAATAACTGTAACAATACTCGGGATTATTGAAATGCTTATTTACTGTCACATCTTATATCACGAAAAACTAGTTTTTCTCGCTGTATTGTAAATGCGTTTCGTTAGGTAGATAACCTGCGACCGGGAGACTAACTCGTCATGTGAACAGGCAAGTTGGTTAATAAAATCTGATGTTAAGTTGTATTTCGTACAACCCCAACTGTCAAACGACGTGTTATTTGGCCAAGCGAATTGAAATTTACGAGTTAGCATTGTACAAAATGTGTCTAAACGTTAGATTGAATCACTCACTTTTCTGTTCATCATATCATACGAACGAGACAATAAATCAATCATCACGTTAGTCTGTTCATCATATTAACACCCCTGGTAAATACAGCTGGCTGTAGCTGAATGAGGAGGGCAAGTAATCGAGCGAAATGGATCTCGTTGGAAGAAGCCTATGTCCAACATTGGACGGTAAAAAGATGACAATGGTGATGATAATATTACTTTCAACGTTTTCACGAGGAACCAAAACTTTATAAGTTAATTAAATTTACTTTTTAGGATTCTGTACCTAAAGGGTACCAACGGAACCATATTACTAAGCCTCCGCTATCCGTCCATGCGCCCGTCTTTCTCAGGGCTGTATCTGATGAACCGTAAATAGCTAAAAATTAAAAAGAAAAAAGTAAATTAAAAAATATATAATTACAATAAACGTATTGTGGTAAATCTTGTACGATGGTACGGAACTCTTCGTGTGCGAGTTCGACTCGCATTTGGCCGGATTATAAACTAAAAAACTATATAATCTAATTCGGACTCGTGCTATACGGCGCTCAAGTACGATATGCAAATTAAACACGAATATCGAAATGCAATTCTCGTAGTTTACAATAACTCGTAGCAGGGTTATGTGCGGTGTACACAGATAGCAGATTGACGTTTACAACTCTGTTTAATTGCCTCCGTGCTGCCGTAAAGCTTAGTAAGGCTTTCTTCTTAATGTTTTATTTTCCTACGCGACGTATGCTACGATATATGGGATAAATAGCGATATTTTCAATAGGATTTAAATAAAACGTATTTATTTGACCTATTATAAACCTACACCCTATTTGATTCAGGGTCGATTTTTCAATCCTCAGATAGTACTGATCGGACTGATAGTACAAATGTACGTTTGTCAAAAGACGAATAGTCATTACGAGAGAATTATATCTTCTATCACAATTATCTAACTGTAATTTTACAAATCGCAATATGATCTTACTATAACGGATGAATAAGCAGAGTGGTAAATAAATCCGTCTAATAGTTATCTGGCTGATTATTATACTGTTGAAAAATAAACCCACAGGTTATTATTTCGCTGCAGTTAGTTTAACTGTAAGGCATGCTCTATCCTGTGTTCGAGACCCAAGGTCTGAACACCTTTACGACCTAGATTAGTCGGCGATGAAATGTGTATTATACTCTTACCTTGTAACTTCAGGACAACTTTCACATAACATTTCAAATGTTATGTGAAAGTGTAGTCCTACCCACTAGTGAAGTAATGAGATAAAACCGGTTCGCAATGGATGCGCCAATAAAAATTGTCCGTACCTGTAATAGTTGCGACAAAAGGCGTTCTCATAATAAATGGAACTGTCTTATGGGGCTCTTAATTCCTTTGGAAAAGCAGTATGAAGAGATACCACCATGACTATAAATAGAATATAGGCATCTATATCTATAAAAAATCCGGTCACACCGGTCTACACCGAAAAATTTGACATTAATTTCGACCAAATAACGCGTTCCCGAGAAGGTTCTTGAAAGACAGACAGACAGACAACAATGTGGTCTTATAAGGGTTGCTTTTTCCTTTTGAGGATTGGAACCTTAAAGAAAACGCTAATTGTATTGTTAACCGTAAATCTATATAACGTTAAGCTCAGAATTACAAAGTTGATTAAGTTTGGTAATTTTTAGGTTGCTGAGGCAATTTATCTAATGTTATTGCTATCAGCAATCAGTAAGGCCTTAAAACAATGTATGCAATCAAGGGAACCTACTCATTGGGCGCAGCGTAATATTAACATATGCACCTAATATGTTATTTATGGCAGCTAATTCACCGACTGACCCAGAATGGAGCCACCGAAACGTATTCTATTTACAGACAGCTCAATATTAAACGCGTAGCAACGTTTAGCTGGCCGTGTCGCAACATGGCGGCCCGCCGCGACGGGGTGGCTCGTACAGCCGTTAAAAAAGTGAAAAACAATATTAGAACTAAAAACACCTACCTAATGTAATTTGAGGATTGTAGCAACGCAACATTAAACCTTCAGAACTTAAATGCAACCCTTATCCTGCGAAGATGTCAATGGCCGACCTTAAATACATTATTAAATAGGTAAATAGCCCTATTTACCGCGCGGTCCGTTTTGAACTAATTTTTATTCTACGAATGGATTTGATTGCACGCTCAAAGTCTCAGTGTCAGTATCACAAACGATGCGAACCGATCGTGCGCGCGCTTACGGAAATATAAAACAAACATTGAACATAATATTACATTCGTTGTTGAAGTTCTCTTCATAGTTTAATTTATAGATTCCTTTATGCTGAACTTGAATGTTAACTTCGGAATCATTCAACGGTTTGAGAAACAACACAGTTGACACTATGGAAGTTTCCTAATGTGTCACTCACAGTTGTACACAGAGTGCCTTACCTCCACTTTGTATGGTATTAGGTGACATAACAATGACGTCACGGTATACAACTATGTGTACTGTCAGCGAGAATCGGACGATTGAATTTAAGGATTCTGCATAAAGGGATAGTTATTTCTGGACTCTACATTACATTTATAAAAATAAATTTTAACTGTTTACCATACATATTCAATAGAGTAATGCTTTATATTAAACTAGCAGCACGTCCCGGCTTTGCCCGGGCATAAGATCGTTTAAAAAAATATTATTTTTAACTATTTATAGGCACTCTCCCGCCGCCCCGGCCGGCCGGTACCGCCGCAAACGCTAGGTCCCGCAATTTTTAAATCAGTAATATCTTCGAAAATATGCATTTAAATCATTTGCTGTAAGGGCCATATAGATCTATATGAAACCAACAATGTATTTAAGGTATTTAATTGGATAAGGATTAATGCTGTATTGGTTAAAATCGCTTCGAAAATGAGCCATTATTTGTCGTAAAAAGTCAATGACAAAAAAAAATTATTGTGGAATATCCATAAGAGATAGATATATACCATCGCGGAGTTTTCTGTAGACCTTTTCAATGCGTAAAATACGTAGTACATTATTTTGATAAATCTCGTAGGGTTCAGCCTGCGTTTGCAATGTAAGCGGAAAAAATACATTACATTGGAAACTTCAAAAATAACAGCATTTCTCCACTATGTAATGAATGTTATTATACATATAAACCTTCCTCTTCAATCACTCTATCTATTAAAAAAAACCGCATTAAAATCCGTTGCGTTGTTTTAATGATTTAAGCATACATAGGGATATAGGGACAGAGAAAGCGACTTTGTTTTATACTATGTAGTGACAAATCTGATACCAATACTGAGGGACTCTGGGCACGCATGTTTTTTTGTTGAAGTCCGGTGATATTCGATAAATGTAATTTCCATTTAGACGGACCTATTTTTGAAAAGGTCAAAAGACGTTTCCTAACTTGTATTCTAAACTTGATGCGTATTTTTTCCGCTGACTGTACACCGGGCGGTAGCGGGTAGGCCCGTAGAGTTCTCGGTAGAGTTGTAAATAATTATCGATATTATTCTCGATGGTGGTTGCGCGTGGCGCGGCGGCCGCGGCGCGGCGCGTGGTGCAGTTTCTGTCAGGTGTTACCCAAGGTCTGACCGATTCGCTTACTCGTAACGGCGATACGCAAATAGCTGACACACTCAGAGCAACAATCCTGATATCAGATCATGAATAAGTTCACTTGTTTTAATTATTATTCATTTTCTCTGTAATCTACTCAGAATACATGCAATTTCTAAACAAATATCTTGCGAGCTTAAAATAATTTCAAAGAATATTTTTATTAACTGACGGCATTTTTCGAAAATCGAATTCGGAAATCTATGTTTCTTTGCTAAAGTCAAAGTATTTCGACTGTTCACCTTTTCCTTGAACCGGAAGTGTATCCTTAAATCTTTGGTTGACTGTACATATAATAAAATGTGCACACCTCGCGGCGCTTTTCGCCTCTCAGTAGAAGTAATTAATGGAAATTTTAACAATAACGAAACGTAGGGGGGCTTTGCTGCTCTGCAAGTATCCAGCAATCTGGCAACATTAGAGCTGTTATCAGCGGAGCGCGGGCAAGTGTCAGGAGTGTAATTACTGTATTTGTGACATATTACCGGCGCGGACAGCGCGCAGCCTCTGGGGCGCGCCGCCCCGCCTTATCAGACAAAGGCGAAGCGATCTCCCGTCTTAGACACTTGCGATTTATCGCTAGGAAACGGAATTGGTCCCTTGTTTATAGCTGTCGCCAGTCGAACAGCAAAATTAGGAATACGTAGCCCTGTTATGTGCAAGATCTGTATCATCAGAATTGTCTCATAATGAAAACTTTTCGTAGCGTACTAACTGTTAAATGTCAGTTCACGCGGCCGAATATGTCGTTTGACAGTTAGCATGGCACTAGATGAAAATAAACGTTAGATTTAAACACTCACTTGCATGGTCACCCAGCGAGTTTATTAATCTTGGTAACCTCATAGTTTTTTTATTTCTGGTCAGTCCTGTCTGTCCAGGCCAGGTTCTAGAGTGGAAAAATCGGAGGTTTTATTAAAGTCGTTGAAGTCTAAAATGCGATGGGCATCTTTGTCGATAACAATGTGTTTTTGTTGCGCACCCTGCAGGTCAATATTTATAGATTTCGTTTGACGTTTTAAACCTTCAAGAAGAGATTCTGATAATAATTGTTTTGCATAAAAGAGGATTCAAAGTCCATCACCAGATGCTAAGTACGTCTTGAGAGAAAAAAAAAATGTTTGGTACATTTACAACTATACAAATTTCATAATCATAATAATGTGAAGGGTTCTTTGTTAATGCATAAAAACTTAGTGATTTAAAGTGGCTATTAGTAATTGAGAACCACAGTAACCTATAGTTATTATACGCAGTGAGCGTAAAATAACTATAGGTTATTATAACATTTACCAATTAATATGAGTTTAAAAAGTTTACGTAGTAATTATCGAATTGTTGAAAAGACGGATAGAAAGAAACATTTAAACAATCGATGCTTTAGGCCGTGACAAGCAACTTACACGCGCCGTTTTATGCACAATCACACCTTCACAATAACAACATGTTTGTCAATTTACTGTATGGTTATATTTAACTTTCATAACGTGTATCTCGAACTTTCAAAAATTAAGATTCGCTCACAGAGTTTTATTCTCGTAACATTATCAAATAAGATTTCATAGAGCATGAAATACTAACTTAATTTTAATTTGTTTCCCAAAAATTTTTCCGGCACCCTTTTTTAAGAAAATAAGCTTCTCTCTTTGTTGGTATCTCCCGTTATAATCAAAGTCGAAAAGCTGGTTAACACGCACAGCCAGCGAGCGAAAAACAATTTCCAATCGAACCTATTTACAAAAGGGTATTGACCTAGAAACAGTGAAACCAGAAACCATGCGCTTATCATATTTTCAGATCCATTGATCACAAGTTTCGTTCGGCTAATGGAAATGACTCAAGAACAGTAAACACAAATCACGCCGACTGACACGAGGCGGCGGCAGGCGGTGGCGGCGGTATCCGATGCAGCTGATTGCAGTAACGCGCGTTATCGCGAACGTTTATGTACTAAACGCGAGCAGCTTGTTGCTAGATAAGATTTTCCCGCGTTATTTGTGGCATGATTGAACAAGATCGAGGTGCCCGTGTGCCCGACTTGATGGTGGCGTATGTCCTCAACTTGTTGTTAATTTAAAATCTAAAATAACACCTGTCATGTAACCATGTCTGAATTGTATCTGTGAGTTCATCTTTCTGTCTTTCAGCCCCTCTATCCGCCCATAACTTTATAACCACTTACCTCATTTGGGTGCCGTCTATATCTAAGTACATATAATTCGTCTCGACCCGCTAATGGATTTTTTTTTGTATTTGTCAGCCTCAATAGCCCAGTGGCGCGACACTTCGGCGATCGCTCTCCGAAGTTAAGCAACGCTGGGTCCGGTCTGGTCTTGGATGGGTGACCATTCGACCGTTGAGACAGGCTGGCCGTGGTTCGGATTCCACGTTAAACTGTAGGTCGCCTTCCTTACTTACTAGGTGGTAGGGTTAATCCCGCCCGGGTTGGTACCATCGCATTGAATGAACGATGGTCGAAGCGGCAATGAAAATTGTCCGTGTTTTCCATCTAGTTCAATGTAGCCGTGCAATATAAGGAAGGTTCTGGCATGGCACCTAGTTCCCATGTGGTGTGTTGGGCTAATACCATGACAAAAGGTGTGGTATTAGCCATCCATGTCCAGTCACATAAAAAAAAAAGTATCCATATGTCTTTATCCATGATGACTAATATCACACCTACTATCCCCATGCATTCCCCAAAGAATAAGGTGCCATGATATAGCACGGCTACATTGAACTGGATGGAAAAATGACAAAGTGTTCATTGCCGCTTCGACTATGTTTTAATCCAATGCTATGATACTAACCCGGGCGAGCTCAAAATGTTTCGTTAGGTGAACGAAGCACAAATTTAATTTAATGAAAAAAATATCAAACCTTTAATCTGTTTTGGTCACTGTTTTGTATGTAAATAGCATGGGTGGATACAATATCTGAACAACTATTCTCTAAATATGACTACACACAATAAATATATTATAAGGTGTTAACTTTGGTACAGGGGGTCCATTCAGAGCAAGAGTGAGTTCGAATTCGTCACTAAATATCAACTCACTTTTGTAAATAGTCAATGTTTCCACACTTCTTGAAGATCATTACAGTTGGGTAAAAATCTGGTCTGTCCCTTAAATACGTTGGAAGTATAAATAACGGTTCCGTTATTTTAATAATAATATATTTCCCAGCTATTTTTAGGTTAACTCACTCCCGAACTCGAACTCACTCTTGCCCTGAATGGACCCCCAGTGTAGAGAATGTCGCAATCGAAACCTCACACTTTCGCATTCCCTTGCATACGAATATCGTAAAGTGTGACTCGAAAGCATAACAACGACTTGAGTTAATGGTCGATGAGAACAATAATATAATAACTAACGTTGGTACTTCACACATAACATTTAGCGAGGAGGAGGCGGAACCAGATTTATGAGCCTGGGACATATCTTCGCGCCGCCATATGAGGACTATACCAGAGCCATCCGTCGTGACCGTTCGAAGTCTACAGCGATAACGGTGCATTTCTGGGGAATCAAATAAATGGTATGGTAAGCGGTGTGGCTATTCCGTATAAGTGGTGTGTTAAAAGGTATAATGACGATGATTTAGAAGGGTGTGTTTAGATGGTTTGGACATGTAAAGCGAATGATTGCATAAACGAAGCAATTTTTCCAATTAAAATTGAGTGGAACGACTGGATACTTAAGGTGCTTTGTAAAAGTACAGCAATTTTTTTAAGTCACTACTTAGATAAACGAAATTGTTTTTATGATGCAAATGAAAGAAGTGTTTTTGTGCGATGACATGTAAACACAGGAGAGAGAAAGGGTGTGTGTGTGAGAGAGAGGGTGTGTGTGTGTGTGTGTGTGAGAGAGAGGGGGGGGGGGGAGGGTGTGTGGGTAATAGTAAACTAAGGCATAAAATAATGTAGGTTAAATTGTTTTCTTTGAATTGCGGATCTTCTAAATATTTTAAAACAAACAGTGATAATCTGTAATATTTAGAAACTATAAGCACGTGTTATAAAATATGCAAGGAAGTTCAACAAAACCATCTATAAGTGAAACGTGAAAACCGGTTAGGTAGATTAAAGGAGCTTTTAAACACCAACTCTTAGTGCCAACTCGTCGGCTTGTTTAAAAAGGTTGATGTTCTCTTCTTCCAACCTCTCCAATATCCGTTCAGTTTCCGCAATCTCTTCGTCGAGGCTTACGGCAGCCGGAGCGAGTGCCGCTTTATAGTCGGGGTCACTCGCCGCCAGTGCAGCCTCCGCTTCAGCTACCGCCATCCGCCATCCATCGCAAAGCTGCTCGCCCGCTCGCTTCTCCCGCTCCAAATCCGCGTTCAACTCAGCTACATAGTCCACATGTCGTCTCCTAGCGCGGTCCCCTATGGAATATTTCTCTTTTACCAGGAGAACTCGAAACGTCTCCACCAATTCAGGCGGATAGAGATATTTCATCTTATATATCCTATCCTCTGACATCTCGGGCGAAATATAATGCCACCACTCGGCACCAGCCCAAGGCAGTTTTTCCTGCACAAATGTGTCCGAAAACAAAGATTCGCTTATCAGCTGGCGCTCCACTTCGTCGAGGAGAATTTCTCGACGCTCGATTCTGAGAATCCTTTGCCGAATTTTGCGTGCTAGTCTTTCCAGAAGTCTGAAGTACCGCTCGCGGCGTGGGTGTTTGGCAAACTGCTTGTAGTTGTTGGATTTTCGTAAACCAGCCACCATTCTAATCAATAGATCATTGATCGTGTCGCAGCTGCCTTCCTTGATAAATCCACCCATTTGACCCTGAATATTATCTAGAATATTGTTGTAGTAGTCCATAACGGATTTCCGTTGCTCTACAGATTTTCTGGAAGCGAGAACAATGGCTAGGTCCGGCTGTGATACATTTCCCAACGCATACTCGAAACCGTGGGACAAGGCATTCTTCAACTTTTCTCTTCCGGCTTGTGGTAACCATTCTGGCTCTCCATCATTCAGAGTCACCGCAACATAGGCAAATGCACCTCTACCATCTTCTAGCTTTTGAGTTGCCAGATAGGTTCTTCCGTCGCGCGACATTTGAGGACCGTCATCTATTTGAACAAAATCGTCCAACCAAGCTGGGGACACTACAGATGTTCCTACACTCTCGGGATATTCCGGTAGCGGTCCTGCTGGCGGATTAGTCAAGAAGTATTTATTAAGAGCACCTTCCTGTATGCACGTCACGAGGCGACATAGCCAATGATTTCGGATTCGTCTACCTAGGACGCCGTGGGATATTTCAGAACCAATTTTATCCAACCACAACTTGCATTGTTGGTGTTCGTTTCTGGGTAGAAGTCTCTCGCGGTAGTCCTTAGTGAAATCTAAATAGTAAAGAAAATCTTCATCATGGGACTTCGCTATTTCTGTGGTGGACATTATGTTAGTGACACTTTTAATTTAGATGAATTCAATTTAGAATTTTAAATATCAATTGCGATAACGGAAATACCAGAACGTATCATCAGATATATGATATATTTTAAAGTATGTAGGTTACTTAATGTCATCTCGCGAATTGACAGCATTCTTTTTTAAATCATGAAATCTGAACGTCATGGAAAAATCTAAAGCATTAAATATCCGCGAACATTTGAATAAGCTCAATTCTAAAAAAATATTTAATATTAGCTGAGGTTCCCGGCTCCACCCGGATCAATTTCGATTTGGGCATGAATAAAAAATTGTCTGATTTTTTTTCTAGATTTAGCGTCTAATTGATTCAAATATAGGTAAGAACCTTCTAGGTGGCCACATAAGTAAAAAATAATAATCAGAATACAGTGGCGCATAGATTGCGAAAAATAAATAAATATATAAACCTATTCCTTGTTTTACGATCAATTATATAATTAATATGATTTCATAATTCGTTGTTAAAGCGACTTGCTTGGTAGAGAAGAAAGGAATCCGAAGGAACGAGGCGTGGTCAGTAGGTCCGGATGAGGGCGGTGGAGGATGTGGCGGTCGGATCCGGATTGGGAGCGGCATTCCACACTCCAACCACTCACGACTTGTCCGACACCATCTACACCTGACCTTACTCTGTCGCCGACTTTAATCAAGCTTGCTGTGAGCAAATGATTTGTAGCTCTAGACACGCAAGCAGTTTGAGAAAACGACAATGATTTTAGTTAATGGTTTTGGAACTATGTCCCTTATAGCGCGTTTGGGGGATGGGAGCTATGCGGGAAAAAGTGACCGAGCGACACTTTAACTGTCACAGATCAGTCAACCCATAGGCCGGAAGGTTGTCGACTTTTTCACGACGAAAAAGTCAAGCGAAGAAAGACACAGGTCGCGTTGGTATGCAATAATAATGCAGAAAGCGGTTCTGCTCTCGAATACGAGAATCGTTCGGGGGTTTCTGTAGCTCGGAGCGGCCTTATTGGATTTCTCCCAGGTGGGACCTCCCTAAGGCTTAATACAGTTTTAGGTTTATATTTTGTAAGGCTACGATTTTGTATGTTTTTATTAGATAATATAAACCTAAAATTAGCTAAACAAATATATAATGTGAATAATAATAAAATATTAATATATTTTACTGAGGCACACAGTCCTAAATACATGAAATATACAGTAATTACTCATCATCAACATAATAAACCTAAAAATGTATTTACATGTTTTTTAAATAAAAAAAACGAAGAAAAACAGACAAAATCAAACAAATCGAAATAAATTAGAGCAATAAAATGACTATACAATTTATAAAATGTCAGTCAGTCAGTCAGCGTGTTTGCGTCCACTGCTGGACATACGCCTTTCCAATTTTCCTCCAGTCCTCCCGGCCTTCAGCGGTACAGAACCACTGCTTTCCGCCGACGCACTTGATGTCGTCGTCCCACCTGGCGGGTGGTCTTCCCACACTCCGTTCCCCTGTCCGTTTCCTGTAAAATGTCAAGAAAGTGATTAAAATACATCGAAAATTGCGTCAGGACCGAAAGGCAAATGAAACGCTCGCGTGCATTTCATTAAAATAGTCGTTCTTAAATTGACGACTGGCGCTTTTGAAATGTTATTCCGTTAGAATTTGAAGCGTTTCTCGAGGTAATTTATAATATAGTAGAAGGAACTTAGTTGCTAGAGGTGTCCCACGACACCACGTAGCTTTTATTTACTGTCGTGGTCGAGTTGCGAAAACTTTGACACGGTTGGGTTGGTCGGACCCTGCCTGAAATATTGTCCAACGTGCCTGTAATCCAGAAATTTCAATTTTTATAGTATAGTAGTATAGTATAGTATTTTTATTTCATCAAACGCTATGTCGCTACTGTACACGTCCCTTACCTAGGGCTGGTTTACTCAACTTGGGGATGGGATATTATATTCATACATTGTTTTGATGCGAATCAATGGATGGTTATTATTTATATCTTTAGTAGCAATTTTTTTATGTAACTTGATTTGGATTGCTAATATCACAACCACTGTCACATATTTACATAATGGCATATATAATAGAATCACATATTGGCAAAGCGCGCTGTTTACAGAGTAAACAGTTTTCGCCCGTAGTATGGGGCATTGATAGAGTAAGGACACTCTTAACCCTACCTCCTACAGTTTTACATGGCTTCCGAGCCATAAACAGCTCGCAGTCGTGACTAAAACCACTTATTCAACTTAGAAAGAGAAAGTTTACTAATTGCCAATTATATGTGCCGTGAAGTGTTAAGGATATTCTCAATGTATGATTTCTCCTGATGATGGACCAAATGTGTTCGAAAAGTCGTAAAATATAATCGACACACCGTGCGAAAGCCGTTTTCCACAAACCTTAAAATGGATATTCTCAATGGTTCATCTACAGCTGTTGATTTACGTATTTTCTTAAATGAAACGTTCCCTTTGCTGTGTCCGGAGCCGTGAAGACATAGCCTGGTTCGTGTATAAATCTACAGCATGGATCAAAAGTCCAAAACCAGTTGCGCAGAGCAGCGCAGCTGGTGGCGGCGGCGGCGGAGGCGGCGCGGGCGCAGCGTCACTAGCGGCGCCAGCGCAAGACCGCCCGGGCCGCGGTGTGTTCACACGTCGTAAATCTCGCGGAACTACCGTCGCCTCGAGCCACAGAACCTGGAATCAGTAGGAAAACGGTTCGCATACACGTATACCAAAGCGAAGTGCGAAGATAATGGAAAGAGACCCCTTTCTCTCTCTCTCTTTCCATTATCTTCGCACTTCGCCTTATAACGCTGTCCTTCACAAACAATAAACTGATCGCAATGCCTCATTTGCCTACTGTGCTTACAGTCCCCTGCTTTGTGGGTTTTCACATTTGCTATTGTCAATAAAAAGAGCTAGGACTCCTGCTCATTTGCTGAGCGCTAGCTGAGTTTATTTACACTGACTTCATTGGTTCCTGCGGGCTGGTAGTTAACCGACCGAGGCCAGAATCTCCACCACGTGGGTCCAGGGGCGCCCGACGGTGTACCCTGGCTGTAATGCTTCTGCATCAGCATAAGCGGTGCTGCCACGGGAGTATATCCGCGACGATGCGTCACCCGGCTCCACTGCACGGCGGCAAGCCGTAACCCCACGCCGCCGCTCACGTCCACCACACGGGCAAGACCGAAACATCAACATGCCACGCCGACCTGCCGCATCCCTGCGCGTATCTTCGCTAAAAGGCGGCGACCGAGCGCCGACGCCACGCAGCCCCCTCAGCCGAGCTGCGCGGGAGCCTGACGCATCGGACACAAGTCTCCGTACCCCAGTGCAGTCCTGGTCGCAGCCCTTAGTTATGCTGCACACATTTGCCTACGCCGTTGAGTAAACCAGCCCTAGGCAAGGAACGTGAACAGTAGCGACATAGCGTTCTAAGCAGGGGTAAGACGTATATTTCGGGAGGTCACGATAAGGTAAATGGCTGAATCTGGGTTCAGATGTTAGAGACCAAGCCTCTGAAACAAATCTTTGGTTGTATTTCGTAGTTACAAGCGATTTAGGTTACAGATATACATCTTGGTTTATTTAAGTATTTAAAAAAAAATCGACCGGTTATTGTTGTATAATTAATAGATAACAATATGTCCAGACAATGAGTACATTTATCAGCAGGTACATACCAAAGTGTATTATGTATAGCCAATCTAGCTAACGCAACCACTTGGCGCAGGCAGACCGACACATTTAGCTGCAGAGGGTTGATCTTTATCCTGTGAACCCAGTTTTAGCCATTTACGTTATCGTTACAATTTTTGTTGCGACATCTTAGTTTAGTACGACTTGAGTCCGAGGTGTCCTTTGTCACTCCCATATTATCCTACCAGGTCAAAGATGACAAAACATTAATTTTAGTAATTTACTTACAGTTTCTTTATAATACTGTGACATCATTGTCAGTCTATCCATTGGTATCGGCAATGACCAGACACCGGGTTGTGAAATCTTGGATCAAATGCGAAGGAGCAGTACCTAGGAATATTGGTATGCTTCCGTGGTAATAGTTCATAATATGAAGTGTTCGAAACGGCTTGGATAGGGAAATTTACTGAACTAAAACTTGATGTGGGTGGATATAGAATAAAATTACAAGTTTAATTAAAAACTTATTAATTATAACCTTACCTAATGAGTTTCATCGTTTTAAACTAGCTGTACAGTAGGAGACAAACAAAATAATTTAAACTTCCGGTTGAAATATTAAAATCGTAAAGGGCGACTATAGTTATGGTAAACTTAATGATTTAACTTTCAATTTGAACTATATTAAATATCACGGGACGATTATATTTTGATATCCTTTCTTTTTATATAATCTAATACAGATGGCAGGGACTAAGTGAAAAGATGCAACCCAATTTTCTGTGGCGCTTTCTAAATTATTATATGCAAACCAATTAGTTGACTGACCAAAATAAACATTTCCAGTTCAATGTATTTTCGTCTGTCTACTATGATCCAAATGTTAGCTTCTCTCGTCGTATCTTCTTTTTTATAAAAATCTTCTATCTAATATTCTTCTACCTAATATCTTCTAGGTGTTTTAATATGACAAAAAACATAAGTATTGCAAACATAAGTATTGCAAGCTATAATTTTTCCCGGAAATGCCCTACCCGCTTAAATTAAATTAACAGGAATACCCACTGCTCCCTATAGTACAGTCTACGGGCTAGTTTAGGGAGCGGGTGTATACATTGTTATGGGCCAATCTATATGACATATTAGAGAAAATAATTTTGTATGCATATACAAAATTATTTTCTGTATTTTTTTGTAATTATTTGTCTTTTTAAATTTGAAGGACTGAATGCCAAGCCACGGTTTAAGACGAAGCACGATGTCCAGATCAAAAAATGTGTGATAGTTATAGTTAGTATGGATGGGTGAAGATAGACACTTTAAGAAGAAAAGTTCATATTATTTATATTATTATTACAAAATTTATTATATTACTGTTGATGCTGTTCTAAAACTATGCTTCCAAGAAAAAATATTCTTGTATAATTTCTTTTAAAGATATGATTTTAAGGAAATTAATTGAATAATATATAGTCACACATTACAAAACATTGAATGTAACATCGTTTTAATAGATAATATTGGATACTCGGTTTTATAATTGTTTAAGGCAAATAATTTGAGAATTTGGTTTGAAGCTATGAATAAACATCACGAAGTTATGATAGAAGTACTATGGAGCTCCGAATTTCCAGGGTACAACTGTACGTATTGAAGATAATATTGAGATTCTCGGTGTCGACCTGACACCGGACGTTATATCGAGGATGTGCGGTGCGGATGTCCTCAATGGGGTGCGCCAGTATGTCACGTCGGACCAAATACTGCACAAGTCACAGAATAAAGAGTATTGCTCACAACTGTGGGACGGATGAGCTAAGAACTTACTTGGTTTCTTGGACTCGATATAGCACCGGGCCTTGCGTCTGCCGACGATTCCGAGGTATCCTAGAATTTGGAGATCCGCCAAATACGTAGAGATATCGGCAGTGCGATTACGAAACGCGAAATGAGGTGTATGTATGTGCTTCGTAATCGCACAACGAGAAACCACTTTCTATTTTTTATTCCATATCCCATATCTATAGGATCGATAAACTATGAAATGCATTCCCTGCCGAGGTAATTTCCCCAAAGAGCTGTGGTATGTACTTAAAATATGGTCTCAAGAAGAACCTGGTCGACAGTAATAGTTTGAGCAGTCCCTGGAAAGTTATGCCATGCCCTCACCTCGTAGGTGAGGGCATGTCATATACCAAATGCCGCGAATAACATACAATAATCCACAGAACGGATGGCCCCATAACGTTCCGGAGCTATTAGAAATGACTTTATTTTATTAAGGCACTTAAAAATCAGAGGAGTTAAAAAAAGGTCAAGATACAATTACGCAATTATACATGAAGAATAAAGTACAAAGCCTATCCTTAAAGAAATAAAAATATGTTTACAAAAGTCGTCTAAATATGACAAATGACCAGATTTTTATCGAAACCGTCTCGTAGAAATTAGTAAACACGAAACCAGATTAGTTTTTTTCAGTATCATTTTTAAGCCCTTTAGATTCTCTAGGACCAACATTTTTACATCTCTTTTCGTTTTCAAGAAGTTTAAGTTGCTTTGAAAAAAATCCTAAACCAAACGGTCGAAGATTGAGGTTTTTTAGATTTTTTTAAAAAGTTTATAACGTTTTTAAAGTACTAGCGGCCCTTTTATTAATGCAAATTTTGATACCATTTTCATTTCTCTATCTTAATAATTGAACACGCTATCCCGCGGTCGCACTTTTCTTAAAAGCGGGACTGAAGCGATCAAAACATTATTTTCAATGCTTAAACAAGTATACGTTATTATATATGGTATTTAGTTAATATTATAAATGGTAATCAAAACTCTATGCGGAGCTTATTTATTAGATGAACTCGTAGCAAAATTGAGAATTAGATCAGTAGGTAGGTAAAGTGACCTAGTATGTCAGAGTAAACAAAACGCAACAAAAGCTCCACGGGCGTCTTGCCTCCGAGCGATGCACGAGATAAAGGCATTCCGGCTCCTTCAAATTGATTCATTATGACACCGAATGTTGTGTAATTGATATAATTCAACTGAAGCCGACATGAAAAGGTCATGGATAGGTCAAATAGTGAAAAGGTGTGGATGACGCTTTCAATTTGTATGTTCAACTAATAGGCTTAGAATGTAAGGACATGCAACGCTAACTGACGGAAGAGACCAAAGTCGTTTCATACAAAATACTGATTTTTTTTTATCAAAACAATTTCAAAATAGCTGTGTAGCGTCAAAATAATGTTATGAAGTCATGTTTTAAGTTTTATTTTGAAATATTGAGGACAAGTTAAGAAATTTAATCGACAAAGAATCAGTGGGTCAACCATTATTTACCATAAAAAAGGGTTTTTATCCGGGTTTTTACTACCGTTCACTAAACAATCTATAAATGCTTTCTTTAAGGAAAACTAGAAAAATCATAAAGATTTTACAAAAAAACATTTCACATCCCACGAGAGCGACTCTAATGTATTGATAACGATTTCGGCAGAAGTTGTCTCATCGGATACATGTGTTCTATCTCCCTCTAACTCGCGGTAGCGGTACGTTGAGTTGACGTCTCACTCCCACGCATTGTTCGTCTTGTAAGCACAGCGCGCTATGCTAGGTCTATGGTTCAACCAATTCACTTCCTCCGAATATATCTGTTAAATTAAACACTCTTGGTGAGTTCTGCATTTTAAGGAAAACAAATTATACCTGATCGTAGAATGATGGTTGATTGAGTGATTTAGTTGCGTAACAGTAGAGGTGATAGTAAGTTGGTAAAGTGAAATGAGATACATGCAGCTCGTGGAATTTATCTTTCTGGATTTCAGAGCATTCATCGTTTCAGAAACAAATACCATATTATCCGTCAATAGATTGCTTGTGATTTTTCGGTCAACAAAACATAAGGCAGAGACTACGTCATTATTATTACATGATTGCGTTCCCTGCTTATCGTACAGCTCACTTACAGGGTTAGTCTGCAAACAGTATCGCAATTTCAGAGGCCTTATTACAACACTGACAAAATGGACCGTTAGCAAAACGATATTTTCACTCTACTAGAGGCAAAACGGTTATTTCATACCGAATACTCGTTTAAAATTAACAAAAAATCTGTGCTATTAATTTCAGAGGCACGGTTGCTTATCGTGTAATGTTATAAACTGTAATCTGTAACGTAACCAATTTATCGGTTCTAAATAACAACTATACGGTTGCATTTAACAGTTGCGTTTTCTCAGTGAAGTTACAAATCTGTTTTCGAAATGTTGCTTGCCCAACGTTTCCGCAGGTTTACACCATTGAATAGGGCAGACATTTGAGGGATACACGAAATCGACCTCCAATAGATATTGAAGATGATGATGTTCATAAAAAAAACCTTTATTCTCTGGAAGAAACGAATTTCAACTTTCCATACAAACTTACACACTCTAAGCTAATAATAAAAAAAAATATATGGAATGTGTTTAAGTGACGATCTAATAAGCACGATTTCTTATTTGATTGGATGAGGTTGGGTTAGGAAAAAATATAAAAAACCTGACAGAGTATATGCTTTCAATACAAGTTTTGCGAAACCGTATCCACATTCAGTCGAACGTGTGACGAGCGGGCAGTGCCCAAGGTCGACACCCGCTGGCTCGAGACGTCTCGAAGGCTTTCGACTTGCGCGAACTAGATGCGTCTCGTCACCCGTCAGGCGGGCAGCGGCGGCGGGCGGGCGGGCAAGGCGGCTGCACTGGAACATAAAGTCTGTCTATCACAAAGCACTAAATGTACTTCCTCATTTAAGGTGGGCCTTACCGCTCAACTCTCCATACAAACGTGGAAAGAAGACCATGCCCATATTTCTTGTCAGAGATACAAAATAGCATTATTTCATCGAACTCGATGTCTGATGATGGTTGGCGTTGTAAAATTGTGTTTGGCTTCTAAGTTATAAGGTCCGAAAGTTCGAATTTTTCGCGCGATTTATAAAATAACTTTGGAGGTGGATTAATCAACGATAAAATAAAAACATCTTAAAAAGATTAGTCATATTTCATGAAAATTTATAATCAATTTGGTTTTTGTTAGATTTTTGACTACAGCGGTCGTGGTATACTTTTAGCTACGAGTATAAGTCGTTTTGTAATTAAAATGTTCGTAAGTCTGACCAAATCAAATACAATGTGCATTGTCTGCTTTGTGGACATGTTGCATCATCCTCATCACAGAGCCTGTCTTTTTCTTTGAAACAGAGAAGGTCCCAGAGCGCAATAGCACGGTTTTTTACTGGGCCCTCCCCTCTAATGAGTTAGTCCCGCCGAGAAGGGCCACCTTAAGGCGTTTCCCTCCGAAGCTTGTTGCCTTTTGGCATTTGTTTATGGACGTGGCCAAAGATCGAATGTTTTTATTTCATCTTATGTCTCTTCCCTCCCTTCACTTGAACCTATTTCAAACGTTAAATTTTATAAGAAATTACCCTGGGATATGATCGGATAGTGTTTTACGTTAGCCGTTCACGTCAATGTTATTTTAAAAAAAATTGTGTATAGTTCTTGCAGGATTAGGTACAGTTTGATTATGGAAAAATATCATTAATGTGGTCTTTACCTATTGAAATTGGAGATTTGTATGAAAATTGTAAAAATTTTGGTTATTTTTGTATTGTATTTTAGCTAATAAATGTACCGGCCCAAATTATCTACACAATTTTGCCATTCTGATGGCGGTTTGTTTATTCCTTTCCTGTAGAAGTCTGCCGGACGGTAGGCGATAAAATTAGCAAAACTTTTTGTACTTTCTCTCGGATGTTTTTTTTTCCACTTAAGAAATACAGATTTCTACAGTTTTATAGCATAATCCGGTGAGTACGGTGGGTGATGGAGCTTTGCGATGGTCTGTCTGAGCTCGCGCGTTGTCGTGGAAAAAACAATAGGAAAGAGGTATACCCGGTCAATCGACCAGACTTGGTTGTTGAATTCTCAAAATAAACAAGTTCTATTCCCGGTTAGAAATAAATATAAATAAAAAAATCAAATAATGCCCATTCAGTTTTTATCAAAATCGGCCTCGAGACTCCTTCGAGTGTTTATCATTATTTCTTATAGTTTCGGATTTGGCTATGAAGGCACATTTGAAAAGTTCACCATGTATAGAGATGTGGTTAGAAATAAAATAGTTTCTACATCTCAATGATATAGCTATGCACCAATTCGGTTTTTAGGAAGCGAATTTGAAATTTTGCAGGCAGGCAATTTTGTATTTTCATTTTGATGTATTTTTGGGTAGCTAAAAACATTATAGTTTTCATACATATTCATTCATAAAGTCAATGTGAAATAACTCCAACCAACTAGGCTTTCAGGCATACGGAAATCAAGGGTGGGCCATCGCGTACTGCAAGAAATAATAAACATTGTAAATTTATATTTTACCAAGAAGAGGTGATATAAAATAAATATCACAACATAACTCTCCGAATATAGATCGAATAATATTACGATGCCGAAGTTAGGGTTATATGACTATCTATTGGTTGTACTATGTATCTACGTAATGAACGATTAAATAACTAAAAAAATGCAAAGATAAAAAAATAAATAAATGAAAAGCAATACGTGGCAAAGGTGTTATCGCAAAAGAAATGGACTGTCAGGTGTTTTATTAAAAACGAAAGTGTCTTCGCTCTATAAGACAGTTAAATAAGGTAAGGTGAAATTAGGTGTATTGTGTAATCAGTGCGATTGGAGATCATGTACACAACAAGTTTAGGTAGTGGCAGCAAATATACAATACAATCGAATTGGCATAAATCAGTCAAGATTGAATACTTTAAAGGCTAAAAGTTATATACATTAAAAGTTATATACACAGCTAAAAATATTGAGGATAGACGGATTTTAAATAGTTTAAAAACGTCCAAAATATCCAATGAAATAGGTTTTCCATAACATTTTAGTTGGACTCGACGATAAATGTTTAGTTTACTAATTTAGTGTATTTAAGTTTTTCTGTGTTGGATAAGCGAGCTGTTCCATTGTTCTGAATCCATATACAACTTGAGATCCCTTTCCCCTGCTAAGTGGTAGGGTTAAACCCACCCAAATTGGTACCATTGCATTGGATTGGTCGGAACGACATTAAAATATCATGGCCGTGGGTATTAGCTATCATTGTCCAGTTGACAAAATTATCAGGTTAAATCAGGGACCCTCGTGGTGTAGTTTTAAAAAAAATCGCTAAAGTGATCCGATAGATGGCGCTATTGTCGATATCTAGACCTGGGCCGATTGAATAACATGCCTGCGAATGTGAAACCAAATTTTAACGGGCTCCTCTAGGGTGATTGTTCAAAACCAAATCGGGCCAACCGGAGCCAGGAACCTCAGCTAGTTATAAAAAAATCCGGGTTAATAGCATGCTGATTTAAAATATATTAAACCTTTTCTATCTTTTACTTTTAATTACTATTTTTATTGTTAAGTCCAATACAAATCATTGAAAAAGTAAGATCGATTTCTTTGCCGTCAGTACGCAACATTTTCGTGCTGTACACTTGCTCCAGTCTAGCAGAAGATAAATTGTCTGCTCGGGACATCAATCACGCGCCGTATCCGATCACAGATGATCACGCGCCGCCGACCTGCTCGGACGAGCTCCGCGGCCCGATCCATATTAGAGTATTACACAATAACTGTACCATTGTTGGCGCTCCCTTCATCTCTTCCGTCGAGAGAGATGTCCCGGGGAGAGATCTGCGGAGTCATCGCGAGCGAGAAGTAATGCTCTGTGATTCTTGCGACATTGATGCGTTCGTACCAAAATATTACGATCTTGACTGTCGAGAAAGTAGCGTGCTGGGAATTTAAATGGAGAATAATATTGACTCATCGAGCATGAAATGTCGGGAGTAATAATTTCGGGAGATCGAAAAGATCGAAACTCATTCGCATGCCGGCAGCGTACCCACGAGTTAGTAGCGTAGCGTAGTCGGCACTGCTGCTATTTTATGTTTAAGCGGCTATGCCGCGCCGCCTCCATGGGGCCGGTTAGTTTTGTATACAATGGCGGCAGTACCGGACAGTGAGTTCGCTAACGAATCGGGAAGAAAACTGCTTAATTATCACGACAGGTGGCGTCTAAGCCAGCTCACCTTAAAGATCTGTAAAAGCTGTCAGATACCATACAAAATGAAACCGAATAGATTTGAAAATTGTATTTACTCAATCTGTGTAATTAAAATGACTCAATTTTCTACTTGTTATTCTGAAAATATTTTTTCTGCTAATCAAAAGAAGTCTTCGGAAAGAAAATATCACAAAAACATTACCTATAATATTCCGTTTCATACTTTGTGCTGGTCAATGACATTTAAACTTGTTTGAATGTCAACAAAGCTCTTTTTTAGGGTTCCGTACCCAAAGGGTGAAAACTGAACCCTATTACTATGCGTCCGCTGTCCGTCCGTTCGTCCGTCCGTCCGTCCGTCCGTCCGTCCGTCCGTCCGTCCGTCCGTCCGTCCGTCCGTCCGTCTGTCCGTCTGTACCAGGGCTGTATCTAAGTAACCGTTACAGGTAGACAGCTGAAATTTTCACAGAGTGTGTATTTATTTTGCCGCTAAAAAAACAAAAGGTAATATTAAAAAATAATTAAAATTAAAGGGGGCTCCCATACAAAAAACGTGATTTTTTTGTTTTATTTTTTACGATGGTACGGAACCCTTCGTGTACGAGTCCGACTCGCACTTGGCCGGTTTTTTTTTTAAAACCTTATTCTAACTGCATCATGCTTTTTCTAAGTATCTCTTTCATATAAAAACTCATAAATTAAAATTGACAGCAATGTCAGTTTTGACGTTTTTAAGGTGAGGTCGATCGTGCGACATCTACAATAAGCTTTGAGTTTTCTTTCCCATTCGCTTACTACTACTAAGTTGCAACGACACGCTATAAGTGCAACGAACATTCGATGATGTGCGTTCCGAATTCGTAAGCGCACTAATTAGAGTTAAACGTGGCTACGCTAACGCCACAGTTTCGATCGTTACTCCTGTTTTTCTGTGCACGCTTGGATAAAAGGACAAAGTGGTCCTCTAGGTAATTAGAGAAGAGATGATCCAGGATCCACGGAAAACGCGCGGCCGGTTGTACCTCAGCTAAAAAAATTAAGACTGGTTCCCGTAGTAATTAGGTTCTATGCCAGGACTTTCCCTTTATGAGCGCGGCTACATTGAACTGGATGGATTTTTACTACCACTGCGACCATAATTTCATTCAATGCGATGGTACCAACCCAGGCAGGCTCATAGTAGGCTGAGGGGACCTAAAGGTGTAAATTGATTCCGAACCATGGAGCAGCTCGTATTTGTTATGAAATGCACTTATCCAACTCAAAAAGAGAAAGAAAATTGTGAATGAACGGGGCGACGATGACCCATTATCTTCAATGGTGGCTAGAAGCGTAATTATCCAAAAATCGAAAAAAAAAACCGGTCAAGTGCGAGTCGGACTCGCACACCGAGGGGTTCCGTACCATCGTACAAGATTGAACACAAAAAAGTATCGTTTTTTGTATGAGGCCGCCATTTAATTTTTTATTTTTTTTTATTTTACCCATTGCGATACCCGGACAGCGAGGCAGTAATACGGTTTAATTTTCACCCGTTGGGTAAGTGTAAGGTTTTACCATGTTTTCTAAAGAAACGTTAGAAGTGATCGCATGCAATTTACCATATTTAAACATTGGCAACACAGAGAGAGAAAAACAAAAAGAAAGGCGCGGGAAAACGGACAGACGGCTGATGGGGTCGTTTTGGGTGGATATGTATTTGATAAGAAAAGTGTAAAGTGATAATTAAACAACTATTACCTTGATTACAGCCTTGAAAAGTTAAAGGGTGTTTATATTTCTCGCTACCCTTATATAAGGAACCCTCAAAAGGAATAATGGTTTAAGGTTAATAGGGCATAACTGTAAATCTACTTCGAGTCAGAGGTCATGTGGGCGTATTTCCTTAATATCTTTACCAGTCGCGATTTGTCGAGAATAGGCACGGCTGAGAAACAATATGAACAGCAATGTGAAGGCCAATTATTGTCATTTAAATGTATGTTAATTGATAAATTAAGTGGCGTTGTGTGTGGCGGACCGAGTGCGGCTAATTCATGCGCCTGAGTCTCGACAGGTCAATATGACATGTTTAATTGTTCGTGAGATATGTCTGGAGCTGAGCTGAGCGATGTTGCGACATACTTACTGGCCTTTGAAATGGTTAGATATTAATAACGAATAATGACTAAGGTTTTAAGCTGTGGGTCAGGTAAACACAAGATAACGTTATTGCATTACGTTATTTAAGGTTTTGCTCCTGTTTCAATGGTTTAAGGTAAATATGCCACGTGTGAACGTGTTTAATGTACCCAGTATTATAGGATTTAATTAATTATTGTTTAACACCATCCCATTTCCTATTCCGATCTACCATTATCAGGAAGGGACTATTTTATCTTACTGACTTTTGTACTTCTTTAGTCTGAAATGCCCTTATAATTTCCGAAGTATTCAAACTGTTGTTCTCAAATTTTATTTATTGTCTTGTCAGCAGCAACAAAAATGATGTTTAGTTACGATACAAAAATGATGATTAGATTACCCCAATATCTTACGACATATCTAAGCTACAAAAGGATTTTAGGCTCATGGACTTTGCTCTATGGGTTCCTTCCACCAGACGCAGATGTCACTGTTTCTCAAACTCATTTCTCTGTCGCACCGCCAGGGTATGGATCTGTTTGCTAGCAAATGTCTTCCCTCATACCTACAATACAGGAGTTTTCAAACGATTCCAAACAAGTTCGGTGCCTCGCTGAACGTGATTTCGCAAAGTGATTTTTATTTGGCTTTTATGAGCATCTTTGGTCTCTCGGCACAGCCACAGTGACAGACAGAAGAAACGAGATATGCCATCTAGCACGCCTATTATGGAACCAGCTGTCTCCATTTAAAAAAAAATACCAACCCAACTTTAACTTGCATGCCACATACAAACATAGTCGCAGACGTACTGGAGTGTCTATGTGAGTGGAAACTGACTTAACGAACGGAATTTTTGAGCACATTAGCACGGGGAGGCGATGTTTCGCTCTTGAATCATTTTACTGTGAAAACAAAATGTAACTACTTTATGATTTTCTTTGAAATTATTATCAAAAGTCTTGAAAAAAAAACTTGGAAACTGACTTAATTTTACTATTAAAATATTTGCTACACTTATTACTTATTAATGTCTAAATTTTTTTATAGTTTGCAGAATAAAGGGTACAAAAATGTGACAGGACAGATAGGAATCACAAGGATTACTTGCTAACTCGAAACTTTATGAAGCAACATCATATGAATGCTAGTAATATTCGCGATGATCCAAATATGTACATCTAGTCCGCGTATAAGATTAATATTTACAGACACCGCCATTTCATTGTGTCTCTACCTTAATCGTCCACCAATTGAACTATTCAAATGAAAGCGCGTTCGTGAATGGAGAGCACATTCGTACCAGCCGGGGCCCATCCTCGCAATGTTCTCGGAGCCGCTATCCGACACTTTCATCGCGGCGCGCTGTGAGAAATCGATTACTCGCCCGCAGATCGCGGCACCGGCTCGTATGAGCCTATGAATATTTCAAACTTATCGGTGCCTGTGAGTTATAGAGGCGGTATTGGGAACAGAGTTACCGATCTTGGGTAGTTGAAACGGCTCAGTTCAGTTCGCGTGATAGATGTCTCCAGAGTCGACCACCGATTCGGTGGTCGACTCTGGAGACAAATGAGCATATGTACTTATCGGTCGTTTGGTATAACCTCAGTATCGAACACTTTTTGTTTATGGGACACTGGCCGGTTTGAATATTTCAAGCTTATCGGTGCCAGTGAGTTATAGAGGCGGTATTGGAAACAGAGTTACCAATCTTGGGTAGTTGAAACGACTCAGTTCGGTTCGCGTGATAGATAGATGAGCGATTCGGTGGTCGACTCTGGAGACAAATAAGCATTTGTACCTATCGATTGTTTGGTATAGACTTAGCATCTAACACTTTTTGTTTATGGGACACTGGCCGGTTTGAATATTTGAAGCTTATCGGTGCCTGTGAGTTATAGAGGCGGTATTGGAAATAGAGTTACCGATCTTGGGTAGTTGACACGACTCAGTTCTGTTCGCGTGATAGATAGATGAGCCATTCGGTGGTCGACTCTGGAGACAAATAAGCATTTGTACCTATCGATTGTTTGGTATAGACTTAGCATCTAACACTTTTTGTTTATGGGACACTGGCCGGTTTGAATATTTGAAGCTGATCGGTGCCTGTGAGTTATAGAGGCGGTATTGGAAATAGAGTTACCGATCTTGGGTAGTTGAAACGACTCAGTTCTGTTCGCGTGATAGATAGATGAGCCATTCGGTGGTCGACTCTGGAGACAAATAAGCATATGTACCTGTCGGTTGTTTGGTATAGCCTCAGCATCTAACACTTTTTTTATGGGACACTGGCTTTTCATGTCAAATAATACTATTACTATTCGTTACAAAAAAAACCACAATATTCCAAATTACAATTTCACTCCAAATTTTTTGAGGAACATGATTTAAATATTATTTCAATGAAAAAATTATCTACAACAAGAACATTTACCTACGATGATTATGTACGATTTTAAATGTCGACTGATATCCGCTTGTTTAGCGAATTTAAGCGTGGTTGGCTAACTTAGGCGGATGGCCGCCCTAGGGCGGCTGCTGTGAATGAGGCGATATGATACAAGATCATCTCGCCTTACAAAATAAAATGAATGCATTATCCTGTTGTGATATCTAATTACTGATTTTAAGGGTCCCGTTGCAAAAAGCGAAAAAAGGGATCCTTGTGGTCTGTCTCTGGTGTCCGTCGGTCACGCGCGTTTTGTCCTATTAGCGTATGAAATTTTTGAAAAAATACATTTATACTATTGCTTAAAACGTCGTATTTTTTGAGAAAAAGCTAGAAGCTAATTTATTATTAGATTGCAAAATAATTAAAAGGCGAAGGCGAATTTATTCCATGTTAACGCTTGACTGGTTACGTTGATTTGATACGCTGCAGGGAAAACTCAAATTCGTCTAATACACATTTTTTTTTCTGAAAATGATTACCGAAAATACCATTGGTTGGTTTTGATCCATGAAAGGTTATATTTCAAAGAAAAAATATTTATTTATGAGGTGATCTTAACGCTAAAAACCAACGATGCACAAAGCCCTCAAAACCCGACAGATACGAGGACCTCGTCTTCTCGATCGATTCATCGTTACTCTATAAGCGCTCATAGCAGAACACTAAACTCATTTCCCGTATCATTAGGCTAGTTACTGTGGCGTCTGGCACCATAAAGCATGCTCCAACTGGTCTCAATCGGAGCGTTCGTCGCGCCTGCCGCCGCCGCCGCCGCGCCGGTAGCTGCGCACACGCATTAATTGCAACGAACCGGAGGCCATTGTAATGACAAATTGTCGCCGCCCCGGGCCCGGAGCGGTGCCGGAGCGGTTTGGAGCGTGATTAATTAACCCTATCCGTGACGGCGAAAGTTTTTAATATGTTTAGAAAAAACAATCTTAAGGCGCTAGGACTAGCCAACTACTCGCGCCATACAAATGCACTTTTTAACAAATGTAATAATATGTAGTGAAACGCTTCAGCAAATCCAAATAGAACTCCAGACTGATAATGGATTGTTAATATTTTTTTATTCCATCATTTATTTAAATAATAATAAAAATAAAAAAAGTTGATTTTTCTCATTAGAAATCTGAAAGTCATTCGATTTCTAGATGTAAGCAAAAACAGCATATATGCATAAACAAAAAATTCCATTTGCTTTTAGATTTCTACATTTAGTCAAAAAAGTTCGGAAATGGACACCGTTTCCGCAATGTATTTTGTATAGAAAAAGGAAACATACATTAACGAAAATCATTCGATTCCTAGACAAGGAATCATATATTGTAAGGATGACACTTATAATCGTCAGACTTAGTTAGTTAACTTGGGGTGCCTCGTCTAACTTTGCGATTTGGCTAGTACCAGGCCCTTAAGCGGCTACTGTTAACTCTTCCGGGGCGCGTTGCCTTTTAGGAGACACGGAGAGAACAAGATCGATGCTTCGTGATAGCTCGGCATGCAATTTTTTTTTGTGTCCATGAAACATTTTATATATTTAGGAAACAAACTTTGAAAAAGACGAACGATACATTGATCATCTACCGAAAGTTGAAACCAATAATGGATAATATCTGATGATCTCATTCTGAATGATTTGAGAAATCAAAGTATCAGAGACTTGCAGTCGACTAATCAACCTACAAATCAATATTTTTGTGATAATCGAACTTCATTGTAGTGGCTCTCTGAGTTGTAGACCTCGCGAGTCAAGTTTCCAAAAACAGGGTCGCAAAAATAACATATAATGATCTAACCTGCTCCTAAAATTTCACGAGATTCGGTTGGGTGGGTGCCATCTGTAGAGAACAGCCGGACATATTTAAGCATTTTTGCCCAAACTAAAACGGAGGCGGTACAATTGCGATTCGCTCAGTCTATTATTAAATGTAATTTTACTTACGCCCTTATCAAACTTAACATAATTGACACTTATCACGTCGATGTACTCGAATGTACAGAACTTAAGCGATTAAGACATTTATGAATGTAATGTTGAAATTTAAAGGTATGTAACAGCGTTTCTACCATAGCATGAATACTTTTCTAAAATTTTATTCTAACAGTCAATCACGAACCAATATCTAAAAATAATTTTAAAAAGTACGTGAAATTATGCGTTACATTATATTTTGGGCCTAAAGCTTTGCAGTTTTGCTAGATGTGTCTCATATTTTCTTGCTCGATGTTTTAAATTACTTAGTTATTTTTTAGATTGATAAACGAAAAAACAAAATAAACATTTCTAATTTAACATATTTAAAATATAGTGATGTTTACATTCTGCGAGTTGTAGATAGGATAATGAATAAAATGTTTGTATTTAACTTTTAAAAAAACTTGAAAATTGTCAATCATAATAGAATAATAATAACATTGTCCACCTTGCGTGTCGAAGGTAATCCATGTTCAACTTGAGGAAAACCGGCTAAGTGCGAGTCGGACTCGCTCACAAAGGATTCCGTACAATCGTACAAGATTTAACACACAATTCAAGTTTTTTTATACACAAGTTTCATATACACTCTGTGAAAATGTCAGCTGCCTACCTATTACGGTTCATGAGATAAAGTCCTGTGATGGACGGACGGACGGACCCCTGGACGGACGGACGGACGGATGGACGGATCGACGCATGGACGGACGGACGGATGGTCGGACGGACGGACAGCGGAGGCTTAGTAATAGGATTCCGTTGGCACCCTTTGGATACGGAACCCTAATAAATCTACACGAATCATGTTACGCATTATTTCAAACAAATAATTATTTTCCAAAGCAAGTATCTTGCGATATAATTTATATGACAGGGGATTATAATTTGTCTCAATAAGTATATTTTTGCTATACCCATATCACTAAGAAAATCGCTAGTCATTAATAATGGAATGTATTGGGAAATATATAATATATCATTATATAATTCATATTGTGCATCAAATACATTAACTATGATTTATATTTTTTTGTTATTAAATTCATTGAAAGTGTACCTATGTAAATTTCATGATGATTCGTGACACCGAGAACGAGAAAAAAAAACCTCACTTTAGACATAAAAATAAAAGATAGGATATTGGAACTTCCCCCACCACGTATTTTCTTGCTCCACCGAAATAATCCATAAAATCGCTAGTCATTTACTATGGAACGTACGGGCCTATTTGATGCCTCCGACTGCGTTTGTAAACACTGTCAACCATGATCATTCAAACACAACAAATATTTAATTTTTCAACTTGTTTCTATCTTTTCAGTTCCTTTACTAAGTCAATTTTAAGTTACATTTTTTTACGCTGTCGGGTTTTTTATATTTTAAAATAATTTCATGGACACTTCAGTGTCAATGTTGGTTGGAGTAGCGGATTACATTTCGGCAAGGTTACTTCCGCTTGTATGTGTGTTCCTGCGGAAATGGGTCACCCGTCAAAGTGTTTGCTGACGATAAGGCGTACTTAATACATATTTGAACAAATCTAACTATTGTAAAAAAATAAGCACAGGCGAAATCGTCATTCAAGGGAATATGATAAAAGTATGAGGGAATTCCGGTGTCCTCGCAATTATCCCGGATTGGCCGAGCAATATTTGTTCGCTCAAGAGGAAAGGGAAATGGAATCCGTTCAATCACTGCAATATTTAATGATGATAATGATCAAATCGTTTTTCTTTATTAATTTATATATTTTCTTTAAATAAATAATATAATTTAAATAAATAGCTTTCAATACAAATTAAACACAAAGTTAAACCATAAATAAATACTTAGCGAATAGAATGAAATTGTGTTAAAGTAATAGGCTTAATTAAATATTAAGAAAGCTTAATTTTGTTTGTAATTCGAAGAAGCTTTACAAACCTTGTTTAAAATTGGCACTATAATGACTTCAAATTAAAATATTCAAATCGTTTTTTTTTTATTTAATGAAGTTCGAATTGTAAGAATAATAGGCGTTAAAAGTTTTCCAACTCAACTTGCAATTAAAATCAACGTACAATCTCGTGATGATGTACATTTTTAAATAAGCAATATTTTCAAATAATGAAACACGGCTATAACTGAAAGTATTTAAAAAAATATACACTGACATCAATATAATATAATATATTCACAGTCGATTCAGCGTTGTTGTCTATAAGAACAGGCTTCATAGTAGTCGGAATGATGGCTGATGGTGATCTACTCGTGTGGTACAGTACCATATGGCAGAACCCGTAACATGGGCTTGCATGTAGAGCGGTGCGGCGGACGGTGCGGTTCGAACTTTTCTATAAACTAAATGTTAGAGCGATTCCAATTCTTTAATTTGTTTACGAACAAACTGCAGGATACAATTAATTATGATATTTTATCTTAGTATTCAGTGTACATAACGTTTTTGTTTTTTTAATGTTTCACAAATGCAAATATATTATATTTTTTTAAGTTTCTAGTAAAAATATTTATCATCGTAACGTTGTTACGATGATAAATATTTTAATATGTTTTAGGGGAAACAAATACAGAAAATTATGTAGTATAGTTATTATTATATTATTTTGTTTATTTTTCTGTTCCGTTTATTTCTCAAATAAAAAATACGATGAATTGCTATGAAATGAAAGGAATAAATAGATGAGACATCGATAAAGAAAAATTTAACAAATGATATAATTTTATGCACCTGCACGATTCAACATTTTAGGTGTCTGCCATTTATTATTTAATGTGAACAAAAAACACTGAACCAAATTGATGGAATGTTCCATAATTGTTACATAATGTGAATTAAGGGTAAACATTCAAAGAATTGTGTGGAAGGGCTTTTTTAAAAATTTAAATGATTTACTAATGAATAAAACAATCTTTGCCTGAGGTAAAAAAAAAATCTCCTCGTCTTCTAGAATAAAATCACCAGTCACACTTATTTAAGCATTGCAAGACAAATGTTACTTATTTGTACACTCTAGAATAAGAATAGCGACGCGTCAGAGGTATGGGGAGCAGCAAATCAACACGGAACGGGACTCACCGCTCCGATTAATTTATCAATGATAGCATCATTCAATTACGTCCCTTGTCAAAATGGCAATAAAAGATGTACAGTCAGCATACAATCATATGTAAACGAGTTAGGTACTCATTCATAGCTCAACAATTAACATTAGCGATCGTTCGTGGTTTAAATTGTAATAAAAATGTGCGGAAAATGATTGATGTTAACTTTTAAGATGTCTTAAATGATAAAATAATATGCTGTCTCTACTGATTACTTTAAAGTTGCAAGAATACAATTTAAAATATTTAATAAATGGAATACACATTATAAGTTAATTTTAGTTGCAGCCGGTGGCATACTCCAAGCCCACACATGAGAGTTGCCTGACGATGCTAATGGACTGTCAAACGTACACGTACGTAACAGTATTAAAATTTGTCGGGCTTTATCATAATGTTGTAAAGTCCTTGTGCCTTTATTAAATAATACAAAAAAATACGCCAAAAACGGTTACAATGTTTTGATAAGGATTTCCCATTGTTTCGGCATATCATTTGGTTGCAGACCGTAGCCAGACGGTGTGAGCACACAGCAGCCGGTTTGTCGGACCGACCCAGACCGCCCGACATCCACCCGACCCGTCGGGAGCCTGTCACCCGCTTGATTCGTCAACATAAATATTGACCGGTGCTAGATGTAACACGATTGTGCGTATCGAATTATATTAACTACTCGGCGGCCGCTCCTCAGAATAGATCGACTGATTTCAATCGACACGTCTCGACGGCAGATCGACAACATAAAATACTAACGTAGGAAAATTTTCATTAGAAATTGTATACCATTAGATGGCACCATAAAAAATTGCGTCACCTAACGGTATTTCATTTTTTATTGCTAAATTTGCTTATTTATTATAACAAAACTGCGTCCGATTGTCGCAATTGCATTAAAAATCAGGTCATTTACTTTTATTGGCTAAAATACTTTTTTACATGTCAATAAACTATTTCATTAGTTTCATAATTATGTTGTTAAATTATATCAAAGAATGCGAATAAAAACAAAAATAATGCTTGCATTTATTTGTTAATATAATATGCTCAATTAGAGCATTTGTTAATGATTCAAAAATATCTACTCAGTAGTTAAAAAAAAAACGCCCGCAACAGACAGATAAACGAGCAGAAGAATGAATGATTTAATAAGGGTTCCGTTAGTAATGATTTTGAACGCGGCTTTGTTTGCTCGTTGAACTTGTTTGTATGTACAGAACAGGCTAATCTCCGGGCGGATGGCTGCAGTCGGAATGTCGCTAGTATTTAGAAGCGGATCAGAACAGTTATGTCAACCTGAATACTATCACAATCAAGGGGATAATAGAATCGAGTTCTGTCAACACCGGCGTGACAGTTGATGGCATCCGTTTTCGACAGCGCTTAAGAATCTCATAGAAACATCTAAGTTCAGTTTTTTTGTGTTATTTATTTTTATTAAAGTTTTAATAAGTATGTTTTTATTCATGAATACGGAAAATATCAATTTTGTTTTTAAGTAAATACTCAAATAATACTTAAATCAGGATGAGCATCACAAACATTATATTTAAAGTTTTTTAAGGTTTATTTTTTTTATTTGTAAAATAGTTAAAATTTCTTAACATTTCTTTTTAATCTTCTTTTGGTATGTTTGGCACTTAAAAAAATTATTAAATAGGCTCGGCTTAGAATCAGCGATTAATATTCATACATAGGTCATGTGCTGCGTGTAGAAGTTTTGTTATACCTACATAATCGAATTTAGGCTATGTATATTTTTTACGTGTATCTTTATTAGTTTTATTTAACTCTTATTGTAACATTTAAATATAATTGTTGTTATTCTTTTAAATAGTACGAAAATCACTTTCCCTTTCGAGCTACACAATTAAAGAGGTTATAAAGTCAAGGCGTGCCATTCTAATCGTTTAATAACTCTATGGACCCCTACTACAAAATTCATGTCAAGTTATACACACAAAAAATAATACAACTTGGAGAAAATTGTGACTGGCACTGGTGTCGTGACCGTCGCACAGTTACTCCGATAAACAGTTAATACTTTGTGTCTGAGCTTATTTTGGCCATTATCTTTGTTCCGGGCTAAAAGCTCCTCAATTTGGCCTAATGGCACATGCCCGTGGGAGCTTTTAGCTATTGACGGAGTGCTTTGTGATTATGATGCTTTTATCGTTTAAACGTAGCTCGATGGTTGATGACCGTTTTGGGGCTAACAGGTGATTGCAGTTTTGGAGAAGATTTATTCTTGGTGTGCCTTTTTCGAAACTCGTACAGCTCGCGGTGTAGGGGATAGAAGACTTGCCTTTCATGCGAGAGGTTATGGGTTCAAATCTCAATAGAATATGCCGCAATTTTAATGAACTTTATCGAACGCTCTCACTAATTATATAACCGCCATCCTCCGTACTTTCCTTCAAAAAAGTTTTGCGAAAAGTTTAAAATTGAAACTTACAACTTATAATCTCAATTTTAATATAAATTCTTTGAATATGATACTTTTAATACTTAATGAGCACCACACCATCTTTTGCAGGACATATCATTAGGCCCTTTTGTTTTTTTTTAATTTATTTTATCTTAAATTTACTTTAACTTAATTTTTTATAAAAATGTGAAAGTTATTACATATTCATGTTGTGTTTATCTTTAAGGGCCTGGTACTAGCCAAATCGCAAAGTTAGACGAGGCACCCCAAGTTAACTAACTAAGTCTGACGATTATAAGTGTCATTCTTACAATTTATGATTCCTTGTCTAGGAATTGAATTATTTTCGTTAATGTATGTTTCCTTTTTCTATACAAAATACATTGCGGAAACGGTGTCCATTTCCGAACTTTTTTGACTAAATGTAGAAATCTAAAAGCAAATGGAATTTTTTGTTTATGCATATATGCTATTTTTGCTTATATCTAGAAATCGAATTACTTTCAGATTTCTAATGAGAAAAATCAACTTTTTTATTTTTATTATTATTTAAATAAATGATGGAATAAAAAAATATTAACAATCCATTATCAGTCTGGAGTTCTATTTGGATTTGCTGAAGCGTTTCACTACATATTATTACATTTGTTATAAAGTGCATTTGTATGGCGCGAGTAGTTGGCTAGTCCTAGCGCCTTAATTAGTGAATGTTTCCATCTTGTTTTTTTGCTTCATTTTTATGAATATGTTTTGAAATGTATCACTGTTGATAAACTTGATATACCAAAAATATTCGACCCAGTCATGCATTACTTTCTAGCTTTCTCTGAAAGGATAAATGCATTTTGTTTTCTTTTGATGAAAACCG
The DNA here is from genome assembly GCA_946894095.1 of Incurvaria masculella. Taxonomy (NCBI): domain Eukaryota; kingdom Metazoa; phylum Arthropoda; class Insecta; order Lepidoptera; family Incurvariidae; genus Incurvaria; species Incurvaria masculella. The sequence goes on along the minus strand of OX335645.2, from coordinate 23,582,654 downwards.
GTTTGGGTGGTCGCTTTGCTGAAAGACAAAAGATACACAGAAAAGCTAGATCCATCGCAGCTTGCAGCTGGCAGAGAAATGTGTTTGAGAAACGGTTCCATTTGGCAATATTACGTTTCTAGTAATGATGAGAAATTGGTTAGCAATAAATTTATGAAGATTTAATCGACTATTTGTCTAAAAATCATGCTTTCAGATGAAATGCTTGGCTTAGGTAAAAATAAAAAATATATTTATTTATAAACCTAATTTAGAGCTATCCAGTGAAATCATGTATTTTGTTGTGCAATCGCCGATGCCAAACCTGTCATGCATCCATCGAGTATTTCGTACGGAGGCGATGGTTCCTGGAATACGGGAGCAGCGGTGACGTACCTGCCCCCGTGTTTGCTCTGCGCCAACAGGCTGCACCTCGACACACATCCGGGCGGGTGTCAGGTCGCACTGCCAAAGGGTTTCTTGTCGATGCGGCATTGATACCGGCGCGGCGCTTGGAGCGATCATCCCGCGCTGAGAGAGAGAGGGAGAGAGAGTGAGAGAGAAGGTGGTGATAACAAATCTGGTGAATTATTTGTGAGTGAATCGTATTCGCGGGAGATTCTGTTAATCGAAGAAAATGAATGATTTTCAGCCAATGTTTTCTTTTATGCAACCTCACATGGAAGCCTAATACCACACAACTATGTTATGCTATTGGCCCAATACACCACATACCAGAAGAAATTAGGTGCCATGCCAGAACCTTCTCTTTATGAGCACAATAACATTAAACCGGATGGAAAACACGGACAATTTTCATTGCCGCTTAGAGCATCATTTTATCCAATGCGATGGCACCAACCGGGCGTGCTTCTAAGTAGGGGAATGGGCCCTACAGTTTTACTGAAGCATGGAGCAGCTCCTCCCATTCGAGGCGAAATGCACTTATCAAACTCGGAAAAAGAAAGAAAGTGGTACCTACATGAACGGGGCGAGGATTGAACCCAGACCTCTGGTATGCAATGCAAGTACCCGCGCCTCTAGGCTTTGAGCCGCTTACTAAATGCCTGAGTATTGCCATATGTTTATTATTTACTTCTGTTTATTAGGGTTCCGTACCCAAAGGGTAAAAACGGAACCCTATTACTAAGCCTCCGCTGTCCGTCCGTACGTCCGTCTGTCACAGGGCTGTATCTCATGAACTGTAATAGGTAGGCAGCTGAAATTTTCACAGAGTGTGTCTTTATTTTGCCGCTATAAAAACAAATAAAATAAAATATGAATAATAAATAATAATAATAAAATAAAATAATAATAATAATTAAAGGGGGGTCCCATACAAAAAACGTGATTTTTTTGTGTTAAATCTTGTACGATGGTACGGAACCCTTCGTGTGCGAGTCCGACTCGTACTTGGTTGTTTATTCATTATCCAAAGACAGCATACTGCACTCGGATCTGTTAGCTAATCGTAGAATGATAAAATATATTATTGTCATTACCCAGTATTTGCAGTCAATGTCCGCGTCGCAGGTCAAGCGTTCAATAAATGTAGCTGCAATGTAATGTAAGTTAGTAGGAGGCATTGATTACAGGGAGGAGGTCGGTCAATAGGAGAATTTCAAATTATGGGTATAGAGCAGGTACCATCATTGGTAGACGCCCAGCCCGTGAAAGGTTTGTTTGCTAGTTCTAGTCCAGTCTTGCAGGATATTCATAAAGTCGTTATTTTTGAGTAATATGTCCTGCCTTTGTCGATTCTTCAAAATATCACACTACAAACGCTTGTATTTATCTGCGTCGGTATTTCTTGTTTTTTTTGGGGCCTTCGTTTGGTTTACATTAAAAAAAAAACCGGCCAAGCGCGAGTCGGACTCTCTCACGAAGGCTTCCGTACCATCGTACAAGATTTAAAACAAAAACTCACTTAAATATTTTTTTTTCATTTTACCTATTATTTGTTATAGCGGCAAAATAAATACACACTCTGTGATAATTGCAACTGCCTACCTATTACGGTTTACGAGATACAGGCCTGTGATGGACGGACGGACGGAAAGACAGCGGAGGCTTAGTAATAGGGTTCCGTTTTCACCCTTTGGGTACGGAACCCTAAAAATGCACATAATTCTCTCAGATGTCGCCTAATTACTCGATGAAGGTACGGTATAGCGAGCGGTCGTGTGTCGGTCGGACATGATGCAAACTCAGGCTGTGCCTCCGTCGTGACCTGCCCCGCTCCCCTATTAGACAAGGCTCGAAATCTAGATGAAGGCCTCCTCAAGGAATTATAACAGTTTTGATGGATACTAAGGTAGGATAAAATGAGATAATTCAAGATAATGTGGCCGTGAAAAAAGAAAACTTTGAACTAATGAAAACTGTAAAGACACCTACTCAATGAATTAGTGCAATTTTGGACACAAACTATACACAAACAGCAAATATAACCAATTTTACTAATACTTGTAAGAATAATAAAATACATGAAACATTTGGAATTAAAACATATACAAACCAATGGCTTACCAATTTATTTCCGTTCATTTTGTATAGACTGAAGTGCACCATCTCTAGTAAATTATAATCAAAATTAATATAAAGTTACGGCCATTATAGATCTATTCTTCTTTTTTATTCAGGCGAAAAACAAGGACGGATATATAACACCTCTAACTGTAACAATAACCGGAGATGGGCCACCCTATTTTCGGTTGTAGTTCGGATTCCACGACCGATTTCTACGCTGTATTCTTGTGTGATTATTGTAGAAACCTAATTATTTATTACTTACTCATTTTATGCACAATAATAAACTAGGATAGTTCGGCCTTAATTACTAGGTGATAACCCTTCATTTCACCCGGGCAAGTAAACAAAAGTATTTTAAATACTCTCTCTTAACTAAAATTGTGGTTAAATTGTTGCATTTAGGTTGCCCATGCTAGATTTTTAGGACTAAATTGTATTTCAATGGTCCAAAATGTTGGCCCAATTTTACTGCAATGCACCCAGTAGTTATTGCTGCACCTCAAACCACGAAAAAACTTTATAGTCATGACAAAAAAGCACAACTTAGTATCACTTAGACTTCCTATGGCTAAAGGCCACTCGCAGTAATACTGCATAAAAATTACGAGTTATTACGATTCGGGCTGTATTTGAACTGAATTTCCGAATGTGTGAAATGAAATGTAATTGTGACGAGAAGGTCCTGGGCTACATTGCTCCACGCCGCCGCCGCCGCGACGGGACGGGACTCGCTCATCACGCGCCCTGTCGCTCGCCCACTCGACGGAGTGTCAATTACAAAACCTGTCCTGCCACTGTTTCGACCTAATTAATACTATATTTACTCTTGGATACCATAAATACACTTTATATATTTGTAAAAACGGTTGTATTTAAGTGAACATACATCACATGTCACAATATCCCATGTCGATATTGGACACCGGGTGGCTAAGCTCAAGTGGCAGTGGGCTGGCTACGTCAGCCGAAGAGATGACGACCGTTGGAGTAACCGTGTCCTATACTGGCAGCCGTGGACAGGAAAACGGAGTGTGGGGGGTCCACCCGCCGGGTGAGACGACGACATCAAGAGCGTCGGCAAAAAGCAGTGGTTCCGTACCGCTGAGCGCCGGGAGGGCTGGAGAAAAATTGAAGAGGCGTATGTCCAGGAGCTGACGCAAACACGCTGACTGACTGACTGACTTAATCACTTAAATCAAATTAAACTTAGTTCCTTAGGTAATGTGGTGTGTAGAGTTTTACCATCGCATTGAATGACGGCGGAAATCAAAATGGTTTAACCTATAAACCTATGCTACGTATACATAGTTTATTGTTAATCCACACGCTTCAATATGTAAATCCTAATTCACACCCATTTTAGTACGTCACCCATCGTGAATGATCCATATTGATTATTACACCAATATAAGTGTCATAACTACATTTCATTCAACCAGTTCATTAGTATATGACTTTTCCATGTTTATTTATTCCAAAAGAAGTAATTAACTAAAAAAATATTTCTATAACGCTGATTTTTAAAAAAGTAACATTTGGTACATACAAATTCCATTTTTTTAAAAAACTTTTGCAGCGGTGCTATTTAAAATTTCGCAACGTGATAGTGGGGAAGCGAGTGCCATGCGAGTTTGAAAGGAGTTTTTCATTGCCCCTATAGAACACAAGGGTATGCTTTAGTGGAAATACCGTAGCAATTAAATAAATAAGTTTATAAGGCAGTCTCTTTATTGTATTATAACAATATTCATTTTAAAAAGCCAGCCAAATGCGAGTCTTCCGTACAAAGTATGTAGATTGACACGTCAACACAATGTAAGAGCGCATCACCTTTGATTGCGGGTCGTATGTGGATCAACGTCCAGAAGCCCGATTCTGCTATTTGTCCAATTTCAAACCATTCCGTATTAGTTATGTGTCCGTCAAACATAACAAACTAAGCTTCGAGTGCGGTTTCCAAAAATTGGTATTCAGCTAATTCACACACGCGTTTTGTTATTGTCTATGGAGTGGTTTGTCTTGCGCGCCGCCTACAGGGTAAAATAACCTGTCACGATTTTGACAGTAATTTTCTCACTCAAATATGACATACGATTAGAAAGAGACAGCGATATGCCAACGTAATGTAGAAAAGTGATATTCGAAGTTCGGCGATGCGATGCTCCGAATTTGACAACTACAATTCTCAAAACCGCAAGTTTTCGACAAAACACACGGCCCACGAGAACATGGAGCGCGCGTTACGAGTTTGCGAACAAAACACAAACACAACGCATGCGTTTTGCAAACTGCGCTAATAGAATATTATTTCGCGCGAAACATGCGGTTTTGAGAAAACACAAACATAACGCGCGCAGTTATCAATTAGCAGAATAAGGCTTCAGGTCTGTGGTGACTAAGGTACCAATTTACGATATTCGATTTTTTTCCCTTTACTTGTGCTGTGAGACTTTTCCTCTTGCCTTTCATTATGATATGTCAACTAGAAGCACCCCGTAGGTTTAAATTTATTTGAGTGTTTCAAAATATGCGGTAAAGGGCCATATATTTTGATCTCGTTGACTTAGAATCTTGATTTTTTTTACAGCTTGGAACATAAACTAAGGATATTCATATTCATTTCTATTAAACACCGCCACACGTTCTTTAACAAATTATTTAAAAATATAAAAAAACCCGACAGCGTAAAAAATTGTAACTTAAAATTGACTTAGTAAACGAACTGAAAAGATAGAAACAAGTTGAAAAATTAAATATTTGTTGTGTTTGAATGATCATGGTTGACAGCGTTTACAAACGCAGTCGGAGGCATCAAATAGCCCCAGTACGTTCGTAAATGACTAGCGATTTTATGGATTATTTCGGTGGAGCAAGAAAATACGTGGTGGGGGAAGTTCCAATATCCTATCTTTAATTTTTATGTCTAAAGTGAGGTTTTTTTTTCTCGTTCTCGGTGTCACCGATCATCATGAAATTTACATAGGTACACTTTCAATGAATTTAATAACAAAAAAAAATATAAATCATAGTTCAACTATTTGATGCACAATATGAATTATATAATGATATATTATATATTTCCCAATACATTCCATTATTAATGACTAGCGATTTTCTTAGTGATATGGGTATAGCAAAAATAAACTTATTGATACAAATTTTTATCTCCTAACTGTCATATAATAAATACAAAAGTAAGTTTGTCTGTTTCGCGAACTCAACCGACCATCGTGAAATTTGCATACGCACACCATTGAAAATATAAATCGTAGTTAATGTATCTTATGCCTCCGACTGCGTTTGTAAACACTGTCAACCATGATCATTCAAACACAACAAATATTTAATTTTTCAACTTGTTTCTATCTTTTCAGTTCGTTTACTAAGTCAATTTTAAGTTACAATTTTTTACGCTGTCGGGTTTTTTTATATTTTTAAATAATTTGTTTTATTTTAATTATTTTTAGTTTTCGTACAGCATGCATTTATCATTTAAATATCTTCACGTTAATAAATTCCAAAGAAAGTAAGGCTAGGTATTATTATGGAACCTGACATGGATGGCTAATGTAACACAACTACCATCATGATATAAGCCTAATTCAACAAATTCCAAAAGGAATTAGGTGACAGGTCAGGACCTTCCTTTACACAGAATCACGGCTGCACACGGATACCATGGGTGGAAAATACTGACAATGATCTATTGCCACTTCGTCCATAGTTTTTCCTAATGCGGTGATACCAACCCAGGCGGGATTAACCCTGTCACCTAGTAGGGTAAGGTAACCTACAGTTTTACATGGGTTCCGAACCATGAACAACTCGCAAGATAGAGTGGTGTATAACAGATGCGAGGATTTGAGCCCATAACCTCTTGCATGAAAGGCAATATTTTAGTCCCTACACTACGAGGTGTAACAAATAGAGTTTTTTGATTGATATTAAAACAAAACTACATTTTCTAAAAGTTTCTTCATGTTATCTTTAAGGCTTTAATGAAGTCATCAGTTCATAGAATGAGATTCCCTCATTCAACGAATTTTGATCATATGCCGATATATACAAGGTTTTAGTGGAGGTATGTTTCAAACGTTAACGTATTCCTTGGCATATTTGAAACAAAAAGGATATACATTTTATTTGTAGGTATTTAAAATGTATGGGGAAAATCTTTTTCAAGTCGTACAACAAAATATCTTCTACCTTTTTAGCTCCAAATATGCCGAGGAATACGTGGTTAGCTTTTGGACCATATCTCCGTTAACACCCTATATATGGTTTTTTTAGAATCTCCCTCTCATCATCGTTGATTACAGTTACACTAAATTTATAAGCGAACAGTTCGACACTCAAATCCTGTGGTTATATACAGGGTCCGTCACTCGAAGTGTTACCAATTGAAAATGATGTTATTTAGTTAATTGAAGTACGGTTCGTTAAAAATTATATCACAATAAAACATTTAATTTTAAGACAATAATTGTTATTATTCGATATAGCCTCCTTTGATCCATACATAAGAGCTTTCTGAGACGATCCTGAGTGTTGTTGGAACGTCCAGGGTTTAGTACTGCATTGTTTACACGTGCACATGGTATGAGCGCCTCATTTAACACCTTTTGCACACACTTGCTGGTTGACTTTGACGCCCTTCTCGATAAACACGAGTGAATAGCGGCCATTTGCGGTCACTGCAGCCGAGACCATAACAAAAGCGGGCGCTTGCTTACGAACGGGAACTCCATCGTCTAAATTCTCGTTGGATTTGCCCTGTAGCCAAACACGAAAATGTTGTTTGTTTATATACTGTTAGACAGTAAACATTTTTTCATCAGAAAAAACAATGTTTTCCAGATCGCGACGCAAGACTTTCAGTGCTTGAGCTCTTTGTAGTCGAACTGCCTTCTGCGCTGAACTAAGATGCTGTAATTTTTGTATCTTGTTGGTAGGGCTTCAGTTGCATTTCTTTTGATTTCAGTATGCGCCGATTACTTGAGTCGGGTATTGTCTGACTTTTCGCAAATTTTGCAGAACACTGGTGAGGATTTCCTTGAATTCGAGCCTTTACCTTTCGAACCATATCATGTGATACTGCTATTTTCGGATGACCGCCTCTATGCCGTTTAGCAATGCTAGGTTATAACGCTTAATGGTTCGATGCACAAACATTTTGTTCACATGTAAATGTCGGAGCTACCGAACGATGACTGGTTGTGATTTTCCGGTCAAATACAAAACGATCACAATGTTAGGTTTAATATCCATTGCGAAAATTTATTATACAATTCAAATTTGTTCCCGCTCTTTTCGCCCACTTAAAAACAATGAAACAAATTGACGTTTCACCAAAATTTGGCGCGCTGTCATTATTATTTTGAAAATAAAAGTAACAGTTCAAGTGACGGACCCAGTAGTAATCGCTTTGATCACAGGAGTTCATCCATGTATAAACTAAAAATTCAATAATCTCCATAATAACCATGATTATAATATTTATATCCACTACTTCATAAGACTGGAAGTTGTCTCTTGACTGACAGCTTTGAATGTGAGTCAAAAACATTGTTAAAGCCATTTTTATTTAATTATTGAGCTAGTTAAGTTCCAGTTTCACAGTTTAGAACTTTAACTGGATGCGGCGAAAGAGACCTGGATTCATCGTTTGCAAATATATGTGGGCCCGAGGTCCACAATCGCCCGATCGAATGTGTTACCTTGGAGCTTATAAACTGTTACATCCCAACTGAGCGTTTATTGTTTTTCTTGCCTCCAAAGCCCATCAAAATATAACGTTCATGATTTAATCCGTACATGAACTCCTGGTTTATTATTTTGAATAATATAACGTGTTAATAATATGTGATATATGATGATAAACCCAACTTTGGCAAAGCCGTGCTTTTCCTTCCCACTGCTCCCAAGGACGCACGGTTAAAGATCAGCGATATTATGATTACGATCATATTTTATGTACCCTATGTAACATAGGTCCTCATCAGGGGGCTGACAACATCTTCATGGAAAGTTTTCCTATCTTTGGTAAAGCTTTTAGATATTATCAAATTGATACCGATTTTGGGCACCACAGTATCTCGGCACTGTAGGGTCGCCCTCTTGTGGAACAAGCGGACCTTCCCCAGCGTGACACCCATTGACAACGGAAGTATGGATTTATGAGCTGTGCAGGTGCAGAATGCTGATAGTAAAGCAATGATGGTGATATCGGTCTATGCGGCGACCGAGAATGTCGAAAATCTATTTGACTATCGCCCGGATCCACCACTTCCAGTTATAGTCATCCCAAAGTTATCTTTCGGTTACACCATATAAATATGCAATGTAACCGAAGCTACATTCCATATAGCTGGAGGTAGTGAAAAGAGGAGTATATGACCTGAGTTGGTGTGACCAGCGCGCTTGCGTAAAAATGATTTTCATTTGAATTAATTTTTAACGTTGAATATTTTGATGTTTTTGGAATTTCTTATTCCAAATTACATTTAAACATATAAGTTGCATACCTTTTTGTAAACTATTAAAAAAACCCTTTAGTTTGATACCCCACTCGATAGGTTTCAAGAAAAAAAATATTTGAAAACACATAATTTGGCGCCAAAAATCAGCCATGATTTTTTTTTATGATTTTGATATACCCAGTGTCACTCTCACAATTAAGACGAATGTAACGACACCTCTCAAGCTTAAATCCATCAAGCCGTTTAGGCTGCAGGGGGCGACAAAGAAATATACATACATACATACATATATACATACATACATACACTCGAAAAACATAACCCTCCTTCTTTCGCAGTCGGGTAAAAAGAGTCTCGACTGACGTACGGACGACGAAGAGATCCTGTAAGGGTTTATTTTTTCCTTTGGAGGAAAGGACCTCTAAAAATGTATAACCTTTGATCGTTTTTAGGGTTCTGTACCCAAAGGGTGAAAGCGGAACCCTTTTACTAAGCCTCCGCTGTCCGTCCGTCCGTCTGTCGCAGGGCTATTTGTCATGAACTCAGGAAGCTGAAATTTTCACAGAGTGTGTATTTATTTTGCCGCTATAACAACAAATAGGTGAAATTAAAAAATAATAAACTTTAAAGGGGGCAGCCCATATAATCTTGTACGATGGTACGAAAACCTTCGTGTGCGAGTCCGACTCGCACTTGGCCGGTTTTATTTTGTTTTTCGCATAATTAGTGAACTTATACAGAATTCAAATGTGAGCATTATTTGTTTGCGTATTAATTTAAACGTGTGCGATAAATCTCGAGCTAGCGTCCGTTGTTTCCGTCACCATTGCTCATGTACTATTCAGAGTGACGCCCGAATCGTCTGCACCGATCCATCAAGTGGATCGTCGCACGCGCACTGCTCGCTGCAGCGCTCTTGCCGCAAACAGTGCTCTACTTTTATATGTAAGTGAGAAAAAAAAAATATATAGTGTGATATTTGTATGGATACGCCTATATCATTACATAAATAATTGGAGGTTATGCAACGACGTCTACATATGTTGAAGATTTTTTTTGGTTTTTGAAAATAACCCGAAACAATTTTTTGTTTTGCAGTCTGAAGGAGGAGATTTTGTGGGATTATTTTCATAATCAGAATAATATCTTATAAAGAACATGTCGTTGTAAAATCTCCAAATATATCTTTTTCTTGGATACAAATCCTTAAGCCCTATTTTGCTGAGTACAATTATTTGGCTAATACAGTAAGGTATGTCAGTTCTCTAATACATCTCTTTAAACACTCCAGCACAGAATAACTAATAGTGCTACGCACTCCAGTTAAAAGAAAGCCTTCGTCAAGTACTTATTTAGACACAATAGGAAGATATTCTTAATATTTCATTTATTTCAGAAAAAGTGCAATGTACATATTTTTAAGAGTTTTCAGCTAATGTTAAAAATATGGTTTTTATTTAAATCAAAACGATTCAAGGTGAAATATATTGCAATACAAATATTACATATTATACTAGTTGGTTGTTTGAGGTACAATTTTTGAATAAGTGTGTTTTTTTTAAGCGACCTGACATGGATGGCTAATACCACACAACTACCGTTATGATATTAGCCCAATACAACAAATTCCCGAAGGAATTAGGTGCCATGCCAGGACCTTCCCTTTATGAGCACGGCTACATCGAACTGGATGGAAAACACGGACAATTTTTCATTGCCGCTTCGACCATCTTTTCATCCAATGCGATGGTACCAACCCGGGCGGGCTTAAACCCTCCCCCCTACTAGGTGAAGGGGACCTACAGTTTTAAATGGATTCCGAACCATAGAGCAGCTCGCATTTGTAATGAAATTCACTTATCGAACTCGGAAAGAGAAAGACAGTGGTGCATGTCGGAATTGAACCCAGGCCTCTGGTACGCTAGGCCAGTCCCCGCGCCACTAGGCTACGAGTCACCCAATGATGATCTATGCTTCTTGTTATTCTTATTAGAACTAAGTTAGTGCCATATCGTTAGAACTAAGGACATTGTATGTATCAAGTTGTGTTTTTTAATTATTGGTCATAGTTTCAGTTTATTCTTATTTCCATGATATATAGTACTATGTAATAAATTAGTCACAGTCGACAAACCTAAATTATAAAAAAACCTTTAATATGCATTTATTGATTATCTGAAGCGTTGTGTTATTTATGCTTTGTACATGTATAAACTTAATAATGTATCGTAGCTTATCGAATCGCAAGGTGTCGCACACTGAGCTATCGAGGCTGACAATGTGCAACGCTGCATGTAAAATATAAAAAAAGAACTGGAAAGAACAAATATGTGCAATTTGTCAGAATAAAAGTATTATTTATACGCGGGTGTTGTGACTAAAAGTAATTGGATGGATGAAAATATGGTTTGTTTCGCAATCAATTATACTCATGAAAATAATGCTATAATTTTAAGCCTTTTAGCGTACTTTTTAGATTGGAAAATAGGATTACTCAGGACATACATTCATGCAAAGCATATAAAATCTTATCATTAAAATGAGGACAAAATACTTCATATAACCTGAACTTACATAACTTTACTTAAAAATGTTTTTATTTTCAGACACCTAACGAGCGTGTACTATAAAATATTAACATAGCAAGTAGAGCACCCAGCATGGTCCGATGCAAAGTAAAGGATTCACACGCTCGATGCAAATGTGTGAACTTTTTCCCGCCCGGTCCCATTCCTAGGAAGAATAACTTATCCGGCGGAGTCGATGCAATTTGTTATCGGTTCATCTTCATTCGTCGTGACTGATGCGACACTTCAAAGTCTAGACTATTGTTAAATGACAGTCGCTTTATATGCGTATGCGCTTGTATACAGCGTGTTGCCAATCTATCTGAACTTAGATTTCGACATGTTTTTCATGTTAAATTATTTCGATTGTTACATCTCTTTCATGTTAAATTATTTCGATATTTTATTTTATTTCGCATGAGGGTACCAGGTGAACCGCCTACGAAACATTCTTTTGTTTTTATAAAAAAAAAATTTAGTAACATTATAGTCAAATATGGCTCATTTCAGCGCGGTTTCCAACCTGTCAGTGTAAACAAGTTTATGATTCGTCCGAAATCCTGCATTCTTAAATGAATAAAAACATGTTTATATTTTTAGTTCGCATGAAACCGAACGAACTCGCCTATTTAGGTATATGGTTTGGTATATTCAGACGAAATTAACTTTTTGAGATCGCGAATTTTTCTTGCTCAAATGACTAGAAAATATTTTATGATTTGAGGTTATCCAATTACACCTAGATGTAAAAATGTTAAAAAAAACTTCTTTGGTCCAGACGTTCGTTTCAATATGCGAAACCACCGCCATCTAATAGTAGATAGGGGAAGCATTCTGTCGATTCGAATAATAATCGACAAATTCGTGGCCCGACTAGCTCAGGAGAGCTCAGCGGTTGAGCAGTAGGCAGGTTGTGTGATTAAAAACGTTTTCTGATTATTTTCAAAATCTGATTCTGCTTCTGCTTCAATGTACGTGTCGTTGGAAAAGGTGAAATTAATGCGAAAATAGTAATGTCGTAATTTAAATATGGTAAAGTGTGTTAGTTTTAACGCCACCATTTCTTAGTTTGCATGAATAAAAAAAACTTCTGAAATAAAATCAGCAGAAATTCAATACCAAGGACAAGTCGGCAGGAGACTGCTTTAGCTGACTTCAACGCCTTCCGTCCGGCCAACTTCTACGGTAAAGGGATATACAAACTGCCATCAAAATGGCAAAATTGTATAGATAATTTGGCCCAGTACTTTGACTAACTAAAATAAAATAAATTACCGATTTTTTTTTCACTTTAAAATTTTCACACAAACCTCCAATTTCATTGGTAATACCGTAAAGATGGTAGGGATCCATCTGAAAACCAGTTTCGCAGTTTTCTACGAGTCAGCTTAGACTGCTCCGTTTCACGATAACACATCAATGTTTCGCTGTTGTTTTGTTTAGTTTCGTGGTTCTATATATTTCTTGGTTGTATATATTTCTTGGTTGTATTTATGTTACCTTTATACTTCTGTGTCTGTTAATGTTGTGGCGAATACTTTTTTTATATATTTTTGTTCTTATTCTTAATAACAAGACCTAATACTAAGTAAAATAAGGCACGTAATATATCCATGGCAGAGATTAATATTGGAACAGGAAAACCAAGCAGTTACGTACGCCGCTATCTTACTTTGTAATTACAATAGTGTTCGCTTCTTGTTATTCAACGATTTCGACTGGATGGAACCCTGCAGGTACTATTATTTCCATATTGGAATAATCATATTGAATATATTGACCAAGCCTATGGAATTGATATTTTCCGTATAAGATCTGATGTTTGTATCTGTTACTGTTTGTCTTTTATAGCTATATTTGTTTCGAAATGCGTTTCTCAATTTTCGGATGTATTCCTTAATTTTTAAACTTTACACGGTTTCGCATTTTTGGCCTAGCCAGGATCAAAACTCAATAAAGGTTGTAATTTCCACTATTTGATTTCTCTTGTGTCAAATATTGACAATCAAATTCTAAAACTCTTAAAGTAAAATTCTAATGATTTTATAAATTATAATGTATGAACATTAATAATGTTATTGTGAATATTGCAAATAAAATTGTTGTAAAATTGTCCTATCGTTAGTCGTGTAATGTGGAACTACCCTGCCATATAAATTTGCGGTCTATCTTATAACCTTTAAAATTTACATTTCCGAAAATTCTGTTTGTGAAACTGAAAAAATATTTTTATGTTTCTAGACTACATGTTTTCAATCAAACGAAAGAAGATCCTGTACCAAGTTTGCCCCCGCGTAAATCCAACAGAAAAGATTGAACGGTTCTTTGGGATTGTGCAAGATTGATTCGCCTCCATTGCGGGATGCTCCGGATGTGTCGTATTTGAATTTTCGAATTTGGTTCTCAAAAACATCACTCGATCACCACTGTCTTTCCGATCAACAACGGTTATAAATGACTGCAGATATCCGTTGGTTCAAGCACGGGAATGTAGTTATTTTTGGAAATTTTGTTTGCATTGGACGTACTTTGAACTGGCCAATATTTTGTCAATGGATTGGCCACGGACGCTTAAGCGCCATGGTCAGGGGGTCCATTCAGAGCAAGAGTGAGTTCGAGTTCGGGAGTGAGTTAACCTAAAAATAGCTGGGATATATATTATTATTTAAATAACGGAACTGTTATTTATGCTTCCAACGTATTTACGGGACAAACCAGATTTTTACCTAACTGTAATGATGTTCTAGAAGTGTGGAAACATTAACTATTTAAAAAAGTGAGTTGATATTTAGTTGCGAATTCGAACTCACTCTTACTCTGAATGGACCCCCTGGTCTATTTGAATTGAAATAAAAAACATGGAACGCTAATATGTATTAATAAATATGTGTTTGGTGGAGTGCTTAACATATTTAACACATGCGAGTTAGGTTTCATGTCATCGTTCAAAATCATTTTAATAAATCAAATAATATATATAAAGAAATTTAAACGGCGAAAATTTTTATTCGTCTGAAATGCATGCTCGGTGCCGCGTAAGGGCTTGGCTTTCTGTCGAGAAAAATACACAGAAGTTATTAATCAACGGTTACCTATATTCCTATCTTGCTTATAGGTTTAGAAAATAAGCTGTTTATTACTATATGTTTTTAAAAAAAGCAATCTATAATTACTAAAATCAATCTCAAATTTGTAATTGGAATACGAAAGAGTCAAAAATATTGTTAATTATCTGCATTAATCATAAAAAATATTAAATGTGATTGTTGCTTCTTGTTATGTTAAATAAGTTCAACCAATTTTGTGTTTTGTCAAAATCATTTGGCAGGGCAGGTTACACATATTTTTGCCAACATTGCGTTTGCACATGTTTATTTAACGATTACTCCATAACGTTTGAAATAACAAGTATTAACTATCACTGAATGTTGTTTTAGAATTGGCTTTTATTTTACAAAGAACTGTTGATGAATTGTGGTGTTTAAGGCTGTGACAAACGATCTGTTGGAAATACGGACGGAAGGCAAGAACTGGAAGGCTGTGAACGGTGAAAAATCTCGTTTTATTTTTATGTTTAAAATAAGCATAAGGTGCCCCCTCTCCTGCATTTTCCAGCTTATCACCAAATCGAATGAATAACATATTCATTGCGGTTTCATTTCTTAATTTACATCAAACAACTTCTCTAACTCACATACATTTATACATGTACATGTGAGACAGCTTATAATTGTAAAAATAAGGCAAGTAGGTAGATATGCCATCTCCTGGTGCTAAGAATAACAGCTATCCTTACAAATTATGACGCTATTCCATTTGCAACTAGGTCTAATTCAGGCGTGTGATAACCAAAATCTAACCGAAATACTGAATTTTAAAGTACCTGTTTTGACGCACGACTGGAAGCAGAAAATGTCAGACACACAAATGTAATTTAAAAAAGCACATTTTGTATTCAAGACACTGCCAGCTGTGCCCTCTATCTGAAAATTTCCACAAATTTCAGATTAAAATCGAATACAAGATATTCTGTTATCAGTCTGAAGTTTTTTTTCTGTTTCCGTGAATGGAATGAACGTTACGAATAAGAAATTATGGAGGTTAACACTAAATAAAAAAAACCCAGTTAAATAAAATATATCATCGATAATTCAATATTTAATTCGAAACATAACTTTCAATACAGCAAAGAAAAACAATCCATGAGAATTTTAATTTGAATATGTTTGGATTGGTATTTTAGGTATATAATGAAATCTAATCTAATAAATATTATAAAGGGGAAAGTTTGTAATAATGGATGGATGGATGGATGGATGGATGTTTGTTACTCTTTCACGTAAAAACTACTGAATGGATTTTAATGAAACTTTACAATAATATAGTTTTACAATAATAATAACACATAGGCTACAATTTATAAAGATATTGTGCCCATGGGCTTTAGAACTTTCACGGGGCTGCGAAAACGATGCCAGTAGCGCTACTTCACACCGGCGGGAGCGGGGCCGGGGGCGGGGCGGGCGGTCCGCCGGGGGCGGGTGCGGGGAGGGGGGGGCGGGTACAGTTTGGTATTTCCCGCAACTTTAGGACTACTTGGCAAAATCCTTGAGAACCAATTACTCGAATTTAGATGCGGATTGTATCTACGTCTAGCCTGATTCTACTCAAAACTTATAGGCTACATAATATAACGCTTCATTACCAGAAGGGTGAGTGTTAAATTCTTATAACTTGCGAACCACTAACCCGATTTATGTGCGTATTTTATCAATGTATAGGATCTCTGGGAGCAGTCTGGTTCGAGATGGGTTACTGTTTTCGATGTTGAGGCTAGCTGTGGGTTGGAGTCCACGCAAAACTTACCTACATTACACGTTACTTACTTACTAGGTAAGCAATGTTGCAGTGCAAGTTCAGAAAGGTTCTGGCGGCAAATGCTTTGTTTTTAAATAGCCACCAAATGTCAACGGAGCTCTAAATGGGAATTATTGGATGTTTCTCATTAAATCATGCTATTTCATCTCTAACGATCTTGATAAAATTTGGTAGATGGATACATTGTCCTGGACCAGTTTGACCCTATTTTGGATCAGCCATGTGGGCTACTCTTTATCCATGAAATAATTTAGCCGACACTAACCCGAGCGGAGCCGGGTACCGCAGCTAGTACGTAATATTTAAATTAGAAAAGAGGTCATGGCCTAGTGGTGTGTTTACGTCTCTTACCTGGCTAGGCGTTCGTTCAAAATCCGTTTACGTTTAGGCTATATGTAGTTCAACCACGCAATAGTTAGATGACACTGCAAATTCTGTTATCCTTAAGAACTTGCAAATACTGTGCTAATTTCATTCAGATCTTAACAAAGGTAAGAACATTTTTTGACATGGCAGTATTCTAAGGTTATGGAAACTATTACGGTTTTTCTTGATAATCGTAATGGTTTTGTAAATTTTTTTCATTACAAAATAAAAAAAATACCCTCTCGACATACATTGAAAGTGAAGATAATAACCAGCTCAATAAAAACATAAATATCAATTATTTTGGTGCTTGCTCTTTACAAAGCGATGCATGAACATGTCAGTGGTTCAACAGATGGGATCTGTTATGAAAAGCAAGTCCAACTCTCCTAAACTACCAGTCGCTCAAATTTGAATCAAACTTTATCAATACTATTTCGTGTGATGAAGCTTTTAAGTAGTTTTTGTGGTCACTAGAACAGCGTCTCTGTCTTTTTTCTATGATTCCCTTCCTATGGTTCTATTTATATAACTTGCAATAGGTGGGTGAATCAATCTTTGTACTAATGCACACATTTTTATGTTTTTTTTATTACTTTAATTTAAATAAATGCGGACAGCGGAAATCATATGTCATTAAAGTTGTATATTTCAGACAAAGCAGCATACTTTTATGCTATTTTGTATAGTTGTCTAGTTAAAAAATAATGCATTCAAGTTCTTTTGGTTAATCAAATAAAAGACAAATAATTTCAATATTTGGGGACATCCCGTTACCCAAGAGACATATTTGGTTACGGTTCTGCGTATAAAACGAGGAACATAATTTAATTAAACCTTAACAGTAAAGCGACTAGTAATTTACTTAGTCCAAACAAGTATAATAATTGAAGCTTTAGCAATGGAATGAGATGAAAAAGAGATATGTAAACAATGTATACAATTTTAATCAAATATTACATACAAACTTACATACGTATTCTGTCATTATCACAATAGTTGCAGTTTTAACTTTCAAATAACACCGCTCCCCGATGAGATAGTTTGACATCTGTACATAACTGACGTAATTTAATGTACTTACGGCCTAAGGGTTAGACCTTTTTTCTCTTGAGTCTAATAAGGTAAGACATGGTAATACCAGCATACATTAGGATTCTAGACCACATTCTGAAAGGAGATTGAAATGTTAATTTTCCTATATTATTCGCAACCAATGAAAAATTTAAGGTCTGTTTCCTGCACAGGGTTAAAATTACCAGTTTCATAAATTATCAAATAAGTCTAGAGAAAATAGATAGAAATTGTATTTATAATTTTACTATATGTGATTATAATATATTTTACATAATTATAATAATACAAAGATGAATAACTAATAATATAAACTTAAATCTTCATCTCAATCGGTATCGTTAAAGTAGCTGAGGCAGGGTATTAGCATTGGGATTCAACTTGCAAACGCTTCCAGTGTACTCGGTACTATGGCCGCATGGTCTTTTCTAGAGGAGGATATAATATAGTTTTTAGATTTTAGATTTTAATTTAGAGTTTATTTTTAATCAATGTTAATATGTGATTTGTGTACGCGTGAAATGTAGTAACGCCACGAGCTCTAAAATATATTTAATATTAATTATAAAACCTCACAAACAAACACACAAACAAACACATCAATTTTCAAATAAAAATGTTCTTTCGTATGCTTATCCATATTATTCCTATTGAAATTTCAATTGATAATGTGAAGTCACTTGATTTTACAAGTTAGTATGTATCTTCATTTAAATATAGGAGGAAATGTGCATTATTCAATGAAATGTACGTCTGTTGGACTTAAAACGGATTCAGCACGACAAAAAATCATGGTTGTTTGTGAACATTTTAAGTAAAGCCGTTAAACCTATTTTTAAGATGTATAAATAAGTATTCTCTTCAGTGTTCTTGTCTCTGAAAAACGTTTATTTATATAATCTATTTAATAAAAATATAACCTAAAGCCGAAAAGTGTTGGTAAGAGCCAAACTCGAGAACGGCTCGACCAATTCGGCTAATCTTTTTTTTTAATATTCGTCGTGCCTCGAAGATGGTTCTGAGCTATAGTTGGTCCCAACAGTGTCGAGATCCATTTTTTAGCAACGCGCCGGAGAGGGTGAAACCACATTTAACCGAACTATGTCCAAAACGAAATCGGCGCGAGCGGAGCCTGGAAACTCAGCTTGTTGGACATAAAAAAATATATTTATTAAGACCGGACTCATTCTCTATCGGAAAAATAAAGATTTTTTTTATAATTCTGTAACCGTGTTTGAAAAAAAAAAAAAAAATTAATCCGATTTTATCAGATACCTTTTCGAGCATTAATATTCAATGAAAAAAAAAAGACCGGTCACTAGAATTATGTATTTTCGAGGATAGGTGCGGAGAAGTCATGAATAAATTTGACCTCAGTGGTCGAATAGAGCACAGGTCCCAGAATTAAATATACTGTTGATAGGATCGATATAATGTTTACTGATGCCAGAAAACAGCGAGCATTAAATGACGGGAGTGGCAACCATACGTAGCATACATACAATGGCGGCAGCACCGGCGAGATAATGAGATATCACAGGACATTCGATGTTGCGCCTCCCGAATTCGTAAGCGATCTAACTACAGTTAGACGTTTTCACTAAGTTGTGGCGACGCTGTCGCCATACGATTGAGTTTCGATCGCTACTATTGTCCTTCCATGCTCGTTGTCGGAAAATATTAACATCGCATTGAAGTTTAAGCGTGCAGTGACAAGGTTGCTGTATCTTAGAAAAAATGGCCTTTGAAAACTTACCTTTTATTAAATTTTCATACAACATGTATTTCGGTGTGCTTTTTTGTGAAAAACTGTTACGGGTGCCTGTTCGGAGGACCAAAGGTTCTCAAAAAAGCCAAATACACCTCGCCTCGCGAAACCACGCTGAGGGAGGCACCATACCAGTGGATTTGCGGACTATCGGGGAGCTATAGAGCTTGTAAAAATTACGCTTGAAGACTCCCAGGTTTTAGGAGGTATGAGGAAATGGTGCCTGTACTTGTCCGAGTGCAGGTATATGGGTATAGACAGGACAAACTTTTAGTTCTCTCTATGTAACCTCTACGCCTCTGGCGCACAGATTTACATTCCATTTCTGAGGTCTTTGGTTCGATATCGGCCCCGTTCATGTACCACTTTCTTTCTCAAAAAATGTCACTGAAATTAGTGTATTCATATCTCATTTAAATAAAAATCCTTGACTTCTTAATCTTCCTTGAATCCTTGGCTTACAAGATCCGATAGTTTAGGAGCGGACGGTGGTAGGCAACGAGTTCCACATACGTACGGTATGAACATTGAAGTAGTTAGAAAAGAAAGAAGTTGTCCGGATGGGAATCTCGAGGATACTGTCGTCGTTAGATCGTAGAGGGAGACCGTGTGAAGATAGGAGCAAGAATCGGGAATGAAGGTATTCAGGAGAAGAGAGAATGTCCAGTTAGATAATTTAAAAAAAATTAACAAAAAAAAAAATAACCGACTTCAAAGAAAAAGCACTAAAAAGTAAAAAATAATTTCCATTTTTGTAGTTACGATTTTTGCTATCTTTTGAGTCGGCGTCAGCCGGGCACGCGCTACGCCAATCAAGAGAACCTTAGCTACCTTGGCTGACACCGACTCAAAAAATTACAAAAATCGTAACTACAAAAATGGAAATATTTTTTTTTATTTTTAGTGTTTTTTCTTTGAAGTCGGTTATTTTTTTGTTAATTTTTTTTTATTTGTTTATTTTTAGTGAATCCGAAGTACACTTACTAATTTGTACACGTCCTTTCCAATAAAAAAAGAATCACCGAAATCGGTTGGCGTTATATTGAGTTATTCGTCCAGGCGCACATCTTAATACAAATTTAAGACTTTTATGATTTTCTCATGGATATCATTGTCAGTACTTAATCAAATTAAAATGGGACTACGTGGGAAGCACTAGCTATCATTTAAAAAAATAATCATCAAAATCGGTTCACCCGGGCAAAAGTTATGAGGTAACAAACATAAAAAAAACATGCAGACGAATTGATAACCTCCTCCTTTTTTGAAGTCGGTTAAAAAACTATCTCTGACATTAAAATTAGTGAGAGGACAGTGTCCTAGTATTATATTTTAATTGATTTTCTATTTTTACCACACAACTGCATAATGGCGCAGGTTGAATTCATTTTATGAAATGTTCCATTGTTTTCACTTAATTTGTGATCTTATTTTAATTAAATTATATTTATGTATTAGAAATTTAAGGATATCATATTTGTGAAATTATATTGCTGTATTCATATATGTGTTCATTAAGGCGCTAGGACTGGCCAACTACTCGCGCCATACAAATGCACTTTTTAACAAATGTAATAATATGTAGTGAAACGCTTCAGAAAATCCAAATAGAACTCCAGACTGATAATGGATTGTTAATATTTTTTGATTCCATCATTTATTTAAATAATAATAAAAATAAAAAAGTTGATTTTTCTCATTATAAATCTGAAAGTAATTCGATTAATAGATATAAGCAAAAACAGCATATATGCATAAACAAAACATTCCATTTGCTATTAGATTTCTACATTTAGTCAAAAAAGTTCGGAAATGGACACCGTTTCCGCAATGTATTTTGTATAGAAAAAGGTAACATACATTAACGAAAATAGGTTGATTAATAGACAAGGAATCATATATTGTAAGAATGACACTTATAATCGTCAGACTTAGTTAGTTAACTTGGGGTGCCTCGTCTAACTTTGCGATTTGGCTAGTACCAGGGCCTTAAGGATTGTGTTTATAATGTTAATGTAAGTAGTATTAGAAAATAATATTAGCTAAAGTATTACCTGTGTAAATTATATATTGTTTTTACAATACCGTTTCGACATATTTTTTTTATGCATTCTGACATGGATGACTAATACCACACAACTACCTTTATGAATTTAGCCCAATACACCACATCCCTGAAGGAATTAGATGCCATGCCAGAACCTTCATACATTGGACTGGATGGAAAACCGTACGGGCTTAAACCCTACCACCTAGTAGAGGAAGGGGGCCTGCCATTTTATATGGGTTCCTAACCGTGGAGCAGCTCGCATTCATGACGAAATGCACTTTTCCAACTCATAATGAAAAAGAAAGTGGTGCATGCGAGGATTTGAACCCAGATCTCTGGTATGCTACGCAAGTCCCCGAGCCACTAGGCTTCAAGTCGCTCAAAAGCTAAGTTCGTTAGTCTTAGTTTCTTTTACGACTATTTATAAATAAAATTGTGTAGATTCCGGTAGCCACGAACGATCATGGGCACTTTGAAAATTCTAAACAATGACGGTGACAATTATATTGTTAAGCATGACGGTGCGCTTTAAAGGGCATTCTATTAACATACGTAACATTCTTTTTTGTTTAACCAAGTTCAAGGGAAGTTATGTTTTTGTTTACCACAAAAAGTATCACATCCTACCAATCCCACGCAGCAAGTGCACCTGTAGATGCGTGCACCAAAAAACTAACGTGAGAGTTCATCTCAGCTTCCGTTTACAGTTTTTATGAGGGAGATTTGTGTTGTTTCGGATTCGAAGTACTTTTTTTTCATTTCCGACTGGCAAGTGCGAGCAACTTGTCGATGGTAGGTATGTACGTACTTGGGCTGTGAAGATGACACCGTAGACCATAGGTTGGGAATGTGTTGCCCCAAATTATAGTATTCTATAGGTCATGTTTTTGATTGCGTTGATTTAGAAACTATTTTTTTTCCCATCGAAGCGACCAAAGACCTAAAAATTGTATATTGATTATAATCTAATGACTCGACGCGTTCCTGCAAAAAATCGTAGCAGACAGATAGGCAGACAATGAATTAAGGGTTTTTTCCTTTTGATGAACGGAACGAAAGGCTGTATACTCAAACTAGTAGCTCGTAGCTGTAGACCGTGAAGAAATAAATCCTATATATTTTTTCTCACTGTAATAATTAATTAAACGCTTTAAATTATTGTCTTTAATTTTTTTATTCCAAAAATTTAGTCGTTTAAAAATAATGTAATTATTGAACCTCCTTACAAAATTTCACGAAAATCGGTGAAGAAATGCGACCTGTAAAGGAGAAACAGCCGAACCCACTAAGTCATTTTTGCCCAATCTGATACGGAGACGCCTCGCTCGCGCTTTGCTAGGTCAATATACATCGTTTGCTAAAAATATAATAAACTTCTACAGTTATATTCAAAGTTAAATAAGTGAGTAACGTTAGTAATATTTTACACCCTCGGATCTTTTTCAAATTATATTTTCGAAATAATTTTCATACCGGGACCTATCTAACCTAACCTAACCGTTTAAAGCAATATGGATTACTCAATATTTTAGGGTTCCGTACCCAAAGGGTGTCAACGGAACCCTATTACTAAGCCTCCGCTGTCCGTCCGTCCATCTGTCACAGGGCTGTATCTCATGAACCGTAATAGGTAGGCAGCTGAAATTTTCACAGAGTGTGTATTTATTTTGTCGCTATAAGAAAAAATAGGTCAAATTTAAAAATAAAAAAAATGACATACAAAAAATGTAATTTGTTTGTGTTAAGTCTTGTACGATTATACAGAACCCTTCGTGTGCGAGTCCGCCTCGCACTTGGCGGGTTTTTAAAAATAATATGATTCCTGTCCAATAAACGTATTTTTCTTAGAAGATATGTATTCAAATCAGTAAAACAGTGAATGCCTACTATACAGGTTACCGATTTGCGAAGTTGGTCGAGTTCAAACTGTGACTGTGTGTCTCAATTTGTTCATAATGGTAAATGGATGGCTTGTGATTGGATAATTGGTGGTTGTGGCGACGTGGTGGCGCGATCGCGTGCGCTCTGTCGCGCCGCGTTCCAATACGGCTGTCACGATGCGGTACTAACTGAAAGTGAAATAATTCCAATTCGAGGTTAAATAAAGTATTTTTTTCGACAGAGCAGAGTGTACGATTCGTAGATCTTAGGTGTAAGTGTTGCTTTAGATGCACCTATCTGTATCAGAGGATACGAAATGTTTCAAAGTAAAATTTGCTTAAAACATATTCCAATGCTCAAGCCATTACTGTAGGGGTTTCAACCTCATTGTGTGTGGGTGTGGGTTCCCTTTCCCGCGTGCTAGGTCGTTGGTTTATGCTGTCCGGGAATCGAATAAACGATGGTCGAAGCGACAATGAAAATAGTTTTCCCTCCAGTGCAATATAACCGTGCAATAAAATGAAGGTCCTGGCTAGGCACCTTGCTCCCATTAGGTGTTTTGGGCTAGGATAATACCGTCTAATATCATGTAATTGTGTAATTAGCCATAAACGACCAGTTCCAAAAAAAATACCAAACCCGAAAGGTTTGGAGTTATGCCAGGCATTCCTTTTTGTACACGACTTCATTGAAACACTCACGGGAAACACTATAAATGTTCCATTGTTGCTTCAATCATCTTTTCATCTAATGCGATGGTATACACTTGGGCAGGCTTAGACCTACCACCTAGTAGAGTAAGGGGATCTACAGTTGTAAATCGATTTCGAACCATGTAACAGCGCGCATACGTGACGAAATTCACTCAGATAGATGTGAGGTATTTTCATCCTTGTCGATTAAAAAAATACTACTTACATATTTACATTCTATTCATCATGTAACACATGAATACCTCAGTGGTTTTCATTAAAAACCATTCATGAAACGTTCTATAAGTCCCATCATAGATGTAGAGTTTATCAAATCCACGTAAGCACTTTCATAATGATATGCGTTTTTTTGCTCACCGTACGCAATCGTATTAATCAAAATCGGCAAGATATAATTTCTCCATCTATTGTCTGTCCATTGAGTTCAGATGGCGTGGGCGAGTGCATTACCTCAGCGAAAATAAGTCGCTCTACAACAATGGACTCGTCGTCTCGGCCGAAAGGTGAGAGTATAGGAAGAGGCTGTGGTGACCTGAGTGGAAGCTGTATTTATTGGCTGAGTTTAGATCTTCGTGCGAATGAGTGACGAAATAATGGCCAAGAACATCTCAATTTGAAGGTTTGACCAACGGAAGATGGACTTTTTCTTGGCATAACTTGTTTAGAACCTAATTAGATATTTTAGACTTTAACAGCATATGATGCTTCATCTTATTAGAATTGAAGAACACATATTCATTGACAGTTACACGAAGAAACCTTACACAAAGACGAGTCAAGATTAGAACTTGTTACCTTTTTGTTGCACAAGTATTTATTTATGCGCGAGTAAAAACAATTATCCAATTAGATTCGATATAATTAAAAAAAAAAACAAATTAATGGACCAACGTAATTTAGATTTTTTATGTTTGAGTTTTAATATAGAGCAAAAATTTATAAATGTTAGATAAGATTTATACATTTTCTTAATTTAATAATACATTTATTATTAAATATCGAGAGCGCTTTCGATACCATATCTGCCAAACACATTACAATATTTTTTATAGCACTTACTCGGTTGTGGTACCAGGCTAAGTTCACGTTTATGAGGTATTGAACGGATTTACCTGGCCAGGCGCCATGGTTTTCGCATCCGCCGCGTAAGTTCGAAAGCCCATGAGCATTGTCGGGTACCTCTTATGTGAGGGCCTGGCGTATGCCGTACGCCGCGAATAACGTAAAAAATATTTCGAACAGCTTATAGTTCTAAACGTAAGCCAAGCCTAGAGGCTGACTAATCTAGCCATTAAAATGAACTATGATTATGTTCGACTAAATAGCTAAGCCGCTACCGACGCACAATAATGGTAGTTACAACGTGAACTTTGCACGCTCGTATCTTGCACCGGGTCTATTAAAGTCGTATTTTGATTTGCACGCAACTAAACATGGTGGCGACGCGGATCAGCTGGCATCTTCACGGCATTATTCACCGATGCATTTCAACGAATGCTCTCATACATGCCGGAGGGGTAGGCAGAGAAGATAGAGGGATATACGGCTCGATTACCGCGTATATTTTCTAATTACTTCGTCGGTCTGTTCGCTTCATTTACTTCCACTCTGTAATTCTATTGTTTTGTCATTCTTTCGCAACCAATTCGCTTTAAATGTTCAAACCATGTTAACACACCCTTCTCAATGATAATTCTCGTCTCTTTACTTTCAAGGTATTAAATGAAGATATTATAGTTGTCCGCAATGCCTTACATAAAACGCGGTACATAAAATCTCACTACGATAGTATGAGGCATTAACTATGATTGGAGGAACTTTGTTATGGAAACCGATACAGGAATCGGTAAACGCACTGCTCTTAGAAGGTTTGCTTGCTGGTTTGCGTCGATTTACTTTCTTTAATTTACGTGTCCCAGGTTAATTTTATTAGAATATTGTTGATTAATTAAAATATATTAATATTCGGTAGTTCACCTTCCCAAACATGGAAATGATCTAGGCTCACTGGCGGTGCGGCCACCGCGCAGAGGCGCGTCAGGCCGGCCAGGCCACATAAACAAGCAGCAATGAGTCAGCCGACAGCCGGACCATTGACAATGATTTTTGGCGCCAGAGCACCGTCGCCACAGCGCCGCCGCTGCCGCCTGGTGGTAGACTCGCAGACACTGGCGGACACATTTCGCAACACTGCAGTGGACAGTATTGCCTCTATCGGATGCCACTGCAACACAGTTGCCTGCTTTTTCAGGTTCCGGGACCTCGAGACGAAGGTCCTCGATAACTCCTGCGCTCGTCATTCGTCCTTTCGTTCTTGTAGACTTTCTAAAAAAACGTTTGAATTTGGACACTGGACATTTTCTATTGTTTCCGCAAAATTCTCCGATTTAAAAAAAAAAATACGCTACGAGAAACCTTAGTGTTTTGTGATCAAATATTGTTAAAAAGATTATTCATGCCTCAATAATTAAATTCAGGCATTCTCAAATTTAAAATAAACAGTTGTTAGTTCCATGTTGTTTACGGAATCCACGGTAATAAAAATCTTCCCAATATTTGGGTCAATTACCTGTACTGCATTGTATTGTATTGTGTAATATGACTCTGGTCTACTGTTCTCGGTTCTTTCATACTAAAATCCAACAGACTTCAAAGGGTTGTTGTGTGCAATTACGTCTAGATAAGCCTGATAAAAGCTCCTGTATAAAGAGCTTACATCTCTTTTATTCTCTAAAATCTTATTTGAACTTGAAAAGTGAGATCTAATTTAAATTGTATCTATTAAGATTCTGTATGAACCGACTGGATTTATGTGGAATTCACTGTTATACTGCTCTCCTTGTTCAAAAGGCGGTGCCAACATATGTGCCTCATATGTAGTCACAGCCTTTTGAAAAAGGAGGCCAGTATAGAAGCGAGAAGATTGTTTCAGAGTGATAATATAATTTTCGTTCGTTCATCACTACTTACTTATAAAATCTAACGACTGCGTCAGTTAGTCTGTCTGCCTGTACGTTTACGGCTTATTAGCCACTAATGCGAATTTTATCTAATATATGTATGTACTCATAGCTTGATCCTATGCGCTAAATTATTTGCGAGTAGGCAGAGATGATCGCCACGCGGTAAAGTCACGGAATACTTTTCTCGTTTGTTCTAATCGAGAGATTAAGAAGTTTTGGATATGTTCGGGCATTGTCTGTCTTCTAGATCCATAAGCCGCGCATCAAGTTAAGACAATGTGCGAGGCGCCGCGACAAAATTATGGTTTTATGTTAATCTCATCATAAATACACCGCCATTTCCCTACACCGCACCGCTCGACTGTTAACAGCACCTACTCCGTGCGCGCTGTCTCGTTTGTGCTGAGCGCATGCGCAACGCATGGCTAATGAGGCGATACTGCGAAACTACGCTCAGTTTTGCGTAGGATACTCAACAGGATACTGATGTACTGTGGTAGTATTTAAAGGTAGCATATGTTTTTAGATTTACACCATCGCTGTATTAATGTTTTGAAAAACGATTTTCCGATGTGCAATGCCGTGCTTGGCCGACATGTTTCGCCTCCAACGACGGAAGCATCGTCAAGGCCACTTCGTTGCCCCGTAGTTACGTTTGACAGCCCGGCTCCTCAAACGGTAACTGGCAGGCGTCGGCTGCGAAGATTGTAGCTGTGGGTAGGTTCGGGCTGCCTCGTGGATGCGGGTAGGTTGTCAATTTGATGCACCATAGACGTATAGGGTGTGATCTGGTGTCACTGTGACTTGTGTGACCCTCTGTCTATGTTGAGCAAGTAGTGGAGTCCAATAGGGCGAGAGTCTGATGCTGTCGTCCCTGTTGAAGTTTGCATGTCTGGAGATTTCAATGGATTTTCGCACCAAGCGTAGCATATAGTATTTTTCTGCTGCTAGTGTGGTTACTTGGTTGAATCGAATCCAGTGATTACTCCCGTTCTCGAGGACATGCTCACATATGGCTGACTTGTAACATTAATTGTTCTTCACCGCCTTGATATGCTCCGTTACCCTTGTTTGAATACTCCGCTTGGTTTGCCCGATGTAGTTTTTGCCGCAACTACAAGGAATTTTGTACACACCTTTTTCAAAACATTAAAGGTAGCAGTTTCGAATCCTGCGAGGTTTTTTCTCGTTGACTACTTTAGATAAATATACAAAAACTATTCTAATGATATCAAAAATCGTATTGCTATGGTTCAGTGATGATATCAGTTTATAGCCACAGATTAATAATATAATGGTAATTTTGAATCTATGCACCAATGAATATCGTTGTTATTAGTTCCAAAAAAATCTCCTCTCAGTTAAATATTCCTTTGATCAGCAGCCCATGAGTGGAACTATCCAATGGATGTCCACCACCCCTCGCGGCAAGTCCACCAAGCACAAACAGGTCTTCTCCATACACCGATAAATCGAGAGACAAGCTGACTCTTACTCCAGTAATTACGAGTCGGGATAGTAAGTTAAAAATGTAAATGCGACTGCGATATAGCGCTCATTGTTCGCAGTCACAATCGCGTCTTTGTATCGTGCGTCGCGCCTGCGCACGTGTGGGCGCGATACTCTTCGATGTGATCTAGTGCTGTGCCCGTGGACTCCGTACCTCTAGCTTGCTAGTTCACGAGCGGGAGGCCCCTGGTTCCAAGTGACAGGAAAGATTTATGCTCTTGGTTCAGAATTCATGTAAAACTGGGAGTCCCATTCTCCTACTAGGTGAAAAACTAGGCTTTGGATGATGTGGCAGTAAAATATTGTGCGTATTTTCAGCCGTTGCTACACTTACGCCCGTTTTCACTGCATCCAGCTACAAAAATACAAAAGTTACCTTTCGGTTATACCATACAAATATGCCATGTAAACGAAAGTTACTTATCGGATTTCAGGTAACTGGAGGTTGTGAAAACTGGGATTAGTAAGTACGAAGGCGAGTTACAGTTATACACGTTTTCCGGACTATGGAGGCACCAGTATTCTCAAAGAAAATTCTCATTTTAATCAACAAAGAAAGAGTTGATTATGTATCCGACATAAAGATCCCACATCGTTAAGCTAGGTTGAGGTTCACCACGGATTGATGATCGTCTGACTGTTTAGTCTGACCGTGGTTTCGATTTCTAGTAAGTCTGTCTTCCTTACTTGCTAGGTGTTTACCCGTCCAGCTGCAGTGCATTATTAGGTAGGTCCAGGAATGGCACCGCATTAGTGAAATATGAAATATTATACAAAAATATTTAGAATTGATACAATTTCGGATCAATTCCGAAAAATATACCTCGCATTTTAGTTAAGCATTATTTGGTTCTAGGTGTTGGTCAGAATCCCATACAGGAATCTTTAAACTTTATTATTGAGGTTACTCTGAAACCATTACTAATACGTTCTCTTACTTATTCTGCAGGAATAGTAAGGTACTTTTGTTTGAATAGTATAAATATAATAAAAAATATTCGTGTTTTGACTCCCCGCGAAGTTACTTTTCGGTTTTTATTCGTCCGAGGTAATCGAACCATCTTTAAAAATAAAGCGAATCCAAGAGTATGTTTACACAAAATGGAGGAAAATAAACGAATTCCTTCCGGAATATGATGTGTTAGGATAATTTCATGACAGTGGGTATAATATAAGCTCTCCGTGAAACTATATTCAAATAGACTCAAATAAAAAAAATCCATTGACATTTTGACCATATTTCTATAATATTAGCAGTTCACTTGCCAAAGTAAGACACCATGAACACAAAAAAACATGGCAAACCGTTTTGTCATTAGCACAAAGGTCCTAAACCAGTTCGACAGGGTCCGGAACCACCCTATGCTTCCTCGTGGGTAGAGCAGGAAGCCCCGATTCCCATGAACAGGTACGAACTTGCAGACCTTGCATCAATAAAGACATACGCAACAGGACACCTGGTACAAGACAAGTGATCTTTGCTGCATCCTAAAATTGTGAGCGAGAAGAGTGTCAAACTAGTGTGTTGCCGATATTTCAATAGCGAATCTGATAGTTGCCTCCCCCGATATAAGAGGCGCTTCCGCATGGGTGGATCTTGTTATTGTTGGTCCAGGGTTTATATTATTAACTTATTATAGGTCGTTTCCCACAGTTACCCCGAACAATTGGGACTCACCCTCCCGTTATAATGGGATCGATGCATTGACCCGACAGCAGAAGTCGTAATAACATCCCGATATTATGAATTTGATACAATATTATATTTATCGTAAATATATTATTATATTATATCAATAAGATTATATTAAAATTTCATTAAACTGTGAAGTGCAGCAGCAATGTGCAGTTTTTTAAGAAACTTATTTTTTCATGGTTTTTATTTACATTTTAAAAAGTTTATAATGGAAGTATACTCTATTTACATAAAGTAACCATAAATTCACTAGGATTTATGACCTACATATTAAACCTAAAATGATTTATAAATGCTACACGTCATTACTTTCTATGAGATTGAATTGTAATTCCACATGATTACCGCATCGTCTTGTTGCTACTACTACGGTCAAATCTTTTTTCATTTAAGAAAATATGCATTGTATTGTATTGTATTGTATTTATTTAGCATAACACAAAGTAACACACATATAACAAAACATTGTCATTGGTAGTCGTTAATATTACTTGTCAATATTTTCGATAGCAAAAAAATCAAACATTTAACATTCTAACAATAACATCAAATACAAATAAAAATAACAATAGTCAAGTTGGTCACAATAATCAAATCAAATAAAATAAACTATGGAAAAATCATTAAATTCAACATATATACACATTGGACGGATATTATTCTGTCAAGTGGTCATCAAAATATTCGGTTACCTTGTAATAAGGTCTGTTCGTTAACAGGTCCTTTAACCGGGTCCTAAAGACATTATTATTTTCAATTGCATTTAAATATGCTGACACAGTGAAATTATTTTACTCTTTTTTGCTTCGCCTGCAATTTTTTTAAATGGAAAGAAAAGGTCAGCTTAAAATTCAGTCCGACTAATATTTGTCTGTACGATACCGGGACAGCGTATGTATCCCGGGATAGCGGTAAGTTGAGGGTGTACGCAGCTTTAATTCGGTGGTGCGATAAAATGACCCGCCATCCGATGTGTTTGTGATTTGTGTTTTTATTGTTATTATGATGGTGTGATCTTTTTATTGGCTGACTCCCACGACTGGGAGCAGATGCTACGCGTCGCCTACGAGGATACTGGGAGGGTCGCTGGAAAAGTATGCAATGGTTTCAATAATTTATTAGACTATTCAGCTGACGAGACGCAAGTTGGTGTGACCGTGAGAAACATTTGCAAGATGCTTGCGTTTCTGTGTGTTATTAGAATATAACTCACCTTTAGATGAATGTGCTAAAATGTGAAAAGGAAAGAATCATGCAATAATTAAAGGAAAAAAAAATTGTAGCTTTAAATCAAAATATAAAACGTAATGTTATATGTTCACGCGAGATTCTACATGTTCCTCACACTTTAAGTTTCGTTAGATGTATATTCTACACTTGCATTCATCAATAACAATTTCTACGGATCAATTACCTCTTGTGAAGAAGAACCGTCAAACATCGCCGGATTCGTTTTTTTTTTGTTCATTAATAAACTTACAAGTTTGCTGTTTTAGCAAAGTTATAATTTAGTGAATTATCGTAAAGTATGTCTCATAAATAATAATGAACCAAAACAGTTAATATTCAACAGTTATTTTTATAAATCGAACAGTAGCGCTTGGTGAAAATAACTCATGTGACATATGAGATGATTTTGAAACCAGGTTTGAGGTGTGCAATTGTCCAGTTTCAAGACGTTTCCGATTTGAATCAATCACTGAATAAGCAAGCAGGAATGAAAAAAAATACTAAAGCTAGAAACAGTTTTCACACAGTTACGAAAACAGTAAGAGAAAACAGTTATTGCATACACTTTAAAAACAATTAAATCATACAGTAAAATCTAATATTTAAGGGTAACTGTATTTACTCACTTAGAGTTACCGATTTACATAGTTGGCTCTATTTTAACGTAGCAAGACTATTGTTATAATTAGTTAGATTCACTGATTTTTTTTTCTGTGTATCATCGATTCCCCAAGTGAACACTATTGAATACAGCAGGAATTTTAGGGATACACTAAATTGCCCGTCCATGGATTTTTACATGTCTGTGTAGATACATATTTTCAACAAATTTATGTTATTTCACATTTATACACAGGTAAAAAAATCCCTGAAAACAAATATTCTTTAGAACCTTATGAAAATTTATGGAAAGTTTTCGGAAGGTCTTGAAGTAGTTCTAGTTTATCTTAAGTATGGTATTTAGTTGATCGATATTTTAAAATTCTCGATGTTTTTGTAATTGTAAATAAAATATGTCATGTTTTTATTGTTCCGTCCTTTTTATGGGTTAAATTATAGTCTTCAATGTACTAAACACTACAAGTACAAAATCAAAGTTATTTTCGTCACCAAATGCAACGAAAAACTTACCGGAACAAAGCATTAATTAAACCAAACATAGTGCCACTTTCGTTTCACTTCCCCCTCGCGTTGCGTCCATTCGAACGGGATCATTAAGTCTCGTAACCTGCTCACTGCACATGCGCAAAAAATCGCAATAACAGGCTCAGCATCCAGCCATTGTTCCCGGGCTGGGTTCCGTGGGAACGGCGCCGGAACAAAGCGCGAGCCGGAGTGTTCCGCAGTGCTTTGTGGGGCTCCCTCATGCGACTGGTTCCGATCGGGGGTCCACGGGGATTGTTCCTCGTTGACGACGGCTGGACCGTCTGGTCGGCGATGTCGTTGCCACCTGCGTGGCACAATCAGCGGTGTCGTGACCTCTAATGCTATTTAAAAATCGACCCTTATATCTTACAATTCTTGTTAAGATACATAGATCGATTAGAAGATGACCCTGTACACATTCAAA
Source organism: Incurvaria masculella (assembly GCA_946894095.1). Classification (NCBI taxonomy): domain Eukaryota; kingdom Metazoa; phylum Arthropoda; class Insecta; order Lepidoptera; family Incurvariidae; genus Incurvaria; species Incurvaria masculella. The sequence continues at coordinate 23,549,399 of OX335645.2, read as the reverse complement.
AGCTCTCTACATTATAATTTGAAAGTCCCTAATGAAATGGCTAAAAAACATGGAAAATTTTTCATTGTCGTTCCTACCATCTTTTCACCTAACGTGATGGTACCAAACCAGGCGGGCTAGACCCTACCACCTAGTAAGGGTTGTTGTTGTTGTTTGGGGGTGGTGGTAACGCCCCCTCAAATCTTACCAGTGTCGTCTATGAAGGTGACGAGGCGGCCCGGGTGTCCGCTGACCTGCGCAAGCGATGTGGGCGCAATCAGCAGCACCCTCCGTTGTTCGCTGAGCACGTTGCACTGCAGAAGAACGTGTTCAGCGGTCTACCTAGCAGGGGTAGGGAACCTACAGATTAACCGAACCAAGGAGCAGCTCGAATTAACGAAATGCTTATCCGGCAAGCACCGGCGGTGATCTGTTTCGTCACAATGTGTATCCTTACTGATATTTTCTCAACCCCTGTCACTGCTACATTTACTAAAACTGCATTTACTAAAACAATGTTTACTTTTTCTTAGGCGTATTTGATCTGCAGTGTATTTGTTTTAGCTTCCATTATTTTACTTATGATAATTTCTAATATACATTCGGGTAAGGATATAGTTAGAATCCTTATTGTTATTTATTTTAACTTTTATTCGTATTAAATGTCGTATATTAGTCGTTTCACTCAGTTAAAACGTTTTCGTTTTCTAAGTCATAATTTGACCCACCAAAATCAAAATCAAAATCATATATTGCCGTATCACTTAAAATTGTACAAATGTGTGAACAAACGGTACTTTACAAAGTATAGTGATTACCTAAATTTAGGTGTGGCAATAGTCGACCCGGTTTCGGTCGAGTCGGGGTTTGTAGTCGACTTAAGACGACGTTATGTGAAACATCGACTGGCGACTAAACTTCTGCGAATGCTGGGTAGTGAAATAATATTTCGGAACAAGCCAAATATTGAACAGCGTGCGTTCTTGAAAAAAATGGTGAGAATATGTACGTACAAAGTGTTACCGTAGCGTAAGTCCACGATAATCTCATTATACAAACTGGCCATAATTGATGGTGCACATAAGCCCTAATGGTTTCTCCATGTATGACGGTTACTTTGGACTAAGTACAATACCGTAATCGGAATGGTTAGAACAGATGAGCCGACCGACAAAACTAAATATAAATTAACCACCATTGTCATAAGCTTAATTGGCTCCAAATGACTCATCCCAATTGTATTTGTATTAAACTGCACTAAACATGCAGGGGGTGAGCTAAGGGCAGGTCTCCACCTGACGCCCGCGCGCGCCACATCATGCCACATCGCGCAGGGTGCGATTACGTTGTGGCGGAGTTGACTGATTTTTAGAGTGAAAGTATTGGTGACTTATTTATGAAACTGGACGTGGATGGCTTTTGCTACCTACTGTCATATCAACCCAATACACCCCATTTCCGAAGGTGCCAGCCAGGACGCTATATTTACGAGAACAGCTATATTTTACTGGATGGAAAACATAGATAACCTTCCATTGCAGATTCGACCATGTCTTGGTACCACCTAAAGTCATACAAGGGTTCAGAATCATTTCAATGAAAATATCTCGGTTAAGAAAGAACGAGGTTTAAATACCCTGGGATTTGAACCTGCGGTTTCCTGTATGTATAATGTCCTGATCGGTCGCTGTCGATTTTCTTAACAGTTACCACCGGCTACATGGTGGCGGCACCCCGGTGACCGGCGCGTGACGGACGAGCCGCGCGTGACCGGTGGCCGGTGACCGGTGACATATGCCGGTGCTATCGGCGCGTGTATCAAGGATGCGCGGGCGCAGCTAGCCGGGGGTAACGGTTTGGTGGTCAGGCAGGTGCGGCTCCAATTGGAACATGCTATTTCCTGGAGCCATGATGATATGCTGGTATCATACTTGAGGGGTAGTATAGCGTATTTAAATATTCCTGGCTAACTCAATCGATTATTTCACGCCGGTACCCCGGAGGGGTAGGCAGAGATGATAGCGCTTCAAAAAGTACGATTGCTATCTCCATGCAGACATCTTTTCATACATGTCCTACTATATATATATATAAATTGATATATACTTTCAAACATACAGGCGCTACGCAGCTGACCTTGACAAAACATTATATTCCACGGATCATAGTAATTTTTACTAGACCGACTCTTAATCGAATCTGTTCAGTAAATTTCGTTCGTCATTCTTTCATCACCTATTCGCCTCGCACGTCCAAATCGTGTTCTTCTTACTGCATCTTGTATCAGTTGGCAATGCTCCCAAAACGAGACCTCTGTTCTTGACGTAGTTGCCAAATGTTAATTGTGTCAAAAATGTCGGTGGTTTGAAATACTACATTTGCTGTAGGTTATTGGCACATTTAACGAAATAAATACAGAAATATACATTCTCTGTTTAGCTGGTTTCTGCTAAATGTTACTTAAAATAACTAGAAGAACGCCATAGTTTGTTTATATGTATTTCTTAAAAATAAATGCATAGTTTGAAAATCCTAAACAAAGTCCTAACAATACATTAAGACAGTTAAAATGCAAAGAAGATCTCGAACCACCCTAACACGACCACAACGGCTGCTCTACCCCGCGATGCTATCAGTGTACTAGGTGCGGTACTTACTGATGCATTACGTTGAATAATGTAAGAGTGGCATGTGCCGCGGCTGCGCGCGCGCCGACAACCCCGCGCCCCGCACTCCGCACCCCGCCCCGCCCCACCCCGCGCGGCAGATGCGCGGGCGCTTGCTGCGGGCCGACGAGACCGCAAGTCATCGCTTCATAGTGATCTAATGATTATTTTAAATTAATTTTACGGCCGATATGGACCCCATTCTTTACCATTCAGTCAAGCCGTAAAGAATTGAGACACGCACGATTTTTTTTATGAAAACAGGCCTTAAAAGTCAAATCCACCTTAAGGTAGGCCTTCCCGCTCAATTCCCCATACAAACGTGGAAAGAAGATCATTTTTCTTGTCAGAGATCCAACATTGTAGTAACTAATTTTGCTAAAAACTCTGATGATCATTGACGTTGAAAAATTGTGTTTGGTTTCTAAGTTATAAGGTTAGAAGTTCGAATGTTTCGCGCGTTTTATACAATAACTTTGGAGGTGGATTACTCAATGATAAAATAAAATATTTAGGATTATTGTATTGAAACTTTTGGGATAACATGTACAGAGAAATAGGTCTCATTCTGTCGGTAAATATATATTTACGATCTCATTGCACCATCTAAAACATTAACAATAATAATTGGGCACATAATTTTAGCAGTCCTTATAAATATATGGGGAAAATTAATGATTTACAAAGTATTTGCCAGAAAATGACTTACTGAACTATTTTCCGTAAACAAAGCGTTAATTAAAGACAAGCCCGTGCAACCAATAAAACACGGCACGCGTCAGTACAGCAACTGTCGTGTCGCGTGCCGACTTAATAAGCTCTTAATAAAATTAATGCTGGTATGTGAGGGTCGTAAGCGAGGGAGGTCAAACGATGGACAAAAACTAACAATTATGCAGCCCTCTCCGATACGGTTCGATGCAGACCCTTCAGTATTGATGATAACAACCGGAGAACTCTAAATGAGCAACATGTGACTGTAATGGAAATGTGGGGTATAATGCTGAGCGTGCTAATTTGAAATGAAATAATCGTTGAAAGTTTTGAAGATTACTGCATTTAAAAAAAATTTATTGGAGACGTTAACCTGAAAGGCAATCTGCGGCGGGAGCACAAATGCGTCGACAAGATTATAACGATTATAAATGTCATTTAATTACATGTATTGCAACAACTGAGAATATATACCATTTCGATGGCAAAGACCCAACCTTCTGAACGTTTAAGTTTTGTCATTGACATGGTATTTGTGCTCCGTTGCTAAGATAAATGAACTTAAATGATATTTATAAATTGGTATCATCTTACCGTCGCATTTGTTCTGGTGTATTTATAACGGGGGAACGGCAGAACGTCTAATATGCAGATCGTATAATGTCATATTTTAACAAAATTTTAAATCCATGCACAACGTATAATCGGCAGATCGTATAATCTTATACGTAGTGCATGAAGAAGTCCAAAACATAAAATTACTTATTTCTCCATGCATAACGTATAATAGTCACAACGTATAATGTTATGATCTCTATTTAACAAAAAAAGAAAACCATGCATATCATATAATCCAAAAATATTTCATACGATAAGCGCCCTAATCGTCATACAATTAAAGCGTATACTCGCACGTGACGTTTCGACCGTCTCAATTAGCGTAAGGTGGCCTCTCGAAATTGTAGCAAATATCGATTCGTAGCAATTTCAGCCTTAAATGTATCGTTATTAGGGCGCTTTATGCAGTGCTTCTTGGCATATTATACGTTCTGCATGGTTTTCTTTTTTCGTGAATTCATGTTAGGAATATTATACGTTGTGACTATTATACGTTCTGCATGATGCAAAGAGTTGATTTTATTTTTAAACTTTATTCATGCACAACGTATAACATTATACGTTGTGACTATTATACGATATGCATGGTTTTAATTTTTTGGAAAAAAATAAGATTATACGTTGTGAATATTATACGTAGTGAATACGACTCTTTATAACGATGTCTTTAAAGAACTTACAAACATTGTAATCTGTAAGTGTGCAAACAAAACTTTGACACCATTCAATCTGAGTCTTGCTACCCCTAAAAAAATATATATTGGGTGGAGAACTTAGTCCTTTCTCCAGACGCACGAAACAATTTTTATTATATCGAATGAATGGAATAAAAAATATAGCTTAAAATACAAGCGGTCAAAAATGTTGAGCTACTTGTAGCTTAGGGGCTCGGGGACATCTATGTCAGAGGTCATGGGTTCGATTCCTGCCCCGTTTGTGCGCAACTTTCTTTCTCTTTCTGAGTTGGATAAATGCGATTCGTTACCAATGCGAGCTGTTCCATAGTTCTCTAGGCCAACTCTAGGTCCCCTTGCTCGGCTTAGCCAGCAGGTTGATGCCATCGAATATGGTCAAAACGGCATTGCACAATTCGTCACACCCGGGACTTACAGGCGTACCTCATTTTTAGAAAATTTACAGTAGCGTTTAAAAAGTGATTGTTTCTCTGTTATCTTTTATATTTGAGTGAATATACTGCAAATGATGCTGTAAAAAATAACCTGGTAAGAAACTTTTCAAAGAGTTTAAACGTAAATAGAAGAGCAAATAAATTAATAAATGTATTCTGTATATCTATATAAAAGCTTTAATTTTGAGATACGCTTGTATGTGCCGAGTGCGACGAATTGTACGTGTTTCCATCCAGTTCTATGTAGCAATGCTTATGAAGGGAATGTCCTGACATTGAAACCAAATTCCATCGGGAATACGGTGTGCTGGGATAGTATCATGACGATGGGTGTGGGCAATCTATGTCCAAAAATGGTTGACCAAAATGTCCATAAAAAAGTCACCTAACCTCCACCGCATGACGCAGGCTGCATCAACCTCACCAGAGGCCCCGGAGGCGCGGCGGCAGACCACTGTAATTTCCACGTTCACCCTTTAAACACGGTAATGATAGCCCAACCCCGACCGATTATCGCCATTCATTCAATTACACCACTTTTTTATAGACGCGAACCGATCATTTTGGGAGAAAATGATGGTTTTCGATGATATTATTACGAGGCGAATAAGGCAAGTCAACTTGACTAATGTGCTTCTTGGTATAACACTTGTTACACGTTGAACGAACATATAATTTAACTTGCATACGAAATTCTTTGGGATTAAAAATTATAAAGGGAGTGAATTTGCTGGGTTTTAAAAATCTTAATAAAAAATTGGTCGAATGTTCGTAAATATTGAATGTTATCATGTCTTTATGTATGATAATTTTATCTATTTAATGGATACGACATTACCGTTATGTCATCAATTAGAGTTTCAGCATTTGAAACATTGTAATCAGATTTTGAAAATAATCTGAAAAAGTATTGATCGTGACATAGCGGCTCGTAGCCTAGTGGCGCGGGGACTGGACTAGCGTACCAGAGGCCTGGGTTAAATTCCGACTTGCACCACTGTCTTTCTCTTTCCGAGTTTGATACGTGCATTTCGTCACGAATGCGAGCTGCTCCATGGTTGGGAACCCATGTAAAACTGTAGGTCCCCTTCCCCTACAAGTTGGTAGGTTTAAGCCCGCCCGGGTTGGTACCATCGCATTGGATGAAAAGATGGTCGAAGCGGCAATGAAAAATTGTCCGTGTTTTCCATCCAGTTCAATGTAGCCGTGCTCATAAATCGAAGGTCCTGGCATGGCACCTAATTCCTTCGGGAATGTGGTGTATTGGGCTAATACCATAACGGTAGTTGTGTGGTATTAGCCATCCATGTCAGGTCGCATAAAAAAAAACATTCGTCTGAAGCAGGACCCCGTCTTTATGTATGTGCAAAATTCCTTCGCGAATGTATTCGTCATTCACTTGTGTAGTCATTTGGATGGTTCTTAACTTTATTTATATCCGGAAGATTGCGCTGTTGTCGAGATTCTGATTTTTTCATAGTCATTTTAAAAAATTTAACATGAAAAACGAATCCCACATTTTCAGCCTCCTAGCACCTCTCATTATGCTTTATCATCGATTACACATAATGGAATTGAAAATAAGTCAACCTGAATTCGTAAGTGGTAAGTGTTATTTTAAAACGAATAAATCCTAATTCGTTTTCGTAAATTCACACAATTTTAACGTTTTATCGGCCCATTTATCCATTTAAAGGCTTAAATTGGCTTCAACATTGAGCAATGAAGATATAAGATGTCGATTGAACTTTAATTAACATGTCAAGTGCATTGAGATATATACAAAACCCTTAAAGTACTGGAATAAAATTTTTCGTATAGTACATAATGAAAACAGTTACATATAGGAAACCATAACAATATGTTTTATGTAATATAAAAGTTTATTGGCCATAAGTGAAAACAATTTAACGAAAACAACCCTTCGACTTTGGTAACGACATTAAGTTGATACTCGTAACCCAAATATAGATAGAAATGTTAAATACGCAAAATTAGACAAAATCTAGTAGATAAATGATGCTGCAAATTCATAGAAAGACGTCATCGTCTGTGGTAGAGAGAAATTATCTGGCACGTTCGGCATGGCGCAGGTTCGAATCCTCCTTCAAGTGATTCTCAAACCACGATTTTTTCAATCTCAATTATAAACCGATAGCAAAAAGTTTTATCCCACGAGTCCATCTCAAGTGAACACATCAACGCTAATCGAAATTTGCTACTCGTCACATATCATGGGAAATGTTCGGTCAATGCATCTCGAATATCGCCCAAATGATTATTCAAATGACTAGTCTGCTAACGGATAAGTGAAATACTGGTTTGAGAACTTGACGTTGTACAGGTCAGCTACTTGGAAGTTTGAGTGTTTTAATTGTACCCAGTCATAAATTGCCTTGATGTCATTATATTACGTAACGTTAATTTTCACACGATTATATAACTTTAGTGATTTTAAAACGCAAATTTGTTTTTTTGATCGTAATAGCCCATCGTTACTATGTTGTATGTATTTTAAATTTCCCATAGTATACATCCATCTATAACAGAGGTCTTTCAAACAAAATGTGACGAAACACCGACATGGTTTTCACAGCCCCCGAAGAGGTTTAATATTTTTATTACCGGTTTCTTATAAAATAAAATTTCAGCAAGAGGTGTAGGTGTCTTGTGTGTAGGGACATCTCCGTGATGGGGATTATAGTAGGAGTAAGTGTATATATGCATGTGCAACTAGCTATAACCGTATATCGTTTGTAAGTTAGGTTGTCCAATTTGCGTGAGTTAAAATATTTTGTGATGAATGCCAACGTAAAATTGTCAGTAATTTAAAAAAGTATGTGTTGCTAGGTTATTTGACCGTGAAACATTATGTTTGATCGAAAAATATCACATGGGATGATTTAATCGGCTCTAAGCAGAAGCTTTTCTGAAGCTTCCTCGCAGTATTTCCGGTGTGCGCGCGCGTGCGCGGCGCGTGCATCGGCACTTCCGGCGTCGAACGTGCGCTCGTTTCCGGTCTGAAGTCACAGACCACCCTCCGCCAATTCTATCGAGCTTGCTGGGAAAGATAGACTCACGCATTGACACTCATACTTAAAAAGCCTTCATTCGATTCGATACTATGTATTTGTTATAGACATCGCGTTAGTTTTACAATGCTACTGCAATGGGATGACACAGAGCCACCAACAGGATATATTCCCTTCAAATTATTATTCTACTAAAAATCAAACCTAACCCTGCCATTTTTCCCTCTACATGTTTTAAATTTAGTCATAATCATGAAACTTACTTTCAGTTATGGATGGAAAACCTTTTTAAGTTTTATGATTAATTACAATTTTAGATTTTTGTTCTAAATAACTAAAATATGAATAGGTAAACATTCAATTTTTTAAACAATCGACCAAAACCAACTTTCATGTTTATTTTGAAGGCTGTGACTTGTCGTGAGTGCGAGAGACTGAGTTTGCCTCATTTACCCAAAGCATGGTCCATTAATTCAACCCAAAAATTCAATCCACATACTATTGTGGATACACATTGCTAGATGAATATTCAGTTCCACCCAGTTCTCTTCAAAAAACTTCACTCAGTCTATTTTAGACGCATCCGTTCCCACGCCTGTTCAGAGACGGTCGCATCGCTGCCTCTGTACCAACCGCTGCCGCACCGCTACCGCGGTCTGACAGCACCAATAACGCGCGAAATTACCTGTCAATTGACTCCGAATCCTAATTCGCACCGGAATGCTGCGCGTGATTCGGTCCGACGCGACCGAATGCCGTGCGCGCGTGCAATCACGTACGCTGTCCACGGTGCCGGCAGTTAAAGGTCGGAACAGTCCCAAGTTGGCTAGGAATGTTCCTTTATTATCTATTTTATACATTGGAATTTATTATAATTTTATAGCTGCGCAATATATTCAATGAATAAAGCAGAATTAGACATATTCTTCTTAACACAAAGATCAAAGTGGACTTGTATGGCACTTCATTTATTTAAGTAAGTGGCTTCGTTTATCTTCATTCCATCCGATAGCATAGCAATTTAGATTGTGTGTTTTTGTTTTTGCGCCTTCATTGTTATAATAGTCCCCCCATCGTCAATTAAAATTCTTGCAAATGTCACAAAATATACGACAAGGCAGCCTTCACTTCACAGAGTGCAAATCTCTCCATAAAGCATAAACTCCATAAAGCAATCCTTTTGCCAAATTGCTCACTTGCCTGTTCGCCTAGCGAGTTACCATGGTAACCCCTCAGCTCTTGAAAACAAAATAAGTCCCGCTTGTCAATTGTTACTATACGATGTGGACAGTCTGACCGTTGAACGATTCGATTTTGTAAGGACGGGGACCAAAGCTGCTCGGAACAACCGAATAACCTCATCTCGCGAAACCGCGCACAGCGAGGCGCCACGCCAGCTGATTCATGGACTGTTGACGAACTATTTAGCTCACAAATACTTGGTTTGACGGCTCCGAGGCTGAAGTAATGATGAAAGGTACTCGCCGGAAGATACCATATATATATATATCCATACCCTCGGGGTGCGACGGAGAAACGAATTTATTAGACAGTGGATTTTCTAAAGCCTTTAGAACATGATATTCTTATTATGTGCGGAAATTTAGGTTTGCTGGAATAAGGAATCCAAGTTCCACAGAGCAAGCAGTAACGGTAGAACAGAGTCACCGTATGTGGCTCAAAGGCTCCAGGAATCTCGGAAATTTCGGGTTTATACTAATACGGACGGTTCGGTGTTGTCTTGAAACCTAGGACACCAACAAGTACAAGAGGCTACTTTCCCATATTTTCTGCAGAAATTACTGGGAAACTAACATGGTTCACGGTTGCATTTTTAACTTGGATGTATTAATGGTTGGATTAATTAAAAATGGATTTCTTCTGATGCATTAGTATGGTACGGAGTTACCACTCGCACTGGAAGGCATCTTTATCGTAAATCGGCACGTGCGGCGACCTTAAGTTCGGCGAATCGCTTTCGAGATATTGAATTATGAGCGTGAAAAATGCGATATCATGCCGCATCATTTTATAATCGCGGCCTGCTTAACATAAACCGCTTTGCTTTGTTCCGGGTGACATTATTTCTTTATACAATACTTTTATTTATCATCTTAAACTGTAAGAAACGTGATTTAAAAATCCACTTTAATAAGGTACACTCATATCGTCTATGAAAATTATTGTACATTCACTAATCAATATGTATTACAGCAAAGTTTCTTTCGTATCAGTATTTCCACCGGAGTGCAACCTTGGGTTCTGTCCAGCCATCACAGCATTCCTTGCATTTCTAAAACGATTCGGCAGAACGTATAAAAGTCAGAGCGACGAAAATTCGACGTTCTAAATTTTTGGTTAGTTTTATATCAAAAATTTCGAATGCACCATTGATCGATTTTAGTCGCTCTGAATTTTATACGCTGTGCATACAATACACAGATATTTCGATGTTCTGCATGAGATATTTGGAAAACAATATTTTAGTCGTTCTGAATTTTATACGCTATGACTACGATTCCTTGAGAGTAATCTTTATAATCTTTTTAATCTTGATAGTAATATTTAAAAGTAATCAGGTTTTTAATTTTGCACTATAGAACGGAACCCTTCGTGTGTGAGTCCGACTCGCACTAGGCCGGTTTTTTTTATCTGACGCTATATAGCAAAAGTTTCAGTTGATCCGTGCACCTAAAACCGTCTCGTGTTTCTCATGGCTCAAATTACATACTTAGCAGGTGGATATTTTATGTGATTGGACAAGGATAACTAATATTACATCCGCCATCATGATATTAACTCTAATTCCCGAAACAATTGCCTCATCCCGTGCCATGCCAGGAGTTTCCTTTTATAAGCACGGTAACATTGAACTAAAATGGAAAATAGGAACAATTTTTCATTTTCGCAAGGGCACCAACCCGGAGGTGAACCCTACCATGTAATAGGGGAAGTGGACCTACAGTTTTACAGGGATTCCGAACCGTGGAACATTTCGCATTCGTAACGAAATCCACTTCTCCAACTAAGAAATAATAAGAAAGAGGTGCAAAAACAGAGCGGGGATTTGAACCCAAACCTTTGGCACGCAAGGCATGTCCCCTGACCCACGAGCCACACAAAACACAGCCGCGAGGAGGGCTCTCACTACCTCTCGAGGCGCCCGATTGTCTTGGTCGCGATCGAGCCTAACATGCGCTAATGATAGCTGTCGCACCAGGACGCGTGAATAGAATCTAGAACGAGACGGTTCCGCCCACGCGCGCCGCCCGCCCGCCCTCCGCCTCGCGCTCTCGCATAATGCCATCACGATAAGGAAGGCGACGACCCAGCGCGCTGCTCGCATTCGTCTATTGCACACACTCTCCGGTCGAAGGCTCTCTAGCCTACGAACTTTTACAATTGTTGTTGTTCATTCAATATCCATAGGGAGATTATTTGTCGCATTTATAACATTTCAACGAAACAGCAAAAGAAGAACTGACAAGAAACTTCGCTGGCATTTTTTTTCAACGTCCACTCGGTCTAAGTTTACAAAATCTTTTGTAATTTTTTTGCAGAAAAACACGGGTAAGATACTATTAAAAATATATAAACGAAAATTCGCAATTAATGCCGTATGCAACAGTTCATTATATCAGATTTATGTAAAGAAAATATTTCGTACTAATCAAGTATGTCGCTTTTTCCCATCACCTGTTTTGCTTGTTCGGGTCCAGCATTGCAGTATATTCATAAAGTAGTTATTTTTACAGGCCTCTTTCTTTAAGTAATGGGTCCTTGCTTCACGGTTACATATATACATATAATACATATCACATTCCTGATATCAGATTATTTGCAAAGACCATGACATCTCTCTTAATTTGTGGTTTTTTAAGGGTGTTTACAGAGATGAGAAAGAAAACAAGGAAAGCTGTTTTCAATATGCAAACGCCTCTTGAGCTGCAAACGAAAACCAGGAACCGATCCTTAACAGAGTCCTACGGGCGGTAACTGTTTCCATGCTCTTAATGTTTAACTAGGTTTATGAAATTTTGGATTCTAAAATAGATTATAGAAATCTATGTCTGTATGTTTTAATTTCTTTATATGCTTTTTAGTTTGGAAAATATTGGCTAATAAACATTGGAAAAAACATGTCTTTTTTTACGTTAATTTTCGTATTTTTTAATGAAAAATACAGATATTTACAAAAGAATCAAAACACGAACATAGAATGAAACATTTTAAAGGGATACAAAAAAATTATTTAATTCTGAGATAGTTTAGGGGTAGGGAAACGTTAAATGTTTCCATAATTTTTAGCAAAAACCCTCAAACTGCATACTAACCAAATAATTGTTCACAGAGAAATCATTAGGCGAAGATTTAACATGTGATTAATTAATTTTAAGTAATCAGGTTGAATGTAAACTAATGTGTGAAAATGCAATAACTACAGTTATGAATATTTAGTTGATTTAATTTTTAAAAAAAGATATGCACACATTATAACTTCGTGTGCATATGTATATATTGATAGCACTCTCTCGGAGTCAGACGAAATTTCCCCAAAGGATATCACTATTTGACATTAGAGAGTAAACATAAGCATAGTAGTACTGTACATCTCGAGTGCGTAAATTCCCCGTCTCATTTTAACGATGAAGCATTGAGTAAATTTGAATGTATTATGTAATCGAGAAATCCGTTATTCGACGTAATTATATGGATAGCTCATCGGTAGAGCAAATATCTCAGGTTTCAATCCTCCTTCAGACGAATGCCCAGACTTGAAATGTTTATGATAATTTTCAAAGCTGATTACATTGTTTCAATGTTTGCTGTCTTTGCAAAGGTAATGTCATTTGAATTTGTTTTTTTATTAGATTCTGATCCGATTCTATTGTGAAATAAGATTTTGCTTGTAAAACAAATGAAGTGAGCGGTAATGAGCGCCAGAACTGACGTTTACCGAAGGAAGACCAAACTGTAAAGGCCTTTCCACTAATATCTCATACATAATTTATAAGCAATAGACGCACGAACCTCGAGATTGGAACTGATTTTATCAGCCACCATAAAATGCGAAGCCGCCATTACCCTGCCACTAGCTATTTTGTTACTTTATTAGTTTTTAGTTGAGTCACTAATTGGTAAGTTGCTCCTTCTTACTAATTACGGGTCGGACGGACTATAAACAATTGGCAAAGTGTATGTGCTCTCTGCGAACTTCACTACTGATATCCTCTATAATTGGCAGAAACTTCTTTATTTACTTTGTGACGGGTACTTAAATTAATGTACCTTTTCGTACTCAGCATGTACGTCGGTTATTCCAAGAAATGTGACAAGTAAAATTATGGGTTTTTGCTTATATTGGCAGGTGGCGAAATTGGTTAGACGCAATACCCGCGAATGGTATGTTTTGCTGGTTCGGGTCCAGCCTTGCAGTATATTCGTAAAGAAGTTCTTTTTATAGGGATCTTTCTTTAATTAATATATCCTTGCTTCACGGTCGATTATAGGTTACTTAAATACTTTCATATCAACACTATGGAACTCCGCCATAATTATTTTGATGGGGCATAGAAATCAGAACAAGATATTGCCTTTAAAATATTTGAGCTTTTGCGTATACTTAAATAATAATGTACCGAAGATATACATAAAGCCCTGGAAGTATATAAGCTATTAAAATGAGTCAAGTTAAAATTTTTTATATTTCACCTGAGTAATTTTGGGGTAGTCAATGCGTGATTGGTTTAATTTATATTTTGCAACTTAATTATTACTTGTCTGCGCCTGATACAAGCGGAGGTTTATCGACAGAAAACCAGGTTAATTCGTTTATGAGGTAATCTACGACATCCAAAGATTGAATTTAACTTTTACGAAACGTTGCCTGTGAAACGTACCAATATGGCGTCAATAAGCGCAAAGGTAATGGAAAATACGTCAGAGAACTTTTAATAAATACAGTTCAACACGAAATATTTTTCGCGTGATCAATTGATATTGACAGATATCTAAATATAAAATGGTATCGCTGTTCCACATTTGTGGGATTCCCCATTCCCACTTACGGGTTGGTACAGGTTTGATTTAGTAATTACTAGGTGAAGTTCCCAACTCCGGTCTAAATTTCATTATGGACATCACCAGAGCGAATCCCGGTAAAATATGATCAGAAACCCTTAGGTAGTACCGGAATAACACCAAAGTTTAATCACAATCGGATTAATGGTTAAGAAAAGCGTACAGGACAAACTATTTCTCCATTCACACTTTGCAACCCCCACACACGCTTGGGGATTTGAATTTTATAAAATCTCTCCTTAGTGGTCTTCTAGGGTATCCAAGGAATATTTCCTCCAAATTTCACGTCCAGCAATTTAGGCTGTGCGTTGTATAGAAATCAATAACGGTACTGTTTTATAATTATAGAAAGTAAAAATATTTTCATTAAGTTTCTAAACCACGTATTTAATGATCGGACTTCTCTTTGGGTCTAATCACAAAAAAAAATCATCAATTATAATTTTGAAAATTAAAAAAGATAAGCTCCTATCGAGATAAAAAATGTTTTTTCTTTCTTAGTGGTAATGCCTAAAAATATTGAGACAACGCCGGCAGCGGCAATATTATCCGTGTCGGACTGTAGGCAAAGTTGACATTTTAATGCCCAAATCATGATGCAGCAGTTAATGGACTCATTCGTGCATTTACCGCTACTGCACTTGCTGACGTCCCGTGCACGACCGGGCGCATGTTTATCACACGCTTGCACAATATATTGCGGGTATCGGGGGCTCATTTTCAAATTTATCAGACTTTTAAGTGTCGTCGCGTCGTGACGTGTCATTAAGTGCGAATATGTGAGCGGCGCGCGCGCACGACTCAACCGCTCAGCCACAGAATAAGTAATAGTGGCTCAGCGATCAAACGTGCGATGAGAAGAATTTGGTGGATATCGAAATATGAGATGTAGACATTTCTTAAAAATATTTTGCATGCGTTTTCTTGGACATTCCTTTTTATTAGGGAAAACGTAAATTCTGTGAAATTCGGTTGACATAATAATAAACATACAATTACGCTGCTTTCCCGAAGGGTTACGCAATTATGTTGGAGTGACATTTTTCAGTAGAGCGTATTTCTTTCGCATCTTCTACATAATCCGTTTTATACAAATATACATGGATCGCTAATACCACCCACTGTCTTAATAGTCGCCCACCACACCGTTCGCGAAAGAATTAGGTGCCATACCAAAACCTTTCCTTTATGAGCATGGGTACGGAACTAGATGGAAACATTGACAATGTTTTATTGCCGCCTCGACCATATTTTAATTCCGGATGAGCTTAACACTATCATCTAGCAGGATGGGGAGTTACAGTTTTACATGAATTCAAAACCACGGGACAGCTGTAATTCATGGCTAAATAGACTCATCCAATTCAGAAAGAGAAAAAAGTGGTGCATGACCGGGCGAGGATTTGAACCCTTAACATCTCGCATGAGAGGCAAATCCTCTAGCCCCTACACCACGAGCTGTGCCTGGGTAGCGTAGCCTCGTTTTGGTGTTAATACACTGACAGGCCGATTATGAATTCGGGAAGCACCACGTCGTATGTCCATTTCACTAATTGGCGTCATGTGCAGTTATTTATGTATTATTAGGTGTCGATGGAACTGGAGAATATCAGGAGTGAGCGCATTCGTCAGCGAAATAGCTGCCCTCAGTGCATGTACTTGACGTCATATGAATAAGTTTCGGTCGCCACTCGACGTGTATCTCTCAATGAAGCTCAGTAGGCCTATTTTTTTAATTCCTTGCTTAGAAATCAGTAATCTTTCAGTCGATAAAACCACCTTTACAGCGGATGCAAAGCGATTTTTTCGACAGAAGCCTTGAAACACTAAAATACCGTGCTCCGGCAACCGCTATAAAATTTCTCGAGTAAAGGATTCCAGATTCCTGAGCACGGAATTCCATGAATAGGCCGCAGCTCAGAGCCGCCCCGCAGGTGAGGCCACGTGCCGCCCTCGTCGCCTCCCCTCCCCCGCCGCCAGCCGCCGGCGCCGCTGAAAAAATATAGCACAAAGCGCATCTTTTACGAGCCATTTATTTCACGCACATGCAGGCCTCTCGCGACGACGTATTCAGACTTCGGGATGTGAGTTATGGTCGTGCATAATGTGCCTCAGTTATGAATCCCCACCTGCTTTTATAGGGTCTGTCGGTTTATCATTTGGGTACCTATATATATTTTTAAAAAGTTTATTAAAAAAATATAATTATATTATTTTGTATTCACACGAATCGGAAGGTTGTATTTTATTTGTTGAACATGTGTGTTTTTGCTTTAATCTCTAGTCAAGTAATTAATATATTTGGTAAGTTGAAAAACACCTCGAAGTATCAGGGCTGCAAAAAACAGTAGAGACCATCCGAAGTGTTAGTTCCGGTTTAAATTAAAAATAAACATTACCGTTCTGTAATTTTAAGGGGTTTATTTCTAAAATAGTTAAATATATAAACATATATAGATGGTTGTGTACAATATCTGCGTAACACTTTGTGAAACAAATATAATTAATATTGATTGCCCATCATTTGCTGGAACCGGAAATGTATACTTAAACGGCTTTCTGCCGAAAATAATATTTTATATGAAAATCCACGTCGCTGCTAATCTTACTCAATTTCTTATTTTCATTTTTTAACTAGACCACTAAACTGTATAATTTAATAAAAACCAGAGACCAATTCAGTGGAACTTAAGCAATATTATCCATGTAACCTGTATGAATTTGTGAATTTGTGACATCAACTTCATACGAAGTATGAATTTGTATGAATTTGTGAGATTAACCTTTACGCCACTGAATAAAGTTAAAATTTGGGGCTTACCGACAACACTAAATCGCCCGTCCGTGAAATCTTTAGATATGTGTACTAATAAAGGCTTTAAAAATGAATGACTCAGAATCCAACATTTTTTTTTCACGCAACTTATGTGGGTATTTTAATTAAAATTATGTATGTCTCAAATGCCTCATTCAGCGGAGTAAGTCTAAGGTAAACAACTTAGGGCAAACCTTCAGAAACCATGGATTCAATGAACATTTTAACTATTTTCTTAGGGTAAATTGGCAGAGTCGACGGTGCCACCTTCACGCCAATGCACATAAAACTGCGCCTCTGGCACCAAGGAGCAGCGATTTTAATCGCATCCCTTAATTTCCTTCATTCCACAATACGCCACCCCTCCAAGAAGCAAAGCCATCCGAGGAACAGCTGATCCTGCGACAGGTTTGCGCAAGCCGCGCCTGAACAAAGGACACTTTTTGTATTAGGTATTATATATTTTTTGTCTCGAATCTGATTTTTCTTAAGAACCGTATCGCGGCAGCTGCGCCTTGCAATTCTTGCATTCAACGCCGTAACAATGGTCAACTTTTTCAATTCTATCTACCCGACGGAATTCGGTGTGCAACGCACCCCTTAAATCAAAATAAGGAGAGTGCGTATTCTAGGGCCGGGAGGACTGGAGAAAAATTGGAGAGGCGTATGTCCAGCAGTCGGCGCAAACACGCTGACTGGCTGACTGACTGACTATTGCTAAAATTCCATATGGTGCAATATTACACGTAAAATGGTATGACACACTTTGCTCTCTTTTAAAATATATTGGGCATTAATAGCTAATATTACACCTACATTAGCACATCACACGCAGCATTTTAAAAGTGGTCAATTTATATAAAATGTAAATGATTTTATAACAGGAATGTAAATGAATAACTATAAAAGCACGAGGACATTTAAACTGGTGGGAACGTTACCTGTACATACCTTTTTTTGTAAATTTTTTGTCAAAATTCACGATTGTTGCAGTGTTTCACCTAAGAATATATTATCGTTGCTATAATAATAAAAGGACTGAGATGGTTTAACTAATTACTAAGAGTAATTCTAACGCTTCTAGGATCGGTAAAAAAACTCAAAAGACACACGAAAAAAAAGAGAAGGAAGAAAGCGCACCGCAAATTAAAATTCTAATCTGTCAGTCACGGAGACATGTTAAGAGACAATCTCCGACCAAAAAAATGCCACCAAAGTCGCATCGGTCGCGGTGTTCGCTTTCAGACAGGCCGCCTCGCGCGATAAGATTATGCGCAACGAATTTGTTCGCAAACAACGACGCGTTGGGTGAAGCGAGCATTCCTACTCGACCATATATAAAGTTAGTGTGTGTGTATGTTTTATTTGTGAGGGCAAGACTAATCTTCATAACTTGACAAATTCACAAGAAAATTTAAACAGAAGCAGTAGGAATCAGATCTAAACTTCTGGTTATAGGAAAGAAACTATTGGGGATGTAATAAAAAAGGACTTTGAGCTTAGCATAGGAGGTAAGGTCAGAATTGTTCATGCCACTGCAGAAAATAAGTTTAATATTTTTTTTTAAATACATACCCCAGCTAGCCCCTTTAAAAATATACAGTTACTTAAATCTTAAGCATAATAATTGTCAAGTATCCAAATGTCTGTCGGTACCTAGCATTTATTGCAATACATTAGCACTTTATGGCCTAGAGAGGTAGGTCGGGCTTTTCAACCTTAAAGCAGGGGTTCGATACCTTGTGCCACGGTATTTCTTGCTTATATTTTGATAAGTGCTTATATAGTGTTTTTTATGAAAAAAAATAAACATCGTGAGTAATACCCAAAACTCCGATTAGCTAAATAACAAAGCAATTGGGTTTACAATTAATTATGTGTGTATAAAATATTAGCCAATAGCTGCATACCTTGAGAACTAATATCGGTTCTCGGTAGCCAGAAATGGCACACATGTAGATGTTAAAACCTAAGCGCTCACAGTAGCTCTGGATTATCTCGCCTTATTTACTGAAATCAATATGCCAACTACTACGTGAGAAGAATTGAGCAGATTTCGCGACTTTTTGTGAATGTCATCTGTCGCATTTTTTAAGTAATTAACTTTTAACGAGTGTGAAAGCTTATCCTCTGCGTAACTGAGCAACTTGCCGTGATAAAAATTCGAGCGATAAAAAAACGTTAAAAAAACTCAAGCTGCTTTTCAGTTGTTAGATTACAATCGCAGAACTCGAAAAAATAAAACGTATCATATGTAACAGTGTAAAATGTGAAAAATGTAAGAAAATTAACCAATTATAAATTGACGAATTATTTATTTTTGCTTAACAATATATTTTAAAACAAAGTTGACTGTAAAATAGATTGTTTATTTTATAAAAAGGATGATTACATGATTATAATGACTATTTGATTGATTGATTTGATTGATTTTTTAAAAGTATTGGTCGCATAGAACTATTTTAGCAATCATTTAATTTAAATATTATCCATATATGTATATATCAAATCATACATGTCTAATTGTGAATAATTATCGTATTTTCTTATTGTTAGCGTTAAACTATAGGTAAACAGCATAATTGTATAGGCTTAAAAAACAGCTTATGACACAGTTCAATTTTATTTATTGGATAATTTAATAAAGAAATTGAATGTGTTTGTGAAATAAATAATCAAATCGAATGAATTAATCTTATAATCTAAAATATAAACAGCAGTTCAGTTAAAACAGCCTTCTCGGTTCGGTATCGTAGCTGCAGTCTTAAATGCTAGGGATCACCAGGGTATCTACTCGGGAAGCGAACACGAGATGTACTCGCTTGAGAAGCTGTCAAACTTTTTGTAGAAAAATATATACCTATTTTTTTTATGCAACCTGACATGGATGGCTAATACCACACAACTACCGTTATGATATTAGCCCAATACACCACATTCCCGAAGGAATTTGGTGCCATGCCAGGACCTTCCCTTTATGAGCACGGCTACATTGAACTGGATGGAAAACACGGAACATTTTTCATTGCCGCTTCGACCATCTTTTCATCCAATGCGATGGTACCAACCCGGGCGGGCTTAAACCCTACCACCTAGTAGGGGAAGGGGACCTACAGTTTTACATGGATTCCGAATCATGGAGCAACTCGCATTCGTGACGAAATGCACTTATCGAACTCGGAAAGAGAAAGATAGTGGTGCATGTCGGTATTGAACCCAGGCCTCTGGTACGCTAGGCCAGTCCCCGCGCCACTAGGCAACGAGCCGCTCAAGCTGTTCTCGCAAGCGACTCACCGACGTAAGTGAGATTCCAGAGTTTATGTTTCGATTGTTTTCAAATGCTGTTGATATTAAGAATGTCAATACTTGCCTAAATTCTAGGCTATATTTTTTTGATCCACAGTTAGGGTCTTATTATTTCTTCTGTTGCGCTGCGTTATCCTTATGAAAGACACCATTATCGATTCCAATACAATACGGTCCACTGTAGGCCAGCTGGTGAGGTAGCACGATATGGTAAGAATGGGGTCAAATAACTTGTGGGGTTCCGATAACATTTTCTTTTTCCATGGGAAAGTTAATTGAAGTGGATTGTAAACATTTAATGTACTACTGCAATGGAACATTTCATGTTGTGCTTATGTAGAGTTATATTAATGACTAGGTACTGCTATTTCTTAAAAATATGCAAACAAATGTGTCCCTCGTGTATTTGAATATTATTATTAAATATTATTATTAAATATTTTTATTAAAAATATTAATTATTTATCGATTTAATTTTTCTACATCTGATGTGCAACTCACATAATACAAACTAGAAGGTTTCACGAGTTTGGCTGATTTTAATGCAAGCTCGCCCTCGAAAGTAACTCACAAGTGATTCACCAGAGACTCCAATACGTCCGATGGAGTTGGTACCATCGCATTCGATGAAAAGATGGTTGGAGCGGCAATACAAAATATTGTCTGTGTTTTCTTGTCCAGTTTCATTAATTTAGTTTTGCTCATAAAGGGCAGTTGCTGGCATGGCACCTAATTCATAATATCACGACGGTGAGCGTTGTCACACAACATTGGTGTTGTATTACCCATAAAAAACCGGCCAAGTGCGAGTTGGACTCGCACACGAAGGGTTCCGTACCATCGTACAAGATTTAACATAAAAAAATCACGGGCGGCCTATATATTTTTTTATTTTTTTATTTTACCTATTTGTTGTTTTAGCAGCAAAATAAATACACACTCTGAGAAAATTTAATCTGCCTACCTATTACGGTTCATGAGCCAGACGGACGGACGGACGGACAGCGGAGGCTTAGTAATAGGGTTCCGTGGGCACCATTTGGGTCTCCTTTTTTAGCCTTTGTTGTCCACTGCTGGACGTAGGTCTCCCCCAGACATCGCCAAGTTGTGCGGTCTCCTGTTTTCCTTCGCCAGTTGTCACCTGCTGTCTGACCTGCTGTCTGACCTTTGGCTGTGGAACCCTAAAACACAAAAAAAAATGACAAAGTCTGTGGTTGTAGCTGCGTATATCTACATCCGCAGACGACCGCCACAAGAAATAATTCTTTCACCGACGCACGTGCACGCCGCTCGAGCACGTGCGGCAGTCGCCTAGCTGTAGCGCGGCGCAGCTCGCGAGACGGCGTCGCGGCGCGCGCGGCCCGGAGCCGTCTCGGCGCCAGGACACGCGCTACTTAGCGCCGCGCCGAGAGGATCTGTTAGGACATTCGCGGAGATTAGATAGCGGTGTTTATGCTCGGCTCGGGTGCGAGCCCTTTTGAGGGTACGGAGAAGTCCGTATTGGAATATTCTTATCGTGAGGTGATGAATGGCGGCGGTTGTTGGCGCTGCTGGCGCGTGAGTGTAAATGAGGTGCAATGCTGAAGTGTGTTGCAATAGGTTTTGTACAGCTTGTGGTCTAGGGGCTAGAGGACTTGCCTTACATGCGAGAGGTTTGGGTTCAAATCCTCGCCCGGACTTTCTTTCTCTTTCTGAGTTGGATAAGGGCAATTCGTTACGAATAATGCGAGCTGTTCCATGGTCCGAAACCAATGTAAAACTGTAGGTCCCCTTCCCCTCCTAGGTGGTAGGGTTAAGCCCGCCCGGATTGGTACCACCGCATTGGATGAGACTATGGTTGAAGCGGCTATGAAAAATTGTCCGTGTTTTCTATCCAGTTCAATGTAGCCGTGCTCATAAAGGGAAGGTCCAGGCATGGCCCCAAGTTCCGATGTGTTGTTTTAGGCTAACATCTGACGGTCAGTTTAGTATTAGCGATCCATGTCCAGTTACATGAAAAAAATAGGCGGCTCGTAGCTCAGGGGACTGTGGACTTGCCTTGCACAAAAGATGTCATGGTTTCAATTCCCGATACCGGTCATGCACTACTTGCTGTTTGTCCGCTTTCAAATGGAACTCATATAATATTCAGTAAAACTTTTATGAAATATAACGTCTTTCGTCTGTCTTTTAATAAAATAACCATTTAGTTAGAAGATATATTTAAAGTAAAGAAAATGTAAAAAACATTTATTGAGTAATAACGTACATACATAGTGAATACTGTCCCCTGCACTAGTCAGTAGACTGTGCTGCAGAGAGCAGCAGGTCTATTCCTAGCATTCAGTAATCAGGAATCAGGAATCGTAGGCTAGAAATCCGCTTTTGTAGCGGTTTTCAAAGCAATTTTCTTGACGAAAATATTCCGGAGCATAGTTTTTTTTATCAATCAAGGTTTTCCGTAGAAAAAGTCGCTTTTAAAATCGCAATAAAAGCTGTTTTCTAGACTTAGGATTTCTGATTCCTGATTACTGAATGCCAGGAATAGACCTGCAGTGGTTTGTTGATTTTTACACGGGTAAAGTAATTTTTCTATTATCATTATTATTTAATTTACCACGGGTAAATCTATTTTTCAATTTGATGAGTCTAATTCTTCCCATGAAATATCCTCAAGCCACTAAACAATACATTACATTACCTAAGGACTGGACATTGGGGGTAAATATGAGAGAAATACATTACTGCAGAGGGGCCACGGGCATATCTTTGAATTTTCCAATTATAAATTTGTTACGGAACCATTAAACACATCAAAAATACCTGCATAATAACGCTCAAGGTGGCCCAACCCGCTCATCTCCCCATACAAAAGGGGAAAGAAGATCACGCCCATATTTCTTGTCATAGATCCAAAGATTCAAAATAGCTTTATTTGATCGAACTAGATGTCTGATGACCATTGGCATTGTAAAATTGTGTTTGGTTTCTAAGTTATAAGGTCCGAAAGTTCGAATTTTTCGCGCGTTTTATACAATAACTTTGGAGGTGGATTACGCAATGATAAAGTAAGAACATCGTAAAAAGATTAGTCATCAGACATAGCTTATTTAATCAAGATTTATGATCTATTTAGTTTTAGTTAGATTTTTGACTACAGCGGTCGTGGTATACTTTTAGGTATAAGTCGTCTTAAAATTAAAATTTTCGTAAATCTTACCAAATCATACACTATGCACATTGTCTTTTTTGTGGACATGTTGCATCTTCCTCATCACGGAGCCTGTCTTATTCTTTGAAACAGAGAAGGTCCCAGAGCGCAACAGCACGGTTTTGTACCGTGCCCGCGAATGAGTTTGGCCCGCCGGGTTGGGCCACCTTAAGTACAGAAGTTCAGAAAAGACGAGATGATCTTGAAAAACAAAATGACGTTAAAAGGAAGAAAGTGGACCTGACGAGCTATCCCCATAAATAATAATTTACTACTCATGTCCGGGCCACAACTGCTATATACTATACTTCATCTTTTATGAGCCAGTAGCAAAACTGTCATAAAATGGCCTCTTCAGAAATTTACTTCGTACGAATAAATCAAATTATCCACCATTTCAACGCATAGCAATGATGTTGTGAATGAAAGTGAAATGGTACATCAATGTTAGGGTTCCGTTCCTCAAAAGAAAAAAAAATAACCCTATAGGATCGCTTCGTTATCGGTCTGTCTGTCTGTCTAACATTTGTCAAAACCATGTTTGTCAGGAACGCGTGAAGGTGTAAATTGTAAACAAGATCAAGCTTCCAAGTCGATGTAATAAAAAAATCCGGCCACTTATGGATAAGCTTCGATTACTTTCCGTTGACCTAGAATCACGAAAATAGGTAAGAGGCACGGTCGCACAGCACAAGTTAAGGAAAACATCTGAAAATCGTAAATTTTGACATTCAAAACCCCGTGAATGACGAACTATCTGCATACGAATGTATACGGTCTTTTTTGCAGGCATGGTTATAAATACCCAGAAAAAAATTATCAAACATAACAAAGGCCGATCTCTATATAGAACGGATACCTTTCCCATAACAATACCAAAACCGTTACAACATTGCTTATGTTTGCAATTGTACGAAAAAAATCCCCTCAGCAGGGCAGGCGGGGTGGCTGCGACTGCATCTTGCCACCGAAATAGCCGCGAAAGGTGCGTCGGTCACATGCGCGACCATTTGCACGTGGGTGAACTATGCCCGCTGCGCGAAGGTGCCGGCTACATACGTGCAGGAATTACTGTCGCCAGTGGTTTTCGTACAAGATTTAACACAAAAAATCACGTTTTTTGTATGCCTCCCTTTAATTATTGTTGTTTTATTTTACCTATTTTTTGTTATAGCGGCTAAATAAATACACACTCTGAAAATTTCAGCTACCTACCCATTACGATTCATGAGATACATCCCTGTGACAGATGAACGAACGGACGGACGGACGGACGGATGGACGGACGGACAGTGGAGGCTTAGTAATAGGATTTCGTTGGCACCCTTTTGGTGCGGAACCCGAAAAACAAATATGCCAAAGTTCAATTTTGATTTTTAGCTGATTTGTTAGTTTATTACGGTATCTTCCCAAGCAAATTAAAAATGACTTCCTTTTTTTAGTTCAGTTTGCTCAGCGGTTAGAGCGGTGGGCACGTAATCGAAAGGGAGCAGGCTCGCATCCTGCTTCTCCAAATTTTTTGGTAATTATTTTCAAAATCTGAATACACTGCTTCAATGTCGTTGTAAAACCTCAAATATGTTAAAACCAGTGTTATAACTACGTTATAAACGGGTTCTTTATTCTGTCGACAGATTGGATTATTATTGACGGGTTCTCATATCACTTACGGAAATTTTACTAAAAGATAAATCGTCACTATGAGACAACATTCGTATTTGTTCAATCATGCCAGTGTCTGGCGCACCCGACCTCGAGTGTGAACCCTCCTCAAAGGTGTTCAGAAACGTCATCGCCTCCCCTCGTATTGAAATAAGAACGCGCACCCCCGCACGCAGAGGGGTTCGAAATTCGAAATTGGAATCCGCTCTCGGCGTGCGCCGCGTGTCGGGCGACACGTGCGCGCGCACGCCGCCTCCCCCGCGCGCGTCCCCGCACCCGCCGCCATTTAAACTTTCGAACCACCTGATGAATTACGGCCGGAATAAAAACGCACGTATGAAAACGCCGAATGCGCGCATACGAATGACATGCTTCCGGCGCGCTTTTTTATGTGTCTGCTGCGAGAGTTCAGTGAACTGTCTTCGAAATGTGGTCGTGCTGAGCAGACATCTGGCCAACACTACGGAGATCAACTCGTCTCTGAAATCGGCCCAGGTGAACAGCTGAGTTTGCATGGCTTGCATTCGGTGTGTGAGCTGGCTATAATAGGCACGCAATGCTTTGCAAAATCCGGTAACACTCGTTACAATCGTTTTTAGGGTTCCGTACCCAAAGGGTGAAAACGGAACCCTATTACTAAGCCTCCGCTGTCCGTCCGTCCGTCCGTCTGTCACAGGGCTGTATCTCAGTAACCGTAACAGGTAGACAGCTGAAAATTTCACAGAGTGTTTATTTATTTTGCCGCTATAACAGCAAATAGGTAAGATTAAAAAATAATTAAAATTAAAGGGGGCTCCCATACAAAAAACGTGATTTTTTTGTTTTATTTTTTACGATGGTACGGAACCCTTCGTGTGCGAGTCCGACTGGCACTTGGCCGGTTTTTATTTCCGTCTATTGGAACAATTTTCACTATCGCGTATTTGGTGGTTGAGGAGCGAGACGAGAGAATGTCTCCGAAACTTTTCCTGACAAAGAGACAGCTACTTATCGGTTTTGCCATCGAACAGATAGACCTGAAGTTCTCCCTCCCTTCTATTTTTTTTTGTTTCAATTTCGAAAAGCTAAGCATGGTGATATTCCCTGCGCCCTTTAGGAATTTGTAGTAAGACCCCAAATCAAGAAAACTTGCGTGGGGACCCGTTCTTATCAGTCAGTTATCTATTATTTTTCGATATTTAATCGCCACGTAGGTATTAAGGGCTTTTCTTAGCAGCTTGCAATTAATGCCAGTAAAAGATAATTAACGCTTTAGTAACAAAGCCCATTTAAGTATCGATTAAAATAAATCACTACTTGGTTAAAACCAGGCTATAAGGGCCTTTTTCACCTACTGTTGATTAGCTTAATCGCCACATATTAAGGGCCTTTATTAGCAGCTTGCAATCAATGCCACTACAAGATAATTAGCACTTTAGTAATAAAGGCCCTTTAAGTGTCGATTAAACTAAATCAGCACTTGGTGAAAACCAGGCTTAATGTATTACCTTGGGACCGTCTGCGCCTTCGCAGATTAAAACAAAAATTCAGCTTGGTAAAATATATATATTTGTTTATGTGTTGTTTATTACCATAAAACATTGCACAATCTGCCGATATCCGAATTAGAATCGACAAAGCTTTGAACCTGGGCAATGTAGGCACAGGGAACGCGCGCTTACACAATTGAACGGTCCGCGTATTGTTAACAGACCGGTCCGCTTTCCATATTACCGGCCGATACTAAATCAACATTGACCGGAGTATCGGACGAGATTCTAACAAAATTATAATTATTCAATATTCATTTATAATTATTATTGAAGGTTAATCGTGGGTATCTACTAACCTGCCGAATCTCAGGAACACACAGTCATTTGCATGTCACTACAAGTGGTGGTGATGTAAAAAATCGAAGATTACTATGGGATGCTCAGGATGGAAAGCTGTCGTAAATTAATGAATGCAACGCTCACGAGAAACTAGTTTAAACCGACTTGTGCATTATTGAAATGTTAATTGTATTCAGGGTGTGTCGCATGTGAGATAATGTGATGTATGTGTAATTATTTTCCGTTATTGTAATGATCTATAAATCAATAATTGGGTTCATAAAGCATTTCTGGCCCGTTCGAGGTTGATCTCGAAAATAATTTGTGAATATGATTAAGTATGTAGAATTCATTTTACCTCCGTGGGAAACAAGTCACAGTACTTGCTACATTATTTGAAAAAGAAATAACCGGTACAAGTGCGAGTCTGACAGAACCTGAGGGTTCCGTAATTGTATGCAGATAGTTAGGATAGATTTCATGTTTCTAGCTCAACGGGAAGTACCCTATAGGATTTGATTTATTTGATGGTGTCAAAATACATGGCTTAAATGTTCGTATTTTTGATCGCGTTTACTTAGTTCCTTGATTTTTTACAGGGACTATATTATTATTTTATTATTATTAGGTTTATAACACTAGCAGCTATAAATTGATGCGTGCATATCAGGTTTTAGAACTACTGAGTGCACTTGTTTTTTTTTGTTTATTGTTTATTTATCATTATATAAAGAATTTGTATATTTAATTTTAATATACCTCCACGTGTTCCTGGGAAGAAGGGTCTTGACAGATAGACAGTGAAATGATCCTATAAGACAGGCTTTCTTAACCTTTTGGCAGTTACAGAACTAACTCACACTCTTAGTCAAAACTAAGACGCACTGCTTTTCAAACTTAATTGAAGGGGAAAAAACGACTTTAGATGTATTACCACAGATAAGTAAAGATGCCTACTTATACTTTTTTCCTACATTTCTTTAAAATCTAACGGAACCCTAAAACCTAAATATGATTTAGTATTTTCATAAGTTCATATTTTAAACGGCTCGTAGCTCAGTGGCCCCGGGACTTATCTTCTATACATAGGCCATGGATTCTATCTAACCCAACCCTTTCTGAATTGGATAAGTGTATTTCAATACGAATTCCATGGTTCGGAGTCCATGCAAGACTGTAGTTCGAGGTAGAGTTAAAGCCCGCCCGGCTCGGTACCATCCGATTCGATTAAATGATGATAAAAAAGGCAATCGAAATATGTCCGTGTTTTCCATTAAGTTTCATTTCATTTTTCATTTCATTTCATTTATTTAAACTTTTTGGTAGTCAAACTACAACAAGTTACGTCACAAAGATCCGCGGATTCAATCAACCCAGTAAAGAAGAAACCGCAAAGAAACTTCACGGGTTTACATAACATATTTTTCCGTCCACAATTATGAAATACATACTTAGATCTAAATGCTACTGCCAAACAATTCCTTGGCAGAACAGTTTAAGGCAAAGAACAAAGAACAGTAGAAACAGCAACCCTAAGTTTAAGTTACTTACAACTAATAAAGTTACTAATTCAATTATATAAATTAATATAATTTATAGCATTACAAGTATACTCTGGGGTAAAAGCCGTCGTCAACTTAACCTATGTCAGGTGTATAAAAGTCCTCGTCAAGTTTGATACCAATGTACATAAGCATTTTCATAAATAAATAATCCTGACTGGCACCTTATTTCTTCGGGAACGCGTTGTGTTAATATTATGACGGTAGGTGTGGTGCCATCCATGTCCAGTTACATAAAACAAATATTTCATGTATTTGTGTCAAATGGAAAACCAGAAAAAAGAGTTCACCATGATCCACATATTTTTCGTTTTAAAATGAAAGGATTTTGTTACATTTAATTACGCAAATATATTCGCTGTGAACATTTTCAGTGTTCTGTTTATTATTTCCTGAATCGTCGCCACATAAAACGTGCTTGAAGCGAATCTGTAAACCCGAGATTACTAATTTAAAACTGTAACGGTAAAAACTTAAAAAAAAGGTGAACCGACAGTTTGGTTCCGTTAAACGGTTGCAGAGATGAAAAAAAAAACAACCCCACTTTTTCCCTCAATTCCGTTAACCGGGTCTCATCCCGATATGTTCTCACGGCGAAGCAAGTGTTTCGACTGCGTCACTTTTCGTGAATGTGGAATAGTCCCACGTTGCTATGGGAAGTATTTCTTTAGTTTAGCGTCTTCCTTTAGTTTACAGGGTCATCGCGCCTCGCTTCCTGTGGGAACCGAATTTGACACAGACTGAGAGCACCGGCGCGGGCGCAGATCGCTCGTACAATGTTACATATCCTTTTGTGATCGACTGTTTGTTTGAAGATTGCAATTTATAAGATCGCAAAAGGTCGGTTACTTTGGCGGGGTCAGAATGCTCCCACGGGGATGTGGTGACCTTAAGAACGGCCCGTAAGCTATGCTCCCCATACAAACGTAGTTTACTAATCATTTGGAAACCGCTTTTCCAATAAAATTTATATTTAATATCTAACATCAGGTAACAAATATCTGTGTCTGCCAGCTTTTGTTTTTTTGAAAAATCCAAACCGAATGAAATGAAAACAAAAAGAATATCTTCGTACGAATTTTGTTTTCTCTGTGGTTTGACCCAGAATACATTTAACGAAAATACAAAGACATGCAGACACAGATATTTGTAGCCTAATATCAGATACCAAATATCAAGTAAGTTGCAACAGTGGTTTTCAAATTATTAGTAAACTACGATCGTATGGGAGGCGAAATTTTCTGATGCTTACGGGCCGACCTTAATTCTATTTCCGGACAGTGTCTGATTGTTGCACTCAGCGGTATGGAAGGAAACAACTGAAACCCGTTTTGAAAAACTTCACAGGAACTTCACAGGACGCTATTCAGTGCAACGAACATTCGATGTTGAATTCGCGTAAGCAGATTTAATACAGTTAGACTCTTTCCACTAATTCTTGGTTACGCGTATCGACCGTTACTCTCACCTTTTCATGCTCGTTGGTCGCGCCATCAAAAAGTGCGTGTTAGCAATGCACACAAACTTTCATTGCGTCGTTGGAGATTTTTTATGTTAACACCACATGGATGGATACCACACCCATACAGCAGCATATAGTAGACTAACATACCGCATTCCCAAAGGAATTAGGTGCCATTCCAGGACCCACCCTTTATGAGCACAGCTACATTGAATTGGGTGGCAAATTTGGAACATTTTTCTTTGTCGCTTCAACCATATTTTCATCCAATGTGATGGTAGCAACGGATTCAGAATCATGAAACAAGCACTTATCCAACTCAGAAAGTGTGGTGCATGAACTCGGCAGGGATTGAAGCCATGACCTCTGGCATGTGAAACAAGTCTCCGCGCCCCTCAGCTACGAGCCATATTTTTAGAAAGGATTGTCAAACTTTACATGGGTTCAACATTCGTTGATTCTATACTCTCTTTCAAAAAGTTTGGTCATGGTACTTTCAGAGGGGCAATGAGAAAAGTGATTTCAGTTTTTTGACAACAACCAGTACGTCGACTATACAAAATGTCAAATAGACCACTTTTAGGAGTAGTTATTATTCAAATGGTTTTTGTATTATTCTGATCGAAAACAAGTAAATTCCAAACATACCGAGACATTTCAAATCCAACCGTTATTAAAAAATGACTGCTTAAATCAGAATTTCACACGCTACTTTTTATAGATCAATAAAAAATCTACACGATTAATATTCCGAGATCCAGATTAAATCATCGCGCATTTTGTGACCCTCATTATGCATTAATTTCCATACTCACGAGGGGTCTTTTCTTTAAACCATTGTTAAGTTTTTTCACCTATAAAAAGTTTCTGAGATCAATATAAAAAATCATAAAAAATTGTTCCTTATTGTCATGGACATTATTGACTTTCAATTGTTTTTACGAGCGCAATGAAGTGTTTTTTTTTTTAAATTATTTTATGCAAATATGGCCCCGATTTAATACTATTTTGGCATTAAATTTGAAACTAAACAATGATAAAACAGCGTATATCTAACCAAGAAAGGAATATTTATTGTAAAAGAAAATCTTAAAATATTTTGAGTTAATTACAATATGGAACGTTCGAAATGTCTTCTTTAGAATTATATTGTTTTCTTTATATAGAGTTTATAACAAAAAATATGTATATTCATGGGATAGAATGGTAAGTACATACATATTAAACATCCAAAACATGTAGAAATTGGCATTTCTTGCACAGGCAACATTAGGAGATAACTAAAAATATATATATCATCTATCATCTTGGTATATGTGTATACAAAATCTATCGGAGGACGAACTTTCTAAGTTCTATAATAAAATGTTGCTCCAAATATGCCAGGGAAAACCTTGGTAAATTTTGAACCATAAACCGGATGACTTAAAACCCATATAAATATCTCTCTGCCCTACTTCCGGGAAGATACCGCGTATAACATAAACCTCCTTTTTAAGCGGCAAAGAAAAAAATACCGGTTTCTCCATCCAGTCAATTTATTTTGGCTAACATCTTAAAACTAAACTTTTTTTTTATTGTACCATTCTGATTTTACTTTACTGCTGCTCTAGTTGCTGATAATAAAGAAGCTGAAGAGTTTGTTTATTTGTTTGAACGCGCTAATCTCTGGAACTACCAGTCGGATTGGATTGAAAAGGCCTATTATAGAGGGAGGTTAAATGCTATTTAACACCACGGCCCATAGGAGACGATAAATAGAATAAAAAAGTCCGAAAGAACGCTAAGCGAAAACGAAGTAAAAGTGCGGGCGGGCGATGCGGCGCGGTGGAAGGCGAATTGGCTTCGGTGATTGTTAAAATGAAATTGACCTGAGCGGAGCCGGAAAACTCCACTACGGCAGGTAAGCCGTGCTCTGTATCTCTGTGTAGTGGAGTAGAATTATTAGTAAAATCTTTGATATCTACAATATCAGTAAGGTTCGACACAGGCCGATGGGAGCAGGTGTTTCACATTCAGCGCGCCTGCACCGCCGCGGCTCTTCTCGTGTGGTGGACAAAATGTGAAGTCAGCCACAACTAGAAAAGTCTATTCGATTGTATGAATGTGGTCTTTATTTAATGAATATACTAGTTGTATAATAGTTGGTTATCCTTATAGCAAATAGCCCATATATTGCAACTGGAGCAGGCCAGTATCCATAGACAGCACCCGTTCACGAGCTTTGCAACGGGTCCAGCCATCGCCTCTCCCAACCATATTTGAGAGAGAGTATCTGACCAAGCACCACAGCAAGCAAAGACCTTAATGTGATTTATTTAATAATATCTTAACACATTTAGTTTTAATCCTACTGTATCTGAAGAAACTCTTCTTAATTTACACATTAGATAGAAGAAACGGCTTTCATTAGACTTTGTCGAAAATGGAGTGTATAAAAAAACCGGCCAAGTGCGAGTCGGACTCGCACACGAAGGGTTCCGTACCATCGCACAAAACGTGTTTTTTTTTGTATATATTATTATTATTCACAGTATATATTTATTATCAAATTTTAGGTTTACATTATTTAATACAAAAATAAGCCTTAAAAAATATAAACCTAAAACTGGAAAACCTTACGGAGGTCCCACCTGGGACAAATCCTGTAAGACCGCTCCGAGCTACAGAGACAGAAACCGCCGAACGATTCTCGTGTTCGGGAGTAGAACCGCTTTCTGCATCTGGAATCGGAGCCCAATATCGATACCTAATTTTTCTAAGTGTTTGGCCAAATTCTTTGGGACAACGCCGTTCGTAGACATAACAATTGGCACGATGGTGGTTTTCCGTGCACGCCACATGGCGGTAACCTCGTGGGCCAGGTCTAAATATTTCATAAGTTTCTCATTTTCGGCCCTGTCGAGGTTTTCGTCATGTGGTATTGTTATGTCTACGAGGAAGATCTCGTTGGACTTGGGATCGACCAATACAATATCGGGCTTATTGCACTTAATTGTCTTATCGGTTTGTATTGGTCGATCCCAATAGAGCTTAGTGCCATCTTTCTCCAACACGTCTTCCGGTTTGTATTTATAATATGGCACCACTGAGTCGATGAGGCCGTATTTAAAGGCAAGTTGCTGATGAACTATTTTGGCTACTTGATTGTGCCGCTCCAGGTACTCAACGCTCGCCAGGCGCGAGCAACCGGAAGTAATATGGCGGATGGTCTCACCTGGTTGGTTACAGGCTCGGCAGGTATCGACCGATCCATCCTTCATTATATACTTCCGGAAGTTACGCGTGACGATCATTTGGTCCTGAATGGCACAAACGAAGCCTTCGGTTTCTCCGAATAGGTCACCAAACCGCATCCATTGAACTGAATCCAAGAGATGCGTGTTTGGCGACTCTAGTACTCGGAGAAACCGTCCATGCAGTTCCTTGCCTCTCCATACTTCCACACGCTCAGTAGTGCTAACAACCGGAAGCGTAAAGCTCGCGTCGAACAGATTAAGCGGGGTGAGCTTAGAATCGCACGCCACTACGTCGATATGTCTGTTGTTTTCCGCAGCCGTCAAAAAGTAGTCACGAAGTTTACACACCTCGGAATTATGGAGGTTTGTGAGATTAAGCATTCCTCTACCTCCCAGTTTCCGAGGTATGTACAACCTCATGACAGACGACCGCGGGTGGTGCATACGGAAAGTGGTCATAGTAGTGCGAACTTTGCGATCCAGGGCCTCTAGCTCGGTCTTAAACCAACGCACTATGCCAAAGGTGTATCCAATCACGGGTACTGCCCAACTATTGAAAGCTCGAAGTTTGTTCGCACCGCTTAAGTGGCTCTTGAATATGGTTTTTGTGCGAGACCAAAACTTTGCTTTCACAGTTGTTTTCGCCTCCCCGTGATTGAGGCATAGTGATTGGTTAAGACCTAGATATTTATAGGAGTCTCCTGCAGAGAGGGCTCGAATCGCGTGCTCATCCGTGATAGCAAGGTCGAGCGAGCTCTGGACAACACCTCTTCTAGCATGAATGACTGCACATTTATCGAGGCCGAACTCCATACGTATAGCGTTACTAAATGTTAATGTTACGTTCAGGAGTTCAGCTAGATGTACCTCGTTTGTTGTTGTTAGTTTCAAGTCATCCATGTAAAAGAGGTGTGATTGTTTTTGTCCACCTCTCTGCAGTTGATAGCCTAATCCAGTCTGGTTCAGTAAAAAGCTCAAAGGGTTAAGTGCTAAACAGAACCAGAGTGGACTAAGACTATCACCCTGGAATATTCCCCGCTTAATCTGTATTGGCTCAGAAACATAACCTTTGGTGGAGATTACAGTTTTCCAACAATCCATACACTGGCTGAGGAAGTTTGTCAGATTGTTATCTATTTTATATATCTCCAAAACCTTCCTCAGCCAGGAATGCGGTACAGAGTCGTAAGCCTTTTTGTAATCAATCCACGCTATTGAAAGGTTACGTTTCTTTTGACAAGCTTGTTGGCAGATGACACTGTCAATCAGAAGCAGCTCCTTGGTGCCACGTGAACCCACTCGACATCCATTTTGAGCATCGTCCATTATTGAATATTGTAATAAGTGGTTGTTTATCTTCGTGCTCAAAATGGATGTCAATAATTTGTAAATTGTAGGGAGACAAGTTATAGGCCGAAAGTGTGTGGGTTCAGTGGCACCTGGTATTTTAGGGAGCATGTACGTAACACCAGTGGTAAAGAAGTTTGGGAGGGTACCGGTGTCTATGGCATCCTGGAATTGTGAGGCGAGTGTTCCGTGGGCTGCAACCATTTTTTTCAACCAAAAGTTGTGCAGGCCGTCAGGACCAGGATGTTTCCAGTTCTGAATTTTCCTAACTGCATCCTGCACATCCTTTTGGTCGATATGCATTGCAGCCATCGGTCTTAGATTGTTATAGTTTTCCTCAACACTCTCAATCCAGGATGCTCCCTCTATGTGTGCAATGGGAACATTCCACAGACCGGACCAAAATTCAGTCATTTTGGTCCGGTCCGGAAGGTCCCCGATAGAGTTCTTTGTACCCTCCATTTCCGAATAAAACTTCTTTTGGTTACGCTCGAAGAGTTTATTCTGTCTATGTCGGTCGTAACGTGTTCTGTAACGCCGTATTCTCTGACCAAGTGCAGCGACCTTCTGTTTTAGGCGGTCTATACAGTCATCTATGCGATCGGTAAGGTTAAATCTGGATGGTTCAATGTTATTCAAAATAAAAGCTTCTCTTACCGATCGCATGATTTTCGGTCGGTGGTTACCGCGCTTAAAACAGATAAGTCTGGCGAGGAAGGTACGGGCCTTTGCTACTCGTTGCTGGATTCTTTGTTGCCACATTGGTGTGCTCCTACTTCCTGTCGGGCTGTTGTCTGTTGGATTTGGGAGATCAATATTTGCCACGCGACAGGCGGTAAGAGCAGAACAATACAGCAACAAATGAGTTTCCTCGAGCGATGTGCTTTTCTTAAAATATTCAAAGGCCACTGCATTTACCTTCCTCACAATATGCATGCACCAAGTCGAGTACGGGTAATTGGGTAAATACGGACGTTCTGTTACAGAATACGACCGACAAGTCAGCATAAACTCTTCAAATATACTTCTGACAGGCTCTAGGTCCTCTTGAGACACTTCCAACTCATTCACGACAATATCATCCGACTCATCATCATCGGTCCCTTGTGCTAAAAGAGCACTGTGTTGTGTTTGTGACGTCGATGGTTGTGTTATTTGCACTTGCCCTGGTTGCCGTGGTTGAGCTTGAAGTGCCTCAAGTCTGAGATCTTCAATTTCTATATCTGTGAGAAATTTTCTTATTTTTATTGTCCTAACTTGGTCAGCTAGGCGTTGCCCCGTGACATCGATATTGGGTTCAAGCAGGTTCCACTCTCTCGCTATGCGGTTACGAAAACCGGAACGGAAGGCATCTGCCTCCGTAGCTCGGTAGTACGCCCGCATGACACTAATATTCATGCTTTTAGTCCAGTGCATGCGACGGCGTACTGGGCTTCCATCGGTGGCGGGGTTCGAAATTGCAGCTGGTGCTGCAAAACCCAAGCCGGCCGGTGGAGATGTTGTTCCCAGGTCAAACCTCCCTAAGGCCGGGGTGGCACCTTCACTGGCGGTGGCAGGCTCATCGGAGTCATCCGAAGGATCCACCGCCAATGTAGAGGCCTGAAGTCGTCGCCGGAGATTATAGCGACGACCTCCCCCGCTTTCTCCCATTAACTACATATTTTCATAGAAACATTTTTTAAATTTGGATAATGTACAATGATAATAGAGTAAGCCGAAATATAATATTCAATTAAAAAGTAAGGAAAAATAATTAATGCTATTAAAGAGTGCCGATAGACTTAAACTTAATATAACCTTCCTCTCTTTCGCACGCTTTCCCTTGCTCCTAGTATTTTCTCTGTGAATTGCGCGTCGATTCCTCTCCACCGACGCTTCCTCGGGCAGGATGTCGACGCTGGATGATCTTCTGTCCAGGGAGGAGACTCTCCCTTTACCAAAGAACGAGATGGTATCTCGGTACTTGCGTGCCGGCGGGGTTTTTTGTGGTGTGCCTGGTACAGGTGCTTGTTGGTAATCTGCTTGAATGTCAGTGAGATGAATGTTCCTGCTTCGGTTCCAACAGCACTTCTGGGCAGCGACGTAAGCAGGCTGCTATAATAAACAGGCTAGGAATATATTGTTGATTGATGAACTCGCTGATTATGGTGTTGACAAATTTAGGTCGAAAATGTGCCGCAGTCAGCGGCAGATGGTTGTCCTTGCTTGGTGAGATCCGGTTTATAATTTTTCTGGCTT
Organism: Incurvaria masculella; assembly: GCA_946894095.1. NCBI lineage: Eukaryota > Metazoa > Arthropoda > Insecta > Lepidoptera > Incurvariidae > Incurvaria > Incurvaria masculella. Next base: position 23,512,548 of record OX335645.2, on the reverse strand, counting down.
TTGATACCTTATAACGAGGTATTTATAATTGTTTTAAAATAAATTTGATATTTTCGAAAAAAATTGGGTCTGTCACGTATGACAGTTTTTTCTTCTTCTATTATTATTATTATTATTATTTTATGATGTTACCTATTTGTTGTTATAGCGGCAAAATAAATACATAATCTGTGAAAAATTCAACTTCCTACCTGTTACGGTTCATGAGATACAGCCCTGTGACAGACAGACGGACGGACGGACGGACAGCGGAGGCTTAGTAATAGGGTTCCGTTTTCACCCTTTGGGTACGGAACCCTAAAAACAAGTCCCATCTACAAAACAATACACATATGTTTTATATTTATATTTACATAATGTACTTATCTGAGAAAAAATTACGGTGAAAATTGTATACGAGGATGATACCATACCTAGTGACGCTTTTTCATCTCTGCCTACACCTTCAGGGAAACAAGACGATGTTAATTATGCATGTTTATAAAACGAACATGGCATTGAATTTTCATTTTTACCAGTTTACAACATGTGTGTTTTAGGTAAGCTAGTCATTTGGTATGATGACTGAAAATTTAAATCACCCGTGTCAGGCTATATTTGAAACTCCTTGATATGTATGATTGGGGCGCGGTCTATGGGTAACCTAGAGAGGGGAGATATATATTATATACCTACATAGGAACATTGAGTCTTCGGCTTAAAATAGGTTACGTGCGAGTGTTCGAATATGCGCATTTCTTTTATGAACTAACACTACAGATACACTTTAAACACTGCGTTAGCAGGAGGCATTGATTACGGGAGAACGGTAATTCGAAATTATGGGTATTTGGGTAACTATCTGGGTAATTATGGGAAGTGAATGGCAGATTGGGAGCGGTATGCTTGCTGGTTTACGGCCAGCAGTACATACAATCTTTCGTTAATTAAATTATCGTTACTTCGCGGTCGATTCTATATACTTATCACATTCTGATCATATTATTACTTTTTAGTTAGGCTACAAAAAATATATACGAAAATTCTTAAGTTGTAAAAATAGCTCTCTCAAATTCAATCAGAGCAGCTAAGACCGACAATGAAATCCGTGCAACGCTCTGTGGGGCGGTGATATCATTGGGCAGGTGGGACGTTACCGTGCCACTTCCCGCTTCCGTCGCCTATTTATACTGAACAAAAAAAGGTACTTAACCACCGGCGGCGAGTACTACATACTGTTGCCATTGAATACGGCGTGAGGGGTGCGGCACAGCGGCGGTGTCGGAAGAATGAGGCGGTCTGGGGGAAGGCGGTAGTAAATCTCGGCCAAGAGCGTTTGAACTTTCTAGATCTTGTTTTTATTTTATTTTTTATGTGACTGGACATGGATAGCTAATACCATAAGTTCTGTCATGGTCTTAGCCCAACACACCACATGGGAACTAGGTGCCATGCCAGGACCTTCCTTATATTGCACGGCTACATTGAACTGGATGGAAAACACGGACAATTTTAATTGCCGCTTCGACCATCGTTCATCCAATGCGATGGTACCAACCCGGGCGGGATAAACCCTACCACCTAGTAAGTAAGGAAGGGGACCTACAGCTTAACGTGGAATCCGAACCACGGCCAGCCTCTCTCAACGGTCGAATGGTCCAAGACCAGACCGGACCCAGGGTTGCTTAACTTCGGAGAGCGATCGCCGAAGTGTCGCGCCACTGGGCCACTGAGGCTGACTTGACGCCGTCGTAGATGTGAACAGTTTTCGGATTGAGGATAAAGGGAACATGTGGTTTTGAGGGTTCCGTACCCAAAAGGGTGCCCACTGAACCCTATTACTAAGCCTTCGCTGTCCGTCCGTCTGTCAAAGGGCTGTATCTCATGAACCGTAATAGGTAGGCAGCTGATTTTTTTCCAAAGTATGTATAAAATAACAAAAAAAGACATTTTGTATGCTAAATCTTGTGTTAACTCTTCGTGAGCGAGTCCACTCGCACTTGCCGGGTTTTTTTATTTAACTGCAGGACTATTCCTGAAATTCTTGATTGATTGATTAAGACTTGATTGATCTTCAATAAATGAGCCCAATTTATTGTTTTTTTTTTTATGCGACCTGACATGGATGGCTAATACCATACAACTACCGTTATGATATTAGCCCAATACACCTTATTCCCAAAGGAATTTGGTGCCATGCCAGGACCTTCCCTTTATGAGCACGGCTACATTAAGCTGGATGGAAAACACGGACAATTTTTCATTGCCGCTTCGACCATCTTTTCATCCAATGCGATGGTACCAACCCGGGCGGGCATAAACCCTACCACCTAGTAGGGGAAGGGGACCTACAGTTTTACATGGATTCCGAACCATGGAGCAGCTCGCATTCGTAACGAATTGCACTTATCGAACTCGGAAAGAGAAAGACAGTAGTGCATGTCGGTATTGAACCCAGGTCTCTGGTACGCTAAGCCACTCCCCGCGCCACTAGGCTACGAGCCGCTCAAATTTAAATATTCTTAATACAATATCCTAGTCTCCAGCCACGTTTGCATGTTTCTAAGTCAGAATGTTCGGGTAGATTAACGTAAGCTTATTTAAATTTACGCAGGTGTCAATATCAATTGACAAAGAATATGAGGTCCGACCTGAAAACGATAAAAAGATTTTCAGAACATTTTTTTACACGAAACAAAAGTAGAATACCAATCGAAGATGAACCGAATATGAGAGCACCTATGAACATCTGAAATGAGAGCAATCTGCTAGCAAGAAAACCCTAAACTGTATGTCGAAAAACTAGAGCACGTAGTCGACGTGTCAGATACCTCTCACTTAAATTGGCGTTTACGCGTTTTCAAATGTATGGAGAATAGAAGAAGACGTTTTCGAGTCCGAGTTTGATTTGACAACTTACGCATAATTGCCGAACACGTCGGCGTTGCCGTTTACACCGATTCTGCATTTTGGTACAGGTACAGAATTAGTTGTAAAACTTGTATGAGTTTGATGTTTTTACCTAACTTCGAAGTTCTTTAAGCGCCAATTTAGGTGACGACACCGATAATACTTACAGACCGATAGCACCTACATCGCTACTACGAGCTCACCGATTTTACCGGTACAAGCTGCCCTGACTGAGCACGCTCCCCACTGCGGATGTAAGGGCTTGAAATACAAATCATATTACTTAAGAAAACTATTTACATACGGCGCAGGCGCACACAGCACACGTGCTACGGGCACATAGCGCGCCACATGAAGGGGGACGATATCGGGACAGCTGTCTCTACACAGAGAAACATTGAGCGACGACGTCTGACTTCTACTAAAGACGTTTATTGAGTTTTTCGTAATAATTCCTCCTTATTTTTATCGCCTTTGAAATGGCGAAACGTTTTTTCCATCGACGATATTTCAACCATATTTTCATCACGGCAAAGTAGAGATTCGAGCGTAGCTTGAGATAGGTGCCCATTGAATGTTGTTGGGTCTCTTATGACGTGATTGTGTCCCGTTTACACAAGGCAGATTCGTACGTGCTGCCAGTAAGCCAGTCCAGACTGATCTAATCCACGACAAAAAACTTTGATAAAAGTCACTACCTGAAAGGGCCTGTCTACTCAATTTAGATCGTAGTTCTTATATGGCATCAATAATTGCCCGCTGCCCTACATTATTCCGCAGAATCCTTTAAATGTTTATGTAGACACCGCGTATTCAATCATGTCATGTTAGTTCTGGCATAGCTCGTACACAGTTTTTCATGACCCACCACAACTTCAAAATATTTGGCTTTGCATACTTTTTTAAATATCAATGTTATTTATTCAATTTGATTATTTTTTTTATTTAGCTTAGAACACCTTTGGTCACAGATTTTGGCGGAAAGCAGTGATTCCGTACCGTTGAGGGTCGGGAGGACTGGAGAAAAATTGGAGAGGCGTCTGTCCAGCAGTGGACGCAAACACGCTGACTGACTGACTGACTATTATGCACATTTTAATTTCGAACTAACTTAATTCTATACTCTACAACTGACTCGTATAGTGAACGGTCGTGGCGTTTCTAGTCTAGGATCACTGGCCTGGCTTACGAATCGGTCTCATGTGAACGGGCCACATCTCAAATGTTGCGTAGATCCATTGTCGAGGGTAGACAGTGGTCTGATGATACCTGGGGATCTGCAACCTGCCCGTTGGAGTATTGTTCGGGATGTGCAGCTGCACTGAGCGCGTGATACGGCCGTGGTGCCCGAGGTAGGTACTGCACGGGGAACCGGCGTGGCTGATTGTATTGTGTTTGCGCAACTGTGGTTTTTTATAGCCGCAGAAAGTTCAGTGGCTAAGGATTGAAGTCGCTATCAGTTTGACGCAGTGATATTGTCCATTACGAACATCTAAAGAACCGAAAAAGTGCGAATCGGACTAGCAAAACCACGGAGGATAGAGGCAAAACCAACTTTAATTGTTTTCTGGATGAGAGTAAAACATACTATGGCTATATAGTATATGATTAGAAACAGAATAATAATTATGATCGTAATGATTGATAGTAAAACCATTTACTTTAATATAATAGGGATGAAAGCTGACAAAACGTAAATAGCAAAAAAACTTCTAATAAAAACGGAGCACAGCTACCAGTAGTCAAAACCGAAAGGGGGTGATTATGTACATAAAAGTGAAAGAAATATTGTTTACTACTTTTGTTTCGAAGGCAAAAAAAATATCCTTATCAGCAAAAAAATAAGGCATGCATTTTTGTTCCCAAGGACTTAGCAGAACCAGAGCAAATTTCACCGGGCATAAATTATACATATACATGTTTGTTCTCATAATTACATAAACCCTTTTAATGGTATAGGCCGGACGGCAAAACCTGAGGCTACACAGAACTCATCCAATGACTTTCTCTAATACAGTATGTTTGAAAGGTTTATATAAAAATAATTTAAACGTTTTATAAGCCTCGTGAGGCCGGTGATGACTACACTCACATAATTGTATGCTCACCATCACCCCCCGTTTTTGGTGAATGTATTTGTTCGCCTCAGTTAGAACAAACGACCTATACTTTTAATAAAAAAAATCATTATGAGATTCTAACTAGCACCTGAAAGTAATTTTTTTCTTAAATTCGGCTGTATAAATCCTTCGTCACTTTTCTAAAATTCGCGTGCATAAAGCCCTCGTCATTTTCATACGAAATGCATAAACTAAATTTTTTTTTAAATAATTTAAAATGCGTAAAATAAATGTAGTACTCATAAGAGAAAATACAAGATGATACAAAGAGTACCAAGTGTCAAGATTAGACTTTAATACTAGTGAGAATACGATACTTCTAGTGCTCAGTCTATTCGGGCAAATTGTTAAAAAATTGACACTTTCATATGAAGCTATTAGAAGTTTTTGCTTATTTATGACTGATATATATTCATTTTTCTTGTGACGTGTTCTGCAATAATAAGCATTGCATGTTTTCTCATATAACATATGTTTTGGAAAACATAAGCACTCAAAATTCCAACGTCGCTAAATACTTTTCTCCAGGAATATCTTATCTTATCGCAAGGCTCTATCTAACCTACTAAAGTCTTGGCCCTCAAAATAAAACTTTTTACTAATATATGTATAGGTTTATTAATTTCTATTCAGTCTGGCTATTCAGCGCGAAAACGCCGCTAGTGTTCTAGGAACATTAAAAAAAGACGTTGCAGAAGAATATTTTAATTTAGTTTAGTTATAATTATTTTAATTTTTGTTATGAAATATTGTTTTCGATTAAATTGTGTTATGAACGTTGGAAACATTTTTTTTACTGTTGTTTGACATGTTCAAATATACAGTGAATCCTTTACTTAATTAACTCAATGTTAAGAGACGCGAAGTTTCTATATTATACAGGGTGTTAACGGAGGTATGGTTTAAAAACTAACCACGTATTCCTTGGCAAATTTGGAGCAAAAAAGGCAGACGATATTTTGTTGCACGACTTAATAAAAAAAAAAAACGACCACATACATTTTTGCAAATACCTAGACGCAAATTGTATTGGGAGGACGGATTTTTTTATGAGTCGTACAGCAAACACTATTATCTGTTATTATAAGTAATATGCGTACATACTTTGATACCTACCTCAATTCCCAAAGTATAAGAACCTCAAAGAATTCCCAAAACGACGAGTTTCTTAGAAATTACCAAAAACTGTATAGTTCACTTGTCACGATTCCATCCTTCGTCTCACTCTTATTGAAGGATTCGCATATATGCGTGAGCAAGACGCACATCATAAGACGTACAAAACGAAAGATTTTCATTCATGCGCACAAAAGGATAGCGTAAGATGAATGGACACCGTCATTATTATTTATTTTTTTACTGAGGAGTTTTTCCTAAACTTTTTTTTATTGAACGTTGATTTTGTCAGAGCAGACCTCGCTTGACAACGTCTTGCCACAGTAAACAATTGAGAGAAGTAGGTGTACGAACACCTATTTATTTTCCTATATATTTTCTCTATTTATACATACGGAATTTAATTGTACAAACATTTTAATGAAATTCCGACAATTTTTCATTGAAAGCAGAGGCACCAACGTATATTAAACAATTTGCCAGAATCATATACATTGCACCAAATTTCATGCATCACATGCACATCCCACAAATATTTGATCCGGGGACAGGTAATGTAAGAGGAACAAAATTATTATTTTTAATCTTAATATTTCTTAAGCTAATTATAACAAAAAGGTGAATTTCATTTTTTAAGGGCATTTTCTTCCTGCCAACTTTTATTTGGTAAGTATGTAGAAACATGTATACAGCTGAAGAAAGAGCAAAATGGTAAAATATTTTTTTTTATTTATCATTCTAGTGAGAATCAAGCCTACAATCTATAAGAATTTTCTTACAAACGTCTGTGTTATTATAGCGGTACCTTATTAAAGCGAGTTTACTGCTATTAATGTTACTACTGTGGCGGTGCATCAGCGAATGCCGCCTACCTGCGCATGCGCACATGCCATCGCCATTTGTTCCCGTTCGCTTTGATTGATTTTTTGCTCGTGGCGACAAACGCCACCTCTGCCCGTGCCGCGCGCAGAATGGTGCGTGATGATAAATTATCGCCTTAAATCAATAAGTTATTTGAGGAATGTTTTAAAGCAAACAATATGGAACCGACAAGGGGTTTCGGTAAAGCCTTCAGTTATATATGTTCATCAATCTTAGAATTCTAAATTTTAATGGAATTGGACATGGATGGAAAATACGCTAGGACTTCCCTTTATGTTGAGCTGGATGAACACGGTAGATTTTACATTGTCATTTCAGAAATCTTTTCATTTCATGCAATTCTGATTTCATTTTAAACTACTATTTAAAAATGTGTCTTAGTAGAAATTTTATCATTCAAAACTTAAGTTCACAAAAACTTGGAGGGGTTTTCGGGTAAAATATCCCTACATTGATTTGTTTATCATAAAATCCAGTTATTTAAGTTCAGCGCGGCATATGGCATTCTTTCGTAAGTCATAATTCGGGCACCTCACATAAGTGTCCGACGGCACCCATGGGCTTCCGAAATTTCACGAGGCTGATTGACCCCTGTTTTCACCACCGCCAGTTACTTTAAATCCGATAAATAACTTTCGGTTACATGGCACATTGGTATGGTGAATCCCAAAAGTAACTTTGGATTTTTTGTAGCTGGAAGGTGGTGGCAACGGGCGACAGCAGGACTTTGATTTATTCAACGTGCAAGACCCACGATCTCAGATCACCGCGTCACTTCATACAGACACGCGGTGCGGAGGTGGACGCAACGAAATACTGATGTAGATAATAGGTAAAGAGACTCGCACAAAACTGGCTCTCTTGTGCTGGCACCGCCAGCGCCAGTCGCTTCCACACCCTACGCTGCAGCGAATTCCCTTGCGGAATTAAAACAAACCTTGTTCATTTAACATGTTTTGTAATATGAATTAAAGAATATTGATTTTGTTGGATAATGCTTATGGTCACTACAAATGAACAACTATTTTTATTTATTCACGAAAGCATAAGATTTGGAAACGGAAGAAGTAGGGTTAGATGAGGTTATATCAGTCGGCGCTCGAATGGTTGCCTCACTTCAAACCGCTTACCACGGAATAATAAGCCCATTCGTGAACCAAAAGAGCTCTACCAACTGAACAATCAGGCATATTTGACAAAACAATATTTCAAGCATTTGTGTTTGTAGATACTTTCTTAATTAAATATACCTAAGTAGGAGATTATTGATTACGTAAATCTTTATAAAACAAGATTTAATGCAATAGAATCATTGGTATGAGGTCAAAACTGATTGTTTTATCCGAATTGTTAGTAATTTTACAATTATAGAATTTGGATATCCAGTAATATTGGAATCTATACTGGACAAAGTCATGTAAAAAATATGTTATGAGTACAGCAAATATAGAATGGTTCGAATGAATAAATTCGTGCACCCATATTAAAAAGCATCTTAGAGTAGAGAAAGAAGTACGCATACATAAATATCATCACCCTGATTCCTCGGAGGAGTAAGAAAATATGTTGGCTGCGTCGCACACCGGGAAACCGTTAAAGAAGTTTTTCGTGCCAAAAACAAAAGATAGTCGACGTTTCGAGGTATTGTAGGGATCCCGGCCACCCCCGGCCGGTCCGTCTCGGCGACAGCGCACGCAGCCCGACATTCGCGACACTCGATTAGCGGCTAATTGACAGCCGACTAACACCACCGATCATTCTACATCTGCAACACAACGCCCCGCGCCGCGCCTCAACAGAACGGGCTTCCAGAGCGGAGTTCGGTTGGCGACAGGCGCCATCATTTTCTGCATGAACTCGGGTGCAGCTCGACGGATCGAACGATCCGTCGAGCGAATTATTTAGATGACTACACATTAAAATACAATTAATTTGACAACGTCTGCTATTTACCCTGTATAACCAACCTTAGTTAAATTTAAGGAGAGCTGGTATTATTAGACTGGAGTGCACAATCTCCGTTTTTCTTTTTCACTTGAAGAAGAAACAAGTTAAGTATATGATAACGATAACTTCGATAGAGAGTTTGTGCACTCCAGCCTTACAGTATTTTCACAGTACTTCTAACCGATACATTTACCTTTGAAATTCGTTCCACTGTACCTTAGGATTTCTTGTAAGATTTATGTCCTTATTTCTTTCTGGACGCAAGAATACTTTATAATTAGTGTAAATATATATAATACAAAATAGGTGCCAGAAAACAATGGAATGGTGTTTATATCTAGTTACAATAATATGATGGTATGTGATTATAAATGCATGATATTATTGTTCTTTTTAAAATAAAAAGTGCATGCACTAAAAGGAGTCACACATCGCTGCGTGTTTCTATCCTCTGTGCATGTCAACACTTATAAATAGATTTTCTTTAACATTAATCAAATATATTGTCTGAGGGCAACACATTTCCAAGGCTCACGTGAGAGATGTGATTTGTTTAGCGCAACCAGGCTCGGACACTTGCCGGCTCGCCGATTGCATGTTCCCAATCAACGCTATTTCAAGAGTTTACATGTCTTGCCTCAATAACTCCACCCTCCCTGATATCAGACAACGAGCTGAACCCTGGAAATAAGGCCCTGCATCGTTTGGAAACAAAACTCTTTATTTCTTAAATAATATATTTAAACATAGTATACAATTCTCGTGTAGACAAACAACTACATTTAATTAAATTTTAGGACAAAAATGTTAGAGATCTGTTTTTTGTATGTACTGCGCACTTGAAATTTCGAAAATGTTTAGGAGGACGGCGAAAACCAAACTGTTTAGGTTATTTGTTCATATTATTTATGAAGTAGCTAAGTTGCACTTCTGGGAAAATACCTCGGATGGATAACCGTTGCGAAATAAAGATACATAACTTATTTGAAAACAAATATCTACTCGCCTTTTACCAATACATTTAAACATAGAATTACTAACCAAACGCGAGATAGTATAGCATACATTGGTTATTATTGAAACGAACATTAAAATTTCACAGGTATCGGCCTAATATTAAGAAATAGTTTAGAAATTACTTCAATATTTAGAGATTGTTGGCGAGCTTGTACTACAAATTGAAATAGAGAGCTAGAATTCGATTAATCGTAGATCTCAGGGTTCATCTGTCAGAGCCGGCGCAGTGGAACTAGAACCGGTCTAGCACGTGTTGTTTTTTCACAAATGGCCGGCGTCTCGGTAGCCAGGTCTAGGTACCACACGGCTGCGGCGCACGCGCAGATAAAGCCGATTGTTCCTGTTCTGAGGTGAAACAATTGACCGGATCGTTGCGTTGTGCCGCTGCGATTCGAATCGCAGGAGCGGCGTAACATTTGTTTGGTATCTATTTAACTATTTCGATCGCTGCAGATGTCGATGGCTTTAGAAGTGCTTAGTATTTTAGCAATAAAAAGTTACCATGCTACATGTGATGCTCGCATAGATCCTACCCTGAGCCCGTAGTCCTAGCTGTCACCTGAATTGTTACCCAAAGTTATAGATGAAAAAGTTGAAATGACTGAACTTCATCCATCGAAGCCAGATGATGGTATAAAATATACAATCTGAAAAACTATGAGAGTACAGAAGACGTATACGTAGGTTTATATATGAAAGAGACACTTCCTACCTACATGCGAGCACTTTACTAATTTTAGTAAGGTGTGGGGTGCCGCATCCAATCGCGCCACCCCAGCGCACTCCCCACGCGAACCAAATATAGAAAGTGAAAACAATTGTTCGACTTCCGATGACTCAGCGAGCCATTGGAGGTGTATTTTCAAGGATCTAAGACTTCCACATACCGATCCAAGTCAAACGGTCCATGAGAATTTATTAAAGCTGCCGTCTCAGGTAATAGCTGTAGGGAGAATGGTTTGTTTATCGAGGCTATAGTTGTATACTCCTATCATCAATAATAAATAAATCTTAAAATTAAAATATTTATATCCGTACTTATTTTTCGTCTGAAGAGAAGTAAGAGAAATCTATAATATATATAATAATGGTTAGGAATTTAAATTAATTACGTAATCTTATGAAATTGTAAATCAGTCTAAGGGTCGAGTGCACGAAAGGACACACAATCAAAATCAACGTCAACGTATGATTAAACACGTCTTTTTTATGGACAGTATGGAAAGAACTCTATGCGGTTCACAAAAAGTGACGTGTTTGAACATTGATTAACTCGGCCGTCTCTTCGTGCAAACGGGGCTATGTCTTTAGTCGTCTACATAAAAATATAAACAGGTTTGTTGTTTTAATTAGCTAATTGTAATTCAACCCATAACAAGGCTTCTATCTTTTTGGAATCTAACACTGCAATAAGTATAGCCGTCAATCCATCTGCCTTTTCTGAAAACAAATCTACAAATACAAAGTAACAACTCCTCTCATTGTCTCCATTCCATTCTGGCGACCTGGTGAAAGAGCATCTAATGGACGGGTTGTTACAATAAAGACCAAGGTAGTCGTCACCGCCCCTGCAATATGCATACGAATGTGCTGTGGGGTAGGCAGAGGAAGTGGAACTAGTTTCGGTGGCGGCTGCGAGAACCCCCTTAACACACAGTGGCGACTCCTCTTGGCTTGCGCTCAGATCGCGTTACTGTCAATAAAAGCACGGATATTATAGCGATTACGGGAATGAATGGAGTCGCCTTCTAGAAATGTGATTAAATTTTTAGGGTTTCGTACTCAAAGGGTGAAAACGGAACCCTATTACTAAGCTTCCGCTGTATGTCCGTCCGTCCGTCCGTCTGTCACAGGGCTGTATCTCATGAACCGTAATAGGTAGGCAGCTGAAATTTTCACAGATTGTTTATTCATTTTGCCGCTATAACAACAGATAGGCAAAATAAAAAAATAATAAAAAATATAGGGGGCCCCATACAAAAAACGTTTTTTGTGTTAAATCTTGTATGATGGTACGGAACCCTTCGTGTGCAAGTCCAACTCGCACTTGGCCGATTTTTTTCACTAAACTCTTGAACTGACGTTAGATTACCTCAGAACTCTTACGATAACTATAAGTATTTTAAATAAGAACTATTTATTTTAATCATTGATATAGTCTGGTTCCATACGATCAAAAATGAAGTAGAAGTGTCACAGAGCGCGCCTATTATGAGACGAGCTGTCTCCAATTTTATAAAACTACCAACCCAACTTAAACGTGCATGTCACACGTAAACAGTGTTACAGACGTATTAGAGGGTTTGTGTGAGTGAGAACCGAGTAGGCTAATAGATTTCGGGAGCACATTTGTTCGCGGTGGTGATGGATAGACTGTGTGGCAAATGACGAGCGGCCATCGTCTCATAATATTGCATGCAAAATTTGTCAATATGGCGCAAACGCGAGTAATGGCCACATGACACTTTATTCTATCTTCAGTGCTGTTTTTCATTGCGTGAATCTAATTATAAAATTAAGAAGGGATAATTTCATGTTAGTTTTTTAATCCGGCTCCATAGATTTTACTGTGCAGTTTCGAACACAAATATCACGTTTTGTTTGAAATGCCCAACGGCCGGAAGGTAATTCTAGACACCTACATGTGCACTTTTTAGTATTGCCTTTTACGACCTAACCACTTATTACTTTTTACTTTACTCTTGTTGCCATCTTTGCTTTTGTTGTGTTATTGTTGTTCCGGCCACATTTCGCTGTAGTGCGGGTAAGTGGCACGCGCTCATGTGAAAGGTGCTTCGTTTCATAAGAAGGAATTGGCGTGACTCGGCGAGCACCGAAATAACTTGCACAGAGCTTGCGCCAGAAATGTATTGAAGGATCTAGTCTGTGTTACTATGATTTTCACTTTCGCTAATGTTTTTCAGATATATTTTAAATTAAGAGGTCCCAATGTCGATCTCCGTCCACTTTATGTACCGCTATCTTCCTCGCTCTGAGTTGAAGAGGGCGGCTCGTCATCACGAATTCTAGGTGTTCTATGGTTGGGAATCCATGTAAATAATTACCTGCTACCAGCCCGCCATCAATTCCATACTACCGGGAATGATAATATTTCCTTGTTTTTTTTTCAGTTAATTGTAACCGTGATAATAAAGGAAAGGTGTTGGCATGGCACCTATTATTTTGAGAATCTGCAGTGTTAGAGAAATATCCTGACAGGATATGGAACTGTCTGCCGGCCGGTGTCTTTCCTCAAACCTATAATAAAACGTAATTTAAACAAGCTTGATATCTAACCGATTAGCCGCAAATCCACTGGAATGTTGCCTCGCTGAGCGTGGTTTAGCGAGGTGAGGTGGATTTGGCTTTTCTGACTTCCTTTGGTCTCCCAGGCCACCCTTACCAGTTTTTGTTTATAAAAGTTTACATGAAAAATATACTAGAACATTATAATATAAAAATATGGCATACTTGTCTGCTGATAATAAACGTTCTTCTTGAATTCTCTTACCTATATTTAATAGTTTACTTAATCTGACGCGATAAGAAGTAACCTAATTTATGGGAAGAAAAAACCTATGCGCGTTAGTAAGATATACGAATAAACTGTTTTTTAAATATCTTCAAGACGAGACTTCAAGTTCACAGATTTTAAAACCTCATACTACTAAAAGTTCCACCACCAATGTTCATACCACCAATGTTCATACTACTAAAAGTTCAACGACGTGACAGAAAACGACTGATTTTTTTGAATGAAATAATGGCCGTGTTTTATTTCGAAAAATGTATGTATATGTAGACGAAAAATTGTGTGAATATTTTGTTCGAGCTCGAAATAAGTTGGACTCATTGACTTAGATTATATTTTTCAAAATAATAAACGTACAGACGTGCGAGGTACGTTGCCTGATATTAGATACCAAATATGAAGTGAATTCTAACAGTTGTTCTCAAATAATCAGTAAACCATATTCATATGGGGAGCATAATTATTTTTTGCTTACGTCTGCGGGAAACTGAATATTTTGCAAAGATTTTTTTTGTACAATCAAACATTCTGCATCCCCGACTCCTGGCAGGATTATTCAAGCCTGTTTCCTACAAGTAATTTGCCAACGCTGCAAAACAATTACAAATTTCTAAAATAACTTAGTTACTAATTTATTGTTTGCGTTTGAATCTCGCCCTTGATACATGCCAGTTTATGGTAGCAAGAGCTCAGAATCTGGTGCTGGCGCCTGCCACGTGCCAATATATTCTCCAGGACGTGCACAGAGTAACTATATAGGCGTGTCTCAAGTTTTATTCATGGCCGCGTAAAAATAAGCTCTCCAATGTTTTATGCAAGATATGGTATTGTAATCTCCGATACTCCGTCGTAAGTTTTTTATTTAAATCAAAATCGTTTGTGAACGAAAGATGTTCGCAAAGTGTATAAATAGATTTTATCTATTTTGAGAAAATAAATCATTCAGTACAGGTAATAACATAGACTACGGACAGAAGACACAGAAAGTCAAGTGACGGATGAGACCAAAAGGATTTTGCACAAAATCTACTGAAAATTCTTATCCTACTAAAAAACATTTCTATGTCAAATATGCAGCTGCAAAATAATGATCTGAACATATGTTTAGAATGTTGATTTAAAATAATATTTAAATAATTAATAACAATGAAGAAAAGTTAAGAAATATGATCGACACAAAATCAGTTCCTATGATTTTTAGACTTTTTGCAGGCGACCCGTCTTATTCAGGTCTTACTTATTCTGTGCTACGGTATCGAAGTACTCCTATTTATTCTGTGCTCTCACTGTATCTGCGATAGTACAGTGGCTGGCAGGTTATAGGTATACATACGCCTGTGGTCCAACGGCTCAATTTATACCAGCAGGAAATAGGCCACAGTAGAGATATCGTCTGGAAGTAGGGACTTGTTACTTGATATCTGCACTATCAGTACAATGGGCGCACTCGCGGATTACACTCACAGCTCTAGCTGTCGGTGCTCCGTTCTGTCGGCGAAACTGGTTCATATCGAGTATTATATTTCAGTTGATTTTCCAGTTGAAAGTATTGGTACAGAAATGTGTTGTCAGGCTCGAGCGTTAGGTTGGTTTATGGATCACTCGAGTTGTCAATCGGCGAGGGTTTTCGTCTTAAAATAAAACAGAATTGATTTTATAACATTAAAATGTGTAATAAATGACACAGAGCATATAAAGTCCGATTGGCGGCTTCTACCTAGCTGACTATAGATGAAAATAAATAACGTTTGCGGCAAACTCTTCGTCAGAAAATAACTCCGCAGAGTTAGAGGGTCTCTAATATCTAAAATACCACGATTTATATAGTATTATTAACATATAGTTGTGCGCTACTTCTTAGTATTAAAATGTATCAGCGATCATTGAATAAGTAAGCCGTATCGTATCCGCACTATACGATCTTAGTTCCTCCAATAATCCGCTACGAAGAGGTTTTTAGTTTGTCTTTGAACTATTACCAGATAAATTTGCACATGATTATACCTGACGCAGACTTTTACGAACCAATAATTTGCGAATATTCAACAAATTATGTAAGGAGCGTGCCGGAAAGAGCATAAAAGATCTCCCACAAATAATATCGGTGACATCGTTCGACGACTGCCGCGTCCCGTAACGACGCGGCTTCACGCTTGAAGCACAGCGTGAAGTCTTCTAGTAGACCTGCCCTATTACAACGACCGAAGCGAGATTCTGTTTTCCATAGTTCAACTAACCAATATTTCAATCTATGCTGTTATCGCCCGGTTCCACCACCTCCAATTACGAAAATCCCAAAGTTATCTTTCGGTTACAACGTATAAATATGCAATGGAACCGAAAGTTAACTATCGGTTCTCAGGTAGCTCGAGATGGTGAAAATAGGTGTAAGCCAGCTAGTTATATTCGCGCGACGCCTCGTTTTTTAATCATCCAGGTCAAGCAACACCGTTGAGCCTAACCGTTGTAATGATTCCAAGTAAACTGTAGGTACCCTTTCATACTACCTAGTTTACTGGGGTAGGGTTAATCCCGCCCTTTTTGAAGATTTATTTCTTCAATTAATATGACCTTGCTTCACGGTCGATTCTATACATATCACATTCTTTAAAAAAAACAACGTACTGGCTTAGTACAAAAGAAGTTTAGTCGCCGCTCTTCAAGTGGCGGCGACCTATATAGGGTCGCTCCGAATACCGTCAACTGCCGCAACCCGATTCGGTAACCGCGCGCGGTAACACGCTAAAAAATTGATCTGAATATATTTCCAGAAGGTTCCCCTTGTATTATATATCAAAATATGCAGGACAAAACTAGCTGGCACTCTCTGTCAAAATCTAGTACTCTGTGGAGGCAACTTTTTTTCTCTGGCAGTTTTTCTGATGAGGTCGTTGGCCGCGGAGCGCATGCTCTCTGCACAAAAAAAAAATATATATATTGAACTATGTATGAAGCTAAATTCAATCTATTTTTTTATTGTATGTTAAACTAAAAGCTATGAATAAAACCATTTTTTTATTTAAAATGTATTTTATTTCGTCCGTGTTTTTCACCTCGATCAATTTAACTGTGCAATGTAAGGAAGGTCTTGGCATGGCGCCTAGTTCCTTTGGGATTGCGTAATGCCGAGCTATGAGAGTAGGTGCGGTATAAGCCATCCAAACCCAGTTCCATGAAACAACTTCGATCATTAAGTCGTTTAAAAACCGGCCAAGTGCGAGTCGGACTCGCCCACGAAGGGTTCCGTACCATCGCACAAGATTAACCACAAAAAATCAGGTCTTTTGTATGGGAGCCCCCTTTAATTCTTTTTATTTTTAAATTTTACCTATTCGTTGTTATAGCTGCAAAATAAATACACACTCTGTGAACATTTCAGCTGCCTGGGGCCATTGCTTGCGGAGGAACTTAAATGTCATAGATTTATGGGTATTTCAATTGATTCGTCAGAATCACTGCCTATAACTATTTCATAACTTAATACTGGGCTTGGCGACATTTAGTTAATATTGCATTATTACTATTACCAGACAAGGGAATTATTTAACCAAACATATCAACACCGAGCTTCTTCTCATGTTACTGGACTTTACGAGTAACATATGTTTTTATCATGAGAACGTGGCACAAGACACATTTGTGGGTATTGACTTCAGAAATCGTTACAACACGTTGCATGGACCCCTTTCTTATCAATCTGCTCCAATTAATGGATCTAAGTAAACGCACTTCAACTTGACTGGATACAGTAATTTCATAAAATCCCTCGAGCACTAAATATTCTGCAGCGCGTTTACAGCGACAAAGTTTTTGGATTCTGTAGATGCTATGAATGAACGCATAAACGCTCATATATATATGTAGATGTTGAATGAGAGTTTTCGTTCATCGAAAATTAAAATCCTTATGAAATAAAATGAGATCATGAAAATAATTATCGCCCCAGCAAAACATTAAAATAAAGCTTGTGTAAGCACGAAGAAATAATGTCCAAATGATACAATGTTCCTTGTGAATGCACTGTGCGCATTTTTTTTATGTATGTATATTTTTGCTTAATAATATTAACTTCATAACTTGGAAGAAATAGTAAGAAATGTGAAACAATATTGTTAGCGACTAGTGATAAAAAATGGAACTACGTCTTCGCTTTGATTGGTTGACTATATTGTGAAGTAGTCTGATAAGGGTGTGCGGTGTAACTTCACTTCGGTTCGGGACGCGTTGGAAGTAGGAGCTCGTTTCTGGACGTTTTCTTCGTCGAATAAACATTTTTGTTACTTTCTAACGATTTTATTACTTTGCTCTCTTCCTGTATCTAAAAATTAGCTTATTTTGGCGATCGCGTTTCTATTGACCTGTATAAACGAAAATAGTTCCATTTGGTGCGAATGTACCTGAAGTTATTAGTAATATTTTTATTTTAAATGTTTCGAAACACCACATCACAAAGGTACTTGTACAAGGATATAATTACAATTACAACTGCAATCTATACATGCGGCAGCGTTTAACATAAAGAAGATCAGTTGGTTGCCAGATAAGATAACGTGTATTTGAAAATTTGTCAAGATTTTGTATGTTGAGTTTGTTTTAAAATATTGTATGTTCTAATTAAATACATTTCGGATTATCTACAGAACTTAGTACTCATTTAGATCTCAATTATTTTGCCGGCGAACTCGATAGTATATTTATATCTAACTTGGCTCCCTTTTTCACATTCGTGTTTTTGACCTATATTCTAGAAATGTGAAACTGTCAAATGGTAAATGTGAGTTTGATAAGTGAAGTACGCCACAAACAGATCACGAATTGCACTCCGAGCACCGTTTTTTTTTGCTTTCAACAGCGGTATCTAGTTCTCTAAGCTCGTCACCGGCCAGTCAGGGCTGTTGGCCGTATCTTGTATTCCATGTCTAATTAATTTGAATAGCAGACAATAGGGTAACTGTGCCGCCGCCGCCGCCGCCTGCGCCCGCGCAGGGCTCGAAGGTACAATTGATTTATTCCGGCGACTGTTGGCCAACCTGACGCGAGGAGGTTAGACGCTATCTGCGGCTCCCTTTCACGTCACACCACAATGAAGTGGTTCGTGGTTTCTGTTCAATTAAAATCTATGTAATATTATGTCGCCACTTGATAGCATTAGCGACTGTTAGTGTTATCTGATTTATGGTTTATAGCGCTTATATAGTTAGACTTTTGGACATCGAGTTCTGATGATTGTATGGTTGACAAAACGTAAAAGGAATATTTTTTCGGAATACGCTTGGTCCAAACAATAATATTTTCAAATTATAATAAAGCATTAATTATCTGGCCTTAACCCTCTGGCTTCCAATCGGTCGATATCGACCAGTTTCTGGCGTAAGAAAACCCTGCAAGGGAAGATGAAGTAAGGTCGCTATTCATATAGATGTTACAGCGAAAATTACGTCTTATTATACCAACGGATGTAACGGACTAAGTAAGGAACGGGCAAGATCATAAATGATTTATAATTACAACGAAATTTAAGTTAAAAACGTATAAGCACTTTTTAAAAAAATGTTCCGATGATATGAGTTTTGAGTGTGCGCGTACGCACCCTTCTAAGGTATGTTCTGAGATTGAAGGGTCCCTATGCAGACCGGTTCAGATTGTACCAGTTATAATTATAAATCAACATGAGCACTGAAACACTTGGGCAGTCCTGGATAGCTTCGCTGATAGAAAATTAATAAAAGTATAGTTTTTTTAACTACAAAGAGCAACATCCATCAACATTCAAATATACATATAAGATAGGACGCAGAACTAGAGTAAATAGTGTTCACAAGAAATACTTCCAAGGCAATCCTTTTGGTTTATGAGATTTTTATTTTATTATATGGCAATAATTAATTTCACTATAAGGGTATGAAAAATAGCGCATTTGGAAGCTTCGGCTTCTAGACTCGAACCGTTGACTACGAAGAGTTTTCTTAATTTCGAAAAAAAAAGTAAAAATACGCAAGGGCTAAAGTCAGAACTACAATTGAATGTGGTCCAGGAATTAGTGAATGGAGTGACTGTTAGTGAAAGACGAAGGAGATTGTCCGAACTACGTGTAAATTGTGGTTTAGCAACGAAAATAAGGTATATAGGAGCCACCATAGAACCCAAAAAGTAATCAAATAAATCTGTCAAAACCTTGTGCGTGTGCGTTTCTCAAGCAACTCAGGCTGAGATAAATAGTCGCATCTGAAACGAATGCTAACGAAAAGTAGTACTTTGTGACGTCAAATCGCATTACTTTGACACTTCGTCCAAACAAAGTGTGTCGAAATGACGTCACAAAGTACTACTTTTCGTTAGTCTTAGTTTCTGTATTTATCTCAGCCTCAGTCTCGACGGCAGCGGGAAGGTTCGAGGCTGGGGGAGGCAGGGTACGCGGGCTAGAGGGAGGGGGGGGGGGACGCCCGGTGGCATGTCGGGTCGGATCGCGTCTCCCACCTGCCCAAGGGCACGCGCCCCTCGCCACCGGCGCATCTGGGCGCTTCGTTCCCCCTCCCCTTCTCTGCACACACCCTCGTGATTTCCAACTTTTGCCTGCTACAACCACAGCTATTGTGAATCCGGTAAGTATACAGCTATGACCATAATGCACCGAATTGAATTAACCTGTATTTTTTTTATATTACTGAGTAATTAACTGTGGTAACCATTAGGAGAAATTCATGCCCGGGTGAGAAGAGTGAAATTATATTTTCCATCTATGCTCCACCGCTCCTTAACCATACAAGTAGAAGTTATTCTCTAAAACAACATTTCCTACAAAAAAAAACATCACTTATTCTCATTTCCATCATTTGGTATAATTTCCTCCTGAAATTCTGACATTTGTGTTAGTAAAAAAAGTAGCGATATCGAAGTAAGCTAATTTATAAATTTTCTGTAGGAAATAAAAACATATTCTTACACGTGTTCGTTCATGGAGTTTATTTACCACGATAACCATTGAGTTACCATGATAAATTACAATAAAAACTTGTGCGTGGTGATGGGTCTCCATGTAAGTTTAGCTGCACGCTATGGTTTCAGTCACAATGATCCTTTGCTGGATGGCAAGTTTGATTATAGGTTGGCGAACCAGGTGCAGAGGTGTGAATTAATCAAATAATAAAAATATGAAACCGAAAATACTATCAGCAATGCTTAATAGATTAAAAAAAACCTCCTCCTTTTTTGAAGTAGGTTAAAAAGAAAATAAAGAGGCCTGTCTGTGTGCTATATCTTTGCAGGTTGACTAACCAAACAGTATGGGAGAAATATGAAAAAAATATGACGTTACTCAATATTTAATGGCTAATATTTATAAATGAAATTAAATATATTATATATTATTGATATGATATATGGTAACATTTATGTATGGATATGGGCTGGTTTTTATTGTGATAAAAATTCAACCCCAAAACCGTCCAAACTGACATCACACTGAGCGAACTCAGGTGTTGCACCTAGTTAGCAATAACTTATTAATTAACACTCGCTTAATTATTTGCATATTTTTGAACAGACCCTTGTCTTGGTGTTTGTGGGTGAGACAAACACACAGCAACAACCGACGGAAATTTAGTAATTTCTACTGTGTCTCTAAATGCAAGTTAACTTTTTTTTTAGTTCTTGTAAAATACAGATCGTTTTATATGAAATCATAAATTTCATTCAGTCAACGAGTAAACAAAAATCTTCAGAATTATATCAATAAGATAAAAAATATTCATTTAAATTATATAACCGTTAAATGTTCACACGTTATAAGCGCAACCTAAAAAGTAACGCTAATAATAGAACGTAAAGTTAATGTTTAAGTTAAATATGAGGATTATATCGAAAAAATATATAACAACACCTTGTTAACCCATTATTATGAATTTCGATCTTGCTAACGAATAGGCTTCTCAAATTATTATACTTGTAGAGTTTGAAATAGCAATTTTTAAAAATAATTGGCGTTACGGAGGCGATATGAGGATTTTATTGCAGGGTTGATGCGGTTGAAAATGTTTTATGCGAGAGGTCGCATGCTGGAGACGAAAAACCAAATAATAAGACACATTCATAGTAGGAAGATTGGCCTTTGTGTGCGGCGACACATCTTTGAGTAATGTTACTCACGAACCTAGGCCGATTTTTGTAATAATTTTTTTTATTTTATTACAAAAGAAATAATTTTAGCCTTATATGTCGATATGCTTTTTTTATTTGAACTCCAGTTGAATGCATTGATTGGTTTATTTAATCACTTAGATATTGGTAGCGGTTTCCTACATACTAACATATATATCCATACTTTATTATCGCAATATTTTAATCACACCAATGTAAAACGTTGTATACATATAACTATCATAATATTGGTACTGGATTAGGAACTGATTATGTTTGCCTTTGACCTTTGCAAAATTTTGGACCAAGTATTGATCGTTGACAAAAAGGTATGATATGCTCGTTCATCTTATCGGAAATGTATGTATTACGAAACAAGCAAACTTAGGCCGACCATTTTTAGGGTTCCGTACCCAGAGGGTAAAAACGGAACCCTATTACTAACCCTCCCCTGTCCGTCCGTCCGTCCGTCTGTCACAAGGCTGTATCTCATGAACCGTAACAGGTAGGCTGCTGAAATTTTCACAAAGTATATATTTATTTTGCCGTTATAACAACAAATAGGTAAACTAAAAAAAATATAAAAATTAAAGGGGGGCCCCATACAAAAAACGTGATTTTTTTGGTTATATCTTGTACGATGGTGCGGAACCCTTCGTGGGCGAGTCCGACTCGCACTTGGCCAATTTTTAAAACCATTGTGACCGCGTGGCCGAGATAGCAAACGGAAACATGTCATAACTAATGTAATCATTAAATAAATCATATTATCTGAGAGATTGTATGAAAAGATTGGGTTGGAAAAGACTGTAGAAAGATAAAAGGAATATAGCTGTGTTTGTGACTTTTAGCACTCTATCAGTTCTGCCTACCCCTCCGATGAAGGGGGTGAGGATACGTTTTTATATCGCGTTCATGATGGTTCGCTATCGTTGAACCTTATCCATAAAAATAAAGCCAAATCTTAACAATGGGTTTGCATTGATCTTTGAGCACCCTTTTGACGATAATAACCAGTTAGCATTTCATAGGTCGATCGTTCCTTCTCTTCCTTTGTGATCCTGGGATTATGCACTTTCTCGGTACACTTTCCCTGTGAATGCGTCTCAAGTGCCTTCATTATGTACATTTATTTTGACGATTTGCATAAGCTGTTACCGGCATTGTGAATGCGTGTAATATGTTGCATATTTATATTTGACTTTGGCCGGTCTATTAGTGTTTTCATGGGGATTGTATGGAATAATAGAGGCATAATAAAGTGAACTAAAATGGAGGCGGATATCGTAATGCAAGAAATAGTTTAAAAATATACAATATACGGGCGGAGAATTAAATTTAACTGAAATGAATAACGGAAAATCAGCCATTCATGCAGCATGCAAAAAAATCACGACAAATATCAGTTTATTTCGCAAAGAGCCGGGGCGGTGTATCGAACTTATAGATAGTATAATATATGGTTCAACAATCACGGCGGAGAATTTAATTAAATTAAAATGAATAACGGAAAATCAGCGATTCATGACACATGATACAAGATCACAACAAATATCAGTTTGTTTTGCAAAGAACCGGGGTGGTGTATCGAGGCTATATCGATCGACGTTGAAAAAAAAAAACAGCGGAGTTTCTTTCCAGTTCTTCTTCGCTGTGTTTTGTTTTGCTGAACTGGCCAATGCTAAAATATGACAAATCCGAGTGCAGTGTACTGTCTATGGATGATGAATAAACAATACAATACAATATAGATAGTATAATATGTGGTTCAACAATCACGGCGGAGAAGTAAATTAAATTAAAATAATTAACGGAAAATCAGCGATTCATGCCGCATGACACAGGATCACAACAAATATCAGTTTATTTTGCAAAGAGGTGGGGTGGTCCAGTAACATATTCGCACTTAGGATTAAAGTTTTAAAAATCAAACGTAGATTCTAAATAACGCATAAAAATGGTTGTAAAACACAGATGACCCATAGTTATTGTCAATGGATGACCATTCTTCATGCAGTCCGCAGCCGCGATTAGATTCGCTCGGTCGAGTCATAAGTTCGAACCGCAAGATGCCTCAGTACTCTTGCAACATCGAGTAAGGAAGGACGTAAGCGGCAGCGTAGCCACGTTTTAGTTACAAAACACTGACGGTAGCGTCGGCCAGTCAGTTCGCATACGAATTCGGAACGCGCCACATCGAACACCTCACGCTTCATAATTTGAATTATTAACATTATATCGACAAATACTTGCCGAAAAACAGCGCCTGGCAGTCAGAGCAATTAAGGTAGTACTAGTATTTATCTTTTTAATAAGGAGGGCAGTACTTAACGCTTAGGAATTTGCTGCACTAGAAATTTTGGTTTGAAACTACCTCTTCAATATTAAGTCATGCTATTTGCTTTTTGAACGTGCGTGAATTGTACTTTGCACGGTAATTCGTTTTGTTGCCAATAAAGGATTTGAATTTGAATGTTTCTTTTAATAAATGCCGTCATGTGCAGTTGACACAAGAACATAAGAAGTGAGCAAATTCTCAAGCAAGCTGACTGGCGAGCGCTACCGGCAGTATGTGTAGGTTCGCTTAGTCTGATCTACGAGTACTATCATGGACGTTGCTCTGCGGACTTACCCCCATCCAACCTGTATCCCCGCTGTATTATAGCCCGCAAATCCGCTATAGTGCCTCGCTGATCGTGGTTTCGCGAGGTGAGGTGATTTGGCTTGACTTAGCATCTTTGGTCTCTAAGCTCAGCCCCACGTATAGCGGTTTTTCATTAAAAATATTTGTATTATCAGTAAAAGGTGGCTACGCTGTCGCTAAACGGTAGACTTTCGGTCGTCATTCCAGTATTTTCTTACTCCATGTATTGCAAGCTCGCCCGCGACCGGCCAGAGTAAACTAAGGCCAAGTGATGTCCGTAGTCGTGTCGCCAGGGTCCGGCCTCTGATAATTGGGATTTATGACGATAATAAGATAGATCGCGGCAGCTTTGATATCGTCCAGCTAGCGACAGGCGGCCGGTGAAGCACTGAAGGCACTCTCTGCCTTAATAGTGTGCTTGCCGTAGTACTTTTGAATGATTGACGTAAATAACTCCGTAATTTATGTAATAGGAGAACAAGAGGAAGTACGGTTTAAGGATTGAAAGAAATGAGCCACGCTCGTAGTCAAGTTGAACACGGGTGACCAAATAATAGCTGATCACGAAAAACAAACATACCGGCCTCTTGGTGACTGGAAATAAAAAAAGTTAATTTTTGAAGTTACAGCTGCTGCAGGCAGTTCCTTCAGCATTGCAGGTTCAGCTGCAGGTAAGGCACTCAAACATTAAAAGGATTCCTACAGAATCAGTTTGACTTCCTCGCTGTTTTAAGTAGCGATGCGAGTTTTTGAGGGCAAGGAAAAATATATATTTTTTAACCACTTGATTGATTGTTTCACCCAGAACCGCTGTTAGATCCCAACTCGACAGTAATATATTTAAAAGATAAATTGCAAAAAAACTTGACAACAGCCCGTCTAACCATATTGCTGAATAGACGCTATGCCATGCTATGACCCCAATCTCTAGTGAAGCGATGAACATACAATAAGCCGCATTCATTATTACAATGCTATGCTTCCAATGCGAGCTGGAAAACAAAACAACTTAGTAGAAAGAGGACCGACCGTCTTGCATGGGTTCCAAATTGCAATTAAATTTTCCAATAAGCTTCTAACGGCGTTCCTGTTAGATAAAGCGTTAGGGTCTGTTTGTAGGCAAGTAAGTTAGCGTCCGCCGACACGGCAGATAGCCGGACAGAGGCTAAGTCGCGGCTAAGTGGCGGCGGCCGCTCCTTATCAGCTACAAGTCTATCGGGCGCCGCACAGTGGTCCACTCACCGCCACCGCTAGGACCAACAATACTCGAATGGTTCCCTGCTAGTTTCTCATGAATAAAGTGATTCTGAGAAGGGTATCTGGACTCTATGTGGTGATTCTGGTGGCCATTATTAAAAACTTTTGCTCGAATACTTTTGCGTAGCAACGAAAAAAAAATCTCTACGTAAACTTTTTAATTCCTAACCTCAAAATATATGGTACACTCATTAAAATTTTCGGCAATATTAATTTTGTTCTTGTTGTAAATTTGTGCTTGTGTAAATATAAGTGGTAATTCTACACTTATATTTTTTCAGAATTAATGTTTTTCACCATTTTACCTGTATTTGTTGTTAAGTTTAAACCGTCTTTGTACTTGGTCTTTTTAGTGCTCACATTACTTGGCCGAAATGATTTTTAAAATAAACAATTTTATTTTGTTGTGACAAAATTAACACGACTTGTAACTTAGATTTACTAGTTATTTTATTTGTGTGGTTGAAATATTTGGGTGAAGGAGGGAAGTTTTTGGCAGTGTTCTAAGTGTTACCAAAATACACATAATGGAAGGACCATTTTATGGCGGCGACTATGGTACTTTCACTGCCACCAGCAACCCACAGCTCATAGCACTGGGGCTGTTATCGAAGACATTATGTTCACATACAAATATATTCATTTTAGACAAAGATTTTTACGCGTAGAATTAATTTAGTTATTTAATTATTTTCAGTTTATTTTCAACTTATTCAATTCTAGTTCACTTTATGGTAGTTAACCTGCACTAAGTTACGTCAAACTATATATATCGGAAGATATAAAATACCATCCAGGTTTTATTTTAAGAATAAAGCTTTACCACTTCTTGAATTAAAATATCTGTTACGTTTGATTTAGGAAGTGGTGAACGCCAATGCTATCAATGAACTGGAAATGACATTATTTATGAAATTATTTGTGTAAATAAAAATATAAATGTATATTTATGATAGTAAACTCTGCAGGATTATAGCCAGCAACATTTAGATGACTCGTTTACTGCTAATAACAATTTATAATCTGGATAGCTGAGCGGTCAGAGCAGTAGCCATGCAATAAAACCAATGAGATTTTTTTAATATAAAAAAAAATATTTCGAAACTCCTATATTTGTTTAAATCCCGATTTCAGCTTAAATTGATTTCGTTTCATTTAATTTGTTTTAAGCTTAAGTTACACCAAGTCATGTCCAAATTCAGGGGTTTAATCACTCAGTAAAAAAGAACTCGCAAAGAAACTTCAGTGGTTTAAACATTCGTTTCGTCCACACCTTATCAAATAATATAATTTTATAAAACACTTAAATCTGAAAGCTCCTGTAAATATTTATAGCATTTATCTATGAACCTAAATTATGCCTCCACATACATTTTGGGGCTGTCAAACCGATTGAATGATTTTGAAAGACGTAATTTGGTTATTATTATCATCTCCGGGTCTATCGGTAAGTGCCCACGCGCGGACTGTCGCGTCTCTAGCCTACGCACTATTGAGCTTTCGCGAAAACATCAGTACGCTATTTACTGCGTAAAGCCTGAGCTTTACCCCGCCGTGACGTTTAGTGCTTTGTTGATAATATCAAATGAACAGCGCTCAATATATCGTTCTGCGTATAAAACATCACTCGCTCGAATAAACATCGTATTATAAGCGAGGTGCTCGTGTAAGTAAATATCTATTTTAAACTGCTCATAGTCAAGGGGCGCAGGAATTGGTTTTCCATGCTTGGCCATGATTTTGACACTCGTACCATTCATGCAACACTGTATTTCTCTTTCTGAGTTGGATAAGTGCATTACGTCATGAGTGTTAGAAAAAGGAAACGAGATCTACAACATTCGTCTCGATATGACAAATTACCAGATTCTGAATTCAATATTACTAAAAAGGTGTCTTCGAAAGGGGTAAAATTCCTCCCTTTATTTTGTATTCCTATTAAAATCAGAATGGTATTATTTTGAAACCCTCTAAATTCTCCAGGGTCTTTTATTTTTATGACATCTGCTTTGGTTTTAGTTAAGAATTTTTAAAAAAGTCCTAAGAGAAACATAAAATATAGTCATTTTTAAAAACATAAACAATTTTCTTGCAGTATTGTGGCCCTTTTAGTAACGCATTCATTTAAAGCCCCCGTCACACTTTTACCACACTTTTAGCCACCGGTCACACTGAACTGGATTTTTTTTATGTGACTGGACATGGATGGCTAATACCACACCTTCTGTCATGGTATTAGCCCAACACACCACATGGGAACTAGGTGCCATGCCATGACCTTCCTATATCGCACGGCTACATTGAACTGGATGGAAAACACGGACAATTTTCATTGCCGCTTCGACCATCGTTCATCCAATGCGATGGTACCAACCCGGGCGGGATTAACCCTAACATCTAGTAAGTAAAGAAGGGGACCTACAGTTTAACGTGGAATCCGAACTACGGCCAGCCTCTCTCAACGGTCGAATGGTCACCCATCCAAGACCAGACCGGACCCAGCGTTGCTTAACCTCGGCGAGCGATCGCCGAAGTGTCGCGCCACTTGGCTATTGAGGCAATACACGGACAATTTTTCATTGCCGCTTCGACCATCTTTTCACCCAAAGCGATGGTACCAACCCGACAGGGCTTAACCCTTTATACCACCTAGTAGAGGACCTACAGTTTTAGATGGAATCCGAATCATGGAATCGTTATAGAAATGGACTTTATCCAACTCAGAACGAGAAATAAAGTGGTGCATCAACGAGGCGAGGATCGAACCGACCTCAGGAGTGTCGAAGGTGTAAGACTAGTTGTAAACCCTAACCTAATATTCGATGTCAAGATTTTTTTTTTACTTTTAACGTCAATGTTTTGCAATAATCCGATTGTGGTGTAATCGCACTAGAACGCGTACCCAATCAATGGCACGTGGGTATTGCTGAAAACTTGCAAGCACAATGGCCCGATGCGGGTCGCGGCGGAGGGCCGTGGCGTTGTGTTGACGTGATGCTGACAGCTCGCGCCGCGGACACGTGACGACTCTGGACAGCGGCGAAGACTACCGTTACGGCTGTAGTCGTTGAGGTGGAAACGTCACTCAAAATGGAAAGAACCGTAGTTTACAAGACAAATTCTTAAAGTCAGACAATCTTTTTAACACTGATCTTAACACTACATCGCTAGATTTAATGTTTTTTTTTGTATGCATTTCAAAAAAGCGTCTTTTACATAAAAGGTTATTTTGAGAACCGTCCATCGTTTTTATATGAAACGAATTTAAAACTATAGATTCGAATTTTCTTTGCGATTTAATAACCGTGTTTTCTTCGTATGCTGTGTGTGCGTTTACTGTGGTGCGGTGCGAATACCTAATGGTATACAATGTTAATATATTCACCAGTTATTTAAACTCTGGTTAAAGGTACAAAAACAATACAAACTAGATGGGTATATTGTACCTAAGCATTATTTGAGCATAATTATTATAAAATTGATTCATAAAACATGATTTCAATTGAGTATATTTTTAATTTAGAGCATCGATATCATTTGGTTTCTCGTACTGTAGAACAAGAAAAAAATCCGTCCCTGGGAATGTAACGAGCGATTTCTTTAGCAACCAAAGCTGCTCGGCACTAACATTTAAGTATCTAAGACTCAACGATAAGTATACACTCCACGATAAGCCCAAGTTAAGTCGGCGCTAGTGCGAGATTCATAATTGAAAATGATATGAGAAGTGAGTAGACTCTTGGTATAATATGTTGGATTTCATAAATGAAAAAAATTATATTGTATTGTTTATTCATCATCCATCGAGCACTGCATTAGAATTTGTCATATTTTAACATTGGCCAGTTCAGCAAAACAAAACACAGCGACGAAGAACTTAAAAGAAACTCCGCTGTTTTGTTTTTCAACGTTCACTTAGTCTAAATTTACAACAGTGTTTATAATTTTTTTTTTACAAAAACACTGAGATAAAAGACTAAATTAACATGAATTCACAAAAAAATTACAATTCATGCCGTATGCAATAGTTCATGGCATATATGATTTTATTTGCAAAGACTATCCCCACCAACTAACATGTTGCCAATTGGAGCAGGCCAGTCCTCACAAACATCACCCGTTCACGAGCATCACGCCGGGCACAGCCATCACCTCTCTCGACCATATTTTGGTGAAACAGATAACCCGAACCAAGCGTCATGCACTGATGTGATTAGTGTGTGTGGTTATAAGGATTTCAACTATTTTAAATAGTTTAACATGCAGGATCATGTAATGATATTACATTATCTGACTTATGAATTCGACTTCCGAATTCTAAATCACTGAAGAAAAAAAGACGCAATCAATATTCCATGCAACAATTTGATATCCCCTTAATTCATTTTCATTAATTTAAACATTTTGGTAGTCAAACTACCCCAAGCTACGACACAAGGATCCGCGGATTCAATCAACCCAGTAAGGAAGAACCCGCAAAGAAACAACAATTCCTTAGGTCCCTGCATCGACTGTACAGAGTACCCGCGTTAAAAGTCCCGCCCGTGAAGTGTGATATCTATCGCCTACCGTGTAATTATCATGTCCAATGTACAGAGATCCATCAAAACGATTCGCTTTATGTGGGTCATTAATTACGATAAACAGTCATTAGTTTAATTACGAACGGATTGCGGCCTGAATTTGCGATGCGTTTGGCAATTCACGACATTATTGTCTGATAACAAAGATCATCTAATAGCATATGCAATGAAGGTAACAACGGTAATGCGTCATACCTCCGCCGTAGATATTTTATAATAAGCCGCTTAATTTAGTACTGTTACGTACATTTGAAGCTAAAACGGATCAGAATTTTGTTTTAATCATAATTAATTATTATTTATTTTATAATACCCCAATAGTTACAGACGTGTGCGTTACCTCCTAAACTAAACTAGGTTTGTTGTAGAAAGGAACCTGGAGACGAATTTTGATTTGTTTTACATGTTAATGTACTAGGACATTATTGATGTTTGGTTGGTTATGAAATCTGTGTTTTGAACATAAAACATGTTTAAAACTAAGACATGTGTAATTTCTAGAGATTACCTATAATTTTTGGTAACCTAGTACCCGCTTATGACTAGTACGTACTAGTCGGGTCTGTAATCTATGACTTCAATACAATGATTTAATTATTTTTTAAAACACAAATTTTATTTCAGGATAAATAGGCACACAATAATATTTTAACTTCCAAACTAATAAAAAAAATAAATGAAAATTATTACTTAACAGTACTTCAATGCATTTTCCATATATATAAAGGTACGTTTCTATGATAATTTGATACTTCGCGACAAATTCATTATTGTAAAGTAGGAAAAAAAGATCTTAATATGATTTTATTTCATGTTTTTGGTTATAGGATCATTTCGTTGTCCGTCTCTATACATCTATCACGATATTTTTTCTAAGAAATGGTTGAAATTAATATCAAATTCTTAGGAATATGTACCCTTAGAGCTGTCATAAAAAATGCTAAATTCAACGCGATCGAAAAATTCGGCTATTTATGACGCATAGTATCAATATTAAAACCCATATGAATTAAAACCCACGTACTTTTTACATAATTAATCACTGGTTACCTACTTCCCGTTGACCAAGGATCATGAAAGACAATTCGTTCATTTGTGGTTATAACACAAACAATATTATTAATATTATGAAACCCCTTAGCAGGTAGTTAGGTGCACTTAGTACCCTCTTGTGAGGGCGTCGACCTCACACATGTCCGTTTTTTTAAACTTATAGTTCGCAAGAACGCTTACAAATGCTAGCTTACAAAGACAGTACAAGTCCATAAGTTCGAATGTGTTTCCTCCGCCAGACTGTTCGTCCAGCAGTCGTTTTACATTGTCCTGTTACTGTCCTTTGGGCAGTAAAACAAAATGGCTACCGCGCTACGGCCGAGAGTCGACAACGATGCCAAATTATAGGGGCGCGGAAGGCTTCGCACGCCGTTTCTTTTTAACACTTTTTTATAGTAGCTAATAAAACGGTAACCGTTATATTGACTTTTTCTTTTGTTTTTTTGTTTGCGTTCGTTAAACAGGCTACCTGGCGCGAGTTTGATCCTTGACGCAGATAAGGTCGTTATCATAGTTTTTGGGTCGATTTGCCATTTTGTATGATTTTTTGCTTAGGAAAAAACAATTTTTCATTTCATTTTTAATTTAAAGACGCAGTGATTTTTGTAAAGCTCGATGAGTAAGTGAAAATGTTAAATTTTAAATTCATTAGTTTAATAATATTTAATAAAGTAGTACCCCACGATATATCACTACATAGTATAAAACAAAGTCGCTTTCTCTGTCCCTATATCCCCATGTTCGCTTAAATCTTTAAAACTACGCAACGGATTTTGATGCGGTTTTTTTTAATAGATAGAGTAATTAAAGAGGAAGGTTTATATGTATAATAACATCCATTAAATAGTGGAGAAATACTGTTATTTTTGAGGTTTCCAATGTGATGTCATAAAAAAAAACGTGTGGCACTCGGGGACTGACGCGGTAAAGCTATTGCATAGCATTTTGTATCAACTTATGCCGGCCCGCCCCCGCCGCCGCTCCCGCCGCCGCCCCGGGCCCCGCTCCCACTGGTGTGAAGTAGCGCTACCGGCACACACCTCCGTGCCCGTTGGAGTGGGGAGCGTGAGGTTTTTTTTCGTTACGGAATTTCTGGATTCGGTCCCCGCGCTCAAGGCCCTCGATAGAAGCTATGCAATAGCTTAAAAAATCATTTTTCCGCTTACATTACAAACGCAGGCTGAACCCTACGAGATTGGTCAAATCACTACATAGTATAAAACAAAGTTGCTTTCTCTGTCCCTATATCCCCATGTATGCTTAAATCTTTAAAACTAAGCAACGGATTTTGATGCGGTTTTTTTTAATAGATAGAGTGATTGAAGAGGAAGGCTTATATGTATAATAACATGCTTTAAATAGTGGAGAAGTACTGTTATTTTTGAGGTTTCCAATGTGATGTCGTAAAACAATTTTTTTTTTCGCTTACATTGCAAACGCAGGCTGAACCCAGGCAGGATTTATCAAAATAATGTACTAAGTATTGTACACATTGAAAAGGTCTACAGTAAACTCCGCGATGGTATATTTCTATCTCTTATGGATATCCCCCAATAACATTTTATTGTCATTTACTTTTTACGACAAATTATGGCTAATTTTCGAAGCGATTTTAACCAATACAGCATTAATCCTTATCCAATTAAATATCTTAATACATTGTTGATTTAATATAGATCTATATGGCCCATTACAGCATATGATTTAAATAAATATTTTCGAAGATATTACAGATTTAAAAATTGCGGGACGTAGCGTTTGCGGCGGTACCGGCCGGACGGGGCGGCGGGAGCCATTCAGATATATTTCATACCCGTGCAAAGCCGGAGCGGGCCGCTAGTGTATTATATATCAACGTTTTTCAAACCAGTTTAAGGCTTTAATTTTAGTGGCAAAGACCAACTTATATTAATCTAAATCGTAAAATAGTTCCATGCAAAAAATTTGCATAAAAGTGCTTATTATGGAAACTAAAATTATAAAACGATAGTGCATCGGTTACGGTCGTTCTAGTGTCCTGTGTCCCCAAGCATTTATAAGGTAGGTATTTTTAACTACACTCGCAATGAAATCCTCATTTCGTTCTTGCTTCATTATTCGCGTTCTGTGGGTAAAATGTTTGGTCAAGTACGCCCAAGTACGACACACAGGAGTACGCCCAAGTACGACACACAGGATTATATAATTTTTTAAATGTTTATGCGTAATTTTGTTAACAAATTCGGTAAATTTAATGTGTTTCGACCATACTGACCCTGTTACCAATAATCCCAGATCATGTTCTGCATGGTTATACAACGTTTTGTCCATGCATTGACATGCAGTTTCCCTCAAAGGTTGACTGGAATAGGTTATGCTTAGTGAAGAGTCGACCTTGTTCAGATTTATTGTTGTTTTGCAATTGCAATTTATTTGTTAGGCACAAAAAAATACTGATGTATTCAAACGTAATGTTTTGTACGATAGAACAAAGAGAGAGAGATCCTACATCTTTTCGAAATTGGATAACTCGGGATAATCCAGGGAGCCAAGCAGATATTTAACTGAGCCGTTCCAAAAATGCGAACAAAACTAATTAAAAGCTCCAAAAATTTTTTTACTTGCAATGACCTATAAGAAGTACACACAGTCGATAATCTTGTAAGCATTTGTCAACTTGTGACAAGCAGTAAATCTGGGTGTACAGCGATCTCCCCGGCAATGGCGCCTCGGCCCATAAAGCGCTATCCTATAATAGAAAATCAATAAAACAGTAAATGTGATTTGTCCATAGATAAATGTTATTGCGACGAGTACATCCATAAAGTCGGCGGCCGCCGGAGCGTTTCGCAACGCCAGGACAATGTAGGGCCGCGAGCAATGGCGCCGAGGCGCCTGGTAGCTGAGCAGGAAAAGCGGTGATTCATTGAGTGCAACGTGGAATTGCTGACTATTTGCCTTGGAAATAAAAACAATATTGTAGCAGTAAGCGGCGACATATTTTTGTTTTTATGTAACAGGATATGAATGGCTTATATCAAACTGACCGTCAGATATTAGTCTAACACACTACATGGGAACTAGGTCCAATGCCAGGACCTTTCTTTTATTGCTCGGTTACATTGAACTGGATGCAAAACACGGAAACACGCGAAACATGTCTCCGCCGTATAGTCAAAATATAATTGTATGGGAATGCGGCAGCGCATCGTATGCCTTGCGCGAATGTGCTCTGAAAACGCGTTCGCCATGTCAGTTCCCACCCACCTAAACCCTCCCATACGTCTGCGACTAAGTTTACGTGTTGCATGTGCGTACGGAATGCATTTCGGAATGAAGGGGTAAAGTAATGTGCCCTCGGTAAGGTAGTCATTTATCTACAGGTTTCACAGTTATTCCTTTAATTTAATGTAAATATGCATAATATTACTACAAAAATAATTCAAATTGCATAGCTGTTAATCTAAATTCAGTCATTGTTTGTCATGGGACTGGGATGTCAGAAGGGCTATGGTTTATTTAAAACATAGACCAAATACCCTTATTTTTTTAATTTACGTCCTGATTTCAATTCGGAGAGAATTTCAGACATATTGAAACTGTGCACACCTTATGAACGAATCGAAACGCATAGTTAATTTTACTTTATGAAACGATATTTACATATATTGAAGCATTGTAAGCAGATCACATTTTTTTTTTACCTGGACATTCTTTTGAAGCAGATTCTAACAAAAAAAAAATCAGATTATTTTAAAAATCTGTTTACAATACTTCAATGTAGATGTCGTTGCATAGCCTCAAATTAAGGAGATAACAGTAAAAACGTAACACTTTAGTTACTGAATTAGATAAGAAAACTCTAAAATTCCATCCAAATCTTAACCTAACCCAAGCTGACGCCTTCACTGCCCCTAACCGCTCCTAATATGAACAAAAACAGGCATCTTTTGATCGAATAAAAATAGACGTAACCAACCGCTTAACCATTATCCATCAAAATATAATATTTACTAATAGCGTTCACTTTTTCGACGCCTGCCCGAAGTTCTCTAACAATTTATTATATAATGAGATGATACGTGTCGATATGATAGAAAGAGTATACACCTGCCCGTCCAGTCATCACTGCTAGCTAACTAAACCGGTCTGGATATAACACGGGGCTACGGGCTGATGTAAAACTGATCTGAACATTAGTAATATAGACCCACAGAGGCCTTTAGTAATCCGTTTTATACTTTAACGTTTTTAACACATCACAGTTATTCATCTGTCACATCAACAATGGCATGTGTGTGTTTTTATTTTTCTTTCGTAAATTTGGGCGTTATAAAAATATTTTTCGAATATTTATTCCTTACTTTGTTTACATGTACTTGACTGAGTAAGTGTTAATAAAATTTTATTAACACTAACTCAGTCAAGTACATCATGGTATGGGGCGTGAGACAAGTTGGTGGCCTTCACCCGCATCATTTAATTTCTATTTTACGTGAATATGAATAAGAAGTTGAGCTATACCTGGATCATCTGTCGCGTAGCTAAGAGATTGTATCATATTTCTTTTGTCAGTGCCAATCCCTTAATTAAAGGTTTCAGAATTGATCTCAATATGTATGTCCGTCAACTTCAAAAAAATGTTGTCATATTTGGCAACGGTTCCAGTTGTATTCCGTAGGTAAGTATACCTTAATCCAACTGACTCCAGCGTTCAGTAAACAAACGATAATGGCGATCTCCATATGATAAAATATGACAAATCCGAGTGTAGTGTGCTGCCTGTCGATGGTGAACAAACAATAAACAACAATGGTGCTGCTATAGGGTGGTAGACCTATTCCAATACCTGGGCCACATCGTCTCTAACGCCTTGAAGAACTTCGCCAATGTGGAGAGACAGCGGGGATTGACCTGACTCTAAGCACTCGTTAAAAGTGTGGCAATAACCATCCATTTCCATTTCCGTCAAAAATATATTTCAACATCGGGGTCAATAAAAAACACTTTTTGGTAGACTAATTAGAACACCATGTACGGTATTTCATCAACAATCGATCAGTGTTATAACGTTAATCATATCCTAATATCGGCCGCCCTTGGTTGGGCCGGAGGCGAGGGGGAAAGGCGAGGGGCCGAGTTCTGTAAAGAAGAAGCGGTGCGGTCGTCCACCTTTCGCCGTAGAAACAGACCATAACCTCACCTGCATGAACACAATGTTATTTTCAGTCGGATATGTATTTTATGACATAAATGAAAGAGAGATGCCAAGCTCAAACGCAACCCGCGTAAGAGGAAAAACCGGCCAAGTGTGAGTCGGATTCGCACACGAAGGGTTCCGTACCATCAACACCGAAAAATCACGTTTTTTTTATGGGGCCTTTAATTTTAATTATTTTTTTATTTTACCTATTTGTTGTATAGCTGCAAAATAAATACACGCTCTGTGAAAAATTCAGCTGCCTACCTATTACGGTTCATGAGATACAGCCCTGTGACAAACGGACGGACGGACGGACGGACGGAAGGACGGACGGACGGAAGGACGGACGGACAGCGGAGGCTTAGTAATAGGGTTCCGTTTTCACCCTTTGGGTACGGAACCCTAATAGATACAGTGATGCGACACTTGTTTGATCGGAGTGAGACCCGCGGGACCCCGGCAGTTGCGTGTCGAGTGCTCATCAAAACCATTTCACCTTGCGAAACCACGCTCAGCGAGGCACCATACCAGCGGATTTGCAGGCTATTGGAGAGCTATCGAGGTAGTTTAAATTACGTTTAACAATTTCCAAATTGTTGGTATGAGGAAAGGCACTCTCTGGCAGACAGTTACGTACCCTGGCGGTTTGGCAGAGCAATTGTTCTCAAAATTATAATGTCAACTACAAAAGGTGCCTAATTCTCTAAGCTAGTCCGAAAAGGTGGGATACGGAATGCACCAAATATCATTGTCCAAGTCCTTATTTGATAATTATTGATTTAAATTTAAAGTTAAGGTTTCTTGTCACAACGGCATGTCGTCTTGTTCTGTGAAGGAAACTGTTATGTAACAAGGCATGGTAATCAAGATTTACACATTTTTTTAGTCGACCATATTGTATGTCTTATATATTTTTTTTATTTAAGAAATAAACTATTTTCAGACAAGACGCTTACCATGTGTGTACGTTGTCGGTTAAAATACCTTTAGATAAATCGGTAAAAAGTCACGTAAAGTGAATGCAAAATATCCTCACAGGCCCATTATCGCCTTTCCCATGAACATAAATAAGACACTGGCTAATCCGGAATTTTTATGGCCCTGCCTGCGTAATGACTGCCTTCTTGTCCCGTTAGTAGGTACCCGAAACTTGGGGTGAATGGTTTTCTACTGGGAAATTCCTGCAGTCGCTGGCGGAGGGGAC
This sequence comes from Incurvaria masculella, assembly GCA_946894095.1. NCBI lineage: Eukaryota > Metazoa > Arthropoda > Insecta > Lepidoptera > Incurvariidae > Incurvaria > Incurvaria masculella. Next base: position 23,474,986 of record OX335645.2, on the reverse strand, counting down.
ACAAAGGCACCTTGGGTGATACGCATGTGCGGGCCACATGTCCGAGTACTTTGTCTGGTGGGTTTACACGGCCGCCAACCGTCGTGCCAGCTGGAATACAGCTTTTAACGTAGATAGTATTTTATGTTTACCTTTGCATCATAAAATAATAATATGAATCATGCATCACGTGAAAATATGTAGAACGACTTATTTTTAAATGATTATAAATTGATAAATTTATGAATTCAACAAAGGTTTTTCAATTCCGATATGGTTTTATAATTTTGCATGACTTGTTTATACTTTGGGAGATTTTTTACGCTTTAGTGTATTTTAACATTGTAAATTTACGATTACAGCGAATTAATTGCAAGAATATATTTGTTTAATTTTTAACAAGTTTTTTTTTAAATATTCGTGGGGTGACGGAAAGCCATACCTACATTAAACGAAAATAAGTTTGCTATTCATTAAGTATGAGCTCCGTTAGAGCAATATGCTTGACATTGTTGTCAAGCGCTAGGAAGCAATAAACCGAACACTCGGTTATTGGAGGTAAAAAAACGGTATTCGTATTTTTATCTTTTTCTTTATCTAGAACACACAAAAGCTAGACAACATATTCAAAATACGAAAGTGAACAGATATTCCAAACATGCGTACTGATAACTCAAGTTAGGCATTCAATATACATACAATATTTAGCCCCGGTTGCACGACGAGACGGCCGAGTTAGTCAATGTTCAAACACGTCACTTTTAGTGATCCGCATAGAGTTCCTTACATACTGTCCACACAAAGTGACGTGTTTGATCATACTTTGACGTTGATTTTGATTTTTTCTCCTTTCGTGCACTCGGCCCTTAGTCATTCATACATATCAGATCAGCGCCCACACCTCGCTAGCGCAGAAGCATGACACGCCAGCTACATATATGTGTCTTGTTTAAACTCGGCACGACACGATAAGGTACCGGCACCTCGTTGGTGAACACGTGCTTATCGGCACCTGAATGGACCTCTCTGAAGAAGGGGGCCGGTCTTTTAAAGCTCCTATTTGTACACATGCTCGCTATAAAACGATTAACTTTACGGAATTGTCTTGGGGTAAGTTTTAATGAATGGATGTTTCTTTTCGGCACAAGGCACGTAGGCTTTCGTGGCGGTGGACACATGTTTTGCAGCACAGGTTTAAAAGTCGAAGACAATAAGTCTGAACAGAATTCACTTTTAAAACATGTTTTTGTTTTCATTACTAAATGTATACAATAAAAGCAAGTGCGGAAAAGATCGAACAAAGCAATTTGTAAATATTGTATGGGTCTAAACGACCGACGATTTTTTTTTAAACTAAGTACCTAATAATGTAAAATGTTTAATGCATGGAAAATGTACTGTTTCGACAGTATTAAAATTCTAATATCTCGTAAAATACTTTTCAGAGTTTAATTAGGTTTCACGGTTTAAGATAACAAGTCGACCACTCTTTCAGTTTACAAAAAATATTGGTGACATACCCTGTTTATGTCATATTTGTGTGTCCATAATTTTGGAGTAAAATACAAAATTCTACAATTGTACCCCGCGGTCCTTTAAACATATTTTGAAGAAGCGCTTGAGAGAGATAAGGTCATGGATGTCATTGCTGGCTGTAAAAAAAAAAATTAAATGCCTATAAAGATCTACAACAATTCCTTAAATGTAGTTTACCATAATTTATTCTACAATATGAACTTATCGTAACCTTAGTCGTAAACCTGTCCACCACATTCCCCAAGGAATTAGGTGCCGTGCCGAGACCTTTTCTTTATGAGCACGGCTACATTGAACTGGATGGAAAACACGGACAAAACTTAAACCCTGCCACCTAGTAGGGAAGAGGACCTACAGTTTTAAATGGATTCCGAACCATCGAGCAGCTCGCATTCGTGACGATATAGAGAGAAAACTAGCACAAAGACACTTAGGAACGTACGTTTGTCAACTTCTAAAATGTTTCTACAACTAACACACACTTTACTCGAATGTGACATTTGAAAACACGTAAGTAATAAATTGGAGCAAATCACTATACATCTGGACCTTCCACCTCCAGCCAAGAGATTGGAAAATGCTCGTCACGACTTGGGGATTAATATTTTGTTTATCTGTGTCATCGAGATAGATAACCGGTAGTTATACGTTTATAACGAAAGAGATAGTGCAATTTGTAATTCAACTCCTAATAAACCCATTTTAGTCATTTATTATACGAATTGTGAGGGAGGATATAGGCACTACATCTGTAACCTTAATTAAACTTGGGTTTTTGTTTGACTTTAGAATTTAAAAAATCTAATTTCTATGAGTATCATTGAGTACAAATATCTAGGATATAATAGAAAGTTAATAATGTTAAAATAAAATAAGGGCGCGGCAAGCTTGGTCCATGGCTAAGATAGATATGGCAATGACAATTTGTTTGAAAGATTTTAAATATCTCATTCAAATTGGTTGTACAAAAATACTTTAAAATAATCAAATCTATTGGTAGGTTTTTGAAATGTTTAAGTTAACAAATGTTTTTTTTTGCAAATCCATACCAACATAATAAATTCGAAAGGAACTTTGTCTGTCTGTTACGTTTTTACGCCTAAACCGCTTTGGTGAACCTTGGGTGAATTTTTTTATAGAGAGAGTCTGGACCGTGGGAAAGGAGATAAGCCTTTTGTGACGAAAATGAAAGTCAAAGGAGGTGAGACATCACTCTGAAACGACATTGACCCGAGCGGAGCCGGATACCTCAGCTAGTAGGCTTATCAAAGTCTGCAGTGGGAAAAACATCTTGAAAACATTGATTTATAGAAAACAATTAAATCAAACCTATGACGTAGGAAAAATGATCATTCGCTCTATATTCAATGTTGCGACAGAATAGATGGTCATTTTTTGTAACCTTTCTTCCTCGATAAAGGAGGTTAAGTTCGCTATCACGATGTGGCGATTCAACTTTCGATCGATTGTGCTCTGTCGATCGCGATGAGGTAGACACAACTGTCACTGGAGACTGCATTCTGCAAGTGAGTGACGACGTTGTAAGAGCTGAGTCGTGGCTCGTGGCTTGATAGACACTTCAGGGTGTGTGAATTTGAAATAAAACATTCTGTAATCAGATTTTTTTTTGTTGGAGGAAAATGTCTGAATTTCGTACAAAAATAAATCATATTCTGGTAATTTTAGGTAGCATTCAAAATGTTTGCATTTCTGATTATTGTTATTTTTATGTTGGCCGTATAGCTAAACATAACACTGCCACATGTGCACCCGATGTGTATATATGATTAGTAAAAAAATCTTATATTGCGTGTAACTAAATAGGATTGCCAATTTCCCAAAGGTGATTAACGAAATGTCAAAAAAGTCTTATTTGATGGAAACCGGTAAAACAAATATTATTAATAAACAAAAATGACATAAACACTACAAAGAAATTTGATTTTGAACTATTAATTGATATATTATTTTATGTAGTCTGGAGTAAGAACGGCTAAGATTTTTTAAATGTTCTCATCACATGCCCCTCTGAACAGCTAAATATTTTATTCATTTGTTAAAGGTTGCCATTGATTGCCACGTGAGTTTAACAACACAGTACTGTCAGGGAGCAAATCAAACCATCCCTGTAAGATAGGAAATATAACCTATAGTTTGGCGTGGATTCCACACCATGAAGCGACAAGCATTCCCAAAGAAAACGCTACTTTCAATCTCGGATGAGAAATATAGACATACAGGACTTGGGTATTGGATATGGAACCCGTGGTACCATGAGGTAAAATACATTTTAATGCAAGTGGATATTAATAACTATATAACTACCTATAGATGGGTAATTTCCAAATCGGGGCATTCAATTCTAAACCCACAATAAATCATTTGAAAGCTACTGAATTAGCAAACGTGAAGGTAATTTCAAATGCTGGTTTAAAAGCACTATTTAATTGTATTGACACTAAACGCGTATCAACAACTTTAGTGTCGAGTCTCTAACATGATAATTATTTTCATTAAGTTTGCAAACAGTTCAAGCCAAAATCGTAATAGCGCATAATTAATATGCCCAAATCATCATATCGGAGACTATGCACGATACAGCTAGTAAATGCCAAGGATCCTAGGAGGTTCTGCTAAGTCAGTACTGAGGTCAGAAACGGCCAACATAATGCCGTGAGGCAATGTCTTCTGACAGACGAATATCAGCCTAAACAATTATATAAGTTTAAATATAATTAATTATTATTTGAGCACAACAAATTGGAGGGAAATTCTCATTTAAAGAAATAAATATATGCTTTACTTTTTCATTGTTTTAAAAAAGTGTTATCATTATACATTGTGTTACATTGAGAGAAATCTCCCTTGAGCGGAGAATTTTGAAAAAATGTTAGGGGTAATTTTGAATGTTTCTAACTCTAGATTAACCCCGTTAAAAAAATCATGTTTTTGATTTTTCGTTTTATAATGATGGTTTGAGAATTAGATTGACTAAATTATTGTTGTATGTGTTGTAGACTATATTCTGAGATCGGAAAATAACAATAAACTGGTTTTTGGTAAATTTGGAGAGAGGGATGAGTTATAGGGTAGTTCGTTTGAGGTTATCTTTCGTGTGTATTCAAGATGCATTGCCCAATCTTCTAATATTATCCGAAGTAATATACTATATAAATAGTGAATTCCTGAGATTTTAATGAACATTTTGTTAAAGTGAACTAGAACCGCCTAGATCATTACGTCAACACTTCACACCACAATAGGGTCCAGTTTGACCGCACGTTCCAACGTCGGCAACATCAAAGCGGTCGCCGTGATCGATCCAACGAAAACATATTATTATATGGTTAGCTAACCGAGGGGGTGTTAAAATAAAAAAGATACAAACGGGTACAAATAAACCATCTGGTTATTACCGTGTTTAACGCCTGCTGGGTTTGTGATAGACCTGCGGCCAATTTGGCTTATTCAGTGTGGCTAGCGGTGGAGGTTTTTGTACGTAGGTTGTTTTCGTTAACTTTGGAAGGTGAATCTAGAGACCAAAGAACATATTTTTCAAATTAATTTCGACTGTATCTCATAAGCTATGGTTTTATATTGTTCGTTTTTACGGTCCCGTACCCAAAGGGTGAAAACGGAACCCTATTACTAAGCCTCCGCTATCCGTCAGTCCATCCGTCCGTCGGTCCGTCCTTCCGACTGTCCGTCTGTCACAGGGCTGTATCTCATGAACTGTAATAGGTATGCAGCTGAAATTCGCACAGAGTGTGTATTTATTTTGCCGCTATAACTAAAAATAGGTAAAATTTAAAAAAATGGGCATCCCATACAAGAAACGAGATTTTTTCGTGTTAAATCGTATGCGAGACCGAATCGAAATTGGCCGGCTTTTATAATAATAATAATAATAATAATTATAAAAATAAGCACCTATTTGCAAACATGATTATCAGGATAACTTGACATGGAACCATTTTATGATTAAGATGAATTAATTTTTTTCCTTGCCATTAAAATCCAAGCATTTAACTGGTTTGATGTTTTTTTAAAAGCGCGATAACTCCTACAACGTAAGCGTTGAGGGTATATTTTTTAATTGTTTTATATTTACGTAAATTTGTTTATATGTTTTCAGAAAAATGCTTATTGAGAAAACTGATAATACAAAACGAACGCTTTTTGGAGACAGTTGATCTAATGTCTCATGCAAACTTAAACATACCTGACATGTATATGTAGATGAGGTTTAATTTCTAAACACGGACTTGCAACACTAAAGTTTGCTGTTACGGTAATATTTGTGGTAGCATACCTGGACTTGTTTTCAAAGAAACTAAATATTGATTAGTAATATTAGAAGTATCTCTAACTTACCTACTTCCAGCATACTACAATAACACAAAACTCATTGCCAAATACTCAATTATTGTCATTAAATTAATTCGTATGAATAATGTATAACATTTGAGGCTTATCGCATAAGCCCAAGTTTATTTTAAATGTGTTTAGCACAAACAATTAATTAGAATATTTTTTTTTTTATATTTTATCTTTTCTACATTCGATCGCGATAATTTACTACTTACCCTTTACCGTACGCGAGATTGTTGGAAATATTTAAAAATATTGTTACCAATTTTTTAGGGTTATCATTAAAAGAGTTTAACATTCAATAAAAATCTATAAGTTTGATGGCCATATAGCCTTGGGCAGGAATTTGGTAGTTTTGTTTTTCCGTCCTATTAGACAATCGTTTTAGAAAATTTACCCTAGTTCATATAATAAAATCAGGCAACATAATTATATCGGCACTAACTAGGAGCGATTTATGTTTATATTTGAGATTTTTTTAATGTACAGTTACATTGGACAGTTACGTGGATGACTAATACTTATTGCGGTTATATTATTGGCTCATTTAACCTTATTGGAAATTAGGTGCCATACCAGGATCTTATATTGCACGGCTACTGTGAGTTTGACACAGAACATTTTTTTTTGCCGCTTTGACCATCGCGCGGGATCTATCCTACCACTTACAGAAGTAAAGGATAGAGTTTTATGTGAAATCCAAACGGGAAGAAAATCAGTGGGACCAATTGTATTCTTTGTCCCGGAACCCACACAATCCTTAGGTAGACATTTATCTAAGTCCTGTGTAGAATGTTGGACAAGATGAATGTCATGCAGAAACGCACTCTTCGTCCGATCAGCGGGTCTATTCCTGGCATTCAGTAATCAGGAATCAGGAATCCTCGGTCTAGAAAACAGGTTTTATGGCGATTTTCAAAGCGACTTTTTATACGGAAAACCTTGATTGATTAAAAAAACTATGCTCCGGAATATTTTCGTCAAGAAAATCGCTCTGAAAACCGCTACAAAAGCGATTTTCTAGACTCAGGATTCCTGAATCCTGATTACTGAATGCCAGGAATACACCCGTTGGAAGGATTTGGCTCCGTTCCGTCTGTTAAAATTACCACGGTTGGAGGAAAACCAGGCAGACAACTTGACCATAACAGGATTGCACATGTTTCAAAAAGGGACGTGAGAATCCGTAGATCGAGTTGTGCCACATCTGGTCGGACCTTGTTTCACTTGCGTGTGAAAATATTGAAGTTATTTCGGCAATGGGCGGCTGCCTTTGCGGCTGTTTTGGGCTGTATCTTTAAAACAATGCAAAATCCTAAACGACGGAGGTCGTAAACGAATACATTTACCTGTGCGGGTTCTTTGGAGACGAGCTGTCTGAAGGTTCTATTACCGTAACGCTTCTTGGGAACAACATGTGCACATGATGCGCAGGTTTTTATTGTTTAAATTACTATTTGTACACGTATCGGGAATCTTTGTTGGGTTCTTTCGATGCCGACTTTTTTTGTACGTTTATGACGTTTCTATACACAGTTTCTTTCTTTTTTGTACTTTACTTTCTTTATCATTTCGCGAGAAGTAGTAAAATAGTAATTCTACTGTAACTTCAAGCCGCTCGCAGTTCAGGGACGCGAGGACTTGCCTTGCATGCCAGAGGTCATGGGTTCCATATCCTATCTTTTCCTGAGTTTGATAAGTGCAATGTACAATTTACCGAATAACCCGGATTGGTACCAAATAATGGTCCAAACGTCAATGAAATATTGTCCATGTTTTCGATCCAGCTCAGTGTAGCTCTGTTCATGCAGGGAAAGTCGTAGCTAACACCTAATTCCTTGGGGAATGCGTTTATATGGGCTAAAATGTTGACAGTATGGGTGTGGTGATAAGCCATTCAGATTCAATTATATAAAAAAACTGTTTTTAAAATAAAATATTTAGCTATTATAAAAGTCCAAAGATATGTCTATTAAACAGGTCTAAAGAATATTCACATGGCTCGCCGTTGATTCGAGTAAAACAAAAGACCCATTAATGAAATTTAAAATTGCATTGATTTCTATCTGCATGAAAAATTATATCGATCACCGGATTCTTCGAAAAAAAAGCATGTAAACAAACACATCTTCAGAGTAAACCTATTAATGATATTGATTTCATCAATCACCTCATGCAACGGAGCGAAGCGGAAACAAAAACGATTTATTAGATTTTTTCTCCGTGGCCCGTTCCATTTGGCTCGTTTGGATCTAGTTCGTGTTAAGGAAGGATACAAGGACAAATAGAAATAAAAAAAGAACTTTAGACGCTTGCAATTATTATTAGTTCGTAAGTTGTGTCCCAGAGGAAAAGATATAGCGTTAATTGGCGTCGACTATATCAAAGGTGATTTCACGTTGGATATTTTTTGTAAATCGACAAAAATATTTAAGTAGATATATGAGAATCCATACAATTTGGTCATGGAAATAAGAATCGTAAAATTTTTAAGCAACTATATTGAAATAAAAATATGTTTTATTGTTCTCGTAAAACTTTTTTCTAATTGTACTAGCAATTTTGTTGGATATATTTCGAGTTGCTGATATACGGGAATTTTAATAATAAATTAATGGTAAAAATTTCGAGTGGCTCTCAAACGATTATATTCTTGGTATTTTTCCCGGTGTTGTATTTTTTAAGGGATAGTATAAGAGCAATGTGTGTTTACATTCATTTGTATTTAAACTTCTGGCGAAGTTTCTATCGGTTCTTCTCCTTCGGCGATAACCGACCCGACACATGCATTGGGGAATTCAAGAAGGATCAAGCTCAGCTGTACAGCTAATGGAGGAAATAAAAAAACGAATGAATGAAAATATCCAAGAAATAAAAGATCTTTTCTACACTGGTGTGCTTCAAAGAAATGCGAGAAGTGTCGCTGTATTGTGCTGAGAAAATAAATATCGACTATATTTTGGTTTATAGGTACGAGTATCTATTTCCATCAGCCCAGATTTATCAGACTCAACTATAAAATGAATTGTCATCAGAACGACAATTCGGTTGCGATATCTTATTTAACTAGTAAAATAGTGTGTATGGTAGATTTAGCTACAGTTAATTATAATTCAGACTTAAAGAAAGGGTACTTCAGCTACAAAAACACTTGTAAGTAATTTGGCACTATGTACCTGAATTTGCCAGATAATTTTAACTAGAAAAGTTTTAATAACTGATAACAGACTTTCTCTTTACCCAATTTAGGGTTGCGGTGACAGGGTTTTGGTTTCATTCAACAATATGTTTTTCATTTCATTTCAATTATTTAAACTTTTTGACATTAAAACTACACCAAGTTACGTCACAAAGATCCGCGGATTCGAACAACCCAGTAAAGAAGAACCCGCAAAGAAACTTCACGGGTTTACATAACACTTTCTGAGTGTGGTCCCTATTACCGCCTTAAGTTGGTTCATATTGGACGCGACTTCGTTGGTGGCCATCGTTTTGACACGGCGCGGCGCCACACGATAGGTACTATTCTGTGACGGCGGCGCTCCGAACTGTGGATTATTCAAAATAGACCCCCTGATGGATCACATCGGCTCGTGCGCTCCGTGATCTGGTTCTGTGACACAGATTCGTGACACTGCTGGCAGTACAGAGAGACAATCAATGTTATTATCCGCAGTTAAATGACTGCGGGTAGGTATTGAGGGATATCCCGTATTGAGGACAATGTTAGGACGTATTATTTTTCGTTTATGTATAAACATTGTTCACTTTTCTTATTTAGCTCGACGTGTCGTTCACCACGCTGTGGACATCATCAGGATTCGCGACGCGACCTGGAGGACCTTTATCCGTTTGTTTATCCGTAAACGTAAAATAATATGTCGAACAACAGTGAAAATAAAAAACAAACATAATATTAGGGCGCTCATCCAATCTGTGGCCGAACTTTCAAGGTTTTTATAAAATCAAAGGCGCCATGTAAAACTGTGAGTTTTTCTGCCCTATTTATCACGTCAAATCACATTGAATTAATGATGGGCAAAGAGGAAATAAAACAATGATTTCATAATGACTGTCCTGGCTAGCACCTAGTTTTTTTTTCGGGTGGAAAGTTTTTGGCTTGCACAGATACAGTACCTACCTATGTTTTTTTATTCATGCCAAGAGGCAAAGTTTCCTATGACAAGCTACCTGCTACAAGGTACCAGAGCGCTTAGTCCGACTTCTCACCGCAATTGCCGTTTACGTCAGACCGATCGACTACCGTTTTTAAATGTATGGAAAATGTAAGATCGCGCGCAGAGAGCGTAACAAAAATGTTCGTGTTCGAATTTGGTTTTGGGAAGTCTTCGCCTTAAAGACGTTGACTTTTCTGTCTAAACCGAATCCGCCATTGCATTCAAATCGATAGTCCGAGTTTGTTCTTGACAGCTTGAAGAAGTAAAACTCGTATAAGTTTGATGTTTTTACGTAACTTCGAAGTTCCGTAAGTCAGACTAAAAATATTCAATCAAATCAATTCAAAGCTCGTATATATAACATACAATTATACCACTTCGCAGCCTCTCTTATTTCTCACGCCCTTAAGTGTACACCTTTCGCAACATCCGGAGCGAATGACAGGTATACACGTTTCCCACAGAGACAGGTACACAGGTAGTTGATTCACACGTCCCAAAACATCCTTCGGTCGTCCTGGACAATTGTTCGGGGACCGGTTAATCTTTTAACCCCCTCAAATTGGGGCGAATTGTTTGAGCGCAATTTGCGTCGAAAGTCGTCCTTCGTAATATCAGGCTGAGACCTATTACATATAAGACATCGTGCCATATTTACACACTGTTTCTTAGGGAATAATTATTTATTTGCTAAAAACGCCATCAATACGAATAAAACCGGCCAAGATCGAGTCGGACTCGCACACGAAGGGTTCCGTACCATCGTAAGAGATTTAACACAAAAAAATTAAGTTTTTTGTATGGGGGCCTCCTTGAATTTTAATAATTTTTAAATTTTACCTATTTGTTGTAATAGCGGCAAAATAAATACACACTCTGTGAAAAATTGATATGTCTATCTGTTACGGTTACTGAGATACAGCCCTGTGACAGACGGACGGACGGACGAACAGCGGAGTCTTAGTAATAGGGTTCCATTGGCACCCTTCGGGTACGGAACCCTAATGAGTATATTTGTACATGCCTCATGGACATGCTTGCGAATATACAGGTTATTTAGGTTTTAAAAAATCTACGGGTAATCGAACGCTTTGGATATTGGTTGAATGTTAGCAAAGTATATGAAATACTAATAATAATATATAATAATACATTTATGTTGTACCTCGTAATGCATGTCGGTGTGCATGCGAAAGATGGAGTTTTATGAATTACATACTCCAATTTTACAGTAGTCAATTATTTATAGTTCTAACTCAACGCGGAGTTTTTTCACATACTAAATATGTACCTGCATTTATTTGTGCACGAATGAAACTAAATAAAAACGTAAAATTATGTTAATCTCGCAATGCTCACAAATAATATTAAAATTGTGTCAACCGATTTCGCAATCCATGAATACTAAATTGGAGCGGAGCAAACTGGATATGGAATAAGTTGTTGCATAAATAAATTGATATGAATAATTCTTAACTGAGAATAAGAGTATTAGAAGGCCGAAACTGTATTTTTTTTGCATAAATGGTAATCATGTGCACTCGATATAAAAGGTTCTGTACAAAAACGTAATAAGTATGTAATGCGTTTTTGTTTGCGTGATTTTTGCAGCATAAAAAAAGTACGATATGGGAAGATTATGGAAATGAAATATGCATAAGATTGGATTTCATAAAAAAGTTTAATGATTTTTTATTTTTAATAATAATTATCTTAATACTGTGTTGAAGGTGTATTTAGGGTTCCTCATGAATCGTAATAGGTAGGCAGCTGACATTTTTACAGTGTATTTATTTTGCCGCTATAACAACAAATAGGTAAAATAAAAAATATGTAAAAATTAAAGGGCCATACAAAACTAATACAAAAATCGTATTTTTTGTGTTAAGTCTTGTACTATGTTACGGAACCCTTCCTGTGCGAGACCGACTCGCACTTGGCCGGTTTTTTATGATTAAATTATTTTATAATATTGAATGAGTCATTTATTTACTAAATATTATATTATCTCTCATAAATATCCTTACCACTTCATAGCTTATCGGAAACACTGCATTTATTGCCACTTGATAAGTACCTGTTTACGTTTACAACGGAAGAAATATGTACTTACCTATGTCTTTGTTAAATCCTTCCATGCGCTTCGCCTCACAGTACGGTCAATGTGAATTACATGTTTTCCGGCAGAATAATTTTTTTCACGAATAACTGCGTTTCTAACATAATTACACATTTAGTTTGGGTATGTTATAAGTAGTGTATTGCATTAAAATGTCTGATAAGAAATATCACCTCGTAAATATTATTTTAATTTTAATTAAGTTTATTACCGAAATGGATGAATAAAATTAATATTTTATACAGTCGTATATGGAAATTATTGAAATGAAATGAAATGAAATATTTATTTTGTTACAATTATGGTCATGACGGTACATTTCCAAAATTTGCGTATTACTGCGTACAAAATTAAACGTAAAAATAAGAAACAATTAATAAAAAAAAACTAACTATCTAACATTATTTAAAATAAAAAAAAATCGATACTGTAAAAGCTTTTTTCGATGAGCCACTTATATAGGTTTCTCCTAAATTTAAAATATGGCAATTGTCTCAGTATTTCTGGTATATAGTTATTTTTTCTTATACTCATGTATTATACACTTTTTTAATTACTGCGAACTTTGGAATTTATTACCACCTCACTAGAAAAGGGAATCTTCTATGATCCAATTTAAAATTTTAATATATAGCAAATTATTGACCCACGTTCTAAAAATTATATACTTTAAATGAAATGCTTACATGTACTTTATATGCTTTAAGTTATGACTAAAGTAAGGGTAGGTTAGATCACATTTTAATATGTTTAGATTTATTTAATTTGTCCATTTATCGGGTTTGAGCTAGGCAGTGTTGTTTTAACCAATTAGATTTTAACCAACGCTTTTCATGCAACATATATTTGTTGAGTAATATCAGCCTTTCAGTATATTTATGTTTAAGCAACAATACTGTTTTAAATGATAATATATTAATAGATACTGCCAATTCACTCCACCTGCACTGCACATGTCCCGCGGTGTACATCCACTGAGCGCACCTAGCTGCTCCATTATTTGGTAACCAATGGAAAAAAACTCACGTTCCCAGAGCGATCGTGAGAAATGACGAAATGTGTCTGGGGTTTGTTGAAAATCAATAAGATCGCATTTCGGTCCAGCTCTTGTGAATGGAGCGCTGGATGGAGGCTACACCTGTTTTGTGTGTCTCTCAAATATTGGACTGTGGATGACGGATGGCCGGGGAAGTGAGTGGGCAGTGGCACAATTACTTATTCCGTGGCAGTGGTACCAAAGAAAATACTAATTAGGTGGTACTTCGCGACGTTTCGGACTGTGTGAAAAGGTACAGAAAAAAATGTGATACATATTTTTCTTCGTGAAATAGCTCGATAGTAATTTAGAAGTTTAAATAAAAAAATCATAAAAAAATGTTTTGAATGCAAGATGCTATTTAAAACTAAAATAGAACTAGAGAATCGAAATTGATGAGCATATTAAAGTGGAACAACTTTAGCTTTTAGGGAATTGGACTTAGATGGCTAATACCTTTAGATAATACACCTACTGTCATGTTATAAGCCCATGCATCACATGCTCGATGGAATTAGGAGACATGTCATGACTTTCCCTTCATAAGCACTGCTTGTGGATGAACTGGATGAAAAAAGGAGCGATTTTTCTTTGTATATTCAACCATCTTAAACCATGGAGGTGACCTACATGTCTTAAATCCAATGAGACGGTACCAATCTGAGCTGATTCAATCCTAACACTACTAGGACACACAGAACCTAAAGTTTTACATGGTTTTCGAACCGCGGAGTTAGAACCCGCGATCTCCGACACAATAATCACTAGGAAATGGGATTTTGAGTGGTCAGTCTGAGTTCTCACCTAAATTGGCGTTTACGGAACTTCGAAGTTACGTAAAAACATCAAACCACATACACATGTTTACTATTCTGTGGTTTTACTTCTTCAAGCTGTCAAAGTCAAACTCGGACTTCCGATTTATATGAAAACGCAGAGTCGGCGTAAACGGCAACGTTGACGTATTTACGTCGACGTATTAACGCCGACGATGAGTAAGCTGTCAAATAAAACTCGGACTCGCAAATGTTAGTTCGCTTAACGCCCACTGCGCGCGCTCCTCAATTCCTCCATATATCTGAAAACGCTAGTCGATCGGTTTGGCGTTAACCCCAATTTAGGTGACAACTGAGACTACGGTCTCAGGAACTTATAAACTAAAATGTGTGTCGGCAACAGTTTCAAGCTTTCGGACATCCAGACAAATTTCGTTATGAATGTTACTCGACGATAATGTAACTGAACTCACGTAATGTTCATTGCCAATAAAATTTTATATTCATTTCAAATTCGCGGTAACGCTCGGAGCATGCGCAGTCTTGCACTTGCGGAGAGCTATCGAGCTTGAAATATTTGACTCGCCATAAAACGTAATGCTCCCTGAATCATCGGATAAGATGTTTGCTCCGCGGCGTGTCGCGTCGCGGGGGAGGTGCGGGGTGCGGGGCGCGGGTCGCGGGCAGTCGGCGCGTTTATTGCATAATTTGATTTACAATTAATAAATGCTTTAAATGTTTAGGGTTATAGCATTTATTGCCGCTTCTTGCGAGTCGTAAAGGCGCGTCTTGAATGTCAATGTAAGGTGGCAGAGTCGGCATTGCTCGTTTACATCAGTACATTGAGTACGACTAACTCCTGTTTTCACCACCGCCAGTTACCTGAAATCTGAAAGTAACTTTCGGTTACATAGCATATTTGTATAGTGTAACCTAAAAGTAACTTTGGGATTTTGTAGCTGGAGGATGGTGGCAACGGGCGTAAGGGAAGCGTCAAATATGTTCAAGAAGAAAAGCTTATTCGACGTTTGTCATGTCAGCCTACCACGCTCTTGATACTCTGTCTTCAATCATGAAGTTTTTAGGGTTCCGTACCCAAAGGGTTAAAACGGAACCCTATTACTAAGCCTCCGCTGTCCGTCCGTCCGTCCGTCCGTCCGTCCGTGCGTCTGTCCGTCTGTCACAGGGCTGTATCTCAGTAACCGTAACAGATAGACAGCTAAAATTTTCATAGAGTGTGTATTTATTTTGCCGCTATAAAAACAAATAGGTAAGATTAAGAAATAATTAGAATTAAAGGGGGTCCCCATACAAAAAACGTGATTTTTTTGTATACATTGTTTACGATGGTACGGAACCCTTCGTGTGCGAGTCCGACTCGCACTTGGCCGGTTTTTTATAGAAATGTATGGCATATAACACATACTTCCGTGACACAAACTATTCTCTTTCAACCTATCTGCCAGTGATTTCTTGCACCGCTTCAGAAGTCTGATGGTATAACTACACTGCCTTTTTCTCAAAACAGAATTTTCGGATCAAGAGATAATCTGTTTGCGATAAACTCTCGTCTAGACGATACCACCATCTATTCCCATGAGCGAATATTCAAAGCCATTATCTCTTTTATCTGAAAAGCGATGCATTCATCGATATAATTAAAAACAGTAGATAACTCCTTAGCGATTACCAGCACGGTGTTCGTCCGAATCGATATGCTTGGGGTCTCCTAGTATACTTTGTCTAGTGTGCGCTCGAAAATTATGGGGAATTATGGCTAATGGCCTGGATATTGCTTGAGTACCCGAAGTCTCAGTTGTCACCTAAATTGGCGTTACGCGCAAACCGATCGACTGGCGTTTTCAAATGTATGGAGAAATCGAAGAGCGCGCGCAGTGGGCGCCAAGCGAACTAACATTTGCGAGTCCGAGCTTGATTTGACAGCTTACTCAACGTTGCCGTAAATACGTCGACGTTGCCGTTTACGTCCACTCCGCGTTTTCATACAAATCGGAAGTTCGCGTTTGACTTTGACAGCTTGAAGACGTAAAACCACAGAATATCTAGTATGGACTAGTATGGAGTTTGACGTTTTTACGGAACTTCGAAGTTACGTAAACGCCAATTTAGGTGAGAACTGAGACTACCGGCTCTGGTCTGGAAAAAGGCACTGCTTTCAAAGTTATCCTCTTCCGGCCTTCTAGACCTGTTCAGGTCTGTTTGACTGGATCACTAACTTTTTGCGTGGCAGCATACAGAATAAACAAACATAAAATTCTTTGGAATGTGATTTGCATGTATGTCGACAGTGAATCAAGGACATACCACACAACTAACGTTACGATATTAGCCCAATACACCACATTCCCTAAGGAATTAGGTGCCATGCGAGGACCTTCCCATTATGAGCACGGCTACATTGAACTGGATGCAAAACACAGACAATATTTCATTGCCGCTTCGACCATCTTTTCATCCAATGGTACCTACCCGACCTAGTAGGGGACTACAGTTTTACATGAATTCTGAACCATGGAGCAGCTCCCATTCGTGACGAAATGCAGTTATCCAACTCAGATAGAGAATGAAAGTAGTGCATGAACGGGGCGAGAATTTGAACCCAGACCTCTGGAATGCAAGGCAAGTCCCTACGCCACTAGGCACGAGTCGGTCAGTTTTCAGCTAACTCAGTTTTCTCGAATAAACAAGTTCCCAATTACGGACACAGCGAGCCAGGACAACGCGCCTGAATCGAGGGCCGAGTACGTCTAGACACAATACCAGTTCCGCGGTAGTCGTCTACCAGCGCACTACACAAGTATTCCGTTCCAGCGCTGCCAATTTCAGATGTTATCGTCGTGAATCAGCGGGCACGTGGCTGGCTGCGCGTGCCCGGACTCGGGAAAAAATCCTGTCTAGACAGCGCGTCGGCCGCCCGCGCACCGCGGACGGACTCGCCGCCGTGACGGCAACAATCCCGTCCGCAGCTTGCTAATACGCTTGTGTTCACGCTTGTTCGTCTAATCACTCAACGAGTCAATTGGGCTACCATGGTATATTAACTCGCCGGGCGAACGGTCAAGTATTTTTTTGCATATGACTGGACATGAATGGCTGCTACCACAACTTATGATTTTTATTATTATAGCCAAGAAGTATAACATTATTATAAATTTCGGAGTTTTTTTTTCTTAGTGCCACCCACTGCAGGGCTTTGGCTTCTCTTGACCGTATTATAGGTCTTGAGGTTTGGTAATTTAAAGAAATCTCCGCTGGTGACCAACCACATCAACCAACATGTGGTTGGTCACCAGGGCAGATGTGGCTACCACACCTACTGTCATGATATTAGCCCCAACCTCTTGGGACTAGGTGGACATCAACATTTAATTGAATGGAAAACACGGACAATTTTCATTCCCGCTTCGACTATCGTTAATTCAATGCGATTGATACCATCGCATTGAATTAATCGGTAGGATTAACTCTACCACCTAAGTAAGTAATGAAGGAGACCTACATTTTAACGTGGAATCTGAGCTAGAAAGACGGATCTCTCAGTCAGCTCTTCCGATTCACATGGGAAGAAATGCAGTGGGCGCAATTTTTTTTGGAACCTAAACGGCGATAAATCTGATGTTGAGTTGTATTTAGTACCATGCTAACTGGTAAATTTCAGTTCACTGGGTTGTTTAACGGTGACCGTGATAAGTAATACAACTAAACTTTAGATTTTATGACTCACTTATCCAGCGAGTAAAATTACCGTGGTAAGCCCCCTGGTGTCTACCGAAAGGATTTTCAGATACCTATTCGGCCATGCTCTCCGCCGGAGTGCCGAATATACGGCGGCCGAATGATCCGCAAAATATGTACACATTTAGCGGGTAACAAAACCTCAGAACCTTTGAAAATTTGTTGAAATGAGATTCATAACATCCGGCGGTGTGTGTAGTTCGAATAAGGTATTTAGGTTCCACTCGAGTGATTGTCCCAAACGGCATTGACCCGAGCGGAAATGAGTACCTACCTCAGCAACTTCATCAATACCACAATTCACCATAGCACAAGACAAACTGTTGCAATCGATTGCAATAATAAAATGCTCATCGTATCAGGAACTTGTTGCCTCAAATTATTGAAAAAACCCAGCCAAGTGCTAGTCGGACTCTATTTAACACAAAACATCACGTTTTTTGTATTTTTTATTTAACCTATTTGTTGTTATAGCGGCAAAATAAATACACAATCTGTAAAAATTTCAGCTGCCCACCTATTATGGTTCATGAGATACAGCCCTGTAACAGACGGACGGACGGATGGACGGACAGCGGAGGCTTAGTAATTGGGTTCCGTTTTCACCCTTTGCTTACGGAACCCTAAAAAAATGAATTCTGACTTCTAACATTAATATGTGAATATTCATATTTGTAACAATTGTCACTAAAGTCACGGTAACGGATTTAAGAAGTGACCTAGCTTTGCAACATTTTTTAAGAATCCTAATTTCCAAGGCACATAAAGGTAATATAACCTGGGAAATCAAAGCGATCTATAGGCTTTTCCAAGTGACGTTGCCTTCGTCGATCAGCTGAAGTGGAACGCGTATGTAGGTACCTTGTATTTGCATAGTGTTGCAAGAATACTGAGTCACAATACTGTCTGATACCGGTGCGCACTCGTTTGTGAATATAAAACCTACATAATGCATAACTAGATATACGGGAAAATACGCTTCATTTGAAAATTTACAATGCAGCGACGCCCCATAGAGTATGCTCGATTTTGACGCCACATTGGAGGATGTATGTATTATATTGAAGTTATGGCATTTTTTTCCGTAATAACATTCCTGCTCTTAACTATTAAAAATCATCTCGAGCCAAACTTTACAAACAATACTTTTGTAATGAATCTACATGTATGTTGGTTTGAATAGTTTCATGAGCAAGGGAAAACCGGCGTAAAATTGAAAAAAATATGTGAGGAAATTCGATCAACTCTGCACCAATCAGTTTATGTTCACATCTGCACTATTACTGGGTAGAATATATGAAATCCACTTCAGATTTGTGACGAATTGATCTAATAGACTAGGTGGTGGCGACAAAAATGGTAACGATAACGTAAATGGCTGAAACTGGGTTAACAGGATGAAGACCAACCCTCTGAAGCTAAATGTGTTAGTCTGCCTGTGCCAAGTGGTTGCGTTACCTAGATAAGGTGCCTGAAAAAGTAGTTATGGTGACACAAAATATAAATGATAAGGTATGATACTTGCTTAGCAATACCAAAAGTGAACAAAGTTTTGGTTTAATTTCGTAGTTATAGACGATTTAGTTTACAGATATAACTTTAGGTATATTTTAGTGTTTAATTAAAAAACTGTCTGGTTATTGTTGTATAATTAATAGGTATCAATGTTTCTAGACAATCAGTATATTAATCAGCAGGTATATACCAACATATATTTTATATTGCCAATCTAGATAACGCAACCACTTGGCACAGGCAGACCGACATATTTAGCATCAGAGGGTTGGTCTCTAACATGTCAACCCAAATTCAGCCATTTACCTTATAGTGACCAAAAATGTCGTGACCTCCCGGAATATAATTCCGGAATATAACAATTAGCACTTGGCACCAACTAACAAATAGACAGATCCGCTGACGGCCGGACGTGACAAACTGTACTGCAGGCAACACGAGCACCGCACACTTCAGCCCATAAGGAATTTAACCCACTACGGACATCCAACGGCGCCAGATCCGCTGACGGCCGGACGTGACAAACTGTACTGCAGGCAACACGAGCACCGCACACTTCAGCCCATAAGGAATTTAACCCACTATGGACATCCAACGGCGCCGACACTTTCTCAGAAGCGATCCCAACTATTGTTTATCTCGAGCTCGACGAATCAACAAATAGCGGTACGGCGTCATCGCTGGCTGTCAAAACAGGAGCTGTCACGTTGACAGCTACGATGTTTATCTCGAGCACGGGAGCGTTTTGAGGATCGAGAAACTGTTATTTGGATCCGAGTTCCAGCTACTAGTTGACCGCGCCGCATACCTGCATAGCATTCCACACATTGACATGTGAGATGGAGTCGATGTTGATGCGGTCACTATTTTTTGTTGGGCTTTGGAATGGTCCGTGTGCGACGACTGATTCGTCTTCTCACTTTTGTAAATCGGGGTTGCTTTCGATAGCAAAAAAACTAATCGCATTATTATGAACCTATCGCCAAAGAAAATCTCTCGTGCTTATTGCACTCCCGCACCGTCTCGGTTTAAAAACAGGCAGGTTCTGTGATAAGGATGACGAAACATAAAGGGAGCACATAGCAGACAATGCGCATAGTGAGTATATTTACTTAAGTCAACCTAGTACTGGCTCTAGCGTCTGATGCCAAATACGATTTTGGTAATGACGGCAATATTTTTGATTGTTCAATCTTTGCAGTCAATGTCCGTAACGCAGATGAAGCGTTAAATAAATATATGTAGGTATAATCTTAAACACTGTGTTAGTAGGAGGCATTCATTACGGGAAGAGGGACTGTAGGAGAATTCCAAATTATGGGTATACAGCCCATAATTTACCCGCGAATGGTATGTTTTGCTGGTTCGGGTCCAGCCTTGCAGTATATTCGTAAAGTAGTTCTTTTTACTGGGCTCTTTCTTTAATTAATGTGTCGTTGCTTCACGGTCGAATATACATACATACATACATGTCACATTCCTTGGAATAAGCGACGTACCTGCTTAGTACGAAAAAGTATATTTACTTGATTTGGTTAAATTTACATAAAAATAAATATTGCCAAAACGCATGTAACTAGTTAAAAGTAAATCACAATCGCTGTAGCCAAAAATCTAAGACTTAAAAAAACTAAATTGATTTGGAAATCTTCATGGAACAAGCTATGGCCGAAAATGATGGCATAAAGCGCACACACAAATTATCTTTAGAACCTCATAACTTAGCAACGAAACAAAATTATAAAATGTCCCATAGTCATCAGTAACTGTAAAATGTTATAATTATTATTCACAGTATATATTTATTTAACAAATCTTAGGTTTATATTATTTAATACAAAAATACAAAAACGAAGCCTTAAAAAATATAAACTTAAAATTTAAATGAACCTTAGGGAGGTCCCACCTGGGACAAATCCATTAAGGCCGCTCCGAGCTACAGAGACAGAAACCGTCGAACTTTCATGATGTAAATGCTCGCGTTATTGCTTTACGATGCTCCTTCAATTTACTTAGTTCGTAGGAATATCCTGATATTGGGCTATACAGCAATTTTCGGGCAGAACTTTGGGTTGGTTTGGACATTTTAATTTGAAACCGATACGGTCATAACCTAGAACCACCTTTAAACACTTTTGACATTGACAGTTTTTGACAGCTGTTTTTAGTGTTCCGTACCCAAAGGGTGAAAACGGAACCCTATTACTAAGCCTCCGCTGTCCGTCCGTCCGTCCGTCCGTCCGTCCGTCTGTCACAGGGCTGTATCTCATGAACCGTAATTGGTAGGCAGCTGAAATTTTCACAGAGTGTGTATTTATTTTGCCGCTATAACAACAAATAGATAAAATAAAAAAATATGAAAAAATTAAAGGGGGGCCCCATACAAAAAACATGATTTTTGGTGTTGATGGTACGGAACCCTTCGTGTCGACTCGCACTTGGCCGGTTTTTTGTCATCACAATAAAATTCCCCTCTACAATATTCACGACTGGCTTCCATAATTAGCGTTATGAAACACATGCAAAACTGTAAGGTTAGGTTTTTTTTTTATGTGACTGGACATGGATGGCTAATACCACACGTTCTGTCATGGTATTAACCCAACACACCACATGGGAACTAGGTGCCATGCCAGGAACTTCCTTATATTGCACGGCTACATTGAACTGGATGGAAAACACGGACAATTTTCATTGCCGCTTCGACCATCGTTCATCCAATGCGATGGTACCAACCCGGGCGGGATAAACCCTACCACCTAGTAAGTAAGGAAGGGGACCTACAGCTTAACGTGGAATCCGAACCACGGCCAGCCTCTCTCAACGGTCGAATGGTCACCCATCCAAGACCAGACCGGACCCAGCGTTGCTTAACTTCGGAGAGCGATCGCCGAAGTGTCGCGCCACTGGGCCACTGAGGCTGACAATGTGGTAGGGTTGAACCTGCCCGGACTATATATGACTACTAGGTATCATTATAATATAATAAAAACATTGTAGAAAGGCGAACCATGCGTGCGGGCTTACCAAAAATCATTATATTATTTTAAATTAAAGATACGTGCTTTTACAAAGGCTCCATAACATGCTTGAAATTTATACGATCGTAATACCCGAAAGAGACAAAATAAAAATAAAAGTAAGCCAGCACAGAAACGAGTTCCGATAGGTATCGTCTCGGATAGGCCCCGGCAAGTGCGTGGCGTGTGCCAGTAATGAATGATGTACGGCCGGAGTGAATCGAGAGGATCGCGTCCGCTCGGAGCTGTCAATCTCTCCGGGCCGGACATAATTTCATTAAATTAATCCGTGATTAAGCAGTCGGTGTATTAATGCGACACACGCTGGGGCCGACTCGTACACCTAACGGGACACGTCGTTGGGGGGATTATTATTGAATCTATGCCAATGTAACAGATGACATTAAAATGTACGATTTTTTATTCAGTTTAACTATGTAGATATTTTTTAAAGATGTATTAGACATTTGATTTGACTCTCACTACAAATCATATTCATGACGAACTTTTTCCGAATGTATAGCTTTATAGCAGGAAAATATTCTTTTCTTGCTTTCTTGTCGGTCTGTTCATTATATCTGTTGTACACAATTGTACAGAGGAACCTATTTATTCTAAGCGAACTAAGTGCCTTTTATCACTTACAAAGAATTAATAAGGCCAAACAAAATTATTAAAAAAACCGGCCAAATGCGAGTCGGACTCGCGCACTCAGGGCTCCGTACCATAGTACAAGATTTAAAACAAAAAATAACGTTCTTTGTATGGGGCCCCCCTTAAATTTTTAATTTTACCTATTTGTTATTATAGCGGTAAAATAAATACACACTCTGTAAGAATTTCAGCTGCCTACCTATTGCGGTTTATGAGATACAGCCCTGTGACAGACGGACGGACGGACGGACAGCGGAGGCTTAGTAATAGGGTTCCGTTTTCACCCTTTGGGTACGGATCCCTAAAAAATGTTTTCGTTTACGCTGACTAAGAAATTCGCATTTTTAGCAGTTCTTATCCTACATTTTATATTGAAATTTAAAATGTTTTCGCCACTAGGGTTCTTGGAGTAAAAATGACTGAGGAATACGTTATCTTTGTAGTGTACTGACAGGGAAATAATTATATAAATATCTACTTTTAATTTTAAACTACATTAATTTTACTTTAATATTGATAACTAATATTGAAAGTAAACAGAGAGTTAACAATAGAACTAGCCATTAAGGCGGCCCAACCCGCTCATCTCCCCATACAAAAGGGGAAAGAAGATCACGCCCATATTTCTTGACAGAGATCCAAAATTTAACTCAAAATAGCTTTATTTGATCGAACTAGATGTCTGATGACCATTAGCATTGTAAAATTGTGTTTGGGGTCTAAGTTATAAGGTCCGAAAGTTCGAATTTTTCGCGCGTTTTATACAATAACTTTGGAGGTGGATTACGCAATGATAAAGTAAGAACATCGTAAAAAGATTAGTCATCAGACATAGCTTATTTAATCAAGATTTATGATCTATTTGGTTTTTGTTAGATTTTTGACTACAGCGGTCGTGGTTTACTTTTAGCTATAAGTCGTTTTGAAATTAAAATTTTCGTAAATCTTACCAAATCATACACTATGCACATTGTCTTTTTTGTGGACATGTTGCATCTTCCTCATCACGGAGCCTGTCTTATTCTTTGAAACAGAGAAGGTCCCAGTGCGCAACAGCACGGTTTTGCACCGTGCCCGCAAATGAGTTAAGCCCGCCGGGTTGGGCCACCTTAATATAATCTCGGAACAATATTCAATAGTGTTGTGCAAGAGTGACTTCCGAAAACATTGTACATACACCGTCGGCAATAAGTTAGCGAGGTTATCGGCTGTTAGCGATGCGGTCGGTGCTGCGGCCTGCAGGTACAGGGTGGACCTGCACCTACATTATTCCCGACAAATAGTATTATTGAGTAGAATACGTTTTGGCGTTGGTATTTATCGAATTTTATGATTGGATTAGAACAATGATTTTGGTGGTAATTGATTTAGGGCTGATTTTTCAATAGTCTGAAAAACAGCCATTCGAGAGATTTATATACATTTCTGCTTATCCATGCGATATTAAAAAAAAAATTAAATTTAGATTAGTAAAATTATAGTCAGATAATTGTCACAGAAGATGTAATTCTCCGTCAATGACTGTCCGTCTTTTGACCAACTTGAATTTCTCCTATCAGTACGATAAGTACCTACTATCTGAGGATTGAAAAATCGGCCCTTAAGGTGGCCCATCCCGCTCATCTCCCCATATAAAAGGGGAAAGAAGATCACGCCCATATTTCTTGTCAGAGATCCAAAATTTTGCTCAAAATAGCTTTATTTGATCGAACTAGATGTCTGATGACCATTGGCATTGTAAAATTGTGTTTGGTTTCTAAGTTATAAGGTCCAAAAGTTCGAATTTTTCGCGCGTTTTATACAATAACTTTGGATTTGGATTACGTAATGATAAAGTAAGAACATCGTAAAAAGATTAGTCATCAGACATAGCTTCAAGATTTATGATCTATTTGGTTTTTGTTAGATCTTTGACTACAGCGGTCGTGGTTTACTATTAGCTATAAGTCGTTTTGAAATTAAAATTGTCGTAAATCTTACCAAATCATACACTATGCACATTGTCTTTTTTGTGGACATGTTGCATCTTCCTCATTACGGAGCCTGTCTTATTCTTTGAAACAGAGAAGGTCCCAGAGCGCAACAGCACGGTTTTGTACCGTGCCCGCGAATGAGTTATGCCCGCCGGGTTGGGCCACCTTAATAAAAATGTTTATGAAATAACGGATTTATTTGTTGCTAAAAATCGTCCGTGCATTCACAACACAAGGAATCCTAGCATAAATAGGACATGTTTAACATAAATCCGATTGCATATTTGACATTTCAGTTTGGAGCGTTACTTTATATTTACTACCTGTAATTGGGGGCAAAATTCTTTGGTCACCCCTTCTTGCGAAATTAACTATTAGCGAATTTTATTCTAGGAAGGTATTTGGTACCCTCAGCCTCCCACTTCCGCTGTGTCTCCTACCAATAATTACACTTACTAACCGACTTCAAAAAAGGAGGAGGTTATCAATTCGTCTGTATGTTTTTTTTTTATGTTTGTGACCTCATAACTTTTGCCTGGGTGAACCGATTTTGATGATTATTTTTTTTAAATGAAAGCTAGTGCTTTCCAAGTGGTCCCATTTTAATTTGGTTAAGTTCTGACAATTATATCCATGAGAAAATCATATAAGTCTTAAATTTGTATTAAGATGTGCACGACAAATGGACGAATAACTCAATATAACGCCAACCGATTTCGGTGATTTTTTTTTATTGCAAAGGACGTGTACAAATTAGTAAGTGTATTTCAGATTCACTAAAAATAAACAAAAAAAAAATTACAAAAAAAAAATAACCGACATCAAAGAAAAAGCACTAAAAAGTAAAAAATAATTGCCATTTTTGTAGTTACAATTTTTGTTATTTTTTGAGTCGGTGTCAGCAATGTCGCCAAGGTTCTCTTGATTGGCGCAGCGCGTGTCCGGCTGACGCCGACTCAAAAAATAACAAAAATCGTAACTACAAAAATGGCAATTCTTTTTTACTTTTTAGTGCTTTTTCTTTGAAGTCGGTTATTTTTTTTGTTAAATTTTTTTTTACGATAATATTGCATTTAATACCCGTATAGTTTCAATGATGTCGTTTTCTAAAATGTATGATGCGTTGGTATAAAAATAAATATATGCACGAGGTAATTAGTATGTATTGTATTGTATTGTTTATTTATCATCCATAGACAGTACACTGCACTCGGATTTGTCATATTTTAGCATTGGCCAGTTCAGCAAAACAAAAGACAGCGAAGAAGAACTGGAAAGAAACTCCGCTGTTTTTTTCTTTCAACGTCCACTTAGTCTAAATTTACAAAAGTGTTTGTCAATTATTTTAACAAAAACATAGGTAAAACACTAAATTCACATGAATACACAAAAATTTACAATCCATGCCGTATGCAACAGTTCATGACAAATATCATTTTATTTGCACAGACAATCCCCTCCAACTAATATGTTGCCAATTGGAGCAGGCCAGTCCCCACAAACAGCACCCGTTCACGAGCATCACGCCGGGCACAGCCATTACCTCTTTCAACCATATTTTAGGGAAAGCAGTGCAAAGCAGCACCCCTTAAATGGGTGCTGCTTTGCACTGCTTTCCGCCGACGCACTAGTTGTCGTCGTCCCACCTGGCGGAATGGTCTTCCCACACTCCGTTTACCTGTCGTTAACACAAGTGAATAATATGTAAAAATTTTATTTATCATTTCAACTACTATCGACCAGTTATCAGCTACATCCTGTACCGAGTGGTACTAGTTGCATACTGTGATCGACAATGGAGGGTCGGCCCTGTGGAGCGTTGCCCAAGCCCCTCGGCCTCGGATGGGCAGCGTGATGCCACGAAAGGCGAAGTAGAGACATCGCCTCACCAAGACTAAAAACATCCCAACGAGCAACCAATTTCCGTCACACCTCCTGAAAAGCAATCAAGTGTATTATTTTCTTGACAGTTCAATCGTATAGTCCTGATTGGGAAGCGGGAGGCATATGAAAATGTTATAGTTAGGTTTTCTCGCTATTGACTTTCATGGGAAAAAGGGGCTATAAGATGTATAGCAGCATTTTTAAACCTATGGTGGGAGCAAGAACGTTGGTTGTTACGCGTTTTTGATATAGCGAAATATCTGTTTTACCGCACCAAAAATGAATGCACAAATGGACAGGAGCCTTCCTCCATACATTCAATTGTAACTTAGTTTCGTATTTAGGACATCTGTACTGTCATAATTCAAGTTTTTGTTATAATGATATTTGATGATTCTTTATTATAATTATTCTGATGTTTCTTGTTTTTATTTCATGCATTTTCAAGTTCCCAATTCATTTCTATCATTTCCTTAAATGTAACGATTACTATAAAGAAAAACATCGGGTGGAAACTCACTACTTACAGCTAGATGTCACAGCAATTGACCCGCCACTCATCCGGTGTCTAGAAATGTCATCGGCAAAACAATATCTACATTAGTTGATTCAATTCAATTTTTTTCAAAAAATTAGCTAAGGTACAGACATTTACTTTTGAGTTACTGGAGTCCTGCTTCCCATGCCAAGATTCCCTGTGTTATCGAAAGCATTATAAAGGTATTACAAATTAATAATAAACGAAACAAATCAGTTAAATAAAAGTTAACAGATGGGAACGCTCGAAAACAATAATTGGTGCTTAATGACCAGATTGGCAACTCTTTTTTATATTTCCCTTCATTTTTTTGCATATACAAGTAACATACCGTTACCGACTTGATTCCAAACACAGCATCGAGCAACATGTCCACGCTATTCCCTACCCAGCACGGGAGACGGGAGCCGCGCCGGTAGCGAGAGTCGTGATCAGGCATTGCTCTTAAATGCTAATCGGCTCAAATTGTCGATCGCTAAGCATCGGTACGGTCTCGTACTGCCGCGCTGGCCTGCCGCGGGCCCCAGGCCAGCCCTACCGCTGACATCGCGAGCAACCGCTAGATAAGGATCGAGGATGGAACTGCATTTGTTTATTAACCGACAATACGTAATACAAATAGAAGTTATTACCTACGTACCTACTAATAATATAGCTACACATATTTTTATAGGTTTCTTAGCTGGTATTATTAGCGTTTGTCAGGTAAATTGGCACGTTTGGCGAATGCTATGCTTGCATCAATTATGACTGTATCTTAGGCCTCAGCAGAGGTTAGGTTCTAAGACTGCGTTTGGTGCACTTGCAAAACCAAAAATACTGACCGGTCGATGTGTCTGATGCCAGGACCTAATGTTTCGTACTTATTTAATCCTACCTCCTGTTTCATGTTAAATACCATCGCATGTAACACACCTTCAAACTACTCTTATTTCTTCACAATGCTTCGATAGAGAATAAAACATAAACACGTATAACAGCAGTCACTGCTGTAACTTGGGTAATTTATTCTTGAGGTGGACAGCAGGCAGGCATTTTGTTGAAATTTGCATAAAAAAATGTTTTAGTACTTCTGCAGACTGATTGGCAAAATCAATGCACCATTTAGCTGACGGTGAGCTAGTGTGGGAGGGAAGGAAAGATGGTAGGCTGTTAGCTTTTGTTCGAAGGGAAGAGCAATGATGGCAAAATCAAGTCGCAAACAATCGCCGCCCATCGGGATACTCTCATATTTGGAGAAATCACTTGAAAATCTTTTGATGGCGAGGCTACTAACCCGGCCGGGATTATTCCTACCACCTAGTAGGTGAAGGGTACCTACCGTTTTATATGAATCCCGAACCATGGAACAGTACCCGAAGTCTCAGTTGTCACCCAAATTGGCGTTTACGGCAAACCGATCGACTGGCGTTTTCAAATGTATGGAGAAATTGAAGAGCACGCGCAGTGGGCGTTAATCGAACTAACATTTGCGAGTCCGAGCTTGATTTGACAGGTTACTCAACATTGCCGTAAATACGTCGACTTTGCCGTTTACGTCGACTTTCATACAAATCGGAAGTCCGAGTTTGACTTTAACAGCTTGAAGAAGTAAAACCACAGAATATCTAATAAAAACTTGTATGGCGTTTGACGCTTTTACGGAAAACGCCATTCGATCGGTTTGCCGTAAACGCCAATTTAGGTGAGAACTCAGACTGACCACTCTGATTGCATTTGTAACGAAAGTGGTAGGCCTGTTGCCTACCGTGTGTACTTGTACTTGACCTAGGGTTTCAGTCACAGGACTTGCATCGCAATGTGGATAGGGTTGTATTGAAGCTGTTGAACCTATTCCCTGCCAAGTTTAAGCCCTGGCACTTAACTGTTACGCAATACCGCATTATGCATAGATCCAAATGTTCTCCACATTCATGTTAACCATCGTTCCTAAAAGCTTTAGTCAAGCTCGTGTTAATCCCATGGACTGAAAGTGAAAACAGCTTCGGCTAAGTTTCCGCAGGAGCGGTGGCTCGCGGTGGATGTGGGTCGGCTCCGGCGGGCTGGTGCAATTAGCCGCGCGCTTCTGTGTAGACCTGCGCATCTAGCAGACACGGCACAAGCAGACGTTGTCAGCGGTTGTCAGGAAGGAGCCTAGTTTATAATTACAGACATTTGCCCAATTTTGGAAATTCTGAGTTGATCGATAGGCAGTGTTCTTAGGAGAGAAATTGACTTCAAAATTACTTTGGTATTAGGGGAATCCATTGCAGCAACATTTCCATCTATTTCCGAATTCAGACCTCGAAAATCCTCCATTAAAGATTCGTAAATTCACCAGAATAGGTCGAAAGTTATTTATGAATTAATTCAAGAGTATGTATTCTGTAAGGAAAAACATGAGCACAGGAATTGGCTTCCTCGCGTCTGGTCAACGTGGGCTAAATTAACGTATGTATGTGTGTATTATTGCAACTCAATTCCTAGACGATATGTTCTACTCCTTTATTTAATTTCCTTACTTACTTAATTTAATTTATTATTATTTATTTTGTGTTCTCCCTATAACATACACAAAACACAGCTTTTGTAAAATAAATAAAACGATTACTTATACCAAAAATAGTTTCACTGGGTGTCTCAAAAATAAGTTATTTCCCATAATATCGCGTCGTCATATGAGACGAACTCTAGAACCAAACCTATGCATTTTCGACATTCTTCTTTGGATCTTTTCGTAAGACACACGGATAAATATTTCTCCTAAGTCGCTAAATGTTCTATCAAGATATCCTATTAAGATATACACTTTATGTGCATCGTTAGATCTATGGCTGAATTACACGAAAGTAAATTTTGAGTTAATCGGCCCCTGCCTTACATAACTCCATTGTCTCAGTCTATTGACTTTCTCGATCGATCGATAATAGACGGGATATTAGCGTCTATACTCCTCGTCTTAGAGTTGGTGGCCTCCGAACTAGTACCGATTGATTAATTTTGAGCGGAAAATTTAGCGTTGGCGGCTGCAGTGTCAATCGGTGAGATATCGCTCGTGAGTTAGGTTACATAGTCGGGTAATTCGGATGACGACACTGCATGATCGCTTTCCTTGTCTGTGGGTAGGTAATTTAGTCTCTTAGCTCATGCAAATGTTTTTTTTAAGTATACAGGTCAAATCGGGGCATACACCAAACACTTAATCGGCATATCAGAAGCGTCGGTTAAAAATAATATGTGTCTTTTCCCTGTTACAATAGGCCATACTAACTGTATTATGTAACTGGATTTGGCAGTCGAAGGAATTAGATACCAGCCAGGAACTTCCCTTTATGAGCACGGCTACAGCAACAACAAGGAAAGGATGGACAAGTTTCCGTCGCCGCTTCGACCATCTTTTCTTTTTAACCGACTTAAAAAAAGGAGGAGGTTATCAATTCGTCTGTATGTTTTTTTTTTATGTTTGTTACCTCATAACTTTTGCCTAGGTAAACCGATTTTAATGATTATTTTTTAAATGATAGCTAGTGCTTCCCAAGTGGTCCCATTTTAATTTGGTTAAGTTCTGACAATGATATCCATGAGAAAATCATAAAAGTCTTAAATTTGTATTAAGATGTGCGCGACAAATGTACGAATAACTCAATATAACGCCAACCGATTTCGGTAATTCTTTTTTTATTTGAAAGGACGTGTACAAATTAGTAAGTGTACTTCAGATTCACTAAAAATAAACAAATAAAAAAAATTAACAAAAAAAATAACCGACTTCAAAGAAAAAGCACTAAAAAGTAAAAAATAATTTTCATTTTTGTAGTTACGATTTCTGTTATTTTTGAGTCGGTGTCAGCCAAGTTTAGATTAGGTTAGGTTCTCTTGATGCCCGGCTGACGCCGACTAAAAAAATAACAGAAATCGTAACTACAAAAACGGCAATTATTTTTTACTTTTTAGTGCTTTTTCTTTGAAGTCGGTAATTTTTTTTATTAAATTTTTAATGCAATGGTATGAACGGTCCGGTTTGAATCAACCACTTATTAGTGGAAGAAGACCTTTAGTTTTACCATGAAACATGGAACAGATCGAAGTCGTAAGGAAATGCCCTTATCCAGCTTAGAAAGAGAAAGAAAGTGGTGCACAACGGGGCGGGGATTTAAACCCAGACCTCTGGGATGGAAGGCAATACCACAAGCCCCTGAGTTGAGTTTCTCATCAACATGAATCCTCCAATAGTTCAGCGACTATAGTTGCTTTTGGCATGTACGTTTAAATTGGGGATAAAGGAAGGAGAAGTGACATTTTTTTTTTAATGCGACCTGACATGGATGGGTAAGACCACACAACTACCGTTATGATATTAGCCCAATACAATGGTGCCATGCCAGGATCTTCCCTTTATAAGCACGGCTACATTGAACTGGATGGAAAACACCGACAATTTTTCATTGCCGCTTCAACCATCTTTTCATCCAATGCGATGGTACCAACCCGGGTGGGCTTAAACCCTACCACCCACCTAGTAGGGGAAGAGGACCTACAGTTTTACATGGATTCCGAACCATGGAGCAGCTCGTATTCGTGACGAAATGCACTTATCGAACTTGGAAAGTGAAAGACAGTGGTGCATGTCGGTATTGAACCCAGGCCTCTGGTACGCTAGGCCAGTCCCCGCGCCACTAGG
Source organism: Incurvaria masculella (assembly GCA_946894095.1). NCBI lineage: Eukaryota > Metazoa > Arthropoda > Insecta > Lepidoptera > Incurvariidae > Incurvaria > Incurvaria masculella. The sequence continues at coordinate 23,442,991 of OX335645.2, read as the reverse complement.
CTACGAGCCGCTCAAATGCAGTCGATATCGCGTCTCCGCTATACCGTCAAAATGACCTATATTTGTAAGGGAATCCGGCGGCTCGTCGTATGTCACACAGTCGAGACATCTCCACCTCGCGCGTTCTCACCCACACAAACCCACCAATACGTCTGCGACCATGTGAAATTGGTAGTTTTTAGGGTTCCGTACGCAAAGGGTGCCAACGGAACCCTATTACTAAGCCTTAGCTGTCCGTCCGTCCATCCGTCTGCCCGTCCACCCGTCTGTCACAGGGCTGTGTCTCATGAACTGTAATAGTTAGGCAGCTGAAATTTTCACAGAGTATATGTATTTATTTTGCCGCTATAACAACAAATAGATAAAATTTAAGCCCCCCCCCCCTTAATTTTTTTGTGTTAAATCTTGTACGATGGTACGGAACCCTTCGTGTGCGATTCCGACTCGCACTTGGCCGGTTTTTTGTAAATTCAAGACAGCGCTCGATGCCATATCTCCTTACTTTTTATCTATGGTTTAAACTAACATGTGCTCGAAGGCACATATTTATTTTTGATCTGAGGTGTATACCAACCAACCTGCTCTGCAATGGGGCAACAGGGATCGTGCAACGCGGGCTCTGGCGACACAGCAGCCGACGGCCGCCGCTCGACAGCCAATAGTTGACCTCCGCTGACCCGTCGTGACCCGCCCGCCGCCGTTGAGTTCCTCGGATTCTTGACTGATTGCTGCAGCTCCAATTTTTACTGGCCCGATGCTATCGGCCGACTTCGAACAGTTTTGACGTAATTCCTAGGGCGCTGTTATGCTTTTTGAGTAAATCGATTGATTATTAAAGCCTTGGCCTTTTATTATGATCCAAGCTGTATCGCGATTCGATTGTTATGTGCGCGCCATTGCACGTTTTCACTCATTCATAAATGTTTAATAAAGTAAAAATGCACTAGGTCCGACAAAATATCGCTTTTGGTTGGTTTTCTTAAAGAACACAGCCAATATTAGTTTTTTCATGTAAACACGATTTAACTTTACACAGTATGTTATAATAAAACTGGTTGAAATTGACTGAGAATAAGTTTTTACCATATTTTATCTGAATATTTTGATCGTGGGTTAAAATACCTGCTCTTTTAAGAAAGCGGTTCTATCGGCTAAAAAAATACTGATTCCTTCGGCCGGAATTCCAAGAGTAGGATTACAGATTGATCAAGTATGTACTTAGTAAAGGTCATCGCATTGGATGAACGATGGTCGAAGCGGCAATGAAAATTGTCCGTGTTTTCCATCCAGTTCAATGTAGCCGTGCAATATAAGGAAGGTCCTGGCATGGCACCTAGTTCCCATGTGGTGTGTTGGGCTCATACCATCACAGAAGGTGTGGTATTATCCATCCATGTCCAGTCACATAAGAAAAAAAAAGGTCAGGCACTCGTAATCGCAGAGCATGTTATCATGCTCTGTCTGACTGATATACTGTCTGAGACCGAAAGCGCTCCTCCATCTCCAGGCAAAACAAACATCGAATTCGGTACCCCCAAAAACATGCTCCAGGTGAGGCTCGAACTCACAACCCCGGCATGGCTCACGGCATCTGCCCTATAAGTACCGTGCGCTAGCCGATTGCGCCACTGGAGCCACGTGGCGCGGGACGAAATCGCGCTTCGCCCGCTGACGTCACAATCGCACGCGACGCGTGACGTCAGCTGATTAGTTTCCGCATTTGTAGTGCCGATCATGAGTGTTGTCACGCGAATGATATTAAGGTGATTCGTGGAAAATCGGATCTTTCTTTCACTCCGGATTCTCATGCCGAGATCGTGCCTTGCTTAACCAAAGTATAACTGACGTCTGTCAAATTCGACATCGGTGCCATACATTTTATGTCAAAACTGAATGAATTTCAACATCAGAATCATTTATGTGCATTTAATTGTTAAGAAACCTTTAAAAACTTTGGTTCGCATTCATACTTACTAGACGGTAGGATCAAGGGGTTGGATTTGCATTGTAGGCCTGCCCGAACAAGGAAAATGTCTTCGTTCCTGCCAGAATGCACGGTATCGATTATTCAAACCGTCCAAGTCGCATGATAAACAACAAGTTAGCAAAATAATAGTTAAATTGCCTTAATAAAGATCGGTGCTATACACCAGTAATACACTTAATTAAATATCATTGAGCAATAATTATCGCGTGCTCGGAGAGCCGTGCGAGCGAGATTACAAACCATAAACAATGCGATTGGTCCGTCCCGCGAGCACACGACAAAACGGTTGTCTCTGCCCGTCGGAGCAGAGACAAAGCCCTCCCGCGCTCACCAATTATTTTGTTTAATTATTTAGCTAAATTGCGATCAGCATGCGGCTCGAACAATTCTATCGAACTAATGCTAATACTGTCTGACTATTTCGTAAGAGGTGGTTTCATATACAAATGATGTTTGCGCGATAAGTGTGCACGTTTACCTTTTACCCGCGTCAATATTCTTGCTCACTGCTAAGGCCAGATGATATTTAATGTTTAATATACATACATACTTACTTATACGTGTCCTGCAATACCCCATGTAAAAACCAACCTCAAAGCTAAAAGTAGACTCATTGCTCTACATTTTTTTTCTCACCAAAACAACGAGGGCATAGCGGATCTTGGCCAAGATAGGATCGGACGGTAAAACCGCCCCGCTCCGGTCCGCTAGGTATACCGTTTGTACTTTTACATTTTAACCAGCAGAGGCTTTGGATTCGACGAAGAACTCGGGGACCTAAGAACTAAGAACTCAGGCAGTCAAAGGGGTCGTTGCCGAATACGAATGTTTAACCAGCTTCTTAACTAGAAGTTTTTTAAACAACGTCCGGTGGTAAGGTCCTTCGGAGAAATTCCGGATGCTGATCCGAATACCTTCTAATGCACCTAATTTTTCCTAATTTCACGGACATTCCGCTGTCAAGATTGTTTTGCGCGAACGACAAAATATGTTCAATCAAAATCAGAATAGCGTTCCCGCACCGCACACGTGAGTACACCCTATTCAAGTCGGTGAACCTCAGAAGCGATTTGGCATGCAAATAGCAGAGACAAGTGTAGCCCGCAGTGGGACGCAGCCCCATCGGTCACGACAGCGGCGCGTGCGCACGTCCATAGCCAGTTTCCACAACGTAGCAAGTAGTGGGTTATGGCACATCACTATAAGCCCTACCTCCCCACTCCCGCATCAACACAGTTGAGTTCTCGATAGATATCAGGACATTCAGTACATACTTCATCAATGTCAGAAGAAGATTCTTTGGCTGGCAAATGAATTTGAGGAGATTTTTTCTTTTTGAGAAACTGGCTGTCATTCCATGAACTGACATAACATTCGGCCAACACAACACAATGGAAAATGGTGCCATGTCAGGAGTTTTCTTAAATTGCAGGTCTAATGGAATTGGGAGAAAAACGCGGACGAATACCATTGCCGGTTTGGACCATATTTCATTTATAGAATAAATATGTAATGACTCTATGCACATACGAAAGTGGGCCAGTAAGTGCCTTGATATAGTACTGCTATACTCTTTAAACTTTCTTATTTATCATACTCTTCAAGAATGAGCAATGGTTGCCGGAGTGACACAACAGAACCACCAGTGCTTCACGACAGAATTCCTCCAGAGCTCCGCCACAACAATCCATGAATGTCGCCGGTCGCGGCTGATCCGATTTGTAATCGCTATGAAAAGCTATACGCCCGCGCATGCGCATCCCGTGCGCGGCGTGACGTCACGACCGCTCTGACGAATGGCATGGCACCGGCCATAGCCATAGCCGATTGTATTGTTGTGGAAATGCCCACACAGCATAATAGCATAAACACCAACATTTCGTTTATTTTTTCTTTGCCCAGTAATACAAATGCTTAGTTCGCATACCAAATTACCAAACAAATGCGAGTCTGAATCACGTATTAGACTAGGAGGTCGCGACAAAAATGGTAACGATAACGTAAATGGCTGAAACGGGTATCACGAGATAAAGACCGACCCTCTGAAGCTAAATGTGTCAGTCTGCCTATTCCAAGTGGTTGCGTTACGTAGATAATGCGACTGATAAACTAGTTATGGTGACAAAAAATACATATGAAAAGGTAAATGGATGCAAATACCGAAGCATGAAAGTATCAGTACATACTTGCTTAGCAATACAAAAACTGGACAAACATTTGGGTGCATTTCGTAGTTATAGGCGATTTAGGATACAGATATAACTTAAGGTATATTTAAGTATTTAATTAAAAAACCGACTGGTTATTGTTGCATAATTAATAGACATCAATGTTTCCAGACAATCAGTATATTCATCAGCATATACATACCAGCATCGATTTTATATAGCCAATCTAGATAACGCAACCACTTGGCACGGGCAGACCGACATATTTAGCATCAGAGGGTTGGTCTCTAACATGTGAACCCAGATTCAGCCATTTACCTTATCGTGACCAAAAATGTCGTGACCTCCCGGAATATATCGAGGGTTCCACAAAAATTGGTTGATGTAACCACAAATTTTTCGATTGTTTTCCTTTACTTGAAATTTGGCAAGAGACAAGGTAAGATCTACTGGAAGTACTCTATAAGTTTCTATTTATTTATTATTGTCAAAACATGCGGCAAAAATGTCCGTATGTTTTGATTGCGCTGATTCTACGGCTTGATTTTAAGTGCCAACGGAACCCTATTATTAAGCCTCCGTCCGTCCGTTCGTCTGTCACAGGGCTGTATCTCATGAACCGTAATAGGTAGGCTGCTGTAATTTTCACAGAGTGTGTATTGATTTAGCCGCTATAACAACAAATAGGTAAAATTTAAAAATAATAAAAATTAAAGTTTTCTAATTAAAAATATCCTAAAACATGATTTTTTGTGTTAAATCTTGCACGATGGTACGAAACCCTTCATGCGCGAGTCTGACTCGCACTTGGCCGGTTTTTAATACCTTTTTTCTAAATATCCTCTAAAAAAACGTTAATATGTTCACGCAAAGTAATAGATTAATTTAGTGTTTAAATTATATAATGTCCCCTAAGAACGTTGACATTGTATGTAACCGGATGTGGATAGCTAATTTCACACCTACTGGTCACGACATTAGCCTGACACGCCACGTGGGATCTAGGTTCCATGCTAAGACCTTCCTTATGGAACGTTACAAAATCGCGTCAAATTACACTCAGGAATTCATTTCAAAATGTGTATCTCGGTAACTAGATATTTAAGAGTTATTTTCTACTTTATTGTCTTGGAAAAACATGAGAAACAGCCTAGCGAAATTATTGTACTATGAATTGCAATAAACTGTATACCCAGGGGTATACAGTTTATTACCCCATAGGTAATTTAATGTGATCGTTATGAGCCTAAAATTAATGGTAAAACTCAAGTTATATATAAACATAATCGAGTAATTGGTTTCTAAAGTTAAGAGTGGATAGACAGACAGAAGCGAGGCGTTGGACTTTATGAGAGATAGTTATATTGAAGATATATCAAGGATGTATATTATCTAAATCTACCTTCTATTTACATTCTGATTAAACATTTACAGACACTTTCAGGTTAAAGCAATGGATTTGAAAACACAAAAAATAAATATATTTATATATATAATTCCATAATTAACTTACACATAATTAACTTAATGCATGACGCATATGACATCCGATATGACTGTAGTAGAATTTAAAATATATGAACTGACGATTCTATAATAGTCCAAACAGATCGAAGTTCAACTGCCCACAAAATGTGACCCCGTCTCTTCCATTAGACCCCAACAGATCAATTCTCTCGGATACAATCAGGTCATAATTAATAGAATGCGATCTGTTGGCTATTATCGCATCGCTTTCTCAACAAAGCGGGATTCGTATGTTATGTCAATCGCAATTAGCTACACCGATTGAGTCCAAACCATTCATGTTCGATTAATTCACAACGTTTCAACATTTTGATTGAGTAGGTGCGATGAATTGATAGAATAATGAGAACAATATTTTGGAAAATTACAAATATACAAAATTTTATTTATAAACTATTTCTTAAATAATTTTATATCATTTATTTAAACGTCGGGTAGTGAAACTACACAAGTTACGTAACAAACTAACGATTTACTCAGTGAAGAAAAAAAATTTACTAATTTTAATATTTTTTCCGTTAACAGAAATATTTCCATTATTTCTTATATTCATCTTAGAGATGGAGCATTACGCGACTATTATTAATAATGATCACGTAAATCTGAAACGATTTATTATATTATTCACTAGTTGGGTTCTCAATGAATAGATTAGGCAAGGAGTAGGCTAGCTAATTCTAATCGCATTGTATTGAATGCATTTGGACTAAAACAGAATTAAGAACTGAACAGAAGTTCATATTTCAAAGTAATCATAAATTCATGTTCGACCGCCTTGTAAACCTATTATATTGAACCTGTAGTTACGCTGGACACGACAATGACTACCTAAATTAAACTAAACGTAGCTTTAATTGGAGAATAAATCAGTCTGGTAATTAAAACACTTGCTCAATAATGTCGATTATATAATTTTGACAACATTGAGACAGTGTACATTAGAATTATGGTGAACTGTTACAAATACTTAAAACCTCTAATATACAAACATTGTGGGCGGTCATGTCGTTACGATGAAAAAAAAAAGTAATTCCTTGTTACTCCAAAGGCGACGTCAGTAGACAGAAAGGGACGAGTATATCGAATTGTCTTCTTTCGGTGCATCAAGATGAAAATGCGTCACTGTCCAGTGAAACCGTGTTTTTCTGATATTTTATCTAAAATTGTCTAAGGTAGAAGCTGAGGACAGGGCTCTAAAACAGGCCTCAACAGAACTGGCGATTCACTGCAAGGAACAAGAACAGAAGTCGTTGCGCAAGAGAACCTCCATTATATTTTCAAATTAGAACATTTGCATGTCGACTGGGCGTGGCGGCGCGCGGGCCCGGGGAGCGATTACGTTATTTATCAACGGTTATGATTGATTTCATTGTATTTTGTATCTTGCTGTTCTCGTATTAAATGTGGATTTTCCTAATAGCTTTAAATATTCAGACACTGCTCTGATTAAAAAAACCCTATTCATGATTGCTGAAACAGAATCAACCTCCGTTACCTTTTTATAAAATCAATTTATCGTACCATGTTTATATATATACAAAAAGATGGATGTATTTTAATGGATTTTTGCAAATTGTTGTATCCTTGTTTTCGGGCATAAAATCCCGGGGTATGGGCAACCAATCCAGGTCCAATCAACCGATCTAGATGCCGCCGCCGGAAGCAAGTTGATAGATAAAACCGCTAAATCCCACATTTTGAGCTTGCTTATATTTATATCACAACTTTTTTCATGCGGACCGAATTCTGCTCATTTATTTTCAATGTTTTCTTATAACAAATTAATGCATTTCAAAGTCAATATCAAGGTTAAAATATGAAATTTTAATTTAAAGCTCTCGACCGCCTCTGGTTAGATATAACGTAATCGCACCACCGCCACCTAGGCCTAGGCACTGCAACGTTAGAGCAGAGGTCAACGGGACACCTATTATGTTGCTTTACGGTTGCTTTAGGCAAGTGTTGGGTTAGCTGGTACATAAATCTGTTTTCAATTCTACAATTTACTTACCTTTTCAAGACCGTTTTAAATGTTCCTAAAATCCATGGTTTGACCGAGCGTACATATGATTTTCAAGGTATAATTGCTGTGTTCAGGAAATAATTGGCTGCACGTAGCTTTGCAGGTAACATATAGCAATAATATTGGGTGCAAAGTAATCATTATAATACGGAGGTTTCATTTATAAATACATTAAATAATAGTAGATACCCTTAGGGTCTCTTCCACCAAGTAATCATTAGCTTTATCCTCACATTAAAGGGCCTTTCTTTCGATCTCGCAATCGAAACCAGTACAAGATAATCAGCACTTTAGTAATAAAGCCCTTTAAGTGTCGGTAAAAATAAATCAGCACTTGGTGAAAACCAGGCTTAGATTCCATGCATTCATCCCTTTATTTAATTATTTTATTTTGTACATCCTGCCATATTTTGTAATATTACCTAGCAATTTTCTATATCAAGCGGTGGTACGAGTATCTGCGGTTTGCTTCCTTCCGCAAATAATATGCTTTGTAACTGCAATAAATAAAGAATGTTTCTTCTGAAGTTGTTCGAGAAAGTAAAAACATATAATATCCCGAGAGAATGAGCATGGGGTTTTACATGGAACCTGTCAGTCAGTCAGCATGTTTGCGTCCACTGCTGGACATACGCCTCTCCAATTTTTCTCCAGTCCTCCCGGCTCTCAGCGGTACGGAACCACTGCTTTCCGCCGACGCACTTGATGTCTTCGTCCCACCTGGCGGGTGGTCTTAAGACATGTCTTAAGTGTATTTTAAAAGGCCCTTAGTTGGTGATTGCGTCTGTCTAGTATCACGATTTTTATAGGACGGAAACGTAACTCAAAACGTAAAAACGACGATTAACAATATATTGTCGCGAAAAATATATGTGAAAAATATCTGTAACTCTCGTATCTTCACATTTTAAATGTAACTTATGTTATTTTTAACTTTTCCAGAAAGATGTAAAAATCAAAATATAAAGCGTCATTTACTTTAAAATGAATTTGTTTTGAGAAACGTTCATCGTTGTGATATGAAACTGATGTTAAAAGCAAAGCTTGGTTTTCACAAAGTGCTGATTATCTTGTACTGGTATCGATTGCGAGATGTTAAGAAAGGCACTTTAATGTGAGTATTAGGCTAATCAGTACTTGGTGGAAGAGACCCTAAGGGCCGTTTTCACCCACCTGATTAGCTTAAACGCCACATATTAAGGGCCTTTCTTAACAGTTTGTAATCAGTACAAGATAATCAGCACTTTAGTAATTAACGCCATTTGTGGGTCTTTTGGGATTTTTTTAATAAAGTCACCAAATTACAGATTATCTTAATCGACACTCAAAGGGCCTTTATTACTAAAGTGCTGATTATAATGTACTGTTAATGGCAAGAAAGGCCCTATGTGCACACGGCGAACAAAGTCGTACGTCTTAAATAATTATCTACAATCGTACATTTTTTAGTTTCTTATTACATTTTTCTTCAGCGCAGATAAATACAAGTATATTCCATGGTGGTAAGGCCATAATGTCTTCGCTTAATCTATGGCTGTGTGGTTCTATGTAATGTGCATGCCCCCAGTCCTATCCTTGTTCCCCGACCTACCCGCGCCACCACATGGATAAAACGGCTTTTGCCGATATAATTGCCGATCTGATCTTAGTTCCGAATTTTCATTCCCGTCATTCGTTATCAGTCATTCGTTAGCGGCTCGTAGCCTAGTGGCGCGGGGACTGGCCTAGCGTACCAGAGACCTGGGTTCAATACCGACTTGCACCACTGTCTTTCTCTTTCCGAGTTCGATAAGTGCATTTTCATCACGAATGCGAGCTGCTCCATGGTTCGGAATCCATGTAAAACTGTAGGTCCCCTTCCCCTACTAGGTGGTAGGGTTTAAGCCCGCCCGGGTTGGTACCATCGCATTGGATGAAAAGATGGTCGAAGCGGCAATGAAAAATTGTCCGTGTTTTCCATCCAGTTCAATGTAGCCGTGCTCATAAAGGGAAGGTCCTGGCATGGCACCAAATTCCTTCGGGAATGTGGTGTGTTGGGCTAATATCATAACAGTAGTTGTGTGGTATTAGCCATCCATGTCGGGTCGCATAAAAAAAAAAAGATGGATATGGTAGAACTTTCCGAAAAAAAAAACCTAATTCTTAAGTGTATTTTAAAAGGCCCCCACAGGTGTTTCATATTTAAGGGACCACCCATAATGAGATACCAGTTAATTGATAAAAATGAATTGCATTTAACCCTACAAATCTTAATTATCAGAAACCATCAGTGGCTTTTATCGACAAAGTTGTGAGAATTAGAAAGCAATCAATCAAAATTATGGGAGCAGGCAAAAAGTTTTAATTTATTCCATATCAATAATAAGTTGGGATCTAATGTTTCTATTTCGCTAAATTAATTTTAATTTATTTTTTAGTTGTAAAAAAACTAATATTTCTTTCAGAGCTGATTTTTGTGAACTGGCAATGTAAATGGATGTAAAGTTTCAATTGAATGCATGATGTTCTCTATGTACATGTACAATGTTGTAAACCCATATTATTAAGCAAACCGTCTTTAAAGTTAAATTTAAATAATGCGTTGATTACTTTTTTTAATTTGAGCTGAATATATATTTTAATAAAAACAAGTTTAACAACAACAACAAGATCCGTCCAAAAAACATTTAATTTATTAAAGAATGTATATTTATTTTAAAAAAATCTTTAAAAATATAAATTGTTTTTTTTTGTAACTGGATATGGATGATTATGATGTTAGTTTAACACACCACATGAAAAATAGGTGCCACGCCAGGATTACATGCACGGTTGGATTGAACTGGATGAAAAACGCTGACTATTTTCGTTTCCACTTCGACCATTGTTCATTCAACACGACGGTATCGACCTGGGTGGGACTAACATCCAATAAGCAACGTAGGTCACCTCGTGGAATCTGAAGGTCACGGTAAACAATACAGTGGGACCACGTGTAATATGTTTATTGCCTGAACCCACAGCTCTAAAATGTACAGAATCAATAATTAACTGAATATAAGCTAATGTAAATAAGCATATAATGAATCAATAACTTAAGAGAGTCTTACCTTATCAATTCCCCATACTACGGGCGATAAATGTGTCCATGCTCAATGTTTTACTAGGTTTTTGAAATTTTGGATTCTAAAATGAATTATAGAAATATATGTCTATATGTTTTAATTTCTTTAATACACCTTTAATATTGGTATATAAATTATAAAGTGTGTCTTTAACATTAGTGTCTTTTCTAACGTTCATTTTCCAAAGTTTTGAACTGAAAAATACAGACATTTACAAAAAAAATCTAAACATGCGGACATAGAATGAAGCTTTATCAAGTGATATAAAAAATGATTAAAATCTGACAACGTTTAGGGGTACAGAAACGTTAGGGCCTGAAAGACGATTTGGCAGTCGCCGTGCCTTCTGACGCGCCTATGACTTCACAACAAATACAGCTCACCGTTTCGTAACGCCCATTGTACCTGTCGCTTGCAGCGCGTCGCGTTACGCGTTCCATACTCCGTTTCGTTACGTCCATTCCATCTTCCGAATACGGCGTACTCGGATCTATTTAATCGGAACATCTGTTTGTTTTCTAATCGAGCCGACTTGCATAATTCGATCGACTGAGATCGCATTGATCAGTGCAGGTCGGCCATTCGGACGGCCGGCATCGAGCGAATGCACCCGACAATCAACTCAACACGATCGCATCCGATCTGAATTGTCAATTTATTTTATAAACTTATTTATGTTATGATTTACATGTTGTTGTAAATAATTACTTCGGCCCAATTGCAGAAAGATAATTCGAAGGTAATCAATATTAAACTCGTCCATTTAAGATTGAATTCATTGACTTCACATTGATGTCTTCTCATGCACTCGGCCCGCATATTAAATAATATTTAAATACATTTTAAGATTATAACACAACAACAACAACGATAACACATTTGCAACTTAACAATCTTTCTATTTATAACAAAAAGTTTAGTTGTGTGCAGTATATCGCACATGAGGCCTATCCGATGGCTAATACCCATGTTTTGCTGAAATTTGTGTGGGCGATGATTCGAATCGAGAGATCGACTTGTTACTCGCAATCAGCCACTGTTCGTTTCGTAATCGTTGCCGGTAATGATTGATGGTCGAGCGATGAAACGATATAAATCGGTTACGGATTCTTCGCCCCCGGTGGCATTTGTCCTGCGATTGACTTATTTGCAGGATGTTCAACTATCTGGATCATAGTTACTTTCGCAGCAAACGTTACCATAGTTTGATGAGCGGCTCGTAGCTCAGGGGCGGAGGGATTTTCTTTCTATCCCAGAAATCATTGGTTCGACGGGGTTCCGTTCATGCACATTATGATCTTTTTATGAATTGGATAAGTGGATTTAGTCACGGATATGTGTTTTCCATGATTCGGAACCCTCTACTAGGTGGTAGGGTTAAGCCTGCCCGGGTAGGTACTATCGACTTTGATTAAAATATGATCAAAGCGGCATTGAAAAATGTCCGTGTTTTCGATGCAGTTCAATGTAAAGTAGTGCTCATCAAGGGAAAGTCCTGACCCTGGCATGAAACATATGTGTGTTGGGTTAATATCATGAGAAAGCTGTTGGTAAAACAAATCCATGTGCAGTTCCTTAAAAAAAATACTCTGGCATGCGTCGGGCTGGTATATGACACCAACTCACATTTTTAGTTGATTTCCTAGATTTTTAATGCACCCACGGAAGGCTTTAATTAGACAGGTAGCCTGTTATCATAGATTTCTGATATGTAATCTGTGCTGGAACCATCTACTTCTACAATTGTTACAATCCTCGAAACGAACACGAGCTTACTTCCTTGTGCAAAAAATAGATTAACAGCGGACAGTTTTGATTCAGGCACTAATATGAAATCGAGTTCTATTTGTCTTCATAATTTCTTTACAATGAGCAAACAGAACTCCCGGCGAGCCAGTTAATCGAATCATCTTTTCGCTTTATCAAGTGTAACTAAGCTCATCGGTTGACCTATGACTCTAAGCCGATTGCGCTGCGAAACTTACCATTGATTTAGTTGTGCTCTATCCATTATTCCGGTATCTATTTTAATTCGAGCCAATTAAACGTGATGTATGGAGTCGTTGTTCTCTCGTAAAGGTTGTTAATCTGAGTGTCCGGTATGGTCTCGGTGGGACGAGGCCGTGGGGGGCTCGCGAGCTACGGGGGGCACGTCTGCAAACGGCCCGCCGGCGAACCTTCGGGATTCGCGCCGGTCTCCCGGGTCAGTCGGCACGGGAATTGAAACACTGCTTGTGTACGTGTGAGCTGCCTAATCACTACATATTGGTTGGGGAAAAAGTTTCTTCGCATTTTTTAAGAAAATTCAAAACATTTTTTAATATGGTTTATTTACATTTAACTAAAGTATGTAGGTACCATTTTGTTCGATAACTTTTTGCCATGTTGTAGGTAGGGACATGATCCCATTGCTATAGAAATATTCGGACTTCTGATCAATATACCGCGACAAGTGGTTTTGGCAGTCCTCTCGTGATGTTAACCTGACACTGCCTAAAGAATTCTGAAGAGACCTAAACAGGTGGAAATCTGAAGGTGCAAGGTCAGGACTATACGGCGGATGCATTAACACCTCCCTGCCAAACTCTCTTAGTTTTTGCTGAGTGGCTAAAGATATGTGAGGTCTAGCCGGTTCATTAGGTTTCTTTCAGTGAGCTCGTGAGGTACCCAAATATCGAGCTTTTTTGTGTACCCAGTTCTTTTCAAATGCGCCAAAACTGTTTTGTGGTCAATTCCTAGTTCTTCAGCTACGTCGTAACTACTGATATGCCGATCTTGCTCCACTTTTTCAAAAATGGCATCCATTTTATCCGTAATAGGGCGACCAGAGCGACGTGCATCTTTGACATCAAAATTTCCGGATTGAAAACGCTTAAACCAAATTTGTGCTACTCTCACAGACACTGCACTAGGTCCATAAACATCGCAATTTTTTTTCGCGGCTTGCGTTGCATTTTTAACTTTTTTGTAGTAAAATTTTAAAATGTATCGAATTTCTTCATTAGATTCACTCATTTTGACAGTACGAAAAACAAATGAGAATCACACATTTTCCTAATTTTAATTTGGAATTATGTTCTTTAAAATTTAAACTTTCAATGATACCAAAACCAGCCAGATACAAATAGTATAGCCAAAGAGATTTTATTACAAGTTCATACATACTATAATGCGAAAAGACTTTTTCCCCGACCTATTAGTATAAAACAAAGTCGCTTTCTCTGTCCCTATATCCCTTTGTATGCTTAAATCTTTCAAACAACGCAACGGATTTTGATGCGGTTTTTTTTAATAGATAGAGTGACTGAAGAGGAAGGTTTATATCTATAATAACATCAATTAAATAGCGGAGACATACTGTTATTTTTGAGGTTTCTAATGTGATGTCGTGAATAATTACATTTTTTCCGCTTACATTGCAAACGCAGGCTGAACTTGACCAGCCCGAAATCAGTCAAGAACGACATCGACCCGAGCGGAGCCGGGTACCTCAGCTAGTTATAAATAAAATTCCAGCTCCAATGTAGCCGTTCTGTAGGCGGGACTCTATTAAATCGATAATAATATAGTTTTTAGGGTTCCGTACCCAACGGGTGAAAACGGAACCGTATTACTAAGCCTTCGCCGTCCCTCCGTCTGTCCGTCTGTCATAGGGCTGTATCTCATGAACCGTAATAGGTTAGCAGCTGAAATTTTCACAGAGTGTGTATTTATTTTGCCGCTATAACAACAAATAGATAAAAACATAAGAATAATTAAAGGGGGGTCCCACAATTACAAAGAACGTGTTTTTTCGTGTTAAATCTTGTACGTTGGTACGGAACCCTTCGTGTGCCTTTACGGCACTAGGCCGGTTTTTACAAGCTGAGTTCCCGAGTTCGCACGGGACAATTTTGTTTTGGACATTGGCTCAAACGAAGCCCAGTAAAAATGTGATCAGAAACCTTCGTGAGCGTGTTATACGGGCGGTCGGTAACGAATGAATGAATAAATATTGAGAGGTCCTGGGGGATGGAACATTTTTGTTTTTTTTTTTATGTAAGGCCTACGAGTGAAAGAAAATCATCCAAATTGGGCAAGCTGTTTAGGAGGAGATTATGAACATACGCATTTTAAACGTAAATATTATTCTTAAAAAAGTGCGAAATCGGACTTAATGATAATAATAAATAATTAAGGCCGGTAGTTTTTATAGGTAGTTATCGGACAGAAAATATTTTTTTTTTTGTAAATTTACGACAATCTTCAACGGAATTACTTAGGAAGTTAAAGTCGCCAGCGTTATATTTTTTATTTTCGCTTGTAATTCTATGACTCTATATATGTAGGTACCCCCAAGTTGTTAATTCTGTCAACTATCCTCTCTAAAGTTATCATCCGCAAGCAATTGTTGTATTTGATTGAATAGGCGTGTAGGTAACCTAACCTAACCTAACCTTACCTAGCCATCCCCCGTCAGTTCCAGGCTCAGGCGCGGATCCAGGATTTGTGTCAGGGGGCAAAATCCCAATGGCCCAACCCGGCGGGATTACCTCATTCGCGGGCACGGTACAAAACCGTGCTGTTGCGCTCTGGACTTTCTCTGTTTCAAAGAAAAAGACAGTCTCCGTGATGAGGAAGATGCAACATGTTCACAAAAAAGACAATGTGCATAGTGTATAATTTGATAACATTTTTGAAAATTTTAATTACAAAACGACTTACAGCTAAAAGTAAACCACGACCGCTGTAGTAAAAAATCGAACAAAAACCAAATAGATTATAAATCTTGATTAAATAAGCTATGTCTGATGACTAATCTTTTTAAGATGTTCTTACTTTATCATTGCGTAATCCACCTCCAAAGTTATTGTATAAAACGCGCGAAAAATTCGAACTTTCGGACCTTATAACTTAGAAACAAAACACAATTTTACAATGTCTACGGTCATCAAACATCCACTTCGATCAAATCAAGCTATTTTGAGCAAAATTTGGGATCTCTGACAAGAAATATGGGCGTGATCTTCTTTCCCCGTTTGTATGGGGAGTTGAGCGGGATGGCCCACCTTAATAGATCGCTGTAGCTGAGATTAATCGAAAAAAAAAATCTGTAGTCGTGTCTCAGGGGGTGGTCCAATCCCCCCTTATTTCCGCGTCCATGTAGGTTAAAGTTTTCGTCTGCTGCATCATTATTGAATAAACTTTTCTTAGTTGGAGTAAGCTGGAACTTATTCTAAAAGTCTAGAGGGAGTGAGTGGTCTATTGAGTACGTTTATGCTGAGAAAGAACGGGGTAGCAAAAAAATTTATATTTGAAACATGTGCTATGTTTCACGTATCCTGCTCGCCTCACATTCTACCAGGTGTAAGTAGAGCAGAAGGTTTTTTTTCATGCAACCTGACATGGATGGCTAATACCACACATACCAGCGTTTGGCTAATACCAAACGTTATGATATTAGCCCAATTCACCACATTCCGGAAGGAATTAGGTGCCATGCCAGGGCCTTCCCTTTATGAGCGCGGCTACATTGGACTGGATGGAAAACACGGTCAATGTTTCATTGCCGCTTCGACCATCTTTGGCGATGCCATTGCGATGGTACAAACTCGGGCGCGTAACCACCACCTAGTAGGGAAAGAAGACCTACAGTTTTACATGGGTTCCGAACCGTGGAGCAGCTCGCATTAGTGACGAAATTCACTTATCCAACTCAGTATGAGTAAGAAAGTGGTGCATGCGAGAATTTCGACCCAGACATCTGTCTGGCAAGTTCCCGCGCTGCTAGGCTACGAGCCGCTGCAAGGTTGCACAGGAGTATCCTGTCGCTTCTGTACGCCGTCTGACTTGGGTGCCGGTCTAGGGCCCGCGGGGCGGGAGGCGGCGGCGGGCAGACAGGAAGGCAGGTTTCGTCATCCGCTGTTTCGTATTAATTGATACATGAGCGGCCGACGTGAGGCGGCGCGTTGCCTTACCTCCGCCGCTGCCGCCCGTGCGGTGCACTACGCTTTGCCTGTCCGCACAAAAGCCTTGGCTAAGTTCCGGATAGCTATACAGAGCTACTAGTTCCAGTTGTCACCTAAACTGGCGTTTACGGAACTTCGAAGTTCCGTAAAAACGTTTAACTCCATACAAGTTTTTACTAGATATTCTGTGGTTTTACTTCTTCAAGCTGTCAAAGTCAAACTCGGACTCGCAAATGTTAGTTCGCATAACTCCCACTGCGCGCGCTCTTCAATTTCTTCATATATTTGAAAACGCCAATCGATCGGTTTGCCGTAAACGCCAATTTAGGTGACAACTGAGACTTCGGGTAATGGCTGTTTATCTGACTATTGAAAAATCAGCCCTAAGTAAAATAAACTTATTCCTAGTAAGCAAGTACATACATCGCTGTTTTCAATGAATGTATGTAGAATCGACCGGGGAGCAAGGACGTGTTAATTAAAGAAAGAAAGCTGTATAAATAACTACGTTATGAATATAACGCTCGATATAACGTAGTTATTTAATTAAATAATAACTTATCTTGATAAAAAAATATGAATTACGTATACTATTCAATGAGGTAATATCGTTGTGAAATTTCCTTTTGAAAATTCGTATGGGTAAAATACTGAATTATTCTAAATGTGAAGTGAGACTTCTTTAGGTGCTGTTGGGCAAGTTGCCCTGAATCATACGAAAAAGTGAAATGCTCTCTCACCTAATAAAAAAATGATAAAATTACACACTTCTACTCCTGAAATAATAAAATCATCATTAAATGCTAGAACCCGTGAAGCCTCATCATGCCTTTTTTTGTTTGCTTTTATTTATGACCAGCCGCAGTTCCCGGTTTTGGACACTCAACCCAGCGGAGCCCAGTAGATTGTGGTTTCACCTTCACGGGCCTGTTATTCAAATGGTCAGTTCTGGATTTCGACAACAGCGACACCTATCAGATCGACTATAGCTAAGATCTATCCTCCGGTTTCGACAAATGTTTTAAAAACAAATAAAAAATTAATTCATTGTCATTATTAATTGTATAGATTTTATTTTGCATGCAAAATTAGTTTCACAAAAAATTTACATACATTCATTACCTCGAATTTTAACCAGTCATAAAATACAATTTTATTATTATAATATCAAAAATCAAAATTAATGTTATGGTTAGAATTAAGTCAAATTTATCACACTGCATTTTTTTTAAGCATGTCGTAAGAAGCGATTAAAAATGTGTCATTCGTGGTTCGAACTCGACTTTTTAGATGGTTAGGGTAAACTCCATACATTTCAGGAAGATTGTCAAAGCGGTAATGAAAAATGTCCTGATTTTTCATTCAGTACAATGTCGGCTACGCACAATACCAGATAATGCTTTTATCATGAGTAGGTTATAAATTGCCATCCATATCCAGATGATAAAAATATTTACAGCTTTTACATCCTGCAATACAATTGTTTTAAAAACATTCCGTAACAGTCAAGTATCGCACGATCTAGCATTGTTTTAACGTACACGAGCTAGGCTTAAATCAAAGGCCGACTCACACAAGGAAATATTAGTTCATTGTGTTCCAAGGGCTACATTTTGAAATATATTTGCATAAGGCTTACGGCTTAATCTCCTGGGACAAAGCCCACACGACTTGCTTGCTGGCACTAATTAATAACGTCTCAATTCTTATAGACTAGGAGGTCGCGACAAAAGTGGTAACGATAACGTAAATGGCTGAAACTGGGTTCACGGGATAAAGTTCCAAGTGGTTGCGTTACGTAGATAAGGCGCCTGAAAAAGTAGTTATGGTGACAAAAAATACCTATGATAAGGTAAATTGATGCAAATGACGAAGCATGAAAGTATCAATACATACTTGCTTAGCAATACAAAAACTGAACAAATCTTTGGTTGCATTTAGTAGTTATAGGCGATTTAGGTTACAGATAAAACTTTAGGTATATTTAAGTATTTAATTAAGTAACCGTCTGGTTATTGTTGTATAATTAATAGGTATCAATGTTTCCAGATAATCAGTATATTCATCAGCAGGTACATACCAGCATCTATTTTATATAGCCAATCTAGAAAACGCAACCACTTGGGACGGGCAGACCGACATATTTAGCATCAGAGGGTTGGTCTCTAAGGCTGAGATAAATAGTCGTAACAGAAACTAAGACTAATGAAAAGTAGTACTTTGTGACGTCAATTCGCATTACTTTGAGACTTCGTCCATACAAAATGTGTCAAAGTGACGTCACAAAGTACTACTTTTCGTTTGCCTTAGTTTTTGTTACGACTATTTATCTCAGCCTAACATGTGAACCCAGATTCATCCATTTACCTTATCGTGACCAAAAATGTCGTAACCTCCCGGAATATTAGTAAGATATCGTGTCCTGACCTCTTGTCTTGTTGGTTGGACCCATTCAATTGAATATAAATACTTTCATTAGAGCGTGTTTTTATACATTAATTATATCAACTGTAGCAAACATTTTAGTTTCTTTTCGGCAACACATAAACGTTGTCTGCGAAAGTTGCAGGTAACATTATGTTTGCTGATGTACCTGAATGTCTGGTTTGAGAGTGAGTAGGTTAAATTAGGTAAATTGGGTAGGTTAGGTTGGGTTAGGTTAGGTTAGGTTGAGCGGCTCGTAGCCCAGTGGCGTGGGGACTGGCCTAGCGTACCAGAGGCCTGGGTTCAATTCCAACTTGCGCCACTGTCTTTCTCTTTCCGAGTTCGACAAGTGCATTTCGTCACGAATGCGAGCTGCTCCATGGTTCGGAATCCATGTAAAACTGTAGGTCCCCTTCCCCTACTAGGTGGTAGGGTTTAAGCCCGCCCGGGTTGGTACCATCGCATTGGATGAAAAGGTGGTCGAAGCGGCAATGAAAAATTGTCCGTGTTTTCCACCCAGTTCAATGTAGCCGTGTTCATAAAGGGAAGGTCCTGGCATGGCACCTAATTCCTTCGGGAATGTGGTGTATTGGGCTCATATGATAACGGTAGTTGTGTGGTATTAGCCATCCATGTCAGGTCGCATAAAAAAAAAGGTTATGAAAACTTATAAATTTACTTAATTTTGTTACTTTATTTTTCATATAGGAACCAATGTTTTTTGTTGTTCTATTTAGTTAGTATACCAAAGATAACCTAATGTTCATTACTTGGAGATATTTTGTAGACGCTTAAAGACTTGTTATTCGTGGTGTAAGTTTCTTACATTATTTTAAATAAAATATTATTTACGAACTGTGACAATGTCATGTACTACAATACCCTCAGGGAGCATTTACGGTGGACTGATATAATGACATCAAAATAAAAAACCGGCCAAGTGCGAGTCGGACTCGCACACGAAGGGTTCCGTACCATCGACACCAAAAAATCACGTTTCGGGGGGACCCGTTTAATTCTTATTATTTTTTCATTTTACCTATTTGTTGTTATAGCGGCCAAATAAATACACACTCTATGAAAAATTCAGCTGCCTACCTTTTACGGCTCATGAGATACAGCCCTGTGACAAACGGACAGACGGACAGCGGAGGCTTCGTAATAGGGTTCAGTTTTTACCCTTTGGGTGCGGAACCCTTAAAACGTAAAATTTTAAAATGTTATTCATAAAATTTACTGAAGTAATTTTTTTTAAGGAATATGACATCTAAAATTTAAATAAAAATATTTCACTGTAGGATAAATAACGGAAAACAATCGATAATTACGTTAGTTGATCTAAACAGCTTCGCGTAGCTCAGTTGGTTAGTGCAGCGGACACGTTTCCGTTTTATTCAAAAGCAATCACATATACACCTATCCAACAGACCACCACATTCGTAGCTCAGAGACACTGAGAAGAAACCAGTCACGGAAAGCCTTCAATAGACAAGCAAGAAACGCGCCTGAAGCACGCGAGTTCCGCGTGGACCTGTTAAGCTGCCTCTGATGATTTAATTGTGCCACACAGGCAGCGCACAATGTTTACAGGCGGAGCAGCGGACACACGACGCTGGTTAATGGCATCAGCCAGCGGCCGTCTCTCGGGGGGACTGACAAATCGCCTCGGATACTGACCGCCTCTGTGATGTAGAGACCGCTGCTCCAGTGGCTTATGGCACGGCGAGGCACTCCGGTAGCAGTGGTAAGCTAATGGCGAAACAGTTCATGGCCAACGAGAATCATAACGTATGGTTTCAGTTCGAACCATCTCCGTGCACGGTAGAGACCATAGCACATATTAAGAAATCCAATATTCTTTAGGATTTCAGAGGGTCTCCAAATTAGAGAATTTTTCGGGGCTTAGCTGATTCGTTTCAAGGATGCGAACATTACTCAACATACTACTACAGGGTCGGCTCGATAATGTCCAAAAACCATAAGGTCCAAAATCCAGAAGATCTATTTTTCAATTAGGTTAGGTTAGATTACATTCATTTTATAATACACACGAAAATACATTAAGATCCGTATTTATAATAGTTTTGGACGGTATGGGTTTTGGACACTGTGCTCTTTGGACTTATGATGCGTCCCACTACTACAAAGATGCAGCTCTCCGATCTCTTCGATTGGCTGCTACAAAAGTTTTTGCGGGTTTTCCGCTATGTGAATAATTGCCACGACATCTATATCGCTCATCATCCCATGTCCGCCAATGTCCATAATACCAATATTGAAAGCTGGTCGCATGCTATACGCAACGTGATTGTTCTTACAACATCGTAATCACTGCCTAACCAGCTTATATTTATATACTTAAAGCAGCCCTAATTATTTACACTGGGGTTTATTTATTTAATTATTCTTACATTTTAACGCTCTGCCACAGTAAGATAATTGTTTTGGCAAATTAAATTCACAGAATAAATTCACTCGAACAATGTCCGACAATGAAGCAACATTTTAACGCGTGTACATTTAATCTACCATATATTCAAATTAACGTACTATGCGGATGACTAGTAACAGGTGTGATGAAAGTAAAATAATCAATATTATTTATTTCAGAAAACTACATATAAAAACTTTAACAAAGGAGAAAAAATCCGGTTCGATCAAAATCTTCCTTGCAGAATCTCCTTGTGCTGGTATTTTGCCGAACTGAAAAAACCAAATAAAATTAGAAAATAATAAGATCTAAGAGAGTGAAGTTGTTATTATTAATTTAATATTTCTTAAAAATATTCTCCCATCCTAAAGATAAACAATAAAAAATTAGCATATAGCATGCCGTATCACTCATATCTCTAATTTATTTGAGCAAAAATTCCTTGATCTACCTATGCACTTACGTGCATCGGCTTACGGATTCCACCACAGTGGTTGCGTGAATAGATCGGCGATCTCTTTGTCACGGCGCGATCGAGTTGGGTGGCCCTTGTCCGCTCAGTACTGCATTGTAGTCAGGTACACGTAAGGAGGCTTTTGTTGCGAGGATAGACTAGGCACAGGTGTACAGTGGTATACACGCCAAAGTAATTTAGCATCATATGATGAAAAGTAGCATTCCATTAAGGAAATATACTTTTTCGTACTAATTTGATATGTATCGCATATACCACACTACTCATTCCTTGGAAAAACCGACGTACTTGCTTAGTACAAAAATAATCTATTTATTTAAGAACCTAGGACAGGAGCGTCTGATGCGGTTACGATTTTGCTGACGACGGCAATATGTTTGAATCTGCAATCATTGCAGTCAGTGTCCGCAACGCTGGTAAAGTGTTTAAGAAATGTATGTGTACTAATGTACTACTGCGAATATAATCACGCAGACAATTGTGCAAGTACATAGTTTGTTCAGTAAAGTTTTGTAAATTTTTGGCGTGATAAATTTTCATTTTAAACGTGACATTATTCATAAAATTACGTCACCACTGGGTTATTCTGTAATTTAAAAAACTTTTCTCGTTTCCGAAATATAAAAGTGTGTGTTCCAAATTCAGTAGATGTGGCTTCCTAATAAACTAGAAAATTCCATCTTATGTCTCTTAATCACACATCAATCATTACCTGATTTTTGGAAATATTTTATCACAGAACATATAATTAATTGCGACCATCAATAAATGCATCTGCCATTCATTTATATTAAAATGGGCACAAAACACAGCACGAGTGCTACTGACCTTGGCTTCAGTTTCCATTTCCAGGTCAAGACACCGTGTACGTGCATGCGACGCAGTGCAAGTGTGCAATATGCAATATGAATAATTATGTTTCATTGGACTTATGAATCAGATCATTGTTTTAGTCAAAGCCACAGTGACAATGTAACATACAAATCTACGAATACTTAACTTCCTGTTTGAAATAAAGGAGTTTGTCATATATATGCAACTTCGTCCTGTATTTAATACACTATGTTTATTTATTTTTTTGGACGAAATAAAAATACTGTATGATTATATTTTTAAGACTTATATTTTTATATTACCAAGCATGATTTTTTCAATGAAACTTCGTGAAACCACGTCCAGTGGAGCACCATATATCAGCGGATTTGCGGAATTTCGCACAGCTATCGAGCTTATTTGAATTAATTTAGAAAACCCCTAAGTTGTAGGTATCAAGCAGCATAGTTGTGAATCTCTGCCGGCTGGTTATCAACCTCAAGAGTGAGGATAGGTCATGGAGGACCAGCGGCAGAAGCACTGCTCTACTATAGCTAAGAACCAGGCATATATATAGCCGTTCTCGAGTTTTGCGCTTAGCAACACATTTAGTAATTAATATTGATGTTTCAAGCCAGTTTTTCGCCACCACCAAATAATTAAAGCACTACTACCACAAAGAAATAAGTCTAGACTGGCTGATCGTGTGGGTCCACAGAATCAGTTCAGCCCTTCATCCAATGGGATAGCACATCGCCTGAAACTTTTTTTTTAGATATCGTCATGTTTTCACAAATACATTTAGGAAAATAATACTTTATTGATGTTTTAGAGGGCTCTATGCAGATTACACAATATATTCCACTCCCCATTGTAAAGGTGCTTGTAAGATAGGTGATAAGCACAAACTTGGCAAAGTTTGTTGTCGGTTCTTCTTTGCCAGAAGTAATCGAACTAATCGAGGAAATAAATAAACTGAAACTGGATGTAATGTAAGATGACAGAGTATTTCAGACATTGAGTCTCTTTCCTGCGTGAGAATAAAAAAAAATACGAGACTGAAACAAGGATTAATTCATTTAAATGAAGTCAACTGAATAATATAAGTACACAATACCCAAAATAATATGTGAGAATATATAATAACACAAATCTTATCGACAATCAGTCACCTCCATGGAATCGAAGATGATTCGTTCACAGTTTCCAGTCTCCCGTTTCTAAGCAAAGTGCTAGGAAACTGGAGCCAACGTCGAGTGAATAAGAGACCCACTATCTGATGCGCGTACCTGTCGCAGCGTGTCAACTGTCACCCGCAGCATTCTTCCTCGAAAGATTCAGATCCACCCAGCTTCCAAGACTTATTATATTATCACGGGAGCACAAAAGGAAGCTTGTTTATCTCGTCTCTATTATGGCGGCCATCTTGGAGCAGCGATCATTTCGATAATGTTCTTGTGGACCAAACAAAAGTCTATTTGGAGCTGATGTCCGTCAGTTTGGCCGGTCTATGATGTGTGTGTATATTGTGAGCATATTATGTAAATACTTTAAGTCCTGATACATAACTTAGCCTGGTGTTCACCAAGTGCTGGTTTATTTTAATTGGCACTTAAAGCGCTGATTATCTTGTACTGGTATTGATTGCAAGCTGCTAAGAAAGGCCCTAATATGTGCTGATTAAGCTAATCAGCAGTAGGTGAAAGAGGCCATTATTAATACAATTTGTATTAAATTAGTAATAATATCCCGGTTCCCATTAGGTCCGGTCAACCAGTGAACCTTATGATCTACACCTCATGTTCACACGGTAGGCCAGCAAGCGCTAAATCTGGATCACATTTTGACTTTGTGCCAAAAGTTTCAATTATGTAATATTGTCCACATATATTAGATTCCAAATAAATGTAAGAAAACATTTTTATATCATTACTTCTGCTGTACATTTGGTCTCTCAAGTATTAGGGCTCGGGCTAGATATTCAGCGACACTAGATTTGTTCAGTAATCACGGGTGAAAATAAAACACTGATGACACAAATACTTACTATAACTTCTCCTATATAATATCATCCATCTGACTTGCTATGGTAGTGTCAGAAATGTATTACCTAATTTCAACGTTGACTCATCGTGTAATCAATGCGAAAATTAATGCAGAAAAAGATATCAATATGCCACTTTTTTAAATATGCTTCTCTCAATACTATTTACTAAATGTTGCATGACTAAGCTTAAGTCCTAAATTAACAACTATTAAAAAACAATTTTGCATGTTTTAACCCCTGGCTTCTGTTCAATCGATATCGACCGAGTTTTTGACCCAGAATTCCAGCTAATCACAAAGGGCGGAGGAAGATTGATATTGAAAGAGATGTTAGCCTAAAATACCTAAGACTAAAAAATCGGTTGATTTATATTTTTGTTACCTGGCCCCAAAATTCAAACTACATTCGAGGAATTGTTTGGAAAATCCCAAAAATGAAGGTTGTCCTGCCCGCTCAAAGCACGCGGAGACGAGAAGGGTTGCGGTAAGGTAAGGTGATCTCTCCTTTAGCCCGAGTGACCTTTCTGCGCGTAATCAAAGCAACCTTCATTGATTCCCATTGTGCGCGCGTCCGCTTGTCTGAAACGTCATTGTAGTCTCCGAAAAGAAAGTGGGCCGAGATATCGTTGTTACACATTGTTCTGGCATCGGGCTTAATACAATATCGCGCTGATGGTGAATAGCCTTTGTGTTTTCATTTAGTGCCTTACCTGTGTACAGGTGCGTTGCGCAAGAAAGTCTTTCGTCAGAGACGCCGACGAGATAAAGGATCGGTGTCTCGTTAGCAGCTATAGGTGGAGATTTTACTTCTGTTGGTACACTTCTCTTCTTGTTAGAACTGTTTGTTCGCTATCAATTTTAATGCAAGGTAGCAGACTATCCATTTGTGCGATGCAGAAGATAGCTGTAGTCTGGAGTCTACAGGAGGTAAATACTGCTAACCTCTTTTTTGGTAGCCCAGTGGCGCGACGATTCGGTGTTTGATCATAGGCGCGGTCCTGTTTTGGATGGATGACCATTCGACATCTGTAGCTGGCCGTGGTTCGAATTCCACATGAAACTGAAGATCCTCTTTTTTTAATAGGTGGTATGGTAAATACAGCCTGGGTTTATAACAACGCATTGAATTAAAGATGGTCGAAGCGGCATGGACAACTGCCCGTGTTTTTCGTCCAGTTTATTGTAGCCGTGCCTTTTTTAAGGAAGTTCCTTGGAGGCACCTTGTTCTCATGTACTGTGCCGTGGCCATTCAAATTGTTCCTGGTCAAATAATGTCATGAACTGTATGCGAATATTCGGCTTCAAACAAATGCTATTTCTTCGCTTTTATTTACAGTTTAGATACTTTTGGAGATTTTATATTTTAAAATATGCAAATTAATATAACTTGGTAGTAAAATTGAGATAGAGATGATTTCTTCTTCAAATTAAAATTTTAAAGTTTTTTGAACCTTGGGCAACCTCAAACTCTTAGCTGCCGCCCCTGCCACAAGTACCTAAACCATCCTAAATTCGGTTCACGCTCACACAATACGTGCGGTTAGTCAAAACGTTTCCCAAACTTTAAATATATTTGGTGTAATCCCATTTAACATTTTTTTCCCTGATACCAGAAATATTTGGTCATTATTTTTGGCTTAATATGACTTCATAATATTGTATATGCAACGGGTTCCAATGGTGGTAGCTGGTCATCCTGTATTATTTCCAACAAAAGGGAATACAAAATCACCAGAGCCAGTCATCACCAGAAAACCTCAAGCCATTATCCCCTTTGTCGCCTAATTTGAATAATCATTTCAAATGTGTCATCGGGTTTCATAGTCGCATCCGCATTTTGGGCAACATGGAACAATGTCGACTTGATGGCATCCGTGTGATTGCGTCTTATAGCGTGTTCGCGCATCCAGCGATAGGCTTAATAAGTTTATTCAAATATGTTTTTGTGTCTGTTGATTTCTATTCAATGCGTGCGCCGGAATGTCGGTCGGTGACAGGGTAGCACCGCCTGCTAGATTGAGGTAGGTCTGTGATGAGGCATGTATGAAACTGGTCGTGGAATCAACCTTTTGAGCTTTGAGATAAATGTGAATAGACATCCACTTTACGCTTTCATTGCCTTGTCTATTGTATTTTATCAGAACATTTTAAGAATCATGGATGAACAATAGGTTATGTATTATACCACGATTATCAAAATTGGACGATGCCATTACTGCACCTCTCTTCCTCCTCTTTCTTGTTCTCTAATTTACAAGGATCGGATGGTAGGAGCAGTTCTGGATATGCGAATGGAAAGATAGAACAGGAAGCAGAAGAGTCGATCCAAAAAGTAGTAAGCGACACCAACGAAAATAAATAGCAAATATATTTTTCTTAAAATATTTCAGGGTTTCTTTTGTTTAGGTGCAATCAAAAAGGTCTGCTTCAAATTCCACTGAAGAAAATAATATTGAATGCACTCAAGAATGGCAAGAGACAGGAAACTCGAAGACGGCCATATCGAAGTTGGCGATTCGCAACGACGATAGCGAATACTCAAGTAGGATTGAAAATCAAATCTCATCGGCCAAGTTTCTCCAGCGCTAAGCCCCTGACACGTCGTGCTCCAAATCCGTATTGAATCAAAGGTCAGTGGTCCCCCTTCCTGTCAGCTGCGCAAACCTCAAAGGCTCTGCCGGCGGCGGCGTGGGAGTCTCCGCCGCGGGCATTCATCAATGGACCAGACGAGACCGCTCAGCGGGCTCGTATCTATGAACAAAGACGCGATCCATTCACTAAAGGCTGACCACCGAGTACTGAGCTCTGTAGGCAATTACGAATGTGTACGTGGGAAACGAATGTGAAAGTATTAGTTTTATCTGCGCTGACAACACTTGGAGCGAAGGATTGTAAAGATGGTAAGATTGGCAAATTAGCACGAATCATAAAAGACTCATACTGAGAAGAAAATATGGTTAGATGAAACTAAAACCGTGTCATAGCATCCCGAAAAATGGGTGAAAAAGGAACAGCACAAGAGTCTGGCACCAGTTATTTAAACGTTTTTAGTTAAAATTATCTGGAAAATACAACTACCATACCATTGGTACCATCGCATTGGATGAACGATGGTCGAAGCGGCAATGAAAATTGTCCGCGTTTTCCGTCCAGTTCAATGTATCCGTGCAATATAAGGAAGGTCCTGACATGGCACCTAGTTCCCATGTGGTGTGTTGGGCTAATACCATGACAGAAAGTGTGGTATTAGCCATCCATGTCCAGTCACATAAAAAAAAAAAACTATTTCAGGTACATTGTGCAAAATATCTGTGATTCAAACCATTAGACAAGTATTTTTTCAGCTGAAGTAACCTCTCTTAACCTATAAATTATACTAAGCTTTAGCTAAATCTTCCATATACCCTTTTCATCATACATCATCTTAGCTATCGCTACCGTTGAACTTTTTGTTTCTCAATGTAGGTATGTTCATATGGAAAAACCTGGTAAATTTATTATTATTTTTTCTCATTAGGTTAGTTTGAGTTACTCAAGGTTTGGTGAGGTAGGAATAGGATTGGTAACATTAGATGAGATTACGATGGGTTTGCTTAGGTAAGGTTATATACAACTTTAATAAACTAACCATTTCCGACTATTATGTAATATTTACATATATACATATTTTATTTCTGACGAAGGCTCTTTACACCAGATTCTTATTGACCATTAGTTCATTTTGTCGGAATACATTTTTCAGAAATCAGTTAAATTTATAATAAGTTTAGCTTTTCATTATGTTACTATGTGATCAAGTCACTGTAGTAGTTCATGACAGAAATAATAGTAATAGTAATAAAACTAAACGTGGACATGTAAAACAATTTTAATTTTTTTCTTCTTGTTGCCACTGGAGCAGAGCATCGCTTCAGGGTCCTTGCTAGTGGTGACGCTTGGTTCGGGTCACCTCTTCCCCTAAAATATGGTTGAGAGAGGCGATGGCTGGACCCGGCGTGATGCTCGTGAACGGGTGCTGCTTGTGGGGACTGGCCTGCTCCAATTGGCAACATGTTAGATGACGGACATGACTTTGCAGAATAAACCGATATTTGTCATGAACTGTTGCATACGGCGTGAATGGTAGATTTTTGTGAATTAATATTAATTTAATGTATTGACATAAACGGGTACCAATAACCCGTGTTTCTGTAAGCAGTGGCAAACAAATTTGTAAACTTAGACTAAGTGGACGTTGAAAAAAATCAGCGAAGTTTCTTGCCAGTTCTTCTTCGCCGTGAACTCTGAACTGGCTAATGATAAAATATGACAAATCCGAGTGCAGTGTGCTGCCTGTGGATGATGAATAAACAACAACAATAAACAATAAACAAATGTATCACAAGATATTTGAAATAGGTTTGTGGTTATTACAAACGTTCCTGCGAAATACAGGTTACAACACTCGTAATTTCGCCAACGAAATATCAATGATGTACAAACTTTGGTTCCCTGCCAATTACCTTTTATTCGTTAATTATTAAAGTTCAAAAGTTTATTGGTTGTATGAAATGTACGAGTACGAATACAGAGTTGATAGTCAAGTAAATACGTAATTAGAGCATATCACAAGAATCTGGGTGGAAATTTCCATCTTAAATTGCCCCCCTTCGCGTCGCGCCGACACGATGCGACAGCGGCGGCCATATGTCACCCGGCGTTTGTCAAAACGGCCAACGTGCGTCCACCTGGCACCTGGCGCTACGAGTGTGCGCTTGCGCAGCGGGACGCTCGCACCTTGACTGGCCAGCGGTCCATGCTACCGATCATTCGTTTGGGGCATTTTCGGCAGAGTAAGTTTGCTTGTTTCTTTCAGTTCATCAAATAATTTGAATGTCTTTACAGATTTGTTTTTCGGAATCAAAGATCCATGAATTATATTATTAGCATAAATAAGCACAATACAGTCACTCTTACTTGTTATGTTTTAATCTTTAATAGATACGACATTATCGTTATCGTATTCATTTGCGGTTGCACAATAAGATCTGCAGACATTTTTAAAACATCACATTCAGAAATTAATCACATACATAAATGTCCAAACCAAAAATATTTGTGATTATTTTTACTTTTTTTATTTTTATGTAGACGATGTTGTATACCCACAAATACAGGGTGTTAACGGAGGTATGGTCCAAAAGCTAACCATATATCCCTTGACATATTTGGAGCAAAAAAGGAAGAAGACATTTTGTTGTCCAACTTAAAAAAAATATCCCCATACATTTTTGTAAATACCTACAAACAAAATTTATGGGGAGGACGATTTTTTTTCAGTACTACAAAAAAAAACTACCTTTTTGCTCCAAATATGCCAAGGAACACGTGGTTAACGTTTGGACCATACCTCCGCTAACACCTGTATAACTGTAACTTCCGAAATTTTAAGCTTTTCTCATTTCTTCCCTGAAATCTTGGGGCTAGCACCTGGACAGATGCCGCCGCGGGGGTCGCAGCGGCGCCGGATCAGGGGTGACGCGGACAGATGCGCGCGCGCCGGCCCCCCCTCCCCCTCCCTCCCCCCGCCCGAACTTTTCACTTTTTCATGCACATCATCCGCTCCATCCCATTCTAAAGCTGCATTCCTCGTTCAAAATAGGTGTTCCCCTCGTCAGGTGTGGACAAGTCGAGCGCCGAAGATGTAAGCAGCTGTCTGCGAAAAAATGTACACACGATGTTGGTTGTAAGAACTGAAATAAACATAATGTCCCCTCTTTGTAAAAATATTCTGTAATCCCTAATTATCATTTATAGAGAATCCACTGGACCAGTATGTGACATATTTTTACATTAACCCAGTTCAATATTCACAGCGAATAATAAATGGCAAGATCTTAACTGAACATGTTTTATATATGCAGCAAACATTTACCACTGTCCACACATATAAGTAGTTATCTTCATCACTGCCTAGATTTCTACTCACTACACTAATCATCCATACACATAGTTTATACCATGCCAATCAACAAGCTCGATTCGCCCAAAACACCGCATATCCGAAGGCATTTGGTGTCATGCCAGGATGGAAGAGTCGTATTTCAGGGCGCGGGTCAACTTTTTTGATCAGAATCAATGTAAATTTCTCTCTTACTAGGTGGTAGGGGTGGTACCATCTCATTGGATGAAATATGGTGGAAGCGATCATTCAATATTATCAGTTTTTCACCTAGTTCAATCTTTTCCTCAAATCAAATACCAAACGCTTTGTAAGGTTGGTATTTACCTAGCTTGTGACATAATCTCGTCTACTTATATCAATGAGCAATCTCACATTATACCTGTGAATATAGGAATGACGCAGATGTTCGCATCTGTCGCGTGCGTCCAACTGACCGACATTCGATACGTGCAGGTACGTCGATTCCTAGAAAGTGAGAAGCTTTATTTGTCGTCCCGGCTGGACAAACACGGGCAAAAACCCGGAGACGTCCCGATAGCAGAGGTCCAGATATCTGTAATGATATACGACCGACGCCGACCGCAGTATCGCTGGTTATTTGGTTTATTCATCGGGAGATAAGGCTTGGCTGTTCAATATTTGACGGCGGGTCTTCCTGCAGCCTCTTGTCTGGCTAGATTCGATAGTTTAGGGTTCTGTAAGCACTCTATTTATATCGCTACAGTCTATGTCCGTTTTTGGCTCATAGTCCATGATAATGTTAACGACTACGTTTAGGTACAGCTGATAAAATATGAAAAGAGGTAAAATTAATAATTTTATCCAAAGCAATATGGGAAAGTGCAGAAGTGACGAAGAAACTCGAAAACATTTTAGAAGTTTCATAAATCTTTTTTTTTTACAGTTAGCAACTAAATAAGTACCTAACCTAACAATTCGTATTTTACTTGCACTTTATTTGAAAATTTTACTATATACACGAGTCAGATAAATGTTTACGTTTTTATGTAATTTAAATAATATAACTATACGTATGATATAATAATCGACGATAATATTTTAAGCTTAGTCTGTAAGAGGTTCTTTAAGCCAGATTGGATTTCCCAAATTTTGCTCAAAATAGCTTTATTTGATCGAACTAGATGTCTGATAACCGTTGGCATTGTAAAATTGTGCTTAGTTCCTAAGTTATAAGGTCCGAAAGTTCGAGTTTTTCGCGCGTTTTATACAATATCTTTGGAGGTAGATTACAGAATGATAAAGTAAGAACATCTTAAAAAAACCGGCCAAGTGCGGGTCGGACTCGCACACGAAGGGTTCCGTATCATCGTACAAGATTTAACAAAAAAAAATCATGTTTTTTGAATGTTTTTTTATTTTACCAATTTTTTGTTATAGCAGCAAAATAAATACACACTCTGTGAACATCTCAGCTGCCTACCTATTACGGTTCATGAGAGATACAGCCCTGAGACAGACGGACGGACGGACGGACGGACGGACGGACGGACGGACGGACGGACAGCAGAGGCTTAGTAATAGGGTTCCGTTTTCACCCTTTGGGTACGGAACCCTAAAAAAATAGTGATCAGACATAGCTTATTTAATCAAAATTTATAATATATTTCGTTTTTGTTAGATTTTTTACTCGTCATTTTGTAATTAAAATTTTAGTAAATCTTACCAAATCGTACACTATGCAGATTGTCTTTTTTGTGGACATGTTGCATCTTTCTTATTACGGAGCCTGACTTTTTTTTTTTAAACAGAGAAGGTCCCAGACCGCCACAGCACGGTTTTGTACCGTGCCCGCCGGGAGTTAGTCCCGGGAGTTAGTCCCGCCGGGAAGGGCCACCTTAAATAAGAAAGTAGAAATGGACGCCCGACGACTACTAGTCGATCGAGCAGGTGACACGGGGCGCGCCCTCGTGAACCCATCTCGTACTCAAGTTTTTGCGCTAGTCGGAATGTGCGTCGCTGGAGTAACGGATCGCCTAATGACACTTCCTGCGCAGGGTTCCGTAGCTTCTTCTGCGAGCCACGTGTCCGACACGCGCCGCCCGCCACCGGAAGAGAGATAAATCCCTCGGGTCCGACAGCAGGGTCCCGGTCAAAACAAACAGCACGTAAAAATAATCTCAATATGGATTCCCTTCGAGATTTCACACTCTCAGGAATGAGTACATTTTTTATTATAAGTAACGGAACAATATAATTCATGCCTGTATGGTTCCTCGCAAAGCGTGGTTTCGCGAGGTGAGATATTTTTGGCTTTTCTGAGTAACTTTGGTGTCTCAGCACGTACCTGTTTTTTTATTGTTTATTGTTTATTCATCATCCACGGGCAACACATTGCACTCGGATTTGATATATTTTATCATTAGCCAGTTCAGCATTCACGGCAAATAAGAACTAGCAAGAAACTTCGCTGATTTTTTTTCAACGTTCACTTAGTCTAAGTTTACAAATTTGTTTGCCACTTCTTACAGAAATACGGGTATATGTCAATACATTAAATTAATATTAATTCCCAAAAATCTACCATTCATGCCGTATGCAACAGTTCATGACAAATATCGGATTATTTTGCAAAGTCATGTCCGTCGGATCTAACATGTTGCCAATTGGAGCAGGCCAGTCCCCACAAACAGCATCACGCCGGGTCCAGCCATCGCCTCTCTCAACCATATTTTAGGGGAAGAGGTGACCCGAACCAAGCGTCACCACAAGCAAGGACCTTGAAGCGATGCTCTACTCCAGTGGCAACAAGAAAAAAAATGTGTTAAATGTGCACGTTTAGTTTTATTACTATAATTTCTGTCATGAACTACTACAGTGACCTGATCACATAGCAACATAACGAAGAGCTAAACTTATTATAAATTAAACTGATTTCTGAAAAATATATTCCGATAAAATTAACTTCGACAAAAAGCCTTCGTCAGATAATAAAATATGTATATAAGTAAATATTAATATTAAAAAAATACTAACCGAGGTTCCAAGTTAATTAAACCTTTATTTTAGAGATCAATTGAACGGTTAAATGCATCCACATTTAAGTACTTTAACCAACGGCTACGCAACCGGAGTCAATATTTATAATGATCGCAATTTTGACAACTTTAGAAATAAACTTTAGCCCCAATTCTAATCCCGATTTTTGTTGCTCATTTTGAATTTATTAAAGCTGAGCGCAAATGCGAATCAGTTTTTATATGTAACTGGATGGTTAATATTGATATTGGTCATGATATTGGCCAACACACAACGTTCACTGCATTGCGAGGATGCCAGGAGCACGGCTACATTGAACTGAATAGAAAACAAGAACGATTTTCACTGCCGTTTTGACCATATTTTCATTCATTGCGAAGGTACCAAATCTAAGATCTAGTAGGGAAAGGAACCAAGTTATTTGCATGGATTCCGAATCATGGAATAGCTCGCATTGGTGACGAAATCCACTAAGAGAAAGAAAGTGAATTTGGAATTCGAACCCATGACCTTTTATTATTACCTATATCCATGACCTTTGTCATGGAAGGCAAGTCCACTCGTCCATGAGCTACGAGCCGTATGAACAACATAAGTTTGTTGCAACTACTCGTAGAGCGAGTCAATATATCTAATGAAATATTAATGACTTACTAATTGATTGAAGTAGTACTATCATCTGTCAGATATCGGATTACAATAATATGAATCTTTGGTTCTCATTTCTGCTAATTACACCTGCGATGCGGCCAATTTGCAAGAATTGCTACCTGCTTCATTAGCTGTGTCAGGTGTTTTATTTAAATTGTCTAGCTCTGTCATTTCGCTTGAAATCTGTATGGAGGATTCATTTACGAAGCAAGCATTTGGTCATAAGTAAATATACTTTTTCGTGGTAAGCAAGTATGGCTTGTTGTAGGATAATTCCAAATTAAGGGTATAAGCAGGTGGCGAAATTGGTTAGACATAATACCCGCGAATGGTATGTTTTTCCGATCCAGCCTTGCAGTATATTCGTTAAAGTAGTTATTTTTACAGGGATTTTTATTTAATTTATGTGTCCTTGCTTCACGGTCGATTATCCTTACATTCATATCACATTCCTTGAAATATTTTGTCGTTTATTGTTCTGTGCGCGAAGCTGTCTACGTAACTTGTTCTTTGAACGTGCATAACGTAACGGGGTTATCTTTCTAAGGCGAATAAGGAGATAAAGATAAATCATAACTATGACAAACCAAACACTTTTTAGGGTTCCATAGGCTACCAGGAATCCTTACAGTTTTGCCATATCCGTTCGTCTGTCTGTCCGCTATTTATTGTACATATAATTCCTCGAAAACAAACAGCGCGCAGCGCGTGATGGCTGACGCAACCTTGA
Organism: Incurvaria masculella; assembly: GCA_946894095.1. Taxonomy (NCBI): domain Eukaryota; kingdom Metazoa; phylum Arthropoda; class Insecta; order Lepidoptera; family Incurvariidae; genus Incurvaria; species Incurvaria masculella. The sequence goes on along the minus strand of OX335645.2, from coordinate 23,407,723 downwards.
AAACTGCTGCATTGGCGCTGCGTAGCGCCAGTCAATGATACGAGTAAATCGTTGGCCAAAGTCAGCAACTTCTTCCTACGTGTTCCCAGCAGCCCTCGGTCAGCTGATTCCGTGACAATCTGACCTGCGTCGGCGCGCTAAGCTAACTCGGAAGGTGCTAAAGACATGTACTCGAACGTGACGAATGACGAGTGAGTGTTGATTTTTATGTGACTCATACAAGAGATATGCCTTGATTGAATGTGAGATGCGAGGCAAGTAATTTATTTTATCGATAAGGTTTCAGTTTTGACAATAATATTAGTATTTTTGATGTTGCACATGAATATCTATTACCACAACCACTGTCATGATGTTAGCCTAAACCACCGCTTTGCCTAAGGAATTAGGTACCATGCCAGGACCTTCTCTTTATGAGCAAGACATCATTGAACTATATAGAAAATACGAGCAATTTTTCTTTGCCATTTCGACCATTTTTTCTTTCAAAGCGATGGTACTAACCCGGGCGGGCTTAATCCTAACATCTACAGGGGATGGGGAACCGACAGTTTTACACGAATTATGAACCACGGTACGGCTCGCATTCGTAACTAAATGTACTTATCAATATACTAAGAGAGAGAAAGTGGGGCATGAAAGAGACCGGGATTTGAACCGATGACCTATGGCATGGAAGGCAAATCCATACGAACTATGAGAGGAACCTACAGTTTGACATGGATCCTGAACACCTCGCATTCGTAACGAAATGCACTTATCAATATACCAAGAGAAAGAAAGTGGGGCATGAACGAGGCCGGGATTCGAACCGATGACAAGTCCACACGCCCCTGAACTATGAGCCGCTAGTTGTATGCAGAGTTCAATTCAATTAGTAAGTTGACATTGACCAATATTACCAAACATTTTTACGTAAATATACTTTACTACTACTTTACTTGTACTAAGCAGGTACGTCGCTTATTCCAAGGAATGTGACATTTATGTATGTATAATCGACCGTGAAGCAAGGACACATAAATTAAAAAGTTAAAAGAACTACTTTACGAATATACTGCAAGGCTGGACCCGAACCAGCAAAACATACCATTCGCGGGTATTGCGTCTACCAATTTCGCCACCGGCTGTATACCCATAATTTGGAATTCTCCTACAGTCCCTCCTCCCGTAATGAATGCCTCCTACTAATACAGTGTTTAAGATTATACCTACATACATTTATTTAACGCTTCATCTGCGTTGCGGACAGTGACTGCAAAGATTGAACAATCAAACATTTTTACTTCCATGTATCCATCTATATATGTTAAATATTTAATAATATGTTTAGTAATAAATACAAATACTATAATTTCCAAAGCATCAAAACAAATGGCTGCTGCATGCATGTATTTATGCTTCTCTCTCAGGTAGGATGGCATTACCTGCAGCGCGGTAAACTTTGAGCACCAGCCAACATTGTTATCGGTGCTTCTTCACAAATCCTTGGATTGTTGTTTGAAAAATCTCTCGCGAGGGATAATGGCATTTCGCGTTACGTACGGGCGCGCTCATTGTGCAACGCGCGGAATTTGGATAAAATCAACAACGCACTAAATCACATGAACACGATTATTTCTTTGTGGCGCAAAAGGGAATGTTTATGCGTCTCAGAGCAAGGAAGAATGGAGATAAATCTCCGATCTTCGTCCGGCTAAAGTTGGACTTCGTGTGCGCTCGACGAAAATGTAAACAATATTTTTATATCTGCAAAATATAAATATGGTTATCTAATAATAATTAATCTACCTAGGCATATACATTTGAATCCGTTATTAGGGTTCCGTCCCTTAAGGTGGCCCATCCCGCTCATCTCCTCATACAAATGGGAAAAGAAGATCACGCCCATATTTCTTGTCAGAGATCCAAAATTTTGCTCAAAATAGCTTTATTTGATCGAACTAGATGTCTGATGATGATTGTAAAATTGTGTTTGGTTTCTAAGTAATAAGGTCCGAAAGTTCGAATTTTTCGCGCGTTTTATATAATAACTTTGGACAGACATAGCTTATTTAATCAAGATTTATGATCTATTTGGTTTTTGTTACATTTTTGACTACAGCGGTCGTGGTTTACTTTTAGCTATAAGTCATTTTGAAATTAAAATTTTCGTAAATCTTACCAAATCATACACTATGCACATTGTCTTTTTTGTGGACATGTTGCATCTTCCTCATCACGGAGCCTGTCTTATTCTTTGAAACAGAGAAGGTCCCAGAGGGCAACAGCACGGTTTTGTACCGTGCCCGCGAATGAGTTAGGCCCGCCGGGTTGGGCCACCTTAAAAGTAAAACCGGCCAAGTGCAAGTCGGACTCGCACACGAAGGGTTCCGTACCATGGGTACGTATGGGAGCCCCCTTTAATTTTAATTTTTTTTTAATCTTACCTATTTGTCGTTGTAGCAGCAAAATAAATACACACTCTGTGAAAATTTCAGCTGTCTACCTGTTACGGTTACTGAGATATAGCCCTGTGACAGACGGACAGACGGACGGACGGACGGACGGACGGACGGACGGACGGACGGACAGCGGAGGCTTAGTAATAGGGTTCCGTTTTCACCCTTTGGGTACGGAACCCTAAAAAAGGAACCCTAATAGGATAAAGTCGTTGTCTGTCTGTCTCTCAAGACCCTTTTTACCCTCATAATTGCAGGCATTCAGAAATTTATACAAAACTCTTAGGTCTATGGTCCCTTGGGGTTTGTAAAGAAATCAAGCAAATAAATCAAAACCTAGGTCAATGAGAGGTCTCATCGTTAATTTGTAGTTGTAAGACCGTTTATCTGAACTTTCCCCTGATGGACGAACTACAAACTTGTATTTTTTTACGGAACCCTCGATGCGCGAATCAGACTCACAATTTAACCGACTTCAAAAAAGGAGGAGGTTCTCAATTCATCTATATGTTTTTTTGTATGTTTGTCATTTAATCTATACTAATATAATAAAGCTGAAGAGTTTGTTTGTTTGTTTTTTTGTTTGAACGCCCTAATCTCTGGAACTACCAGTCAGGTTTGAAAACATATTTTTACATTCGATAGCCTAATTCTTAAGGAAGGCTTTAAGCTATTGAACGTCACGTAACGACCCTTAGGAGCCGAACAAAAAGAAAAACGCGGCGCGGAGCGAAAACGAAATCATAGCGCGGCGAGGGCCGTGACGGCGGTGGCCACCAGACGAGGACCGAGTATTGCCGAATCGAGCCGAAGCGCGAGCGCGCGAAACGGTGACCAGCGTTTCCGATAACCACTCCTCCAATTCCCCAAAAACGTTCTTAGGATTCCCGGAATTCCGTAAAAATCCGGAATAGGAACCAAATTTTCATCGAAAATTTCGAATGACCAAAAAAAAGGTCGTGCAGTCGACGGCCGTCCTAACAACTTTCGGGAGAAGATGAAATGCAAAGTTGCCCCGATTGCTTTAATGTTCGATATATTTTTCGAATGAGCAAAGAAAAAAAGGTAAATAAAAAGGCCAAAAAACTAAATTCCCCACGGATTGGCCAATTCCCCGCAAATTTCCCAACGCTTGCATTCCCCACCATTTTCCCCGAATTACCTCAAATTTCCCGTGATTCGGGGAGCGATCGGCAATGCTGGCGACGAACGTCTCGCCGCGATGCCCGCGCGCCGCCTCAGTCAAGACGCGCAGTGGCGCTCCGTGGTCGTGTGATACACGGATTAGTATGAGATTTTTTACGTAAATTCTTTGTATTCTTTCTACCAACCCGCGCGGTATGCTAACTTAGCGACAGCCGTTCCTAGCTACACGCATTTGTTTGCGCTTTTTAGGTTGATTGTTTAAACGCGTATTGTTAAGATATTACGGTTTCAGTTGAATGGTTTCTTATTTTTTGTTTGGTAGATTAGTAGGTACTAAGCCAAGCACGGCATTTCGAACTTTCACGGGGGATACGAAACCCTTGCCGGCCGGCCAGGTGCTGTTTCACCCCATGTTTCAACGACCCCGGGGGCCTTTGGGGGAAATATATCGGTATGGAGTCGATTCCATAGTTTACCGACCCTATAAATAAAGGATCAAAAGGATCGGATGGTTTATATTTTTAAGTGCCGGCTGGGAATGGGTGCATTGCCTGCCTGTTCTGCGTTGAGCAATTGTAGAAAGGGGACGGAGGGACAGCGTTATGATGATCTGTCGAGCACTGTTTGGCCGGGCAGGTGCTTCTTCACACAATGTTGAACAAATCTGATTACAACGATGCAATTTATATGTCACTATGAAGGGGGTGATATAGGGGATGACAATTTGTATGGTCCATCCATTATTGATGCTTCATAATTGTACCTACGTATAGCTCGATTTATTTCCGCAATTTTAGGTCTACTAACCATCACGCTAAATTACCAGAGAGGTGACCAGTAGTATGAAATTCTTATAACATGAGAACCAATTACCCGATTTAGATGAGGATGTATCTCAGTCTAGCCGTATGGGTTACTTAACATCACGCTAACTTACCAGAGGAGTGAGAAAAAAAGGGTTACATATTTATAACAAAACCATAAGTGGACTGCTCCTGCATGTGGAAATTGGCAGAGTACATCACTCTAGATCACGAGAGGGGTGACTGGGGCGATTAAAGGCTCATAACTTACGAACTACTCACTCGATTAATATGTGGATTGCATCTACGTCCAGGACCTATGGGCACGGTCGGGGTTTGGATGGGTGGCCGTTTTCGATGTTAAGGCTGGTTGTGGTACGGATTCCACGTAAAAAAATTGCTTCCCGTTCTTACTAACTAGGTTGTAAGGTTAATCCCACCCGAGTTGTTACGTACCATCGCACTGAATGATAGATGGTCGAAGCGGCAGTAAAAAATGTCCGTGTTTTCCGTCCATGGCAATGTGTAGTAGTGCCAGTGCAGGATCGTCCCAGCGCGGCGACAAATGCTTTTAAAAAACAATGAATCAATTGGCCCCAATGTTTTGCAATATATTCAAGTACATTTACAAATCAAAATTTACATACAAAAGAAACTTTACAAATCCTTGTACCTACTAGTAATCATTTCAGATACCTATCGTTCAGTGTTTCTTTAGTAGGGCCACTTATTATTTTATTTTATTATAAAAATAACACGTTTTTTGTATTTTTATTATTTTTATTTCCTATTTGTTGTTATAGCGGCAAAAAATCAATACACACTCTGTGAACATTTCTGCTGCCTACCTTTTACGCTTCATGAGATACAGCCCTGTGACAAACGGACGGACGGACAGCGGAGCCTAAGTATTAGGGTTCCGTTGGCACCATTTGGGTACGGAATCCTAAAAATGGTGTCTATGGCATATAAGTAATTTTAATTTCGGTTTCAACCTCCGCATTAGCATTCGTAGGACATCATTCTTAGAATTGTGCAGCTCTATCATTTCATAATTTATTTTCCTCTATCTTTGCTGGCTAGCGTATCAATCTTGCAGTATATGCTTGAAACTTAAGTCGTTATTGTAGAAGATGTGTTTTCCTCAGGTGTATCTTCAAGATTAAACCAGTTATCTCCGTACGCCATACGTCCCGAATTCGTAAGCGAACTACCATCCGCGCATTATCACTAAGAGGTGCGTGGATAAGCTGCCACAATGCAGATGAATTTCTTTCGTCACTCCCGGCCTTCATACTCGCTGGCGGCGAGTGTCGGTGTGCGGGCGCGTTGCGGGGAGAAGATACGATTGCTCAAGGTCAAGCCGTCGGAATGTGACACATCGGTTGGGAGGCAATCGACGAAGCATAACTCTTCAACGAGATATCTTATAGCTCGTTTCAGGTTCCGAGGCCATACCCAATACCATAGTCCCAGAAGTCCATACAAAAAGTAGAAAGTAGACTTCTCTCACTTCCTCTTATCTAATTTGTAAGGGACAGGGGAGATGATTGCTATACCGGTAACCATCCGCATGTTTAAGGAATTTTGGTCGAATTTGTCCAATAATTTAGGGAAAAATACCGGGAGGCCTTTTTCTTACGCATGGTATCATTGACGGTCTGATGTCAATGGCATCGTTGAATTTGATTTTAATTTCCAACCGCCATTTTGTTTTAATTTGCGTACTCTGAGCAAAAGCAAGTGAAAAATAGCACAAAAACATGGAGTGGAGGCGTCCAAATCGCCCGAATGAGAGCATTTGTTCCGTGCGAGGCTGTAAAAACACTGGTATGGACACAGTTGTTCACCGGTTTCCGAAAGTGCCGACGAGGTGTAAGGCATGGCTACGTGCTCTGGGAGAACATTATAATGATCGAGGCCGACCGCTTCCAATCACCCGAATGTACCTTAGAGTGATTTGCAAGCAACACTTCCAGCCATCTGACTACGTCAATATACGTTTGAAGAGTTCTGCGGTTCCTACAATATTTCCTGAAATGGGTGAGTATCTTAAAAACCTATATACTTCTAATAAACACGTTCCTATATTATGACGGGTGCCTATCCCACTACTACTAAATAGTGGCTCTGTGAGCTGCATGAAGACCTCGCGAGCATTCCTGGTCATCATCAGACCTTCAAGGTTCAGTGTGAAGTAAATGCTCCTCGAGCTTTGGCTAGAAACTCAAACCTTAAATAATTTAACTAATTTTGAGGCGGCGCCAAGCAATCAACTCAAAAAGCTGACTTAAAATTATTCCTAAAAAGTTATTTTTTGCTTTTCAGTTTTCAACGGTTTAATTTTTTGTTCAATAGTTTTTTTTTAAATCCATGAGGCTCTGGGCCAGCCACGAAGTAAGGAATTCATTATTGTGACAGTCACTATGGGGCTGGCATAGCCAAACCTGGCTCAAGTCCTAATATAATTATCAGAGAAAAAAAATGAATATACTATTTCTAAACTGTTTATACATGTGGTACATACATCCTTTATCAGAATCCGCAAGGGAGTATGATGTGCAGCCATTAGAGAAGCCACCGGAGCAGCCTTCGCCAGAACAACGACAGCAGCAGCAGCCATCTACGTCATCAGCTAACCAGCATTCATCGCGTACGTACAAAATCATCTTTTTCAAATTAAGGATTATTAATATAAATATGTGGATTCATATTTAAGTACATTAAATGTAAAAAACCACGGCCAGCCTCAATGGTTGACGTTCATCCATCCAGTATTTCTCAAAAGGTCTAACTTTTTTCTGGGTCCAGTCATTTTTTTTTAACAGTTATCACAAGTAAGTACTAAGGTATAAAACAGAAAACTGACATACTAATAATCGAAGTTGTAATATTTCCAAACACTATTTTGTTCAAAATTTTCCTTGTTTTTAACTTCCGATGCTAAAATAAGGGGTGTTATAAGATTATTATAGTTGCCATTTTTTTATAGTGGGCACTTAGAAATAATACAATGCCGTCCCACTGCATTTCTTCGTGTGTCATAAGAGCCGACTAAGGGATTCGTGGTTTGTGCTTCGGACTCCTCCTTTTTAACTCCTTTTTAATTCTTAATCCAGACCTAGTTCCCAAATGGTGTTTTGGGCTAATACCATGACAGTATGTGTGGTATTAGCTATCCATGTGCAGTCACGTAAAAAATATGAAATGGACGGCTGAAACCACGCTAAAGTGAACACAAGTAAAATGCTTAACGTAAAGTGGCAAGATCTGAAAGGCTAGTCCCAGTTGTTAATTCATCGTTTAGGCCAAACAGGGCGACTAGCGTCACGGAATACACTACAAATGTATGGAGAATTGAAGAGCACCGCAGTGAGCGTTAGCATAAAAACTTTTGCGTGCTCATGGCTACGAAGCGTAAGCTGTCAAACGTTCGTATGACCTGTCAACGTTTTATTAAGGACGTGCCCGCCTAATTGGAAAATCACTACACTTCAGTTTCGTTAGGACGAAATTCGTCAGCATCTGTGGCCTAGTGGTGAGACGCTTTGCCGTTCAGTAAGCGAAGGTAAGCGTCTCTGAGCGAGGTTGGGTTCTAGATGGGTGACCGTTTTCAACTGTTGAGGCTGACCGAGGTTAATCTGTAGGTCCCCTTCCTTACTTACTAGGTGGTAGGGTAGTTCCCACCAACCCGGGTGGGAACGCATTGAATGAACTATGGTCGAAGCGGCAATGTAAATTGTCAGTGTTTTCCATCCAGTTCAATGTAGCCGAGCAATAAAAAGAGGAAGGTCCTGTCATGGCACCTAGTTCCCATGTGGTGTTTAGTCTAATATCAAAAATGAGTGTGATATTAGTCATCCATGTCCAGTCACAAAAAAAGGTTGTAATTTGTACATGTTTACTAATTAAATATCTATGCTACCATGCAACTAATGTCACAATATTGGCCCAACACAAATGTATAATTTAACAGATTATCCAGCGGCAAGGGAGAGTGATCCGCAGCCATCAGTGAGGCCAGCTGAGCAGTCTTCCTCACCAGAACAGCAGCAGCAGCATCGATCTTTATCATCAGCTAACCAGCGTTCGAGTTCGTACCAAATCATATACCTTTTCAAAATAATAATGAAATGCTGTTTAACAGTTGTAGGATAATGTTGACAGTACGTATTTACAACAAACACTATAAGAAAAGAATGAAGGGAGTTGTTCATAGTTCGTTTTCAGTACCAAAAACTGCCCTTCTACATGAGAGAGTCAGTTGCGTTGTCGACAATACTACTGGTTTGTGCTGGAGTTATCCTGGCTGGGGTGAAATAAAAGAGTAAATCTATATTAGACCGATAATGTAAGTTTTATTTTAGAATAAACAGTACAGATTAAATCAGGGTGTGAGTTCTTAGGTTTAGGCGTGGCTTTCTCTTCACTGAGGCTGACCTATTCGACCTGCGCTGAAGGTGTCTTCCAATCAATTACTTGTACAAACAATATGAACAGAGGCATTTGAAGTACTGAAAGGTAACATGCTAATAAATCAAAGGATGAATAGATACTTATCTCAAAGTAATGATGTGTTGGTTGTCCATCAATGTTGTGCTCAAATGGAAGACAAAATCCACTTAGAACCATTCTAAGAAGGTACATACACTGAGTTTGCAAGCATTTTATTTTACTTTGCAGCTGGACTACCTGACATCAATGGCAAACGAGTATCAAGTACCATCGGAGACACAGCAGAACTCGTGGGATTTTTTGATAAGTTGTTTGATAGTGTTAATGGATATAAGGCTTATGATAAAGGAAAGTTACGAGTGCGAGTCCAGGAAAATAGTTCACATCATACTTTTTGGATCGAAGCTATTAAAATGTTAGAAACTTTGAAATTTGTAGATACGAATGGGCGTACGCACTCGATTCCTAGTGCCCAGAATTGGATAACTACAATTAAGAGTTTTAGAAGTTTATGGTATTTTCTTAGAAGTAAGGGTGTTAGGTTTTTTTCCCCTAGAAATTTAAATCAGGATCCTCTAGAAAATTTTTTTGGGAAATTAAGGTCTCATAATTATCGTAATGTTAGTCCTATGTGCAACGCGTTTCAAAATTCTATTAAAGCTTTAATAATTAGTGATACCCATAGTGTTCATTCTCCTGGTGCTAATTTTAAGAAAGATAGGGCTCATAATCTTGTTGACTTAAAAAATATGGTAAATTTGTTTAAGGCTAGTTTGGATTCTGAGGCTTCCCAGGCTGTTTGTGGTACAGCCTCTACAAAATGTTGTTTACCAAGCTTGTCAGTTACCAATAAACCCTTTATTACTACTAGTGATGTAATTAATGAAAAATGTCAGAGTTATGCTAATGCTTACGTAGCAGGCTGGGTAGCCAAGAAAATAGTACTAAAATTAGATAATTGTACATCTTGTAAAAATATTTTTGTAACTGATCATAGGTTACCTGAACATGCTTTCATTGAGAATAAGGATTCTGGAATTTTTTTAATGTATCCTTCTTCCGATATGATTGAATTTTATAAAAATTGTACATGTGCTATTAATAATTATTTAGACGAACATGCTAATTTAGACGGTATTTCGAAACTATTGTTAAGTCATTTAAGGAAAAATGTTCTTGTAAAATGGATCAATTGTATTAATCACAGTGAACAAGCACAGTCATATATTTTTGAATTTGTTTTAAAGTTTCAACTCAATTATTGGTGTAAATCTGTTAATAGATTATTGAAGGGAATAGATAGTAGGGCTGATGAGGAGTTAGGTTATTTTCAAAAGTTAGCTGTAGAAAAATTCAAAAAGTCCTTGAAAAGGAAGCACCGGTAGTTATTATAGCACTTATCCAGAGCAGATGAACACGTTCAGATCTTTTCCCATGAATACATGACCGGGTAACAAAAGTAGCCTATTATAATTACTGAATTTCAATAATTTTGACTGTAAACAGGGGGTTACATTTTGTATCATTGTTATTGTTAGTATGAATTTGTTTATTATATACTAACTTATATTTAATTTGATATTACCTTGTATCAAAAATGACGATGGCTTTTTACACCTGAATAATTTAGATTATAATTCCTATTAATTTAGAATAAGATGTCATTATCGTAGTCAAGAGTTTGCTCCTCACCAATGTATATAATGTTCTTATAATAATGTTCTTTGTGAGCAGTAGTAATCAATCAATCAATCACTGTAAACTAGTTTGTAAGTATCACTGGAAAAAATAATAATACAATGACCAACCTGACGAAGTTTCTTGTCGGCTCTTCTTCGCCAGAAGTAATCGAACCGACGGAAAAAAATGACGAATCCGAGTGTGTAATATACGTCTAATGGAGGAAATAAAGAAACTGAAACTGAAACTATTATAATTATTATTTTGATAAATACTACATGTAGTATAAAATTGCTGACAAATTTTTGATGATACAATTTAGTATTAATAATGACGAAGGCTCTGTACACCCGAATTTCGAATTTCGAATACAAATAGAGTTTATAGTATTTAACCGTTGTTAAACACTATTAAATGTTAACATAATGTAGATTTAGTAAATAATAGAGTTCAAATTATAGATAGCGTAAAATGAATTGATCAATATCTCATCTCGGAATACCTCCGCCACCCGGACTTTCATCATCATTTGATTAATTTGAAATCCCTTGTAGTGATTAGCTAAATGAAACTTTCAACTAATCGTCATTTGTCTAAGTCCTTTTCTCATTTTCAGTACGAAAATTGCCGCATTTACTATCAACCATTGACTTCCTAACTTATCTCACTCGCTGATTTTTTTTAACTAATCGTAATTCTACATTTTCCATAGGTAACTAACTAGGTAATAACTTAAATACAATTTTCGATCTTCGAAACTTGAAGAAATTATGTATTCATCATTTATGTATACTTACTACAAAAAAAATCCGTGAAAATTAAATTATTGTAGATAATATTAAGAGTAAAAATACTTTTAAGTACTTCAGTAGATTTTTTCCAAAGAAAAATAAAGTATATTTATTTCACTAAGAAATTATCGTTTTATTACTTATTTTATCTATGAACATTGCTGGTTAAAAAGTCAAAGACTTTGGTTCCAGCAATGCTCATAAAAATCTTGAAATCTTTTAACTTATCCCTAATCTGGCAACCTTTTGAGTAAAAAGTAGTGCTTTCTCTTTCTAACGTTGACCTTTATATCGCTGTTTCACCTTGTTAACCGAAGTGTTCCCAGCTTTCCCATCTATATTACGCAGTAATATTATATTATCTATGCCCAATACCATAGGAGCAACCATATATTTAGTACTAGCGGCCCGTCCCGGCTTTGCCCGGGCATAATATCATAATATCATTATTAGATGATTATTAGATATTAGAGAGCTCCGATAATAAACGCGACCGATCGCTGCTAAATTCAAAGTGCTAGAACCGCGGCCTCCGACGCACTATTTATAGGCACCAATATCTTCGAAAATATTAATTTAAATCATATGCTGTGAAGGGCCATATAGATCTAAATTAAATCAACAATGTATGTAAGGTATTTAATTGGATAAGGATTAATGCTGTATTGGTTAAAATCGCTTCAAAAATTTGCCATAATTTGTTGTAAGAAGTAAATGACAAAAAAAATTATTGTGGGATATCCATAAGAGATAGATATATATCATCGCGGAGTTTTCTGTAGACCTTATCAATGTGTACAATACTTAGTACATTATTTTGATAAATCTCGTAGGGTTCAGCCTGCGTTTGCAATGTAAGCGGAAAAAATGAATTTTTTTACGACATTACATTGGAAACCTCAAAAATAACAGTATTTCTTCACTATTTAATGGATGTTTTTATACATAAACCTTCCTCTTAAATCACTCTATCTATTAAAAAAAACGCATCAAAATCCGTTGCTTAGTTTTAAAGATTTAAGCACACATGGGGATATAGGGATATAGGGACAGAGAAAGCGACTTTGTTTTATACTATGCAGTGAATAGTGATGATGATGTAACTGCCCTCAACATGAACAAAGCGTGGATGTGAAAATTTAAATGCAGCCCGCGTCAAAGAAAAAGAGAAGAAGAAGATTCGGTATAGAAGACGTGATCCACTGATTTGTTGTCCTAGTTTTTTCAAAGCAAAACTTAAAATATTACTTCAGATCAATATTTTGTTATAGCTGAGGTATCCGGCACCTTTTGGGCTGAGCATAAAATATTACCGGGATAAAAAGTTCCCTATGTTTTAATAATCGTAACCTAGTTTCGCGGGGGAGTGGCCTAGCGTACCAGAGGTCTGGGTTCAATTCCGACATGCCCCACTTTCAATGTAGCCGTGCTCATAAAGGGAAGGTCCTGGCATGGCGCCTAATTTCTTCGGGAATGTGTTGTATTGCGCTAATATCATAACGGTAGTTGTGTGGTATTAGCCATCCATGTCAGGTCGCATAAAAAAAAATCCAGGCAAAAACTATCTATGTGCAAAATTTCATCCAAATCCGTTTTTGCGTGATTGTGTAACAATCATCGAAGCATCTAAAAGACCAAACATACAAACTTTCACAATTATAATGTTAGTAGGATCTACAGGGCGACAGATACTAATATATCGTTTATTTTAAGCTTTACGAGTTATTCTAAGCATACAATACAATACGGAATTGTATTGTATTGTATTGTTTATTTATCATTATCACTATTTATCATATATACACTGCACTCGGATTTGTCATATTTTAGCATTGGCCAGTTCAGCAAAACAAAACACAGCGAAGAAGAACTGGAAAGAAACTCCGCTGTTTTTTTTTTTCAACGTCCACTTAGTCTAAGTTTACAAAAGTGTTTGTAAATTATTTTAACAAAAACATAGGTAAAACACTAAATTCACATGATTACACAAAAATTTACAATCCATGCCGTATGCAACAGTTCATGACAAATATCATTTTATTTGCAAAGACAATCCCCTCCAACTAATATGTTGCCAATTGGAGCAGGCCAGTCCCCACAAACAGCACCCGTTCGCGAGCATCACGCCGGGCACAGCCATTACCTCTTTCAACCATATTTTAGGGAAAGAGATAACCTGAGCCAAGCGTCACCGTAAGCAAGGACCTTTAAGCGATGCACTGCTCCAGTGGCAACACAACACTGTGAAACACTTGCACATTAGGTTTTAATACTATGAGTTTTGTCATAAACTACTACTGTCAGCTGATCACATAGTTACAGAATCAGAAAGTTTTAAATTCTTAGACGTAGTCCCCATAACATTATGAGTTCCACTCATCACACAAGCACTCCCCAGGTGCCACGTTTCCTGGAATGCCTTGTGTTAGGCACTTCGACAAAGCGTGTTTTTCTACCGCACTTGTTCGATGTACTCAAACAACGGAGAACGAATAAAAACGGGGTTCAATAAAAAGGACGAGAAGTTCGTTTGTTTGTTTGTTCTAGGATTTAGGAACACAATCGAAGCAGAGTTCGTTTCAGTGTTTTTTTTAAGTTATCCAACGAGGTTGGCTAACATTTTATCTAGTGGCTTATCTTCGTCTTAAAAAAAAACAAAATTGTATTGCATAGAAACAGCATTGTTATTGCCTATTTTTTTTAGTAATATTATCATTCATTGTTCAGAGTGAATATTTTATCACTTTTGTCAATTCGCGTTTTTTGTTTCAGATGAATTTTCTTAATGGCTTAGAGCATTATATTCATATTTATTTTTGTTATAGTATTTTTATATCAAAGCCTTTGAAATGTATTATGTGTATGTTAGAATTGTAGATCTTCCATGACTCGGTCTTTGAATTTATTTCATTTGGTAAAATATTGTAGAATCTGAATTTTATATGACGAATGTCACGACCAAAAACGTTTTCAGATTATTTTAAAAATATGGTTACAACGCTTGAAATGTAGATGTCCCTGAAACTCAAATTAGTGAGATAACGGTAATGTCGTATCCATCGAATACATAAAAAATATCTATTATTTACATTGCTTTACCAAACATTTACAATTTGATTAATCAAAATAATTGTTCTTTTAAATATTAAAAAAAAAATCACGCTTCCAAGATTCAAAGAGCATTCGTCCTTCGGTCCCAAGAATTACCTGACGCGTCTTGCCAGAACCTTACACTACCTCCACCTTACCACGTCGAGTCGACAGGTGTGCTCTGATTTGTTCGCCGTTTTTTTTCGTTCTCATTCAGGCGTAAGCGGTTGGAATGCTTTTGTCAATTACGCCCGCATTGAGAATTCTCGGCGCATAAGCCTTGATATTTTCTCTAACATCAGGCAGTGTCTATACTATTATATAAAGAGGAAAGGTTTGATTGTTTGTGTATTTGAACCGAATAGGCTCCGAAACTACCGAACGGATTTGAAAAATTATTTCACCTTTGGAAAGTTACAGTCTATTAGAGGGACATAGGCTATGTTTTATCTTAAAAAATTAGGGATCCTTACCAAAACTCCGATAACGTACATAACCCAAGGTGCAAAAAATATACCAAGAATGTTCCTTACATCGCGTGCGCTGCGAAAGCTATTCACGATAGAACAAAATGATGTTATACAATTTTATAGAACATATTATTATCTACAAAAAAATGCCGCGATAGCATACATCTAACTATTATAGTTGTGTCACAATAAGTGTGCATTTATTTTAAAATAAAAATTTTAATACGCCTTTAGAAAAGGCTCTTTATTTGTACCTAGATATTAATCCTTATCAAAATAAATTATTCTTATTCATTATTATTTAAAACTGTTTCAATACCTTTATATTACTTTTTGAATTATTCGATTCGGACATTTCATTCGAAAGATATCATGAGTTTAAAAATTAGAAAAAACTCCGCTCGGCCAACTATGCGTTTTAGAGTTTGTAGGCGTCACTCAGAGGTACGGGAGGGGAGTCAGTCGGCTCCCTACGCAGCAGTTGTGTGCGGAATTTAAGAAATTGTCGCTTGATAATATTTTGTCGCTTGATGATAATTAGTTTAGTAGGTAACTAAACGCATTCAAAAAGTTCTTTTCAGAACTAGACCCATTAATATATTTTGTACATTTAGTTATCCTAATAAATAAGTGACTTAAATAGTTTTTATGATTTTCGATTAAATACTTTTTAGTTGTAGGTTATAGTAGTAGTTGTAGGTAGCTAATAACAGTTATACATGTTTGAAAAATGTTACGGCTTTTCACGCGGTAGGAAGATACATTCTCCAAAGACATTCTCAAAAGCTGTAACTTATTTCAAACATGTCTAACGACCGCGGTAATATCAAAAGTATCAAAATAACAGTTAAGCTAATTGCTTAGTGAAAAATAAAACAACATCAAATAATGTTTACTCCCTGGCTTTAACTCAATAAATTATTTATTTAATGGCTTTGTTTTGTGGTTACTTTTTGGTATGAAATATACATAAAAGTAAAAAATACAAAAAAATCACAAAATTTGTTATTTTCATTTCAAATATTTCAATGTTGGTATATGCTCTTTTTTTAGGAACTCTACGTAAGAAGGGTTTATTTGTGTATCATTGTGTCAAAAAAATATTTTTTAAATTTATTATATTATGCCCGTGCAAAGCCGGGACGGGCTGCTAGTCGTTTTATAAAATATTGTATTAAATTGGGCACTCAATAACCCTTCTGAAGGTACTTATTTACAAGACAAGCGTAAAATTCACGGTACAATAATGGACTTGCAATATTTTCATTCAGATCTTCGTATCTATGGAATGTTAGCGAAAACATGTTTTGATACAAATAAAACTGTCTCAATTTGTTTAATTGTCACGTACTGACATTCCGAGGCGTAGATACTTGAAGATAACTGTAAATAGTGAGTATAACAAGATGATACCTACAATGTCTTTACATTAAACTATATTTACTTTACGATTCGTGATCGGCTGATTAGTTCAAGTATTGTATTTAATTCATCGGTATAACCTAAAAATAATTTAAGCGCATTCAGCTTTTCGTCGCGTACCACTTAGCATGTGTCCTAAATAGACGCATATGTCCCAGTTCATTTTAGTCAGCGGTCGACTAAGAATCTGAGTAGATGACATAATCGCAGTGGTCAAAACGCTTATTTTGTGGACATAAAGTTGTACGGATTTTAATATCATAATTTAACCGTTCATAACCGTACATATGCGTATGAACAAGCATACTTGTTCGTAGTAACAAAATGGGGCATCAGGTGACTGCATTTGCCGCGCCATATTTGTTGAACAGGAATGTAGCCTACAAGCGAGATTGAGCAGAAAAACAGGCTAGGATGGACATCTGAGGATTTGGTAGTTTTTTTGCTTCGTATATATTTGGGTGTCCAGCAAATTGTATATATTAGATTTAATGATTCAAGACAATTTGACTCATACGTATTTTTATCACCATATAGATATTTTTTAGATACAAGCAGGCAATTGTCAATGTCAAAATTAGGTGGAACTGATTTTTTATGGAGAATTGTTTGATTCGTCTATTGCTTTAATAAGTCGAGTTTACATCAATGTGTGAAATCAATATATTTACATTGAGTGATACCAACTTTACGTCAGTGTTTGCTAAGAAATGTCAGTGGGTGGTCGACAATCCATCAAATTGCAAAGCATAACTCTATTAAAACTCTCACCGAATTTCACACGTTTCCTTTTCTGCATCCACTGGATGGCGCTTCTTCCATTGAGAGCGAAGTCCTTCAATGGCTTATAATTATTGTTTTTGTGCGTATTTCTGGTCGAATTTCTGAATGGAAGTTAACAATGGCTGGTACCTGCCACTTGTGAGAAGTGTCGCGGAATGTGAGCTACTCAAATGACAGCGGGATGGAGGGCATGTGCCAGACGCCTCGGAGTCTGCAAGCTAAGGTCCTATGGATATATTTGATACGATACAAACAATTTAAACTTGGATTTAAACTTTTTATTATAAGAATATTGGCCGTTCTGAAATCTTATAATAAAATAAATTACTTGATATAACGGGTGCGTACTGCCTTGCAATAAATTTGAGAATTTTTTTATGTAACTGGACATGGATGGCTCGGCTACATTGAACTGGATGTAAAACACCGACAATTTTCATTGACGCTTCGACCATCGTTCATTCAAACCGGGCGGAATTAACCCTACCGCCTGGTAAGTAAGGAAGGGCACCTACAGTTTTACTTGGAATCCGAACCACGGCCATTCTCAAAGTTTGAGAATGGATACCTGTCCAGAATTCAACATATGTTGACGTATTGTATTTAGATTTTGAAAGTGATCAGAAAATACTTTAGAATGGACATTACATATATTTTCAATGCTACGTTGATAAATATAATTCTATAAAAGATAGTGTTATAAACAGCAATAAACTAAAACAATATGGTTTCCACTCAGTAGCTCTATAATTTCGTTCAATACAAAACTTTTTGGGACATTATTTCTTATTTTTTATTTTGCGGACTCTTTTTGTAACCTGACCGCTAGCGGTGAATGGATAACTGTCAAAGGCGTACTTTTTCTATAATAAAGAATCCTATTATCCTGTTCGCTGTGCGTACAAGTGCAGGCGTTTTTGAGTTCGAACACCGACAAAGAACGGAGAGGAATGCGATCCGTTTCGGCATTACTGGTTTCGGCAATATATATTTATGGCATGCATTATGTTGGAAAGTCTTGGTTATTTTGATAACCACAGAAAATAAGTAATGGTCCTATATGATACAAAATTGAGATTTATCATCCTCGAAACAAAATAAGTCACAAGTCTCTTCATGCCACCCTGTTCTCACTACCTTACCCTATTTATCTCTCTATAAAACTCGTTGCACGGTTCGGAAACCAAGTGAAACTGAAACCTATTTACTAGGTGATAAAGTTAAGACCGTCCGCGTTGCACCATCGCATCGAATAACGATTTCATTGCCGCTTCGACCATCCTGCCTGTCCAGACAATTTTTCTTAAGAACGCGTTCTTATCTATGATATGAAAAAACCTAGTCTAAGTCGACGCGATAAAAAATACGGCCATTTTTGATATATAAATCAAACAACTATATAACGATTCCTTGGGTATTTCCATTGATTTAGAATCCTGAAATAACAAAAAAGAGATGTCTCACAGCGCTATTTTTGAAACCGAATTTGTACGGAGCCCTCATGCGCGAGTCAAGCACTACTTGTCCAGCTATCTTAATCATTATTAAGCTGCACGTAGTCGACAAAGAACTCGGAATATGCGTTTTACAATTTCTGTGCGCATTTCTACAACCATGAACATTCAAATTGTCTAGTCAGAAATAGTTAAAATAACCTTTTCTTAGAACTTGCAATGGCGAGCGTCTCCGAACATCCCAATCTTGTGTACGCAGTCCATATCCTTCGATTTGTTTACGATATCATATTAAATATGTTCTGTATGTCGACGAATTTCCACTATCACTAAGTAAAGACGACAGGTACACACGATCGCGTGATATGTTGGCGAGTCTGGTGCACTGTGACGTTATCAATTCACTTTTATGGCTTCATCTTGTTTATATTGCTCAAGCCACGGATATTTTTGGATAGTTATAGATTTAACAAAGTGCTGAACGGATGTGGTAACTATCTCTACCATACAATTCCAAGACTGGTCAGGCTTTAAGAGTACATGCCGTTGCAGATAACGCCAGTGATAGAATACTAGAGCCACAATTGGGAAGGTATTCCCGAGTACCTGTTGGCGTCCTTGGAATCAATACAATCAGATCAATACAAGCGATCCGTCTTGTTAGTAGTCGTGGGCGTTTCCACTGGTCTTCGAAAACGTTAGTAACTGTTATTGCTGATGCCGATAGCCGTTTTGGGAAACTGTTGCGAAAAGAAATGAAAAAAAAACTCCCTCTCCCCCTTTAACTCCAGTTACGAGAGTCGCCCGCTATTGCGCGAGCGAGACAGTCACGGCTGGCGGGTCGTTGCGTCTAAACGGCGCGCAACCTACGGGCTTTCGTTGGCGCGCCGCGTGCGCGATCCAGTGCGCTACAAGAAATTTTTAGCGGCCATACTGCTCGGCGTAAAATTTATACTTCGTTTTTACACTACTAACAGTTATACGAACCCATTTCTCATTTCTCGTCCCACGACTACTTGTTAGTGACCCACAAATTCCTCGAGTATCTGAGCCACAAACGGTCTATAGGGTCGCTCAGTTTCTTCTACAGACACTATCATGGACTTCGCTCTATGACACTGGCATCCCTTATGCCTCCACTTTCCAACCTATTACCGGAGCATTCGCCGCCGCAGAGAAACATAGAGTACGCCTTTATGGTTGACATTAGGCGAACAACGAACCGTTTCTCGAACTCATTTTTCTGCCGCACTGTCACTGTTTGACCAACCTCAAACTCTTGGTTGGTCAAAGGTTTGACTCAAACCTTTAACCTGGGAGTCTTTCTACACGTAATTTAAAAAGCTTGATATTGTTATTGTTTATTGTTTATTCATCATCCATAGACAGTACACTGCACTCGGATTTGTCATATTCGAGTACACTGCACTCGGATTTGTCATATTTTATCATTAGCCAGTTCGGGGAAATCCCAGCGAAGAAGAACTGGAAAGAAACTCCGCTGGTTTTTTTTTTCAATGTCCACTTAGTCTAAATTTACAAAAGTATTTTGACTCACAGATAAACACGCTAAATTAATATGAATTGACGAGAATCAGCAATTCATGTCATATGCAACAGTTCATGACAAATATCATTTGTTTGCGGTTTCGTGGGGTGAGGTGAATTTGGCTTTTCTCAGGATCTGTGGTCTCTCATCCTTACCGGTTTTGATTTTTTTTTTGTAAATCCATGTCTGTTAGAAAAAATGTGTACAATTTCAGCATAAAGAAAAAAATATTATATTTTAATGATAGCTAATGGATTTAGCCCTGGTTGCACGAAGAGACGGCCGAATTAATCAATGTTCAAACACGTCACTTTTAGTGAACCGCATAGAGTTCCTTCCATACTGTCCATACAAAGTGACGTGTTTAATCGTACGTTGACGTTGATTTTGATTTTTTGTCCTTTCGTGCACTCGGCCCTTAATGATACCCCAATGTACGCTAGTTAACACCAAAATAACACTACACATTAAACAATATTTTAGGATGGTGGAATAATGGAGGATTTTTATTACCTTCATATAGGTATCAACGATGGCAAAAAAAACTAACCCGAATTTAAAACAAATATACACACAATATTTGCCTAATTTTCGGTTTCCCGGTGCGCGATGCCGGACTGAGCCGACATGTTTCGCCTCCAATGCCGGAGAGTAACATCTATATTTTCCCTTCAAAACAGTTGGCAGTTACCATTTCAACCCATTTAAAAACCGGCCAAGTGCGAGTCGGACTCGCACACTCGTCCCATACAAAAAATCACGTTTTTTGTATGGCAGCCCCCTTTAATTTTTACTGTTTTTGAATGTTACCTATTAGTTGTTATAGTGGCAACATAAATACACACACTGTGAAAATTTCAGCTACCTACGTATTACCTAAAATAACCTACCTAAAATAAATAAATTACGGTTCATGAGGTGCAGCCCTGTGACAGACGGACGGACGGACGGACAGCGGAGGCTTAGTACTAGAGTTCCGTTGGTACGCTTTTGGTATCCCTAAAACCGGCCAAGTGCGAGTTGGACTCGCACACGAAGGGTTCCGTACAATCGTAAAAAAAAAACAAAAAAAACACACGTTTTTTGTATGGGAGCCCCCTTTAATTTTAATTATTTTTTAATCTTACCTATTTGTTGTTGTAGCGGCAAAATACATACACACTCTGTGAACATTTCAGCAGTCTACCTGTTACGGTTACTGAGATTCAGCCCTGTGACAGACGGACAGACGGACGGACGGACGGACGGACGGACGGACGGACGGACGGACAGCGGAGGCTTAGTAATAGGGTTCCATTTTCACCCTTCGGGTACGGAACCCTAAAAATGACACACCACACATGTAAATTTATACCTATTATTACTAAGATGCGTTAATTTTGCTCAAGCATCCCTCGATGTAGCCAGTTTTTGTGATGGCAGGGGATGAGCGGGCCAAGAGACAAAGGACGAGGACAGGGCGGAGATCCGCCGGAAACTGGCTCAGACCGGATTCAATGACGTCTTACCTGTTCGCGTCTACCTGAAACCAGCTGTGTCTCCACTTCCGAATGCATCTTGCGAGCATTATTCATTTAGTCTTTGTCGTGTGTGAATGTGTGTACCTATGTTGTTGTTATTATGTAGATTAAAAAAGAAGGCAGGAGACTCGGTTGAAAATTTGTCACGATTTTAACGTCACACAATTCACGATTCGACACATTCAGATTATATTCAGGTTCTGCTTGCAATAATACCTAGTTCCAATGAAGTGAGTTGGACCTAATATCTTGATAGTATGTAGGTGGAGTATTAGCTATACAGTGAAGTGTTCCATAGTCGCGATGATCATAACCGAAAATCTCCCATTTTTTAGGGTTCCGTAACCAAAGGGCTTAACGAAACCCTATTACTAAGCCTCCGCTGTCCGTCTGTCCGTCTCTCCGTCCGTATGTCACTGCTTTACTCAGGTTTAGTTTTTCACGAAACCGTTATCTTTTATTAATATTTCATTCAATCAACCTCATTCTGGCAAACTAAAGTTGAATAACATTTTGAAAAGCGCTGCGAGTTACCTTTATCAGCTACCTCCTCCAGTACGAAATTCGCCCTCTATTCATGCGTTCAAAAAAAATCTTAAAACTTTCTTTCTTTCCTAAATACGTCTTTACTTCCCCCCCCCCCCCCACAGTTGTCAGTTAATTTTTATTCCTATTGGCAATACATTTGTTTTTTTTCTCAATTTTTGTGATAGTGTTAAGTATCATACTTTATTTTCTGTTTCTATATTATATAAAGAGTTTATATATTTATATTAATGTATATTTATATTTATATGCATATAAGTAGTTGGTATATTGTGTATAATATTTGTTGTAGTAAATTCATTTGTCTCTATAACTGCTACTCGCACTACTGCTCACGATACCCAAAGGTAGACTGGTAGAGAATGCCCCTGGCATTAAGTTGTACCTTTTGCCAGAATTTTGAGTGCCATAAACATAAATAAATAAATACATAAATAACCAACCATTGTAGTTTTCACACAGGAAATTAAACCTCCTGTATCATTTTATGCATGCGTTATCCTTGCGAAATAATCAAAGAAAACTATTGAAGCACAATTCCTTAATTTTGACCTCAGGCTGGTATCGGTGATGGATCGCAATCGAGTATCGAGTTACAATTTTAAAATTAAGATTTGCAGAACCCAGAGATTTTATTCCCACGAACGAGAATGTGGGCTTGCATTGATTGGTTCCCATGCGAATGTTCATTGACCATAAATATTGTTACACAATCTATTAGAACAGTATCCAGAGGACTTTGAACTTAGTAGCTACACCAAAAGAGTCAATATGAATGGATTCTAAATATTGGACACCTGACTGGTCGGGTAGACATTGAACCATTCTGAATGATTTTTTTCTCTTTCTTTGCACTTTCTTCGAATTGAATAGAAACCGTCTGCTTACCTGTATGTAGCACGGCTCTTTGAATCTGCTCGGCCCTTGGGTTGGATAAGGTCCTCCTTACGCAAATCACTTAAATTTCTTTCTTTTCCAAATGTCACATGGAATATTATATTATTCAAGTCACAGCATTGACAACCAACCAGCTGATTTCATTGATAGATATTTTCAAATTCAGCTGACTTTCTCGTGTCAGCTGTTTTGTAAGCGTGGGAGTCCCAAGATGATTTTTTGCAATGACAGTTCGTATTCTTCAGAATTTTAATACTGATTGCATTGAAACCACTCAAAAGAAAAGCAATGAAAATTAAAAGGTTCATGGACCTATTTCTCAGGATACAATGATTTTTATTTACACTGAGAAAAAAATCGTTAAATGAAACCAAAATCATGGCGCCAGTATAAAACGCTTCTATTTAAAATTACCTGGTAAATTTTACTTTATCAGGTACCTTCATGCATCAATGAGCAGTATTCCCAGGTTCTAAGTTAGCATTTTGGCGTCTGAGCCCCAAGTTCCAAGAGTTTCCACAGCAAAGGCGATAAATTCGTAGTTTGATAAAAGTATTTTGAATTATTATATAAAAAAAAACTAATAACTCGATGGTTACCATGAAAGTAAGAACAACAGAAGACTGGTCGAATGATAAATCAATGGAAACGATACTAGATATTTGTTAAGATAATACACAATCTTAAACTTTGTTACGGTTATATTCTTACGGTATTTTAGTGATCAACCGTGATTTTATTAAAACAATAGAAAGGAGAGCGTTTTCATAAATAAAAAGGAGAGCACTCATGTCAGTATAGTACCTACATAGATATCCACCATCGTATAGATAGTTGAAATAGGTGCGGTCGGATATAAGAGTCGTATTGTACGTGAACCGTGTATAGGAGACGTATGATTTCCATGCGATACACACTGACTTGGTTTCAAAGATGTAGATTGCACTGTGGACAAACACTGTTGATCACTGATAATCTGACACTAACTTTATTGCCATATTAGACTTGACGAAATGAAATTCATATTCGTTGTTTCCTGGGACTCAGTCATCAACTTAGAACCAGCAAAATTTGTTTGACTTTGGTAGAAAACATAATTTTTGAGATTGTGGTCGCCAATTTTGCATACATACATAACTTCACGTCGCTTTCCCGGAGGGTTAGGCAAAGATGATAGAGTGCCATACGGTACGATCACAGCACACCTCCTTCACTTTATCTACGGAAATTATTATTTTCATACGATTTTCTAAAGCTACCAATCCAACTTAAACGCTCATGCCACACGCAAACATAGTCACGGACAGTTTCCCATAGGATTATATAAACAACTTGGTTGAAGTTCCCGGCTCCTGGTGAGTCAATTTCGTTTTAGGTAACTACCCGACCTGAGCCCGATAAAATATAACCTCCTAGGCCCTCCTAACCTGTAGCGTGATGTTAATTTAATCGTCTACAAAATTTGACTATCAAGTGCAAAACTAATTTATCAAATCTGCCTGGTAGTTCCAGAAAAAAAAATATAAACAAACTCTTCAGCTTCATTTATAACACAGATATGTCCATACGGCAGCTGTGACCCAGGTAACGCCTACATAATACATATCGTTCCTTTTTCTTGTCTGCGTTCACGACGATTCTTCAGTGTTCGTGAAATCTTAGCAACCATGTCATCAAATACATCGAAATGCGCCGTCGCAAGTGGAAGCACCGACCCGGCTCAACTGGAGACTTCCGCCGCACCCGCGCCCTCTGCAGCCGATTCAAGACACTCATAATCTGCGCTTCACTGCACCTTCATAATGTACTCTTACGAGAACTACTTAGATGGAGTATGTGATCGCTTGATTGACCTCCGTATGGTAAACTCATATTGGACTGACGGTAACTGCACGTCGCATTTGTATATTTTGTCTGATGGAATCTGTATCAAAATGTTATCGCTTCACTGTGAGCCATCACCATTGGTAACAGGTGACAACCAACCTTCTAATTTCTTCTAACTTAACCTGACCTTCTGGTTAGACTTATTTAAGTTGATACAATTTCGTATCATCAATAATGACGTACATATCCAATGCAGGTCTCATATTTGATTTCATTGGTATGATTTCATATGAATATCTTACAACAAGTGAAGTACCATGATTCCCAAAATACCACGCAGGATTCAATGGTGTACATAAACGCAATTTAAATGAATAATCATAAAGACCAGGTCTCGTATCCGGTAGTGTCCACGCATATATTTAGATTCTGAGGAGTAAACTCATAAACCTTCGAGTAAGAATGGACAAGGGTGACTCAACCGTGAAGAAAACGTGAATACTGTGCCTTCCGGTTTACTTGTCAATTGACGATATACAGACAGGCGACCTCTATGAAGCTTCAGTGTATTCGTATGCTAATTGGATAGCAGAGGGCAACTTGCTTGAATGTATGGAGGTTCATTTTACATAGTTTTATCATCAGTAGATGGGTACATTTGTTTGTTCGGATTGTGTGTCTAACATGCCAACCTGTGCCAACATCCTAATATCAAACCTTACGGTGGCCCAACCCGACGGGACTAACTCATTCGCACGGTAAAAAACCGTGCTGTTGCGCTCTGGAACTTTCTCTGTTTCAAAGAAAAAGACAGGCTCCGTGATGAGGAAGATGCAACATGTCCAGAAAAAGACAATGTGCATAGTGTATGATTTGGTAAGATTTACGAAAATTTTAATTTATTTAACGACTTATAGCTAAAAGTAAACCACCGTAGTCAAAAATCTATCAAAAGCCAAATAGATTATAATTCTTGATTAAATAATCTATGTCTGATTACTAATTTTTTTAAGATGACTTTAAGACTTTATCATTGCGTAATCCACCTCCAAGGTTATTGTATAAAACGCGCGAAAAATTCGAACTTTCGGACCTTATAACTTAGAACCCAAACACAATTGTACAATGCCAACGGTCATCAGACGTCTAGTTCGATCAAATAAAGCTATTTTGAGCAAAATTTTGGATCTTTGACAAGAAATATGGGCGTGATCTTCTTTCCCCGTTTGTATGGGGAGTTGAGCGGGTTGGGCCACCTTAAGCTTCTTTTAGCAACAATTTATTACAAACTATGAGGTTTGAGCCCATGTACTCCTGCATGAAAATTGATTAATTAAACTGGGTCGATGTTATTTAGTTTCATATGCAGTATGCTGCTTTGATGCATACCATATAGGCATCACACATTCTGTTCGATTTTTTTCTGTGCATCCCAAGATTAAAAATCACAACATATTTGTACCTTGCTACCTGCCATATTGCTATGTTGATCCAAGCTACTGTCAACAAACAATACAAAATTCCTCGTAACTGCGCAGCTCCTCAAATGAGGGTATTCGTCGCAATTCAAACCGGATCCACGCGCAAGTAACGCATTGAATTGAAAGGCATCCAGTTTAAAGGTGCATAAATAGGATTTATCAGCGAGCAAACAAGTGTTTCCGGTCAGAGCTTCTGTGAACACCCGGTCATCGGGCGACTGGTCGGCCGATTACTCTACCGACTCGATCAAAACTGAGCATGGTTCGTGCTTGGTTCTTTTCTCGACATTTTCAAGATACCTTTTTCGTACTAAGCAGGTACGTTACTAATTCCAAGGAATGTGATATGTATGTATGTAAAAATCGACCGTGAAGCAAGGACACAATAATTAAAGAAGGTGGACAAATTGGAAGACGCAATACCCGAAAAAGGTATGTTTTGCTGGTTCGGGTCCAGCCTTGTAGTATATTCGTAAAGTAGTTCTTTTTACTGGGCTCTTTGTTTAATTGATGTGTCCTTGCTTCACGGTCGATTATACAAACATACATATTACATACGGAGATTCAGTTTAAAATAAAGAAGAGGTTTACATACTTATCTATAAAACTTAGACTAAGTGGACGTTGAAAAAAAAAACAGCGGAGTTTCTTTCCAATACTTCTTCGCTGTGTTTTGTTTTGCTGAACTGGCCAATGCTAAAATATGACAAATTCGAGTGCAGTGTACTGTCTATGGATGATGAATAAACAATACAATATATGTGTTTATAAAACAATTAAGTAAATATTATTAATAAGTCTCATCTCATAAAACAAGCATGAATAAAAAAATATTCCATCCAGTTCAATGTACCCGAGCAATATGAGGAAGCTCCTCGCATGACACCTAGTTCCCTAATAGTGTGTTCGGCTAATATCATGACAGTTGGTATTAAATACATGCCAGTTACATAACCAGTTACAAAAAAAACTTTATGGTGTACATCAATTTGGAAAAATGTGAATTGAGACTTATAAATCGGTTTTGGTGCCCAATGAATGGAAATAAAATGCATGAATGAGAAGTGTCCAGTCACAGATATATGTAAACATGTGCAGAGTGTAGCAAGTACGTGAATACAAGTACATATTATGCATGCGTCTGAAATCTGGAGGCCTATTCCTGGAATTCTGCAATCAGGAATCCTACGTATCTGCTTTTATAGCGGTTTTTAAAGAGATTTTTTTGACGAAAAGATTGCGCAGGATAGCATTTCAATTTAATCAAGGTTTTTTCGTTGAAAAAATCGCTTTAAAAACCGCTACAAAAGCGATATCGTGGACTCAGGATTCCCGGTTGCCGATTAGGGAATTCCAGTAATAGGCATGATGAACGTGCCGAGTGAATAAGCGACTGGTGAGTGATTGAAGCACTTTTTAGATATCGATATATGAGCGTATATAAAGAGATAATTAAAAATAAATTGAAGTATAAGTATAAAATTAAAAAAAACCGGCCAGGTACGAGTCGGACTCACAGAAGAAGGGTTCCGTACCATCGTACAAGATTTAAAACAAAAAATCAGGTTTTTTATAAGGGTGGCAAAATAAATACATACTCTGTGAAAATTTCAGCTGCTTACCTAATACGGTTCATGATATACAGCCCTGTGACAGACGGACGGACAGACGGACGGACGGAGAGCGGAGGCTTAGTAATAGGGTTCCGTTTTCACCCTTTGGGTACGGAACCGATAAAACAAAGAAAAGATCGTTCATTCCTTAATCTCTGCCTGGCTCGACGGTGAAGCGGCGTGACGGTACATGTGTATGTGATCGTCATATTTCGACGACACAATGTAACGCTGCGAGAGGATAACTTGTTTAAGGGCATAATAGAATAGGACCTCCTCACAAAGGAGGGAACAGGGTAAATTCTCCATTAATGGCGCCTTCAAAACAATCTGGACAGTTTGTGTAGTTTTATTTTTCTAATATTTTGACATATAATTCGCGTAGAAGTTTTTCATTTCGAAAATTACAAGTCCCGTAATAAATGTGTATTTTGTGGAAGATTATTGGAAACGATTCGTGTTTAATTATGGTAGTGTTGGATGAGGTTGGATTGGATATTATTAGGTTAGGTTAGATTAGGTGTATATTTGTTCGTACTTAAGAATTACAAGTTTTATAAAATACTTTTTAAATTACGGATATTAAAAGAATATGGACTAACACAAAAACGTTCATACCATGAAACACAAAAGCGGTTGTACCTTTTTTACGATACACGAGTGAAACTATTATTACAATATATACATACTCAATGTCATGATGTGTATTATAATACGAGTGAAATACTTTGTAGAGCCCACTCTTGGTGCTTTTACCCTTATTTTAATGCGTAAATACCAACAATAGATGGGCACTGCTTGGCCACGTGTGGAACATAACCGGACGGTGGCTCTGTTATGCAAATATTATAGAAATATATTTCGTAAGAAGTCCTCTCCCTCTCATTAAAGAAAATGTGTGGTACAAAGCTATTTTATTATAACACATATAACCAAGAACCGGTGTTACTGAGGAGTTGTGTATTACCTTGACTTGTCAGGTGTGTCTGGAAAGGGGGGAGATACTACGAATAGACTGCGTATTGTGTTGGCCCCAAGTAAAACCACTTTGGTTGCTAATTACGCACTCGTTTTTGGGGTTCCGTAACCAAAGGCTGCTAACGGAACCCTATTAATAAACCTCCGCTGTCCGTCCATCTGGCTGTATCTCATGAACCTTAATAGGAAGGCAGCTTACATTTTCACAGAGTATGTATTTATTTGGCCGCTATGACAACTAATAGTGATTTTTTTGTGTTAAATCTTTAATTTTTATATTTTTTTTACCTATTTGTTGTTATAGCGGCAAAATAAATACACATTCTGTAAAAAATTCAGCTGCTTACCTATTACGGTTCATGAGATACAGCCCTGTGACAGACGGACGGACGGACGGACGGGCGGACGGACGGACAGCGGAGGCTTAGTAATAGGGTTCCGTTCGCACCCTTTGGGTACGGAACTCAAAAATGGGAACTATATTCTCGTCTCTATTTCATATATTTTATATATAGAATATATTTTTCCACTTGTATGTAAACTTAAAAAAAAATTAAGGCAAAAAATGCCCCTCTTAAACAATCCACCGGGAGTAAATGATTGAATGAATCCGTATGGGTATATATTTGGGATAGGTATTAAATTCGGACTATCAGCACACACAATATTTTTTTTACCTTTCAGGAAATATAAATATGAATAAAAATATAACGACAAAACTTTATGCCCCTAACAAGCCATACGATTAAATATCGAGTAAATATGACCATATTGGTATATATTTGGGATCTATAATTCAGGTGTATCAACACCATACAAAATGGAATGACTCATAGCCACGAACAGCTATGACAAGTATGGAAGCGAAGACAGGAGGCTCGTGTACACCAGGCAAGTGAGGAGGGAGTGGCTGGGATGGGCTTGCTCCGCCATTGTTCTCGCTTATTACGCGTTTGATTTGGAGCATTATATTTGCTTCGTGGAGCGCGTCCGAAGCACTTATTGACAGACTAATGCACGGATGAGGTTGCACGAGACGTGAAATCATTCAAGGAGTTGATTGAGTTTCCAATTGTTTAAGAGTTTAATGAGCGGAGGTAAGGAAATCCATAATGATATGGTACACATGATTTTGAGGTATTAAGTGTAAAGAGCCTCGGTAGCCCGGTGGCACGATGCCTCGCCGTTCGATGTTCAAGGCTAAGTAACTCTGGGTGCGGTCGAGTTCTGGATGGGTGGTCTTTTTCAACAACTGAGTCTGGCCGTAGATTGGACTCCCAAACTGTTCCCCTCCCTAGAAAATAACTAAAAAAAAACGTTATTATCCCCAAACAAATACATTTATTTTGTTACTAATGTATCAGTAACTTGAAACAGCTATGTAATGTGTACGATTGTATGACCACTTGCATTAGATGATGATTTAAAAATATATAAACAGAAAAAAAATACTAAACAATATTTTTCAAAAAGTATATTTTTTTAAATGTCAGGCTGGTAGCCTGATTTTCATCAAGTGCGGATTTATTTTAATCGACACTTAAAAGGCCTTTATTACTAAAGTGCTGATTATCTTGTACTGGTATCGATTGTAAGATGGTAATAAAGACCGTTTAATGTGAGGATTAAGCAAATCAGAACTTGGTAGAAGAGACCCTAAATGTTCCAGAAATTTAATTTCATAGACTGAAACAATGCTCGGCAGATTAAAAAGATTATGAGAAGCTTGACATTGGATTTTGTCAAAGCTCCTATACATAGCTTTCTAATTGTAATACATATATTTTCGTACATATTCCTTCGTTTATCTGAAATATATTTAGTAATACACCTAAAGCAAAATTGTAATTCAAACATAAATATTGTACTAAATATATGGCCATGCCAAAAACTTAGCTAACCCACACCAAACATTCAGGTCAATAAAATGAGCAATTGTTTTTTTTTATGCGACCTGACATGGATGGCTATATAATACCACACACCTACCGTAATGATATTAGCCCAATACACCACATTTCCGAAGGAATTAGGTGCCATGCCAGGACCTTTCCTTTATGAGCACGGCTACATTGAACTGGATGGAAAACACGGACAATTTTTCATTGCCGCTTCGACCATATTTTCATCCAATGCGATGGTACCAACCCGGGCGGGCTGAAACTCTACCACCTAGTAGGGGTAGGGGACCTACAGTTTTACATGGATTCCGAACCATGGAGTAGCTCGCATTCGTGACGAAATGCACTTATCGAACTCTGAAAGAGGAAGACAGTGGTGCAAGTTGGTATTGAACCCGGGCCTCTGGTACGCTAGGCCAGTCCCCGCGCCACTAGGCTACGAGCCGCTCAGTCTCACTTCGAGTTTTCACTTCTGCCTCAAGATTACAACGGACGAAAGTGTATCGAAATGTACATTCAATCAACACCAATTCAGGTGATCTTGACGTTGGGTTTAATGGTGAGGTCCCACTGTTTACTGCGACCGTTAATATTTCACGCTCTAGAAATCAAAGCCTAAACAACATTCGCGCAGCGCTTTCGCGTTTTGAACTAATTAGGTCGTACGCTAGGCCACTAGACGACCGCGCGGTGAAAGGGCTCGCAAATCTTGTTTACTGCTCACTGTGCGCTGCTTGGACAATATTGCCTGTTATGACCAACTGTATTGACCATCTAACGCTAAGTCAAGTTGCGGCAGAAACCGTGTTTGCGTTTAAGGCGGGACTTCCCATACAGACGTGGAAAGAAGATCATGCGTATATTCCTTGTCAGATATCCAAAATTATACTCAAAACAGCGTTATTTGATCGAACTAGATGTCTGACGACCATTGGAATTGTAAAATAGTGTTTGGTTTCTAAGTTATAAGGTCCGAAAGTTCGAATTTGTCGCGCGTTTTATACAATAAGTTTGGAGGTGGATTAATCAACGTAAAAAACATTTTAAAAATTATAGTCATCAATCAGACATAGCTTATTTCATTAATATTTATAATCGTTTTTTTTTTGTTTGATTTTTATAAAATCTTTTTGTAATTAAAATTTTCGTAAATCAAACACTATGCGCATTGTCTGCTTTCTGGACATGTTGCATCCTCCTCATCACGGACAGGGCCTGACTTTTGTTTTGAAACAGAGAAGGCACAATAGCACTGTTTTGTACGGTGCCCGAGAATGAGTTAGTCTCGCCGGGAAGGGCCACCTTAACTTGAGCCCGATGTCACGCCTGCCCCTGTACTCACGGAGCTAACACGAGTTCAATTCATAGATGAAAGTGAAACATTGACGCTTAGCTATCGCATGACGACATCGATAATAATTTTATTTTGAATCTTCATACCCAAATAAAAATAAAAGGACCTAACTATGGTGACTCGTGTGACAAGGTTGAACAAGTTGTGTGATTCACCGGTGTGTCACATGTGACTGTGAATAACCGACGAATGTGAATTGCAAGGTTGATAATACAATTTTTTGCAAATTTAGTTAACACAAGTACTGTCTTTGGGATATAATTAAGTTATATAAATACCAATAAGATAATATTATAAAAAAAAACCCAGTAAGATGCCCATTGTCGTTTTAATTGAGCAATGATCTCCCACTCGATGTAGGCACCTATTAATTAAAATATTTCGTTCTCGTCTCAAGACAATGGGATTATTTCAGATATCTTACCAATCAGATATTTTTTTAAAAACCTATTTTGGAAAAATGATTGTCATTCAATGTTTTATTATCTTCATTCATTTACACTTGACGAGAGTTGTGAAAAGTGCCGTCTTTCGTCAATATACACCAGTCCAATTTTTTGCATATCGTTAAGAAAAAAATACATTTCCTGCTAGTACCGCACTTCAAGTGATAGGCATCCATTGAATGTCTATCAGGCACGTTTTCAAGCAAGAGACGTGATGTTTAGAGCATCAAACCTGTCTAGACTTGTCTAGACCTTTAGCTGGCTCTATGACCATGAGCTACCGTACCAGTCGATGGCAGAATGAGACCATCAACCAAACAAAGTTGGCTTGATATGTTTAGAGGCAATCACATATTTTAGGGTTCCTTTGGTAAAACTGTCTCGCTGCCTTTTCTATTTTTAATTTTGTTTCATCGATTAATTTTTTTTTTATATCTAAATTAGCATTTTCCAACACCTATTGATCATAAAAAATGAAACGATGTTAAATATTTTCATTCATACAAAATGTTTAATCTATAGCAGGGTAAAAATAAAACATAAAGGTAAAATTTGCCATTATTGCAGTTCTTTATTATGCCACAAAATAACAATTTACGATATAAATTAAAGTGCAGTAAAAATATGTGGGCTGCAAAGGCGGACTTATTCCTTGAAAAGATTCACCTGAGTGGATCCCACTTAATTTTGTTTAAATTCACCAAAGTTACATCGCAATTGGATGAATGGTTAATAAATTATTCCTGCTTCCGACGAATGTCACGACCAATACTTTTTCAGATTATTTTCAAAATCTGATTACAATGCTTAAAATGTAGATGTCGCTGAAACTCAAATTAACGAAATTATTGTAGGGATGAAATTTAAAAAGAAAACATTTTTTGTGCACCTCAAGATACTCAAGAAATATTTCCTCCAAATTGGAAATATCTGGTTCGAGCGGATTAGGCTATTTGTTGTCTGACAGTCAGTAACGGTAATTTTACATTAAAACATCAACTTTATCAAAATAACCTGTTAAGGTGGCCCAACCCGGCGGGACTAACTCATTCGCGGGCACTGTACAAAACCGTGCTGTTGCGCTCTGGGACCTTCTCTGTTTCAACGAAAAAGACAGGCTCCGTGATGAGGAAAATGCAACATGTCCACAAAAAAAGATAATGTGCATAGTGTATGATTAACAAATGATTTACAAAAATTTTGATTTCAAAACGACTTATAGCTAAAAGTAAACCACGACCGCTGTAGTTAAAAATCTAACAAAAACCAAATAGATTATAAATCTTGATTAAATATGCTATGTCTTATGACTATTTTTTTAAGATTTTCTTACTTTATCATTGCGTAATAAACCACCAAAGTTATTGTATAAAACGCGCGAAAAATTCGAACTTTCGGACCTTATAACTTAGAAATCAAACACAATTTTACAATGCCAATGGTCATCAGACATCTAGTTCGATCAAATAAAGCTCGTTTGAGCAAAATTTGGGATCTCTGATAAGAAATATGGGCGTGATCTTCTTTCCCCGTTTGTATGGGGAGATGAGCGGGTTGGGCCACCTTAATGTGTATTTATAGGTTATTTTTCCAATGTTGTGTACGTAACAACAACATGTTGCACAATCATTGTGTTGCACCTGAATCAAAGAAGTACAATCAATGCGAAATAGTAACTGGCAACGTCCCCTAGTATCGCGTGCGTTTATCTACAAATCTATAATCTGAAAATGACGTGTTAAAAAAATTTAAGTGTGACATATTTGCGTAGCTAATAAATTATTATCAACCCATTCTTTTAACATTAAAAGTATTGAGAGCGACGTTGACGATGTAAGACAAAAAAGCAAAAATACTGCGGCCGACCGCACTTTTAGTCGTACCTCAACCAGACCTACGACATGGCAGCAGGCAACCAAGGTTTTTTTTGTTTTAATTTAAATACCCCAAAACTATTAGATTAAGGTTTTTATGAATGTAACTTATAATCGTATGCAACATGCTCGCTGTAATGATTACTAGCCCAACACACTGCATTTCTAAAGGGTCATGCCAGGATCTTCAATTTTACATTGAAATGGATGAAAAAATACAGGACCATATTTTCGTCTAATGGGATGGTATCAACCGGGGCGGGCTTAACCCTACCACCTAGGAGGGGAAAGGGAATGATCTTAAAACACCCTTCTTTCATTCGTCGTCACTACATCTTTTTCTGAAAATGCTACAACTGTCCTCAAGGAATGTATTTCTACTACATTTAATCTATATGAGTGCCTCTGAACTGATCCGCGCCTTCAATCAACTCAGTAAAGAAAAACTCGCAAAGAAACTTCACTGGTTTACATATTTTTTCAGTCCACAACTATCTGAGGTACCCGGCTCCGCTCGGGTCAATATCGTTTTGGACTGGTGTCGAGCTGAATTATTTCCTGGATAAAAAGTAGCCTAAAGGCTGGTCAACCACGATGTAATTTATCTACTAAATTTAATCAAAACGGGTGGAGCCGATATGGCGTGATTAATAAGAAATATTCTATCATTTCCATTAATAATACACTAGTTAACCCTAAAGTTCCGGGAACATTTTCAGAATTTCGGTTTTAATAAATTGTTCAATAAATAAAGATCGAACGGTGTAAAACTTTATATCGCTAATTACTCATTTGCTTACTAATTACTTATTACGCAGACTTAATAAACACGTGGCGCCATCTATATCCGCATAGAGGTTATTATTTTCTGTGCTTACGGAATTTACCCCGAACATATGGAAACATGTTCTCTTTTATATAGGTAGAAAAGAAGACACACACACTTAGATCTAAATGCTACTGCCAACAAATCTTTGGTGGAACAGTTTAAGACAAAGAACAAAGAACAAGAAACACCTTCAGTGTAAATGGATTAAATATACGAATTACTTAACTAACAAAGTTGCTAATACACCTATATAGTATTACGATTATTGTCTGGTGTAAAATGTGTCGTCAACTTGAAATATTAATTCGTTATCCTACTGCACTGTAACTGCGACTCTGTGTTGCCATATTTTTTCTTAGAACAGTTTCTCGCCGTCTCGGCGGTGAGTAATGTCTTCATGCGGATGCGGACGGCGAATTTCGCGGATGGTGCATTTCGCCGATGCGAGCATTTGCGGTCGCGAAAGATGGGGACGGATGGCGGCGCACGAGTCGATAACACGAATTTCGACCGCGTAATATGAGTAACAGGGAAGAATGGAATGGATGTTTTTTAACCGACTGTGCAAGAGGGAGGGTTATGTTTTTCGAGTGTATGTATGTTTGTATTTATGTACTTTATTAATTGTATTAATTCTCAGATTGCCTGGTGACGGATTGGAGATCCAGAAGATTTCGGAACCTTAAGTTAGATTCCCAAAAATACTATGCATTTCTTTATATACCTAAGAGACCTTGAGTTTTAGATTTTCAATAAAATTCATAACATCTAAAAATATGTTTATCATAAATTATGTGTATTCGAATGAAAGGTTACGGACCTTGGCGTCTAGTGGTGTGCCACCCTATGTTTACGGGAGTTGAAATAAATACGCATAGTGGGATCCCTATGCTCATTTTATAAGTAAAACCACAGAAGAGAGAAGGAAGTAGAAGTGAATGTGGTTGTCACTCGCAACTCCTCCGGATGGACAAATTGTGCTTATAATCATATTGTGCGTCAAATGCGACTCATTCTAACCATCGTCAACGCTAAGTTAAAATAATTGAGAACTTTATAAATACTGCTTCTAGGTAAATGTTAACTCTACCCTTTTGGCTTCAAATGTACACCTATTCATCACCACTGTTTATCAATATCGCTTCTTTTCATTTTCGTGTTCCTTATTCGAAATTCAAAATTGAGTACTCAGGAGAGTAACCAATCGAGGTTGCGGTTTTCACCCGGTAACCCGCACTTTCTCGACTTTATTACTTCATCAGCGTACCCTCTCGGTGGCTTTCTTCGGAATGTCGAGTGAAATGGTTCATCGGCCCCGCAGTTTCGTTGTACGTCGTTATTTTTGTGGCTACTTTACGACCTGCTCCAAATTGACGGGTAGCCAAAAGTAACAATCGTGAAGCATTACCACTTTTGCGCGCCCCAAAGTTAATGGGTTACGAATGTTGTCGCTCGGGCTGGACGAAATGTCTTAAAACTGTAAAAGTAAATTAAACGTTTCGTACCGCTTGCTTTTTTTAGGGTTCCGTTCCTCGAGAGCCTCTGTCTGTCTAACTTTCAAGACGCTTTTCTCACGAACGCGTTGACATATTGAGTTGAAATTGATATCAAATTCATATAGATTTCTTAGTTATATAAAAAAATAGTTTTGCTAGATTTTCGCCGTATGTTTTATGCTCACAAATGAAGTTTAACCTATAAAGTACTTACCGTTGACCTAAAATCATAAAATATGTCAAAAAGCGAATCCCACAGCACAAATAACATTAAAAAAATACGAATTTGTAGGGAACCATCGATGCGCGAGTGAAACTCGCATTTTACGGTTATTTTCTCGATTGAAAACATTTCTTTGTAATTTGATCACATTTTAATAGAAAGGACGTCGAACGGCAAATGGTAGAAATTTTATTTATTTATCACACCGAATTATTTAAAGAGCTTTCTCATAAAAATAGTTCCTAGAGTTAATATACAGAAAATACATAAACAGGTATTCAGTTCCGAAACGGGGTGATCCTTTACAGCAAGTCATTTAGTGGTTTTTTTACTTTGTGTAATGTGTAAATGTGTAATCATAGCATACATGTCGTTGTTTATTATTCGTCAGTCGACTATGCTACAAAAAGTAGATTCTGGACTTGCAACACGCCAGCTCTAACAACCCTGCCAGTACAGTAGAGGATACTAGAAAGGTCGCAATGGAAGCACGTCATTTATTAATTTATCTTTAGTAGAGTACATTAGGTCGGCAAATATGGACGGAATTTGGAAAATAAAATGCTTATTTTATAGTAGTATCAATTCTGGCTTCTTGAATTGGACATAGAGCCGTGCCTTGTGTCTCGTCGACGACCAGGAGGTAATCCAGAATTTAGAGACCTTCCTACTACGAATGGATGTAGGATCTCTTTCCCTGTTCTATCGTTTGTATCACGGATGATGCCTTTCGGACCAGCATAACGCCATCCCTTCGTCCTCTTTCTACCCCATTACTTTCTCAAAATAAGTCCCTTCTTCTTATTTAGATTTTTAGAGTAGGTAAACTGTGGAATGCACTTTCTATGGACATATTTCCGCCAGAGCACAACCTGGAGTCCTTCAACATGTATTCATAGTCCTCGTGAAACCCATGGGCGTCTTCGGGCACCTCTTAGATGAGAGCGTGCCCTTTTTCTTTTCTTGTCCTATACAAAAAAATATATTTTTATTTTAAAGTCGGACACTTATCCCACAATCACTCGCTTAATCGTTCGAGCTTTAGTTGTCTGCAGATATACACCAAAACTTTAGGCAATCGACTTTTCTAAAGAGGGTTATGGACCACTGTTTTCACTATTGTTGGCGATGATTGTATACACTCGCAATTCGTGGCCAATCGTTCTCCTAGTTTACGCCTTACCAGCTACGAACAAAGTGGATAGTTTGTTCTGCCCGGCACTGTACATGTGTTGCCGGTTCGCGTGCGCCATAACCCACATAACGGCGGCGGTAGAGGCGGCACGAGCGAGCCGTCCACATAAATCGCTGGGAGATTTGCTTGCCGCTGCGCTGACGCATTTATCAAGCGGCGGACCACCCCGCGCAGCCGCTTATTGTCTCTACCTCATCCCCGACGCGCCACAGATCTAGGAAACGGCTAGACATCTCACCCACATGTATTTTCAGGTCCATTGCTGGACAAACAACATTTTACTAAAGCAGTGAAACCCCTAAATCCACCGCTTATTGTTTTTACCTTAGTCACCAAGTACCACAGATCTAGAAAGCGGTGGCACATCATAAATAATGGTATTCAGAGTTTGATTCATTTGCAGTATACTTTTGGGTGCTATTTTAAATGCTAACACCGCTGCAGGGAGTAATTCTGTAGGCAAAAATAAGAATCTACTCAACCAATAAACATTTTTTACTGACATCTCAAAGAAAATTGCTGTTTACATACATATTTGTTAGGTGATTTCGATGAATTATATTTTTCCCTACAAAATTACTTCCTGCAGTATTTTCAACACTGTCTCATCGTGTACCAAAAAAAAAAACTAGGGACCTACTGTTTTAATATGACTACGAATCATGAGGCGTCGGATTAAAATTTGACATGTCTTGTCCATTCTAATAGATTCCACGTTCTCGCTGCTCCAGTTGTCGGACTCCGGCACGAGCCCACACGCTGTTTAATTGTTACTAATGGTAGATTTACTGAAATGCTTTCTACCTATTTACTTACCGAACCCTTCATAATCTGCTACTCGCAGTCAAATGACTTATCAAGGTTGTCCGGCTTCTGTTGCCCAGTGTTTATGTATCGTAACTCTATGACCAGTGTTAAAGAGCTTCTGAACGTAATAGGTTAATTTTATATTTGTTCATTTCCTTACTTGAGTGCATATATAATACATTTCCAGCTGATTCCCTCAGTGTTTTTACACCTGGTTTCATTGCAATTAAAGAACGAAAGAAACTTCATAAGGAATATTCTTTCTGATTGAAACTGCTTTAATACATTGTTATGAGGACATTTAATAACATTATGCTAAAGTAAATCGAAGGTGACGAAAATTGTATTGTGACCATTACGTAATTGGTTAGAAACATTTTAAATTATGTATAATGTAATATAATTAATTAAATTCTTTGTACATATATATGTATCTTTTTATCACAGCCATTAAATTGATCATTTATTACCTAGACTTAGGATAACGAAACATTTATATTAGGCCAAACGAAGCAAACATTTAAACTGTTAACATTTAATCATTTTTTGTAAATATAAATCAAGATAAGTTGTCAAATAAAGCATCAATACAGTTTGCTTTTTATACAAAAAAAATATATTTAGTTTCTCAGGTTCAGATACAAAAAGTTCTAATTACCGGGAATATCATCTTAGAAACGGTCTCAATATTACTGAGAAGGTACCAGATGCTTCCTAATTTTCGAATGAAAGTGCGACGCATTTGGCCCAGGTGCGCGTTGAATCTCGGTCGCTGTCACCTCTACAATGCATTTGTTATAAATATATAAAAACCCAAAAAACAATTGGGGGATGCTCACAGCGGATCGGCAGCCGCTACCCAGTGCCGCGACGGAGGGTGTACCGGCGTAGGTCGCACGAAACAAACGAGTTTGTTATCTCGATACCTTTTCCGACTTGTGACAAAAGCGAATAACAACACCTAATGACACTAAGGAGCCTCGACGCACTACCAATGAATGGCACCGATAAGATAATTTCTGCCGCGATATATATTATTATACGATAGTTATTACGATAGTATACTCAAAACAAGACGCTAACTTATGGAACTTTATCAAGTTGAAGTTTCCATATGTGCCGGTGAAAAATTAAGACAAGATTTTTTTAAATCTGAAAGATCTTAAATGGAGCATTTTACAAAAGATATTATGATCTGAAAGGTTTTTTATGCAACCTGACATGGATGGCTAATACCACATAATTAGATGTTACACAAGTAGATGCTCCCTGCCTATCTCGCACTCACCTGTTACAATTCGATACGCGCCGGTAGGCCTTCATGTAAGTGACGTGGGCCCGCACACCCTCCAGGACGATTACCATGCACAGCGATTGAGTGATGGAAAAACGATTGCGTACAGTTAAGGCGACTCGACATCTAAATAATAAGAGTAGAGCGATTGAGTGATGGAAAAATGACGAAATACAGAGTTGTTAAATGGAATTTTCATGCCCGAGCGGCCTAAGAGAAGGACTTGTACTAGACATAGGTCAGTATCGTATGGCGCTCTATCATATCTGCCTATCCCTCCGGGGAATCGGTGTGATGGTAAACATTTAGCTATCTATGAATGAATGCAATAACAAAAATTATAAATAAACAAAAACATTTTTTTCAAACTTACCGCTTGCAAATTCATTCAATAATGATTAATTTCATGCAATTAACGTTTGGCTAGTTTGTTAAAGAACAAGAAGAATTAATCTCCAACCTGTGTTACTACAAAGATTTAAGACATTAAAGATGAGATTAAGGCTAGATTTCAATAGGTTTTTTTTGTTGCGTAAGCATATGTACAGCTAAATGGGTGTTCAAAAATAACCGTTACACTGTCAGCCCCTAATCATGATCCGTATTAAGGGGATACAACTGCATTTTTTGTAAGCGACCGAGTGTTTATGGAAGTTTCGCCACATGCAGCTGTCTGCAGGCGCGTGGTGCACTATGATCGGTGGATCAAATTATGCCAACGACCTACTATCGCATGCGTAGACATGACCAAAGTCATAATAATAAATATTGTTTTGAGGTGAACGTTCTTCATATAGGTTAGTATGGAGAATGCCAATGTGGTACCGATTTTTTATATTTTAAAACACAATTTGTAACTGCATGCTTCTAGGTTATATTTAAAGTGAATGATGCATGTGTTCTATGATGAATATATTGCAAGATACCTGAACAGCTTTGCCTAGATGATTTCGACATAATAAAAAACAAAACTTATATACCAAGTAATTAAGCTGGAATCCGAAAGATATCTGTTTGAGGGATGAGACCGCCTTTGCATCCCACTTATGTTGTTATTGCACTATACTTTCTTTTGTTAATTGTTTTTTGGGGCGTATTAAAGAATTTTCAATGAGTGAATCAATAATTCTAATTTACTGACAAATTATTCTGAAAGTAAAGAAATATCGGAAATATTCAACGACCTTCCACATTAGGCATTATTATGGAATGTCTATTGAATGTACGTAGGTCCATGGCATGAACACAGGGTGAAAGGTGGTCGTTGGTTGGGGTGTGGGCTTATATAGTTCTACGACAAGGTTTGAAACTGATTTTGCATCGTATGTGGAAGTGATTTTGAGTTAATGCTGAAAGAGGCAGTAAGGCAAGCTGAAAATAAAGCACCTACCTATACAAGAATTGTTGCATATACAAGTGTCCTTTGAGAAAAATCTTCAGGCCTGTATTTTACAATTAATCCAGTAAATACTTGGCCAATGTTATTTTTATGTATAAATAGTGGTATAAGAGAATATAGTATATTGGTATGTGTAAATATTGGTTGGATTAAAAATCTAAATTCGGATATATTATTTCAATATATTTTAGAACATTTTCATGGACTTAGTAGCATTTGATTTGTCCTGGCTACGGCTAAAAATCCCTTCAACTCGTTTGAAATAGTGTTTCCAATTTCAACACTCTGTACAATTATTTGATGCAGCAGTTTATAAGCCCCTTACATTGCATTGCGTTGTATGCATTAATTCAACAAATCCCCTCATACAAACAATACAATTGAATACTTACATACCTGCTGCCGCGCTCTCATTTTTGCAAAAGTCTTAAACGCCAACAATGTCACCATACCAGTGTGACGTTTCAAAATCGACCCAACTACTCTTCGAAAGAGTCCATTTCCGATTACGTATTGGCACATTGCGAGTACAGCAACTTCCTATTGCAAATTCCATCGACAATGTCGCTTACGTCGTTCATTACGCCGAAAATATCAGGTCCTTCGTCACGGGTAACCAAAGGTTACGCTTCAAAAGGCTTTGTAAGGTACGGATCGGTATGAAATATGAGGGGTAGTTACGTCGTTTCGTGTTGGAATGCGTCGGGGGGTGCAGATGCGTGGTGAGGGGTCGGTACAGATGATTCTGCACGCGCTCCAACAGCTGGTCC
The DNA here is from genome assembly GCA_946894095.1 of Incurvaria masculella. Lineage (NCBI taxonomy): Eukaryota > Metazoa > Arthropoda > Insecta > Lepidoptera > Incurvariidae > Incurvaria > Incurvaria masculella. The sequence goes on along the minus strand of OX335645.2, from coordinate 23,365,189 downwards.
GAATAGCTCCGCTCGACAGGCCAGGGTCAGACTGGAACACTCTATTTGGAATATCCACGTCACTTCAGACACTACAGACCGACATTCAAACTTGGAATGTTTTTGTAAGCCCATAAAAACAAAATTCCGTAATTTAACCGCTTCGAGCTCTACAGCCGTATTCAGAGTGGGCGGAATAACTTTAATGCGCAGGACTAACCCGGTTTTTGTATGGTTAGTCCGGTGCTAATCTCGTACGAAGTTTTCACAGGTTCTCACTGAATACGACTGACGATAAATTAATAGTCCGTCATCCAACCGCTTGGATCGTCTTTTAACTGTGTAGTAATTTTATTGAGAATCTGTTATGACTAATTTTCTAAAAAAACGCCCTGTCAATATAACATAAGGACATAACAAAATGTTAATTACATCAAATGTTATTATTACGGTCAGGGAAGCGACGACACGTCACTTATATCGGCGATGTGGATCAGGCGGAAGCAACCGAAATTGCACGTGCTGTAGTGAAAATGCTGTAAGCACGTGTACAATACTAATATAAAGTTACCACTCAGGCTGAGATAAATAGTCGTAACAGAAACTAAGACTAACGAAAAGTAGTACGTTGTGACGTCAATTTGCATTACTTTGAGATTTCGTCCATACTAAATGTGTCAAAGTGACGTCACAAAGTACTACTTTTCGTTAGCCTTAGTTTTTGTTACGACTATTTATCTCAGCCTCAGATTTTAAAGTGGGTTTGCCGAAAAGTGTCGTTTACTTTTCATTTCGTTAAGTGTGTCGACTAAAGGACTATAAATGACTGTACAGTATGATAAATTTCAACTCGGGAATGGAGAACCTGATATTAAAAAGAAAAATTAAAGTCTTTTAAAGCGAACAGAAAGAAAGGGAAACATACGATTCGGAATTCTTGTAAAACTGTAGGTCCGGCCGTCTCGTGTTATGTAGCTGTGATCATCAAGGAAAGGGCACCTAATTCCTTCGGGAATGTGATCTTTTGGGCTAATATCATAAGTGTGGGTGTGGTTTTAGTCAGCCATGTTCAGTTATATAAAAAAACAAAAATATTTTGTAAAATGGTATGTCCACTACGTTTTCCGAACATGATCAGTAGGCATATTATTGGAATTCCGTGCACAGGAATCATGAAACTTTCAGTCGAGAAAACCCTTATGACCGGAAAACCATGAATTATTAAAATACCATGCTCCGGATTTACTAATAAATTCAAGCTTTTCTTCAGAATTAAATGGAGTAAGAAAATAATGAACGAATCACTTACAAAATGTATGCTCTCTCCACCAAAACCCACCCCTAACATCCCCGACCAGCGACCCTCCGTCACCTGCGCCCGTCCCGTCCCTGCGCAGCTATTTCCGTCGCGCCGCGGCCGCGCAGTACCGGAGCGGCGCGCGGCGCGCTGCGCAGGCGCACACAATGCCGCACAAAGGGCTCGTGCCGCGACCGTTACGCGCACGCGCGGCCCGCGCCGCCGCGCGCCGCCGTCACTTGGCGGGGTGACACCTGGATGGGATGCCTGCACAGGGTGTGCGGTCATCTAGTTCTGTGGTCACCGCTGTGGTCACCCGGTACCGCCGAGACTGAACTTATTCTTTAAAAGTTTATTGGTTTTGCCCGTGATATTTTAATTTTTAGGGTTCCGTACCCAAAGGGTGCCAACGGAACCCTATTACTAAGCCTCCGCTGTCCGTCCGTCCGTCCATCCGTCCGTCCGTCCGTATGTCACAAGGCTGTACCTCATAAACCGTACTAGTTAGGCGGCTGAAATTTGGACAGAGTGTGTATTTATTTTGCCGCTATAACAACAAATAGGTAAAATTAAAAATAACAAAAATTTAAGGGGGCCCCATACAAAAATGTTCTTTTTAGGGTTCCGTACCCAAAGGGTGAAAACGGAACCGTATTACTAAGCCTCCGCTGTCCGTCCGTCCGTCCGTCGGTCACAGGGCTGTATCTCATGAACCGTAACAGGTAGGAAACTGAAATTTTCACAGATTATGTATTTATTTTGCCGCTATAACAAGAAATTGGTAAAATTATAAAATAATAAAAATTAAATATAAAAAACAAAAAAAATAAAAAACTTGTTTTTTTGTGGTAAATGTTGTACGATGGTACGGAACCCTTCGTATTCGAGTCCGACTCGCAATTGGCCGGTTTTTTTTGTGTTGAATCTTGTACGATGGTACGGAACCCTTCGTGTTCCGAACTCGACTTGCACTTGGCCGGTTTTAACTTACTTGAATTCGATGAGCTACAACTGCTTATTGTAAAGCGTTAATTGAAAAAAAACTTCGTTCGGGTGAACAAGAAAAGGATAATATTTTATTTAATGAAAACCAAAGACACATTAAAAACAATAATAAGAGGAGAGTTCTAAGCAACACGATATTACTTGTTTTTAATTGTGTAGCGGCTGATATCCTGCTGAAGTATTGTTATATATTTTTTCGTTAATTTTGACAGGAAAAACCGGACCAAGACAGATTTATCTGCGGCTGGTGGCTCTTAAATGGATGGTTCTATAAATTGCTATAATTTACCTAAGCAAATTTCATTTAGAATTTAATTAACTATTGACGATAATTTGTTTCACTTGATTTCAGTACAGAATTAGTAATATAGTTTTACACAAACATAGATACATACCTTCACGCCGCTTTCCCGGAGTGGTAGGCAGAGATGATAAAGCGCCATAAGGTACGATTACATGTATTTTTGGACCGATTTTGTTATTTTTCGATTTTCATGATATATTTCGTCGCCAACACCAATGCTTACGACAATTGGTCGTTTCCCGCTTTTAAATAAAATTTTATTTGCTAAAAAAATTAATATTACGATTTTTTTAAATTAATTGTCCTCCGAATATATTTTAGGTTGCTCGCATATTATTTTCATCCCAAACATGAAAATAAAAATATTGTTGGGTGTAATATATCCATTTGGGAATATTTATACCGCATCAATGAATTCTGCAAGTGCAAGTAGGTTGTATTGACAAAAATATATAAAACCTACAAACTATGTTGTCCCTAAGCGGATCTACGTTGTTTTCATTTCTACTTGCTAATCTTGCAACAGATTAAACTTTGGACGGTCCAAAATCGCGACCTTTGTCTTGTTTTCGACCAACACAAAAGGCTTTTACAAAAGCTAATGAGTTTGTTCCCTCCTGCTTAAGATAATGATCTTTACACATCGTGTTTGTCCACTGCCTTGTAATCATTCGATCCTTAGAAGTTTTCAGAGTAAACAAATCCTCACCTCATTACATTTGCGATTTGTTTGTTGTTAGAGAGATATTTGAAACTTTGACCTACCTTTGACTCATCCAATGCGCTACTGCAGTGACTAATATAACAAAGACTATCTAAGTTAACGTGAAACCAGCTCTGCACAATTGTTTGACGAACTACATATAGCATTGAATTTTAACACGTGTGTGTCTGACATTGGCCTTATTACTATAACACCGATGTATTATTTAATTCTTGATGATTTTTTTATTTCTATTTTGGTTAGTGATTTTAATAATTGATGATATTTTGATTTTAATTATTTATGTTTGTTTTAAAATATTTAACTGTTACGATATACATATTTATATTTTAATAAGTTATTTTGTGTTAATTGAATTTAATCTAAGGTTCATTCTTAAAGTGTCTAAGTACACATCGCTGCTTGACCGTTTTGAATTTCAGCCTTTCGCCGTCGAGACCTTTGGACCTTGGTCACCGGACGCTAAGGCTTTTGCAGATGACATCGGAAAACTCCTAGTGGAGAAGTCTGGCGATTGTCGTGCAAAAGCCTTTTTTGTCCGAAGAATCGCTCTTGAAATTCAAAGAGGTAACGCGGCGAGTGTTCTAGGCACTTTGGGGCAAACATCGGCTGCCTTCAATGAAATATTTTACCTTTGACCTAACGTATTTCATTGGATCGCTCTCCGATCCACATTTTTCTTTAGTTTTAGTTTTAATTTTTTAATTTTACTTTTAGGTGTGTAAATTTAATTATAATTTACCTGAACACTGAACTGAAACACAGTTGTAATATGAAGAACGAATAAATATCACAGGTTTCAATTGTATTTTTTTAGTTTTTTTTTTTTTTTTTTTTTATGTAATGCGCGGCATATGGCATACGCCAGGACCACTTAAGGTGCCCGACGATGCCCATGGGCTTTCGAACTTATAAGGGGGCTGCGAAAACCATGCCGGCCGGCCAGGTGCTTCTTCACACCACGTTTGAAGGATCCTAGGTTGTACCTTGAGGGAAATAACTCGGCAGGAAGTGCATTCCATAGTTTACCGACCCTATAAATAAAGGACCTAGAGGATCGGTTGGTTCTGATTTTTGGAATGTCGACAGTGAACGGGTGCATTTCCTGCCTGTTCCGCGTCGTGCGATGGTAGAATGGGGACGGAGGGACAGCGTTATGTAGCTCTGACGAGCATTCTCCATGGTAAAGACGGTAGAACACAGAGAGAGACCCAACATCCCTTCGGAGTTGGAGGGTCTCTAGATTCATAGATACCTTGGGGTCGTCGACGAGACGCACAGCCCGACGCTGTATCGAGTCCAGGGAGCCAAGCAGGTGCTGAGCTGAGCCGTCCCACAAATGCGAGCAGTACTCCACGCAAGACCTTATCTGCGCCTTGTAAAGGAGCAGTTTTTGGTCAGGCGTGAAATACTGACGCACCCTGTTGAGAACTCCCAGCTTTTTCGAGGCGAGCTTGGCTTTATCCTCGATATGGCGTCCGAAATTAAGGTTATGCGTCAGGTCGACACCAAGAATCCCTAAATGCTCGTCAATACGTAGAGTTGCTCCCTGGAAGGTCGGAGCCACACTGAACGGAGTACGCTTCGCACTAAATACGCAAGCCTGTGTCTTGCTCGCGTTAAACTCGACAAGGTTCTGGAGACCCCACCCGGAAACTTTTTCCAGGGTCTCTTCGAGTCTAACAACGAGGCGCCGCCTATTCTCCTCCACTTCAGCCCGGCTTGCGGTCCGGTGACTGGTGTACCTGGCTAGCACTGTGCTGTCGTCTGCGTACATTTGTGTACTTGTTAATTTAAGTCATTTACAATAATACTAATGTATTTACGAAACTGTCGAAGGAACGGTCAAAGTAAATAAATAAAATAAAATAAATAGTGTCTCTACTTCGATTATTTTATGTGTTTCGTAAAAATGGGTTGTTGTGAACGGGTTTTAGGCAAAGAATATCATGATAAAATATTATTTTCCACAATATTCCGAAATAGAGGTACGTTTAGGTTAGGTTTAGTTACTTTAGTTTATTCTATAACTCAGATACAAAATAAAATGACAGGTTTATGAATTGTCATCAATCCCTGCAAACGGTTCAAAAAGGCAGACGTACTTCATTAGTGTTGGAAGCTTGAGGAACCATCCGATTGTAATGACGCGGCAACCTTGGACTTGATACTTTGAATTGTGCTCGTCACAAGGTCTGGCTCGATGCATTGAAACGTGCTTCAAGCGATGCGTTGTCACACGTTACTCGTTGTCTTCAATATATTGGCATGGTGTGTGGAAAATTAACTTAAAAACTAACAATATATATAACTGTAGGTCCCCTTCCCCACTAGGTGGTAGGGTTTAAGCCCGCCCGGGTTGGTACCATCGCATCGGTACATCGCATGGAAAGATGCTCGAAGCGGCAAAGGAAAATTGTCCGTGTTTTCCATCCAGTTCAATGTAGCCGTGCTCATAAAGGGAAGGTCCTGGAATAGCACCTAATTCCTTCGGGAATGTGGTGTATTGGGCTGATGTGTGGTATTAGCCATCCATGTCAGGTTGCATAAAAAAAAGAATAACACTAGCTGAGATACCCGGCTCCGCTCGGGTTAATATAGATATAATATAGATATGGTCTGAGGTCGGATTATTTCCTGGATATTTTAAGCGTTCTCAAACCAATTTTCATCCCCTATTTTACTCCCTGCGAGTTTAAATTTTGGCACAAAAGGTATCCTGTCCAGTCTATCTCTATACTGAAAATGCAACAGACTGGTAGACAGAGTTAATTTCACATTTATAATATTATTATGGATTCGCAATTATAAAATGCAGGACCATGTGATTCCTTAATGAAAGGGTTAGCAGGTTTTTATCTGACTTATCAAAATAGTTGTATTATGTAATGCCAATCATTTTATGGAGGTTTTTTTTTATTGATTAAACAATTATCACCACAAGCAAGCTAAAGATTAACAAATGCGGTGTTCGTAAGTTGGTAATAGGCCAACAACTATATATTTAGAGCAGCTATTTAATACAAAGTTAGCTTACCTCGTACACATATGCATTTTGATTACAAAACAGTATCCTTTTAAGAGTCAACATACTTATATGGTGTGGAGGTGACATTGGCACACATTTATAAAAGGTGTTGTTTCTTTTTAACTGAACACGATCAAAATGGATAGTGTAGCAATAACACTGCCTGAGAAGTAATGAGTCATGTTTATAATCGACAAATGTGCCTCCTGCCACTCGGTTACGTGCTTTCCTACATACATTTAAACCGTTTTGCACCACAAAAGGGCCAAAATGTATGACCCTATTAGATCATACTAAATACTCGTGAAATGTATTCTACCGGCAAATAGGTAACCTTTTGAGTATGATTATGCAGAAGGAATAATTGGCCAGTTTTCACATATTTTTTTATGCAACCTGACATGGATGGCTACCTACCTACTACCGTTATGATATCAATCCCGAAGGAATTAGGTGCCATGCCACGACCTTCTCTTTATGAGCGCACGGCTACATTACACTGATTGCACTGGATGGAAAACGTGGCAGTGCCGCTTCGGCCAACTTTTTGTCCAATGCGATGGTATTGGTATAGGGGTTAACCTATAGTTTTACATGGATTCCGAATCATGGAGCAGCTCGCATTCATGGCGAAATGCACTTATCGAAATCAGAAAGAAAAAGGAAGTGGTGCATTATCAGGACGAGGATATGAACCCAGACCTCTGGTACGCTAGTCAATTCCCCGCGCCACTAGGCTACGAGACGCTCAGGCAAGTTATCTTAAATTTGGCTAATCAACTTATCATCTTTTTCTTGTACGCAAGTTACTGTTTTACATAGTAAGGTCAACATATCTTGCTTTCTAAAATATTTGGTTAAAAAAAACTAGTCGAGTTAAATTTTAAGCTTCAATGTATCCTAAATTATCTGCTGTATATTAATTATTATTAATAGATTTCCGGATTATCTACAGAACTTGGCACCAATTTAGATCTCAATTATTATATCGGCGAACTCGCCAACCACCCATATTGTTAACATTGAACTTGGCTTCCATTTTTACTTTTAAGCTTTTAAGGATTTAGTAGTACATGGAGCTTTGTTAATTTTAGTAAGCAAACCATTTTCACAATCGTAAATGCACTCGCCTTGCTTGGTAAATCCTAAATCACCGCGCTGCATCCGTTACAGGTAGGCAGTTGTCTCCGAACTGCCGAAACCCCGAAACGATCTCGGATCACACAATAGCGCCCTCCATTGCGAATAATGCGTGCGCAGTGAGCAAAAAACGCAAGCGCAGAGCATCAGCCAGCAAGGTGAGTTGACAATGGTGAGGCGACACAGCTGCTCGTGGCACGGGTCACCCATACCTCACCCGTACCTCTCCCGTACCTATACCTCCTACCCCGCGTACCTATACTCTACCTATACGTGCGGCGCGGTTCCTCGAACGCAGCGATGGGTTGCGAGCGCGTCTGAACTCTACCTGACATTCGTTTTATCGCTGAAGAAAGAGATCTGATGCGATCGTGCTATGAGTTACCGATGGCTTGTGAATGATGTCCACGTTATGCAATGGTAACTGAGTAAGTTAGGTGTGGAACTTAAGTTTTCTCTACCATGCACATTTTGTTCTGGGAGCATATTCTACAATTAAAAACTTTGTTGTTATTAGAATGCAAAACGGTTTTATTTTTGCTCAAACTTTTTTATTATTGTTTAAAAACACGCACTTCATCCGTAAAGGATACACCGAAAAAAATATAAATAATGATGATGTTTGTAATAAAAATAATATCAATTATTAACAAATTAAGAAGTATATTGAAAAAATCGTAAAATTGATGTGCTTAACTATCTTTAATTTCGGTCTAATGGTTGAATAGATAGATGGTTTTTTCCCTTTCTCTACTTTATTTCCTCACAGAACTATTTTTGGATCATAACTGCTTTTTTTTATGTATTACTTTGCGTTTTAAGAAGAGAAAGATAAGTTAATTTATATTTGAAGAAACTTCAAAAGAGTTATGCATCGTTTAAACATCTGGACTGTCTATACTGCAGGAGACAAACCAAATGAAGTCAAAATACCTTTACGATTAATCGTGTAAAGGCGATTATGCATACGATTATAATGTTTTATATGTAACTGGACTTGGATAGCTAATAACATACCTATCTTCATAATATTAGCCCACCACACCGCGTTCCCAAAGGAATTAGGTGCCATGCCAGGGTCTTCCCATTTTTGTTTTGATTGAAACGTCAATATTTTAACCTCCAATTCAAACCCATTCATGCTAGAGCATGCCCTCTGTTATTGAAAATCATAAAAAAATGTGCGGCAACTTGTTTCTTATCCACCCACACAATAGTATTTTATATTATATACTAAGTACCTATATCTAAATCAAAAACCATTAAGACTTTGTTTTTACATAATAGATATAATTTCCTTTACTTTTGTATCCAACCCAGAACTCCTATGCCAATTACAATCCACAAAATGTTGATGTTGCATGTCTTATTTCGCATCTAACTTTACTTAAATTTACGAACTGTTGACTAATAATAATTTGAAAGATTATTATTATTTCGTTCGTCCCTAATATTTGTGTGAGGTTTATCTTTGGTTGCTTACTTAGATTCGGTATTGAATCGGTCTCGATAGCAGGTGTAGCAGCTGTTATCATTTTAAATAGGGTTTCGAAAGCTGCACGAACTTCCAGTAATAATACTACTGAAATTCCGTTATGAGCGCGAGCAAAAACGCATTCACAACGAAATTAATTTATATCGATAAAGCGTCCTCACAAAAGCTTTTCAACGCACAAACCGGTCGCATTCGCACAATGCGACCAGAAATCACAATCGGGTGTCCCCTCCGCAAAGGTGTTTAACCCGAGGAGCGGCGGAAAAAATAAAGTGCGGGGTCGCGGACCGGCGGCGGCATATAGCACCTCCGTCGGCGAACGGTACCTAGCACCTGCCGGCGGCGGCGAGACGCGCTGCGCCTGCGCAGGCGGGCCGCCCCTCGCCCGCCATTGGCCCGCCCGCCGCGCCAGCCGCGCGCCCATTGGCCGCTCCGCACGTGCTCGCTCGCACCTGGCGCCCGCCGGGGATGCCGCTATATAAGCGCGCGGGGCGGCGTCGCCACCTCACTCCGCGCTCGACGTCCGACCCGGCTGCACGTGCGACTCTTCGCGTCCGGCGAAAGTTCGTGTGTCTCGATCGCGATTGTGCCCCGTGTTTTGAACGATTCGTCTGGATTTGTTCGGTTGTGCTGTGAAGTGGCGTGATGTTGGTGGAGGCGACCGGTGGTCTGGCCGCCATGAAGAAGTACAGCAGTTGCCCGCTGAAGAAGCGGCCGGTGACGTTGGTGCGGGACGAGCGCCCGCCTACGCCGCCCACGCCGACGTTGCCTTGCGCCACCCTCCTGTATTATGACGGTAAGTGTTGCCTCCGAAGCTCCTTTAGGATTTTAGATTAGAAAAGTGCCAAATAAAAAAAACAAATGCCCCAATTAATCAAGCAACTTGCCCTGCACGGATTCTAAACGGTAGTGAATTTTGAGTTTGCCGAATGTTGACGGGACGGAAAAAATCTATAGTTTCATGTTAATTCACCTGATGGAAAGTCAGAAAGCCAAATATATTTTTTTACATTTTTTAGGAATACGACTGCACACGATTTGAAAAGGTTTTTCACACATCCAATAAAATAAGTCATATCATTTATTATGTGACGAAATAAAATGTAAAAATATAAATTTCCAGTCCAAGTGGAATTAAATTTTTAAATAAAATAGTGGAGAAGAAGTGTTTCTCTAGATTGTTTACAAAATAATGGTCCCTTAAATACAAGCAGTTCTTTTCCTTTAACTAGAAATGTTAGAAGAAAACATTTGAGAAAATAAAGAGTAATATTTAGGTTGTTAGAAAATTGGCAAGAAAAATGTAGCTCTTTAATAGCTTAAAAATTTTCTTTTAATGAAATTCTGTTTTTTTCGTTTATCAAGTTATCGAATAGATCATTAATTTCCGTGTTATAATAATAATTGTCTGCTATGTTTCTCGTTACACGCATTGATAATTTTGATTACATTGCCTTACGTAATTAATTTACTGGCTACCGACTGGCTTTCTAGTAAATCGCTACTAAGCTTGACTCTTAATTTTAACCAATAACCAATCTTTAGATTAAGCAATGGCTGGTTACTGTTTCGCTTAGCCTGCGATCTCACATTAAATTGTATTGTTCAGATCAGGTCGCAAGTAAATGTTTTCTACCAAAATTGATTGGAGTGTCCCGAGTCCCCTGATTTTTCTATTGTTGTCCTTTAGGAATCATAATTGCCCATCTAATAGTTACATTTTCTTTGCCCCCAGACGTGGACGAAAACGACGAGCCCGAGAACCTCAGCACCAAGCCCGAGGACCTCTCGCGCACTGGAAACTACCCGAGCAAGGCGGCCTCCCCCGCGCCGCCCACCCCCGCGCCCTCCGCCTCGCCCCCGCGCGTCTGGGAGTCGCCGCTCGCCCCCCCGCCGCAGTACCTCTGCCGCGCCAAGCTGTCCCCGCTCGCCGAGGTCGCGCCGCCGACCTGGCACCGGCCCTGCCCGCAGTACCCGCCCTACCTGCCGCTCTACCCGAGCGAGGGCTTCCTCCCCTACCGCAGCGTGTACCCGGAGCGCTACTCCTGCTCGCCGCCGCCCTCGCCGCACTCCGCCTCCTCCTACTCGCCCGCCGAGGACCTCACCTCGCCCGGCTCCGTCTCCTCCGACTCGGGAATCTCCGCCAGCTCCGCGCCGGCCAAGCGGCGCCGCGACGCGCACGCGCCCCGCTACCAGTGCCCCGACTGCGCCAAGTCCTACTCGACCTACTCCGGCCTCTCGAAGCACCAGCAGTACCACTGCGCCGCCGCCGAGGGCAGCCTCGCCAAGAAGTCCTTCAGCTGCAAGTACTGCGCGAAGGTGTACACGTCGCTCGGCGCGCTCAAGATGCACATCCGCACGCACACGCTGCCGTGCAAGTGCCACCTGTGCGGCAAGGCGTTCTCGCGGCCGTGGCTGCTGCAGGGCCACATCCGCACGCACACCGGCGAGAAGCCGTTCTCGTGCCACCACTGCCGGCGCGCCTTCGCCGACCGCTCGAACCTGCGCGCGCACCTGCAGACCCACTCCGAGGTGAAGAAGTACTCGTGCGGGGCGTGCAGCAAGACCTTCTCGCGGATGTCGCTGCTGAGCAAGCACCTGGAGGGTGGGTGCGGAGCGACGGGGGTGGGCACGCCCCTGCCGCACGCCCCCGCGCTCCACTACGACTACCGACCGGACATGCCCGTCTACTGATGTCCCTCTCGCCGGATCCTCCCGACGCCTCGCAAAGACTGATTCCTAAATTATACTCGTGAAGACAGATCTCTATTGCCGTGACGCCTAGCCTAGGTCGTATTTAAAGACTTTTATGTGGAGATTCATAGCAGAAAGCATGTGTTGTAAATATAGTCCTAAGGATGCCGTATGTTAGATTGTAGGGAGCAAGTTAGTACGTAAGTTAGGTTAAGAGGTAGTTGTGTAAGTACGTCGGTGTCGCTCCGCGGTGCCCGCTAGTCATGCGTCCTCGCCGAGTGTCATACACCGGCAGGTATCGAGTAAGTAATATATTGCCGGATGAGCCATGTACAAAGTGCCTTAAGGTTAAGTGATTAATATATTTCATGAAATATTTTTATATGAAAACATATACGATGATATATTTTTATGCAGTGTTATTGGACAGCTCATTCCACCGACTGAATCGGTCTACAGTGTTTCCTAGAATTTGTACTTTGAATAATCGTTACCTCCGAACAAATGAAAAGAAAAATAAATCTACAATTTTGTATTGAATATAAAATGTCTATTCTTCCAACCTACCCTGTTCCTTCCATCCTTGAAGTGTGACAGATAAACCGATAGACCTTCCGTTTGCACATTCGTTCAATATTTTGAACCGAATGGAATCACAAATAAAAGAATACAATCATTGCTTTCCGCAATTTGTCTATAGTTCTAAATGTCCTTGAACTTTAAAACAAAATATGTTTACATTCGAAATGATTTTAGCTCGCACTACGAATTTATGTAGTTTGAATTTTTCGAAAACTTTCTCTTTTTTCCATAAGCGAATCGTTTCAACACAATACAAAAATACAGAATAGAGTTTGTAAAATCATATAAATATTCACTATAGCAATACAATTTTTTAATCACTGCCAACACACATTTAGGTGAAATAATAAGACAAATAACGTAATATTTTTCATTTCATTTAGTTCATTTATAGAATTCAGGGTGGTCTCACTTCATTTATTCCCGTGCGTGTCGTAAGAGGAAACTAAGGTATTAATCACTTGTGGTTCGGATTTCACGTACGACTATGCTTTTCTATATTATTAGGTGGTAGGGTGTTACTAGCACGGGTTGGTACCATCGCATTGAATCAACGAGAAAAAAACCACATTGAATGAACGATTGTCGAAGCTACAAGGAAACTTTTCCGTGTTTTCCATCCAGCTAAAAGGACGGGCTGCGGCAATATCAACAAAAATATCAAAAATCCATGCTCAGTAAGCATATAAATATTTGAGACATTCTCGATCCAAGCCACCCTAAACTATTGCCCATATTGGTACTATCGCATTGGATTAAGTGGTGGCAGAGGCGAAATCCAGTTCAATGGAACCGTGTGGAAGGTCCCTCTATAGCTTCTAAAGTCCAGTACCATAAAACAACTTTTAAACTAGTTGACAGTGTTAAACTCGAGAAAATCTCTCGATAGAGGGGCTGCTTTCTTCGATTTCGCTGAGCGAAAAAACTCTCGCAGGACGTGGGCGACGTGACGGCTGAGGCGTGGGCGCGCCGCAACCCGGGCAGCGGGTCACAACCTGACCCGCACAATACTCTACTTACGAACGGAGCCTACACACAGAGTTTAACGGTTGGAGATTGTTCAGAGAAATATGTGCACCTACCCGGATTTACAGTTTGGAAGTTCATAACGTGCAGAGGTTATTTTTCTCCTATCAGAGTACCTCTGATTGCGGTAAAGTAAGTTTAATTACTGCTCTTATTTACAACTACCTCTATCTTATAATTCATGATTCCATGCGATTTAATTATAAATCGTTTCCACACAATATGGGTTGTCCAGTGAATACAATGGACGTTGTAGTAACCAGTTGGTTAATTTTTTTTATACACTGTAACGTCAACTCACGTTCACTTTTTACTGGAATGACCTGGAGGACTACTTGATGTGTCTACTTATATCGAATTACAAATATACAGTTTCCTACATTGGAATGATCATTCATATCTAGTAATTTGGATGTGAAAGTGTTGGACATTACGATTTTTTTTTAATTGTATTTTTGATTGCTTAGGAAGTCACTTGATTTTCTATCTGCGTTAAAGGTTTTGTTGGACATGCAATATATTGGGGCATACAATAGGATTACCTACACTTTTAATAACTTCAGTACTATATCAACTAGCTATGAACTATTCAAGCCTTGCTAACAGTATTTAGTTATCTAGCTGATGTGAAAGTTAACTATGTGATTAGAAAACTAGCGAACTTCATGCCGATGATCGATTCAAAGCTTGGAGACAGTGACTTAGGAAGGAAGCAAGGTCCTTCCGTGCTCGCCGCTCGGAGATAACTACTGGCGCCATCTATGAGCGAGTAGCGACATTATAAATGTTCGGCCGCAGTAAGCTTTTTGTAGATGTCTACTATGTAAGTTTAACATAATGTTAGCGTATACATCCTTCGTATTATAAGTTTTCGTATTAAAACAAAAAATACTGCCATGAGATTTCATTCAACTTTTAGAATTTATGATTTATGTTTTATTCTTCTGAGCTATTGCAAAGTAAGCATAAACCGATCAATTTGATTTATTTTTCGCCCCCTTTTTTTAAAAGACCATTAAATAAATCAATGGTCAAGATTAAAAAAAAAATATTACATACAAGTTTTTTCGCGACTTCTTCATATTGTTTAGATATTAGAAGCTACGAATATATCTGTTTTTAATGTACAATGACTTTCTGATTTTTTGGCTTGTCCAGGATTAAGATATGTATTAGAACTTAAATATACTATATAAATATAATTGACGCCTCCTATATTTTGTCGTGATGTTATTGCCAAATTAAAATAAAATAAAATTGAAAAAACATATCTACACAAGAACCAAGCATTTATTATCAAGCAATACACCTATCTAATGAACACAAGCGCGAATGATCTTGTCATACGAGTATTTAATCAGTATTCAGGGCGCGTGCGCGAAGACATGACTTGTGATTGGTCGCTGACGGCTGACCGCGATGACTTTCTTCAAGATCCACCGGCAACAGCCAATCACGGCACATTCTAATTACGAATACGGTAGTCGAATGAAATCATTATTAATGTGTGATTAAAATATTTATTGGATAATGTATGAGAAGTTTGCTTTTAAATAGCGTAGAAAGTTATGGCAGACTAAGTTTTATGGAACTGTAGGCTTAGGGCCTTTTTCACCTACTGCTGATTAGCTTGATTGCCACATATTAAGGGCTTTCCTTAGCAGCTTGCAATTAATACCAGTACAAGATAATAAGCACTTTAGTAATAAAGGCCCTTTAAGTGTCGATTAAAATTAATCGGCACTTCGTAAAAACTTCGTAAAAGCTTATTCTTAGAATTATGTGATTTGGAATTAGAAATCCTTCAGTCGAGAAAACGGCTTTAATAGTGGTTGTCAAAGTGATTTTCTCGAATATTTATGTTCTGGAATATTTTCGACGGAAATATTCAGGAATAGGCCTACTGGATATGGATGGCGATGGTCACTGTCATCATGTGAGCCCAACATACCACTTTGGAATAGGGTGCCATGCCAGTACCTTCCTTCTTTGCCGTATGGCAACATTGAAATGTACGGAAAACACGGACAATTGTCAATTCGTTCATCATTCACCGAATTCCACGGGAGATGTTTTGTTTCTGATTTATATCAAGGTCACAGCTTAGCTTCGAGACATATCCAAAGGTAGTCAATATCATACATCGCCTAAAGCCTATGTCAACACCGAAGAGATAGGCTCCAGAGCGATTTCGCAACATAAACTGTCAGACACAATTGATTTGTGGAGTTGTGTTAATGCTCATAAATCCGAATTCGTTTGTCTCCGCTCGTAAAGTGTGTAGGCAATAAATGTATTGTGTTTTGATACGACTATAAACTACGCGATATGACACAAAGATGTTTTAATGTTACGTATACAATTTGAAACAATGGTGGTTAGTGTAAAAATGATTTGATAGATAAGTTGTTAGGTCACTCTGGCGCTTAGTACTATTTAAGGGGGTGTTAACACCTAATTTCATTGAGTTCCATAAGGGCGTAAGTAAAACAACATTTAAAAATAACTACAACGAATTTCGATAATCAAAAATTATATTCTTAGATTGATGGTCTAAGCATAATTTAAAGACAAGACTGTAAGACCCCGAACCTATGATTGCTTAAACGGGGCAAATAGTATAAAAATGCATAAAATAAGTTTGAACAAAAAGGGGAGCCTCAGAAGAAACACAATTTATTTCAAGTGTGTAGTACATTTTCCAATTTTAGTTCACAACTTTTCGGACAGTGGCGCCATCTAACCTCCGTTGAAGAACTAATGTGTAGTACATTTTCCAATTTTAATTCACAACTTTTCGGACAGTGGCGCCATCTAACCTCCGTTGAAGAACTAATGTGTAGTACATTTTCCAATTTTAATTCACAACTTGACGGACAGTGACGCCATCTAACCTCCGTTGAAGAACTAATGTGTAGTACATTTTCCAATTTTAATGTACAACTTGACGGACAGTGGCGCCATCTAACCTTCGTTGAAGAACTAATGTGTAGTACATTTTCCAATTTTAATTCACAACTTGACGGACAGTGGAGCCATCTTACATCCGTTGAAGAACTAATGTGTAGTACATTTTCCAATTTTAATTCGCAACTTGACGGACAGTGACGCCATCTAACCTCCGTTGAAGAACTAATGTGTAGTACATTTTCCAATTTTAATTCACAACTTGACGGACAGTGGCGCCATCTAAACTTCGTTGAAGAACTAATGTGTAGTACATTTTACAATTTAAATTCACAACTTTTTGGACAGTGGCGCCATCTAACCTCCGTTGAAGAACTAACAAGCATTTCGTTGTCGTCCTGCGTGGCTCATTGATAATGCATGTGTGATTAATGATGAGTAGGAAATTATTTTAAATAAATGAGTACATACATAATGTGTTTCCTTAGTTTTTCAAATGTAAATAAAAAAAAATGGCTTTCAGAGGGATATTAAGTTACAAAAGGTTAATTCTGCCCTTAGATGTAAATAAATTATACCCTTAGATGTAAATAAGGTATATTCTTGTTTTTTTTTTAAAGTAAGGATTTCCACTGTAAAAAACATAATATAGCTGGCGCAATTATGTATAAAAAAATAGCAATTGTATCATCCTAATTTTAAATATTTTTATCTGCGAAATTCCAACACCTCATTAATATATTAAACAATTGCCATAAAAACGAGGTCCCCAGGCATGGCACTTAGTTCTCATGAGATATGTTGGGCTAATAATATCGTAGGTTCTTAAGTTTACACCGTCGAACTTAGCTCAACTAAGCTTTTGGAAAAATTGCATTTTAAAATCGTTTAAAGTGCGGATTGTCTAATTAATATATGTGATCGAAAAAAAAAACGGCTAATCACTTTCTATTTTTGCAGCAATGGCTACTTAGCTAATAGGTAACACCACGCGTTATGAGATGACCCCGGAATCACACTATATTTTATGTGATTCCGGGGTTATCTCATAACGCTCACGCTCGAAAGTGGAGTCATCTATTAGCGGGCTTATTGGCTTCTGTTCCCAGGATGTAGCATGAACTTATCGATGATAAGAACAAGAATCCTACTAATATCCTACTAATATTATAAGCGGATGAGTTTGTGAGCATCATCAATATGTTTGTTACTCGCTCAAGAAAAAACTACTGAACAGAGTTGGATGAAACTTTACAATATTATGGATTATACACCCGAATAACATATAGGCTATAATTTATGAAGATGCTAACTGAGGTACCCGGCTCCGCTCAGCTTAATATCGTTTTGGACTAAAGTCGTGCCAAACTATTTTCCGAATACAAAGATATTCCATATTTGAGAGCTACCAACTTTCTGACTAAACCAAGTCCATGTCGTCCACTTTGGAGTGATGTTGGCGGTTAGGTGATCTGCGTCAAGATTCAAAATGCTAACCAATCACAACCTGCGCTCATTGGCGTTGCGTCATCATAGTATGCAAAATGAGTGGCCAACGTGTAGGTCTGACGACAAAGTGCTTCAGTGCAGCGGCGGTTGCACCGGAGAGGTGATGTTCCCGAAGGCAGCACAGCACGTGCGACCGCCGCGCCGCCGCTGGTGTATAATTTGTACCGCACGCAGCCCACGCGCAGGCGCGATCTCCCTCATTAATTCCTACGTCGGGTGAGCTAGCACTTTGATCCTTTTAAGTCCTTCGAGTGATATTTTTGTTGATAATTCGAATATCCTTTCGAACCAATTTTGCCATTTATTTTACTATGTTAGAATATTTATTGTTCTCCTAGCATCATATATACATACCTAGGTAAGAGGAAATCATTTGTAATGAAGCTTTTTATAATCTAACCTATCCTAACCTCAGGCGATGTTAGAAATTCACGCCAGAATAAGTAAAACACATCAAATCATTTTTTTAAACTTTAAATATTATTTATAGTTTAAATTTATTGCTTTTCTTCTTTTTTTATTTTTTTATCAAAATATATATAACAATTATAAGTATAAGGGCTTTTTTCACCTGCTGCTGATAAGCATAATCGCCACACATTGAGGGCATTTCTTAGCAGCTTGCGATCAATACCAGTACAAGGTAATCAGCACTTTAGTAATAAAGGCCCTATAAGTGTCGATTATAATAAATGAGCACTTGGTGAAAACCAGGCTAAATGAATGGAAAATATTTATATATTTTTTATCAGTTAGCAGGAATTAATTGGGCACAAGAAACTGAAAAAGTCATAATTTTATGAACCGTTTCTTTGGACAATAGGATCCTCACTCACTACATTATTAAAATCACAATGTGTGTGTTTTAGACATACGCCGACATTATGAGCCATGGACTATTCATATAAAAAGGACTATGCGGATGAAACTTGTACTAAAGTTTAGTGTCCTACGCACACATTGGCAGGTTCATAATTAAGTGCGACCATACACAGGGGAAGTTAAATCTCTTAATTTTAACAACTTTTAGGTTAAAAGGAACTTAATATAATTCGGATGAAATATAGTAACATGGACACAAATCTAATTTGAATATCGCAATCAGCAGTTGAGAAAATATAGTTTAACAAATATATTTCTTTATCATGGTTGAAATGTAATTTTTAATTTGATTTTAACTTAATTTTGCCCACTTCACTTTGATTCTTTTGAAGTTTAAATATGTTTTACTGTGTAAAAAATTATGTTTCATGATATAATAGGAGTACTCAGCGAAACTAAAAATTCCGCTGAAAGGCCAGACTTTTTTTTGGTGCAAGTAGGCCTCGCATTGCGGGACGCATCCGTTGAGCCTCTGCTGAGAGTAGCTGGTGCTGCAGGTTCCGTAACGAGGAACCAAAATCGTGGTAAATACACAAATGTATACTTTGTAACTTTAAATACAAAGATGTATACTTTGTAACTTTCCAAAAACAGAATCGACTAAAAAAAACTATATTTTTATCGAACCTGCTCGCAAAATTTCACGAGAATACATCGAGAAATGCGACGTGTAGAGAACAGCCGGACAGACATACGAAAGTATTTTTGTCCAAGCTGAAACGGAGACGCTGCGCTCGCGCTTCGTGCATCGCTCGGTAAAAGAGGACAACATTTAACTTATATGGTATCTTTAGAGTGTTTTTGTTGATTATTTTATTAATGATGCTTGATTTAATAAGTGAATATGCAAAAGTTAACTTTTTCCTGAACACGCTGTGTAGTGCTAGGAAGTAGGTAAAGTGTTTCGAGTCAGTTTGTAGGTGCGTCATGTGCAAGCTTGTAAGCACTCGTATTGTGCTCGTTTTCCCTCCAAAAAATATAGTTTAACGGCGTCTAACCCACAGACTACTAGGCGGCTCGCCGTGGAATAAATTACTGTTGGGATAGGTCCTGCGAGATATGTTAGTACTCGATCATTTATATTCAGATATGTGCGTGCTTCGTTCGACGCACTTTTCAAATGAAAAACCTATTCGATGCTACTTTTAAGATATTTAAAACAACGATTTTAGATTTCCTTCTCAATACAATACAATATAAACATATATATCGAAGTCAGAAATGACTCCTACTCTTTGTCACAGAATTTGAATTTTATCCTGATATTTAACTTCTTTTACCATTGATGTTGTCTTAAAAGCCTACGATGTGTAAACTAAGCGACCGGTTTGCTCGCCACGTCCCTTGCTACCTATATAACGCGGTAATACGCGAAAGCGGTAAAATATTATATATTAAAATGTTTTTCATCTAATCACGCTTTTGATACATCTTTCTCCTTAATTAAAATAGAACTGAAAAGTGATATTGTTTTGAATGTAATAATGTAAATTTCATGGCTTGATATTTTACTGAACCCCTGGACAGAATTTTACTTATGCTATTATTTTGGGCTAGTATCATGACGGTGAATGAATATACCCATCCATTTCCAGTTACACAAAAAAATCATTATTATGTAGTCTTATTATCAATACTCCTGCTTTTTATCGCCATTGTGTTGGGAATAGAGAACTATTAAAAATATGAAAAATACACGAACACATTTGCATTTTTTATGCAAACTGACATGGATGGCTAATACCACACAACTACCGCTATGATATGAGCCCAATACACCACATACCCGGAGGAATTCGGTGCCATGCCTGGACCTTCCCTTTATGAGCACGGCTACATTGAACTGGACGGAAAACACGGACAATTTTTCATTGCCGCTGCGACCATCTTTTCCTTCAATACGATGGTACCAACCCGGGCGGGCTTAACCCACCTAGTAGCGGAAGGGGACCTACAGTTTTACATGGACTCCGAACCATGGAGCAGCTCGCATTCGTGACGAAATGCACTTGTCGAACTCAGAAAGAGGAAGAAAGTCGTGTATGTCGGGGCGAGGAATTGAACCCAGACCTCTGGTACGCTAGGCCAGTCCCCGCGCCACCAGGCTACGAACCGGTCAATTATTAAAGTAATAATAATTAAAATTATGTATACCTGTATATAATCGACTCTGAAGCAAGGTCACATTAATTAAAGCAAGAGACCTGTAAAAATAAACATTTTATGAATGTACTGAAAGGCTGGAGCCGAACCAGCAAAACATACCATTCACGAGTATTGTGTCGACCAATTTTGCCACCTGCTGTATACCCATAATTTGGAATTCTCCTGCAGTCCCTCCTCCCGTAATCAATGCCTCCTACTAACACAGTATTTAAGATTGTTTCTACATACATTGATTTAACTGGTTCGGCTCCATCCAGTAGCGTTAAAATTATAACAAATTCTGAGTGAACTTATTTTATTTCCATTCTGAATTTGTTGAACCTACTTCCGGAGGTCATTCCGGACTGGTGGAGTAGTAATGGAAATGCATTCCTTTTTAGGGTTCCGTACCCAAAGGGTGAACCGGAACCCTATTACTAAGTCTTCGCTGTCCATCCGTCCGTCTGTAACAGGGCTGTATCTCATGAACCGTAATAGTTAGGCAGCTGAAATTTTCACAGATTGTGTATTTATTTTGTAGCTATTACAACACATGGGTAACAAAAATAGTGATTTCTTTGTGATAAATCTTGTGCGATGGTACGGAACCCTTCGCGTGCGAGTCCGACTCGCACTTGGCCGGTTTTTGGAGCCGGAATGCCTCATCTCTGTAAACACTCCCATGCCGCAGCAGTGGTGGGTGTTGGTTGCACACTACAGTGCCAACACTTGCCCGAAGCTGCACCGTGGTGCAACACAATACACGGCTCATTCGTCCCAACTATAATTGAAACATGCTGGTTGCCTGGTTACGAGCTCTGTTTGAATCCGAACGTGAACCAGCTTTCGAGGTGCACATCTGATTTACAGTTTTCATTAAAATGAAATAAATCGTAGTGATGAGGCAATATATTTAATGGATATGGAACTGGTTGTAGCTTACAAAACTAAAATCGATTATAATTTGTATATTTTGAGGAATATTAATATTCGCATTCCAAAATGAGACTTCTAAGAAAGGAAGGCACTGAGAGAAAACATTACACATTTTTTTAAATGATTAATAAAATATATTTTTTCGATTTTGTTTTAAAATAAACGTAATTTGAAAAATATTTATTAAGAAATGTGGGCTCAAATTATGATTTCTAAAATTTGTTTCCTACACACACGATATTGTAAAGACTGGACTTTAATTATCTATGGACTCTAATAATAATATATAGACTCTAAATTCTAATTTTTGGAAAAAAAATTTTTTAAAATCTAATAATGCCGTTTTAGTTTTTATCAAAATAGGCTTTATGACTTATTTAAGTGTTTTTAGCGATTTCTTATAGTTTTGCATTCGACCCTGAAGGCTTACTTGAAAAATTAAACCCGTATAATTGTGCGGCTGGGGCTGGATGCAGGATATAATCCCATACATATTCTGTGATAAAACGTTGAGGGTAGGTCCACAGTTAATTCTGTATCTGGTCCGCAGTTCAGCAGGACACAGGCACTTCCTGTCGCCGCGGCGTGTCGTCATACGTGGACAACTTAACGAGCAATAACTCAGGTGGAGGCGAGAGGCGCCGCCCGGGCCACTATTCCGGAGAGCATTCTTGAAGACGAACGAAATCTTTAACGAAGAAGAATAATGCAAGCGATTACATTTAAAGGAAATTTTAAATGTCAACATTTTAATTTGCCTTTACACTTTTTCACGAAATTGCATTGTTTCTACAATTTTTCCTTTGTCTTACCTTGAGTTTTTGATGGTTTACATTACATTGATCAGATCAGTAGCTAATAAAAAGACAGCGAATTGAAATGGTTGTTTTCGAAAATGTAAAAAAACATTTTAGAATGTATTAATTTGTGAATGATTATCATCATTCCCTTATTACGGAGCACAGCTGCATTAGAGTTGATTAAAAATACAGACCGTTTTTCTGACAATCTGGCTATTTAATAATAAGTAAACCCCCCGTAGAGACATTTGTAGTAAATCAATAACAAATATAATAAAAAAAACAAGCACAGCATGATGTAGTCGAAAAAATATTTGCATAATGTTTGCTAACAATTATATTTCCTGAATAGAAAAGAGGTAAAACATTCACTAGAATTCAAAAGAGTAACCAGATAATTAGGAATCATTTTGTTGTCCAAAAATTTAAGAAACACTTTCCTAATAAATATTATTAAAAAATATATGCATCCAAATTTAAATCGGTTTCCTCATTTCTTCAAATGAATTTTTGGTGCGTTTATTAGCGTTCACTTCCAAGTTTGCCTGTCCACGGCCGCCAGTGTAGGACACGGTTACTCCTACGGTCGTCGTCTCTTCGGCTGACGTGACCAGCCCACTGCCATTTTAGCTTAGCCACCCGGTGTCCAATATCGACTACTTTGGTACGTCGGCGGATTGCCTCGTTACGCACCATATCCCGTAGCGATATTCCCAGCATGGCTCGCTGCATTGCTCGCTGGGCAACTTTCAACCTTTGGACAACGGCGACCGTCAGAGTCCACGTTTCACACCCGTACGTCATAACCGGGAGGACGCACTGGTCATATATTCGGGTCTTTAAATTTTGCGGAAGGTCAGACCTCAGAGCGAACTTAAGCTTTCCGAAGGCAGCCCAACCCAGTTTAATCCGTCGCTCAACCTCCCTAGACAGTCCTTGTCTACCAAGCCGCAGGATTTGACCGAGATATACGTACTCTTCAACCTGTTCGATCACTTCTCCGTCGATAACGATTGGTCCTCCCGTCATAACCTCGGTCGCCATGACCTTGGTTTTGTCCCGGTTCATCTTCAGACCTACCTTTATCGATGCTTCATAAAGGTCTTCCAGCATGGTCTGAAGCTGAACTCGGGAATTTGACAGAAGAACAATGTCATCGGCGAAGCGAAGATGACTGAGAAAATCTCCATTTACGTTGATACCCATGTTGTCCCATTCAAGCGTCTTGAACACATCTTCCAATGCGTTTGTGAAGAGCTTGGGTGAGATCACATCCCCCTGCCTTACGCCTTTACCAAGGAGGATGGGTTGGGTATTTTCATGGAGCCTCACAGTCATCGTCGCGGACCGATACAGATTTCGGAGTACCTCGATGTAGCGGTGGTCGATTCTGCATCTCAGAAGGGAGTTTTCGACGGCCCATTTTTCAACTGAGTCGAACGCCTTCTCGTAGTCCACGAAGGCTAGGACAGGCAAACGGAGTGTCGGAAGACCACCCGCCAGGTGGGAAGACGACATCAAGTGCGTCGGCGGAAAGCAGTGGTTCCGTACCGCTGAGGGCCGGGTGGACTGGAGAAGGATTGGAGAGGCGTATGTCCAGCAGTGGACGCAAACACGCTGACTGACTGACTTCCAAGTTTTGTGGCTGCTATGTGAAAGGAAAAATAATCGGAATAAATACCTACATCTCAAATGTTCACTTCTGTAGTCCTCTAAGCCAACTTTGCGAACCCGCACGATCGGGGAGTGGAGGGTCGAAATGGCGCGCGGTGACGCGCCTAGGCGTCAACCTGCCGTGTATCTCTGTCTGGCTTGATTTAGTTTTCAGCGAAATCACAGCTCTGTTTATTAACGTGTAGTCGAGATGCGACTACAAGATTACACTAGAACCAACGCAATACGTCTGAATATGTGACGGGATTTATTTTTCTCATTGTACTTTAGTTTTCAAGTGCACACATTTACTATTTTAATTCTACCAACAAAGTAATCTACTGAATCAACTTTCTGGTTATTAAAGTTGGTATATAAAACTATATTGTTACTGAGCGGTGAGCGAAACGAGGACAAATTTGAGTATTATAAAATTGCTTCTTTATTATTGCAATTTTGTAAAATTATATCATTAGCTATTAGATAGTTCTTGAACTAGTTTTATTCTAATACCTTATTATACCTAATTCTTACTTCTTGAATTCATTGGAAAATGAAACCTTTTGCTGTCCACTGCTGGACTTCACCAGAGCCGGTAGTCTAAGTTGTCACCTAAAGTGGCGTTACGGCAAACCGATCGACTGTCGTTTTCAAATGTATGGAGAAATTGAAGAGCGCGCGCAGCGGGCGTTAAGCGAACTAACATTTGCGAGTCCGAGCTTGATTTGACAGCTTACTCAACGTTGCCGTAAATACGTAGACGTTTACGTCAACTCCGCGTTTTCATACAAATCGGAAGTCCGCGTTTGACTTTGACAATGCAGTTTGGAGAAAACGCCAGTCGATCGGTTTGCCGTAAACGCCAATTTAGGTGAGAACTCAGACTGACCACTCTGACTTCAACAAGTCGTGCGGTCTGCTGTTTTTCTTCAAGAAACACATAAATAGACTTAGAAAGTTTAAATACACACACAGACAGATTACACTTTTATCATACAAATTATACTGAAATTTTTTACTTATTTTACTCAAAAATATATTTGAATCGCCATGTACCTTCAAAATAATGATCTGAAGTTATCATTCAAGTTTTATTTTGAAATAATTATGAAAAGATAAGAAATATGATCAATAAAGAATCAGTGGGTCACCTCTTGTTAACCAGAAATCATTACGCCTATTTACCTGACAATCTACAATGTTATAGGTCGCCATGCCTTCAGCAGATGTTTTCTTTGAGAAAAACAAGAGAAGTTATAAAGATGTCATAAAAACGCATTTCATGTCATAGTACAAGCCACTCATGCAGGTATATATTTTTTATTAATTAATTAATGTACACAAACAGCTTAAAAACTAAACATCTGATCGTGAAATAATAAATACAGAAATTCAAGCTAATTAGAGGATACCACTACTTATAAAAAGATAAAGATGTGTGCCATGTTGGTGTGTGTGAGAGAGGGTGTGTGTGTAAATAGTTACAAGCTTAGAGAGACAAAGTGTAACATCAAAACTAAATTAAAATAAAATTTGTTTTTTTATTGAAATTTTAAATACTTGTTTTCATGTACTAAAAATATATCTTAAGAACTGAAAAGATTATTATAAGTGTTAGTTATTCGTGTTATTGTTGAGTTTTGAGAATATTTGTTGCATTTTAGTGGCGTTTAGAAAAGGTGAGTATGGCGCGTGCGGCGGACTAGAGCGTTATACTCGATTTCGGCAATCAGTATACTGTACAGTGTGCAATCTTACGAAAGCACACTTGCGGGGCCGGAAAAGGAGTGCCCCTGCTCCCGCTCGCTCCGGCGGGCTATCCAGCCGCGGCGCGGTCACACCATAACTCCCGAGGCTGCGCGCCGCCGATAACTCAGCGCTGCGTGGGAGGCGCGGCGGCGGCGCGGCGGCGGCGCGGCGGCGGCGCGGCGGCGGCGCGGCGGCGGCGCGGCGGCGGCGCGGCGGCGGCGCAGCGGCGGCGCGGCGGCGGCGCGGCGGCGGCGTCACGTCCGGGTACAATTCGAGCTTCGCCAAATTGGGAATTCAATTCTATGCCTGTCGCGACTGATGCTTTCCTTTGGTATCGCGATTTATAGGTGACGGTGATGGAACATTGAAAGTTTAATCTCGTTGAATGATGGGTGCCGTTTGCGGCTCCCGAGAACTGGATCTTCTCCGGGTTCCCAGAGGTTGATTACATTTATGCTGGTGTCGCAATCGTGGCCTAGCGGTTTGGGGCCGCGAATCTCAACTGAGAAGCGTCGTTGCAATACTCGTTGGCTACTTCACTGTCTTTCTTGTTTCAATTTTGATAAGTACATCTCATATATAAAACACGAATGCTTTAAGATGAAAGGAAAATTTCGTCAGGGAGTCCACCATTTCGGTGTCCGATTTTTTTTTTGTTTGAAATTGTGTGTGACTAAAACATCATCAAATAAATAAATAAACGATTGTGTGAAATGAGTTGACATAAGTCAACGCTGAAACCGTATTTCGATGTTCTGTAGTCATAAATGATACCCACGATGACGTTTATTTTGTTTCGTAATGTTTAGGCACAATGGCTTGCCGAATCATGAATGAATGAATGAATAAATTATTTATTGTGCATAAACAAAAATACAATTACAAAGAAAACATACAGCAAAACAACAATACTGCACAAAGGCGGACTTATCACTAAGAGTGATTTCTTCCAGTCAACCCTTGGGGTGATGAGGAAAGGCAATAGAAATATCTGTAGGTAGGTGACACACCAGAATTTGAAAAGAAAAAAAAAATTACTCCATAAACATACATATACCATAATATATACATATTTATACATGTATATAATTGAATATACTAATATATATGATACAATACACTAATACATATTATTATATCCACAAACCAGGAAAAAAAAAACCTATAATACCTATTACCATTGATTCTAAAATCAGTACTATTAGAAGGATAATAAAATTAAATATATATATACAGTGAGAACATTTTATCATCTTTACATTTCATTTAAGTAAAACTCCTTGACTTTAATCATATAGGTCATAATAAAAATAACAATAGGAAACCAATAGATATAGAGCTAAAAACTTTACCGATTACTTGTGGGACGATAATCAACGTCACTCAACTTGCAACCATGCTGTGGGATTTCATCAGCGCACAATATACTTCTCCCCTCAAAAGAATAACAGAATAAATCAAATTGAAATAGTTTCTATCCGAAAAAATGTTTTGATTAAAGAATATTCCCAATATATGAGTGTAATTTGGAAAACATTTGGAAACAGTTTATTAATTTACATGTTTTTTGTTTTTTTTCTTAAATATATCCTGGGCCAGAAAGAATAAGATCTAAGTTATAAATGTCATCAACCTAGCTGCCACACATTAGATTTTGACCCACATATGTTTTCTTGGCAATGCCACCTACTGTGGCGCCGAGGTGATGCGCATTTGTAAAAACAACATACTATAAAACGTAATACTTTATGGTAAAAGCTTTAAGAAATAATCCAAACAATTTATTTTCATTAATTTGAATGGATGGTAGTCAAACTATATTAAGTTAGGTTTCTATAGATACTAACTCAATAAAGATAAAAACCCTCAAAGAAACTTAATTTGTTTGTAGTAAATTCTTTTAAAAAAGTAAAAAGTAAAATTTATAAACAGTCACTAAATTATTATGCCAAAACGTAAATGTTTGGTAGAACAGTTAAAATTAAGCAATGTGACACTTTCATTATATTTCAGCTATAACAATACATATTGATCCTGCTAATGTTTTTTTTTTCCAACTATAATATGCATTCAGAGGGCACTTTTTGTGTACAACAACCTCGTAAATGTGTTAGGGAAATGGGACAACTCACAACTAACCATATATGCACACAAAAAACTACCTTACAAGATTAAATTTAATTTCGTTTAGTACCTACGTCACAGTTATAACCAAAGTGGTGAAATTGAACAAAATCAAATACGGATCAAAGAAAGTCTTCATTAACCTTCGATGTCTTCTAAAGTTTGACGAGAGAAATAACAGACTTTTATACTTATACTTTCCGTATAATTTTTACCCTACTTACATCGATATATTAAGTTCATAAACAGGGGGGGGGGCATTCAGGTAAGAGTGAGTTCGAGTTCGGGAGTGAGTTAACCTAAAAATTGCTGGGAAATATATTATTATTTCAATAACGGAACCGTTATTTATACTTCCAACGTATTTACGGGACAGACCATATTTTTTACCTAGCTGTAATGATATTCTAGAAGTATGGAAACATTAACTATTTAAAAAAGTGAGTGATATTTAGTGACGAATTCGAACTCACTCTTTCCCTGAATGGACCCCCTGGTTATGGTGCTGTCTCTACAACAAACACAAAAACAACAATCGTTGTTATTAATATTATGTCTTTTTTTTTTTATTATTTATTTATTTACTTATTTTGTTATTTTTACCGTATTGGTTCTGTAGGCAGACATAATATTAAGTTCATAAACAAAGCCAACTGAAAGGAAAGATTTCGACGCACCCGCCAACGGAAGCCGTAACGCAGCTCGCCATCTAGCGGTGAATAGCGACACTGAAGGCTCTCGCAACGGTAACGTTGCTTGGTGCTTAGATAAAATGGCTTATTATGTTCTGTTAAATTGGTAACGCATTGCATAATATTAAAAATATATCCGATAATGTCACGATTCAAATTTGTTGAGGCTTTACTACGAAATGTAAAACGGATGAGGGTTTTTCTTTCAAAACTTTCCAGAGATGTTTTCTTTTTCAGAGTTTCATGGAGTTAATAAGTCTTATGTTCCTCTGGAAAATTCCATTATTACTCAGTTGAACTATTTGGATGAAGGTTTATTCGATCTCTGGATTGGTTTTGCCAAGATTAAATATTCAAATGCCCATGGGCACCATCCCATACTCAGTAAATAATAACGGTCCCCGATATTTATTGGGTATTTTTAGGGTTCCGGTTCTCTAAAGGAAAAATAATGATCACTTCGTGTTCCGTCCGTCAATGCCTTCGTCTCAGGAATGCGTGAAGCAGTAAAAAAATAAATCCTATAAGTCAATGCGATAATTCGAAAATTAATCAACACTTTGTTTCCCTTTGACCAAGAATAATTAAATTTGGCAAAAAGTAATTATCATAGAACAAGTAAAGGAAAAAAACATTTTTTTTAATTGTTGCTATATTTCACAGAAAAAAAATAAAATGTTTACGGTTATGTTTTTATGTAACCAGAAAATATCAATAAATCACTCAAGGCAGGAACTCACGAATGAATGAAGACTACAGGTTGATCTAACGGTTCCGGAGAGTATAACATATTCATAGCACATCTAAGCCCACTCGCATCCTACGCACGGCACTAAATTAATTGTGCTTCCGTCGGTGACCGGTCTTAACCCCGAATAATCAAAACAATAATACCTCACGATAATATAATATATTTCTCTCTGTTTGACCCGGCGGCGGAGGCACAGGCCGGGCCTCGGCGAGCCGAAACAATGATACACTTGGTAGAGTCATTATACAGGCTGCTACTGTATGGGCACATTCCGTAATGTATAGAAAATCTTATAAAATATATTATGCTAAGGGCCCATTTGACCTACAGCTGATTAGCTAATCGCTCTCCGAAGTTAAGCAACGCTGGGTCCGGTCTGGTCTTAGATGGGTGACCATTCGATCGTTGAGAGAGGCTGGCCGTGGTTCGGATTCCACGTTAAATTATAGGTCCCCTTCCTTACTTACTAGGTGGTAGGGTTAATCCCGCCCGGGTTGGTACCATCGCATTGGATGAACGATGGTCGAAGCGGCATTGAAAAATTGTCCGGTTTTCCTTCCAGTTCAATGTAGCCGTGCTAATAATTCCTTCGGGCTAATATCATAAACGGTAGTTGTCCATGTCAGGTCGCATAAAAAAAAAGAATATCAACTTCCGAATTGATTTCACCTGCTGCACATCCTGTAGTAGCATGGCTTCGTTCATCACACGAAGACGCCACTTCACACATCACTCATCATATCATCGCCGGATTAGTGCTCGACTTATTCGTTTGAGTGAAGAATGTTGAAAGCAATGCTACCGTTTCGTTTGCATTCTCGTGTGAACTACATGTGTACATATGATGAGTAATGTGTTGACTATATTACCATAACGCAGATTAAGCTATATAATATCTATGGTTTAAGAACTCAAAGACACAATAAGTAGACAGTGAGACGCTCGTAGGTCAAGGGCGCGGGGACTTGCCTTCTTTGCCAGAGGTCATGGGTCCGTTGCATAAGTGCATTTTGTTACGAAGATGAGCTGTTCCATGTTTCGGAATCCTACTAGGTGGAAGTGTTTAGACCCGCCATAATTTGAACCATTCAATTTTATAAAATGATGGTCGAAGCGGAAATAAAATTTTTTCAATATTTTTCATCCAGTTAAATCTAGTCGTCCTCGTAAAGTGAAGGTCCTGGTATGGCAACGAATTCCTTGGAATAGAAAATAAATGGGTGTGGTGCAATCCATGTTTCATGTACATTAAAAATCCTTATTGCTATAGCGATACTTTTTTAATAAAGATACTGGCAATTTCGACGGTGGTTAAGTAATAAAATGCAGCAATGGTAAATCCTCTGGAATGAGATGACTGTATTAAAGTAAAGATTTAAAAGTAACCAGTTCAGCTGGCACTGCTCTAAAATATAAATAACATTTTCGCCAGTTAAGCTACTACCCTTGTACAATCCTTATATGATAAGGAAGCCTACCCATTGTTTAGCTAACCTAACCTAACTCATACTATATGCAACATATGCGGCTCGTAGCCTAGTGGCGCGGGGACCTGCCTAGCGTACCAGAGGCCTGGGTTCAATACCGACATGCACCACTGTCTTTCTCTTTCCGAGTTCGACAAGTGCATTTCGTCACGAATGCGAGCTGCTCCATGGTTCGGAATCCATGTAAAACTGTAGGTCCCCTTCCCCTACTAGGTGGTAGGGTGTAAGCCCGCCCGGGTTGGTACCATCGAATTGGATGAAAAGATGGTCGAAGCGGCAATGAAAAATTGTCCGTGTTTTCCATCCAGTTCAATGTAGCCGTGCTCATAAAGGGAAGGTCCTGGCATGGCACCAAATTCCTTCGGGAATGTGGTGTATTGGGCTAAATCATAACGGTAGTTTTGTGGTATTAGCCATCCATGTCAGGTCGCATAAAAAAAAAAAATATGTACATGTCTCTAACACTTCAAACCCCTGAACATGGAACAGTGATACATATTTCTTTCATTTTGATAAAGAACGCTATACATCATCAATGAGTAAACGAATATAACACCCACTGTATTAAAAATGCAGTCTCATAGAATAGGTCCCATAGTAAGTGCGCTAGATGGCACTTCTATTTCCATTTTGATCTCAGGCTAAAGCAATGCCGGATGACTTTCCGAATGAGATGTATAATTTTAATGTTATCTATGATTCATATGTTTCCAGCAGCCAAACTATTAAAGTTATTTGCGACAGTAAGCCATTATAAGCATGAGTGTTTTGTGAAGTTCCTAAAATATAAACAATCAAACTTTAACATTCGTCAATAGTTTAACTTAGACCTCGCAAGTATACACCTTAATGCGGAGGAGTTCAAATTAAAAACGAGTGTCTGTAACGGTATACCTCATTACAATCGCATCGGCTTCAAAGCGTGGGCTTTACGAGGGACAGTGGGTGAGCCAGGTCTGCAGACAGGGTTACCTCACGTCTGGGTGCCAAATGTAATCTTTGACATTATTATACCCATCATACAGCTACTCGAATTATTACTACAATCGTTTTATTTTTAGACGTGGATTATGACAACAAGTGATCCATAATCGTTTGTGTAGTATTTGTAATGTGTGTGTTTCGGCACTTATAAATATAAAATATAATAGCAATCCCACTGATTTTCTACGGGGATTTGTTGTTCATGTTCCACGTGAAACTTTAGGTCCCTTCCTCAATTAGGTATGATTATTCCGGCTATATATATATATATTACGTGATACGACAATAGTAGAAAGTAATCAATCAATCACTGTAAACTACTTTGACAGTACCAATGAAAACAATATACAATTACCAACCTGGCGATGTTTCTTGTCGGCTCTTCTTCGCTAGAAGTAATCGAACCGACAGGAAAAAAAATACGAATCCGAGTGTATAATATACTTCTTATCGATGAAATAAAGAAACTGAAACTGAAATGGCAATAAAATAGTCCGTATTTGCCATTGAACTAATAAAGATGTGCAATGAAAGGTCCCGGCATGGCGCCTATTTCCTGCATGATGTGTTACGTGTGTAAATCCTTGACTAGTGTTTTTTTACCAATTTTATTCCTTAAGGTGGGCCTTCCCGCTCAACTCTCCATACAACTTTGGTGGTGGATTACTCAACAAAATAAATACACCTTAAAAGTATTAATCATCAGACCTAGGGTCATGAAAATTCACGATAAATTTGGTTGTGGTTTGATTTTTGATCGTCGTCATTTACTTTTAGCTATAAGTCGTTTTGTAATTAAAAATTTCGTAAATATTACCAAATCAAACACTATGCGCATTGTCTGCTTTGTGGACATGTTGCATCCTCCTCATCACGGAGCCTGTCTTTTTCTTTGAAACAGAAAAGGTCCATCCTATTCCACTTTCCAAAGTAACAATAGTATAAGACACGTGATAAATTTGAACTTTCGGACCTTATAATTTAGAAACCAAACACTGTTTAACAATGCCAATGGTCATCAGACATCTAGTTCTATTAAATAAAGTTTTTTCGAGTATAATTTCGGATCTCCGACAAGAAATATGCGCAAGATCTTCTTTCCACGTATTGCTGAGGAGTTGAGCGGGAAGGCCCACCTTAAGAAGAGAAGGAAAAACTTAGTCGGTTACAACAAATAGCGCACGGTGAAGAGGTCACGCAACCTGCCGCGCACGCGCCGCCCGCCTTCGCCTCTCCCCCCTCCCTCGCCGCCAGCCCGCCACCGCCAGCCGCCGCCCGCACGCATAACAGCCTTTGCTTTCTATCGTGTAACCTGGACACGTCACTCAGTGTCCTGACCGGTTCAATATCAGCAGGGCGTGTGACTGTTCATCGGATGAACTATTAAACTGAGTGATGCTCTCTGTGAAGAGTAACGAAAATATTTGTGTATTTCAGCCTGAGTTTTATCCTTGCGGAGTCAGATGTTAACGGTTGTTTTATGTACTCAATACTATCATAATTTCAATAGATTAAATGTATGCAGCCTTTAGACGCAGAATTTTCTGTAAAGTACCCATCATCGTGATAGATTTTAGCTTAGGAATTTTAAAATAAATTTGAAAATGAGTAAATATTTGGCTTTATACCATGTGGTCCTGATTATGCTACTATGTAGCCTCAAATTCGATCTCTCTTGGCATGTTTCCTTAAATGTTTATATAAAGTTTTACAGGTTTTAATCGATAACAGATATTTGGTTTATAAGGTTTAATAATAGTAGATTGGAAAGAAATGTATATGATGGAAATTTCATTGGAAAGGACTTTAATGAGACAAAACGAAAATCATGCATTCTTTTAGTAATTTTAACTAGCGTCAAAAGTGACATTTTGGCCATACTGATGTTGAAAATTGACGTAAAAAAATACTACTTTTCTATAGTTTTATCAGTTACGACTTTTTTCTCAGCCTATGAGTAAAACATACGAGCCTACTTATTGACAATATAATATCCTTAATGAGGCTGCATATTATATATTAAGGATGTTTACACTTACTTGAATAGTCGTTAAAGAAATATGTACATAAATAGACTACAAACATAATTAACTATGCTACGTTTTTTATCTACCTGGATATTGATAGCTCATATTACACATCCACCGTCAATATATTGGCCCATCACATCACACAGGAATTGAGCACCACGGCTGGCAACATTGGACTAGATTAAAAAAACCACAATCGATGGTATTTCCCCGGGTATGCTTATCCCTACCACCTAGCAGGGGAAAGGGGCCTACAGTTTTACATGGATTCCGTACCATGGAACACCTCGAATTACAGACGAAATGCACTTATCCAAATCAGAAAGAGAAATAAAATGGTTCATGAAAGGGGTGGAGATTGAACTTATGACCTCTGCATACTACATACAAGCTGCAATACATTTACACAATGTGACACCAGCTTTACGTTTCGTGCTTTTCGATAACCTTCGCAATAAATCAGCAAATAAAAAACACGAGAGAATTGTATAGCCTTCATGGTAATGCTTAATACGTTGCTACAGTCTTACAAACTTTCCAAAATTCAATGAAACCCTTCAAAATGAATTGGGCATTTCTTTATCTGGCAAGAAAGCAAGATGGGTAAGCACTGTTTTATGCCACACAGTAGAATTCTTGAGTTACAAATGTAACCCATCGATGTTTCCACTGAGATAACTTCTTAAGGTGGCCCATCCCGCACATCTACCCATACAAAAGGGGAAAGAAGTGCTACAGATACCCGCCAGAGATTTAAAAATATTACATTATTATTTATTACATCAGCAAAATCACCAGAGCTAAATTCGAATCGAACTAAACTTTGTCAAAGAAACCATGCACGCTCACATGAAATAAATGTGAAATCGACCGCTATTTCAGGTTAAGTCACGTTAGAAATAAATTACGAAGAGTCAAATTTAAAAGCTTTATGTTAGTTCTACAGGTTAATCTATTTTGGGAAAATATAAATATTGCAAAAATAATAAATGTTTGCTGGTGGTACTTACTCGACCGATGAAAGCGCCGCGCCGTATGACGCCGTCGCGTCAGATGGTAACCCCACCTAAACTGGTACCACTGTCCGGTACCAGGTTAGGTGGGATCTAAGGTTCTTCACGAATTGATGCTTCCTGGTCCACGCCCCCATTGCCGACACCCGAAGCGTAGCACTACACTCACACCTACACGGCCTGCACTGCCTAAGAAAGTAGCTACTTGTGGCACCACTCATGTCACGTTGGTGTACCGAATCGGTCTCACGAAAAACACCCAACTAAGCTTGCTGGTCGAAAAGGCAACTCAATCTTTCATAGCACTGACAGTAAAAATATTACTGACAACGACTGTATTTTATACAGATGGAAAGGCAAAGGAGCCTCTTTGCCGTTTTTGCCAAGCCCTAGGAAAATTAAAAAATAAAATTTGTATTCGCTGTACTTTCGAAAGTATTTTTCCTTAATTTATAATTATTAATGAATTATTTAAATGACAATAATGCAAAAACTTCAAATTTTAAATTACTTTGTGTAAATAATTGAATTAAAAAAAAAAACAGACATTATGCATGTTTTAACCATTTTTATTGAACTTCACTCCATAACAAGATATAACATATATCTACATATGTATGTATCGTCAAACAATTTTACGTTTATTTAAGAATTTCTACAATAACTTTTTCAAATGCATACCATTGAGTCACTTTCTTGTAGAGATAGGCAGCGCCATACAGAAAGATTGTAGGATACCTGTTTCACTGTATTATGGGCCAAACGTTAACCAGGTATTTCTACACATATTTGGAGCAAAAATGGTAGATTCGACTTAAACAAATTCGTCCTCCCCATAACATTTTGTGTGTTTGTATTTACAGAGATGTATGGGACTGGCGAATTTTAAATACCCGACCATATTTAAAACATAGACGTAGAACGCAAGACAGACATGGAAACCAGATGTAACAATAGAACGTTTAATAACTTACTTGGAAACAAAGACACAGGTATCCAAGGTCAATAAAACATCCAGAGGTCACAATTTAGTTCGTGAGCGCGGTCACTAGTGTGGAAGATATTGGTTGTAGAAGTCAAACCGGTTGCCGAAAGCAACGAACAAAACACTATAAAAGATTAGTGTTTTTATAACCTGCTGACTGATGAAATTGATTGCCTATCTATTCGAAGATTTTAACACACTCATATAAGCGATCTATATTATAAATTAGTTTTTTTATTGTAGAACATAAATTTCACCATCACACTCGCAGCAAATTGAACCTGTGAATTCTTTATTTGTAGCCATGACATTTGCTTTTGATTAAGTTGTTTAGACGTAAACCTGCCCTTTTCCGTTATTGGAGAAGTTTACACTTCAAATATCCACAATGTTAACGAGTGGGTTAGATTATATCATTGCGTTGACATTATGGGTATTTTCGATTCTTTTCTGTTTTCTGTTATTGTTTCGCTTACAATTTCGTCTGATTTCACAGTCACAGTAATCGACCGTGAAGCAAGGACACATTAATAAAAGTAAGAATTAAAATCAATTTCTGTTGTACTTATAGAATTGTTCTTATTTAAATTTTGCAGAAGATGTTTTTTACTGTTCCCTTACATTTTGAAAGAGTGAATTTTATATATCTATCAGCTTTTAATTTTTTGCGGACAGCTTCTTGGCATTTTACATAACGGCAGCCGCAGATTTACGATAAATTCGCAAATGTTCGCCTACCCTCACACAGCGTTGATTTCAGTTTTTTTTAGGTTTTTTTGTGTTTTTCTACCAAATTACACAAATCCCATAATTATCTCAAAAACTAAAGCTGAACGACGAGAATGGTTTTTATTTTAGAACTCAGGATAACCCATGTCTTCACAAAAGTTACTTAATATTTAAAAAAAAATCCGATGGCTTATACAAACTAACATATCACATTCCTTGATTATTATAATCCATAGGACTGCACTCGGATATGTTATTTTAACATTACCTCATATTAGCTATAATTATTGATCAACTGAATTTCTAGGCGTACCCTTGACGAGTTTACGAATTTACTTGAGAACTAAGTTCACTATGACCAGAAATCTTCTTACTAATTTGAAAAATATAAATAAACATTACCTTAAAAATTGAGTTTGCTGAATTGTTTTCTTAGATTTTAAACGCCGTGTTATTCGGTTCAGTGAACTGTGATGTACCAGTTAGCTTTGTACAAAATGCAACTGGGGGCCCATTCAGGTAAGATTGAGTTCGAGTTCGGGAGTGAGTTAACCTAAAAATAGCTGGGAAATATATTATTATTTAAATAACGGAACCGTTATTTATACTTCCAACGTATTTACGGGACAGACCAGATTTTTACCTAACTGTAATGATATTCAAGAAGTGTAGAAACATTAACTATTCAAAAAAGTGAGTTGATATTTAGTGACGAATTCGAACTCACTCTTGCCCTGAATGGACCCCCTGAACGTCAGATTAAATCACTCACTTGCCTGCGAGGTAATTTACGATGGTAAGCTACTTGTGGTATTTGAACACGGTTCACTTGACCGATTTTTTTTAAATGCTCAAATTGTAAAGTAGCTAACAATTCCAAATGCCACAGTCGATTGTTAAAATTCCTAAGGTCTCATTCTCTCGAATTTGGGCCGCGAATCGATCAGAGCTCTCGCAGCGGCGGCGGTGCCGAAAGAATACTTAAGAAATTCCTTCCTGTTTCATTGTTAAATTGTTAAATCATGACACGCTGTACATTGTTTCCGAAGCACTATCTCAGTAATTAATAGTTTAAAACAATTTACAATGGGGAAAAGCGCCGTTACTTCGGCCAAATGTGTCGGCGGGCGCGAGCGCGTACTCTGCGAGATCCGAATATGCATGCGAGTATCGGCCCACGGAAAAAATCAACGCAAGAAAGATGTCAGTGAAGTATGGAAACTACTTTCGGGTTTTTAATATTCTGCGGAAAAAATCAACGCAAGAAAGATGTTAGTGAAGTATGGAAACTACTTTCGGGTTTTTAATATTCTGCGGAAAAAATCAACGCAAGAAAGATGTTAGTGAAGTATGGAAACTACTTCGTTGTAGCCGAGTTTTTAATATTATGTGAGACCTGCAAATATTTTTAATATTACGATACTTTTCCCAAATGCCAGATTTGCTCTGCTTTTTTCCTACACAATAAGGCGATTTTCGCGCCAAAATATCGACTTAACTTCCTCCTATGCAATTATTATGGGGCAATATTAAAAACTTTAACGTTTTATTTATGTAAATATCATTTATCTTATTAATAAACACTTGAAGAAGAGACTTCGTTTTTTGGATAGAAATATTATTACATATTTATGCTAAGATCTAACTGAATTTTAGGTATTAAATACGAATTATTAATTTAATTAATTTTTTACTTATTACTTACAAGCTTTGTTTCGGTTAGAATATATTGAAGTTATGTATAAACAGGTGTATAGCAAGTTGTATATAAACAGCTCTGCGCCTATAACTTATTGGTAAGATTTCTCAAACGTCAGCCCACAAAACTGATGGAATACAGGTACCAATGTTTGCAGGAAGGATTATGAACATGCAATTAAAGACAGGAAAGAAGAAAGTCCAATGGGCCGGATTTAAATGCAAACTTACATTGATTTATAGTACATGTAAGTGAAAATAAGAAAAACCGGCCAAGTGCGAGTCGGACTCGCACACGTAGGGTTCCGTACCAACGTACAAGATTTAACACAAAAAACCCGTTCTTTGTATGGGGAACCCCTTTAATTATTATTATTTTTGAATTTTACCTATTCGTTGTTATAGCGGCAAAATAAATACACACTCTGTGAAAATTTCAGCTGCCTAATTATTACGGTTCATGAGATACAGCCCTGTGACAGACGGACGGACGGTCGGACGGACGGACAGCGGAGGCTTAGTAATAGGGTTCCGTTTTCACCCTGTGGGTACGGAACCCTAAAAAGGAATGAAATCTAAATACTTAAAGATAAAAATATTCCTCCGCCATTGGCACATTGCCAGTTACCCCACCGAATGGCTAGGCTGATCTTCTGCCTAAGATAACAGGGCGCACGTTTGTCCCCAGACGCCTCAATGAGCAATCTTAACTGCGTCTGGGCTCCATACTCCAAGAGTCTACACAACAAAGGCGACGAACTCGTAGTTCGATTTTGCTGTATTCATTATGTTTTAAAAGTTACGCCTTTGCTGCGGCATAGCCGGCCGGCCGAGGAGCACCCTCCACGTGGCTGGGGGTAAGTCGCGTCTCAGATCAGGGCAAA
This sequence comes from Incurvaria masculella, assembly GCA_946894095.1. NCBI lineage: Eukaryota > Metazoa > Arthropoda > Insecta > Lepidoptera > Incurvariidae > Incurvaria > Incurvaria masculella. Next base: position 23,325,957 of record OX335645.2, on the reverse strand, counting down.
CTTGTGTCTATGTAGGTCGATGACTTAGGGCCATGTGCACAAAGAGACGGCCGAGTTAATTAATGTTCAAACACGTCACTTTCGTGGTTCGCAAGGAGCTCCTTCCATAAAGCCCATACAAAGTGACGTATTTAATCAGACGTTGACATTCATTTTGATTTTTTGTCCTTTCGTGCGGCTCGTAGCCTAGTGGCGCGGGGACTGGCCTAGCGTACCAGAGACCTGGGTTCAATACCGACATGCGCCACTGTCTTTCTCTTTCCGAGTTCGATAAGTGCATTTCGTTACGAATGCGAGCTGCTCCATGGTTCGGAATCCATGTAAAACTGTAGGTCCCCTTCCCCTACTAGGTGGCAGGGTTTAAGCCCGCCCGGGTTGGTACCATCGCATTGGACGAAAAGATGGTCGAAGCGGCAATGAAAAAATTGTCCGTGTTTTCCATCCAGTTCAATGTAGCCGTGCTCATAAAGGGAAGGTCCTGGCATGGCACCAAATTCCTTCGGGAATGAGGTGTATTGGGCTAATATCATAGGGGTAGTTGTGTGGTATTAGCCATCCATGTCAGGTCGCATAAAAAAAAACTCGGCCCTTCGAACAAATATTTTACCTTTAATCTTGATGTATGTCTTTCACGCTCCAAGCACCCAAGAGTGGTCTCCATGTGCGTCGCCGCTCTCGCGACTGAGAATACGAAATTTACATACATCACCGCAGTGCTGGGGCACAATCAAAAATTTAATTACCGCTCATTTTTCGTACGAAATAATGATGGCCTTGCCTTGTCGTGTCCTGTTCACGGATAAATATAGCTAACCACTTCATTGAGATATCTCGATTTGGGTTAAATTTTGGGCCAACTTATTATATAGAGAGCTCCTATAAAGGAGAATGCTCAAATCCAGGCCCCTTAGAAATCATTCGTGTATTTTATTGACACATATGCGATAATTTATATTTATTATTTAAACTTTTTTTAAACTATCCGAATCCCCATTTTTTCACGGCCGGTTACTCGTTAAATGAATAAAAGTAATAATTAATAATTACAACTTTTCCTACCAACAGTAGGACACGAGGACATAACATCGCATAGTACTTCCGTTGTCACAAGACGTGTTCGGATAGCCTGCTCCATGCGATTCCTTCTCCTAGGACCAATTTAAAGGATTGTTGCTAATGAAATATCAAAGAGACATTAAAGTCTGTTCATTTTTATTGCGATTGGATGGAAACTTTTGCTCTACGCTGAGCTCTCTGGTGTCTCTAAAACATTTTTAACCCCAAAACCGCATTTTATCAAATTTAAATCAAATAAAATGGCAATAAATTTGATCTTCCAAAATCATAACTCGAAAAGTTATATTATTTTCTAAATTATAACACTAATTTGGAAGATAGACACTAATATTTTGGGGTGCCTAAAATGTATGGGATTGCCCCATACATTTTAGGCACCCCAAAATTTTTTCTTTTCTTTCTCCTTTGCTTTGTGATCTATACTAATAATAAATCTGTAAGGGGTGTTCATGGAGTAAGTTGCTTTGTTTTCTAAGATATTTCGTTTGTGGGCTTTATGTATGATACTAAAACTAATTTGACGATTTTTAGAAATCAGTTCTGTATGTATGTATGTATGTATCTTCCTCCATAACTCTTAAACCGATCATCTGAATTCGATGCAATATACTAAACGTATATGTAATTACACGGGATACAGGATAGGCTATATAGAATTCAGTTCCGCTTACGCTAAGATTTAGCTGTCATACAAACCGAGATGCCCCGAGGCGGCGGCTTGGAGGGGTATCCGCTATCTGCCTTTGATTCTTCGTTTACTTCATAAAAGCCACGCAACGGATTTTTCGATACTTTTTTTCATTAATATAAGGAGCGATCAACGAGCAAGGATTACGTATGTAATTTTTAAATTTTTAATACTAACCTATAGAGAAAAATAAAAACTATGTCCATGAAAATTGTAGGTGTTAAAAAGGCCTACAGAAATTTCAACGATATCATGTAGAGCGATAATTTCGAACCACTTTCCCGATCTATATGCGTATTTTATCAACGTATGGCAACTCTGGGCGCAGTCAGATTCCGGATTGGTTACCGTTTTCTATGTTGACGGTGCCTGTGGTTCGTATTTCTCATAAAACTTAGTAAAAGTAAGGAAATGGTAGGGTTAATTCCGCCTTTGTTGGTTTTGTATCAATTTCTATGTGCAGTATTTATATAGCAGTGCCAGTGCAGTAATGGTTTGACGGCACATGCTTTTAAAATTCACTCCTAAATGTTTACGAAGCTCTAAATGGGAATATGTGGATGTTTCCCATTAAATCATGCCATATCGGTTCAAACGATTTTAATTAAATTTGTTCAATGGATACATAGTCCTGGACCAGCCTTTTGATGGGTTACTTTTTATCCAGGAAATAATTCAGACCGAAATCAATTCAACACGACATTGACCCGAGCGGAGCCGGGTACCGCAGCTAGTTTTGAAATAAAAAAGGAGCTAATTTTACTATCAGCCTCGGTAGCTCAGTGTACGACGCCTTGCGAATCGATAAGCTGGGAAAGCACCTCTGAGAGCGGTTAGGTTCTGGATGGGTGACCATTTTCAAGCGTTGAGGCTGGCCGTAAAAAAAGGAATGTTACGTGGTTAAACTTACTAAGTGGTAGGGTTAGTTTCGCCTGAGTTCTGGCATGGCACCTAGTTGTCATGTAGCGTGATGGGTAGGTATGGTATGCATCGATCGATTATTAGGTTATTAGATTTCGGAAGAGTTACTAGACGCTGAAAGTGGTATTTGTTCTTAATATTTTTTTATGATTTTATGACATTGGGTTTTTTCTGTCTCTATTGTACCATTTAGAGAAGGATTAGAAGAAGTAAATTAATATATTCAAAAAATAAAAAAAAACAGTACCCCAACTGAAATATTTCCTCTGAACCTGAATATGCTTAAGATAAGTTTTACAAGTATAATGTAAAATTTAACTGCCTTTGATTTATCAAATAATGATTGCAATCATTCGCACCTATCGAGTTTTCAGTCGAACATGGAATTCTAACCGGGTGCCATGCCAGGACCTTCGTTCGGCTGCTTTGAACTGGCTGGAAAATACGGACGATTTTCATTGCCGCTTCGATGCACAAACGGCATCACACTAACCGTCACACATTGAACTTTGACCCTTATTTCCTTGTACATTCCAATGCCTACTGTGGCGTTTACGGTGATGTACCTATGCTTTTTAATTACGGTTGCTGTGCACCTTCCTTTACGTTCTTTACTAAACTTCCTTTTTCCTTTTTAGGGTTCCGTACCCAAAGGGTGCCAACGGAGCCCTATTACTAAGCCTCCGATGTCTGTCATAGTGCTGTATCTCATAAACTGTACTAGATAGGCAGCTAAAACTTACACAGAGTGAGTGTTTATTTTGCCGTTATAACAACAAATAGGTAAAATTAAAAGTAAAAGGGATTTACCATACAAAAAACGTGTTTCTTTTGTGTCAAATCTTTCATATGGCACGGAACCCTTCGTGTGCGAGCACGACAAGCACGTGGCCGATTTTTTAACCGAGGTCTTTAGTGCGAGCTGCATCTATATGACATGATGGTCTATAATAGTAGATGGTATAGTAGTAGTCGATTTGAAAGAAAGAAAATATATATAATACATTATTTTGCGCATTTTTACAGTGTTACATAATCGTTATGGTTGGAAATGTGTACTAATTACAGTTAACGTTTGAATATATCTAGCAATAGTGTGCAAACATTTGCACAGTAATTAAATAAAAAAGTTATTCCTACATAAACACCAAAAGGCGTTCGGAGCATCAAAATATTAAGATATGCATCTTATTAAGAATAAAATAATACTTAATAACGATTCCATTATAATAGAGCAAGTAGGTGCAATTTATTAGTTGAATAGAGAAAGCTTTTACATATTAGTAATACAATTGATGGGTAGGCAGATACGTGCAAGAAGTTCACACATGTAATAATTTAAATGTTATCTCTCAATCCTCAGCTAGCCAGGTCGACTTGGCGTTTGTCTGTCGTCGGGTCGGGTCTGGGCGGCGCTACACGGTCTGTATTCATAGACACTATCTATGGTACATAAAATACATTAAAATGCATTTTTAGGAAAACCCAAGAAATAAAAAGAAGCGAAGTCAAAGTTCATAATTATAGATCCACAAATTCTAGGACGATTTAAAATACCCAAATTATTCAAGCACATTTTTCAAGGCAGCATAATTAAATCAATATTTTTTAGTAATACATTTAAAATAAATAAAAGTTCTTCATATATAAGTAAATATAATAATAAATGCAATAATTCTTTTGTTATGGAAAGTTTGTACTTAATACAATTGCAAAATGTGTAATGTAATGTTTCGTGTATGTTGTCATTGATCTTATTTCTGTTCTTTCGTTTTTTACGCACAAATACGTTTGTTTTCCCATATATTTCTACAAAATGCATACGTTTATGTAAAAATATGAAAATTTTGGATGTCAAAAAATATTATTCGTAAATTTGTAATCCCTATATTTTACATAGTATACGAGTATATTTAATGCTAATTTACCTTTACTACATATTCGGTTTCAGATCTACAGTATGTATATTTTTTATATATTTGCTCTGTATGGATTGACTGCTAGTTATGCAAAGTTAATAAAATTATCAAGATGGAAACGGCCTTCTCTAACCAACACATTTTGACTTTTTCTTCATAATTCATTTCAACGTAGTTAAGGTCGTATCTGATACAGCCAGTATAAAAAATAATAATTAGAATATTATAATAATTGTCGCTAGGCGAAACACTGGCCATCTTTTATGCCACAAAGGCTATGAATTAAGAAGTTTTGTTCGACAAATGTGATATATGCTTCACTTGTACTCACTTTCACAGCTCTCTCACTTGACTTAGAGTCGACTCACACGTACACTATTATTGGAACGATAAGAAACCTTTTTTAACTACATTTTTACTAATTGTTTTGTTAAATGTTTTAAATGTAAAGTAAACTTAAGACATTTTCTTTCATTTAATACACTTTGAATAATCATTTTTGTTTCCATGTAACGAAAATATATATTTGAGTACTTATATTGCATTTACCGTTGTTTGGGGTTACACAAAGTCATCTACATTAATCAGATTTCAGATAATAATCTGAATATTTTTTGGTCTGCATATTCGTCTAAAGTAATTTTAGATTATTCTCAAAATTCTGATTACATTAACTCAATGTAGATGCCGCGATACCTTAATTTAATGATGTTGTATTATTTTTGCTGGCAGCATATGCAACGTAAAGTAACTTTTGTACTATTAGTATAGTTTAGTAACCAATTAAAATATCAAGAATAGAAATCATAAACCGCGAATCATAGACGAAGATCAGAATATGGTAAATATACTTTTTCGTACTAAGCAGGTACGTCGCTTATTCCAAGGAATGTGACATGTATGAATGTATAATCGACCGTGAAGCAAGGACACATAAATTGAAGTTCTTAGTTCTTTTTACTGGGCTCTTTCTTCAATTAATGTGTCCTTGCTTCACGGTCGATTATACATACGCACATGTCACATTCATCAGAATATGGTTTTCATAAATTACGTTCTGTCTAATCTTGTGCACCTTTACAATCTGCCGCCGTGTGAAACGGTTACTATCCAATATTTTTCTGGCGCTGCGCCCATTGTATGTAAATCACAAACTGAATATTTTCGCCCGAGCCGCCTGCCCCAAAACTCGAAGTAACGGTGCCCCCTAAGTAAGGACTTGTTGGCCGATAATTGTTGTCTCTTTGTAATGTCACGTCTGGCCAAATTTCCGTTCCCCGTTGTTATGTACGGCTGACGCCTTAAGTACGGTCTTTGGTGTTTTATAAAGTGTTGCATTGATAAATTTGGCTTAATTCATAGCGAGACAATAGAGATGTGGGAAAGCTCGGTGGAGCGTTTGGGCGGCTTTTAGAAAGTGTGAATAAATCGTGTTTGCGAAGAGGAATAGGATCTGATTGTGGAAATAAATTGTAGAATAAAATGTTCTACCACAATTTACCAACACGAAGTTTTATGGCGAAATAAGGAAAGTACTAAGAGCATTTTTATAGGCCCAGCATATGGCTTTTGACAGGATTTCACATAAGAGGTGCCCGACTATGCCCATGGGTTTTCGAACTTTTCGGAAACCACGCCAAAATCACAACAAGTTTGAAGGGTCCAAGGTTTTTTGGCCGTTTAAAAACCTAAAATTGCATACGTACGTATGTACAGAGAACAGAGTATGTACAGAGAACAGAGAGTGTACGTACAGAGAACATTTTTTTATGTGAGAAATTACCCGGAATTATATAATAATTTTGTACACGGATGTTCGACGAGAAATAAAAATGTAATCCAGCAAGCTGCACACTCAATATCAAAATTTGAGAAGTGTGTCCACTACAATAGTATTGACATGTATAATAAGCTACCAAGAGACTTGCGAGACGAAACTAACATAAGATTTAAAAATAAGTTAGGTACATGGCTGCTTGACAAAACTTTTTACGATTTAAGTTATTTTAACATTATTGTATAAAACGACGAATTCACATGATTTGTATCAATATTATAATCTGTTATGCAAATGTAAATTCTTCATATTGTAATATAATCACTGCGAATAAAGATTTTATTTTATTTGATTTGATTTGATTTTAATAATTGACTTAATCTTTATTTTACAGGTTTCTTTACTTTGGGAGAAATACCTCGGCAAAGAAACACCATAGTCTACTGACCATATATGTGAAGGATCTAGGGGATCGGTCGGTTCTTATTTTTGGAATGTCGCTAGTTAATGGGTGTATTATCTGCCTGTTCCGCGTTAAGCAATAGTAGAATGGGGACGGAGGGACAGCGTTATGAAGCTCCATGGTAGAGACGATAGAACATATTGCAGCAATAACAATGTACACAAGAACAATAGCAATAAGAATGCAGTATGTAGTCCTACCTAAAACTTAACAAACATGAATAGTTTTTTTTTGTACAAAATTTTAATTGAATTGCGCAATGTTAGTCTGAAACTGAATAATACGCAGTTGCCTTGTAAGAGCAGGATCCTAATAAGTGCACTTTGAAGTCGCTCGTTAAATTGTTGGCATATTTAGATAAGGAACTTATCTTCTTACTTGTAATGGAAACATGAACATAAACGTAAGAGTGCATTGCACGGCTCTACTTGTTCGTGTTTTTGTATGACTTTCTTTCTTTGATTGATTGACAAACATCACTCATGGTATTGATCCACGGTTTGATAAAGCACCCGTACGCCGATTTCTAAACACTGGGAGTGGGCATTATTTGGCGAAATGACAGGGTGTCTGGGATAAAAACTAGCCAGAATAAATTCTGGCATCGAATAAGCGGTGCAATTCATATTTGTGGTGAATGAGAGTGGTGATGATATTAGCCTAGAACACCACATTCCCTTAGAAACTATGTAACACAGTTTACATTGATTCAGAACCATAAAACAGCAATTTTTTATATTTTTTTTAATTAACCTGACATGGATGGCTAACACCACGCAACTACCGTTATGATATTAGCCCAATACACCAAATTCCCGAAAGAATTAGGTGCCATGCAAGGGCTTGCCTTTACAAGCTCGTCTACCTTAAATTGGATGAGAAACAAGGACAATTTTTCATTGCCGCTTCGACCACCTTTTCATTCAATGCGATGTTACCAACCCGAGCGTGCGTAAACTTTACCACCTAGTAGGGGAAAGGGACCTACAGTTTTCCATGACTTCCGAACCATGGAGCAGCTCGCATTTGCGAGGAAATGCACTTATCGAACTCAGAAAGAGAAAGAAAGTGGTGCATGTCGGGGCAAGGAATTGAACATAGGCCTCAGATACGCGCGGCCAGTTCCCGCGCTACTATGATCAAATTTACGTATCTTTCTCAGAAAGAGAAAGAAAGTGATACATGAATGGCGCGACGATGGAACCCATGACCTCTGGCATACAAAGCAAGTCCCGCACCCCTGATCTAGCTGCTGAGCTGCCCGAATCTTTAATTCATAATGAGAAATGAGAATATAATAATCGTACTGTATTTTATAGTTACAATTTTAGTTTACATTTTAATGTGCAAAACATGTGTATGCATATTTATATTATTTTTAAGGAGCCCGACATGTATACCGTCCTGGTGTTCGCCCAATACACTACATTCGCGAAGGAATTAGGTGCCATGCCCGGACCTTCTCTTTACGAGTAAGCTACACTGAACTGGGACATTTGATCCTAGAATTACCGTATCCGATAAGTTATCGTTTTATATTTTTTGTTTTCACAATAAAAATGTATTAGCAAACATGATTATCGAAAAAGTTTGACGTGAAACCATTTTATGACTCAAATTAATAAAAGTTGGTCCTTGCTATTAAAATTCAAGCCTTAAACTAGTTTTTTTTTAAACTCCATAACTCCTGCAACATTAGCGAAGAGGGTGTATCATTTTAATTTCATTATATTTAGCAATTGATCCTCTAGTGTCACACTTGGCAACATTTTTAATTTTGGATTTTTAATAATAATAATAAATTAAAACATGAGCTATTCTAGGAGAATTCGTTATTGTTCAGCTCAGAAACGCTTATGTTTTAAATAACAGTAATTAGTATATAGCCAAAATGAAAAATGTTTTCAAGCGGAACATTAGAAAATCGGTTACTGAATTGAATTAAAAGAAAAATATGCTCTCACCGCTTATTTTAAAGAAGTTATCGCATTTAAAAAAAATCCAATCAATTTAAGGCTTGAATTTGAATGACAATGCCCAACTTTCATTCGTTTTTTTTATAAGATAGTCCAATGTTAAGTTTTTTTAAGAATCTGGTTTGCAGAAAAGGCTTTTAAGGAAACTAATAATAGAAATCGAACGCTTATAGGATACGGTCGTTCTAGGGTCTTATGTCACCTAATAGCGTGCATTGGTAACGCAATGCACTTAACCAACTCAGAAAGAGGAAGAAAGTAGTGCATAGCCGGGACGAGGATTTGTACCCATGAATTCCCGCATAAAAAGACAAGTCCAATGCAAGATATAATATTTCACACTTTATTTCCTTTTCTTCGTGAAGTAAAGAACCTGCTGGGTGTGCAATGTATAGAGATACCTCATCTGAAACATGTCATAAATCGGGAAATATATTGTTTTAGCATTGATAGACATAACTGCGAGTGAGCCCTATCAGAACTATAAATTTAAAACACTTTATGGAGACAAAGTACGCAGGATAAAGTTTCTAATCTTCTAATTGACTGCTATAAGGTGAAAATATCACGGTGAATATGTGAATAACTACCTGAATGAAGTGTATTGTGTGAATGTACCTTGTTTGGAGAAAGGTATATATTTGTAATGTTCGTAAACTTGCAATATAAATTTACTAGGTAATTAAATTAAAATACAATAATCCCACTTAAATCTACTCAACCTAATATAACCTATCCCAATCAACAAATAAGATGTTAGTTTTCCAAACATTTCCCCTATGATTATAATTGTCTTGTAACTGTAAGAATATGAAAAAACTATGTTTGGGGAGAGCACTAAATAAATGAATAGGTCCGTCCCTGTCACTTCCGCTTGAACATTCGTAACGCCGACCGTCACCGGCGTTACGGAGAACAACTAAATACATACTTAAATTTAATACATATTATGTTGTTTAACAGAAAAAGTAGTCTATGCGAATGACAATCTTAAAGTAAACCTCCTTAAACAGTAACTAGATATCTAATTAATTGTCTTGTTGCAATTTACGGTAAGAAAATTACGGCTTGTTCCTATGCTAGATTCTGGGTCTTATTGGCAATCAGTCAAACATTTCTAACAATAATAATTATACTGTGAATAAGCATGGCGTGGTTTGATGGCGTGTGTAGTTTTTTGTAATTGTAATTGAATTTTCTAGGGTACAATTACCAAGGTACGTCGACAGGTAAATTGTAGAGGCTGGTAAACAGGTAAACCTAGTCTATTGCATTGATTAGCATGTCACCTGACACCGGAATTTAGATTGCAGCCTGCAAGAATTTTAGTTAATGGTAGGTGTTACGAGTCCCAATGTTTGCAACCACCATTTTGTTACTTTTGACATAGTTTAATTACTATTATTATGCTTTGTATAGTTCTCTGTAGATAGTTTTGTACAATATATTGAAGAGTTTTAAGATAAAAGTAACAATTTAATAATTTTTTTTCAATATAAAATTGAAGAGGTGATGAAATATTTTGTCAAATAGGTATATATTTATGGTCAGATTATTGCACCAAGTTATTGTCTCGTGTAACTTTGGGAGTATACAATGAAATATGGATCGGTTGACACCTGCTTGTGGGCAACCCGTTGAGACCACCCTTAACATTACTTATTGGATTGGTCGATCCCCGGTCTAATGAATCGTGCCCGTAGAAATAAAAATACGACCCGAGAAAAGCTTCGACAATGCCGAAAATTACAGATTGATAAAATATTTAGTCACAGCCATGAAGGTGAAGAAATAACATTCTTAATAAAAAATTAAATTAATACACAAAATAAATAAATAAATAATTAAGTAAATAATAAAATAAATTCTTCACCTCCACGGTCACAGCCCACAAGGTTATCGCCATGGGGCTGGTGTATACAGAAAAAAATAAAATTATCAGGTCTACGAACTGCATTGCACCAAACATCACGAACATTTTGAGGTCGAAAAAAGCAGGGGCATAATTAAGTTAGACACCCATACAGCACATTTTATAATATACTTAATAAACAAAAATATTATATTTGGTAATAATAATACGATCATACAAAGTATAACTAATTTTGCGAGGAGGTAGGATTGCATAGGTTTTTGGAAGATTTAAAGAAAAGCCGATATCCTGATGTCAATCGGTAATCAATTACAAAATGAACCAGTAAATCTCGTGATCTCGTGAGGGCATGCGAAAAGCGGTTATAGATTAACCTGAGCCAGTCAATCGATAACATTTAATGAAATAAAATTCATCTCGGATGACGTCTACAGATTACGTTGGATATGTAAAAGTCAGACAGGACGTGCGATTGTGTTAGAAGAAGAATGTTAAGCCACTGAAGCTGATGACGGTATTTCGTAATGTTTTTTCGTTAGTATATTTAGGAAGGCAGCCGAATTTGAGAAAGAGATCAAGCATTAGATCCTCATATTTCATTGTTGTAATACTTTGAGATGTTTTAAAAGAAATAAAACAAATAATTAATATTCCTAAGAGTTTGTGACGTAGGTGTGTTAAGAACAGCCATAATTACTGCGCAGTTATATAATTACAAAGAACGTCCGCTCCCGCGCTAATTCCGCCCAAGCCAGGAACGGCACGACCTGCCCGGGGGCGCGTCCGAACCAATCTACGCGCACGAGACCATCACGACTAACGCTACAGAACCTTAAACTGCCTCCAGTCTCCCTTGACTCGTGCCTCGCTCATCTCTGGCTAGTGTTTTCGGAAACTCCGAAAGTAACTCTTGTTTTAGGTTGATGATTCAGGTTTATTGTAATCAAATCAAATCAAATATATTACATTTGAAGTAAGTAGCCTAGTGGCGCGGGGACTGGCCTAGCGTACCAGCGGCCTGGGTTCAATTCCGACATGTACCACTGTCTTTCTCTTTCCGAGTTCGATAAGTGCATTTCGTCACGAATGCGAGCTGCTCCATGGTTCGGAATCCATGTAAACCTGTAGGTACCCTTCCCCTACTAGGTGGTAGGGTTTAACCCCGCCCGGGTTGGTACCATCGCATTGGATGAAAAAATGGTCGAAGCGGCAATTAAAAATTGTCAGTGTTTTCCATCCTGTTCAATGTAGCCGTGCTCATAAAGGGAAGGTCTTGGAATGGCACCTAATTCCTTCGGGAATGTGGTGTATTGGGCTAATATCTTAACGTTAGTTGTGTGGTATTAGCCATCCATGTCAGGTCGCATAAAAAAAAAGTTCACAGCAATAATAATTTAAATTATTATTATTTAAATCAATGGCATCTATTAATTATTATTGAAACCAATGGCAACAAAATATGTTAATGCCACTTTAAATTATATTAAGCAAACCTATAAGGACCTATGTGGAAAAATACGAAAGAAAAGATTTGCTCTCGCCAATTTGTAATATTGTTTGGCATAGCAATCAAAATTGTGTTAATTAATAAATACTAATTTATAAGCCTGTAATTTGAAATGTCAAGATGTTTCGGATGATGTATGCAAACGTGAACCAATTTCGTACTGAGAGGGGATGCACTTTCGCACGCGTCGTCATAAATTATCGACTTTGCATTACATGAACTAAGTGGTCTGATATCCTATTCATATTAGCTGAGCTGCCCGTTTCAATATTGCTGTTCGATGATTCATTATACTTAATCTAATATCACTTTTGTCTGCTGGGAGATACTTTTATAGAAAACTCGGTCTAATGAAATGTAAAATGATTTAAGAAAACGACTTTAAAACAGTGAAATAAAGTAAAATTAAATATTTACTATTACATGATGTTAACATTTTATTGATAAAAACTATGTTTTTAATATTTTTAACTTAATAAATACATCTCCAAAAGAGACCCCACTGGAGCCTTGATGAATATAATATTTATCCTAATCAAGGTACATCTCTCTATCATGCATGATCTATTAGTATTAATTCACCTTTTTAAGGCCATACCTGAAAACATGGAATCGTCAAAATAAAAACTATATAAAAATCGAACCTGGTCACAAAATTTCACCAGAATCGGTTGAGAAATCACAGAAAAAACAGGCGGACAGCCGGACAGACGTACGAAAGCATTTATACCCAAGCTGAAACGGAGACGCTACGTTTCCGCTTCGCGCATCGCTCGGTCAATTAGTGTTTTTTTGTTGGTGAAGCATTGAAAATACTTTTAGATCTCTTAAGAGGTTACCCGTTTTTAAGGAAATTGCGTCCTCATTTATTAAGATAGAGAAATGAAAATAATATCAAAAGATGTGGTACTGAAGGCATTATAATATTCCAAAGTTGTTTGTAAAATGTCTTTATGTTTCTTAATTAAAAAAAAAAACAATTTTTTTATGTTTAAAATACTTCTCGGTAGTGAAAAGAGATATAAAAAATGCTGGAGAATTAGAGGGCTTTCAGAGGGAATACCATTTTGGTTTCGATAAATTTATAATTAAGGTTCACCTTTTTGATGATTCACATATTTCGTTCAGGGGGTCCATTCAGAGCAAGAGTGAGTTCGAGTTCGGGAGTGAGTTAACCTAAAAATAGCTGGGAAATTATTATTTAAATAACGGAACCGTTATTTATACTTCCAACGTATTTACGGGACAAACCAGATTTTTACCTAACTGTAATGATGTTCTAGAAGTGTGGAAACATTAAATATTTAAAAAAGTGAGTTGATATTTAGTTGCAAATTCGAACTCACTCTTACTCCGAATGGACCCCCTGAACTTGGTCATTTGTCATATCGAGACGTTGTAGATATCGGTTAATTTCATGAGAGAGGCGTTGTAATATATTAAAAAAAATGTGTTTCCACATTTATTCTTCATGCATTTATGCTTGATTGAAGTTATCCTCTTTTTTAACTGTAGTAGTAAGTGCCTTAATGAAATACATTCATTATTATGAATGCGCAGGATTCCACGCATCAAAATGGATTTGTCTCACAAATGCTGCGCTAGCTCCTTATTTTGTTCTTTATAAAAATGTGTACGTTAAATTTCATCTTTATTTTATGATTCAAAATATTTGTAAAATGTTCAATAAGAATGACGAGGTCGTCCATTTGATCACAAACTAGTCAAAATCACATATTTGGAAAGTGCTATCTCAAGATCACGATGTGACTTGATTTTCACGAGGAATGCCAAGTTTAATTAATTCCCCAGTTCTTTTTTCTAATCTGCCCCGAATCTGCCTACCCTTTGAAATATGGGCGTGATGCCTACGCAGTGTTTCGTGCAGTCGCCCGATGCAAAGGCCCAGCACGCACCGGGAGAAGTCAACGCGGCTAGCGGTACCGAGTCTCTCTTCACATGCAAATTAATCCGCTCCGTACTCTCGCGGCGGTAGATACTCATCAGTAATTTTATTGTTTCAGCTCTCGACAATCAATTGATGATGCGGCGCCGGCGACGCGCCGCTCGAGCCGTAGTGTCAGGCTCTGACGCGGCGTGGGTGTGCGGCCGATCTCTCCCTCCGCAATCGTTTAAGGCTCCGTATGACGCTAACCTCCAATATAATAGGGTTATTTTTTTTTATCTCAGCGTCGGTTACGAATTAACACTCGTAGACAAATCAAAACATCAAAGTTTAGACAGTTGCTTATTCATATTAACTAGGTTTTTACTAGGTTTGCATGCCGGCGGCGGCGCTTGGAAACTATAAATGATTTAAACAATTTAATATGTTGTGGTACTAGATCACATTTATATCTAGTGAATAAGCGTGAAATATATATTGATTCACTTTAAAAAGTAGACTTTACGGACCAAGAACATAAATTTCGCTCGCATGAAAACGATTTTGATTCAACAATGAACCCTAACGCAAACTCACTGCTTCCGGAGGTCGCCGTTATCGTTTGTTAACTGAAAGCTGGATTCAGTTGGAGTCCTAAAGTTATATTTTAATAAGTATTTTATCCACGCCAAAGAATCACAGCTTCTTGAGTCATAAAAAGTATATTTTTTTAATTTAGATTTAGGCGGAAACAGTACTCAAAACGTGACAAACCATCAATACAAAATAATGGTTCAGTCATTCGTCAAGGCAGAAATCTGTAAAAAATGCACGTCAAACTAGAAGTGTTCTTTGATAAATGTTTTGTAATTATTTCAAAAATGTCTTAAAACAATCTAAATAGCGTTAATATTTACTTTAAAATATAAAATTGCCTTCCGACGTTGTACAAACGGTATATCTGTAACCGCCACACATTGCACTTTTATCTACATACATTGTTTTTACAAATTCCATTGTCGAGTGTAGCTGTTACTGTGATGCCCTTCGTGAAATGTAGTTTATGTACATCCTTGAATCAGGACTTTAAAATAAATTAATTAAATAAATAAAACAAGTAAAAGTTCAAAAGTAAACGTCATACTCATTTTAGGTATTCAAACAGCGCATGATTTTAGAAAGACCACACTCCACTATTGTATCCCATCGGATAGCTATGAAAAATACGTTTCTCTTTCTCGCACACTAATCTCTACCGCGTCTTCAAACTCCAGAGTACATATTCTGCCCGGGACGGGGACGGGAGTTTTGTTTCTGCGCAGCCGCTGACGCTTGGGAGGGTTCGTCGAACTCGGTGCGTCCTGGGCAGAATACTGCACCGTCCGCTGTGCTCTCAGAGTATGACTTGTGAGGCTCTATACACATATGTATGAACCCAAATTTTGTCGATTATACAAGTATCATTGTGGGTTCGATTCAAACAATCGCCACGTTAATACATTTCAAATCCGTTAATACTTAAGGCTATTCCGACCCATATAAAGTTGTTTGCACACATAACGCAAAAAGTATTGCACTTTAAGCCACTAATTAATAATAAAAGTTTAATATATTACTTGCAGCGAAAACAATTTCACAATTTCAGGATTATTGGTTTTGTTACAATTTATTTAAATACGATTTTTATTTAACAGCGCCATCTAACGGTGTAAAACTTCTAATCGGCAATTACAACGAAACCGTTAAACCTGAAATTGTGAATATGTTTTCGCTGCATCTACTATGGCTATATTTAAAATTTTTGTCGAATGCGTGCCTTAAAGTGCAATACTTTTTGCGTTCTGTGTAAGAAAAACATTGTATGGGTCGGAACATCCTTAATCTAAATTGGGTTAAGTGATTCCAAAGGTCGCTTGTCCGAACGAGCACCTACCTCTTATAGTAGGGTCTCAATTTAATTTCTTATGCATCGAACACTCGATTTCAATACGTTTTCCTTTTTACGTTGGACTGGGCGTAATAGAGCGAAAGTCGATTAAGTTATGAAATATGCTTTTAATGAACTTGCTCAAAAACAAAAGTTTCTCCGCGATCATGTACATAAACGCGCACCAAACCAATCGTTTACAAGGAACCGAGTCACATCACGCCGCGTGATCGATGGGAGAACTATGGAAATGGGGTGTAGTCGGACTCATCTCATAACTACCAATATCAGTCAATTTAACCTAATATCTATGCTAATAATAAATCTGTAAGGGGTGTCCATGGAGGAAGTTGCTTTGTTTTCGAAGTTACTTCGATTGTAGACTTTATGTATGATGATTTTTAGAAATCAGTTCTGTTTGTATGTATGTATGTTCCTCCATAACTCGTAAACCGATTATCCGAATTCGATTAAACTTAATACACGTAAATACACGGGACACAGGATAGGCTATATATAATTCAGTTCCGCTTACGTTAAGATGTAGCTGTCATACAAACCGAAATTCTCCGCGCGGCTCGGCGGGAGGGCCGAATTTGGTAGATGGATACATAGTCCTGGACCAGCCTTTTGGGTTACTTTTTATCCAGGAAATAATTCAGATTGAAATCAATCCAACACGACATTGACCCGAGAGGAGTCGGGTACCGCAGCTAGTACAAAATAAATATAATTTTAAATATGTTCTCCTTTAACATTTTACTATCACGATATTGTTTGAGGCGGTGTACGTATTAAACCATAGTATGTTTAGAAGAGAAAATATATCTGATGAAAAGATTGAACAAGGAAATGAAAAAATATAGTAATCATATTTGTGTCCGAATCCTGAAGACGAAATATTGGTTAAAAATAATATACAGCCACAATTGTAAATACTTTTAGGAGCTTCTTTCACGTGAAATTAGACGATTCATGTTACTTAAATCAATGCAATATGTTTTATTAAGCTAGGTGAATAAGTTTGAAGAGGTGGGATGAACACTTGATTATAAACAAACAGGAGAATCGCGTGTGAAGTGAAGAGAACGTACATCAAATTTGTATTTCAGTGCACCGCTCTTCAATCGATATTCAAGCGTTCGACTAAACTAGGAACATCACGCACATCTTTACGCCGAATTTTATAATTACTTAGAATACAGTCGAAATCCAGGCGATGGTTATTCGAATGTCCTTACTTATAAAACAATCCAATTCATTGTTATTAAAAACTTAACAATATAATTTATAGCGGGGAGGGGGGGGGCACCCGTTATTAATTATATTATATTTACCACAAACATCACTCATCTAAGTTTTGAATACAATTTTAACTATGATAAAATAATTAATATTTACTTATGACTATCATCCGACTATAGAACATAGGACCTTTAACTCCTCGGGTGTTACGTCACAGAGGCGAGTGTAAAGGTATTAATTATTCATCGATTCAGGGTGTCTGTAAAAAGGCTTATCACGAAACCAGAAGAGCTATTTTTCATGAGCATGGACGTACGCACTCGTTGCATCGGTAAACACCACCTGACGTACTTCGATTTGCGTACCCGTTGCGTACTTAATATTCGGTCTGGATATTAAAATTCAGCTTCAAGAACTTAACGAGCCTTTTCTCTCGTTACGTGATTGAACAATACAAATTGTAGGTAATAGTTTTATTTGAATAGTAATAAATGATCAAACGAACTTCTGAAGTGAAGTTCATTCACTCGAACATATGAGTTTTGGTCGTTTAGACGGATCATGAC
The DNA here is from genome assembly GCA_946894095.1 of Incurvaria masculella. Taxonomy (NCBI): domain Eukaryota; kingdom Metazoa; phylum Arthropoda; class Insecta; order Lepidoptera; family Incurvariidae; genus Incurvaria; species Incurvaria masculella. Next base: position 23,308,133 of record OX335645.2, on the reverse strand, counting down.
AATTTTTTTCTCGAAATCCAGTCACACACACTTGTGCGGTGACATCTCAATTTTAAGGTTTAATTAAAGTAAGGTATTATAGCCTTGAACGGAAACAATATTCAGAATATGACCGCTCCCGGCCAGTTGAGCGGCGGAGTCATCGAGTAAGAAACGACAGGAGTGGTGTCTAAAACTAATCCATATAGCAGCAGCGCAACCGCCTTTTAGTGATAATACACTGATGGTAGCGCGGGCCAGTCACTAAATGTCATCCTGTGCAATTCTTACATGTCATTTGAACTCGTGAACATCAGTGAGCTGATTCGTAAGGGAACTCACTGACCAACGCAATCGTTAGTGTTTATCTACGTGGCTACGTTGCCGCTATACGGGTACGTGTCTGTCGCCACTACTGTCGTTCCTTAGTCGATGGGTGGAGCGGAGGCTGGGAGGCCGGGAGGCTGGGAGGCTGGGAGGCTGCTCCGGCGACGAGTCTCGGCGGAGGTCGCGGCGACAGGTGCGCCACCAGACGAAATACGACACCGTTACTGCCTGACCGGACCTGCATGAAAACCGCGTGCAGTGGCTGTATAAAACCTTATATTGTTTTCAAATTAAATTATAACGTTTAGTTAAATACTTAAAATATTATCGATCAGAACGTTGCTCAGAGTATCAGTTTCTCTCTATTTCCTCCATTAGATGTATATTACACACTCGGATTCGTCAACAATTTTTCTTTCTCTCCCGAGTCGATTACCTCTGGCGAAGGACAAAAAATACATTTTGTCATTTTTTCTTTGATACTTATAAACCAGTTTAACCAGCATCAGAAAATTACGCTCTCCCATGACTGCTTCTCTGAGGTGTAGATCTTGCGAGTCGGCCTATGCATAGCTTAAAACTGAATAAATGTTCACAGCGAACCTTAAAACAAAATCCTATTCTTTTTCTTGTATTCGAACACTTCGCTCGTGCCTTGATTGGTCAAATATCCGCCCTGTTTCTGTAGACGCTTGTAGACGCTAACGCCCACCGCCATCTAATAGCACGAGCGTGAACTACGATGGAGATCTTCATAGACAGGTAAGTTATGACGATATGACATGGTACCTAATTATTTTGGGCCGACCGCTCTCGTTCTGCTCGCTAAGTTCAGGACCTCCTGCACGAGATATTGGCGCAGTGTAAATAATTCCGTAATGAGAAATCAGGAAGCCTGAGTCTAGGAAACCGATTTTATAGCGGTTTTCAAAGCGATGTTCTAGAGTAAAAGATTCCAATCAATCGAGGTTTTCCGTCGAAAAAATCTTCTGGACTCAGGATTCCTGATTTTTGAACACGAAATTCAAGGAATAGGTCAGCTGCACTTAATAAAAACACTCTAGAGCTGACAAACAGTAACAGGTAATGAGCGGGACGACCATGTCGGAGAGGTAACCATGATAGACGTTACTTCATACTTACGTGGACGTTTATTAATTTTTATCACTTTGGAACATAATTCCGTTGCACAATTGCCTTAAATTGTGGATGACATTCTTGCCACTTGACAATAAAAACACTGCTAAAGTCAACGCCGGTCATCACACTTGAAAGCCTTGGAAACCCTTTCCCATACACATTTTCAGATAAAATGCTTACATGATGATTGTACGATGATACAGAACCCTTCGTGTGCGAGTCCGACTCGCACTTGGTCGATTTTTATGTTTGATGCGCCTAGCCCTTGGTCGATGTAGCTTTTAGGCAGTTGCCTACATTGCCTTATGGATGATCTAGCCCTGCTTAGAGCTTTTACCCAAAGAATTATCGGCACGTGAAGGATTGCCACCAGAAATGTTATTAGGAGGGTATTCTGACACGATCGAGTGACCACCGCTAAAGAAACGGTCACTGAAGAACGACCGTATGCACCTCGGAAGGCGTGAGTCCGCACTCGACGCCAATTAACGTTATTTGCATACGCCTCTCGTTCTTTTCCAATAAAATCGATCGCTCGATACGGGCTCAATCCGATGCTATCGACGTTATTTATCGTCTTAGCCGAATTCACCGCTAGATTAATAACGCGACTGCAACGAGCCAGTGACGTATGGCGCCCTACCTCCGGTAATCACACGTTGCGGCGCGGGAATGATTTAAAACTCACGAAATCTGGTGCGAAACGTAGTCGTGTTTCGTAACGGTTGTGGAAGTGTCGAGTTGCGGCGCGGAGCGACGTGATGCACGGCCGGCTGGCACGCCCAGCGTCAACTGCTTTCAGTGGGATGGTACGTACATACAGTCTGACGCGCTGCAACAGAAGCATCATATGTCCCGTACGATGTGATTATATCTAAAAACCGGCCAAGTGCGAGTCGGACTCTCAAACGAAGGGTTCCGTCCCATAGTACAAGATTTAACACAAAACCATCACATTTTTTGTATGGGCCCCTCTTCATATTTAATTATTTTGAATTTTACCTATTTGTTGTTACAGCGGCAAAATAAATACACACTCTGTGAAAATTTCAGCTTCCTACCTATTACGATTCATTAGATAAAGTCCTGTGACAGAAGGACGGCCGGACGGATGGACAGCGGAGGCTTAGTAATACCCTTTGGGTACGGAACCATAAAAAGGACAATTTCCATTTGAAAAGCGGAGCTGAAAATGAAGTAAACTGTTCCCGAAAAATGCCTAAATTGTTAGAATTCCATGGAGATTTAAGGTGTGATTGTTTAATTGCAGGAAGATTGCATAAACAAGTTTGCTTATTAAATAGTGTTTCGACTTCCAATTGCGCCGAATGAACCGCGAATACGTAAGTATCCAACAGATGTGGTTCGCATCAAGCTGTTATCATTTGCTCAATATGCTCTTTGATAAAAAATATTGCTTTTATTCACGTTACTTGAATAATATTTACATACTCGTAATCACATTTTTCTTAGTAAAACATGGTAAAGTAAAAAAATATAGAGAATTATTTTATCTTTCACCCATACGGAGCCGGCAAAATACATTAGACAAGATGTGATTTGAAAAAAAATAATCTATATATTTTCCCGTCTTCAGGAAAAAATAAATACATCAATTATAATATGATTAAATATTCACAAACTACGCTTCTTTCATAGAGCTGCTTTTTTCGCCCAAACAAGAATGAACATTCTCCGGTGGTGGAAATTGCCTGAAAACGATAGAGTTTTTGAGTATAATGAGTATAGTGCGCCCTTGGTGACTTGAAGTAACCTCGACATGGTGAACTGACCAGCCAGTCAGCGTCTGCGAAAGAGGGCGAGTCCCGATGGACTTTCAAAGACGCCCGCTACGTCGCGGAACTAACACACTTAACTCACAAATTCACTTTAAACACCACATTTTTTCCACTCTCATCCTTATGGAGTGCTCTTAAGGTGACCCAACCCGGCGGGCCTAACTCATTCGCGGGCACGGTACAAAACCGTGCTGTTGCGCTCTGGGACCTTCTCTGTTTCAAAGAATAAGACAAGCTCCGTGATGAGGAAGATGCAACATGTCCACAAAAAAGACAATGTGCATAGTGTTTGATTTGGTAAGATTAACGAAAATTTTAATTTCAAAACGACTTATAGCTAAAAGTAAACCATGACCGCTGTAGTATAAAATCGAACAAAAACCAAATAGATTATAAATCTTGATTAAATAAGCTATGTCTGATGACTAATCTTTTTAAGATGTTCTTACTTTATCATTGAGTAATCCACCTCCAAAGTTATTGCATAAAACGCGCGAAAAATGCGAACTTTCGGACCTTAAAACTTAGAAACCAAACACAATTTTACAATGCCAATCGTCATCAGACATCTAGTTCGATCAAATAAAGTTATTTTGAGCAAAATTTTGGATCTATGACAAGAAATATGGGCGTGATCTTCTTTCTCCTTTTGTATGGGGAGATGAGCGGGATGGGCCACCTTAAGACGTCAGGGTTTTCCAAAAGGATAGGCAGCGAGTTGTTATGTTATGTTAATCACTGTGAACTTCTTAAGCTTTTAAATACATATATATATGCATTCTGGGGGTATTAAGAAGTACATACGTCAGAAACCTACAAATGAACTCCACCCGGCCCATTTTTGCTTAACCTCTATTATCGAACACCGAAGCGTCGGGCCAGTGAACCGAGGGTGACTTTACATGAATTTTCCAATGTTGCAGCCTGATATGGTGTATTTCATAGTCTTCATATTACGCCATAAAATATGCGAGCGTTTACCAAATCACCTCGATTCGGCAAAATATGCGAAAACACTTTCCCGCCCAGGTCAAATGGCGGCTCCGAGTTCGCTACTCGTTTGTTTATTTTCCATTTTGAATGCAAAACGTTTCGCAACGTGAGAATACTTTTACGGCGTGACATGGTCACGGATTCTTAAAAGCATTCTTAGTAAAAATATTGCTTTACAATCCGATCAATACGACATAATCTTAGGTGATATCTTGGAAAGTACTAAATACAGACTTTATTGAATAAGTAGCTTTATTGATGGTAGAAACGGCAATGAAAAATTATTCTGTTATTTCCATCCAGTTCAATGTAGCCGTGATCATTCAGGGAATGTCCTGGTATGGCTCCTAATTCCTTCGGGAATGTGGTGTATTGGGCTAATATCATAACGGTACTTGTCAGGTATTAGCCATCCATGTCAGGTTGCATAAAAAAAACAATAATGTCTTTAGATTTCGACTGAAAATTAATGGAAACACACATTTTTTTTAATAAACCTGTCACTAAACTAATAACATTATGCTCAAGTCAGCACAAACAGTTGCATAAAGGGTCCACACCGGTGAAGTTCTTTTTTCGATTTCTTCATTTGCATTCGGCGCCCATTTTAAAACGCAATTGAGTAACGTGCGCACGCGCAGATTCCGCTGACATTTCCATAGAAAGTGCCCCATGAATATTTCGAGCAGTGCACGTAACCTCAACTTGTTGGGTGTACCTTGTTACGTTCGAGGTCTCAAATAATGAGATCTGTAGCACGAAGTGTTACGGGATATTCTAGGTATTTACAGGGTAACAAACGGTATACATACATTGAATTTAAATCGGGGTAGTTTAATCGAAAATGCAACTCCGATAAGGAAGTAAATGGTTTCAGTGAAATGGGTACCTTTTCAACCCGTAACATCATAATTAACGAAGAAAATGCAATTTACAAAAATATCCATTTTTTTTTTTAATCCTGTTCAAAATCCATCACTAAAGCTTGTAAAGATAGTCCATAATGATAGAACCTAGTTTAGCTATTAGAAAATTACAATTTCAATTTACCACAAAAATATGTGCAGGTTTTTGAATTCATATTTTCAGATGGCGGCAAAAAAAAGTTCAATATTTTTTTTACTCTGTGGTTGAACCCAGGCTACATTTTTAAAAACAACAAAAATATGCAGGCACTTTAGGATATTATGTGACCTAATATTACATACCAAATATCGAGTAAATTCAAACATTTGCTATCAAATGATTGGTAAACTATGTTTGCACGTCATGCTTTCGGTTCATCAAATATAAAATTACAAATAACGTTTAACTTTTTGAAGGCGCTGTAACTGCCAAAGCAATATTTTCAATGCAGCAACGAGATAATATCACAACGAATTAAAAAACAAACAGCTAATTGAAACGATTCGTTTTTACGAAATGAATATTGCCGCTCGGTTGTATCGAATGTATTCGTTTTAATTAAGATGGAATATCGAATATTGTACGGAAGATTGCTCGGAGCGATTATCTGTCGGACGTTTGTGAAAAAAGAGATGATATTTTATTAATATTTAACAAGTATTCATGAACATTTATGTGACATATTAAAGTATGTAAACAATATAAATTCAGGCAGAATCACATCACACAGAATCACAAAATTTAATGCAAATGAGTTCATTATAGGGGTAAGTGCATCAAATGGTAACACGGTTGTTCGTAGGTATTTCTGGTATTACATATTAAATGGAAAGTTAAAAACTATGACTATTGGCTGGCACATGAAACGCTTTGGTATTTAATGCCATATAATAAAATTAGAGGCTAATATTTGTGAGATAATAATGAAGCATGGCAAAAAAAATTTGGCATTTATAAACAAGTAATAAGTAAAGTAAACCAGTTATTTATTGTGATTAAATACAAATTGCTTAATATGCTCGCCAATAGTTATAGTCTGTAACTTCCTATTTTTGTGCAGTGACTGTGGCGCCATTTACAAAAATGCTCATACCCCCTATAACATTTTTTTTATAGCATTTTTTTCCTTATTTCTCTCCAATCCAATGATTCCGTGATACATTACGCTACTTTCAAACACAGCAACTGGTTTCATCAAAAGCTTTTCTCCTACTAGGGCTCTCGCAATTAAATGTAACAGACCTCTAAATTATTAAGCAATCAATCTTTATTACCCCACAATTCCCGAACGGGGCAATATTGTCGTTTGATATTTACTGCGGTGTCATTACACGACTGTATTACCAAATAAATGTACATCTATCGGTCGTAAAAATAATCAGATCTTTAACGGATCAGCGCTAGTATTCTATGAGGTGTCGGTTACATGCTTGGCGGTGGATGGTGTTGAGTTTTCTATGTACCCTTTGATTTGGTGTTCCCGTTTGAGAAAGTTTGTAAATCCGAAGTCAGGACCAAAGTGAATACGCTGTAGAGGAAATCAGTTTGTTTATAAATAGTTAAAAAATTACGTAGGTGATAAGTGCATTGAAAGATGAAATTTTTATTTTTCAAAAAATGGTTTGATGTTAAGTTTTTCCAATAACCATGTTTTCAGAAAAGTGCTTATTGAGAAAACTAAAAATACAAAACGAAGTCTTATCGTATACGGTTGGACGTACATATGTCGCGTGGAATGAACGAGGTATTTCCCATTACCCTAGTTCATTCCATACTCAATTCACACGTGGCAATTCAAACTCAAGCACGTGGCGATCCGACATGTTTTTCGAAATTCCAAGAAAGTTCGGAAGCCCATGAGTCAACGAGTACCTCATAACCGTCAACTTAATAAAATAATATTTTACTAAAAGTCAAGTGTAACTGCACAAAACATATCAAATGATACTACAAGTATCTACTCCCAGATAATGATGGTCACCGAGGGAGGAAAATGACCACAAACTCAAAACCTGTAAGGTTGAGAGGCCTAAGCCCTGCAGTGGGTGGCACTAGAGCGATATAAGATACCCTTAGGGCCAATAGTAATCTGTGTGGTAGAAACGTTTAAATAATCATAATAATAAATAACTATGCTCTATTGGGATCGACCAATACAAACCGATAAGACAATTAAGTGCAATAAGCCCTATATTGTATTGGTCGATCCCAAGTCCAACGAGATCTTCCTCGTAGAAATAACAATACCACATGACGAAATCCTCGACAGGGCCGAAAATGAGAAACTTATGAAATATTTAGACCCGGCCCACGAGGTTACCGCCATGTGGCGTGCACGGAAAACCACCATCGTGCCGATTGTTATGTCTACGAACGGCGTTGTCCCAAATAATTTGGCCAAACACTTAGAAAAATTAGGTATCGATATTTGGCTCCGATTCCAGATGCAGAAAGGGGTTCTACTCTCGAACACGAGAATCGTTCGGCGGTTTCTGTCTCTGTAGCTCGGAGCGGCCTTACAGGATTTGTCCCAGGTGGGACCCCCGTAAGGTTTTCCAGTTTTAGGTTTATATTTTTTAAGGCCTATTTTTGTATTTTTGTATTAAATAATGTAAACATAAAATTTGATAATAAATATATACTGTGAATAATAAATAATAATGTATATTGTTAGCTTCAGAAGTTTCTACACACTCCAAAAAAAATAATGTAGTGCAATTATTGTAAATATGTCCATTATTGTTAGCAATTAAATGATCTAGTGGAAAGGTAGAATAAATGGTGAATCGCTATATAGAGAGCAAATGGCCCAAAGTAAAGAGAGTACATCAGTGGGATCATTTCGTAAAAACCCCATGTTGGAACCTGAAGGTGAATGATCAAATTTAATTGCTTAATTTTTTTCTCCTTTGACCTATACACGTCATCATACACAATATGATCAATAAGCAAGGTGACCAAAGTCATTGGAGTAGTTTTATTTTGTATGGAAAAATCCACAGAACACATTGCCCCCATGATGTTCCAGTGCATTGAAAATGACGTTATTTCATTAAAGCACTTACAAATCAGAGGACATAAAAAAGGGAGAACTTCAAACAAGTGAAACAAGAAAAAAGTAACTTATATATGTGGAAACTTAAATATTTTGATTTAATACATTACAAACCCAATCTCATTTAACGGAACGATATCTACAACAGTAATCTTGATATGACAAATGATCGGATTCTAAACGAAATATGTGAAATCACTATAAATGTGTCTCCGAAAGGAGTAACATCTACCCAATCATATCGAAAGCAGGTCTTTTGAATTATTTTCTTTTTTAAGCCTTTACAACCTTTTATTACATATATGGTTTCGTTTACGACAAAATTAAGATTATTTTAAAAAATCTCAACCGAATGAGTAAAAAACTGGCGTTATTAAGGTAAAAACAATAATTGCAGTGTTGTAGCCAAGGGCGTCGCCAAGGGGGGGCAGGGAGGGGCAGCTGCCCCCCCTAGAGATTCTAAAAAAGTTGCCAAATATAATGCAACCAAAGTCCTAAGTCTTTGAGTTGATTTGCTTGAAGTTCAAGCCTTGAACAATCATTCCCTTACGTCGAAACTCGAATGAATTCACCAATGAGAATGAGAAAAGTATGAATTGTAGTAGGTAAAGTCAACTTGCCCCCCCCCCCCCCCCCCTGCGCCATCGGCTGGCGACGCCCTTGGTGTAGCCCTTTTAGTAACGCATCTTTTAATGTTTTTATTTCACTATCTTATGAATTAAGGACCCTAGCCGCAGGTCGCACGGAGGAGATAGAATAAGCATTTTAAACGCTAATACAATTAATTCGAGAAGAAAACATTTCCTCCTGATCGACGTTGTCCACTGTGGTGAGCCGGTGGGGTACGCCCGATGCTCGTGTGAGGAGCTGCGTGCCTCTGTAATGTTATGTCATGGCCGGAACCCGATACTCCTGTAAATTAGATGACTATTTGGAGGCACTGACTCCTTGCAGGTTGCGGTTGACGTGGATTAAGGGTTTTGTAGTAACAGTAAAATTGTCTAGGAAAAATATACATTACAAAATTAATCAAGCCGATTTGGAGCTTATTTTAAAATTTATTATCGTACTATAAATTAAAACTACTAGTAAATACAAGTCCGGGTTTACTATCCAGTTCATTGTAGCCGTGTAGGGATGGCGCATGGCACCTTGCCGTGTGCTGGGCACATATCATGACGGTGGGTGTAGTTTTAACCTAATAAGCGGCTCGTAGCCTAGTGGCGGGTTCAAATACTCGCCCCGACATGAACCACTTTATTTCTGTTCCTGAGTGCGATAAGTGCATTTCCTCACGAATGCGAGCAGCTCCATGGTTCGGAATCCATTAAAACTGTAGGTCTCCTTCCCCTACTAGGTGATAGGGTTTAAGCCCACCCGGGTTGGTACCATCGCACTGGATGAAAAGATGGTCGAAGCGGCAATGAAAACGTGTCCGTGTTTTCCATCCGTTTCAATGTAGCCGTGCTCATAAAGGGAAGGTCCTGCCATGCCACCTAATTCCGTTAGGAATGTGGTGTGTTGGGCTAATATCATAACGGTAGTTGTGTGGCAATAGCCATCCATGTCAGATTGCATAAGAAAAAAAACCGGCCAAGTGCGAGTCAGACTCGCATACGAAGGGTTCCGTACCATCGTACAAGATTTAACACAAAAAAATCACGGTTTTCTGTATTGTATTCCCCTTTCATTATTATTATTTTTTATTTTACCTAGTTGTTGTTATCACGGCAAAATAAATACACACTCTGTGAAAATTTCAGCTGCCTACCTATTACGGTTCATGAGATACAGCCCTGTGATAGACGGACGGACGGACGGACGGATTGACGGATGGACGGACAGCGGAGGCTTAGTAATAGGGTTCCGTTTTCACCCTTTGGGTACCATGTCCAGTAACATACATTAAATATTTCGGATTACTTTGATCACTTAAAGCTACAGTTTTTGAGCGTTGATTTACAACAGAAGAAAATAAAATAAAATCAATTCAGTTTGCTGAATGATCCTGCTCCGAACTGTAAAAATAACCCGTTCGGAACTTAACTCCCTTCCGTGTCATGAGCAAGTCCTTACACGAGAAGGTGTAGGCCCTCGCGCGCAGTGTTTAGTGTACCAATAAATAGCTGCCTGCTCGTCTCGGCCCACGGCGACCACACATGCTGCCAGACGCCAGCAGGTCTATTCCTGGAATTCCGTAATCAGGAATCAGCAATCCTGTGTATCGAAAACCGCTTTTATAGCGGTTTCTTGATAAAAAGATTCCGGAGCATAGTTTTTTCAAGTAGCAAATCGCTTTGAAAACCGCTATAAAAGCGGTTTCTTAGACTCAGGATTACTGATTCCTGTTTACGGAATTCGAAGAATAGGCCTGCTGCACGCCGCACGCTCCTCGCGGTCCCGAGCGCCAGCACCGTCTGACTTCCAGTATAATTTAATCGAATAGTCCAACGGCAACGCGCGGGTTAGCTTTACAGACTAGCCGTGTTGCTTGACGTGAAGTAGGAATTGGTGGGAGGCATGATCTGGAGGTCAACTCCAGTCTAGATGGTCACCTGAGGATAAAACTTAACCTAACCTATCCTATGTTAAATGAAAATGTTTAAACTTTTACAATTATCAAACACATTTAAATTGGCACTTACGGAATTTGTTAAAGGAAACACTTTTTTTACCCCGCAGATTATTAATTAGAATAAGAGCCTGTAGCAGAACTATTATTCTGCCCTCCTTATAAAAAAGGCCGTTACTACATATGGGCCTCATATGTAGTTACTTCCTTTTTATTACTGTTGTGATCAATGTATTCATTCAAAATGTAATTTATGGCATTACAATTGATATGGAATGCCATATTAGAGCCATATAAGGTAGAAACAAAAAAATATTGTGTCACTATTGTGTCAGCCTCAGTGGCCCAGTGGCGCGACACTTCGGCGATCGCTCGCCGAAGTTAAGCAACGCTGGGTCCGGTCTGGTCTTGGATGGGTGACCATTCGACCGTTGTGAGAGGCTGGCCGTGGTTCGGATTCCACGTTAAGCTGTAGGTCCACTTCCTTACTTACTAGGTGGTAGGGTTTATCCCGCCCGGGTTGGTACCATCGCATTGGATGAACGATGGTCGAAGCGGCAATGAAAATTGTCCGTGTTTTCTATCCAGTTCAATGAAGCCGTGCAATATAAGGAAGGTCCTGGCATGGCACCTAGTTCCCATGTGGTGTGTTGGGCTAATACCATGACAGAACTTGTGGTATTAGCCATCCATGTCCAGTCACATAAAAAAAAAACAAGGAAACCCAGGTAAAAATAAAACATCGCCAGGGGTGCCATTTCTGGATCGCCTGGATGCCCAGAGGTTGATTATCGTCAACCTCATTTCGTTCCATGATGTTTTTAGGAAAACTAGCCTAAAATAAAAACACTTTAGTATTTCAAGGAGTTGAGAAATGTTATCAGATAGTTTTTTTAAAAAGACGGGTTCCAAATTATGGGTATAGAGCAGATGGCGGAATCGGTAGAGTGCTCTCGGAAGGTTTACTTGCCGTTTCAAGCACCTTACAGTATATTAATAAAGTGGTAATTTTTACCACTTTCTTTCTTTAATTAATGTGTCCTTACTTCACCGTCGATTCTGCCTACGACTTATTTCCCACTGTCTATGTCCAAAACAGGTAAGAAAATATCTTTATCAACGAACTAGTTAACTATTATTTTACGTTTACGAATAAACAGTGCCGTGTTTACGGATATGTCATACATCAGTGAAAATCTAAACAAACCTCCTGCTTCCGACGAATGTCACGAACAATACTTTTTCGGATTATTTTCAAAATCTGATTACAATGCTTTACATGTAGATGTCGCTGAAACATAACCATAACCAGTTACTGTTTAGACAGATAGTTCTTATCGGACTGATTCACGTTTGTCAAAAGACGGAAAGTCATTGCCGGAGGATTATATATTATATCACAACTATCTGACTATAATTTTACTAATAAACATATGGACTTACTATATCGGATGGATAAGCAGAAGCGTAAATAAATCTGTAGGATAGTTATTTGGCTGTTTATCTGACTATTGAAAAATCAGCTCTTAACCACTTATTGTTAACATTGAACAGGATAGTTATGCATACATGCACGAAAAACATGAAAGAACGTAGATTTTAGTAAATGGACTCTTCAGATGGAATTAGTTACGCAGATAAGTTAAAACCCCACGATGACTGCATACTTCATGGCCGGGTGGTAGCCATGTTAAACAAGGACTTTACTGTCTCCAGGCGCTGCGGAGATAGAGGATACTGAATTAAACGGGCTCGCAATGGATATTCGCACACCCACGCGGTTGGTTTTGGGTTCAACTTGTCTGCTGAACGGTTATTTGCAATGATCTGAACGGAGCGTCATGGGATAAAGGTGCTCAGACGCAATTATGATATTTCAGATGAGTTGTGATACTAATACATTTGGCATAATAATATTAATAATAATAATAACGTTTATTGCACGATAAATTGTGCAAAAGGTAGAACTTAAGGCGCTAGGACTAGTCAACTACTCGCGCCATACAAATGCACCTTTAAACAAATGTAATAATATGTAGTGAAACGCCTCAGCAACTCCAGACTGATAATGGATTGTTAATGTTTTTTGATTTCTTCATTTATTTAAATAATAATAACAAAAAAAATCGATAATCTGAAAGTAATATTATTTCTAGATATATGTAAAAATAGCATATATGCATGAACAGATAATTTCATTTCCTTTCAGATTTCTACGGAAATGGACACCAATTCCGCAATGTATTTTGTATTGAAAAAGGAAACATACATTAACAAAAATAGGTTGATCTATAGTTGAAGAAATCGTATATTGTAAGAATGACACTTCTAATCGTCAAACTTAGTTAGTTTACTTGGGATGCCTCGTCTAACTTTGCGATTTGGCTAGTACCAGGGCCTTAATTACTTTACAATATTGAGAACATAGAAGGGTAGGCGCAAATAACAAGAGAAAAAAAGTACAACTGTACAACATATAGGAATTTTAAGTACTTAATTAAAATTAATTATAACACATATATATTTATATATTGACCCTTTCCCGCAGATTGTTGATCTAGTACGAATCTTGAACATATGTTGATCCACCTTACGACACTATTTTTGTTGCGTAGGGTTCGGAAGCTCAAGAGATATAATTGATTCAAAAAATAAACGTAATTATGTCTCGCCAAAGCAGTAGACTAGGAATTTCCTCACAGAAGCGACCAGAACCAACATTGGTTCTCATGCACTCAGGTGATATAAAAAGTATCAGTCAGTCAGTCGGCGCGTTTGCGTCCACTGCTGGACCGCCTCTCCAATTTTTCTCCAGTCCTCCCGGCCCTCAGCGGTACGGAACCCGCACGGAACGGAACTGTGACGAATTCCAAAACGAGTGCGAAATATTTTCTTGTTCAAGAAACTACGCTAATTTACTAGATACTTTGATGCTTTGTTAAATTAAAATATATTATTATTTCGTATCTCTTTATTCATTTTGTGTTTTTAGTAATCGCGGCAAAACTTGTGCGTGCTGTATTAACTTAAATAATTCAATATTTAATAAATATTATTATTATCAATCGTATCATCATGGTTTCTTCTCTGTTAATTTCCCCTGTGATCCTAGTGTAATAAATAGGTTTGTAACCTCGCGGACTGGGGCCTCATTTCTATACTCACTGGCTGAATCACCCTACTAAACCTCTAAAGGAAGCCTACTACTTCGGCGGTGTTAGGCTTTCTAGGAAATAGCTAGATGATACAACAATGGGCACGTCCCTTTATAAACCCTGAAGCCATATATATATGGGTGCTCGGGTGCCAGAAATACCACATGTAATGAATTAAATAATTTGACGAAATTTGACGAAACATTTGACGTGCTATTAAAACCAACAATTAAGGGAGTCGAATCTAAATTGCTTTAAAAAATACTGATGTAACCATTCACAAATCACCAGGTTGAGAAGACGATCAAAGAAAGAGATGTTATGTTATCGATCTTTTTTTATAATAGAGCTCATGCAACTGTAAGTATTTATTATCATTCCGAACATGGTGTGTGGTCAACCGGCTGCGCCTTATATAATGTTTATTTAAAATCTTATCGAATTGTATTTCTATCCCTCTGATGGTAAAGCAACACTCATATCCATTACATTCGTGCCTCTCGGCTCGTGCAGGCTGAAGAACCCTTCTGGGTATCAACATTAAGTACACTCATGAACTTAACATGGTTTTAAATTTCCTAAAACTCCTTAGGGCTGATTTTTCAATAGTCAGATAACTATTCGACTGATTTATTTACTCGTCTGCTTATCCATTCTATATAGTAAGTCCATAAGTTTATTAGTAAAATTTAAGTCAGATAATTGTGATAGAATATATAATTCTCCGGCAATGACTATCCGTCTTTTGACCAACGTGAATTTATATTATCAGTCCGATAAGTACTATCTGAGCATTGAAAAATCGGCCCTTAGCCACATTTACGCATGTTTGAGGTGCTGATAAGAGCATGATCCTGATAGCTGTCATTTAACTGGGCTAGACATTTCAATTGGCGAATTCAAAATTAACCAATATTAAGTGGAAAGATTTTCAGACAATTTCGGTCAAATGGTATTTTCTGCGGGTCTTTTTTGGCCCTAATTCCTCTGTGAGATATTTGTTAGGATGTACTTACTAACAATTTTAATTTAATCAGTAGACGTAGTAATGGTGAAATATTTCATTTATTTATAGACGTGCTAAGTCTAACAAATCTATCGTTATATTTCGATGCGTTAGATTCATATTTAACTCACAGCTGTAACGTTTATTTTACAAAATGCAAGACGTTCGTTTGCACAGATTTATTTGTAAGCATGGTCATTTAGGAAACTGAGAAAGAAACATATTTATGTATCTTAAATCAATGGCTTAGTAATATAATTAAAATAAAAACAAATATTTAGTAGAGACACATTGTATTTGGACATGAGCGTACGTTTACTTAAAGAGTTGGCTCGCGACTGTCTCGCCTACGCGCGACTCTGTCTGTTCATAGAGTAGCCAATATTGTTCCCAGATCGACCGTTCACACACCATGATTTCTTAATTTTTTTTTTCAAAACGCTTTTTCGATCGCTTCAGGGGTAAAATAAAAAAGTATCAAAAATGCGTAAAAGGGTTACTATACTGCACAAAAATGCGTAAAATGTTTACCTATTTTCTTTAATAAAAAAAACGCAAATTGTTTACCGTTTATTTCATGACTTTTTCAAATAATCTTAAACTTTTAGTAAACGAAAAGAAATATCGAAAAAAATGGTCCTGCAGAATTTAGAGGATTCAAAATTGAAACCCTTATAGTTTCTTATCGGTTATAATTAAGGTAGATGTTTACTACTTTTGGAGAAACATTTTTAGTGATTTTGAATATTTCGTTCTGAATGTGGTAATTTTTCATATCGAGACGACATTTGTAGATAATGTTTCATTTTATGGTATAGGCTTGCATTCAATAAAAATAATTATATTTCCGCGATGCATAATTTACTTTGTTCTTTATATTAGGTTGGGGAAAAAGTTTCTTCGCATTTTTTAAGAAAATTCAAAACATTTTTTAATATGGTTTATTTACATTTAACTAAAGTATGTAGGTACCATTTTGTTCGATAACTTTTTGCCATCTTGTAGGTAGGGACATGATCCCATTGCTATAGAAATATTGGGACTTCTGATCAATATACCGCGACAAGTGGTTTTGGCAGTCCTCTCGTGATGTTAACCTGACACTGCCTAAAGAATTCTGAAGAGACCTAAACAGGTGGAAATCTGAAGGTGCAAGGTCAGGACTATACGGCGGATGCATTAACACCTCCCAGCCAAACTCTCTTAGTTTTTGCTGAGTGGCTAAAGATGTGTGAGGTCTAGCCGGTTCATTAGGTTTCTTTCAGTGAGCTCGTGAGGTACCCAAATATCGAGCTTTTTTGTGTACCCAGTTCTTTTCAAATGCGCCAAAACTGTTTTGTGGTCAATTCCTAGTTCTTCAGCTACGTCGTAACTACTGATATGCCGATCTTGCTCCACTTTTTCAAAAATGGCATCCATTTTATCCGTAATAGGGCGACCAGAGCGACGTGCATCTTTGACATCAAAATTTCCGGATTGAAAACGCTTAAACCAAATTTGTGCTACTCTCACAGACACTGCACTAGGTCCATAAACATCGCAAATTGTTTTCGCGGCTTGCGTTGCATTTTTACCTTTTTTGTAGTAAAATTTTAAAATGTATCGAATTTCTTCATTAGATTCACTCATTTTGACAGTACGAAAAACAAATGAGAATCACACATTTTCCTAATTTGAATTTGGAATTATGTTCTTTAAAATTTAAACTTTCAATGATACCAAAACCAGCCAGATACAAATAGTATAGCCAAAGACATTTTATTACAAGTTCATACATACTATAATGCGAAAAGACTTTTTCCCCGACCTATTATGTTGATGATTGGTTGAAGTACTTCAGGATTGTGAAGGACAGGATTGTGAATTATAAGAAAAAAAAAACGCTCAAATCGAAATTGGGGGGAATGAATTTTGGGGGTTGTTTGAACTCAAATCAAATGAACATTTTTATGGGGAAGGCGAAAAACATCATTATTAAGATTGAGGATTTTTTTATGATTTTGATAAATTCTATAAATTTAACCTTGGTTCTTTATGCAGACAAAAACAAAAAGAGCACCAAGAGCCCGAAAAATACCGGACTACCGCATGACACCGGATAATACCTGACAAAAATGGACAACATCAGACAATAATGAACCGATTTATTGATATAATCTTGCTGACCAATTTAATAATTTCGCTCATTTTGGTGACTATTTTATTTTGTTGAATCGTAGCGTAGTTGGAGATTTAGGGCATGTCATAAATACTTGCTATTTTGTTTGGCACATTTTATTAAGGATCCCGTAAATCTCGTTTCGATATTCGACAGTGTTAACGAAACAGGCAACCAAATACACGAAACATAAGCTCCTCACAACGAGAATGCTTCCGTGCAACACAGGCCTGCCGATATTGACGAACATTCACGTGGCACGGGCCACCTCCGGCGGCTTCCGTACGGGACGTCCAGTCGCCGTGACCCCGGCCACTCGACTGACGACTGATGACCCGCGCCCATCCGCCGATAGCGCGCAGCGGGTAGTCGCGAAACCGCCGCCGCACGCTAGAGGTGGGAGGCTGTTGCATTATTTATGCGCGAATTTACATAAATATCCTATATTGTTTTGAGGTGTTTAGGGAAATCGATTGTATATAAATTCACTGGCGTTTCGACCTAGCTTTCGTATCGACGCTTCCGCATTCCGTGGTAGTCGTTCAAGTCATATATAATTCGATAATACACCTAAATATATGCCTTCATATCGCATCCCCAGACAATACTGAGATGTTAGAGTACCAATCTGGACACAAATGTAAGGTATATATATTCGACATGCTTAGCATGTTCTATAAATTTACGCGAATCAAATTATATAGTACCATCAATGGTAAATTTTCGAATACGAGCTGTTCCAAGGTTCGGAGTCGATATATCAACCTTGACTGGAAATTTCGTCTAAGCGGTAATTAAAACTGAGTGGGCAGTCTGAGTTCTCTAATTTCCGAGTTTCCTAAATTGGCGTTTACGGCAAACCGATCGACTGGCGTTTTCTCCAAACTCCATACAAGTTTTTACTAGATATTCTGTGGTTTTATTTCTTCAAGCTGTCAAAGTCAAACGCGGATTTCCGATTTGTATGAAAACGCGGAGTGGACGTAAACGGCAACGTCGACGTATTTACGGCAACGTTGAGTAAGCTGTCAAATCAAGCTCGGACTCGCAAATGTTAGTTCGCTTAACGCCCGCTGCGCGCGCTCTTCAATTTCTCCATACATTTGAAAACGCCAGTCGATCGGATTGCCGTAACGCCAATTTAGGTGACATCTTAGACTACCGGCTCTGGTCCGTATTTGCCCTACTCTTAACAGGAATGTAAATCGGAAATGTGGAGTGTTTTTAGACAGCAGGTGTGGTATTAGCCATCCATGTCCAGTTATGTACACACAACAAAACGTTAACTTATCAATTTTTTTTTTTATGTGACTGGACATGATGGCTAATACCACACCTTCTGTCATGGTATTAGCCCAACACACCACATGGGAACTAGGTGCCATGCCAGGACCTTCCTTATATTGCTCGGCTACATTGAACTGGATGGAAAACACGGACAGTTTTCATTGCCGCTTCGACCATCGTTCATTCAATGCGATGGTACCAACCCGGGCGGGATTAACCCTACCACCTAGTAAGTCATGAAGGGGACCTACAGTTTAACGTGGAATCCGAACCACAGCCAGCCTCTCTCAACGGTCTAATGGTCACCCATCCAAGACCAGACCGGACCCAGCGTTGCTTAACTTCGGAGAGCGATCGCCGAAGTGTCGCGCCACTGGGCCACTTAAATTATATTATTATTATATTAATATTATATTATTATTATTATATTGTTAATAAGTTCTTGGCAGTTCCAGACACTGTGTAAACATGCCCTAATTGTTTGTTCTTTAATTACTGATCGGTACTATCTCCATGACATTATTCTTTATTACAATTTATTAAATATTAAATCACTATTTAATAAACTCACCCAACTACCACGAAAATTAGTATTATCGGCATTCAGTGAGTCCAACAAACCAACCTACACCTTCACCGAACACATTTCTAACTTATTACCACCGATCGTTCCACTCCTATTGTTAACATCATCGGTCTACCTGTATTCGGTATTGGCAATCAGAGATCAAGCACGCCGATAAGTCAGCTATCGGCGCAGAATCGGCGCCTCGCGTGGAATATTAATTATTGTCTGTGGCCGGGGAGCGCGTGGCGGGGTTGTGCCGCAACGCATGCGGGCACAGGTGCAACGGCACGTCTGCGTTAGTTACATGAATCAACATACGAGATAGTACTACCTGTGTGGTCTATTTCTACAATGCTGAAAGCGAGATGATATGGCGACTTTGGGGGATTTATAACCGGTTTTTTTTTTAAATCAGTAATTGTCGGCATCGAATATTTTCATGGTGACATCGTGATGCTATTTCTCTGTCACCATTTTACCGTCTCAACCATTCACAGTCGACATTGTCCCTATAAAACGCATCGATTCTGTAGATCCGTTGTCTATAATAGGGTTGGTATTTTCTAGAATGCACTCCCTGCCCTAGCACTACCACTTGGGGTCCTTTAAGAGGGTGTGTGCGTCAAAATAGATGGCGCCACGGTCTTTCGTAGCTATTTCTGCTATAATTTATTAAAATTATGAAGTAACTATAACTTTAGTGGCGAGCACATTTAATCTCAGAAAATAATGAAAAAAAAAAGCTGTAATTTACGAGATAATTCTGAGGAGGTGTGAAAAAAGTTGGCATTTACAATTAGAAACTTTTTGTGTTATGCCTCATAACTAACTCACAAATGACACCATTAGTCAAACATTGTTTTATGACATTAAATACTCAACTTCTTAGGCTGAGATAAATAGTCGTAAGAGAAACTAAGATTAACGAAAACTAGTACTTTGTGACGTCAATCTGACACAATTTGTATGGACGAAATCTCAAAGTAATGCAATGTGACGTCACAAAGCAGTACTTTTCGTTAGTCTTAGTTTATGTTACGACTATTTATCTCAGCCTTAGTATTCTCGCCAATACAGTTATAGTTTGTAACTTCCCATTTTTGGGGAGTTATTAAACAAAAAGCGACGTACTTGCCTGTACTTGTCCTGTCGGTATAATTTTAGCGGCCCCCGGGGGGGTTCGAAGACCCATGGGCGTGGTCGGGCGCCTCTATCTCCCGCTCTACATAAAAAAGAGTCGTTGCAAAAAGTTCCGACAATCTGTCTGCCTGTCACAAGCAACTATCACAGAACACATTACATCCACAAACAGCGAATGTATTAATTAGAGTTTCAGCGACATCTACATTTTAAGCATTGTAATCAGATTTTGAAAATAATCTGAAAAAGTATTGGTCGTGACATTCGTCGGAAGCAGGACTTGAACCTGCGACCTTTGGATTACATGTCCACTGCTCTAAACAAGCAAGCAGATAGGGGAAGCATTGTGTCGATTCGAATATAATCGAGAAATTCGTTGGCTGATGTAATTGTCGGGATAGCTCAGTTGGTTTAGAGCAGTGGACATGTAATCCAAAGGTCGCAGGTTCAAGTCCTGCTTCAGACGAATGTCACGACCAATACTTTTTCAGATTATTTTCAAAATCTGATTACAATGCTTAAAATGTAGATGTCGCTGAAACTCTAATTAATGAGATAACGGTAATGTCGTATCCATTAAATACATAAAATTATCAAGCGAATGTATGCATGCAGCGAGAACTAAACACAGATCCAGCACTATTAGGAAGCGTCCGATTAGTTTCCTCGCAAATGAGCAGAGTTACTTCGAATCGAATTAAGTAGGGGGCGGGTCTCTACCGCTTATTGCGATAAGGCGGCGCGGCGCAGGGCGGCGGATAACTTGCTAGAATAGATCTTCGTTTCGCGGAGATATTGCCCGCTCAAATACTGCAATTATGGATCCGATATATATCTCATTTGGTTCGGTTTTGATTTATGAGCCGTGTAAAGTAATTGGTATCCTCTATTGGACACGAATGGGCTTCATTCAAAGGTCTTACTAAACAGGTACGTCGCTTATTCCAAGGAAAGAAATTGGAAGATGCAATATCCCCGCGAATGGTATGTTTTATTGGTTCGGGTCCAGCTTTGCAGTATATTCGTATAGCATGTTTTATTACTGGGCTCTTTCTTTGATTATTGTAACGGTCAATTATACATACATATATTTCTTGGAATAAGTGACGTACCTGCTTAGTACGAAAAAGTATATTTACTTAAGTCAACCTAGGACTGGCTCTAGCTTCTGATGCCAAATACGATTTTGCTAACGACGGCAAATATGTTTGAATGTACAATCTTTGCAGTCAATGTCCGTAGCTCAGAAAAAGATTTATATAAATGTGTGTAGGTATAATCTATACACTGTGTAAGTAGGAGGCATTGTTACGGGAGGAGGGATTGTACGAGAATTCCAAATTATGGGTATACAGCAGGTGGCAAAATTAGAAGACGCACTACCCGCGAATGTTACGTATTGGTTTACAGTGTATGTAATTTTTTTTATTTGTCTTAAATGTATTTATTATTGGCACTTAAGCCAAAGATATTTTCATTATAATACACATTTATTTATAAACAAACATAAAATGTTATTTAAAAAAATATAAATATAAATTTTAAAAAACATCGTGAAGTGAATTATCTATACTTAAATTAAACAGCGGTGTTATTTTGAATATGAGTAAGCTATAATACTTATATGTGTTTAGTAGAATACAATCAGTCTATGATTTTTGACATTTCCTATATACGTCTATCTTTATCGTCGCTAATAACACGACATATTTTTAAAATATCTCAAAGAAAATTGAGTAATACTTTTTCAGACTTTTGAAAAAGTTCTCAAAGTGTTATTTATTGAGTTCGCTAGCTTGGAGCCATTGTTAGTGGTAACCAACTTATCGCGCGTTCTATCGACAACAATGGCCAAAGTTTGCAAGAGGATTAAACATTATTTACACGCTGCTATCGAGAAGATATAATTAAATTCAGTGTTGCAACTGTCGCCACTCGCATAAATTATTACCAACAGACGCTCACAGCGTGAACGCTATCGTCCAATTTGTAGCGCGTCAGGTTGGCATCACTTCTTCATTACAGACGGAGAGATCACAAAAAGAGGCGGGCGTCGGCCGAGGTGTCGGGATGACTTGACACATTCACCCCAATTTCCTAGACAGGTTGCTCGTGGCGTGTTTTATTAGTTTGCTGCTTGCAAAAAAGAACAACAGTCTGGATGTGGAACAATCAACGCCTCCTCGGGGGGTCTCGCCGTTAGAGCTGGCTCTTTACTGTTACTGTCGTAGTTTTGGGTTGTGTGAACGTCGAGTATGGAAGGCGGGAGGCGCGACCGAAATGCATACGTATAGCGGCAGCCTTTTGTTTTTCCATGTAACTGACCATGGATAGCTAGTACCACCGTCACGATATTAGCCTAACACACCACATGGAAACTAGGTGACATGCCAATACTTCCTTACATTGCTCGACTACAATGAACTGATTGGAAAATACGGACAATTTCCATTGCCGCTTCGACCATCGTTCATTCAATGCAATGGTACTAAGCTAGAAGGTAAGGAAGGGTCGAACGGTCGAAAACATTCATTCCTCTAGAACACAACCGCGCCCAGAGTTGCTTCACAAAACTAAGCTTTTTAAACAAATCGACCCTGGCAAAGTATCACCATATTGTAGTGACATTTAGTGACATTTAGTGACTGTCGGTAACTCTGATCAGTTAGTTCGTTTACGTATTACCCCCCACCCCCCGAGCGGGGTTACCCTGGTAAATTTACTCGCTGGTTAAACAGACAAGTGACGGAATAAATATATCGTTTAGTTGCATTTCGTACCATGCTAGCTAACTGTCAAACGAAGAGCTATTCTGGCAAATGCATGGAAATTTACCAGTTAGCATGGCACAAAATGCAGCTAAACGTATAATCTAAATTGTTCACCCAGCGAATTAATTTTCTCGAGTTCCAAAGACAAGTTATATCTGCACAGGCCGCCATTTAGTGCAACGAACATTTGATGGTGCGCGTCGCGAATATGTAACTGACTGGCCGGCGCTACCGTCAGTGTAGTATCATTAAACGTGACCAAGCGGGTAAATTAGCCTTTTCCACAAAACTAGTTTTTAATAAGCGACACTGTTACTTAGTGCAATAATGCAGGATGTGGTACTTTTCTTTAAATCAACGTGTTCGATTCTTGGCTAGAAAAAAAAATGTAAAATCGAATAATTTAGTTTTACTTTTATCAAAATCGGCTCCAATGCTCTTTTGGGTGGATTTCGCTATTTCTAAGTTTTGGATTATTTAGCCATGTAGTAAACTGGCTGAACATTTACTTGCACGGCACAGCGACATGTCTCCGCGCCATTAGGCTCGTAGCCTAGTAGCGCGGAGACTGGCCTACCACACCAGGGATCTGTGTTCAAATACTCGCCCCGTTCATCACGTCACGAATGCGAGCTGCTCGATGGTTTGGAATCCATGTAAATGTAGCCGCGCTTGTAAAGGTCTTGGCATGGCACCTTATTCCCTCTGGAATGTGATGTATTGGGCTGATTCATAAAGGTGATTGTATGATTTGAGCCATTCATGTCAGGTTGCATAAAAAGAAAACAACGTGCCGCATGAAAGTCTAAACAAAATATAGATAATGGCATTGATAAATAATAAAATAATCTCTTTACTTAAATTTGCCGTCACAATTTCCGCAAAAGCCAAGGAATGTACCTGCCCGAGCGAGTCTCGTAACGTAAATCACGCCGAACCTCCGGGTATAAGAACCCGTTGCGCCATCTGTTGCGTCGTTTTTTTCGCCCGTTTTATTTTTGTTTCTTACGAAACCTTCTGCCTTTTTCCGTGCCCCTTTTGTTTCTGCGATCCCCGCGTCGTCGCCTACCCGCAGATTCCGGTCGCCTTTCGTTCTCTTTTTTTCGTCGACGGTGGTGCTCGGACGACAGGTGGCTGCTCGGCTCGTAGGCTGATAAGCTGGCAGTTCGCAGTCGCTTGTGCGTTAACGAGGCAGACCGTTCGGGTCCGCGATGTAGGTTTCAATCACGCGATTCAAATTTAACTGATTAGACATACAATAATAATATCAACTATTTTGCAAAAAATAAACAAACAATACTAAACCTTTATTTTACTTAAGGCGCTAGGACTAGCCAACTACTCGCGCCATACAAATTCACTTTTTAACAAATGTAATAATATGTAGTGAAACGCTTCAGCAAATCTAAATAGAACTCCAGACTGATAATGGATTGTTAATATTTTTTTTTTTTTTTTTTTTTTTTTTATTTATTTGGTTTGTCAACAGTGACTCATTTCGCAAAATACAAGAGAAACTTACAAAGATACGGGAAAAATACTGAAACTATCACTAATAATAGACAAACACAACATGATATACATTTCTTTTTTAAGGGTCTAAGTCTAACAGTGTAACAGAGTTAAGTACATTTCGAAACGCTACCGAGTGTATAAGTAAGCTAAATATGAAATATTATTATAATTACATCTATGAAACACATCACAAAAATGTGAAAAGGCTATTGAAATTACTCTTACATAAAGAAAGAAAAAAAAAAAACACATAACACAAACAATATTTAACAAATGAAAAAGTTAAGTATTACTGACAATTTTTTTAAAGGCTGATAATGAGGATATGGTAATATCGATGCTGTGTGTTTTCGTAAGACTGTTGTAGTATGAGCACATTCTTGGAAGAGCTGAGTTTCGTCCCAGCTTGGTGTGATATCTTTTAATATTTAGGGGAATGAAGTTAATAGGCCGCGAATTTAACCTAGGTATATTAAATTGTATTTGATCAATTAAAAAAGAGCAGTTCAGAAGGTTGTTTATGATTTTATAAAGGAATGTGGTGTCAATTACTAGTCTTCTGTGTTCAAGTGTCCGGATGGCATAGAATGATAGTCTATCTGTGTAATGTGGAAGAGAACGGGCACGTCTGTCAGAGTAAGATAAGTGATACAAAAATAGTTTTTGTACCCGTTCAATTCTTTGGACGTGCACCTTGTAACACGGACTCCATACAGGACTAACGTATTCCAATTTGCTACGCACTAAAGAGTTGAATAATGTTATTTTAGCATTGTGATTTTTAAAATGTTTGGTACTGCGTCTAATGAAACCTATCATTTTAAGCGATTTTGAAACAGTTTTGTCTATATGTAAATTGAAATTCAGTTTTTTATCGAAAATAACTCCTAAATCGCTGATTGAAGCTACTTCTTCAAGTTTTTTGCCATCAATGAAATAATTGGTGCAAAGGGGTAAACGTTTCCGCGTAAAGGTGATATGGAAGCATTTACTGCAATTTAATGTCATTTTATTATCTATGCACCATTTGGATAATCTATTGATGTCATTTTGAAGCTGCAAATGGTCATCTATTGAGGAGATCACTTTGAAGAGTTTGCAGTCGTCAGCAAAAAGTAATATCTCTGAGTTTAAAATGGCATCGCTGAGATCATTTATGAAGACAAGAAATAAGATAGGGCCTAAATGAGACCCTTGAGGCACTCCGGATGGAACATCAAACCATCGAGACTGGTAGCCGTCAAAGACTACTTTTTGTACTCTTCCAACCAAGTAAGAGTGAAACCAATTTAATAAACTGCCATGTACACCAACCCTTTCAAGCTTATCTACTAAGATGCGGTGATTAACCTTATTAAAAGCTTTACTGAAGTCCGTGTAAATGGAGTCGATCTGCTGACCCTTGTCTATAGCTTCTATCAAGGTTGTGGAATAGCAGAGCAAGTTAGTTAAGGTTGATTTTTTGGCAAGGAAACCGTGTTGATAAGGAGATATCAATAATTTAAGGTGATTAGTTAGTTCACAGCAAATAAGTTTTTCAAATACTTTTGCAATGGTACATAGAATTGAAATGGGTCTATAGTTTGTAACTTGATGAAGGCTGCCACTTTTAGGCACCGGCACAATATGTGCTCGTTTCCAAATGGTTGGAAAAACAGAGGATACCAAAGATTTATTATAAATGACTGTCAGTGGGGATGCAAGGGTATGTGCACATTTTTTTATTACCACAGGAGGAATTTTGTCGGGGCCGGCACCCTTGGACTGGTCCAGATTTTGTAAAATTTTTGTAACTTCAGGTTCTGTTATTAAGATTTTGCTCAATACTGAATTAGATATCGCGGCATTACCGGGTAAACCCGGTGTCACAATAGGGGTAGCTAAACTATCCTTAACGTATACTGAAGCAAAGTGTTCAGCAAACAGTTCGCTGCTGCTTTCGCCGTCATTTGAGTTTTTTTCACCAAATGACATATTTTGAGGAATAGTACTTTTGTTTTGCTTCTTTTGTTCAATGAATTTCCAAAACGATTTGATATTATTGTGATTGACAAGACACGACTCAGTGTATTCGACATATTTAAAGTAGCAGTAGTTTATAATTTTTGAGCAACGGGATCGTAAAAGTTCGTAGGTAATCTTATCTCTTGGATTGTCATACTTCTTGAATCTGATTCTAAACTTGTTCTTTTGTTTTAGTTGTTTGATTAAATCTAGTGAATACCAATGTGGATAGTTTCTCTTATGTTTTCTAACCTGTGGTACACAATTTTCAAATATTCTATGCAAATTTTCATAAAAAACAGAAACCATGTCATCGACTGAATTGAGCTTAGACAGTACACTAATCCAATTTATTTTGCTTATTTCTATATTGAGTTTATCGTAATCAGCTTTGAAAAAATTAAAATTACTTAAATATTTACATTTTAACATTTTGGTCACCTCAATACTTATATTAAATTTTATTTCTAACGGTGGGTGGTGGTTATCAATACGACTTAACACGTCAGCGGTTGATTTTAAACTCAGCTGTTTTGAATTAGAAAGAACTAAATCCAAAATTCTGTTATTTGTGTTTAAAATTTCGTTGTACTGGTAAAGGTTGTGAACGGAGATAAAATCCACTAACTGGTTGCCTAGTTCATTGTTGTGATCTTCGGGATGTAAATGAGTCATTTGGTTACTATAATCGCGGCACCACTTTATGTTTCCAATATTAAAATCTCCCAAGATTAAAATATTTGATTCGCCTATTTGTTGATTTAAAATGTTACTAATGTTCGATAATAGAGATTCTACATTTCCAGTGGTAGGCGGAGGGGGAATATAGACCGCACAAATGTGAAGAAGTTTTTTAGATTTATGGGAAGGGAGTGTTAAAGTGATTCCATCATTTATTTAAATAATAATATAAATAAAAAAGTTGATTTTTCTCATTAGAAATCTGAAAGTAATTCGATTTCAAGATATAAGCAAAAACAGCATATATACATAAACAAAAAAATCCATTTGCTTTTAGATTTCTACATTTAGTCAAAAAGTTCGGAAATGGACACCGTTTCCCCAATGTATTTTGTAAAGAAAAAGGAAACATACATTAACGAAAATAGGTTGATTTCTAGACAAGGAATCATATATTGTAAGAATGACACTTATAATTGTCAGACTTAGTTAGTTAACTTAAGGTGCCTCATCTAACTTTGCGATTTGGCTAGTACCAGGGCCTTAAGGTGTTCCTTTCCGGCGGGGCTAACTCATTCGCGGGCTCGGTACAAAACCGTGCTATTGCGCTCTGGGACCTTCTATGTTTCAAATAAAAATACAGGCTCCGTAATGAGGAGGACGCAACATAATGCGCTTAGTGTTTGATTTGGTAAGATTTACGGAAAATTTAGTTACAAAACGACTTCTAGTTAAAAGTAAACCACGACCGCTGTAGTCAAGAATCTAACGAAAATCAAATGAAACAAGCTATGTCTGATAACTAATCTTTTTTTTAAGATGTTTTTATTGCATCATTAGGTAATCCACCTCCAAAGTTATTGTATGAAACGCGCTAAAAATTCGAAATTTCGGACCTTATAACTTAGAAACCAAACACAATTGTTCAATGCCAACGATCATCAGACATCTAGTTCGATTAAATAAAGCTATTTCGAGTAAAATTTTGGATCTCTGACAAGAAATATGGTCGTGGTCTTCTTTCCCGCTCTACATCCCATACAAACGTGGAAAAAAAGATCATGTGCTTATTTCTTGTCAGAGATCCAAAATTATACTCAAAACAGCTTTATTTGGTTGAACTAGATGTCTGATGATCACTGGCATTGTAAAATACTGTTTGGTTTCTAAGTTATAAGGTCAGAAAGTAAGATTTTTTCGCGCGTTTTATACAATAAATTTGGAGGTGGATTACTCAATGATAAAATAAAAACATGTTAATAAGATTAGTCATCAGACATAGCTTGTTTCATAAAGATTTATAATCATCTTGGTTTTTCCTTGATTTTTTACTACATCGGTCGTGATTTACTTTATTATTATTTTATTAAAATTTTCGTAAATATTACCAAACAAACACTATGCGTATTGTCCTCCTCATCATGGAGCCTGCCTTTTTCTTTGAAACAGAAAAGGTCCCAGAGCGAAATAACATGGTTTTCTACCATGCCCGCAAATAAGTTAGTCCCACCGGGAAGGGCCACATTAAGGCAAACCTAGGACTAGCTCTCGCGTCCGATGCCGAATACCATTTTGGCGATGACGGCGATATGTTTGAATGCATACTCTTTGTAGTTGTTAGGTTCATTTAAAAAACCATCTGCGTGAGCTTTGTATTTTACTTGAAACGAGCTGTTTTATTTAAGTTACACACCTCATCGGGTCCTTATTTTCAAAGTTTAAGGGAACAGAAAGACAGACCCGACGTTGAATGTTTAGAAGTATGTAATAAATAAAAGTGATTTAAAAAATAACGACTCCTTTTTATTTTTCCAAATACTCAATCTTTGAAACTTTTGTATCCTTCTCCACGCAGTTTTACTCGTAACCCCACCGTGAAAACTTCAAATAACTTTTTTTTTTATGTGACTGGACATGGATGGCTAATACCACACCTTCTGTCATGGTATTAGCCCAACACACCACATGGGAACTAGGTGCCATGCCAGGACCTTCCTTATATTGCACGGCTACATTGAACTGGATGGAAAACACGGACAATTTTCATTGCCGCTTCGACCATCGTTCATTGTCACTGTATTGTCATTGTACTTTAACCCGCGACATCATCCAATGCGATGGTACCAACCCGGGCGGGATAAACCCTACCACCTAGTAAGTAAGGAAGGGGACCTACAGTTTAACGTGGAATCCGAACCACGGCCAGCCTCTCTCAACGGTCGAATGGTCACCCATCCAAGACCAGACCGGACCCAGCGTTGCTTAACTTCGGAGAGCGATCGCCGAAGTGTCGCGCCACTGGGCCACTGAGGCTGTAGTCCTGGGCGGAGAGAAAGCTCGCGGTAGAGGCGGGGGTGGGGGTGGGGGCGGAGGCATAGGCAGACTCTTCCTGGCAATGTCCTGATGTTATCTCGCAGGTTCGCAGCTCTAATGCTAATTACTGACATTACTGACCACCCGTGTTGAAGATCACTACCTGGTACTAACTTCCACTTAATTCACTACCACTTCTCCGCCATCGCTTTTAACCCTTATAAGATTTTCTATGAGGTCTTTATATGTTTTGTATTGCATTTTAAGATACATAGAGGATGTACGAGTTTTACACTAATACTATCTTGCAGTTATTGAGTTGCTCATACACTTTGAAGTTGAGTCTACCAAGTGGAGTTTAATGAGCTTATATCATGAAACGGACAAAAAATCGTTACTTCTGTAAGACATACAGAATCGCGATATTAGGATTCTGAGATCATTCGTTCCACCAGCAATCAACTAACACAGTTTTTAAGATTCCTCTTTGTCATTAACTACTTTTAGAATTTTTTTTAAACCAACTAATATGGGTGGCTCTGTCAAAGGACGTAAGGTGCTCTAAACCGCTAAGCTCCTTGGGTAACCACGCTCAGCGAGGCAACATACCATCTGATTTGTGGGCTATTGCAGAGCTATCGAGCTTATTTAAATTACTTTTGTAAAGTCCTAGGCTGAAGGTATAAGGAGAAGTATTCACCGGCAGACAGTTCCATACTCTGACGTTGCAGCAGAGAAACGAGTTTGAGAAACGGTGATTTCTCAAAAGATTTTTGCAAATCATTGCTCTGAGGCGAGTTTTCCAGTTATAAACTGGGTGGCAACGGAATAGGGATGCAATTTCCATAGAGCAGCGTACATACAAACGGAATATATTACCCTCAGAGACATTTAAGGGCAATTTTCTGGTCTCCATCAGACGGATGACTCGGCGCTGTGTTGGGTCCAAGGAAGCCAACAAGTTCTGGGACTTCCTAAATGTGGTTACACTATTCTACCATCTGGTTAATCTGTTATTTATCCAGAAGAAGTAATCGTATCCTAAAACCAATCTTCTGCAAGTTTTTTTTCCTGACATCGTTTTTTTTTCTGACATCGATCCATAGTTATTTAAATAAACTTATATATTGGACAAGGATCTACGAATCTACGAGTTTTATTTCTTTGAGGCTGCACACGTTTGCTCCAGCGCTCTAATAGGGAATCGAACCCTTCGTCACTTGCTAAAATACCAACCAACCTTCCGTGCATTTGCCACTTACTAAATTCTAGTCGCCAGTTAAATGGATGCTAAGTCGCTCCGCACCATTTGCTTAGCCGAGGAAAGTACACGGCGGTACTTTCGTTGTTACTTCGACAAAATGCTTTAGCATTAAACACGAGAGTAATGTTATTAATAATAATAACTGTCTCTCTAAGTGCAGCATTTCTCGTAAAAGGCGCATTATTTTCAAGAGCAGACCGTCGCGGAAATACAGAGGCAATCATTTGCAGTTGTTACATGTTGTACGTTGACGTTGGTGATGTATAATGACATCTCAGTTTCCGATCAATAACGGGGAATCATTTTCGATCAATCTTGCTTATGTAATAAGAATGAAGGTCCTCAATATTTTTTCGCTCTGCTAAAATCTTACACGACACACCCTTTTTTGCTGTATCAGGCAAGTTGTTAAACACAATTCATGCAATATGTACGTGACCTTAAGGTTCAAAGTAGATGGGAAGGTCCTGGCAAGGTACCTAATTTATTCGGGAATGTCGTGTATTGGACTAATATTATTACGGTAATGGTGTGGTATTAGCCGAAAAAAGATGGCGCCACCGCCGTTCATAGCTTTTTCTGCTGCTGCTCTCCAAAATGGGAAGTTACTAACTTTAACTGCAGTGGCCAGCACATTAGGCAGATGTGTAATGAATCTCATAAAAAAATACATAAATATTGGTTCGAGTTTACCAAACCACATCTACATTGAAGCATTGTAATCAGAAAATGAATGAACAAGTCCAAAAAGCATTTTTGGAATATTTTTAAAATCTGATTTCATTACTTTAACGTAAAACTTGTTAGAAAACATCTAATCAAGAAGATAATGGCAATGTCGTTTTCAATAAATACATACAATTATCCAATTCCATAAATAAACTGCAATTGTGATCCGAATCTGCAAAATATATCTAACCTAACCTTACATAATGGTATGTTTTGCTGGTTCGGATCCAGCCTTCCAGTATATTCGTAAAGTAGTACTTTATACTGGGCTCTTTAATTAATGTGCCCTTGCTTCACGGTCGATTATACATGCATACATGTCACATTCCTTGGAGCAACGTACATGCTAATTACTGAAAAGTATATTTACTTAAACTGCAATTGAATATATGTAAATTCTGAGTATGTGTCCGAAAAATTGCCGTTTGCGATTAGCACATTTTTGCACCATGCCACATTATTGTATGTATAAGGTTAATTACAAAGCGTGTCGCCAATACAGTAATACTTGCGAATATTAACTTCCTATTTTTGGGTAGTTTTTGTAGAAATACAAAACAATAAATTGTATAAATGTTGATTGCATTGCTCTGTGGGCATAACTGTGGCGGCGCGTGCGTCGCGGTCAAGGGTGCAATTAGACCAATGTAATTGTCTACCGAGATTTAAAAATAACGCGGGCATAGCGAGTGCTCGCCTCGGCCATTCTTCAATCCCTTTATACATAGATTCGGAGATGTTTAATACATGAACACGAAAAAACCTAAAATACCCAGATACATTTCAAAAAAAGGACATATGTGTACAAAAAAATGTTTCTATACCTATTTGTGGCTACATAGACTAAGTAAGATTCGAATACTTTGGCTTAGGGTAGGTAAATTTTATAGATAGGTTTATTGTAAAAAATATAAAATTGCAACAAATTCTGTAAGCAATGGTAATATCAATAGGTAGTAAAATTGTTTTAAATCGAAAAAAATAGGGACGTTCTGAGCACAAGTGGTGATATGACTTTCTTTAGGTTTTTTGTAATAATAATAAAGTTAATCCAGGGCTAAGGAAATTATAGAAAACCTCACTAATCCCGTAATTCCAATATCGGTGCAATTATAATCGAAATCTATTATGAATTTAAACCTAACCTTATGACTTCTTTATTATTCTATGGTGTGGTAAACTCGGTATAACATTTTCAAAATCTGTCACTTGTGACAGCTGACCATAAACCATTATTATTATTATACATCATTTCATTAAGTGAATCAATGAGATTATAATTCAATTGGTATACAACCCACATAGCAACAAGTACTAGTACATACTAGTACTTTTCTTATAAACAATTGATCAATGTTCCAAATTTCGCGCGGGCGAAGCCGTGAGCGCCAGTCAGCGAGGAGCAAAATTAAATACGATTGTCCGTTATTCCACTTGCCGGAGACGCGTCCGCATAACGCGAAAGGATTTGTCAAAGCGCTGCGACCATTCAGGCATTGCGTCTTTGTGAAAGCTTGAAAAATCATAGCTATTAGGTTCGTCCCGTTAACCTCGGTATCACGAGCGCGTGGATTATTGGTGACTTTGTGCCATCAGGTATGCGTGGTGGCGCTGCGAAGTGGCCAGTACGCCTCGCTCTTTCGCTGGAGCCTTACCAATATATTCCCTTGTTAGGAAAGTATAGTTAAAGCTCCATATGACGCTAACCTCCGATATTTCATTCGTCATTTAAGAATAAACACCCGTAGAAAAATCAAAATATCTAAGTTTAGACTATTATCTAGTGTATGACCTTAAAGTGGTTTTAATGCGTTTCTTATAGTCCTTATAAAATATAATAATATCTATGTATATTTATAGATTTTGACGCGCAAACAGAAATGCATCCTAAAGTAAACTGAATCCTTCAGCAAACAAACGATATTTGGTGATCCCATTATCGTTTGTTTGCTGAATGCTAGACTCAGTTGGAGCCTTAAATATGTAACTTATGTACATTCAAAGAAGTATCGGTAATATACTTTACTAAACTATCTACAAAATACAAGGACAATGACCAAATTAAACCTGAGGCGAAGTTGTGACTTGGAAGTATTATAAAATTGTAAACGTGGTTTGAATTTTGAATTAATCAAAGATATTTTCGTTTAAGTAGCTATTTCTCGAAGTTCCGGTATCGATTTATCGATATCGATATCGATACCGAATAAATGCTTGCGTTTCGACTTCCAATTTTGCCAAGCGCATATCACATCAAAACGTCAAAGCAGTTCCCCCACAAATAGATGATTATTTCATAATATCCTTCTCTAATGTGCAACCTGTAACCATAAATACCTGTTAAGTTATTTAAAGTTTAATTTTTATTTTGTAGTTTAAATATTCAATCAAATATTTCTTTTTTTTATTAACGGCTAAAATCAGCGCTACTAGATAATGTATTTAATAATACGGTGCCGTATCCTGCGCCTAGATTCGATTTATATGTTACGTAAGGTATATATGTGTATAGGTACCAATTCTTTATCTTTAGCTTTTTTAAGATATTTTTTATTCTACCAGTATTATATATTACATACTTATACTATAGTTTAAGCCAACAACCTTTTGAAACATTTTCAAAATACAGGTAAATAAAAAAATTCTTTCTTTCTTCAAGTAAGGACCGATAATAAATAGATAATAGAGATAGAAGTTTAAAGGTTGAAATTATGATGGGGGATTTACATAAAAAAAAACTAAATATAAAATATAACGCAAAGGATAACAACCGTAGAGATAGTGAAGAGTGCGAGGCGACACACGCAGTGCGGCGATCAGTCAACGGACTCATATCTCATCTTCACGAGTTCGTCCGGAGCGCATCGATCATGCGCGTGCGCTCAATATGTTGCCTCTATGAGCGGGCAGGACCTATAGAGGGTGTATATGGTCAATTTTGCTTTCTATGGTGACATCTTTTTCTACAATGAAAGTAGGTGGAAAACTTTACAAACATGATTCGGCCGTGAAACTACTATTGTTAGACTATTGGTCATGCAACACGTTTTTTCATAAGATTAACTTTAATACGGTAGATATGGAAATGTAAACGGGTAATTACAGGTTTGGAAAAATTTAGGTCTTTTTCCATTTTTGACTACCAGCATTCGTAATTTACTTTTAGCTATAAGTCGTTTTGTAATGTAACTAACCTAATCTAACCAAATAAAACACTACGCGCATTGTTTGCTTTGTGAACATGTAGCATCCTCGTCATCACGAAGACTGTATTTCTCTTTAGAACAAAGACAGTTTCATAGAGCAACAGAACGATTTTGTGCCGTGCCCGCGAATGAGTTAGTCTCGTCGGGACGGGCCACCTTCCCATCGCATTGAATGAACGAAGGTCGAAGCGGCAATGACCATTGTCCGTGTTTCCATCCAGTTCAATGCATCCGAGCAATATAAGGAAGGTCCTGGCATGGTGTCCCCATGTGTTGTATAAGGCTAATATCTGACTTTCAGTTTGGTATTAGCCATCCGTGTCCAATGATATAGAAGCAAAATAAAAAATTAAACCATAAGCCATAATCAGATTTGGATAACAGTTGGTATGAATAAATAGATTTAATGTTTCGTAGATTAGAACAGATATGTCTAATCTACGAAATATATAATTAGATTTCGTAGATACATTGTCCGTGTTTTCCATCCAGTTCAATGTAGCCGTGCTTAAAGGGAGAGTCCAGTCTTCAGAAATATGTTATGTTGGGCTGCAGAAGACAGTGGGTGCAGTATTGAGCCATCCATGTTCAGTTACTCAAAAAAAAATCTCTGAGGATTTTAATCTCACACCTTTCTAGGTGCATGTACCTTTTATGGCTTCTAAGGAATATGGTGGCTGTAGGTCAGTAGCAACCTTGGGCACGTAACCTAGATGGAAGAGGTAATTCCGCTCTGGACGGTACCATCGAATTGATTGAATCATGATCGAAGAGCCCATTAACATTATCTATGATTTCCCTCAAATTTAATGCAGCCGTATTATATCAGAATAACCCTTACATGACATGGCGCTTATATCACGACAGCAAGCTTAGTATTAACCATATGTCATGCTACATAAAATAGAAGCAAGCAGGAACACATTTTTTTTATGCAACCTGACAAAGATGGCTAATGACCACTAATAACCGTTATGATATTAGCCCAATACACCACATTCCCGAAGGAATTAGGAGCCATGCCAGAACCTTCCCTTTATGAGCACGGCTACATCGCACGGATTAAAAACAGGTACAATTTTTCATTGCCGCTTCGACCATCTTTTCATCAAATGCGATAGTACCAACCCGGTCTGGCTTAATCCCTACCAACCAGTAGGGGAAGGGGACTTACAGTTTTACATGGATTCCGAACCATGGAGCAACTCGGATTCGTGACGTAATACACTTATCGAACTCAGAAAGAGATAGAAAGTGGCGCATGTCGGGGCGAGGAACTGAACTCTATTGAACCTATGGTACGCTAGGCCAGTCCCCGCGCCACTAGGCTACGAGCCGCTCAAAACTATGCTCGCGACTAATCTGTTATCTATGCTATTACTATATATGCAGCGTATCACTTTACAATACTAAACTTTTTACTGCTGTAAAATTACGTCGAAATTGTAAGTATATTGTAGTGTATACGGATCCTGAGTCTGAAATAAATAATTTATCTCACTTATACAATATATTTCTCTTCTTTCTTCATTCTGTCATCACGTCCTCCCTTAAGACAACGTTTACTATAGTCGTTTCATCTTAGGGATAATTTTCACGGACAGTTAACTTTCGCATTCGTCACAGAGCAGGCGGCCCGTACTGATCTGAGTCTGTAGCGGAAATGCAGTGGAACAAAGCCTACGACCGCAAGGCGGGCATCCCGAACAGAAGGCTCTGCCCAGACAATGGCGTGACTAAATCATTTACCGGCGCAACAAAGAATCGGCGTTACGACTCATTTAGTTGGTAGACATTTAGCTAAATCAGCAGATATTTTCTTTTTACTTAACACGGTGGAAAGTTTGCGGAAAACATTACGGGAATTGTTGGCTTATTACATATGACCTACATGTGTGTAGAATGTGATGTCATCTACCATATCTACTTCAACTAACATCTTATGTTAATTCTACTTTACTTACGTGTGCTATAATACAATATAGACCCATGATAGACGTTGATTTTCGGTGGCACCGTAGTGAAATATAATCAAATCTAATAGGCTAATATTGTAACGGTACAATGTCGTATTCGTAAATTCTGACATTTCAATGTCAGGATTCATAAAACAAAACGAATTTATTACTTGTTTTATTAAACAACATTACTAATGAATACTTATTTAATTTTAAAATACGTAAAAACATTTTTAAGTCCCTTACATGTCTTCAAATTCTAAAATTGGAATACTTCTTATGTAGAATCTTTTGATTTATTCGATGTTTTTATTGTTCTGATCACCTAAAGCTCTTTACCCAGTCGTTCAAGGAAGCCATACAAGACAGGGAACCCTGTTATCGAGTTATTTGTTTCGCTCTTAATATTTCAAAGTCCAAACTGTATACTTTTCAGTGTCCGTGACTGTACGACGTCAATGGAAGGCACGCGTCAACCTTGTGAGCCATTATCGTTACAGAAAAACCTCCACTTATTCGCAAGGCTTGCTCCGGGAGCCACATTCTAACCGCGGACCTTTTTAATTGCCGGCGCAATAAGGGCAAACGACCTGACGCGCACATCGAAGGCAGTGGAGTCGACATGCCTCCAATTGTGAGGACTTCATTTGTTTAGACAGAGTATTGAGAAGAATAGAAGTAGATAGTAAAAGTATTGTGCCGATTCGAATCTACATAACCGAGAAATTAGTTGACTTACGCAGTTGTCTGGATTCAGTTTAATAAATCAGTTTAATAATCAGTTTAATTAAATGTATAAAATTACCATGTATCACTCTTGATTGTAGTATAATTGCATTAAATAATGAAAAAAATATACCGACCCTTTTTAAATGTAACCTAATCTAAATTAACGCTAGCAGTGAACATAATGAAATGTTGTCCGTTGCCATCCAAGTCCAGTTACATAAAAAAACAATATGGACGGATTAAATGTTTACTGTTAAAGTATCACATTAGCACTAGCTTGTGACGAATGTTTAGCATTGCTCGAAACTGAGATCCCAAGATGTATGTTTTCTTATTTTATATTTTAATCTATATTTATCCACATGCGCTCCTTCGCCGCATGGCACAAACAGACGTTCTATAAGACTTGTAACTTGTAAAGGCCCGTTGCTCGGTGGTTTAAGCGTTTTATATTTACTTTGAAACTGCACTGAACGCCATTTATTGCAACAAATAATCGATATTGCGCATCCCGAATCCGTAAGTGAACTGACTAACTGGCACTAACGGCAGTGTATTATCACCAAAACGTAACTACGCTGCCGCTATGCGGATGATTTTCTGTCACCACTTCAGTCAGTCAGTGTGTTTGCGTCCACTGCTGGACAAACGATTCTCCAATTTTTGTCTCCAGTCCTCCACTTCAGTCATTTTTTCCAAAATAAGAAAAGTTCGGCTAAACCCTAACCAATGTTTCGGTTGTCAAGCCTAGTAATTACTTGTCACTATAAAAAATACATTTTTAAGGACAGATGTTTCATAAAATATCCATTAAAGTTTGAGTCCAATGTTCATTCTCAGATAATATAGTCTTCATACTAAACTAATTAATATGATTCTACTCGATTCATTTCTTTGTTCCCTCTCTACAAAGCAGAATAAACGCTAAACAGTTAATCGTTTCAGGTGTACAGTTGAAGATGTTTATAACTATAATTCCGGGGAAAGAATAACATTGAATGTAATTTAATAGAATACATGTAAACAGTACAGGCATACCACGTGCATCCCTATGTTGTGGGTGGTGAGATGGTCCATGGTGGTGAGTGACCGAAACTGACATACATTTTTTTTTTCTCTTAAAAAACTTCAATAAATTTTTTGACTTAAATACATTTAAGCGATTGTTTTTAATTTAATAAAACCTGATTTTTTTTAATAATTTTCAATTTCGATTCCATTCTTCGATTTATAATACTTTACCATCAAATTCCTCTATTGTTTTAAAATAATACATCAAATATTTTTTACAAAGAAAACATATTTGATTGAATTGGCTTGAAGTTAAAAGAATAAATAGTAACAAATAATTTGTAATGTGCATTTTTCGCGTTCAGGAATGGTTTTTATTAGAGATAAATTATCAATTCGATGGTAGAAAAGGCAATGAAAATTGTCCGTGTTTTCTATCCTGTTCAATGAAGCCATACACCGAGTTCTCATGTGCTAGTAATGTAACTAATATTTTTGTGTATTTTTTTTACTTTCTATGCTTTTTGTGAAACCAAATTTTACGAATTGGTGAATATGTGTAAAGTATTATGCATAAGTATAAAAATATAAATAAATAAATGTGTGGTGTGTTAGGATGATATAATGATAGTACCCGTCAATATCCATTTATGCAATATATTGTTATCATTACCAACCCAAAAATCGACCAACCGTTGAAGTCTTTTACTTTGAGAGTCAAATAAAAGTGAATGAATCGGAGAAGCGCTTGTGATTGTACTCTATTTCGTATAACAGACTATTTCGGTTGGTAGCATGCAATAAAAGTCCGCAATCCAGCTAATACATAGTGTATTAAACTTCGCAGCAACACCGTTTTCTCCTCTCTCGGACCCATTAAGCTACCATCTTGAGCTTAAGTAAAATCGCGTGTACTTTTTAAAAACACGATGACGTCGGTACAAGTGCGTACGCGCAGAGGAATTCTAATTTCGCCGTTTGGCGGCGGCGGCTCAGCAGGCGTCGGCGGGGACGGTGGCAGGCGGGGGGGGGGGGGGGGGCTCGCGCAGGTTCTAAGGACGTGTCCTGCCGTGATTGTTTCGTGTGCGTTCACATGTATATTGGATAGGGGAGACAACAAGCGCCCGAAAATTACGCTGCCCATACAAAATTACAGAGTTTGAGAATTATTTTAGACCCACTTTGCCGTTTTTTTTACTATCTAACATGAGTCAATTCAAATCTGGATCTTTGTTGATCTGACCGTCAGTCAGTCACTACTCACAAAATGTTATAAGGTTATTAGGTTAAGTAATTTATAATTTAAAACTTGTGACATTGTGGGTTGTTGTTTCCTCTTAGTTCTTAGTTTTTTGCCTTAGACCGTTCTACCAATGTAAGTTTGGCAGTAGGATTTAGGTATGAATTCATACTCGTGTTATATAATTAATGTGGCTGAAAGAAAGCCAAAAAAAAATAATAATTTATGGACCAGTGAAATTTCTTTGCCGGTTCTTCTTCACTGGTTGATCGAATCCGCGGATCAATCAAATTGTGACATGACTTAGTGTAGTTTGACTACCAGAAGATGAATAAATAAATTAAATTAAATCAAAGTCAGGGTGTTTGCGTCCACTGCTGGACATACGCCTCTCTAATTTTGGCTTTCAGCGGCGCGGAACCACTGCTTTCCGCCGACGCACTTGATGTCGTCGTCCCACCTGGCGCGTGGTCTTCCCACACTCCGTTTTTATATCCACGGCCGTCGCATCTTGGCTGACGCGATCTGATTTGTATTAAAAAAACATAACCCTCCTTCTTGCGCAGTCGGGTGATAAAATTGTTCTGAAATATGTAATGCTTGTAAGTGGTAACAAGCATTGGCTATGTATTTAAAATGGTTTTCAATTCAAGTCAATATTGTTATACTTAAAATATCTTGATAACAAATAATAGTTCACTTTAAAAACATTTTGAAAATATTTTCATGATGTTCGAAATTTTAAAAATCCATGTTTTCCAGTCGGTTAAATGTAGACGTGAAAATTGAATTTGAATTTTGAATTTTGAATCGGAGTCATGGTCCTCCTCATTGGCCTAAAATGGGCGTTGATCTGTAGAACTTGAATCCCTAATTTCTTCATATCCTACCTATATCCCGAGGACCTGTTGCAGATAATCTGAGCACCCCCTTGTGGTTGACATTAGGCTTTTGAGAACGAAACGTTTCTCAAACTAATTTATCTGCTGCACCGCCAGGATATGGAACTGTCTGCTGGCGGGTGCATTTCCTTTTACCTATAACCTGGGAATATTCAAGCGTAATTTGAACAAGCTCGATATCTGAGCGATAGTACGCAATTCGGCTGGCATGGTGCTTCGCTGAACGTGGTTTCGCGAGGCGAGGTGTTTTTGGCTTTTCTGAGCACCTTTGGTCCTCAGCACATTTTTCCCGGTTTATCATAAAACGTAAATACTAATAATTACGAATGATCTCTATTTTACTGTCTAAATTCTTGCGAGTTAATTGTTAACAATTCAGTGTGTAAATGCAGCCGCCGCATAAACAGATTTACAAGGAATTAACTATTAAGGGCTGATTTTTCAATAGTCAGATAAACAGCCAGATAACTATTCGACGGATTTATTTACGCTTCTGCTTATCCATCCGATATAATAAGTCCATATGTTTATTAGTAAAATTATAGTAATTGTGATAGAAGGTATAATTCTCCGGTAATGGCTATCTGTTTTTTGGCGTGAATTTTTACTATCAAGCCGATATTGTTTATTACATTAACGGCCGATTGAGAAATCGGCCCTTAATGTAATAAACAAATATCTACAAAAAAATCGAATATTATTTTTAATTCGACCCAAATGTGCACCATGTAAGCCCAACTTTACGATAAAAGCCTGCCACCGAGCGCGTCGCGTCGTGTCGCGGTGAGGCATCGCTACAAGGTGGAGCAGCCTATACTCGCTCGGTGTTCCAGACAATTGGGGCACCATCGCCCGTCGGCGAATGCGTCGTGTTGATGATACTTAATAAGATTTAATATGTTTAATATGTAAGGAAAATAACACGATAACTCAAAAGGCAATGGGCTGGACACATTTGTAGGACAAATGATAACAAATATACAAAACGTCTAACAGAATGGATACCAAGAGACAAGAAAAGAAAAAAGTAAGACCAAATAAAAGGTGGAGTGACATCTTTAACCAGCGATGTGGACCCTTGTGGATGCGAAGCGCGGTAAAGAGATGTTTGGAAAGGTCTAGGATAACTTACACATAAATGTTCATAAATGTACATGTAATCACCTATAATATTATAAAATAGTCTTATGTTATATTTCAAGATTGAATTGTAGTAGAAATAAAGGCTATTTTTATTTATTTTAAAATCTTTCTCTTTGGCAAGCTTTTCCGGATCTATGGATTAATAGTTTGTGATTATTAGAACTAACACATACATAATTAGATTAGAGTGATCTACATTTGAAACCATAGAGTCTAGTATACGATGCCAAGTATGGTGATGTTGATAGCTGAAATATGTAGATGAATACGTTTAGAATTAAATGTAATTGCGGTAGGAAATAGTGTTAAAAAAAATTTACTAGAGGCAAGCCCGCGTCGGCTAGTATTTGCCTGTAGAGGCAAACGCCCTGCAACGAGCCCATAGTAATGTCGACTACGCATTGGAAATGAAAAGAATGTTGGCAAAAACAACCGAAATTTACAAAATGTGAAGCATTACGAAACTATTGAATCATTAGATTTTTCGGTATATTTTAAAATCCATAAAATGATTAAAGTGACGCATTTAGTGATAGCGAGAATCTCCCGTCCATTC
This sequence comes from Incurvaria masculella, assembly GCA_946894095.1. Classification (NCBI taxonomy): domain Eukaryota; kingdom Metazoa; phylum Arthropoda; class Insecta; order Lepidoptera; family Incurvariidae; genus Incurvaria; species Incurvaria masculella. The sequence continues at coordinate 23,266,026 of OX335645.2, read as the reverse complement.
ATATTTAATGTTCTTGGCGGTAAGGTTATAAAATAAGTTATTGTCAGTTGGATTAGGAAAGGTTTGGATGACATAGTCATCTGGGTAGTTCGGTCGGCTAGAGCATGTAATTAGAGGGTAGAAGGTGCGCCACAACAATTATTTTGATAAAATAACAATATTTTTAGACGGAAAACCTTGACAAAAAAAAACATGCTCCGGATGTTTTCCCACAACAAAATCGCTCTGAAAACAGCTATAAAAGCGGTTTCCGATGCTCAGAATTCTTGATTCCTGAGCACGGAATTCCAGAAATAGGCCTGAAGCTTGCATTAGCGACGAAATTCCCTTTTCCAACTCAGAAAGAGAAGGATAGTGGCGCTTGAACGGGCTAAGGATGGCTTGAATCGGGATCAAAGCGTGTCTGGTTTACAATCAAGTGGCTTCCGGCCTAGGTTTTCATAGTACCAATCAGAAGTGTGACCAGGTCATCGGAGTCTGCGGCCGACCCACCAGGGGGTACTGCCAGCGAGACGGGAGCAATAAAGAGACAATAACCGGCTGAATTATCGACAGATATCTTACATTATAGTGCCCGGGTCGGGTATTACGCGACACCTGCGCGCTGCGTGGGCGCAGGTAATGGCACCTGCGGCTAAAGGGTGAGGAAGATTTAGCGAGCGGTTTTTAGCACTTCTCGGGACACTTAAGATCGCTCGGTCGTGAACGTAAAATAGAGCGATGAATGCGATTCTTGCTCGCTTCGTTTTATTCTTTGCCAAGCGCTTGTGATGAAGACTTGCAGATCGTGTTTTATTTTCTGCGCGTCTGTGTGCGGTGTGGTTCCTTCCTAGGCTGCGTTTAGGTAAATTCGAACTCTGGGATGTGACATTTTGAAACTCAAATCGACCTCACCAATCCAGAATGTATGGAAACGGTGAAACCCGAATTTGAAGAGTAAATGCCCCCAAAATGTATTTTTGTCAAACTACCTCTAAAGATTTCTTTAAATCTCATCTAGTCCTATTATTTTGATGGTCAAGCCAAAATGTCCGAGGAGCTGTTGCTTTGTCAACCATATTTAATTAAATGCAATGGCATTACTGCGGACTACCCAAAAACCAAAAGGTTGTGTGTAAGAAAGGTTACCTATGTGGCTTTCATAACATCAATGATTAAATATTTAAACACACATTTAGCTGACCTTCTACGGAAACTGCGGACTTTACTATAGCTACTTTCTAGAAGCAACTACTTTCGAAAACTATATTTTTGGAACTTGAAAAATATTGAAGTAATTTTCCACCAATTTGGGGCAGTAACTACATACAATAAACTATGTCACAGTCTTTTATATTTGTTTTCCGACTTCAAAAGCGTTTAAAATGAAAACAAAACATTATTTCGGTATGTAACTGAATTCACTAAAATGGGAACTAAATAAAAACAATGATTTGATATTTCTAACCACAGAAAATGCCATGGTACAATGACACCCATAATCGTTCATAACAATTAATTTTAACTTATTTTTCATCTATGCAAAAAAAGGAACATACATATGTTATAATTATTTCGTTATTTTGAATAATACTTTGTTTCTACAAGTGTGTCCATACAATCGCACATATCTCTCGGTGCATTCGTTATTTTACAATACAGTTCGATAGCAAATATAACGTTCTGTATCTCTTATTCCGTTTGGTCGATATCGACCAAGTTTTTACCCAAAATTCACCTTATTGCCAAGTCGATATTCACAGAGATGGAATATCGCTGTAATGCGGCGGACAGGCCATCTGGCATGTGGGATAAATACATAAGCAACCCTAAGAATTAATTAATAGGTTATCATTATTGGGATGCGAACGAACTAAGTCGTAGAATCCATGCATTGGTTGAGGCTCGTACAAATTAATATGTATACATAAAAGCCATCGAATGCCAGTGATGGGCGATTTATAACATCTTGCGACCGAACGCCCGGTAGCCGGGCCGGCAAATCATTTCGCTTTATTTTACGAACGTATAAGACGGACAAATGCAGCGTTCATCGGGTCGCGTAACGTTAAGCCCAGGAGAGTAACCGGCTCAAACTCACTCAGATGACATTAGAGAAATACGTTTTTTAAGTAACTGGACATCTATAGCTAATAGCACAAATACCGCCATGACATTAATCCAACGCACCGCACTTCCGAAGGAATAAGGTGTCATGCCGGAACCTTACCTTTATGAGTACGGCTCGGGAATATACGATATACTTGTTTATTACTACGAGATAGAGTGCGAAACGAAGAAATTCGCCTTCGTCTGATGACTATTTTGAAATTGCATGCAAAATTACCGTTGCAGAAATCTAGCTTATCCTCAAGAAGTATGATGGTTCAAGAAAAAATAACACAAGTGTTAAATGTTTTTTTTTCCTCAGAATATACAAATAACCGTTAATAGAAGAACAATTTAGGACAAAATTCGTAAAACCAGACCATAAACGTACTATTTTTCGCTTTTTTGCGGCTGGACCCTAAAAACGAGTTTGTAAATTTTTCGTGAGACAGTGTTTGTGAGAAAAAATATCGAGTGAGTGGAAGCTGGTTTGCTCCCAGCTCTGTGTCAGCTTTGCTAAGTGGAGAACAAGACAAGTTGGTGATATTAATTAAAAAATGTTAATGGTAAAGATATTTTGTTATTATGTTACGAAATGAGAGAAGATTACCAAATAACTAATAACTTAATGATCCATTAATCAAACGAAGAATGTATAAGCTTTATAGGTTCTTATCATTTCTTTAAATATTATCTTTTTTTTTTGGAATTTTATTTGAATAAAAAAAATTTTTAGATTTTTTATTGTTTCGCAATTATTTTAAAGTTCGACCCTGTTTTGAAAAATTTGATGGATAAAATACTATATGTTTTTAACATTGTGTTAATTTTACTTTTTATTAATTGGAGCTGTGTGAGTGATTCACAAACTCTGGCTCTTAAAGGGATTCCAAGTGGTCGCACAGAATTTCCTCCCGAGCATGTCGTAAGAAACGACTAACCCGATTAGTCATTCACGATTTCGGAATTCACGTCCCTTCCTCACTTACTAGATGGTAGGGTTAATCTTTCCCGGGTTTGTAACATTGCATTGAATGAACAATGGCTGAAACGCCAATGAAAATTGTCCACGGTTTCCGTCCAGTTCAATGAAGCCGTTCAGCAAAAGGAAGTTCGTAGCTTGGCACCTAGTTCTCATGTGATGTGTTAGGCTAATGGCGGCCCGTGGCTCAGTGGCCGCTGGACTATCTAACAACCCAGAGGTCTAGGTTCAAATCCCTACCAAATACATGCACCACTTTTTTCATCAAATTGACATCAAATTGACATCAAATTGACATCAAATTGATATCAAATTGACATCAAATTGACATCAAATTTACATCAAATTGACATCAAATTGACATCAAATTGAAGGTCATGAAGTTTCTGGGAAGAAAAACTCTGAATCCGGAGCAGACTGGCGAGGTTGAGAAAGCTTGGAGCATCCGTATGATATTTTTAGGGATCCGTACCCATGGGTGCCAACGAAACACTATTACTAAGCCTCCGCTGTTCGCCCGTCCGTCCGTCCATCCGTCTATCACAGGGCTGTGATCTGGATGGATCTTATGAACCGTAGGAGAATTTCACACGAATGAACAATTTTACAATTTCAAAATAATTTCACGGAATTTTTTTAAAGAGTGTGTAAATATTTAGTATATAATAGTGTGTGTATTTTGCGGCTATAACAAAAATAATTAAAAATAATAAAAATAAAAGGTGACCCCCCCACAAAAAACGTGATTTTTTGTGTTAAATCTTGAACGATGGTGAGGAACTCTTCGAGTGCGAGTCCTACTTTTTTCTTGTTTGTATGCATAGGAAATTAAATTTTATATCGTCTACCCAGGAAAGCCTCCGCCGGGTACAGAAGCGACAGTTTAAACTTAACTTACGATAATTTCGATCTTGTTAGCCGTTAAATTGCGATTAATATGGCTCACGTCAGGGGCGAGAGTTTTTGGGAGTGGTAAAATGTGGCGCACTTATATATTTTCGATAAATTTAAGGTGCTTGTGTCCTATGCGCGAAATCGTCAAATAATAGTGAATTAACATTGATGAAATGACAGCAAATTTTTGATAGTTGTAGCGAACATATTATTTCTATTTGATTACCCAAAAATTAAGGTCACCTCGATAGTGGTTTTTTTTAAAGCAACCCTTCTTTATATCTGTTGAATTCATCCATGTTTCGTTAAAATTAGTTCATCTTTGAAGAAAACTATTATTGATAAGACCATTTATTCAACTTAATTATAGCGGCTCGTAGCCTAGTGGCACGGGGACTGGCCTAGCGTACCAGAGGCCTGGGTTCAGTACCGACATGCACCACTGTCTTTCTCTTCCCGAGTTCGATAAGTGCATTTCGTCACGAATGCGAGCTGCTCCATGGTTCGGAATCCATGTAAAACTGTAGGTCCCTTCCCCTACTAGGTGGTAGGGTTTAAGCCCGCCCGGGTTGGTACCATCGCATTGTATGAAAAGTCCGTGTTTTCCATCCAGTTCAATGTAGCCGTGCTAATGAAGGGAAGGTCCTGGCATGGCACCTAATTCCTTTGGGAATGTGGTGTATTGGGCTAATATCATAACGGTAGTTATGTGGTATTAGCCATTCATTTCAGGTCGCATAAAAAAATATAAATAATAATTCATGACTACATATTACAGGCTGCGCGAATCGTCCGGAGACAGTCGAGCCGGCTCGTTCCTCCTCCAGCGCATCAGCCTGGCCGTGCGGAGGGGGAACGCAGCGAGCGTTATGGGGACCTTTCCACAGTCGGTGCCCATGGAGGAGATTTTTTATATAGTTTAATGGGCACCGCTACAAGGTCCAGAATGTTCAAATTTACAAAATGTATTTCTTAATAAGTAATGTGTGTTAGAGAATATTTTTATTATGTTTGAATTTAAATCAAATGCTTGACATTTATTTTTATATGTCTTTGGAATAATTAGTAAAGCTTTTTCTTTTAAAATACGTTGGGGTATTATGTTAGTAATCAAAAACTATTTCGTCGGTATCATTTTGAAAACCGATAACAGTTTTTACTTGCATGCTGTTTTTCTTGCATTAAATCTATATCTAAATTGTATAGCTCATAATTGTTATAAAATAATAATTGTTGTTTAGCTAAATTTATTTTAAATATCGTTCGAGATTTCATTAAAGGCCAATGTTTCCATATTTTGGTTCAATTATAAAATTGTAACATTCGACGAAATTTCAGGCTGCACAAGCCTTAAGCAATAGTTTATTTCGAATTAAGAAGACGTTGATTGTTTATCGGATATATATCGGTATTTACAGACTTGTAACGTGCGCTCCATAATGGAGTTATGGGCTCACTTAATTATTTCATGGAACTGGACATTGACGGCTTATACCACACATTCTGTCATGATATAAGGTTAATTCATCACATGGAAACAAGGTGCCATCCCAGGACCTTACTTATATAGTTCGGCTACATTTAACTGGATCGAAAACATTGACAATTTATATTGCGCGCTTTGCCCATCTTTCATTTAATGCGATGGTACTAAACCGGGTTAACCCTATCAATTAGTTATTAAGAAAATGTACGAATCATACCCAACCAAAACCGACGAAAATGGTCACCTATTTGTTGAATGTTGCTGAAGTATTCAAAGTGTTTATAGACCGAGTATAGTAAAGTATGTATATATTTAATACTGAATAAGCTATACATGTCTAGTGAAGTTGAAGATGGTATTTATTGTATTATGTGAGAAACAGCATGCTCAATTTCATGTCTACCTAATATTATAAGCCAGGAAGTTATGGTCTTTTTCAGTGTTTGTCTTTGATATGTGTTTATTTTGGGGAAGGCCTTGACAATATAATTGTAATTTTTTGGGGCTAAATATACATAAGATCTCGGCGCAAAGTGTGTTGGGATGAGGGCAGGAAATGTTTTTGTCTTGTGATATATGAGTGGACAGATGAGGTCACATTACATATGAAAATGAACAACGAACATATGGCCGCACATTCCACCGTTTCCAACAAGAATCACACATTAAAATAACTTCCTCGGAACTCGCGTATGGGCAGCGCACATCCGACGAATTTATTGTATTGCCAAGCTGTAAAGAGTATTGTGAACGCCGGAGCAGCTTCGCTTTGACATAATAGTTAGGTAAATGCCTTCTAATCAGCATATTTATGTCCGCTTGCAATACTTTGTTAGGGACATAGCTGCCTTGTTGTAATGTATACCGCAGAGTAAAATGGGTAGACCGCGAGCCGGTGCGATATTGAACACACCGTAAAGGCGAATGAAATAGCCACTTCGGAAACATCTTATTCATATATATTGTGTTAATTAAGACTTTCACTGTTGTTACACTAATTTACAAGTTACAAGTTACACGAAGTTGTTACATTAAGTAAGCGAAGATCATACCACTGAAAATATTTTAATAATAATGTTATTCGTGAGCACATAACACTGAATGCGATGTCGACACACGTAAAATATGGCAGTACATTATAATGCCTAGTTTTCACGTTCTTGTAGAACTTTAAAAAAATAGAAAAAAGCAATTCTTAACTTTCATTTAATTTAGTTAGAAATTAAAGTTACGTTATTTAAAAATGCATATTCTCAGGCGCAAATTGAAAGATCAGATCCTAAAAATATTCTGAAAAAATAATATCTAAATAAATTTCCTATGTTGCCTAGACCGTATCGCTCGTATAATAAATGAATACAGGTAAATGTTTGACGTGTTGGCTTGTTCAAAGCAAGCCTTTTGACGACCAAACCATAAGCTGCTGGGTCATTAAATGACCTATGTTGTGACATTTGGTGTTTTAATCAAAATAAAAACGCAGTCAAAATCGTTTTACCTTCCTATTTTATATATATATTTTAAATGCGCCATATTCAATTAATGAAGCTGAAATTGAGCTAACGTTAAATTTTAAATTGGTGATAACCTTGAATAGTCAAGCAAGGTTTCGCTAACCTTTAGCAAATAAAATAGTGATAAGTCTAATTTAGACTAACTTGGACTATCGTCGTCACTGAGGTAATATTTCGATCGCCTGTGTTCTCAAATTGGACATTTTAAAGGTTTATGTACTTTGGTATATTTAAAAAAAAAGTCATACGATTATTAATAAGAAAATCGACGATTGGACATTTTGTTTAACGTTGCTATCGACTATTTGGAATATTTTGACCACCATCTTAAATGCAAACATTTACTTAAGGTGGCCCAACCCGGCGGGCCTAACTCATTCGCGGGCACGGTACAAAACCGTGCTGTTGCGCTCTGGGACCTTCTCTGTTTCAAAGAATAAGACAGGCTCCGTGATGAGGAAGATGCAACATGTCCAACAAACAAGAAAATGTGCATAGTGTATGATTTGGTAAGATTTACGAAAATTTTAATTTCAAAACGACTTATAGCTAAAAGTAAACCACGACCGCTGTAGTCAAAAATCGAACAAAAACCAAATAGATTTTAAATCTTGATTAAATAAGCTATGTCTGACGACTAATCTTTTTAAGATTGTAGCGTCCGCCGCGCCGCCTTATGACGTAACGATACCAGGGGCGAGATTATCTTTTTGCATTGAGTGCGAGACAAGGACGCAACGGCATCGCTCCCAGCAAGGTGCGAGCGAGATGCTGCACCGGATCTCGGCACTGGTGCACAAACAGCGCCGTTTGAGTTAAATTCGTTAGACACAAGACAAGGACGCAACAGCAGCGCTCCCAGCAAGGTGCAAGCGAGATGCTGCACCGGATCTCGCCACTGGGGCCTTAGCGACGCCGATTGGGAATGTCGAAACACGCGGCAATCCTCCGCCGCGCCGCCCGCGGGACACGGGCAGAAGCGGGCAGCACCTTGAGACGCACGGTCGCGCCACGTGCTCCGACGAGTGCGGGTCCCGAGGCCGCGGAGTCAGGCGACATTAACAAAAACGTGAAAACTTTCGCTCCCAAAGTTGGTTGAGCTGTCCGCGTACCACCCTTCGCGAATATCGGTGCGCCCGCCGTGCCGCCGTGTTCCGTATCCGTGTGAGCAGCCGGGCGTGATCTACTTCGAGGCCACACCCACGCCTTCCGATGTCTTCAGCCCGTGGACCAGCAGCCACAGCTTCCGCCGTGCCCTGTCACAGTCGCCGGTCCGACATCTTCAACACGTAGACCCACCACCACAGCGTCGCCGTACGCCTGCTGGATCCCCGCACGGTACCTATACTCTAACGCCAGCCCCCCCCGTAGAAATCTACGATGAAACCGCAAAGAGCGTCTATCAGGACCACCCATGGAAGCAGAACACCGCCCATTCGACTACGCACGACCTCGGACCCACCCCGAGCTCCCGGCATGGAACCCCGGCCATTTGGATATTAGGTTAGGCTAAGGCCGTGTTAGAACACCGCCTTGATTGTTAATTATTTATAGTCTTCTTTGTGCTTCTAAATATAGGCTATTTTAGGTAGATGGTTAGATCGCCACAGCCCAATTTTCTTAATTTGTAGGTGTCTTAAATAGGACAATGCCAGGGTGTATTTTTGATTGTCTGTTTGTGTTTTGTGCCTCAAATGGTCTATAATTTATTACATCTTTTTTTGTACCTACTGTAGTCTGTTAATTCGCTATTCATCGATTCCCTACAAATTCACCCATTCCCAACCTGTGAACAGCCTCCCCCACACGCTGCAGAGCTGCCACCAAGTACATTCATGAGATCCCTCCTCTACACATCACACTTTATACACCGGCGTAACCACCTGGATATCTTGTAGCCTAATTAAATTACAACGAACCACCGGAAGATCCCTGGGCCCTTGAAACCCTATATATGTCTGTCGGTCTGTCCGTGGCAACCACTCCTACTTACTCATTTCTTCTAATGCATCACACCCTTTAAATTAACAAGGCTACAATTGGCACCCGAACTGGTTTATTTTAATTTCCTATTTGTATATATTAATTATATTTATTTTATTATGGTACGCCTCACTTGTTTTATACACTACAAATTAACTCTCCATTTCAGCCCTGACGGTAAGCAAATAGCGAATTAACAAAACTGAATATTAAATGTGTCAATAACGAGTTGTGTCCACCAACGTAATAGGTATATAGGTACTTACGCACGTTATTTCATTTTAGAATATCGAGTCTTGCAATAGCGCACGAAGGCGGTAACTCTCGCTCTTATAGGTGTGCACTGTTTCCTTAGGTTTTTAGGTCATCATATATTGGAAGCCGAGAGCAGAGCATATTCTTTGTCTTTCTCTCATTTCTTATAAATATAGCTTATAGCACGTTGCGCGTGGACAAATCGCGAGCACGTGAGCACGCGACCGGCCAGTCGCGATCCGGAACTTCTTGGGTTAGTATGAAACAACGAAATATAAAAACTGAAATGTGCTGTTTCATTTAAGTGTATAATTTTATGTGTTCTTGATGCTTATGTATTGTGTGTGTAAATAACGTGTGTGAAATTTTTTTTTCTTCTCGCTTTATTCTCTTGCGTTGAACACGTAGGTTATATTTGGAAGTCAGGTTAACTACGTGCTTATTGTTAATCACTCGTTAAAACAAACCTTAATCTGTAGTTATCAGGCCTTCGTCTCGTTCGATCTAGTCGCGTGTCGCGTTAACGAAAATTTACGTAATTTTTTTTTAACTCATTTTAAGTAAGTTATTATAGGTACTACAAAATGGAAAGCCAGGACCATTCCGTGTGCATTGACATGCCAGAGGACCAATTAATGATGTATGACAATCAATCCATAAATTCACAGTCGGAGGTTAATGTTGTAACACGTAGTGGTGGTGATTATGGACCCAGTTTTTTTTCCTTGGATAACGATTCCAACCAGTCATCTTCAAGTACCGTGGTAAAACCAGAAGGTCTCCACGAAAATTGTGTGTTCAACAAACATTACTACAACTTATCGTCCTGGAATCTAAAATATAGTGGTGAAACAGATGTACGTGAATTCATTGCCCGTGTCGAAGAGCTTACTTATGCGCGGAAATCTAACTATGACATCGTACTGAGATGTTTCATTGATTTGTTGTCGGGCACTGCTTTGAAATGGTTCCGTACCGTGAGGGATGGAGTTACGAATTGGGACCAGCTTAAGAAAGCCTTGTTAGAGGAGTACGATAATATCGACTACGTTTTCGACACGGAATCCCGTATTCGCTCGTTAAAACAAAAACCTAACCAGAAGTTGTCAGATTTTGTAACAGATGTGAATGATTTGGCAAATAAAATCAAGGGTCAAATTTCCGATATCATGCTTTTCGAAATAATAAAACGAAATATGTTACCTAAGTACAATCAATGTCTGATTTACGGTACGATTAAAAATACTTGCGACCTTCTGGCGTATGGTAAGAAAATTGAACGTTTTAATAATGAGGCCCCCTTCAGTAATATCAAATCAGAGGTGTCCAAAGTTAACAGTTATATTCCTAAAGCCGAGACAGTGTCGACTTCAAACGCAAACGCTTGTCTCAAATGTAAAAATACGGGCCATTCTTTTAAAAACTGCCCGAATATTTTAATACCTATCTGCTTTGACTGCGGCAAGCTAAATGTCACGTCCAAAAATTGTCCCACATGTGCCGCGAAAGGTAACCAAAATTCGAGGTCTACGCCTCAGCCCCACTCTCGGTTCACATCTCGTGCTGAAGCGTCACACCAACGCAGCGGACAACAATACCCGCCGTGGTATAACAATAATGCAGGCCAATTTAGTGTTAGGCAACAGAATCCTCCAACTTATATTAACAACGCCAACAATAACAATTTTAATGGCGGTCAATATCCTCGTTTTAGGCCAGTCTATTCAGGCCAATACAATAACTCTTACCGCCCTAGGGGTCAGCAATACCGACCTTATTTTCCGAACGCGAGTCACCCCCCGGCGACTCACTTTCACTCATCGAACTACGCCGATAGCGCGCGCGAGCTGCCGCATAACAATATTCGAGCGATCGAGGCCCCCCCATCCCCCCCTCAATCTTCCGCTTCTCATACAAAAAACGGGTAAACGCACCGGCGACTTATACCTCCTCGGAAGAATGGCATGACTGGTTAAAATTTGTTCATGACTTTCCGAAAGTTAGCCCGGTGCTATCAAACCAACATGGCGATAGGAGGCCTTACGTTCATTTCAAGTTAAATAATAAGGATTTTACAGCTCTATTAGATAGTGGAGCCGAGATAAATGTGTTTGGTAATAATTCACATCTTGAAATACTGAATATGGGATATACTTTAGACGAGTCCAAAATTTGTTCCGCCTCTACGGCAGACGGGACTAAACAATTTAGTCCAGGCTCAATCCATTGCAATATCGTGGTCGACGGCATTGAAATTCCACTTACTTTTGAAGTTATTCCAGAAATTAAATCTGATTGCATTTTAGGCACAGAATTTTGGGAAAAGTCCGGTCTATCAAAAAAAATTTCCGGCTGTATAAATAAAAAAATCACTTTCTCCATTCCGTCAGAATTTCAGATTTCTTCATTAAACATTGATGGGGCCATTAAAAAAATTAAAGATATTATTTCCAGCTTAGATATCATTAAAAGTAAAATTTCTAGCTTTAACAGCCCCCGTTCGAGCAAACATTATAAGTTGTTGGATGAATCACTTACTAAGTTATTGTTAGCTTTGGACGACATTCCGTCTAATAATAACCCGGACATTAAGTCGGCCCGCAAAATAGCCGTCGCTTCTGTGCAAGAGTCAATAGATGTCTTAGAACGCAAAGCGTATCGGCCGAATTCTCCCCCGCCCACCCTCCCTACGTACGTGCCGCTCGCGTCGGTCGGTGAAACCAAGCCTTCTTCCGGAGCGCTCAATGCCACACATCGCGCTCAGAGCGCACAGCCCCCGCATTCTGTTTCTAACGCGCAACAGCTGCATTCTATTTCTAACTCGAGTAATTGTAAACTTTCTCCAGATGAACAATTAATATTAAATAAAACGATAGAAAAGTTTGAGTCCATATCTTTTGAAAAATGTGGCCTAGGTCGAACGCATCTTCTTGAATATGAAATTGATACGGAAGGTCCTCCAATCAAACAAAGGTTCTATCGCATGTCACCCTACAAACAAAAGTTAGTGGACCAATTAATAGATGAAATGATAGACTTGGATGTTCTGGAACCATCATCGTCACCCTGGGCCAGTCCTGTGTTAGTAGTACCCAAGAAGGACAACTCCTTCCGCCTTTGCATGGACTCTCGTAAACTAAACGCTGTTACAAAAAAATGTAGTTATCCTCTCCCTCGCATAGATAACATTCTTGATAATTTAAAGGACGCAAAATATATTTCTTCCATTGACTTATCTAAGGCATTTCTTCAGCTCCCTCTGGCAGAATCGGCTAAGGAAAAGACAGCGATTATCTCACAGGGCCGAGGCTTATTACAATTTAAGGTGGTCCCTTTTGGGCTATCTAACGCACCCCAGAATTTACAGCGCCTGGTCGATGCGTTACTACCAGGTGCAGAATTCGATGACCATGTGTTTGGTTATCTAGACGACCTAATTATAATTTCCAACAATTTTGCAGACCATATTTCTTACCTTGACAAAGTTTACGAACGTTTACATTTCGCTAACCTAACAGTTAACCTAAAGAAGTGTGAATTTCTAAAATCTGAGCTGAAATATCTTGGTTACGTTATAAACGAGTTCGGCTTAAAGACTGACCCAGCCAAAGTGGAGGCAGTGAAAAACTTTCCAACACCCAAATGTGTCAAAGATGTACGCAGTTTCTTAGGACTAGCTTCCTACTACCGCCGTTTCATCAAAAATTTCTCTACTATTGCGGCGCCCCTGTCCAATCTCACAAGTTCCATCTCTGAAAAATATTCAAAATTTAATTGGACACCTGAGGCAGAGGCAGCCTTCGTAAAATTAAAATCCGCCCTCACTTCAGCCCCAGTTTTATGTGTTCCCAATTTTGAAGCCCCCTTTTTCCTCCACTGTGATGCAAGTTTAGTGGGAATTGGTTCAGCAGTTGTACAAAAGGACGCAAATTTTCAGGAACACCCCGTAGCTTACTATTCGAGAACGCTAACAAAACAAGAGCAAGGTTTTTCTACCACCGAAAGGGAATTACTTAGTATTGTGGAAGCTACCACACATTTTAGACATTACCTAGAAGGAACTCATTTCACGATTGTGACTGACCATGAAAGCTTGAAATGGTTATATAAACTCGAGAACCCCACGGGCAGGCTCGCCCGTTGGTCTACTAGGCTCTCGCAATTCTCCTTTGATATCGTCCACAAGAAAGGCAAACTCCATGTTGTCCCGGACGCGTTGTCACGTATTAAGATCGAAAGTGTAAACTCATCCAACCCAAACGTTCCTATAACTGATGAGTGGTTTTTGAAAATAAAAAATAGTATACAAAAATCACCCGCTAGTTACCCGAACTTTAGGTTGGAAGACGATAAGCTCTTTCGTTTTTGCAAACCTAAATTCAATCTTTTAAATTCATTTTCATGGAAAGAAGTTATTCCCGCTGACCATATTAAACAGCTAGTAACTGCTACTCACGAGAGCCCTCTATCGGCACACCTTGGCCCATTTAAATGTTTTAAAAAGTTACAACTGAATTATTACTGGCCCAACATGTTTCCTTCAATCAAATCAATCTTAAGTTCGTGTGAAGTTTGTTTGGCATTTAAAGCTAATAATCAGCTACCCCATGGTAAAATGTTATTTCAGAAGAAGGTCTACGCTCCAATGCAAACATTAAGTTGCGATCTCATTGGTCCTCTGCCGAGGTCTTATTCAGGACACGCATACTTGCTTACTGTAGTTGACATTTTCTCCAAATTTGTATGGTTATGCCAACTTAGAAAAGCCAATAGTAAGTCAATAATTAAATTCATTGAAAATGAGATTTTCCTAGTCTATGGCGTGCCATATTGTATGATAAGTGATAATGGCGTGCAGTTCGTCTCTAACGAGTTTCAGGCACTTTTAAAAAGGTATAATATCCCTAAATTTTTCAAAAATTGTGTCTATTTCCCACAAAACAATCCAGTGGAAAGACACAATCGTACCATTGAATTAGCCATTGCTTCTTATGTTGAGACAGACCATAGAAACTGGACTAAAAATTTACCTAAGATTCAGGCAGCTTTAAATAGCCATGTCAGCTTAGCCCATGGGTTTTCACCCAATTTTGTAATGACAGGTAGAGAACTCATCTTCGATGGTCGATTCCATAAATTTGCAGATTTCACTAAATTAGAGGAGTTAATTATCGATGGTCGCGACGAATGGACCACTAGCTTAAAATCATTGGCAAGCGTTTTTCATCAAATCCAAGCGAACCTGACTCAAGCATATCAAGCTAATGCCAAACGCTACAACCTTCGTCGTTCAGTGATACATTTCAATGTAGGTGACATAGTCTGGCGTCGATCCCATGTTCAATCGGACGCCGCTAAATTCTTTTCAAATAAATTAGCCCCTCGTTTTATTAAATCTGTGGTCCTTGAGAAAAAATCTGAAAATACATACATTTTGGGCAACATGGATGGTTCCAAGGCAGGCCTAATACATGTGAGTGATATTATTAAATACTAAAAAAAAATTAATTAAAACTTTTGTTGAACTGGTTTGCATTTCTTTGATATATTTGGTCATAAATTTAAACAATAACTTTAAGTAACAATAAGTTACAAAATTTTTAAATGGTTAAATTCTCTATTAAATTGTATCTTGTGTCACACGCCCTAAAAAGGAGCCAGGTTTCAAGGGATACATGGATGACGGTAATTCTTGGAGAAGTTTTTTTAGTAAAACAAGCTATACTCCAATAGTTAGGTTAGGGTCGGTCGTGCGCGGTTGTTTTTTTTGGAATATTTTTCGAACGCACGTTAATATCTAAAGCCTTATTGAAAAAATATCCCGTGAACGGTATTGGCAAGGGAATTCACGTTAATAAATAAAAAGCCCTATCCTTGCTCACGGACGGTTACGTGGGAATCCGTGTTATAAATCTAAGCCTTATCCCGCATCTAGGTGTTCGGTCACAAATCATGCCGACACAGTACTTAGGTTAGATTCGTTTTGGTATGTTTATTTAAGTTTTAGTATATGTCTTGTTCTTGGAAAATGTTGTCTTTGAAAAAAAATATATATATTTTGTCTTTTAAAAAATGTGCTTGTGTCACAATGTACTATTGGGTACACGTGTGTCCTGGGCGATATGGAACGCGGTCGAGTTAACGTTCTTTGTTATAAATTAAAGCCTTATCGACTCACCGGTGCGCGGTTTTTTATGGTATTTTTGAAACGCACGTTAAACGCCCAAGCCTTATTCAAAATATCCCGCAGGACGGTTTGTTGAGAATCCTGCGTAGCAAAAAATAAAGCCTTATCTCTCAAACTTATGTGTACGGTCACTCTTGTGTCGTCACAGCTGGAGGCGGTTGTAGAACCTCCATATAAATATAAGCCTTATCTACACTCCACATTGTTCGAATCCGTTAAAATCAGTTCGACAAATTCTTAGTTAGGTTAGGGTCTTTCACAGACGTCCGCGAAGCAAACCAGCCTCGCGTTCGTCGGGTTTTTTTCTTCTCTTTCTTTCTTTTACCTCCACCTCACTTAACCTCACCCCTCACCCTATTCCCTAGCAAGCTTGCGCCCTCCCACCCTAACACCAACCACCTTACCCAACCCAGTATGATAGATAATTTAAAAGAAAGGATACGACAGGATAAGTGAATGATGATGTAAGCAAGTGGTTCCTACCCTTTTCCCCATATCTGTCCTCTGTCACTAGTAAGTGGTCTCAACCGAGTCACTTACGTAGACAAGGCATACAGCGCATTCACCGCGCTTTATTTTATGTTAGTTCTTTTGGTTATTCTCTATTATTTTTTTTCTTTTCTTTTTTTCTTTTAACAGCTATAGTGTACTGTAACGGGCAATACGTCGCGTCAGACACGTTCAGCTGAAAACACATAATGGTGTATTTCGTGATAGATGCCGCCTCCCATGAGGGGGGCAAAATTCTATAGAATCTCTAGGTGCAGGCCATACCCCATTTAACGCTTCTCGACAGGCGGTGCACTAGGCACCTACCTAGGGCCAAGATGAGACACGAGACAGTTCGCGTGTCTTGATCTGAAGGGGTTTTACGAGTTCTCACTCTGAGGCTCACCAATTACAACCAGTTTTTTATGTTAAGTCGGCATAATAAGACTGGTTGGGTTGCATTATTTAGTTTTAAGTTCCAAACAACCATACCCTCCCAACACATGTTCTCTGTACATACCTGTATATAAAAATACTTATAAGTCGTATTTAGATAAAATTTACTCTAGGTAAGAACAAGGATAGGACATTTATAAAGCGTCCCTTATAAAAAGGCACTTATTATTTTGGATTTTGAGCGTCTACGGGTTAAATGTTAATGACGTTTCCCATAGGATTCTATTCGGTTAATGTAAACCATTTTGAAGACTGCTGAGTCTTATTTGCCAAATCATTTCATGTGTCTCAAAACGCGTTCGTGAGTGTTGGTAAAACTTTCGTATTAATTGTACAATTGTAAATATTGCTAATTTTAGTTTAAACTTAAAATTAATTTATAGGCGCACAATAGCGACCAATAAGAGTAGGAACTCTAAATAAATATGGCATAGTGAGCCACTGAACATATAAACTCTCGGAAAGACAAAATTAAACACGGATTTTGAGAAAATTCAAATTGTATTAAGATATAAACATGCTAATTATATAAATACAATTAAAATACTTAAGCGTAGGTACTTAGTTAGTTAGTTAGTTAGTTAGTTAGTTCGCGTTCAGAGTGACACATCTTAAGTAGGATGTCGCTAGACACATTATAGTATTTAGAAAGTATACGGAATGTTAGAAATATAATGTCCGGAACACACAGTGGTTCCTACTATCGCTTTAATAATGCTGGTGGACACAACTTCGCTTAATAATGTTTTCTCATACTTGTCTTAATTTTTATTATTGAAAATACACTCAAGGACAAAACTTCCTTTATTGATGTTTTTTTTTCTTAAATTATTTGTCTTAATTCTTATTATCGAAAGTACACTCATAGATACAACTTCTTTAGTGATGTTTATTTTTATACGTGTCTCAATTTTCCTTATTATTGAAAGTACACTCAAGGACACAACTTGTTCTCTTTATGCCTTGCGTTTCTTGTTTTTATTTAAAAAAAAAAGACATTCATGAATATAATTTCGGCTAGTAATGTTTCTTCTCATACTCGTCTTATACTTTTTATTAATAATGAAAGTCAACTTAAAGGATATAAGTCATTGGGCTGTGGCTTCCATAGGATTGTAAATATGTGTTAGCTTGTACATGTGTGTAAATATTTTACTGATTGATAAAAATGTTACTTATATGTTAATGTCATAACACTATGTTCGATATTAATTCTATTTCTGTTGTCATTTAGATGTTTTAGCATTCCATTGGGCTTGGCTTATAGTATTGTAAACCTGTTGAATGTCTAGAAATTTAAAACAGTTTTGCCAATCGATATCACATTGATGTAAAGATTATCATTAGTAACATTTTGGTTAGCTTCAGTATTAATTATTACTTTTGCACTGTCAATTATAGTTCAGCAATTAATGTTATAGTCACTGTGACATTCTGGTCACTTTGTTAAATGTCTAGGGTACTTAAATTCTTTTTTTTTTTGCTTGTTTTTTTTTGTTTTTTAAGTAACCGGGTATTGTAGCGTCCGCCGCGCCGCCTTATGACGTAACGATACCAGGGGCGAGATTATCTTTTTGCATTGAGTGCGAGACAAGGACGCAACGGCATCGCTCCCAGCAAGGTGCGAGCGAGATGCTGCACCGGATCTCGGCACTGGTGCACAAACAGCGCCGTTTGAGTTAAATTCGTTAGACACAAGACAAGGACGCAACAGCAGCGCTCCCAGCAAGGTGCAAGCGAGATGCTGCACCGGATCTCGCCACTGGGGCCTTAGCGACGCCGATTGGGAATGTCGAAACACGCGGCAATCCTCCGCCGCGCCGCCCGCGGGACACGGGCAGAAGCGGGCAGCACCTTGAGACGCACGGTCGCGCCACGTGCTCCGACGAGTGCGGGTCCCGAGGCCGCGGAGTCAGGCGACATTAACAAAAACGTGAAAACTTTCGCTCCCAAAGTTGGTTGAGCTGTCCGCGTACCACCCTTCGCGAATATCGGTGCGCCCGCCGTGCCGCCGTGTTCCGTATCCGTGTGAGCAGCCGGGCGTGATCTACTTCGAGGCCACACCCACGCCTTCCGATGTCTTCAGCCCGTGGACCAGCAGCCACAGCTTCCGCCGTGCCCTGTCACAGTCGCCGGTCCGACATCTTCAACACGTAGACCCACCACCACAGCGTCGCCGTACGCCTGCTGGATCCCCGCACGGTACCTATACTCTAACGCCAGCCCCCCCCGTAGAAATCTACGATGAAACCGCAAAGAGCGTCTATCAGGACCACCCATGGAAGCAGAACACCGCCCATTCGACTACGCACGACCTCGGACCCACCCCGAGCTCCCGGCATGGAACCCCGGCCATTTGGATATTAGGTTAGGCTAAGGCCGTGTTAGAACACCGCCTTGATTGTTAATTATTTATAGTCTTCTTTGTGCTTCTAAATATAGGCTATTTTAGGTAGATGGTTAGATCGCCACAGCCCAATTTTCTTAATTTGTAGGTGTCTTAAATAGGACAATGCCAGGGTGTATTTTTGATTGTCTGTTTGTGTTTTGTGCCTCAAATGGTCTATAATTTATTACATCTTTTTTTGTACCTACTGTAGTCTGTTAATTCGCTATTCATCGATTCCCTACAAATTCACCCATTCCCAACCTGTGAACAGCCTCCCCCACACGCTGCAGAGCTGCCACCAAGTACATTCATGAGATCCCTCCTCTACACATCACACTTTATACACCGGCGTAACCACCTGGATATCTTGTAGCCTAATTAAATTACAACGAACCACCGGAAGATCCCTGGGCCCTTGAAACCCTATATATGTCTGTCGGTCTGTCCGTGGCAACCACTCCTACTTACTCATTTCTTCTAATGCATCACACCCTTTAAATTAACAAGGCTACAAGATGTTCTAACTTTATTATTGCGTAATCCACCTTCAAAGTTAATTGTATAAAACGCGCAAAAAATTCAAACTTTCAGACCTTATAATTTAGAAACCAAACACAATTTTACAATGCCAATGGTCATCAGACATCTAGTTCGATCAAATAAAGCTATTTGGAGCAAAATTTTGGATCTCTGACAAGAAATATGCGCGTGATCTTCTTTCCCCTTTTGTATGGGGAGATGAGCGGGTTGGGCCACCTTAAGAACACCAGAATGCCTACACAATGTTAATCTTTATTTCCCGCAAAGCGCGAACTAGTGTGACGACGACGCGTCGCACGTCGCCAGTGAGGTCAAAGATTCAACCTGTCTGCAGAGAGAGTCCAAAGCCCACGCACCATATGCTCGCAGACACCTAGCTGCGTCCCATTCTCACCCACCTGTCGCACCCGTGCGAGAGAGAGGAGAATGTTAGCATTTTTACGTTTTCCTTTTACGTTTTAAATATAGTATCGGTGCGATACGTGTACAAAGGAACAGGTACATGCAGTGAGGTAACGCTAATGTTTCAGATACTTTGGTTTTTTTGGTAAAGTTAACATCTTTTCTTCCAAGGAAATGGCAATGAGAGCTAAAGGCTCAGAATTGGTGCATCGGGTTGGTGTTTTAGCATATAAAATACTTTTTCGACCGCTTCAGTAGAAATTGATTTTTAAAAAAAAGTGAGGCCGTGGTGCGCTAGAATATATAATATGGGTCGCTACCCAAATACCAACTTTGAGTAGTGGACTGTATAGAATAATAATTTTGACCAATTGAACCCTGACTTGAACGGACTATAGGTAGGATAGGAGAGAACTCACCAGTGTAGTGTGGTCTGCAGCTCTCCTGACTCCTCGGTTTCCGTCTTCGCAAGGGTCTCGAGCACGGCACTTAATCTTTAACTATTTGTGATGCGCGTAGACGCTACGCGGGTTGGATCCGATCGTGGCCGTGGATCTTGGAGCTGTTTAAGATGTGCGAAACCAGCAGAACGTCCGCCGACATCGACATTTGCCACAAGTCTCTGGCGACCCACAGTTTTTCATTCGCTCGATGTAAATGAAGGTAGTTCGGAAAAAAAGGCTTGCCCTCGGGAAATTAGTTCCACAAGAGTGTAACAGTTAAGTGATTGGAAGCAAGGATGGGACATTGTTCAAGTCAATACAGTTACTAAAAGGGCGACAATACACGAGATACTTAGTAACGAAACACAGCAGAAGACTTGAATATTAATCGGATATAAAGGAGCTGGTTCGTTACTCAAAAGTGGTCATCTGATTGGCAAAGAATCAATGATGATGTCGCGGTTTTCATTTCCGCTTCGAGCATCTTTCATGCAGTGCAATGGTACGGACACGTGCTTACCAACTACATAGCGAGTAAGAAAGGAGACTTACAATTTTAGGTACGATCCAAACCACGGCCGGCCTCAACTGTCGAAAAGGTCACCTATCCAGAATTGCACATGGCCGAGAAATACTTAGCCTCAATATCGAACGGTGAGACCTTGCTCCACTACCGAGGATCCGAGGTTCATGTTATAAAACAGAGTGATTTGTGTTAGCTAAATAAACCAAGGGTTAACATTTCAGATGATTGTAATATCAGGATATACTTTAGTAAGCCTAAAACGGACGAGACTCGATTCCACATCGAGAGTTCTTCCTTTCCGTCTTTACTCTGAACAACATGGCGGTCAACCCCCTTCCGCCGCCTCCGTCTTCCTGTGCAACTTCACTCCGCCCCGCGTCACTGGAGTGTTGCCAACATTTGTTAAAAACTTTTTTAATTTTTTCAAATTTAATTATGAATTAATTAATTTTAATTAAACTATTGATTGAAAATCCATTCAAGACGCGCTTAAAAACATCATTGAGTGAAACCACGGATATCGACGATCTCCGTGTGTGAAAACAAATTGACAAAAAGTCAACCGCTGGTATGACATGTTACAGTGATTAAAGGTCAATATGTTTTTAAATTTTCATTACTATAAATTAACTAAAGTATGGACTGCCGACCGAATTTTAGGTAGTAAATTTACCAATCTTGTCGCCTGCCGGAATATATTATTTTTTTCCTATGCCGCACCTTTTTATCTGATAATTATGAGACTTCTTTACTTACCAATAGTTTTTTAGTACTTTTTCGTCGGATCGATAATAATAGGCCGTTGGTCCGGTTAAACTATATGAGTGACCGACTGATTTGACAATGCAATGGTAGAATGTTTCCACGAATACTACCCACCTACTAAGTGGGATTATATGTAGCGACGTACATTTAAGTGTTTCTTGAATATTCAACGCTGCACGTCATGTATTTTATACCAATTGTTAATGTTATCAAATATTCACTTTTACGTCGTTTTTTTTTTGTTGTTACTAAAATGTATCCTTTCTAGCTTGTTATTACGAAAAACAATAAATTTACCATATACTTTTGTTAATTCGGCTAATCATGAAACAGTATTTTATGCTCTATTAGTGGGCAGAGAAACATCTACTACCAAACTATAAAAACAAAATAAGACATATAAAAAACAAAAAGGATAGCCTACATATACTTGTCAGCCTCAGTGGCCCAGTGGCGCGACACTTCGGCGATCGCTCTCCGAAGTTAAGCAACGCTGGGTCCGGTCTGGTCTTGGATGGGTGACCATTCGACCGTTGAGAGAGGCTGGCCGTGGTTCGCATTCCACGTTAAACTGTTGGTCCCCTTCCTTTCTTACTAAGTGGTAGGGTTAATCCCGCCCGGGTTGGTACCATCGCATTGGATGAACGATGGTCGAAGCGGCAATGAAAATTGTCCGTGTTTTCCATCCAGTTCAATGTAGCCGTACAATATAAGGAAGGTCCTGGCATGGCACCGAGTTTCCATGTGGTGTGTTGGGCTAATACCATTACAGAACTTGTGGTATTAGCCATCCATGTATGTATGTATGTGGCCATCACGTAAAAAAAAAAACATACGCCAACATAAAAAAATCTGAATGAAGGCGAATTGTAACTATGCAAACTATATCTAAACCTCTTTATAGTGTTTCATATACTCTCGGTAGACAAAATTAATTGCTGACCAGAGCAATATAAATGAATGTCCAATAATAGCCATCTTTGTGACTAAACCATGTTTGAATGACCACACGTTGTACTTTGGTGGAAATACCTCGGTCGAGTGTTGATTCTATTGTTTATCGACCCAACAGATAGACAATCTAGAGGAGTGGTTCTTAAGGTGGCCCATCCCGCTCGTCTCCCCATACAAAAGGGGAAAGAAGATCACGCCCATATTTCTTGTCAGAGATCCAAAATTTTGCTCAAAATAGCTTTATTTGATCGAACTAGATGTTTGATGACCATTGGCATTGTAAAATTGTGTTTGGTTTCTAAGGTCCGAAAGTTCGCATTTTTTTTATACAATAACTTTGGAGGTGGATTACGCAATGATAAAGTAAGAACATCTTAAAAAGATTAGTCATCAGACATAGCTTATTTAATCAAGATAATCTATTTGGTTTTTGTTCGATTTTTTACTACAGCGGTCGTGGTTTACTTTTAGCTATAAGTTGTTTTGAAATTAAAATTTTGTAAATCTTACCAAATCATACACTATGCACATTGTCTTTTTTGTGGACATGTTGCATCTTCCTCATCACGGAGCCTGTCTTATTCTTTCAAACAGAGAAGGTCCCAGAGCGCAACAGCACGGTTTTGTACCGTGCCCGCGAATGAGTTAGGCCCGCCGGGTTGGGCCACCTTAACCTTATAGTGATGGGGGACCATTTGATAAAATGTTTGTCTTGCCATGAGCCACCAACTGTTGGAGGTAATTAATGTAAATCTAAATGAATAAAGGGTAGATGGTATCTATCAATACATAAAACAACCTAACAAAGGTATTTTAATTTTAATGCGATTTGTTTTTCCTGCACAATCTTTACGGACCCCCGTAAAACTACCAGTGGTCCGCGGATCACCGGTTAAGAACCACTGATCTAGAGGATCGGTTGGTTTTTAGTTTTTGAACTTAACTTTGTGCCTGTTCCTAACTTGTAACTGTTCGAAGGAAGAAATGGGAAACTTTAGTGACAATATTTAACAAGTGAGATACCTGAATAGTTACATTAATTAGGACTATTCCATTGTTTAATGAACACTCGGCAACAAATAAATTGATTTCGTCTCTGATTTATATGAATCTTTCTTTTATGAATGACAAAATAGCTCCGTTTTACGTTTCTAATTCTCAATAATGAAGTCAGGCTAAATAAAGTTCCGGTTTTTGATAAAGATAGAACTTTTCTAGAAAATATTCATTAGAAATACTTGCAAAATGTAGCCAGACCAAGCGACCGTAATTTAACCAATCCAAAAATGCTCTTTTCCGCACTTGTAAATTTCTCACGCGGTGACGCGTCACGGTCCTGCCCCGTAACGCAAACGTAACGTTATTGCGCGTTATCGGGGCCCGATCGTGATGCCACGATCGCTCGCTCGACGCCCGGGGAGATCGGCCCACGGACACTTGTTTCAATCAATGCTCTCGAGAGGATACATTGAAAATAAAGTAGTAGTGTTTTTTTAATAATTATTGCTTCTTGAGGCGCGTTTGGGAAAGAGTATTGTTTAGCTTGCAATGAAGTTGCTTGCACTGATGTAAAATATTATTTATTTGAATATAGAATACCTTGTTTTATTTATATATTTATTGAATGTCTCTGAAAACTAACTGTTAATGTTAATAACATGTCCACTGCTCTAACCAACTGAGCTATCCCGACAATTACGCCAGCCAACGAATTTCTCGATTATATTCGAATTGATACAATGCGACAAATGCAATCGATTCGAATATAATTGAGAAATAGAGTATTTGTCGGGATAGCTCAGTTGGTTAGACCAGTGGACATGTAATCCAAAGGTCGCAGGTTCGTATTCTGCTTCCGACGAATGTCACGACCAATACTTTTTCACATTTCAAAATCTGATTACGATGCTTCAAATGTAGATGTCGCCGCAACTCAAAATATCCATGTCTGGGTGCATAAAAACTGAAACACTCTTCGAACCGTATGGCAGGGCCCTGTGTCCGTTCACCGGTCCGTGCGGTAGGAACACGATTGCTCACGCCCCGTAATGATGTGTTTATAGACGTGCTAATGGCGGCGGCGGCGTATCATTCGCGCTCATACCATCACGCTTCTACAACGTTTACTTTCGCGCGCACCACCCCACTGACGGCTAAATCACTCGCCGATCGGGCGCAGCGAGATTCTCACAATGAAAAGAATAGATACACTATTTATTTATATATTTATTTATGTTTATTGGACTAAAAGTTCCGGCAAAATGTACAACTTAATGCCAGCGGCATTCTCTACCAGTCTACCTTTGGGTAGAATATGTATGATAATAAATAATGCAGGCATGCGTGTACGATTTAATTTTCCGAAGTATATATTTTTATTCTCAGCAAGTAGTATGGACCCTAGTACGGAGTTAATATTATCTAGACTGCATTTTTTTTGGTAAAATTGCAGGCAATTGATATGACGTGTTTGCATTTATGAAGAAATCTGCCAAGTGCGAGTCGGACTCGCACACAAATTCCAAGATTTAACACAAAAAATCAGGTATTTTGTATGGGGGGTAAAAAATTTATTTTTATTTTTTATTTTGACTATATGTTACAGCGGAAAAATAAATACACACTCTGTGAAAATTTTAAGCTGCTTACCTATTACGGTTCATGAGATACAGCCCTGTGACATACGGGCGGACGGACGGACAGCGGAGGCTTAGTCATAGGGTTCCGTTTTCACCCTTTGGGTACGGAACCCTAAAATGCGGTCAACAAGTAAACATTTTACGGTCCATACAAATACGAAAAAAAACTGAGAAAAAAGCGTAAATCAATTCGTCACTTCTGATGCATGACATCCCAAAAAAAGAAACATCATCCAAACTATGCGGCAATAAAAATTGTCCGTGTTTTCCATCCAGTTCAATGTAGCCGTACAATATAAGGAAGGTCCTGGCATGGCACCTAGTTCCCATGTGGTGTGTTGGGCTAATACCATGACAGAACGTGTGGTATTAGCCATCCATGTCCAGTGACATAAAAAAAAACTAATTCATAATTTTCGGAGTAATCTCCTCCTCCTTTTTTTTAAGTCGGTTGATAATAAGAACATCACTTCAGACATACACGCATGCTTGTATTCGCTCCGTCTATGGAATTCTGTCGAAAAAACCACTGAAAAACACCGTCATGAACCGCATTTAAGGTGGCCCAACCCGGCGGGCCTAACTCATTCGCGGGCACGGTACAAAACCGTGCTGTTGCGCTCTGGGGCCTTCTCTGTTTCAAAGAATAAGACAGGCTCCGTGATGAGGAAGATGCAACATGTCCACAAAAAAGACAAAGTGCATAGTGTATGATTTGGTAAGATTTACGAAAATTTTAATTTCAAAACGACTTATAGCTAAAAGAAAACTACGACCGCTGTAGTCAAAAATCTAACAAAAACCAAATAGATCATAAATCTTGATTAAATAAGATATGTCTGATGACTAATCTTTTTACGATGTTCTTACTTTATCATTGCGTAATCCACCTCCAAATTTATTGTATAAAACGCGCGAAAAATTCGAACTTTCTGACTTTATTACTTAGAAACCAAACACAATTTTACAATTCCAATGGTCATCAGACATCTAGTTCGATCAAATAAAGCTATTTTGAGCAAAATTTTGGATCTCTGACAAGAAATATGGGCGTGTTCTTCTTTCCCCTTTTGTATGGGGAGATGAGCGGGTTGGGCCACCCTAACATTTCTCATTGCATTGATTTGATGTGCTGGCTGTATAGGGAGACTTAGCCCCGGTTGCACGAAGAGACGGCCGAGTTAATCAATGTTCAAACACGTCACTTTTAGTGATCCGCATAGAGTTCCTTCCATACTGTCGACACAAAGTGACGTGTTTGATCATACATTGACGTTGATTTTGATTGTTTGTCCTTTCGTGCACTCGGCCTTTAGAATGCATTTTCTATATAAAATGAGTGGACTTTCCATATCACCACAACTGCTGAAGTTGAAAGGAACGTTGCTAATGTCCTCAGCGTTAGTCTAATTACGCCAAAGGCAGTGAGCTATTCGTTTGAAGCTCGTATGCCCCGTTATTTTAACGTGTGCGGCCTCCTGGTCACGTTTTCAATGAATTTTGAAATTTTCCGAACCGATAATCTGAGTATTACACAGATTTAACGATTCGCTTTGGACACAGATCATAAAAGCTTCTTTGTCCGTAGCCTCTCCGTCATTATATTTTTGCAATGGTTTATCGTTTTATGGTTTAGCATACATGTGTTGTTTTTTGGTAGGTATGTGAATTTCGAAGCTACATATAAGTAGTCGAACCACAGTGAGGCACATGTCAGCATCGGCTTTGCTAGCCATTCTCTTTGCAGCGAATCAACGATCTCGAAACGGCAGTTAAAATTGTCCGTGTTCTGCACCCAGTTCAATGTAGGCGTGCAATATAAGCAAACTCCTAGCATGAAACCTAGTTCCCGTGTGTTTTGTTGGGCTCATGAAAAGACTGAGGGAATATAATGAATATTCGTCAGCCTTGCGATTCCATAACCTGGGTAAGCACAACTGAGCGCGGTTGGGTTTTGGATGGGTGACCATTTTCAACCGTTGAGGCTGACCATGATTCGGATTCCACGTAAAACTGTCCGACGACATCCATGGGTTTTAAATTGGTTTTCAGGGGCTGCGTAAACTTCACCAGACTACGTACATACATTAAGTTGTCCTGGTATAAACAAACCATAACCCTAAGGCCCGCATATATGAATCTATATATAAATATAACGTAAGTATAGATTCAGAAAACTTATACTTTACGATTTCCATCTATTTTGATTAGCCATTATTAAAACCTTAAGGCATACCTACGTAAGTTCCCATTTTTCAACAGGTTTTATCCTCGACTCGTTTACCTCGCTTCCAAGGTGAAAGAACCTCAAAAGCAGGACCGAAATAGCAGATGTACCTGTTTGCAACTGCACGGATAAGTTGCTGTCAGCGGATTATCTGCTCTCAGCAGCACTCTGGCGCCGCACGAGTGTGTGGCGGATAGCCCCGGCACGACGGCAGGCCGGCCCGATACCGTATCGACAGACGTCACTTCCTTCGCTGGAAGCGCGGCCGCTGTCGGTGGACGATTTATGGAAGAACTTAATCCGGTTGTGGTGCAGGCACCTGTTCAATCGCTTGCTGTCAACTTTGATGCAATGTTAAGTCAATGTCCAGATTTTGAAAATATGTGTGCACTTTGGGTTTTGTTTCATAAAGAGGGTTAAGGTGGGCCTTCCCGCTCAACTCCACATACAAACGTGGAAAGAAGATCATGCCTATATTTCT
Organism: Incurvaria masculella; assembly: GCA_946894095.1. Lineage (NCBI taxonomy): Eukaryota > Metazoa > Arthropoda > Insecta > Lepidoptera > Incurvariidae > Incurvaria > Incurvaria masculella. The sequence goes on along the minus strand of OX335645.2, from coordinate 23,238,326 downwards.
TGTCAGATATCCGAAATTTTACACAAATTAGGCTTATTTGATCGAACTAGATGTCCGATGACCGTTGGCATTGTAAAATTTTGTTTGGTTTCTAAGTTACAAGGTCTGAAAGTTCGAATTTTTCGCGCGTTTCATAAAATACTTTTGGAGGTGGATTACTCAACGATAAAATAAAAACATCTTAAAAGAATCAGTCATCAGACAGCTTGTTTCATGAAGATTTATAATCAATTAGGTTTTTGTTAGATATTTGACTACAGTGGTCGTGGTTTACTTTTAGCTATAAGTCATTTTGTAATAAAAATTTTCGTAAATTTTGTAGACATGTTGCATCCTCCTCATCACGGAGCCTTTTTCTTCGAACCAAAGACGGTCCCAGACCGCAATAGCATGGTTTTGTCCCGTGCCCGCGAATGAGTTAGTACCGCCGGGAAGTGCCACCTTAAGTCTGAAAATTGTCTTGTTTCCATAACAATAAAATGTATTAACAAGAATAAATAAATAATTAAACTTTCTTTGACGGTATGTAGGTGCCATGCAATGCAAAGAAAGAAGTGTTTTTGTTTTTCGGAAATTGTTCATTAATTCTTTGGTCCTGACTAAAAAATGGTTACTGACATTATTTTAGGAATTTATTTATCTACTTACACTACTTGGACTTAAAATACTTGCTTTATTTTTCTCTTTTCAGTTCCTTTTTCGTCGGTGACCTTTTTTGTTAAAAGTTATTTTTTTTGTAGCTGAAATCTACTATTTAATACTACAGTACAAAGTTACGCATCACAAAATCGGTCTACTATCTTCAAATAGAACATCTCTGATTTGATTCGATTTGATTTGACGGAAGCAAAAAAAAGCCACCAAAACAATGTATTTTATTTCAGTCAAATAATTCCAGAATGCCCTGATGTCCAAAGGCGGGAACACATACGCTAGATATAAAACGTACACACTTCTTGATAAATAATTCATTCGCAAAGTCCCCAATCTCGCAAAGGCGTACCTCATTCCCTGAATGTAAATGATACGGTGCCAAGCATTTTTAAACAAAACATTTTACACGTCGATGTTATCAGGAATGTTCCGCCTGCCATCAATACAGCGGGAGATAGCAATTACTTAATAATTATCACTCACAATTATCAATGAACAGTTGATAATTTCACTCGGAAGATATGACGTCTTAAATCGATTTATTTATGTGTGCGGACCCTCGCATGTTGCGCCCAGAGCGATTGCATATTTTATTGTGATCGCATGATAACATTTCAAAATATTGATTTTGGCCTTAAATTGCAGCTGTAAATATGGAGATTGTTTCCTTTTAAAAGGCTCCATTGGGCATCGCTTGCATGCGATCATCTTACGGTAAAGGTATCGCAGGAAGATACTTTCGTCTTTACCATGGAGAGTGCTCTTCGGAGCTGCATAACGCTGTTGGGTCATATCAGATTCGAGATTTTACATGTAACTGGATATAAACGGAGAATACCACACTTATTGCCATGATATTAGACTAACGTACCATATTGGAACTCAGTGCACGGCTACATTGAACTTGGTCGAAAACACAGACAATTTTCACTATCGCTCGACCATCGATTACGATAAATATTCAACGCTATGCGGGATTAACACACCACCCACAATGTGAGAAAAGGGACCTACAGTTTAACATGGTATCTCAACTGACGAATCCCTTACATCGTGTGCACCCTGCCATGGTGGCCAATCAATAGTGAAGAAAACTCGAAGCTTACTGTAGATGTGAGAGCGACCTCACTTTGAAAACGTCAAAACTTTCATTCCTGTCAAGTTTGATGTACGATTTGTTAGATGAAAGGACTCCACGATGCAGTTAGAATAAGGTTATTTAAATATCATTACTCAGCAAAAGTCATGAAAAGAAAGGTTATGTTTTTGTAATATTTTCTTTTCCATGACTTCTTTTTATTCGCAAAATTAAGAACAATTTATTTTTGGAATAACATGGACAAATCATTATAATCATTATAATCATTGAATCATTATAAGCAGTTTCTTCCTCATTTGTGAAGAGCTATATCTACGTCGGCGCACAACTCGAGTTTAATAGTAATGATAAATACCCTCGACTTATACGAATTTATACTTATTTTATATAAAAATAACTAAAATAGAATGAACCTGCGTATATTTAAACATAAGCATTTTTCCCCAGGTGCTTTTAATGTCCTCTCACAGAATTTACTTGGATAACTGAAAAATCCTGGCGCTATTAGGGATCTAATCTGAGCCCTCGTGGTAACACGTGCCTCTTGTATCCGGATATGCTTAATATTCTCAATTTAAGATATTTACTATATAAATCACAGGTTAAAAATTCAGTGATGTCAATAAAGTGGTGTACGGCACGCCGCAGCCGTCATATACGTGGGATTGCAATAAATCATCGGCGTTTACTAAGTAAATACATTTTGCTGAAATATGCTTAACACCAATTCCAATGCGTCGTTTTTTGGTTTTTATTGCCTAGTCGCGATTGTGTGTCGTTTGTCTCGAGCCGTCGCAGCCGCCGCCGCCCGACGCCGCCGTCTCCGCTGGCGCCGCCTCGACTTTCGACTTGGCGCCGGGCTGGTTAACGTAACCGCAAAGCGATTATCACGTTATTTATGAAGGATCATCGCAGGTCGGTGTTTTTTCCACATTCTTTTAAAATGTTTGTTTTGATAAACATTATTTTATATTTTCTACGATACAATTTTAATTGAATCTAGCTGAATGGACTGTACGAATTTTAGATATTATTGAAAATATTTGGGCTCGTTCGCTTGTCTCGGTTTAATGTCTCGCGGTTGTGAAGGAATTGAAAATACTCCCAGAGGGCTTAAAGATAGCGAACATCTCAAATCAGCTCAAAAATAGTTTTAACCACCACCTTCTCGCTCTCGTTAAAACTGAAGAACTTTTAATAACGTGGTATTAGCAAAACTGACATTATGAATATTAAAGGAATATTAAACCTTGAACACGATACATAAATGCGATGCAACATCATTTCTAGAATAGGTGAACAGATATAAAATAAAGACCATGCTTCTCTCGCTTCTTCTACAGGCCCTCTATGTGTTTATACAAGTTCTTCGATTACGGGTGTCACGAACTTACCTGTACGAAGCTCTTGACTAAGTTTTTCTCGGCCGTCCCGATACGCCAGTTCAACCAAATATATCCCACTCGAATTTTCAGAGAGCAATTAAACTATGCTCTGTTGGTTTCACGCTTTTTTGCATCATGTGACTAAGACATCCTCTGTCAGCCTCAGTGGCCCAGTGGCGCGACACTTCGGCGATCGCTCTCCGAAGTTAAGCAACGCTGGGTCCGGTCTGGTCTTGGATGGGTGACCATTAGACCGTTGAGAGAGGCTGGCCGTGGTTCGGATTCCACGTTAAACTGTAGGTCCCCTTCCTTACTTACTAGGTTGTAGGGTTAATCCCGCCCGGGTTGGTACCATCGCATTGAATGAACGATGGTCGAAGCGGCAATAAAAACTGTCCGTGTTTTCCATCCAGTTCAATGTAGCCGAGCAATATGAGGAAGGTCCTGGCATGGCACCTAGTTCCCATGTGGTGTTTTGGGCTAATACCATGACAGAAGGTGTGGTATTAGCCATCATGTCCAGTCACAAAAAAAAAAGACAGACGGATGGACAAACAAACAGACAAACGACGAATTCTCAGGAAAATGATTAAATTTTTACGAATATTATTACGCCAATACAACTTAAAAAGATAATAAAATTTCTAAACAAGCGACAAGCGACATTACGCAAATGGCGTTGAAAACACTTTTTTAATGTGATGTATCGTTTCTCCATTATGTTGAAAATCATTTGCTTTGGGTAATAATTTACCTTATAGAAGGTGAGAAGTGTCAAGAGAGTGGTCGAATGGATTCCTGGTATTCAGTCACCGCAAACTTTACATTTTAACATAATATGCAAATTGAAATTCGTATATTTTGAAAACATGTTGTCCTTGGGCTCATTTTCCTTGATTTCACTGATGCTTACAGGATCGATTGCGTTTTCGTACTAGAAAACAATAGCTGTACATGAATGTCAAATTATTTTCGAGTATTTAATTGTAAAAATACTTTTCTCAAATCGGCTTTTCCAAGTTAAACACACCTTAACATACTTTATTTCGAACATATAAATTAAAACATAAAAATATATTTTAATGAATGCATAGCTTAGTGCCATAGATTTCTAGTACCAAATTCCATAACGATTTTTCTTATGTACAGCGTATTAGGTAGAGAGCAGATGGCGTACGCCAGGGCCTCCGACGCGCATGAGCTTTCAACCTTTTAAGGGGGCTGCGAAAACCATGTCAGCCAGCCAGGTGCTGAAGGATCCCAAGTTGTACCTTGGGGAAAATTGGCATTCCATATTTTACCGACCCTATAGATATAGGACCTAGAGGATCTGTTGGTTCTGATTGTTGAAATTTCGACAGTGAACGGGTGCATTTCCTGCCTGTTCCGCGTTGCGCGATGGTAGAAAGGGGACGGAGGGACAGGGTTATTATGCTCCGATGAACATTCTCCATAGTAAAGACGGTGATAAAGAGAGATATATTTAGAGAAAATAATTTCTCTACAACTCAAAATGTAATTCATTCCAGGATTATTATTAATGTTGCGGAGAGTGACATGAGAAGGAATATACTAGCCTTTGAGCTTCATTCTTAGTTTAAATTAACTTTTTTTTTGTAAAATTTTATTTTGGTTTGCCCTAAATTCAAGTGCCCATTTACATAACCGGTTAAAAAGGTAGATGATAATATTCTAACCTATTGCAGTGTAAGCAGATAGCATATTTCAGTGTATTTATCGATTTAAATTATATCACCCATATTCACTCTACATTATAGTTTGATTATATTATGGGTCTGAGGTATTCTCGTTCTTCAAATAAGAAAATAATTACGAGTCTGTTGCGTAGCTAATTCAAAAGAAAATAATTCGCGACGCGTCCCAACATCCTGCTTATTTTTTCGACGCCATTTGCTTAAGCCAAAATGGCATCGTGGTTCCCATAAATGTGGTATCCAAGTTCTTTATCTATTGCCATTACAAAAACAGCATTTTTAGCAGTATATTTTATATTATTATAATGTATAGGATACTATGCATAGTAGAAAAAAACCATGACTCAATTCTAATTTAATTAGCTCAAGCGAACTTCTTCAATTTGGATCGAAGTTAATAATATCAGTTGAGTCAGAGAGTAGTTCTAATCCCTTCAACCTACCTAGCATTTGTTATTTGTTTTCTGTAGGCAAAGATATACGCAAACATTAAGGGAGATTTCATCCGTAATGCTACCGAATTCGCTATTTGCTGGCAGGATGGTTGGCGCGCGCCAAAGGAATAATGCGCTTATTGGATGCGCAACAATAAGTTTAGCTGGTCATGCATGGTTTTGCAAGGAAAAGTAAGGTTACACTACGGATGTTGCAACACCTTTGAGCCGTAACTTAGTGTAGTTTGACTACCAAAAATTGTAAATGAAATGAAATGAAATGAGTAAGAAAAAAACATCAAATTTCATACATTTCCAGCTTAGCGAGTAATAACGAGCACTAAGATCTTTATTCAGTATGATTTTAATTTTTTGTAGTTTTGTAGTCGATAATTTGACTTACATTCACCGTTTACCTATTCGTGCGATATATCCATGATAGTCATTCTAAATGCCAGGTCCTTCCGTCTACTTTGTGACAATAGTAATTTTAAAAGTAACCTTTTTTTATGTCACTCGACTTGGATGGCCAAACTGAATGTCAGATGTCGTCAGAAACCGAGAACTCGGATATAATATATATCGAATATTGGTCGGTTACCTTGGACTGAATGGAAAACTCGGACAATTTTCATTGCCGCTTCGACCATCGTCCATTCAATGCGATGGTACCAACCCGCGCGGGATTAGCCCTTCCACCTAGTAAGTAAGGAAAATAATGACCTACAGTTTTACGTGGAATCCGAACCACGCCCAGCCTCAACGGTTGAAAATGTTTACCCATCCAGAGCCCAACCGCGCTCAGAGGTGCTTACTCAGCTTATCTAATCGCCAGACGTCGCACCACTGGGCTACGGCGGCTGACAAGAAGCTGCAGGGAATGTTGGATTATTGTGCACACCTGTTTGATCTGTCAACTGGAATTGTTTAAAGGAGCGATTTAAAATGATAGTTGTTCTTCAGGCTAAATATGTATGATCTATTTCATACCTAGTTCAAGTTACGACCATGCAAACCACTACGGGATTATGTTTATCGAGCGTGACGTAATCTTTCCAGATCCCTACGGTCAAGCGTCGATTAATCAACGGACTGAGGTTATGGATGTTCCACACTATCGGCCAAGTATATTTCGCTGGCAATCTCCATGTCGTTTGACGGCTATAACTTTGGTAACAGAATAGAGATTCTACTATACGATTTGGTCAAAAAATATATTATACAGATTTTACTAAATGATTCCGTCTCATGTAGTTCCACATAGCTTATTTTGCGCGTGGCCAAAACCGAATCTCAACGGGCGCCATTTTGAACGTCATTCGGCTGTCAGAGCTTCCCTTATGTTGAGCTCTGCCTTTCTAGGAACAGTATCGGTATTCTTAACGCGAAAAATAATGCCTAAAGTGTAGAAACGTACAGTTCGAGAGATTGTTTTGAATGTGAGAATGTTCTTCGAGAACGAAAAAGAAAAGAAATGGGCAATAATCCCATTTCAAAACGTTACCGAGCGCGTCTTCGCCATTACAGGTATGGGTTGCCATGGCATCAAATCGAGTTACCTACCATTCAATCCTTCTAGGCTGAGTATTTTAGAGGTAGGTTGTAAATTGTTCGCCCGTAAATGGGGAATGTTATTTTCTGTGTTGCTCGCAGAATTTGTACTACATGGTTTAGAATAGACATAAAAATAAACGATTTGGTCACGGAGTTGAGTCAGTACTTGACATATTGGTCACAGAATACTACTACTATTGCGGTGACAGAATATAAATAGTTTCACTGTCACGTGCCACAAGCTTTCCTACCCATGGAATGAATGTCACAGAATTGAAGTTCTACAATACCCGTTGCCTACAACATTTGAGCGTGGTGTGGCTCCACCACGAAGTCAGGCGCATTGCCTACTATACCGGACGCAATAAAATATTAATCTTGCCTCGTAAACCAAAATAGGTCATGTCTGGGTCACTCAGAACTTCGTTGTTCCGGACCGTTACTTCACCCTTTTTATTTTACAATTTTCGCTCCACCATTGATTTTTGCGTAAAGTCATTTCAGAATTTTAGGGTTCGCTTTATGGCTGTTCCGACCGAAACTTTTATTCCGAGGCACGCCGCCACGAAATTAAGTGCCCTCAATACGCGGCCGGAGCGATGTTTCGAAACGTGGCGTTTTATTGCCGTCCAGAGACCCCTTAAGGTGGGAATACTGACAGCCGAAATGTTTTTGCTCATGCACCCATACTGAATAAAGATCTTAGTGCTCGTTGTTACTCGCTAAGCTGGAAATTTATGAAATTTGATGTTTTTTTCTTACTCATTTCATTTCATTTAAACTTTAAACTACACTAAGTTACGTCACAAAGATCTGCGGATTCGATCAACCCAGTAAAGAAGAACCCGCAAAGAAACTTCACGGATTCACATAAAATATTTTTCCGTCTACAATTATGAAATACACACTTATATCTAAATACTATGCAGGGGCTGAAATATAAAACAGTGTCCCTCCATTCTCAAGCTTAAAGGCCTGTGGCTAAGCTAGCCGACCTTTGATGGGCGCAGAAGGCGGATCTTTAAAGGATTTGGGAGACGCAACATTTTCCTAATAAAGTGCAAAATCTGCCACGTGCGACCCATACATGTCAAAATATTTCGTACGGTATCATCTAGGGGGCTACTAAAATAAATAAATGTGTATTTCAATGATAAATATATGATTTCGCACAGTTTCTTAAAACGTGTTAAAACTTCAATCGAGCAGGGATTCCCCTAAAAATTGGTGCATAAATTAGCTTTTAGATCTACTAAATTTAATTGAGCCTACTGATACGGGAACACTTCATTAATTTGGGGCCTGTTGTCGCCTTAAAGAGTTCGTCTCCGGGCATGGTGAATGCGGGGTCGTAAAAATTTTGGACCTTCGACGGCCTACTCTCTCCAGTCGCCTCGAAGTGTGCCCACGAAATGTTTTCGGATGAGGTTACATCAATCAGGACGCGAACAGACCGCAGGACAGTTCAAAGTGTACACTTTCGATTGGAGCTTAAAATGGAGGATGTCCATGTGTAACCTTACTGCAAGATCTGGTGAGTCGGTGGAAAATAATATCTGAAATTGGTGGTTAAATACCTATTAAATGTTTTAAATAAAGGTTTCATTCATGTGTGCAAATCTTAAACCCAATCTCCCTGTTCTTGCTTTGTATAGAAGTGTATACAAAGAAGAAAGAGAGAAAAGAAGAAGCGGCTTTTCTTATTTCGAACGAAGTTTTGCTCCTTTTTAGGGTTCCGTACCCAAAGGGTGAAAACGGAACCCTATTACTAAGCCTCCGCTGTCCGTCCGTCCATCCGTCCGTCCGTCCGTCCGTCCGTCCGTCCGTCCGTCCGTCCGTCCGTCCGTCCGTCCGTCCGTCTGTCCGTCTGTCACAGGGCTGTATCTCAGTAACCGTAACAGATAGACAGCTGAAATTTTTACAGAGTGTGTATTTATTTTGCCGCTATAACAACAAATAGGTAAAATTAAAAAAATAATTAAAATTAAAGGAGGGGCCCATACAAAAAACCTGATTTTTTTTGGTACGATGGTACGGAACCCTTCGTGTGCGAGTCCAACTTGCACTTGGCTGGTTTTTAATTTTACGTAAAGTAAGACGGTAATTCGAACACCGCAATATTTTCTTTTAGAATGTAGTTTACGGGCAAATAAAAAAAGGGGGTTTGTTTCTTATTTTGCCTACAGGATCATCCTTTCCTTGTTTCAGTAATTACATTAAACCATATTTTTTTTCTTTTTATTTAATGTAACACGGTGTGCTGACACCACTTCAATTGTTTTTATGTGACTGAAGATGAATGGCTAATACCACACCTACTTTGAAACGTTCAACTGGAATGAAAATACGGGCAATTTCATTCTTCTTAAACCAACGTCCATTCAATTTTCATTTCATTTAATTTTTTTCTTACCCACACTTGGACAAGTTATCAATCTGTCGGTTCGAGAAGAGCCGACGCACAAGTTTCATTACTAATTAATTCAAAATTTAGTTGCCCCATTTTCAATACTACCGCTCACAATTTCGAGTAGTTGTTCTTATTTTCCACTTTATAGTCGTATTTTACTTTGAATATTGTAAATTTTCCGTGAATTATCGATTCGAGTAGTTTACTTTACACATACAACGTTTTTTACAATGCAATGGTAACAACCCGGGTGGGATCAACCCTACCACCTAGTAAGTAAGGAAGTCTACAACAACCGACCGATCCCCTAGTCGCCTCTTACGACTCAAGCGTAAGTCCTTGGCGATTAATTCATTTCTTCCCACCTCACGGTGCACTAAAAACTCAGGATAATTACCTTTCCTCATTACGGCCACAACTTCCCGTTACTCGCAGAACGGAGCGAATCGCGACGAAAAAATTGATTAAATGAACTTTACGACTCTGTTAATTGCTCCGCAAAAACATGTAATCGAGAGTATATTTAGCATTCCGCCGGTGAGATGATCTTCCTTGAGTCGGTGCTCGTCGTAAAAGTGAAACTTTTTCATTGCGGCCGCAACGTGAGCAATGAAGCCGTTCGGCCGAGTCTGTGCGGACAATGTTGCTGGATTGGACGACAGGTGGGGGCCTGGCGCCGAAAAACCAAAACGAATAACCCCAGGTTTTGGGCAGATAGTGAGAGGCGGAGCGACAGGGCTGGGAAAAACCTTCAAACGAGAATCACTGTTTTGAGCGGCTAGTAGATCAGAGACTTTCCATGCTTGCCGGAGTTTATACGCCCTTTTTAGGGTTCCGTACCCAAAGGGTGAAAACGGAACCCTATTACTAAGCCTACGCTATCCGTCCGTCCGTCCGTCCGTCCGTCTGTCACAGGGCTGTATCACATGAACCGTAATGGGTAGGCAGCTGAAATTTTCACTGAGTATGTATTTATTTTGCCGCTATAACAACAAATAGGTAAATTAAAAAGATAATAAAAATAAAGGGGGGGACACAAACAAAAAACATGATTTTTTTGTGTTTAATCTAGTACGACTCGCACTTGGCCGGTTTTTTTTTCCATTTCTAAGTTGAATAAGTGCATTTTGCGAGCTGTTACCCTACTAGGCGGTAGGGTTAAGCCCACATGGGTCAGTACCGTGACATTGGATGAAAAGATGGTCGAAATGGCAATGAAACGATGTCTGTGTTATCCCACTTATGTGAACTAAATTGTTTCGAACCAAAACATTCAAGCGTCGCCAAGGACATTTTTAAGGGACAATATTTTTTAATAATTATATGAATGCTTTAACAATTGTGAATAGCTATTTAATAATACAGTTGTAATTATATTTGACCACATAAGAATAACACATTTTTGCTTTTTGATACCATTGACTAAATTCCGAAAAATAATTTTATTTTTGACTTAACAGCGACGAATGTCACTGAATAAATATTGTTTGTTGGCACGACAGCGAATTCCTTTGGGAATATCTCGATAGTGGGTGTGGTTTTTATGTAAGTAGACATGGGTTGTCTACTTACATAAAAACTAATTCTTTCTCAAAAGGGAATTTTCCAAGACGTACCAAAGCTCATAATGTATTGATATCGAAAATCTGAAAGATTTGAAAGCTTGGAATATAAATACGTCTTTTAAAAACAAGCTTTATTTAAATGCTCTAAAAAGAAGTAAATAATCTTTAAATTAAATCAAATCTATGAATTTATTACATTATAAAATTCATGTATATGATATAAAAGCTTATCGCTACCTTAACGTTTTTACATTTTTTGGAACAATTTTTATGAGAATTACTGCTTGTTTATTTATAGAAGGTGTGGTCTGATAATGATATAACTATCCAGATATTTAAATCAAACTCGAGTTGTTGTAACGAAAAATAAAACCGGATGTTCTTCGTATTTTTCTCAATTGAGAGGTTTACCGACTCACGGCCAATTTGTATTTAGGACCAACCGCAAAAAAGTTAGTGGTAAGACCGGAGAAAAGATGGTGGTATTCAACATTGTATGTAGAGTTTAAGATAAAAAATGTTCGGTTTTTTGCATGACATTGTCATTTTATTTCTGCAAAACATTCTTAAGAAATTAAAGATAATTACGTTTAAATTTAAAAAAAATATTTCTCAAGAGGATAATGAGGTAATCAAGCTCCATACAATATCTAGTGAGCGGCTCGTAGCCTAGTGGCGCGGGGACTGGCCTAGCGTACCAGAGGCCCGGGTTCAATACCAACTTGCACCACTGTCTATCTCTTTCAGAGTTCGATAAGTGCATTTCGTCACGAATGCGAGCTGCTCCATGGTTCGGAATCCATGTAAAACTGTAGGTCCCCTTCCCCTACTAGGTGGTAGGGTTTAAGCCCGCCCGGGTTGGTACCATCGCATTGGATGAAAAGATGGTCGAAGCGGCAATGAAAAATTGTCCGTGTTTTCCATCCAGTTCAATGTAGCCGTGCTCATAAAGGGAAGGTCCTGGCATGGCACCAAATTCATTCATCAGTTTGGTATTAGCCATCCATGTCAGGTCGCATAAAAAATATATATTTATATATATACAGGTGGGCTGTGAAAACCATGCGGGCCGGCCAGGTGCCACCGCGTTTGAAAGTCAGGTCGTAATTTGGGGAAATACCTCGGAAGGAAATTCATTTTTTTTTATGTGACTGGACATGGATGGCTAATACCACACCTTCTGTCATGGTATTAGCCGAACGCACCACATGGGAACTCTAGGTGCCATGCCAAGACCTTCCTTAAATCGCACGGCTACATTGAACTGGATGGAAAACACGGACAATTTTCATTGCCGCTTCGACCATCGTTCATCCAATGCGGTGGTACCAACCCGGTCGGGGTTAACCCTACAACCTAGTAATTAAGGAAGGGGACCTAAAATTTAACGTGGAATCCGAACCACGGCCAGTCTCTCTCAACGTATATTTGTGATATTTTGCACATTAAATAAATCAACTGAGGGCTGCGTCAGTACGTTTTTGTATGTTGATAACTTCACTTATGCATTCATATATTAGTCATTACTCATATATTAGTGGCTCTCAGTTAATTATTTTAACCAAAATAAAATAAACCAAAATAATTTACAGGCATGAGCCATTGATCACATCATTTTTCTCTTAAATGTATTTTGGTAGTAAATATGTTGATGTAATGTTTTGTTATATTCCATGAAATTATAGTTCTGAATTCTGATTACTTCTCACAAAGGAAAAACAATAGCTCGATTACCAAAATTTGTATAAAAGACGTCCAAGCAATGGAACGAGCAATAAAGGATCGACTCGCTTCCCTTGCACAAGTACGTATGTCTTCTAGAATATTCGCACATTTCTCTCTGCGATCAAGATGCGCCCAGACTGAGCTGCGAGCGATGCAAAGCTCCGACACCAGAGAGAGCTTACCAACAACCTTATCTCCAGTCCCTTTAGAGCTAACATCTCTTCACTCCAGCACGATGCGGATGGAGTTCAAACCGTATCAATTAGAGTGAATCAATTAGACGGTCCGCGCTAGAAGCAGCGCTGCAGCGTTTGATGTACGATGCCCGGCAGCGCATCAGTGTGATCCGATCTGGAGTGCGCGTGCGTAGGACGAACCTGCGACCACTGACGAAGGCGTCTAACGGTATATTAAGGTGGGCCTTCCCGCTCAACTCCCTACGCAAACGTGGAAGCGCATATTTCTTGTCGGAGCTCAAAACATTGTACTCAGAACAGCTTTTTTTAATCGAACTAGACGTTTCATGACCATTGGCATTGTAAAATTATGTTTGGTTTCGAAGTTACAAGGTCCTATATAATTTTCGATATTTTCGCGCACTTATTTAATGCAATAAGTTTGGACGTGGATTACTCAAAGATAAAACAAAAATATCTCAAAATGGTTACTCAGTGGTTTGTCAGCCTCAGTGGCCCAGTGGCGCGACACTTCGGCGATCGCTCTCCGAAGTTAAGCAACGCTGGGTCCGGTCTGGTCTTGGATGGGTGACCATTCGACCGTTGAAAGAGGCTGGCCGTGGTTCGGATTCCACTTTAAGCTGTCCCCTTCCTTACTTACTAGGTGGTAGGGTTTATCCCGCCCGGGTTGGTACCATCGCATTGGATGAACGATGGTCGAAGCGGCAATGAAAATTGTCCGTGTTTTCCATCCATTTCAATGTAGCCGTGCAATATAAAGAAGGTTCTGGCATGGCACCTAGTTCCCATAGTGTGTTGGGCTTACACAATGACAGAACTTGTGGTATTAGCCATCCATGACCAGTCACAAAAAAATAATAATAAAAAAGTCATCTTAACTAGATTGTTTCATGAAGATTTATTATCAATTTGTTTTTTTATTGACTACAGCGTTCGTGATTTACTTTTAGCTACGAGATGCGGTGAAAGATACGACCTATAGAAAACAGCTGGACATACCCAATCTGAAATGGAACTTCGCTCTTCGCTCGGTCAATTAATATTGTACACACTTCTTCTGATTTTTTAAACGACTTCAAAAAAGGAGGAGGTTCTCAATTCGTCTGTACGTTTTTTTCATGTATGTTACCTCAGAACTTTCGGCTGGGTGAACAGATTTTGATGATTATTTTTTCATTTGAAAGCTGGTGCTTCCCGTGTGGTCCTATTGTGTTAATGGTTTACTAGTAGTTTCGTTCTGACAATGATATCCATGAGAAAATCATATAAGTCTTAAATTTGTATTAAGTATGTGAGCGACAAATGGACAAAAAACTCAATATAACGCCAACTGAGTTTGAAGATTCTTTTTTTATTGGAAAGGACATGTACAAGTTAGTTTGTGTACTTCAGATTCACTAAAAATAAACAAATACAAATATGCACAAAAAAAATAACTGACTTCAAAGAAAAAAAGCACTAAAATTTAAATTTAATTATATCAATTATGCTGAATATTATTTTATGTAAGTAAAATGTAAACACTATAATACGAACTTTAGTTCACGGACATCGATCACTAGTTCCTGGCATAACATGAATTAGCATCAAGACATTAGAAATACATTAGAGAACGAATAGAGACCTCAGAGGCATACCTCCAACGAAGCTATATTCGATGTGAAAGAAATTGATACAGTATCCACATCTTTGCAAATCGGGTCAACTGTTGATTTTAATTTTAAATAAATGTATAATTTATATTTGAATTATCAAATTGATATTTTTTTTTATGCAAACATTTAAATAACTGATAAATTTATACAAATATCCATGGATACTTAGACGTCCGTACAAAAAAACATTATATTTAAATCGAATTATGTAAGATTGATGCAATTTACAAACAACTTACAAATCTACATTTTATAATACATATAAATACTACAATCAATTACAATTTTCATATAATCACATATTACACATATTGCCGGTTTTACAGGGAGTAGATTCTGTACACTAAACTGAAACTATTTTGTTAAATGACTCTTGTTTCATAGACCGAAATATTTTTGTGTAATCGACCAAACTAAAATAATCTACTTAATTTTGTCAACGCATAAGATGGTTGTCTTTTTTTTAATGCTCTTTCGGGAAATATGCTATTCCAAATATTAAAAAAAATTACAACATGCCAAAATGTTTTTTGTTTCATTGTGTTGGCGTTTTTTTAATATGTTTTCATACATATTACAGTACCGACGAAACCTCACGGCATGTCTGCTAGTCGGATAATTTTCATTGCACTTAATATACCAGTTGCATACAAATCTATAAATTAAATTTAAATAAGTAAACAGATATAATGTCACTATAGGGCTGGCATAGTCGGTGATGGCTTAAAAACCAAATAAACAAAAAGACAAAAAAAACAGATATCATATCTTCCTGTATATATCTGCCTGTTTGTCATAACATCTTTGATTTATGCCACACCAGTCTGTATTCTCACCTTAACGATTTTATACACAGATCATGTGCGGTCTTCGTGTGACCGCAAGGAGAAAATAGACGTTGCAATTACTGTCATGTGAGCCGGTGATAGTCAAATAGGTGATATGTGTGCCCAGGTCTGCGGTAGGTGCAGCCAACTGACCGCCACCGCCGCACGGCCTCCCCAGGTTCCGCTAATAGAGCGTTTTCTTAAAAATCATTAACACCAATACGCCCTATTTCCTGGGGGGTAGGCAGATCAAATCAAAGTTATTTCATCTTCTAAAAAGTTGGGGGAAAACTATTTTTAAAATTAAATGTAACCGAGTGTATTCTTATAGATTATTTGACCGTTAATAAAGCCTAGTTTTAATCTAGCCAAAATAGGTATTTCACTAATCGTAAATTCGAACGCGGCAAATAAAAACTCACAGTTTTCTCTATGTAGTTCAATTCCGGGCAGGAATGTGATGTATTGAGCTAATATCACGACGATTGTATGTTTTTGACATGTTTATGTTTAGGTTACCTGCATATAAATGAAATAAAAACAATACAACGCAATAGTATCGTAGAATAAGTTTACAAATATATATATATATTTATTTTTATCTATTTGCCTTCAAATACATTGTATAGGTATAGTTAAATCAGGTGAAGATTAACACATTTGAAATTAACTTATTCTCTCTTGTAACCTTTGCAACGAAATATATTTCTAACAAAAATTGTCTAAAAAGCCCCTGACAGTGCTGTTATGTGTGTCTTCGTAACCACACAATACTCCAATGGGTAACATCCAATCACTACCTACTAAAACATATTCTTCCGACCAGCTTCTTAAACCTAGTATACGTACGTTTAAGAAGCAGGTCAGAAGACGTATTATAGACGTATAATCCGTACTAGAGAGGGAGCATGGAAGGACAGGAGAAGAAATAGAAACTAATTCTTATGGTAGCAGCGTATTCACGAGTTAGTGCAAAATATCTAATTGTAGTTAGTTCGCATATGAATTCAGCCCGTGCAACATCAAATGTTTGTTGCACTATTTAGCGTCCTTTAAAGTTCTTTAGCCTGGATTTCACCAACTGCCGATTTATTTTAATCGACATTTAAAGGGCCTTTATTACTAAATTTCTGATTATCTTGTACTGTTATTGATTGCAAGCTACTTAAAAAGGCCCTTAATATGTGGCGATTAAGCTTATTAGCAACAGGTGAAAAATCCGCCCTTAGTGTTCTTACATGTCGTTGGAACTCGAGAAAATCAGTAGTAAGCGAATCTGTAAACGAACTAACTCGCCGGCGTTTCCGTTTTTGTATGTAAAAGTGGCTACGCCACCACCATATAGAAGAGTTTCGGTTGCTACTCTCGTCCTTCTATGCTCGCTGGTACTAGATAACCTAAGACAATACACAGTAATGCACTCCGGTGCCGCGATAGATAGCCCGATGAACCTCGATTTTGGCCTTAATGCGGGATTGCTGCATCGCTACTGGCGCTTTACCAGATGCCCCATTTTGCTCTCTGGGTAAATGTCGACCCTTGCTACCACTGATGTTAGACAGCATCGACCTTTGTTATTTCGATTTAAGGAAGCAACTAGAGGTTTGTTCGGGGAGCGCGATTCTACTCCGTTCTGGTTTTTTGTAGCTATTTAATCAAAAAGACCAACGGGAAGCAAGTGATCCAGCCCGAATATAAACCGGACGATTGCGGGTCTGACACGCACATCGAGGGTTCGATACAAAAGCCATTCTACAAAGATAGTTCGTGCATCACGGATTTCTTTTTTAAACAATACAAGTACGAATTATACATTTTCTGATTGCTTGTTTTACTTATGCTGTAACGGCCTTATTTTTGGCGAATTCCATGATTCTAGGTCAACGAGAAGTACCCTATTGATATGTTTATTTAGACTTTCACTGTTGTTACACATTATTATAACATATTAGAACAGTGGAGGAAATCATTGGATTCGGTTGGACCAAGTTGAAACAATTTCAGTAGAACGGCACCGCATCCCACGCTTGGTCCGAAAATCTATTGAGATTTCAAGGCATCACAACTTTAACAGAGATGACAGCATGAAACTTTCACCGTCGTGGTCTCCGTTATTGGCGCAACACAGCATCTCGAGGCTTCAGCTGCCGATACCATCGAGTAGGGACACCGTAAGCATCGTTTGCACGGACAAATTCCTCGCTGAGCAACGTGCTGTGGTACTACCCTCACAGGCGGCTGGAGCTACCCACAGCTACAATCTGCACTGCCGGCGACCTGCAGTAGACTTCTGACTGGACGACGTGTCGGAAGTCCTCCAGGTCGCGCCGCGAGTCCTGAAGAAGTCCACAATGCGGTGGACGAAACGTCAACTTAAGGTGGGCCATCAACTCAACTCCCCATACAAACGGGGAAAGAAGATCACGCCCATATTTCTTGTCGGAGATCCCAAATTTTGCTCGAAATAGCTTTATTTGATCGAACTAGATGTCTGATGACCGTTGGCATTGTAAAATTGTTTCTAAGTTATAAGGTCCGGAAGTTCGAATTTTACACGCGATTTATACAATAACTTTGGAGGTAGATTACGCAATGATAAAGTAAGAACATCTTAAAAACATTAGTCATCAGATATAGCTTATTTAATCAAGATTTATAATCTATTTGGTTTTTGTTAGATTTTTGACTACAGCGGTCGTGGTTTACTTTTAGCTATAAGTTGTTTTGTAATTAAAATTTTCGTAAATCTTACCAAATCATACACTATGCACATTTTCTTTTTTGTGGACATGTTGCATCTTCCTCATCACGGAGCCTGTCTTTTTCTTTGAAACAGAGAAGGGCCCAGAGCGCAACATCACGGTTTTGTACCGTGCCCGCGAATGAGTTAGTCCCGCCGGGTTGGGCCACCTTAAACAAGGAAGCGATTTATGACACTTTATATCCGAAAGCATTTTAATAATACCCTATTGGTGTTAGTATATTTCCGAGTGGCTTTATTTTTCTCACGCGTTAACTTGGAAGCAAATTTTTTGACAGCTCCAAGGGACCATAGAACTAAGAAATTGATATTAATTTCTGGCCAGGACTGGCAACTTGACCTCCACGCATTGCTAAGAAATCAATTCTTGACAGGCAGACAAATGGACAAAGACTTGACCTAATAAGAGTTCGTTTTTCCTTTTGAGGGACAGAATCCTAAAACTACTAGTTGTAATTTAGATTCAAATGCGGACTTGAATTTCCACTTGACCATTTTTGTATTTACTCGGACAAATCTAAATCTTGGGACAGCTTACTTCTTACAGCGATATATTCAAACCTTAATGGACTCAACATTTTCCTTCTTTTTAAAAATCTGAAGTGAATTGAAAAATAAAGGTGCCATTAAAATTCCCATCATTAATAAATAATATGTGGTCATTCCTGACGTGTTTTATCGGAATGTCCCGCGCAATGCTCCGCTCATTTCTCTCCGATATTGTTATCAATGAGCGTGACACTTGTAAGCTTGTACCGTTTTAACAACGACTTCTTACAAGTTGGCGATCGATCAAACGTACGCGCAGGTACGTTCGAAAGTTTGTTTACACGCCGGAGAGAAATGATTACAAGTGTTCCTTGCGTGGTCCAATAAATTGTAAGCACCGTTATCCATTATTTCCGTTCACAATGTGCATTAAAAGTCATAACATTGTCACTAAAAAGAAAAGTTAAAAATCGTGCGCGCGCGACCCGTGGCGAATGCAATCAGGTGTCGCATTCAACTGCCCGAGCGATCAGGGGGCCTACCGGCGTATCAAACTCGCATGCCAGAGATGTGAGAAATCTGGTCAAGTGGGTGTCTGACTTGCGCACTAACAAATCAGGTCAAATTTGCATTTTTTTATGGAACACTAGCTGTCAAACAATGTATCACGCACCGGCGCCATCTACTTAAAATATTGTAGTACATGCTATGTATCAGAGATGGCGCTGTATGTAAAAAAAGGATTTTCCCGCTTTTCTGTTGCAGTTTTGCCTGAATTTTCTTTGCTGTAAACCTCACGGAGCCCGAGACCTTTTCAACGAATGCAAAACCGTGGAAATCGATTCGTGCGTTCTGGAGTTATAGCGTCAGGAAGGAAAAGCCGACTTATATTTATATAGTAGATGATATGGACGCCACCACATGCACGCCATGTGCATAATCGGGGCGACCCGAGGATTTGAACCCATAACCTCACACATGAAAGGCAAGTCCCCTTGCTTCTAAAACACGAGCTGCACAAAACAAGTTTCCTATAGGTATTGATTTATTTGGGAGTGTAAAAATGTGCGGCGTAAAAGTCTGTATTATTTATCGCGTTGACTTCGAAGCTTGATTTTGTTACAGCTCCGAGGGAGCATAGACCTAAAAGTGTGATAAGAATTGGAGACAGACAGACAGACGGAAAACAAAATGATTATATAAAGGCGCCTTTGTTCCTTATGAAGTCCGCAAGGGAACCCCTAAAACGTAGTTCTACGGATCGTTATAATTTCCAGGAGGCGAATAATATTGCATTACACAATAATATCATGTAAAAGCCATTAATGGTTTTGATTCGATCTCCTTATATGATTACGTTTAACCTTGTTTTGTACGTAAAAAGAGGCACATAGGCAAATTAACAAGATTTTCTACTTGGCAGCTTTTTATCTAGCCATTTATCACTAAAGGTGTCATAAGAACACTGATTTCGAATAAACAATTGGCAATTAGCTCTAAGATAAAATGCTTAAATACGCTTACATATAAGTTACACGTGAAAAGAAATACTTTCGAATAAGCTTATTCGCACTTTTTGTGCGAGTTTTACTGTATACACCCGACGAGGACAGCAATGTACATGAAAAGTCATCGGTTGGAATTTACGGACATCTGTGACGAAGCTTTATCTGGCTATTCAAATTTCACTCTTGACTGGTAATTTTAAAATTGCCCTGAAATTATTTGTATTGTAATATTTCAGGACATCAAACACACTTTTTTATATTTTAGTAAAAAGCTTAAGCAACGAAGGGACAACCAAAAGCTTGATCACATATAAAGAATTTGGCAATTGAGCCCAGACCACAAATCACAGAAATGAAATCTTCTACTTCCAAACGCAGTTGGAAAATCTGGTAGGACATGAACGTAAAGTATGAAATCTACTTCCGTTCCCCTGATTGCCCCTATACTGCTTACGCACACACAACGCAGAACAATAAGTGATATGGTAACGGTAAATGAGTTTGCTAGGAAAGTGCTACATGTAAGTGCTATCGAGTTTTTTCACCACCTATTAGCGGACAAAGGCACGCACCGTCGGTATGAGCATACTGCATTATTTGAGTAGTTGATCACGATTTTACATTGACAAAGGCTTTCTATTCTATCCAATTTTCCAATGAGCCCATTGTACCTGGTCGTAGAAAGCGCATGTTCAGTAATTTCATAGTCGCGTCAGAATTCGTTCAAGCCATCGACAGGCGTGGTAAACGCGAACAAATGGCTGGCGCACGGCTGTGTTAACTTATTGACAAAACCACACACAAAACGACGAAAGCGGTCTTTTAAAATACGTAACGGAAACGATTTTAACGAAGACCCACAGAAAGGCACACTAGTGAGGGAATTCAGGCTCATTCAATATGAATGCAATAGAGAATGAAATAGCATTAATTAAATCATCTATGTTGTTCAACTAAATCAACTCGAACAGTAAGACTGTCATGTAAGCAAAGTTTGGGTATGGATCATCACATGTATAAAAACGGTTATCTCCAAAACATCATTTATTTGGTTAATTGTATTGTTTATACGTCACCCGTAAGCACTACACTGCACTTTGACTCTAACCCTGTTTATCAATCACAAAGAAAAAGTACTGGCAAAAAAATTCGCTGGAAACATTTTAACGTCCACTTAATCTAAGGGCCGAGTGCACGATAGAAAAAAAAATCAAAATCAACGTCAAAGTATGATCAAACACGTCACTTTGTATGGACAGTATGGAAGGAACTACATGCGGTTCTCTAAAAGTGACGTGTTTGAACATTGATTAACTCAGCCATCTCTTCGTGCAATCGGGGCTTAGTTTACAAAAGTGCTTGCCACTGATTGCATGCATGCAATTTATTGGTACTTGCTTGTGTTAATAATTAAATATTATAGAATAATAAAATATACAATAGGACAAAAAAAAAGGTAAAAACACACAATTATTATTAACTTACGAAATCAACTCTTCATGCCTTATGCAATAGTTTATGACGAATAATTGTTTATTTTGCAAAGACTGCCCGGCATCTATTATGTTGCCAATTAGAGCAGGCCATTCGCCATAAACTGCAATCGTTCACGAGCGTATTGCCTGGTCCATCCATCGTTAATCAACCATATTTTACAAAACCATCGAATCGCCTAAAACACTTGAAGATGGGTATATAAAACAGTATGTCCAGAATTATTTCTGCCCAGGACATGTTTTCCAGTATCCCATCGATAGGTTTTCCTTAGGTAGGTTAGTTTAGGTTAGGTGATTTCGTGGTCCGGTATCACTGTTCGCTTGGCACACTCACTTATGTATTATCGAATATGTCCTATCCATGTCTACGCGGCTAGATCTGCCGGCCTGCACACTTATTTTTTTCCAGACAAGCACCGGAGATACCATTCAACCCGACGACCGGCCGTCTTAGGATAACTCACTTGGTCCGTTCTACACCAGCTTATCAGCTCATGATAATCTAGTAAGGACGCTCGCTACTAGCAGAGTGGAGGCCACCTTGCTTGCCAGGCAACACGCATTATCCAACGCTGCAGCTGACAACGTAGGTTAGGGAACGAACGCCGAAGCAGACAGTGGGTCCCCTGATCCCTTAGTACCCACGTCCAAACAGCATGATTTGTTGTAGTTCGGGCTGAGAACCTCGCCTGATATGGTTCTTCTGGCAAAGAACTCCATAACCACAGCGGCTTCAACTTACTCAAAAATATGGTACAATATAGCTTTGATCAAAAGAGGGAGTTGCTGGCATTATACCTAGTTCTTTCATACATTTTGCATGATCGAAAGGTGTTACATGGCTATTGGCTTCTTGTTACCTGCCGGAATATGGGATTTTTTTAGTAGGTAGGTACTTAATAAAATCCAGTAGCAAAGGATGCTGTAATAGTTTCCGCCCAAAATCCTGACTGTAATGTGTTATTCTGCTTAATAAGGTGCTTACTTAGGGCCGAGTGTACGAAAGGATATCAACGTAAAAGCTACGACATCGTATGATTAAACATATCACGTCTTATGGACAGCATAGAAAGGAGCTGTGTCAACTCCATACGGTTTACAAATGACGCGTTTATTATATTGATGAATTTCGACGACTTTTTTTGCAATTGGGCCTGAGTGGGACCTATTAAGTTATTTAAACTTCTATAACATACATATTCTAGCACACATATTCGTATCGGTCAACGACCGCGTCTTTACATACAGTGTTGTATGTCTCTAGTCGCGTCTTCCATTAAAACAAGCGTACACACAAATATACATATCAAATGCGGTGCGTACGTGCGTCGACCTCGCCACGTCAACAATGTAACAAAAGCCCCCAAGTGGCTGATCATGTTTGAATAATAAATAAATGGTTATTAACCTTTTTACACCTGACGAGATTCTCGAGGCGGCACCCGGAAGCTGCGGCGCTGCCGAGTCGGCGCCTACGCATGCCCGCTCCCCTCTCCCCGTTGCCGCGCCGCTGCCCCTACTATAGATCGACAGGTCAACAGTTATTTTAGTTTATTTTTCTGTTTCGGCAATTTATGAAGAGTCGTTTGATTGGTAAAACAAGAAAATAATCTACATCGCAAACACATTACAAATATGTGACTAACAAACTAAGAGACGTAATAAATGAGAGGGTAAATCCATGTGAATTATGTTAAGATGACTCAACAGGCGGCAATAGCGAAAATATCACTAATTATAAAATAAATACATTCAAATGGCAACAATAACATAATTAATT
Organism: Incurvaria masculella; assembly: GCA_946894095.1. Classification (NCBI taxonomy): domain Eukaryota; kingdom Metazoa; phylum Arthropoda; class Insecta; order Lepidoptera; family Incurvariidae; genus Incurvaria; species Incurvaria masculella. The sequence continues at coordinate 23,215,072 of OX335645.2, read as the reverse complement.
CACCAGTCTAAAAACAATAAAAAAAACTTGAATAACACATAAACTAGTTTTCGGTTTAAGGGTAAAATATTAAAATAAAAATTGATATTATTTGATTTAACATTTGTATGCCTAAGGTACCAAGAAAGATATTTATTTCGCCATAAAGAACACACAACATTAACAATATTCAATTGAGTCATTCACATATTCAGTATGGTTTGTCATATTTTTTTTTTCTCCGTTTAGCAATGCAATCTAAATAGTATTAAACATATGTGTGTTAAACATAATAAACAATAATTATTTTGACTATAACATGTTGCATCGTGCAATTATAAGGATCTTTAAAAATACAATAACATTCCATTAATGCATACAAAAAAGCTTGAAAATATGAAACGATATTTACGTGCATTCTCATTCTCATTCATAAAAAATTACAATGATTTTCGATTTTGGTTTTTGCATAATTTGTATCCTTATCAGCTAACGGGGGATGATTCCAAATATTACATAATATCTTTATAATATTCCACTCTAACTAACCAATTTAAAAAATATGCGACATTCGATCAGCATCCCACACACACTGACATGTCGACGCGTTTCGTCTTCTTCAAAAACCGTGTTTGTCATTGTGCTTAATCTTGGATCTGACTCGGTGGGTTGAACGGGAGTTGCGGCGGTGGTAATCGACTGAGAGCTTTTGCGGCATGTAAATTGGATGTGTGCCTGTTGAACGAAGAGTAATAAATTGTACGTTCAATGGTTGTGTAAATGTCGCAGAAACGGGTCGCCTTCATAAAGTCCAAAAAGCATAAGGTCCAAAACCCAGAACGTCCAAAAGTATGTATTTTTCGTGTGTTTTATAAAATGCATATAATCCAACCTAACCTAACCTAACCTAACCCAATTAAAAATATCAATATTCGTAAGTATTTTGGACGGTATGGGTTTTGGACTTTGTGCTTTTTGGACTTTATGATGCGTCCCCGCAGACGCAGAAACTGTAAGATTGACCGTTTTATTAATTTAGTTCAATGTAGCTGTGCTATAGATAGAAGGTCCTGGTATGGCACGTAGTTCCCATGAGGTGTGTTGGGTCAATATCATGACTTTTGTGAAGAATTTGCCATCCATGCCCGCAGTTACATTAAAATAGTACACATACTTTATCTACGTCTACTAAATCTGCCATGTCTACAATAGTAGACACATAAACAAACAGTGGTGATAGCTTTAACAGCAAGTCAAGTGAATATAATTTTTTTTAATAAACTTATTTTAGTTTTGTGTTTATTTATATTTTGAATAAACCATCTATCAACATTATTTAAGTAAATTATATTTACGCCGAGTTCTAACAAAAAATGGAAATTTTGCAGTTGCATTTAAATGTAAAAATATATAATGATATAACAAAAATCCAGTGACACATTTTTCTTCACTAAGTTAATCGAATCCCTAGAGTATTTGTGTCACGTATAGTACATAGATTGTACACCGTGTGTAAAATGGTCACCAGAATTTTCAATAAATTAAATGTAAGCCCAATTCTAGGATAAAATCATATTTCTATACAAAATTACCCTCTTGATTAGTACAATATTGATGTTTCACATACCTTTCAAAAGTAGCCAAACCCGAATAAGCAATGACCCCATTACAAGCTTTTCCTAATACGATTATAAATCTTAATCATCGAAAGCTAGAGAGCGCTGTGAGACTAATTTTTGTTTAAACTTTCATTTTTAATTATTTTATTTCATTTTAATGTATTATTCAAAAACTAACATTTTGTATTCAAATACATTTTACAATAAACGTTTAAATGACGTTAGGTTAAAGCACTTAGATTTAAAGCATTAGTCTGTAAAGTCCAATAAGTTCTCGAAAAAGTTAACAGGCAAAACGAATGGAGACATTAATTTAGCTAACCGCAGCTCAAAGGCCACTGACTGCACACTTGTTGCAGGCAGCGGCACAAGCTAACGGTTCTCCGCATTACCATTCTCTCTTTCCCGCCTGATTTAAAACAATAATATGTTAATCGGCGCCTGATGGGACGAGGCAGTGTTGCCGCGCGCGAGGTGACGCGCTGCCTTATGGAAATGCGCTCAAATTACAAATCATCGCGAGAACAATGGCCGCTGCAAATGATGTGGACACAGAGTGCATCGGATTAGGGCCCGGAAACTTTAGGTTTGGTACCCGGCCACAAAGGTTTGAATGATTGGTACCTATATATAATTAAATGTATCAGAAAATATTCCTGGTATTGTTTCCAAGTCCGGATAGTCCGAGCAATATCAGGAAGGTCCTGGAATGGTACCTATTTCCCATGTCGCGTGTTAGGCTAACATATGACCGTCAGTTTGGTATTAGCCATCCATGTCCACTTCAAAAGAACATACTTTTTTTAACTATTAAATAATAATAATAAATAACAAACGCTTGCTTGGTCTTCGGAAACTTCATGCAACCAATAATAATTTTGTTTGACGAGGTCACCGAAGCAGGTACCACGCATGATAAAAAGGCGCGAATAATATCGAAACGTCACAGAATCAAACTCACTAATATACGAAATACTTCTTCCTAACCCATCACAATAGGTAAGTACCGGTGTGGTGGCGGTGCGGTAATGGCGCAGTGCTAAAACTTTAAAATACTATAAATTACGCTAAATATCAGCTTTCAATCGGTTCGCCTGCAGGCGACAGGGAGACGGCGGCGCGGCGCGGGCCAGGGTCGGCCACGGCGCGCTGTCATGTTGTCGGTGTTTGCGAATGTTTGAATATTTCGGCCGTCTTTACCAGAGTGATCAGCCTGAGTTCTCACCTAAATCGGCTTTAAACGTCAAACTCCATACAAGTTTTTACTAAATATTCTGTGGTTTTACTTCTTCAAGCTGTCAAAGTCAAACTCGGACTTCCGATTTGTATGAAAACGCGGAGTTCGCGTAAACGGCAACGTCGACGTATTTACGGCAACGTTGGGTAAGCAGTGAAATCAAACTGGGACTCGCATATGTTAGTTCGATTGACACACACTGCGCGCGGTGTTAAATTTATCCGTATATTTAAAAATGCCAGTCGATCGGTTTGGCGGAAACGCCAATTTAGGTGACAACTGGGACTACCGGCTCTGTCGTATTTTCACGCAAGACGCGACACTACGTACTAGCTGGCAACCCATACTATATTTCGTGAACAAATCGATCGGTCCCGGATTGGAGCAAATCATACCAAACCTGCGTAATATTATTCCCACTGTGGTGGTTGCTTTGGTATAGATACTTTGACAATTGTGTAGTACCACCATGATGTTTGTACCTGCACAGCACATTGTTGCTATTCCTCTCGTCACCAAACTCCAACAAACTGTACAAATTCAAACACTTTTTCAACTATTTGTATCTTTCCGATATTGTTTTGAATTTATGTCGAAACATTTCATTTGATTAGCAATTCACCCGATTAGCAGCAATTATTTTGCAGGTCGAAAAGCACTGGACACTGTGTACGCGCCCAGGAAGGTCGCACTTCCCAAGCGAAGGAGTTGCAATGCCCGGTAGCCTCGGGACGTCACAGCGGGCCACCAGAGGAGTAGGAACAGCCACCTACCTCCAGCAGCACCAGCTCCTAGGCGGCAGGTCCCGCGCCAGCGTTCGGCGGCACAGCTCTTCGCCCAGACGAGGCGTCTGCGTGGTCAGGCGCGCGGCGGGTTGCGTGGAGCCCCACGAGAGCTCCACGATGAAAGTTTGCGAGGACGCGGCGCATGCGTGCACCATGCGTGACAGCTAGTAAGAGAGCGGGGGTGGCATAGAAAAAAAAAATTAACAAAATCTGAAATACACTTACTAATTTGTACACGTCCTTTCCAATAAAAAAAGAATCAACGAAATCGGTTGGCGTTATATAGAGTTATTCGTCTATTTGTCGTGCACATCTTAATACTAATTTAAGACTTATATGATTTTCTCATTGACATCATTGTCAGAACTTAACAAAATTAAAATGGGACCACTTGGGAAGCACTAGCTTTAATTTAAAAAAATAATCATCAAAATCGGTTCACCCAGGCAAAATTTATGAGGTAACTAACATAAAAAAAAACATACAGACGAATTGATAACCTCCTCCTTTTTTGAAGTCGGTTAAAAAACTTCGGATGGGATTGAATGCTTGTGAAGTGAAAACTACCCACCTAGGTTACTCATGCCATATTGGCGTGAACACACTGTAAGCGATGATTCTCGTTTCAATATACATTATATATATGTAGATGTAGATGTACACAAAACACTAGACATTGTTTGCAACACCTAATAAAATACATCCTCACATTATCTAGTGTAATGTCGAGTATTAAAACTGGAAACCACGTATCGGAGCGGGCCAAGTCAGACATTATTGGCAATATCAGATGTGGCACAAGTATGCTGACAGTGTAGGGACAGTTTCATTCAGTATTCATTCTAGGACCTGCGATCGCGATGAAATATTTTGTAACCTCCTGCTCAACTATCGTCTCCTATTTATCCTAAAATGTATTAAGTTCTCCTTTCATACTAAAATAATCAATTTGATACTTTTTCAATATTTTTTTTTTCTTATTAAATTATTTCGTTACGTGTTCAAAGTAAAAAGTGCGAGTCGGACTTGCACACGAAGGGTTCCGTACCATCCGTACATGTTTTAACACCAAAAAATACAACCCCTTTATTTTTTATGATTTTTTTAATTTATCTATTTGTTATTATAATGGCAAAATAATTACACACTTTGTTAAAATTTCAGCTGTCTACCTATTACGGTTCATGAGATACATCCCTGTGACAGACGGACGGACGTACGGACAGGGGAGGCTTAGTAATAGGGTTCCTTTTTCGGGTACGGAACCTTAAAAAGATTAACGTATATTATTTATGCTGAATAAATACCAAGATAGCTAGACAAAAAGTAAAAATGTTCCTATTCTAATCATATATATCTAAGAATAACCATATAAAGACTGTAAAAAGATAACCATCCAACCAAACCAGATAGAAAAATAAAACAGATTTAAACAAATTAGTCAAATATCTATATTCTGTGCTTGTCGGATGTCTGTGAAACCGTTACATCGGTCAGCTTGTTGTGACGCCTATTTCGAGGCGCTAAGTACAATGCAGATGGTATCATGTAACTCCTCCCCCGATTGAAACCACCTGATCATTGTCATTGAAACTTCATGCTGGACATCAACTTGGTAGATATATATTTTGATACTCTGAAGCCCGTCGATCACTGTGATTTACATTGTTTTGCTTAATGTACATAGATATGGGGCTTTATCGTTGAACACTGAAGGTAACTTCTTGAAACATTGAATTCTTGTTAGACCTCTTTAAAAGTTGCAGAAAAAAGTACTAAAGTTATTTTCATACGAAAACAATTGTAATAATCATACTTTCAATTGTTTTGAACTTTTAAATATAAAATTTTTCTATCCCTGTTCGGGTCTTTATTTTAAATTGGCGGTAAATATGTGAACGATAAGACTTAAAAGGCATGCCTTGAAATTATGTCAATACGTATAACCTATCGACACGTTAATTTGACACGTTTTGGATATCAAAATAAATGACGACTTGTGGGAACATTTTATTGGTTTTTTTAATCTTGGATGCCCAAAAAAGGCATCGCAGTTGTATAGCAAGGAGTAGATACGAAGAATATTATGTTTCAATAAGTTATCTTGGAGTAGTAAGTACATTGCTTTAACGTGCTTGCTTGTGGTGACCTCTTTCTCTGTATTACGGTTGAAAGAGGCGATGGCTGGACCCAGCGTGATACTCCTGAACGGGTGCTGTAAGTGGGGCCTCGCCTGCACCAAATGGCTACATCTTATATGGCGGGCCTAGCCGCGATGGCACGAAGAGACGGCCGAGTTAATCAATGTTCAAACACGTTACGTTAAAAAAATCAGCAAAGTTTCTCGTCAGTTCTTCTTTTTGATTGTTGAACTGACAAATGATAAAATATGACAAATAATAATAATAATAATGCGAGTGTACAACATATGCATTATGAATTAACAATCAACAACAATTGATGTTACTAATATAATAAAGACAAATGCCTCTGAATGTTGTTTAGATTTTTTCCGTATCTTTTTTAGGGTTCCGTGCCCGTCCGATCGTCCATCCGTCCGCCCCCCCCCCCCCCCCCGTCTTTCACAGGGCTGTATCTTATGAACCGTAATACGTAGGCAGCTGAAATTTTCACAGAGAGTGAATTTATATCGCCGCTATAAAAACAAATAGGTAAAAAAATATATATATAAATATTAAAAGGGGCCTCCATACAAAAAACGTGATATTGATGTGTTAAATCTTATACGATGGTACGAAACCCTTTGTGTGCGAGTCCGACTCGCACTGGGCTGGTTTTTATTCTAATGGAAATTATTTTTATTACCAAATATTTTTTTAATGAGCCGTTTTTCAAATAAAATGTATTTACCACTTAAATTATATTTATTTACAGTTATATTTATTTACAGTTAGAAGCACAAATGAGCCGACCGCATATTAGAGAGCAGGGCGAGAGCCTCAGACCACACTGTGTCCGTACCAACCGATATTTGCACACAGGCTATTTGCGATATGTTCGCACATCATTGAACCGGAGGGATACATATGATAGAATATGTTAATTATTTTTGGCGTCTTTGGCACCAGAAACAATTGGGCCGCGGTTGGCATTTGTTTTGTCTTGTTAATTTCCAGACGCTGTCTTTTGTTTTCGTATTGATCGCTTTGAAAACTTTTTGATTTTGGAATCAATTTAATGGCATTGAAAAGACAACGTTTTTTTATTTGGATAAGAACCAATTTTGCATGTGCGTTCTTCATAAAGTTTTACGTAATTATCAATACGTAGTGTGAATACCTTTTTAGGGTTCCGTACCCAAAGGGTGAAAACGGAACCCTATTACTAAGCCTCCACTGTCCGTCCGTCTGTCTGTCCGTCCTTCCGTCCGTCCGTCCGTCCGCCTGTCACAGGGCTGCATCTCATGAACCGTAATAGTGAGACAGCTAAAATTTTCACAGAGTATGTATTTGTTTTGCCGCTATAACAACAAATAGGTTACATTTAAAAATAATAAAAAGTAAAGTTTTTGTATGGGGCCCATACAAAAAACGTGATTTTTAGTGTTAAATCTGGTACGATGGTGCGGAACCCTTCATGTGCGAGTACAACTCGCACTTGGCCGGTTTTTTGTGTGTTGATTTTGGAACGGATTCGTCACTTTTTTGTCAGTCTAAATAGCCCAGTGGCGCGCACTTCGGCGATCGCTCTCCGAAGTAAAGCAACGCTGGGTCCGGTCTGGTCTTGGATGGGTAACCATTCGACTGTTGAGAGAGGCTGGCCGTGGTTCGGATTCCACGTTAAACTGTCCCCTTCCTTACTTACTAGATGGTAGGGTAAATCCCGCCCAGCTTGGTACCAACGCAGTGGATGAACGATGGTCGAAGCGGCAATGAAAATTGTCCGTGTTTTCTATCCAGTTCAATGTATCCGTGCGATATAAGGAAGATCCTGGCATGGCACCTAGTTCCCATGTGGTGTGTTGGGCTAATACCATGACAGAAGCTGCTGGTATTAGCCATCCATGTCCAGTCTCAAAAAAAAAACTTCACTTTTAGAGCTTTTTCCATCAGTCTATTTAGATATAGGTTACTTAACAAGACAATTACCATTAGCACCATGATATTTTACACTATTCGTTCAAATAAATTTGCCTGCCAGCCTCATCTCATTGCATTGAACGATGTCAATTTCATTCCTGGGGCACACTACAGTTTAATAATTAAAATTTGATCTAAATCTTTTTCTTAAAACATATTTTTTAATCATTTTAAATATATAAAGAGGAAATAACAATCAGATTGAGCTAAACAATATTATTTCTAATAAATAAAAACAAATTAAAAATACTTATATAGAAACGTATTATAACTATTTTTTATCCAACGCCATCTTCTTTACTACGCTTAGCGTAAATTATAATATGGAAATTATATGTTCATTATTAATTCATCTAAACATACCAAAATGACCAATTAAAATACATTCTTTTAGCATATCACTCTTTAATGCACCAAGGACTTAATAAGGACAGTTCGAAGCCTATCGTAGCGTCGAAAGATGCGGACTCTGCGGCGGCACGGAAGAGTCGTCGTCGCCGGTGGTCGAGGGAGCTGCGCACGCGCACGGAAAATGGGAAACTCGCTGACGAGACGGGAAAATATCGACACGACACGTGATGATCGCACGCGACATTATTAAATTTGAAAGGTGATTCCATGAGTGGATTAAACTATAAATTATAATTTTGGACTGATTTAATTATGTAATATTTAAGGTCGACATCATTTTGAATAATTTAAAAGTATGAGGTTTTTGTAAGTACAGTCGCGCTTGACATAAGAAAGGATACTTTTTCATATTAATCGTGGCATATGGCATACGCCAGGACCTATTAAGGTGCCTGACAACGCCCAAGTGTTGTCGAAATTTCAGGGGGGCTGCGAAAACCATGCCGGCCGGCCAGATGCCTCTTCATACAACGTTTGAAGGACCCCAGGTCGTACTTAGGGGGAAATACCTCGGCAGGGAATTGATTTCATTGTATACCGACCATATAGATAAAGGATCTATGGGATAGATTCGTTCTCATTTTTGAATTGTCAACAGGGCGCATTCCCAGCTTGTTCGATATAGGAAAAGGGACGATGGGATAGCATGACGACGATTTTTCTGCATGTCAAAGAAGATAGAACAGAGAGAAACCGTACGTCTCTTTAGAGTTAGAAGATCTCTAAATTCTGGGGTACATCGTTACACATTATTTGCAGAACATAATTTTCCCTGGAATTTAAAGTCAAACATTATGACCTAAAATTTTATTCGTGTCAACCTATACCAAGATTTTCGTCAAAATTAAATTTTATTTTGACTTAGATATTTTGTATTAAGCTTAATGTCAATTGTCTCAATAAGTTAAAATAAAATATATCGTCAATACAGCAGAACTCAAAAAAATAATTATATATCCTTTGCTTACTCGTACTTCTTAGTGTCTTATGAATATATAAAAAAAAAACTGTAAATGTCTCTGGGTGCATTACCTTTGTTCCGATTTTCCATGGCGAATGTTTTAATAGCATTATGAAATTGTACCATAAATACAATCAGACTTTAATATTGTAAAAAACGAAATTCTAACCTTTAAATTTCTATAACATAAACATTTCACATCGTACTTTTCACTTTTCTTGTTTCTTATATCGGAACAGGAACTTTATACTTATGCGAATAATGTAGATCGTTAATTAATATTAGTATAATTTATTTAAGAAAGATCTCTTCTACGCATACAACATGCATCTATTTTGTGTTGAATGCGTTGAAAATAAACACCTACCTTCCGAGAAGTTATAAAATGTTTCTTTGCGCATTGAAATCTTTTATAGGAGCCGACGCGCCGCGCTGCAAGAAGCTTGTTGGTAAATAGATGTGAGTATTTGCACACATCGTTAGGGATGGGATAGGCGCTACTACTTGACGTGCGGAATGAGACGCGGCCACAATGCTAACTTGATTAGGCGAACATGTGCCTTCTCTATCTAGTACACGGAATGTTAACAGATCAATCTTCGATATTTTTATCACTTATAAAAAAAACCGGCCAAGTGCGAGTCGGACTCGCACACAAAGGGTTCCGTATCATTGTACAAGGTATCTGGATAGGTTTAATCAAATAAGGTTTTTTGTATGTGGGCCCCTTTTAATTTTTATTATTTATTAATTTTACCTATATGTTGTAGTAGTGGCAAAATAAATACATAATCTGTAAAAATTTCAGCTGCCTAACTATTACGGTTCGTGAGATACAGCCCTGGAGGCCCTTTCTGGTAAGAGTGAGTGCGAGTTCGGAAGTGAGTTAATCTAAAAATTGCTGGGAAATATATTTTTATTTAAATATCGGAACCGTTATTTATACTTCCAACGTATTTACGGGACCGACCAGATTTTTACCTAACTGTAATGATGGTCAAGAAGTGTGGAAATATTAACTATTTAAAAAAGTGAGTTGTGACTCTGATCGGTCCTGGTGAACTGAGTTGTGTGAATATTTAGTGACGAATTCGAACTCACTCTTACCCTGAATGGACCCGCTGTAACAGACGGACGGAAGGACGGACGGACGGACGGACGGACGATCGGACGGACGGACAGACGGACGGACAGACGGACGGACGGACAGACGGACGGACGGATAGCGGAGGCTTAGTAATAGGGTTCCGTTTTCACCCTTTTGGTACGGCACCCTAAAAAAACATACACAAACAAGTTTTAGTCGAAATCGGAAAAGAGTGAAATTTATCCGCTGCGTAAAGGATTTTTACCTAATGGTTGTTGTTTTTTATTCGGATTAAACGAAAAGCATCGTAGATTTTTCTAATGGAAAAGTCATCAATATTGTAATCATGTGGCTTTGTTCATTTATATCGGTTGAGCCATTAGAATCAGATATCTTGAGAGCAATTTCATTTCATTTCCATTCAGTTCAAATATTTTTCTTTTTTGTCGTCTTGGTGGGTCAGTGGTGTTCTATCATTTAAGGCGCTAGGACTAGCCAACTACTCGCGCCACACAAATGCACTTTTTAACAAATGTAATAATATGTAGTGAGACGCTTCAGCAAATCCAAATAGAACTCCAGACTGATAATGGATTGTTTATATTTTTTGATTCCATCATTTATTTAAATAATAATAAAAATAAAAAAGTTGATTTTTCTCATTAGAAATCTGAAAGTAATTCGATTTCTAGATATAAGCAAAAACACCATATCTGCATAAACAAAAAATTCCATTTGCTTTTAGATTTCTACATTTAGTCAAAAAAGTTCGGAAATGGACACCATTTCCGCAATGAATTTTGTATAGAAAAAGGAAACATACATTAACGAAAATAGGTTGATTCCTAGACAAGGAATCATATATTGTAAGAATGACATTTCTGATCGTCAGACTTAGTTAGTTAACTTGGGGTGCCTCGTCCAACTTTGCGATTTGGCTAGTACCAGGGCCTTAATACAACAGCTAGCCTAAATACAGATCTAAATATTGGCTTTCTTCCTACTTAAAGTTCCACTGATATCTGCTGGGTTAGCTGGCCTAGCTGGGCTTTCTCTGATCGCAGCTCGCAATCACCGACACTTCACGTTAGGCAATAAGCACACTCCTAGGGGTTGGCAGAGGATCTTTCCATACAGCCGTCATGTAAACTGAACAGCAAGACTGGGCACGGTCAGGTTCTGGATGGGTGGTCGTGTGACCATAAAGGCTGGGCGGGATTTAAGTATTTCTAACGCGTATGTGTATACGCATTGGAAACCCATTTATTTTGATATGTAATCTTTTCACCTCCTAATTCCACCTCATCTCACGATTTAACGTTTACTACGACCAAGCTATATGCAACGCAAGTGGCATCGTTTCTCAATAAGATAGCCCCAACAAAGCCCCTTCTGTAGTATGGCGCGTTGTGTGTATTCAATAAAGTTGATTGTGGCCACTCATGAAATTACACCACCTGACAGATGCCGCGTGCCCTCTCCTCACGTCACATCGCCAGCTCATTCAGTCGACAATGACACACTGACCAGAGTATACACCCGCGCATCTATTTCGACCCTCTCTAATATTTTATAACAGGGCCGGGACTGGAGAAAAAATGGAGAGGCGTATGTCCAGAAGTGGACGCAAACACGCTGACTGACTGACTAATATTTTATCGAAGCTGTTTGCGTTTTATTAACCTCTAAATCCGAAATAAATCGAACACCTACTAACTCTTATTAACACATGAAAATAAATAAATACATCTCAACATGGAGTTAGGCTAAGAAAATAAGATAGGCTCTTGTGATATCTTTTCTTGCATTACGGGTTTAAAAATATTTAAATTTAAATAAAAATAGCTGCAACTAAATTCATATGTGAAATAAAACAAATCTTAATTATGTCGCAAAGTCTAAACAGATAATATTAGCTTCATACAAAATAGTGTTTATAATTACAATTTTGTCTATGGGTACATGGCTGAAATAAACTATTATTATTATTATTAATTATATCTTTTCGAAAAGTTCTAAGTACAGCCCTACGGCAAAAAAGTTCTTTGGAAAAATAAGGCTTCTCGGGCGGGAATCTGATTCCAATTTTTTTATATGATTGACGAGAAACTGTAATCATTTTGGAACCAATAAACGTCGAAATAGACTATATGAACTGTATTTACTGGATGTATTTATTTTTTCGGCTGATTTTTGTCACCTTCTTATGATTCGACCTTGAATAAATCAGTGGCCGATGATTCAAACGCGAGAACTTCGCAAGTGTTGTATTCTTGATTTTTATAAATAAAGTCCACGTCAAAGTGATGGCTAATGTATTGATGAAACCTTTTATCGAAACGATATATTGCCGGTGTGAGACGATTTCTCATGCGAGAGGTCATGGATTTATGAACTTGCCTTTTTGTCCCGATTGCGAACTGATCCATGGTTTGGAGTCCATGTAACCATAAATACCTTAGCTGCCCTATTAGGTAGTAGAACTTAAGCTCACCCTGATTGCTACCATCGCATTGATGAAATGGTTGAAGTGGCAATGAAAATTAATTCGTCTTTTCATTCCAGTTCAATATAGCCGAACTCATAAAGGTAGGTCTCTCGCACTTAATTCCTTCTTGAATGTGGTGTGTTAAGTTCTCGATAGTCGTTTTAGTATGAGGCATGTGTGTTAATTTTTTTTTGCTTCAAATTAATCTAACAGCAGAATTTGAAATGTCTAATATATTTTAATTGACACAATGATACAAAATATATAACTTTGGCAGCTAGTAAGTATTAAATTAATTTGCATAACCTACAATTTATTAAAGTATATGTGACTTATATGAATAAGCATATTGATCGTTATTTTATTTATTTTATTTTAATTTATAAGAAACCTTACAGCTAATGTTAAATTATTACATGATGATTATTTTAATATTTTTAAGCCAATGACAAAGTTTCATTGTTCGCAAACTGAAATGTCTTACAACTAAACGTAAACTTGCACTTGCAACATTCCACAACCGTGTGTGTGTGATAGGGTGTGTATGCGGTATGTATGTGGTGAAAGGGTGTTTATGTGTGTGTATTTGTGTTATCGCGTTTTGAGTATAATTATGCATAGAAATCATTTTCATAAAACTAAACAAAACAAAAGTCATTTTGCTTAAAACAATTCTGAGTCTTTATTAAACTTGCCAAATTTCCTAAACCTAAAATAAAAACATTTTAGCCATAACTTTTAACCTTTTTATTCCATTTGTAAGTTCGTAAATTTACTTTAAAAATTTTGGGAAAAAAACACTGATCGTGCACATAAATGTGGTCTTTTCCACAATAATACCACACCTATTGTCATGAAATTAGCCCAACCCACCTCATGGTAACTAGTTGCCATTGCAGAACCTTAAATATTATTGTAAACTGTATGAAAAACGCGAAAAAAATGTATTCGATTCTCCGGTTTCAGTAGGCACGAACTTAGGTGCGATAATCCTTATCACCTACCAATTAGGGACACACAGTTTTACGTTAAATCCGAACCGTGACAAGCCTCAACGATCGAACGGTCTCCACGGACGATACGGACGACAAAGAAGACATATAAATCTCACGTCAGCAAGGCGAATATGGCGGGAAAGCAGTAAACTGCCAACGCTCCTACCTGTAACTAATAGAACGGTCTCCACTCCCAAACCGAGATGTACAAGCGAGTACACACAACGCACAGATACGGACGACAAAGAAGACATCTAAATCTCACGTCAGCAAGGCGAATATGGCGGGAAAATAGTAAACTGCCAATGCTCCTACCTGTAACTAATAGAAGGGTCTCCACTCCCAAACCGAGATGTACAAGCGAGTAAACACAACGCACATATACGGACGACAAAGAGGACATCTAAATCTCACGTCAGCAAGGCGAATATGGCGGGAAAGCAATAAACTGCCAACGCTCCTACCTGTCAATAATAGAAGGGTCTCCACTCCCAAACCGAGATGTACAAGCGAGTACACGCAACGCACATATACGGACGACAAAGAAGACATCTAAATCTCACGTCAGCAAGGCGAATATGGCGGGAAAGCAGTAAACTGCCAACGCTCCTACCTGTAACTAATAGAACGGTCTCCACTCCCAAACCGAGATGTACAAGCGAGTACACGCAACGCACAGATACGGACGACAAAGAAGACATCTATATCTCACGTCAGCAAGGCGAATATGGCGGGAAAGCAGTAAACTGCCAACGCTCCTACCTGTAACTAATAGAAAACTCACAGCGAAGTAAATTTTAATGGGCACCCTAGGAGGCGTAGTCACAAAACTGTTTATCGTAACGACGGTGTCGCCCGTGCCACAACATATTCGCCGAACAGTTGTAATTTTCGCGCCGACTTTGATGGCCGCGATGCGATTAATGTCGGCAAATCGGGGCGGCTCTTTACGGCTAGCCCAATATAAAACGGCGACACAAATGAGCGATAAAGCCGATGATTTACAGGCGGATTGTCGAGATTTATGGAGTATTAATACGTTCGACGCTGACCGGAAGAGACCGCAGGATCTGATTGCGGCAGCGACGGGAGACGATATTCTTCCATATTTTAAGAATCGGGTGAATTGCTATGATTAATAGAAAGGAAGCCTTATGAGGTCACTTCGATATCCGCATGCTTTTCTGTCTGTCATACTGTTTTTCTCGAAAAGGCATGGAGGTATGAAGTTGAAGCTGAAAAAAAATCGAACTTATAAGTTAACGCGATCAAAAAATTCGGCCATTTGTACCGGATGCTTTGACACTCGCAAATAAATCAAAATATATAGGGTAATTCCGGTAGTTCGGAATCACGAAATTTGGCAAAAATCAAGGTCTCACAGTACAAGTGTAAATAAAAAAAATCCAAAATAAATCTTTGTTATTATACCACATTAAGAAAAATCTTGTGATGGAAAAACTTTCTACATACATACCATCTAGATAATATATTTGTACGGAGTCCTCGGTGTATGAGTCAACTCGCAGTTGTTCAGTTTTTTTTTTTCAAGGACTTACCATTTTCACTACAGGCTTAAAATATAATGCATTCAATATTTTCCAACTTTCCATCCGTGTTTTCCATCCAGTTAAATTGTAGCCTTGCTCATAAATGGAAGGTCCCAGCATGGCGCCTACTTCGGGATTGTATTGTATTAGTATGCGGTGCATTAGGAAAATATCGAGAGAGTAGGTTTGGTATCTGTATCTAATTACACAAAAAGGGTTGGTAACAAAATTAACGTTTTCCGATACATGCCACGTGAATTCTATATTGAAAAGAAACTCCAAAATCAGTCTCGGATCAATTTTCTATTGTACCTGATTGCGCTATAATGATTCACAAAGCCAGGGAGGAACTTTCGTAATCATGGTGTATCATTATGATTAGTCACAGCAGGCTCAGTTGGCTTAGACTCTTATCGAACTAGTATATTTATGCTGGCGCCGATATGCCCGATACGGCTATATAAACACTATTGCTCACATAACCTCGATGCTATGACACTTCCAAAGTAGAAACACTTTTAACTTTATTTGAAATGTTTATGGTCCCAAATGATTCTTTAAAGGAATTTGATTAGTTTGTATGTATGTATGTGTATGTATGTATGTATTACGAATGCGAGCTGCTCCATGGTTCGGAATCCATGTAAAACTGTAGGTCCCCTTCCCCTACAAGATGGTAGGGTTTATGTCCGCCCGGGTTGGTACCATCGCATTGGATGAAAAGATGGTCGAAGCGGCAATGAAAAATTGTCCGTGATTTCCATCCAGTTTAATGTAGCCGTGCTCATAAAGGGAAGGTCCTGGCATGGCACCAAATTCCTTCGGGAATGAGGTGTATTGGGCTAATATCATAACGGTAGTTGTGTGGTATTAGCCATCCATGTCAGGTCGCATAAAAAAATAATGTATGTATAACCGACATCACATTCTTTGGAATAAGCGACGTACCTGCTCAGTACGAAAAAGTATATTTACTTAATTTGATTTAGGTCATTAAAGCACATAATACAATACCAAATGAATACATGTAAGCTAAACATTAAAATATTCCTCCATTGGGGTATTGGACATAGTCCCAATGACTGAGGCGACGTTCTCCCGTTTAACTGTCAGGCTGATATTCTGCTTAAGGAAGCTGTTGAGAAATGATAAGGACGTGTATTCTTGTCATTCGGTCATTGCGGATTCAGTAGAGTTAACAGAAGAAGAATTTACTTTGACATTACTGTTAACTCTACTGAATCCGCAATGACTGAATGCCAAGAATGCACGCCCAGGACGTTAATTCAATACATGTGGAAACTGATATAGCTTCAAGATTGAATTATCGCTGTTTTATTCAAAATCATAGTATTTGCGATCGTTATTTTAAGAGACTGCGACTCGTGGTATCGCGCTGTCCACAAGCCTCTACTCCATTTCTCGCGAAGGATTGTGCTTCAGATTGCATTACCTGCGCTCGACCGACTCGTCTTGTGTCGTTCGCTTCGTACCTACTCACCTTACACCCGTTAGCCTTTGAAGCGTTCGCCCATTTTATGTATAGATTCCGTTGCATGTTTCCGCGTAATCAGTGCGTTTGTGAGTTTAATTTGAAACAATACGATAAGACGATTCCGTCAAATAAACTCATTAAATAGTTGTCAATAATACGAGACCGCCCTGTCCAGCGTTACTCGGCGTGTTATTCGTGTAGCAGTCATATTGATCATGCCCCCAATGTCTTTCAATCCGAAAGAAACCACTTATCAATGAATTGACTTTGCCCATTAATCCTGAAAATATTGTGCATTTTTGTCCTCCCCAAATTGACATGAGTAATAAACATGTCGGCGGTTTCATCAGGACGACGTCGGATGCCCGCCCTTCGGCCTCTGGAGACGATTATTGATTATTGCTTTCGGCAGAACGCAGTTTTTCAAAACTTTCCGTTACGAGCAGGTTGTACTTCAATGGGTCAGCAACTTTGGCGTGTATAAGGCGATGAATGCTAAGCCATCGCACCGATATTTTGGAGATGTCGTTTGACTGTCCAGCCCTTTTTAAACTGGCATTACAGTACAATTTCTCTAACTGTACCACTAACAAATATGACCTCACATATTCTCTCGTGTTATTACTCGCTTCCTTTCCGAAGCAATATCAATCAGTTTTTATGTGTAGACATTATAGAGAATACTCATCGGAGCTGCATAAAACAGTTTTTCCGCTAGTTTTTTTGTTACTTTGTTAGTCGACATTCCCAAAATAATAACCACCTGATCCTCTAGATCAGATTTATAGGGTCGATTAACAGTGCAATTAATTCCCTGTCGAGCTATTTCCTCCAAAGTAGAACCTGGGATCTTTCAATCATTGTTAGAAGAAGCACTTGGCCGTCAGGCATGAAAGTATTATCATGCTAAAAATAGCACGATAATTAAAAAAAAATACAAAAACTTTAAAACAATACGTAATTGAAATCACATTGTATCAATAAGACGGTTCAGTTCAATGAATTATTTTAAAAAGCTCGCTCACCTTAACGGTGACGTATGATGGCTTGTATTTATCGAGATCGTGAAAAGCTTTTTAATCATCAGCCCAAAGCTTTCGTTGCCTTTCAATTTAAGCTTTGATTAATTGAAAGTCAATCCAGCCGAAATAATTGCTGGCAAAATTGATCCACGAATTATGTGAGTGCCACGAAAACAGCTTATTGAAAATTACCATAAGTCTTCGATGCAGACAATACGGACTTCTTTTTGTCTGTGTTTATGTATATTATAATTATATACTACAGCGAAATCACCTTGTTTTTACTTGGAATACTGACGACTCAAGTAACGGTTCACGAGATCAAAGTCATTAACCTTTCACGATTGCCCTAGTTAGTGTGACAATATTTCATATATTCGGTGCGTATAAAAATAGAAAGATGTATTTAACAAATGAATGATGCATTAAAATATGTATTATTTAAAAAATATTGTTGACGTGTAGCTAATTACAGATATATAAAATAAATTATTAGCTTACATTTGATTTTACAGAACAAAATAAAGAAATAAATTCTGGCCCCCGACCATCGAGATGCGGTCCCTGGATAGGATACTCAGCAGTGACGCGAAGTTGATCAGCCATCAACTCTGCTCCCTCAGAAAACATTTCTGCCGATCCTATTTTCCAGTACTGCAAAAGTCTATTGCACCAGCCTATGCGCCCGACCATCCAGGGTATAACTCTCTGGGTATTGAAGACAACAAAGGAGTTCTCCGTATGGAGCTGTTTGTGTATGTGTGTTGTGTGTTTTTTAAATGAATTTAAGTATTTAAGAAAATTAACAGAGGTAACTACATACAGACACATTAATTTTGATACAAGCAAGCTTATGCAACCCACCAGACATTACCATTTATTAATATTTACCATTGCGCACAAATAAGAACTTTTAATCTATAACAAAAAACAAAACATTAAAACACATAAAAATATCTCTCAATTTAATGACAAATTCATATAGCCTAAGTAGTAAAAAGAATAAACACTTTTTTCCAAATGCCTGAACTTCGGACGTAATATTTATGATAAAACCATGTTCGCCGAAAAAAATCTGGGAGTCCTCAACAGTATGCGTGTTTTGCGTAAGTTTTATTTGCATCTATGGGACGGTTCAGCTCAGTACCTTCATGGTTCCTTGGAATAGATACAGCTCTATTCCGTGTGTCTCGGTGAGGACCCCGATATTTGTATATGATCTTTAATAAAAAGTATGTTTCATTAGGGCAATTGATGGTGGCAGGTCGATGTTAGCCGACCCTTGTACTATTACGAACCTCAAGTGGTATAAGCTCTAGAAAGCTGTATAACTCGACAATCAACTCGCTACTCGTCCCTTAAAATCGTCGACCTTAGTCAACCACCGGGAACCGTGTGTTCTTTTCCCAGGAGCCATAAACCAGTAAAAGCGTTTATTTCTTCAGCCTTTTTCAAAATTGTCCACATTTCAACCGTCCTGCCAGCGTCGAATACCAGAAATACACATTCGATATTTGTGAGCAGCGCCCGCTAGAGACGGGACGTGCTCGAGACCATAAAAAGAATGGCTCGCAAGAAATGTCTCATATCGGCACGACGAAGCAAGTAAGCGAACGCGCGCTGTCCCCGGCTGCTGAGGCGACATTCCCCCGGGGCCGGAGGTCGGGGAGTCGTCGCCGTCCAGCGAGCAAGGAAGGACGGGAATAGCGACTGAAACTCAATAGCCACTCGCATACACTGACGGTAGCGATGGCCAGTCAGTTCGCTTACGGATCCACTCAGATCGCGGTCCGATTTGAACCATCGTTACCGAAAGCGTGTTCCCAACTGGTCCGATTTGTGCGGACAGGCCTCAACATGGCGTCTCGTGAACGGTATGACGTCACCGTCACGTCACTCAATGCCGTAATTAGTTATTCTGTGGCCGTACACAGCGCTCACGATTAGAAGGTAGGGCACTGTGTGTGCCACTGTCAGTGTCACATTTTGACTTTTCTATAGCGTAATCCA
The DNA here is from genome assembly GCA_946894095.1 of Incurvaria masculella. Taxonomy (NCBI): domain Eukaryota; kingdom Metazoa; phylum Arthropoda; class Insecta; order Lepidoptera; family Incurvariidae; genus Incurvaria; species Incurvaria masculella. The sequence goes on along the minus strand of OX335645.2, from coordinate 23,195,333 downwards.
TCCTCTTTCCACCGTGTTTTTTTGAGAAACCGTTGAATGCCCCTAAGTTGAAAATTCAAGTTCAGCTTAGAGTAATAAGGGTTCCGTACCCAAAGGGTGCCAACGGAACCCTATTACTCAGCCTCTACCGTCCGTCCGTCCGTCCGTCTGTCACAGGGCTGTATCTCATGAACCGTAATAGGAAGGCAGCTGAAATTTTCGCAGAGTCTGTATTTATTTTGCCGCTATAACAACAAATAGGTAAAATAATAAAAAAAAAATTACAAATAAAGTTATTGTTGGCTGTTAAATCTTGTAAGATGGTACGGAACCCTACATGTGCGAGTCCGACTCGCACTTGGCCGGTTTTGATTAGATTCAAAAGTGAGGTGAAATACTTTAACGAATGGCATTTGATCCATGTTGGTTGTTTTGTTTGTCTAATCTTGTGTGCGGTTTAAGCACGGTAATCGTTTGCTGTCCAAAACGGAACGCGCACTCTCTACTGATGTCCTCGAGTTTCAACTACACATAAGAACTGCAAAGGCTGCCATTTAGTGCAACATACGAAATTGTGCGTCCCAAATTCGTTAGCGAACTAACCACCATCAGTGCATTATCACTAATACGTCGCTTCTGCCATATGAATGAGTATCTGTCGCTACTAGCATCCTTCGTACTGTCTGTCGCCACCCGAGATGCTTCTGCTACAGCTTCTTACACCTCTTAGCCGCTGCAAGCACCTCTTTCTGCGCTGATAATGTTAAAGTCGCAGGACTCACCTCTTCGAGCGAGGGGAAATTTATTATCATGGTCAAAGAGGTAACCAACCATCACCACGGTGGCTACCGACTACATTAAACGAAACTTGGGTGTCACTAAAGGATACGTCGTTCGATGTTAGGATTCCATGTGAAATCTTCTACTTCCGTACACATTAGGTGATAGGGTTAATCCGGTTCGGTACCATCGTTTTGGATCAAAGATGCTCGAAGTGAAAATGAAAATGTTGAAAGTCAATGATTGATTAGTAGCGACATCTATCTATATGCATCTAAATATTTCATAGCTTCGTATCATAGATTCATAATATGAAACACAGACGTTTTAAATTTAGTGCTGTGATTTTGTTTAATGTCTGCTTGTCAAGTCAACCAAAATGAAATGACGACTGAAAAAATCTAAAATAAAATAATCATCTCAACCAATTTCTCATTTCAACAGAAACATAAAGTTACAGTAGCTCTGGCATGTTTATTGTTTATTTATTGTTTATTCATCATCCACAGGCAGCACAATGCACTCAGATTTGTCATATTTTATCATTAGCCAGTTCAGCATTAGAAGAAGAACTGGCAAGAAACTTCGCTGATTTTTTTTTCAACGTCCACTAAGTCTAAGTTTACAAATTTGTTTGCCACTGCTTACAGATATACGGGTTATTGGTACCCGTTTATTTGAATTCAAATGAAGCAGTTCATGACAAATATCGATTTGTTTTGCAAAGACATGTCCGTCATCTAACATATTGTCAATTGGATCAGGCCAGTCCCCACAAACGGCACCCGTTCATGAGCAGCACGCCGGGTCCAGCCATCGCCCCTATCAAACATATTTTAGGGGAACAGGTGACCCGAACCAAGCGTCACCACAAGCAAGGACCTTGAAGCGATGCTCTACTCCAATGGCAACAAGAAAAAAAAATGTGATACATTACAATGTACATTACTCTTCCAATGTCAAATTAATTTATATCAATATATTTATTTGAACGAAGCGTCTATTATTGCGGAAGGAAAGATAAAACATTTTTTGCTGAATAAATTTACCCCTCGACACGTTTATTAAAAGCAACTTCAAGCTTTTCTCTTTATTCTCAACACAAAAAATCCTCGCGCATCGTGATGCATCCGCATTCATAACTTTAAAATCAGCCGTGCCCAAATCCCAGCCGATACGGAGCCATTAATTCAGCAAATCCGCGATTCTCGCACACGAATATTTCACAACGCGTATCGCGCCCATCTCGGATGCGCGCGCACGCACGGCCACAATGCACGAAATCCGCGGATCCTTTTCAATTTGCACGAAAAAAGCCCCGACGCTTGCGCAATGCGAAGCTGCGGGCGCAGGCTGTGGCGGTGAATGCGCGACGAGGGAAGAAATATTCGACCAGCTTTGTACGGTTGAATTTATCAAAAACCGGCCAAGTGCGAGTCGGACTCGCACACGAAGGGTTCCGTACCATCGTACAAGATTTAACACAAAAAAATCACGTTTTTTGTATGGTTTTCATTTTTTATTTTTTTTACATTTACCCTATTTGTTGTTATAGCGGCAAAATGTACACTCTGTGAAAATTTCAGCTGCCTACCTATTAAGGTTCATGAGATAGAGCCCTGTGACAAACGGACGGACGGACAGCGGAGGCTTAATAATAGGGTTCCGTTGGCACCCTTTAGGTACGGAACCCTAAAAAGCATTTCATTTCGCTTTAGTTTCATATTAATACGCAAAATTAGCCTCATTTCGTAGTAAATATCGTGTCACTTAGATTATAATCGAAAAACAATTTTGGCTCACGTGCAGATAGCTCAGCAGTAGAGCAGTAGACATGTTATCTAAAGTCGCAGGCGCGAATCCTATTTACGACATCCGTTATTACTTACTAGCAAACTTATTAGCAAAGGAAAATACTCAAAATTAAAATAGTATGTTTAAGTTCATTTAGTTCTAAGAATATAGCTCATAGACAATGTGTTTCAAACAGAATGACGTACAATAGCGTTTTTTTATTTTTGCAAGTTCGTGATTGCATAACGCTGATCATTTACTTATTTCGTTCAACATTACCAACCACAAAATGTTCATAATTGAATGGCAATATTTGGTTGGTTTTTTTTTTCAATTTGTAAGTAATATAGTGATCGTATCGCATTCATTTAAAAAAGAAAAAAAACACTTTTGATGAGGCGAGATTTCACTATAGTGCAAACACTATGACTGAAAACCACCACACGGCAGCCGTGAATGTAATAAATTGGCCTGCACAGCGCCGCTAGTTGTCACCAATGCCGGTGCATTGCGAGATATAACCTAGAGATATAACATATCATCGATGTATCACTTTACTGTGTCGAAAATACGTTGAGCCGAAACAATATTATAAATTATTTAAAAAAATATGTTTATGTCTTTAAGTTAGCTACTAAGATTAGGTAGTTAAAACAACTTATATGTAAATAACGGAACTACTTAGGTTATTAATTTACATTCATACTTTTATCAAAGTCGCGCGTGGTTAAGATCTTTTCATTTTAGTTTCGAGTGGTCAGCATCCTTAAAATGTATAGTTTTCTTTTTATTTAACGCTCGAAACAATGATGAATTCGGTCAGAACCTACTTCATGGTGCCAATGGTTTTGCATATTACTATATCAAATATTTTCCTAATGTTGTCTTCCATGAACAAATTTCTAGGTTAGCCTACCGATTTTATAAAAAAAGGTTTAATCAATGCATTTTTGAGAAAAAACCGGATACATCTGCTCGGGTCAAATGTAAATTTGGACTGAAAATGTCAATAAAGCATAAACAAAGTGCAACTATTTTTCTCTCTCTTGACGAGACAAAAAGCTTTTGTGTATCAACCAGTTTAACCGGTTACTTTATCCCGTATATTTCTGATTTACTATACAAATACAAGTTCCCCGTGGGTGCGCATTAATCGCTCCGTGTAAGTGCGATGGGTGCGATAGTGCCTGTCGGCGCCTGCGCCCGCGCCGCGCCGATCTGAGTGAGCTATCGGCCGGTAGTTAGACACGACGTTGTTAGCCTATATCTGCGGATTCGGTGACTCGTGTCTGCTGTCGCGCGCATCACTAATGATCTACACACACGCTCGGCTCGAGGTATGTGAACTTCAGTAGGATCTGACCTGACCGTTTGATGGTGTAAGGTTTAAAGTTAGAACGTTATTTACATGCACACACATCATTATCTTAGTAAGGTATTATTTTCCCATCTACTCTACAAAACATTTGATTTGTTTTATCTTTATTGTTTTTTTAAAATAAATACAATTATTGTAATGCTAATAATCCGTGAATGTTGAAATTGTGAAATGACTTGTGGTAAATGTGTCACTGTAATATGTCATGCATTTAGATCATTTATTTTCCGTCTGTAAATGCGTACGTTTTTTTGTGTAGCCGGTTTGATTAGCTCTGACGAAGAACCAACAGTATAAAGGGAGTATTTTTCCTGAAACTTAAGTAAGATATGTGCGACCACTTGCTTTCCATATCAGAGATCATGGTCTCGATACCCTTTCCGTTCATGCACCTGTCTCAGTCGTATAAGTTGTAAAAGTCACGATACTTTACGATACGAAGACACGATAGTTTATTTAGATCAGTATTTTTTTATATCATCTTTATGTTTCACTTAACTTGCCATTCCCAGTATATTGTGATAAAACTTAACCAAACCAAACATCCTGAATAATTGTAAAAGCCTACGCTACATTATTTACTACTTATTTTCATATTAACGTAGTATATGTAGATGACTCTACCGAGAAACTAAGTACCCTCGGAACATTCGAATCCACCTCAACTCGCGAAACCACGCTCAGCGAGGCCCCATACCAGCCGATTCGCGGACTGTTGCAGAGTTATCGAGCTTGTTTAAATTAAGTAAACGATCTCGTGTGAGAAGCTGTCGAAGTCTATGCAAAAATAGTCATATTTTCTTCTACTATCGTTATCTAGATCGTTTTTTTGGGCACTTGACATATATTTCAATGCCAGGGGGGCTACGTTCGTAAATTTACTAGCTGGTTAAATAGTTAAGTAAGTGATAAAATCTAACGTTCAATTGAATTTGGTTATTTTCAGTTCACTTGTCTGAATAACACGTCGTTTGACAGTTAGCATAGTACAAAATTCAATTAAACGTCCAATTTGATGGCTCACTTGCCTGTTGACCGGCGAGGTAATCTGCCCTGGTAACCCTCAGGTCTCGACCTAAATAGGAAAATAATCCACCAGATAGCCGATTTCGGTAGTCTTAGTGCGAGCTTAGCCTAGCGCGTGACATTCGTTTCGGCATTCGTAACACGAACAAACACCTCCTTCTAAAATTTAACACACCCTTCCGTGGCGGTGACAAAATAATCTTCAACAAACTTCAAATTAGTAGGATTAAATTTATTTGTGCTACCACAAATGGATAAAATTTATACTATGTCAAGATTTGTGACTTTGAATTTGGTGACTTCCAGTTCACTTGACAAATTTTATGGCTCACGTGCCTGTTGACCGGCGAGTTAATCTCGACCGAAATAGGAAAAAATGCCACCAGCTAGCCGATTTGAGCAGTCATAGTGCGAGCCTAGCGCGTAGCTTTAGCATTGCAGTGATCACGGACAACCACGGTCGTCGATCGCTGCCACGGAGCGATCTATCACGCGCTGCGAGCCAACACGTGCGTCGCCGTACAACTGACGACTCTATCTGCGCGTACGCAACACATAACGCCTCTACACGCCGATATCTTCATCCATTCACCTGTTTTCATGCTGATTGTTATTTATGGTTATGAGCGGTTGTCAATATACGCATAATATATGGTGTTCCCAGCGATGTGTATTATTTAATTAATTGTGAGTATTTGTAAGATCTTCATATCGTGGCTCAGCGGTTTGGGCCGACCTTCTTGACCTAGGAAGTGTCGGTTCGATACCCTATGGCTGCACCACTTTTGGTTTCCAGACCTAGGAAATCATGCTAAGGAAATCTTCTACTTATGTAATTTTAGGCCGATACAGCAATGGGCTCGGCATTCGTAATGTGCATCTTATAACTAAATTAAAATTAATCGGATGTAAGTTTCAAAGGTCATGGCCATCCAGCGCATTCTAAACCAATGGTTAAATTGCTTATAGTTTATAAACATTTTTCGATTTAAAAACGCAAAAAATTAGCAGTTAGACCTAGATAAATTAAATTAGATAATAATAGATTAGATAAATTAAAATCGCAAAAAAAACGTAGGGAAGCTAAATAAAACCGTTTAAAAACCATAATTGGGTGAAATGAGATCTCACTGGGTTACAAATTTGGTTCGCGGGAATCTGAAATGTCGCCCGTAAAAGAATTGTGTAGATCTTTAACTGTTTTGAGAATTATAAATTTAAATATCGTTAGGCATATAACATTCAAATAAGTCAAGCTTAGCAGATTGCTTGGTTCTCGAGAAATTAAAAAAAAGAGAATGATATCAATTTAGCCTTTATGTATTTTGTGGGGACTTGCTTTCCATGCCATAACTTATGGTTTGAACAAGTTATGGCATGGAAAGCATGTCGAAGTAAATGAACTACACTGTAGAACAAGTAAATGCATATTGTCACGAGAATTCGAGCTTCGGAATGCACGTGAATTTGTAGGTCCACTGTCCAACTAGGTGGTAGGGTTGAGTCCGTTAAGGTTGGTACCATCGCATTGAATGAAAACGATGGTCGAAGCGGCAATGAAAATTTTCCATGTTATTCATTCAGTTCAATGCATCCGTGCTCATAGAATGTCCTGCTATTGCTCTTAATATGTTCAGGAATGCGGTCGGTTGTGCTAATATTATAACGGTGGCTTTTTATGAGCCATTGAAGTTCAGTTACATAAATGTTCCTAAATAACAAAATTTACGTAGATATTTATATTTTTTAAATATACTTATTTAATTGATAAATCGGCAAAAAAGCAACACGGTACAACTCCATACATCCATAAGTCAACAATGAAACCCCTTGAACTTAGAAGGTGCACAAAGTCCTTCAAAGAAACAAAGCGATCGAACCGCACGTCGGCGTTCGTTAGCGAGCGGCGATGGCTTCGTTTGATATTCAAAATATTTGTTCGTTATTCAAAAATATTGTAACCTCGTTATTGTGGCGTGAGGTATTATTTCGCTCGATTCGTGCGGAATGTGGAGTTTTGCGCTAAGCTTAGATCCATCTATCTAGGTCTAACTGTGCCTGTATAAATGTGGGCGCTTAGACGCTCGCTAGGCTAACAATGTAATCTAAACTAAGTACCCTTTTCACTTTTTGTCTTGGCTTTGATTATATGTTTGTCCTACAAATCACTTTTTGACTTGGAAACGTTTTAAACATACGAGAAGACTTGCTACGACGACATGTACCAGAACATTTGTAATGTATTGCATTTGTGTCGTGACAAGTCAATCCAAGTAATTTTTAGATAAACGTATTTTTTTATCGTAGACATTACAACCTCCGTATAGTTGCGTATTCATAGATACTCCGAGTCAACCTGGGTGGTTAAGACAAATTTAGTTCTCGGCATCCACCAAATGTTCGTGCTGAGCGAGTGAGTGAAATTCAGATTCGCTGGGGATTCACAGTCGGATTTCACCGGTGAAAACTTCACTACTAGTTGCTACTAGATAGCTAGTTGCGTAAAAACTTCTCACACGAGTGGGGTTATCCCTTTCTAATTATTATATTAGAGTGCGATGACACAATATAAATTAACAGCCTTGACGTCAGCCGAAAACCAAATTAAAGTGACCCGTCCATGCGAATTTCATGAGTGCTGGGGTTGATCGTTTTCTGCTATTTTACGAATTACGAAAGGGTCGGGTAGATCTAAATTTTAAATACTGTCTAGGATAGTTAGTTAGTGTTTAAAATGATAAATGCACAATCCCCCCCCCCCTTCCGCGCCCGCCGTCATCATGAAAAAACCGAAAAACTTCGGTTTTTTCGTTTTTTTTTCAGATCATAGCACATATTTTTTTTCAGATCATAGGGGGGCGTGCATTTTGCATTTTAATCACATGCTTACTATTCTAGACAACACATAAACAGTTTTGAACTCCCGGATGTTTTGTAATGTAAAATCCCTCTATTCCTTGGACTAATTCATTGAAATGTGTTTTCAGTAAGCACAAACGTACGTGTCGGAATGTACTTATTATCAATAGATTTAAGTTCGAATACAAATAGTCGGTAGTATGCAGAGAGATTGGGCACGGCCTTGGAATGTTTCGCATTGAACTTGATGCAGGGTCGGGCGGCGCGCCATTGCCCCGCGCGCACTGACAGCTGTACTCGCCGATGCGCGCGCAGACTTCGTGAAGTGAACGATTATTTGGTAACGAAAAATACTGCCCACCGCTTATTTTGATTGGTGGACTCCACATGTAGTTATTTATTTGTCCCTTAGGCTGAGATAAATAGTCATAACAGAAACAGTTGTGACGTCACATTTTATTAATATAATAAATTAATGTGTCAAAGTCGCAAAGTACCACTGTTCGTTAGTCTTAGTTTCAGCTACGACTAATTATATCAGCCCTAAAGTCCCTTATGTATTTTTCCCGCATGTCACATTACCCTACTTGTAACCTTTACAATACTGCGGATTTTAGCGCCAAAAACTTCTACAATATCGACCGAACGGAAGCCAGGAAGAAGTTAATATAAAATTCCAACGCTTTCTTAATTTTCAGAAAAAAAAACCACTTAACTCATGGCTCCATGACCTCCCGGCACATAGAACACAAATGTATTTCATTAGGGCACTTTAAAATCAGAGGAGTTAATAGAAATTTAGAACTTCAATTTGATGCGTGATTGAAGTTCTCAATTTCTATTGCCTCATACATGAAAAATAAAGTAACTTAAGTGACGTGGAAATATATTGTTTTTTATTTAATGCATTACAAATTAAAATTAAACTATATCAACAACAGTCGTACCGATTTACAATAAAAATATGTTTGCAGAATTTTAACTCATTTAGTAGCACTTTAATTTACAATTTTAATTTCTCGAATTTAATAATTAAGTTAGAACTTTTTTTTACTAGCCTAATGATTTAGTTATTTCGGGAAAAATATACCATTTTATTTTAAATCTCTTTTTAATTATTTTTTTGAAATTATGTTTTTTTTATTAATATATATAATAATGTAATATTGATATCCAGACATGTCATTTTATTTGTATCTTTTTTTTGTTTTCGTAATTGTATCATATCTGTACTTGTAGGAATAAAGTTTGGAATTAGAATTCGATTTCTGTATGCGAGTAAATCAAGGGAATACTAAGTCTGAGATAAATAGTCGTATCAGAAACGACTAACGGAAAGTAGTACTTTGTGACGTCACTTTGACACATTTTGTATGGAGGAAGTCTTCAAAGTAATGCAAAGTGACGTCACAAAGTAGTACTTTTCGTTAGTCTTAGTTTCTGTTACGACTATTTATCTCAGCCTAAGCGGCCAATGCAAGCTTTCGTGGCTCCGATCGACAAGCGAGTGCGCGCGGTGTGCTCATCGCGTCGTGTCAACATTTATTACCCAATCGGGCGCGTTTTATTTTCGCATGTCGCGCGCGGATTTATGAAGATCGCGCCGACTGGCTGCGGACAAAAGGACGAACGGGATTTGCATTTTTGCCGTTTCAGTCCGTTGTTAAGTACGTATAGCGGCTTCGGGTCAAGTGGTGCCAAATAGCCCTTACTGCTTGAGGTGGTACCGAACGTGTCCGGCCTATACAAAGTTTCTTGCATGCAATACAAAAAAGTAATGGCATATAAGGAACTTATCGGTATATATAAAATTACGATGTGCATGTGTTCCTTATTCATCTCCTCCTTGACACAGACACAGCTTGATCGATAATTTTTTTTGTAATTATGGGTTCACCTGGATGGTTCTTAGTCGACAATAAGATTTGTTTAATGAAGGTTTGAATAATACGCCCGTGAAATTGACCCGAGCAGAGTCGGAAACCTCAGGTAGTTAATTATACTATAAAGGTGATCTCAGCAAGAACTTGAATTTCGAATAGCGTGCCAGTTTCCAGTGACAATTGTTGAGTCAGCCATATTTTGTGTTCGTGTTTCCTTAAAACATAGATATTTACGAAAATGGTGCATTACAGCTTGAAAGAACATCATTCATGTGTATTAAAAATTACGAATTTACGTGATCATTTCGTATAATCGACCATAATGTGCTGGAGCTGTTTAATGTGTGACACTTCATTTGGCTCCACGACACTCACGCTTACCCAGTTGGAATTCAGAGGTGAGCTTCTCCAAAACGTGGGTCTTATGTTGACCAACACACCAAAGCACTCGCAACACAAGTGAGCTTTGAAAAATTCACACTACATAACCCACCAGCTTATCTTGCTGGCCACTAAATTTCCACAATACCCGTCGATTATTTGCTAACTTTGATCGCGTCCAAAGACAATTTTTCTCTAATTCCTGGCGATTTGGTAAAGGCAAGGACTTTTCTCCATACATGTTAAACTAAATAATATTAGAGATATGTCGAATCATCGAACGGCTTGCATCCCTGAGGAAATACACTTATTTAAATTGGTGCATGAACCGGGCAGAGATTAAACCCACGACCTCTGCCATCGAGGCATCTGCAAGCGAGTTCCTGTACCATGAGCTACTGAGTGCCGCTAAGGGACAGACGGCTATTTCCATTTATATGCTCTTGTAATGTATGCGATGGGAATCTTGCAGACGCATCCAGTGGCAAACTGTCACGTTTCCTTCCATCGGATCTTGTCTCAGTGCGCCGAGGCTGCAATAATCAGCGCTGCGGAGCATCTGCATTCAAAGAGCACCCGCCATTTAAACAAACGCCGGAAAAACAGTGCACATCCAAAGGGAATCTCCAAACAATGTGCGCGGAAGTGACCTGAAAGTATGCATAGTACATACATACATAGCTCTTGGCTCAGGGACGGTTGTACTTGCTTTCCATCTAAGAGGTCTGGGTTCAAATTTCCGCCACGTTCTCGCACCACTTTCTTTCTTTTTATGAGTTGGGTAAGTGCATTTCGTTGCAAATGCAAACTGTAGGTCCCTACTAGGTGGTGGGATTAAGCCCACCCTAGTGCCTTAACATTGGATGAAAAGATGGTCAAAGCGGAAATGAAAGATTCTCCGTATTTCCATCCAGTTCAATTTAGAAGTGCTCATAAAGGTAAGGTCTGGCACCTAAAGTTGTGTATCAAATGTTTATAGTATTAATTAGACTTATTGGATTCACCCAGATAAAAAAAATAGACTCAATGGCAAAACCCTATGCCTGAGAAAAAAAAGCCGCAATGATCTTCGGCAGTCGGTACACAGAAGTTAAGTCGTTTTGGGATCTTCTGATACGTAGTGTTCTCCATTTACTCTGTGACATACCCCGAATCCTGTTCTAGCACGACACTCGTCACGGAAGTAAGCGGCGGGACGTGTGACGTCACGGAACTGTGGCGGTGCGCTACGCCCCCGGGCGCGTTCATTTGCCTAGAATGGCCCTGCTCGAGGAAGGAATAGCTAATTTATGGAAAGCGCGATTCTGTGGGACCCTTTGCATTATGCATGTGTCGAACATCGGACGGCGATTGTGAAATACGGTACCCGAGCGAAATTATATCACATTCTGGTCGACTACATATGTACGAATCACTGCGGTCCGACCCAGTCCGACAACAAAGATAAATAAAATAAAAACGAAATCCACTTCACTGTATGTATCTGAAAAGAAAAGAGTGAAATGAAACTAAAGCGTTATAACTATGCCTCGCCGGTACCCTAAAGGGAATTGTGAATATTTTGCATAGGGAAGATCGATGAATCGAATCGTCCTGATAAAACATAGAAAATATTTGTCCCTCAAACTAGCAATTTACGTGTGTTATTTGTTTGGTATAAAATAACGCGGAAAACTGTTTTGGACCTGTGAAAATCCCAGCAAGGTCTTAAGACGTGTAAACTCCTATATTAAACCATTCATCTTGGGCTCAAAATATCACATTCAATCATACGTTTTAAGGAAGCGTCAGACCACAAATATGTAAAACTTCAATGCTTCAATGTGGATGTAGCTGCCTCTCTGAGCTTTTTTTTATTTTTTATGCGACCTGAAATGGATGGCTAATACCACACAACTACCGTTATTATATTAGCCTAATACACCACATTCCCGAAGGAATTAGGTGCCATGCCAGGACCTTCCCTCAAATTATCGATGCAGACTCTACACATATTTCTGAACCTTTTTCTATGTGCAAGAAGTAAACAGGCCTCATAACATTACGAAATGCACATGACCCAAGTGACAGAAGCGGCGACCTTCGGCTTTGTGAAGCACCTCGGAACGCCTCTAAAGTGGGGTTTTGTAAGTGTAATTAGAGGCTTCCTTGAGCAGCAATCAGAGGCGTCATCAATGAGTGGCACTGTCACTCACTCACTCACTCATGCACTGACTCACTAGGCTGCGGGATTCATAGACCTATCAAAGCAGCAGTTTGCCTTCGGTTGGCCAAAACTCCGTAAAGGCGGGGTTTTTAAATAAAATTATATTAAGTTTTTTTAATGCAAACCGCTATCACTAGTGACTCTCTGAGCTCTATACCTCGCGAGTCTGTCTTTGAATAGCCTAAAACTGAACAAATGTTCACTGCGCGCCTTAAAATAAAATCCTTTAATTTCTCACTGTATTAAGTACTTAACGCATTAGGTCTCGTCACAAAAACAAAAATGTTGTGACATTTTTGAACATTTTTCAGATCCGCCATTCCGAAAGATTTCCACGAACTGAATCTACATTTGAATTTGAAAATATGAAATTGAAATAATGGTATAGTTATATTTTTTGGATAAATCAAATGAGGCAAATAAAAATAAATATTCATAAAAAATCTTTCTCCGTTGAGGCGGCGTAATTTGTTATTGCATATAAGCCTACCGTTATACATTTTTTTTAATATAGCAGATTTTTTTGTCTCCAGAATCACGATGTTGAGTTAGCGTGTATCGGAGAAACGTATGCTTCAAATAGAGACCATCATTCATCTTTTTGAATTTTCAGAAGGATTTGTTACTTCTTTTTTAAATAACAAATTTGATTACACTAACGTTCTTATAGAAATGCAAAAAAAAAATATTGTAACGCACTCAATCAGAAAGGAAAAAAAGACTGTCTTAGCGTGACAAAAGCTCCACCTATCACTTACGCCTATGAATCTGAGCTTGTCACTGGCACGCACCTCTGTCGCCGCTTACCCAATATAGAAATTATGTGTATGGCCTTTTTGGACGAATAGGTCACCTGAATGTTTACATGAATCTTCGGGCCTTGACCTGGGATATTTATTTCTATTGCTTAGCAGACTTGCATAGGTGTCTCTCGTATAGTTGATGATATGACTTCAACTCGAAATGTCAGAGCTTCGTCTCAATCGCACTAGGACGTTTTGCTATTGGCTATAACTGGAAGGAAGAAACTAAGATTATTGAGTAAGTCAAACAATATGAACATAAAGATATTTTAAATAATACATTTTATTTTTGTATTGAACGTTTGGCAAATTGACCACGTTTTTATATACACTGAGAAAAAAGTGACAAAAATCACGTTGTCAGAAAAAAATTGTTGAAGCATCAAAATAAGTTGTTACTTTAACGAATCGAGCTTATTTCTCAGGACAGCTTTTATTTGGTCAATTGCTTTTTGTCACTGAAACAAAGTCGTATTTGTTACTGTAACAACTTTGGTCACTGTTTGTTAGTGTAACAAAGTGGAAGTTGCGAGCGCAACAATGTCTAGTATGTTTTGCTAGAATTACTTTATTAGATTGTATATTTGGTCGACAAAATAAAGGTTGTCGTTGAAATCAATTCACTATGACGGCTCTCCAGGGTTAAAGTTTCTTTGTTGGGCCAACAATATTTTTTTCTCAGTGTAACCATAGAGGGTCTTCGTTGTGTGGTCCGTAGTATTATAAAGGTAAATCTGTCGTCTCTTGTGGCCAAATTGGCGGGTTCAAATCCCAGAGTACACACCTCTTTCTGCATAACCGATATTGAAATGTACCTTACCCAGGCCCAGGCGGTCGCACAGCCCTCACCGCATATTAACAGGTACCCCAGGCATAAATGCTGCCCGAGTTGTGTGCGAAATGCACTTAAACATTAGCAAAACAAAATTTCAACCACACCATTCTTCTCTGTGGCGTTGATATGTTACACGAATATTTTCTTCGACAACTGTCACCGTTACATCTATACATTAAAGGTTTTTCATTTGCCCCTGCTCATACCAGTCGATTAAACCTGAATCCATCCACCATAATGTACCGCTAAACTAATCAGGGAATGCATATAGTATACTTTTCACAATCCGAAACAAACAAAGAGAACGGTTTTTGTTGGCAATTAGAAGCAACGTGCTAACGGTAAATCTAAACAAAATCATGGGTCGATTATGAGCTATTGAGCCATCTGTTTTTGTTGTTAAACGAAAACTAAACAAGCGACTCAGAATTCATTAATGATTGGGTTCACGATGCTACATAATTATCTTCGTACGGAGCGTTGTTCATTCATAACTTCGCTCGGAGCGTTAGGCCAGTCAAAATAGATGATTTTGCAACGTCAATAATAAAATTTTGTATTTGTACATTTGAGTGATTAGCTCAAATTCTGCATCTTAATAATTTAATAAAAAAAAAATCTGTGATGTTCATCATTAAAATTACCCGAAGAAACCCGTAGAAACGTAATTTAATAACGATTTTAAAAACTACCAACCCAAGGTTTGAGATATTCAGTACCAATATCGGGCTTTAAACTGTTGTGTCTGCACGTTTTTGTTTTTTGAAAAATCTATCCTGGTTCCGACTTCAAAGAAAATAAAAGGTGTATGGAGATTTTCGTTTACTGTTCTTCTGATTTAAAAAAAAAACGCTTTTAGACTCAGATATTTATTGTCTGATGTTAGATATCAAAGAACAGTAATTTTCAAATAATTTGTGAACTCCCTTCTTGGCGGCGTGATTTTTTATTGCATACAGTTATACAATAAAATGTGTTTAAAATATTAAAGAATAGCAGTTTCTTTATCTCCAGAATCACGATGTTAACTTAGCGTGTAACGGAGCAATATGTTGTTATTAAGGCAAACCACTTTTAATCATTAGTTTGAGGATGATGATTTTAATGCATTGTGTTGAACCTAGGAAATGTTTCCTCGTCCTTATATTTAAATTACGTAACTTTCACCTTGTCACATTATCTGAATTAATTCCAAGCATACATTCTGAATATCCTGGACTACAGAAGACGCTCGCGCCACGCGGAGCGAGAGTGAAGTGTCAGCTCTTTTGACACGGATGACTTTTTAATTACCTATTTATAATTTGTGGGCAAAGCTCTGTCTAATCAAGTGTTAGTGTCTCGCGCCTGCGCGTGCGCTCATCCACTACACAGGTTTATTATACATGCAGTATTCTTGCAGATCAATCATTTTGCAACTATTGTGTTCAGGCTTTTATATTTTATATATTTTGAGCAATATAATAGGGTAGATTAAGGACTGAACTCATAACGAATAAGAGATGTATGTAAATCAAAAAACACTTACTATTGCAAATACAAGAGTAATAAAACTAATTGACACCTCATTTATCAACAATCACTTGCAAGCAAACCTTATCACTCCAACGCAAGTATATAAATATATATACAAATATACACACCCTCACACGCTCTCACCCTCACCCTGTCTCACAAACCCTCTCATCCTCCCACACCCACACCCACACACCCACACACTCACGTACACTTTTGTAACTCACCCTACCTACACAAACATGCGCAGGTAATGTAATCTATACTACAATGTATTTTCACTTGTTCTCCTTTTTTCTCTTTTCACGCATTTTATAATACTTACTTATATTATTCTACAAAATTCTAACGGTAATTAGAGGAAATCTGTAATTGGCTTTAGTTTAAGGTAATTTTAATTTTAAAAATTGTACTAGATATGTAAGCGGTTGATTTCCCAAATAAAATAAAATAAAAAATAAATAAAAGTATTTGACAACCACGGACATATTTTGAAGAGAAGAAACATAAGCTGTGAAAATAATATCGGTTTATGTTCATTATATGTACCTCAACTTAAAGTAAGTGACAACGGCCATGGGCTTTTGAACTTTATCGGCGACTGCCAAAATCATGCCGGTCGGCTAGGTGCTTCTTCACATTAGTCTTATAGGAGCACTCATTGTAATCTTGAGTAATACCACGGAATAGAAAGTTAATCTACACTTTACTACCCTTATAGATAAAATATCTTCAGGATCGGTTGGGTCTTATAGGAGGAATACGGTCTGATGCTGCCTGTTCCGCGTCAAGAGATGGTTGAATGGGAATGGAGGGATAGCTTCATCCAGCTCGAAAGAGCATTTTCCGTGGGACAACTACTAGGAGTCGCCGAGGAGACCTACGATACGGCATTGTTTCCAGTCCAATTCCAAGTAAGTAACTACATACATATATTGCTGTTTTATTTCGTATATTATTGATTTGCGAATGTGGTTAATTGAGGGCTAGCTGTATATGAAACCTAAAAATATTCGTTTTAATGAATCTATAGAGAATTTTCAGTGATGAGTCACCAAATTCTAGTTGAACTATCCCCAAAAAGTTGCTCTATGGCCGTATTAATCCTTGTACTATACTTTTTTAGTAGTTCATTTAACAGCTTACTTTATTTGAATAATGTGCCAGAAACCGTGTAATTCACAGTTGATTATACACATAAAAGTAACTATCACTGTACTTACAGAAACGTAATACAACATTTTCATTTACTAAAATATTTTATGGAAATCAATAATCAAATTACAGAACCCCCTCTAAGTTCGAAATCCCATGGCGTCATCGGGCACCTTAAGAGGTCCTGGCGTACGCCATATGCCGCCCTTAACATAAAGTTGTGGAAGTTGTGAGATTTTTAAAAGTTATTATAAACTTCAACAGGTAGTGCAAAATCATAAAACGCCTTTAAGAGGAATCTTAAATAAGAAGTTAGAGTGTATGGGAGTTGTGTTAAATTTAACACCTGATTTCATGACACAAAACGTCTAATCTCGAAAAAGAAACTCTTGTGCACGAAAAAAAGCTGATTCCCCTGTCACGCGCGGTTTCAAAACGCAACCTGTCAGTCTGACAGGGCCGATTTAGGCGAGCCGGTTAAGTAGGTGGTGGTATAAGCCGTTGTAACAAATTGCCCGCAGTGTCATCATCACAGATGGACCTCTTTGGAGGAATTAGCGTATTCGTGTCATTTCTATGGATGCAACCGTACGTTCTGAAGATTAGTTGAACGTAAACGAAAGGTCCCATAATGTTTCCAACGAGCAGAGTTCAAAAGATGCTTTTTCCCAGTTTCCTACGGAAATTTTTCCATCTTACATCCAAACGAAATCTATGTCACCTAATTACATTGATGATTATATACTTGAGACATTTTGATTCCTGTATTTACACTCGGGTTGCAGTGCAAGCACCCTCATTGCATGCATTTCTTTCCGTGCATCCGTGCAGAGGTGAATAAGTGATTTGACGTTCGGATTCTACATTAAACTATAGATCTCCTTCTCGACTTACTAGGTGGTAGAGTCGATCCCGCCTAGGTTGATACCATCGAATTTAATAAATGATGGTCGAAGCGGCGATGAAAATTGCTTGTGTTTTCTATCCAGTTCAATGTAGTCGAGCAAAATAAGGCCTAATATCATGGCAGTAGATGGTATTAGCCATCATATTAATTTATTTATTTAATTTTAAAGCAATTTTTTTTCCTCCGAAAGTCACTCTTATTTTAAGGGCGCCAGGGCAACTACCTCGGTAGTAAGTGCATCCCACAGTTTACCAACCCTATGGATAACATTTCTACAGGATCTGTTGGTTCTGGTGGCATGACTGTAAACCGTGAATGGATGCTTGCATGATGCTGCTTGATCGGAGACGAAGTAATAGCGTCAAGCAGTTCATGAGATACAGCCCTGTGACAGACGGACGGACGGACTGACGGACGGACGGACGGACGGACGGACGGACAGCGGAGGCTTAGTAATAGGGTTCCGTTTTTACCCTTTGGGTACGGAACCCTAAAAATTAACAACAACTTCATTTATTTAAGAACACGCAAGCACACCGAAAGCAATAAGGGTAATTCAGTCTTTCGTCGACCTCGAAAACATAAGAAGACATCTAACCACAGCCCTCCGATGCCGAACAAAGGATTTCAAAAGATCACGTCAGCGATGGAACGATAAAGTGAAAAGACTCAATGTTTGGCAAATAAATGGCGCTTCAAAGAAATACGACCGTCGCAGCGAGAGCTCCCGACACCTTTAAATTTCGATTTCGCAACTCGATACATCAAATAACTCTCGCGCCGGGCAACAATACGAAGGGAAAAGTCGAAGAGCCAAAACCAATCACAACATCGCGTCGCCGAGGCGATAAATTTCCCGAAAGCCCGAAAGGTGAGAGAACGTTGCGACACGGCCCGCGGAAACCGAAGTGCCATGCCGGGCGAAAATCGCTATGTGGGTTACGGTGGAGGTTTAAATCTTGATTTATCGCTTGGCGCATTATAAACGGGCGGCATTATTAATATGTTGTAAATCATCGATTTGATTTAAAACTGCGATTAATTGCGCAAGTAAGTTAAGGTGACGTTTGGCGAAGTAAGCCGGTGGTCGCGGCGGTTCCTGCGCAGGATTCGAACACTGCTTTGATAAATCAAGTACTTAATCTGCCAACATACGCGCATGAGCCAATTAAATCTAGCATGAGAAGGCTTAAAATCAGTGCGGTAATTTTCCCTATAAACTCCTTCAATGCGTAGGTTGACTTGAATTTATTTAAAAAGTAGGAAGGCTGTAAAAGTACACTGAGAAAAAATTATTGTTGACCCAACAAAGAAACTTTAACCCTGGAGAGCCGTCATAGTGAATTGGTTGCAACGACAACCTTTATTTTGTCGACCATGTATACAATCTAACAAAGTAATTCTAGCAAAACATACTAGACATTGTTGCGCTCGCAACTTCCACTTTGTTACACTAACAAACAGTGACCAAAGTTGTTACAGTAACAAATACGACTTTGTTTCAATGACAAAAAGCAATTGACAAAAGAAAAGCTGTCCTGAGAAATAAGCTCGATTCGTTATAGTAACAACTTATTTTGATGCTTCAACAATTTTTTTTGACAACGTGATTTTTGTTACTTTGTCAGCCTACTTTTTTCTCAGTGTATCAAGTAAGTAATGAAAAGTATTAAGTTCACACCTTTCTAATATTAGATAAAAACACTAAGGGCCCTTTTTACCTACTGCTGATAAGCCTAAAGGCCTAAAGCCTAACATATTATGGGTTTTACTTAGAAGCTTGTAATGAATACCAGTACAAAATAATCAGAACTTTAGTAATAAGGTCCCTTTAAGTGTCGAATATAATAAATCAGCAGTTGGTGAAATCCAGGCTAAGGGCCGATTCCACGAAAGGACACAAAATCAAAATCAACGTCAACGTTTGATTAAAAACGTCACTTTATATGGACAGTATGGAAAGAACTTCATGCGGTTCAATAAAAGTGACGTGTTTGAACATTGATGAACTCAGCCGTCTCGCACCTACCCATTGGAATAAGTACCTACCCACTAACTACCACAAAAAAGGCTCAGTCGCTCTAAGCAAATGCGAGATAAAACCTTCGATACGTTTGCATTTGCAGCGAATCTTGCTTGTTTGCAGCCTGGTTTTCACCAAGTGTTGATTTATTTTAATCGACACCTAAAGGGCCTTTATTACTAAATTGCTGATCATCTTGTACTGGTATTGATTGCAAGCTGCTAAAAAGGTCCTTAACATGTGGCGATTAAGCTAATCATCAGTAGTTGAAAACGCCCTAATTCTGAGATAAATAGCCGCAACTAGAACTAACACTAACCGAAATTAATACTGTCTAGCGTCAAAAGTGACATTTCGTAAATACAAGATGTGTCAAAGTGACTTAAGAAAGTAGTAATTTTAGCTTGTTTTCGTTTCAGTTTATCTTAGCCATAGCGACGGATGGAAGCTGGCGCATAGGTACAAGCTTTGCACATACACATTTCTAAGGTTTTATATTGTTTTCTAAAAAAACTTTAAAACTTTAATGTTATTGGCAAACATCAATCGCAAGAAAATGTTTGAAGTGGCAAATGCAATTTATCATATTTAAACATTGGCAACACAGAGATAGAAAAACAAGAGAAAGGCGCGGGAAAACGGTCACATGGCTGATGGGGTCGCTTCGGATGGATAGGTATTTGGTAAGAAAAGTGTAAAGTGATAGTTAAACGACTATTACCTAGATTACAGCCTTGATAAGTTAAAGGGTGTTTATATTACACAATATCCTCATACATTGAACAAGAAGACGCATTGGAGGGGCGCTCTTTACCTAACAAATTAAACAAACTCTACTTATAAAACAGACTATACTGAACCATCTGTACTTCAGATACTCCAGGCCATCCGTGGATTTCAGTTCTCCATAAAGACGCGCAGGCTGGTCTGTCCGCTGCTCTGTATTGAGTCTAATGACGCAAACAGATACTTGGGACCATCTTCGCATATCTGGAATATCAGATATAGTATACACATTACAGCATTTTACTCTATTTTTAACAAACAAACAGTTAAACAAACAGTTTAAAAACTAATTAATAACGAGAATTTGAATATAGCTTAAACCAGCAAAGTTTACATTAGCATAGTAATATTAAATACATTGGCAAAGAAGGAGAAAAAATAAAATGCTTGAATATTTATCTGCACGCTTTTGTTTTATTGAAAAAGCACAAAGAAAATCTTCATACGAATTTGGTTTTCTCTGTGGTTTGACCCAGAATACATTTACCGAAAAAACAAAGACATGCAGACACACATATTTGTAGCCTAACATAATATACCAAATATCGTGTAAGTTGGAACAGTAGTTTTCAAATTATTAGTAATCTACGTTTGTATGGGAGTCGAAATTTTCTGATGCTTACGGGCCGACCTTAACACCTGTAATTGTAGAGCTGTGATGCATGGAGGAGCGAAGTTTTTATATATGTGTACTGTGATCGTACCGTGTTGCCTGTCTCTGCCTACCCCTCCAGGTTCCCGGTGGTATGTATTCAAACACAAATAATATCGGGCTACCAAACACATGAACAATAGGTTGGCATTGGATCCCGCTTAAATGAACCTGCCATCTTGCGGACGTGTCGCGAAGCTCCCGCGCGCACCGCTCCATGCGCAGGCGCAGAGCAGAGGCGATTAATCAAAAGGCATTACGGTAATGAAGCCTCGGTCCATTGTGGCAGGGCGAGGTGTCCGCTGGCCGCGACACATCCTCCGCGCCACATTCCAACCGCAACTGTGGCCGCCCTTGATGGCAGATTACCGCTGGTTGCATGTGATTTTTCCCTCGCATGTGCAGTACGTCGCTTTGATTTATGAATTGTACTTGTGGAATCAAATAAGGGCAGAAGTGAACCTGTGTGGGGGGGTTACAAAGCTGCAAGAGTTTTAAGGATGCTTTAAGTTAAGAAGCCACAAGAAGGCTGCACAGCTCAAAACGAAAATCCGTGCAAGTGTGATGTATCTTTCAAAATAATTGGCTTTTTTTTTCAAATAAATTCCCAGCTCTTGAAGTAGTAGCACGTACACCAACACAAACATAGTCATGGTAGTAATTTCGCTGTAAAATAAAAATGATAATTTTAATTAAGACTAAAATTTTACTCACAAAATTTTTTGCATGGCCTTAAATTCATGGCATTAAATTTGTCAGCCTCAGTGGCCCAGTGGCGCGACACTTCGGCGATCGCTCTCCGAAGTTAAGCAACGCTGGGTCCGGTCTGGTCTTGGATGGGTGACCATTAGACCGTTGAGAGAGGCTGGCCGTGGTTCGGATTCCACGTTAAACTGTAGGTTCCCTTCCTTACTTACTAGGTGGTAGGGTTAATCCCGCCCGGGTTGGTACCATCGCATTGAATGAACGATGGTCGAAGCGGCAATGAAAATTGTCCGTGTTTTCCATCCAGTTCAATGTAGCCGAGCAATATAAGGAAGGTCCTGGCATGGCACCTAGTTCCCATGTGGTGTGTTGGGCTAATACCATGACAGAAGGTGTGGAATTAGCCATCATGTCCAGTCACATAAAAAAAAAAAAAAAAAAAAAAATTCACTCGTGAACACGTGAAATTTTAATATTTCAACCAGATTCAGCCGATATAGTTCTAGAAATAAACCTTAATGCTAAGAGTGCGGAACATATCGACGCATTCCAAAGGGTTAAATACCTACGTTTCAATATGAAATTCATTTTTAATACTACCCGCAATTCGTATGATTATGTTTAGCCTATTCCTATACATACAATGCGATTTAAATAAGAACAGGATATGATCACCGCCTTTTTGAATGTCAATCTGCTAAAACCCTCACTTCACTTCAGAAACTTTAGTACTTCGCGGTGTTGCCGCGTACTTTCCCTCGCGAATTCGAGTGAAGTTTGCACGAGCCCCGTCCTAATCTTATTTGAATCGCGTTGTATTTGTTAGTACCTAGTTTTTAAAGGATGCTTTTTTTATCGTGCTTCGCCGACATATTTCGCCTCCAACGACGGAAGCATCGTCAGGGCCACTTCGATGCCCCGGAAACATGTCGGACAAGCACGGCATTACACACCGAAACACCGTAAGTTTTCAAAACATTATGTACAGCGACGTTGTAAGTCTGAGAACATAATGTTCAATCTTTGCAGTCGATTTCCTCAACGCAGGTAATAAAATCAATGTATGTTATATATGTTATCTTAATTAGGAGGCATTGATTAAGGGAGGAGGGACTGTAGGAGAATTCCAAAATATTAGTATGCAGCAGGTAACGAAATTGTTAGATGCAATACCTGCGAATGGTATATTTTGCTGGTTCGGTTCCAGCCTTGCAGTATATTCTTAAATTATTTATTTTACAGGGCGCTATTTTTAACTATTCACAGTCGATTCTAAACATATAATCACGTTCCGTAAACAAATGGTGCCAAACGGAACCCTATTACAAAGCCTCCGCTGTCTGTCCGTCGGTCCGTCCGTCCGTCTGTCACAGGGCTGCATCTCATGAACCGTAATAGGTAGCTGAACTTTTCACAAAGTGCGTATTTCTGTTGCCGCTATAACGACCAATATAAATTAAGCAATTTAAAATAAAGTGTGCTACCATACAAGAAACGTGATTTCTTTGGGACCGATTTTGTATGATGGTAATTATTATAATTAGAATATTCTCATCTTGATTTCTAGCTAAAAATTGGCTTCACCCATCCCACAATTAGCTTGTTTGTTAGCATCTAATCGGCCCAGCCATTCATCATAGTGACGCAGAACCGCTGCGAGCGAATTCCTCAATATTTTTATGATTATTCCGATTTGCAATATTTCCTTAAATTCGCGATGTCCTCACAATTAGTCCCCGAGGCACAATTACATTTATTAACATTTATGATAGAACCCCATTAATAATCTTAATATACATCTTTGACGACACTATGTTTTTTTTAATCGAACAATAATGAAGTCTTAAAATTCCATTTCCTTACATGTCTCAATATTTCGTTAAAATGAATCCGTAAATAATTAATTAAGAATTATCAGATATATTTAACACTTATTTTATACAATGTAACGCCTGTATTATAACTATTTAGATTGGCCAAGAACAAACATTAGGCTATTAAATGTCACAATGATAATTACAGATGAAGGTTTAAAACATTTTCTACACACCCCACATGGAAAAAAATAAAAATAAATAATATTAGCCTTGACATTCATTGCATACGAGTATTATAGCAGGAATACGTTTATTTCCGGTCTCACCAAGCGGTAAATGACTTATGCTGTAGTATACTAATACTAATGGAAGTGATTCTGTACCATTATGTCCAATCCGGGAACCTGAGGTCCCTCGGTATAGCTAAATTTGCCATAAAAAAACACTAAATTTATCATTCTGTCTTCTACCACTTCGGTTTGAAATAATAAAAAAAATCCACAATTTCTTTTTTGTCGGTTTACACAATACGAGTAACATCAGAGTGACGGCAATAGTGCACTATGTCAGAGTCACCTCTTATCTTCAAAACGCGGCTTAAATCAACGTGCAACAACCATGATTGAATCTGATATTCGTTAAATAATGTTTTTTTTTTCTAATCTTGTATATCTAAATCACTGCCAACAATAATACTTATTTTCTATCGCATACGCGGAAGCGTTAACTAACGGACCCTACACCATAATTCTCGCCTCATCTGTGATCGCCTCGAGCTGGTGTACTTATTGAAAAGAACGAGTTGGCGTTCGTTATTAATCGCTTGGAATATTTCGTTCGACTTCGTTTATTTTGTGATACAATTTATGAATATATTAACACTCTAAACAAAGAATTTCGTCGTTTGTGGCGTAGAGAAATATATTTATCATTGTAATTAGCACAAGCTTTAAGACTAATTGGGATATATTATGTTTGCACACACAATTATATGTACGCCTATATTACGTATGTACCCATTCGGAGTATTATTATAAATGCCGGCAAGGTGGAGAGATGTAGGATCTCTCTCTGTGTTCTATCGTATCTACCATGGAGAATGCTCGTCGGAGCTGCATAACGCTGTTCTTCCGCCCAACGCAAAACAATGAATGCATCCATTTACTGCCAACATTCCCAATATAAGAACCAACTTATCCTCTAGGATCCATAGGGACGGTAACTATCACTCCGTGAGTCAGCAGTTTCTTACAAAACCTAATATGAACAATGGAATAGACTGTATAGTTCCTTCAAGCATGGTGTGATGAAGATCCGGGCCGGCCGCTGTGGATTTCGTTTAAGTTTAAGTTAAGTTATGCAAAGATTAAGAGCCCATGGGCAACGTCGGACACCTCTTATGTAAAGCGCCTGGTGTACGCGCTTGGTGTATCGCTCGGGCGTGCAGTTCTGGTTGGCCTCTGACAACTTTTCAGAATATCCGTGTCTCTGTCCCCTTCCTCTATTATCTTTTGCTAATTCGAGGTTATTTTATTTATTTATTTCATTTTATTTATTCGGAGAAACAACAGTGCATTCATACATAAAGTGAATTAACAAAGTAATAAAAATATTCACCAGTTACATATTCTCACAGTTGAGTTAACAAATGAAAAAAAAAAGATGCAGTCGTCGAACATACCTAGACAAAAACACGGTAAAATATTACTTCAAATATGAGCATCACATGTCGCAAAAAAATAATTAAAGGAGGTTACAAAATAAATGAATTTTCCACAGTTGAAAAGGTAAAATAATAATAGTATTGCTGGGTTTAATGAGTTTACGCTTTTCTTATTGTTCATTTCCAAAATAATGAATATTTCCTTCATTTTTGATGCTCTTAAAGTTCATGCAAAATAGGTCGAGGTGGTTATATTTTAGATTAAGAGTGTTACTTGCACGCCACATAAATGAATTTTGCCTGTATTTTGATTTCACTAGATCAACATTTAGAGGGTGAATATTTCTGGTAGCACGGCTCGGCACACGAAGCTGAATGCATGCAAGTAGATCGGGACAGTCAATCAGACCGTTTGCTACTTTTACTAAAAGTAATAAATCAGCAAGTTCCCTACGCGCTTCAAGTGGTAGTATGTGATGATAACGTCGAGATTCTTCAATTGAGTTAAACTTTTGGAAGGTTCTGTAATTAAGATTCTTGATAAATTTTGATTGGATAGATTCTAGTCTATTTGTACAAATTGCGTACCTAGGGTTCCATATTTGGGACGCGTACTCTAAATGGCTTCGTACATATGTAAAGTACAATGTTTTTAGGGTGTTCGGATTCTTAAAGCTCTTTGATACTCTCAATATAAAGCCAAGCGCCTTACTAGCTTTTGAAACAATTGCGTCAACGTGTTTGTCATAAATAAGTTTCTGGTAGAGTAATACACCCAGATCACGCACATTACTTTTTTTTCTAGAACTTGTCCTGCTATAGCGTAAGAAGTATCCAGGATGCGAAGTTTTCGAGAATAAGTGATACTGATACACTTCAGGGGGTTCAAATCAAGTTTATTTAAATCGCAATACATTTTTACTCTTTTCAGATCTTCCTGTAATAACGTAGAATCGGAAGGAACTGTTATTTCTTTGAAGATCTTCATATCGTCAGCAAATAAAAGGAATTTTGAGTTAAGGATGCACTTATCTATGTCGGTAATATAAATTATGAAAAGAAGAGGGCCTAGCAAGGAACCTTGCTAGGCCCTCCTATAAGCTATGTAAGGAATCAGTCAGTAAGTCAGCGTGTTTGCGCCCACTGCTGGACATACGCCTCTCCAATTTTTCTCCAGTCCTCCAAGAAAGAATCAGGCAATATTTAAATACAAATCGCATCAAAATCAAGTCGTTCGTTTTCAAGTAATAGATATTAAACCCCGCTTCTCATCCCTACAAATAGGTTTGGTTTTGAAATGTTTCTAGGATACTTGAATGTTAAAATTTTCCAAAAAAAGATCGCAAAATAAAAACCCAGTTGCGCAGGTTCTTAGTTCAGTTTATGTATTGTAATAATAATAGTTAATTAATTATATTATAGTTATAGTATTAATTAATGGTTATAGTAAGTTCTTCAGCATAATTCGTGCATGCATTAAACCTCCTTCGGAGCATGCGCGGAATCCGTCGGTCGTGTTGCAGTGGCCGGTGGCCGCGTCAGCCCCGCGCCCCGGTCGGATCGCTCCAGCACGTGTGGCCACCATTTGAATAACGCTGTATCGCACCCGGTTGCTCTCAACTGCCAGGGTTACCGGTAGTGCAATTACGAAGCACAAAATTGGATGTAGGTTGCTGTACTTACAGCAATATGACAGCTTTTGCGATTACGAAATCGATGCATTCACAAATGGTGCGGCACTCAGCGCTACCCGCAGCAATTAGGTCAACTCCATACATTTCGCCTCGAATCGGTATTACGAAACGGCAAAGAACTGTCAAATTCGGGGAGGTAAACGCCTATTTCGTCTGCTCGTCTCGTCAAGTACCTCAAAAGTTGACCTATTGTCGACACAGATTGGTCCGTGCTGGATGTAGGTGGATGAAAAACGGCTTCGTAATCGCGCTTTAGAAATGACGGGGGCGCACCTACACGTACCGCGGCACCATCCTCAAATTTTGCGTAATCACACTGCCGGAAAACAGTATACACTTGCATATACCTTATATACCTTAGTGTACGTACAATACCTACTTATACAAATGCTTCTATCTCATCATCTCCTTTTATTTTAACCAATACGTCAATTTTCATACGTCAATCAAGAAGCGTCTAATTTTTAAATGTTATCGTCCATTACAAAATCCGATGTTACACTGTCTATTATTAAGGTAGAATAAAAATATTTCTACTGAGCCTATTATAACAAGAAAAAGATTAGTCAAATAATACCTGAATATGATGCGATGTCACAAGTAATCTAATCCGATTATTATGGTAGTCAGTCATAAGTAATTTATATTTGCTAATGCTACCCCCTGCAATTTTGATGTGGAGACCCTACACAGGGAACAGAAGCGTCGGCAAACCGCCAGCACGTTGGTCTGACGATATACGTCAGACAGCAGGTGTCGAAGAAAAACTCAACTGGCGAAGAAAAACAGGATACCGCACAGCTTGGCGAAGTTTGGGGGAGGGCTAAGTCCAGCAGTAGACAGCAAAAAGCTGTATCTTATAAAATATATATCTATGTCTTATAGGATATTATCTCATAAATAACTGTAATATATTAATATTTTAAAACTTACGCGCGAAATAACTATAATATTTAGTTTGACAGCTTACCGCGCGTGTGAGGGAGCAGGACTGTAATATAATACTTAATTATTCTGTACGCGTGTTTATCACCTATTTCCTCCTAAACGGCTCGACCGATTTTGATGAAATATTTTGGGTGTGATTGGTCAGACCAACCAATCCTTTTTAGGGTTCCGTACCCAAAGGGTGAAAACGGAACCCTATTACTAAGTCTGTCCGTCCGTCCGGCTGTCACAAGGCTGTATCTCATGAACCGTAACAGGTAGGAAGCTGAAATGTTCACAGATTATGTATTTATTTTGCCGCTATAACAACAAATAGGTAAACTTCTAAACTAATAAAAAATAAAGGGGGGGCCCGATAAAGAAAACCGTGTTTTTTGTGGTAAACCTTGTACGAGGGTACGGAACCCTTTGTGTGCGAGCCTGACTCGCACTTGGCCGGTTTTTTATCCCAATGATATCTTCGCTTCACACTTTTTTCGCAATCACACATTTTTTTTTTATTTAATTATTTATTCGCATTTAGGTACACTTCATTACAATTAGACAACGTCAACTATTTTTGGTTATTGGGCACTAAATATAAAAATATCTAGATCTAAATAAAATATTACGCAACTGACAAATTTTCTACAAAATTTAAGGCCATCGACGGTCACTATTTTAACACAAAATCACCACAGTGTTTTTTCCCCATATCGTGTGAACCTATTAAGCCTTATTGAAACAGCAAGGCACTATGCTCTGTCTCGCCTCATCATGTGGGAAGAAGCGGCTTGAACAAAGATCGCCATCTACCGACGAGGACGTCATTATGACTTCTTCGACTTGCCGGCGAGCACACTTAGGTCGTGACGTGTTTATTATAAATGTGGCTCTTTTTCGACTTTAGTTTCACATTGAGGCCGTGATAGGAGCCGATTTCTTTCAGTTTGTTAAGGGCATAAAACAACATTTAATCATATTCAAAACTAAATACAACGAATTTAAATAATAAAAAAAATGTAGATTGATGGCCTATTAATTAAAGACGAAATTGTAAATATCTGGTGTTTTTTTTTCTCAAATTAGATTTTATTGAATGAATAATACGATCGTCTGATATTTACCGTTGTAGGTTTTAAATATAGTCAGATCATGCCTCTCGTTTTTTATTTGGGATTTTAACCACATTGTGGATGTATCAGCCATGTTAATTCTAGTTTGTCAATCCAAGAGATGCTTTTGCAATCTGCTGACAATGGTTCGGTTAGCGCATTATGAATCGCAAAGAATAAGTTTATTCTACGAATTTTGAGTTCTGCTATTAACGCATTACGCAAGTTCTCCTTCCGTTCACACTCCATCAAAAGGTGGTATTGATCATGGACTTGTTGCCTTTATCACAGTTTAGTGAGGTTCATTTGTGGTTCATTTGAGTTTCATTAGTGTGGGGTAATGTTTATGCCTCTAAGCGATAGGGTTATACGGGGATGCAACGGAAACTCGTTTATACGATTTGACTATATATTGATACATTTAGATTGTGCAACGAGGTGGAATGCATGTGCGCGGCGCGGCTGCCTTGGACCCACTGCCGCGGCGCTGAGGCGGCGGCGCGGGGTAGGAAATGTCGCGTCGGCAGGTTGCTGACCGCCACATCAACCCCTTCCTTTTCTTTTTTTTTAAAAACTATGCTTGCTTACAGTTCGGGCTCTCCTACTGTCACCACTGTTCTTAATCTAATGTGCGAGCTGCGCAGAGTAACGTCGTTCACGCCAGCCCGCACCACTGATATCACTTCCTATATCACCTATTTATCGCGGTATCAGCCGCCACTGTTTGGGCGCCCACGGCCTACGTTAAGCGAAACGCACTGGTGGTTTGATTAGTCGCCCTGCCCGTGTGGTTCTAGCTGACGTCGGTGCTTGTGTGCTCGCCTCGCGGTCCCGCGTTTTCGTCATGGTTTGTACCGGCAGGGTATCAACTCTCGATTGCGGTGTCTCCTCGTGGTCGGGACTTGTCCGTTGGAGGACTGGGTAGGGGGGTCGCCTTTCTGGCTCGACGGTGTCTTCGTTGAGTAGGTACGCTGGTTTTAATCGATCTATTGTCACTCGCGTATTCCTGTTCGGTAGCTCAATGTCGAAATATTTGTCTTGCCTCTTCAATACCCTGTACGGACCTTGGTAGGGAGCCGTGAGGGAACGCTTTATTTCGTTTCTGATGAACACGTGCGAGCACGTACGCAGGTCGCTGTGAACGAACGTTTTCCTTTCACCGTGGGCCGTTCTGGGAGATGGGTTCAGCGATTCGAGTGTGGTGGTTAGGCGTTGTACATAGTCGGCGTCTAAACTTTGTGGCCTGCTCGGTACAAAAAAATCTCCTGGCAGCCTCAGGGACGCTCCGTAGGTCATTTGTGCTGGACTAAGCCCGATATCCTCTTTAACGGCCGATCTCAATCCCAGCAAAATTAGTGGCAATTCGCGGGCCCACTCGGCGCTCGTGCATTTTGCCATTAAGGCTGCTTTTATGCCCCGATGGACTCGCTCGATTTGGCCATTGCATGCCGGGTGCCAGCTGACCGTTCGAGTTTTTTCGATTCCAAATTTATTTGTCAGCTGACGAAATAACTGCGACTCGAACTGGGTACCTTGATCCGTAGTAATCTTCTCCGGACACCCAAATCTACTAATCCAGTGATCAACCGTTGCTCTCGCGATGGTTTCCGCCGTAATGTCGCGTATCGGTACTGCTTCAATCCACTTGGTTGTTCTGCAGATGTATGTGACGCAGTATCTTTTATCTTCACAGGGCGGAAAAGGGCCAATTATGTCGATGTGTAGATGACTGAATCGTCCAACACTCGCGAATTCACCTAGCGGCGCGACCGTATGTCGCTGTACTTTGGATCTCTGACAAGATACGCATGCCTTGCTCCATTTATTTACCTCACTATTAATGGACTTCCAAAAATATCTGTCTGTCATCAGTTTTCTTGTGGCCCGTACACCTGGGTGACTTACCCCGTGTACTGCTGTGAAAGCTTTGTAACGGTGTCTCTCGGTCAGGTATGGTCGTGCGTTCCCCTTTGACATCTCACAGTATACCGGTTTGCCAACATTGGGCAACATGATCAGTTTGAAACAAAGATTATCTTTTTTCATTAGTTCCATTAATTCTAGGTCTCTTTCCTGGTCGCTTGCTAATTCATTGTAATCTATGGTCGTCGGGGTATAAATTTCAGCTATTCTCGATAGTGCGTCTGCGACTACATTTTCTGATCCGCTAATATGTCTGATATCCGTGCAAAATTCGCTTATAAAACTTAAGTGTCTTATTCGTCTCGGGGTGTCACATCTGCTGGCCACGTTCTTACTGAGTGCGTGTGTCAGCGGCTTGTGATCTGTGTACACAATGACGTCTCTCCCTTCTATAAAATATCTGAAATGTTTTACTGCTAAATAAATTGCCGCCAATTCTCTGTCGTATGCACTATATTTCTTTTGCGCATCGCTGAACTTGGTTGAAAAAAAACCTAGCGGTCTCCATGTATTGCTGACTCGTTGTTGCAAAACAGCGCCCGCAGAGTATTCGGACGCGTCAGCAAATATAGCCAAAGGGGTGTCGGGTAACGGGTGCGATAACGTGAGCGCGCTCTTTAGGCTGCGTTTACATTCTTCGAATGCGGTTTCCGATTGTTGTGTCCATTGTATTTCGGTTTTATCTCTTTTTTTTGTATTGTGCAAGTACTTATGCAGTTCTGCTTGGGCACCGGCTGCGTTTGGAATGTGGCTTCTATAAAAATTTAACATTCCCAAAAACCTTCTTAATTCCTCGATATTACTCGGTTTTGGAAAATCCTCGATTGCCTTAACTTTTCCCTCCAAGGGCTTAACTCCATCCTGGGTAACGTGAAAACCCAAAAAATCTATTTCCGATTTCCCAAAACTGCATTTACTCAGATTGATTGCTATGCCGAACTCGTTGAAGCGTTGAAAAACCTTTTCTAGGTGCAATCTGTGTTCTTCAATAGTCGAGCTTGCTATGATTACGTCATCAATGTATGTAAACAGAAAATCGAATCCTTGCAGGACGCTATGATCCATAAACCTCTGGAACGACTGGGCCGCGTTTCTAAGCCCGAAAGTCATTCGCGTGAACTCATAAAGACCAAACGGAGTCGCGATGGCTGTCTTCTCAATATCACCTGGGGCCACCGGTATGCAATGATAGGCTCTCGTGATGTCAATCTTAGAAAAATATCGTTTGCCTGCTAAAAGATACTGAAATTCTCCAAGTCTAGGAATCTGATACCGGTCTGGTTTTGTAACTGCATTGAGTGCTCGGTAGTCCCCGCACGGACGGATATCACCATTAGATTTTGGGACACAATGTAGAGGAGATGACCACGGAGATTTGGATGGTCTGCATATTCCCATTTCCATCATGAGTTCAAATTCTCTCTTAACTTTACTGTACCTGTCTGGGGCCAAAGGTCTAGCCCGTGCGAACACTGGTGCTCCTACCGTCTCGATGTGGTGCACGACGCCATGTTGCGGGGTTTCCTTGAAAGATGCTGGTTTCGTGATGTCCGGATACTTTTCCAAAAGATCACGAAACGCGTGCTGCTCCCCAATCGACGTCAGCGAACACACTTGCAAATTTGTAACCGTACATATTGTGTCTAAACTTGTCACCTTGTCTATTAGTCTTTTACCACTTAAATCCACTAGTAACTTATAATGTTTTAACAAGTCTGCCCCAATTATGGCTTGCGCAATGTCTGCGATTACGAATATCCACTTATAAGGTCTACGCAAATTTAAATTAAGCACCATGGTTTTCACTCCGTACGTCTCTATTACGCTACCGTTTGCCGCGTATAACTTATAATCACTAGTAGTCCTATCTCTCGGTGCTAGGATTGACTTTGGTAACACCGACACGTTGGCCCCGGTATCTATTAGGTATTGTATACCGCTGTCGCGATCGTAGACGCTAAGGCGGTTATTATCGACTGTCGTGTGCACATCCGCCGCGGTGCACACTAGTTGCCGTTTCCCTGATTTTTATAGTTGCATGGCTGCTCGCATCTGCTTGCTTTGTCTCCGAATCGAAAATGATAAAAACACAGTCTGCATTTTCCGGTGTCCGGCGGCCGTTCCGAGAAACCGACCTACCGCGTTGATACCGCCCGCTAGCCCTGCTCGGCTGGCGGCGGCTCATTCGTGCTATTTGATTTCGCAAATCGGCAATTTCGCCCGCCAGCGCGTCGACACTCGAAACTGGGTCATGTCGTGGACTTCCGTCCGATGGCGCGGATACCGTGTTGACGTGGCTTCTGCCCATATGTTCGAGCATTTTATCGGCCATGATAGCTAGATCGTTCAATTCCGTCTCCTTAGATACCGCTAGCACCGCCCGCGCTGATGGTGGCAGGTGGCCCATCCACAATATTTTTAAGGCGTCGTCGGGTACATTTTGTGACGCGAGTTCCCTCATTTTCCGCAGTAACTGTGAGGGACGTTGATCTCCTAGCTCTAGTCCGCTGAGCAGCCTATGAAACTGCTGCGTGGTGGACTCCTCGTAGACTGAGATTAGCCTCTCCTTCAGAGCCTCGTACTTGCCGTCCTCTGGTGGGCTGATCACGATGTCACTCACTTGTTTGACGTCCTCTCGCTGCAGAACCCCTATGACTAGGTCATACTTCTGCTTGTCTCCTAGCTTGTGCGCTGCTACCACTGACTCGTATTGTGCGAACCATAGACGCGTGTCCTCGCGCCAAAAGGTTGGGATTCTTGCCTGCAAGGACAGGCTGGCAATAGCCGTGACTGGAGCTTCCGGCGCCGGACCTTGATTCATCTGCTGCTGCGGCGCTTGATACATCCTTTCTGTTTTACTGTTCACTTCTTCTTCACTTTCAGTTTACGTGTTCCAACGGGGTCACCAGTTGTGGGGTAATGTTTATGCCTCTAAGCGATAGGGTTATACGGGGATGCAACGGAAACTCGTTTATACGATTTGACTATATATTGATACATTTAGATTGTGCAACGAGGTGGAATGCATGTGCGCGGCGCGGCTGCCTCGGACCCACTGCCGCGGCGCTGAGGCGGCGGCGCGGGGTAGGAAATGTCGCGTCGGCAGGTTGCTGACCGCCACAATTAGCATATCTGTTCAAAGCACCTCTTTCTTTATATATGAGTTGGAAATATTCTCATTGTAATAAATCACCATTGAAATCTCCTTTAAGGTGGCCCAACTCGCTCATCTCCCCATACAAAAGGGGAAAGAAGATCACGCCTATATGTCTTGTCAGAGATCCAAAATTTTGCTCAAAATAGCTTTATTTGATTGAACTAAATGTCTGATGACCATTGGCATTCTAAAATTGTGTTTGGTTTTCAAGTTATAACGTCCGAAAGTTCGGATTCTTCGCGCGTTTTATACAATAACTTTGGAGGTAGATTGCGCAATGATAAAGTAAGAACATCTTAAAAAGATTAGTCATCAGACATAGCTTATTTAAGCAAGATTTAGAATCTATTTGGTTTTTGTTAGATTTTTGTCGTGGTTTACTTTTAGCTATAAGTCGTTTTGAAATTAAAATTTTCGTAAATCTTACCAAATCATACACTATGCACATTGTCTTTTTTGTGGACAGGTTGCATCTTCCTCATCACGGAGCCTGTCTTATTCTTAGAAACAGAGAAGGTCCCAGAGCGCAACAGCACGGTTTTGTACCGTGCCCGCAAATGAGTTGAGGCCGCCGGGTTGGGCCACCTTAAAAGTTTTGCGCTGTTATTTGGTGATCGGAAGCTGATTCTTGTACGCAGGGGTCTCTTGAATCAATGAAGATCTCTGAAACTGCTAGAAAACGTGGGAAGGATAGGCTCCGGGAGAAGTTGAGGAAGGGAAAAGTTTCAAATCACAATACAAGAGGGCGTCCATTAATTAATAGGCTTCATAGGCTCATTCATAGGCTTTTTTTGCGATTCTTCTACTCCCCTCCCGTCCTAATCTTACGTGATATTATTAAAAATGCTTGTTCTTAGGGTAAATATGTTAATCTATATTTGATTGTGTTGGATTCATTCAAACAGATCATTCATTTCATATAAGGATATACGAGGGACGCTTTTATATTTTGTGAAATATTTTGCGTAATTTAACCCTGTTTTCTCGCCATTATACACTGTTTCTTGCGAAATAAAAAAAAAAACGTGATATTTTGCCGAAACCCCCCGCTCCCCCACGTTATATTAAGTGAGAATCCGCTAGACCCTCTCCCCCTCTAAACGCCTCACGTAACTAATGAACGCCCCCTAAGCTGTTTATCTTATTTTAAATTGTTTTGTATTAGGTTGGGTCTCTATACGTTCATTGTTACTAGAAGTTCCTTAGGAACATTACTAGGAATGATTTACCAGTAATGTTTCGTGTGTCCATGCATGCTATCATCTCCGCAAGAGTTGCATGCTCCGCAAACCCCACCATGTTTATATGATATTGTATCGCGCAAGATAAGCCGAGCGGGTCATGGCGGGCGCACGTTTTTGCTTAAAATAATCCGCGGAGACCTTAGAACTCGGGCGGATCGTGAGATATAAATATGTTGTGCCAATGCTGACCTGTAGGACCTGTAACGGGAGAGGACATGTCAAGTAGGCTGACCATTTTGCCAACTGAGGTGTCGACGCTTGGAAGTCAGTGTAGACCAATAAATGCAGATGTATGGAGCCTCAGCCGTATGCATCTAGTCGGATTTTAGTTTTGCAATATGATAAAGTAAGACATAAAGACGAGAAATCTAGGATCATCCAAAAACATTTTTATCAAAAATGAAGTTTAATAAAACATTTAAACCTCTTGCTAGAAAAGTGCATTTACTTTGCAAGGCTTCCGATTCTCGATTATTCCAATGTGTGCTACTTGGACTCACTGAGATGTAAAGCGTTTTCATTATTTTGTTTTGTTTGCTTCGCTTAGAGCCTTGTCAGCCTCAGTGGCCCAGTGGCGCGACACTTCGGCGATCGCTCTCCGAAGTTAAGCAACGCTGGGTCCGGTCTGGTCTTCGATGGGTGACCATTCGACCGTTGAGAAAGGATGGCTGTGGTTCGGATTCCACGTTAAACTGTAGTTCCCCTTCCTTACTTATTAGGTGGTAGGGTTAATCCCGCCCGGGTTGGTACCATCGCATTGGATGAACGATGGTCGAAGCGGCAATGAAAATTGTCCGTGTTATACATCCAGTTCAATGTAGCCGTGTAATAGAAGGAAGGTCCTGGCATGGCACCTAGTTCCCATGTGGTGTGTTGGGCTAATACAATGACAGAACTTGTGGTATTAGCCATCCATGTCCAGTCACTTAAAAAAAAGAGCCTTTTTCACCTACTGCTGATTAGCTTAATCGCCACATATAAAGGCCCTTTCTTAACAGCTTCCAACATTATCAGTGCAAGATAATCAGCAATTTAGTAATAAAGGCCCTTTAAGTGTCAAATAAAATAAATCGGCACTTGGTGAAAAGCAGGCTACGTCCAAAAACCCCAACTTCGATCTAAGTTAAATGCAAACTGCACACATTCGGAAAAGAAACAAGACTACAATGGTGAACATTAACAAACACAATTAACTATTAGAGCTTTCTAATGCGTACTTACAGAGAAACACACTATTCGTCCGAAACCAACGCGTATGTGATATTAATCAACGTTGATAATGGCCTGCTCTTAAGGTGGGTCTTCCCGCTCAACTCTCCATACAAACGTGGAAAGAAGTTCATGCGCATATTTCTTGTCAGAGATCAAACATTTTGCTGGAAACAGCTTTATTTGATCGAACTAGATGGGCTGATGACCGTTGGCATTGCACAATTGTGTTTGGTTTCTAAGTTATAATAAGGTCCGAAAGTTCGAATTTTTCGCGCACTTCACACAATTCATTTGGAGGTGAATTACTCAAAGATAAATAAAAACATCATAAAAAGATTAGTCATCAGACATAGCTTGTTTCATGAAAATTTATACACAATTTGGTTTTTATTAGAGTT
Source organism: Incurvaria masculella (assembly GCA_946894095.1). Lineage (NCBI taxonomy): Eukaryota > Metazoa > Arthropoda > Insecta > Lepidoptera > Incurvariidae > Incurvaria > Incurvaria masculella. Next base: position 23,158,516 of record OX335645.2, on the reverse strand, counting down.
TTGACTAAAGCGGTCGTGGTCTACTTTTAGCTATAAGTCGTTTTGCAATTAAAATTGAGCCTGTCTTTTTCTTTGAAACAGAGAAGATCCCAGAGCGCAATAGGGCGGTTTTGTACCGTGCCCGCGAATGAGTTAGCCCCGCAAGTAAGGGCCACCTTAAGGGCCTGGTACTAGCCAAATCGCAAAGTTAGACGAGGCACCCCAAGTAAACTAACTAAGTCTGACGATTATAAGTATCATCCTTACAATATATGATTCCTTGTCTAGGAATCGAATGATTTTCGTTAATGTATGTTTCCTTTTTCTATACAAAATACATTGCGGAAACGGTGTCCATTTCCGAACTTTTTTGACTAAATGTAGAAATCTAAAAGCAAATGGAATTTTTTGTTTATGCATATATGCTGTTTTTGCTTATATCTAGAAATCGAATGACTTTCAGATTTCTAATGAGAAAAATCAACTTTTTTTATTTTTATTATTATTTAAATAAATGATGGAATAAAAAAATATTAACAATCCATTATCAGTCTGGAGTTCTATTTGGATTTGCTGAAGCGTTTCACTACATATTATTACATTTGTTAAAAAGTGCATTTGTATGGCGCGAGTAGTTGGCTAGTCCTAGCGCCTTAACCAGAGTTTGTGTGGCGGCGATAGCTACTACTAACCGACCATGTTAACACGGCAGTTTGCTGCGGTGACCCCTAAATTAATCATGTTACGGATTAGTTACGGACTTACGGAAGGAAAGATTGACGCAACCACTGAAGAAGAAGAGAAGTGGCAAGTGGTCATTATTACGACTCCTCCGTATGGACAAAGTGTGCATATAGTCGCATTGGAAGACGGCCGCGCGTCGCAAGCCAGACAGTTCAAAGATCGCTAATTCCGCCTGTCGCCACCAGACACCTTGCTGAAGAAACCAACGGGCGAAACGTGTCGACGAAAACCGATACAGCATACCAGACAACAGGTGTTATCCGCCGATATATGCAGCAGACGTGTAAATAAATTAAAAAAAGTAGGTATTACGTCAAACATCAGTGAAAGTCTTAACAAGTATGACTATGATCGTATCCTGCTAGCTGAGGTACCTGGCTTTCCTCGGGTCGATATGGTGTGTAGAATTATTTCATGGATAAAATTTCGAATCAAGGGTCGATTCAGCCTATACGGCGTGATTAAATAAGATACATCTAAACATTCCTATTTATAATATCATATACAGAATGTATGTGCGATGGTACCGACCCAGGCGGGCTTTGCCCTAACCTAGATGGGAAGAGACCAAAATTCTTTACATGGATCCCGAACTATGTAGCAATAGTATTAATGGTCCTTCTACAACTCAGAAAGAGGCAGGAATGAACCCACGACCTCTCGAATGAAAGGCAGATCCCCGCACCCATTTACACAGCGGCTCGTGGCGTAGTGGCGCGGGGATTTGCCTAGCATACTAGGTGGATGTCTTCAAATCCTCGCCCCGTCCATAAACCACTTTGTTTCTTTTTTGAGTTGGATAAGTTAGTTTCGTCATGAATGCGAGCTGCTCCATGGTTCGGAATCCATGTAAAACTGTAGGTTCCCCCCTTTCCCTGCTAGGTGGTAGGGTTTAAGCCCGCCCTGGTTGATACCATCGCTTGAATGAAAAAATATGGTCGAAGCGGCAATGAAAAATTGTCCGTGTTTTCCATCCAGTTCAATGTAGCCGTGCTCATAAAGGGAGGGTCCTGGCATGGCACCAAATTCCTTCGGGAATATGGTGTATTGAGCTAATATCATACCGGAAGTTGTGTGGTTTTAGTCTTGTTTGTCAGGTTGCATAAAAAAAATTGCCGTCCATGGTTCTTTACCATCAGCAAAGTGTTGTATGTATTTATAGGATTTCTAGCGAACTCCAGCAAGGGACTGGGCTGGACCCACTGCTCTGCTCTCTCTACTGCGGCGGTGTCCGTATTAGCGTAATGACCTCGTGCGCGAACGACGTGCGCCGGGGGCCAACTGATGAACTCCACACGATATTATCTTAGCGGTCCGCTCCTCACTACCTGCGGACCCACAGGGAACCCTCTCGTGATACGTGATACCGACGACATATGTACGTAAATGTATACTATCAGACAATTAGGTAAGTACTATCTGAGGATTGAAAAATCTGCTTAAGTCTTGCAAGTTTTGAGCAGGATACATTAAATGAACGGTTATAATGTTTTTATGTTACTATGGACATGGATGGCTGATACCAAACACACTGTCATGATATTTTCTCCGAAAATCACATGGGAACTAGGTTCCATACTTAAAATTACCTTATATTGCAGGGTTCATTGCTCTGTATGGAAAATACGGCAATTTTTATTGCCGGTTCGACCATCATGCATTCCATGCGATGGTATTGACCCGCCCGGGATTAAACACCTAAGTAAGTAAGGGACCTACAGTTTACGTGTTAATTTCATCATATCTCGTGCACGAGAGAAGATCCAAGAACCATAATATTGCTTCATAGGGATAATAATAATTCACTATACTCCAGTTAGCACGGACGATCACCTTTGCAGTATAGCCTGCAGACACCGCGGCGCGGCGCAGTACTCGTATAATCACCGCAGCCTATAAGGCACTGCTCCAGCATCCGGGCATGATGCCACTTCTAGGTACAACTACAGCAATGAATATGTCAATCGCCTTGTCTTGAATCATGTAATGTTATTTATGGTGCCTACTCTTAAGTATTTTAATGTTTATTTCAGTTCATTGCCACAAAATGGCGTTTACATTTATATTTTATAAGCATACATAATTTCATAATGCTGTACACGCGAAACATTTTGATTTGTCTGCGTGTGACTACACGTAGGCTTTTTAATGTTTACATTCCAAGCTATTTTTTTTTATTAATAGCTACATTGCACAATTTTTGTATATAATAAAAGCAGATTAAAAAAATATTAATGTAGGCAGGATAAAGCTTACAAGGGCCGATTTTTCAATCCTCAGATAGTACTTTTTAGTCTGATAGCAAAATTTACTTTTGCCATGAGACGGATAGTCACTAACGGGTCATTGTATCTCCTTTCACTAATATCTTAATGTAATTTTGCTAATAAAAATATGGGCTTACTACAACGGATGGATAAGCAGCGGCTGAAATAAATTCGTCGAATGGTTATCTGACTGATTATCAGGCTATTGATAAACATATATTTAGATGGGTAAATAAAAACATAACTCAAATCGTCCAAAAGATAATCTTCAATACATTTTTAACCGACTTAAAAAAAATTATTGCCATTTTGTAGTAACGATTTTTGTAATTATTTGAGCCGGTGTAAGCCAAGGTAGCCAAGGTTCTCTTGATTAGCGCAGCGCGTGCCCGGCTGACGCCGACTCAAAAAATAACAAAAATCGTAACTACAAAAATGGCAATTATTTTTTACTTTTTAGTGATTTTTCTTTGAAGTTGGTTATTTTTTTTGTTAATTTTTTTTTATTTGTTTATTTTTTGTTAATTTATGTAGGTTCTGAATGGTCCTATCGTACCAACGTTTCGCTCACACCGTGGTATTGATTTAAATAATTTAGGTACAGTATATTCAATCGTTCTTCTTTAATAGTAATTCGTGATTTTAGAGACACGTCTTGTTTGTCCTGAATCAATATATTGCAATTTGAGTATTTAACCAGTATATTGTGAGTTCAATCATACTATTGTAGGACTAGAGCAGGAATCCTGAGATAGATCGCAATATTTGCACATGAAAGAAGGAAATAAGATGTCAAATTAAATTATCGTACGCGAGGAAGGTAGACCTTGCTGATATCCGTATACTTATTCTAAAATAAACCAAATTCTGCAACTCAAAGCCCTCACACAAAGAAGTTGCGCCAAGTCACTCACCAATTGGCTTCTGAACCTAAATTATATTAACACAGAAAATATTTTTGTTATAATCAAATAAATACACCACAAATACAGACTAGAGACTAAAAACTCACTAAACTATAATATATTATTCTAGCTACATCAAAACAAATAAATATGATCCACGACTTATATTTTTAAATGAAAAAACATCACCTCTATATATATCTATCTATCTATCTATATATATAAAAACACCCTTGTTTACACGTGTTTACATATACATACATTAATACATTACATTATTGTCTTTATATATTATTTCTCATACATTACTAACGCCAACAGTGCACAATTAGTGCGACGAAAGACACTGACTCCCACAGCACAGGGAATCCTAGTGTGGGAGCCAGGGCTTAAAATACTACCTGTTCATCAAAACTATGTACTGTAACCCATGGTTGTAATTATACCGATGTATGTAATATTATGAACAAATAAAAAAAAAAAAAAATATATGTTCCTTTTCTATCACTAGAATTTCCAGAGACCCTGTGAATATTAAATCTCAAGGGTCGAACACAATTACGTTTCGTTACTAAAATCTTACTTTTGAAATTCACTTTACGTATTAAATATATCAATTCTTTTAAAATAAATGTTAGCACCTCAATCCAAGGTGCGAAGCGATTGTTTGTGATATACGACTTAAGGACGTGTCAACAGCCTTTTGTGTTTACTTCTAGAAGTCCGTAATTAAAGACATATTTGATTATTTTTAACAATTACCACTCTTAGTTAGTGGTATATTATTATTAGAACAGATAAAGCTATTATCTTTTGTTTAAACTTTTTTAATATTTCTATATAGTCTCTTTTGAAACGTTAAAGCACCAGATACTTACAGGGTTTATTTGAAATATTAATATTTTACATTAGCAAAATTCATTGTAGTTATGTTTAATATAATTAAATATTATTATACTCACAGCCTTATCAAACTGAACGCAATCGGCTCTTATCACGCCCTTAAGTTAAAAGCCTATAAAAAATGGATCCACTATGCAATATTTGCTTCTAAAGTTGCGTGATCCGAAAATTCTAACGTTGGTTGTAATTACAAGTTAAGCAAGTACGCTTGAACAATGCCAAAACAATTAGGTTTACTATTGGTCACATTAAGTCCATGTTAGATTTGGTAGTACCGTTTTATTGGAAAGGAACATCGGACGTACTGAATGAAGTTACACGCAGCTGTCTCTGGTTTGTTTTATCAAAAATTTAAGAGCCTTTTTGTCACTTAAAATATTCGGATCAAAAAAGATACACAGAATTTGGTCGTATGACAATAAACATCCTTCTCCCAATACATTTTGTGTGCAGGTATCTAATCCCGTAGAATAACTTGTTTGCTCCAGTTATAAAAAGACATACCTTTGTTAAGGGCCTGGTACTAGCCAAATCGCAAAGTTAGACGAGGCACCCCAAGTTAGCTAACTAAGTTTGACGATTATAAGTGTCATTCTTACAATATATGATTCCTTGTCTAGGAATCGAATTATTTTCGTTAATGTATGTTTCCTTTTTCTATACAAAATACATTGCGGAAACGGTGTCCATTTCCGAACTTTTTTGACTAAATGTAGAAATCTAAAAGCAAATGGAATTTTTTGTTTATGCATATATGCTGTTTTTGCTTATATCTAGAAATCGAATTACTTTCAAATTTCTAATGAGAAAAATCAACTTTTTTATTTTTATTATTATTTAAATAAATGATGGAATAAAAAAATATTAACAATCCATTATCAGTCTGGAGTTCTATTTGGATTTGCTGAAGCGTTTCACTACATATTATTACATTTGTTAAAAAGTGCATTTGTATGGCGCGAGTAGTTGGCTAGTCCTAGCGCCTTAAGGTTTGAACCATAAGCCCGCTAACACCTCGTTTATCATCCAACTATCATTTTGCCAAATGTTTTAAGGTGGCCCAACCCGCTCATCTCCCCATACAAAAGGGGAAAGAAGATCACGCCTATATTTCTTGTCAGAGATCCAAAATTTTGCTCAAAATAGCTTTATTTGATTGAACTAGATGTCTGATGACCATTGGCATCGTAAAATTGTGTTTGGTTTCCAAGTTATAACGTCCGAAAGTTCGGATTTTTCGCGCGTTTTATACAATAACTTTGGAGGTGGATTACGCAATGATAAAGTAAGAACATCTTAAAAAGATTAGTCATCAGACATAGCTTATTTAATGAAGATTTATAATCTATTTGGTTTTTGTTAGATTTTTGACTACAGCGGTCGTGGTTTACTTTTAGCTATAAGTCGTTCTGAAATTAAAATTTTCGTAAATCTTACCAAATCATACACTATGCACATTGTCTTTTTTGTGGACAGGTTGCATCTTCCTCATCACGGAGCCTCTCTTATTCTTAGAAACAGAGAAGGTCCCAGAGCGCAACAGCACGGTTTTGTACCGTGCCCGCAAATGAGTTGAGGCCGCCGGGTTGGGCCACCTTAAGCTAAAAAGTTATGAAGCTATGAATTATAGGGGTGACAACTTTAAAGTGTTATAACATTTCAATATAATGCATTAAATAAATAGTTTTATATTAAAATCATATAATTTGAGTAGTATCGTCGATAATAAGAGCATTGTATAAAACTAAACACAATCACTATTTTATTATTTATATATTGTGTTAAGATACATGTCAACGTATGTGAAATGAAGTTTTGTAGAACAGTAACAAATACATTATTCTAATCCTAAATTTAAAAAAATACAATATCTTCTATTTCGTACACAGTGTACATCATATGGTTGCGGCCGTTTAATGTCAGAGCAAAACATCGAAAACAGTAAATACTTACTATCTTTATCCGGCTGAATTTCGCGTAGCTATTACCCAAATAGGTAGCCGTCTACTTCTTTTCGTGCCGACGGTCCCACCGCTCCGCCGCCCCGCCGCGCCGCCGCCGCGCCGCCGTCGCGGGGTTAGTGTCTGGGCGGGGCGCGTCACGCGCATCTCCGCGACTAGACGTAATCGCATGTGGAGCACCGGCCTGCCGCCACCGCATCGCCGCGAGGCGCGCCTTTAGCGCCAATGTCGCGGGCAATATCAAACTGAGGTTTGTTTAAACAAAAACTGGAATCACATTTGACAAAAAAATACTTGTCTTGGGGTCAATATATTTATTTTATTGTAAACATAATGTTGATTCATTTATTTTATTCAAACGAAATACAGAAGGAGAAGGAGATACATCATAAAGTCAAATAACACATGATCCAAATAAAAAAACATTCAAAACTCCTAATAATATGTATCAATAGAGAAATGTTCAATTATTCGTAAGCTCTTCATTCATAAGATCCAAAATGCACAGAGTATAATTAGACGAAATGATTTTTTGATATTGTATTGTTTATAATCCAAACGAAAAATACATACTTTAGGAACTCTTTGGATCTTGTGCTTTTTTGGATTCCGCAGGAGAATATTGTATCGATATGCCCGATGTAAATTGTGCATGTCTTCTATCTGCTTCATTTTTAGGGTTCCGTACCCAAAGGGTGAAAACGGAACCCTATTACTAAGCCTCCGCTGTCCGTCCGTCCGTCCATCCGTCCGTCCGTCCGTCCGTCCGTCTGTCCGTCTGTCACAGGGCTGTATCTCAGTAACCGTAACAGATAGACAGCTGAAATTTTCACAGAGTGTGTATTTATTTTGCCGCTATAACAACAAATAGGTAAGATTAAGAAATAATTAAAATTAAAGGGGGTCCCCATACAAAAACGTGATTTTTTTGTATACATTTTTTTACGATGGTACGGAACCCTTCGTGTACGAGTCCGACTCGCACTTGGCCGGTTTTATAAAAGTTAAAGCAAAACCGTATTCATTTTTAAAAAATGCCCTCCATAAGGTATTGTCCATAGTCTTGTCGATTTGAAAAAAATGTTTAGTTTTGTTTGGTGATTTTATTTATTATTGGTACAACTTTAATTGAGTTTCCAGCGGCGGAGGTAAAGTCTGAATATTAGCCCACCGACGAAAAGGTGGTAGCGGGTCCCCGTTACAGGGAGCTTTTTTTATGAAATCTGACATGGATGGCTAATACCACACAACTACCGTCATGATATTAGCCCAATACACCACATTTCCGAAGGAATAAGGTGCCATGCCAGGGTCAGCTTAGTTGGTAGGTGGCGCGGTAGTAGTTACGTAGTTGATTTATAGCCATTATATCAAGTAGGGTTTGTCAAGTGTGATTTATGTCCAAAACCTGCAGCAATGTTAAAAATTTAAAAGAATAACATAATTTTCTTTTTTCGATATTTATCTCTTGTTTCGGCTGACGTTCGACTTTTATGTTATTTAATCTACGTGTCTAAAAATCTTTTCTATTTATCTTCAAAGTTTCAATAACGTATTACTATTACATAATGATCCTTAGTACTTTTAACCGTGACATAATACGCTCGATGATCTTACTATAGCGGTACCTAAGCCTATTTTGTCTCAAGCGGATGTTGCATGGCTATTTTAAACTTGCGAAAAACTAAACTATATCTAAAATATTTCGTTTTGAAATATTAAATTATGTTACTCTCAACTCATGAATGCCAATTTAAACATCCAAACCAATTATTTTTGAAAGTAAGTACTTTTAACTTTGCATAAATAGGCATATAATTTTAAATTTGCAAGCAAAATTTTCAAAATTTTAATTGTGTTAAGGGGGTGTTAGCTCCATATCACATTCAGTTCCATAAGGGCGTAAGTTAAATCACATTGTATTATTTTGAACTAAATACAACTGATTTTTTAATTTCAAAAATATGAAAGATAAATTCATTATTCAGCTGTATTCTAAATATATAATTATACATATCTTTTTCCAAACGTTTTTGTGCATTTTTGTACATATTTGCCTCGTTTGAGGCAATCAAAGCATCGGGGTCTTACAGTTTTGTCCTTAATTATGGCTAGACTATCAATCTACAAATGTATTGTTTTGATTATCGAATATCGTTGTAGTTATTTTTAAATAAAATTAAATGTTTTTTACTTACGCCATTATGGAACTGAATGCAATTAAATTATTAATTATAGTAAGTAAGTTACAAGTTCCCATTGATAATATGAAAAAAACCATGGTAAATACATTAAATTTATACTAAATTAAGAAAAAGTTCAACCTTTTTTATTGGAAGTTATTCACATTCACCCGTCCATGCACTGAAAAAAAATATGTGCAACTATTTACTGTATTAGTACAGTTAAAATTCAGTCATTTAATGAAGTATTTCCCATTACTATTATATTATTTTTCTCATTTCTACGTTAAGTTAGTTTTAAATAGTTATTTTAACCGATTGGACAGTACCTTTACACTGAACACAAGACGTAAGTAAGAATGGACAAAATACTAAAGCTAGAAACAGCTTTCACACAGTTAGGGAAACAGTAAGAGAATACAGTTTTTGATAATTTTATGTATTTAATGGATACGACGACCGTTATCTCATTAATTTGAGTGTCAGCGACATCTACATTTGAAGCATTGTAATCAGATTTTCAAAATAATCTGAAAAAGTATTGGTCGTGACATTCGTCGGAAGCAAAATCTGATTACAATGCTTCAAATGTAGATGTCGCTGAAACTCAAATTAATACAGTTTTTGCACATAGTTAAATAAAACAATTAAAAGATACAGTCAAATTTAATCTTTAACTGTTTTCACTCAGGTAGAGCAACCGATTTACTTAGTTGGCTCTATTTTAACGCTGCAAGTCGGTTGTAATTATTGGAATTACAGTTATTATTGATTATTTGTTTCGGTGTGTATATTCTATGCGTACAGCAGCTCATATTTAGTTCCCTATTCCAAACGTCCCTATCCGATGGAACGTCATTAAAGAAGCTTCGCTTCAAATAAGATAATATCCACACTTTTCTAAAATGTTAACGATAGTTGATAAAAATTAAGGCGTTGCAAGGTAATAAAATGCAAACGGACAGACAAAAATGACCAAGATGTTACATTTTAATTCGAAACACAGAAAACAAATTCTCAAAGTACAATCTAATCCGATTTTGCAAAACTAAACTTGATTTATTAAAGTAACTTTCATTGTTAACGAATACATGAAAGTTAATGCTTCAACAGTCGATTTAGAGACTTTTGTAAGCATGGAGAAATAAATTGCTACCTATATTAAGTAGTATAATAACATGAATGTTCATAAATAATGAAAAGAAAAGCTTATAAAAAAAAGTAAAACCGGCCAAGTGCGAGTCCGACTCGCACACGAAGGGTTCCGTACCATCAACACCAAAAAGTCATGTTTTTTGTATGGGGGCCCCTCCTATAATTTTTATTGTTTTTTTTATTTTATCTATTTGTTGTTATGGCGTCAAAATAAATACACACTCTGTGAACATTTCAGCTGCCCACCTATTACGTTTCATGAGATACAGCCCTGTGACGGACGGACGGACGGACGGACAGCGGAGGCTTAGTAATAGGGTTCCGTTTTCACCCTTTGGGTACGGGACCCTAAAAACCAACATCATAGACCTAATAGTCGAATCGTTGGATCTGATGATCTCATCATAATAAACCTACCAAACACATTAGAAATGCTCAAACAGAAAACGAATGAAATTCCCATTATTTCCACGGAGGTCACTGCCGCACCTGCTTTATCGAGCGGTCTCATGCCATAATTGAATTTTAAAACGTGTAGTACAACGGAATGGCCACACACTGCCTACCTAATGCCCATTAATGAACACTTATATCTCGCATAGTGCACACACTGGTCCTCCCACACGAATTAACAGGTGACCTCTCGCGAGGCACACGGAGCCGTGTACGGTCTGCGTCGAAATTGAGACCGTTATACGTACTTACATGTATGTATTGGCTCGAAAGTGTTTTTGCGTCGCGTCGGAATGATAAAAATATGCGGGCTAGAGAGCGTTGCTCTGTGTTTTGCGCTATGTTTGGCTGAGCATTTTTTCAGGAGTATGAAAGTTAATTTACTGAAGATGACATATTAATTTTGGATATATTGCAATTGTGTGATTTTGCATCGCCACGATCACTGGGTCACATAAAAATGATCTATGCTAAACTTATTTCTAAAATAATTTGAATAACATCATTTTAATAAGTAGGTAAGTACTTACTACGTTTTCAGTTTTATCTTATCGTCATTTAAATTAAGCTGTGTATCTATTGTCTGTAGAAATATTACGTAATGAAATTGTACAGTATTTCAGTGAGTTCTAAAAACTACGGTGTAAGCCTTATGCTTGCACTGTCAGCTTTTATGTCCATTTATAGCTCCTAGACAAGGATTCTGTCCGTTTTCCAGGAATGCTATGTGCGTTCAGTGACAGCAAGTAAATTATAGTCTGAGCGGCGGGAATTGCCTAGCATGCCAAAAGCCATGGATTTAAATCGCCGCCCCATTCATGCACCACTTTCTTTTTAACCGGCTTCAAAAAAGGAGGAGTTTCTTTTTTCAGAGTTGTATAAGTGCATGCGGTTACATGGTTTGAAATCCATGTAAAACTGTAGGTCTCGTTCCCTTTCTAGATGCTAGGGTTAAGTCCGCTAAGTTGGCACCATCGCATCGGATAAAAAGATGGTCCATGTTTTCCATCCGTGCACATAAAGCAAAGGTCCATGGGAACTTATTCCTTTGGGAATGGGTTGCGTTGGGCTAATGTCATGACAATGGGTGTGGTATTACCCATTCATCTCCAATTATACTAAATAAAGTATGGTCGACAATAAGAAATATTTAACCTAAGATATTGTTTTAAAAATTCTAACAAAACCTAATTATTTATTTTAGAAAAAAATATGATTTAAGTTTAAAGATGCTACTTCGGTGCCGATCCCACTTGCAACGATTTTTTTTTTTCAATTCAATGTACCTATTCATAAAAACATAAACATACGTTTTCATATAAATTGTGATATTATGCAGCATTATCACAGTAGGCATGCTCTTTATGGCGCCATGTTTTTTTTATGTGACCTTGCGTTAATCCTCAAGCGTTTTAGGATTAATTTCATCGCGCACTGTACGCACAAGTTCGTGTAGATACCTAGACCATATCTGGAAACTAGAATATAGTATGTGCGGGCACATCTTGATATTTGACCCGAACTTGACTCGTAACGGTTACTAACGACGCACGATTTTTTGTTGCATGGACATTTTTACAGCTACGTCGATAGAACTGTGTCACTGGTCTTAGCTCTCGCCTATTTGTCAATGCAGTTTCCGAGACAATAATTCATGAGATTTTCTCCCGACGATTATTTCACTGTGATTTGTGAATATAGTTTTATTAAAACATAAATAATTTATATTATTTGCTGTATTAGTTGAAGAAAGCTTGCCACCTTTTTTAAACTGAAAATAAAAACCCACACCATTATATTTCTAATACGGCTTACAAAACGTTGCAATCGATTCAATGACAAATTTTCTAACCACATATCGACTTTTAAGATATAGAACAACTCTTAACAAATATAAAATGATTATCAATATTTTTCCTACTACATTTTAATCCATGCTATCCATATTAATATTATTAATGCGAAAGTAATTCTGTTTGTCTGTCTGTTACGTTTTCCCGCTTAAGCCGCTGAACCAATTTTTATGAAATTTGGTATAGAGATAGTATAGATGTATATAGAAAGTATGTCATTAAATAATTTACCTCATATACCAAATATACTTCTCAGAGGGAGGGAGAGAAGAGGTGTTATAACTTCATATTACTAAGGAACGCAGCGTGACACTGCGCGGGGGAGCGGGGAGAAAAACATTTCATGGTGGGGGTTCAAGCTCCGCCTTTTGTGCTAAATCCATCTACTGGAAGAACCGGTATTCTGGTAGCAGCTATTCCGAGAGCTATTCTTTGTGGTTACATGACTACAACTAGATGGCGCCTTTTGCATTTTTATGTTATTTTTTCTATAAAAAACCTTCGAAATTTAAATCTATGCATTCGCGCGGATTCAAATAATATTTATTTAAAAGTGTCATAAAAATTTGCATCATGAGATCAACATTTGATATCGTACAAATAAAATTATTGCGAGCCATCTATCGGCAAATTGCAAGACCGATACATCGATAGAATGTTTGAATCTTGACTCAAATTATAAAATATGAGGTGTTTTACTGACAAATAAAGCGTAATTCCACCCACAGGCTTTAAAAATGTTTTTCTTGTGTAATTTTTGCAACATTTTACACAAAATCTCATCGTGTAATCGACTGTTCGCCGAAAATTGCGCCGCAGATCACAATATTGTCCCACAACCTAACACCGCCAGCGCCATGTCGCGAATGACGCTAAGCCACGCCTTCTTATGACATGGGCTGTGACGTAGAGACCCACTTGGTGGACACAGACCCAGTTTGCTTAGACCATCTCCTCTCTACCTCTATCCTCCGTGGGGGAACCTAACATAAAATGTTAGGTTCAGACCGATATCGGTCCGAAACGATATTGATCCCGAGCGGAGCTGGTTACCTCAGCTAGTCTGTTATAAAACAACATTTAATGGGTACAGGAAACCCATGGAATTCCGCACTTCCAGTAAATTCAGTAGCCAGGGACACGCCTGTGTCTTATTTGTACAGTCCCACGGTTACAAAACCCAGGTTCGCTTCTTCAAATGTAACTGTTTAGTAATAATGTGGGAGAAATCATGGTTCGAGCCCCATTTAAAAATCTAAGTTTTCCTATAGTGGTGAGAATTAAACCCCGAGCTGCTAACATTATCGTATTGAATAAGACCTCACATGAGAAAAACTGTCATGTGGGCGTAATCCGGATCGCTGTCCCGTTTGGACACATTGTGCATACAATCGTATGGGGATCCGGCTGAATCGTCGATCTCCGTGTAGTCCCGTGCTGGACCCGAACCAACAAATCATACCATTCGCGGGTATTGCGTCTACCAATTTCGCTACCAGCAGATTCGCTAACAGAAGATTATACCTACATACATTTATTTAACGCTTCATCTGCGTTGCGGACATTGATTTCAAAGATTGAACATTCAAGCTTTGAACATTGAAGCCTACCTGTCGTCCCGACAGTGGTTTTAAACGTTAGCAGCTTCGGGTGCGGGCGGTGAACTTGCATTACAGCTCCGGTCCCCATCTCGAAAAATAGGGAGTAGACATCGTCCATGTGACACTCACTATTACCAGTACCAAAGCAATATGCGGGAGCGCCAAGACCTACCGAAGGCCTATGTGGCTATGGTCCCCAAATGGACATTTTCGGGCGCCCAGTGGGAAGATGGGAAGGGATAGAGCCTTTGTATATAACTTCATTATTGGACAATGAGCACTGCTATTTTATATGTAAACAGCGAAAGGCGGCAGTAGTATCCGCAGAAAACTATCTCCAACATGAAGTCTCCAAAACGTCTGCGACATTATTGCATTTTGGATTGGTAGTTTCAGAAAATTTAATTCGAATGAAAAAAATAAGGGTAATAAAAAAATCTGTGATTTCCATTTAGTTCAATGTAACTATGCACATAAAGATTGTGGATGGTCCTGGCACGGTAAGGGAATTCAGTGTTATCTTATACGTACCATAGCGACAGCCCATAATGTATTACCCCATAAAGCGATCCATATTCAGCATATACTAATAAAAAACTTCTCAAATTCAGTTGATCGTTGTTGTTTCTTACGCATTTTACCTTTCCATGTGATGCCTTTTGGAAAGGATTGATGCAATCGAATGATTTCTGAATGTAGTCGCCGTTGTGTGAGCGATGGACACTTGTCGTAAGCACCTCTCCTAACAAGGTGCGGTGCTTCATAGCTCACGAGCAAAACATAAAACCAATGCTAGAATCATATTCTAAACGACATTCATGGACACCTTTGCCAGCATTTTTAGCGCTGTGTCGTCATTTGGCAGCGCTTTAAAATTGTAATAAAAAATAGTACTATATGATGTGCTTATGTATGCCTTTGATTGGAATATATTAAGTAAATATAAAGTTTACGAAACCACTCGAGGCAGAAGTGATTAGTTAACTCGCATTTTTGAGATTGTTTTCAAACTGCATATAAGCTAAATTGATCTATAAACAAATTATAAAATACTATATGTTTTTGTGTTATGTATAACCTGTATACGAGTATGTGTGTGTATGGCTACATAAATACATATGTTAATTCTACGTTTTCATTTCATAGAGATTTCAATTGCATGTGTTCGTGCCAGCCCCTGAATATCAGATTCAGAACACTGCTAATAACTAAAATAAATATGAGGCAGACGAACTTAGGATTTTCTGAAAGCTGATCACTTATATCCTTTTTCATACTTTTTTTTATTTGGCGTATAATCATATTATACACGTATACCCCAATTCCTATACGAATCCAAAATATATGACGTTAGTTTTGCAAACAAAACGAATAAGCTAAAACAGTAAAAAAGCAGATAGAGTTTTTTTATGACAGGTCGATAACTGCTTATTGTAATGTTGCACTTAGTGTACTAATTGAAACTCAGACTTGAGTCTAACTAAGTCTACTCTACTACTACGACTAACTCAGTCTACAACTTTTTTGACAGATTAGGACCCTCGGTAACTCAGAAACTCAGCGACACCTGATTGTTTTTGACATTTTTATATAGATTCGTATTAATTCGAGTTTGAATACTTATCGATATGAAACATGAGCAAATGACATATCTAAATGCTCACCAGCTCCCTTACTATTATTGAAGCCAACCGATAGCTATTGGCATATGACTGGAGGGTGCGCACTTTGCGCAATTTTAAGCGGTTAAGGAAACTTTCTCAAATGTATTTTTTATGAACAGAACCAGAACCTTCCCTTTACTTGGGATTGATCA
Source organism: Incurvaria masculella (assembly GCA_946894095.1). NCBI lineage: Eukaryota > Metazoa > Arthropoda > Insecta > Lepidoptera > Incurvariidae > Incurvaria > Incurvaria masculella. The sequence continues at coordinate 23,142,696 of OX335645.2, read as the reverse complement.
CGAAGAAACAATTGGTCGTTCGTGGTACGGATTTCACTTAAAACTGTAAGTCCTCATCCTTACTTATGATTTGAATGAGAGTCTGCAGTTTTTATAGTTTCCAGACCGTTGAACAGGTTGTGCTTACTATTGCACCACAACATCACTTAATGTCCACTATTAAGCCCCAGTGAAAGTCCGAAAGCCTATGGGCGCCGTCGGGCGCCTTTTTTGTGAGGTACTGGCGTGCGCCATATGCCGCGCTAAAAATATTTAAAAAAAATAGAACACACTCAAATGTATACTTATTTGTATTTATTGCAAACATGTAACCCGTTCACTCTGTTTATATTGTTGTGTTTCCATATATTATTAAGTTGAATAAAATGATATTCATAAATATTTCTAATTATTGATTGATCATGTATTGATGTTTGATGAAAATTCTCCTCATCTTTTAATCCCTCTGATTTTTAAGTGCGCTAAATAAATAAAGTCATTTTAATAAGGTCATTGGGCAATTAGTTCTGTGTATTTTTTATTATAAATGCTTAAAACCATGTTTTGCCACCAAAGTCCTCCGGAACCCTATCAAAAGGCTCGGCGATACAGACGCAGAGCGGTTCGTGAGTCGGCCGCGTGGGTGAGCGGAGTTACCCCACATCAAAACATCGTAAATTTCAAGCACATTGTTTTTTTTGTGTTCTCATTCTATGCCAAAACTAAGTTTTTTTATCGGCGATTCTGCAGCGTTTAGGTAAATGTTATAGGCTCTAAAATAAGATATACGATTTTACATATCATCTAGGAGCTTCGCGAAATCAATTGTTTTAATGTTCTATGTCCATAGCAGTAGCGGTTTATGCGTTTTCTCCTAAAACGATCAGAAATAGTGTGTTTCTGAAATAACCTTCAAATTTTAAAAGAATAGAGTTTGATACGTAATGGTTGACCAAACCTAAATACATTCGTGTCATTAATGTGAAGGTTCCGTTATTCTGTAGCGCAAATAATATAAATAGCTGCAGAACATATTCATAACAACGCTATTCCAGACACCTAACAACAAATGTTATGGAATGTGGTATGTATGTTTGTATAATCGACCGTGAAGCAAGGACACATGAATGGAAGAAAGAGCCCAGTAAAAAGAACCACTTTACGAATATACTGCAAGGCTGGACCCGAACCAGCAAAACGTGCCATTCGCGGGTATTGCGTCTACCAATTTCGCCACCAGCTGTATGCCCATAATTTTGAGTTTTGGGCTCTTTCTTCAATTCTTCACGGGCGCTTATACATGCATACATAATACATTCCTTGGAATAAGCAACGTACCTACAGTACGAAAAAGTATATTAACAAATGTTATGTTTAAAATTTCTCTAATTTACTCTGATTTTCTTTATTCCTCCTTAAGTTTTAGGCGCCTAAATCATAACGTTACTGCGGATAAAGCAAAGTATTGTACCGCACTGTAACTGTACTGTATTGTACTTACTTACTTGCTAGCCTTTTTTTAATTAATATTTTACCCGCCGTCCTGCACAAACACATCGACTTCCTGAAGGCAACATGCCAGGATCTTCTCTTTATTAGCACCTTGAATAGGAAGAAAAAACTGACAATATTTTATTGCCGCTTCGACGATCCCTTATCCAATGCGATGGGATCAGCCTTGGCGGGCTTAACCCTACCAACTTGTAGGGGAAGTAGACCTACAGTTTAACATGAATCCGAATGAAGGAACCGCTCGCATTCATAACGAAATTCACTTATCCAACTCAGAGAGAGAAAGAAAGTGGCGCAGAAACGGGGCGAAGATTGAATCCATGACCTCTGATATAGAAAGAAGGTTCCCATGCCCCTAAGCTACGAGTCGCTGAAATGGGTTACTTGGAAGGTTCAATTTTGAGGGTTCCTTTCCCAAAGAGTGCCAAACGGAACCCTATTACTAAGCCTCCGCTGTCCGACCCTTCGTGTTCGTGGCCGACTCGCACTTGGTCGATTTTTTATTTATAATATATTTTATGCATATAATTTATTACCACCGTCTTTAATCTAGATTTCAAGAAATTAAATTCTTAAAAAAATATTGCTTTAAAAATGTATTAGAAACAATGGCAGCATAGTAGGCCGTCCAGTAAACAACTAACACAATATATGTATACTAAGTTGACGTGTTTGGACATTCGTATCAAATGGCTCCCTCCTACATGCCTCGATAAAGACATTAGCAGCGATGGCCGTGGGCCTCAACTACTGCTCCCTCGATATTAATGTTCGCGATTTAATTCCCCCACTCATGCGCACGCGCCGGGCCCGCAGCGCTGAGGACTTTCACGAGCTCCTTGTTAAGGGGCGGCGACAGCTCGACCTAATTTTGGGTTTCATCATTCACTTCTGAAGAGAGATAATTTAAAAAACCGGCTAAGTGCGAGTAGTACTCGCTTACTAAGAGTTCCGTACCCATCATACAACATTTAACACAAAAAATCACGTTTTTTCCCATTGATTTATATTATTATTAAATTTTACCTTTGTTATTTTAGCGGCAAAATAAATGCACACTCTGTGAAAATGTCAGCTGCCTACCTATAACGGTTCACGAGTAACAGCCCTGTGGCCAACGGACGGACGGTCGGACAGCGGAGGCTTAGTAATAGGGTTCCGTTAGCACCCTTTGTGTACGGAACCCTAAAAACACATGAATAAAATGGTCAACATTTTTTTAATTCTAGAGATTTTAGGCCTGGTAAGATCTTTCTTTTTTATTAACGGCAGCAGTAACTGTAAGTTTAGCGAGGATAGTAAATCGTTAATCGGTTCCAACATTTTATTAGCTACTGGGCGTGGTCGGATTCTGGGTGGGTAACCGTAAATCCTTATTCCCTCGTCCCTAACATAGTTCCCTTGGTACCTAGTTCCCTCATAGTGTGTTGAGCTAACTTGATGACAATAGGAATCATACATGTTCAGATCCAAAAAAAAAAATCTAACTATGACGCATTAAACAAAGTATCAAAGAACGCTCTACTGTTCCCGGTACGCTAAAGTAGACTGGTAAAAATGCAATAAAACTGTACCTTTTTCAGATCTTTTAATGTAATAAACATGTATAAATAAAGAAATTAGTTAACTAATGGAAACTTATCACTAAAATATACAGTAGAGCTCATTTTCGATCAACAAAAAGCAAGCCATTTCCAAACATGTACCACTTATTCAGCTCCGTGCTTGCTACACTTATCATACCAAATGTTTAGTATTGTCACCCCTTAAAGAGAGCACACTTCGGTGGTCGTCGTTCTTTAACTCTATACGGCTATCCTGCAATAATATGGCTTTGTTACGTCTGTCTATTGTACCTACAATACTAAAATGGGCGTTTTAGTACGTATTCTAATAATTGTAACATGTATAATACATTTAATATGTAAATAATTAAGTTAAAGTTCCACGAGATAACTTTTTACGATGTTTCCATGACAATTACAGTTGTCATAATAAAATAAAGGAAGCTTGATATACCAAATACATACATATTTCACGCCGCTTTCCCGGAGGGGTAGGCAGTTTTGATAGAGCGCCATACGGTGTGATCACTGCATACCTCTTTCACTTCATCAGCAGACATACATCTTCTCATACATGCTCTACGATTACGGGTGCTACGTACCTTACCTTCACGAAGAATTACATAGATTTGGACGCGGTACGTTCTTCTAGGTCGCCGGGCACGACACTTCCGCTCACTTCTGCTCTGTAAATTACGAGCAATTAATATAGCAGCTTTCCCTATTAAGAAATTAGCAACCATGGATAGCCTAACGCGGCCTTAACCCCTCACATCTGTGCAAAATCAAAAGTAGATTTGTGTGACATACAGTACCTGTATAACTGGTTTCTTGCCATGCGTTAGTACTTGTACCCGGGACAACGAATATCGTGATTTTGTGCACGTTCATTGCTTATGGGTTGCTAGGGTTGACCTTCCCAATAACACAGATTCGTGCAACATACCTTAAATTAATTGTGATCCAGGCAATCGCGCGTCTTTAGTAAGTTAATACACCGAGCTTCTCTGCGTGCGCCGTTCGCTTGTAATAACGCAATAAATTAGAGGATTAACTATAACAAACGTCTTGTCTGCTGGCAGTGACGTCCGTGCGACCCCAGCGTTGGATCATCAATATAGTGGCGCCTCTGGCGGGCGCCGACGCAACTGCAGCATCATCAATCCCCACTCCTTGCTGCGCCCGACGTGCGGCGCCTGCGCACGTCATGTTACCGTGGCATACTTGATTTGATGAGACATACAGGTAATCGTTAGAAGGATAATGATTCGATTGCGCGAACTATTTTTCCGTGCTCGTGAGTTCCAAACTTGGAGATATGGCTCAGACACTGGCACATATAGACAAAATATAAGTACAGTTTACATGTGATAAATTCAATGGTTTAAATAGATCGAGTTTTATGATTTTTTTTATAATCTTTACTTTAATGGTGGTTGTAGATTTATTGATTAAAAATAAGACACCGTTATTAAAATGGGCCTAGACGAACCATTGAATGGCCCCACTGAACTACTTGGCGTCGACTAATAAGTTATATTGATACTATTTGGGCTGAGAATATGTAATAGCACTAGTCACACATAACTTCAGTCTTACAGTTTCAGTAATTACTATGCGCAAAAGTGCGCGTATAAGACCTTCATAATATTTTATGTTGTAATAGTATTTCCATTATGTTCTTACATCTTTCTTCCTTCCCTACCTCTCACTTCCCCCGAATCCGAATATGTACTACTTTACGAGTGGTTTCCTTCGTACGATATCCATATTGTATCTCCCTCCGCTAACGACACAAAAGCCGTTGTCTGGCCCTAATGATTTCTTCAAAAGGTCTAACAAGGGCTGAGGTGTCCCACACGTTGCGAGCGGGTGCGATAACCTGGGAACGCAAGGCTCGTCCGTGCAAATTGGGCGTTACAACAAGCTTCGGAGATTGTGGGAAGACGATAGCTATGTACGAATAGTTTTAAATGTGGGTTTCAGTTGGCAGAAAGGACATAGCGGTAGAAAGCATTGGGTCGCCTTTATAATGTCCAAAAAGCAAAAATCCACAACTAGAACATACAAAATACGTATTTTCGTATCTATTTTACAAAATGTCAAAACTAAACCTAACCTAACCCAATCGAAAAATTCCTTATTTTGGATCAGAGTTTTAGATGCTATGCGTTTTGGACCTAACGTTTTTTGGACCCATTTGGGGGGTTCAGAAAATCCACCAGTCACTAATGCCCAATTGGTCTTATTCTTTGGTGACGATTTTGGGTGGGACGTATGTCTGGACGATTTTTCTTCGAAAATTCGTACTCGCGACACATCAATGCCACTTTGTGGCCGAATGTCACATTCTATGCAACCCGAATCGCAACGTGAGTAATTTCCTGGTTGAGTAATTTCCCGTTCTTCTGATCAGAATTTGGCTTCCAAGATCGTGCAATTTATTGATTTTTAGGGTTCCATACCCAAAGGGTGCCAACGGGACCCTATTACTTAGCCTCCACTGTCCGTCAATCTGTCTGTCGTCTTACAACTCTCTGCAATATGGAACCCCATACTTCAGCCCCTGAGGAAGGTCAAGGAAGACGACAATATCGGCGACGATATTATGAGCTCATACTGCCTGTCGTCTGAAGTAAGGAACGCAGCCCAAGAGAATCCCGCAACTACCCGCAACCATAGCTACAACCTACGACAACGGCGAGACCAGCTGTCAGTTTGCTGGCTGCTGCGTACGGACGTAGCGGCTGCCTCTTAGACAACGGGCTGAACGGGTCTCCTCCCGCCGAGTGAAAATCCGTAAGTTTTCAAACAAGTATAGGGGTGAATTGGGAATTAAAAGTTTTTATGGAGAAACAATAATAAAATTGACTTCAAATGCTATTAAACGTCTCTAGCGCGGGCGAAGCCACGGGATAAAGCTAGTGTAATTTAAAAACAATCAATTATGCATTATATGCTTCATTTACTTCTTCTCCTGACGAAACAAGGCATTATCCGGTGCAATTTTGTACAAGCTTCTCCGCGTTCTAAATCCTACGACAGCGCGGTCAAGTGGCGCGCTCCGGTAAACGCGGATATGTCTACAGTGCAATAGAACGCGGAGCGACAGGTCACAAAGCGTCCACTTTCACCCGACACCGCGACCTGGGCCGCGCCACAGAACATGCAATAAGACTGTAACTCAGAAGCGACACGTGTCGCCTGGAGGAGAGTTGTCGCGCGATATAGATTTTGTAAGGCGAGCGAATCTCGAACATTAAGTTACGAACATATTTCTGAAGTCGATTACAGTAAATCCTTTCGTTGTTTAACATTGAAAAAATACTAAGCTTATAGCACGTACGTTTGCGAAGGTACACATCCCCATTTTGTCCAGACACTTGTAAAATCATCGAAATAAAAAATAATTCTAAAAGGACTTTTTTACCTTTCAAAACCATTTTTCGGTTATCTTACTATTTAGATGAATGAAATAAAAAAAATATAAACCTTTCAGCCATAACGAGGCACACATTGCTGTTAAAAAATCTTATTTTTTTATTACTAAATCAGACTAGTCGTACCTTGCCGAGCGGGGACGGAACGCGCGAAACGTGCGTACGCTCCCGCTGACATGATGCCACTGGATAGATTCCGCCGCGCGCATTCTTAACTTTAAGCTATGGGATAAGTTCAAATAATTACATCGAACTGCTCACAATATTTCAAGAGAATCGGTTGAGTAATGCGACCTTTAGAGGACAGCCGGACGCCCCGGATGGATATATGAAAGCATTTTTGCCCAAGCTGAAATGGAGAAGCGTTCGCATCTCATGCTTCGCTCAGTCGATTATAACCGAAAATATTCAAACACATTCTCGCAAGTTTTAACGCAAATATTTAGAAAATATTCATTTCTACTTTCTAGATCACATCTACTTTCAGGAAAAAAAAACAAATGAATCATAGGATCTGTAAAATAGTCTTATAAATGATTCCTCTTTGAAAATATTTTTTCTATCTGTGTTTCGCGGAACATAATTAAGGACGATATAATTTTAAAATATCGTTCTCATTTCTTGTTAAAATATGGTGTCATTATTATCTATTTTAAAATTACTTCTTATTTCAATTAATATTGTAGAATTAATTGTCTACCTATTACGGTTCATGAGATACAGCCCTGTGACAGACGGACGGACGGACGGACGGACAGCGGAGGCTTAGTAATAGGGTTCCGTTTGCATCCTTTGGGTACGGAACTCTAAAAAGAGAAGAGTATTTTTTTAATTTTGGGCGCTCACAAAATATTAAGGTAAGTGTAAAAGATAAATGTCGCAGGTTCGGCTTTAGGGTGAACAAGTTACCGGTTCATACTTGCTCGCGTTTACAGTAAGGAGGACACATCCATGCAAACTGAATAGCGCCCTCTCAGTCACGTGCTGATGCGACTATTTTCTAAAAGATAAGATTTTACGTAGTTACATATTCTTGGACGTAGGTGGCCATGGACAAAGGATTTGTAATAAATACTCCACGAATCAACCTGCGCACATCGAGAATGGAGCCAACGAGCATGCAAAAAAATTAACAATCGAAGAAAGAAACTAAAGAAGAGAAATCACATCAAGGAACTATGGATAGGAAATATAGATTGAGAAGAAACTACCAAAAAAAAAACAGTAATTGTTTTTATATTTTTCTTCTAATTATGATGATAAACTGGAGACTAGGCGCCTTCATAATTTATTCGGTAACAGGAAAATCTATTTTTTTTTCACGTATACCGCCACGTGAAAAAAAATCCATTTCGTTGAAATCTTTAAACACATACATAGTTATGTAAGTAATTCTATAAGACAACATTTTAGTAAATTATTCTTTGTAATCGATTCCAAGTACTTTTTGTAAAGGATTCTTAACACTTCAAAACTTATTAGGTAGTTATTTAAATAAGTAACAATAATTTATTCAATAGTGTATACAATTGTCAGCCTCAATAGCCCAGTGGCGCGACACTTCGGCGATCGCTATCTGAAGTTAAGCAACGCTGGGTCCGGTCTGGTCTTGGATGGGTGACCATTCGACCGTTGAGAGAGGCTTTCCGTGGTTCGGATTCCACGTTAAACTGTAGGTCCCCTTTCTTACTTACTAGGTGGTAGGGTTTATCCCGCCCGGGTTGGTACCATCGCATAGGATGAACGATGGTCGAAGCGGCAATGAAAATTGTCCGTGTTTTCCATACAGTTCAATGTAGCCGTGCAATATTAGTAAGGTCCTGGCATGGCACCTAGTTCCCATGTGATGTGTTGGGCTTATACCATGACAGAAGGTGTGGTATTAGCTATCCATGTCCAGTCACATAAAAAAAAAAGTAATCTGACGCAGATTTTCTTTTATCTATTTTAACTAGAAATATTCACTCAAGATGTGTCTCGCGTCAGAGTGAAATAAGTGTATCGAGAGGCCCCCGATCTCCGTGCTTTCTTTGAGCGGCGCACGCGCAGGTAAGAAGAGCACGTGATCGATAATCTTAATTATTATAATGACCCGAGCGTGTAAAATATGATGGATATTAGCGCGCGCATCCCTACTACCACAACTAAGAGTATTATGCAAAAGATAGCCAGCCAGCACTTACCCGTCCTAACGGTAAACGAGCATCTTATAACATGATCTTCTAGCCTATTACTTGTACTTCTGACAGAGGCTACATTTTTCTGGCATAATTTACAAAGATAGAAGGGAAAGTATTTCATTTTTAGGGTCCCGTCGCAATAAACCCCACCCCCCGAAACCTTATAGTCTGATTCTGGTGCCTGTCATTCACACGCATATTGTCCTGAATCGTTATATTAACAGTTGTTGAATTCTGAAAAAATAAACACCAATTAAGGTAAGTGTACCTCTATTGGTATAGTTGTCGACCAACTAATTACATTTGCTCAAAACGTCATACTTTATAGGGTTCCGTACCCAAAGGGTGCCAACGGAACCCTATTACAAACCCTCCGCTGTCCGTTCGTCTATCCGTCCGTCCGTCCGTCCGTCCGTCTGTCACAGGGCTGTATCTCATAAACCGTAATAGGTAGGAGGCTGAAATTTTCATAGAGTGTGTATTTATTTTGCCGCTATATCAAGAAATATGTAAAATTTTGAAATAATAAAAATGAAAGGGGGCCCCTATACAAAAAACCTTATTTTTTTGTTCAATCTTGTATGATGGTACGGAGCCCTTCGTGTGCGAGTCAGGCTCGCACTTGGCCGATTTTTTCTCTTCGATGTCCAGCAGTGACGGGGCCCTCGGACACTAAGAGGCCATTGGCGTCTCATTGTGCATCGCAATAATACGCGAGCGCATAACATCATCACACGTGCATAATTAACGAGTGATTTCACCCGTATTTATAACTTTTGTCTGTAACCTGCCCGCACCACTAACGACGCATCCGCCGAGGTTTAATGTCTCGCAACATGCAAAATGATTATCATCACTGACAACTTTAATGCCTCATTCGTGAACGGCCTTTTCGGCTTAGGGGTGGCACAATAACGTGTGAGATTTTTATATGAAACTTGACATGGACGGCTAAAACCAAGCTCAACCGTTATGATATTAACCCAACACACCGCATTCCTGAAGGAATTGGGTGCCTTGTCACTGCCGTCACGGATCATTTTTCATTGTCGCTTCGACATCTTGTTATCCAATGCGGTGATATAAATCTGCGTAGGTCCTCACTCGTACAGTTTCACATGGATTCGTGACGAAATACAGTTGTCCAACTCAGAAATAGAATAAAAGTGGTGAATGAACGGTGCCCATGACATCTGACGACTTCTGACAAGCCCCCGCGTCCTTAAACATGAATATAAAAGAAATTGCCTTTTTTAGGTGAAATAAGTTATACGTACGAATTTCGATGATAGCGGATTATATATGATTGTGTTATACCAATGTTTTGAACATCATTTTATGATGTTTTAGGAATGTAATCCTTAATAAACACGACCTTCTCAGTAGTTCGGTGATTGTGTTTAGAAATATTTGCAGAATTGTAACACTCTTTCTTAACAGCTTTTGGCAGTAATTCGATTAGAACTGAAAATCAAGCAACCATGGAGGTGAAGAAATTACAGGAGAACGGATTGAACGCAGACAAACCGGAAGGTTTCACGTGTACAGTTATAAAAAATATGTTGAAGAACCTCAAACTAAAAATACCCACAATTGTGCCGCGGGAGGCGTGACGGACGGATTCGGCTCTCGGTGAATACATCATTACGAATGAATAATGACGTAACGAACATCGTGTTTATTGAAAAATAGTTCTTATTTTAAATTATTTACCTACCAATTCGGTAGACTCAAACTTTGATTTTTTTCCGTTATCATTACTACGTTACAAATGTGTACGGCGAAATAATGTTGTAAGTCGCGTGGCGTCATTTTCAGCGCGCTTGTTGTATGGAAGTTATTACTCCATACATTCTTCATCTCCATGCATGTACACACAGTAACGGTTTCAATAACTAGAGTCATGCAGCGCCTGAATTAAAAACCAACATTTCGATGAAAAATAAAGCATTTCGTTACATTTATTGAATATAAAAATATGTTTAACCACCTATAATATTGTGATCTCGAACGTATCTATTATTTCCAAAACGCCACAACCCAAGCGCCATTGTTCGGGAGACAACGAGGCAGCCACGAAATACGGTAATTTTTCTTCAAATCAATTAGTATCTTTTGAGAAAACAGCAACCACCTCGATAAACTCGCGGGCGAGTGTCAGAGGTCGGTGTTAATACAATTTGTAAACAAGAAAAATGTATGCGCTTACATAAATCTGATTTGCAAACTCGCTGCCTACTTTCTCGTAAGTAGGCAGCGGGGATCTTTCCGTTGTGATTGTGTATTGCGAATTGACTATGCGATCAAATTTCTACATAGTTGATTGATCTCGAATACATAGAGGCCACATATTTAGAGTCCCTAATAATAAATAAAATAAATTAACGTATACATAGGGAACATTTTAACGTTCTTTTTTTAACGTAACGTATTTTTTCTATGTTTTTTTTTTCGATTTTCACTGTTGTTTGACATATTATTTTACTTGTACGGATAAACGAAATATGACGTCCACAGTGTGGTGGACGAAACACAGAGCTAAATAAGTAAGCTGAACACTGTTTTTCCGTAAATGTAAATTCATATTTTGTAATGTTTACTATTCCACTGATTCGTAGAAAGATTTATTTGGGCATTTAACTAGATAGAGAACAATTTCTCATTGCCGCTTCGACTATCTTTTCATACAATGCAATAGTAAAAACCTGGGCGGGCCTAAACCTAGTAGGGGAAGGGAACCTACAGTTTTACATGGATTCCGAGCCACGGAGCATCTCGCATTCGTGACGAAATGCACATATCCAATTCAGAAAGAGAATGCAAGTGGTGCATGAACAGGACCAGGATTTGAACCCAGACCTCTGGTAAGCTAGGCACTAGGCTACGAGCTGCTCAAGTTCCCTAAGTAGGTCCTGTTCCCCTACCAAGTGGTAGGAATAGCCTCGCCCTGGTTGGTGACATCGTATCGGATGACAATCATGACGGTGGGTGTGGTGTTTCCAATCGATTTCCATTTACGTAACAATATCACACATAGTCTCCTACTGCGGTTTATCACGGATGGAGTGTGCTACTTCATGTAATTGAATTCATTGAATATTAAACTTTATCTCTTTTTAATTTCTCTGGATGCGAAATCCAAGCAACATCCAGCCCAAAATCCATTAAATCGAAAACACGAATTCTGTAGCTCGAGCCGCTGCAGACCGCGGACTTGCCCAGACCGTGTAGAATTATCGCTGATAAGATTTTTAATTTCGAAAGTATGTTTGTTCGGATCTCCGTTGCATGCAATTAAGACTGAAACAAATACAGTTTAAGCGTCTTAACAAAACCTATGTGTTATTTTATCATACTACGTCATACTTCATTTATTTGGTTCTTGGCTGAAAATATGTAACCATTTTCTGACACCATTGCAAGTACGACGCAAGCGAATATGTTTAAATGAACTGAAATGCTTTGAAAGAAACGTCTTATTGACGCTCAACAATAGAAAAAGAAAATTAATGAATCAATAAAGAAAAAAAAAATATTAGATTGATTAAAAAAGAAGACCAATACCAGTAAATAAATAGCACAGCGCGTAAACGGCACAGTAGGCATTAGCATTTGCAAAAAAACGTATGCGGTTCGAAGTCCAAGCTGACGCCGTTGTACCTAACCAAAAGTATTATAAAATAAATTTAATCAAATATATTGTACAAATGTCAATTACAAAGTTTATTCTATACTTACTTACATCGTCAAATATAAGTTCTGTTCTATATATTAATCAGATATTATATTATGATATTCCCTTGCAATAAACTATGTCATTTTAAAATATATTATTATCAAATACATTATTTAATATTGAATCTGTAATTTTTTTCCTATTAATATGAATAACAGTGGTTTGAACTGCAAACTGAGAAGAAAATGGAGACGGCAACCGCCTTAACGGATCCACCAGGAAGTAACTGCAAGGATTCTCGGAAGCGAATCCGCTATATTGTTGCCGGATTTGGCAAAGTAATTTTATTAAGATCGAATCGATAACGAACGATAGCGATCTCGTCCATAACTCATCGTTCGACGGCCGCTCGCACGCTATCGATCTGCATACACAATATGCCTATGCGTCGCGTCGGCGGCCCCACCACAGGATATATGAACACGCCTTTAGGATGGCTCCAATGTCGTTATGCTAGATACCATTTCGAGTGCTAGATACCATGGATTTCTTAGGTACGTTGCCGTGTCATCAGCACCCATTTGATTAACTATAACTGTGGTGTAATGTGAGACCTTCAGTGGATCGTCTACCCTATCTTTACACCGTGTACCATGCTCCGTGCCTTTCATCATTCGATTCTGTAAGGCAATGCATACTTGTGCTATTATGTCCACACACGCAACAAAGTCATATAAAACCACTGACGATCATCCTTCGAAAGAGGAATCAAATCAATCGTTTATCCATACTGAAATACCGGACAAATGAGACTCTGATTCGCGAACTAGGGTTCCGTTTTAATTTGTATCGTCAATCAAGGATAAAATTTTTTTACTGTGATGTAACCTATTTGGAACAAACTCCCAGAGGAAGTGGTTACTCCTATTACAGTGAACCGCTTCAAAAACATACTTGACAAGTATACAAAAATCACAAACTTTAGACTTTTTATATGAAAAAAAAGTGCGAATCGGCTACCAATTTTGATGTTCATGCATCATCTTATACATAGCTGCTAGTGTAGACAATAATAAAAAACAATAATAACTACAAATAAACGATTTTTGGATTTATTTCTTTTACATGTGCTGTGAGCAAGGGCGTCGCCAAGGGGGGGCAGGGAGGGGCAGCTGCCCCCCCTAGAGATTTTAAAAAAGTTGCCAAATATAATGCAACCAAAGTCCTAAGTCTTTGAGTTGATCTGCTTGAAGTTCAAGCCTTGAACAATCATTCTCGTACGTCGAAACTCGAATGAATTCACCAATGAGAATGAGAAAAGTATAAATTGTAGTAGGTAAAGTCAACTTGCCCCCCCCCCCCCCCTGCGCCATCGGCTGGCGACGCCCTTGGCTGTGAGACCTTACTTTTTGCCTAATTACATTTTTCAACTGGAATTTTTTTATGTAACTGGAAATGGTACCCGTTCGACCATCGTTCATTCAATGGGATGGGCGGAATTAACACTACCATCCAATAAGTAAGGAACAGTTTAATGTGGATTCCGAACCACGGCCAGCCTCAACGGTTGAAAACGGTCACCCATTTAGAACCCAACCGCGCTCAGAGTTGCCTCACCAAGCTTATCGAGCCGCAAGGCGTTCGCGCCATTAGGATACCGGCGGTTACCAAGAACCCTATAGGTTTTGATTTATTAGCGAGTCTCAAAATATGCGGCAAAAATTGCCGTAATTTTTTTTCAAATTCACATTTTATAAAGCTCCAAGAGACCATAGCATTCATAACATTAATTTCAACCAATAGCTCCGCATGTTCCTGAGAAAATAGGTCTTGACAGGCAGACAGAAGGAAAACGAAATGATCATATAAGGGTCCATTTTTTTATTTAAAAAAACGGAGCCCTAAAAACAGTTCGGGTCCCAAATAAAAGAATATTTGCCGAAGAATCCCGAAAGTTCACCTACACAAAGCCAAGAATATTGCATTACTAGCGGAGCGATTACTTTTAAATAAGATTCATGCCTAATTTTACTGACAATCTATTGTTGCAGTCTGACGTGACGAGCAAGGAGTAATTCATCACCTGGACCATCGGTGCCACAATGTCTCATTATTGTCGCTTTATAATCAAAATTTATTCTACCACGGCCGCGCGCAATTCTTCAAACTGCCTCTTGTACGGGTTGAGTTCGAGGCAAAGTACGACCGAACTCTCTTTCTAACTTTTTATTTAACTGTCTATCTTAAGGTGCCCGTACATGGACATTTTTTGAGGCAATTTATCCGACGATATATAGCGATATTCCTCCACATCGCTCCATACTTTTCGTGTAGTCCATGAGTGGCTTTCGAATTGCCGGTTACACGCGCACCTTGGAAAACATTCGGCAATTATTACTTCTGTTTCACTCGTAACCGCAGCTATGTCTCTGTCTAGCTCCAAGCCGCAGCGCCACCTTGCGTTGTGAATGGGACGTAATCTGATCTGTATTTTGTTTTGCATGTTTAGGCGCGAGTTTAATTAAAATGTTATGGAGCAACGAGACAGTGAGATTTATTTACGCTATCTATTTGAGGCCATGATTGGTCCATGGTTACCGTTTAATTGCCGTGTTTTGTCATTTTGTCAAAATTGCAAGAAAATGGTGAAAGTCGAGCCACTTTAATTTCCCTTGTACGATTCCCTTTTACAACCGTGAACTCTGTAGATTAAGGTGACAATTACATATTTACCTTTAACGAATGGGAAATTCGTGCACCTATTCACAGGATTTGTTATAATTACAAAAAAAATACTCAGAATAAGATAAAATTTTCGGTTCCTGTATGACATTTTAAATCATTTTCGGAGACTGTTGGGTGGTTTTCGGAAGACATCTATGTAATATGTAAGCTACTTATTTTCTTGTGTTACTTTGACCTTTCTGTTCGACGCAAAAAATGCGGTATTTGTTATAAATTAATCTAGTAATTTTATTTTGTAACATGTGACCAATACATATTGCGATGATAATTTTATGTATTTAATGGATACGACATTACCGTTATCTCATTAATTAGGTCCTGCTTCCGACGAATGTCACGACCAATACTTTTTCAGATTATTTTCAAAATCTGATTACAATGCTTCAAATGTAGATGTCGCTGAAACTCAAATTAACATATTGCGATGTTGGATTTGATGGGTTTTTCCTGTGACCTTGTTTGATATATTTGCATGATATAGTGAAAGGCGTAGTGGAATCAAGCTTAGTACCTTTAATTTATTGTTTGTGTTTTATGTATTCATTCGTTTATTTGATTCTGTGTTTTTTCCCTAAAAAAAAGTACCAAAAAGTAAATCTTAAAAACTTTAATAATAGGTGTGACAAGATTAATATGGATGTGAGCTGATTTTGTTTAGTGACAGTAAACAAATAACAGCGATATAAGTAGAAATACATCATATAAAGGAATACTCTATCATATTTATCATACAACATTTAACAGCCTTTATTTCTTAAAAAAAAATGCATTTTTAATACCAAGTATCATCTTATATGACGACTGATTTAAGATTATATCCAACGAATCGTTCACATGCATAGTCACCTCAGGCTAAAGTAATAAAAACTTAAGAGCACAATATTAATGTCGATGTTTTTGGCCATTATTTGATTACAGCTATGCGGCGTAGTGGCGCAGTGGCAGCGTGAGGTGGTCCGGGGTCGGGCGAGCAGGTGGCGGCTCGCCAATGTTGCAGTCTGACGACGTGACATGTCAGGCGCATGTGGCAGTCCACAGGAGAGGCAGGGATCATAGCACGTCACTAGAGAACCACCGACGTCACAGAATCTATAGGTACGTGGTGGTGCAAAGCCGCGCGATGGATTCTTTGGTCTGACTGGAGCGCAACTACCATTATAATAAACACGGAGAAATGCGGACGTTCCCACGCTCGCACAGATAGACGTGTGGAGACGACAATTTCAGCGACATCTATAATTGAAGCATTGAAATAATCTTGGAAAGTTATTAATAGTGACATTCGTCGGAAGCAGGGGTCGAACCTGCGACCTTTAGATTACATGCCCACTGCTGCTCTAACCAACTGAGCTATCCCGACAAATATGTCAGCCAACGAATTTCTCGATTATATTCAAACCTACACAATGATTCCCCAATCTTCACTAGATGGGTATTGATGATTTAGATCGCGTATTGATACTTCATTTAGAAATTTTTACTCCAATTATTGAGATTTCTATCTTATTGCTATCGTTAACAAAGTCGATTTTGGTATCGAACACTATACCGGATTATAGGAGTCAGCCCGGATTTACCTTGATAATTTTATGTACTTATGTATTTAATCGAAACGACATTACCGTAATCTCGTTAATTTAAGTTTCAGCGAAATCTACATTTGAAATATTGTAATCAGATTTTGAAAATAATTTGAAAACGTTTTTACTCGTGTCATTCGTCGAAAGCAGGATTCGAACCTGCGATCTGCAAAAATTTCAGTCAAAATACCTTAGCTTAGGATCAATACGCGAAATCATCAACGCCGCATAGTGAAGATAGGGGAAGCATTACAAAGATTCGAATATAATCGAGAAATTCGTTGGCTGACGTATTTGTCTTGATCGCTCAGTTTGTCTTGATATCAACAACACACGCACATTTTGTTTCATGCAGATAAATTAAAATCACTTTACTAAAACTCGTAGTATCTTCGCGTACGAAGAACTAACAGCTACTCCATCTGAACATATTACTCTGCTCCACTGTATCTGTGGTCCGCAGTCGGACCTGCCCACAGCTGCGGCTGATAATAAAATCGTGGGAAGATCTATATTGCGGGACTCTACGATTGTTTTTGGGCCGCTAGTTGACCATCGTCCCAGCGAATCCAGCAGCTCTTTTCCAACGGTGGTGTCGATCTGGGATGCGATTAGGATCGAGCTAGACCTAGATATATAAGAAAGCACCTCGAGCCTCGGTAGCTCAATGTGCGACGACTTACGATTCGATGAGCTGGGGAAGCACCTCTAAGCGCGGTTAGATTCTGACTGGGTGACCATTTTCAACCGTGGAGGCTGGCCGTGTTTAGGATTTCACGTAAAACTGTAGGTAGGGGACCCCCTTACTCACTAGGTGGTAAGGTTAATACCGCCCGAATTGGTGCCATCGCATTGAATGAACGATGGTCGAAGCGGCAACGAAAATTGTTCGTGTTTTCCATCCAGTTCAATGTAGCAGAGCAATATAAGGAGGGTCCTGGCATGGCACCTACTTCCCATGTGATGAGTTAGGCTAATATCGGGTGGACTGTTCGGTATTAGCTGTTGTTCATTTATATAAAACAAAAGGTGGGAAAAGAAAACATTGAATGCTCTCTAACAGTCGCGTTTTGGACGTGAAATTTCCTGCCCAGGTTGATACAAAATTATGTCGTCCATGTTTTCCATCCAATGTAACCGTGCAATATAAGGGGAGGTCCTGGTTTGGTACCTAGTTCCCATGGGATCAGTTGGGCTATTATCATGACAGTTGGTGTAGTATTAGCCATTCCCGTCTATAAAGAAAATTATAGTTACGTGAACAAAATCTGTACGTTTGACCCTACGAATTTCGGACGGGAAAAATATATTGGTAAGTACTATTTCAACAAAAACATTTAGTATATTTTTTATTGCGAATTCATTCTCACTGTAACGATAGTGATATAGATCTCTTTCATGCTTAAGGTGGCCCAAGCCGGCGGGACTAACTCATTCGCGGGCACTGTACAAAACCGTGCTGTTGCGCTGTGGGACCTTCTTTGTTTCAAACAAAAAGACAGGCTCCGTGATGAGTAATATGCAACATGTCCACAAAAAAGATAATGTGCATAGTGTATGATTTGGTAAGATTTACGAAAATTTTGATTTCAAAACTACTTATAGCTAAAACTAAACCACGACCGCTGTAGTAAAAAATTTAACAAAAACCTGATAGATTATAAATCTTGATTAAATCTAATCTTTTTAAGATTTTCTTACTTTATCATTGCGTAATAAACCACCAAAGTTATTGTATAAAACGCGCGAAAAATTCGAACTTTCGTACCTTATAACTTAGAAACCAAACACAATTTTACAATGCCAATGGTCATCAGATAGTTCGATCAAATAAAGCTCTTTTGAGCAAAATTTGGGATCTCTGATAAGAAATATGGTTGTGATCTTCTTTCCCCGTATGTATGGGGAGTAGAGCGGGTTGGGCCACCTTAAGAACGGCCCGTAAGCTATGCTCTCCATACAAACGTAGTTTACTAATAATTTGGAAACCGCTATTCCAATTAAATTGATATTTAATATCTAATATCAGGTAACAAATATCTGTGTCTGCATGCTTTTGTTTTTTTGAAAAATCCAAACCGAATGAAATGAAAGCAAAAAGAAAATCTTCATACGAATTTTGTTTTCTCTGTGGTTTGACCCAGAATACATTTACCGAAAAAACAAAGACATGCAGACATAGATATTTGTAGCCTAATATTAGATACCAAATATCAAGTAAGTTGGAACGGTGGTTTTCAAATTATTAGTAAACTACGTTTGTAAGGGAGGCGAAATTTTCAGGTGCTTACGGGCCGACCTTAAGTTAAATAAATATCTGATAGGATTTGTAGGTGATTCGTTTTGTGGGGAAAAATCATATGATTTAAAAAGGTGTTTAAATTAGATTATACCAAGTGGACTAGCTAGGTTGGAATTTCGAAACCGATCCGTTTTGTTCTTTCCAGCGTTGCCGATTACAATCTCTCAAATTTCCCAAAAATGTTCTTGGGATTCCCCACAAATATATTTGTTCGTTGACCATTCAAAAAAATGGTAATTTTATAGAATATCAAAAATAAAATTCAGGTTGGTAATTACAAATACTTCAGGTAAAAAAAAATACATTACACTGCGTTTTTGTATCTGTTAACTGCCAAAAGTATACACTGGAAATAGAGGCACGTTCTAAATCAGTTTTTAATCCTAGGTGGCGTAGTGTTGCCACTAGAAATAAAAACACATTATGTTGGTTAACTTCTACTAAGCACAAAACATGCTCGATGGGAGATATATAAAAAGATCAAAAACCATTAACAATCGGAACGCGAAATTCCCCAAGGATTGAGGTTTCCCCACACATCAGCAACGCTGGTTCGGGGGGTCTTCTCATTCACTTGTTAGTCACCGGTGACTCGCCCTTCCTCGTTGTTCCTTTCTAATTATTCCAATAAGAGTGCAATGACATAATATAACAATTAAATTAGAGAAAGTCAGGCGAAAGCGTTTTACTTTCATCAATGATTTGAAATCGTGTTCGCTTCATGAGTGCATGTTCTGTCTATCATTGCTAAAAGTCATATAATATTAACCCCAACTGGCATCGCTACCAGAGGTGGCACAAAAAATTGAAAAAACGACAAGAAACTTCGTATACATCTTTATCAAAAATTTAATTATATAAAGAGCCAATCAAAATTTAAAACTTGTGCGAACTAAGTACACTCGTGCCGCCATCTATTGAGGAAACGAATTTTGTTCTCATGCAGAATAACACTTTCAACCATATAAATAGGATGTACGCGCATGCTAAGTCTATGCTTTCAACCAAACTTATTGATCCTTTGAGGTCATTTTCAATTCACTAAATGTATAAATATATGTGCGTACATACATACTACAACCCCATTTGCAAAGGGTAGGCGCACAGATGACGATCAACGCATAATTCTTTCGCTTTCCCTATCTCTTCAAAATTTCATATTTTTTTTATTAACTGGATTACTACAGACTGGACACCTACTCTTACCTATGTCACTAACCCGACACAGCACATAGTAACGAGGAGCCATGCAGAAACTGCATGAAAACATAGAACTGAATGCCAAACGTGAAACATTTTTATTGCCGCCACGACTATCTTTCATTCAATGCGATAAACGATTTTAGACTACTGTGTGTGTTTAAACATATAGTTTAGTTTAAACACACACAGTCGTCTAAAATAAATCACTTTGGCTTATCACAGTATATTTCGGGGACCGTCGGCCAACATGACCGCGAAATTAAACTGTGGTAAGTTAAATGATTTTCAATATAATTCAATGCCATGGAAAAATGGTTTTGAGGAGATTTATTATATGTATTATATAGATAATTTTAAGGGTCTCTTCCACCAAGTGAAGATTAGCTTAATCTTCACATTAAAGGGCCTTTTTTGCCATCTCGCAATCGATATCAGTACAAGATAATCAGTACTCTAGCATTAAAGGCCCTTTAAGTGTCAATTAAAATAAATCAACACTTGGTGAAAACTAGGCTAATTAAATAAACTGTAGGAGAATTACAAATTATGGGTATACAGCCGGTGGCGAAATTGGTAGACGCAATACCCGCGAATGGTATGTTTTGCTGGTTCGGGTCCAGCCTTGCAGTATATTCGTAAAGTAGTTATTTTTACTGGGTTCTTTCTTCAATTAATGTGTCCTTCCTTAACGGTCGATTATACATACATACAAGTCACATTTCTTGGAATAAGCGACGTACCTGCTTAGTATGAAAAAGTATATTTACTTAAGTCAACCTATGACTGGCTCTAGCGTCTGATGCCAAATACGATTTTGGTGATGACGCCAATATGTTTGATTGTTCAATCTTTGCAGTCAATGTCCGCAACGCAGAATGTAGGTATAATCTTAAACACTGTGTTAGTAGGAGGCATTCATTACGGGAGGAGGGAATGTAGGAGAATTCCAAATTATGGGTATACAGCCATGATATTTGCCTATATATATGCCTTGATATTACATATATTGCACGACTTCCTTGAACCGAATGGAAAATACGGACAATTTCAATTGCCGCTTCGACACTTGCCCTGCTTCCTAGTTAGTAAGGAAGTGAACCTAAAGTTTTACGAAAATTCAGAACTGCGCACGATACATCCGTGACTAAGGAACTCTTAGTTTTTATATATCAGAGCTCACACAGCACTAATTTATTCAGTTAGGGGGCTAGTAGCTCAGGGGCATGCGGATTTTGCTTCCATGCAAGGGGTCATTGGTTCAAATCCTGGCCCGTTCAAACGCCACTTTCTTTCTTTTTCTGAGTTCAATAAGTGCATGTTCAATCCATGTAAAACTGTAGGTTCCCCTGCTTGGTGGTAGGGTTTTGACCCCGCCTGGTTTGATAACATCGCATTGCCATGAAGAGATGTCCGCATTTGTCATCCAGTTCAATGGATCATAGTTTATGAAGGGAAGATCCTGGAATGGCACCTAATTGCTTCAGGAATGCGGTGTGTTGGAATAATGTCATGACTTGGGGTGGTATGGCACACCCATGTCCAGTTCATAAACAAAAGGTTTTCCCCCTAGTATGCGTTTCAACGGAGCCCTAATATCAGTGCTCTATTTTCACAATGGACAAAATCTTGCACCCTTATTAGCCTCTTAAGGTCGTTACGGTGCGTCCAATTAGTAGAGGCGGGTAGACAGCTAGCGTCATAACTCGGCAGGATCGCCGGCCGCCATACTAATGAGCCGCCACCGAAGCGGGTGCGACGGGCTGCGCGTGCGCAGTGTACTGCCGCCGTACTGCTGCGGTACTGCCTATTAGCCGCGGCCGAGTACAATGCGAGCTTCTGAATGGACGGCAGCTTAAGGCCCTGTTACGCGCGCCAAATCTTAATTGAAAAGTGGACGGGCGATAGAGAGCGCGCTTTAGGCCATTTTAGAGTACATTAAATTAAAATTGCCAGAAGAAAATTGGCCATATCATAGAATATAAGCCATTATTTTATTTGGTTTGTTAGCAAGTATGAATAACTACGAATTCACGAAAGTGTGCTAGCTGCCACCACTGTATGTGGCTGCGGGAATCTCTGATGTGTGATTAGTACTCGGATGAGTTAGTCAATGTTTATATGATAGATAAAAAAATAGGAATATATTTATTTTTAATTTTATTTAGCATGGAATTTACAATACTTTGGAAAGTATTTCACTATGTTCACCTAGTTAAAAAATACCTGGCTTATATTATATTGTATTGTTTATTCATCATCCATAGACAGTACACTGCACTAGGATTTGTCATATTTTAACATTAGCTTGCATTCAAATACCGAGTTCTCGAGTCTGCAACACTACAGATTTGTTTTTATATTTTAGGAAGCTAATGTACAGATACATTTTACAGTTTTATAGCTTTACAAATTGGCGAAACGGTGCAAGATGGCGGCGGTGGCCCGGAACAATACAATATTACATTTATTGTATGACGAGTTGCCAAGTTTTTGGCATGTAAAACTTTATAGGCAAATTTACCTATGATTATTGCGATTTCTTTACAAACCTCTTTACGCTAATTTTATTAAAGCAATTGTAAAATTTACTCCAAAGATATTGGGGAAATACGGTAAAAATAGTGTTATTTTTTTATTCGTTTTCTCCTAGACAAATGGATTCAGCATTAGCGTGTATCGATAGAACATAATACTTATCGAAGAATATTGAATTAAAATTAACAGTATTGCCGCCTTAATATAGTGAGATTGTTAGTAAAAGCTTTGCATAAATTCACTTATTTTTATTACTTAAAGAACAACCTAACATACATTGGCTACTATTGATTTTTTATTTAAATCAAACAAGTGAAAAAAATACAAAAAATTATAGGACTTATCCGGTCGATGCAGATTATAAATGCTGAAAATATATTTAAAAATCAAATTAACAGAATAATTAAGTCAACTTATCAACAACATATTTATAAATTTTGTTTTTTTTTTGTGATTTCCGCTACCTCAAAAATGTTTTTATTTACTTTTTAGATAACAGGAGTTCACTTAAAACCAGCTGCGATGGAACTAATATGTTCTATCGCAATGTGCTGTGTGAAATCCTTTTCAACAATTCATTTAAATTCAATATGTTACTTTTTTATATCTGTTTATTTATTATAATTTTGTACGTGTAATCGATTATGTAATTGTCGAATAAATGTATTTTCTTTCTTTCTTTCTTTCATAAATAAGGACAGAATAAGAAAAAATATGTGTAAGTATAACAACATTTTAAATTAAAATTAATGTATCACATTATTTTGAAAACATCGAAACAATAGTTTGTAAATATCTCTCTTGAATTTTTCCTTGCTACAGTTAAAGATGTCTACATATACTGCTACACTTTAGATATCATCCAAAAAATAGTTGTCAGATTGTATTGAATGTGGGGCTCCATAGGCGTGATTAAATTTGTTATACAAAAAAAAAACAAATCAACGATATTGCACGCGCCCGGGCAGGTCGCACTTCACGAGCGATGGATTCACAATGCCCGGTAGCCTCGGGACGTCACAGCGGGCCACCAGAGGAGTAGGAACAGCCACCTACCTCCAGCAGCGCCAGCTCCTAGGCGTCGGGTCCCGGGACAGTATACGGCGGCACAGCCCTACGAGAGCTCCACGATGAAAGTTTGCGGGGACGCGGCGCATGCGTGCACCATGCGTGACATCTAGTAGCAGAGCGGGGGTGGCATAGGAAAAACTTCGGATGGGATTGAATGCTTGTGAAGTGCAGACTACCTACCTATGTCACCCATGTCATATTGGCGTGAGCAGATATCAATCCTTAGAAAATGTTTATGTAGTTTACAGTCATTTGAAAACATTGGGAAAACTACTGAATAGCGATGTTTTTATCACGAAAATATTAAATGAAGTTAAAAGCTATTTTATTTTCTAAATATTAAATATTGCTTTTATTAAGTATACTGTACAATCTATTTATTAGATAGGTAGGAACTAATGTTAATGAAATACATATTTAATTTAGACTTAAAGATAAAAAACTTCTTCTAAAAGAGCCGGAGCTCCAGCTGTACCTAGAATACTGGCGGTGTTGCCTCTTTGGATTTCGAGGCTTATTCGCCGGACAAAATGTGCCCCGGACCTGGGATCACCAGAACTTTCATTTAAAAGTTTGCCTAACGTTGAAGCAAAAGTTATCGCTTCTGGTGACCATGAACCGAGTGTCTCGACGGCGAAAGCTAAAAACTCAAAGGAACTCGCCACGCAGCTGTATTTTTGATGTTTATTTGCTGCTGCCCTCTCAGCTGCAGCTCCGGCCGCGCGAGATGTGGCCTGAATGTAGGACGGCGCCAGAGTATCCACACAGGTGGCGTCCCATATTAATGCCTTTCCACTTGCCCACGGCACTAAGGTCACGCCGTGCGGGCGTTTACCATCCAAGCGACTGATTCCTGGGGGCTCGGTGATGCTGGGGTAGTTTGCTGTCATCAGTGCTCTTTTTATAATGTTATTTATACTTTTATTAAGTCATTTCCTACATTTCCACTAAAACCAATGAAAAACGTATAAAGCTACGATCACGGCGCGGTCCCTGAAATCAAAATTATGATATTTCAGAGTTTACAAACAAATTGACGTCTTTGTTGTTATTCAACTCGGGGCTCCAGCAGTTCTTATTCGGGCAGAATTCTTGAGTTTTCGCTTCACGTGGCGCTTGCTTCTCTCCATGGAGTATTTTTAGTATATTCCTTCGCTTTCCTCCATTGGTGTAAACACTCTTATATGCCTGATTTATCATTTAATTATTTTGTATTTGATATCTATACATTTAACTTTATTACTAAATTTCTTACTTTTAATTTATTTAATTGTAATTACTTTAATTTCTTACCTTTGGCATGAGCATGGGCATGAGGAGATGCCCTATGCACGTTGGCAGCTCTTACAATATATCATTACATTTAAATACTTTAAAAAAAACCACAAATACAGCAGAATCACTATGATATGTAGCTACCTCGGCCTAGTAGAACGATGTACAACATTTCCGTAAGTGACGTCTATTCATGCAATGAATACAGTTAACCAAACTAATATATTTTATTCATTCCGGACTATCCCGGCATGGCAAGAATGTAATCATAATATGCTTAATAAGCCGCCAGAATGTTCTTGCCTAACATTGTTAAGTTGCCTGCTAGTCCAGGGAAATTAGGTAAACTATAAAAGAAACCTTTCATTATTAGGAAAAATCAGGCAACTTAATTTATTTTTATGTATCTAATTGTAACTCAATCACTGCACGAATATGTATATGCACCTAATTGCATAGACAAACACACTTCGGAAGGCATGAGGGATCTATGAACCACATAATCCATCCACTGGTCCCAGAAATGTGTTAGAAAAGAATAACTGTTCTTCGATTTACCCCGTAAATTTATTGTTTTCCTGTGTGCAATGCCGTGTTTAGCAGTGCTCGCACACCGAAAAATCTTAAGTTTTTCAAAAACCAAAGAAAAACCATTATTAAATGCAAATGAAAATTAATACTTAGATCCTTTTTTCTCGTACTTATTTGTTATCAGCTTGACGCGCATTCGTCGCACATTTAAGGAAAATACACATTAGAAACCAACTCAAAAATGTGCCCTTCAATAAATTCATAATAAATCTGAAACATATACACTAATCCAATATCTTATTATATTCTTATCATTATTTGCATCCTCAAACATTAATTCACTTGGCCTAGGAACAGACGCGTCGTCGCAAGTAGCTGAGCTTACACAACTTGGCGGGCGATGAAACAAAGCGGGTGGCTTCTGTCCAAGAATGTGATTTCGGAATTAATAAGTATAATACATAGGTATTATTTGGTATGACGTCAAAGAAGCCGCCACCGGTTCGCCTCGATGCTCGGAAGACATTAGCATGCCTTGATTAACTTATTAATGGGCTCGTCTTTGCTTTATGACATTAACGGTTGAGTCGAGATTTATTGGAAATTCGCCGAAAAGTTATAATTAAAAACTACTTAAATGGTTTAAAAATCGGATGGTATGGTGAGTTGCGAGATCACTTTAAATTTCTGACCTTACCTATCCAGGCTTAAGGGTGCAAGCTGCGAGCGTAAAAGGTACAGCCCATTACTTCTTCTCCTTGTAACTATGTGTAAAGGAGTGCAGACGACACTCCGGTCTCTCTGCTTCATTTACGGGGGAAGTGGGATCTCAGCTAACCTCACCTATGTTGCTACTAAATTTGAAGTGCTGGTATCTTAGAGGCACGGTGACTTGCCTGGAACGCCTCATGTCAAATCCCTGTCCCGTTCATACATCATTTTATTTCTCTTTATTAGTCGGATACGTGCATCTCGTCATGAGTGCGAGCTGTTCTACTAAATCCATCTAAAACTGTAAGTCCCTTTCCCCTACAATGGGCTTAGGGCTCACACGAGCGTCCAGGTGCTTTTTCACACCTTATCTGTAACTGTCTGCCAGGGTGTCTTTTCTCAAACCTATATCCTGGGAGTCTTCAAACGTAATTCAAACAAGCCCATTGTGGAGTAAATAGTGGACTGTATATAAATTTAAGAGAAAAAAATAACCATGGATCGCTGGGTGAGACGATGGGAGGTAATGTTTAGAAAATACACCGGAAATCAGGCAGGATGAAGGGACTCACCAGCACGGCGGTGATCCTGGTCTTCCCTGATCTCTCGGCGGCGCCGCCTTCTCCTGGAGGCTGTCTGGAACTGCTCAGGGCTGCAGAGCACTAGCACTAGGTAGCTAAAATCACGGATTTCGCTTGCAAAGACTATGCGCCATGAATGCTGAAAGGCGACTGATTACAGCAATATTTCCCGCGCTTCAGTAGCGTCGGTTTGAAGGCGCGACACAAGGTCAACACAAAATGCACCATATGCGGTGGTCCCAAGGTAGATTTGGAAATGGGTAAGAAATTGGATGGGAAGTTATACATGGATTAGCGTAAAATCTAACACCCATAGATCAGCAATACTCCGCAAATCCGCTGGTATGGTGCCTCTCTGAGCGAAGCGAGTTTCGCGAGTTGAGGTGGATTTGGCATTTCTGAGTATAAAAACATAAATACACACTTTGTGAAAATTTCAGCTGCCTACCTATTACGGTTCACGAGATACAGCCCTGTGACAGACGGACGGACGGACGGACGGACGGACAGCGGAGGCTTAGTAATAGGGTTCCGTTTTCACCATTTGGGTACGGAACCCTAAAAAGTTGTACCTTAGGAAAAATACCTCGAAAGGGGGTTTATAGTTTACCGACAGTTGACTGGGAATGGGCGCATTCTCTGGTCCGCATTGAGCGATGGTAATAAGAAGACGGAGGAATGTCGTTGTGCAGATCCAAATAGCATTGTATTGTATTGTTTATTCATCATCCATAGCCTTGACACTGCACTCGGATATGTAATAATCTATCATTTTCAATGGCAGAGACGAGAGTTGGAGGTTCTCTAAATTAATCTCTAAAGTATACTTAGACGAAGAGGACGTTGGAAAAAAATCCAGCAAAGTTTATTGCCAGTTATTCTTCGCTGTAACTGTTGAACTTGCTAATGATATCATATGACGAGTCCAAGGGCTGTGTCTGTAGCTGTGTCTGTGTAGCTGTGTTAACATTTTATTTATACAAGTATTTTCTGTCATGCTATAAATTACACGCTGCCCAATTTTTGTCAATACTCTCTTTTATCACTGTTTCAGTTGGCACACATATTCATAGACACCGTAGGTTTCATCGGCACCTGAGGTGGTGTGAAGGAAGGCGTGTCAAGTGTGCACGTAGTAGCGGGGGCGCAATACTATTGAGATAATTACCATTGTGGCGGAGTGTTGACCCCGCGGTACCTGCCGCAGCCGCCGCGCCTGCGCGTTGCGGCGTGGGCGCCACCGCACCGCCATACAAGGCCTCATAACGCACGTACTTGCGCCGTACCTTCACGGACCTAATGCCGCATTGTGCTCCCTACTATTCACGAAGAGTCATACGGAGAATTTTTAATATTTAGGGCCGAGTGCACGAACAGACAAAAAACAAAATCAACCTCAATGTACGAGTAAACACGTCACTTTGTAAGAACAGTATGGAAAGAACTCCATATGGTTCACTAAAAGTGACGTGTTTAAACATTGATTAACTCGGCCGTCTCTTCGTGCATTCGGGGCTTAATATAATGTAAACTCTCCATACGTGGTCTCTATATCTCCACGACAATGGACTTGATTTTGTTTTTAAAACGAAATGTTATAAGAAACATTTTACTCTGATTTATTTTCTTTTGAATAATCTTTGATTATACAATGAAACGCGTCTTACTACATCGTTTGCCTATTAAAAAACCAACTGTTCTAAAATTGCCATTATTCGTGAACATTCTAGAGCAGGTCGTGGGTCAGGGGCTCCTCTAGGTTGGGTCGGGCACTTACTATCGGAGACGAAGACGAAATGTCAAAATACAGTATATTATTGTTCACAAAACTGTTCAATAGTTAAACAGATTATGCATACGACTACAATATTGTTCAAAATGTATATTTTTTAACTATGTATATAAATTAACCCTGTGTATAATATTCATAAGATTTTACTGTGCACACAGCCACAAATGCAATATTATTTCTTAATGGTATCACTAAATTTCACATGGCAATTCAAATAAATAATTGAAATATATTTTATACAAGAGAAAAAATCTAATCCTACCTACCTACATCCAAACTGTTACTTTTTCGAACCAACCTCGGTGCAGCAACTTCAAACACAACATAAAAGTGGTTATTGTTGCAACCAAGAAGAATTGTACAAGAATTCAATCATCAATGATTGAGAGAGTAGCTGCAGTGCCATTCAGTGCTCAGTGCTCCATCATTCAAGCAAGGGTCGACCCTGGACCTGTGCACAATGTTTGTCAAGGAAAACCAACTCAAGAAGCCGGCAGCAGAACCAGCACCTGGATTATGTGGAGGTACCGATTAAAAGAAAATGTATACAGTCCACTCCCTATTCTAAACCTCCAAACGAAATACCTTGCCAAAATAACAAACAGGTTATTTTAACACCGTTAATCGTTATCTGAAATTTAATATTGTAACCTGAGTTCTAGAATTGATAAATTCAGACAAGCGAGTGATAATTTAGGACTTTTTGTTGAATTCCGTGCCCGCATAGCACGAAATACAACAAATATTTTTTTTTAGCTATTAGATTATTATTTTTTTAGAAGGTCTGGTATCTTTTATGGTTGATCATTAAAATCTACTACTACTATTTAATATTTCTGTAAACCATTTATTTCTACACTTAAGTCTTCTAAATCGAACGCAAAATCTCGTCCCTTGCATTCGCAACATACCACTCAAAAACTCAGAATTAAGTAGGTACACCCACTTTTAATTGTTTCTCGCATGGCTCATGCACCAACTGGGGCATGTATTTGGTCATTCGGCCATAATAAGACGGTCCCGCGAGCTGCAAGTGCCATATTTGTCGGCAATGTGCGCTTGCGCCAAAATTGGCGCCAGATTGCGTTAATTTATAAGATTGTGGCGCGCGCTAATTGAGCTATCTCAGTACTCAGATCGCTGCCTTTAAATTTTAATTACAGACCTTTTCTTTGGCACTGAGACTTGTCTGCGTGTGTGTTATGAAACGGACAGCAAGATGTATTAGCCAATAAAATTTACTGTTCTACAGTTTTATTTTCGAATGTCTTTGGAAGTGAGGCCCTGGTACTAGCCAAATCGCAAAGTTAGACGAGGCACCCCAAATTAACTAACTAAGTCTGACGATTAGAAGTGTCATTCTTACAATATATGATTCCTTGTCTAGGAATCAACCTATTTTCGTTAATGTATGTTTCCTTTTTCTATACAAAATACATTACGGAAACGGTGTCCATTTCCGAACTTTTTTGACTAAATGTAGGAATCTAAAAGCAAATGGAATTTTTTGTTTATGCATATACGCTGTTTTTGCTTATATATAGAAATCGAATTACTTTCAGATTTCTAATGAGAAAAATAAACTTTTTTATTATTTATTATTATTTAAATAAATGATGGAATCAAAAAATATTAACAATACATTATCAGTCTGGAGTTCTATTTGGATTTGCTGAAGCGTTTCACTACATATTATTACATTTGTTAAAAGGTGTATTTGTATGGCGCGAGTAGTTGGCTAGTCCTAGCGCCTTAAAGAAACACGGTGCTGAGTTTGTGAAATAAATCGTTTGCCGGCCACTTTGATAACGGTAGGCCCACTGAAGAGACAGGAAGAAGTGACATGCGGTCGATATCGTGTCCCCGCCGTATGGTCAAAGTGATCATATAATTGTATGGGAATCCGGCGGCGCTTTGTATGCCATACAGTCGATGCATCGCCACCTCGCGCGAATGTGCTCTGAAAAGGTATTCGTCAAGTCAGTTCCCACCCACACAAACCCTCCAATACTTCTGTCACTAAGTTTGTATGGCGCGCTAGATGCCCCATCTCCTTCCTTGACATTCAGGCCTATATAAAAATATGAAATTACGACTAGATGAGATCATCTGCTGCCGTGGGTGTTAAGACATGACCCACATTTTATCTCCACAAATGTAGATAAATCGGTCTTTAGGACCAATTATGGAAGGAGAAATGTATACATACTTTGATATAAAATACCAAACTTTTTCTCCAAAGGGGTACGGAGAGGAATAATTCTTCAATGTGGCAATGCACGAATTTGACGCATACGAGGCACTTGACCTAGCCAGACATGGCAATTTCTTCTCGATCGTTTGGACATGCCAGTTCAACCCGCTTCCATTCTGTAAATTAGCTTGGTTATTCGCTCATTTCTCATTCGTTCTACATGCCCAAGATAATATTAATTTGCCGTGCCTTTGAAAAAAAATACTTCAAACCAAAAAGAAAGATGTGGCATCTAGCGCGCCTACTATGAGACTTAAACCTACATGATTTCGTGATAACTCTAAAGTAGACTGGTTAAGAATACTATATGCTATTAAGGTGGCCCAACCCGCTCATTTTCCCATACAAAAGGGGAAAGAAGATCACGCCTATATTTCTTGTCAGAGATCCAAAATGTTGCTCAATATAGCTTTATTTGATTGAACTAGATGTCTGATGACCATTGGCATTGTAAAATTGTGTTTGGTTTCCAAGTTATAACGTCCGAAAGTTCGGATTTTTCGCGCGTTTTATACAATAACTTTGGAGTTAGATTACGCAATGATAAAGTAAGAACATCTTAAAAAAAGATTAGTCATCAGACATAGCTTATTTAATCAAGATTTATAATCGATTTGGTTTTTGTTAGATTTTTGACTACAGCTGTCGTGGTTTACTTTTAGCTATAAGTCGTTTTGAAATTAAAATTTTCGTAAATCTTACCTCATAACGGAGCCTGTCTTATTCTTAGAAACAGAGAAGGTCCCAGAGAGCAACAGCACGGTTTTGTACCGTGCCCGCAAATGAGTTGAGGCCGCCGGGTTGGGCCACCTTAAGTGTTCCTTCTTGCCATTGATTTGTTTAAAACGAGCAAATACATTATATTTTCATATCATTTCATTACATGTCATAAACTAATATAGTCGCAGACATATTTGATGGTTTGCGTTGGTGGAAACTGACTTGGCGAAGACATTTCGGGAGCATGAACTCGTATTACGCCTATATGGAACTTCTACTTCATTTTATATTCTGTGAACACAAATCAACTAAATAACTTAGCTTTAAAATGATCACGATGCGTACTTTCACTGCATCCAATGCATAGCAAGCACATTTACGGGTGTTAATGTATATTTACCCAAACGCGAGCACAGAAGAAACTCACATTTAATAGACGGCCGAAAGCTTTCCTAACTCGATCGAAGAATAACAGTGCATTGTGTGTGGAGGAGTGATCGGATAGGACTCAAGTTTGGACTGAATGGGGCGACAATGGCGATCGGTTGCTCAATGGCACCGAATCGTCTCGATGAGACTCTTCACTGGATTTGGTAACAGAGTTGCATTAAGAACAGGAAGATATTGGAGCCAGTAAAAAATTAAGCTGCGCAGTTTTCTTCTTTTTTTGCTTCGTACGAAAGAGTGATACGTAATGTCTTTCAATATTTTTTCTTTGCGAAATTAAAGTAAAATGTTTTGGTGATGGAATGCCAGTGTGATAACTATAAATATGGCATATTACATATTCACATACCTAATGTTTTTCCTTGAAGCTGCATAGGAGCTACAGACATTGGTCACGTTAATAAATGAAAAAGAACTATAAAATTACTAATTCATAAGCATAAGGTAAATTGAAGTCAGCAATAAAAATATTTCATCTATCTCTCGATAACTGAGAGTTCTTTTAGAATTTACACCCGTTATCTTTTTCACTCACTCACTCTTATGGTTCAGTAGGCCATACGCGTATTTTTAAAATTAAAATCACTATATTTTATGGAGAACAGCTATCTTACTTTCTTGTTGAAAGTTGACTTATTTTTAATTTTGTTTCTAAACGTTTCAAGATTTTGTTAGTTTTTAATTTTGACAATGTCAAATCGAAAAATTAAATCAAGTTCAAACGTAAGTTATTTTATTTTAGAGCTAAAGAGAAGTTGTCTGAAAAAACACTTATCGTTAATATTTTTAAAAATAATAACCAATTTCATAATGATTTTCTCTAACTGTATGGCCATGGAAAATCTTGATCTAACGTGCTGCTACGAAATCCAGATGTTTATTGTATTTGTATGCAATAATATATATAATAATTTATTTAACTTTAAAAAAAATGTTTAAATAACTAAATTGTTTGAAATAAAACACTAAATTTTGCACAACGGCCGCTCCATGTATGTCGCTAGCCGATCGGAATCCACTTGACCGCATGATTGAGAGGTGGTCCTCGGACTATACATCTGAATGGTTTATCGTTAATCATAAATGTTATCTTATTTTTATTGTGTCTTCGTGGGTGTAGTTTTATACGCCATGTAGGTGATCCGACCGCCACGGATTCGAGTGAGTTTCATCGGAGAACATTATGAACTTACCGTAGTTAGCATAAGGTGTATTATCGTTTGTGACAATTTAACAATGATTTATGCGATCCTGTCGAACGGTTTAATTTCGATGCATATTTGGAAACCGAAAGAAATGTCTCCTTTCGAGTCATGTAATACGGAAAAGTTTGTATAAGTGTATATGTCAGCTTTATAAAACAGACATCACCAGTCGGAGCTGTCACGAATCACGAATATTTAATAAAGTTATATTATGTTCACCAAAGGTGATTGAAGATTGAAAAATACTACGTTTTCTCGTCCCGGTTACCAAAATTAATGCAAAAGTGCATGTTGCAAAATGCAAAAATGCATTTTGATCTTAAATTTCTGTAACACAGTTTTTATTTGCCTAACTATCTTACTATCTTTTTAGTGGCAAGATGGTTATTTTACACTACACAACACTATTTGTTATTTTAGTTGGTGAACAGATCGACGGTGATGGTTAAGGAAGTTTTTTGGACTGAACAATTAGTCGGGTTGAAAATGTCGTTTTCTCCAAACTACAAAAAATAATTCTTGGTACAAAATTTGTGCCGGATATAATAATTCTGTATTATTAAATATTACCCAAGAAAACTAGGTGCCATGCCAAGGACCTTCCTTTAATTTTACGGATACATTAAACTGTATTAAAAATAGGAATAATTTTTTCATTTCCACTTCAACCATCTTACATAAATCATCAATGAACCATCAATGCGATGATACCAACCCCTTCTAAATTTACTCTGCCACCTAGTAGTAAAAAAAAACATACAGACGAATTGAGAACCTCCTCCTTTTTTGAAGTCGGTTAATAAATAACGTAAAGCTGTGCGCCCCCACAGCTTAACGTGAAATCCGAACCAGGGCCAAGAATGCTTAACCTCGATTTCAGAACGTCGAGGCATCGTCACGACTCGTGCCAGCGGGCTTACCCAGGCCTGAGTATGTTTAACGGCCCATCTTATTTAGTGTGAGGTGACCAACGTTCTCAATCAGTATCCGATAAGTATGATAGAGGTATGTATTCTGGTTTTACAACTTGTGGTAACCTTATAAGACACCTCAGGCTGCGTAACAGTATCCCAAAATATTTTTCTTGGCCTAAAATGGAGTGAGCCAAAATTAAAGAGATTCCTGTGACCATACTAGAAAAACCGGCCAAGTGCGAGTCGGACTCGCACACGAAGGGTTCCGTACCATCGCATAAGATTTAAAAAAACACGTTTTTTGTATAGGGCTCCCTTTAATTATTATTATTTTATAATGCTACCTATTTGTTGTTATAGCGGCAAAACAAATACATAATCTGTTAAAATTTCAGCTTCCTATCTGTTACGGTTCATGAGATACAGGCCTGCGACAGACGGACGGACGGACGGACAGACGGACGGACGGACAGCGGAGGCTTAGTAATAGGGTTCCGTTTTTACCCTTTGGGTACGGAACCCTAAAATGTATTAATGTTGGTATATTATTTGCTTATATTGCTATTCGCCCACCGAGTTATATCTGTAACTCTTAAGCTGAGATAAATAGTCATCACCGAAACTAATGCTAACGCAAAGTAGTACTTTGTGACGTCGATTGGCATTGCTTTGAGATTTCGTCCATACGAAATGTGTCAAAGTGACGTCACAAAGTACTACTTTCCGTTAGTCCTAGTTTTTGTTACGACTATTTATCTCAGCCTTAGTCTTTCACTTAGGGCAATATTTGGCGTGTCTGGCCCTAGTCTAAGCTCGGAACGTTAGGTACAGCTACATTCTAGACCGGTCTGGCACGCAATTTGTTTGTTCGTAATGCTGTCTGCGACTGTTTCCTGAGTGCGGTGCGGGTCGTGTCACGAACGATTGGCGTTATACATAGAGTGGACATGCCTCGCTTTTACTCTTGAGTTTACTCTTTATTCTTATTTGGACGTTAATTCCTTCAAAACATTATTTAAAGAGGTGAACCTATTGACCTTACCTGCACTATACATTTATGTATGTTTATTTGTTAAAAAATATCCACAGTATTTTAAAATTATCAGCTCCATTCACCAATGCAAACACGAAGTCGGAGCTCTAACAAATTAAGTTACACGCGACCTAAGATTGCACTGTATCGCAATAGCGTATTTTTCATGAGCACAAAAATATTCAATAATATACCGATTGAGTTGAAACGCCTGGACTTCAATCATTTTACGAAAGGTTTATTTAATTGGCTCGTAGAAAAATGTATTTATTCATTATACGATTTCCTAAAAATTTAAGAAAGGTAAATGTAAGTTATAAGTAAATTATGTTTAATCTTGTTTGTGTATTTTTTTTTTATGTGACTGGACATGGATGGCTAATACCACAAGTTCTGTCATGGCATCAGCCCAACACACCACATGGGAACTAGGTGCCATGCCAGGACCTTCCTTATATTGCACGGCTACATTGAACTGGATGGAAAACACGGACAATTTTCATTGCCGCTTCGACCATCGTTCAACCAATGCGATGGTACCAACCCGGGCGGGATAAGCCCTACCATCTAGTAAGTAAGGAAGGGGACCTACTGCTTAACGTGGAATCCGAACCACGGCCAGCCTCTCTCAACGGTCGAATGGTCACCCATCCAAGACCAGACCGGACCCAGCGTTGCTTAACTTCGGAGAGCGATCGCCGAAGTGTCGCGCCACTGGGCCACTGAGGCTGATCCAATCCAAATGTGTATCCATATTTCATTTTTGTACGCCATAGCTGAATCTTATGGAGATACCGAAACGTTTTTTAAGTAACACTGTAACACCCATAAGAGCACCAAATAAATTTCATTTCATTTCGATGAATGTCTTACTCGAGATCCGGCCGAGGTGCGGCCTCAAGTATCATGTAACGAAATCATGTACCACGCGAACTTACTGTAGCTAAACTAGTATACTACTTACTGATATTTTTATAATGTATATTATGTTTACTTTATATGTTATATAACATATTAAGACATGCCCTAACTGATCGGTATATGACATTTGTTTCACGCGCATGCGCAGTCGGCGTAAGGGGTCGGGAGCGAGGAGGGGCCGATTTTGATTCATTTCGATTTTATCTTTCATTTATTGCATTCTCTTTAGGAATCCTATTTATGAAGATATCCGCAGGACTACTGGTAGGCTGTGCCGCTACATGTTTTATACATTTTAGTCAATTCAATAATCATAGGTTGGAATTTTAAAAACCAAATCCTAATGTTATCATTTGTATTCAATTAAATCTCAATGCATGCAATAATAACACCGTATTTTAATAAAAGTTGGCACCTAAATATACCAATAAATATTTAATCTTGTCCAGATTTACCATATATTTAAAACGCTGTCTTGCTCAATGTATTTTTATAGTGTTTATTAAAATTCCATCGGTGAAGTTATTTAAAAGAAAGAATAGTGTAGCAGGTAGGCATATTCTCAGTTTCCTATCGTCTTTCGAGGCACATGTCCTCGGGCTGAACGTCGCGTCGCCTCAGCCCTGGTAATGGAGCGAACTCACAGACAAGTTCAAACGACCAACTCTGGACGAGGTGTGCAGTGCGTTCCAATAACCGCTTCTATTGCTAACTTATTTTGGGAGTTCAAAGTCATAATAGTAGACGGAACCCCGGCGCCCCTTTTTTTTGTAAGTGACTGGACATGGATGACTAAGACCACAACCATATTTATGATATTAGTCCAACACACCGCTTACCCGAAAGAATTAGCTGCCATGCTAGGACCTTCCTTTTATGAGCACGGTTACACTAAACTGGATGAAAGACACTGACAATTATTTATTTTTTATTTCGACCATCTTTTCATCCTATGCGATAGTTCCAACCAAGGCAGTCTCAACCCTCCCGCCTAGAATGAAAGGGGACCTACAGTTTCACATGGATTCCGAACCATGGAACAGCTCGCATTCTTAATGTGATGCATTAACGGTACTGGAATTCCGTAAGCAGGAATCAGGAATCCTGAGTCTAGAAAACCTTTGTAGCGGTTTTCAAAGCGATTTTTCGACGGAAATTGAAATACTTTGCTCTGGAATATTTTCTTTAAAAAAATCGCTTTGAAATTCGCTACAAAAGCGTTTTTCTAGAATCAGGATTTCTGATTCCTGATCACGGAATTCCAGGAATAGGCCTGTGCAATATACAGCTTATATTCACACGATCAATATTTAAATATGATATCCGATCCATAAAACAAGTACATAATTCACTTTTTTAATGAAGATGTTCGTCTTCAAGTTTCATTCCAAAATAGTTATTTATTTTGCGGTTCGTAATCATTGTGGTGATTCTGGAACGCAACTTTCCTAACCGAGATATGGTACTTTTTAAGGTCCTCAGAGACCATCTCGCTGCCGCGGGCACGCGTCAATATTATTTGTTGACGCGGCCTTTATAGCTATTCTGACGTTTTCAATTTAAGAGGTCACGCCACGCCATATCTGAAAAAGCTAAGATTAAGTGGAGAGAGAGTGCGATCTTCGCACGTTTGATGGATATCATTATAAACTATGTCTTAGAGTGTTGGTCAGAATCTCATGCAGCAATCTTATTCATCTATACTAATATAATAAAGCTGAAGAGTTTGTTTATTTGTTTTTTTGTTTTTTTGTTTGAACGCCCTAATCTCTGGAACTACCAGTCAGCTTTAAAAACATATTTTTACATTCGATAGCCTAATTTTTAATCTATACTAATATAATAAAGCTGAAGAGTTTGTTTATTTGTTTTTTTGTTTTTTTGTTTGAACGCCCTAATCTCTGGAACTACCAGTCAGCTTTAAAAACATATTTTTACATTGGATAGCCTAATTCTTAAGGAAGGCTTTAAGCTATTTAACATCACGTAACGACCCTTAGGAGCCGAGGAAAAAGAAAAATAGTCAGAGGGCGCGGAGCGAAAACGAAATAATAGCGCGGCGAGGGCCGAGAC
The DNA here is from genome assembly GCA_946894095.1 of Incurvaria masculella. Classification (NCBI taxonomy): domain Eukaryota; kingdom Metazoa; phylum Arthropoda; class Insecta; order Lepidoptera; family Incurvariidae; genus Incurvaria; species Incurvaria masculella. The sequence goes on along the minus strand of OX335645.2, from coordinate 23,104,451 downwards.
GGCGCGCGGGCGCGGTGGCCACCCGACGAGGACCGAGTATTGCCGAGAAGAGCCGAAGGTACTAAGGCGCGAGAGCGCGAAGAGGCTACCAGCGTTGCCGATAACCACAGTTGCCCAAAAACGTTCTTAGGATTCCCGGAATTCCGTGAAAATCCGGAATAGGAACGAAATTTTCAATTCAAACGAGCAAAATAAAAGGTCGTGCAGTCGACGGCCGTCCGAACAACTTTCGGGAGAAGATGAAATCCAAAGTTGCCCCCATCGCTTCAATGTTCGTAATATTTCTCGAATGAGCAAACAAAAAAAGGTCATGTGGCCAAAAATCTAAATTCTCCACGGATTGGCCAATCCCCCGCAAATTTCCCAACGCTTGCATTCCCCCACCATTTTCCCCGCAATAGGTACCTCAAATTTACCGTGATTCGGGGAATCGGGGGGCGATCGCCCGCGCCCCTTGCCAGTCGGCTTCCCGCGATTGATAACGATAGACGCGGTTGCAGAGATCATCGCTCCGTGGTCCGTGGTAGTATGAGGTTTTTTACGTAAATTGTTTGTATTTTTCTACTAACCCGCGCGGTATGCTAACTTAGCAATTAGCCGTGTCCTAGCTACACACATTAGTTTGGGCTTTTAAGGTTGATTGTTTAAAGACGTATTGTTAAGATTTTACGGTTTCAGTTGAACGGTTTCTTATTTTTTATTTTTTAGATTAGTACTAAGCCAAGCGCGGTATTTCGAACTTTCAACGGGGGATACGAAAACCATGCCGGCCGGCCATGTTTGAACGACCCCGGGGGACTTTCGGGGAAATATATCGGTATGGAGTCGATTCCATAGATTACCGACCCTATAGAAAACATATATAGAGGATCGGTGGGTTCTTATTTTGGGAATGTCGACAGTGAATGGGTGCATACCCTGCCTGTTCCGCGTTGTGCGGTGGTAGAAATGGGACGGGGGGACAGCGTTGTGCAGCTCCAAAGGGCACTCTCCATGGTAAAGACGATAGAATACAGCGAGAGAACCTACATCCCTTCGGAGTTGAAGGGTCTCTAAATTTAGGGATACCTTGGGATCGTCGACGAGACGCACGGAACGACGCTGTATCGAGTCCAGTGAGCCAAGCAGATACTTAGCTAATAATTGTACCTCCGTATAGCTGGATTTATTTCCGCAATTTTAGGGCTACTAAGCATCACGCTAAATTACCAGAGAGGTGACCAGTAGTATGAAATGCTTATAACATGAGAACCAATTATCCAATTTAGATTAGGTTTGTATCTGAGTCTAGCCGTATAGGCATCACGCTAACTTACCAGAGGAGTGAGAAGAGAGGGTTACATATTTATAACAAAACAATAAGTGGACTGCTCCTGCATGAGGAATTTGGCAGAGTACATCACTCTAGATCACGAGAGGGGTGACTGTTGCGATTAAAGGCTCATAACTTACGAACTACTCACTCGATTAATATGTGGATTGCATCTACGTACAGGACCTATGGGCGCGGTCGAGGTTTGGATGGATGGCCGTTTTCGATGTTAATGCTGGTTGTGGTACGGATTCCACGTAAAAAATAGCTCCCCTTTCTTATTACGTACCATCGCACTGAATGATGGATGGTCGAAGCGGCAATAAAAAATGTCCATGTTTTCCGTCCATGGCAATGTGTAGTAGTGTCAGTGCAGGATCGCCCCAGCGCGGCAGCAAATGCTTTTAAAAAACAATTAAGTAATTGGCCCCAATATTTTGCAATATATTAAAGTACATTCCTTCCACTGAATTTATAAATGGCAGTATTTGGATGTTTTCTTATTCAATCATGCCACATCGGCTCAACGGATTTTGATCCAGTTTTTTTTTTTTGTTAGATACATTGTTTAATCTTCTGTTAGTAAAGTATTTCTACTAGCCTTTTGGGCCAGCCCTTTGGGTTTCAGCTCGATATCAGTCCAAAACGACATTGACCCGAACGGAGCCGGGTCCTCAGCTATACTTCATAAATTCGAACTTTCGGACCATATAACTTAGAAACCAAACACTATTTTACAATGCCAATGGTCATCAGACATCAAATTCGATCAAATAATAAGCTGTTTTGAGCATAAATTTGGATCTCTGATAAGAAATATGCGCATGATCTTCTTTCCACATTTGTATGGGCAGTTGAGCGGGAAGATCCACCTTAAGGTTACTTTAAAAATTGGGGCAACCATGATGATTTGACTGAATACATTTGAAACAAACGTTAAATTATACGTATTATTGATTACTTTTGCTCAAACACAGGTCACGGTAACTACTTCAATAATGGTTGATGGTATCTACTTGAATTACGCTTGCTCAGACACAGTTGATGGTACCTGCTTCAATTACGCTTCCTCAGACACAGTTGACGGTACCTACTTCAATTATGCTTGATCAGACAAAATTTACGATACCTGCTTCTACTTCAATGACGGTTGCTAAAACACAGTTGATGGTACCTATATACTTCAATTACCTACGCTTTCTCAGACAAAATTGTTGTTACCTGCTTCAATTACACTTGCTTATACAGAGTTGACGGTGTCTAATCGAATTACGGTTACTGAGATACACTTGACTGTACGTACTTATGTACTTCAGTTACGCTTACTCATTCATAATTTACGGTACCAACTTCAATTACACTTGCTCAAACACAGTTAACGGTACCAACTTCAATTACACTTGCTCAAACACAGTTAACGGTACCAACTTCAATGAACTCACTCCTTTTCTACACTCAGAAAGTGGGATGCGCACCTCATTCACTTGATCTACTACATCTCCGTTGTCTCGCAGTGAAGATTCTCGATGGCGAATTTATTACATCGAGAAACAAAGCGAGTACTCGATTTGTATGTAAATATAACTCGAGTTACAATATGAGCGTCTTGTTCGCTCTCTATGCTAACATTGTCTCTGTAGCAGTGTTGCTATATAGGGTTGGTCGGACGTAGCCCCTTACTTTTGAAGTGATTTTAAGACTTCATAGCATGGTTTAGGTTTTTTATGACATGGCACATAGTATTGTATATCTTCCTTGGTAACTGCATGCTAATCATCAAGCAATACAATACCCTTAATCCCTTCAGATTGTAACATCGAAAAATGCAAAAATGCTCGAAACGGCGATAAACATTGTTTGTTTCTTGTTTAGCGTTCCCTAGCCTTGTCTCAAAAGGAAAACTCATCACTTTTCCCTCGTCATAATGGTAGTTGTGTGGTATTAGCCACCCATGTCAGGTTGCATAAAACAATATACAGATGGATAAAATCTAGATACAAATAAGATGTATCAGATGAGATATTAGTGAAGAAATCCCTAAGAAGTAATATACACTACCCTATACTATCTATATATTATATGTATCTACAATACCCTAAACAGGGTGCGTCAGTAGCGCTGGACCAAAACTGCTGCTTTACAAGGTGCTGCAGGTCTATCCCTGGCATTCAGTAATCAGGAATCAGGAATCCTGAGTCTAGAAAACCGCTTTTCTAGCGGTTTTCAAATATTCCGGAGAATAGTTTTTTTAATCAATCAGGGTTTTCCGTAGAAAAACTCGATTTAAAAATCGCTATAAAAGCGGTTTTCTACACTCAGGATTCCTGATTCCTGAATACTTAATGCCAGTAATAGACCTGCAGATAAGGTTTTGGGGGGAGTATTGTTCGCATCTGTGGGATATATCAGCTAAGTGCCTGCTTGGCTCCTTGAACTCGATACAGCGCCGCCGTGCCGAGCGTCTTTTCAACGACGCCAGAATTGAAAGAAGTATTTCGAAGGGTTGCAACGTATATTTTGGTGTTTTATCAGCTATACCACGGATAATGCTCTTCAAAGCTAAATAATACCACCCGTCCGTCCCCTTGGAGTATATCTCGAGATAATCTTAGAGTCAGAACCACGTGATCCACTAGCTAAATCCTATAATATAAAGTCAGTAAAATGTGGAATGTACTCTGAATGAATATTAAAATGTATGAAGCACCTGGCTTCGAACTCGAGTCTCTGGAACTGAATCGCCAACTTCCCCTGCAGCCGAGCCAATCAAGTCGACTCAGCGTCATGTTTGTCGGTTGCGCAAGCCTTTTACGTAGCGCCCAAGGCTCCGCGGTACCTACCGACATGAAAACAATTCGAAATTCGAACACGAAAACTGGTCGGGCGGCCCGTGTAACCGGAGAGGCGTATTCAGTGGCCGGGTGCGGCGGAGCGGAAAATGGCGCTTCAACTCGCCACCTGTCGCGTCCGCTTACCGCGCATGCGTGACGCTCCTTAGGTGAAGGCTGCCGATGCTGTGTCCACACTTTGGTCCATGTTTTTAGCGTTTGTACTATTTCCAAATCATATTATATATATATATATATATATATATATTTCCAAGACATATTTTGGCGAATATTTTGATGAATTAAAATATATTTTTATTTACAAATCTGTTCTTTCTTGAACAGATTTGGTGAAATTGTGTTTTTAGCGCCCAAAAAATGTTATAATATATACTTTTTAGGTTTCCATACCCAAAGGGTTTTTTTTTTATGCGACCTGACATGGATGGCTAATACCACACAACTACCGTTATGATATTAGCTAAATGCACCACATTCCCGAAGGAATTAGGTGCCATGCCAGGACCTTCCCTTTATGAGCACGGCTACATTGAACTGGATGGAAAACACGGACAACTCGGAAAGAGAAAGAAAGTGGTGCATTGAACCCAGACCTCTGGTACGCTAGGCCAGTCCCCTTGCCACTAGGCTACGAGCCGCTCATACGAGTCAGACATAAGATTGTGCGGTCGGTCGATTCTATATCATAGCATATTCGTTGAAACATGGCTTTCTTAGAGAGTCTTGATGAACACATCACACGTTGTTATATGTGCAAACACGGATATACATATGATACTGGCCGAATAATCACCGCTTTCAGTAGAAGTTAGATAATTGTAGATACATTATAAATAAATAGTTTTGAAAGTTGTGTTTTATTCGACTTTTAAAAGGATAGGCGGCGGCGCGGCAGCGCGTGACAACCCTAGTGCAAGCCACATTCGAGCGACAAAAGTGTGTGGAGGGGCGGGGGGCGAGGACGCGTTTCATCTCACCGCCGCACCGACAGTGAGCGAAGTAATAGATACTTTAGCTTAGCGTCAATTAAGATCAAAATGTATTACTTACTGTCAGGGAGTGCAACTTCTGTGCGTAGCACTATTACTTATTCTGTGCCTCCGCTGTCCACCGTCCGTCTGTCCATCCGTCCGTCCGTCCGTCTGTCACAGGGCTGTATCTTATGAACCATAACAGGTAGGCTGCTGAAACTAAAAAATAATAAAAATCAAAGGGGGGCCCCATACAAAAAACCTGTTAAATATTTTACGATGGTACGGAACCCTTCGTGTGCGAGTCCGAATCGCACTTTTTTATGTACATGGACATGCATAGCCAATACCACATATATTTTCTTGGTATTAGCCAAAAAAACCAAATAGGAACTTAAGGTCGGCCCGTAAGCATCAGAAAATTTCGCCTCCCATACAAATGTAGTTTACTAATAATTTGAAAACCTCTGTTCCAACTTACATGATATTTGATATCAACGATGTATTAGGCTACAAATCCACAGAGAAAACCAAATTCATATGAAGATTTTCTTTTTAATTTAATTTCATTCGGTTTGGAGTTTTCAAAAAAACAAAGGCGTGCAGACACAGATATTTGTTACCTGATATTAAATATATAATTTCAACTTAATTGGAATAGCGGTTTTCAAATGATTAGTAAACTACGTTTGTATGGGGAGCATAACTTACGGGCCGTTCTTAAGGTGCCATACCAGGACCTTCCCTATATCGCACGGCTAGAATGAACTGGATAAAAAGCACGGACAATTTTCATTACCGCTTCGACCATAACTCATTAAATGTGATGGTACCGACCTGGGCGGGTTAACGTGAAATCGGAATCACAAACGACGAACCTTAGGTTGCCTCTTAAAACATGCACCGAAACTAATGCATTCGGTCTAATTGTATTATTGTTACTTGCCGGAACCCACAGAGTACATAACACCATACTTACTTCAATTGCAATACTATACGTAAATATTTAAACGTACAAATTAACTTAAAAACCTGATTCAAACATTTCTTTTATTGGCGTCAAACATAAATATATCAGTTTTTAGGTCAGGTTAGGTTAGATGTTCAATCTTTGCGTTCAAAGTTCGCAACGCAGATGAAGCGTTAAATAAATGTATATAGATATAATTTTAAACACTGTGTTAGTAGGTAACGTTGATTACAAGAGGATAATTCCAAATTATGGGTATAAAGCCGGTGGCGAAATTGGTAGACGCGATACCCGCGAATGGTATGTTTTGTTGGTTCGGATCCAGCCTTTTAGTTTATTCGTAAAGTAGTTCTTTTTACTGGGCTCTTTCTTTAATTAATGTGTCCTTGCTTCACTGTCGATCATACATGTAACATACATGTCACATTCCTTGGAATAAGCGACATACCTGCTTGGTACGAAAAAGTATATTTACTCAGGTTCGGTTAGGTTAAGTTAGGGCACACATTTAGCTAATAGACCACCCACAAGATGCGTACTCCGACCGGAACGGAGGTAGCAGGATGGATACAATAATAATAATAATAATCGTTTATTAGATATTTAAAAACAAATTATACAACATTATACAAAAACAGTGTCTGAACAAAAAAGTTATTTAAAACATAATGTTGAAATAAGTTTGCTATATCCCTAACTAAACTCAGTTTGTACATACTATGAGAGGTTGAGAAGAACAGTTGATCAGATTTGACTAGCCGGAAATATTGGAAAACGTAATTTTAACTTTTATTTTAATTGTATCGTCTCCATAAACAGAGGCTTCGTCAGAGGTGGCCTGATGTTATGTTTGACAGCCCGGCTCGTCAAATGGTAACTGGCGATCGTCGGCTTCGAAGGCCAAACAATTCGACAAATTACGGCATCGCGCACCGGGAAACAGTAAGTTTCAAAACATAACATTTGAAAAATCATAAAATCTTAAATTTTTCATCAATTGTGCAATATTCTATCCATGGATATGCTAAATTGAGAAGCATGAGTGGGTACATCAGTGAAAAATATTTTTCTAAATGCAGGACTTTGAAAAAATTACAAGCCAGAAGTGTCGTTATCTTATAGAAATATGAGAAAATTTTAAATGTCTGAAAATATTTAATAAATAATTAGCAATCTGCTTTTCTATTTAATTTTTCTGTATCGGGGTAGAGTTTTGTATTTTGTCATCTTTCAATCACTTCATCTCAATGACGAAACCAGGGTAATGATACACTACACCCAAGTCAATCAATCAAGAGGTGGTTCTAATTAGGCAATAGTTCTCATTACGTCACAGATTATCGCCTCCAAAATGCCAATCGAACTGAAAGGTCATCACACTGAGCGATCAAACGCAACCATTAATTTCTCCATTGTGTTTACATTAGGACCAGAGTGTGTCGTCGTAGGCAGATAATTTGAAGCGTTAGGAAAGATCTGTGACTTGCTACCGCGGGAGTGCTACCGTGCCGATTTGCCTCCGAGTATTAGCATTGATTTTTTGAATGAATGCGTGCAACACAATAACACAGTTCTCCAATATTTACCTTTTATAATAAAAATCCACGAAGGAATAAAGGAAGTGAGCGGAAGTGTCGTGCCCGGGCGGCCTAGCAGAACGAACCGCGACCAAGTCGTTGTGATGCTTGAAATGAAATGAAATGAAAAAAATCTTTATTTGCAAGCCTGCAAGCATGGTTCACAAAAAGGCGGAATTAATGCCATGAGGCAATCTCTGACATTCAACCTTAGAGACGTAGGAGAGGTGCGGTGTGGCGGGCAAAATAAAAAAATAAAAAACTAAAAACTAAAGAAAATATTAAGTATCTTAAAAAATATTTTAAAATGAAATGGAAAAATATATATTTTCATAAAATAAACGTACATAATATAGGCTTATAATGTATAGTACTTAGTATTAACAGATAGATACATACAAATATTTACACATATAAATATATAAATATATACCTTTATATTCAATGCACAAAAGAAACAATGTGTCTCTTGAATCAGTAGGATCAGTAAAAGCAAATAACTACTGATTAAATAATACAAGTCAAAAATGGAGGAACAGACATTTGAGACGCTCTTTAAATATGTGAATAGAATAGGATATGCGTACATCAAGTGGAAGCTGGTTCCACATACGTGCAGCTCTAACAGTAAAAGAATCTGTGTAAAAAGAAGAATTATGTCCCGGAATAGCAAGAAGCAAATTAACAGTGGATCTAAGGGGTAAACCATGAGAACAGAGGGGTTATATCCGAGCAGTGAGATATTTGGGAGCAGCCGGGTTATTCAATAAACTAAAGAGTAGGGAAAGTAGATGGGTATTTCTGCGTTTACGAATGTCAAGCCATTTAAGACTGGTGCGAAATTCAGATACATGATCAAACTTACGCAACCCATATATGTATCTTATACACAAATTTAGCAGTCGGTCAAGTTTATTAAGTAGAGTTTCATTTAAATCTGGATAACATACGTCTGCATAATCGAGAATAGGAAGTAATAAGGTGTTTACGAGCGTAATTTTAGTGCTGATGGGAATAAAATTTTGCAAACGCTTGAGAGAGTGCATGGAGCCAAATACCTTACGACTGACTTCGTTGACTTGTGTGGCCCAGGATAGTGTTTCATCGATCCAAAGTCCCAGGTTTTTAACGCATTTGCTATAAGGGACAGCAATTCCTTTAAAAACAATGGGAGGCAGACTTAGGCGATCCAATTTAGCGAGCATCTTGTAGGAACCTATTATGATAGCCTGAGTCTTCGATGGATTGACTAACAAACCAAACCGAGTGGCCCAATCGAGAGCAGAATCCAAGTCAACGTTCATAAGAGAAACTGCAGATACTGCAGCATCAGGTCGAAAATGTCTATACAACTGCAAGTCATCGGCGTATAGATGAAAGTGGGAAAGAAATAGTCCAACAATGGCATTAATAAAAATTGAAAATAAAAGAGGAGAAAGTACACCGCCTTGAGGTACACCAGCAGTAATGTCACACCAAAGGAAAGAGATATTGTCCACACGGACACACTGCCGGCGACCCCGAAGATAAGAAGAAAACCAATCAAGTCCTGACTGTGAAATATTCAGAGAACGCAAGATAGCAATGAGAATATCGAAATCCACTGAATTGAAGGCACTACTGAAGTCCAACAAAACCAGTATTGTCAATTGACGATCATCCATGGCAAGGCGAATATCATCAGTTATTTTAATTAGAGCAGTAGTTGTACTATGACATGGACGAAAGCCGGATTGAAATTGATATAAAAGATCGTTAGATGTTAAAAACTTAGAGAGTTGCTTATGAGCAGCGCGCTCAAGGACCTTTGAAAGAAATGGGAGAATAGAAATAGGCCGGTAGTCTTTGAATAAAACAGGTGAGTTAATTTTGGGAAGGGGAATGACATAAACCCGTTTCCAAGAAACAGGGAAAGTACCCGAAGATAGGGAAAAATTTACAATGTGAGAAATTATAGGAAGGATGCTATCCAAGATTGGGATAATCAATTGTCGACTCAAATCACGACAGCCTTGCTTTTTAAAGAGAGCACGATCTTTTTAATTTCACAGGCAGAAACTGGGGTGAAAACAAGTGGATCAATATCAGGAAGCAAAGAGCTATGTAATGCTTCGTAAAGGTCACGCACGTAGCACCCGTAAACGTAGAGCATGTATGAAAATATGTATGTCTGTTAATGAAGCGAAAGAGGTGTGCTGTGATTGTACATTATGGCACTATATCATGTCTACCTACCACTCCGGGAAAGCATTCCATATTCTCTTCAACTTTGATTAAAAAATATTTTTATTGGATCAAAACCTAGCTAAAATTTAAATATCTACTTATTTTTTTGTGAACGTATCGAATACATGTATCGATAAATTCAGTTGCTTTCAATAACAATAAACTATCCACATAATAAATTCGATTACTTATATCATACAAATTGGTGTTTTCCACAAAAGAGTAGCATATGTCCTTTTCGTACATAGTTCCAGACTATCTCTATACCAAGATTAATCAAAATTTGTCCAGCGGTTTAGGCATAAAAACGCAACAGATAGAGTATTTCGGGAGGTCACGACATGTTTTGTCACTATAAGGTATATGGCAGAATCTCAGTTCACAGTAGAGACCAACCCTCTTATGCTAAATATGTCGGTCTGCCTGCGCCAAGTGGTTGCGTTAGCTAGATTGGTTATACAAAATAGATGTTGTTTGTACCTGTTAATGAATATACTGATCGTCTGAAGATATTGATCCCTATTAAGTATATGACAATAACCAGTCGGAATTAATCAAATATATAAATATACCTAAAGTTATATCTGTAATAACCTTAACCGCCTATAACTAAGCAAATATGAACTAATACTTTCATGCTCCGTTATTTGCATCCATTTACGTTAGCATATATTTTTTTGTTACGATAATTACTTTTGCAGGAGTCTTCTACGCTACCACTTGGCGCAGGCAGACCGACACATTTAGATTCAGAGGATTGATCTATATCCTGCGAGTGAACCCAGTTTCAGCCATTTACGTTATCATTACCATTTTTGTCGCGACCTTCTAGGTTAGAGCTACATTCGCATTCGTAATATAAGTATGGATTAATTTCTGATCTAAGTAGTCACTATCTGCATTTTATACCGCATTTACATTACTTAAAGAAAGATCCGCGGCGTTGTTGACTCTAGGCTCTGCCCACGTAGGTATACGCAAACGCAAACATATCCACAACATCCTTGTGCAACAATTACCGAATTTCATTGCATCAACTCTTCCAATCCTCGGCTCGGTGCTTCCCACAGAATGCCATATCAAGCGGCCGCCGCGCCACGCAATAATTCATCCAAAAACATCTTAACAATCTCGTTAATCGTTAGTTACTCTCCATTTGAGTAAATATATTATTTTTGCGATAAACATCTAGCCGTGAGTTCCTCAGATGCCGAATCTGGTATTTATTGCTCTCGAATTATACGTGATCTCGGACTGGACGCTATAAAGCGACCATCATTCTGATACGCTTTAGGAATAACATAGTGGTCTTGTAACAATGATCAGTACGATTCAGCGAATCTCGATTGATCCGGAGTGAATTCTAACAATCACAAGAATATATAAATCTGTAAAGCGATTAAGGTTCCATTAGTCTGTTTCTAAGTTGATTTTGTGTACACATATTGTGGAATATTATTGTGTTATCAGAATAGTATTGTTTTCATATTTCAAATGAGTCATTAAAAATATTACATATTTTATTATAGTTTTCATTGAATGTCTTATTGGTGATGAGGATTTAAATGGTTTGAGGCTCTACCCGTGTGGGTGACACAAGAATGAAGAAACTATTTTTCGGAGCAGAAGCGAGTATAGTTGTTTTCCTAGGGCGGCCTCGAAAAACGTACTAAGACGTACTAAATATCGTTATGCACCGTAAATCGTAGAGTATTTAAGAAAATAATAATGCTGTTATCGTACCGATTGGCACTCTTTCACCTCTGCCTGACCCTCCCTGGAATCGGTATGATGATATGTATGTAATCTAAGGTAAGGTCATTTAAACGTAACGGAGTGTACGGAGTGCGGAATGAATAGACATTGACAAAATACTGATAACTAATAATAATATTATTGACCAAATAACGATGGAATATAGTTTTTCTCACATCCACTCGAAGCACCTCCAAATGTAGCCGATCGAAATAAAAACAAACAAAAAACGGAATCGTGCAGTTCGCGCGAGCGGAGCTCCGATAAAACGTTAGACAGTTTATATAAGAAATCGTAATTTCGACAAACGAGAGGCCACGGCTAATTGGCGGTTAGCTTGGGAGTGGTACTTGCACGTATCGACACGGAGGCGGGTGGTGAAGTGGTGATATGATTGAGATGTAACAAGCCGTCGAATAATTGTAGGCTCCACGAAACTAATGACTGCAGTATTTATTGTCTACTGTTACGATACGTTACGGCGCAATTACAAGTGTTTCGATTTACGAGAGACGTGCGTTAGCGGCAAATGGATTCGCAACCGTATTCCGGACCGCTTTACGCGCGAGGCGAGAAACAATTAAAACTAGGCAGACATGCACAGATGGAAACGATGCGTAATAAAGTAGATAGAATCGCCGGTTGCAAAAAATATGTAATGAATACTGGGGTATCTGTTAAGGCTCAATATGACGCTAACCTCCAACATTTTGGGTTCACGTTTATTTTATCTCAGCTTCGTTAAAGTATAGACGCGAAAAAAATCGAAATATTAAAGTTGAGACTATTACCTAGTGTAAGATTCTAAAACGGTTTTAAAAGGTTGCTTATATTCTTTAAAAAATATATGTTTGTCAACAACTATTTACAAGTTTTTACTAGGTTTTCAATACGGCGCTAGGAAACTATAAATGATTTAGACAAATTTCTTTTCTGTGGTGCAAGATCACATATTTATGTAGTGAATAACCGTGAAATATACATTCATTCCCTTTAGAAAGTAGACTTTACAGGTCAGAAACCTAAATTTCGCTTTGTCGCGCACTATTTTCACGCGCATACAACAATGAACCCTAACGCAAACTCAATGCTTCCGGAGATCTTGGTTTTTCTGAACGCTGTAGTCAGTTGGAGCCTAAAGGTGGCCCAACCCGCTCATTTCCCCATACAAAAGGGGAAAGAAGATCACGCCTATATTTCTTGTCAGAGATCCAAAATTTTGCTCAATATAGCTTTATTTGATTGAACTAGATGTCTGATGACCATTGGTATTGTAAAATTGTGTTTGGTTTCCAAGTTATAACGTCCAAAAGTTCGGATTTTTCGCGCGTTTTATACAATTACTTTGGAGGTGGATTACGCAATGATAAAGTAAGAACATCTTAAAAAGATTAGTCATCAGACATAGCTTGTTTAATCAAGATTTATAATCTATTTGGTTTTTGTTAGATTTTTTACTACAGCGGTCGTGGTTTACTTTTAGCTATAAGTCGTTTTGAAATTAAAATTTTCGTAAATCTTACCAAATCATACAATATGCATATTGTCTTTTTTGTGGACAGGTTGCATCTTCCTCATAACGGAGCCTGTCTTATTCTTAGAAACAGAGAAGGTCCCAGAGCGCAACAGCACGGTTTTGTACCGTGCCCGCAAATGAGTTGAGGCCGCCGGGTTGGGCCACCTTAAGGCGGCCCAACCCGCTCATCTCCCCATACAAAAGGGGAAAGAAGATCACGCCCATATTTCTTGTCAGAGATCCAAAATTTTGCTCAAAATAGCTTTATTTGATCGAACTAGATGTCTGATGACCATTGGCATTGTACAGTTATGTTTGGTTTCTAAGTTATAAGGTCCGAAAGTTCGAATTTTTCGCGCGTTTTATACAATAACTTTGGAGGTGGATTACGCAATGATAAAGTAAGAACATCGTAAAAAGATTAGTCATCAGACATAACTTATTTAATCAAGATGTATGGTCTATTTGGTTTTTGTTAGATTTTCACTACAGCGGTCGTGGTTTACTTTTAGCTATAAGTTGTTTTTAAATTAAAATTTTCGTAAATCTTACCAAATCATACACTATGCACATCGTCTTTTTTTTGGACATGTTGCATCTTCCTCATCACGGAGCCTGTCTTATTCTTTGAAACAGAGAAGGTCCCAGAGCGCAACAGCACGGTTTTGTACCGAGCCCGCGAATTAGTTAGGCCCGCCGGGTTGGGCCACCTTAAGGCAGCCCATCCCGCTCAACTCCACATACAAACGGGGAAAGAAGATCACGCTCATATTTCTTGTCAAAGATCCCAAATTATGCTCAAAATAGCTTTATTTGATCGAATTAGATGTCTGATGACCGTTGACATTGTAAAATTGTGTTTGGTTTCTAAGTTATAAGATCCGAAAGTTCGAGTTTTTCGCGCGTTTTATACAATAACTCTGGAGGTGGATTACGCAATGATAAAGTAAGAACATCTTAAAAAGATTAGTCATCAGACATAGCTTATTTAATCAAGATTTATAATCTATTTGGTTTTTGTTAGATTTTTGAATACTGCGGGCGTCGTTTTGTTTTAGCTATAAGTCGTTTTGTAATAAAAATTTTCGTTTATCTTACCAAATCATACACTATGCGCATTGACTTTTTTGTGGACATGTTGCATCATCCTCATCATGGAGCCTGTCTTATTCTTTGAAACAGAGAAGATCCCAGTGCGCAACAGCGCGGTTTTGTACCGTGCCCGCGAATGAGTTAGTCCCGCCGGGTTGGGCCACCTTAATAGGAGGCAGTGATTTCTCATGAAGGGGGCGAAGTATTTTTCATCATAATAAAAAACAGGATTGGTATTGATGGTGAATATGGTATGTTTTGTGTCTATTTTTATTACAGATTTCCACAGTAGGTTTATTTAAGCCCTCTATTATTTCCAGTATAAAAAACCAATAATCTTAAAAGATAGCTGAATGCCTTAACTATACTGAATTTGTTAAACCCTATTCTTAAAATTGGCTATATCGGTGGTATGCGGCATCGCTGCTAGTCAGGTAGATTTGACTGAATAACATGTTTTACGGCAATACTACATCAAGACTGCAATACCACATTTATACATATTACGTAATTGATGTAAAATACCATGATTCAGCGATTGTCGGGAATAAGGTATCGACCAATTTTACAGCCTGCATGAAGGCTTTACCCACACTTCTGTAGAATTAGTGCAAAATGCTGGCAGATTGTTGCCCTTATCTATTGCCAACTCGCGTTTCAAATTCCACAGAATTTGTTTTCATATAGAATATACTTATGTAACTATATATTTAGCGTTTCCGAAACTACAAGGCCTGTGCGAAATTCTAACGCATTTCACAGCAATTATTTAGTCAGCCTTTATTCCCTTATATTCAGCTTTAAAACCTTATTAAAGAATATTATTATATCCAATGAAATTAATATCTATTGCTGTTATTGTTTTGATATGGAATTGCCCATCATCTTCGGAGAATCAATTACGTTGCGATTTTGATAGAGTAGTTAACATTTCCTTTGATCTTTAGAATATTTATAGTTTTTTATACATATGCACTGGGAACATTTTCATCATTTGAGTGTTAAAAAAAAAGATTCCGACGAATTGAGAACCTCCTCCTTTCTTTTGAAGTCGGTTAAAAAAGTGTGTAAGTTAAAAGTGGTTCCATTAGGGTACAGTTTTATATTTCATCCGATGATGCAAACCTATTTTGGGCATACTGTTAAATAAAATTTATGAAAGAGAAAATAAGTCGTCTGAAAATTTATCATCCTAATTTATCTTAGGACGTTTTAATTAATACTGTAAACCAGAAAAATCATTTATATTTCAACAGAACACGCAAAAAACTTGTCGTATTAAAAAATTTTAATGAAACCTATTTTTAATATACTACAAACGCAGTTGCTTCTTGGGCTGTAGCCGCAGCTGTATATATTTATTTGAAAGTTACGGTAACCCGGTTTACGATGTCGTAACGGGTAACAAGTCGACACAGTCCGTCTTCGCACACCGGTAAAAGCGTTTCGCAAATAAATACAGTTGTACCCAAATCCGAATGACACGCCATATGCTTTACGCGTGTTTTATAAGGGATATTTTCATCGACAGAAAACGGTTGTGTTCGAGCTGGCTGCTTCGAACTGTACCGAACATTAAGGAACCAAAAAATATTAAGAAATACATAGGAATTTGGCTAACAGATTGACAGTTATTTTCGGTTTTATTACTGACCAATAACGTCAACTACTCCTACAATGTAATTCCTGTTGGATTCCGTAAAGCTTAATAATTAGGTGATCTTTTAATGAAGACATTTAGGTTTTTTGCGTTTGCCTTATGATTAGAACGATTGATTTTGTTAACCGTGATGTTACACTTAGCTTTACTTGCTATCTTTTTGTTTTCGCGTTCGGGTTGGAGCATTGGCTTACGCTACTCGGCCTGTACTCGGCCTCCGTACTAACGTAAAGAACAGGGCATGTATTCTTAGCATTCCGTCATTGCGGATTCAGTAGAGTTAACAGAAGAAGAATTTACTTTGACATTACTTTGGTATTCTAGAAACCGATCGCAGCGCCACACGGAATGAGTGGCCACGGAATTAAACGTTTACATATGTAATAATTGTTATTTGTATGGACGATGAAAGCTTTGGCATTCTGGGAAGATTTTGACAGCTGCGTTTACTGATTCATTCGTGGAATAATTTCGTACTTGTTTCCGCAGCTGCAATGACAAAGGTTGCCAGGCATTCAGCTTTAGCCAGTTATGTTTGGGATTTTAGGAAACATTTTTGGAAACCATTTGCGGGTCTGGCCTGTCCGGCATTTGTTAGGCTTTTCATCTTTCGTGGTGTAACTCGTCGCACGCCTGCTGGTTAAGCGGGCGAAGAAATGCAGAATGACGTCGACACGCCGACCCCAGAAAGAAGCGGCGACTTCCTCCCCGTCCCGCCGCGGTGTCGCTACGCATTTATAAACATTACGCTATAATATTTTGGCAAGCGAAACGTTAGAATAAGAAGATGTTAATAGTTCATAATATATCCTCACGGCCACTGTTCCGTTAGTTACTTACTTTTTGAATTGAAACTTCAGTGAGGTTCACCATAAGCAGTAAACAAACACAGAATAAGCTAAAATACAAATCTTCGATGTGTCGAATGTCCGAGTCGTGTTTGTTTTCGTGCGCTACCATTCGTTAGCAGCTTAGAGCGAGCACTTCTATTACTGAAAAACAGAAAGAGATAGCACTACACTAGCTCCCACTGCCACAGTCCTATTTAAAATCATACTTTCCGAGTTGAGGAATAACCTCGGGAATAACGAAGAATAGCATATTCGTTTCCGTATGCGATTCAGTAAATGCCGCAGGAATAGGTCGGAAGTAATTAACTGATTCAGCTATGATTCAGCTATGATTCAGTAAAGTGTTTACATAAGTTTGGCTAGAATGCACCACCAGGACGGAGTAGAACTATTTCTGCTCGAACACAAGTACTAACGTGTGCATAGAGCTGAGCAACATCATATCCGCATGGTGTAGTACAATCATTCATTTGTAGCGAAGATCTTCTAGGAAATGGCGGGACATCGAGTAGATTGTTGCAGTGTGATTTATCGTCGGTGTCCCTGCGAGTCATCCAAAGAATAGCTCGTTGAGGCGCTTGTATCGTGTTCCTGCAGAGGGTCGCCGGTGTCGACTAATTCCCAGGAATAGACGTGATCTTATCACGATTTGTTTATACCTACAAATGATTTATCTCGGAAAGACCATATGAACTGAAAATAAGTCCTAAAAAGATTGGAATGCTTGCCTTGGCTGTTCCTTCGAATAATCGTTGCAACGAGGAAAAGGGCAGAAACTCTTACACGATTAAGGGCCGAGTGCCCGAAAGGACAAAAAAACAAAACGTATGTCTGTCAACGTATGATTAAACACGTACATTTGTATGGACAGAATGAAAGGAACTCCATGCGGTGCACTAAATGTAACGTGTTTGAACATTGATAAATTCAGCCAGCTCTACATGCTATCGGAGCTAAGTAATCATATAAAAACGTTTGTTTCTGGATTATATGAGGTAAAACGATCAATAGGAGTATACCGGAAGAAGATATATAATAATCATTTTTAGGGTTCCGTACCCAAAGGGTGAAATCGGAACCCTATTATAAGCCTCCGTCCGTCCGTCCGTCTGTCACTGGGCTGTATCTCATGAACCGTAATAGGTAGGCAGCTGTATTTATTTGCTGAGTATGTATTTATTTTGCCGCTATAACAACAAATTGGTAAAATGAAAAAATAATAAAAATTAAAGCGTGATTTTTTGTGTTAAATCTTATACAATGGTACGAAACCCTGTGTGTGCGAGTTCGATTCGCACTTGATCGGTTTTTTGTCAATCATATCATTAGTGAAATGAGCTAACCTAACTTAACCTACAGATATTGACACCAAATAAGAATAATACACTTTGACAATGAGAACCTATACATACATGAGATTGGGGTGAAATAATGATACATTTATATTTTGTTTGATCCTTGCAGTACAAGCCGCAAATTGCATTAGTGAACTAACTAATAACTAGCTGCCACCGAATATTACAAGCATATCAATGTGATATATTGCAGAACAAAGCTGATTTGATTCCAGGCAGTGTTGCAAGCCGCGCCGGTCACAACTTCACCTATCGTAACCCGATCACAAATCGAATCCACGACAGTCGGTGCGCAGAACAAATAGCGCCGGTTCTGATACGAACTCATTCGATTCGATTCCGTGTAAAATTGTGCTCGGACTATCATTTGCGAAACGAATCACCTCTATTACTCCGACGGACGGACTTTCTTTCCGCCCCGCGAAACTGCGCGGCTCCGAGATAATGCGATTTCGCAATTTCGAGCAGCGCTTTTTTGCACGTGCAACTGTATCCCTAGACGTAAAGTTACCGAAGACAAATTCTTCACTTTGTGTGTGTAGACCTCGGGTAATTTACATTGGCGCGCTTCGTACTGAACACATTAAGTGCGTGGGACGTTGCTCGGTTTTAATGGCGCGTCAGCGTGGCCTGAACTAGGGCCGGTCGTGCCTCGACGCGTGGGAATGCTCCGGTTCCTATGGATCGACACGGACCGACATCGAGTGAAATGTTTTGACGATCCAACTGTCTCCCATTAAGAGAGTTAAGTACCGCAGGAGATGCGACCTGCGCAGAGACAATCGATAGATTTATGGAACACCAGATTATCGCTACGTCGATGTGGGGCAAATAACAGGTTATTGAATGTTAGTTTCTCGACTAGATATTTATTGAGGCACACGTAATCTTCAAATAGGGTGTTTCTGGTAAATATTATAATGATTATATGGGGGTAAACATTGATATTAAATATACATTCATTATGTTTTGACAATCTGAACCCATAGTAAGTTAGTAGGGCAAGTATTTTCCACGCTAAGCCTACTTCATTAGAGTATATAATGTGTAGCAGTGGTATCGATGTGAGTTATCCTAGCTCTTTCCAGAGGTTTTTTATTCTTCCACAGGCTTCTGAAAGGTATGGTTGGTCGGAAAAACTCCTGCACATCACACATCACAAGAGCTGTTACCCCCAAATTATTGAGGTGTTCATTAAACGGACAGTGTCCTGTAATTTTTCTTATCATTGTGCGTATATCATTCCTTTTCAGATGAAACAGCTTGTTAGGCGCTATAGGAGGATGCGATAATCTCTCTGGCATGCCTCATATTTGGACAATTGAAAACAATTTAAACGTGAGCTTCAGTTCGTTATGGCTGAACCAGGTCAGTCTTTCCTGCAGTGCAACCTCTGATATCCTTCTATCACTGTGATAGTTCGGATATAACTGGGCTACCTAAAAAAGGTAATCTTCTGATATTACCCACGGTATAACCACGTGTTTGTTATGTAACTTATCTTGGATGGCTAATACCACACCTAGCGCCACGATAAGAGCCAAACACACCCTCCTTACTTACTAGGTGGTAGAAATAATCCCGCCCGGGTTGGTATCATCGCACTGAATGAACGAAAGTTGGATAGTATGAAAATGAAATGAAAAGGCAATGAAATTGTCCGTATTTTTTATCTAGTGCAATGTAGCCGAGCTATGTATATAAGGAAGGTCTTGGTATGGCACCTGTTTGGGGTAACATCGTGACAGTATGTATTAGCTATCCATTTACAGTTAAATAAAAAAGTGCATTCGTATTGTTTTCCTTTACATTGCAATTGCAACAACAATATTTGTACACTTCGATAGATACAAACAGAGCAACACGCTGGATTTATATAAGCACGGCACACTGGGGGCGTTCAGTTTTTTCCTTGCCGCCTGATGGATGGCTGACTTCATTGCCCGAAACTGATTCAGATTGTCTTGGATCATCACGCTTATCTGTTACTTTTGTTCCTAATTGAAAATTGTACCGCTTTAGAGGCGATTGTATCTTGCTCCACTTTGGCAACAGGCGGCTGTTTTTCAGGTCATCGTTTCGTAAAAAATAAGCGCTTTAGGCCGAAGAGGAGATTGCCTCTGTAATTAGGGTATTATGATAATTCCTATATGTGCCGTGCTGTGTAGGCTCCAGCATGTAAAAATATACGATTGATCCCACTGAATTTCCTTCCGTACATGTCGTAAAAACTACTAAGGCATTTGACATTCTTGGTTCGGTTTCTAAAGTAAAATTCTAAAGTGTACCCTTCTTTACTTTTAGTTTAGTAGGTAGCACTACCTTTATGCGCCCTTCTATGGTCTATCACTACCTTTGTGAACCCCTCTAGGGTCTAGCACTACCTTTAAGAGCCCCTATATGGTCTGTGCCCCATGCCTGAGCACCGCTGTCACCGCTCTATTTCCAGGAACATAAATTTTTTTCGTTTGAATAGGGCTTAATTCAAAACAAAATATGTAACGATTGAAACAATATTACAACATTAATAAAATGTCACCGTGACCAAAAATAAACGCGCAAATAAATTAAGAAATCAAAATAATTAATAAGGAATTTGAATATTCAACCTGTCATCGAATTTGATTTATAACAAATTAATTTAGTGCCTGCCTCTGCAGATGACTCTATTAAGACATTCACAAATCATAATTGTGAACGCTACACGACATCCTCCACCCTCGTATATCAAATTAATTATAAAACTCGCCAGTTTAGAAAGTTTATGACCTTCTTTAGCATAAGTGTTATGTTTTATTTATAAGACGGACACCTACATGAATTATATTACACGATAATCGTACAAACATTTATACTGTATTAGTAACGGTGTTTTGATAAAATTGTAATTTAATTTTACTGCAACGAATAAGCCCTTTAAGTTTCAGTGATTTTAGAATCGAATGCCGCAGCGCACAAAAGCCAATAAACAATAACAATCATTATTTTTGTAACATTATTTGTATAAAAGTTTGGCCAAATTTCTTGGATGGTTATCGATGTTGCTCTCCGATTTCAGTTTCAGAAAGCGGTTATACTATCGAACACGAGACTCTTTGGAGGTTTCTGTCTTTGTAGCTTGGAGTGGCCTTCCCGAATTTCCGAAGGAGTTAGGTGACATGGCAGGACCTTTCCTTTATGAGCACGGCTACATTGTTCTAGATCAAAAGCACGTTAAACTTTTGATTGCCTCTTCGACCATCTTTTCATCCAATGCGAAGGTAGGAACCCGAGCGGGCTACAACCTACAGTTGACCATGGATTTCGAACCTTGGAATAGCTCGCATTTGTAACGAAATGCACTTATCCAACTCAGAAAGAGAAATAAAGTGGTAATGAACGGGGCGGGATTTTAATATATTTTTTAATGTACTGGTTACGGTGCTGTCTCTACAACAAACACAAAAACAACAGTCGTTGTTATTAATATTATTTCTAGCTAAAGAATTAATATGATAAAAAAATAAGGGAAACAGCTAATCTGATGGTGTGTAGATGCACGGCTCCTCTTGTGTAATGTAATTACAGTTCAATTCAAATTTACTAAATTTAATATGTCGAGTAGATTCTCAGCGTATTTTCATGCGAGACGTTTTATAAAAAGACACGCAGATTTTCAAAGCCACTAAAAAGTCCTCGACAAATCAGGCATCGCGTAGGCGGCGCGGTGGCGGCGCAACGTCGGAGGTGGGTTGTTGCCCGACGCAGGTGCGTACAGAGATCTCGGATCGATAGCCCCGGCTAGGTGCGGCTGCAGCAGGTACAGTAGTGGTCGCTGCCCATCGACCACTATCGATGTTTCGGGTGTGGTCATTTAAGGTGGTCACAAATGATCTAATATGTGACCGATCAATTTAGGGTTGATAAATTTTAACCATTATGTATCATAACACACAATTTAAATGTACAATCGGTATCACCCTAGACGCCAAATATTGGATTTTGACCCACATATGTTTTCCTTGCAAATGACAATGCCTACTGTGGCGTTAAAGGTGGTGCGTTCCGCACTTATAAATAAAACATTTAAAGGAGAAGGAATTAAATGGAACAATTTAGAGAATTATATGTAGAGAGATCTAGTATACAAACAGTGTGCTACATGAATTAATGGAGGTTTGTTTAGTACCGGTTAAATTCCTGCTACGATGGATAAATAAGATTGTTGGGTGTGCCCTTCAGGTGTGGTCTGGTATAACATATTTAAATCCTGCTGCATGGATGGTATGCTTAATTGTATCATGAATGAAACCAGCAGTAAGCATGGGTAAAAACGTAATAAAGAGGGAAGTATAGGTTAGGTGAGTTTAGTATCTTTACACAAGAAGGTAAATGGTTCATATTAAAGAATTCTCCCGAGGTTAAAACTTTTTTTTAAATATTTTCTAAATCAGATTGCAAGGCTTCTATGATTTTTTTGTTGTTTAACCTCAATTTATGAAACAACGGTAACATCGTATCGATTAGATACACACAAAATATCAACTTAAGGTCGCCCCGTAAGCATCAGAAAATTTCGCCTCCCATACAAACGTAGTTTACTAATAATTTTAAAACCACTGATCCAACTTACTTGATACTTGGTATCTAATATTAGGCTACAAATATCTGTGTCTGTATGTCTTTGTTTTTTTGGTAAATGTATTCTGGGTCGAACCACAGAGAAAACCAAATTCGTATGAAGATTTTCTTTTTGCATTCATTTCATTCGGTTTGGATTTTTCAAAAAAACAAAAGCATGCAGACACAGATATATGTTACCTGATATTAGATATTAAGGGCCTGGTACTAGCCAAATCGCAAAGTTAGACGAGGCACCCCAAGTTAACTAACTAAGTCTGACGATTATAAGAGTCATTCTTACAATATATGATTCCTTGTCTAGGAATTGAATTATTTTCGTTAATATATGTTTCCTTTTTCTATACAAAATACATTGCGTAAACGGTGTCCATTTCCGAACTTTTTTGACTAAATGTAGAAATCTAAAAGCAAATGGAATTTTTTGTTTATGCATATATGCTGTTTTTGCTTATATCTAGAAATCGAATTACTTTCAGATTTCTAGTGAGAAAAATCAACTTTTTTATTTTTATTATTATTTAAATAAATGATGGAATAAAAAAATATTAACAATCCATTATCAGTCTGGAGTTCTATTTGGATTTGCTGAAGCGTTTCACTACATATTATTACATTTGTTATAAAGTGCATTTGTATGGCGCGAGTAGTTGGCTAGTCCTAGCGCCTTAAGGTGGCCCAACCCGGCGGCCCTAACTCATTCGCGGGCACGGTACAAAACCGGGCTGTTGCGCTCTGGGACCTTCTCTGTTTCAAATAATAAGACAGGCTCCGTGATGAGGAAGATGCAACATGTCCACAGAAAAGACAATGTGCATAGTGTATGATTTGGTAAGATTTACGAAAATTTTAATTTCTAAACGACTTCTAGCTAAAAGTAAACCACGACCGCTGTAGTAAAAAATCGAACAATAACCAAATAGATTATAAATCTTGATTAAATAAGCTATGTCTGATGACTAATCTTTTTAAGATGTTCTTACTTTATCATTGCGTAATCCACCTCCAAAGTTATTGTATAAAACGCGCGAAAAATGCGAACTTTCGGACCTTATAACTTAGAAACCAAACACAATTTTACAATGCCAATGGTCATCAGACATCAAGTTCGATCAAGTAAAGCTATTTTGAGGAAAATTTTGGATCTCTGACAAGAAATATGGCCGTGATCTTCTTTCCCCTTTTGTATGGGGAGATGAGCGGGATGGGCCACCTTAAGTATCAATTTAGTTGGAATAGCGGTTTCCAAATGATTAGTAAACTACGTTTGTATGGGGAGCATAGCTTACGGGCCGTTCTTAAGTCCTAGCTGCCGCGAGTCTGGACAGCATTACATTTAAAATTTCTTAGCGCACAATATATATGCATCCGTATTTTATAATATTTATTAATATAATATTTTATACAGTATTTTACAGAAATGTTTCGATTTTGAGTCAGGATAAATGAAAAAAAAAAATGTTTTTCAACAGATCATTGATTATTTCAGGAAGACTAAAACGACGTCCAAAAATAAACACAAATTGGCGATATCAAATTACTCCACTTGTATATTCGAGTGATTTTAATAAAATATTTTGCAAAACATCGATACCCGAGCGTAGTGTGACCACTCAGCTCGTGGAGCCGCCTGTATAAGGAGCCACTGGATAAGGAGATGTTGCCCAATCTAGATATCATGCACTACTGTGAATAATGCCTACTTTCTCTACGCTTCCGATACAACAATCACTTTTATTGTTGTACCGTGGAAAACATTTTACATATATTCACTATTCGGTATGCATAGCTTTCTACACACTACGTGTGTATTACATAACTACGTGTATGCGTAACACAAAAAATACCCAGTTTTATCATTATGATTATACACAATTACAAAAATTATATTGATTCACTTTGAGGGGCTCGTAGTAGTTGCGCGGGGACATGCCTAGCGTATCAGCGTTCTGGGTTCAAATCCTCGCCCTTTATCTTTTTCATGCACAATTATCTTTTTCTTTCTGAGTTCGATAAGTGCATTTCGTCACGAATGAGAGCTGCTCCATGGTTCGGAATCAATGTTAAACTGTAGGTCCCCTTCCTCTACTAGGTGGTAGGGTTTAGCCCGCCCGGTTTGGCACCATCGCATTGAATGAAAAGATGATCGAAGCGGCAATGAAAAAAATTGTCCGTATTAAATGTAGCCGTGCATGGCACCTTATTCCTTCGGAAATGTGGTGTACTGGGCTAATATCATAACGACAGTTGTGTGGTATTACGTATCCAAATCAGGTTGCATGAAAAAAAAACCTTAGGTCGATCTGTTTTAATTTCAAAAATTCTAATGATAAATATTATTTAATTTAAATATTGTTTTCTTTAAAATTGTGCCTCTCTAGAGTCATAGAACAAATTCAAATTGAAAAAAGAAACCCAAATTAAAAAAAAACCAGCCAAGATCGAATCCCACGAAGGGTTCCGTACCACCATGCAAGATTTCACACACAAAAAAAAAATTTTTGGGCCCCCCTTTATTTTTATATTTTTTTAATTTTACCTGTTTGTTGTTAAAACGGCAAAATAAATACACACTCTGTGAAAATTGCAGCTGCCTACCTATTATGGTTCATGAGATACAGCCCTGTGACAGACGGATAGACGGACGGAAAACGGAGGCTTAGTTATAGGGTTCCGTTGGCACCCTTTGGGCACGGAACCCTAAAAAGACTACCATTTACAATTCCGGAGACATGTTACTCTAGGAGTTCCCATTTAGACTCCAGTTTTTGTTTGACATTTTCTTGCCCGGTTTGCCTTTCTTGCCTTAAGCGGTTTGTAAGTGCATCACACCAGCCCGCTGAATATGGCGTGTCTCCTACAATAACATGCGACACAGAAACACGAGAAGAGTACGCTACATTTATAGATCGTTGAATAGAATGTCGTATCTGAGCTCACTTTCATCACCAAGAATGTGTTTTCTGACACTGTTCTCATCAGCTTTCTGGGTTTACTCAGCCAGGGCGGACTGGGGTGTACTAATGCAGGGCTCTCCGGTTAGGTTAGCTTAGGTTAGGTTTTGCAATGTATAATTAATAACAATAAGAGTTAATCTTGTATAATAATCTTTCGTGTTTTTGTTTGTATTTGTGACGATTAATCCGATACGCTTTCCCATACCGAATTCGTCACCTTTTGGTGGATGTAAAAGACACTGTTTTAAAATGGCTTCAACTTCATCTCTCTTTGGGAGATGCACTGAATACGCAAAGCCCTTCGGGATATGTTTGAAAAATGTTAGGCGACAGCCCTAACAAGGAGGCATCCGCCGCGTTCGTACGCAGCAGACGACTGGGATATACCAAATTCTTCAATTTACAATTAAATTCGATTTCGTCCTGTTCAAGTCCTCGGGGCTCGTGTGGCCTCTAAAGTATAAGCGTCCCATAAAGGTAACATACTATTAATGTTGTATTGTGCCCGTCCGGCGAACACACAATTTAGCAGCGTCAAGTGCGCGCACGATATAATACCAAATATGACGGTAAGAGGTCGCGTTTAAGGCAGCGAAGAGGTTAACGCAGCCCGGAAACGGAATAGGAGGTTCCCTACTTCTCTGGGCGGCGGCGGCGTCGCAAATTGCGCTCGTTCTCACAACAGGCACAGGCGCAGCTGACAGAGGTGCTACCTACAGCCACATTATATTTTCGAATATGAAGGGCTCATTTAATTTGCAATAAATATTTGTTTTCGTGTGAACTCAAAGAACTCAGTGATGGCGAGAGATCGGGATGAAGTTGTGGTTTAGCGATCATCGCTAAGTCGATTGAATGGAAACAGTTGTGTGTTTCAATTTGTTTATGTAACTGGACATGTATGGAAACCGTCACGATATTAGCTCAACACAACGCAATGCTGACGGAATGAAGCCATGCCAAGATCTTCACTTTGTGAGCATGGATACATTGAACTGGATGGAAAACACGGATAATTTTAATTGCCGCTTCGATCATCTTTTCATCGAATTCGTAGCTCCGAGCCGTTGGGTAATGAAATCATTCATAACATGTATTGTTTTTAAATAAAACGTTTTCTTTAATGTACTAATGTGTTCTATGGAAAGCTTTCAGCTGATATATAAAATAGACAATCAAATAGTTTAAAGCCGAAAATATAGTTTTCACATATACTAACTTTTCAATAAACGAGTACACTGTTATCTAAGTGCACAAACCTATGTTTACATCAAATATGTTCGTAAACGTTTTCACCTTTTATGTGAGAATGTCCCATGACCATATTAACAAACTATGTTTGTTTAGATGTTCACTGTTGTTCGACATATTATTTTACGTTTACGGATAAGAAATGTTGCACGGATGACTTCATTGCCGAACGGAATCCTTCGTCACTACCCTCATCTGCGGCTGAACCTACCCAAAACTACAATCTGCGCAGCCGACGACCTGCAGTTGACATCTGCGGCTGAACCTACCCAAAACTACAATCTGCGCAGCCGACGACCTGCAGTTGACATCTGACTGGACGAAGCGTCAGAGGTCCTCCAGGTCGCGTCGCGAATCCTGATGATGTCCACAGCGTGGTGGACGAAACGTCGAGCTAAGTAAGTAAGCTGAACAATGTTTATCCGTAAACGTAAAATAATATATTAACGAACTATTTCGCAAAGGTCACGTACGTAGCACCCGTAATTGTAAACCACGTATTAAAATATATATGTATATAGAAGAAGAGAATGAAGTAAGGTCCATCATCTTAGCCGAGCCTTTCTGGGAAGATACTTTTTATAATTTATGAAATAATGTTAATTAATAATGTTAATAAAAACTATATCAAAAACAAGAATTAAATACGTACTAGCTAAAATGAAAACCGTCCAGGAGCAGTCGAGACGGGATTGCAGCAGTGCCGGGGGCCCCCGACAACCCTGGTGCCCATCAGACGAGATAAAAAATCTCATCCATGGGCACCGAGTGCGGGAAGGCCCCCATAACGCTCGCTGCGTTCCCCCTCTGGACAGCCAGACTGATGCGTTGGAGGAGGAACGACCCGGCTCGGCTGTCCCCAGACGATTCGCGCAGCCTCTTGCCCAGCTTGCTCAACAATTGCTTTCCGGCTGCGCAAACGGGACCTAAAGTTTCTACTGCGAATGGGATGAAGTTATAATTTATAATAATGTTTTTAGTAATAAAGTCATCCCTATCATAACATAGTCAATAGATAAAAATTATATTGTGTCAGTCATCGTAATACTCAATCATTGCATCAATTTTCCTTCCTTGCATCGTCCGCAGTGATGACATCGAGCAATAATTTCGCACTAGAAAGTGAGCCTCGATAGAACTTGCGAAATTGAATGCATCGGTAACTAGATAATACAATATTAATCCAGATCTGAGACCATTCACTTGGAAAATTACTATAAATCAGTTAAGTAGCTATGGGACAACCTTCGTTCTTACTGAATATAGAGACTCTTTCAATGAGGACGCTCGAAATCTTTCTGGTTCTAAACGTGTGAAAAAAATTTATATATTATATTTTGACATTTGTTGCTATAACAAAATGGCCACTTTACCTTTCAAATTACGAGCGTAAATATTGAGTGACTATTTGATGGAAAGCCATAGGCCGCATTCATCATGACTAAATAGAGTTTCGCACTTGGTGAAGCCAAAATTTTATTCCTGCGGAGCATTTGCTGCAAATGCGGGTTGTTAAAATACACGCTAATTTCCCTCGGTCTCTGGCACAATTCTACGGGTTAATTCATGAAAGTCAACATTTTTTTATGAATGTTTTTATTTGAATTAATTCAAAGCGTTATTAAAACAAAGTTTGCAACATATAAAATTTAAAATATTATGCCTACATCATTACATAAGAATCAACCATGTAATGTCGGTATCTTCAATTACAACTTAGAATAAGCGCTGACATGGCGTCCATATTTGGTTTTTGAAAAATACAACAAATTACCGATTCAGAGAAATATAATAAAAACATTCCATATAGTACAGTAGAAGATCTTCGTTTGGAAATGACGGATTACCGGTATTTTTCTCATTCCGGCGCAGTTCACGAGTCGCTATCGTCCGAATCTGCTCCACTCTAATGCGATCCAACATATTTTTTTTATTTTTAATGGTCTAATATTGTCTAACTAGTTTTAAGACGTCCCATCATTATTCACTCTTCCGCATTATAAATACACTTACTTGCAAACTTATTGAAACACTTTTTGAGGCGAAATAATTTAAACGACTTTATTGTAAACAATATTTACTTATATAGATTTAAGGCGAAGCTACAGTTTTAGCCGCCCCAGGCCGAGTATTACGAGCCGCCACCTTCTACTGATGTAGATATATTGTTGTACAGGAATATTTCCTAACATAACCTAACCTTAGAGATACAGGAGAAGTGCAGCAAGGCACCTGTCATCTACATCTCCAAGATCGAATTATTTGTAGCATTAAGAAAGGCTGCAAGAAAAGCATTTTTAATTTTTTTTTTCAAATATACAGGTTGTGTAATTAATTAATTAATTAATATCAATAATTAAAACGATAAATATAGACTCACAATATTAGTAAATCCGAAAATCCATGAAAAAAAGTCGTCTCTTCCATATTTTGACGATTCCAAGTGTTCCCTGCTTCCAAACGAGGATAAATGAATATAATACAATTAATTTCTGCTAATATATTTTTTTATGATCCTGATATAGAGAGAGTGAATTTTTTTGTCACCAATTTTCTGAATATTTTCAGGATTAGCTTGTATGTAATTATTTACACAGTTACAAGCTTTTATAATATACGCATGAAAAGAATAATATTATGTGAATGGGTTTGATTAAATTTAAGATTTATCTTAGAGAGAGCACTTAAATGAAAGCTGGTTTCAAAAACGTTTTCTACTATATTTTTATTTAAATATAGTCACCAAAAGCCACTTAATTTTTATGTGACTGGACATGGATGGCTAATACCCCACCTTCTGTCATGGTACTAGCCCAACACACCACATGGGAACTAGGTGCCATGCCAGGACCTTCCTTATATTGCACGGCTACATTGAACTGGATGGAAAACACGGACAATTTTCATTGCCGTTTCGACCATCGTTCATCCAATGCGATGGCGGGATAAACCCTACCACCTAGTAAGTAAGGAAGGGGACCTACAGTTTAACGTGGAATCCGAACCACGGCCAGCCTCTCTCAACGGTCGAATGGTCACTCATCCAAGACCAGACCGGACCCAGCGTTGCTTAACTCCGGAAAGCGATCGCCGAAGTCTCGCGCCACTGGGCTATTGAGGCTCCTATTAGTATAATTTGCCATTTAAAATGTATCTTTTAATGGGCACAAAATAATATTTATTTATTTATCTCAATGAATGTTCATAAAATAATAAATGTCTATATAATCACGGGTACCGTTTCTGGCTCCAAATATCGTAACATTAACTCAATATTTTCGACTAGGTGTTTGCCAATGAGTATTAAAGAAATAATTGATTATGTTTAAATGAAATTTAAATGATATTAAATGTATATTTTGTAAAGGTTTGTAACAACTTAAAGTTAAAATAAAATATTAAAATAAAAAATTAAAAAATGCAAAAGCCAGTGTGTCTATCCGCGGGGCAGGCACTGTAGCTAATTACGTTCGGGTGGGAGCGGTGGTGGTGGGACAGTACGGTACGGTACGGGACGCAGAGTACTTTAGTACGGTACCGTATCGGCCGTATCTCCGATCGCTCGGGAATTATTCAACACGAATGCTCTCGTTGCGATACATCTCGCCGTTCACAAAACATGATCGTCGCAGCGAGAGATGAACTCAGCAGGGTTGCCGATCCGATACATTCGGTTAACATGTTATTTTCTTGTGAAATAATATTAAAAAGCCGTGGACCTATGCGGAGACGCGGTAATAGTGACCGTAGAATAATTATAAACAGCACTTTGCTAAGAGTTACATGTGAAGGGAGATGCATTTGTTAGAAATGTGATGGTAGCCAGGTTATAAAATAAGTTTAATAAAGACCAATAAAGGAATTGTAAGCAAAAGTTTATGTTCTGGCGATAAACGCATGTCTTATACTACGGACCTGTGGAAATTACATCTCTTAGTTAAGTTTTCACCTTTAATTTATTTTAATAGTTACTTAAAGGGCCTTTATTACTAAAGTGCTGATTATCCTATATTAGTAACGATTGCAAGATGGTAAGAAAAGATTAAGCTAATCAGCACTTGGTGAAATATATTCCTTGGTGAAAGAGAGCCTTCTTTGAAGAACAACCCGTTTCTCAATTTCAGTTCTTTGCCGCACCGCCAGGATATTTAATTTAGAACTTTTCAAACGTAATTTGCACAAGCTCGATATCTCTGCAAATCTCCGCAAAGGCCTTGGGCGTGATTCCGCAATATGAAGTGCATTCGGCCTTTCTGAGCACTTTTTGTATCTCGGCACAGCCCATACCGGTTTTACATAAAAAAAAACCTTTTTAACGTCTTACGAAAATGTTGTGGGCAACCCTGGCAAGTGCGTCGCGTCGCATCAGGTGGCGAGCCGTGTCCGATAGAATCTCAGGCGGTGCCTAGCATCCATCAGCCCGGTATCCGACCTGCTGGACGTAGGCCTCGACTGGTTCGCCGCCGCGCGCTACCGAGTCGCGGACGGTCAAAACAGGGACGGACAAAAAGGCAAGAATAAAAAGTCTACTGCACTGTTTTGTCAGCCTCGGTAGCTCATTGGCACGACGCCTTCGCACCATCGCCCGGGTTGGTACCATCGCATTGCAGGATCGATGGTCCAAGGAGAAATTAAAATTGACCGTGTATTCGATCCAGTTCAACGTAGCAGTGATCATAAAGGGGAGGTCCTGGCATGGCAACTAATTCCTTTGGGAATGTTGTGTATTGGGCTAATATTTTTTTTTTATGCAACCTGACATGGACGGCTAATACCACACAACTATCTTTATGATATTAGCCCAATACACCACATTCCCGAAGGAATTAGGTGCCATGCCAGGACCTTCCCTTTATGAGCACGGGTATATACATTGAACTGGATCGAAAACACGGACAATTTTTTAACTACCGCTTCGATGGCTTTCATCCAATTCGATGGTACCAACTCGGGCTTAAACCCCACCACCTAGTAGGGTAAGAGGACCTACAGTTTTACATGGATTCCGAACCATGGAGCAGCTCGCATTCGACACGAAATGCACTTATTGAACTCGATAAGTATTCGAGGATATATTCATTAAAAAGAGAATTGATTGAATATAACTTTTTAATATTAGGTACTTTATTACAAAAATCTGGATTCGAACCAGCATACTGTTCACGGGTAATTTTCAAAATGTTACCTCTGTCACGTCAATTTAACAAATATTTTGGTTTGATATCAATTATTGCGGCATCCGATATCCCCATTTATGTTATTTTACTCGGTATGTAAACTTAAGTTCTGTTAAAAGTAGATATATTTTTTCATAATGAATTTGCTCAAAATGTCCGATATAACACCAACAGAATGGAAGAACGGAATATGTGTTTTTCTCGACAGTAGATCGTTGACTGCGCAGGAGGCATTATTAACCCTTTCCTCGTCAGGAACGTATATATCCGTTAGAGCAAGGCATTTTGCAGGCGCCATCGTCGGATATATCCGACAGAAAACGACTCCACTTCAAACATTAATAAAACTTTACTGATTACGAAATAATGTGTTTTATTTACAATATTGCACAGTACATACTAGCGTTCATTAGATTTCAACTGTTTCAACGGTGGAAACACACTATTTGCAACAAAACAACAATTCAATAATGCATATTATCGAAATAATTGTAGTGTGGCGTATTGAGAAAGATTATGCCAAAAAACATTGGCGGTGAAAGGGTGTAACATGTTTGCGTATCGGTTGATGCAAGAAAAATGCCCCGTATTATGCTTTTACGAGATACCAAAACTGAACTTTTATTTATATATTAAAATTGGTTTTTTTTTATGCGACCTGACATGGATGGCTAATACCACACAACTACCGTTATGATATTAGCCCGATACACCTCATTCCCAAAGGAATTTGGTGCCATGCCAGGACCTTCCCTTTATGAGCTAGCTGTGCTAGCTCATAAAGCATTAAACTGGATACAAAACAAGGACAATTTTTCATTGCCGCTTCGACCATCTTTTCATCCAATGCGATGGTACCAACCCGGGCGGGCATAAACCCTACCACCTAGTAGGGGAAGGGGACCTACAGTTTTACATGGATTCCGAACCATGGAGCAGCTCGCATTCGTAACGAATTGCTCTTATCGAACTCGGAAAGAGAAAGACAGTGGCGCATGTCGGTATTGAACCCAGGTCTCTGGTACGCTAGGCCAGTCCCCGCGCCACTAGGCTACGAGCCGCTCTATGTCAAAAATAACATATGAAACAAAAACTGGTGTATAGCGCCATTCTCTGATTCCAACAGTCAACTTATCACTATCACAAACTCTCATTAAATGCAATATCAGGGGTATATCTGTCGGTAATTTTGTCTGCTTATAACTCGAGCACCACTTACCCAATTTTGATGGTTTGGAATTGCATGTAGCATGATTCTTTCCATATATTACAGGCTTCCTGTTATTACTTGCAGCAGTAAGGTTTAATATTAAAGAAGTCAGGAGAAGTTGAATGTTTTTCGGCGGAATTTAAGACTGGCAAAGTCGCGGGCACCTTTCGGTGTCAAATGAAAAGGAAGAATATGGGCTGCAAAGGCATAAAAATCTTAGTTAACAAATGGTCATAACAGGAGATGGTCTGTGAAAATCGTAAATCATGCACTTTATTCGCCGCCAACTTTGTAGCGTACCGTTCAATAAAATACGATATTATAGCCACGTGCTATTCAACACGCGTCATAAAAAGTTTTATGGGAATATTTTCTATCTGACTATTGCTTTTTAATGAGTTTTAATTACACAATAAAACGATCGTACTGGTCTGAACACGAGTCGACATTTTAATGTGAGTGTCACCGGATGTAAAGCAGCGTCGAATTGTTTTGGGTATTACCTAAGAAAACGGGTTTCATCTGGAGCATTCTTGATCGCGGGTTTTTACTTAAAATAGAGGTTACACAAAAGTTGCTCGGTTACGGACAAAAATTGACAATTGTCGTAAAGTAAGAAAAATACAGTGTCCCCCGACTCGATTTTCAAATTCAAAAATATTTTACGTAAACATAAAATAGAAAGCCGATTGCTCTAACCATCTTACAATTTATAAATACTCTGTACCTCTTTTTTTTTATGTGACTGGACATGGATGGCTAATATCACAAGTTCTGTCATGATATTAGCCCAACACACCACATGGGAACTAGGTGCCATGCCAGGACCTTCCTTATATTGCACGGCTACATTGAACTGGATGGAAAACACGGACAATTTTCATTGCCGCTTTGAGCATCGTTCATCCAATGCGATGGTACCAATCCGGACGGGATAAACCCTACCACCTAGTAAGTAAGGAAGGGGACCTACAGCTTAACGTGGAATCCGAACCACGGCCAGCCTCTCTCAACGGTCTAATGGTCACCCATCCAAGACCAGACCGGACCCAGCGTTGCTTAACTTCGGAGAGCGATCGCCGAAGTCTCGCGCCACTGGGCCACTGAGGCTGACAACCTCTAACAAAGATAATTTATTTTATTAATTATGGATCACGGACATAGTAGATATTGGTTCCAAGTTGAGGCATATGATACAATTTTAGAATTAATCATGAAATCATATAATGCATTAATTTAATTCATGAAATCATATAATGCAAATAAGACGTCAAAACGCAACTTCGCCGAAAATATTTTTATTAAAACTCACACAAAATTAATCGTTTTTGCTTCATGAAAGTATTTAAAAGATCCAAAAATTCACAATTAATCACCTACTCATATAAATATTATCACCAAGCGGACTTAATCATATCAAATGCCACAGGGTAACATTATATCAGCTTATCGGAAATATTTTTATCGATGTTTTCCTTCACGTCACGAAAAACTATACCGTTTTGGAATATCCTTATAGACTATGGCCTTCCCATTACTAGTCTATTTAGAAAAGGGTGGCTAAAGAAGATACGAAACAGTTAAATTAGGTTTAATAAAACGTAGCGACCAAGATAGTGAAGGGAAATTAAGATGGTTTGGATATATACAACGAATAAGCGATGGCAGAATGACAAAGCAAATTTACAGAGAAATGACATGTGAAGCGACCCATAAGAACTTGTTGTGACCAAATAAATGTATGTGCTTCGCAAAGATCAAATTCGCAGAACCTGTAATCGAAGAACATTGTGTAAAGCGATGTCTGTAGAAGAACGAGGGAAGTAAGATGTTTTTTTATGCACCCTGACATAGATGGCTAACACACAACTACCGTTATGATATGATACACCACATTCCCGAAGGAATTAGGGGCCATGCTAGGACCTTCCCTTTATGAGCGCGGCTCCATTGAATTGGATGGAAAACACGGACAATTTTTCATTGCTGCTTCGACCATCTTTTACATCGCATTGGATGGAAAGATGGTCCAATCGGCGGGCATAAACCCTACCACCTAGTAGGGAAAGGGGACCTACAATTTTACATGGATTCCGAACCATGGAGCAGCTCGCATTCATGACGAAATGCACTTATCTAACCCAGAAAGGAAAAGAAAGTCGGCGAGGATTTGAACCCAGACCCCTCGAATGAAAGGCAGCTCCTCTAGGCCCTAGACCACGAGCTATTCAAAAATTCATAGCCCGTTTTGTAAATAATACCACGAACAATGTTTATGAGTTTATAGAAGTGAACATGCCCGGAGAGGTCACAGAGGCGCCACTTCTCGCCGACTGAAGCGATATTATCATGACAGTGGTGATTGGAACTGATAAAAATAATAAAAACGTTTTTATGACCGTGAAATATAAGACTTATATATTCAAACTGCATTCTTTCTGGATTCAAAGAGTCTGTATTGCTAAATTAGTGATATAAGCACGTGGACTGCCAAAATATGTATGAAACTAACCATTGCCGGTAGCTTTGCTGACGTTAATTTCGGATTCACTAATTTTGATGCAAATTATATTGCATGCAACATTCATTCATACGAAAAGATGTTATTTTTTGTGGCACAGATATTTACAAAAAAATAAAAACGTACAGGCACAATGATAAAATAAAATCTATTAAAATCTGACAACTTTTAGGTATAGGGAAACGTTAAGGCCTGAAAGACGATTTCGCTAGTTCAGTGGCAGTCGCCGTGGAAAATTGTGCCTTGGACAAAGAAAGCATGTCTTAAAACATTCAATTATTCAATTTCCTGTAACTTCACGATAGTAATTAAGAGTACCAAAACGATATCCTAAGGCAGCAACACCTATATATTACAGGTTCTCAGTTCGGCATTCCGGCGGCGTCGGTGAGAATAGCGTTTTACTTTGCGTATGGCCTCACGGTTAGACATTTCGTATAACCTCACGGTTAGACATTGCGTATAACCTCACGGTTAGACATTTCGTATAACCTCACGGTCAGACACTGCGTATAACCTAACGGTTAGACATTGCGTATAACCTCACATTTAGACATTGGGAGCGCTATATAAGAAAAGGCAAATGGCATTCGATTCCACAACACACATCTCTTGCTCTCATACCTCACCTAAGATATACCTTCGCATATTTGGAGAGCTTGCTGTGAAACTCACAGTGGCTGGGTTTATATATCTTATTTTTTAAATAAGTTTATTAGAATTAAACCGGCGACAACATAGAGAAAGCATTTTGAAAATATATTTCCCTATTTGATCCAATCTTGCAGTATTTTCACAAAACAGTTATTTTTACTGAGAGATTTCTTTAAATAATGTTTCTGTTTCAGTTTCTTTATTTCCTCCATTAGATGTATATTACACACTCGGATTCGTCATTTTTTTTCCGATTTATCCGAATACATATCCAACAAAATTTATTCTAGGAATGGTGGGATACCAGTTACTAGAAGTACGCCGAAATGTTGCGTTAACAAAATATGTGTTTAAATTAGTAATAGGACACGCGCAAAATTTTTCAGTGCTAGAGAGTGTTAATCTGTTCGCCCCAGACAATTACAGTCGCGCGCGCTCTCACCCTCACTTCGCGCTGCCCTCCTCGCGGACCAACATGCTGCGTCACGCGCCGCTCACACGTGCGCTTACAGCTCTAAATGATATATCTGACAAAATAGACATCTATGCTTGCACTCTGGCCGAGTTCCAGAAGGCAGTTACTGCTTACTTTGAAGCTGCATAATTTTTAAATAAGGTGTGTACTGTACTTATAAAATGCCTAACGCCTTGGCTATTACGCTGTAATGTTAGGTATATTGTTACATGAATAAATAAATAAATAAATAAATAAATAAATAAATTGGTAGTACCGTGTTAGGTACCCGGTCAAGTATGTAGTCATGAGCTTTAATTTAAACAAGTTTTCTATCTAATAAGGCTTCCTGGATAGTGTAGTAGCTTTTTTTTATTAATACTGATTTCAATTTGCTCTTAAAACATTTATCTCCTAATTTCCTAATCTCCTCTGGAATTTTGTTGTATAACCTAATACTATTGCATATAAAACTTTTTGAAAATTTTGATGACCTATGCTTAACATTTTGTAAATCAGTTTTATGTCTAGTATCGTAGTCATGTACATCAGCATTTAAGGTATTATGGTGCTTGTATTTCCTAGCATGGCAGATATTTTGATACACATATGCGCTAGGTAGGGTCATAATTCCTATTTCGCTGAATACATTCCTACAAGAATCTATAGCTTTCATGCTAAGAATACAACGCAAGGCTCTTTTTTGCAAGACAAATATTCTATTTGCTTCTGCTGCATTTCCCCAAAACATTAGTCCATACAACATGAGACTATCGAAGTAAGCAAAGTAGACAGTTTTTGCAGCTTGCGTGCCACAGAGTTCCTTGATTTTTTTAATGGCATAACAGGCTGAGCTCAGTTTACCAGCAAGACTGTCTATGTGGGGTTTCCAGCAGAATCTATTGTCAATTATTAATCCCAGAAAAGTTAATTCATTAGCCATGTTTAACGATAATTCCTCTACAGTATTGGTTACGTCTTCATTATTTTTATGCCTATGTGCCCCAAGAACAAAATGCATTACATTCGTTTTATTAGTATTTAACAATAGATTATTGTGTTCAAACCATGATGTGAGCGACTTAATTACTGACAAGAAAACCTCCCGTAGTTCAATTATATTTTTGTTTTTCAAAACTACTGAGATGTCATCTGCAAACATAACTAGTTCTATGTCTTGCCCGATTGAACCGGAAATGTCATTCACATAAATCAGAAAGAATAATGGACCAAGGATAGAGCCTTGCGGTACTCCTATTGTAACAGGGTCAACATCCGATTTTATACCACTGACCTCACATATTTGTTTTCTGTTTTCTAGGTATGTTTCACATAAACGTAGCTCTTTTTCTCTTACTCCATAATACTCTAATTTTAATAACAATATATCATGTCTTACACAGTCAAATGCCTTTGATAAGTCACAGAAAATGCCATATGTGTGCTGAGAATCATCCAAAGATGTTAATAAAGTTTTTATCATAGATGTAATGGCATCTCCTGTTGACTTACCTTTGCGAAATCCAAATTGTCTGAAATTTTGTAGATCGTGTTTAGTGAAGAAGTGAGTCAAACGTTTTTCCATAACTTTTTCAAAAACCTTGCTGAAAACTGGTAGTAAGGAGACCGGACGGTAATTCTCAACATTATTGTGACATCCTTTTTTATATAATGGTATGACCTTTGCTATTTTGAGGGAATCGGGAAATGTGCCATTTTCTAGACATTGATTTATAACTTGTTTTAGAGGATTTATGACACCTGTTAATGACTTTAGTAATTTGGGGGAAATATTCCAAAGATCTTGAGAACGTTTAGACTTAAGGTCTCTAAGAATGTTTTTAACTTCCAAGTATGTGACAGGACCGAAAGTAACTGATGCAGTTCTACGTGCTGTATAATCCTGCAGGTGATTTAATGCTAACTGTGTGTTGGAGTAAATTTTATTTGTTGAGGTTTTAGCCACTGAAGTGAAGTATTTATTGAAGTAATTTGCAATCTTACAACCATCAGATACAATGTCTGCCCCAATTTTTAATTTGAGTTGAGTATTTTCAATAATAGGTGCTTTGCCCGTTTCTTCTTTGATTATACTCCAGGCCATTTTCTTTGCTGCCTTCTTTTTCTTCTTTGGGGCCATTTTTGCCGCAGACGCAGATGAAGAAGAAGTGGACGGAGCTGTGAGGGGGGTCGCGAGTTGTGCTGTTGACTCCGGGCGGAGCTGTCGCTCTGGGTGAGGGGAGCAGAGGTCAATGATGCGACGATGATGAAGATGAATGTGTCCTTGCTTCACGGTCGATTACACACATACATATTACATTCCTCCTTAGAAATCTGCAAACTTCTAACGTACAAAAATGGTAAATTGATAATGCTTTGTGATTCATTCAATCCCCCTTGCGTCCTGCGAAAGCGTAGGTGGAATCTATGAGGTTTAGATGGTGGCAGCGGATTTGAGGCTGCGTCACAACGTGGGAAGGATAATGCCGATCCTGAAAGATGGTCTGGTGATCTTGTGCCTACGTGATTTTAGACAATTCAGCTGGGCTGATTTTAATCTATGGCCGATGGACATGTTGCATCTTCCTCATCATGTAGCCTGTCTTATTCTTTGAAACAGAGAAGGTCCTAGAGCGCAACAGCACGGTTTTGTACCTTGCCCGCGAATGAGTTAGCCCCGCCGGGTTGGGCCACCTTAAGAAGCTTTATTCAAGAATATCGAAAAACAGTATGTTTTCACTGCAATTATTCATATCGCAAAAAAATACGACCACCACCTCGAAGTTAAACACACTCTGTATGTAATCGCCCCTCTTTGAAGGCTTATCGCCATAATCTACCGGCATCTGGTACCATTATTAATTCAACCGACAGATTTAGTACCATTTTTACGTCTCAATCGCCTAGAAAAAGTCATTGGCCGCCCACAGCCTCTATTCAATGTGACTATATTTTATACTATTAGCCTGCGTTTAAAATGTTCAACTTTAAGGCTGTACGTGTGAGGGCATGTTTCTTACGGAATATTAGGAACATTTAATCGTCGTATCTTCGGGTGCCATTTCTGGCTCCCGAGAACTAATATTTGGGGCCAGGTGTGCCATGCGTAGTTGACATCATGTTCGCTAATCTTAGGTATCAAGAACCAGCGATTTATGGTTCTTCCTCGAGATGTTTTCCTTCAACATAATAATTCCTAATATCCTTTTAAAATCGATTTATTTTTATGGTACTTGTAACATCATGTCGTAATGATCGCCCAAAAATGTCTGAAGGTGCTATGCCCGGGTTTTCCGTTAAAAAGCACGTCTACATTGAACTGGATGGAAAATAAATATAAAATAATAGAATATAAAATAATAATAAATATAAAATAAATATTAGAGAATAATGGATTTTGTACAAAATTCATGTTACTACCAGAGCTGTTTTGTTAATATTAGTGAGGTTATGGGGTAACGGTTTGTTACTTTTCTGCGAAGTCTACAAGTTATTTCTTGTAAAATGTTTACGCAATAATTTAAGTAATCCGACAATCTTAACTTCATAAATTGTTCAAAGTCGCGACCAGTCAGAACAATTTTTAATTATTGTAGTGTTTGGACCACTAAACAGTTAATCGTGGTCTTTATATGATTGCTGAAAAAGTAATTCACATATGAACTTTTCATTATCATTAATCTCAATAATGAAAAATTCATATGTGAATTATTTTTATTAATGTGTGTATGTATTTTAAAAAACAATCTTAAGCTACTTTTCTTTTGTTTGCTTCCTGTATATTTTTCTCCCATAATCGGGTTGATTGGAAGATATTAACTTTAGGCAATAAGTACTCCCTTGCATAAGTATGGAAGCAATAACGCATATTATTATTATTTTATCACAAACTTTTATTTCCTCTAACTGATCAAAATAATTTTTACTGCAATTTCTCGGCGGGCAGTCCCATCGCCTTAACACAGCAAAACATTTTGCACCGTGTTATTTCAAATTCCCGCCACCGTTTATAAATTCAAATCTAGCGCGTAAATCGCTCGCGACGCTCTCGCGGTGCTCGCTGGCGGGAAAATTGTAAACATGGCGGCGAGGGCGCTGATTGTGAGCATTAACTCGCGAGTGCCGGCTTTTGATTCATTCAATTAAGTCATACATCATGTGACCGCTCCGGGACACGCGCGCATGCGCGTGGGGAGATAGCTCTGTAGACGTAGGAGTGTGAGTAGAAAAGATGATATGTTGTTTTCCATTGAATATCAACCATTTCTATGTCCGCTATATACAGGTTGTTTGGTAATTCGATGCATTTCTTCTAAGGGGCATTCTAGAGCTGATTTGCAACAAATTTGACAAAGTTACAAATGTCGAACTTGTGTGAAAGTAGACAACTTTCACAAAAGTTCCATATATTTTTTATTTAGTTGGGTTTGCGCTGTCGATTTTACTTCAAGAAAAATGGTCTCATTAAGTTGTAAAAAACCAGTCGTAATTGAAATTATTATTATTATTATTAAGCCATGTTTCGCACAATAATATACTTAACTATATATATATATATATATATATATATATATATATATATATATATATATTTACAACCTATATATATATATATATATATATATATATATATATATATATATATATATATATAATATTTGTTTGTGCCACCCTCAGTTGGGCTATATGGCCTCTCATGCTTGCGGGCATGAGGTGTAGTCTTTTAATTTCCTGGCTGACTAGACCTTCCGGGAATGTTTGCATGTATA
This sequence comes from Incurvaria masculella, assembly GCA_946894095.1. Taxonomy (NCBI): domain Eukaryota; kingdom Metazoa; phylum Arthropoda; class Insecta; order Lepidoptera; family Incurvariidae; genus Incurvaria; species Incurvaria masculella. The sequence goes on along the minus strand of OX335645.2, from coordinate 23,062,704 downwards.
CATTGCTAAAACAAATCGAGAGACTTACATAAATAAATAAATAAGCGGAGATACATCTACATCTAATCCTTATTATAAATAATATAAATAAAATATAAATTGGTACTAGTGCTTGTGGTTTTTTTTTTGTTGTTTTTTTTTTGCTTCTTTTTTTTTTGTTAATATTTTTTTTCGCACTTTTTTATCTTTTTTTTTCTGATTAAGTACCTTTATGTTACATTGCAAAAAACAATATTAGTTACGAGTAAACTTAACATTTTAACGTATTTATCTTGTAAGTTGGAGGTATTTAAACTTAAATAAATTTTAATAACATTTTTTTTATCACGTAATAAACTTAAAACTACTTACATATGTACTACTAATCCTTATTATTTAAGATGGTACTTGTCCTTTTTTTTTTTTGTAAACTGCTTTTTTCTTTTTTTTTTCTTTTTTTTTGTGTACCTTCAGGGTTGCATTTTAACACGTAATATACTTAAACCTAATCCAAATTATTTTATGTAACATGAATATGTAGCTCTGCTGTAATAGCCAAACTTAATGTTCACTTCTTGATCTTATTAAAAGTATGCTTTTCCACTCTTTAATTTCTTCACTCACTTCACTCAATGTCTCTTTTTTATTATTATTTCATCATTGACTTTATTAATTTTGTCCACTTATTCCTGTCCTTCGCGAGTGTCCACCAGCGATTGGCGTCCGCGCGCAGCTCGTCACTCCAGCGCGTCAGCGGCCGCCCTACGCTTCTCACGCCGTCTCGAGGTATCCATTCCGTAGTGAGTCTACTCCATCTTTCATCTGAGCATCGAGCCAAGTGTCCGGCCCACTCAAATTTTAATTTTCTTGCCTTATTTACAACATCGTCTACTTTCGTTTTCTTTCTCAGATCTTCATTTCTTATTCTCGATGCTCTAGAAATGAAATAACGTGTATTTATGTGTACAAATAAAAATGTTATATAACTTTACCGCCAAAATTGTAGATGTGCGCACATAAGCAAATGTTATTTCATTGTTGACTGGTTTTTTACACCTTAATAATAAGGATTATATTATAGGACTAGCTGCGGTACCCGGCTCCGCTCGGGTCCATGTCCTTTTGGACTGATGTCGAGCTGAATTATTTCCTAGATGAAAAGTAGGTAGCCCAAAAGGCGGTCAATAAATATGTTATTTATCTGCTACTTTTTAATCATAACGGGTGGAGCCGATATGCATTAATTAAATAAGAAATATTCTAACGTTCCCAATTATAAAACATAGCTGAGGTACCCGGCTCCGCTCGGGTCAATGTCGTTTTGGACTGATATCGGGCTGAAACCCAAAGGGCTGGCCCAAAAGGCTAGTTGAACTACTTTACTAACAGAAGATTAAACAATGTATCTAACAAAAAAAAACTGGATCAAAATCCGTTGAGCCGATGTGGCATGATTGAATAAGAAAACATCCAAATACTGCCATTTATAAATTCAGTGGAAAAAATGTACTTGAATATATTGCAAAATATTGGGGCCAATTACTGAATTGTTTTTTAAAAGCATTTGCCGCCGCGCTGGGGCGATCCTGCACTGGCACTACTACACATTGCCATGGACGGAAAACATGGACATTTTTTATTGCCGGTTCGACCATCCATCATTCAGTGCGATGGTACGTAACAACTCGAGCGGGATGCACCCTACAACCTAGGTAGTAAGAAAGGGGAGCTATTTTTTACGTGGAATCCGTACCAAAACCAGCATTAACATCGAAAACGGCCACCCATCCAAACCCCGACCGCGCCCATAGGTCCTGTACGTAGATGCAATCCACATATTAATCGAGTGAGTAGTTCGTAAGTTATGAGCCTTTAATCGCAACAGTCACCCCTCTCGTGATCTAGAGTGATGTACTCTGCCAAATTTCACATGCAGGAGCAGTCCACTTATTGTTTTGTTATAAATATGTAACCCTCTCTTCTCACTACTCTGGTAAGTTAGCGTGATGCCTATACGGCTAGACTCAGATACAAACCTCATCTAAATTGGGTAATTGGTTCTCATGTTATAAGCATTTCATACTACTGGTCCCCTCTCTGGTAATTTAGCGTGATGCTTAGTAGCCCTAAAATTGCGGAAATAAATCGAGCTATACGGAGGTACAATTATCAGCTAAGTATCTGCTTGGCTCCCTGGACTCGATACAGCGTCGGGCCGTGCGTCTTGTCGACGATCCCAAGGTATCCCTAAATTTAGAGACCCTTCAACTCCGAAGGGATGTAAGTTCTCTCAATGTATTCTATCGTCTTTATCATGGAGAGTGCCCTTCGGAGCTGCACAACGCTGTCCCTCCGTCCCATTTCTACCACCGCACAACGCGGAACAGGCAGGGTATGCACCCATTCACTGTCGACATTCCCAAAATAAGAACCCACCGATCCTCTATATATTTTTTCTATAGGGTCGGTAATCTATGGAATCGACTCCATACCGATATATTTCCCCCAAAGTCCCCCGGGGTCGTTCAAACATGGGGTGAAGGAGCACCTGGCCGGCCGGCATGGTTTTCGTATCCCCCGTTGAAAGTTCAAAATACCGCGCTTGGCTTAGTACTAATCTAACAAACAAAAAATAAGAAACCGTTCAACTGAAACCGTAATATCTTAACAATACGCCTTTAAACAATCAACCTTAAAAGCCTAAAATAATGTGTGTAGCTAGGACACGGCTAATTGCTAAGTTAGCATACCGCGCGGGTTGGTAGAAAGAATACAAACAATTTACGTAAAAAACCTCATACTAATCCGTGTACCACACGACCACGGAGCGATGATCTCTGCAACCGCGTCTATCGTTAGCAATCGCGGGAAGCCGACCGGCGAGGGGCGCGGGCAGCATTGCCGATCGCTTGAAGCAATAGGGGACTTTGGATTTCATCTTCTCCCGAAAGTTGTTCGGACGGCCGTCGACTGCACGAACTTTTATTTTGCTCGTTCGAATTGAAAATTTCGTTCCTATTCCGGATTTTTACGGAATTCCGGGAATCCTAAGAACGTTTTTGGGCAATTGTGGTAATCGGCAGCGCTGGTAGCCGCTTCGCGCGCTCGCGCGTGGTACCTTCGGCTCTTCTCGGCAATACTCGGTCCTCGTCGGGTGGCAACCGCCGCCGTCTCGGCCCTCGCCGCGCTATCATTTCGTATCTGACTATTTTTCTTTTTGCACGGCTCCTAAGGGTCGTTACGTGATGTTCAATAGCTTAAAGCCTTCCTTAAGAATTAGGCTATCGAATGTAAAAATATGTTTTCAAACCTGACTGGTAGTTCCAGAGATTAGGGCGTTCAAACAAAAAAACAAACAAACTCTTCAGCTTTATTATATTAGTATAGAGTATAGATTTCAAACCTGACTGGTGGTTCCAGAGATTAGGGCGTTCAAACAAAAAAACAAACAAACTCTTCAGCTTTATTATATTAGTATAGATTTGTCCCAGGTGGGACCTCCCTAAGGCTAAATTCAGTTTTAGGTTTATATTTTTTAAGACTTCTTTTTTTGTATTTTTGTACTAAATAATATAAACCTAAGATTTGTTATATTAATATATACTGTGAATAATAATAATTATAATAATAACCTGGCGCCGCGTGAAGAAATTCTGCGTGCCGGCGCCCAGCAGTCCGGCGGATGCGGGGCTCTCCGAGATGGGGGTGGTGGAGGCCTGCGTGTCAAGGCCACCACCCATCGGTCGAAGCCTGGCTCACGTCGTCCCGGAGAGCGCCGCCACCACGGCCTGCACCCACCGGCGCGCTTGGAGGATGCCCCCTCTCGCCGCCGCCGGAAGATACCGTTTATTTATAGTATTTTTATATGTTTCTGTGATATGTAAAAATAGTGTAAATATTGCGTGAAATTAAATATATACATAATAATAATAATAATAAATATTGTATTTTTTTTACACAAACTGTCATTAATAACCCTTTCATTCTGAGATTATGGATATTTCGAATGCATTAATGTTTTTGAAATACTCTCTCATTTATCAATTATTAGAAAATCGCTGATAAAATGCCCAGAGTGTAGTAGTTATTTTACAATCATTACTTTTTCATAACAACACAGAACTTTAAAAAAAACTTAAATAACTCAAGCCCATTTTACTGGGCCAAATTTGTTGCAAATTGGCTCTAGATTGACACCCTGTACATATATTTTTGAAAGCCAACATTTTAAAAGATCTTTTTTAAGGGGGAAAGAATATTTTGGTATGATAATTTCCAATTAATTAATGAAAAATCCTTGCAAACAAAAAACGCTAAATTAAAATTAGTTTGCGACGAAATATTTATTCTAACTAAAAGACTTAAATGCGCGGTGGAAACCGAAGATTTCCCAGCTATATTAAGCGAAAAGTATTTATGTCATTGGTACGGAAAACTTTTCATCTTATTACGTTTCAAATGGAATAAGACAAATGCGAATTTCTAGCCAAATGGCGCTCTAGGCAGTCACAGTATAAGACAACAGTAGGTCATAGTGATGCTATATGAAAACAAATCTTTGACTTCTGGCTGATGAATATCCCAAATTAACCAACATTTTTGGCTATTCGAACTAAAAGTCGAAAAAAAGTTCCTTCTTTCAAAATCTTGCTGGGTTTTTTTTCCTCAAACAAGAAAACTTGTTCTAGTTGACTAATATATTGGTTTGCTTCCATTATTATTGGACATTCACGTTGAATTTATGTTTCTGTGTTTTACAATATAATTAAGGATTTGAAAAACGGAAAACTTACTCAAAGTTAATCTCACCAAACAACCAAGATAACTGCTAGACGGTAAACGTATACGGTTACCGGAAATAGTCCACACGTGTTATCTTCGGACGGATTGCACCATGGCCTCACCATACACCATCCAACCAACACAAACACTCCAATACGTCTATAAATACTTTGTCGCGGATTAGCCCATGGGCTACTTTTTATCCAGGAAATTATTTATCCGCAAATGCACCCAAAGCGACAGTGAGTCGAGCGGGGCCGGGTACCTCAGCTAGTACACTACTGCTTTCCATAGAATAGTGTGACGCGCGGCGGTGGTCCGGTGCCAACGCGATCTCTATCGCCGTAGATATGAATCAAGCGCCGCTGTCCGCCTCCGCGTACCGCCTCCGCGCCGCCGCCGCGCCGCCACCGCGCCGGCGCCGTGCCCACTGCGGGCTCTGTTTAAGGCAAACATCCTCTTGTCATATCAATGGACATGTATTTCATAGTCTACATTGCAGTTGTCGGCTGGCGCCTCTGACTTTTCATTTTAATTGACTGAAGATGTATGTTTTAGTATTATAATTTTAAAATAACAGATATAATTAAATATTTTAAATTCAAAGACAATATCTTAATAATAAGAGAGTTGCAGCTCTCGGCTTCTTAGGTGAGAGGTCATGGATTCAATCCTCGCCCCTTCATAGTCAAGGGGTTAGCAAATTATTAAATTTCAAAAGCAATGTCCAACCTTTAAAAACATTATCCACACATTGAATATTTGATTTTTATATTATATAATACTTTTACATAAGTTAATACTTAGGACACACAATTGGCAGAGCCAACATTTCCGAATGCTTGTTGACAGCTTATTGAACGCATTTTTTTTAAAAATAATAATGACTATTATAAAAGCCATTTAAAAAAATTTAATTTTAAAAAAAAAAATTGGATTTACCAATATGGTTCAACCATATTGGTAAATCCAATTTTTTTTATATTTATCAATTCAGAATTACAATACGATTTATGTATTTTTTTATATAATTTATTTGCTGAATTTCAACTGTTTTTCCACTGCATGGTATTTTATTTTATTTCTATTCGTGGCAAAGTCAGTCCTTTTCCTTTCTGCCACCCTTCCAATATCGTCCTCCCTTATTTCTCCTGGTCGTCCTCTTGTCCTAATTCCATGTCAGCCTCAGTGGCCCAGTGGCGCGACACTTCGGCGATCGCTCTCCGAAGTTAAGCAACGCTGGGTCCGGTCTGGTCTTGGATGGGTGACCATTCGACCGTTGAGAGAGGCTGGCCGTGGTTCGGATTCCACGTTAAGCTGTAGGTCCCCTTCCTTACTTACTAGGTGGTAGGGTTTATCCCGCCCGGGTTGGTACCATCGCACTGGATGAACGATGGTCGAAGCGGCAATGAAAATTGTCCGTGTTTTCCATCCAGTTCAATGTAGCCGTGCAATATAAGGAAGGTCCTGACATGGCACCTAGTTCCCATGTGGTGTGTTGGGCTAATACCATGACAGAACTTGTGGTATTAGCCATCCATGTCCAGTCACATAAAAAAAAATCTCGCGGTTCCCACATGGTTGCTCTGTTTCTCCACCTTACGTTTTCGAGCCTCATTATGTGTCCTGCCCTTTTAAATTTTAGATTTTGCTGCATGAACTATGCAGTTTTTGATTTCGGTTCTTAGTCTAATGGAGGCGTTCCTAATTCTTGTGACCTTCTGATTCCTAGGACATTTTTTTCTACTGCACGCTTTTTTGGGTCAATTTACGTAAAGTTCTGGTACGTACCACCCGTAATCGTAGAGCATGTATGAAACGATGTATGTCTGTAGATGAGGCGAAAGACGTGTGCGGTGATCGAACTGCACGGCGCTCGATCATCTCTGCCTACCCCTCCGGGAAAGCGGCGTGAAGGTATGTATGAATGTAATTTAATTAGAAAAAAACGTGTATCCTTAAGTAACTAAATGAGAAAAAAAAAATTACACGACATTATCGCACTCTTTACAACCTATAAGAAGGGGACCATTTTTGGGTCAGACAGGAATAAATACATTTTGTAACATATCTTGCCTCTGCACAGTTAAGTTGTTCTGAATTAATAAACTTTGTAAAATTCCTAGGACGGATGTTGTCCTATCGCCTCTAAGCGCCAACGGCTGCGAAGAAACCAAATTCCATAAAGTTTCGGTTCTGCACATCCGTTTGCAATTGGTGGGAACCGGCTAACATTCATCCCGATAATACAAATTGTAATATTTAGGCCACAAAGTTCTCTGCTCAATGGGGTCGTTCATTCGGTGTTGGAAACACAAACATTAGCAGAATCTCAAAGGGGCAAAAGTCAAATATCCTAGGTGAATATGAATACTCATGTCATTGAATCCGACAATCGCAAAGGATTTCGACTAAATCACATTAGCGTGCTCAGAAACAGAGCGCCTTTCATAATGTTACGTGACTGACGTCTGCAGACGTGCACGTTAGATCTAGTGCACGTAACAGAGTCCGACCTGTGACTCCGGAGCTGTATTCCGTTCAACTACGTTGGATCTACATTTCTATGGAAGGATAACTTTGGGTACTTTAAAGAGCCTCTGACAAACCGGCACGGCACTCGTTACTCTGCACATATATGCCGATACGATATGCCGACCTACTACCTAATAAATATAGAAGAAAGTTTCACGTAAACTTCTAACCAATAATAAACCAATAATAAACCGGAATGGGGCTGTGCTGAGGACACTGCTGAGAAAAACACCTCGCCTCGCGAAACCGCTCAGCGAAGAATCATGCCAGCGGATTTGCGGACTATCGCTGAGATATATATTTTTTATGCAACCTGACATGAATGGCTAATACCACACAACTACCGTTATGATATTAGCCCGATATACCACATTCCCGAAGGAATTAGGTGCCATGCCAGGACCTTACCTTTATGAGCAAGCCTATATTTAACTGGATTGAAAACACGAACAATGTTTCATTAACTTTTCATGGAGCTTGTTGTTGGACTTGGCTTGGCGACGCAACGAAACTGAAAGCGACGTCGCTTCGGAGCGGGGCAGCGGCGGCGGCGGGGGCGACGCGGCGCGGTGGCAGCGGCGGCAGCACCGCGCCGGCGCAGGACAATGGCGAGATAAATCAGATGCTCCCGGCACCGAGCCGACCCCGCTACCGTTCGCTATTACTTGACTATTGTTCGTCGACGACTGTTTTATTGGGCGGGCTCGACGCGCGCCGCCGCCGCCGCCGCCGCCGCGACGCGCTAATAGCCGCGGCCACACGCGCGGCGAGATGAGAGATCGCCTCCGCGGCGCCCGGAACTGCGAGCATGGAAGGGCGAAAGCAGCGACCGGAACTCGTTCCAAAAACTGTTTCCATTCAGTTCCATAAGGGCGTAAGCGAAACCATACTATATTATTTAAAAAAAATACAACTTATTTTGGAATTTAAAAAAAATGACGCATTGGTTATTTTAACTTTTCTAGTTAGGTCTAGATAGATTTGAAACCTTATAGGTTATTGTTTTCGGATAGACAGTGTCATTTATTATTGTCAATATTTTATTAATAATGTGTAACATCACTAGTTAAGTCTTAATAGACCTTATAGGTTAATATAAATATCGGACCTTTAAATCACTCCCTTAAAATAATTTAAAAACTTCCAAACCAACTAAAAAGATCGCACGTAATGACACGATTGTCATGATGTCATGGGGCCCATTCAAGTAAAAGTGAGTTCGAGTTTGGCATAAATGTCAACTCACTTTTTTAAATAGTTCATGTTTCCGCACGTCTTGAACGCCATTTTAGTTTACTAAAATTCTATTTTGTCCCATGAATACGTTGGAAGGTAAAATAACATTACCGTTATTAAAAAAATTATAGTGTTTCCAGCCATTTTTAGGTTAACTCACTCCCAAACTCGAACTCACTCTTACCTGAATGAACCCCCTATACCATTTCGGGGTTATCTCTTTCTTTGCATCAGATAATTATAATAACAAAAAAATATTTAGCCAGAAAATATAGCAGACTACCCTAAAGGCTTTGTTAAGGGCGCGGGGACTGACTTTCCTTGCTAGAGGTCTGTATTTAATCGCCACTCTCTTCATGTACCACTTTATGTCTCTTAATGAGTTGGATAAGTGCATATTGTCATCAATGCGAGCTATTCCATGGTTCGAAATACATTTTAAATGTAATGTCCCCCTCCTCTACTCGGTGGTAGGGTTAAAAATAAATACATAGCCTTTTATAAAACGAATGGTTCAAAACAAAAGAAAGTTAAATTGTTTATTAAACAAAGTGTTAACGATACCAGGAAAGTCTCCATAATGTTTCAAGATTACTTATTGTGGATAATGTTGCAACACATATACATAATCAAGTGCTGAGAAATTTAAACAATATTTCTAACGCCTGCCAATCAAAAACCTAAATTGCAATGTGATATATTTTTAATAACAAAACCGATAAAGCTGCGAAAATGTTACACAAAAACAACGAGGTGTTGAAACCGATGAAATGTGGCAAATGAACCGCAAACTACTCCAGAAATAATGATAAAGCTAAAGCCTTATTACAAGGAAGAGTCATGTGATGTATGTCGAAAACGGTTTTCCCACCGAAAATTACCATTCACACCCGAGCCGACGAGAGGCAACACCTAATAAGGAGCATTTCCACAATTGTAGAATCGAAGACGAGCACGGCGCGGCGGCTGTTGGTGTGAGATAATTCAATAAACAATATGTCTGCTTTGAGACGATCCATACCTGTTCCCCGCTGTTTCACTACGAAACGTTGAAAAGTTAAGCCTCATAGATTCTCTCTATCTTTAGTGCATGCTCTTTGGATACATGTATCTAACAATTTCTTGGATATTCTAAATTACCAATTAATATACGCTGAGTTATTTTTAAGTATGTTAATTTCATATATATTGTTTTAATTCATATTCATACGAAGATCATTATAATACGATGCAAAATTTATGTTTGTGCCTGTCAAAAAAACAATAAAAAACAATACGGGCACAAATTAGTGCTTAAAATAATACCTAAAACATGTTTTTCGTGTGTTTAAAACATTGCTTTAACTCAACTATTTCTAAGAAGTATTTGTGATAAACGAACGAATGAAGAAATTTAGAATTGGGGTAATATGTTTAAATGCTTACAAATAGTTTTAATAATACATAACTGAAATTCATACGTAATTTGCAACTTTTATTTTGTTATCCAAAAATGTGATTATCAAGAAATGCATAATGGTCATAAGAGAAATTTTCAAACAAACTATGAATAAAAACGATATTGGATTTAGCTTTCAGTGCTTAACTAGCTTTAATTAAGGGCTTATTGTATCGTAAATAATATTTGCCAATTGGCAAAACCTTTAACCAAATTTTAAAGCCACGCTGTTAATGGATACCTTATTACCATTATCATAATTTGAGGAACGACATTTACATTTAAGGTGGCCCAACCCGCTCATCTCCCCATACAAAAGGGGAAAGAAGATCACGCCCATATTTCTAGTCAGAGATCCAAAACTTTGCTCTAAATAGCTTTATTTGATCGAACTAGATGTCTGATGACTATTGGCATTGTAAAATTGTGTTTGGTTTCTAAGTTATAAGGTCCGAAAGTTCGAATTTTTCGCGCGTTTTATACAATAACTTTGGAGGTGGATTACGCAATGATAAAGTAAGAACATCGTAAAAAGATTAGTCATCAAACATAGCTTATTTAATCAAGATTTATGATCTATTTGGTTGGGCCACCTTAAGGTGGCCCAACCCGGCGGGCCGAACGGCGGGACGAACTCATTCGCGGGCACTGTACAAAACCGTGCTGTTGCGCTCAGGGACCTTCTCTGTTTCAAAAAAAAAGACAGGCTCCGTGATGAGGAAGATGTAACATGTCCACAAAAAAGACAATGTGCATAGTGTATGATTTCATAAGATTTACGAAAATCTTAATTACAAAACGACTTATAGCTAAAAGTAAACCACGACCGCTTGTGTCAAAAATGTAACAAAAACCAAATCGATTATAAATCTTGATTATAAGCTATGTGTGATGACTAATCTTTTTAAGATGTTCTTACTTTTTCATTGCGTAATCCACCTCCAAAGTTATTGTATGAAACGCGCGAAAAATTCGAACTTTCGGACCTTATAACTTCGAAAGTAAACACAATTTTACAATGCCAACGGTCATCAGACATCTAGTTCGATCAAATAAAGCTATTTTAAGCAAAACTTGGTATCTCTGACCAGAAATATGGGCGTGATCTTCTTTCCCCGTTTGTATGGGGATGGGCCACCTTAAGCATTGTTATGTGATCTTGCATATAATCATAAAAAGTCTTTTTCAAGATCTGATAAGAATGTTTCAATGTAAATATCGTGGTATAACCTCAAATCAAAATGTTATTTATCAAATTATTTTGTCCGGAAACAAAAATATGTTTGTTTGCAGAAAGTTCCCTCCGAATTGTAATTACTTTAGACTTTAAATAGACTTTTAACGTCATTATCGACACTCTTAAAAATTGCCTTTTCAGTCGACCAACAGTTCGTGAAAGGGCTACGTGTGAACTCACTCGCTGGGTGCCTCCGTGCGGTACGTATCACACACTCATTATCGCACTCGTGACGCGGCGAGCGGCCGCCACACCGCCGCCGCCGCCCCGCAGCCCGGTGGGCCGATGCTGCTTATGACTTCCATAATGCGATCCTCGCTGGTGGCTTGTGGCATACAATGTACACTTGCAGGTTACGGAAGATGTGGGGTTGTTTGCGGTCCGTAAATGATGACAAAACAAATATTGCAAAGAGTTCCGAGTGTATTTAAAGATACCTGCAGCAGTGAATATCTTAGTATAAGACATGAAACAAAAGAGAATAACCCAATGAGTGTTTCGAAGAGAAAAAAATAAGATTACCTCAAAAATATCCTAAGAAAGTAAGTTGTAGCGTGTAAATTTCACCGTAAGATCAAACACTGGCGCTACACATAAGTTCGTTTCATAAATGTTTCCAAACAGTTTTCTCAATTTTATTATGAGGAATTCATTTTGTATGATTTTTTATACTTTTTTTATATTTTTATACGACTAATCGTATTCAACAAACTCTACTGGATATAAAATAAAATAAATACGCACTAATACAAAAATCCTCAACAATTGCTTTTTTTAATGAGACTTGCGGTGTGTTGGGCTAATATCATGACGGTGGGCGTATTATTAGCCATCCATGCAGTCAGATAAAAAAAAACATTTTGTAAATTATATATATATTTATTTTAATTTGCAGGATGCATTGGAAGATATTTTCTAAAGAGTACTACATAGGTTTAGAGTATTGTCACAAAATACCTCTTTTTAAGGTTGCTGAAAATAGCATGTATTGAAAGAACACAATTTTTCTTTTTTGAAATTTTAAAGAAAAAATATAGAGATCATCCGCAGTTTTTTGGGAAATCCATATTGATTGGAATTCATGAAAGAACGAATAAATGCTTTATTTTGCAATAGAAAACAAATACAATTACAAAAACAATTCGAAACAACAACAAAATGTCACAAAGGCGGACTTACCACTAGGAGTTATTTCTTCCAGTCAACCTTTGGGGTAATGAGGAGAGACAATCGAAAATATCTGTAGGTAGGTACCCAATAGCAATTTGGATTTAAGATAGAATCCGTTTTCGCGCTAGTGAAAACCTTCGACGCAGCGGAGTTTGGTCGTGAGCGTATCGGACGTGCGCGAGTATTACCGCGAACACACCGATATTTCCTTAGCCGTATCGGAGTCGTGCAGGTTCCCAGTGCGGTCACACAATCTCGCACAATGAGCGCAAGTTATGGCTCGTGACCCTTCCCGGAATCGAATGGGATCGACCTGCGACCCTCCGCGCCGCCTGCAAGTGTGTGCCCTAGGGCGTTATGGTAACTCGCAAAGGAAAATACTTAGTTTTGGCCCACCTTTAATTGTGTATACAGTGTGTTTCGGGATAGGTAGGAGACAATTCAATAGGAGAAAATTATTTTTTTGTAAATAAAAAAGAAATGTTGGTAGCTTTTCTCTTTTTTACGTAAAAATCTCAAAAACTAAATTCTATTTGAAGTACTTTGCTTTAAAAAAAATTAGGTATTTGGATGATTTAAGTTAATAAGTTTTTGGGGAATAAATAACCGATAGCTGTATTATCATACAAATTCACCTCAAAGTGGGCGTCCTTGGACTCTTCTTGGCGACCCACAACTACCCGTTGGCCTGGAGTCCCTGAGCTTCAGGTTTGTAGAGTCATCCAGTGAAAGTTGCTCTGCGGAACTTGCATCCCTTATTCCTCCCTATCCAACCTATATCCGGAGTACCTGCCGCAGATACGCAGAGCACCATCTTGCGGTGAACATTAGACTTTTGAGAACGAATTCGTTTCTCAAACTCATTTCGCTGCCGCACCGCCGGGATATGGAACTGTCTGCCGGTGCGTGTCTTTCCTCAAATATATAATCTTGGAGTCTTCAAATTATATTAATATAAACAATAGCTCATCAATAGTCCCCAAAACGGTGCGGTGGATTTGGCCTTTTCTGAGCAACTTTGGTATCTCAGCGCGGCAGTGCTGAGCTATACCGGTTTTTCATTAAATAAGAGCTTTTAAAGTAATTACACTTCATAGAGAAGCTTGGCTGACTGTGTATACTGCCGAAAAGAGCCCAGCACTGAAAGGAGGAGACACAGAAGAACCTGAAAGTTATTAAAATTCGTAGTGAGAATGATTTCATTTCATTTATTTATTCAACTTCTGGTAGTCAAACTACACTAAGTCATGTCACAATTTGATTGATCCGCGGATTCGATCAACCAGTGAAGAAGAACCCGCAAAGAAACTTCACTGGTCTATAAATTATGTTTTTTTTTGTCTTTTTTTTTCGTCCACATAAGTGATACAACACAATTATGATTTCATACCTAAATGCTACTGCCAAACTTACATTGGTAGAACGGTCTAAAGCAAAGAACTAAGAACTACGAGGAAACAACAACCCACAATGTGAAAAGTCTTAAATAATAAATAAATTACTTAACTTAATAACCTAATAATTATACATATTGAGTATTTATTTCGGGTGTAAACTCGGATAATTTCGGTCAACTCAGATACAAAAAAAATATCAACAAATACCATCGCAGATCAAAATATCTGAATAACTCTGAACCTTCAACATAGTTTTCCAAATGTAAACTTGCGATTTGCTACTCTAGTAAGTAGCACCTCCTGCGCAACGAATAGCAGGGCTTGTAGAAAGTTTCCATTTCTCTTTGTTAAATCCGCCTTTTGGACCTTTCGACCCTTTGCTCTACAAATTAGCGCCTCGAATGCATTATTGACTATAAGCCATTGTTCGCGTCGGTGGCTGTAGACGCGACGTCAACGCAATTTTCTCTGAAAACCAGTTATCATAAACGAGTACTATATACAATTGGTTTCATATCACGTCTACATTTAACTAGATGTAGAACACGGACAATTTTTCCTTTGCCGCTTCGACCATCTTTCCATTAAATGCGATGGTACCAACCCGGGCGGGCTTAAACCCTACCACCTAGTAGGGTACAGCTTAAATTGATTCAGAACCATGGAGCAGCTCGCATTCGTGACGAAATGCACTTATCCAGCTCAGAAAGAGAAAGAAAGTAGTTCATGAACGGGGCGAGGATTTGAACCCAGACCTCTGGCATGCAAGGCAAGTCCCCGCGCCACTAGGCTACAAGCCGCTCGGAGACGGTCGTCGGAGACGTCCATTTAGAATTTTATCAAGAGGTCCTACATGTTATACATCGGGTCTATTAAAGATTTTATATAATTTTATTTTTATTTTATTTTATTCAGGAAAACAAACAGTCTTAAAACTAACTAATAACAAAAAATTTAATAAAGCTTGAACCAGCAAAGTTTACATTAACATAGCAACAATAAATACATATGCAAAAAAGAGAAAAAAATAAATGCTTGAATAGCAGATATCTAACAAATAAACAAATTTAAAAAGAAGCAGTTTCTCTACAAAATAATAAAAAACTTGCCTGCAAAAAATATGCCTGCAGCATTGTTCTAACGGATTCAATGTTGCATCAGATAACATAAAATTATATTTTTTTATGAAACTGGACATAAATCCTACTACTATGGACTGTCTTATTATTGACCTAACACACCACATTTGGTGGCGCCTTGGCGCCAAGCCAGAACCTTTCTTTTCCATTGAACCAGTTGTACCAACCCAAGCGTTAATCCCAGTAGGATTAAATACGCTCAGGTAAAGTTTTTCGAACTAAGCAAGTACGCAGATTTTTAGGGTCCCGTACCCAAAGGCTACAAACGGAACCCTATTACTAAGCCTCCGCTGTCCGTCCGTCCGTCCGTCCGCCCGTCCGTCCGTCCGTCCGTCCGTCCATCCGTCCGTCCGTCCGCCCGTCCGTCCGTCCGTCCGTCCGTCCATCCGTCCGTCCGTCCGTCTGTCCGTCCGTCCGTCTGTCACAGGGCTGTATCTCATGAACCGTAATAGGTAGGGAGCTGACATTTTCTTAGGATATGTATTTATTTTGCCGCCATAACAAAAAATAAAAAAATATATAAAAATTAGAGGGGCCTCAAACAATGTTTTGTGCTAAATCTCGTACGATGGTACGAAACCTTTCGTGTGCGAGGCCGACTCGCACTTGGCCGGTTTTTCAATGGTATGGGATATGTGGCTGCACGCAAACACGCGACGAATCACGCCATCGCCCTACCCGGGGGTCCTGCGAGCAGTGTCCTACAATCCCACTGCTATTCTACTCTCGAAAGCGACGAGTTCCAGAGGTCAGTTCTTAGTTTTCCTACCATAAAATTGCGTTTCATTATCTCCGTGTCCTTATAAACCGTATCCTAGATGTATTATCTCCATGTCCTTAACAACCTCATCCTAGAGGTTTGAGAAGTTCATTCGTCGCGCATTTGAACACCATGTGACTAATAGTACCATCGCGGTGTGTCCCGGAGGCATCGGCAGTGCGTACGCTGCCAATAAATGATAGTTCTCGTTAGCGAACCAGCGCCGTGACAAATCGCCATAGCGTTGCGTTCTCGCAGCCTCCGGTGTGCACTCGATGGCAACGGCTTTCTCTGCGATGCACTTTTAGCGTTTAGTGTTTGTTATACTAAGACAGCATTCAAGTGTATATTATTTGAGTAAAATCCTGTAGACAGATCTCTATGTTAAGCGCGGCATAAGACGTACCCCAGAACCTCAAATAATAATAATAATAATAATAAAGTCCAATGAGATCTTCCTCGTAGACATAACAATACCACATGACGAAAACCTCGACAGGGCCGAAAATGAAAAGCTAATGAAATATTTAGACCTGGCCCACGAGGTTACCGCCATGTGGCGTGCACGGAAACCCACCATCGTGCCAATGGTTATGTCTACGAACGGCGTTGTTCCAAAGAATTTAACCAAACAATTAGAAAAATTAGACATCGATATTGGGCTCCGATTCCAGATGCAGAAAGCGGTTCTGCTCTCGAATACGAGAATCGTTCGGCGGTTTCTGTCTCTGTAGCTCGGAGCGGCCTTATTGGATTTGTCCCAGGTGGGACCTCCCTAAGGTTAAATACAGTTTTAGGTTTATATTTTTTAAGGCTACGATTCTGTATGTTTTTATCTATACTAATATAATAAAGCTGAAGAGTTTGTTTGTTTTTTTGTTTGAACGCCCTAATCTCTGGAACTACCAGTCAGGTTTGAAAAAATATTATTAAATTCGATAGCCTAATTCTTGAGGAAGGCTTTAAGCTATTGAACATCACGTAACGACCCTTAGGAGCCGAACAAAAAGAAAAATAGTCAGAGGGCGCGGAGCGAAATCGAAATCATAGCGCGGCGAGGGCCGTGACGGCGGTGGCCATCCGACGAGGACCGAGTATTGCCGAATCGAGCCGAAGCGCGAGCGCGCGAAACGGTGACCAGCGTTGCCGATAACCACTCCTCCAATTCCCCGAAAACGTTCTTAGGATTCCCGGAATTCCGTGAAAATCCGGAATAGGAACCAAATTTTCATCGAAAATTTCGAATGACCAAAAAAAAGGTCGTGCAGTCGACGGCCGTCCGAACAACTCCAAATCTTAGTTGAATCCAAAGTTGCCCCGATTGCTTTAATGTTCGATATATTTTTCGAATGAGCAAAGAAAAAATGGTAAATATAAAGGCAAAAAAACTAAATTCCCCACGAATTGGCCAATTCCCCGCAAATTTCCCAACGCTTGCATTCCCCACCATTTTCCCCGCAATACCTCAAATTTCCCGTGATTCGGGGAATCGGGGAGCGATCGGCGACGCTGGCACAGAATAACTAAACGCTGGCGACGAACATCTCGCCGGCCGCGGTTCCCGCGCCGCCTCAGTCAAGTGGCGCTCCGTGGTCGTGTGGTACACGGATTAGTATGAGATTTTTTACGTAAATTCTTTGTATTCTTTTTACCAACCCGCGCGGTATGCTAACTTAGCGACAGCCGTTCCTTGCTACACGCATTTGTTTGGGCTTTTTAGGTTGATTGGTTAAACGCGTATTGTTAGGATATTACGGTTTCAGTTGAATGGTTTCTTAATTTTTGTTTGGTAGATTAGTAGGTACTAAGCCAAGCGCGGCATTTCGAACTTTCACGGGGGATACGAAAACCATGCCGGCCGGCCAGGTGCTCTTTCACCCCATGTTTCAACGACCCCGGGGGACTTTGGGGGAAATAAATCGGTATGGAGTCGATTCCATAGTTTAGCGACCCTATAAATAAAGGATCAAAAGGATCGGATGGTATTTATTTTTAAGTGTCGGCTGGGAATGGGTGCATGCGGCGCGGCGGCAGCGCTTACTTTTACTAACTGTACCGAAGTACGGCTTGGTATTTCCCGCAACTTTCGCACTACTTGGCATCACGCTAAATCGCCGGAGGTGCAACCAATAGAATAAAATCCTTGAGAACCAATTACTCGATTTAGACGTGGATTGTATCTACGTCTAGCCTGATTCTACTAAAAACTTATAGGCTACATAATATAACGCTTCATTACCAGAAGGGTGTGCGTATTTTGTCAATGTATAGCATCTCTGGGAGCAGTCAGGTTCGAGATGGGTTACTGTTTTCGATGTTGAGGCTAGCTGTGGTGAACTTACCTACGTTACACGTTACTTACTAGGTAGGCAATGTAGCAGTGAAAGTGCAGAAAGGTTCTGGCGGCAATTTTTTTTTTTTAAATAGCCACCAAACGTCAACGAAGCTCTAAATGGGAATTATTGGATGTTTCTCATTACATCATGCTATTTCGGCTCGAACGATCTTGATTAAATTTGGTACATGGATACATTGTCCTGGACCAGTTTGACCCTATTTTGGACCAGTCATGTGGGCTACTTTTTATCCATGAGATAATTTAGCCGACACTAACCCGAGCGGAGCCGGGTACCGCAGCTAGTTAGATAATATAAACCTAAAATTAGTTAAACAAATATATAATGTGAATAATAATAATAATATATTTTTATATAATAAAATATCTACACCTGCAACCTGAGATTACCAAAATGTGGCCGGTCGATTCGACAATCGTCGTGCCCATAGTCGTTTCGGCACATGGGCTAATCGCAAAAAGCCTCAACCAACACCTTGAGAGGCTCGGTTTGAATAATAGCTGGATCAAGGGTCTGGCTCAGAAGGCGCTCCTACTCGACACTGCACGCATCGTCCGAAGGTTTCTTTCTTTGGGACCCAACCACCGATAGCTTGGTTTTTTCCCGCTGCTGGTGGACCCTCCGTTTTGTTTAGTTATTTTTATATGTTTTCTACAAAATTGTATGTAAAAATATTTTTTAAAATGTGTCAATAAATAAATATAATAATAATAATAATATTTATTGCAATCCATACAAAGTACAAAGCAAAGGCGGATTTATTGCCTAAGGCAATTTCTAACAAATATGAGGTGCGCGACGCCAAATTTTCACGGGGGCTACGAAAACAATTCCTGCCATTCTTCACAACATGTTTCTCAGTCTCGGTAGCCCAGTAAATTAACTAAACATTAACAGCTCTGTTAAGAGTGGGCCGACTAACTTTAATCCGCCGGACTAAACCGGTTTTTGTATGGTTAGTACGTTGCTTATCTCGTACTAACTTTTGACAGGTGCTCTCTGAATACGACTGTAAAATTTTTAATTTATATTTTTTACTCGGGCTATTTTTTGCTCGAACGATAATTTATTGTTAGTAACGAAAAATCGAATATTCTTTCTGACGTATCCAAGTGTGCAGTCACTATTAGGAAAAATAGAGTAATGACAATGAGTGGCGCGACGCAATGCGGTTCGATAAGCTTGGTGGAGCAACTCTGAGCGCGGTTGGGTTCTAGATAGGCCGTTCAGGCTTGCCATGGTTCGGAGTCCACGTAAAACTGTAGGCTCTATGTCAAAGTGAATTCCTCTCCTGAGAGCACTCCTGATTCGTCAGCTATGTATTCCTAGAATTGACCTCCAGGTCTACCTGGTACGAAACCCACTCCACCAGTCAGCACGACGCGCGCCGTCTAGCCCCTGGCTCCCCCGACGGTATGTTTGCGTACTGTTGCACTCGTAGGCGCTAATAAATGACCTACCATAAGGTCTAGATCTCTCAATTAGCATTTCCAATCTATGTCGTTCCCAGGTATACGCCATAATTTATACCACAGTTGTACAATATTTTGACAAGTACAGGAACGTAGCTCTCTATTACACCGTTTGATAAATTGCGAGATTAAATTAGGACCGTTGAGAATATAAGTTACTTCGAGCGTGTCTTTAAATGATGATTTTAGATTGATGATGATCTAGCATTGTACTTTTTTGACTATCGAAATTCTTTGTAGTTATTTTAAAATGAAATTAAATGAAGTTTTACTTAAGACCTTATGGAATGCAATTAGGTGCTAACACCCCTTCAAGTCGAATCATTTCAAGGTCTCATCTATAAAAGACTCTGCATGCTCAAAACGCCAGGTCAGCCTGATTAAGCGATCGATTAATAAGTGCGTGAAATAGAAGACCACGCCACTGCCACTAGTGGCGGGGGAACATTAAAATTGCCACAGATCAACTATTTGAATATTTCTTAAAGTTAATGGTAAACGGAAACAGTCATGTGGAAACAGGTCCACTCTTATTTGTAATAATTCACACAGAGTCCTCTTGCGAGTATACTCACGATTGAATCAAAACTCCCAGTGAGATTTCACCGGAATTAACTTCATTTGACAAACTAAAGTATAATCTGTTTATGGTAAAAAATATAGATTGACAGAGTCACAAATCCGACGAATGTCACGACCAAAAACGTTATCACATTATTTTCAAAATATTATTACAATTCTTCAAATGTAGATGTCGCTGAAACTCAAAATGAAAAAGTTATAACCTCCGAAATGTATGTTGGAGTTTATTTACGTCATCGAATTAACAAAATCACTTGCAGTATTATCACAGACCTAGCATGCACGCTGTAGTTTACGACCCCATTTTGTTTCTACTCGACCATTTACAGTCGTACTATTCACAGAGCACCTGTCAAAACTTATTACGACATTAGCACCGAACTAACCATACAAAATCCGGTTTAGTCCTGCGGATTAAAGTTAGTTCGCCCACTCTGAATACACCTGTTAGGATTTAATGATAATTTCATAGGATTTTCAAGGACGGCAAGTTGAAGTGTCGTTAAAGTATATTTCCCGTGTCTGTCGATATCACACGCATTTGTTTTTCGACGCGTTAGACACTGTCGTGTGGGAAGTAACTTAATTAACCAATACCCATACAGGCAAAACAATGCACGGGCAATGAACAAAACAATAAGACAAACCGTCGAGCCGAACGCATCAATCTTAGCCAAAGCATAGCAGTAAATTTTCGATTAGGATAATGCCCGTTTCACACTGGCGGCAATTCGCAGTGTTATTCCCAGCCAGCTTGCCTGCCCCCAGCGGCTATGCAGGCGGGTCTACGATTTGGCTCACTACTGCACTAGTAAAGTTTCTTTGCCGATTCTTCTTTTTTTTTTGTTTCTTTTCGGACAACATAACAGATTACAGACAACTAAACAATAAACAGATTAACAAAAATAACAATATAATAAATCCTAATCCAACAACTGTTGCCACAAAGTATTTTTTTTAAATGTATACGGCATTTTCATTACTTCTTTACCTAGAGAACTTAGCGTAAATTATGTATATATATTAATCAAAAGAAGAACTTATTTAGTAATATATTAAATGTAAAAAAAATACATATAAAAGGACACATCCCAAAAAAAATAACTACATGTTTTATATTTATAGTGTCGCTTAAATTTATGTTGGGTAAAAAAAAACTTTACTGAATTGATCCAATCCGCGGATCAATCACCTGTTGACTTTACTTCTTGTAGTTGGATTACCAAAAAAGTTTAAATCAATGAAACGAAATTTAATTAAAACATATGGCCGTCCTAATAGATCATATTATAGCCGAATTGATATTTTATGGAAATTAATTTAGATAGCTAGAAATCCTATATGCAATAACGTATTTTTTTACCAATCATGAGCTATTTTCCTCGTACAAACGTGGTTTGAAAATTATTTTAAAATCTCTACGCAAATTTGTGCACCAACTTTAAAAAAAATCTATGTTTATGAAGGTCTAATTTTATATTATTTGTGTGTTACAGCAATTACAGTAATCATTAAATCTTCAAGCTATTTTTGTATTTTTTTTTAATTTATTGGTAGATACATTAAGTATAGTAATTGGATATGATGTTATCTCACGTGGCATAATATATAATTCTACAGTGAGATCTACATCCGTAACATTATTATAGTTATTTTAATCATATAATTTAATGACAATTCCACTTGTACCAGCACGGAGTTAAATAAAAAAAAATCGGACATGTGCGAGTCGGACTCGAACACGAAGAGTTCCGTACCATCGTGCAAGATTTAACATAAAAAAATATGTTTTTTGTATGCCCCCCCCCCCTTTAATCTTTATTATTTAACCTATTTGTTGTTATAGCGGCAAAATAAATATACACTCTGTGAAGATTTCAGCTGCCTACCTATTACGGTTCATGAGATACAGCCCTGTGACAGACGGACGGACCGACGAACAGCGGAGACTTAGTAATAGGGTTCCGTTTTCACCCTTTTGGTACGGAACCCTATAAATAGTTTACTTGTAATCATATTGAATGAATATTATCAACTAGGTTCGAATCTTTTTCGATATTTTTTTGTTGCAAAAGGAATAAATGTATTTGCTTTACAATCACTTTATCCGTTAGGGCTTGATTGAATACAAAAAACGAATCAGGAAAGTTTTCAGTTAACATGACCTAGCAAGTTTGCAAGTGAATTCTTTTCAAGTCAATTTGGCTACCTGCTTATTTGTAAGTAATATTTTATTAATTATTATATTTCCCGCAATATATTTTATCCGTGTAAAACAACATGGCCGACTATTACCACACCCACCGTCATGATATTAGTCCAAATCACCACATTACCGAAGGAATCAGGTGCCATGCCAAGACCTTCCCTTTATGGATAAAACGTTTTCATCCCGTCCCAACGAGATGGAAAACTAGAACATTTTTTTATTGCCGTTTAGACAAAATTTTCATCCAACGCGATGGCACCCAGCCGGGCGGGCTTAAGCTTACCACCTAAAAGTGGAAGGGGACCTACTTTCCTCATTCATGCAAAAACATGGATTCCGAACAATGGAGCAACTCCCTTTCGTGACTTATTCAACTCAGAAATAGAAAGAAAGTGCTTGCTTGCAAGGCAAGTCCCTGCGCCACTAAGCTAAGAGCCGCCCAAAAGCTCAAGCCGGTATACTTCATACTAGGATCACTTAACGGAATCCATTATATTCTATTTTTCATGATAATTTTACAAGTATTTTCACTTACTGCTGATTAACTTAATCGCCACATATTAAGGGCCTTTCTTAGCAGCTTGCAATCTAGACCAGTACTTTACTACTATACCATCTATACCAGTACTATACTATACAGAACATTAGTAATAAAGGCTCTTTAAGCGAGGATTAAAATCTTCGCATAGCGCTTGGTGAAAACCAGGCTTAAACAGTCTTAGCAGCCTTTAACCCATATGACACCGCGTAAGAAATGTGAGCGATCTATAAACGTGTTTAATTATGTACCGGCGCCTTAATTACTGCTTTCATTTTGTTCATCATTACGTTATGTCGTCATTAATTATACGTCTAGCGTTCACCTTACTCTGTGGAAGAGTTAAAGAATGTTTCGAACGTATCTACGTATTAGATAAATGGATGGACACTGCTTAAAGTATATATAATTAGTTCTTTCCTGCATAGTAAGTATTTAAACGGCTCGTTAAGTAATTCACGGGACTCGAATTGACATATTGTTGGAAGTTGCGAGTAGTTAAGGTATGCTTCTCATAGGTTTTTTCCTCAGTATAATTAATTGAACGACAAATAAAAAAAAACCATACTTATTATGCAGGTGATGCGAAGGTCACTCGGCGCTACTCGAGAATTTTAAATTTCCAAATACATGAAGACATAACTAAAACAGTGTTGTGGCTAGTGTATTTCATCTCATATATCAATTATGAAAGGTTGTTTTTTAAACTCATCTATTTTTTTAAGATAATTATCCGATTCGATTACTTATTCCCGTTTATGTCGTAATCGATCTATCTTTCGTGATTCGGACTGCACGCTAAACTTTAGGTTCTGGTATGTATGGCACCTAGTCCCCATATGTTGTTTTGGGCTAGTGTCATGATCGCAGATGTGGTATTAGCCATCCACGCCCGGTTACACAAAAAAATACAATTAAGTAGCAACATTTGCAGTTTGCATTATGTACATATTCCTACACAATTATCTCACATAATCGGGCCTTCTAAATCTTTAAACTGCGCAAACCGACTTATGAAAACCGCCAACATGTGTACAACATTATTTGTCTCAAAGAAATTAGAAATATTCAGCTTAGAACATTCCGAGCGACCTGCCGCGCGTCCCCATAAACCTGACCGTGGATGCAAGCCCAGCGACAGGGATGTATCTCAGTGTGAGCGACAGGACAATAATTGCAGCGAGCGGGAGCGCAGCGCTCAAGCCGCTGATCGATCAGAGTCCGCTCCGTTTAGCGGAGCCGACGGATTTACTAGGACGTGCGTAATTTCAGCGCACGAATGGGACTACTGCTGGATGCTTACCAGAAAGCGCAGTGTGGAATCGTAGAAAATAAATCAATCAGCCACTGCGATTAGTGGCTCAAGGGGACGGGGACTTGCCTTCCATGCTACCTGGTTAATTTTTTTTGTTTGGGAAACATACAGTTACAAAGCAATCATATAAATAACTTTCAGAGAAATACACACAAACGAGCAAAGTTTCCACGTATAGAAATGTCTTACATAGTATGAATAACAAGTTTCGGGAAAAGTACACGAAATACAAAGTAGAAAAAATAAACACAATAAGATTCAATGACCAAATTAAAACCAGAAATAAAGAACGCGCATACTACTTGCTACACAAAAATAAGGGAAACAAAGATTTCTTAAACTTATCCAATATGAAATTAAAAATATCAAGGTCAACACACCTATTATTAAAAGTTGTACAACTTCTTCTAATTAAAAAAAATCGAATAATTGGTGCATAAAATACACTAATGCATAAATGCACTAGTTTAGATCCATCTATAAGTTGGATAAGTGCATATCGTCACAAATGCGAGCTCTCCCATGGTTCGGAATCCAGGTAAAACTGTAGGTCCTCTCATCCCATATACCCTATACAATTAATTTCAATATTTTCTGGCAGCACAGTTGACTGAAACAAAACCGCATGCACCTAAAAAAAGGTAGGTCCTCGCATGCGGATAGTAGCGCATGCACCTAAGAAATAAATCAGGTCCTCGCATGTCGGGCTTCTATTGTCAGCGAGCGCGTGCGCTCCGTGCTGTATCGGGGCGAGGGCAGAGGTCGGTCGCGGCGGCGGCGGCGGCGGCGGCGGCGAGCTGGCGGCCGGCCGCGGCTCCGTAAATGGTGCTCTATTATTGACAGGTGAGCACTTGAGCCTCGCTCGCGGGTCGACGTCCCCTCACCCCGCCCCGAGCCTCGCGACATCCCGCGCTGCACGGGCTGTGATCGCGTGAAATTAGTACACTGAGCGGCTCGTGGCGCAGGGGCGGGTGGACTCGCATTCCATTTGGAATTTTCCACCTTCCATTCCAAATCTCCGACCGTTCCTGCACAATTTTCTTTCTCTTTTTAAGTCAAAAATACAAACTGTCCCATGGTTCGGAATCCATATGAAATTGTAGGTCCCTACTAGGTGGAAGGGTTAAGCCTACCCGGGTTGGTACTATCGCATTGGTCGATAGCAAGATGGATAAGGTGATCGAGGCTGTAATGAAAATCTGTCTGTGTTTTCCGTCCATTTCAATGTTTCCGTGTTCATAAAAGGAATGTCCTCGCAAGGCACCGAATTCCTTCAGGAATGCGGTATGTTGAATTAATATCAAGCATTGTCAGCCTCAGTAGCTTTGAGCGTGGTTAGTTTCTGGATGGGCGACCATTTTCAGCCGTTGAGGCTGGCCATGGTTCGGATCCAACTACTGTAGGTCCCCTTATTGCTAGTTGGTAGAGTTAATACCGCTCGGGTTGGTACCATCGCATTTGTCCGTGTTGTCCATCCAGTTCAATGTAGCATGACCAGTCTCGCGTGGAGTATTGTTGCCATCTGTGGGACGGTTTAGCTTAGTATCTGCCTGGTTGCTTGGTCTCGATATAGCAGCGTTCCTTGCGACTCGTCAACGATTATGAGTTATCCCATAATTTGGAGACTCTTTACCTAAACCCGAAGAGATATAGGGCAATTTTTTGTGTTTTATTGTCTCTACCATGGTGAATGTTCTTTGAAGATGCATAACGAAATCTCGTCTCTTTTCTGCTTACGTTCATTGCGCGATAGGCAAGGAATGCACACATTCAATATCGGAATTCCCCGAATTAGAACCAAATGACCTTGTAGAAAAAATATTATATGTTCTGTAAACTGTGGGATGAGCTCACTGTTTAAGTATAAGTATTTCCCCCAAAGTACAGTCATTTCCTCTTAATTGCATACACTGAAAAGACAAGGAATTCCTAAAGTCCCTTTTACTCCATGGTTGACTTCAGCATGACAGAAAGAGATCTAAAATTTGTCTCTATTTCCGGTGTATAGATTTCAGTCGAAACGACTGTACAACCGGTGGTCCTTCAAACAGCTGAGACTAAGCACCCGATATAGGCTGGCATAGTTTTTGCAGTATCTATGAACGTTATAAAGCCCATGGGCGTCGTCGGGCCACCTATTGAATAGACTAAAACCAACTCAAGAATCACTTAACCGCGCTCTAATACAATTCGGTTGCGTCATTCGAGTCGAGTAAACAAAGCCAGCCGTTCTGTTGAACTCGGATTAAAATTTCTATTCGAGATGATAATGCGGGAGGGATCGGTTTGGATTTAAGACGGTTGTGTTTGTAGCGAAGAAAAGTGAAGCGACACTAAATTTTACATAATTTACCTTAAACATTCACAATGCGCTACAACGTTTCGTAAGCTTAAGCGTTTTATCGTATATAATAGATAGGTTCAAGCGGTAACGCTTTTGTTTTCTCGTACCAGAGGTTTTGGGTTCAATACCTACCTTTTTTTTTAATTCCCACCGATGACGCCATGGGCTTTCGATAATTCAGGAGGCTGCGAATAACATGCCTTACGGCCTGGTGCTTCTTCGCACATTTTCCGAGTTCTTCACTGTACTTTGTTGGGAGTGACTTAGCAGGGAGTGCGTTCCACAGTTTAAGGACCTCAAATATAAAAGACCTAGAGGTTCAGTTGGTTCTTATTTTGGTAGTGTCAAAAGATAATGATTGCCACGTATAGCGATGGTAGAAAGAGGACTTGGGATCATGGGAGGAAAAAGACCAAAATCAGCGCTTTGCTGATAACGTCTTGCTTGGATTATTGTTTGCATCCGTGGGACGAACCAGCTTAATACATAGAAGTTTTAGACTCAATACAGTGCCGTCCCATGTGCCCGAAGACTTCTAAGTATCCCAGAATTTGGAGACACTTCAACTCCATAGATATGTAGAGTTATATCCTATTTTAAATACCATCGGAGAATGCTCTCTTAAGCTGCATAACGCAGGCCTTATGCAGGTCGGACGAGCGTTCTTCAGAATAGATCTTGCATATCTGCGGAATATCCAAATTCTGGGATACTTACTTAGGAGTCGTCGACGAGGCTTTATCTACGCCTTGCAGTGTAGCAGTTTTGGTCCGGCGTGAAATACTGCCGCACCATATTCTTCACTCCTAGCTTTTACTGCTAGGCTTATCATGAAAATTGGTGTGTGTTCTGTCACCGAACTAGTTCAGTTTATCCTGATTTGGGACTGACTTTTTTTTTTAGCTCTTATATTTTCTTTTACAATATGTCCAAGTTACAGGACATTCAGTAAAAAGTTTTGATTCGTTTGAGTTTGGCATGCTTGGTATGCGTCCAGTGATGCATCCAATTAGTTATAGATCCAGATCAGGTTGATAACAGGTCAGAAGCCTTATTCTGCTAATTGATAACTGCGCGCGTTATGTTTGTGTTTTCTCAAAGCCGCATGTTTCGCGCGAAATGGTATTCTACTAGCGCAGTTTGCAAAACGCATGCGTTGTGTTTGTGTTTTGTTCGCGAACTCGTAACGCGCGCTCCATGTTCTCGTGGGCCGTGTGTTTTGCCGAAAAAATGCAGTTTTGAGAATTGTAGTTGTCAAATTCGGAGCATCGCATCGCCGAGCTTCGAATATCACTTTTCTACATTACGTTGGCATATCGCTGTATCTTTCTTTTCGTATGTCATATTTGAGTGAGAAAATAACTGTCAAAATCGTGACGGGTTGATTTACCCTGTAGGCGGCGCCCAAGACAAACCACTCCATAGACAATAACAAAACGCGTGTGTGAATAAGCTGAATACCGATTCCTGGAAACCGCACTAGAAACTTAGTTTGACGGAAACATAACTAATACGGAATGGTTTGAAATTGGACAAATAGCAAAATCGGGCTTCAGCTGGTACTCTTTTTTTGAGCCTTCTTTTTGAAGATCCTGTTCTCAGCAAGAACTTTGCCAGGATGTTTGGGTGATTATCAATAAGTTTCTTGTATCTTTTGACAGTTTTGTAGCATTCCTCGTGGACAGTGGGACTTTATATAGAGAGCTAATTTCACGACACAAGATCAGATTTTAGACATCTAAGTAAAGTGACTCGCTTGGTTGCAGCATTTAATTTCTTGCTACTAAAACATCCAAGGTATATCTTGGTTCATATTTGATTAAATAACTTAACGATGTTAGCCAGTCGGGCCAAATTAAATGGCTCATTATGTTAGCTTTGATGGTCGCGGCCGCCGCCCGATGGTCCATTTCTTAGAACCATAATACCTAATCCGGCACACGGAAATAGATTCTTTGACCTCGCGGCCTTATGTTTTTTGTTCCAATTTATGCAGAAGCAGACGGAGCGATGCTGGCTCGATGAGATAATTGGCCCGGATTTAGTCCATAAACCGATATTGTTTACCGAGCAGATCTAAGTCCCGTTGTGGGTTTCTCAAACAAGTTGAAACAATCGACCACGCACGCCGGACGACCGTAAAGGGTGGCTCACACGAGACTGCTAAACGTTGAAGGGATAGGGAACGGTAGGCGAGCAGTTTGTTAGCATAGAATAAGGATCATGTAATCAGCTCGATTACCGATTCGATTACCACGGATGAAGAAGAACCGTAAATAATCTTAATATTATCATTTAAATACAATTGGAAAATTAAGAGTACAATGGTTTGATAGCAATCTCAAAAATAAATAACGGATATCATTCCAGAAATAAGTAATGCTTAACTACAATTCGGATGCACAGAGTCATCGACATTATTGATACCAAATTGTATCACAAAAACTTGTTTGATTTTTAATGACATAAAGCATGTCCTAGTGAAGAATGCAAGCCTAACGGTAAAAAATAACAATGCAATAAATGAAATAGAGGAAGCTATTAGAGGGTGAAAGTAAAATTTTCATTCAGACGAGAGATACTAATGATAAATAAACTTTCAATTACAAGTAATATTGGACATTTAAATGTTCGTAATTCATATATTAAATTGATATTCAATCTTATAAATAACGCCTACAGTGTTCTCGGTGCTATGGCCGCATCATCTTTTCTAGAGGAGTATATAATTTAGTAATATTTAAGATTTTAACTCTAGAGGAGTAATATTTGTAGATTCTAGATATTAGATTTTATCGTGTTTCTTTTTAACTAATGTTAATGTTAGATTTTAGTTTGTGTTATTAATTATTAACCTTTGTATTATTATATAATTTATTGCCGTAGATTTTTTAAGAATTATGTGAATGATAATTGCAAAAAATTAATAGTTTGATTTTATTCGATTAAATCTTATATTTTCAATAACACATATATAGAGATCGGACTTCCGACAAATCGTGTCCAGCGAAGCGTGCAGTATGCGACGGCTCTAAGTCGCACGCTGAGCTCTGAGGTCACGATTTTTCTACCACCGTTGGCGCCGGAGGTCCCTCGTACACCGCGGCATGACAACCGCCGCCACGGAGCATCGATATGGGTGGGCATTCATTTTCATGATCAATAAATGCATGCTTAAAACATTAAAATCGTTTTATCAAAACGATCTAACCGTGTGGGTTCCGCTAGTTAGAATATTTATTTTTTTCTCCGCATGGTTCCCAGGCCTTCGATGTAGGCGAGGCAAGTTGCCGTTTTGGGAGACAGGTGGGCAATCTTTATTTAAACATCAAAATTCGCTGCTTTATTTTCGGTGTACATAGTATTTTTTATAGAATATTTCAGCTCTGTTAAATTTAACGAATAAACGCTATGCTTCGCAACCTGCAGTCCTCTTCCTTGAATTCCGTAATCAGGAATCAGTCAAACTGATTCTATAAAACCGCTTTTATAGCGGGTTTTCAATTAAAATATCAATGCTCCGGAATCTTTGCGTAAACAAAATCGCTTT
The DNA here is from genome assembly GCA_946894095.1 of Incurvaria masculella. Taxonomy (NCBI): domain Eukaryota; kingdom Metazoa; phylum Arthropoda; class Insecta; order Lepidoptera; family Incurvariidae; genus Incurvaria; species Incurvaria masculella. The sequence goes on along the minus strand of OX335645.2, from coordinate 23,032,664 downwards.
TAAAACCGCTATCAAAGCGGTTTTCTAGACTCAGTATTCCTGATTCCTTATTACGGAATCCAGGACTAGTCCTGCTGATTCATGCTCTATATATTTTGAAACATTTTATTCAAATCGGCATGTCCCATAAAATCTTTGAGTTTTTATAAATGTTATAATGGTTACCACCATCGCTCTAATGATAGGTCCAAAAATCAATAGGTTACTGAAATAATTGGATTGGAGTATCTGTCATACACAACAACTCAACACTTTTTTGATAATGTTATAAATCGCTTACTTGTTTAAGTCGACGTTTCGTCCAACGCATTGTGGACTTCTTCAGGACTCGCGGCGCGACCTGGAGGACTTCCGACACGTCGTCCAGTCAGAAGTCAACTGCAGGACGCCGGCTGCGAAGATTGTAGCTGTGGGTAGCTCCAGCCGCCGATGAGGGTAGTTCCACAGCACGTTGCTCAGCGATGAATTTGTCCGTGCAAACGATGCTAACGGTGTCCCTACTCGATGGTATCGGCAACTGAAGCCTCGTAGTGCTATGTTGCGACAATAACGGACAAAACATTTTATAACATTTTAATAATAATGTGTAACAACAGTGAAAGTCTAAATAAACATACTTTTTTGATAAGTTACCCAAAATGCATTTTAGTCAAGTAAGTGGTGTATTCTGCAGTGGGTACGATTCATGAGTAGCCATTTAAATAAACAGTAAATGCTTGTCTTAACCAGACCCAAACCTAAGAAAATAACAGTTTGTATTTTAATAAAGCTGGCTGATACTCGCCAATTATATTTTATTTAGATTACAGATTGCTGATACAGGCTTACTTCTGTATGATTAATATTCTAGAGATTTACAATCACCGGAGTCAAATGTACTGCTCAAAAAAAGGAAATTCCTCCATCGCAAAAAAGCGTACAATAACATTATCGATCGATATTGTGATAAAGTTTGGACCGGCCGCGTGGGAGCGAGCAAGGTGCGCTATTGTTCTGCCGTCCGTCCGTCCGTCTGTCCGTGCAGCCCACGAAGTAACATTAATCTGGATGGACTAGTATTGCTTTACTCAACTCAGTCATTATCGTAGTTTTCAGATAAATAGTACCTTATACAATATTTTTTTGGATTCATTCATCGTCAATGACATACCTTATTGGCTTGGCAAGCCAAATTTTTTTTATTAATCTAATGCATGGCCACTTTGAACTGGACGGATAACACGGACAATTCTCATTGCCGATTCTATCATCCTTCATTAAATGCGAAGGTATCGACCCGGATTGGTAATACCACCTAGTAAGTAAAGAATGGGACCGAAAATGCAGTGGAACGATTTGTATCTTTTTTAAGTGGCAGACATATTTTTGTTAAGGTGGCCCAACCCGCTCATCTCCCCATACAAAAGGGGAAAGAAGATCATGCCCACATTTCTTGTCAGAGATCCAAAATTTTGCTCAAAATTGCTTTATTTGATCGAACTAGATGTCTGATGACCATTGGCATTGTAAAATTGTGTTTGGATTATAAGTTATAAGGTCCGAAAGTTCGATTTTTTCGCGCGTTTTATACAATAACTTTGGAGGTAGATTACGCAATGATAAAGTAAGAACATCGTAAAGAGATTAGTCATCGGACATCGCTTATTTAATCAAGATTTAAGATCTATTTGGTTTTTGTTAGATTTTTGATTTTTGACTTTTAGCTATAAGTCGTTTCGAAATTAAAATTTTCGTAAATCTTACCAAATCATACACTATGCACATTGTCTTTTTTGTGGACATGTTGCATCTTCCTCATCACGGAGCCTGTCTTATTCTTTGAAACAGAGAAGGTCCCAGAGCGCAACAGCACGGTTTTGTACCGTGCCCGCGAATGAGTTAGGCCCGCCGGGTTGGGCCACCTTAATGCCGGAACACACACAGATCATACGCTGATACGATATTTTTATGGATTTCATCATTTTGCTACGTAAACATTTAATGACAATATAATATTTATTGATATTACTGGTATGCTACTAATAAAAATGTTAGTCACATGTAAGTCACTTTCAAAGGCAAGTTTACTACATAGAAATATGTATTAGAAAAGCGAATGACAGGTACTCACTTAAATTTTTTTAACATATGGATATATTTAGTAAAATAGCTATTTTATTTGCATTACATTTTAATCTAATTTCTAAATCTTAAGAGCGAAATTACAAAATGACTTATAGCTACAAGTAAATCACGAACGCTGTAGTTAAAAATGAGACAAATACCAAATCGATTTTCAATCGTCATAGAACAAGCTAGGCTTGATGAATAATATTATTTAGATTGTTTTGTTTTATCTTACAGTAATTCACGTTCAGCGCACAAAAAATCCAACTTTCGGGTCTTATAACTAAGACACCAAACATAATCGTTATCAAGCATCTACATAGTTCAATCTATCTTCAACAATAAATGTGGACTCGATCTTCTTTCCATATTTGTATGGGGAGATGAGCGGTAAGGGCCGCCTTAAATAGTTTCACGTTTTAGAATCTGTAAAATTATAAATAAATCTTTTTTCGTGTTAAAACACGTTGGGAAAATGTGAATCAATAGAAGAAAATACAAACCTTCGTAGGAATACATATTAGCTTCATTCACGTCAAGACTCGTGTTGAGGCCCGACAATCTGGCGTCTGTTATCTGACCGTCTGGCCTTGACATTACTTCGTATCGAGTGCTCTGACCCCTCAAAGTAACACTACATTGACACCATAAATCCACCCATTTTGCGGTTACAGGGCTGACATATTCAACAAAAAAACAGTCGAGAAAAAATTTGCCTGGCCAATACAAAAAAAAACAATTATGAAATGTAAAATATGCAACATATTAATTGTTTATGATTTTGTTTCAGGACCAGGGGGTCCATTCAAGGCAAGAGTGAGTTCGAATTCGTCACTAAATATCAACTCACTTTTTTAAATAGTCAATGTTTCCACACTTCTTGAACATCATTACAGTTAGGTAAAAATCTGGTCGGTCCCGTAAATACGTTGAAAGTATAAATAACAGTTCCGTTATTAAAATAATAATATATTTCCCAGCTATTTTTAGGTTAACTCACTCCCGAACTCGAACTCACTCTTACCGGAATGGGCCCCCAGACCTTCCCGAGCTTTGTTTTAAAATACCATAACATTATTTTTAATTTAACTATTTGTTCCATGGTATTTTTATATAAAGAGATTCGGTAGTTCTGTTCTAGATTGACTAATCTGTTAAGTAGATAGCTATAAAAGTCATACTTAAGTAACGAAGAGAAGAGCTGCCATTAGTCTAAGTGATAACGGGTTCCTTCTGGAATTAAGATTCAAATCGAACAACTTCTTGCTAGAGCTTTTTTGGCCGTGTTCGAGCCGATTTTCGGACTAATGGAGAGAATTCTAAAATATTTTAACATTACGTTTGAAGACGCCCAGGGTGAAGGTGCATGGAAAGACGCTCGCCGAAATACCCTGACGGTGCGACAAAGAAATTAATTTCAGAAATGGTGGGTTCTCAAAAGACTAGCCACGTCACATTGGCGAACGAGACCGCTACCTCGGAGATTGCTGTTTAGCTTAGTTACACCTCAGGACTGCAGCCTGAAGACACCGAGCACACTGTACGAGTGGTTGGCCCCGTAAGAGATCACAACTGAGTTGTCAGTTGACTAGGCGTCAACAGCAAACCTATTCCTGGAATTCCGTAATCAGGAATCAGGAATTCTGAGTTTTGAAAACTGCTTTTATTGCTGTTTTCAAAGCAATTTTGTTGGCGAATGCACAGTATTTTAATTTAATCAAAGGTTTCCGTCAAAAAAATAACTTTAAAACAGCTATAAAAACGGTTTTCTACACTCAGGCTTCCTAATTCCTGATTACGGAATTCCCGGAATAAATCTGCTGATGATTGTTTGTGTGTTGGTACATTTTGCTGTGGAGTTTCAGCTGTGGAGAGCAGTTTATTTTCGTGCAAGTCTTAAGAGCCGACTAATGGCTTTGTCTACCTTTCTTGGTTCGGATTCCATATTAATCTGTTGGTCCCTTTCCTTACTGATGGCTGACAACATCGCATTGAATGAACGATAGTCGAAGCGGCACTAAAGATATTTCTATAGTTTTTCATCTAGTGCAATGTACCAGTGCAATAGAGGGAATGTCTTGGAATGGCACCTATGTAGTTCCCCATGATGCGTGTTGACGTAACTATGTGATCAGCTCACTATAGTGGTTTATGATAAAACTAATAGTATTAAAAAAAACGTGCAAGTGTTTCACAGTGTCTTGTTGCCACTGGCTTGGTTCGGGTTATCTCTTTCCCTAAAATATGATCGAGAGAGGTGATGGCTGTGCCCGGTGTGTTGCTCGTGAAATGGTGCTGTTTGTGTTGGTAATTGGAACGAAACGAAAATTGACAATTAATGCGGTATGCAACAGTTCATGACAAATAGCCAACTAACATGTTGCTAATTGGAGCACAGGGGACCCATTCAGGGTAAGAGTGAGTTCGAATTCGTCACTAAATATCAACTCACTTTTTTAAATAGTTAATGTTTCCACACTTCTTGAACATCATTACAGTTAGGTAAAAATCTGGTCTGTCCCGTAAATACGTTGGAAATATATATAACGGTTCCCTTATTTAAATAATAATATATTTCCCAGCTATTTTTAGGTTAACTCACTCCCGAACTCGAACTCAGTCTTACCTGAATGGGCCCCCTGTGCTCCAATTAGCAACATGTTAGTTGGCTATTTGTCATGAACTGTTGCATACCGCATTAATTGTAAATGTTCGTCAATTAATGTTAGTTTAGTGTTATAACTATGATTGTTTTAAACACTTTTATAAATTAAGACTAAGTGGACTTTAAATAAAAACAGCGGAGTTTCTTTCCAGTTCTTCATCGCTGTGTTTTGTTTAGCTGAACTGGCCAATGTTAAAATATGACAAATCCGAGTGCAGTGTACTGTCTGTGGATAATAAATGAACAATACAAACACAATAACGTGATGTCATAAAAGTTAGTTATAGCCATCTATGTCAGTGACAAAAACTTTTACATGGCCGCTTAACATTATTCCCCTCAAAACCCTAACAAAGAGGGTACTTTTGTTTAGTTCTAAGTAAACTTAATACTCCTTAAAACCTCGAAGTCTTAGCTTAAACTTTTCCTATTGTAAACACGATTTAAATTTCTTTAAGGAAGATTCTCGCATTGGTAATTTGAAATTTTAATTCCACATCAAAATAAGGAAAACGGGAGCAAAATTAAGCAAATAAAAAACCTGGAGGTGGCTTCGAATACGGATTGAATTCCGTGATTTTGAAAATGTTTCCATTAACATCCATTTTTATTTTGACACATATCGTATATTTAAAAAAAAAAAAGGTACTTTTTTGTGTATCTATTTACGTGTCATAATTACTTACGTGTCATAATAATGTCACTAGTATTATAAAAGGTACAATTTGGATATTTGTATGTTTATTATTGAATCATACTAAAAACTGCCAAACATACGTCTGTAATGATATTAAAAAAAACGTCCTTGTACAGAATTATTCAATGGCACATTTTGGGATACAATGGATATAAATAATTAAATATATATTAAGTTGTAAATAAGCGGTGTGAACAGTATTGAGACGGCATGACTGTGTATTTATTGATTCAAGATAACTTTTAAACTTTTAGAAATTTGAAATTGCTTAAACCGAGTAATATTATTTGTATCAGCATACATGAGAATCACGACAGGAAATCTATTTCACCTTTTAAATTCTGATAAAAGTCTACTCTCAAACTCAATACAGGCCTTTGTCAAAATTATGTTTTGAAGGTTTTCAATGAGACTCGATCGAATTGTCTTTCTACTATACAAAAAAAAATGCAGGCTCCTCCTATTTTCATTGATCATTGCTTTAAAATCAATGCGTGGATAGTAAGGTCAGTGACTGGCCGCCCACCTGAAATCAGTGAAAAAAACAAAATTACTGAAAAACAATATTCTATTTTGGTTTTCGCAAAGCTGAATAAATCGTGGTCCCACTTTAACAAGTGGCGCATATTTTATGTTAAGCGTCGTGTCTTCAGTTGACGTCCATAGCAAGATTGAAACAAGGAATATTATACTGAAAACTTATCTTAGTCATTGTTTTTCGGGATTGACACGCATACTTGAATGGTCCATTTTTTATATTTTACATATTTTATTAGCTGCGGTACCCGGTTCCGCTTGCGTCGCATAAAAAACCCGTGTTGGGTGAACTATCAATACAAACAAATGTGTACGGAACCAGACTCGCACGTATGCGGTATTAATGTAACAATATGATGTTAACCCTTAAAAAAAATGACCAAATCAACATTTGGAAAGTGGTAAATTCCATTGTTGAATACAAAATTAATTAAATTATTGTAATGTAGTAACGAATAAAATATTTAAACTGTCAATTCATTAGCTTATCATAAAAAACAGAGATCGCTTAAAATTTTATATTTACAATGACCGTTTTTTTATGTTAAAAATATTATTATTTTTTTTTTTTTTAAAGTAAAAAGTTTATTTATTTCGCATAGATAAATACAAGTTAACATAGTAAGTAATAAAGTAGTAATATAAAAGAAAAACAAAAAACAGTTATTTGCACTTACTTACAAACACAAAAACAGAACAATAAAAACAATCAGAAGTATCTAGTATGCAGTTGGTGTATAAAATACGTTGGTCCCTGTCTCCCACACTAGGATACCCTGTGCTGTGGGAGACAGTATCTTTCGTTGTTATTTTTTACACTGCTTTACATCTAATTTTATATTTAAACAGGATAGTGTGTGCGTATAAATCATAGTGTTCAATACAAAAAAAAAATAACTTAATAATAATAAAAGGTGGTACATTAAATGTAGTTATGTTGTGCAGGTGAGTTTTGTTCCAGTTATGGGTTCGAGTGTAAGGGTTCTAATTTTGCATTTTCGTAGTGCCTTGTGCTAGATTAAGAATCATTATTCACTTGATTATATCCAAAAAGTTTTCTGTATTAGTATAATTTAAATTTAAAAGCCATTTTGTAACTAGGTTTGTGCACATTGAGGTTGGGAGGGTTTTAAGATGGAGGATTTTGTTTATTTTCATGTAAGTGGACGGAGCGAGGAACGAGGAGCTTCTTTGTGCAAAGGCAGTCCTAGTAGGAGGAATATGCCATTTGTCGTGGCGAAGAGGTCTCAGCGATCCCTCGTTGCAGGTTAGATGCGCAGTTTTATGAAATTTCTTTACCATTATGGCAATGAAAAGCTGACGAATACTGAGAACTTTAGCTTCCTTATAAAGTAGTTCCGTGGGATGACGGAAGGATCTCGCATGCATAACTTTAAGGATGGCTCGTTGAGCTCTTTCTACTTTTAGCAAACTGCTCTTTGCTGCCCCACCCCAAGCTAGAACGCAATAGTTGAGGAGGGATTGGCACAGTGCGTAATAGATGGTTCGCAGAAGGGGGTATGGTGTGACTTGTCGCAAGCGTTTGAAAGTTGGGAGCAGTTTCCTGATTCTTCCAACTAATGTTTTTATGTGGTCAGTCCAGCAAAGCCTATTGTCAATAATTACTCCCAAATACTTTATATTTTCTACCCGTTCAATTTCATTACATGTACATAAGTTTAGATGACTATCCTTACAATAGTGGATTTTCAGTTTAAACAAATCCGGCATGGTTGCCTGGGTAATAGCAAAGCAAATGTGTTTGGTCTTTGCGACATTAAGTGTAAGCAGATTATTTTGGAGCCAACTAGCGACTATCTCAAGCCCCTTTTCGATGTTCAGTTGTACTTCATTCCAACTGGTGCCATGAAATATTAAGGCAGTGTCATCTGCAAAAGTAATTATAGTAGCATTTTTAAGTTGCAACTTACAGAGTTCGTTTATGTAGATTAGGAACAAAGTAGGGCCTAGAACGCTTCCTTGCGGGACGCCATATTCTACGCTGAGATAATCGCTACAGAAACCATCAAGTTTTACAGATTGCTTCCGTTCACATAGGTAATCACTGAACCATGTTTTTGCAATTCCTCTAACCCCTACCGTTTCCATCTTCCTTATTAAAATCGGAATGGACACCGTGTCAAAGGCTTTCGCAAGGTCGAGAAATACGCCAGAACATTTATAACCTTTATCAAGGTACTCAGATACAGTATTGGTGAGAAGGGTTACAGCATCCTCAGTGGATCTCTTCGTCCTAAAACCAAACTGGTTGTCTGCTATTATATTGTTAGCTTCTAAGAAGCCAAGAAGCCTTTTGTTAACGACTTTTTCTAATAACTTAGCTATGACAATAAGTAATGAAATTGGGCGATAGTTTGAGGCATCACTAGGGTCCCCTCCTTTGAGTATAGGACAAACGTGTGATATCTTAACAGCGTCAGGGACTACGCCTGTTTCCAGACTAAGATTTATAATGTGAGTTATTGGAACGAGAAGTGTGTGTCTTACTTTTTTAAGCATATTAGCGGTGATGTTATCCCAACCTGGGGCACTGTCAGATTTGAGTTCACCTATAAATTTGTCGACTTCTGTTTGGCTTGTGGGACTCAGAAAGAGCGAAGGATTTGAGTATCTGTTTTGTGCACCTGCCTCGTTTGCCAAATCATGTTCAGTTTTTCCTAATGCTTGCATTATTTTGTCAGCGAGTTTTTTTCCTATTGTGGTGAAATATTTGTTAACTTGATTTAGAGAGTCTTGAGGAGTGTTGTCACCTCTTATTAAATCAAAGCTTTTGGATTGTTTTGTTGGTAGTCGGCAAATTTCTTTTATGGTTCTCCACATTTTTTTAGGGTCATCTTTGTTCCGGATAAGATTTCTACTATCGTAGTTATTTTTTAAATTTTGCAGAATATTGTTGCAGTGATTTCGGTAGCTTTTATATTTGTTTTTTAGTACTTGGTTGTCTGGGTTTATTCTATGTTGAATGTGTAAACTGTCGCGCTTTCTAATGCTTCTGAGTAGCCCATCAGTTATCCATGGCTTCTTAATTTGTTGTGAGTGGGGAAGGGTCTTTTCATGTTGATGATTTTCTAATTTAACTCTTAGGATGTGTATTAGGTCGTTAGTGCACTTATTGACATCATTATTTTTGAGAATCAATGCCCAGTCATTCGTTTCAAGTTCCTGTAATAAGCCTGGGTAGTCTATTTTGGTGACAGTTGATTTACAAGTGGTTCTGTTTGGCACTAGATTCCATGCCAGCATAATGGTGTCATGATCAGAGACATCAGTATCACATACTAGTGTACACGCTTGCGATTGTGATTTAATGAGTACATGGTCTAGGCAGTTAAGGCCATGCGTTGGGTATGTGTGCGTAGGGTAGAAGCCATGTGATCCTGTTAAGTTTAGATAGTGGTCTGAGTGTCTGTCGTTATTATCAACTTTGATGTCAATATTGATGTCCCCTATTATTACTTGATTTTTTGTTGTAAGATTATTCAATGTCAAGTCTAGCGAAGTTAGAAAATTGTCCGTGTTGTTAAAAGAAGGTGGTCTATAGATGGCAATCACCGTACAATCTTTGCCAATATGGATAAGTAGGCAGTTTGAATCCAGAAAAACCGGTTCTTTAACAGTAACCGAGATGCTATCCTTTGTGTATGCTATAATTCCATCATTCTGGTTAATGTAAGTTTTCGTGAAGTGAGCGCGATAGCCTGGGATTGGAGGCGGTTGCAAATGTTTCGAGAGCCAACACTCTGTCAAGACTATTATGTCGACTTCGAAGTGCAGCCTAGTTAATAGTACACTGAAATAGTCTAAATTGCGATTAACACTACGAATGTTTTGACTGAGGATGGTGAGTTTTTTACTAGTGTCGCCAATTATACAAGAACATAGTTCAGGTTTGGACACTCGGTGATTTTGGTGCAGATTGTCTCGATCAAGTTCACTAATAAAGCCATTAATTACCGCCATTTCACATATATATTTTTGACAGATATGCTTTGGTGTCTATACTGATAAATTTTATGTATGAGGAATATAAGCTTCATGTATGTACGTAGTAAATGTGGGAAGCAGAAAGTGCCATGCAAGGCTAGTCTTGAATTAAGTATTTTTAAATGTTTATGTTTAGTTTTAGGTATTTCTTTTACATCATATTTTTTCTTTCCTCGCGTTGTCTTGGAAACACGCAATAAGTATATTTTTTACATAAATTATTGCCTTTACCTTTTGTAATTATTATTACCTTTTGTTTCATCATCAGCAGGCATATTCCCGGAATTCCATAATCAGGAATCAGCAATCCTGAGTCTAGAAAACCGCTTTTATAAACTTTTTCAAAGCGATTTTTTCGAAGGAAATCCGTGATTACTTAAAAGCAATTCTACGGAATCTTTTCGCCAAGAAAATCGCTTTGAAAACCGCTATAAAAGCTGATTCCGAGACTCAAGATTCCTGATTTTTGACCACAGAATTCCAGGAATAGGCCTACAGAACACAAGACGATGTAACTTTAAATAAGAGAAAAGTATTCATTCGCGAAGACCACTCTGCCATGTTCCCAATGACAGAAGCCACATTCTTTTGTTGAGCAGCCATCAATACTTTTAATTCCGTGCCTACGTTGTGAATTCGTTTTGGTGGACGTTATTGAAAAGTTAACAACAGTTAAAATACCTTCGGAGCCATTTTAGAAATCGTCTCGCCATTAAAATGAGTTCGAGGAAAATGAACAATGGCAACCCCAGTCGTGTTATGAGGTCAACGACTGTACATCGGATGGACTCTCCAAAAGGCCAAGCGGTGTTTTGGTTAATTTTTTGTTACATTTATGGTATATATTTTAAACATTTAACCTCCTTTTATGTGAGATTTGATTTTAATTGTTCGTCGAGTAAACAGGCCAAGTAAAAAGCTTGTACCAGAGTGTATTTTACGTCTTTCAGTGAGTTCGGTAGTTGAACTATTCCTTAAAAACCATGGTCAGCCTCAGTATCTCAGTGGCGCGACGCCTTGTGGTTCGATAAGCTTGGTAAAGCAACTCTGAGCGCGGTAGGGTTCTAGATGAGTGTCCGTTTTTATGCGTTGAGGTTGACTGTGGTTCAGATTCCACGTAAAACTGTAGGAATGCTTACATGGGACGGAATCGTGGGATCCTTACATGAGGTGATATATGACCCTAGAACAACCGTTTCCGATAAGCGATCGTTTTGAATACACTTTTTTATACTTATTATTATCGGAAAACGAGACATTGAGCCATTTTATGAGTTAAGTATGTTCATAATCCGTAATCCTCTAAGTCTAACCATACCACCATGTCAATAATCACTCGATCTCGTGCCATTTAGGACCTCGGGTACATTGAAAAATATTTGTTAAAAACAGTTTTTTTTTACAATTTATTTCGTACATTCATTTAGTTATACGTAAAACAACAAAACATAATGAATACACATTATATACTCAGTTACTATACTTATATATTTTGGCCAATACTTATAGCCCAAAGTTCAAATCTAAACGGGCTATCGTGATATTTCGGTATCACATTTACTTTTCGAGATAAAACCATCTTCTCGCCAACCATTTGCGTAGCTCCGAAACTCGCCATACCAGAACGATTTCACACTCACAGCGAGAATGGGGGGGGGGGCATACTGAAACGATCGAAAAAACATTTTCTATGTTATGTAAAACCGGCCAAGTGCTTGTCATTCTCGCACATGAAGGATTCCGTACTATCGAACCGTGCAAGATTGGTTACAGGGCTATCCATGACATGTTAGCCATCAATAATGAAAATATAATAATAATAATTATTATTATTATTTATTTCGGACAAGAAGTCCATAGACATAGAATATTAAATTCGCAATAGAAGAAAAAAAATACAATACAACATCATTATTTACAATAGATATAGAAATATCATTAAAATGTAAATTATTAAACATAATTTTAACAATAACATTTCAATAACCCGACCGCAGTCACCGCTTCATTACAAAATTCATTACAATGTCATTACAAAAAAAGATTTAAGAAGATCTAAGAAAACAAGAAACCGCGGAGCCATTGGTTTCGACAGGAGATACCCCTGGCTATCTGGCCATTGGGCCATGAGCCCACAGCCTATGACTAGGGTGGTCCTAGCAGCCACCGCCCCCGCTGCCGCTCCGCCGTCGCGCCTGTCCGCCGTTGTCGAGCGGCTGTCGGGGTGTCGCGACCGGCTGCAGCCCGTCGAGGGCATGACGATTCAATTGGCTGCAATCTCAGCTAACTAGGCATTGTGCGAGCCGCGGCGAGCTGTGCTCCTTGTGTTGCACGTGGGATCCCTACTCAATCCCGGCGGACCAGCGCGGAAACAATATGAAGTGTCGATAAAAAAATATCACCCAGCAAGTTTACTGAAAGCCAACATGTGTTCCAAAGTTGCAAGGCAAATAAAAATATATTTATTTTATTTTAGACAAATAGCACTGATGTGTCTAAATCATATTCAAGTGTGGTTATCTCTTTTCATGTTTGTAAGTTTTTGTGCTTACTATGTAACTCAGTCACTTCCTTGTAATCTAAGAATGACACTTTTGGTTATTAATACGGTCTTTAAGAATTCTTAAACAATTTCTTAAAATGTGTCTGCAAACTGTTTTTAAATTGGTTGACATTATGTGCGTTGATTATGTCCTCAGGGAGTTTGTTTCAGTCATCTACAGGCTTAAACTTTATTCCATTTATTTTATTTCATACAACTGTATGATTCTGGAAATGACAGCGATGCCATCCCACCCGAAGACGTCAAAATTCGCCGCCGCCGCCGCCGCCGCCATCGCGTCGCGTCGCTGGTAGCGCCGAGTGCGTCGGCGGCGGGCCGTGTCGTCGCCGCTGCCCGGGCTTCATTCTGTAAAGGACCAATTGATTCTATTCATTTTAGAAATTCGAACTTTTACGATTCGAGCGTCTCGTAGCTCACGGGCGCGAGATCTTACCTTCCATGCCAAAGGTCATGGATTCGATCGCCGCCTCGTTCGTGTATCACTTTCTTTATGTTTTTGAGTTGGAAAAGATTTCGTCACGAATGCGAGCTCATTCAAAACGTGGTTTCACCTTCGCATGCGCGATCAAACGGTTAGTTTGGATCTCGATAAGACAAGAACTATAGTATATATGTATAGTATATAGCAAAGAAACTTAGTCTGACTTCGAATAATGTTTGAAAACCAATTGCCGAATCGTCCACCGGTTTTCGAGTTTTGCCCTTGGCAACAAATTATGTCCTTCATTTTTAGGGTTCCGTACTCAAAGGGTGCAAACGGAACCTTATTACTAATCCTCCACTGTCCATCCGTCCGTCCCTCCGTCCATCTGTCCGTCCGTCCCTCCGTCCGTCCGTACGTCCGTCAGTCACAGGGATGTATCTCATGAAACGTAATAGTTAGGTAAAATAAAAAAAACAAATAAAATTAAACGGGGTCATACAAAAAACGTGATTTTGTTGTGTTAAATCCTGTACCCTTCGTGTGCGAGTCCGACTCGCACTTGGCCGGTTTTTATTATATAGATATGGATTGGTCGCGTTACTTCATTATTTTTGTATGTGACACCATCAGCTTCAATGTAATTTTGATGCTGTGTATGTTACACATACACACATTATAACTTGCCGTGCATCTCACATACAATAATCAATGTTCGACTCGATCGAGAGTATTCTACGGCTCGATCGCTTCTGACAAAATGGCCGCAGAATCTGCGACTAGGAAGTAGCTAACAGAGCCACTCGCTATTGTGAGTACGGCGATTGTTCGGATCTCCTCCGCCGCGTCTTTCGACTCTGCCCTTTGCTAAGCCTTTGGTAGAGAAAGCTCGGGATTATGCTGACTCTAATCCGACTTTGCCTTGGTACGGGAATCTTCAAACCTCTGTCTTCACACGTTCTCACGTGCTAGTATTTATATATGTATAAATATATGTTTTCCATCCAGTTCAGTGTAGATGGACTCATAATCTTTCATTGCCGTTTCGTCCATGTTTTCATTCAATGCGATGGTACCAACCCGGGCAGGCTTAACTCTACCTCCTAGTAGGGTAAGGGGAACTACAGTTTTTCATTGATTCCGAACCATGAAACAGCTCTCATTCGTAAAGAAATGCACTTATTCAACACAGAAGAGAAGAAAAGTGGTGCTTGAATATATAGGGGATATTTAAACCCAGACTTCTGAAATGCAAGCAAGTCCCAGCGCTACTACGAACCGCACAAAACACTCTTACCTACACGTGCCCATGGGCTTTCGAACTTACATCAGGGCTCGAAAACAATGCGGTCAAGCTGGGGTTCAGTATGAACAAGCTCAATTACCCCAGGACTTGTGTTGGTGGTGCATGCCACAGTTTACCAACCGTGTGGATAAATAATCTAAAGGATCGGTTGGCTCTTAATTTGAAAATACCGACAGGGAATAAATACGGATTCAAAGGCGTGGTCCCACCTAATTGCATTCAGTTCCATATAAAGTGAAACCGAATTTTAATATTTTTTTAAATAACTACTACTTGTTTTGGAATTTTAATAATATTGATGTTCTAGTTATTTTTGAAACCTATAACGGTAAATATCTGACGCTCATATTATGTGGTCAAACTTTTTTTATGAAAGTTTATGAATACTTGCCTAATTTCAGAATACAAAGAATCACAGACTTACACTTAAATTATAGCTAGATCATCAATCTACACATTTACTTTTTTTATTTTCAAAATTCGTTAATGTTATTTTTAAATATAATTAAATGTTGTTTAAGTTACGTCCTTATCAAACTAAGCGCAATTGGCTCTTATCATGAAATAAATTTTTTTCATACGTGACAGGATTTATAATAGGTAAGTTTAGCTCTTCGTTTTGTTACTGTGTGATGTTATGTTACTGGTCACTGTAGTAGTTCGGGACAGAAATAATTGTTTTTTAAAACTAAACGTGCACACGTATCCCAATTTTTTCTTGATCCCACTGGAGTATAGCATCGTTCCGAGGTCCTTGCTTGTGGTGACGCTTGGTTAGGGTAACCTCTTTCCCTAAAATATTGCTGAGAGGAGAGAGGCGATGGCTGGACCCGGCGTGATGCACGTTAACGGGTACTGTTCGTGGGGAATGGCCTGCTCCAATTGGCAACATGTTAGATGGCGGACATAGGCTTTGCAAAATAAACTGACATACGGCATGAACGGTAGATTTTGGTGAATTAATATTAATTTAATGTGCTCATATGTGTTTTTTTTCTTTTCATCTACGATAAATATTTTCTATTAATGTTATAATTGAAAATAATAATGTATTCACGCAAACGGGTACCAATAACCCGTATTTCAGTAAGCAGTGGCAAAAACATCGTAAACTTAGACTAATTAACATTCTTGTTGAAAAACATTCAGCGAAGTTTCTTGCCAGTTCTTCTTCGCTGTGAATGCTGAACTGGCTAATGATAAAAAAATGACAAATCCGAGTGCAGTGGCAGCCTGTGGATGTTGAACAAACAAATAAACAATATCACGCCCTTAAGGATTCAAGCAGGTATCTACTTAATTGAACCGTAAATTCGAACAATACTTCCTAGACCTAATCATAGCCTTGTATGTAGAGCACCAGTTTTCAGAGACTGTACCAGTTATGTAATCCACTCTGAGACCTCCCTGTACTGCACCAAATAGGGCCAAGATTGGCGCTCAACACGACACGCGAAAGAGTAAAACAAGAAATCGCAAGCAACGTCTCCATCCAGCGATGTCGGGCGTCTCATTAGGCCGTAAGTTGCAAATTAAAGCGTACCCGAAATCTCGCACAGAGAGGCCCGACGCGACGCATCGTAAACGATCGTCGGCGGCCATGCGTGTCCCGAATGCGACTTTATCCGAATATGATCCGAAATTCCCGCGCAACGCTTTTTGGACGTTTTTCGGTAATTTGGCGGAGACGCGCTCGTGAGTGGAATGCGAAGTGGTTTCGGTATCGCGCGGCGTCGAGCCCCCTCGATTAACTCTTTCGCACCGGGATTCTACTATATATATATATACTATATATATTCTACTATATATATCTACTATATATATGGCTCTATAGAGCCATACCAATTTGTTTCAGTTTTTTTCCTGATGAATCTGAAAACAAGCAAAGTAAAAAACCCGACAGCGTAAAAAAATATAAACTTAAAATATGAACTGAGAAGAGAGAAACAAGTTGAAACATTTTATAGGTTTTTGTGTTTTGAAGATCATGTTGACATTGTTCACAAACGCAGTCGGAGACATAATATACATTAACAATGATTTATATTTTAGATTATGTTGAATATTTTGGGGTTTTGACGCGCGCGTTGTGACGCGCCATCAGAAAGCATCACGTTTGCCGTCACCGCATGCGAGTTGGTTTTACTGCCAAGGTGCGCCGAAAGATATTACACATTAAAAAGTAAAGCCTGATTTAAATATCCTAAGAAGGGAAGCAAATAATTTTCAAGTATCGGGGTTACATGATCATTTCATTATTTATATGATTCTGTCACATTCTCGTTTCAATAACTGTCGTCGATGATAAAATCCGAAATGGGATCAAGAATTATAATTTTAAGACAATTGCTTTTTTTTATAACCTAAATGGACTCATCTCGTATGAAATTTTCAGGTAATTATCTTCACATATAGAGTTATCGTTCTGTTTTAATTATATTCTTGATTAATTACAATTGACCATGTACTTATGGAACAAATACGAGAAGTTCTCACACCTTATAATAGAAAATATATGAACCTATTTTTTTTTATATGGAGGATGACAGCTACTCGTCTGAGAACTTCTCATGATAGTTCCACGAGTAATCCGGCTTCAACCGGATAAAACCGGTTGCATCGATAAATGTGACGGAAGGTGTTAATAGAATTGCGCGGCAGTACGTAATGCGTATCTCGACGGTGCGCGGCGGCAGATAGCATCACTGGATGCAATTCTCCTTTACCAGATACCAATCCTTATCGAGTTAATTAATCGACATCCGTGTACTTTATGAGTTTTCGGTCACTCAACGTAATTGCCTCCTAGTAGTTGCTGTACAGGTGCTCTATGACGAATTCAAAATAATTACTTCCCTTCCGGATAGGTTGAAATTTTTGGCGGCAGTTTTTTTATTATATTATGTATTATAGTAATAAATTCAACGAGCGACCTTGAATCACTTAGGCGTGCAGTCGGCGCCGACATACAAACACTATTCAATGTTATCGAATACGGTTGTAACCACTGAAGAGGAAGCAGGATGTCCCTTTTTACCCGACGGCAGAGGGAGGGTTATGTTTTTATGGTTACAACCATGGGAAGTTTTTACCATACGGACGGACGGATATTACGAATTTAGGGTTCCTTATTCACCCGTAATACTATAAAGTCGGTTAACAAAGAGGACTGTCAGCCTCAGTGGCCCAGTGGCGCGACACTTCGGCGATCGCTCTCCGAAGTTAAGCAACGCTGGGTCCGGTCTGGTCTTGGATGGGTGACCATTCGACTGTTGAGAGAGGCTGGCCGTGGTTCGGATTCCACGTTAAACTGTAGGTCCCCTTCCTTACTTACTAGGTGGTAGGGTTAATCCCGCCCGGGTTGGTACCATCGCATTGGATGAACGATGGTCGAAGCGGCAATGAAAATTGTCCGTGTTTTCCATCCAGTTCAATGTAGCCGTGCAATATAAGGAAGGTCCTGGCATGGCACCTAGTTCCCATGTGGTGTGTTAGGCTAATACCATGACAGAAAGTGTGGTATTAGCCATCCATGTCCAGTCACATAAAAAAAAAAAAAAAAAGGACAACCCACCAGTGGAAACAATCATGAAGAAACCACAGAGAAACTATAAAATAACATTGAAAAATAAGTTATTAATTTAGCAAGATATTTTTTATAACTGCGTAATAATTCCTTGAGGTGGATATGACTCTGACCATGGAGGTGAGTTTTCTCACCTCCATGAGTCTGACCTGTCCAGCGAAATTTCTGCATACAACCGTGCAGACGTTTTAAAACGAATCTTATTTTTCAATTTTGTTTTTAATATTTTTTATAGTTACATTCAGTTTAAAGATTATTTATTTCTCTTAAGAACAGAACATTCACTTACAGAGAATAATGAGTTAGTTACATTAAAGTTTGTTACGGTAACGTTAGATGTTGAACATTAATCGACAAGGAAGATCGATTTTACCATTTTTTTAAACACTTGTAAAGACGTTTGGTCTTAACATGATTAGGTATAGCATTATAAATGTTTGCTCCCTTAAGTCACGGTCCTTTTACAGTAGTTTGTTCTTGGCAGAAACACGTGTAAGTTTCGCGCGCTCCGAGTGATATAAGCGTGCACTTCATAATTTCTTACAAATGTTGTCTGGGAATGAATATCATCATTGAGTATTTTCCTGATTAGGATGCATGTGCTGTATTTGTATGTATGTGTCCTGTTTGTTTACAAAAGGTGGCCGTTGGAGTCATTAGGTATTACATAGGATTACAACTCATCACAGATTTTTTTATTTATCTTGGGCTTTCTTGCATCTGACACAATACATTTAATGTTTACCATTATTTATAGCAATGGCCTTTGAGGCACAGTTCATGAATTTGTTGTTATACAAGAAACTGTTTCTGGGTAGGATAGTTTCGGAAATCTGTTAATATGTACTTCTAAATTTCAATATCGAATTACCTACGCCGATAGGAACCCGTACTGATGGGATCATTAAAATCTTCTACGATGTAATAAAACTAAAAGAGATCGTGGCTATCCAAAAAACGAAGACCAATTCGTGTGACTATATTTTAATAATACCGTACTCGTTTCACTTGTTCCATCCCATCCGTTTTTCTTCGAGCATGGCCGGTCCCTCCGCGAAGCCACGAGGAACAAAGACCTGCTCCAGTTATCAATCTCCATCAGATAGATGGCGTCACATTGAAGGCTGCGCCTCTCTATTGTTGCTCCATATTTCAACCAATGACAGATCTTTCTCTGCTCTCACGATGAAATGTTCGAAGGAACCAAGAAATAAACTTAAGCAAACAGGTAAACGATCAAAGGAAGTTACGGATAGTTAGGAAAGGCAGAAGGCTAAAAAAAATATAATATTAAAGTAAAAAAAAAGGTTTTCCGGAAAAAATGCTCTTTTCCAGTGGTCGACCAATTTTAAATAATTGCCACTAGTCCACATACATGAACACACAATGTCTTCAAACAAAATAGTCAAAAGATTTACCTCTGAAACATTATTTTTAATATGCACTTCTCCACACAGCACGTGGTCCGAGCAATTCACATTTAGTTCTACTTATTACTATTATAGCTGAGTTCTTCTTTTTTCACTTAACACAATTTTGACAACTACAATGTCAAAACAGTCTAACAATAATGTACAGTTACATTATTATCAGACTATTTTAACATTACTACACGCTGGTAGATTTTTTTATCATTATTATTTTAAATATAGTATAAACTTTATTGACATCAAACTTGACGAGGACTTCATACACCCGATATGTGTTTAGGTTAGGTTAGTTGACGATGGATTTTACACCAGAAAATACCTGTAATATTAATTTATGTATGTTATTAAATTATCAACTTTGTTTAGTTGAGTAATTGGTATTTTTATTCCCTTTGTACTGAGGTTCCTAGTTCTTTTTCCTTGGTCTAATGCGGTTCCCTTCTTCTAATGTAAGGTTATGAGTAGCAATGAGGTCTAAATGGTTATTTTAAAAATGTGGAGGGAAAACAATATACGTAGGTA
Organism: Incurvaria masculella; assembly: GCA_946894095.1. Taxonomy (NCBI): domain Eukaryota; kingdom Metazoa; phylum Arthropoda; class Insecta; order Lepidoptera; family Incurvariidae; genus Incurvaria; species Incurvaria masculella. Next base: position 23,012,826 of record OX335645.2, on the reverse strand, counting down.
CATACCAATAAAGTTTCTTGGCGTTTTCTTCTTGGCTGAGTAAATGGCGGATATATCAACTTGTTACGTATCGTTGTGTAGTATTACTACCAAAAGTTTAAATAAACAAAATTACATTAAATAAAAAATACACATTAAATATACGTAACTTTAGTAAAATTAGGAATGTTTTTTCCAAGGCTATAACAAAGGCATATGAACTATTTATCATGCTGTTTACACTTGAATAACAACTTTATCTTTATATTTTTGACACATTTTCACACGATTGATTGGAAACGTGATATCTTTAGCCAACCATCTCAGTGTACAGGATTTTTAGTAAGTACTATCAGTTATAATATGCTGTGTTATCGTACAGTTTTCACTATGGATGTCCGTGATTAAAATTAAAATTAATAAATGTAAACTCAATAGTTAATTAATATTTTGAGTTAATGTTATTTCTGCACGTTTTAATTATGTACCTTAGTGGTGCCATAGTGGTTCCCTCCCTGCGAATGTGCTCCACTCTCTCCGAAGATGACAGTGCGACCGACAATATGGCGGCATTGACATTACTGTCACTTATTTGGAGCTTTGTTGTTTTCTCCTATTGACATTTCGTGCTGCTCCATCTCGCGGAGTTTAGTGGTACCTACATTTATAAATATGAATGCTCAATTTATTTTAGAGAGTGCAGACAATACGGCCACCGTCAGGTGACGAGTTCCGATAAATTAAGTGGGCGATTGTTGAAAATAATCATTTTAACGAGTCTGTTACCCTGATCGGAGCAGAGTTAGGGCCGAGTGCACGAAAGAACAAAAAATCAAAATCAACGTCAACGTATGATTAAACAGGTCACTTTCTATGGACTCTATGAAAGGAACTCCAAGCGGTTCACTAAAAGTGACGTGTTTGAACATTGATTAACTCATCCGTCTCGTCGTGCAATCGGGGCTTAGAGCCCATTTGAAACTTGACCTGAGCCCTTGGTCAGTCGGACTCACCCAAAATGGCGTTTACGCCAAACCCATGGACTAGCATTTTCAAATGTATGGAGAATTAAAGAGCGCGTGCAGTAGGTTTTAAGCGAACTAACGATGGCGATTCCCATTCTGATTTGACAGCTTACATGCGTATATGTCGCCTTAAAAACGTTGACATTGCCGTTTACGCCGACATCATATAAATCGGTAGTTCGTAAAACCACAGAATACATTGGGGTAAGGGTTTGCCGGTTGTACGCATCTTCGCAGTTCCGTAAACGCCAATTTAGATGAGAACTCCGACTACCTATTCAGGATCAGAGTAAAAAGTAACTTCGTTCAAATTATTTGTGGAGCTAATTATGATGAAAGTTGCCGACCCCTTTTCGTAAAATTAAAAATCATGACTGTAATATCCTTATACATATACATAATATGCATTGGAGTACATGAGAAACACGAACACTCAGATAAGGTAAAGTAATTGCAGATGTATAACTTAAGAAATAACGACAGCTTTCGACCGAAAGGCCCAAAATGTTTATTGTTTAAGAATTCATCGATTTATACTGGAGTAAAAATTTACAATCATTTGCCCATTTCTATTAAACAATGTTTAACAATAACCAATTTTAAAAGTAATTTGAAAGAATATTTGTTATGTCACCCGTTTTATAATATAGAAGAATTTTATAATAATTTTAATTTTAATTTAGAATAATTTTAATATGGACATTTAGTGAAAAAAATTATGTATTGAAAATGTATTGTGAATTTTAATAATGTATTTATTTTATAATGAATTTTATTATTGACTTTAAGATTGTTAATTTATGTTATAAAATGTGCACGGCTCGCAAGGGTCACTCATGCTAAATAAATAAATAAATAAATGGTACCCAGATCTGTGGGTTCACCCATCATAACTTCGTTACTCTATAAGCATTTTGAAGTATTATTCATACAATCGATTCTACTCTTTTCTTTAATTAATATTATTTGCTTAGTACGATATAATTATGTTGATAGAAGATTTTACTAGCATTTTATTAATATTCTTTAATTTCCGAAGTTCAATATAATTTGAGTGTTACGAGTAAATATAGCCGATTCGAAAGGAAAAAAATATATGGAGAGAGGGCCTCTGATGTTGCTGAATTTTCGAAATATATTTAACTGACGTGGATTTTTATTTGTCCAGTAATTTAATCGTTAAGTGTACTTACTAGCTCTAATAAGATATATATCAAATAGGTATTGTCTACGTAGGTAAAGTAGAACCGCAATATGGAGAGTATTTATAGGATTGTATCACCCCTAATGTTATCCGTTATCCGATTAGATAAGGTCCAAATTCTAGTCTTATTATTATTATAGCGTTGTATATTAGTTAAAAAATATATAATCTCATTTCTTTAATTTTTGGTTTATAATTGGGGAGTTTGAAACAGTGCACAGTGACTAGATTTCTGAGGCATTATCCTGGCTATCAACCTTATCTAATATTGCCATAATTATCTTAACATCATTATTTTTACTTTCAACCGGAAGTATAGGCATACCTTGAACTGTCCACGTCTGTACATCAACTTGACTCCAGATGAGCTGTAAATTATAATCCTAATGATTGATAGTATAAACTTGCCATTTAAGGCGAGGCACCGCTGCTCGACACCGCACTGAGATACCAAAGATACCGGAACTCTTACGACATCACCTTTTCATCCATCTATTCGCTGATCAACCCTTAATAACAGAGTGCAAACAAAATCCGTTATATTATTGAATGTAATTACACCTATCCACATAAGGTTAAGTGAATAAAATAAAAGTTTAACGCCATATTGCATTGTGTAATATAATTTTTCTTAGATGAAGTACCTTTGATATAACATACACATAAAACAAAGTGCAGCGATATTTTCGAAATCGTGATATTATATTTTTGGGTGCCATTCCATTTAATTTAGCCAATATAAAGTCCTCGCATGGCACCTAGTTCGCATATGGGCTGTTGGACTAATATCATGAGTATGGTAGATATAATTTTTTTAGTTGATGAGTGCTGTGGGATAGTAATGAAACGTCCACTTTGCGTGCCGGAGTAGTGGTTTTAAATCCAGCATCCGCACATTGGTAGACGATTTTCGCTAATCACGCCCTCCTAAATCCAGGCGCTCCTAAAACAAGAGTTGTTTAGTGCGGGGGGGTATATACATTAAAAACAAAATTTTCAAAATTCTTTTACTCAACTATGTGTAATGAGAGTCCACTGAATTCCGAATATAGATCCTGATATTGTAAAAAAATATTATTCATAATAATTTGTAAAATTCTAATTTCACTTTTCTATGGATCACTAATACCACTTCTATAATAACACAGTTTTGACATAATCGTTGCGACCTGTAAATCATACAAATGTCTCTACATTTTAATACACCAAGAAAACCATGACGACCTTTAAGATCACATAAACATGAAACATGTTTAAATTGTAAATGTCCGGAAAAAGCATATGACTTTAAGTGTATGAACTTGGCGGTGCGGTGCGCTGCTGGCTCGACTCTGTGACGTTTCGTTTTCGGCGACCGACACCTAACGGTCTCGTGTCAACACGCACCATCATTATTCATCAGCTCAGCCCAAACAAATAATGTCCATCGTCGGGGCCATAGCCTTCTCTATTCTTGTAAAGATATTATACATTTATGATTGAAACCTAATATTCGTTGCGAAATGAGTTAATGTCTCTATTGATTTCGCATGGTTCACATCGCTGCATTACAATAAATTGGGATTTATTTTTAAGTTGCAAAATTCGGACACCGCATATTTGTACTTCTTAAATTATTGTATATTGAAAATTTAAATTGCTTTGAAATTGTATTCGGAATAGGAAGTGAAAAATCATTTTTAACACTGTCAACACTGTGCAAAAATAAATCGCTGCCCGAAGCCTACTACCAGCAAAAAATGACAATACATCTGAATGCTTTGGCTGCTAAACTAACTGGTTCTGAAAGTACCATTTACACAAGACTGGGAATGAATAGCGTACCAAATCTCATGAAACGATTCCCCAAATAATAGTGAGTGTGGTCAATGGACAACTTCCGCTGCTTAAAGATCAAAATAACCAGACATTGCTCAGACAAAGAAACAGCCAAACGTCCATGACAGATTGCTAAGTTAAGCGGAATACAAGAAAAAAAGTTGAAACCAACCAAGACGTGGTGCTGACAGCTCATACCGCGTAGAACCGTGATCTTTACAGAATTTGATTAATTTCCAAGGGGCAGTTGCGGCTTCCAGCCTCCATAGACGTCTTCTACATAGCCCTGAAAGCTATGGTCACTGCGAGTCTACGGGAATTTTCTGGTTCTTGATTCCAGCCAACCTCAACCAAATGTGGAGATTATCTTAACGGTATCTTAACTAAATATGAAAAGACTTTAAATTACATAATTTAATAAAGATCACTTGGATGAAAACACTGCTGGTACCATCGACAATATTTGCAAAGAAAAGGTTTTTAAGGTCTTAATAAAGGGCTACTTGGGAAGGAGGTTTTGCAAAAATCTATTATAGTAGTAAATGACATCTCATGTAATGGAAAGATGGAACAATTTAAGTATAATTTGTGATTCTAGTAAAATATTTGCAATTTTTAAATACGGATAAGTCGGGGGGAGTGCTAAGAAATTATGTTATAAGCAATATTATCTCACCTATCAGACTTAGTTAGTTAGTTAGTTAGTTAATTAGTTCTTCCGACAAAAGAGAAAGGAGAAGACGTGGCATGTGGACGTTACTCGTAATTCCGTAATATTAATATGGACAAATTGTGCATAATAATCGTAGCGGAAGCCGTTCCATGTGTGTTGTGTGTTCATCTTGTCAGTTTCTACAAAGCCTCCAATACGTCTGCGACTATGTCTCCGGGGGGCATATACGTCAAAGTCGGATAGTATTAGATAATTGGAGACAACGGGTCTTATAGCAGACGCAACCCTTCGTTTTTAACCGACTTCAAAAAAGAGGAGGTGCTCAATTCTTTTGATATTTTTTTCGGTTGTGTGTATGTTACTCGATATCTTCGCAAACTCTCAACCGATTTGTATGATTATTTTTCTCATTTATTTATTTATTTATTTTACAAAAGGTACGCCAACGGTGTACACACGAAAACGTTATAATTATAATAACAAACATAGTAGGGGGCATATTCCTGGTGTGCATACCAATTATAGGCGAACACAACATTTCAGAACAGTGTCTAACACCGAGTGCACAATTTAAACAAATTTAATAAAAACAATAATATGATAAGTTGAAAACATCATAAATGAGAGAGTCTAGAATATAACAACAAAAGTAAAAAAACCAAAGTAAAGGAAAAATGAAAATAATGCAGTTGAACAGCAGTTGAATGACGGTTGAGATTTAATGATTCACAGTAATGCCTTGTAAGTCAATGCATAACGCTTAACACTACTTAGTTGGTCTTGAAATATGTCCACATCTGTGTTATGTGTGAGTTCATTAAAATCTTTCATTATTCTAGGAAGAGTTGCATGCCGACCTAAATTGGTGTACGTTCTGGGAACTTGGAAGACTATGTGTACTATGTGTTCTTGAATTGGTGCGTGGTACTGTAAAGTTCAGCTCAGTTACCAAATTGGGACAGTCAATAAGGTTATTAGCGAGCTTGTATAGGAAAGTCATATCCAGCATAAATCTGCGGCTAGAAAGAGTGTCAAGACCAAATCTATCCAAGCGATCATTGTAGCTTGCTCTGTGACTGATGCCCGTAGTGTGAAGCTAGGTGTCTTGTGAAGGCGCGTTGGAGTTTTTCTATTCTGTTCCCGTACTTCTCATAGGTCGGGTTCCAGACAACACAAGCATACTCCAACACACTTCTTGCATACACTGGATACAGCCTTACTTTTGTTTGAGGATTTCTAAAATCCTTGCTGTTTCGTTTGATGAAGCCAATCAATGCAGATGCTTTTTTTTATAATATGTTCGTATTGTATATCTCAGGGATGGTCCTTTTATAACTAATTTGAAAGAAGAATAGCACTCCTAAGGTCAGCAAATACTAAAAAGAGTGAAAAACCTAAAGCCAGTTCCTACGAATAAATCCCTATTGAACTTCTCAAACACCCAAAGGTCGGCTAAAAGAAATCTCTTCGAGGGATAAGCCCGCCTGTGCGCCCCACTTATGTTGTTATTGCACTGTACTTTCTTTTGTAAAATATTTTTTGTGGCTTGTTAAATTATTTTCAATCAATCAATCATAAATAACAGTTATAAAAAATATTGAGCCGACTCCAAGCACCCTGGAATAGAAGGCGGTACAATAGCACACCTGAAAATGTATTGATGGACCCTTTCTATGCTTTGTATCGCCTTCTACTTCAGGTTACGTTTTTTTTAAAGAAATTTACCTAGAAGGATCTAAAGAATCTGAATCTAAAACCGACAGTATTAACGGCGCTACCCTCACCTATAATGTCAACTATCGAAATGATCATGCTTAATTCATCTAATTAAATCAATCACCACAACCCATGTAGGTGAAGAAGTTACCTCCATGCCTCCACCAAGGCATTTGTATTGCAATTATGTGATTATTCTACTGCGGTCTTCACTTAAGGCGGCCCAACCCGGCGGGACTAACTCATTCGCGGGTACGGTACAAAACCGTGCTGTTGCGCTCTGAGACCTTCTCTGTTTCAAAGAAAAAGACAGGCTCCGTGATGAGGAAGATGCAACATGTCCACAAAAAAGGACAATGTGCATAGTGTATGATTTGGTAAGATTTACGAAAATTTTAATTACTAAACGACTTATAGCTAAAAGTGAACCACGACCGCTGTAGTCAAAAATGTAACAAAAACCAAATAGATTATAAATTTTGATTAAATAAACTATGTCTGATGACTAATCTTTTTAAGATGTTCTTACTTTATCATTGCGTAATCCTCCTCCAAAGTTATTGCATAAAACGCACGAAAAATTCGAACTTTCGGACCTTATAACTTAGAAACCAAACACAATTTTACAATGCCAACGGTCATCAGACATCTAGTTTGATCAAATAAAGCTATTTTGAGCAAAATTTGGGATCTTTGACAAGAAATATGGGCTTGATCTTCTTTCCCCGTTTGTATGGGGAGTTGAACGGGTTGGGCCACCTTAAGTCGATTTTCTTATCGGACAGTAGAGTCTTAAGTAGTACTTACCATCGCGCGCAATGGGGTTAAAAATAAGAAGCTCAAAATAAGAAGCCACGTTTTTTCGACAGGATTTCACGCGAGCGGATCCGAAGAAATCTTTTTGTTTTCAGTTAAGGCAGACTTATCACTCGAGTTACGTTGTTTATTGTTTATGATTTGTTGTTTCAAAATAATTACCATGCAGGCATAGAAACATTTCATTATTAATAGGTACACACATCACATAAGCCGACGAATATTTTTTTACATACAATAAGCACAACTAAATAATAATATTTCTTATATTGAAGCTTTTAAGTTATCTTTATTTATTATAATTAAAATATTCACTGAGAGATTAGAAGGATTTTCTAATAGGAATTCTTTAAGTTTATTTCTCAATAGGTTAGTTGAATCTGCACTCTTTATTTCATTCGGTAGCCTATTAAATATGTTGCTCACTAGACTTTCGAAAATTCATTCCTTCCGCCAAGGTGTCTGAAACTAGTTACGATTTTTTTCTCTCGCGATTAAGAATTCAACGAATCGTCAAGCTAAAAGGAGATTTCTGCTCGCAATTCGCTACGCTGTACGTTCCAAATAAATTCATCCGGCTTCTTGGGCAGCCTGAATCACGGCGGCAAAGGTTAACTTTCTATGAACACCTACACTGTCGCGGCTTACGTCTCTCGACAATGCGCAGTCACCCCAACTTCCCGCATTATCGTGATGAATTATTTTTGAATAAGGCATTAGAGCGCCGGTGTATCTGCGATCGATCTCGCGGCAAGGCGGCTGCACTCCATTAGATTTCGGCCAGGTATTAAGATCGTATCGATTTACTTTCTAGCGGGCTCGAGCACAGTGTTCAGCAGCAGTAAGACATCTTCATTCGCCGCCATGTTTGGCTAATGCGCTGGGGTTACGAAACGTCAGCATTAATTCTGATTCTTTATGCTTTTTACATTATCTATTTTAAAATGCCGACCAGCGTCAAAAAGGGCGACCCAATCAGCTTTATTGTTGTACAATAGACTATCAGATGATCTAAAAACAAATTATTTAAACATATAAAAAACTCGACAGCGTAAAAAATGTTTAACTTATAATTTTAAAATTTACTTTATAAATGAAAAAGAGAGAAACTAATTGAAAATTTAATATTGTTTTTATGTTTTAATGATCATGGTTGACATTAATATTTTTCTGTAACGGGGTTAGTCATTGCACCATGTATTCTCACTGTAAGTGTAAAATGCATGCAAATATTCTTGGAATAAATATTTGATCCATTTCATTTATTTAAATAGATATTTACACTTAACCTTCAATATTAAGCCAGATTTTTATTATTAATTGGTCCCTAAGACACTCTATTAGCATTGATCGATAGATTTTTTACCTTTTTGATTCCGATTAAATAAAGAAATATTCTTACAAAAAGACTAAAATTTTAATATAACTTTATTGCTCACACTATTAGTAAATTTCGAGTTCATTGCCAAAAGCAATTTGTAACAGCTGAGACAATTCACATGAAATTACCTGAGCCTAAGCACAATAATCAGAAGTATTAGATGACTTAAAACAATGCACCACGTGCATTTATCACTACACTATTGGCTCAATACGTTGCATCTGCAAATGGCTTTACAGGGCACATCACTTGACTTGGATGTGGACGATAGGTAATGAGAACATTATCTAATGATGATAAAAGACCCATAAGTCAGTTAAATTATTACATTGCAACTAAGTTGAGTGACTGCTTTGCCAGAGCACAGTCTGTAGCTCGTGCGCTCTGGCTCCCACGAGATGGCATTCGATTTGAGAAATACCGGAACCGCACCGCGCCGCACAACCGCGCCGGCTACCGTACCGAGTATCGCAGCCACCGCCCACCCGCTCATTAAATGTGAAATCGATCGAACTATTCATTGAACCGGTGACAATGCTTTATAAACCCATTTGGTGGCCGTGCGGTTTCCGCTATTATAGACCTAACGGGGAACACGTTAATATACAGGGTTTGGTCACCACGTAATTGTTAGGGTTCCGCACCTAAAAGTTAATCCTTTTAGGATCAGTTCCTTTTCAGCTGTGTGTCTGTCAATACCCATTTTCTCAGGACCGCGTGGAGGTATTAAGTTTAAATTAATATCCAATATCGCGTATATGGTCCCTAGTAGCTATAAAAAAAATCTAAGTCAATATGATACAAAAATACGGTAATTTATGCCTCTTTTAGCGGTCATGTGCTTTCGCCATTTGAGAACTAAGTGATCTCTAAGTCATGTTTCATCGTTCCGTACCTCAACAGGAATAAAGGGAACCCTCATAGGATTCCTGTCTGTCTGTCAAAAGCCTTTTTCTCAGGAACTCTTTGCCTCGAGCTATAATTTGGATATTAATGTCAAAAATGTAGGAATATATTTTTTCTATCTTTTTTACTAGAATGTCTACGAGAAAATATGTAGCAGGATATTAATGTATCCTACTACTACTAATAAAAGAGGTGTAAATTTACATTAAAATACTACTAATATGCCTGTACGCTACATAACATTAATGCTTTACGAGTTGTTTGCTTGAAATTATATTTGTGTTGTTACTTACCATGCAGTACTATTATTTTATTTTTGAAAATAAATAAATAACTATATAGCAGTTATGATGGCAGATAAGATATATCTGTAAACTGCTTAGCTGTCTGAAGGTAAAAGTGTTTGCAAACATCAAAGCATTTTACAGAACCATGAAACAATTCCGACAGTTACACATCTAAATAAATATCAAAAGACCAATCTTAGAGTACTAGGCCATTTCAGAGGTCAGGGGAGGCAGAAGGGTGGAAGCTGTACAACTTTACGCCGGCCAAGTGGCTGACACGAGGCCTGAGCAATTTGCACTGCCTGTTTTCAAATAAACTCAGTGATAATAAATATTACTTAAGGGCTCACGTGCCGGCGGTTCTAACCGCTTGGATGGAGACATCGGAGACCTGGAGATGTAAGGGGTTGCCTGACTTTATTTTGTCTTCAATATTAGTATGGGTTCTTTTAATTAAACAGCTTTAAAAATTTTCATTTAATTTTTTTGGTACATTATATATACTCAGATACGGCAGATGGTTGCAAGAAGTAACATACAAATATGCAATACATTTAAATAAAAGGTATGCCATCAATATTAAATATACCCAATCATCGTTACGTCTTATTTATATCACAATAAAAACCACTTTCAATTTATTTTTTGAATCTAGGTTTTCATATGGATAAAATCTTTGCACCAAAATTGCCTTTTGTATTTTACACAGTTTTAATTTGGAGAATCTAAGATATGTGTAGATATGATGTGTGCAGGTTTTTCCTTTTTAAATTCGCCGCATTCCCGGAGGAAATGATTGTCATGCCAGGACCTTCCCTTTACGAGCACGGTTACATTTAACTGGATGGAAAACACGGACAATATTTCAATGCTTTTATCCAATGTCAAGCCTAGCGGGACTAACCCTACTAGTAGGGGATCGGGTTCACATTTGTGACGAAATTCACTTATCCAACTAAGACAGTGGTGCATGAAAGGCGCGGCGATCGAACCCATGACCTCTGGCATCGGAAGCAAGGCTCCGCGCCGCTGAGCTACTAATCACAATGATGTAAATCCGCGAGCGGTCCAGCTCTGAACCTATCGCGTGGCAGTGCAGCCTACGGCGCCGAACAAGCGGTGTACCGACCAAACGTCCTCCGCGTGTGTGAGAAGAGCTATTATTTTTAATGGCGCCATAGAAAACGATGCACCAGTACCCGAGTGCCTGTTACGACATCTCTCGATCCGGTGCCATATTTTCGAGACGGACACGACTTCAATATGGACTGATATTGCCCGCCGAACGAAACACGACTCTTCACGTAGCGGCGCCACATAGTTGCCGACGAGTGGGGAGAGCGGACAATCCACACAGATACTAAATTTCCATACTTGACAAACCTCGGGGGATGGCCTTAGTTCGATAGACTTTGGCAATGGTGTAGCGTCGCTACTTGGTGGTTTGTGGTCTGCCGTGGCACGCTTCGAACGTTTCACGACTCTGGCGTCTTCATTTGAACGTCTAGCGGGCTAATAATTCTGTTGGCGGCCTGTGATAAAGCATACCTATTTTATGTTGGTCGCGATGTCACCAAGCAAGAAATTGGGTAATCGTGATGAAAACATTTCTACAATTGCTTGTTTTGTTAAAAAAAAAATATTTATGTTACTTACTGTTAAAATGTAAGATTTAGAAATGCAATATCGATCTATATATATATGCTCATTTAAGACCCGACAATAATTTCAGGTTACAATCTAATTTTAAGAGCTAATTTTAAAAATTATCTCATCCTTTGTTATTACAAAATGCACTAACTGGCTTCCATTTTTTTTCCTCTGTCAAGTGTCATAACAAAATAGCGCAAATAGGTAAATATCTGATTTGCAGATATTTTTGAGTTTGCTCCAGAATTACATTTTAGAGTCCAGCGATGCATGACCAATGAAACAGAAAGGGACAGCACATATTCGACATGCGTCACGTCAGTGTATATCGAGCATAATGGTTATTCTGTTGGCAAACCAAAGTAATAACAATCAAACCGATTCCTAACACCAAGACCACAGAGAATTCCGAATGTTACGAAGATGCAGACCTCACAGCTAGCGCCTGTACCTTTGACGTAGGACCTATTAATGTCCGAAGAGCAGCACACGAATCAATAATGGCGGACTGCAACAGGGTTATAACGGATCCATGTAAATTTTATAGCCGACATTGTAGTGTCTGGACGGCTGTGTGTGATATTTCTTGAGCGTTCGTGTCAGCCATGGCTTGAGGATGTTGTGGTGCAGGTGAATGCGGTGGGATGAGCCGGTGTGAGGTCTTGTAATAAAGTGGTGGCGGGAGAAGCGAATTCGATGTTAGGACCACAAAATGTTTTTTTATATACCAGTAGTTCACAATATGTATGTATCTAGTTGACATAGCATGTTATGTGTGTCCACAAATATCTGATAAAACATGATCGACGGTAAACCACTGGAAACCGAAACACTATTGTTTCGGTTATTCCGATCATACATGCCATCCGTTCTTTACTGTATCTCTATGTGTATTATTTTAACGTTTTTATTTCGTCACTGCAAATTATTTTTTTTATTTTAATTGTTTATGTTTTGACAACCGATTTTATGCAAGGCCAATTGTGTGTTGTTATATTTATAAAACAAAATTGCAAATCAGTCTTCTATTTAATCCAAGTCACCACTGATTCAGTAACTTTACGTGGTAATAATCAGTAAGTTTGTAATTTAGGGAATAAATACTCTCATACAAATGTAGATATAAACCGAATCAAAATCGAAAAAAAAAATTAAAAAAAAAGAAGCCAGTTCTCAAAAATGTGTTGAATTCAAAACATCGACTGCACAATTACTCGTCCATTTTTTTATGTGACCAGACATTTTAAAGTGTTACATACCTACTCTCATGACATTAGCCCAACACACCTTATGGGAACTTATTGCCATGCCAGGACATTCCTTATATTATTCACCGATAACGCCACACTTGACAGAGACAAATTCAAATCCGCGTCTCGTTCTTGCACCACTTTCTCTTTCTGAGCTGGATTAGTGCATTTATTTACGAATGCAAAATGTTTCATGGTTCGGAATCCATTTAAAACTGTAGGTCTCCTTTTGATACTACATGATAAGGTCAAATTCGCTCGGGTTGATATCATCTCTTTGGATAAAAATTTGACGCCTAATTACTTCGGGAACGAGGTATGTTGAGCTAATATCATTACAGTGGATGTCCATACTCAGTCACATAAAAAAAACATTTCGTTTCATCCATCGGCTCGCTTCAAATTATTCTATCCATAATATGTAAAGATTAAAAACTTCTGAAGCATTTATCGATATTGAGAGGAAGACGATCGATCTTTTTGCATTCCGAGCGCACGCGTAACTTCACGATAAAGCTCTCAATTAGTGATGCTCCATGACCTCGCCGAAAATGTCGGTACATTGCCCCCTCGATATAAAGATGATGTTATCAAAATTAATTTGGCTTCTCAGAAACCAAAGCTGCCAAAGAATGATTATCTCCGAGGATAATACGGAACCGTGCGTGAGATGAGCTACATAATGTTGAAACTGCATGCGCGGCTTGAGATAAATCTGTAAAATATACTTTTTCGTACGGCCCTATAAACACAATTTGCAATTCACCTAGATTCCTCCCTCACGTAACCTATCACCTTACTAACACAAGTGTTTAAGATTGTATACATCGATTTAAAACTTGACTTGCGTTGACTGCAAAGAATCAACTCAATATTTCCGTCCTCACCAAATCGTATTAGGCATCAGACGCAAGATATACTTCTTGACTTGACTTAGCAAAATATACTTCTTCCTAGTTTTTTTCGACCATGTAGGTAATTTTTTTTCAATGAATTTGATATGTTACTTGATATGTTGAATTTGGGTACGAAAACCTGGAAATCTATCATTATCTTCGTTTAAAAGTTTTTCTAAGATCTATTGTTATTTTGTCACCATATAAATTCAGTTATAAGCAATGATTTACGAAGTAATATATAAGTCAATGGTTATAAGATAACTTTGTTCCCCCATTTATTTATAAGCAGCATAAAATATTTTGGTTTTCAATACAAAATTCTTAGAACTAAAGATGGCAATTCTCGGCTTGACTAGTAGCAGTGCACCACGTATGTATAGATAGAAGTTACTTAATTATGCCAGTTAAAATCATTTACATGTTTTAAATATTATATCGGGACCATTTATCCATTCGTTGGTAGCGTCGACAAGATAGTTTTGATGTATTTATGAAATGTAAAGAAATTCGTAGGTAACTAATTGTTTTCATTTTCCAATATGAAGTCCTTATATGAAGTCACCATATTTTTCGACGGTTGAGGTGCGTTCGAGTGGCACTGTTGAGTAACGAAGATCGGAAGGAAGTGACAAACGGCAGGGCGCATTCCACCTGTTCTCCGTCAGAGTTGACCGCTCTTGCATGGCGCGCACCGAGTCACGGCCGAGCAGTGCTGCTGGCGGGAACACGGCGCTGTCATGGCGACGAAGTGGAGAATACACATTTTGAATTTCGAACGTTACATACCGATATTGTTCGCACACCTGTCGGTTTGTTTGGAACTTGATGTTGTCACCCTTCTGACCTCCTTGTTGTGTTTTATCTATGCGTGGTAATACCGTCGTGGTTTTATTTTAATAATACTTTACTACTTTAATAAACAAATCACTAATAATTCAACTAGAAATTAAATTACTCCTCCACTTTGTACCAATTATAGAGGACGTGCTCCCAAGTCGAAATTGCTCGCTGATAAACTATCCTGAAACCCGTAGTCCCAGCTGTCACCTAAATTGGCATTTACGGCAAACCGATCGACTAGCGTGTTCTGTAAAAACGTCAAACTCCATACAAGTTTTTACAAGATATTCCGTGGATTTACTTCTTCAAGCTGTCAAAGTCAAACTCGGACTTCCGATTTGTATGAAAACGCGGAGTTGGCGCAAACGGCAACGTCGACGTATTTACGGGGACGTTGAGTAAGCTGTAAAATCAAACTCGGACTCGCAAATGTTAATTCGATTAACGCCCACTGCGCGCGCTCTTCAATTTGTCCATAAATTTTAAAATGCCAGTCGATCGGTTTGCCGTAAACGCCAATTTAGGTGACAACTGGGACTACAGGCTCCGAACTGCACTGCACGCTGTGCTGGTCAAATATCTCAATGAGCTATCGCTAGTAGCTACATCATCAAGGACTTCATTATTTGTAGCTTCCTATTTGTTAAACTGATAAACAAATTTTAACTTTTGTAGTCAAATACTTAATTTGTTTATTTTTAATTCATCGCCCATACAGATAAGTAATATTGTACAATAGCATGTACAGCAATCACAGCGAAGTAGAACTGGGCAGAAACGTTTGGTATATAACGTCCACTCCGTACACGTGTGTATTCATTGGTACCTGTTTTTGTAAATATATTATTTTTATATCTTTTAAAATCAGCAGTATGTGTTTACATAGATTGAGAAGTTATCTATTTTTTTTTATTTAGTCAGCCTCAGTGGCCCAGTGGCGCGACACTTCGGCGATCGCTCTCCGAAGTTAAGCAACGCTGGGTCCGGTCTGGTCTTGGATGGGTGACCATTCGACCGTTGAGAGAGGCTGGCCGTGGTTCGGATTCCACGTTAAGCTGTAGGTCCCCTTCCTTACTTACTAGGTGGTAGGGTTTATCCCGCCGGGTTGGTACCATCGCATTGGATGAACGATGGTCGAAGCGGCAATGAAAATTGTCCGTGTTTTCCATCCAGTTCAATGTAGCCGTGCAATATAATATAAGGAAGGTCCTGGCATGGCACCTAGTTCCCATGTGGTGTGTTGGGCTAATACCATGACAGAACTTGTGGTATTAGCCATCCATGTCCAGTCACATAAAAAAAAAATATATTGACGGTAAGAGGAAAAACAGGTAAAATCGATTGACTTATATATTACTGTAAAACACTATATTTAGTTTATGAAAATCACGAATGTATGCCGTTATATCGTGAACTGCATGGAATATGAGCTTTTGCATCGTGATATCAGTTTATTTGGCTAAGATATATCTATAGCTATATGTAGATGTGTCTATGTATATGGCTATTATATATATATTGCCAATTGGAGCATGCCAGTCCCAACAAACATCACCCGTTCACGAGCATCACGCCGGGTCCAGCCATCGCCTCTCTCAACCATGTTTTAGGAAAAGAGGTGACCCGAACCAGATGTTAACATCCAGAAATCGTCGATAGTTTGTTGTGTTTGATCGTATTTATTAGATCGTTACTTCATTCTTCTTTCCTTTTCTTGCATGATATTTGTATACAAAAAATAATCAAAACTGTCTTAATATTCATCTCCGTGACATATTTACGATGTTACCAAATAATATGGTGTTCAACACAAGAACCTAAAAATAGGACCAAAACTGGTTTCTATATGTTATGTTTGGCTTCCAAAAAACGTCCCTAAATTTCGGTAGTGACATCAATATCTTTCACAAAATCAGTATAACGTTTTAAATATTTTGAAATTTCATATTACCTGCTAATTCGAATATCTACCCGTACGAAGCATACTTAATCTAAAAAACCATTAAAAATAATGGACTAGAGACATACTGGTCTAAAGAGCCAAACTCACGTTTGTCTCGAACATAGATATATTAAAATATATGTGGTCCCGACATTACCACGGGCTCGTACACCTAGCCCAAATATGTCGACTACGGGCGCCACTCGCTATAATGTTAAATGGAAGTTTGCTGTAAATATTAATGAGAAAAAAACAAGAGAACTATGAAATAGTAATACATAAAACTATCTCATCATTTGTAAATGTTTTAATAAATTATTTTCAGTATTTCTTAATAAAACCCATGCAAGTGATTATTAGTTTTGTCTCTAGGCTCTTTACTCAAATACCCGATGTAGTCTGTTCGTGTGAAACATAAACAATCCTTGTTCTTGACGTGAGCCAACAACCCGAAGTGCCCATTAGAATTTATAGAATTCACCCCCATGCTATAATTTGGTCGTTGGCGCGTGCCCATCCACGCGCCGGTAATTATAAAGGTCATTTTACACGTTGCCAAGGAAGTGGAGGTCCCTACGTACACACTTCGTTGCGCTACAATGCACAAACGTGAACAGTAGGACAACAGTAATAAAATAGAGCTATGTCAATTTACTAAAGTTCTTACCGATTTTTTGTAAGTATATTAAAAGTAACTTAAAAGTTAATTTATCAGAAAATATTTATTCTGGTAAGGGAAATTTATAGACAATGCTCTCTATTCCAGAATCATAACAATCACGAAATGGCAAGTATATCACAGTATGCAACAGTATCAATGTAGTTAAGAAATCATTCGAAAACACATTCGAAATTTGTGCTCGTGCAACACAAGTCATTTAATAAATATGCAATCTGTACGTTTATATTCTTCGATAGATCAATAAATAGGAAAGTGCAGAAGAGAAATAAATGTTTTTTTGATACACTTTTAGTTATCATTTGAATCAGTTTTATGAAAAAAATACATGGAGACATCACGGATATACTGATTGTTTTAAGACACAAATAATCAAGTAAAGAGGGGGTTTTCATTTAATGTCCTAACTGTGTATTGGTAAATGTCTTTATACACTAAGACCACATAGCTCTCGCACATACTTAAATAAATAAAGCTGACTGAACATTGGCTCGCATGAAAAGGTTATAAAGAAAAGAGTTAAGATACCTACTCAAAAGTATTCTATTTCATTTAAAATTCTGTGCACTGAAAATTTGCAACTAGATCCCTGCCCATGTTCGGGGTACGCAGAATTGCAGAGTCGTTTTCTACTGTTTATTTCCGCACTGTGACAGCGTCGCGCTGCGTGAACATGGCACGTCGCTACCCCTATCGTGCTTCCGACAAGTGGGGCTTTTTTGACGTTAGAAAACGGCCGATGACAGGTGCCATCGGTAGAAGAGCCTAGGTCAAAGTTCGACGAAAGATGAGACTTATATGCCCGTAAGCATCAGAAAATTACTTACATTCTGTTTACTTTACTTTCAGTTTCGTTTTGCTATTATGGCTGTTCCGCTCAAATAAAATCTCCTATAAAATTGACTAGTGGAATAACGTTACGTCCTTTTTCCGTCCGCGATCGCCTCAACTTAAAACAGTCGACCGATAATAAGCGGGCAAGCTGGCAAGGTATATGCGTGAAGTTTAACCACAAAGGATAAAATATTCGCCCATTTCTGTACTCAATATTGACCGTCAGTTAGTCAGCGTGTTTGCGGCCACTGCTGGACATACGCCTCTCCAATTTGTATCCAGTCATCCCGGCCCTCACCGGTACGGAACCACTGCTTTCCGCCGACGCACTCGATGTCGTCGTCCCACTGGCGGGTGGTCTACCCACACTCCATTTTCCTTTTCACGGCCGCCAGTGTAGGACACGCTTACTCCAACGGTCGTCATCTCTTAGACTGTATGTCATTTGTCAATGACAAAATGACAAATATTCCACGTTTTTCCTACATCCTCAGTATGAAGCATTAAATTATGCCTCATTGAATTAAGGCATATCCATAAGATTATACTCAGTGTACCTACAAATATGGTTGGGTATTATATAAATAATCAAAACTATTTACTTTAAATTCGAAACCATCTTTTTACTTAAGCATAATGGTCTACAGCCTTCAACCACTACAGGTCATTTAGATTCGCCTGATATCAAATGAAAAAGACTTCAACGCGCGTGCCCTAAGTCCGATGAAAAAGATTTCAATGCGCGAGCTATCAGTTGTGGTACGAGATATCAACGACCTCAAAGATTACGTCTACGTAATGACTGATGAACTATTCATGAAAAACACTGCAGCGGACATCTCTTTCTGCAATCAGACCTCACCATGGAATTCCGATTAAAAATATTTCAATGCGCCAATAAGCGTAAAAAGTCCCAAAAGGTATTTAATGTAGTAGAGCTCAGTTAGTACATAATTTAAAAAAACTTCTGATGATCTGACGACATGTGATCCCACAGCACTTTTTCCCGTGCATGTCGTAAGAGGCGATTAATTTCTCGTTTTGTCGTTCCGATACCACGTCAAACGGTTGGTGTGCTTTTTAGTAAGGGTTGTAGTGTTAATCCAGTGACCACTCGCTGAGTTAATCTCGTCCGGCTAGTTACTAACGTATTGTATGAAGCAGTGTTTCTTATACTTTTAGTGAAAACGGACCATTTGACAAAATGTTTGTCTTGCCATGGATCACCAACTGTTGAAGGTAATGTAAATCTAAATGAATGTAGGGTGGTTTTTTCTATTCATAAAATACGTATACACAGGTGTTTTTTTAAGAAAATTTTACTTTAGAAAGATAAATACCTTTATTAATTTAATGAATTGTTTTTAATGCATTCTCTTTCCGAACTAAATCGTCACTTATTTGATCTTCTTTGGATGGCTTCGCGGACCACTCAAGGTGCTTCCAGGGACCACCAGTGGTCCCCAGTCAGCCAGTTAAGAACCAAGGATGGTCGAAGCGCCAATGACAATTTTCCGTATTTTCCAATATTCCGTAATGTAGCCATGTAATAAAAGGGATATCCTTACATAGCACCTACATAGTTCTTAAATGACACAAAGTATAAGAATAATTTCATCACAGTAGGTGTAAAATAGCTATTCATGTCTAGTTACATAAAGAAATTTAAAGTACTTAGAGACAAATTCAATATCGCTTTCAAAGGGAACCTTGAATTTGTTTATTAATCTAATAAATATTATAGAGGGGAAAGTTTGTAATAATGGATGGATGGATGGATGGATGGATGGATGGATGGATGGATGGATGGATGTTTGTTACTCTTTCACGTAAAAACTACTGAATGGATTCTAATGAAACTTTACAATAATATAGCTTATACATCAGAATAACACATAGGCTACAATTTATGTGCCCATGGGCTTTAGAACTTTCACGGGGCTGCGAAAACGATGCCGGTAGCGATACTTCACACTAGGGGAAGAGGAGCCGGGGGCGGTGGCGGGGAGCGGCGGCGGGGGGAGGGCAGACGTCGTGACTGTTTGGTGTCCGTTTGGCGAATTTTCAAGGCACTAGCGATTTGTAAAACTTAGTACATGTACATTTAACTACCCGGGAATTAGGATTGGCTAAATAGAATTCAGTTCCGCTTACGCTAATATGGGGCTGTCATACAAACTGCAATGCTATGCACGGCTCGGCTTTGCGGCGGCAGCGCTTACTTTTACTGAAGTACGGCTTGGTATTTCCTGCAACTTTAGGACTACTTGGCATCACGCTAAATCGCCGGAGGAGCGACCAACAGAATAAAATCCTTGAGAACCAATTACTCGATTTAGATGTGCATTGTATCTACGTCTAGCCTGATTCTACTAAAAACTTATAGATTACATAATATAACGCTTCATTACCAGAAGGGTAAGTAGTGAGTCTTAAAGTCTTATAACATGCGAACCACTTACCTGATTTATATGCGTATTTTATCAATGTATAGCATCTCTGGGAGCAGTCAGGTTCGAGATGGGTTACTGTTTTCGATGTTGAGGCTGGCTGTGGGTTGGAGTCCACGCAAAACTTACCTACGTTACACGTTACTTACTAGGTAGGCAATGTAGCAGTGAAAGTGCAGAAAGGTTCTCGCGGCAAATGTTTTTTTTTTAAATAGCCACCAAACGTCAACGAAGCTCTAAATGAGAATTATTGGATGTTTCCCATCAAATCATGCTATTTCGGCTTGAACGATCTTGATTAAATTTGGTACATGGATACATTGTCCTGGACCAGTTTGACCCTATTTTGGACCAGTCATGTGGGCTACTTTTTATCCATGAGATAATTTAGCCGACACTAACCCGAGCGGAGCCGGGTACCGCAGCTAGTCGCATTACAATAAATGAATCTTTTGTAACACAATACTTAACTTCTGCGCCCACCTATGGGGAGCAGCGGAAGTATAAGTACAAGGAAGGGTAGCACCTGCCGGAACCAGGCGACACGCGCGAATCGTTCGAAATGACCGCAATCATGTTTACATGTACGTTAGCGATGTGATATTGCGCGGTGTCAGTAATTAGACGTTTCGCTCACTGCACCTGCAGTCAGTATGTAAAATCCATGTAGCACGAATATATATAAAAAAATAAATCAATATGTATGTGTTATGTTAATCGTGGCATATGACTTTCGCCAGGACCCCACATGAATGGATGAATAAATTCTTTATTATGCATAAACAAAAATACAATTACAGAGAAAACATACAGTAAAACAACAATGCTGCACAAAGGCGGACTTATCACTAAGAGTGATTTCTTCCAGTCAACCCTTGGGGTGATGAGGCGCCTGACGACAAGGCTTTGGAACTTACACAGGGCTTGCTAAAACGATGCCGGTCGGCCAAGTGCTTTTTCACATCATGCTGGGAGTACCTCAGGTTGTACTTTGGGGAAAATAGCTTAGTGGAGAGTGCATAAATAAAGGATCTACACAGACGATTGGTTGGTTCCTATTTGGGAACTGTCGACAGGCATGTCTGTTGCGCGTTGAGCGATGGTAAAAAGGGAACGGAGGGATGCGTTATGCACCTCCCAACAGTTCCAGTCTATGTATAAAAACAGTATATATAACAACCACCTTTTGTGCGCTTTTACTGTGTAAAAACATCGAAAAGCAATTTTGCAAAGTTACAGAATTGTAAAGATGGATTTTATGGAACTAGACATGGATGGCTAATCCCACACTAACTGCGATCATAGACTAGGAGGTCGCGACAAAAATGGTAACGATAACGTAAATGGCTGAAACTGGGTTCACGGGATAAAGACCAACCCTCTGAAGCTAAATGTGTCATTCTGCCTGTTCCAAGTGGTTGCGTTACCTAGATAAGGCGATTGAAAAAGTAGTAATGGTGACAAACAATATATATGATAAGGTAAATGGATGTAAATGACGAAGCATGAAAGTATCAGTACATACTTCCTTAGCAATACAAAAACTGAACAATTCTTTGATTGCATTTCTTAGTTATAGGCGATTTAGGTTACAGATATAACTTTAGGTATATTTAAGTATTCAATTAAAAAACCGATTGGTTATTGTTGTATAATTAATAGATATTAATGTTTCCAGACAATCAGTATATTCATCAGCAGATACATACCAGCGTCTATTTTATATAGCCAATCTAGATTACGCAACCACTGGGCGCAGGCAGACCGACATATTTAGCATCAGAAGGTTGGTCTCTAACATGTGAACCCAGGTTCAGCCATTTACCTTATCGTGACCAAAAATGTCGTGACCTCCCGGAATATCAGATAACATATTTAATCATGGCCATTGCAACAATACTGTGCATAACGTACTCCATATTTGCCTACCCATCCGAAATCGATATATTCAACCCACCATGGCAGTATGCATGGTTTGGTCGTAAGGGAGACTTTGTTCACCCATACCTTACCAACTACACTAAAAAAATATGAACAACTGTTCTCGGTTTTAGCACAGTTAAAATTCAATAATTTATCGTAAGTTTGGTTAAGTATTTTTCATTACTATTAATGTATTACGGTAAGTATCTATAAATGAGCCAAAACCGTTATTATTGTTATTATATTTATATGTTATGTTAATATTATACAGTTATCTTAGCCGATTGAACAGTACCGCCTGGAAGAAATAGAATGTGTGACAGATCAGAAGATTTTGAAAATGTTATCTTCACCACAGACCTAGCATGCGCTTAATATGATCTTAACTAATTAAACATAACGGTTGACTACAGATTAGCAGGTCTATTCCTGGCATTTCGTAAACAGGAATCAGGAATCCAGAGTCTAGAAAACATCTTTTGTAGCAGTTTTCAAAGTGATTTTCTTGACGAAAATATTACGGAGCATAGTTTTTTGAATTAATCAAGGTTTTCCATTGAAAAACTCGCTTTGAAAATCGCTATAAAAGCGGTTTTCTAGACTCAGGATTCCTGATTCCTGATTACTGAATGCCAGGAATAGACCTGCAGGCGTGCAACTGGCCAGTTTCAACGGGTACAGTAATTTTAACAGATTTGACGATATGTTTTCACTGAATATAAGATGTACGTATAAATACTTTGGAATGCACATGAATACAGTAGATGTTTCAGTTTCAGTTTTAGTTTCAGTTTCTTTATTTCCTCCATTAGATGTATATTACACACTCGGATTCGTCATTTTTTTTTCCTGTCGGTTCGATTACTTCTGGCGAAGAAGAGCCGACAAGAAACTTCGTCAGGTTGGTCATTGTATTATTATTTTTTCCAGTGATACTTACAAACTAGTTTACAGTGATTGATTGATTACTACTGCTCACAAAGAACATTATTATAAGAACATTATATACATTGGTGAGGAGCAAACTCTTGACTACTATAATGACATCTTATTTTAAATTAATAGGAATTATGATCTAAATTATTCAGGTGTAAAAAAGGATGTAGTTATTAGAACGACGTGACGGTTGTCCAGGGTCGACCCTCGCCCAGCAGAGCGCGGACTTATCTCGGATGCCATTTGCACCTGCGCTGTGGCACGGACCGACAAGTCCGCGGTGGCTGTCGCCTGACCTCGCCTCCTCCAATACCCGGCAAGGCCTCACTGCAAGCCCCGTGACGTCAGTTTGAAGTTTTTAAGTTTTCACCGTACCTTACGGTTTTTCAATGTGGCCGAAAATTTAGTTGATACCAGATTTGCCACACCGGACAACCGTAAGTGTTACCCGCCGTTACCATTAGGTTTGTCCAATTCATTACAATAATATTTTGGTCGGGTTCGAAAATTGTATAAAATAATATATATATATATATATATATAAATCTATATTTTATAAATCTATATATAAATCTATATTTTATAAATCTATATATAAATCTATATATAAAAAAGCGGCTCGTAGCCTAGTGGCGCGGGGACTGGCCTAGCGTACCAGAGGCCCGGGTTCAATACCAACTTGCACCACTGTCTTTCTCTTTCAGAGTTCGATAAGTGCATTTCGTCACGAATGCGAGCTGCTCCATGGTTCGGAATCCATGTAAAACTGTAGGTCCCCTTCCCCTACTAGGTGGTAGGGTTTAAGCCCGCCCGGGTTGGTACCATCGCATTGGATAAAAAGATGGTCGAAGCGGCAATGAAAAATTGTCCGTGTTTTCCACCCAGTTCAATGTAGCCGTGCTCATAAAGGGAAGGTCCTGGCATGGCACCTAATTCCTTCGGGAAAGTGGTGTATTGGGCTAATATCATAACGGTAGTTGTGTGGTATTAGCCATCCATGTCAGGTCGCATAAAAAAAAAATTATGATTGTACTTTAGCTTTATTATGTTACGCTCACGGATAGTACTTGAAGGCCCAGGTATCCCAGATTGATCGTTTGAAAACCTGAGTAGAAAACTCGGTGACATATTTTCAATGACGTATGGTTTCGCTCCATATAAAGGAATATTTAGATGGCTCATGGTAAAGAGTTCAAATTGTTGTATTGTTACCATATCTTAAATTTAAATGTCCTAACAAAGACCGATATATACAAAAATATCCTCATGCTTTCCCTTTTCGCAGTTTCATCTGTGCGGCTTCAACTAGTCAAGCCAATTACGTAGATAATTATTAGTTTTTGCATCATTGTTTTTGCAATTACATTTTTTAAGATAAAAATTAAGAGCTGATTTCCTATCTTGTATTCTTAATATTTTTGTTTACTAATAAATACCTACAACTTGATATAAAGAGAACTTTTTATGTTTCTTTGAACAACTCTACAAGTCAAGACATTTGCCAAATTCTTGACAGCAGCCGTGTTCACAAAGGGATCTCTTATCTCAATTACTAAAATGTATTTGTCAATATTTAAATGGTTATGGTGCTGTCTCTACAACAAACACAAAAACAACAATCGTTGTTATTAATATTATGTCTGCCTACAGAACCAATACGGTAAAAACAACTAAATAAGTAAATGAATAAATAAATAATTATATAAATTAGAAAAACAGCTAATCTGGTTGTAATTATTTATTTATTCATTTACTTATTTAGTTGTTTTTACCGTATTGGTTCTGTAGGCAGACATAATATCAATATTTAAATCGATTTGATGTGAAACAAAATATCAGTTTTTATCCTCCTATCGGTAAACAAGTATTTTTCGAAGCGTATTTATTTCTTCGCTGCCTTTTAATATTATCCGATATCCGCGATGACGTCACGCCCTTACAGCGAGGCCTTGAGACCTAGGCGCTGGAGCCGTGGGCGTCTGGACCATTGTGCACGCAGATACTATCCAGTAAATTAGCTTTCGACCATTTTATTTCTTTTATTCGTGCAGCGCCCTAGGAGCAGTGGTCGCGTAGGCGGCACTATCCCTCGCGCCTCGACAACGCCTCCGCAGTTCGATGGACGGCAGTGCCGATGGAGAGATTTTTGGACCATCGGGAAATTTTGTCTTGACATATCATTCGTGTGACCAGTCACCTATTAGTTTGCTCTTCACCAATGTATGTAATGTTCTTATTATAATGTTTTTTTGTGAGCAGTAGTGATCAATCAATCAATGTAAACTAGTTTGTAAGTCTCAATGAAAAAAAAATATACAATGACCAACCAGACGAAATTTCTTGTCGGCTCTTCTTCGCCAGAAGTAATCGAACCGACAGGAAAAAAAAATGACGAATCCGAGTGTGTAATATACATCTAATGGAGGAAACAAAGAAACTGAAACTGAAACTGAAACTGAAGATAGAGGTAACGTAACAGAAAAGACCACCCAGGATGTACAACTCTTTTTTCGTTTCATCTAGAGACATACATCTTTTCATACATGCTCTACGATTACGGGTACTACATACCTGACTTTACAGGTCGCCCGGTGACACTTCCGTACACTTCTGCTCTGTTAATTTGTTTCATCCTTCTTTTGTCACTCTCGTCAGATCGTTGTTACACATATTTTTAAACAGAAATGAAAGCCAGTAAGGAGCTTAAAGGACATCTAATCCCTGCTGAAGTACGGGACCCCAGCTGCCATACCGTGTACTGGTAGAGAACATTTGTGACGCAAATTAACGATTTCATAATATTTATAGGATCGTTATACAATCCGTCTGTTCCATTTTAAAGCCTTGGCGAACTGAGTCAGGCCTATCAATTATGAATGAAGGCGACAGGGGACAATAAATGTGATACTTATCGGCATTACGAATCCGGGTAGCTTTCTTCCTGGCGGGAAAGCCTATCCGGCGGTAACTGCGGTTGTAAATATTATACAGCCTAATGCCGATAAATGGTGTTTGCAGCGTCGCTATGGAGACGATCCTACAGCCCACGTGAAATATCAATGGCAAGGTGGACAAACATACATGAGGTTATTTTGGAAAGGTATTTTTGTTATTGAAGATAAAACCCTTTTTTATGTTCAGCCCGGCGTTTGGCGTACGCCAGAGATGCCCGACGGTGCCCACGGGGGCTACGAAAAACATGCCGCCGGCCAGGTGCTTCCTTACGCCGTGTTTGAAGGAATTTGGGTTATACTTCGGGGGAAATACCTCGCCAGGGTCAATTCCATAGTTTACAGTACTCAAAAAAAAGGGATCTAGAGAATCGGTTGAATCTTGTTTTGGGAATGTCGACAGGGAAAGTCGCCCGCCTTTTCCGCGCTCAGCTATGGTAGAATTGATATTTATAAAGTAATCAATCATTTGTTTCGATCTCGTAATGAAATATTCTAATAAAATGCTAGACAAGCCAACAATAAAGATTTTTTTACGTGGGAATTATACCCCTATATACGAGTTTTTAAAAAAAAAAGAGTATTTTTATACAATTTTAAAACATTTGAGAATTAAGAGTTTTTCCACTTATCCTTGGATATTTGTAGTCCAGTTTCGTCGGATGCTAATCATATGTTTAAAGCCTTGTGTTTTGTATACTCGAATGTTTCTAGGAAAATATTTTCATAATTCAGTTTATTTCAAAAATTGTTTTACTCAAGTAGCATTGCAGAATATAATAAATTTAAAAACATTGGTGAAGTGGACAATAAACATTTTTTTAATTATTATATTGAAGTGTACTTTCGTCTATGTATGATCACAAATACCTATATATTCGATGTGTACGTATTTTGTATGTTATGTATGAACTGCTAAACTTCACATGTTTATGCAATCTTCAGAGTAGAACAAAAAGTTTAAGTGGAAAAGCTTACAAGCTCCGTTCGGGTGAATGACCAAAATGAAAATAAAGGCACGGTTAGGTACCGATTTTAAAAAAAAATCCAGGCAATCTTCAGATTAGCTCAGCGAGTGATCCCGTGCAGTTTTGAAGTTGATAAGATCCGCTCGGCTGAATGTCCAAATCGAAATTCACTCGAGGGGCGCCGGGTACCTCAGCTAGTAAATATTAATTCGAATAGTGAGTACCTCACCCCCATCCCCCCCGCAAGCCCGCCGCTGCCTTCTGTCCAGTTAGTTCCGCGCTCCGATCTGACGAGACGATCATATCTCACTAATTCAATTTGGAGGCGTCGAGAATCTGCCTCGACAAGTGAGTACAATCGTTAATGGAATCGGGCCACGCCGCGGAATCACCTGTTAAGGCGGGAATATACAATGAATGGTACTACAACAAATGTTTTTAATTTACTTGTTCTGTGATTATTGTCGCGTATATGCAGCATCAACTGATGAATCCCCAAAACATTTTTTTTTATTCAAAATATAAAGCACTTATCTTAGTTTTCACCAAGGGCTGATTTATTTTAATTGACACTTAATAGGCCTTTATTAGTAAATTTCTGGTTATCTTATACTGGTATCTATTGCGAGATGGTAGATTAAGCAAATCAGTACAGTCAGTTCTTTATATGCATAATTCTAACCTATTCGAATCCAGACAAGCATCGTTTTTATTTATTTATCCATTCTTTACGCCGTTAGGCATTAGAATATTTGACGTTTTGAACATTGAACATTAGAACAATTTGACGAACATCCCAAATTGTGTTCGTGCTGTGTGGGTAACGATAAAAGATAAGTCCGAAAAATAATATGTGCCAATAATACCATGTGCCTCACTGCACATGGTATTTCTTCCCATGCATGTCGTAAGAGGCGACTTGCGTGGTACCGATTCCACGTTAAACTGTAGGTCGTCTTCCTTACTTACTAGGTGGTAGGGTTAATCCCTCCCGGGTTGATACAATCACCTTGAATAAACGATGGCCGAAGAGGCAATCAAAATGGTCCGTTTTTTTCCATCCAGTTCAATGTAGCCGTGCGATATAAATAATGTCCTGGTAATTATGGAACCTAGTCTCCATGTAATGTGCTTAGCTAATATCACATTAGTATAAGGTATAACAAAATACAATTTTATTAACCGTTTTCGAGATAGTTATGAAAAACTTAAAATATGGGTTTTTCTCGTGGCTATTTATTTCTGGTTTTTACCTCTTACGCCTGTTTTCACCAACTTTAGCTACAGACATCTCAAAGTTATCTTTCGGTTACACCATGTAAATATGCAATGTAACCGAAAGTTAACTATCAGATTTCGGGTAGCTGGAGGTGGTGAAATCAGGGGTTAGTAGTCAGTTTCATTACGTGCTACATAAGTTAGTAGGACTGACCGGCCACTATTACCACCTTAAAATATCACTTCCCGGGTCGCTATATCTTTGGGTTTTTATCTCCGCGTTCTAGTTGCAGGCATCTACAACGAAATATGGTATCCGACGCGACCGATCGCTCGATGACAGACAACATTCGCGGGCACTCACTTGACTGTTCGAAATTGTGATTCGGTTTCTTCTCTGAAGAGATTTCTTGCGATAGTTGACTTCTCAGTTGAACGATTGAATAGAATAAAAAAAATCCGACGAATTAAGAACCTTACTTCTTTTTTTCGAAGTCGGTTAAAAATTCTTTAAGATACCTAGTTTATTCTTGAAAGGAATGAGAGTTATAATAACGTAACAACATGTTTTTTTGTATGTAATTGGACATGAAATGTCAGCCTCAAAGCCCAGTGGTGCGACACTTCGGCGATCGCTCTCCGAAATTAAGCAACGCTGGGTCCGGTCTGGTCTCGGATGGGTGACCATTCGACCGTTGAGAGAGGCTGGCCGTGGTTCGGATTCCACGTTAAGCTGTAGGTCCCCTTCCTTACTTACTAGGTGGAAGGGTTAATCCCGCCCGGGTTGGTACCATCGCATCGAAAGCGGTTTTCAAAGCGATTTTCTTGACAAAGGTTTTCCGCCGAAAAACTCGCTTTGAAATTCGCTATTAAAGCACTTTTCTAGACTCAAGATTCCTGATTCCTGATTACTGAATGCCAGGAATAGACCTGCAGTTCATGCACCACTTTCTTTCTCTTTCTGAGTTGGAGAATTGCATTTCGTTACGAATGCGAGCTATTCCATGGTTCGGAGTGCATGAAAAATGTATGTAGGTCCTCTTCCTTAACTAGGTGGTAGGGTTAAGCCCACCCGGGTAGTACCATTGCATTGGATGAAAAGAAACCATCCGCCTAGTACAATGTAGCCACTCTCATAAAGGTTATGGGAATACATGTGAAGGTTTATAAGCTCCTGCCATAGCACATAATTACTTCGGTAATACGGTGTTTTGGGCTCAAATTTCACCGGTGGTTTAACCATTCATGTATAGTTAGTTAAAAAAACCGTGAGTAGGTGTTATTTAAGTAAATTCCTGAATGGAACCTGACATGGATGGTTAATACCACACAACCATCATGCTATTAGCCCAATACACACATCCGAAGGAATTAGGAAAATTTAAGTAAATATAATGAAATGACTACACTAGTCCTCGTGACAACCCGTTGGATATATGCGGGCAGAATCAATTAATATCACCAGAAAATTAAGTTTGTAACGGCAACATTCAGTCACAAAGACAACCCTTTATCAATTCACCAACTCACGAGACCCCGACAGGAGAAAAAACAATAGAACTGCGAGAGCAGGTGCGGGGGAGAGGGGCGGCGGCAGCAGGCGGGCGGGGGCAGTGGGGCTTGTCGCGCACGCGCCCTGCACCCCACTTGTCAGTGCGGGCAGGGTCGCCACCCGCACGGAACCAGGCAGAACGGCGCGATGTTGACACCTGTGTGCGAGGTTGTCGGCACGCGCCCTGTCGATGCATTGCTATGTAACATGCTCTAGGCGTTTATGAATTGACTGGCATTACGCACCAGAAGTATTAGCCATCATTCTGTCATCCTCATTGGGACTTGGGAAATTTAGATTTACTTTGGTTTTTATGCAATAATCATGTTCCTTTTTGAATTTATAGAAGGAATATATACGAGATGAACAATTAACAATTTAAACCGAAACAGCGTTTGGTGGAATTAACCACGGCGGATACTGCACGTTTTTTTTGCTGATGGTCACCTTAAGAACGGCCCGTAAGCTATGCTCCCCATACAAACGTAGTTTACTAATAAATTGGAAACCGCTTTTCAAATTAAATTGATATTTAATATCTAATATCAGGTAACAAATATCTGTGTCTGCATGCTTTTGTTTTTTTGAAAAATCCAAACCGAATGAAATGAAAGCAAAAAGAAAATCTTGATACAAATTTTGTTTTCTCTATGGTTTGACCCAGAAAACATTTACCGAAAAAACAAAGGCATGCAGACACAGATATTTGTAGCCTAATATTAGATACCAAATATCAAGTAAGTTGGAACATTGGTTTTCAAATGATTAGTAAACTACGTTTGTATGGGAGGCGAAATTATCAGGTGCTTACGGGCCGACCTTAAGTCTACGAACTGTAAAGACATGATCCAATCGTATAATGTGACACGAATTGGTATCGACAGGTAAATCTCAGTCTAGTGGTCTCTTGAAAACTGGAACATGTGAAGGTCCCTGATGATTGCGGGCGAATAATTATAATAAGGCGCTCAACAAATTTTTAATCCCTGCTAGTAAATCACCCAGGTCTTAGACTGTATACAATTCCTTTTCTTTCCAGTTTATACAATTAAGAGGAAACGACTGTACCATTGTATATATGTATGTATAGCATAGTTTTTTTGCCAAAAAATGTTTTCTTTATTATGTTATTCATTACATAATTACTCGAATTAAATGAAACAGAATATTGTGTGTCAAAGACTTTTATTAATATAAAAAATATCACAAGTTAAAAATAAGTAGAAATGCCCCTTTGACTATAGTAAAAGCTACCACCTAATAGTTGCTTACTTGAACACTCATATGTGTGGACAGAAGGATTGCAAAAAGAAAAAGCTACTAAAATAGATCCATGGAATCAATATTTAAGAAAAAGCCTGGCCAAATATTTTAAATACCCATTTAAAAATTCGATGTCACAAAAAAGAATGCATAAAATTTTGTTCTGAACCGACTCCAAAAAAAGGAGGTTCTCAATTCGACTGTATTTTTTTATGTTTGTTACCTCAGAACTTCGCCTGGGTGAACTGATACAATGATATGCATGAGAAAAAAAAGTCTTAAATTTGCATTAAGTATGTTGTTTAAGCGACAAATTGACAAATAACGCCATATCACGCCAACCGATTTCGATGATTCTTTTTTTCATTTTGTCAGCCAAGGTAGCCAAGGTTCTCTTGACTGGCGCAGTGCGTGCCCGGCTGACGCCGACTCAAAAAGTTACAATAATCGTAACTACAAAAATTTCAATATTTTTTTACTTTTTAGTGCATGTTAATTGGTTATGGAATACTTTTTCTTTGAAGTCGGTTTTTTTTTGTTAGAATTTTTGTTTTAGTGCCTTTGTATAAATTAAAACTTTGATTTCAATGTTTATAATATTTTTAAGGGTTCTTAGTAAATTAAGAAGAATTTATAAGGAAGCCTTTAAATTATATCCTTAATTAATAGCGAATATGTCCACAATCCCTAATTAGTTAAAGTACAACAGGCATCAACCTAACCAGCCCCCACACATTGGACTTTGACCCACATACGTTTTTCTTGCAACTGCCAATGTCTACTGGTTGGGCGTTGAGGGTAATGCACTCTGTACATTTATTTGTGCATCAAATTATATCCAAGCATTACCCGCAAGACATATTTTTACACGTAATACTGCAAATAATACTTCAAAATAAAGACATTCTACATTAAATGTTTTATATTAAGCACAGATTTAAGGTTTACGAAATTTTAACTCAAAAGTAATACTTTTGAACAAAAACTACCAGAAATATTATGTTAGCACGATAACTTTCACTAAAACAGTGTCAACCTATAAATTATTGTTCTATATGTATTAAATTTATCATTTGTTTTAAGGTGAAGACAGCGATGTTGCATGTATCTATAGAAAAGTAATCTGCCGAAATGTCATTTAGCGGTGGTGCCACATGTCCTTAAAGTATCTACCAAAATATATGCTCAATATGTTCGAATCACAATTAAAACTTACCTAAGTACAAAATTCATGAATTTTATAACTAAGTAGTTCATTCACACATTCACAGCTCCTGTTATATTTTAAGTCACAGTAAAATGCCTGATCAAGGCGTTTTTAAAGATACATGACCCCATTTCTTAGCGCTGATAGTGCAGGCTCCAAGAACGTTATAGGGAAATAGAATAAAAAAACATGGCATATAACCGTGCGACAAACATTTGTTTGGACAAGCAAATGTCACTTATTGAACTGTAGTATGTCGTTTTTTTTTTTTT
Organism: Incurvaria masculella; assembly: GCA_946894095.1. Taxonomy (NCBI): domain Eukaryota; kingdom Metazoa; phylum Arthropoda; class Insecta; order Lepidoptera; family Incurvariidae; genus Incurvaria; species Incurvaria masculella. Next base: position 22,980,187 of record OX335645.2, on the reverse strand, counting down.
ATGTGACTGGACATGGATGGCTAATACCACAAGTTCTGTCATGGTATCAGCCCAACACACCACATGGGAACTAGGTGCCATGCCAGGACCTTCCTTATATTGCACGGCTACATTGAACTGGATGGAAAACACGAACAATTTTCATTGCCGCTTCGACCATCGTTCATCCAATGCGATGGTACCAACCCGGGCGGGATAAACCCTACCACCTAGTAAGTAAGGAAGGGGACCTACAGCTTAACGTGGAATCCGAACCACGGCGAGCCTCTCTCAACGGTCGAATGGTCACCCATCCAAGACCAGACCGGACCCAGCGTTGCTTAACTTCGGAGAGCGATCGCCGAAGTGTCGCGCCACTGGGCCACTGAGGCTGACACGTCGTAAAAGCCATAACATATAAAATATTATAGTGATGTGGTACTTGTATGCGAACTTTAATCGTGTCACGATCATTCCTTTTTAAACGTTATTGGCATTCATCTGTTACAATTTCGCTTTATTAGCATATTTGCTTGCCAAAGTTAATTAATACTATTAAAATGTTAAAATACGAACAAGTGATATTGCTGGTATATAACATTAGAGATTCTTATTTGTTGGCAACCTTACCATGCATAGAACAGATGCCCGAAGGTTTAATCGAGTGCAAAAACCATTTTAAACACAGTGAGTCATGGTAATATTTAAAATAATCATAACAAATTTTTATAAAACTTCATAAAACGCATATATGGATAAGCTTGCACATTAATACACTAGAGGCTAGTAAAATTAAGTATTTCAAATTATACTGCAAATGGTTCTTCCACTTCTAGTTATATGGTGCCACTTCTTATTTAAAAATAAAATAAATGTCCAATCATCCTATAATCCTGATAAAAGCACAGAGCACAAAGAAAGTATATAAACAGAAAAAATACAAAATAACGTCATCATATAAAATCACTTTTAGGAAAATGAAAAACTGGACCCATATTATTTACAGCTCACTCGAGTTGAACAAACTCAGGGGCGGTCCATGTAACATGTCATTCATCAACGCTCTTTCTTACATGATAATAATATACAAATATAAACAATTTAAATCTCCATATTCAATTACATTCGGAGTTGAAGAAAAAGCGAAAGAAACTTCGGTCCTGATAGACGGCACTCGTTTTTTTTCTTATTCAACTCATCAACACCCCCTGCCCCCCCCCCCTGGGTCCTTTCCAGCGTGACATATTAAGGTGGCCCATCCCGCTCATCTCCCCATACAAAAGGGGAAAGAAGATCACGCCCATATTTCTTGTCAGAGTGCCAAAATTTTGCTCAAAATAGCTTTATTTGATCGAAATAGATGTCTGATGACCATTGGCATTGTAAAATTGTGTTTGGTTTCTAAGTTATAAGGTCCGAAAGTTCGCATTTTTCTCGCGTTTTATACAATAACTTTGGAGGTGGATTACGCAATGATAAAGTAAGAACATCTTAAAAAGATTAGTCATCAGACATAGCTTATTTAATCAAGATTTATAATCTATTTGGTTTTTGTTCGATTTTTTACTACAGCGGTCGTGGTTTACTTTTAGCTATAAGTCGTTTTGAAATTAAAATTTTCGTAAATCTACCAAATCATACACTATGCACATTGTCTTTTTTGTGGACATGTTGCATCTTCCTCATCACGGAGCCTGTCTTATTCTTTGAAACAGAGAAGGTCCCAGAGCGCAACAGCACGGTTTTGTACCGTGCCCGCGAATGAGTTAGGCCTGCCGGGTTGGGCCACCTTAAATGGATTGCCACTTGATATTTTAATTTATTAATTAACTTAATTATGTAATTGTATAATAGTTGTGTAAACACCTTAACTAGATTTTACAGACTCTTTGAAATTCTCTAAATACATTGCTTGGATCCATCTTTATCAAATTGTTGATTGTAATGTCATTACACTGGAAATGGAGACAATCCATTCAAGATCAGTTTCCGTCACATTGACATCAAGGTTGGAGTAAAAGGGACTTGGAAGTTGTTCCCCTTCAAGTGTAACGACATAGAAATACATGACTGTACCAATGAAGACTGTGTGCATAGATTGTGGATATAGAGGGTTTAGCGTAAATAGCATCATGAAGTTTATAGAATTCATTTCATATATATATTTATTTCTGTTGTAAGTATTATTATTTCTCATTATTAATTTAAATTAAGTATGTTGAAAGGTGTTAAGAAAGTATCACATCCGGTCTCTTATTAGTCAATTAAAAAAAAAACAATTTAAACTAGAAGCGATGCCAGGAATTGTCGCTTCCTTTTCGAACATCTTCGGGTGGTACTCATTAATAGTGTATCAAGTAATGTATCATATAAATGAACAAAGGTTTTGAAGTTTTTTTTTTTATTTTATTTTTTACTGGTTTGAGAATATATCATTTTACGTTTACGGATGAACAGTGTTAACTCGATGTTTCGTCCACCACGAAAACCACATAATATGTCGAACAACAGTGAAAATCGAAACAAACAGGTTTGAGAATAGTTAATACTGCACAAAAAAATCTTTAATTTCATAGTAAATGTTTTTTTAATTATTTAATAAAAATTGCTACATAATATTTAGAACATAGTTGCTTTGTCTTTCGATCGCATGCCTGAAGCTTATGCTGCATCAAGTGACCGAGCCATACTCACTAAAGAGTGTAATACTGTAACAGTTGCATCACATGATACAACTTGGATGAGTACCTACTGTACCATTTAATGCATATTTTTACATGGAAATGTTTATAAAAAATTGTTATCAATATTATTTTCCATTATCAGATCTCACCATATATCACTATCGGACTTTTTTTAAAAACTTTTATTTTTATGGATTAAAAATGTTGATAATGAGACCCTTCTTTTTTTGTGTGAGACAACGCAACACGTTCCAATCCAAGTGCAGGATCCAGGTTAACCCCACCCTCCCCCTTACCCCGACCCCCTAGTTATATCCGCAAGTGGAATCCATCATAGACTTAGTATTTCTATGGCTGCCATAGTATGATTCAGATCAAAGCTGCTTGCTCTGTCTCATTTACAACAACTGGGTCACATCAACAACAAAAATCACAATTTAAAGGACTCATGATATCTCCCCTCATCATAATAATGGTCTAAAAATACATGAAAAGATAAAATAAGTTGCCCCATACAGAATCTTGTTGAAAACGTCTATGATCTTACTAGAAAAGCAAATTCTATCAAATATTGTTGACCGGAAAGGTTATGTTTTAATATTCAAACAGAGCTCTATACTTTGGACTGACCCTAACTGTACACGTTATTTTTCTATTGTGCTCAGATAAATGCTCTACGTAAGAAGAGTTATGGTTAATTTCCATTGGACATATTAAGCAGCCAATGGCATAAGATGACAGTCCACTGAATAATTTTAATCGTTTATTGCGTATGGATCAGTACTTTGAAGGATTTGAATTTACAATTTCAAACGCTGTCAAACATGTAAATGACTGAACTAAAATTAGTAAGCGCTTGCATGTATCCCAAAAGATGTAAGTGACTGAACATGGTAAATTAGTAAGCGCTTGCATGCATTTTAAGCTGAAAGTCAAAATTATTTAGTAAATTGAAGACGGTGTGTGAGCGACCATACCTTAGAAATGTAGAAACTCTATGTTGCTGTTGGTCCTGGCAAATTTATTGACTAGTTTATAAGTGAAAGATTTAGTCTAAACTTTAGGGGAAAAGAAAATATGGTCTTCAAACTACTTTGGATGTAATCGAGCAGAAAAAAAAAGCTTCACATCTACCAAAAAAATTTTTTTCACCAAACATTTCCGTGAATTTTAATTACACTAAATGAGCATTTTAATTAGATTTATTTTTTGTAATTTTGACAGACAGACCGATCTTTTAGGCTAGGGACTGACCGGCATAAAATGTGAAAAAATAAGTTAGGGAGACCGACCAATTCTAAACCAATCAGAAGTGGATGCAAAATATTCCACAAGAGTGAGTTCGAGTTGGACGAAAAATAAACACTCACTTTTATTAATACTTAATGTTTCCTCAGTTCTTGATCGTCATTTTAGTTTGGTAAAAATCTTGTTTGTCCCATAAATATGATGAAAGGTAAAATAACAATTCCGTTATTTCATTATTAATATTGTTTGCAGCTATTTTTAGGTTAAATCACTCCCGAACTCGAACTCACTCTTTTTTTTTTATGTGACTGGACATGGATGGCTAATACCACACCTTCTGTCATGGTCACACCACATGGGAACTAGGTGCCATGCCAGGACCTTCCTTATATTGCACGGCTACATTGAAATGGATGGAACACGGACATTTTCATTGCCGCTTCGACCATCGTTCATCCAATGCGGTGGTACCAACCCGGGCGGGATTAACCCTACCACCTAGTAAGTAAGGAAGGGGACCTACAGTTTAACGTGGAATCCGAACCACGGCCAGCCTCTCTCAACGGTCGAATGGTCACCCATCCAAGACCAGACCAGACCCAGCGTTGCTTAACTTCGTAGAGCGATCGCCGAGGTATCGCGCCACTGGGCCACTGTGGCTTACCTGAATGGGCCCCCTGATTGGTACAGAATTGGTCGAATTCACTCCTTTATTTTGTTCACACTTTACGTCGGTCACTCCGCTGGTTGCCTAAACGCCATCTGTCATGATGAATGAGCATTATCATTCCCCATTTGTCGATAGCATCGCAATTTGTGACAAACAACGCGTTCAGCATACGAACAACCCGCGAGCTACAACTCGTCCTTGGTGCCGTCTCTGCGGCGCACGAACTCCTGGAAGTCGGAGCGCGCCCGCACGTAGTCGGCCGCCGTCGCCACCAAGCGCAGGAACTCCTCCACGTCGAACGAGTAGTTTGTGAACTTGGCGTGTGAGCCGCCATTAGGGTGATGGCCCTGCGATACCAAATGATAACTTTGAGAATAGCTTTCGAGCTCACACAACGTTAAGAGGCTGCCTTTTTGTCTTTTTTGGCACAAATTCCTGACAAATTTCATGGTTCTAGGATTCATGATCCTACGGAAAGTACCCTAGAGGTGTTGATTTATTAGGAAGTTCTAAAAAATGTGGCATAAATGCTATACTTTTTGATCCCGTTGACTCAAGCTTCTCATCTTAAAAATCAAGCTTAAAAATAAACAGCTTCGAGGGCTCATAGATTTAATCATTGAATATCATTTTAAATTGAACACAGTATTGACAGACCGGACAGACGGACAGCGAAGTGATCCTATGAGGGTTCCTATTTTCATTTTGAGGAACAAAACCCTAAAAGAAAGTTTATTTCAGTTATTAGCATGTAGTGTAGTAAATTTTCCTAGAATTAAGTCTTCAAAAACATCATTGAGCTCTGTTCACGATTTCAAATAGAAAAAAATCTTAATAGTTCATGCAGTCCTAATGCGCTCACCTCGGTTTGGTGTAACTAATGAACCAACACACCATTTGCGTGTGCATTCAATGCGAAATATTTGAGAAAGTCAAGCCATTTTTGGCTGACAGATGCTGGACAAGATCGCAGTAAAGAAAATTTGTTTCTACAAATGAATCCAATTCTATTGCAGCACTCCTAAGGTAGATGTCGCTGTTCATGGAAAAAATGTAAGAACACCAAATAATATGCAAACTTTTTTTTAAAAATACGTTATGTTAGATTTCAATAGTCAAGGTTTTTCGTTTTTTTTTTTTGCCCCTCTCATAACGTCGGACTCACCGGATCTTGTTGCACCAGCTTGTCGGGCTTCTCCCAGGTGATGTAGCGAAGACCCCGCAGCCGCGTGAGGTCGGCGTAGCACCCAGCGTCTTCGCAGTTGTAACTGGCAACACGAGAATCACAAGTAAAAAAAAGTTCAAGACTCTTATTGCTACGGTTAAAGTCACTTGTTCACAAGAAAGCTAAAAATATTCGAAAAAAGTTTGTCATAAAAAAATCAAAGTAAACACTTCTTATTGAGTATAGTGGTGGAATTTTGGAAGAAATTGATCCAAACAGATCAGGAATCCATTTGAAAATTTCTTTAAAGCTTAGAATAAAATAATCTTACAAAGAAGGCTGCAAAGGAGGCCTTTTGGATTGTATTTCCCTACAATTCACTTTGCAACGTACTTGAACCCTTAATAGGGGCATTGAGAAGTCAATCGCATTTACCTTGGTATGAAATTGTCAGTACAAGAAACACATTCTTATCACACATGGCACAGCAGGTGTCCCTAATGCATGTGTGTTACATTATTGTTTAGCTTCGAAAAGTTTGTACTTTGTAGGACGCAAGTATAGCGTATTGCAATCGAAGTTACAACACGCGTTAGTGTTTCTCAAATCTGGCGAGTTATCTCCATTTCTACATCTCTAAAAAAAACTGTCTGCGGCGTAGCGATTTGATTAGCATATCAAAGTGCTCATTAAGGTGGCCCAACCCGGCGGGACTAACTCATTCGCGGGCATGGCACAAAACCGTGCTTTTGCGCTCTGGGACCTTCTCTGTTTCAAAGAATAAGACAGGCTTCGTGATGAGGAAGATGCAACATGTCCACAAAAAAGACAATGTGCATAGTGAATGATTTGGTAAGATTTACGAAAATTTTAATTACAAAACGACTTATAGCTAAAAGTAAACCACAACCGCTGTAGTAAGAAATCTAACAAAAACCAAATAGATTATAAATCTTGATTAAATAAGCTATGTCTGATGACTAATCTTTTTAAGATGTTCTTACTTTATCATTGCGTAATCCCCCTCCAAAGTTATTGTATAAAACGCGCGAAAAATTCGAACTTTCGGACCTTATAACTTAGAAACCAAACACAATTTTACAATGCCAACGGTCATCAGACATCAAGTTCGATCAAATAAAGCTCTTTTGAGCAAAACATGGGATCTCTGATAAGAAATATGGGCGTGATCTTCTTTCCCCGTTTGTATGGGGAGTTGAGCGGGTTGGGCCACCTTAATATGGGCATTGGGAAGTCAATCGCATTTGCCTTGGTATGAAATTGTCAGTACAAGAAAAACATTCTTATCACACATGGCACAGCAGGTGTCCCTAATGCATGTGTGTTAACATTAATGTTTAGCTTCGAAAAGTTTGTCCTTTGTAGGACGTAAGTATAGCGTTACAACACGCGTTAGTGTATCTTAAATCTGGCAAGTTATCTCCATTTCTACATCTCCAAAAAAAACTGCCTGCGGCGTAGCGATTTGATTAGCATATCAAAGTGCTCATTAAACAATCAAAATTGGTGCTGAATTTTGAGCAGCTATGAAATATGGATTTATATTATTTTTCTTGTTATCTATATACAAGATAGTCTATAGTCTATGGTACTACTAAAATAATGTATTTGAGAGCTAAAATGTGGATTAGTTTGTTTACGCGAAAACTATTATATTATATTAGTGGGGGAAAAATGTTTTTTCCCCCTATGAGATTTTTTTTTTTTTATGCGACCTGACATGGATGGCTAATACCACACAACTACCGTTATGATATTAGCCCAATACACCACATTCCCGAAGGAATTAAGTGCCATGCCAGGACCTTCCCTTTATGAGCACGGCAACATTAAACTGGATGGAAAACACGGACAATTTTTCATTGCCGCTTCGACCATCTTTTCATCCAATGCGATGGTACCAACCCGGGCGGGCATAAACCCTACCACCTAGTAGGGGAAGGGGACCTACAGTTTTACATGGATTCCGAACCATGGAGCAGCTCGCATTCGTAACGAATTGCAATCGTATCGAACTCGGAAAGAGAAAGACAGTGGTGCATGTCGGTATTGAACCCAGGTCTCTGGTACGCTAGGCCAGTCCCCGCGCCACTAGGCTACGAGCACAGAACAACTGTGCGACAGGATATCACTAACAACTAAGACCCATTATTATAACACGTTACAGACCATAATGCAAGTGTACATAACCGCCCGAGCAAGCATCTATATGGGGGGGGGGGGGGGGGGAGATATTTATATATTAGGGCTTACCATACTTCGGTTTCAATACTTCAGAAACAACTCACTAATTATTAAAGTAGTTATAAATCAACACTCACAGCTCAAACACGGCGGCCCAGTCGGGCAGGAAGAGCGCGTGCGTCAGTCCCGCTCCGTGCATCCCGATCAGCACGTCGCTGTTGTGCGTGACGGTGAGCTGCCGCCGCAGCGGCATGGAGCGGTCGTACGCGACGCAGCGCACTTCGTAGCCGGGCACCGCCTGCAGGGCGAGCGTCAACTCATTCTCGTTCAGGATGCTCCGGTACCTGCAACAGGTCCCGCTGATGTGTTACACCCCATGGGTTCCCTCCCGAGCGGCACCGGACGGTCAGAGGCGACGTGGCACCCCTCACACTTGGGGCACCACCAGCAGTGCAAGCATCAACTCCTTCTCGTTCAGGATGCTCCGGTACCTGCAACAGGTCCCGCTGATGTGTTACACCCCATGGGTTCCCGCCCGAGCGGCACCGGACGGTCAGAGGCGACGTGGCACCCCTCACACTTGGGGCACCACCAGCAGTGCAAGCATCAACTCCTTCTCGTTCAGGATGCTCCGGTACCTGCAACAGGTCCCGCTGATGTGTTACACCCCATGGGTTCCCGCCCGAGCGGCACCGGACGGTCAGAGGCGACGTGGCACCCCTCACACTTGGGGCACCACCAGCAGTGCAAGCATCAACTCCTTCTCGTTCAGGACGTGTATTCTTGGCATTCAGTCATTGCGGATTCAGTAGAGTTAACCGAAGAAGAATTTACTTTGACATTACTGTTAACTCTACTGAATCCGCAATGACTGAATGCAAAAGAATACACGCCCTGGATGCTCCGGTACCTGTAACAGGTCGCGCTGGTGTGTTGCACCTGATGGGTTGCCGCCACAGCGGCACTGGAGGGTCATAAGCGACATGAAAAACGTTCATACTTGGGGCACCACCAGCAGTGCAAGGATCAACACCTCTGAATCTAATGACCGATGGTCGAAGCGGCAATGATACTTGTACGGGTTTTTCTTCCGGTTCAATGTAGCTGTGCAATAAAAGGAAGGCCCTGGCATGGCATATCATGACAGTAGTATTAGCCATCCATGTCCAGACACATTTTTTTTTTATGCAACCTGACATGGATGGCTAATACCACACAACTACCGTTATGATATTAGCCCAATACACCACATTCCCGAAGGAATTAGGTGCCATGCCAGGACCTTCCCTTTATGAGCACGGCTACATTGAACTGGATGGAAAACACGGACAATTTTTCATTGCCGCTTCGACCATCTTTTCATCCAATGCGATGGTACCAACCCGGGCGGGCTTAAACCCTACCACCTAGTAGGGGAAGGGGACCTACAGTTTTACATGGATTCCGAACCATGGAGCAGGTCGCATTCGTGACGAAATGCACTTATCGAACTCGGAAAGAGAAAGACAGTGGTGCAAGTCGGAATTGAACTCGGGCCTCTGGTACGCTAGGCCAGTCCCCGCGCCACTAGGCTACGAGCATAAAAAACCTTTTGCCGGATACTCATCCAGGTTTTTTTGGTAGACTGTTTACTGAATTCGCTGGAAATTTTGCTCCCACTTCAGGTGCAAACTTCCATTGTTTAATCCTTTTATCGTGATAACAATGACAATGTAAAAATACAATAATGTGTAATGTGTGTAAATTATATGGCCTTCGGAATTTGAGCATCATGGTAGATTTTGACTTGCACTGTTAAAATTGCACAAAACAAATGCATTTAAAGTACAGAATTTCACCTTTTCCTAGTAATTATGCGGGATTATGTAGTTACGTAGATTTACATACTAATTCTGTCGTTTAAACTCATTTGTTTTGTGCCACTTTTTCAATGCACGCTTAGTCATCTTTAGCCCAGTATGAATATCTCAAACATGAGCTCTTAAAACAAAACTTCAAATTCATATTTACAAAAAAAAATGAAACTTATTTGAACTCACATTTAAAGCCCATTAAACGACTATTGAAACCAAATGAGGGGATTCAAGTACTAAGGATCATGGAGGGTCTATGATGCTATAATGTTATTTATTGCATACATGGACGCCACTACCAACTACCCAGCACAGCCTAACTAGTGCTTGAACATACAATTTTAATGTCTTTCAGGATTATTCGTCAAGCACTAACCTGGTCTTCCGCGAGAGCAGAGTGATTCGCACTTTGTCACTGGTCCTCTTCTCTAGGTGGATACCGAGAGAGGTTAGGATGTGGCGGGAAAAGGCGTGAAAAAGACCACTGCGCTCGCACCCGTAGATCTGCAACATGAATCGTGATAAATTTAGTTTATATTATTTTTGACATCACTTTCGAAATAAGAATATTTCTTAATATTTATAAACCTTTTGTAAAGAAGATCTGGCGCTAATAAATCCTTTGGTGGTAAAATTCTCATTATACTGCTTAATTACTATGGAAGACTGTGAATAGATAATGTAATTGTAATTTATACCATTAATTAATCGTAAGCTTGCACCCGCATATTATACCTTTTGTAATGTATTGTACCTCCTAATTTCAAAATAAAATCAAAAGAAACAATGAAAACTATTTTGCTCTCAAAACTATTTAAAGTGTGATATGTATGTATGTATGTATGTATAATCGACCGTGAAGCAAGGATACATAAATCAAAGAATTAACCCAGTAAAAAGAAACTACATTAAGAATATACTGCAAGGCTGGACCAGAACTAGCAAAACATGCCTTTCGGAAAAGAGCATTGAAAAAATGTCCAAGTCATCCATTTAGTTTTATGTAGCCTTGCTCATAAAGGGAAGGTCCTGGCATTGCACCTAATTCTTTCAGCAATGCGCTATGTTGGGCTTATATCATGCAGTAGCCAGTTACATGAAAACAGTTTTTGGGTAAAATTTAGGTACCTACCAAGACTGCGGTCTCGCTCGCTTCTGTTGGAGGGATAATCGACTTAACTATTAGTATAAGTTGACAATGTACAGTACAATATGTCTGCTGATTACTGGAAATCTACTGTGAGCACATTCCACTAAACATTTCAGAAGAGAAAACATTACTACATGTATGCACGTATATATGCAGTATCTTAAGGCACAATATCGTGCTATGGCGCTCTGGGATGTTCTCTGTTTCAAATAAAAAGGCGCACTTCTTGATTAGGAGCATGCAACACATGTGGGCATCCACAAAGTAGACAATGATCATAGTCTTTATTTGTAAATACCAAAAGACTTATAGCTAGAAGTAAATCACAAACGCAGTATTCAAAAATCACACCAAATAAATAATACACTTTATGGAACAAGCTATTTTTCGATGTTTTATCGTTGGGTAATCGTAGACGTGGATTTATTAAATAAACCATGTGAAATTTTTTTTCGAACTTTTCTTCGTTCCGATAATCGAACCTTGAATTCAGAGGTAAATTTCAGAATCAAAATAAACAGATTAAGCACTTTAGCCGGTGACCATAAAATATTTGAAACAAAACATTTAACTCACAAGTGGCGTGTTGTAGTACAGACCAAATATCATTCTCGGCAGCAGAGGGAAAACGACATTCTTAAAGCACACCACTTTTCCTCGGAAACGCTTCAGGTCCCACACGGGGTTGTTCGTGAAGGCGTCCCACGCCTCGCCGAACGCCGAGTCGTACGTGAACGTTTCCCAGACGAGTATGCGGTTGTTGCGCGAGAACGCGGACGGATGCGTCGAGTTGACGTGCAGCGATGCGTACAGGTTGAAGAAGTCGCAGAAGTGATGGTACATGTTGACGGCTGGACACAAGAGATGGCGCTCTTTAAATTTTCGAGGCACAGTAAGTACTGTCCATACTAATATATACGTGTATAAATACTCAACACACGCACAGGGCATTGACTGATCACCCATTTGTGACAGACGGAAATGTGTTGAGACATTTACTCTATTGTTGAGAACACAAATTTCCATAGAACTGGCACTTTTGGCACAGATTTCAGGCAATTGTGTTTTCACAATCCTGTGAAATTCCACAAAAGTTACAGAAATAAACTTGTCAAAACCAACTGGGGGGGACCAGGACAGCAAAACGCTGATGTAATCCCCTTCCCTCATCAACTACTGCGATTTCGATTAACTACGGCATTTTCGATTAAAAAGGAAGGTTATGCTGTTAGCCATCCATAGCTAACATCATACAACATACAATACTCGCCGAAAACTGCTCATTTTCGTTAGCAATATGACACTTTTAACCAGCTCCATCTCCCATCGCTGCCGTTGATTCCAAATTTTGCCTATGTAGGTGTGATTAAAACGTTACATTTTAACTAGAAATGTCATTGTAAATAAAAAATATCATTGATATTCATTGGTTTTATAATGTACTAGCAGCCCGTCCCGGCTTTGCACGGGCATAATGTCATTTAAAAAAATATTATTTTGACACAATGATACACAAATAAACCATTTTTACGTAGAGTTCCTACATTGAGATATTTGAAATAAAAAAAACCTAGATATTATTATTACATTATTATTAGATATTAGAGAAATAATAAATTCAAAGTGCTATAGGGAGAACCGCGGCCTCCGAGGCACGCTCCCGCCGGCCCGGCCGGCCGGTACCGCCGCAAACACAACATCCCGCAATTTTTAAATCTATAATATCTTCGAAAATATTCATTTAAATCATATGCTGTAAAGGGCCGTATAGATCTATATTAAATCAACAATGTATTTAAGGTATTTAATTGGATAAGGATTAATGCTGTATTGGTCAAAATCGCTTCGAAAATTAGCCATTATTTGTCGTAAAAAGTAAATGAGAAAAAAAATTTATTGTGGGATATCCATAAGAGATAGATATATACCATCGCGGAGTTTTCTGTAGACCTTTTCAATGTATACAATACTTAGTACATTATTTTGATAAATCTCGTAGGGTTCAGCCTGCGTTTGCAATTTAAGCGGAAAAAAATAATTTTATTACGACATTGGAAACCTCAAAAATAACAGTATTTCTCCAATATTAAATGGATGTTATTAGACATATAAACCTTCCTCTTGAATCACTCTATCTATTAAAAAAAAACAGAATCAAAATCCGTTGCGTAGTTTTAAAGATTTAAGCGTACATAGGGATATAGTGATATAGGGACAGAGAAAGCGACTTTGTTTTATACTATGTAGTGATTCTGAAATGTGAATTGCAATGCCACCTGTCGAGTTTTATTATCCCTATTCAACACTGGTTGCACGTTAGCCATACATATATCTCTTCCTCTTGAATATATGGCTACGATGCGCCACTCACTCGCATCCAGTTTCATGACGTAGGTGGGGTCGGTCACGACGACGTCGCACCGCTCGTCCGTAAGCACGGCGCGCTCGCGCTCCACGAAGTGCACGAGCTCCGGGGACCACGACTGCAGCGCGCTCATGTGCTCCGCTTCCCTCATCAGCCGCTGCGAGTTGAGCTTGCAGTGTCCGCCTGAAGTGTTTTTTTTTTAACAATTAGGTGATAGCTTTATTACAGTTCCGTACCCAAAGGGGGCCAACCGAACCCTATTACTAAGCCTCCGCTGTCCGTCCGTCCGTCTGTCCGCCCGTCCGTCTGTCCGTCCGTCCGTCCGTCTGTCCATCCGTCCGTCTGTCCGTCCGGCTTTATCTCATGAACCGTAATAGGTAGGCAGCTAAAATGTTCACAGAATGTGTATTTATTTTGCCGCTATAACAAAAAGGTAAAAATTCAAAATAATTAAAATTAAAGGGGCCCTATAAAAAAAACCGATTTTTTTTTCTTTTACAATGGTACGGAACCCTTCGTGTGCGAGTCCGACTTGCACTCCGACTTGAGCGGCTCGTAGCCTAGTGGCGCGGGGACCGGCCTAGCGTACCAGAGGCCCGGGTTCAATACCAACTTGCACCACTGTCTTTCTCTTTCAGAGTTCGATAAGTGCATTTCGTCACGAATGCGAGCTGCTCCATGGTTCGGAATCCATGTAAAACTGTAGGTCCCCTTCCCCTACTAGGTGGTAGGGTTTAAGCCCGCCCGGGTTGGTACCATCGCATTGGATGAAAAGATGGTCGAAGCGGCAATGAAAAATTGTCCGTGTTTTCCATCCAGTTCAATGTAGCCGTGCTCATAAAGGGAAGGTCCTGGCATGGCACCTAATTCCTTCGGGAATGTGTTGTATTGGGCTAATATCATAACGGTAGTTGTGTGGTATTAGCCATCCATGTCAGGTCGCATAAAAAAAAAAAAACTTGGCCAGTTTTTATTGGACATGGTGATGGCTGGACCCAGCGTGATGCTCGTGAATGGGTGCTGTTTGTGGGGACTGGCCTGCTCCAACTGAGTTGATTTTTCTATTGGACAATCTAATCAATCATGTATTCTTTTTTATCTGACTCTCCATTTATGACAAAGCCTCTTTACAGCTGATGTTGAAAGTAAAATTTTATAATCATAGAAATGGTAATATGATCTGAGATGTGTATTGCATATTTATATGTTACTTCTTGCAACCATCTGACGGATCTGAGTGTATGTAATGTACCTTTAGTATGAATAAAAATGAAATGAAATGAAATAAATTTAACAAAATGTTAGATGGCGGTTAGTCTTTGCAAAATACACTTATGTCATGAACTGTTGCATATAGTATGAATAGTTGGTTTACGAATATTTTTAATTTTGTATTTTTTTCCTATCATAAAATAATGTTTGGTACACAAAAAGGTTCCAATAACTCGTACGTATGCAAGCATCCGCTAACACTAAGACTAAGGTTATGTTGGAAAAAAATTCAGCGCAAGCTTCTTGCCGGTCCTTCGTTTTTTTTTTACTGGTAAATGATAAAATATAAGTGCATATACTGATTTTTAGATTGTGTTAATACAAGTGTAATGTATACTTTGTAGAATATTGAAGTTACACCTAAAATTAAGGTTGGCCTGTAAGTAAATAATACTCGCCATGCAGGTGCAGTTTGGAAATATTTGAATATGACTACCTATTCCAATGTACTTGTTTATTGGTATACAACATCATCCAACTACACAAACAAAAATCCTTAGTTAAACCACTGAAAAAATACATTCTACACATTTTAATTTTGCTGTCATTTCACACTGTATTAAGATTTCAGCGAAATACATAAAAATGTTCAACTCTGATATTGATTGTTATTCTATATTTTATTGTTATTGTGCAAAAAAATATGATTACTAATAAACGTTTTTTTCGTGGGCCGAACTCCTTATGGGCCGTTTTCCGTTCTGGTGCATTGAAAGGATAAAAGGGTCCCACTGCATTTCTTCCCGTTGATGTCGTAGGAGGCAACAGATGGATTTGACATTCGTGGATCGGATTCCATGTAAAACTGTAAGGGTGGAGAGCAAAATATGTGGCTGTTGTTATAGTTATCTTATTAATCTTTCCTTTTTTTCGCCTGAAGAAGAAAGAAGATGGATTTATAATAAACATAACTATAAAATTAACCAGAGATAGTGTACTCCAGCCTAAGGGCAGAGTGCACAGAAGGACACAAAATCAAAATCAAAGTCAACATATCATTAAACACATCACTTTTTATGCACAGTATGGAAGGGAGCTAAGTAAACTACATCTCTCTTGCAATAGCTGCTAAGTCTTGCTCCTTACTTACCAGACGGTAGGGTTAATACTGCCCAGGTTGGTACCAGGCATTAAATGAACGATGGTTGAAGTGGCAATTGTCCATGTTTTTCATCTAGTTCAATGAAGCCATGCAAAATAAGGAAGATCCTAGTTCCCAAATGGTGTGTTAGACTAATATCATAACAGTAGGTGTGCTACAAGCCATCCACGTCCGGTTAAATAAAAAAAGTAAGGTTACTCTCACCAGGATTGGCACCATTGCATTGGATTAAATATAGTCAAAGCGACAGTGAAACATTGTCCGTGTGTGTGGCATTAGCTATCCATGTCCAGTTCCAAAAAAAGATGCTCACCTATTTGACCCGGCCCTAGTATGTCCATCTTGTACCGAAGGTTGTCCCCACGCCCCACCAGTCCCGTGAAATTCAGCATTAGATTTCGGCCTCGGCAAAACCTGAAACATTCATTGATCGCACACAACATGACATCGTATTTAAAAAGTACTCAAAGTAATACCAAAGGTCGCACTAAGGGTGCTGGGTGGGCGTGCATGGAATAGTTTGGCTCCGCAACCAGATACTGCAGTAATATACCTACCTATATATTGACATATGCTTCACTAAGCATACACAAATACAGCAATGAGCAGCTGTATGTCTATGCTGCAGTAATATACGAATAGATCGAATTATGCTTGTAAATCACATAAATACTATGGCAATACTATGTCCTGACGGTCGAAGATCTTACTCTTTTGTTGGTCAAGCTCTCATTCACCAAGTCCCCAAATATGGCGTGCAATAAAGAACTTCATCGGGCTATTACTATGACGAATTTATATATACTGGAAATGAAAATATTCCTTATTTTTATATTATTTACCTTAAATATTTGGAGCATTCCAAGGACGAATCTTCCACAAACGTAGGTTCGCACATCACCATCAGATCGTCTATTTGCTCCTTCACATATCCTGAAACGATTTTGTAAAGGATCATGAAACATTATTAAATGAAATTGTGATATTTAATTCACTTTGAATCATGGCAGATTTTCTTTGTAGGCCATGTACTTCCCATGTATACTCACTATGTATAGCCACTAATATATGCCGTTGTTTGTGACACTTTTTGTTTTCGAAGTGTTTTCGTCTGTATGACATTTACAAGGTAACTGTTAGTTTATACTTATGTAATGATATGTAATTGTATTCGGCCTTGTTTTTAAATACCTAATTAAAAATATATAATTCTAATATAAAAAATATCTCATAAAGTGGTAAGATTTAACTTAACCCTTTCCCCGCCAGGAACGTATATATCCGTCAGAGCAAGGCATTCTGCAGGCGCCATCGTCGGATATATCCGACAGAAAACTACTCCACTTCAAACATTCATAAAACTTTACTGATTACGAAATATTGTGTTTTGTTAACATAATTGCACACACATTTGCAACAAAACAATCAACAATTCAAGACTGCATATTATCGAAATAATAATCGAGTGTGGCGTATTGAGAAGGATTATGCCAAAAAACCTTGGCGGTGAATGGGTTAAAATCCAGTGTTCTTTGTGTCAGTTACCTGAAATTCTATGTCTCTGTGGAATTCCACTTGGGATTACAACATGCGTGATTATGACCTGAGGGTAAGTAGGTATATATGTTCACAGCTTGTGAATACCGAGTTTTTGCACTGACATAACCTCGTAGCAACAATCATCAAGGTGGCTGGATCCTTATTGAACTGTGACGGGTGAGACACATTAAAGAATTGTGGGTATACCCATTGTACTAGTTCTCCGTTCTTAACCACTAGCTGGTTATGGGGGTTGGCAGAGTGGACCTTTAGTATTTATTATTTGAAACTGGGTGTCGTGCCCTACAGCCCCTAATCGGTGTCCGTAGCTCGACGTCACTGCGACCTGAGAAGATCTATTGTGACTTTACCCCTTTTATAGTTCGCTCTCTAACCCTACACTTTTTATGAAATGTAGTAGTTTTTGGGGAGCCATCGATCTGAGATCACCTGGGTGCATCATATGCCCCTCTAGGTGGATACTTCTTTTGCGTCGTAAGGGCCCACAGTCGCATACAATGTGAAGTGGAGTTTCTTTCTCCTCGCGAGAAAATCTGCAAACATCCGTTTCGGACAAATTCATTGAGTTCATGTGTTTGTTTAGTTTGCAGTGACCTATTAGCTCTTACAGTGACTTTGTTGATTTCGAGTGAGTTTTATATGTTCATGCGACCGTTTTTCCGAATAGCCTGTAACCAGGGCTTTTGCATGTGTAAGTCCCGGCAAGTTGTGCCAGATATCTTTACTTTGGTTCTTTGCCCACAGTTTTATTTCGCTTAGTGCGGTGCTTTTTGTTATCCCACAAAATGGTTCGGGTCCCATTCTGGGCTTTGATGCACCCTCTTTAGCGAGTTCGTCGGCCACTTCATTGCACTCGAATCCTTCATGTCCTGGTATCCACCTTAGAGTGACATTGTTTGTCTTTCCCATGTCGTTTAACTTTTGTACACAGTCCATGGTTAGTTTTGATTTGACCTCTAGGGCTTCAACTGCCTTGAGGCATGCATGACTATCCGAGAGGATAAATATATTTCGGCCTTTGTAGGTGCGTTCAAGGTTTTCGTGTATGCAGACCTTTAGTGACACTTTGGTCTAAACATTGAGACACGGCAGAGGATAATTTTCTTTTCAATTATTAAATGCGTGCTGCAGCCAACATTTCTATATTTTGACTTGAACTTTGCCTTTGAATTTGAACTGTAAGGTTAATAAGGTAATTTTTGCACCAAAATCTACCCCTCTACCCCTCGAGCTAAATTCTGGCTTGTGGATAGTATTAATATATTTACCAAAGTGCTGATTTGTAAAGATATTCTAAGCACATACTTACCGAAATCTGCTTGTGTGTAAAATGTTTCAATTTGAGCTTTTTTTGTCTTGACCCAGCCACGGTGATCACCAGGACAAATGGGCCGGACATGATATGCGCGTTCCTGCGTACAGCCGCGCTCGTAGCCCCAGCATCCCAGCTCCTCCGCTTCTCCCAGCCCCTCGCGCACCGCACACTCCGCGTCCGCCGCACATCTCCGAACTAGCTCCGGGTGTGAGCCCAGGAAGTACCTCAGGTGCTCTGGAGGAAGATTAATATCCCCCATATCGAATGAACAGCTCGAACTTAGGAGATGAAGCCACGAAATTATTTGCAAAACACCAGCTTGCTTCATTTTCACGGACCAACTTCAGCAACTTTCTTTTGGTAAATATAAGCATCAGCTGTGGATAACCTCGAAATAGTACGCGGGCTGCAAACATCTGTGTGCTGTCAAATGTCAAGGTGACAGCAACTCCTTCCGAAGCAATTAATGGTATGTCTGTCTCTTTCCTTAACCATAGCTTGAAATAATTATATTTAACCACATTCATTTAACAACGTAGTTCGTTTCGGAAGTAGACCAAACAGAAATGACAGCTGCGTGTTCGTAGATATGACATTTTTTAGCTGATTTGAAAACAATGTCTGATATGATGAAACTGTTCTATTTTATAGTAATATTTTATTTTTGGATACCTATAATATTTTAAAACTTGATATGATCAAGAAATTACGTTTTGATAGACCCTGAAATTTATTAAATCGACTTTGTTGAATTTTAGAACTCAGCTATGAACAGGCAAAAGTACCGACGCGGCTCCGCAGATGGCGCGGGAATAGTTTCGCGCCTTTTCCGGAAATCGGCCACAGAGGGGTCCTTCCTGTCCCACGTGAGAGCGTCACCCAATCAGCTGGTCCGTCCGTCGCGCGCCCGCCACCACTAAACCGAGCAAACGCCGCTGTTTTCTTGATCCAACAGTCTTCTACGATCGCGTGAACTCCTAGCTTATTTTTCTGGCTCGCCGTTGGAGCCCCTCGCAAAGCTACGTGGCGACCGGCGACTCGCGAATCGGTTCTCGCTCCAAAATGTATCGCAGTAAAGTCGCCATTTTGGCCAACCGCGCGCCACAGTAGTATTTTATCGCGTCTCTAATTTGTTGCAGAGCGCCCGAAGGCCCTTTCCAAAAGCACCGGGCCCGAGTCGGGTTAGCCTCGCACCACGAAGATGGCTCAGAAGAGCGGTGCAGTGAATTTTCTCATACACGATGCGAATGGTAAGTAGCATGCGGCGCACTGATGTGCCACGGCGCGGATTTTATGCAGCGTAACAACGTCATTACCGAGGCCTCTCTAGCGTCCATGCGATTCTCAGATGTCCGTTCGGGGTCAGTGCGCCGAGCCATGCAGCCGGCAGGGCGCAGAGACGCTTCGCCGCGTTGTTTATCTAATGGCGGGAGCGTCACTTTGAGAGTACTTTATTGCGGAGATCGCTAAGAACCGGCTTCGCCCCGGACGAAGAAAATATCGAACTTGCTTAGATTTCTACGAACTTGTTTGAAGTTTCATTGTTCTTCCTTGTGTTTTAATTCATATGTATTAAACGCGGCATGAAGTGGCAAAACTTTGCTTCGTGTGTGGCACCACGATCGCCAATAGCGGCTCACGGCGAGCCTTTGACATTGAATGCGCCCTCATTTCCTTCTAGGCCAGCCTCAAATGATAAAGGTGGTTCAGAGTACGAACACACCTACCAAGCAGCCTGTATCCCAGCTGCAGCTGAACTCTGCCACCGGGAAGGTGGTGTTCAAGGTACCGGGGGCTCCTGAAGGCAGCCAGCAGGTACGGTATTATGAGTTCACAATTACTCAATGACGGTCGATTCGTATCACTGAGTCTCTTTTAATAGGTATCTACGCACCTACTGTTTTGTTTTGGTGCTTTGAGCCCAGCAAGAACCCTGAGCATGATTTGGTAATGCACTTTTTAACAATAATTATTGAATATTCTTTAATCAAAGCCCATCAAATTTTGTTGCCCATTATCAGTTATTAAATAGAACTGGCTTATTGAATAGCTTTGTTTCTATCAGAAAAGATCCAAATGTGTGCACTACGAGAATGCATACCTCACAATAACTAGACTTACCTTGGGGACATAATTCTTTTCTTCATGTTCATTATCAGTGCCATACGTGATTTTGTTCTTTGTTAAATACGTGATTTTGTTCTTTTCTAAATATGAGCTATTTCACTGCTAATGGATACTCAATCGACTTTATTTCTGGCACTGCTCACTGCGCTTTCGCGATTCTTGCATAGAATGCTAGGTTTCAGCGTTTGAATTTAGGGACAAATGGGTGACCAATTTATTTATCTTGCTGCTTAAGTATGGAATAAGGTCTCTGCCCAGATATTTCATGCTTTCTTTAAAAAAAACAAAGTTATTGGGCAAACAGGACCATAATGCTTAATGTCTCAACACACTGGTCAACATAACTGACGAACACAAACATCCAATTGACTTTGTCTATTGTAGATACAACTTCTCCGAATCATATTGGCCCTCCACACATGCTGTGTGTCAGTACTTTGTTGATACAATATCTTGTTTACTGTTTAACATACATACATATAAGATATTTGAACAATTAAACAATTGTCTAAAGCAAACGCCACACAGAAGCCGGGGTGCTACCGGCCGGACCCACGGTGGGACTCCCGGCGTGACAAACAGGCGGCGGTATACCGGCGCAAGCGCTGTGTTATCCTGATATCTATGACAAGGGTCACACAGAGCAAAGCGGGAGCGGGGCAGCGCCGAGCCACGAGCGGTCCGGGGCTAGCGTTTGTAGTTGCTTACAATTTCTGACAAGGGAAGGTTAGATAACAAATACTTACCTCCCCGACTCAGATTTACTAGCGGTGACATGCTGAAGTCGTTCATTGCAAGAAATAATTTGGCACGGGAATTGGTGTGGGACCCCACTTATTCATGATTATCGCTGTTATACTTATTATTAAATGTACCTTACAATTAGATAGATGAATTTATTGTAATCAGAAAAAATACTTCCTTGTTCCTGAATAAATTATGCTTAAAAAAGTTTAAAGTTTAAAATTTTAAAGTTAGTTAACTAAGTTAACAAACCCAAATGCTCTTAATCATTAATGTCCACTTTTCACGACATACTGGTAGCAAAGCCGCACGTCTGGGTACCGCCAGACAGCCCGACCGGGAATCAGGCGGTATTCTGTATGACATACCCCGGTTCGCTCTCGCCTAGCTACCGCCCCGGGACGGTCCCGCCCCGGCCTATGTGTGACCGGTGCTTACAGAGAAGGAATTAGGATCATACAATTTTTGTACCCTGAATGTTCACATTTTGCAACGATTGGCCCTTTTTTTCTCATTTACATATACACAACTACAGTAGAGCCACTCTAATACGAACACGGCTTATCCCTTGATTGTGGTAATCCAAAACGGTCTTAGTGCGAATCCCGCTACGAACCGCTGCATGCTATTCAAGAATAAACACAAGGGGGTGCAGAAGCAGGTGTTCATTCGTTTATCACAGATTCGTTTATCACAGATTAAGAAAAAGTAGTGACAGAAATTATCACTACATAGTATAAAACAAAATCGCTTTCTCTGTCCTTATATCACTATGTAGACTTAAATCTTTAAAACTATGCATCGGATATTGATGCAGTTTTTTTAATAGATAGATTGATTAAAGAGGAAGGTTTATATGTATAATAGCATCCATTAAATAGTAAAGAAATACTGTTATTTTTGAGGTTTCTAATGTGATGTCGTAAATATATTTTTTTCCGCTTACATTGCAAACGCAGGCTGAACCCTACGAGATTTATCAAAATAATGTATAAAAGTATTGTACACATTTAAAAGGTCTACAGAAAACGGGATGGTATATGTATCTCTTATGGATATCCCACAATAACTTTTTTTTGTCATTTACTTCTTACGACAAATAATGGCTTATTTTCGAAGCAATTTTAACCAATACAGCATTAAGCCTTATCCAATTAAATACCTTAAATACATTGTTGATTTAATATAGATCTATATGGCCCTTTACAGCATATGATTTAAATGAATATTTTCGAAGATATTACAGATTTAAAAATTGCGGGACGTAGCGTAGCGATCCAATTTCGTAAGTAGATACATTGTCTAATCTGTTCGTAAAGTAGTATCAACTAGCCTTATTGACCAGCCCGCCATCAATCAAAAACGACATTGACCCGAGCGGAGCCGGGTACCTCAGCTAGTAAGCAAATAAATAGATCAGACAGATTCGAGCCCCGGGCTGTAAAACAAGAATCCTTCAACAAATACATTGAATTAGCTGTCTAGGCTGGAAATACTGTTTCCAGCCTAGAAAGGTTTCGCCCGCTGCAAGGTGATGAGTTTTGGCAAAACATTATGACATTTAAACAAAAAATTATGCTAGAGTTTCTTGTTGCTAACATTTTTTTGGGTTCCGTACCCAAAGGGTGAAAACGGAACCCTATTACTAAGCCTCCGCTGTCCGTCCGTCGGTCCGTCTGTCACAGGGCTTTATCACATGAACCTTAATAGGTAGGCAGCTGAAATTTTCACAGAGTGTGTATTTATTTTGCCGCTACAACAACAAATAGGTAAAATAAAATAATAATAATAATTAAAGGGACTAATAGGGGGAAATAATAAATGGGACCCCCATACCAAAAAACATGATTTTTTTGTGTTCAATCTTGCACGAGGGTACGGAGCCCTTCGTGTGCGTGTCCGACTCGCACTTGGCCGGTTTTTATATGACTAAATTATATGGAACACATTCAAAATGCCCTGTTTTATTTATTCACTGATACTAAAAGATTCATGCTATTATCCAAGGGGTTTGGATTATCAAGGCTCTACTGTAATTCAAAATTACTTGCTGGGTCAATGTTTTGCTAAACTTTTTATAGATATTTTTATTCAAATACTTTCCGTCTACCTACCTGTATATGTAATGTGTTTTGATCATTAGCAATCTATATTCCCACATGCTCGTCAATCGTAACCAGATGGGTTTATGAGTGAAGTTCTGAACAGATGACATTTCAAGTTCTAATATTAAATATTGTTATCAAAAATATTGGATTGCCTCAGATTGTATTGCTTGCACCATGGATAATCACTATCAATTAAACATGTATTTCATTGTTCTTTTTAGGGACCTGTTTACAGAACTGTCAAAGTTACAGGCATCAAAAGTGGATCAAGTAAGTATTTCTGAATCTCAATGTTATACTGATGAGTCAGCTACAGAGTAACTCACGGAAATTTCCCTGAATTAGTTTTATTTTCAACAACATATATAATTACGTATCAGTAGTGTTGTGGAGTCATGAAACAAAAAATACTGAAATAGTTGATTGGCGCAGACCAATCTTATTAGTCGATGTTTGTCATTCATCCGGTGTGGCTAATTGTGTTAACAAAGAGGTATTATTAATTATTTTATATTTATTTACATGATGCATGTTAGAGATATGCTTCTAGTCCTGGACTCATCAAAAGGAAGGTTTCATTGTGATTAACTTCTTATGATATGAAAATTATATTAGGTATGCCATATCTTCCAAAAATAATTTTGTCATATCTCTACAACCACTCGTGTTGGTATTCAAGTTGAAGCTCTCATCTAGCCCTGCATTCCGAAATACGTACATTGCAAATATTGCAGAGAAAGTGAATACAGTGAATAATTGTGTTCTTAATTGATATCTCTGCTCATAGCCACAATTTCACGATATCATATCAGAATGAATTTGAGCAGACATATGTATCAGAGCCTAACCTAACTACCCCGCAAATGCCTTGTAAGTCTCGAGAGTGGTTATTTCAGGCCTAGAATTGTCTGATTAGACTATCAAACGGCGAAAGGCTTTCATTATTTCCGAATACACGTGCCCACATGCTCTCAACCGTGCGCGCTTTGTACGATATGTGCGGTCCAGAGTCACGTCGCTTATGTCAAAATGACGTTCACGGGAGTGAATATAAGCAATTCGGAACGGTCGTGTACCTGTACATTGTGAATTCTCCACAATATACGCATTTCGGAATGCAGTGTAGATCTACATTTTAGATGCAGATCTTGAAAAGAAATAGGTCCAGTAACTAAAAAGTTCCAGATGGTGAAAATTGTTTTCCTTAATTGAAGAATCGTTTCCAATTCAGTGACCACAGTGACACTCAGATATCAAATTTGAAAGAAATTGGTCTAGTAGGTAACTAAAAGGTTCAATATGCCAACTTCTTTTTTCAACTTTGTGAAGATTCAAATGCATTGGCCCCATTAAACCCAAATAACAAAGAAGAATGCCCAATCTGGGCCCGCCTAAAATGTTGTGTCACATAAAAATAATACTTATAACAATATTTTAGGTTATATTTTTGTGTGCATGAGTATTCTAAATATTGATTTTAAATTCCGAGAATTCTTATACCTGGAAATACAAACACTGCGACCGAACTCAGTATTTCTGATATTTCTTTTTTTAATTCTATGACATTTACAGTACTTTTGGTAGCGCAGATTGCAATAACAACTTGTTTCAATAAATAATTGTGATGTAACTAATGTGAAGAACAAGTATGCTGAATCAAAAGGTGGTCGATTGTTCCTTACATGTCACAAAAATATTTCCTTGATTTGGCGTCGATCCAACGGATTCCTGCCGTTTGTAGAAGTTGTTTTATTGTTTTCAGAAATAGTCCAAGTGCCTATACAGACACTGGCATCACTGCAGAAGACGGCATCTGAAAGTCAGGGCAGTCCTTCGGGGCAACAGAGAAAAGTGAGTTTGTTTATATTTCAGATTAATTTTATTAAGGGCTGCAACAGCTCACATAAGACTTTTTTTCGAGTGTTGAGTAATTCTGGGGAAATTTATTAGTATTATTTCCATGACTTATAAGAGAAAGAAACATTAATCTCTTTATAGGTGACGTGTGAGCGACAATACTTTAGAAACGTCAAAACTCTGGGGTTGTCATTCCTGTTCAGCTTTTTATGGGTTTGTACATGAAAGATGTACTCCATGATGAAGTTTAATTAAGGTTTGGAGGAAAATAAAAACTTCTGTTTGTCTTCAAACTGCTTAAAGTGTAATTATTATTATTATTTTATGCATAACCTGACATATCCTACGCCAGGTACTCAAAGAGGTGCCTATTGGCGCCTACGGGCTTTCGGACTTTCACAGGGGCTGTAAATACCGTGCCCTCTGGCCAGTGCCAACTGGCCCAGGCTGTACGTGGGGCATAGTAAAAGTTTCTTGAACTGACTACTTATACTTAGGGCTGTTACATTGCTGTTTTTATATAATTAGAACAAAAAATCAATGTTGTGCCCTAAAATGTCAGTTTAGTGAACTGGATTAAAAATCACAATCCCACTGTATTTAAGATCCTATTGTGGAATCTCCCCCGTGTTTACCATATTATGCTCTATATTCACGGCTCACGGAATCTCCATGGCTCAATAACCTTGAGCAAATGAACCAATGCCAAACCCATGTATGACTCACAAACCAACTAGTAATGCATTTGGCCTACTTGCATCCAGTAATACAATACATAAGTCATAGCTTTTAATGTACTTTACATGTCAATGTTTTAAGTTATTAACATACATATGTTAGTTAATTGAACCACTGGTTAATACTGTAGATGATTGCGTATATACATATGTGAATACACATGTAAGCTTAAAACATAAGACGCCATTCCATGCCCAGAGCTCTTCCCTCCAATCCATGTGGCGGTCTGCAGCCCTCACTTCCACTGTCTCCGTCTTTCCGCCGCAACTTCGCTCCGCTCCACGTTACTTGAGTGTTGCCAACACATATGTATAATCTTGCACGGAAATAGAAAAATAATTTGATTTAGCAGAATCTGGATTTTAATAATGGATAGGGAGGAAGAAGGGATTCAAATTCCACAGTTCGCCTTTCCCCGAGGAAAGTTTGCAGAGTGTTTACTGGGCAAGTTCCGCAATTAATACCTTAGAGAGCAGTGTGAATTAAAGGTAGACAAGAAGACAACAGGTTGTACAGGTAGAGCGAATGTGTAATGAGAAACTGACAAAACAAATTAAAATAGTGGTAGTAATTGGAAGTGCAGTGCCTGGGCAGCCTAGGAGAAGGTACCTTGACCAGATTGACAAAGTACATCGTAATGGTCAGTTAAATAGCACCCGTAATAGTAGAGCATGTATTAAAAGAAGTATGATTGTAGAGGAAGCCAAAGAAGTATGCGCCGTATGGCACTCTTATCATATTGAAACAGTTTGATGGTATACATGTTTGCGAATGTAAACAAAAAAAAAACCAAATCGGTCCAGGGGTCTTTCGAGTAATAGGTGAACAAACATAAAAAAAAATCCGACGAATAGAGAACCTCCTTATTTTGTTTGAAGCCTGTTAAAAAATTGGTTCAAAAATAAAGGGAGTCTTTAAATTTATTCTAGATAAGCAGTTTGTAATTTTCTAACGAAAATAATTCCTTTTACGTAGATATGTGTGAAGTTAGATAATATTAAATATGAGCTTGATAAGGTAATCTCTGTGAAATTAACTAATAACTGACACCAACCCAGTACAGGAGAATCAAGACATAATGTTACTTGAAGAAATAAATCGATTTGTGTCACTTTTTTAGTTGCGAATTATTGGTTCCACTTGCTCTACTTTTGTCTGACTTTAGCAGCTCCATTTCCCGTACAAATTGGGTCAAGCAGTTGTTGAACTGAGTATAAATTGAATATGGGCTACATTTCGGAAATATGGAGCAGTGATTCATTTTGATTACTGTTAAATCTCTTTGTCACGCAACAATCAGCATACACTGCATCCGAGTGCAGTGTACTGTCTATAGATGATGAATAAACAATACAATACAATACTGCAAAACTCTCTTCCGTGCCTTCCAGCACGTAAAATACAATTGAGCCCATTGCATTCCTTCCGTGCTTGTCGTAATAGGCGATTAAGGGCCGAGTGCACGAAAGGACAAAAAATCAAAATCAACGTCAAAGCATGATCAAAAACGTCACTTTGTGTGGACAGTATGGAAGGAACTCTATGCGGGTCACTAAAAGTGACGTGTTTGAACATTGATTAACTCAGCCGTCTCTTCGTGCAACCGGGGCTAAGTGATTCGTGGTTCGGATTCTTCGTAAAACTGTAGGTCCCCTTCCTTACTAGGTGGTAGGGTTAATCCTGCCCGGGTTGGTACCATCGCATTAAAATAACGACAGTCGAAGTGGCAATGATTTGTCCGTGTTTTCAATCCAGTTTAATGTAGCCGTGCAATAGAAGGATGGTTCTGGTACCCATGTGGGTCTACATTGCTATGTCAGTGATAAGTAATTCTGGGGTTCTTTGGAGTAGGTAAACAATTATTTTGCAATTCGAATACGAATTTGCTTATGAATTTAACTGAATAGAATCTTGAAAGATATTTGCAGTAAACATGAAAGTTTAGGAAAATATTTTCTTTTAATAATTTCTAGTTATGATTTCCTCTGTGATTTTTTTGCATATGTATGTTGTGCAAACAGAGAATGGCTAAGTATTTGTGCTGTTTAAAATTTCAGTAGCCATTAAAAAAATGTCTTGCTCCATTTTTCCTTGTTAATCAATTTCTATGAAAATCGATACGAATTGATAGTACGATGCCTTTGACCAAACATTCCTTATCAAGGCTAGATAAAAAAGTGGATTAGTCTAAAAAACATTTCTAGGTTAATGCTTCACAGTGTTCTTGGATGTGCTATTTACATGTTACCATTCACTGAATTCCTAAGTGCCTTATGAGATCATTAGCAGTCTAGATAATGTCACAATATTTTTCCTTCATAATCATTCTAGCTGTACATACATTGTGTCTATCTGTTTTTCAGAGTTATTCACATAGGTTTACTCCCACAAAATAAAACAGTTTATAATGTTGATATGGATTTTTCGAATAAATACAGAAAACCGGCCAAGTGCGAGTTGGACTCGCACACGAAGGGTTCCGTACCATCGTAAAAAAAATAATACAAAAATCACGTTTTTTTGTATGGGGACCCCCTTTAATATTAATGATTTTTTAATCTTACCTATTTGTTGTTATAGCGTCAAAATAAATACACACTGTGAAAATTTCAGCTGTCTATCTGTTACGGTTTCTGAGATACAGCCCTGTGACAGACGGACGGACGGACGGACGGACAGCGGAGGCTTAGTAATAGGGTTCCGTTTTCACCCTTTGGTTACGGAACCCTAAAAATTACGAATTCACCAATAATAAGATACTGCATAGAGCTTCTCATATTACATCACAGCAAGTCTGACAGGCCTCCTAATGATTCATGATATTTTTTTATGTAACTGCATACCACTTCCACTGTCATGATATTAACTCACCATGCCATATGCGAACTGGGTGCCATGCTCCTTCCTTACGAACTGGATCGAAAATACTAACAATTTAATTCCTGCTTTGACCATCTCTCATTCCATGTAATGGTACCAATCGGGGCAGTATTAACCCTACCGTAGTAATAAAAGGACAATTTTACGACCATATAAGTTTCATTAATTGTGTTAGGGCTTTTTTGGCATCGTTTTTTTAGGGTTCCGTACCCAAAGGGTGCCAACGGAACCCTATTACCATAGATTCTATTACTTAGCCTCTGCTGTCCTTCCGTCCGTCCGTTAGGTCACAGGGCTGTATCTCATGAACCGTAATAGGTAGCCAGCTGAAATTTTCACAGAGTGTGTATTTATTTTGCCGCTGTAACAACAAATAGGTAAATATAATAAATAATAATAATTAAAGGGGGTCCCATACAAAAAGCCTGATTTTTGTGTTAAATCTTGTAAGATGGTATGGAACCCTTCGTGTTCGAGTCCGACTCGCACTTGGCCAGTTTTTTTTTTTATTGATATTGTTTTTACAATAAATACAAAAGTTTATAATTTTTTCTAGAAATGGTAAATTTTAAGTTAAGAGTCATTTTGAGTTAAGAGTCATTCATTTAACAGTCTTTATCCCAATTAGTTTTTTGGTGATTAATAAAAGAATGCAATAAACTATCTATTTTGTAGAATTAAAGTGGAGTCTCACCAATCCGGCACGTCTAGTATTCCGACACCGTCTGTCACTCCTCCGCCACTCTGTGCACTCGAACTGTAGTTACGCATTATTTAATTGTATGTGTTGGTCAGAATCTCATACAGGACTCCTATTCGTACATTATTGTTGCTCTCAAACCATTGCACTCTTAATTTTCGGTAGGTATTTAAAGGGTTAATATTAAATAGTGTTTTTGCTGCACGAATTATAATGTACAAGTATTTTAACTCTTTGTTAAACTCTTGTTCTCTCTTAATCATGCAAAGGTTTTCCAATGTTTTCTTGTTGCCACTGGAGTAGTGCATCGCTTTAGATGGCGGACATGGTCTTTACAAATAAACTGATATTTGTCATACAACATGAATTGTTGATTCTCGTCAATTTATATTTTTTTAGTGTTTTTACCTGTGATTGTAAGCAGTAGCAAATACTTTTGTAAACTTAGACTAAGCCCCGGTTGCACGAAGAGACGGCCGAGATAATCAATGTTCAAACACGTCACTTTTAGTGATCCGCAAAGAGTTCCTTCCATACTGTCCACACAAAGTGACGTGTTTGATCGTACGTTGACGTTGATTTTGATTTTTTGTCTTTTCGTGCACTCGGCCCTAAGTGGATGTTGACAAAAAATCCAGCGAAAGTTTTTTGCCAGTTCTTCGCTGTCAAATGCTGATAAATGATAAAACATGACAAATCCGAGTGCAGTGTGCTGTCTATGGATGATGAATAAACATTTTAACTTTTTCCAAGACCTCAGAAAAATGTTTTGCCTGATCAAGATCAGAGAAATGTTTGGCCTAAACATTCATTTGAAGCAGGATAACATGCCCACTGCTCTATTACTGACAATGTCTAGACCTAACATGTTTCTGATTATTTTAAAAATCTGATTACAATGTTCCTGTCGCTGTACAACCCCAAATTTTGTATTTATACATATTGTTATTTGTATTTATTTACGCATAGTTTCTTTAAAAAAGACCACATAAGAGCTTGATAAAACCAAAATTAACTTACACATGATCGGAATTGTTAACCATCCACAGTGACCGAAGTCATTCGAAACAACCAAAAAAATGCATCCACAATACTTCTGTATTGGTTTTCACAAATAAACTGAATTGTTTGGGCACGCCGGCAGGTACAAACTCCGAGCGTATCGGGCTACAAGACGATGGCCTCGGCGGCGGTGCCGTCACCGGCGAGCCCCGCTGAGCCCACGCCCGCGGCCTCCCACAGCAAGCGCCACGCGTCCAGCCCGTACGTCTCTCACTCCGCCGTGAGGAAACGACGAGACTCTGAGGGACCTGCGCAAGAATAGTGAGTCATTTGTTATTCTCCCATTTGTATTGGGTCGCCTTCATGAGGTCCAAAAAGATCCAAAACCCGGAACATCCAAAAGTATGTATTTTCGTGTGTATTATAATATGCATATAATCTAACCTAACCTAATTGAAAATATCAGTGTTCATAAGTGTTTTGGACGGTATAAGTTTTGGACTTTGTGCTTTTCGGACTTTATGATGCGTCCCCTTGGTGTTTACTTATATGTTGTATGTTTGTGAATATGCTGCCTGCAATAAAATAGAATTGCTTTCTGGATTGAATCCAGTGGACTGGTACATGTTATACAGTAACTTCAGGAAATGCTTCTTGAGTTCCATGCAAACAGTGTACTTGAATGCCACTTTAATGTGTTGTCTATATTTTCCAACTAGTTCAACGTAGCCTAGCAACATAAGGAAGTTCTTGCATGGCACCTAGTTTCTGTGTGGTATGTTGGGGATCATCACAGTAGGTATGGTATTAACTATCCCTATTGTGTAACACTTGGCCTAATACAGTAAGGTATTTCCACCAAAGTACAACCTGGGGTCCTTCAAACATGTTGGGAAGAAGCAGCTGGCCGGTCGGCATGGTTGTTTAGTTCCATATCCTTAAAATAGACAACTATAATTTCAGAATAGACAGGATTATGATTTTAGCCCATGACACCACATAAACTGGATTGAGGAAAACAAACAAACTTTGACCTTTTCTTTATTGCGATTGCACCAAATCGAGACGGCTTTACCCTTCCACCGAGTGGGTAGACAAGGCGTTGTGAACACTATTACATAGGCCCCAAACCGTAAATGGACCATGAAAATTCACATTTCAATCTCCGATAAGGAAGAAAGAAATGCATATCCTGCGTTTCGAATCCATGATCTTTGCACAATATAACACAGGTTACCCCTGAACTGTATCTTTGCAGTAATGTCATGTCATGAACTGTTGCATACGGCATGAATTTGAACTTTCGTGAATTCATGTTGATTTAGTGTTTTTAAGGATGTTCCGACCCATACAATGTTTTTTTTACACAGAACGCAAAAAGTATTGCACTTTAAGGCACGAATTCGTCAAAAATATTAAATATAGCCATAGTTGTTGCAGTGAAAACATATTCACAATTTCAGGTTTAATGGTTTCGTAATTGCCGATTAGAAGTTTTACACCGTCAGATGGCGCTGTTAAATAAAAATCGTATTTAAATAAATTGTAACAAAACCAATAATCCTGAAATTGTGAAATTGTTTTCGCTGCAAGTAATATGACTATATTAAACTTTTATTATTAATTCGTGACTTAAAGTGCAATACTTTTTGCGTTATGTGTGCAAACAACTTTGTATGGGTCGTAACAGCCTTAACTATGTTTTGTTAAAAAAAATTACAAACACTTTTGTAAATTTAAAATAAGTGGTCATTGAGAAAAAAAAACACAGTTTCTTGCCAGTTCTTCACTGTGTTTTGTTTTGCTGAACTGACTAATGTTAAAATATGACAAATCCGAGTGCAGTGTACTGTCTTTTGATGATTAATAAACAATACTACACAATACAATCATACGTTCGCATTTGATGATCCGGTGACCAACAAATGATCGAGACCATATTTCGCAGCACGTCGAAGCGACGGAAAGCGGCCGACAAGGTGGGCAAGGGTCTTCGGCACTTCTCCATGAAGGTGTGCGAGAAGGTCCGCAGCAAGGGCTTCACCTCCTACAACGAGGTGGCGGACGAGCTCGTCGCGGAGTTCGCCGCCGGCATCCACGGCACGGCCGACACTCAGGTCCGCTCGTTGTCTTCTACGTTCCACCGGCGTTTACAAAAACTGAACATATTTTGTCCTACAATTTTTTAATATGATTGCCTGCCTCAGCAGCGTGACAATGTGCATAACTGTTCTACACGGTACATACATGGTTGGAAAGTTAGGTTTTCCTTTTTAGGGTTCCATACCCAAAGGGTGCCAACGGAACCCTATTACTAAGCCTGCGCTGTCCGTCCGTCCGTCCATCACAGGGCTGTATCTCATGAACCGTAATAGATAGGCAGCTGTCATTTTCACATAGTGTATTTATTTTGCCGATATAACAAAAAATAGCATTTACCTCTCAATGTTAACTTTAACCTTGACTTAGAAATCCATGAAATAAAGAACCACCATCCCAAACATAGACTAAGAATAGAAAAGACACACAAAGTTTTTTTTTCTTTATAATATACTCATATTTCTTATTTTTCTCAAAAACATCTCATTTCCATGTAGCTGCAAAAAAATATATGTAGCTAGTATATGTTAGTTGTGTGGTTGGCTGGGGACTACTGCACATTGATGGATATATCATACCTTCTGTAATATCAGTCCATCACATTGCATTCCTAATTAATTTGGGTGCCATGCCTTCGCTTACTTTGAGCATGGCTACATTTAACTCGATGAACTTCAATGCCAATTTTTTCCGACCATTTTGCCTGGACTTCATTCAATGTAGTGGTACTGACGCATATATCATTGCATTGCAGCAATACGACCAGAAGAACATTCGCCGGAGAGTCTACGACGCGCTCAACGTCCTGATGGCCATGAACATAATCTCAAAGGAGAAAAAGGAGATCCGCTGGCTCGGACTGCCGACCAACTCCATTCAGGAATACACGGCTCTAGAAAAGGACAAGGCGTCTAAGATTGAGAGCATCCAGCAGAAACAGCAGCTGCTGCACGAACTTCTCATACAGGTAAGGTTGCCACCTCCAGATCTACTCGAATTTCTTGACTGTCCTGTCTATTCTGGTTATTTGATTCCATATATTTCACCAGAATTGATTTCTGGAAAAAAAGACGGAAAAAGAAAATCATTACTTATAGACTAGTGAAGTTTATTTGTGGGTTCTTCTTCACTGGTTGATCGAATCCGTGGATCAACTATATAAATTGTGCCATGACTTAGTGTAGTTTGACCACCATAAGTTGAATAAATAAATGAAATTTTATTAATATTGACTTCTCCGGTCCATTTTATGGAAACTTTTCACATTTTATTCAGTAAATCAAGTTCTATTTTGATCTATCTGCACATTTTTATTCCTGCCGTTTCCCTGGAGGGGTAAACAGTGATAATACAGCACCATGCGGTACGATCACTGCCTACTCTCTTTCTTCTGCAACAGTTGTGCATCTCTGCATGCACACTCTTTGATTATAGATATTACGAATTTGTACTTCACAAAGCACATCTCCTATCTGGTCATGGTAAGTTCTCAGTCGTCCGGGCATGCCAGTTAATGCTAAATTCGCTCTGTAAATTTTCTTTATCATTCTTTCATCACTCATTCGTTGCAGATGACCAAACTACAAACATATCTATCAAAGTCACCATATATATTAAGATTAAACTTACCACACTTATCACACTTCCTGATAGAGAAGCCAATCAAACTATATATTGGTTCCTTGGGACTAAATACTATTATGCCAATCAGTGGGATCTTTGTGATCTGTGGGGTTCCCTGAATAACAATTTTTTTTTTTTTTTTTTCTGGGTATTTATCATGCAATCAGTCTCTAGACTATGAGCAGATGTGTTGCGTGTGGTTTTGTCGTGTAGAGTTAGTTCCCCATTGGGAGCTTCTCATGCTTCGGGGACGTTGTTTACGCCATCTAGGTCTAGTATGTTACGCCTCTTCAAGCGTCGTAAGCAGTCGGGGACAGTAAGCTGCACTGCCAGCTGGTTTGGATGCTTCATAAGTCGCTTCTTGTATTTTGCAGCAACTGTTTTTATTTCTTCCTTTATTGTCTTGATTTGAAGATAGTAATGGACCTCACAGTTTCTTATGAACGATGGGGTATTTGCTAATTTTTCAGTATTGAGTCTTCAGCTCGTTGCATAATTTTGACGTTGGAGTCACAGGCAGAACCCCATAGCTGCATGCCATAGGTCCAGATAGGTTTGAGTACTGTCTTATAAATAAGGAGCTTGTTGTCAATCGACAGCTTACTATTCCTGTCTAGCAACCAATACAGTCCCCGGTACCTGATGTTGAGTTCATCTCTCTTAGTTTGGATATGTTTTTTCCATGTTAGCCTGCGGTCCAGATGCATCCCTAGGTATTTAACCGAGTTGGTTTGCGGAAGTGTTTGATCACCTAACTTCACAGGTGGGCAATCTCCTCTTTTCTGAGTAAAGGTAACATGGACAGACTTTGAGGCACTTGCCTTGATTCTCCATTTCTTCAGCCATAGTTGGATACTTGATAGACTTCTTTGCAGAGACTCTGAGGCGGCTGCAGGGTTTTTGCTAGATGCAAGTATTGCAGTGTCATCGGCGAAGGTAGCCATGGTCACCCCTGGGATCTGCGGCAAGTCCGCGGTGAATATCGTGTACAAGACTGGGCCCAAAACGGAGCCCTGGGGTACCCCTGCATGTATTGTATAGAATGGAGATGTAGCATCGCCTTCTCGAACTTGAAATATTCTTTCCATTAAGTAGGAGTTTAGGATGCTATAGAATGAGTGCGGTAGAAGTGATTTTATTTTAAATAGCAATCCTTTGTGCCATACTTTGTCGAATGCCTGCTGTATGTCCAGGAAGGCGGAGGAGCAATATTCTCTGTGTTCAAATGATGTCCTAATAGCTTTGCACACTCTATGTATCTGTTCGATCGTGGCATGTTCCCGTCGAAAGCAAAATTGGTGATCTGGTATAATGGATAGTTCCGAGAGAGCACTTAACAGCCTTTTCAGCAGGATCTTCTCGAATAGTTTCGATAAGATCGGCAACAGACTGATCGGTCTGTAAGAGGTAAGCTCCTGGCTGGGTTTTCCTGGTTTCTGTACCATTATAATTTGTGACACTTTCCACAGGGCTGGGAAGCATCCTGTTCTGAGCATGCCGTTAAAAAGGGATGTTATAAATACTAAGGCTTTTCGAGGGAGTTCTTTTAGTACCTTTTTGTCGATCAGATCGAAGCCTGGAGCCTTTTTGTTTACTAGGTTATTAATTGTTCTAATTAGTTCTTGTGGAGTTGTGGGCTTTATAGGAACATCTAGCTGAATCTTGGTTGATAACTTCATCAATATCTGATTCATCTACGTCAATTTCTGGTTCATTTGGGATAAAAATCTTTGCTAGGTGATTTGCAAAGATGTTCGCTTTATCCTGATGTGTTCTAGCCCATTTTCCTTCCTGAGTCATTATTGGAGGTTTGGGTATGACAGGTCGAGTTGTGTTTTTGCATGCCTTCCACAAGGAGTAGTTAGTGTCTTTGGAGGCGGTTAGTGATTCTACGTAGGCTGCGGTTGTTTCGTTTTCAGCCAGCTGGATCATTTCCTTTAGCTCGCGTATAGCTTTGTTGAACGCCCGTTTGTCTTCTTGATGCCTGCTATTTTGCCAGACTCTTCGTAATCGTCGCTTTTCGAGAATTTTCGCTCTGATGTTTTCGGGCACCACATTATGTCTTGATTGGAAGTCTTGTAATTCAGGTGTACATCTCCAGCAGCTCTCTTGGATTATTGTCGTGAGTTCTTTAACTGCTAATTCAATGTCATTATTTGTTTTTAAAGCTATTTTAAGATGTAGATTTTCTTGCACTAGTTCTCGAAAAGATTCCCAATCTGTGTATTTGTTGTATAGGGTCGGCCTTGTTTCATAATGTGTAACTATGGTACTTACAGTCAAGACTACAGGAATATGGTTGGTTGAGCTATCAAGACAGCCCTTTATTGAGTGGAAGAGACGGGATAGACCCTTAGTGATGAAGAAGTCTAGCACATCCGGTAGCCTCTTGCGATCAGTTGGCCAATGTGTTGGTTCAGACGTTGATATAGGCTTAAGAAAATGACTGTCCATACATTTTTTGAGTTCTCTGCCCCTTGTTGTTATTAATCTGGATCCCCAATGAGTATGTTTAGCGTTCCAGTCGCCGCCAGCTATGAATAACAATAAAATACTTGTGTCACTTTCTTTACATGGGGGTTGGTGATGTTGGTTTCTGTTGATTGACTCGGGGACTACTCATCCTATTTCCTCGAATGAGGTGTGAAATGACGTAATTAAATGTAGAAGAAAAACCGGCCAAGTGCGAGTCGGACTCGCACACGAAGGGTTCCGTACCATAGTACAAGATTTAACCTTAAAAAAATACGTTTTTTGTATGGCGCCCCCCTTTAATCTTTATTATTTTTTTATTTGACCCATTTGTTGTTATAGCGGCCAAATATATACACACTCTGAAAATTTCAGCTGCCTACCTATTACGGTTCATGAGAAACAGCCCTGTGACAGACGGACGGACGGACGGACGGACAGCTGAGGCTTAGTAATAGGGTTCAGTTTCCACCCTTTGGGTACGGTTACGGTCCCAAATAATCGTTGGTAAAAAATTTTTCAATTTGTCTCTGCTACGATATTAGATACAAAATATCAAGAAAATTAAGTTCTGATTAATGTCTGATGCTTACGGGCCCACCTTAAAATGAATTAAAACCTTAAAAAATATAATCCAGTCACAAACTAATCTATACAATTGATGTAATATTTCGTTCATGATCTCAATACAGATCGGGTTTTTGCCATGACAGATTGTGTGCATCAATATTGTGTGATAAAGTTTATTGAACCATTTGAACCGTCATCTTTGATCATCATAATAGGATGTCGTGTTACAATATTTAAATACGCTCTGAGGCCTGGCCTTCCGCAAAATGTAAACACCCGAATATACATATGACCAGTGCGTCCTCCCAGTTATGAAGTTGAAAGTTGCCCAGCGAGCAATGGAGCGAGCCATGCTGGGAATATCGCTACGGGATAAGGTGCGTAACGAGGCAATCCGCCGACGTACCAAAGTAGTCGATATAGGACACCGGGTGGCTAAGCTCAAGTGGCAGTGGACTGGTCACGTCTGCTGAAGAGACGACCACCGTTAGAGTAACCGTTTCCTACGCTGGCGGCCGTGGACGGGAAAACAGAGTGTGGGAAGACCACCCGCCAGGTGGGACGACGACATCAACTGCGTCGGCGGAAAGCAGTGGTTCCGTACCGCTGAGGGCCGGGAGGACTGGAGGAAAATTGGAGAGGCGTATGTCCAGCAGTGGACGCAAACACACTGACTGACTGTTATAATATTTACGACACAGCTTTAATAGTTACTGTTTCTATGTTGCAGCAAATATCATTCAAGAGTCTAGTGGAAAGAAACAGGGCAGCGGAGAATCGCGGGGTGAAGCCGTCACCGGCGTCCGCCATCCACCTGCCCTTCATAGTCGTCAACACCAGTGACAACGCTTTAATCGACTGTAGCATTTCCAATGACAAGTCAGTACTTGTTTTACTTTTATTTGCAAAAAAATCCGTAGAAACATCTATTCAACTCTATTGAGAATAATTTTTGTATTTAAAATTTTATCCATACAAGTTATCAAGCCTTAAGGTGGCCCATCCCGCTCATCTCCCCATACAAAAGGGGAAAGAAGATCACGCCCATATTTCTTGTCAGAGATCCAAAATTTTGCTCAAAATAGCTTTATTTGATCGAACTAGATGTCTGATGACCATTGGCATTGTAAAAT
This sequence comes from Incurvaria masculella, assembly GCA_946894095.1. NCBI lineage: Eukaryota > Metazoa > Arthropoda > Insecta > Lepidoptera > Incurvariidae > Incurvaria > Incurvaria masculella. The sequence goes on along the minus strand of OX335645.2, from coordinate 22,941,565 downwards.
TGTGTTTGGTTTCTAAGTTATAAGGTCCGAAAGTTCGAATTTTTCGCGCCTTTTATACAATAACTTTGGAGGTGGATTACGCAATGATAAAGTAAGAACATCTTAAAAAGATTAGTCATCAGACATAGCTTATTTAATCAAGATTTATAATCTATTTGGTTTTTGTTAGATTTTTGGCTACAGCGGTCGTGGTTTACTTTTAGCTATAAGTCATTTTGAAATTAAAATTTTCGTAAATCTTACCAAATCTTACACTATGCACATTGTCTTTTTTGTGGACATGTTGCATCTTCCTCATCACGGAGCCTGTATTATTCTTTCAAACAGAGAAGGTCCCAGAGCGCAACAGCACGGTTTTGTACCGCGCCCGCGAATGAGTTAGGCCCGCCTGGTTGGGCCACCTTAAAAGACAAATTGTATGAACTGATTCTATTGTTCTATCGCTATGATTCGAATTGATATTTGAATCATATGAAACAAAACATTGCAATCAACCTTAGTAACGGAGCTGCATAACGCCATTCCTCCATTCCCATTTTACCATCACCAACAGCAGACAGGGAATGTGTCCATACACTTTCCATATTTCTCCTGTGAGAACTACCCGATCCTGTAGGTCATAGTCGTTCAGGTCCTGTCGGACCTTTATAGGTTCGTTGAAATGTGGAGCACTCGCCCCGTTGAGATATTTCCTCCAAAGTACGAACTGGCGTCATTCAAAGGCAATGTGAAGGAGCACCTGGGCGGGCAGCATTATTTTCGCAACCCCTGAAGAAAATCGAGAGCCCATGGGCATCATCTGACTGAGAGTCTGGCATGCTGTTCATAGGAAAACTATCAATGTAATAAGAATGATCTTCCAAATACAATAAAATTATATTAAGGTGGCCCAACCCGGCGGCCTCAACTCATTTGCGAGCACGGCACAAAACAGTGCTGTTGCGCTCTGGGACCTTCTCTGTTTCTAAGAATAAGACAGGCTCCGTGATGAGGAAGATGCAACCTGTCCACAAAAAAGACAATGTGTATAGTGTATGATTTGGTAAGATTTAAGAAAATTCTAATTTCAAAATGACTTATAGCTAAAAGTAAACCACGACCGCTGTAGTCAAAAATCTAACAAAAACCAAATAGATTATAAATCTTGATTAAATAAGCTATGTCTGATAACTAATCTTTTTAAGATGTTCTTACTTTATCATTGCGTAATCCACCTCCAAAGTTATTGTATAAAACGCGCGAAAAATCCGAACTTTCGGACGTTATAACTTGGAAACCATACACAATTTTACAATGCCAATGGTCATCAGACATCTAGTTCAATCAAATAAAGCTATTTTGAGTAAAATTTTGAATCTCTGATAAGTAATATAGGCGTGATCTTCTTTCCCCTTTTGTATGGGGAGATGAGCGGGTTGGGCCACCTTAAGGCTGTTCCGACCCATATAAAGTTGTTTGCACACATAACGCAAAAAGTATTGCACTTTAAGCCACAAATTAATAATAAAAGTTTAATATAGTCATATTATTTGCAGCGAAAACAATTTCACAATTTCAGGATTATTGGTTTTGTTTCAATTTATTTAAATACGATTTTAATTTAACAGCGCCATCTAACGATTAAAGCTGAAATTGTGAATATGTTTTCGCTGCAACTACTATGGCTATATTTAATATTTTTGACGAATTCGTGCCTTAAAGTGCAATACTTTTTGCGTTCTGTGTAAAAAAACATTGTATGGGTCGGAACATCCTTAAGCACTAAAGACAATGAATGCTAACTGTATTAATTTTCTTTTTTTCAGAACGGAGTACATGTTTAATTTTGACAAGAAATTCCAAATTTTCGATGACATAGATATTTTGAAAAGGATGGGTTTGCTTTTAGGTAAGTTGTCCTCGTTTCTTTTATAAAATAACCTACAATCTGTCATATGTATGTCAATACAAAATCCATTCTGTGCGGCTCTTCACTTCCAATAGCCTTTTACATCAACCTAATCCTTCTTTGCTTGAAAAAGTATGTGCATTAAACATAATACTTGTCTGATTTGTTCTATTAAAAATATATGATACCTCGTCGCTGAAATCCTAATCTGCGGAAATTGTCTCCAACATGGTTTTTATTTGATTTCAGGAATAGACACTGGTAAATGTACAGAAGAAGATTTACATCAAGCAAAGAGCATGGTTCCCAAATCTTTAGGCTATTATTTGGATCGTAAGTGTACATGTGAAGTTTACTTTTTGTTGAGAATATATTTACCAAGCAAATATTTCTTCTCAAGAGGAAATCCACAATGATTTACCTAGTGAGAGCTTAGACCAAGACTCATCATATGTGTGTACATAAGAAGATTTACATCTAGTAAATAGCATGGTTCCCATATCATTAGGCTATTATTTGATCTTACGTATTCAAGTGAATTTAATTTTTCGTTGAATAAAAATTGACCAGGAAAATATTTATCCTCAATAGAAACATTACAATTATTTGCTTAGTTAGATCTTAGACCATTACTGTGCATGTGTACATGTAAACATAAAAAGATTTACATCCGGTAAAGAGCGTGGTTCCCAAAAAATTAGGTTATTGAATTGTACGTATGCAAGTTAAGTTTTTCATTGAATAAACATTTACCAGGAACATACTTATTTTCAAGACTAACTCTCCAGGTTTAGTGAGATCTTGGACCAAGGCTCATATGTGGTTAACTGTATGTTAATTGTATGTTAATTGTATGTAACTGTATGTGGTTGCTTATTTTGTATATTCTAGTGCCGAAAAAGCATTGCAATCTTGGTGAGATATAGCAAAACCAGCAGACTTTCTACCTCCACTCGTAATCCAAACACCAAATTACGAATATGTTCACAAAAGCACTTAACTCAACTACGGATACAAAAGAGCCTCAAGTCTCAAGATTTGATTGCAATTCCAACTTTGTTCACAAAATTTTGCTCACCATCTGTGGTGATTTTGTTTTTTCACCACTAATGACAGGTAATCTTACTGCAAGTATTTTGTTAAAGCATATTTCTAGTACAAAAGATAACGGGGGACTACCTTTGCATCTAAACAACTTCATATCTCCTAACACCAACGAGGCCTACCCTGCATTCCGAAATGCATATATTGCAAATTTTGCAGAGAAAGCGAATACAATGAATACTTGTGTTCCGAATTGATATCACCGCTCATAGCCACAATCGCACGATATCAAATCGGAACGAATTAGAACAGGCATGTGTCAGAGCTTAACCTAACTACCTCGAAAATCCCTTATATGTCTCGAGAGTGGTTATTCCAGGCTGAGAATTGTCTAACTAGACTAACAAACGGCGAAAAGCGTTCGTTATTTCAGAATATAAGTTCACACGATGAGAGAACTACAGATAAACATGCTTAATGACAGCCATTTGACAGCGTACACGTTGCACATGCTCTCAACGGTGAGCGCTTTGGACGATCTGTGTGCGGTCTAGAGTCACGTCTCTTATGTCAACGTGACGTTCACGGGAGTGAATATAAGCACTTTTGGAACGGTCGTGTACGCGTACATTGTGAATTCTCCGCAATATACACATTTCGGAATGCAGTACTAATAGATTTGTTTCTCAATACTCGTGAATACAATTCATACCTATGTCTCTTGGTGCAGAGTTAGCTCGGGGTGCATCGCTGACTGCCGTGAAGGTGGAGCCGTCTGATGATGAAGACGAGGGCGAAGGCGAAGGCGAGGGCGAGGAGGAGGATCTTGAAGACGAAGAAGAAGAAGAGGAGGAGGGCATCTCCTCCGAGGAAGACAGCACTAGCGACGTAGATGTCAACTAGAAGCGCGCGGCCCAGCAACGTTTGCACGTCACATTTCTATAGTCGTCGGAGCTCCACGGAACTCCTTTCCCTTCCTACACCACGAATTGATGACGAAACGACAGGGGTGACAGAATAGTTGCGACAATTTCACATTTAGTATTTTTTTCTAATGCCGCTATGTTCAGTGTCTGATTATGTGTATTTGATATTTTTCTGTTAGACAATATTAGCTTGTTCCTCCTCATTGCGGAAATAATCAAGATATGCAAAAATTGCCAAATGATCTGACAAGTCTTCCACTAAATAGTGCACTGCACTGAATCGACTACGTCAGAAGTCCTCCAGGTCGAATCGCAAATCCTGCACCCGCAGTGAGGTGAACGAAATATGGACAAACAATTTACCTTCAGGGTATTCCGGTCATAACCTTCACTTCCATCATAAGTAACGGCCTGTAAGCTATGCTACCCATACAAACGTAGTTTACCAATCATTTGGAAACCGCTATTCCAATTAAATTGATATTTAATATCTAACATCAGGTAACAAATATCTGTGTCTGCATGCTTTTGTTTTTTTTAAAAATCCAGTTTGCAGTCAGTCCAGTTTGACCCAGAATACATTTACCGAAAAAACAAAGACATGCAGACACAGATTTTTGTTACCTGATATATGATATTAAATATCAATTTAATTGGAATAGCAGTTTTCAAATTATTAATAAACTACGTTTGTATGGGAGGTGAAATTTTCTGATGCTTACGGGCTGACCTTAAGTCGCAGCTTCTCAACTATCCTTCTCTAAATATATGCTTTGATTATAAAATCTTAAAGATTTCCTGTCATAAGGACAGGTGATTTTTTTATAATGATAAACCGGTATGGGTGGCTGAGCTGACAGGCCAAAGGTGATAAAAAAATCCTAATCCACCTCATGATGAAAAGTTAAACTGGAGACTGCGACTGTAATAAGGTTTGGTGGTCTGGAGTTTAACTCCACCAGAGTGCCCTAAAATTAAAATATCCAGTTTTTTTTTATGTAGCTTCATCTGCAATAAGTCTTCAGACTAAAATGTTGAATCTGAACACTCAAGAGAGCGTACTGTCCTGATCATGTCCAAACGGTTTCATTTTTATTTTCACGCCTACAACATGGTGTGTGTTGATGATTTTAACAAGTAACGTTCAAAGTTGGCACAGTTTCGTAAGGAACAGTGACTCTCTCGCTACTCCGGCCCTTATAGTACACGCCTGTCATACTTATCCTGAACGACAATAATAGAATCGTGAGTGCAAACTAACTCGGTGTTAGTGAAAGCCAAACATAGACACCTTTAGCTGCCTGACAATGCGTTTCATATCCTAATATTGATGTATCGACTAGAATTCGAAACATTCACTAATATTTTTACATTATACATTTGTAAGATTGAGAGTATTTTCGTGATAAAGATTTTCTCATCGAACGTAGGCGGCTATGTTTATGTTATGACTGACCGGATCTTCCATCCCATATGCAATCGCGCCGGCCGAAGGACCAAACCTCATGTATCTCGTGCGGCGACGCCGAGAGACGATCTCAGACTGTTGGTGAACAGTGCAATCAATTGCCTATACATATATTCTGTAGCCCGGGACGTGAGCTCAGGGCCGCATGTGTTTTTTTCTCATTGAGAAATGCCATATGTATAAACGTTATAAGAATAAGTGAGTTTTTATTATAATTAGTTGCTCAGAATGCCTAACACATTGTTGGTTATGAATAGTTTTTTTGTGTGGTAAGTGGCTGTCAGGGAGATTTTTTTAGTTCATGCGTAGCGTATCGTGAAGACAACTATTGCGAAATTTATTTTTTGAACAGACTTGTGATTTGTACTAGTAGTGGTCCGATAAGTACAGTAAAAAGGTACTTATATTGCACATTTTTAAGCACCAAAAACAAACTTTTCTATGCAGCCTACCACAAAACAGCCTGTACACAAAATTTGTAATGTAAGTTTATTATTAAAGGTATCAAGACTGTTGATGGAGTTACTGGTATTATTTATGAAACGACTCGATGATCCCCACTGTAATGTATTAGACCCTTGGGATGGCACTGGAATAAAGACGATGATCCCACTGTTTTATTTTTTATTTAACAACATGGCAACACACCGAATTTCCGAAGGAATTAGGTGCTATTCCAGGACTTTCCTTTATGAGCATGGACACATTGAACTAGATAGAAAACTTTCTTCATCACTTCATAGAAAATATCATCCAATGTGATGGTACCAACCCGGGCGGGCTTAACCGTACAACCTAGTAGGCAAAATGGAGCTACAGTTTAATATGGATTCCGAACCACACGAAGAGCTTGCATTCGTAATGAAATGGACTTACCAATTTCTGACATTCTTTCCCTCCAAAACAATTTCGCCTCCCATACAAACGTAGTTTACTAATCTTGAAAACCAATGTTCCAACTTACATGATATTTGGTATCTAATTTTAGGCTACAAATATCTGTGTCTGCATGCCTTTGTTTTTTCGGTGAATGTATTCTGGGTCAAACCATAGAGAAAACAAAATTCGTATGAAGATTTTCTTTTTGCTTTCATTTAATTCGGTTTGGATTTTTCCAAAAAACAAAAGCATGCCGACACAGATATTTGTTACCTGATATTAGATATTAAATATCAATTTAATTGGAATAGCGGTTTCCAAATTATTAGTAAACTACGTTTGTATGGGGAGCATAGCTTACGGGCCGTTCTTAAGAAATAATTCTCTAAATTCTGGGACATCTTGGGTGTGGCGGCGACACTTATAGACTAGGTCGTGATAAAAATGGTAACCATAACTTAAATGGCTGAAACTGGATTCGCAGGATAAAGACCAACCCTCTATAGCTAAATATGTCAGTATGCCTGTGCCAAGTTGTTGCATTACGTAGATAAGGCGTCTGAAAAAGTAGTTATGGTGACAAAAAATATAAATGCTAAGGTAAAATGGCTGCAAATAACGAAACATGCAAGTATCAATACATACTTTCTCAGCAATACCAAAACAGAACAAATCTTTGGTTGCATTTTTTAGTTATAGGCGATTTAGGTTAGATATAACGTTAGGTATATTTAAGCACTTAATTAAAAAACCAGCCAAGTGAGAGTCGGACTCGCACACAAAGGGATCCGTAACATCGTACTAGATTTAACACAAAAAAATCGCGTTCTTTGTATGGGACCCCTCTTTAATTGTAAATTGTATTATTGTTTATATTTATTATTTATTTTATTGTAATAATAGGTCGGGGAAAAAGTCTTTTCGAATTATAGTATGTATGAACTTGTAATAAAATCTCTTTGGCTATACTATTTGTATCTGGCTGGTTTTGGTATCATTGAAAGTTTAAATTTTAAAGAACATAATTCCAAATTCAAATTAGGAAAATGTGTGATTCTCATTTGTTTTTCGTACTGTCAAAATGAGTGAATCTAATGAAGAAATTCGATACATTTTAAAATTTTACTACAAAAAAGGTAAAAATGCAACGCAAGCCGCGAAAAAAATTTGCGATGTTTATGGACCTAGTGCAGTGTCTGTGAGAGTAGCACAAATTTGGTTTAAGCGTTTTCAATCCGGAAATTTTGATGTCAAAGATGCACGTCGCTCTGGTCGCCCTATTACGGATAAAATGGATGCCATTTTTGAAAAAGTGGAGCAAGATCGGCATATCAGTAGTTACGACGTAGCTGAAGAACTAGGAATTGACCACAAAACAGTTTTGGCGCATTTGAAAAAAACTGGGTACACAAAAAAGCTCGATATTTGGGTACCTCACGAGCTCACTGAAAGAAACCTAATGAACCGTGTACTCATTTGTGATTCTTTATTACGACGTAATGAAACCGAACCATTTCTGAAGAAGCTGATAACTGGTGATGAAAAGTGGATCACGTATGACAAGAATGTGCGAAAAAGGTCGTGGTCAAAGGCCGGTCAAGCTTCACAGACTGTGGCGAAACCCGGGTTAACTCGCGACAAGGTGATGCTGTGTGTGTGGTGGGATTGGAAGGGCATTATTCATTATGAGCTGTTACCACCAGGCAGGACCATCGATTCTGAACTCTACTGCGAACAACTGATGAGATTAAAGCAAGATGTTGAGAGAAAGCGGCCGGAATTAATCAACAGAAGGGGTGTGGTTTTTCATCATGATAACGCTAGACCTCACACATCTTTAGCCACTCAGCAAAAACTAAGAGAGTTTGGCTGGGAGGTGATAATGCATCCGCCGTATAGTCCTGACCTTGCACCTTCAGATTTCCACCTGTTTAGGTCTCTTCAGAATTCTTTAGGCAGTGTCAGGTTAACATCACGAGAGGACTGCCAAAACCACTTGTCGCGGTATATTGATCAGAAGTCCCAATATTTCTATATCAATGGGATCATGTCCCTACCTACAAGATGGCAAAAAGTTATCGAACAAAATGGTACCTACATACTTTAGTTAAATGTAAATAAACCATATTAAAAAATGTTTTGAATTTTCTTAAAAAATGCGAAGAAACTTTTTCCCCAACCTAATATGTATACACACTCTGTGAAAATTTCAGCTGCCTACCTATTACCTATGGGTCTAGGACCAGTGTTTCCCAAGATATAACGAACACAAATTTTGACATGACAGGCAGGTAGATCAGGTCGGAGCTTTTACTTTGAGTCGTCGCATGGTAGGTCTACGACCAGTGTTTCCCAAGATTTAAAGAAAACAATTTCACAAATCAGACAGGTACAAGAGGAAATTGAAATTGTATTTTACTTGAATACCTTGAAATTACAAAAACATTTTTCATTAATAAATTATTTTATGTTATCTAAAAATCTTAAAATTATTGGTTTTTGGCTTTACTAAATGAACTTAAAAGTTTAAACTAAAACAAAACATTTAAGTACGCAGGTACAAGGTTACATCGGTAGACCTAATACAACATGGCGGCGAGTTGTCAACACGGCTTTGACACGGCGCTCACGTAGTTCTTCTGAGTTTGCGCTACTTTTTCCTTGTATGGAGAAGATTTCATTCAATTCTATAGAACGGCGTATCCTCACCTTTGAAATCATTGTCTGCAAGACAGAATTTATCTAGTGCAGGGGTCTATGAATGTAAAGCGTGTATATTTATATTTTTTTAATAAATACATTTTGAATTTGAATTTTAAAGATAAAGTTCCAGAAAGCCAATTAACAGATATGTAATATAAAACTTCAACAAAACTAACAGCACTGTTTGGCACAAATACTCTGAAAAAACCGTAATTAACAAATATTCAATTCTCTAATTTAATCTATTCTATCTATGATATTTTGTTAATCCTCTATTCAAGTTTTTAGTAAAAGCTGTTGTTGGTATTGTTGCAATCTTTCTTGTCCACGTTCAATTATAATATCTATATACAATAAACTTTTCTATTTTCAATATATGCTGGAGACGTCACTGTTCAAAATGGCAAGCCCTGCAGCACACTGTGACCTTTGATTGGCGACCTGCGGAAGAACTGGTCGTTGAATTTGTTAATTTTCCCTCGAAAAAGTGGTACGACTTTTTCGGGTGTACAGCATATCACCAAAGTTTTAGCACAATCTGATGGTTCAGGAATGCATACAGGACCAAACATTTCTCCATAGAAAAATTTCCACCCCTATGGCAACGTAATTAGACCTCTGTCCACCTCTTTGGTAATGTAATTCGATTTTGAAAATAAACAAAACAGAATTTGGTGTGCAATTCATGTAAAGCAGAAATTAGTAGGCAATGTAACACAATACAAAAAATAAGTAAACCAACTTTCAAATATTTTATTTGGAAAATATTACAGTTGAAAATTTATGGTGAAACATACACTACGACACAAACTTTGCTACTAACCTAATTTTACCCGCCTCTCAAAATTAGAAGGAAAAATACATTTTCAAGAGATTGTGTATGGTATGGTTATAATATTTTTTCCAACCAAAGCCTGCTGTTATTTGTCCAATCCCTATTTTGAATAGCTTAGATAGAACCGGTAATATTCCGTAAGTGAAAAATGTTGTGACACATTAGACCAAATTACTTGTGTGGAACTGTACATAACCCATAATACTTAAGTTTGTCATATCAAGAGCATCGTTATTCCGTTTGCTGATTCAAGTCGTCATCGTCATACAGGTCCCCAAAGTCTGTAAAGGAAAACATATTGCTCATACAACATTGAAATTACTGTTCCATGGGGATCAAAACGCAAGGCACATTGAAGAGGGAGGCAGGCTTTTGATTTATGAAGATCTTAAAATACCTAAAATTTCGAAACGGTAAAGGTAAAAAAACCTATAATCGTAGAGTAAGTAGGAAAATTTGTATGTCTGTAGATGAAGCGAAAGAGGTGTGCTGTGATCGAACCGTACGGTGCTCTATTATCTCTGCCTACCCCTCCGGGAAGGCGGCGTGAAGGTATTTATGTACGTATGTTTAACCCTTTCCCCGCCAGGAACGTATATATCCGTCAGAGCAAGGCATTCTGCAGGCGCCATCGTCGGATATATCCGACAGAAAACTACTCCACTTTAAACATTAATAAAACTTTTACTGATTACGAAATAATGTGTTTTATTTAGATAATTGCACAGTACATACTAGCGTTCATTAGATTTCTCCTGTTTCAACAGTGGAAACACACTATTTGCAACAAAACAAACAACAATTCAAGACTGCATATTATCGAAATAATTGTAGTGTGGATTGAGAAGGATTATGCCAAAAAACCTTGGCGGTGAAAGGGTTAAATACCACGCTCTGAGCATTCTGACAAACATGTAAATACTTGAAAAGTAAGCTCGAGTTTGTCCTATACCCTTTAGTACTTAAATACTATCTATAATATTAAGGTGGCCCAACCCGGCGGGACTAACTCATTCGCGGGCACTGTACAAAACCGTGCTGTTGCGCTCTGGGACCTTCTCTGTTTCAAAGAAAAAGACAGGCTCCGTGATGAGGAAGATGCAACATGTCCACAAAAAAGATAATGTGCATAGTGTATGATTTGGTAAGATTTACGAAAATTTTGATTTCAAAACGACTTATAGCTAAAAGTAAACCACGACCGCTGTAGCCAAAAATCTAAATAAAACCAAATAGATTATAAATCTTGATTAAATAAGCTATGTCCGATGACTAATCTTTTTAAGATTTTCTTACTTTATCATTGCGTAATAAACCACCAAAGTTATTTATAAAATGCGCGAAAAATTCGAACTTTCGGTTTTCGTAATGCCAACGGTCATCAGACATCTAGTTCGATCAAATAAAGCTCCGTTGAGCAAAATTTGGGATCTCTGATAAGAAATATGGGCGTGATCTTCTTTCCCCATTTGTATGGGGAGTTGAGCGGGTTTGGCCACCTTAAGGGCCGATTTTTCAATCCTCAGATAGTACTTATCGGACTAATAGCACAAATTCGCATTTGTCAAAAGACAGATAGTCATTGCCGGAGAATTATATCTTCTATCACAATTATCTGACTATAATTTTACTTATAAACATATGGACTTACTATATCGAATGGATAAGAAGAAGCGTAAATAAATCCATGGAATAGTTATCTGGCTATTTATCAGACTTGAAAAATCAGCCCTAAAAATAATAGGTCACATGCAATCTTAGTGAATAACTGCCTAAGAAAAAAAATTTTTTTTAAAAATAAACCTTAGCTCTACCTACTCTAAACTACTTGCTTTCTAACTTCTTTTGTTCTTTTATGTCTGCCGCCTTGCACCTTTCCTACATCCCAAGGATAGGTAGGAAGCGAATGCCTTTTGGTTTTCGGCCCGCCTTTTGTAAATTATTTTTATAATGGTGTACAATAGAGAATTTGATTATTATTATTTAGATTCTATCAGTCGTATTCAGAGAGGACCTGTCAAAACTTAGTACGAGATTAGCACCGGACTAACCATACAAAAACTAGTTTAGTCCGACATTAAAACGCATACTAAAATTAGTCCGCCTTCTCTGAAAAGAGCTGTACGTATTTTACATTAAGGATGTTCCGACCCATACAATGTTTTTTTACACAGAACGCAAAAAGTATTGCACTTTAAGGCACGAATTCGTCAAAAATATTAAATATAGCCATAGTAGTTGCAGCGAAAACATATTCACAATTTCAGGTTTAATGGTTTCGTTGTAATTGCCGATTAGAAGTTTTACACCGTTCGATGGCGCTGTTAAATAAAAATCGTATTTAAATAAATTTTAACAAAACCAATAATCCTGAAATTGTGAATATGTTTTCGCTGCAACTACTATGGCTATATTTAATATTTTTGACGAATTCGTGCCTTAAAGTGCAATACTTTTTGCGTTCTGTGTAAAAAAAAACATTGTATGGGTCGAAACATCCTTAACGGTAACTAAATAATAAACCTAACGAACTTTAGGCTCCTTTAAAGCCTTAATAGTAAAATTATTTGTCAAACCATTGAAAAAGTCTGCATGAACGGCTTTCTCGTTTGCAGCTAGGTCCATCAGGATGTTGGACGGCCCACCAGCCTGAAAGAGAAATAAATTTATCAAATAATTTTAGTTTTAGGCTTACTCACAGGGTGTCTATGGATGTGTGAAAGATATTTTAACCACTACCCCAATTTCCCAAAAGCTTAGGATTCCGCGAAATCTGTAAAAATCCGGAATAGGAACCAAGTTTTCATTGAAAATCTCGAATTAACATAAAAATAAAGGTTGTTCAGCCGACGGCCATCTCAAAAAACTTTCGGGAGAAGCTCAAATCCAAAGGTGTACTGATTCTATGTGTGTAATATTTTTCGAATGAGCATAAAAAAAGATCATGCAGCCAGAAAACTGCATTGCCGACACTTTTATACCCCACCATTTTCCCCGCAAGACGACTTTTACTATGAAAGAGATATCTTTGAACAAAAATCTTTCACTGGTGAGTTCCTATAGAGTCAAACTTGTATCCTAACGAAACAGCAAAACGCTAAGTTTGCGTGGCTAATGGAAATCACAGCCAAAAAAAATTACACAAACTAACTGAAGTGCCTGGCTCCGATTAGGTCAATATCTCGACCACACTGCCACCTACTAGGTCATATTGTGAATCTAAAATAACAAGGGACGCCACCCGTGCACACAAAAACTGGCCAAGTGCGAGTCGGGCTAGCACACGACGGGTTCCGTACCATCGTACAAGATTGAACACAAAAAAAAAAAAACATTTTTTTTGCATGGGCCCCCTTTATTTTCTTTTATTTTTTTTTACCTTTTCGTTCTTATAGCGGCAAAATAAATGCACTCTGTAAAAATGTTAGCTACCTACCTATTACGGTTCATGAGATAAAGCCCTGGATACGGACGGATGGACAGCGGAGGCTTAGTAATAGGATACCGTTGGCACCCTTTGGGTACGGAACCTTTAAAAATCAGACACCCTTATGGAAAACACATGTATTAAAATCTCAAGTCGAGTCATACACCGCTTCCGTGTTTTGAATGTTGAACTGTAGGTAGGGCAACTCACATCCTCGAGCTCCATGTATGGACCCACTCCTTCAGGGAACATCTCATCAGCGGCCACTGTAGGCTTCATTATTTATATTTTCGTTTATATTAAAAACAAACAACCGCCAAACAACGAAGCAATCACAGAATATAATACTAGGAACAAAGAGTTCTCAAGAAGTTGCTGACGATTAAAAAGCAATTATTTTGCGGATCAGCGGCTATGGTCCGAAGCGTGAATACAGCTGATCCGAAACGCGCATACAGTGCTCACAAATGCAAGATTGTGAGGTATGACGTCACGATGACGTCATCGTTCAAGTGCTTACGGTGCTCAGGGCAAAACCGTGAGCGCTGTCAGCGGTAGCCATAGATCGCGCGGCAAATTTGATTTTAATACTGCAAGAATATAAAATAAAACGCGTCACCGCTTTCGCTCGCCCTTTAGCTGCTGTAACTACGTAACCGTGTGCAATACTGCAGAAATGTGCGCTCTCTCCATTGTCGTTCTACTTCTATTTCTCCTGTTTGCCAAATTCTATTTCTATCAACATTTCAAAATCACCTTCACCATTACTCTAATTGTCACATAATGTTAGTAAATAGTTATCCGCTTGCAAATTGTTCATTGTTGAACATTAAATACTCTTTTTTGTTGAAGAAACTTCAAACAATAGTTGGAGGTTATTTTGTGAGCACCGTTAGCACGCTCACAATCGGTCCGATTTGATATCGCAAATATTGCAGTATTCGTGAATACTGATTGGGACCAGGTGTTTGCACGAATATTTTTGTGAGTACTGTCAACCCACAGAACAAAGAAGGGATAGAAATAGCATAGACGAGGGTTTGTAAGGAAACCGCCGTGACTCTACGCACACGAACATGATTGTGTCCTATTTTCGATCACATTGAAATCGTTCCTCTGGTTGGCTACACATCATTGAAGCAAAATAAAGTATTTAATTTTCAAACGCAATCGAAACTAGGCCTTATTTCAAAAGAGATTGATTTGTTAATTACCGACTTTTAACATGTAGTAATGACGTTCTCTAGTTGATTTACATGGAGCAAATCTTAAACTACAAATAAAATGCAGGAAATGAAAATTAGATTTAAGGATAAAGTAACCTTATGTGTATACAGCAAAGTTGCTTACTATTTGTGTTGTTATAGGTGATTTACGTCACACGACAAAACCACGCGCTACTCGAATATGTCAAAGCTACTCATTTACAGTGTTGGGGTGTTTTGACGAAGCTAACAAAATATTACCGTATTATTTGGAAAATGATTATAATCTGAGATAAAATGACTAAAAATATCGTACCACGACAAAGTAATTCCTAATAAACAAAAAAGCCTCATTGTGATAATCAGTATTTACGGTCCTATTTTCCTAACTGGAAGACTAGGCCTTAGTATTCATTGTATATCTAAGAAATAACATTCAAATATTGCAAAATGTGATTCTATTTGAAGCGAAGTGACAATTTCCGTATCTTAGGACTGATAATAATATATGTAAAGGTTTTAAGGTCACGGTATTAAATAGTACCGACAGTACATTTATCGCACAAATATGATAAAATCCCAGCACTGCATAGTCATGAGAGCTACTCAATTAGGGATGTGGCGAAATCGTGACGTCACCCGTCAGAGTATCGATATATTTTGTACTACATTTTATTAAACAATATATCGTAACTTTTTGACCGAGCGAAGCGCGAAGTTTCTCGTTTCAGCTTGGGCAAAAATGTTTTCGTATATCCGGGGACCGGCTGTCCGCCTATGCGGCTGTTCTCCTCTACAAGTCTATTTCTAAACCGATTCTCGTGAAAGTTTGTGTCCAGGTTCGATCGCCAACCACAAACGTTTGCCCCCAACCACTAGATGTCAGTCAATATATTTATTTACCATTCAGAATCAGTTAGTTTAATCTAGCCTTTAAACATTAATTAAGAAATACTGAAACATACGATTCAGTTCATTATTACATAATTGTTTCCGTTGTATTAATATACAAACAGAAACAGCTGGAGTGCAGATTTCAGATTACATTGTTTTTTTTTTTGTAATGTAAGTATAATACATAATTACATGCGAATTACTAAGTGATATACCGGAAACCAGCCTAGGATGGTACAATAACATTCAATAAAATACAGCCGGTGCGGTAATGAACCAGTACTCGTTTTCTGACTAATTTAATATAGCCATAGCACTAAAGCTCTCTCGGGAATGCGGTGTAATATCCTAATTTAACCCTAGAACCGTACCCATATTGACAAGGACATAAACAGTACCCAGGGGTACAGGCATACCCCGTGAAATGAAACAGATTTTTTTACAAAATTAAACATTTATTACCAATTCTACTTAGATTTTCTTATAAATACATTTAATCACCATACATTTTAATAAAAATTTCTTATTACGAAAAATATTTAGCACAGTTTTGGAAAACTACAGTCTGGTGCTCGTTACAAATAAAGGTCTTACAAATAGCGCATCGGTTTCTTGATTTTTTTAAAACACCTTTTTAATATAGTATCCAGAAATCTTGGAGCATCTTATGTCCCTTTCTATCCAATGATACCTCCAACAATTTGCTGTAGATTCGTCGGCAAAGTTTAGTGTGTAAAACGCTGCTCAAGGTGTGGTTTCATGGGGTCTATTGCCAGAACCTTTAACAAGGAACGTTTGTTTTTGAAAATATGTTTCCTATTGACATATCCCCATATCAAGGAATGAATCCCGACGATATTTTGAATTCCGTAAAATACGCATATGCTTCAACAGCGAGTCTTCCACGAGACGCTTTATTTATGGCACAACTGGTCGAATGTGTCAAGTCCACCCTTTGTTTTGTTGTAAATATGTATTATTTTGGTGAGGTTTATCGTTTTGTCTTTTTCTTTATTATTGAAAACATCAAGATGTTCTTTTACTTCTTTTGACTGAGTTTAGGAGGCCCATAAGAGAGAAATGTAAGTTTGCTGTGAAATGCAAATATTTTCTTTCAATCTTTCATCTGTTGAAATTGTTTGCGACTTCTTTTTAGTTCTTTTTCAGTGTGCCAACCGATGTTAGTTTCTTCTGCAAAAAAAAATCAAGGTAAACCAATTATCGTATAAAGCAAGCAAAAAAATTGCTAAAAAAACTTGCGAAATAAGATGGGGATCATGCATATATTGTTAATGCACAAATTAAACATAAATAGCAACTAAATACCAGCACCCAAATATGGTAATTTTATGCTGTTTTCGAAACTATTAAACATACAAAAAACTTACATACGTTAACCGTATCCCGGGGTGCAGGCGTACCCCACATGCTTAGTGTGACGTCCGTACGCTAGCTAAGCCCGTGATCAATTGACGTAAAGATGCACCTCGAGCCCCTATTAGAATACACGGTCGCACTAATAATCTCGCGCAAGTTGTAAAAGTTAAGGTCATTTTAAATATTTTTTTTCGATTTGTACCCCAGGATACGGTTCTAGGGTTAATAACAATTGTTGTTATATTAATCATCCATATCCAATCATCACTGTAAACATACATAAACATCGATAGCTCAATGTCGATTCGATGTGTCACATCCCTTATTGAGTAGCTGAGGCATCATCATAGAATATAAAAATAATCGTGAATGACAGAAATTTCGAGAACAATGTATGAGATTGATGCAAACCAATCCTTAAAATGTGGGAATTAGAGTAAATTTTTGTTTGACTTTTAAGTGTTCGTCAAATTTTGCATACATTTTCGAATTTAAATCGAAATTAAATAAAATAATACTTACCGATGGTATGATATGCCTCCTTTTGTTAAATTGTGTGTTCGGCTATCGTTTTTGCACTCCAAAATGGCACAATAGGGCATCGTTCTTGCTTCGCGAGTTAATCGTCCAGTAGTTGCGGTCGACAGCGCCGAAGTAGTGACGAATCACGACTGCTGAGCGTGAATCACGAAGTGCGCCGAGCTCCGCGTACTAGTGGCTACGCTGTTTCCGCCTACTTACTCCTTCTACCCGTTCTTTTTGTTCTGTGGTATAACTAAATGAATGTACGAAATAAATTGTAAAAAAAAACTGTTTTTAACAAATATTTTTCAATGTACCCGAGGTCCTAAATGGCACGAGATCGAGTGATTATTGACATGGTGGTATGGTTAGACTTAGAGGATTACGGATTATGAACATACTTAACTCATAAAATGGCTCAATGTCTCGTTTTCCGATAATAATAAGTATAAAAAAGTGTATTCAAAACGATCGCTTATCGGAAACGGTTGTTCTAGGGTCATATATCACCTCATGTAAGGATCCCACGATTCCGTCCCATGTAAGCATTCCTACAGTTTTACGTGGAATCTGAACCACAGTCAACCTCAACGCATAAAAACGGACACTCATCTAGAACCCTACCGCGCTCAGAGTTGCTTTACCAAGCTTATCGAACCACAAGGCGTCGCGCCACTGAGATACTGAGGCTGACCATGGTTTTTAAGGAATAGTTCAACTACCGAACTCACTGAAAGACGTAAAATACACTCTGGTACAAGCTTTTTACTTGGCCTGTTTACTCGACGAACAATTAAAATCAAATCTCACATAAAAGGAGGTTAAATGTTTAAAATATATACCATAAATGTAACAAAAAATTAACCAAAACACCGCTTGGCCTTTTGGAGAGTCCATCCGATGTACAGTCGTTGACCTCATAACACGACTGGGGTTGCCATTGTTCATTTTCCTCGAACTCATTTTAATGGCGAGACGATTTCTAAAATGGCTCCGAAGGTATTTTAACTGTTGTTAACTTTTCAATAACGTCCACCAAAACGAATTCACAACGTAGGCACGGAATTAAAAGTATTGATGGCTGCTCAACAAAAGAATGTGGCTTCTGTCATTGGGAACATGGCAGAGTGGTCTTCGCGAATGAATACTTTTCTCTTATTTAAAGTTACATCGTCTTGTGTTCTGTAGGCCTATTCCTGGAATTCTGTGGTCAAAAATCAGGAATCTTGAGTCTCGGAATCAGCTTTTATAGCGGTTTTCAAAGCGATTTTCTTGGCGAAAAGATTCCGTAGAATTGCTTTTAAGTAATCACGGATTTCCTTCGAAAAAATCGCTTTGAAAAAGTTTATAAAAGCGGTTTTCTAGACTCAGGATTGCTGATTCCTGATTATGGAATTCCGGGAATATGCCTGCTGATGATGAAACAAAAGGTAATAATAATTACAAAAGGTAAAGGCAATAATTTATGTAAAAAATATACTTATTGCGTGTTTCCAAGACAACGCGAGGAAAGAAAAAATATGATGTAAAAGAAATACCTAAAACTAAACATAAACATTTAAAAATACTTAATTCAAGACTAGCCTTGCATGGCACTTTCTGCTTCCCACATTTACTACGTACATACATGAAGCTTATATTCCTCATACATAAAATTTATCAGTATAGACACCAAAGCATATCTGTCAAAAATATATATGTGAAATGGCGGTAATTAATGGCTTTATTAGTGAACTTGATCGAGACAATCTGCACCAAAATCACCGAGTGTCCAAACCTGAACTATGTTCTTGTATAATTGGCGACACTAGTAAAAAACTCACCATCCTCAGTCAAAACATTCGTAGTGTTAATCGCAATTTAGACTATTTCAGTGTACTATTAACTAGGCTGCACTTCGAAGTCGACATAATAGTCTTGACAGAGTGTTGGCTCTCGAAACATTTGCAACCGCCTCCAATCCCAGGCTATCGCGCTCACTTCACGAAAACTTACATTAACCAGAATGATGGAATTATAGCATACACAAAGGATAGCATCTCGGTTACTGTTAAAGAACCGGTTTTTCTGGATTCAAACTGCCTACTTATCCATATTGGCAAAGATTGTACGGTGATTGCCATCTATAGACCACCTTCTTTTAACAACACGGACAATTTTCTAACTTCGCTAGACTTGACATTGAATAATCTTACAACAAAAAATCAAGTAATAATAGGGGACATCAATATTGACATCAAAGTTGATAATAACGACAGACACTCAGACCACTATCTAAACTTAACAGGATCACATGGCTTCTACCCTACGCACACATACCCAACGCATGGCCTTAACTGCCTAGACCATGTACTCATTAAATCACAATCGCAAGCGTGTACACTAGTATGTGATACTGATGTCTCTGATCATGACACCATTATGCTGGCATGGAATCTAGTGCCAAACAGAACCACTTGTAAATCAACTGTCACCAAAATAGACTACCCAGGCTTATTACAGGAACTTGAAACGAATGACTGGGCATTGATTCTCAAAAATAATGATGTCAATAAGTGCACTAACGACCTAATACACATCCTAAGAGTTAAATTAGAAAATCATCAACATGAAAAGACCCTTCCCCACTCACAACAAATTAAGAAGCCATGGATAACTGATGGGCTACTCAGAAGCATTAGAAAGCGCGACAGTTTACACATTCAACATAGAATAAACCCAGACAACCAAGTACTAAAAAACAAATATAAAAGCTACCGAAATCACTGCAACAATATTCTGCAAAATTTAAAAAATAACTACGATAGTAGAAATCTTATCCGGAACAAAGATGACCCTAAAAAAATGTGGAGAACCATAAAAGAAATTTGCCGACTACCAACAAAACAATCCAAAAGCTTTGATTTAATAAGAGGTGACAACACTCCTCAAGACTCTCTAAATCAAGTTAACAAATATTTCACCACAATAGGAAAAAAACTCGCTGACAAAATAATGCAAGCATTAGGAAAAACTGAACATGATTTGGCAAACGAGGCAGGTGCACAAAACTTGCCTTTGAAAGTGACTTACATGTGACTAACATTTTTATTAGTAGCATACCAGTAATATCAATAAATATTATATTGTCATTAAATGTTTACGTAGCAAAATGATGAAATCCATAAAAATATCGTATCAGCGTATGATCTGTGTGTGTTCCGGCATTAAGGTGGCCCAACCCGGCGGGCCTAACTCATTCGCGGGCACGGTACAAAACCGTGCTGTTGCGCTCTGGGACCTTCTCTGTTTCAAAGAATAAGACAGGCTCCGTGATGAGGAAGATGCAACATGTCCACAAAAAAGACAATGTGCATAGTGTATGATTTGGTAAGATTTACGAAAATTTTAATTTCGAAACGACTTATAGCTAAAAGTCAAAAATCAAAAATCTAACAAAAACCAAATAGATCTTAAATCTTGATTAAATAAGCGATGTCCGATGACTAATCTCTTTACGATGTTCTTACTTTATCATTGCGTAATCTACCTCCAAAGTTATTGTATAAAACGCGCGAAAAAATCGAACTTTCGGACCTTATAACTTATAATCCAAACACAATTTTACAATGCCAATGGTCATCAGACATCTAGTTCGATCAAATAAAGCAATTTTGAGCAAAATTTTGGATCTCTGACAAGAAATGTGGGCATGATCTTCTTTCCCCTTTTGTATGGGGAGATGAGCGGGTTGGGCCACCTTAACAAAAATATGTCTGCCACTTAAAAAAGATACAAATCGTTCCACTGCATTTTCGGTCCCATTCTTTACTTACTAGGTGGTATTACCAATCCGGGTCGATACCTTCGCATTTAATGAAGGATGATAGAATCGGCAATGAGAATTGTCCGTGTTATCCGTCCAGTTCAAAGTGGCCATGCATTAGATTAATAAAAAAAATTTGGCTTGCCAAGCCAATAAGGTATGTCATTGACGATGAATGAATCCAAAAAAATATTGTATAAGGTACTATTTATCTGAAAACTACGATAATGACTGAGTTGAGTAAAGCAATACTAGTCCATCCAGATTAATGTTACTTCGTGGGCTGCACGGACAGACGGACGGACGGACGGCAGAACAATAGCGCACCTTGCTCGCTCCCACGCGGCCGGTCCAAACTTTATCACAATATCGATCGATAATGTTATTGTACGCTTTTTTGCGATGGAGGAATTTCCTTTTTTTGAGCAGTACATTTGACTCCGGTGATTGTAAATCTCTAGAATATTAATCATACAGAAGTAAGCCTGTATCAGCAATCTGTAATCTAAATAAAATATAATTGGCGAGTATCAGCCAGCTTTATTAAAATACAAACTGTTATTTTCTTAGGTTTGGGTCTGGTTAAGACAAGCATTTACTGTTTATTTAAATGGCTACTCATGAATCGTACCCACTGCAGAATACACCACTTACTTGACTAAAATGCATTTTGGGTAACTTATCAAAAAAGTATGTTTATTTAGACTTTCACTGTTGTTACACATTATTATTAAAATGTTATAAAATGTTTTGTCCGTTATTGTCGCAACATAGCACTACGAGGCTTCAGTTGCCGATACCATCGAGTAGGGACACCGTTAGCATCGTTTGCACGGACAAATTCATCGCTGAGCAACGTGCTGTGGAACTACCCTCATCGGCGGCTGGAGCTACCCACAGCTACAATCTTCGCAGCCGGCGTCCTGCAGTTGACTTCTGACTGGACGACGTGTCGGAAGTCCTCCAGGTCGCGCCGCGAGTCCTGAAGAAGTCCACAATGCGTTGGACGAAACGTCGACTTAAACAAGTAAGCGATTTATAACATTATCAAAAAAGTGTTGAGTTGTTGTGTATGACAGATACTCCAATCCAATTATTTCAGTAACCTATTGATTTTTGGACCTATCATTAGAGCGATGGTGGTAACCATTATAACATTTATAAAAACTCAAAGATTTTATGGGACATGCCGATTTGAATAAAATGTTTCAAAATATATAGAGCATGAATCAGCAGGACTAGTCCTGGATTCCGTAATAAGGAATCAGGAATACTGAGTCTAGAAAACCGCTTTGATAGCGGTTTTAAAAGCGATTTTGTTTACGCAAAGATTCCGGAGCATTGATATTTTAATTGAAAACCCGCTATAAAAGCGGTTTTATAGAATCAGTTTGACTGATTCCTGATTACGGAATTCAAGGAAGAGGACTGCAGGTTGCGAAGCATAGCGTTTATTCGTTAAATTTAACAGAGCTGAAATATTCTATAAAAAATACTATGTACACCGAAAATAAAGCAGCGAATTTTGATGTTTAAATAAAGATTGCCCACCTGTCTCCCAAAACGGCAACTTGCCTCGCCTACATCGAAGGCCTGGGAACCATGCGGAGAAAAAAATAAATATTCTAACTAGCGGAACCCACACGGTTAGATCGTTTTGATAAAACGATTTTAATGTTTTAAGCATGCATTTATTGATCATGAAAATGAATGCCCACCCATATCGATGCTCCGTGGCGGCGGTTGTCATGCCGCGGTGTACGAGGGACCTCCGGCGCCAACGGTGGTAGAAAAATCGTGACCTCAGAGCTCAGCGTGCGACTTAGAGCCGTCGCATACTGCACGCTTCGCTGGACACGATTTGTCGGAAGTCCGATCTCTATATATGTGTTATTGAAAATATAAGATTTAATCGAATAAAATCAAACTATTAATTTTTTGCAATTATCATTCACATAATTCTTAAAAAATCTACGGCAATAAATTATATAATAATACAAAGGTTAATAATTAATAACACAAACTAAAATCTAACATTAACATTAGTTAAAAAGAAACACGATAAAATCTAATATCTAGAATCTACAAATATTACTCCTCTAGAGTTAAAATCTTAAATATTACTAAATTATATACTCCTCTAGAAAAGATGATGCGGCCATAGCACCGAGAACACTGTAGGCGTTATTTATAAGATTGAATATCAATTTAATATATGAATTACGAACATTTAAATGTCCAATATTACTTGTAATTGAAAGTTTATTTATCATTAGTATCTCTCGTCTGAATGAAAATTTTACTTTCACCCTCTAATAGCTTCCTCTATTTCATTTATTGCATTGTTATTTTTTACCGTTAGGCTTGCATTCTTCACTAGGACATGCTTTATGTCATTAAAAATCAAACAAGTTTTTGTGATACAATTTGGTATCAATAATGTCGATGACTCTGTGCATCCGAATTGTAGTTAAGCATTACTTATTTCTGGAATGATATCCGTTATTTATTTTTGAGATTGCTATCAAACCATTGTACTCTTAATTTTCCAATTGTATTTAAATGATAATATTAAGATTATTTACGGTTCTTCTTCATCCGTGGTAATCGAATCGGTAATCGAGCTGATTACATGATCCTTATTCTATGCTAACAAACTGCTCGCCTACCGTTCCCTATCCCTTCAACGTTTAGCAGTCTCGTGTGAGCCACCCTTTACGGTCGTCCGGCGTGCGTGGTCGATTGTTTCAACTTGTTTGAGAAACCCACAACGGGACTTAGATCTGCTCGGTAAACAATATCGGTTTATGGACTAAATCCGGGCCAATTATCTCATCGAGCCAGCATCGCTCCGTCTGCTTCTGCATAAATTGGAACAAAAAACATAAGGCCGCGAGGTCAAAGAATCTATTTCCGTGTGCCGGATTAGGTATTATGGTTCTAAGAAATGGACCATCGGGCGGCGGCCGCGACCATCAAAGCTAACATAATGAGCCATTTAATTTGGCCCGACTGGCTAACATCGTTAAGTTATTTAATCAAATATGAACCAAGATATACCTTGGATGTTTTAGTAGCAAGAAATTAAATGCTGCAACCAAGCGAGTCACTTTACTTAGATGTCTAAAATCTGATCTTGTGTCGTGAAATTAGCTCTCTATATAAAGTCCCACTGTCCACGAGGAATGCTACAAAACTGTCAAAAGATACAAGAAACTTATTGATAATCACCCAAACATCCTGGCAAAGTTCTTGCTGAGAACAGGATCTTCAAAAAGAAGGCTCAAAAAAAGAGTACCAGCTGAAGCCCGATTTTGCTATTTGTCCAATTTCAAACCATTCCGTATTAGTTATGTTTCCGTCAAACTAAGTTTCTAGTGCGGTTTCCAGGAATCGGTATTCAGCTTATTCACACACGCGTTTTGTTATTGTCTATGGAGTGGTTTGTCTTGGGCGCCGCCTACAGGGTAAATCAACCCGTCACGATTTTGACAGTTATTTTCTCACTCAAATATGACATACGAAAAGAAAGATACAGCGATATGCCAACGTAATGTAGAAAAGTGATATTCGAAGCTCGGCGATGCGATGCTCCGAATTTGACAACTACAATTCTCAAAACTGCATTTTTTCGGCAAAACACACGGCCCACGAGAACATGGAGCGCGCGTTACGAGTTCGCGAACAAAACACAAACACAACGCATGCGTTTTGCAAACTGCGCTAGTAGAATACCATTTCGCGCGAAACATGCGGCTTTGAGAAAACACAAACATAACGCGCGCAGTTATCAATTAGCAGAATAAGGCTTCTGACCTGTTATCAACCTGATCTGGATCTATAACTAATTGGATGCATCACTGGACGCATACCAAGCATGCCAAACTCAAACGAATCAAAACTTTTTACTGAATGTCCTGTAACTTGGACATATTGTAAAAGAAAATATAAGAGCTAAAAAAAAAAGTCAGTCCCAAATCAGGATAAACTGAACTAGTTCGGTGACAGAACACACACCAATTTTCATGATAAGCCTAGCAGTAAAAGCTAGGAGTGAAGAATATGGTGCGGCAGTATTTCACGCCGGACCAAAACTGCTACACTGCAAGGCGTAGATAAAGCCTCGTCGACGACTCCTAAGTAAGTATCCCAGAATTTGGATATTCCGCAGATATGCAAGATCTATTCTGAAGAACGCTCGTCCGACCTGCATAAGGCCTGCGTTATGCAGCTTAAGAGAGCATTCTCCGATGGTATTTAAAATAGGATATAACTCTACATATCTATGGAGTTGAAGTGTCTCCAAATTCTGGGATACTTAGAAGTCTTCGGGCACATGGGACGGCACTGTATTGAGTCTAAAACTTCTATGTATTAAGCTGGTTCGTCCCACGGATGCAAACAATAATCCAAGCAAGACGTTATCGGCAAAGCGCTGATTTTGGTCTTTTTCCTCCCATGATCCCAAGTCCTCTTTCTACCATCGCTATACGTGGCAATCATTATCTTTTGACACTACCAAAATAAGAACCAACTGAACCTCTAGGTCTTTTATATTTGAGGTCCTTAAACTGTGGAACGCACTCCCTGCTAAGTCACTCCCAACAAAGTACAGTGAAGAACTCGGAAAATGTGCGAAGAAGCACCAGGCCGTAAGGCATGTTATTCGCAGCCTCCTGAATTATCGAAAGCCCATGGCGTCATCGGTGGGAATTAAAAAAAAAGGTAGGTATTGAACCCAAAACCTCTGGTACGAGAAAACAAAAGCGTTACCGCTTGAACCTATCTATTATATACGATAAAACGCTTAAGCTTACGAAACGTTGTAGCGCATTGTGAATGTTTAAGGTAAATTATGTAAAATTTAGTGTCGCTTCACTTTTCTTCGCTACAAACACAACCGTCTTAAATCCAAACCGATCCCTCCCGCATTATCATCTCGAATAGAAATTTTAATCCGAGTTCAACAGAACGGCTGGCTTTGTTTACTCGACTCGAATGACGCAACCGAATTGTATTAGAGCGCGGTTAAGTGATTCTTGAGTTGGTTTTAGTCTATTCAATAGGTGGCCCGACGACGCCCATGGGCTTTATAACGTTCATAGATACTGCAAAAACTATGCCAGCCTATATCGGGTGCTTAGTCTCAGCTGTTTGAAGGACCACCGGTTGTACAGTCGTTTCGACTGAAATCTATACACCGGAAAAAGAGACAAATTTTAGATCTCTTTCTGTCATGCTGAAGTCAACCATGGAGTAAAAGGGACTTTAGGAATTCCTTGTCTTTTCAGTGTATGCAATTAAGAGGAAATGACTGTACTTTATTATTAGGTTTTCTTTTTTTATTAGGGTTATTATTAGGTTTATTAGGTTTATCTATATTCTGTTTTATTAGGTAAGTACATTTATAATGATGATAAAAGTTCACTAAATTTTTTAAGGTCTGAAAATAAATAAAAACGTGAGTTAATGATATTTTCAACTGTTTTTTATTACACTGACAGTTTAAAAAAACCAGTCCGGGTTCTGGGCTCTAAGACACAGAATAAGTAATAGTGCTACGCACAGAAGTTGAACTCCCTGTCAGTAAGTAATCAATTTTGATCTTAATTGACGCTAAGCTAAAGTATCTATTACCAGGGGTAGCTCACTGGGGGCGTGGCCTACGAGATGTCTGCCTACGAAAACGTGGTACCTAACACTGTTACACGATACACAGCGAGTGTCACAGCCGCCGGCGCGGCAACGACGACACGGCAGCACTCGACAGCCCAAATGATGATTATTTAATTCAACTTTATGTTAGATTAAGGATATTTACGGCACTAAAATTTTATAAGCGAAGCATAAAATCGAAAAAAGGAATAGAAAAATATTTTGTGTTTGCAACTCATGACTTAAAGCTTTTCACCATGAACTGGAATGAATTTCGTATGAACTTGTCATACGAAATAAATAAAATATTTGTAAATAAAAATTATGTTGAATAAAATACTCCGTAAGGTACCTACTTATGAAGTGAATTTCAAATTGTACTTATTTTATTTTACGGACAGATGGTATCGTAACTAATATAAAATAATAAAAGTAACTTCAAGAATAA
Source organism: Incurvaria masculella (assembly GCA_946894095.1). Taxonomy (NCBI): domain Eukaryota; kingdom Metazoa; phylum Arthropoda; class Insecta; order Lepidoptera; family Incurvariidae; genus Incurvaria; species Incurvaria masculella. Next base: position 22,914,489 of record OX335645.2, on the reverse strand, counting down.
ATAAAGATATGAATATGTATGGAAATATCGACTTTATATTCTTTTGTGAAAACACATATAATAATATTAATTTAAAGTGGCACTCAACTATTTAAATAGCTTGTCTCAACGCGCTCGTCATAGCAAAACATGTGTCAGCCCTCAACAGCCGCACAATTTGGAGCTGCTACGTGAATGTCATCTTTCGGGGCAGGTCGCTAAGCTTAATTTGGCGTAATCATTTTCGACGTACCTGGAGTTTTATTGTTGCCGGCATAAACAACTGCGGAAGGCTTGCAATTTGTATGGAGATGGCCATCTATTACGAAGTAATTATTAGTATTATCTTTGCTATTACATCGCCCACTCGGGCATCTCGCCGTCGGCGCGGCGGCGAGATGAAACGCGTCCTCCCCCCCTCCCGCCCCTCCACACACTGTTGTCGCTCGAATGTGGCTTGCGCTAGGGTTGTCGCGCGCCGCCTCCGCGCCGCCTATTGTTTTAAAAGTCGAATATTACACAACTTTTAAAACTATTTATTTATAATGTATCTACAATTATCTAACTCCTACTGAAAACCGGTAATTATTCAGCCAGTATCATATGTATGTCCGTGTTTGCACATATGCCAACTACGAGTCGTGGGGTATTGGCAAGAGTTCAGTGAGTGTGGTTACTCAACTAACGTGTTCGGGTGGCCGGCGAGACAAACACAAATGTTCTGTATACGTTTTATTTCACTTAATGGACTACCTGCCGACGTGGCCGGCGCGGCGCGGCTCAGGTGCGCGGTGCGAGGTGAGGCACGGGGAGCGGTATCTCCGCCGCCTCAGGTTACGTCGCCTCAGCTCGACTGTGTCGGACCGGCACACACATATAACAACGTTTGATGTGTTCATCAAGACTCTCTAAGAAAGCCATGTTTCAACGAATATGCTATGATGTAGAATCGACAGACCGCACAATCTTATGTATGACTCGTTTGAGCGGCTCGTAGCCTAGTGGCGCAAGGACTGGCCTAGCGTACCAGAGGGTTGGGTTCAATGCACCACTTTCTTTCTCTTTCCGAGTTCGATAAGTGCATTTCGTCACGAATGTGAGCTGCTCAATGGTTCGGTATCCATGTAAAACTGTAAGTCCCCTTCCCCTACTAGGTGGTAGGGTTTAAGCCCGCCCGGGTTCGTACTGTAGCGACCTAGCGCCCTCTACTGAGAGCTGCTAGTTTCACATGCTACAAATCAACAAACAGATGCAATAGAAGCTAGTTAACATGACGGGCGCTAGATGGCGCTTGCAGCTAGACGTTAAGTCTATATCGCACTAACGAAGTTTCCCAGCGAGATAACGCATATACAACATTCAAATCACGACTAGTGGAGAGCAGCTGCGCAACCGTGGGTCTCAAGACCTGACCCACCTTTTCATCTCTCCACAGTACCATCACATTGGATTAAAAGATGGTCAAAGCGGCAATAAAAAATTGTCCGCGTTTTCCATCCAGTTCAATGTAGCCGTGCTCATAAAGGGAAGGTCCTGGCATCGCACCTAATTCCTTCGGGAATGTGGTGCGGTACACCGCTTGTTCGGCGCCGTAGGCTGCACTGCCACGCGATAGGTTCGGAGCTGGACCGCTCGCGGATTTACATCTTTGTGATTAGTAGCTCAGCGGCGCGGCGCCTTGCTTCCGATGCGAGAGGTCATGGGTTCGATCGCCGCGCCTTTCATGCACCACTGTCTTAGTTGGATAAGTGAATTTCGTCACAAATGTGAACCCGATCCACTACTAGTAGGGTTAGTCCCGCTCGGCTTGACATTGGATAAAAGCATTGAAATATTGTCCGCGTTTTCCATCCAGTTCAATGTAGCCGTGCTCATAAAGGGAAGGTCCTGGCATCGCACCTAATTCCTTCGGGAATGTGGTGCATTGGGCTAATATCATAACGGTAGTTGTGTGGTATTAGCCATCCATGTCAAGTCGCATAAAAAAAAGTGACTTATATAGGTACTTGTCAGTACGTGTATTTTCCGGTCACCTGCCCATTATCCTCTCACTAGAAAAAAACATTCAATGTCGTTTTTTCCTTATAATATATGGATAAATAATACCTTATTTATTAAAAAAGTGCTGTGCTGATACCAGTTAATTATGTGTCAACATGTCCTTCATAAGAGTCGTATTCACTACGTATAATATTCACAACGTATAATCTTATTTTTTTCCAAAAAATTAAAACCATGCATAACGTATAATAGTCACAACGTATAATGTTATACGTTGTGCATGAGTTTAAAAATAAAATAAACTCTTTGCATCATGCAGAACGTATAATAGTCACAACGTATAATATTCCTAACATGAATTCACAAAAAAAGAAAACCATGCAGAACGTATAATATGCCAAGAAGCACTGCATAAAGCGCCCTAACAACGATACATTTAAGGCTGAAATTGCTACGAATCGATATCTGTTGAAGAGTAACAATTTGCTACAACGCTAATTGAGACGGTCGAAAAGTCGCGTGCGAGTATAATCTTTAATCTTATATCGATTAGGGCGCTTATCGTATGAAATATTTTAGGATTATATGATATGCATGGTTTTCTTTTTTTGTTAAATAAAGATCACAACATTATACGTTGTGACTATTATACGTTATGCATGGAGAAATAAGTAATTAAATGTTTTGGACTTCTTCATGCACTACGTATAAGATTATACGATCTGCCGATTATACGTTGTGCATGGTTTTAAAATTTTGTTAAAATATGACATTATACGATCTGCATATTATACGTTATGCCGTTCCCCCCTTCATAACACATATACCTACAGATAATGCAAAACGTCGATACGAAATGTCAATAAACCTAAACTCAAAAATCAAACTTACTTTTCAGAATCTTTCGGTAGCGCAAACTTAATTTTTTTCTGATGATAAGACATTATTACGAGTAAATACGTCGAAAGTGCGATTTCCGAAACTCATGTTTGACTGCACGTGCGAGCGTGTGCGAGCGGCCCTGACTCAACTTGGAACTTCAGGTTCCCAAGAGCGGTGGGGGAAGATCTGAGTAGGTATTTAGGAGTGACGGATGCCTGTCTAAGATCCGGGGTTTTCACGTCTTGTCCTGGTAGCCAAATTTTATAGATGGCAACCCTATTTGCGACTGTCACCGTCACCTATTTCTGTCAGTCACAGAATATTGCTTCTGTTTTTTTTAGCTGGGCTGTGTAACCTAACCTGTGGTCTTTGCCATCTGAATGGATATTTGTTATTCTTACCCGGTGTATTGGGCTTCAGTATAATCGCTTACGCAAATGAGAATGGTTGGAAAGGAAGACCGGGAACCGATGATGTCCAGGAACGCACTGTTTTACAAAGATAAAGTTATCCTGGCTCCGATGGTCCGCATAGGGACCCTCCCGATGAGGCTGCTCGCGCTACGTTACGGAGCTGACATCGTCTACTCAGAAGAACTCATCGACTGGAAATTCCTGCGTTCCAAGCGGAGAGTTAATGGTGAGGCTTCGATGTCAAATCTCTGTACTTGTTGTTGAACATCTGGTCTTGTTCTGCAAAGGTTGGGGTTGAATATGAAAGGCTTGACGTTAAGGCATAATATAGTACAGTTTGGTGAACTGATGACCCCCCTTTGACAGTACCTTGACAGCTGGGTGACTTTATTAACCTACGTATTTCTAATTTCTCAGATACTTTGAAAACAGTTGATTACGTTGACCAAACAGACGGAACAATTGTGTTTCGAACCTGCGAAGAGGAGAGGGATCGGGTTGTGCTGCAACTGGGCACATGCGACGCTGAGCGTGCACTGAAAGTCGCCAACATGATGTAAGGTATTTCAAGAAAGTGGTTGGTGTCGCCATTCTTAAAGATTGTTGATAAAAAAAACTTCACGGGTGCCATTTCAGCTTCTCAAACACTAATTCGGTCCGAGGGTAGCCAGCGGTTGATTCATGTCAACCTCATTTCACCGAATGCTGTATTAGGCACATTAGAATGTGATATGTATGTATGTTTAATCGACCGGGAAGCAAGGACACATTAAGACGCTAGGTACAGCCAGCTCGTAGCGCGATTCCGTAGCACCGGAGCGAATATTTTTCGTAGCGCGTAGCGAAAGCGTAGACACATGAAAAAGAGGGTCCAATTCAATTGGGCGGGCCAGGCCATTTGCTTACAGTATCACTGGCCTCACACTACCGCATCGTTGATGAGCGTGACATACAGACGTAGATGCTCTATATTTGTCTCTCACCGCCTCGTTGCCTCACCTCACCTTCCCGCGCCTCGCCCCGCTGATATGGACGGGGCGGCCGGTGCGGTGACGCGGGCGCGGCGGGATGAGCCGAGCGGGCGAGTCATTCACAGTCTACCTACTCCATCGATATAACCTACTCGTTGCGCGTTGAGATAAAATACCTACAAAAAACGCTAGTCCGTGGCAATCAATTGTGCATATGTAATACCTATGCCATGTGACGATAATAAAACTAAAGAAATTGGAAGAAAGTCGATCATGCTAAAGGCTGAGATATAAAATATAGGAACGATTTGGGTTTAGATGAAAAAGAGCTTTCAATTCTATATGGCGGCGAGTATGGCGGGCCCTGCATTTTTCTTACAGAACCACACGCGCCGTTGAGTAGATAGTATTTATTTGTTTCCTCTGTCGCCTCAATTCACCGCGAGGTACGGACGGAGCGGATGATGTGATGATAAAGTGAGTTTTATAGGCGGTCCAAGAAATTTAAAAAAAAACCGGCCAAGTGCGAGTCGGACTCGCACACAAAGGGTTCCGTACCATCGTACAAGATTTAACACAAAAAAAGTTTTTTGTATGGGTCCTTTTAATTTTTATTATTTTTTATTTTACCTATTTGTTGTTATAGCGGCAAAATACATACACACTCTGTGGAAATTTCAGCTGCCTACCTATTACGCTTCATGAGATACAGCCCTGTGACAGACGGACGGACGGACAGACGGACGGACGGACGGACGGACGGACGGACGGACGGACTTTTTAGGGTTAGGGTTCCGTACCCAAAGGGGGTATCTCATGAACCGTAACAGGTAGGCAGCTGAAATTTTCACAGAATGTGTATTTGTTTTTACGCTATAACAACAAATAGGTAAAATTAAAAAGTAATAAAAATTCTAGGGGGGGCACGGAACCCTTCGTGTGCGAGTCCGACTCTCACTTGGCCGGTTTTTTTATGTAACTGCACATGGATGACTAATAAATTATTCATGAAAGCGACCTTCATGATATTAGCTAAATACACCAGCTCGTGGTCTAGGGGCTAGAGGACTTGCCTTTCATGCGTCTGGGTTCAAATCCTCGTCCGGACATGTACCACTTGCTTTCTCTTTCTGAGCTGGATACGTGCATTTCGTTACGAATGCGTGCTGTTCCATGGTTCGGAACCCATGTAAGACTGTAAGGTGCCCCCGGAGGCGACTTTGCCCATACATCCGTAGTTGACCAATCATTTGAAAACCGCTGTTCCGATTTACTTGCGATTTACTTGCACCAAAGACAATGCCGCTTTACACCAGGTTTTATTCCAAAATAAATTTTTCCATATGTTACATTTATGTGTGTGCAGGAAAAAAAAACCAAATGAAAATCACTTTTCTATATCTAGTCACATTATGTCGGAATCCTATTTGTAATACATTTAAGCATATATTTGAAAAAAAAAAACTTGCGGAGCTGTGGATTTGATCTTTAGTTATTGAATGTAAGATTAATTAAATCACTTAAATATTAAAAAAATCTATAACATTTAATCTTATTCCTTTTAACATGCTGCCCCATAATAACCAGATTTCGAATCGGTATTTATTGATTTTCCCCATGTATAAAAAATACAATATCGTTTAACTAAAATATTGGAGAAAATAAACGTAAAAAAATATTACAATGCAATCTCTGAATTGGTTCGGAGATTATAATATGAAATAGGTACTCTATGCTCGCCGTTTGGCGGCTCGAACAGTGATGGCGGGCGGCGCGCGCGTATCCAGCAAAGGCGCCGCCGCCCCGCCGCGCCGCCGCCCGGCAGGCCCGGCCGTGCCGACGCACTATTACTATTCTGCGCGACGTTGCCAACACCGCGCGTTTAGTTGCCTAGCGCGAGAATTCTGGCAACGCAGCGCAAGAAAAATATGTAGGCATGATAAAATAATTAGTGTTACAATACAAAACAGTGTTGCTATTCCACTACTATGATAACTATAATGCAGTAGGTATTCCATTGTAATAATAGGTAATCAATAATAATGGACAGCGTTGCCGATGGCCACTCCAATTCCCAAAAATCATTGTTAGGGTTCCCAGAAATCCGAAGGAATATGAACGAAGTTTTTATTAGAAATTTCGGGAGCAGATGAAATCCGGACTTATCCCGATTGCTTCAATGTTCAAAATATTTTTGTTTTTTTTTATGCGTGACATGGATGGCTAATACCACACAATTACCGTTATGATATTAGCCCAATACACGACATTGCCGAAGGAATTAGTTGCCATGCCAGGACCTTCCATTTATGAGTACGGCTACATTGAACTGGATGGAAATCACGGACAATTTTTCATTGCCGCTTCGACCATCTTTTCATCCAACGCGACGGTACCAACCCGGGCGGGCTTAAACCCTACTACCTAGTAGGGGAAGGGGACCTAAGGTTTTACATGGATTCCGAACCATGGAGCAGCTCGCATTCGTAACGAAATGCACTTATCGAACTCGGAAAGAGAAAGAAAGTGGTGCATGTCGGAATTGAACCCAGACCTCTGGTACGCTAGGCCAGTCTCCGCGCCACTAGGCTGCGAGCCTAGTAACTAACTAAAAAAAGGTCATGCAGCCAGAAAACTGAATATCCCGCGGGTTGGCCCGTTCCCTGCAAACAAGACGCTTGCATTTCCCAATCTTTTTCCCCGCAACACATCAAATTACCCGCGCTTCGGGGAATCAGGGAGCGATCGGCAACTCTAATAATGATGAACATCGAATATTCTGTGCTTTCGAAGTACCTACCTAATCAATGATTTGAGATCGTTAGATGTGAGGTTCATGACGTAATGGTCAATGCGTCGGCCTTGAAAGCCGAAGGTCCCGGGTTCGAATCGCGCGTGATTTTTTACTAACTAAAAAAAGGTCATGCAGCCAGAAAACTGAATTTCCCGCGGATTGGCCCGTTCCATTCTGTGCTTTCGAAGTACCTACGTAATCAATGATTTGAGATCATACTTCCCCTTCCCCGCGATTCGGGGAATCAGGGAGCGATCGGCAACTGTGATAATGATGAACTCATGAACCATTTCGAATATTCCGTGATTTTAAAATACCTACCTACTCAGAACAAGTCGAATTCTTTCGACGGTTAAAAAGGCATCAATGATTTGAGATCGTTGGATATGAGGTTCACGGTGGAGTGGTCAAAGCGTCGGCTTTGAAAGACGAACGTCCCGGGTTCGAATCGCGCGCGGGGAGAGTTTTTTTTTTGGAAAATATCTTTTTTTTTGTAAAATTGCCTCCTGCCCGCTCCATAAATTAAACTAAAAGGTTTTTGTGACGACAAGATATGTGCAAATGTTTTTAAACATTATTTTTCACTTTCTTTCTCATTCTGAGTTAGATAAGTGAATTTTGTCAAGAATGTAAGCTGCTCCATGGTTCGGAATCCATGTAAAACTGTAGGTCCCCTTCCCCTACTAGGCGGTAGGGTGCCCGCCCGGGTTAGTACCATCGCATTGAATGAAAATATGGTCGAAGCGGCAATAATGAATTGTCTTTGTTTTCCAGCCAGTTCAATGTAGCCGTGGTCATAAAGGGTAGATCCTGGCATGTCACCTAATTCCTTCGGGAGTGTGATGTATTGGGCTAATATCATAACGGTAGTTGTGTGGTATTAGCATCCATGTCAGGTTGCATAAAAAAAAAATAAGAGGACAACTATAGGTAAAATCCTGACCAAATCTGTCGCACGTATAGGGGGAGCGATCGGCAACGCTGATAATGACGAAATCAAGAATACATTTCGAAGTACCTACCTACTCAGAGTAAATTGATTCTAACCAAGGTAAATTCTTTAGACGGTTAAAAAGGCATCAATGATTTGACCTCGTCAGATATGGCTTTCACGACGCAGTGGCCGATGTGTTGGCCTAGCGACCGGAAGGTCTCGGGTTCGAATCTCACAAGAATATATTTTTTTTTATTGAATTATCTTTTTTTTTTAAACTTTCATCCTGCTCATTACATAAATTAAACTAATAGACTTTTGTGACGATAAGATATGTGCCCATGTTTTTAAACATTATTTATCCCCATTCACAAGATAACAACTATAGGAAAAACCCTGACCTAATCGGTCGCACCTATAGGGATCTCCTTACCTTTTTAGGGATCCGTACCGAAAGGGTGAAAACGGAACCCTATTACTAAGCCTCCGCTGTCCGTCCGTCCGTCCGTCCGTCCGTCCGTCTGTCACAGGGCTGTATCTCATGAACCGTAATAGATAGGCAGCTGAAATGTTCACAGATTGTGTCTTTATTTTGCCGCTATAACAACAAATAAGTAAAATAAAAAAAATATTGAAAATTAAAGGGGGGCCTCTACAAAAAAAGGGATTTTTTTTGTGTTAAATCTTGTACGATGGTACGGAATCCTTCGTGTGCGAGTCCGACTCGCACTTGACCGGTTTTTAATGCAACTGGACTAACCCCTGTTTTCACCACCTCCAGTTACCTGAATTCCGATAAGTATCTTTCGGCTACATTGCATAATTACATAGTGTAACCGAAAGGTAACTTTGGGATATTTGTAGCTGGAAGTGGTGAAACCGAGCATTCAATGGCTACACCTACCGTAATGATAAAAGCCCAACACACCGCATTCTCGAAGGAATCAGGTGACATACCAGAAATATCCCTTTATAAGCACAGCTGTCTTGAACTGGATAGTAAACAAAACATTTTCCACACTTTTTCATTTAGGCTTCGACCATATTTTCATTCAATTTTCGTCAAAGCCGGAAAAATATGTGGATAAGAACGCGTAAATGCAAGGAGTAGCGCCTATAGACGCTTGTTTGCTACGCCGGACTAATGATTGGTAGTTTTAAATATCTATTGCGGGTATCTTTTAAGCTAGGCATTTTGGAAAAATAATCGATCTTTTACATTAGGACTGTCAAACTCATTCGATTTCTACATGTGATACATAGTGAAATGTTAGTATAATCAATATTTTTTAAATCCTTATAGTTTCCGACATTTAGTCAAAAAAGTTTAGACATCGACACTCTTTCGACATCATAATTTATATGGAAATGTCATGTCAACGAACACAAAAATTATTCGATTCACAGAAGAAGAACCATTACGCATATCAAAACAATGTATAGCCATCAGAACGACCTAGTTTACTTGCGGTGCCTCGCCAAACATCGCATTTTGGCTAGTACCAGGGCCTTAATTGAAGAAAGAGCCCCGTAAAAAGAACTACTTTACAAATATACTGCAAGGCCGGTCCCGAACCAGCAAAACATAAAAAAATAATGAAGATTCCCTGGTGAGCAGCAATTATGTAAGATTTGAAGGTAATGTTAAGAATGCAAATCTTTATTGACACTTCTTTCTGTTCATTAATGTATTGTTTTCAGTAAAAACGATGTAGCTGCCATCGACATCAACATGGGATGCCCCAAAGAGTTTTCAATAAAGGGGGGCATGGGTGTGGCTCTGCTGGCCCAGCCTGAGAAGTCACGACTCATTCTCAAGACTTTGGTGGACAACCTGCCCGTGCCTGTCACCTGCAAGATCAGAATATCCGATACCCCCGAAGAAACACTGAAGGTTGTGGAGAATTTAATAACCTCCGGGATATCCGCAATAGCTATACACGGCCGCACTAGGGATGAAAGGCCTCAGCATCCTGTGCATCCGGACATTATAAAATATGTCTCCGATAGAGTCAAGATCCCTGTAATAGCTAAGTAAGTCTTCTTAAACTTCTCGGAATGTAAATAAGTTTATATGCAAAACTGGTTAATTTTCATTTATTTTTTATGAAGGTAGGTAATGGATCATGTGCCAATAATTGATTATAGGTGAGGTTATGTCATGCCTAATTCCATTGGTGGTTTTATGTACCTACCTAATGAATGATTCAGAGAGGTTGAGATTGGAGGTCACATCAGATTTATTTCACAAATTGTAACATATTTAGTGGTTGATTAATTTTAAGCTACGTACCTGTCTTGTAAGTGCGGCATATGGCGTACGCCAGAGCCGGTAGTCTCAGTTGTCACCTAAATTGGCGTTACGGCAAACCGATCGACTGGCGTTTTCAAATGTATGGAGAAATTGAAGAGCGTGCGCAGTGGGCGTTAAGCGAACTAACATTTGCGAGTCCGAGCTTGATTTGACAGCTTACTCAACGTTGCCGTAAATACGTCGACGTTGCCGTTTACATGCACTCCGGGTTTTCATACAAAGCGGAAGTCCGCGTTTGACTTTGACAGCTTGAAGAAGTAAAACTGCAGAATATTTAGTAAAAACTTGTATGGAGTTTGATGTTTTTACGGAACTTCGAAGTTACGTAAACGCCAAAGTGAGAACTGAGACTACCGGCTCAGGACCCATTAAGGTGCCCGACTACCCCTATGGGTTTTCGAACTTACAAGTAATCAAGGCTTTGCAATAATTTACAATATCCAAAAAATATGTTTGTAAAGTTACAATTCAGGCAATGCATTATGTTCCACAAGCATTGTGCTTAAAACAGTGTAATTTCAGTGGAGGATCAAAGGAGATTGAGAAGTATGCAGACATACAAAAATTTAAGAATGCAACAGGTTGCAGTAGTGTCATGATTGCGCGGGCAGCTGAGTGGAACTGTTCAATATTCAGGAGAGAAGGGCCGCTTCCGATGGACACTGTCATAATAGAGTACCTAAAGCTGGCCGTGGACTATGATAATGCTCCATCTAATACCAAATACTGTGTGCAGAACATACTCAGGGACTTACAGGAGACACCAAGAGGCAGACAGTTTTTGGAGTGCCAAACCTTGGAGCAAATATGGTGAGAGTTTTACATTTGAAGCTAATCGATGCATGATTGATTTTTATGTTGCAACAGAGAGGATACAATAAAAACATTTTAAGATAAATTTAACCATAGTTATGTATTTTTTTCAGCTAATACAGTTTATTTGTTTTTAATTTCAGCTCTATCTGGGACCTTGGTGATTACTGTCGACAAAAACAATCAGAATATAATAAATTAGGACTACAAGGCAGATGGCAAGTCACTCCTGAAAGTTTAGAGCCTCCCAATAAAAAGAGTAAAACAAATGACATAAATCTTGATGGCGTTATTCAGATGAAGGTATACATGTTATGAATAAAAAAAAAATTATTTTGTCAAATAATATTTTACGAATTTACAGTCCATTGTAAAGATTGTGTCGGTGCTCATTCGTGCCAAGTACAGCAACATCGTATGCATGTTGCAAGAAACGGCAAGAAAACTATTGAATCTGAAAACCTATGTTTGGACTAGCTGAGGTTAGATTAGGCTCTGCTCAGACTATTTCATTTTGTATGTTCACCCGAGCAGAGCCCGGTAAAATGTGGCTTCAACTTTACAGATGTGTTATTCAAACAGTCTGTTTTGGATCTCGACAACAGTGCAACCTATCAAGTCCAACTATAGCTAAGAACCATCCTCGGACTTCCACGAATATTTGAAAAAAAAAAGTTTTGTGCTTGGAGTGGTTTTGTGACTAAAGCCAAATCAAATCTCTACTCTCAAACCAATATACTCTTAATTTTCTTTAGGTGGTAGCATTTAAAGGGATAAGTAACTATGTGATCAGCTGACTAGTCGTTTATGACAAAACTCATAGTATTAAAACCTAATGTGCAAGTGTTTCACAGTGTTGTGTTGCCACTGGAGCAGTGCATCGCTTTAAGGTTCTTGCTTAAAGCGACGCTTGGCTCGGGTTATCTCTTTCCCTAAAATATGGTTGAGAGAGGTAATGGCTGTGTCCGGCATGATGCTCGTGAACGGGTGCTGTTTGTGGAGACTGGCCTGCTCCAATTAGCAACATATTAGTTGGTGGGGATAGTCTTTGCAAATAAAATTATATTTGTCATTAACTGTTGCATACGGCATGTATTGTAAATGTTGTGTATTCATGCTAATTTAGTGTTTTACCTATGTTTTTGTTAAAATAATTTATAAACACTTTTGTAAATTTAGACTAAGTGGACGTTGAAAAAAAAACAGCGGAGTTTCTTTCCAGTTCTTCTTCGCTGTGTTTTGTTTTGCTGAACTGGCCAATGTTAAAATATGACAAATCCGAGTGCAGTATACTGTCTATGGATGATGAATAAGCAATACAATACCGTTAGGGATCGACACAATGACCTACTAGGTCATGAGTATAGGTGTCTGGTGAAAAGAGTGCTCTGCTGCCCGCCTGCCGGGTAGTTTAGGGCCCAATCTCTTAAAAGTCCATTGTGCCAGTCGGTGATGCAACCCCTATGTAAGTTCAAAAGCCCATGGGCGTGGTCGGGAACCTCTTATCTGAGGTCTTTGTGTACGCTATATGCCACATTGAACATAAAAAATCTTGACATCTTTTTCCCTTTCTCGGTGATGATACCGATCACCTTAAAGAGGTATCAATTATTTATGTATTTATTCATAAGGTTAGCTCCTACAAAAATGAGATTCCTAGTCTGCAAGGCCTAACCAATATAGGTTAAAAAAAAACGAAAATATGGGTTTTTCAGGTATGTTTCATCCGAGCGAACTTTGTCGACCATCTTGATCTACCAAAATCGAAACTTCATTTGTGGGCCAGTAAGAAAGGTCTGAAACTACCCACGTACCAGACGCAGCACGAAGAAAAGTTGTTCAGGACAATATTAACATTTGACGGAGTCAAGTATGCATCGACATTTTGGGAGAAAAATAAAAAGTTTGCAGAACAAGGTGCAGCACTTGTCTGCTTGTGCTCGCTGGAAATTGTTACGGAGGATGAATTACTTCGAACTGGAAGCATAATAAAATAATGTATGTAAAATAGTGTTTGTCTGCCTACATTGAAGGTTAAAGGTGAGACTTCATTATCTGTCCGCCATCTCTCTTATTGCGTATCCTTATATCTTAACTGTAGGTAGTGCATAAATGCTTTGCGAAACAACCAATACCATTTTTTATATAACTACATGGATGGCTAATACCATTATGATATTAGCACGGAAGAATTATGTGCCATGCCAGGGCCTTCCCTTTATCATGGCTGCAATGAACTTGATGGAAACACGGTCATTTTTCATTGCTGTTTCGACCGTTTTCATGCAAAATGATGGTACCAACCTTGCATTAGTAACGAAATACAATCGTATATTCGTAAAGTAGTTCTTTTTACTGGGGTCTTTCTTTAATTAATGATTCCTTGCTTCACGGTCGATTATACATACATGTCACATTCCTTGAAATACAATCATCCAACTCAGAAAAAGAAAGAAATTGATGCATGAAGGAGCCACTCAAGACCTGCGAAAACAAAGCCAGGTTGGTCTTCTACTCAATAAATAGAAGTGTGATCTGATCGATTGTGTTCGTGAAATTAGTAAGTTATTTATTATTACATATATTTTTCTACGTAAATAAAAGAGAGATTCTTTCATTTAAGACAAAAAATCACACATTACGTTCAATATATTTTTTGAAATTTATCTTTAAAAAAAACGTTCTGGGGCTTTTTGCTAGATTTTTAATGTATTTTTTTAAAAAAGCCTTTTTTCAGGAATTTTGCTGGAGGGGGGGGGGGGGGTTGTTTTTGAGGCCCCTCTCTCCCGCTACATTTAAAAAATATGTCTATTCTAAAGAAGCAAACCCGTCACTTCTCCCTTAACCACTTCCTGCAGATAAACACGAACATGTCCATCCACCATTGCAAGCAATGTTTTGAGTTGAGTTTTCTCGATGAACAATCTTTTTGTTAACAAAATATGTTCGATGTTATTTCTAACAAAACCGCAGTCGCAGCGGACCCAGCATAAGTGGTTAGAATGAGTACAATCTAAAATGTTTTTTTTAAAAATAAAAATAAGATAAAAAGTAATTGATAACCAATGCAGATTTATTTGGGTTTCTGAGTCATTACAGAATCGATACTTTCTGTGATTTTTTTACTAAGGTCGCTCAAGCTGCTATTGATCTGATTTTGCAATGTTATGCTCGCATTGAGATCTTTTATGTTTGTCAAGAAGCTGTAAGCACTGTCCAAATCCGCATCATCCATTGGAGATAGTTGCACTTTCGGCTGCTTTATAACTGCTTCATTTCTTAGATCTTCTAAAATCTGACGCCCAGATGGTAGATTGGGTATAGAGGATTTCGCACCATCCATGCTCACAAGTTGAAGTTCTTGCAAAATTTAAAAATATACTAGCCCAAAGCGTAATGATCACTATACGAACGGCAGAACTCTTCTCTGAAATTCTTGAACGCCTATTTCGAAAGTTTCGCTTTGCTCCATAGAATAAAGGTTTGCTCCCGTAGAAAGCTCCAGCGACTTCTCCGAACTCTTTGTTTGCTCCAACCAATCCCGATTTTAATTTCTGTCTGACAAAAGGGCAAAAATGTTTGCGCTACATACAGCCGTCAATATTTTATATTCTGTGACAACCGTGTTCGGGCAGAAGGCTGGTCTGCCTATCTACTAGTCGTGGGCGTTTCCACTGGTTTTCGAAAACGTTAGTAACTGTCAATGCTGATGCCGATAGCCGTTAGCGGAAACAGTTTCAAAAAGAAATGAAATAAAACTCCCTCTCCCTTCTTCTCCCCCCCCCCCCCTTTTTTTTTTTTTTGGCTGGACATGAATGGGTATAATGACATCTAGCACGGTTCGATCATCTCACATGAATTCTGAATCTCGAGTGCGATTCAAAAATAAAGAAAAAGAGAAAAATCCAAAAATCAAAATCAAGAATGAGGTTTTGTTACTATGTAGTTATCGCAAACAATTAAGAAGTCAGACAAAACTTTTTATCCTCGACAAAATAATCCCCAGAAATAATATAACACAAATGATAAATAAACATATTTATAATTTATTTCATATGCCTATTAGCATTTAGAAATATTAATCGTTCGACTTTTTCTGTAAGCAAACCACAACAGCGGTCGTTAAGAATGTAGCCCCTCTTCGACTACAGTGCGCACTGCGCGCGGGCATTACAGTTTCGGCGGTAACCCCAGTTGCGAGAGTCGCCGGCTACAAGCCGCAACGAAGTAATTATTCATATTACTAACTATTACTCGTAACCCCAGTTACGAGAGTCGCCAGCTTCAATCCGGTTCCATCTACATTGCGCGAGCGAGACAGTCGCGGCTAGCGGGTCGTTGCGTCTAGACGTCTCGCAACCTACGGGCTTTCGTTGGCGCGCCGCGTGCGCGATCCAGTGCGCTACAAGAAACTTGTAGCGGCCATACTGCTCGGCGTAAAATGAATACTTCGTTTTTACACTAGTAACAGTTTACAAACCCATTTCTCATTTCTCGTCCCACGACTACTATCTACTCAGGAAAACGAGAACGAGTTAGTCACAGATGAAAGTGAGACGCTCTCGCCTGACGTCATCAAACTAAATCTTATTTATTTATTAAGGCGAGCTCACAGTGCATTTACATGACAATAGAAAAATAAAATTAATGAAAATCTGTCAAAATCAAAATCAAACTCGAACTTCCGATTTGTATGAAACCGCGGAGTCATCGTAAACGGCGACGGGGAGTAAGCTGTCAAATCATACTAGAACTCGCAAAAGTTAGTTCGCTTAACGCCCACTGAGCGCGCTCTTCAATTTCTTCATACATTTGAAAACGCTATATTCGATCGGTTTTGCTTAAAGACCAATTTAGGTGAAAACTGGGACTAGGGGCTTCGTCCCGAGCCTCTAGTCCCAGTTGTCATCGCCGTAAATTCCGGCCGTTTACGCCGACTTCGCGTTTTCATACAAATCGGAAGTCCGGCGTTGACTTTTTGTAAGCGTTAGATACTAAATGCAGTGAGAATAATGAAAATTGTTTTTAAGGTGCAAGGAACATGAACATGAACAGAGAAGATCATGCAGTTTTAAGCTATGCAAAGACAGACTCGTGAGGTCTACACCTAGGGAGTCTATTCATGAAAGAGAAAGCGAGAAGTTCTCGTGTACGCATCTGTCAAACTCTATACATAAAAAAGTAGGCATCGTATTAAGAGAGAACATTTCAAATATTAGTACGAGTTTAGCACCGGACTAATCATTGTAATGGATGTAATTTCAGTACAGAGTCTATATAGATTTTTTTCTAATTTCAAATTTCCCTTTAATTCTACCTACCCACGGTTGGTGGGCACTGACACTCTGGTGGTGGGCGCGACCGAACTGCCTGCTAGCTACGAGACTGAAGATACGAGTGTTTTGGACAAGTTTAGTTTTCTTGAGAGACTTTCATTGATATGAAGAGTGAAGTGTTGTGCTACAAGTGTGGGCAAACCATAGTTTTATTGAGGCACCCAACAAACAAAGAATAGGAAGAGCCGGCAGGACACCACGCCACACTATCACCTCAGCTAGCCGTGTGATATTAAGTGGATGTGCAAGGTACTCCAAACTTTTCGTTTACAAATGTGCCCCGGCGAAAAACCGGCGTTACATCATACAAAACCGGTTTAGTCCGGCGTATTAAAATTGTCTGCCCACTGTGAATACGGTGTAGAGAATTTGATAGAACCGAACACGAGAACTTCTCGCTTTCGCTTTCCTGAGTAAATAGGATGAGAACCACTAGTCTCTTGGTCTACTTCCTTAATATAGGAGTTCTGCGATTCTACTCCGGATTCCTAAAAAAATATTAGCCGATTGTTTTTATTTTTACAGATTTATTTATTTATTTATTTATTTATTTCCTTTAAATTGTACAATTTACACATATTCAATAAGTGTAAATTGAATATGGTGATATGACATCCACCTTGATAACGATTCACCGAGTTCATCCCGAAGAGAGTGAAACTCTGTGAAGTGCTGGGTGCCCCGAACAAAGCTTACTGTCAATCACAGAATATTTTGCGCGAAATTATTTTAGGTTAGGTTAGAAGAAATCGATTTTAATTCAAATTGGCTGCTTTGAACTTCATTCAATGTATGATTTTTTGCTATTATAGACATTTAAAAAGTAGACAAAAGTTATAAACACGAGCGGTAATATAATGGCGCTGTATAAGAATGCGCTGGTTTTGGGGCCGATGATTCGAATATGTACCTTGCCCATGCGTCTGCTAGCCCTGCGCTATGGCGCCGACCTCGTGTACACGGACGAGATCATCGACATTGGTTTGTTGCGCACCAGAAGATTTGAAAACGGTATGTATACTGTGGGGCCCCAGTCAAATACTTAGTACCTACATACTTGGAGCTCTATAAAATGTCATCACACGTTATTATGTGTTTTTCAGATGTATTAGGAACAGTTGATTTCATCGATAAACAAGGAAGGATTGTATTCCGGACTTGTAGTGAAGAGAAGTCAAAAGTTGTCCTTCAATTGGGGACCGGTAGTCCTGACCGAGCAGTGAAAACAGCAAAATTAATGTAAGATTTTTTAAATAAGAGGCCTGTGGATTCTTTGTCAAGCTACGGCTATGCCAATCCAAGATTCACAGGTGTATGGTGTGATGTTTTATTTCTTAATCGGTGCAGGGCTGTTACTGATTTTTTTTTATGCAACCCGACATGGATGGCTAAATACCACACAAATCCTGCAATAATATTACCCACATTCACCATTCCCGAAGGCATTAGGTGCCATGCCAGGACCTTCCCTTTATGAGCACGGCTACACTGAACTGGATGGAAAACACGGACCATTTTTAATTACCGCTTCAACCATCTTTTCATCTAATTCGATGGTACCAACCCAGGCGGGCTTGAACCCTACCCAGTGAACCTACAGTTTTACAGGGATTCCGAATCATAGAGCGGCTCGTCTCTAGGACGAAATGCACTTATCCGATTCAGAAACAGAAATAAAATGGTGCACAAATGGGACGAAGATTTGAACCCAGACCTCTGGTATGCTAGGCAAGTCTCCGCACCACTAGACTACGAGCTACTCTGGCCTAAGAGCTCAGCGTTGGCGGTCTCCAAACTTCATGCCAAGCTAAACAATTTTTTTAAATGCTTCCAGTATTTCAACTTGAACCAAAGAATTCCATCATAATAAAATAATATATCATATCTTTAACTGATTCTGTAACAATTCTGCACATGAGCTAGTTTTTTCTTAAATTTTTTAAATGAACCATTGGTTTTTTGGAGATAAATTTGCAATATTTTTGTGGTTTAGTAAAAAGTAAAAAAAAAAACACTGATTTCAGAGAAAATCAGAGTCTTGTAACTTTGTCGAGCCTGGTTAAATAAAAAAAAAACTGCTTGGCCCTAGCGGCTGGACCCGGCACCATAAGTACGAAATTGTATTTTTCACACACCGGATTTAATGTTTTAGACGGATATTGGATTAAGAAATAAAAATTAATGTTTCATGATGTTAAATATTTTGGCCGGTACGGTACATGGAAGTAAATGGTTGTAGCTACAAAATATCCACCTTTTTTATTCCCAGAGAGGATCATGTAGCTGCTGTCGACGTCAACATGGGGTGTCCTCAATATTTCTCCGTCAACTTCGGCATGGGTGCAGCACTCATGAAGGAGCGAGAAAAGGCACGTGACATTCTGACGGCTCTCGTAAACGAATTGAAGGTGCCCGTCTCGTGCAAAATTCGAATATTCAAAACCGCCGAGGAAACGTTAGACCTTGTCAACTATTTAATTCCGTCCGGTATTTCAGCCATCGCTATCCACGGTCGTACGATGCACGCCAAGTCAAACCACCCCGATCGTCCGGACGTTATCAAATATGTATCGGAACGTGTGCAGATACCTGTGATAGCAAAGTGAGTGTAAGTTTAGAGAAAATTCTTAAACATTTTGTTTCGACAATAGCCTCCTCGCAGGCCTAGACCCATCTATTCCGGGAGGTGACGACATTTTTGGTCACGATAAGGTAAATGGCTGAATCTTGGTTTACATGTTAGAGACCAACCCTCTGATGCTAAATATGTCGGTCTGCCCGTGCCAAATGGATGCGTTATCTAGATTGGCTATATAAAATAGATGCTAGTATATACCTGCTGATGAATATCCTGATTGCCTGGAAACATTGATACTTATTAATTATACAACAATAACCAGTTGGTTTTTTAATTAAATGCTTAAATATACCTAAAGTTATATCTGCAACCTGAATCGCTTATAACTACGAAATGAAACCAAAGATTTGTTCAGTTTTTACATTGCTAAGCAAGTATGTACTGATACATTAATGTTTCGTCATTTTCATCCATTTAAATAATCATATATTTTTTTTGTCACAATAACTACTTTTTCAGGCGCCTTATCTACGTAACACAACCACTTGGAACAGGCAGACTGACACATTTAGCATCAGACGATTGGTCTTTATCCCGTGAACCCAGTTTCAGCCGTTTACGGTATCGTTACCATTTGTGTCGCGACCTCCTAGTCTAATCCTAACATCGAAGCTGCTCCACAGCCCACCTCACAGATTCCTGAGATGTATCTTCATGGGAATCCACAGGAGGCCCATAGAAAAACGAGAAACATATTAGTAGTAGTACCACCTTATTGTCCTTTTTGATCTTATTTTAGTGTGTTTGTGCAGTGCCTTTACGTTTCTGAGATTATTACGAATAATATTTTTATATAGTTTTTGGTGTTTGTCGCAGAAGAGACTGCACCATAACTATCAATTAGCAGTTTAAAGAGAAAAGCACTCTAAAGTTCTCTCTTACTGATATCACATAATTTTTTGTGTTGGTGCAATCTTTCGTTAGGTCCATTGAAATGACAGATTTATTTGAAATCACATTTTACATCAGTTATTAAATTAGTTTTCAGTGGTGCCTTTCTAGAATATCGAAATGACCGTCTTTGCCATTGTGATATTTTTTCTTTATGTTTTACTTGATTGGCTTCATAAAATAAAGTAAATACATTTTCTTCGCAGTGGTGCCTCCAAAAGAATAAAAAAATATGATGACATAGCAAATTTCAAAGAGGAGAGTGGATGCTCCAGCGTGATGTTGTCGCGAGCGGCCCAGTGGAACTGCTCTATATTCCGCCCCGAGGGTCCTCTGACTATGGACGAGGTCATTGTGGAGTTCCTAAAACTCGCCATTAAATACAACTATGAAAACCACAGTAAATATATCATTATGAAAATGCTGGGCAGTTTGATGGCATTCTCGGAGCGAGGAATTAGTTTAACGAAATGTAGAACCTTTGAAGGAATATGGTGAGTTTAAAAATATCTTATGTTATCTTGTCTTGGGTTACGAAAAAATCTATGCTGAACTATTTAGGGAATCTGAACCGAAATGTGTATTTCTGACAATATAGGTCAAAACATGCTCTAGCTTGTACAAGTTAAAGATTAATTTAAGTTTTATAGTGTTTACTTTAATGTATGTGTAGCAAGTTAGGGGCGAGGAACAATTAAATGAAAGATTGCGTCCGATGCAGTTTTTATTAGTAGCACACAACAACCGTATCGCTAGGCCATTTTTGACAAGTGACAGATTACATTTTACTTTTTTCTTTGCTCTCTAACACCCCCACTCAAACAAAAAATAAATCACAACTCTTTCAACTTAAAAAATACGTTACGACATATCGCTGGTTACTACAATGATACCTTATTATGTGAAGTTTTACTTTAATCCAATTTTATCACACAACATTCTATATCTTTTCTTTACTTTCACACTCATCTCTCATTAAACTGTCATGTTAGAGATTTGGATCCAACGTAGTACCTACCTCCTTACAATCTGTCGTATTCAATTTTTGTAAAACATATTTCAAATATGACGCTTGACTTAATTCAGTCACGCATTTCTCTACATTCTGCTATATGTATATTCCTAGGTAACACTTGACTAACCCAACGTCTTTCATTTTAAAAGCGTTACACAAAACATTTTTTATTGTGAGAACGTCACTTTCATCAGATCCTGAAATTTACAGGTCGTCCACATACAAAATAAAGTACAGTATGCCTTTGTCCGTTTGTTTTATATAGAGACCATACTCGTTATAAGATTTAACATAATTTTCCTTAATCCATGTCTCATCAAACTTTTCATTCCAACACATGTGTGAGCCTTTCAATCCGTAAATGGATTTATTTAATTTACATATTTTATTTGACTCGAAAGAACAGCCATCAGGTAGTTCCATGTATACATCACCTTTTATGTTACCGTATAAAAATGCACTACAAACATCCATCTGATGAACTTTCATTTTCTTACATGTACTCACTGCTAACATGGTGCGAATAGTAGTAAGCTTAGCTACCGGAGAATATACATCATCAATGCCTTTTTGTTGAAAACCTTTGGCTACAAGCCTTGCTTTAAAAACTTTCTGTCCGCAGTCCTCTTGTTTCTCCTTAAATACCCATTTACTTTGCACCACACAACAGTCCTTAGGTAGACTCGAATTTTCGATTAAAGTCCAAGTATTGTTTTCATGTAGAGCCGCTAATTCTTTCTTCATAGCATTTTCCCACTTAGACGAACTTTCACTCTCCTTGGCTTCATTGTAGGTCACAGGTTCGTTGCAGTTTGACACCATACACATCTCATAGTCATCGAACCGCCGTGGTAGTTTCGAATTACGTTTCGGTCTCTTTTTTTCCCTTTCTTCCTCAGAAATTTCGTGCTCCTCATCGCCGTCTGAACATTGAGACTCGTAATTATTTTGCTGCTGGTTCTCCTGGATAATTTCCGTATGACCTTGGGTTTCCTCCGTTTCAGTTTCTTCGTCAGGTTTAGTATCAAATATTTTCACCACTATTTCCTCTGTTATTGGTATTTCCGTTTTCTGTTTCTTTGAAGTTGCAAAAATTACGTCTCCAGCATAATCGACTTGCTTCCTTTCTGGATAATATACTCTATAACCCTTGGTGAGCTCTCCGTAGCCAACAAATAGTGCTGGTTTACTTTTAGGGTCCCATTTTTTTCGTTTCTGCTTCGGCACATGAACAAATACTTCTGATCCAAAAACTTTCAATGTCTGAATATTGAAATATTTATTCGTATACATTTCAAAAGGAGTTCTACCTTTTTCAGTGCTCGTCCCCGTACGATTTATGACAAATACAACCGTGTTGACTGCCTCTGCCCACAGTTCCTTTCCTAGGTTTTTGGCCAGTAATAATGTGCGCGCGGCCTCTACTATTGTTCTCATGTCTCTCTCTGCTCTACCATTCTGCTGTGCTGTATACGCTACGGTAGTTTCGTGTCTAATACCTTCTTCTTGTAGGAGTTTCTTTACTTTGTCATTTACTATTTCTGTTCCATTGTCAGTTCGAAGAGTCCTTATTTCGGTATTATTTTTCCTTGTCGACGTTATAAAAAATCTCAAATTATCTGGTGCTTCAGACTTTTTCTTCAGGAAATAAACAGTTCTAAAATGAGAATAATCGTCTTTCATTACTAAAAAGTATCGAGAACCGCCAACAGACTCCACCTCCATCGGTCCACATAGATCAGCATGTATCAGTTCTTTCGGACGTGAACTCTTCGACTCACTCTTAGGAAATGGTTTTCGTGCATGCTTACCTTGTATACACGCCACACATTTATCATCTTCTGGAATCTCATACTTTACGTTGTTACTCACAAGTACTTTCTTTATCTGGTCCATGTTCTGGTGAACCATTTTCTCGTGCCAAATTGTAAGACTATCTTTGACTGTTCCGATATTGGCTGACGACGCTTCGATGTACGTTTGGAAGCTCATTACGTATAGTTTCTCAGATCTTTCCCCCACTGCCACCGTTATGCCACCTTCCAAGAATCTGCATACTTTGTTGTCCAGCATCATTTTATATCCCTTGTCAAGAGCCACTCCTCCTGAGAACAGGTTTGCTTTTAAACCCGGAACATATAGTACTCTCTGTATTACCATCTGATTCCATTTAAAACCATCGTAGGCTTTGATTCGAACTGTACCATAGCCTTTCGCCTGTAGCTCACTTCCATCGCCAATTACAACGAGTTTTGGTTCATCAAACTCTTTAAAATCCCCGAGCCACGATTTTCTTGGAGTCATATGATCACTTGCTCCTGTATCGAGCACCCATAAATTCTCATCAGCACTCATTCCTGAGCACACGAAAGCCTTGGGAGTAGCTTTCTTCCTCAAATAACAATCTGCCATTATGTGGCCAGGCTTTTTGCAAAAATAGCACTTTCGTTCTTCTTTCTTACTCGTGTTTCCTTCTCGCTGCGTTTTATTTTTGCAATACCTCTTGATGTGTCCTTTCTTACCACAACCATAACATGTTGCAGCCAACGCGACCGCTTCACTGCCGCCATCGTCATTCTTCATCCGCTCTTCCTCAGTCATCAAGCGCGCTATCAAATCTTCCAGCCGAGGTTCACTGACGGACTCCCAGGCAGATATAAAGTGCTTGTACTGTTCTGGAAGCGACATAAGAATTTTTGTCATCGTCATTTTGTCCGAGATTTTCTCTCCAAGCTGTTTCAACTGGTTCACCAAGTCCTGAATCTTGGTTAAGAACAGTGCCATCCCGCCGCCGTCGTACTTAAAACTAAAGTACTTTTGATGAATTAGGTGCACGCTTGTTGCTGATTTCTGTTCAAATACAGACAATAATTTTCTCCACATGTCCGCTGATGTTTCACATGTTAGTATATGTGTCATCACTTCTTCGGTTAATCTCGTAACCAACATACTCTGCGCTTTTGCGTCCTGTTTCAACCATGCGCTAGCAGATTCCGCCTCTGTCGGTACCGCCGTGGTCCCATCCACTATACCCATCAGATCTGCCGCCTTAAGCAATACCTTCATTTGAAACTTCCAAGAATTCCAATTTCTGACACCCACCAGCCTGATCGGGGTCATCACCGTTTGAGCCACACCGAATTGCTCCATGATGTCTTCGGCTCTTCAACCGGTCCGAGGACGCCGTTTGAACGACCCGTTCCGTTTTACTTACTGCACCGCAGCCGCCGGTCCCCACCGCGCCTTTCGAACGGGTCGGAACCAATTTGCCCTTGCTCACTCGCCCGACACGAACTTCGTGCATTTAGCAGTGGTTCATGCCTACTGGGCCCATAACCTGTAGCAAGTTAGGGGCGAGGAACAATTAAATGAAAGATTGCGTCCGATGCAGTTTTTATTAGTAGCACACAACAACCGTATCGCTAGGCCATTTTTGACAAGTGACAGATTACATTTTACTTTTTTCTTTGCTCTCTAACAGTATGTAAGTACAGCAGAATTCATTTACAACGACTTCGCTTGTAACGACTAACCGGTTTTAACGACGATAATGTTTACTCAAGTTAGGTTTCATAGTTAGGTACTGAGAAAATATAACCGTTTAGTGCGACTCCGGTTTAAGCGACCAACTGCTTATAGCAACCATTATTTATGATAATACGTCCGGTTAAAACGACGCGCAATGTTTTGTTTACATAACCTATACACCAATACCTCGGCGCCCCGACTTCACCCCGCCTAATACCAAAGTGATGATTATCTTGTATTGGTATCGATTGCGAGTTGCTAAGAAAGGCCCTTTAATGTGAGGATTAAACTAATCACGACTTGGTGGAAGAGACCCATAGCCTGGTTTTCACTAAGTGTCGATTTATTTTAATGAACAGTTAAAGGGCCTGTAAAGAGATGATTATCTTGTACTGGTATTGATTGCAAGCTGCTAAGAAAGGCCCTTAATATGTGGCGATTAAGCTAATCAGCAGTAGGTGTAAAGGGCCCTTAGTGTTGTATGTAATGTATCTCTTTGTATTACAGTACGTTATGTACCTATGTTTGTAATTTGGAATGTGTAAGAACCATTAAAATAAAGCATCCAACAAAATGTTTTATTTATCTAAATAGGAATATCAAACATTCGCAATTATAACACATACATATTTATTCGTAAGTTAAGTACACATGTACTTAAGAAAGAATCCTGCCGTTTTGTACGTCATCCGGTTAATACGACATTGTATCGCCGGTCCCTTGAAGGTCGTTATATCCGGATTCTACTGTAGTTCGATTTTAAGTTATTTTTATTCTTATGTCTGGAAATGAATGGCTGTGGTATTAGCCATTACTGTCATGATAGAAGACCAAAACACCACATGGGAACCAATATTGAACTGGATGAGGTTTAAGGTAATTGTTTAAATGAATTGAAAAACATGGTACAATACTGAACCGGGACAATATTGGGCTGTTTTTTTTTCCATAACATTATTTCCTTTCACTGTTCCCACTTATAAAAAGCTTGTACAAATTGTTTAAAACTTATTTTAATATTTCAGTGACCTATGGAACGTGGGAGATCTCTACAGAGAGACCAAGCTGAGTAGGCCTGCTGACTTTTTCGAGAATATGTACACGGACGAGGGGAGAAACGAGGAGTACCCGACTGAGAATCATGAAGAAATCATCCAAATGGAGGTACCAACATTCTAAATGCCACAAAAATTTAACGTAGTGTAGCCTCTTAACTTTCAAAGATCTAAATATGGTCTACAGCTTTTTTGGGTAGTTAAAGGTATGCAAACATCTGATAAGAACTAGAATATTTCAGGCCTGTCCTATAAGTTTCATTTGATAAGTTTAAAGTCGGCCCGTAAGCATCCGACAATCATGCTCGCAACACAATCGCTTAGAAATATTTTTGAAACCATTATTACAAATTTTCTTGGTTTTGTGTACTTACCTCACATCAGTTAAGTTAAATTAGATCAAAGCAGAAAAAATATTGTATGAAAATATGCAAAATCATTTGACTGATGTAAAAACAAAAAATCTAGTAAATCGGCACAGTGGTTTGCAATACATGAAATGATTGAATTTGAATTAGATTATTATTAGCCCAACACACCACATTCCCAAAGGAATTGATGCCATGCCTTACCTTTCCTTTATGGATTGGATGTAAAACACGGACATTTTTTCATCGCCACTTTGGCCACTTTTTCATCCAAAGAGATGGTACTGTGCGGGTTGACTGCCTACGGGAAGCTAGGTGAGGTTACTCAATGACGTAGGCAGGTTTCCGCAGCAACACTGTATATTTTCGTAGATGTACAAGTGCGTTCTTGTTAGTGGTTACCAGTGAGTAGGTCGAAATGGACTGAGGTGGCAAGGCGGCCGCGCGTCTTTTGTAACCGCGTTCAGCGAGCTTGTGTGTGTGTGCATCGCCCGCCTGTGTGACCGCAATACATCTCCACCCCTAAAAAGTCCTCCTTACGTTGGTCTGTACGGGAGTTACATAGTTTCACAAATTATTTTCAATTTACATTTACATACGAACTGTGTCAATCACTTACGAAATAATGCAATGGTTGCAACCAACATGATGTCCACATACATAGCCAGTCTTGCAGTAGGCTGCAATTCTGCATTTCTGCGACCTGTGTCTGACGTACATTTTTCTGCATTGGCAGCATGACATGCACAATTGCGGCTTGCAATGGGTCTGACTTACATTACGAAATTTTGCATCACGCCACTATCAAAGTATACCCAACACATTATTAACATAGATTGTTTCAACTATTTCAATATATTATTATACAAAATTAACGAACATTCCTACAGTTTCTAAACCTTCAAGTAATCCTTTAATTGTATGTTCATTCGGACACATTATGACAATTTTCGATTTTGAACAATAACGTGTCGACTATTATGCCTCGATTCTATTTAATGTTACATATTACCTAAGTCCCGTTTCCGTTTTATCCTTTCGGCTGTAGCTATTTCCTGGTACCATAGTCACAGTAGCGATCAGCAATCAATTGACCTACCTACGTACGGACAGGAAATAAAATGGATAATTCACATTATCTACGTATTGACTTACGATAGTTGGACATGGACGTATATAGGGTTTTATGTGAGGACTTTTGACGATTTCAAGTATGTCCTGTTTCTAAACAATAATTATACAAAGCATACTAAACAATATGATACAAAAATTAAGACGGGGCCCGAGCAAGTACTTAGAAATAAGGTCAGTTTCCTCGGTGTCCACAGCCGGAATTCGCAGCGTTAGCGGGCCACACAGCCGCGCGTCGTTCTCAAATCGTCCGATGTGTTGATTTCGTCACCACTGGTGCAGGGTTCCGTGGTTGACCTGCGACCAGCGATGAACGAAACGGAGCCCAATCGCGTCTGCCGCTGGGGCGTGCTGCCAGGTTGCCGATGAGCACTGTAGCCGTTCTACGAAGGTTGCTTCATCGGTGCGTTCTGTGGCTCTCGAAGCTCGAAGAACCTCCCTGGGAGACGGATGGTCCTTCCGTGCACATTAACTTCGTCACGCTAATTATGGTAACTTCGCGCCGTGCTGCACAAAAAACAGGTATCGGCCAACTTGACAGCCATCTCGCTGGTGAGGCCAATAGGGAAAAGCTAGGTGCCGGCCTAAGCGGCATAGTCAACCTTAAAGTAAAGCTCCTTTATGTCGTCATAGCTGGGCGATATCGTCGGCCTGGCGGTCTTTTCCTTGTTCGTTCTTGTCTTCACCCACCTTCTTGTCGTGCTCTACGTTGCTCTTGACGAAGTGAAGCAAGGCTTGACGATGTGTTGCTCGGCGCACGATGTGTGTGGCGCCGCCGCCGCCACGGGGGCGCGCTGCCACATTGCGGAAACCAACATTATGATCCCTGCGGCCAGGTTGCGAGCCGGGGAGTATCCTGGAGATGCTCGGAGAAGCGTGGCAATATGTTTGCGCTCCGTTGCCGCCCTGATGAACTCGTAGCGTGCAGTCGGCGCGGGGTGGGCGAGCCCAAACGCCCACCCCCGGAGATCACTTCTTTCTTCACATCACTCCTTTTGAGTCCGCACTATACGTAGTTTCATCACGTCGAGGGGTTGCACGTTCCGATAACGTCGGGGTCACTAATGTGCGGGTTGACTGCCTACGGGAAGCTAGGTGAGGTTACTCAATGACGTAGGCAGGTTTCCGCAGCAACACTGTATATTTTCGTAGATGTACAAGTGCGTTCTTGTTAGTGGTTACCAGTGAGTAGGTCGAAATGGACTGAGGTGGCAAGGCGGCCGCGCGTCTTTTGTAACCGCGTTCAGCGAGCTTGTGTGTGTGTGCATCGCCCGCCTGTGTGACCGCAATAGTACCAACCCACGGGAAGGGTAACCCTACCGTGTAATAGGGGAATGGAGGGATACCTAGAGCTTTAACTGGATTCCGAACCATGGAACAGTTCGCATTCATTACCCATCAGGTTCACACGCCAGCGCCAAAAAAGATTAACATATGTCATCTGTTCCAGATAGAAAAATTACATGATTTGAACTTGCGAATATTGCCTTGGTATTCTGCATTGTATTCTTGTGTTTTGATCGAACTAAGATGCGCCCTTGATTGGTCGCGTGTATGGTATATGGTAGGGTTAAACTACCATAGCATGGAATTAAAGACATTAGAATATTCAATGAAATTGCTTTGCACTTTACATTGTAACTAATATTTGTGTACAATAATTTCCAGGTGACATTCAGACTTGGCGATGTCCAAGGTCAACTTCCCAAGAGCAAGCTAGAGGCGTGGACAAGAAAAAACGACATGGATCTCCCTCGGTACAAAATCATAGACAACGGAGACGGATACCGAGCAATATTGCAGCTAAATGGAGACCTGTACACGTCCTCGCTGTGGGCAGGGAACAAGCTGTTTGCGGAGCAAGCGGCTGCTATTGTTTGCTTGCGAACACTCCATATCATGTAACAGAACGAATCATGACAGATTAAAGGTCCCACTCGAGCCCCAGTAATGGTGCTATAAGAGTGAAAGTGTAGCCATAATAGTAGCTTGGAGGTAACTTCAGAATCAACATAAACATAAGGAGGCTCGACCTTTTCTTTACCAATCGAATTGAACCGGACATGGATAACCAAAACCTACTCTTATTATTTGAGCTCAGGATAGGACCATCTTTCGTCCAATATGGTGGTACCAACCTGTGTTAACCATACCACAGTATACGTGTGTTCGGAACCATGGAGTGACCCATATTTTCAACGAAAATGCACACTTTAGTCTCAGTAAGGAAAGAAATAAGTGCAAAGCCTGGGATTTGAACCTGCAGTGTTTGAAACAAGAGACTATAGGCGTAACACTGCTAGATTCACAATGATTCCATAACTTTCATTAGGCATCTAAAGTGATTCGATTTTGTGACGGCAATGCAAATGAAATTACAAAAAAACCTAATAGGTAGAGCCTATATGTACATTCGATAAATTCTCTTTAAGCCGTTATGGACTTTGAGCTAAAGGGCTCAGACATTGTAAGGATATAATATGGCATTTTAAGGTCGGCCCGTAAGCATCATAAAATTTCACCTCCCATACAAACGTAGTTTACTAATCATTTGAAAACCACTGTTCCAACTTACTTGATATTTGGTATCTAATATTAGACTACAAATATCTGTGTCTGCATGTCTTTGGTTTTTCAGTAAATGTATTCTGGGTCGAACCACAGAGAAAACAAAATTCGTATGAAGATTTTCTTTTTGCTTTTATACCATCCTGTTTGAATTTTTCAAAAAAACAAAAGCTTGCAGACGCAGATATTTGTTACCTGATATTAGATATTAAATATCAACTTAAGTGAAATAGCGGTTTCCAAATAATTAGTAAACTACGGTTGCAGGGGGGACATACCTTACGGGCTGTTCTTAAGACAACATGAAGTTCCTGTTGCCATTTTTCATAGAACCTTCTTAAGAGTCTCTTTCTGTCTCGGTTAAGTCACGCTCCCAAATTCAGAAGAGAAAGGTTGATAGTCGATAAAAAGTCACTGACTAAAAACAATAAAATTATGACGGTATAGTGCTGTTGTGACAAGAGCACCTTAATATAAAATCAAATACCTATATAGTTTTTAAGATCATGCAGTATGGTTTCAAAATAGCCTATTGTAAATTTGTTTGATTGCTAAGCCTGCAGTTTCGTCTAACTTGGCCCAGGTGAGTTTATTTTTGCTTAGAGATAACAAATTGTTTTAAAATTAAATAGCGCGGAGTATTTATCTATTTACAATCTGTGAGACAATCTCACTAAAAAAAACCGGCCAAGTGCAAGTCGGACTCGCACACGAAGGGTTCCCCACCATGGTACAAGATTTAGCACAAAAAAATCACGTATTGTATTTACACCTTTAAGTTTTATTATTTTTATATAATTGTCGTTATAGCAGCAAAGTAAAAATACACACTCTATGAAAATTTCAGCTGCCTACCTATTACGGTTCATGAGATACAGCCCTGTGACAGATGGACGGACGGACAGCGGAGGCTTAGTAATAGGGTTCCGTTGGCACCCTTTGGGTACAGAACCCTTAATATTATGTCTTTATGTATGTATGTTCTAACTACGGAAGACAGACTTAGATTTTTTATCTACGGCCTCGATTTTCAAGCACATATTTGTAGATAGCATAATGTAAATGATTAGACTAGTCAAATCCATTACTTTAATATAAACATTATGAACAAAAACGTGTTTTAATTACGTACAAAGAAATGCATTTACAAAAACGTTCTCAATTGACGTCTAGCGCTCTGAGTGTGCAGTATTCGTAGAAGCAAAGGCTGAACGGATAAAGTGTGTTGAAGGTCATCTCAAAAGAGACAGTGGAGGCGTTCACGAACAGAAAGCTGAATATGGAGGCGCCAGTGAGGACGAATCCCCACGTGTTCCTCTTGTCCAAGGAGATATAGAACAGCGACATGACGTTGGCGATGACGACGAGGTTACCGATTGGCTCGTGGTGGCGCCCGAACATGTACAGACAGAAGGGGAGCAGACCAGACACCACGTGGGCGTACGCGATGTCCTTCCGGTAGCCCGCGTGGATGTAGAGGTGGGCCACCGTGCAGGGCAGCGTTAGGAGCCGCGACGCCTGGCAGCTCATGCAGTAGAGCATCCTCAGGTCGGCAGCCAGTAGACCACCTGAAAATAAATTTCTCCGTCAAGCGATCTCGAATTTGATTGCGAACGCCGCCGCCCAAATGTCCCTCGCCGCGAAACGATATTTTCAGGTGGACTACTGTCTGAGAGTATAGAAACACCGATGGTTGAACGTTTATTGAGTGGCTTTGACGAAGCAGTTCTCGAAGAGGCAGAGACTGAGCGGGTAAATGCAGTTGTAGCTCATGTCGAAGGTGTTACTGGAAGGGTTTAGAAAGAGAAAACAGAACATGGAGGCGCCAGTGAGCACGAAGCCCCAGTCGTTCTTCTTCTCCATGGACAAGTAAAAGAGGGATAGCATATTGGAAACTAGTATGACGTAGCTCATGCGATGGTGGTCGTAGCCCGCGATGTATACGAGGAAAGGGATGGCTCCGGAGGCGACGTGGGCGTAAGCTATGAGGGGCCGGTAGCCGCCCTCTATGTACATGTGGGCGACGGCGCAGGGCAGCGCTAGGATCCGGCTCGCTTGGCAACTCACGCAGAACAGCCCTGACAGGTCGCTATGAAACAGCTCACCTGCAAGAGGACACCATTCACTGGATGTGGGGGGAGACAAGCCCCGTTCCGAGTGAGCCCGATGAATTAATACAATTTGAGTTAGAGAGTTTCTGCCATCTTATGGAGCCATAAGTAAACGAAAAGTTTGTGCATGAGCCGAAAATAATTGATAAGCATGGAGAGTAATCATAGTTACTTCTGGAATATTTGTTAGCATAAGTTACGTGCTACCATGATTACTTCCAACTCTCTTCCAAGTATAGTCATTAAAACATTCTGTAAGTTTATTAGAGACCTAGTTCGTTCTTTTATTTATATTATATTTGTTATATTAGAAATTCTACTTCTTTCCTCTTCAAAGATTCAAGTAATGGGAGGGGTCATTTGCTCAGCCAAGCATGGGTTATGGTATATCGTATTTATTTGTGAAATTAAGGAGGGCCATCCCGCTCAACTCCCCCATACAAACGGGGAAAGAAGATCACGCCCATATTTCTTGTCAGAGATCCCAAATTTTGCTCAAAATAGCTTTATTTGATCGAACTAGATGTCTGATGACCGTTGACATTGTAAAATTGTTTTTGGTTTCTAAGTTATAAGGTCCGTTAGTTCGAATTTTCGCGAGTTCTGTACAACAACTTTGGAGGTGGATTACGCAATGATAAAGTAAGATCATCTTAAAAAGATTTAATCAAGATTGATAATATTGGTTTTTGTTAGATTTTTGACTACAGCGGTCGTAGTTTACTTTTAGCTAAAAGTCGTTTTTTAATTACAATTTTCGTAAATCTTACCAAATCATACACTATGCACATTGTCTTTTTTGTGGACATGTTGCATCTTCCTCATCACGGAGCCTGTCCTTTTCTTTGAAACAGAAAAGGGCCCAGAGCGCAACAGCACGATTTTGTACCGTGCCCGCGAATGAGTAAGTCCCGCCGGGTTGGGCCACCTTAATGCACTTATTTGTTGTACTCACAGCAAGTTTCCACGATGGAGCTCTTCGTTGGAGGTGGACATGCTGTGCCGGAAACTTTAGGATCTGCTGACACAAATG
Source organism: Incurvaria masculella (assembly GCA_946894095.1). Lineage (NCBI taxonomy): Eukaryota > Metazoa > Arthropoda > Insecta > Lepidoptera > Incurvariidae > Incurvaria > Incurvaria masculella. The sequence goes on along the minus strand of OX335645.2, from coordinate 22,881,714 downwards.
GAAAAAACTCAATCATAAGGAAGCCTTGATTTTTTTAAAGCGCGGCATAGGCGTTTGGCAGACTTGGGGGCCCCATGGGCTTTCGTATTTTCTCAGGGCAGGTGCACTTTTCACACTAGGTATTTTGGAACTAGGTTTAACTTTGATGGAAATATATTTCACAGTTTACCGACTGTACAAAAAGTATTCCCCATGTTGGGATGGGAATTCGGAATGAGGAAAGTCGTACTTTGGAAGTGGAAGAAGCCAATGCCGCCGTGGAAGAGCAGGTTGCCGAACGTGCCGAAGTAGGAGAACTCCTGGCGCGGCGCCGCCGTGAGGCTCCACACGGACGTGCCGGCCAGCACGAGGTGAGCTATCGACGCCTGCACGTTGTTGTCCGACATCGCGCCGCTCCGATCAAAACATTTTACAAAACACCGCCTAGGCCGGACGGTCTCTTCTGTCTCACGCTCGTGGTTGTCTGTCAGAAGCTGTCATGGAATCCGGCCAGTATTCTTTCAAAATGTCTCCACCCTTCACTTCTACGGCTTGATCGTAGAACGACTCTGCATGTATGTATAATTGTATTGTTTGTTTATTTATTTCGGAGAGATCCAATTGAAAATGTTTGAAAAATGTTACGGATTTTCACGCGGCGGGAGGAGAAATTCTCCGACATTTAGAGTTGATCGTTCAGCCTGTTATCAAGGAGGCATCTGCCACGTTCGTACGCAGCAGACGACTGTAAAGTATGACTCAAAGTATCAATATAATTGAAAAGTTAAGATACATGAATATGTACAAAAAAATCTGATTCCATGGTAGTGGTCAGCGAGCATGCAAGGAAATATCTTTCTGTCATGCTAACGTCAACAATAGAGTAAAATGGACCTAGGAATGCGTTCTCTTTCCAGTGTATATAATTTTGATAAGAAACGACCTCAACCCACTTTTAGATACAAACACCGGCCAAGTATACAATTTAACGCAAAACCCCCTTATTTTTTATTATTTTCTTATTTTACCTATTTGTTCTTATAGCGACAAAATTAATACACACTCTGTGAATATTTCAGCTGCCTACCTATTACGGTTCATGAGATATAGACCTGTGGCAGACGGACTGACGGACGGACGGAGGGTTCCGTTGACACACTTTGGGTACGGAACCCAAAAAATGGTAGGGTCGGCGATAGTGTTCTCTTACGAATTCGTTTACTGCCGAGTTCCAGCCACGGAGGAGATGGTGTTCTAACGATTACTCACTCAAAGTGCGCATTTTGGCGGACTCCTCTCGGGTGAAACTGACACGAGCGGAGCCGGGAACTGGAGCTCGGCGGCGGGCGGGGGGCGGGGGGAGGCGCTCCCGCGGGAACTCCTCGCGGGCGGGGCGTCGCGCGCACGCGGCGGCGGCGGCGGCAGCGGCAGCAGCGGCGGCGGCGGCGGCAGCGGCGGCGGCGGCGGCGGCGGTGCGGGGCGGTGGCGGCGCGGCGCCCGCGGCTATAGCTTGGGGTGGGGCGCTGTTTCTGAGTTAGCACGCTACATCCGTTAGCTTTTTTAGAGATAGAGTTAGATTTTTTTTATGTAACTGGCCATGTCCATGCATAATACCGAACTGGCCGTCTGATATAAGCCTAGCACACCACATGGGAACTAGGTGCCATGCCAGGATCTCCCTTACATTGCTCGGCTACATTGAACTGGATGGAAAACGCGGACGATTTTCACTGCCGCTTCTACCATTGTGTATTCGATGCGATGGTACCAACCCGGGCGGGATTAACCCTACCACGTAGTAAGTAAGGAAGGGGACCTACAGTTTTACGTGGAATCCGAACCACGGCCAGCCTCAACGGTTGAAAATGGTCACCACCCAGAACCTTACCGCGCTCAGAACTGCTTCCCCAGCTTATCGATTCGCAATGCGTCGCACACTGATCTACTGAGGTTGACGATATTTGTGTCTGGTACCTTACCATTTTGAGCAGCTCCTAGCTTTTTTTATAGTAGTCTAGTCCCCACGCCACTAGGCTACGAGCCGCTCGGTGCCCTGATGTCATGTCAGAGGCCATGAGTTTAATCCCCGAACCGTTCATGTACCACTTTCTTTCTCATTCTGAGTTAGATAAGTGCAATCGGTCACGAATGTCACGCTGTACCGTAGTTCAGAACCGAAATGTAACCGAAGGCGAAACTGTAGGTGTAACTGGGGGTCCATTCAGAGCAAGAGTGAGTTCGAGTTCGGGAGTGAGTTAACCTAAAAATAGCTGGGAAATATATTATTATTTAAATAACGGAACCGTTATTTATACTTCCAACGTATTTACGGGACAAACCAGATTTTTATCTAACTGTAATGATGTTCTAGAAGTGAGGAAGCAGTAACTATTTAAAAAAGTGAGTTGATATTTAGTGGCGAATTCAAACACACTCTTACTCTGAATGGACCCCCTGGGCAGCAGGGATAAGCTCCCCCGGGCTGGTACCATCGCATTAGATGTAAATATGGTCGAAGCAATGAAATATCATCCATGTTTTACATCCAGTACAATGCAAGAGTGCTCATAAAGGTAAGGTCCCGACATGCCACCTATTTCGTTCTGAAATGCGATGTGTCAAGCTGATATCACGTTGCTGAGCGTGAGTTTATCCATTCATGTCCAGTGACATAAAAAATAAAAAATCTACTCTTAGAGCACGGATCAATTCCGTATTATCGTTTTAATATTTAATTTGTGGAGTGATTTCAGAAGCTAGAATTAATGTTTTTCTCTCTCGTTAATTTCTCTGAAACTCACAAAAATATTCGACGTTTCTTTCCTTAGAGATTCCAGTCATATATTATTGCATTGTATTTCGTCAAATTGGTAGACAAGCTACACACAGACAGGTCACCATTTGACTGGATATGTCTTGTTGATAGACATATAACAACGGGGCTGGATCTTCATAAAACAGCACTGTGGTACCAAAGTGGCCATTCCCGACGCGGAACCAACTCATTCGCGGGCACGATACAAAACCGTGTTATTGCGCTCTGGGACCTCCTCTGTTTGACAGACTCCGTGATGAGGAGGATTCAACATATCCACAAAGCAGACAATGCGCATAGTGTTTGAAATAGTAAGATTTACGATATGTTTTATTACAAAACAACGATTCATTGCGTAATCCACCTCCAAAGTTATTGTATAGAATGCGCGAAAAAAATCGAACTTTCGAACCTTATAACTTAGAAACCAAACACAATTTTACAATGCCAACGGTCTTCAGACATCTAGTTTGATGAAATAAAGCTATTTAGAGCAACATTTGGGATCTTTGACAAGAAATATGGGCGTTATCTTCTATTCACCTTGGGTGGATAGAAGATCACACCCAATCGTGATCTCCCCGTTTGTATGGGGAGTTGAGCGGGACGGAACCCTCAAAAACTACATGCTTCTTGTTGCCCGTTTCCTGTACTTACCTATTTTCAATAGCTCGCCAAGCCTATGCTGCGGTCAGCAAGCCGTGGCTAGACGGTACGTCTCACCCGCCATGTTGGACTCGATCGAGCGCAGTACAATGGCCGATATATTTTTAGATGGTGCCTTGCGGTTTCCGTCGCCCACCGCAACCTCGCCAGCGCAGCGGCCTGCGTGGAGGTGCATCGCGCCGAGCTCATGTACCTACACCGGTCCATCGGGAATTATGGGTGGAAAGAGGTAGATAATTATGTTTCATCAGAGCTGCTAGTCCCAGTTGTCACCTAAACTGGCGTTTACGGAACTTCGAAGTTCCGTAAAAACGTCAAGCTCCATACAAGTTTTTACTAGATATTCTGTGGTTTTACTTCTTCAAGCTGTCAAAGTCAAACTCGGACTTCCGATTTGTATGAAAACGCGGAGTCGGCGTAAACGGAAACGTCGACGTATTTACGGCATGGTTGAGTAAGCTGTCAAATCAAACTCGGACTCGCAAATGTTAATTCGCTGAACGCCCACTGCGCGCGCTCTTCAATTTCTCCATCCATTTGAAAACGCCAGTCGATCGGTTTGCCGTAAACGCCCATTTAGGTGATATCTGGGACTACGGGCTCAGGTCGGTCGTCACTACAAGTGATGGCTTCCAGTTTTTAATTTAAAGAATACAAAATAACGCAATTGGGCCCACTGCATTTCTTCCCGTGCATGTCGTAAGATCCGACTAAGGGATTCTACGTTCATGGCTCGGATTCAACGTTAAACTGTAGGTCCCCTTCCTTAGTTACTAGGTGGTAGGGTTAATCCCGCCCAGGTTAGTACCGTCGTAAGCTGTCCGGAGCTTTTCAATAAAAGGAAGTATCTGACATGGCACCTAGTTCATGTTGGGCAAATATCATGACAGTAGGTGTAAGCAAAATACCCAAAATTGTAGAGTACGAGATGTTGAAAGAAACATCCATGAATCACTCTCTTGTAAACATATGGCTCTGGTGGTACTATTAATTATAACTTAAGGTGGCCCAACCCGGCGGGACTAACTCATTCTTGGGCACGGTACAAAACCATGCTGATGCGCTCTAGGACCTTCTCTGTTTCAAAGAAAAGGACAGGCTCCGTGATGAGGAAGATGCAACATGTCCACAATAAAGACAATGTGCATAGTGTATGATTTGGTAAGATTTTAATTACAAAACGACTTATAGCTAAAAGTAAACCACGACCGCTGTAGTAAAAAATCTAACAAAAACCAAATTGATTATACATCTTGATTATTTAAGCTATGTCTGATGTATCATTGCGTAATCCACCCCCAAATCTATTGCATAAAACGCGCGAAAAATTCGAACTTTCGGACCTTATAACTTAGAAACCAAACACAATTTTACAATGTCAACGGTCATCAGACATCTAGTTCGATCAAATAAAGCTATTTTGAGCAAAATTTGGGATCTCTGACAATAAATATGGGCGTGATCTTCTTTCCCCGTTTGTATGGGGAGTTGAGCGGGATGGCCCACCTTAAGAACCACTTTCCCGATTTAATGCGGTTTCTATATTGAAGAGTAAGGGTTGGAGTTAAATATGATCCCACTCGTTTTGATCAGACTTTAGAATATGTAGAGGAGCTTCCCTGTCCAGTTACATAAAACATTATTTCGAGACGTTGGTAGGGCTAGTGGATTGGGTATAAACAGACGCAATGTTAAGTACCCATGTCAGTTTAGAGATTACCGCGGTCGTTAAACATGTTTGAAAAATGTTACGGCTTTTCACGCGGCGGGAGCCGTCTGCAAAATCCAGAATATTGTGTGGATCCGTCTGACCAAAACTAGCTAAGAAAACATTGCCAACTCACCCGAGGCTCCTTCTCCTTGCCGTTTTAGAGGTCCAGGTCTGGAGTTGCAGTGTGTGAGAGTCCCTTGAACCAACGAAGCTGACACTGCTGGGTTGGTGGAGCAGCCACCGAAAAAGATCTTGCGGAGACGAGCACGCTGGTGTGCAGAAACCATGCCCTTGTCACTCCATTCGGTAATGCACTGACGGCAGCGGCGTGTGTCGCTCTCGCCGTGTCATTGACAATAGTTTCCGCAACCGGTTTTGGCGGAAACATTGACTGCAAAAAATCACTTTCAGTGATAAATACACCTTTGTGAAGTTCCACTTTGTGATCACACATTTGCTGATTTAACTTTTTCTGCGAATAAATTTTAATGTAATTGCATTTCAATACAATCAGCAGACGGCTCCCGCCGCGTGAAAAGCCGTAACATTTTTCAAACGTACCCATATCAGGTTACATAAAACAATATAATCGGTATCGTCACTGATCCTCCGACCGTGGTCACGTCGACCGTAACGCGATCTCCATCTTGGCTCCCGCGCTGAGAGGCGATGCGAGTTGACATGAGTGGACGCGCGCGCGTGTGGTCCGCGCGTCAACTCTTGCTTTCGGATGCTGTCAGCGTATGTAATCGAGTCGCAACCACCGAATAAAAATTAACAGCGGCGCTACACAGCTCTTCGTGATTGGGCAAGTATATCTTGCTTGCAAGTCTCGGAGGCGCGACTAATAGGATAAAATCGGGTTTCGAGTGAATTTCACGTACAATCGGTAGCCCCCTTCCCGAAAAATGAAATTTGAGCGAGTAGTCTACTATTATAACCATGCAGAATGACAAAAAAATACCTTCATCCTATGTCAATTCAGTATTAGTGTCATGTCAAGGGTATTTTTTTTTCTCTTTGTCATCATCATTTGTCACTCAGTGCACTGCTACGAAGCGTCTATTGACCCGCGCACAGATTGCACACGTTTCGACCGAGTTGGCCGACAATGAAGGCAGTGTCTGTAGGGTTGTACAGGTACACTGACTCTGTTGCTGTGCGCACGACTGATCACGGCCCGCATGAGGCCCGGCCGGGCGCATTGGAGAAGCGTAGTAACTTAGTTATTTGGCATATGTCAACCATTTCCAACCTTATCAATTTAACCAACCGGAGATTACTAGACACTAGGTTTTATGAAATCCTTCACCTGCCGTCAGTCTATCTGTCTGTCTGTCGGCTTATAACTGGACAACCACATTTACCCGATTTCGACACAGTTTGCGATAGGTTAATTCTTGACGCTACTCATATGCTACTTGCCATTACGTTAAGCTACCTGAGGGGTGGGAATTAAATCGGGGAATTTGGCTTAATGGTAAGTGGCCCACAGTTTATAGGACTAATTTCTTGCCAGCCTCGGTAGCCCGGTGGCACGGAGCCTTGCGATTCGATAAGCTGGGCGAAGCGACTCTGGGCGCGGTTGGGTTCTAGACGGGTGACCGTTATCAACCGTCGAGACTGGCCGTGGTTCGTGTTCCACGTAAAATTGTAGGTCCCCTTCCTTATTTACGAGGTGGTAAGGTTAATCCAGTCCGGGTTGGTACCATCGAATTGAATGAACTATGGTCGAAGCGGCAACGGATATTCTCCGTGTTTGCCATGCAGTTCAATGCAGGCTAGCAATATAAGGATGGTTCTGGCATGGCATATCTGACGGTCAGTTACATAAAAAACTTTAGATTAACTTTCTGTTAGGCCTTGGTCCCGTTAAGATGGGATTGGTAAAATGTATATCTATCCTTATTTTCCTTGTGATATGAACTGTTAAAGTTAATTATTTCGATAAGTAAAAGTCGGCTACGAGTTGCGACACGACCTTGCCACTTTTGTTTCGGCTAACTAGTCCGCGTTCTATCTTTTCGCCATCCTGGACGCTCGTGCATCGCCAGCGCACCCAGCACCAGCACCGTCCGCTTGTCCACCGTCAGTACAACCCCTTTAGTGTTCTTTTAAATAAATTTATTAAAAAAAATGCAATTACATTAAAATTTATTCGCAGAAAAAGTTAAATCAGCAAATGTGTGATCACAAAGTGGAACTTCACAAAGGTGTATTTATCAATGAAAGTGATTTTTTGCAGTCAATGTTTCCGCCAAGACCGGTTGCTGAAACTATTGTCAATGACACGGCGAGAGCGACACGCGCGCCGCTGCCAGTCAGTGCATTACCGAATGGAGTGACAAGGGCATGGTTTCTGCACACCAGCGTGCTCGTCTCCGCAAGATCTTTTTCGGTGGCTGCTCAACCAACCCAGCTGTGTCGGCTTCGTTGGTTCAAGGGACCCTCACACACTGCAACTCCAGACCTGGACCTCCAGAACGGCAAGAAGGAGGAGGAGCCTCCCTCGGGTGAGTTGGCAATGTTTTCTTAGCTAGTTTTGGTCAGACGGATCCACACAATATTCTGGATTTTACAGTCCAATGCGGCGGAATAACGTACAGTCAATAATTAATAAATGAGTTTATTGGAAACTAAATCTAATTGTATATATTGACCTCAAGAATCATCACCCGAAGTTACGACCGCGTCAAAAACGGTTATCAAGTTATGAGCAAACGGCTCAGAACGTTAAATTACATGTATTATATTATTTTATTTTCTGTGTGAATGTGCGATTAGTTATGAATCGTTTTCGAGTTACATACACATTTAAGTCGGCCAGTCACTCGAAGCGGTGTCCATGAACCGTGAAATTGTAGGCGCAGATCGGCTTACACTTCGAACTAAACTGAACTAAACACACCGACTGTACTACACATAGGCGGAACATAACATATCTAACTAGCAAATCAAACTACCATAGCATATCTAACTACCAATTTTGAATTCTGAATAAGGCTATCCGGTACTTCTAGGTAAGACCTCACCCCGAGCATGTGTTTAATTTTTTGAGGAGAAAAGAGAGAATAGTCAAGGCAATAATGTTAATTTTTCATTTTTTTATTTCCTTTTTCCCCATTAGTTTTTTAGCAGTTTTATTGTTTTATTGTTTATTGATCATCCATAGATATCCATGCACTCGGATTAGTCATATTTTATCATTAGCGAGTTCAGAGATTCCAGCGAATAAGAACTGGCAAGAACCTCCGCTGGATTTTATTTTTCAACTTCCACTTAGTCTTAGTTTACAAAAGTATTTGCGACTGCTTACAATCACAAGCAAATACACAAAATTAATAAGAATTGACGAGAATCAACAATTCATGTCGTATGCAACAATTCATGTCGTATGCAACAGTTCATGAGAAATATCAGTTTATTTGTTAAGACATGTTGCCAATTGGAGCAAGCCAATTGCTGCGAAAGAAGAAGAACCGACAGGAAACATCGCTGGGATTCATATTACAATTATTAATAGCTAAAAAATCGTAATATTATTCCTTATACCACCTAAAGAAATAACATGAAATGGCATTAGACTTAAAATAATAGCAAAGTTTACAAAGAGGAAGTGTATAGAACGGCCAGGGCATCCGAAAAGAAGGTATTGCCAATAGTCAGGTCATGTCGCGTTTGGTCAGTTATGGTCAGTATCGTATCATCCGTCGCACGGCGCTCTATTATATTTTCCTACCCCTCCGCAGAAAGGGCTTGATGTTATGCATGTACTATTATGTATGTGCACTGTCCTTTTATAGAGACCTAGATAAAGACAGATAATATTGTAAACACACAGGGACTAAGTGCTATACGAGGACCTTCCCAAAATTGCATGCCTTCGACCATCGTGCATCGGTCTGGATTAACCTATCCCTCCTAACCGGAAGGGAACCAGCTGTTTGACGTGAAATCCGATCACTATCGTCGAATCTCTTAGTAATCTTTTCGACATGCATCGGAAGAAATGCAGTGAGAACACTAATTAAGTTTCGGAACCCTCACATCACTTATGCCAAAACTCAGAGAAGTTGCATTTTCATTGATTTTATCTCAAAATCGACACCCGGTATCCCTGGTTAAGCCAAGCACAAATAATGTCAATCAATAGTCCTCAGGGGTGAAATGTCGAAATTTAGCACGCGGACTCGCACAGGACTAACCATACAAAATGCTATTAGTCCGGCGATAATCCCCATATTAAGAATCTCATCATTCGATTATGATATCGTTCCACCGTAAGTAAAGCCTAATTAGATGTTCCTTTCCGATTGACGTCGACTTAGGTGTAAAGGGTATTTGTGAATTGTGTATCTTTCCAATATAACAACACGATAACACGTGATTGTACTCATAAACAAAGCTCCATCCATGCCTTGCATCGAGTATCTGCCTACGCGCCACGATTCCCATAGCACCATCGCCAAGCGGCTTACGATGGCTCCCTTTGTCCGCCATTGTTGCGAGAGTGCGCCTCAACTCAAATATTTGTACATTTTTATCACATTATTCGATGTTTGCCGAAGAAGTCCGCAGTTTCGCGAACAAAAAGCGTCCTTTTCACACAAAAAAGCGGGAGCCGATGTTTTTTGGCGGACGCACGTGGCGCGGGCGGGCCCTGCGTCTCGTTTGATTGATGTTGAGGGATGATGTCAGAGCCCGTAGTCCCAGTTGGCACCTAAATCAGCGTTTACGCCAAACCGATCGACTTAAAATGTACTGTTACGAGCGCGCCCCGCTGCGAAGACATAGCGCTGATACACTACCAAAGTGCGCCAAATGGTTCCTTCGAATTTCAGTAGATGGCGCTACTTGTCTTATTGCATTGCGCAGGCTATCGCATCACTGTCGTCCCATATAAAGTGACGCCTCGTCCAGCTGACTTCAGAAACAAATCTCGGACATTCTAGTAATGTCTCGAGGGAGATTGTTCTCGACTGCTGCCCTACATGGGCGCCTAGAAATCGGTGGAGTGTTCTGGAAAGAAGCTCCACCGATATAAAAGGCGCCCAAGGCGCTGAGGGCGGCAGTCTATTTTTGGAAGCGAAGTGAGCGACAACAAGCGATATAGAAGTGCAGTGAACTAGCTCTAAAGTGAATCAGTGAAGTGAGTGATATAGTTTGTAAATTAGTGTTTGAATTAACCTAGTGTGAAATTGTATTTGTGAGTTTGCTTGTGAATTATTTGAAATAAAGGAAGAGTGTTGAGTATTGGTGTTTTCTTCTTTAATCTGCACCCTACCCGCGTAACAATTGGTGTCAGAAGCGGGGATTAGAGATGCCGATTACACCGAGAGAAGACCAGGAAGGCGTGAGGACCAGGAGCCAGACGGCAGCCGACACAACACCGGCCGAGGATGCAGCAGCCTCAGGAACTCAAGAATTCGAGAGCCATCAATTAATGACGCAAACTCCTGCCTTGGACTTGAACGCATTGATGACCTTCATGCAAGAACAGGCCCGCCGTCAAGAGGAGCAGATGCAAGAACAGGCCCGCCGTCAAGAAGAACAGGCCCGCCGTCAAGAGGAGCAGGCGCAGGAACATGCTCGCCGTCAGGAAGAGCAGCAGCAAGAACTGATGTGGGCCGTTAGGGAATCCAATGCCAAAATAAAGGAGAAGCTTGATGAAGTCAACTCTAAGATCGAAGAGCAAGACCAAACTCTCGGGCGCCATGAAGAGCGACTGAACGGGCTTGAGTCAAAGATATCCGAAGAAATGGAGAAAATCAAGACCTGTGGAGTAACTGTATCTTCATCTGCAACAGCAGGAGCAAGATTTAAGGTTCCTCCTTTCGATGGTTTGACATCCTGGGCCGCTTACAAACTTCAGTTTGAATCAGTGGTTATTGCAAATGGATGGAATGAGAACCAAGCACGAACTGCTTTGACCTTAGGACTTCGGGACAAGGCACTCCATGTTCTCGAGGCTTTAGGTCCCCGAATCACCTATGACGGACTTTTAGAAGCACTGGAGTCAAGGTTTGGCGACAAGCATTTGGAACACGTCTACCGAGCTCAACTTCGTGATCGAGTACAACGAGCAAGTGAAGGACTTCAACAGTGGGCACTGGAAATCGAAAAACTTGTCCGAAAGGCCCATCAATCATCATCGAATTCTTCGTTGGAAGATTACTTGGTGCAGGCTTTCGTGGATGGCATCAGGGACATCGAAGTACGAGCTGCTGTACGATTAAGTCACCACGCAACGTTGAAGGACGCTCTTGCCCACGCGTTGGAGGTCGAAGCGGTTCGATCAGATCCCCGAGCGCATCGAATAAGAGAAGTGGTGACGTCGGAAACCAGATCACCTGCAAGACGTAAATTTACTCCCCGGTGCTACAAGTGCAATGAACTGGGGCACCTTCGAACCAACTGCCCCAAAAATCAAACCGAAAGGCCTGATGCTGCAAATGAAGATGAAAAGGCCAGAACCGGGGGGCGGATGCTGGCTGGTAAAATAGAAGCCCCGAAAGTCACAATTTCGCAGGCATGTACTGGAAACAGCCTGCTCGTTGAAGGGCAAGTGAACGGGATACAATGCAACTTGACCTTGGATACCGGAGCATCCCGTACAATCGTTAAGTCAAAAACCTTTGGCCGCGTCATATGGAATCGTCGCCAGTATTTTAATGGTTGCAGGCTTCAGACAGCTACCGGCCAGCACATACCCGTTTATGGAGAGATAGAAGTTACGATTAAAATTGGATGTAAGACTTATCGTCATACCGCCGTTTTAGCAGATATCATCGATGATTGCATTCTAGGTTTGGACTTTATGAGAACTAACAACTGTAAAATAGATGTGGCAAATGGCGTGCTAATATGTGGCAAAGAAGAAGTTTCCTGGCTACGCAAATGTGATGAAATTTCCTCAGATAAATTGGACACAGGGAGATCTAAAGTGTCCACTCTTTTGGAAGAAAGCAGACGGGACCTGACTGTTGATGATTTCAAGAAAGCAACAAATCTACTTATGCGATATTCAGACATCTTCTCTTCGCACGACGGAGACATTGGGAGAACAAGCATGGTTAAGCACCGCATCGACACAGGAGATGCTCTTCCAATACGTCAGAGGCCACGCCGCGTTCCCGTAGCTAAAGAAGAAGAAGTTCAGAGAATGATAGCGGACATGCAGAAAAATAATGTTATAGAGACTTCATCAAGTCCATGGTGTTCACCCGTAGTTCTGGTAAAGAAGAAAGATGGCAGCACCAGATTTTGTGTGGACTATCGACGTTTAAATGATGTAACAAAAAAGGACAGCTATCCGATTCCTAGAATTGATGACACGCTGGATACATTGAGTGGCATGAAGTGGTTCACAACCCTGGACCTGAAAAGCGGCTACTGGCAGGTGGAAATCGACAACAAAGACAAAGAGAAGACAGCGTTTACGACAGGGCATGGGCTGTGGCAATTCAAAGTGATGCCGTTTGGACTTTGTAATGCTCCCGCAACCTTCGAGAGGCTTATGGAACGAGTACTTTTTGGGCTGATCGGGGAAGCTTGTCTGGTGTACTTGGACGATATAATCATATTAGGGCGGACATTTGACGAGCACATCAAGAATTTGGAGAACGTTTTGAGCAAGATTCGCCAAGCTAACCTTAAACTAAGTGGCAAGAAGTGTTCTTTCTTCAAGCGTCAGGTTAGCTATTTGGGTCACGTTATCTCCGGAAATGGCATCCAAACTGACCCAAAGAAGATCGAAGCCGTACAGGAGTGGCCAATTCCAAAGGATAAGACTGAAGTTCGTGCCTTTTTAGGACTGTGCTCATATTACCGCCGTTTTGTCCGAAACTTCTCCGAGATTGCTAAGCCTCTGCATCGACTTACAGAAGATAAGCGTCAATTCAATTGGGACGAGGACTGCGCAAATTCGTTTCAAGAACTTAAGCAACATCTCTGTAACACTCCAATCTTGGGCTACCCCGAAGCCGATAAAGAGTTCATAGTCGACACAGACGCAAGTAATACCGGAATCGGCGGTGTACTCTCACAACGTCATGGGGACAAGGAGATCGTTATTGGTTATTTCAGCAAATCCCTTTCAAAACCAGAACGGAACTATTGTGTGACAAGACGAGAGCTTCTAGCAGTAGTGAAGACTTTGCAGCATTTCAACAAGTATCTTCTCGGCCGAAGATTCCGCTTGAGGACTGACCACGCTGCTTTGAAATGGCTGCTTCAGTTTAAGAATCCAGAAGGGCAGGTTGCACGTTGGCTGGAACAGCTCCAAGAGTATCAGTTCGATACAGAGCATCGGAGTGGTAAAACCCATGGAAATGCTGACGCTTTGTCTCGTCGACCCTGCCCAGAAGAGTGTAAGCACTGCATAAGGGAGGAGATAAAGGGGACCGTTCATTTAAAGGCCATCCGAACGGATAACATCAGCGAAGAATGGAGCAATGAAAACATGAAGCTAGCCCAGGAGGGGGACGATGATCTGATGCCCATTATTCACTGGAAGAGAGCAGGAGAGACAAAGCCAGAATGGAGAGATATTTCTGCAATGAGCACAGCGACTAAAAGTTACTGGGCGCAGTGGTCGAGCCTGGTACTTCATGACGGAATATTGTACAGAAAATGGGAAACACCTAACGGAAAGGATACTTCTCTGCAATTAGTCATCCCCAGATCTAAGATTAAAGAAGTTCTTCAATGCCTGCACGATGGAACTTCAGGTGGACATTTGGGAATAAAGAGAACTCTCCTGAAGATACGACAACGGTTCTACTGGATAAATTGTCGCGATGATGTAGAAGATTGGTGCCGTAAATGCACGATCTGTAGCGCTGTTAAAGGGCCTCATACACGGAGCAAGGGAACTTTAAAATTGTACAATGTTGGAGCTCCGTGGGAGAGAATTGCTCTTGATGTGGCTGGCCCTTTTCCTCCGACAAATGACGGCAACCGTTACTTTATGGTTGTAATGGATTATTTCACTAAGTGGCCTGAGGTATTTGCCATACCAAACCAAGAGGCGATCACGGTTGCACAGAAATTGGTCCACGAAGTTTTCTGTCGCTATGGAGTACCTCTCGAGATACACACTGATCAAGGCAGAAACTTCGAATCCCGAGTGTTTCAGGAGACATGTCGAATAATGGGAATCCATAAGACCAGGACAACCCCATACCACCCACAGTCAGATGGCATGGTGGAACGATTTAATCAGACATTGGAAAGACACTTGGCCAAATTGGTAGAAGACCATCAAAAGGATTGGGACCAGTATATTCCGCTGTTTCTGCTGTCATACCGAACCGCTGTGCATGAAAGCGTAGATGAAACTCCAGCCTACATAAATTTTGGACACGAACTCAGACTACCAGCTGACCTTCTGACAGGAATTCCACCAGAGGCATCCCATTGTGTAACAGAGTATGTGTCAGATCTGCGAGGAAAAATGGACACTGTTTATAAACGTGTCAGAGAGGCTGGTCTACGAGCAAGCGAGCGGATGAAAACACGTTACGACCGCAAAGCTAATGGAAATGTATTTGAAGAAGGATCTTTAGTTTGGCTACATAATCCATTACGAAAAAAAGGAAAAAGTCCCAAACTGCAACCAAAATGGGAAGGCCCATATAGAGTGGTGACTAAAATCAATGACGTGACATATCGTATCCGCCGGAATGATAGATGTCGGGAAAAGATTGTGCACGTAGATCGTCTGGCCCGATACCACGGAGACAATTATGCTCGAGTCGAGCATAACTAAGGAGGAGGCAGTGTTACGAGCGCGCCCCGCTGCGAAGACATAGCGCTGATACACTACCAAAGTGCGCCAAATGGTTCCTTCGAATTTCAGTAGATGGCGCTACTTGTCTTATTGCATTGCGCAGGCTATCGCATCACTGTCGTCCCATATAAAGTGACGCCTCGTCCAGCTGACTTCAGAAACAAATCTCGGACATTCTAGTAATGTCTCGAGGGAGATTGTTCTCGACTGCTGCCCTACATGGGCGCCTAGAAATCGGTGGAGTGTTCTGGAAAGAAGCTCCACCGATATAAAAGGCGCCCAAGGCGCTGAGGGCGGCAGTCTATTTTTGGAAGCGAAGTGAGCGACAACAAGCGATATAGAAGTGCAGTGAACTAGCTCTAAAGTGAATCAGTGAAGTGAGTGATATAGTTTGTAAATTAGTGTTTGAATTAACCTAGTGTGAAATTGTATTTGTGAGTTTGCTTGTGAATTATTTGAAATAAAGGAAGAGTGTTGAGTATTGGTGTTTTCTTCTTTAATCTGCACCCTACCCGCGTAACAGTACGTTTTAAAATGTATGGAGAAATTGAAGAGCGCGCGCTGTGGGCGCTACGCGAACTACCATTTGCGAGTCCGAGTTTGATTTGACAGCTTAAGGTGGCCCAACCCGGCGGGACTAACTCATTCGCGGACAGGATACAAAACTGTGCTGTTGCGCTCTGGGACCTTCTCTGTTTCGAAGAAAAAGACAGGCTCCGTGATGAGGAAGATGCAATATGTCTACAAAAAAGACAATGTGCATAGTGTATGATTTGGTAAGATTTACGAAAATTTTGATATCGAAACGACTTATAGCTCAAAGTAAACCACGACCGCTGTAGTCAAAAATCTAACAAAAACCAAATAGATTATAAATCTTGATTAAATAAGCTATGTCTAATGACTAATCTTTTTAAGATTTTCTTACTTTATCATTGCGCAATAAACCACCAAAGTTATTGTATAAAACGCGCGAAAAATTCGAACTTTCGGACCTTATAACTTAGAAACCAAACACAATTTTACAATGCCAACGGTCATCAGACATCTAGATCGATCAAATAAAACTCTTTTGAGCAAAATTTGGGATCTCTGATAAGAAATATAGGCGCGATCTTCTTTTCCCGTTTGTATGGGAAGTTGAGCGGGTTGGGCCACCTTAATCAACGTTGCCGTAAATATGTCGACGTCGCCGTTTACGCCGACTCCGCGTTTTCATACAAATCGAAAGTCCGAGTTTGACTTTGACAGCTTTAAGAAGTAAAGCCACAGAATATCTAGTAAAAACTTGACGTTTTTACGGAACTTCGAAGTTGCGCTAACGCCAGTTTAGGTGACAACTGGGACTAGCAGCTGCGATCTGTTGGCCACGATTACTTCGGCGCTGAAGGCACTGGAATAAATTCAAGAAACATAATGAGCGATTGTCTATTATTAAATCCCCAAAGATTTCGTAACTATGTATGCCGATTACTACATCCCTTGTCCTGAGGACAATGACACCTACCTAGTTCATGTACATTTGGGTTATGATTTTACGGCGTATGGTATGTATAACATAGTGGTGTTGCGCATACCACACCTACTGCCATATTAGCCTAATAAAACACATGGAAACTAGGTCCCATGCCAGAACCTTCCTTCTTGTTCGATTATAATAATAATTTACAGAGAGGAATCTTCCAAATAAAGTAACGTTTCCATTGACGATTTCGTAGAAAACATGCGAATTGTCCAGACCATAAATGTAGGTATTAATAAATAAAATAAAATGTTTGTTTGAATAAAGAAGAAATCTATAAATGTAAAAAATTTTTTTTATAATTGAACTAAAACAAACTGTTATTTCAAATGGGTAGCACAGATGCAAGGAAATCCTTTAGAATCGATAAAAATTACATACATAGAATCATGAAATAAATCTCTTGGAACTTTAAAGTATGAATAACAAATTCGTTATTATCGCGAGTGAAAGGATTGCAATGTGGATTTGTGTACTTTAGCGATTAAAAATATTTGAATATGGAATTATGAGCTAGACAGGTCGCCGGCGGCGGAGGGGCGCGGGGCGGCTGAGGCATGCGCGTTCGTACGCAAATACAGATGCACCGAATGGAAGCGGGGGGAATGCTTGCGTTGTCGATTAAAATTTAAATTCTCATTTTACGTTACTGTAAATATAACAATGCAATGTGAATTTTCAGAAAAATGCTTTTCGACAAACTAATCGTCTTTAGAAATAATTTCCATTTCTATTATTTCATTTAATGAAAAACCGTCGATTTGAAAAATCATTGAATTATTAAATAAATAAATATCACAAAGCCACCTATATTAATCTATGTTTTTACACCTATTCCAATACGGGCAATACAATTCGAAAAATAACGCGTCCAGAAAGAAAAACAATAAGGGTTTAAATTTCATTAGAATCCTAGCTTTTCTGTATTTTTTGACGTTTTCTTATTTTATGGTTATGTAACGTAGAAAGTAATTATAACAGTTACCTTTTTTTTTAAATCTTACCCTTATTTACCATTGCCATCTTATGACCCTTCTTCATTGCATTTCGTAGATGCTCGTAGCAGCGCTACGAAATATTAATTCAGCCTCGTCTTTCTAAGAGTGTATTACCTCCTTCGAACTATCGACTTGAAAATGAATAAGAAACTGATTATTATTGATAAATAATAACCATTGGATTGATTAAATAAACACGACTTGGCTTAACTGCTTTCATTGTTATGAAAATAATAGTAATCTGTCCATAGTCAATCCGTCAGCCAAACATAGTGAATTGTTTTAATATTAGCGGTTTTGATTTGAGAAACGTTTCAATTGACTTTTTTTCTTCTACTAATAACGAATGCCATGATCACTTTAAAGTAGAAGTAGAAAGTTTAAAGTAAAGTAAAGTAGAATTTCGAGTGGTAAGTGCAGTTGCATGCGTCGATACTGTTGTAATTATCGATATGACGACTTCACTATTCACCACTAAACACAACATCGACACTTGTCCGCGCCGCCCAGGATTACATTTCGAACTAAGCTCCTGCATAGTCGTAATAAATTTGCCTTCATTATTTAAAACTCCGATACAATACGTCCAACACCGAGGCGGTATGTACTCAGGAGCTGCAGCATGCGTGTCTATTTATTACTTCTGTGACTTCACTTGAAAATTTTCGTGTATGGAAACTGATTTGAACTCATTAAATAGTCTGTATTGTTTCACTTCCTAAATCATTGTGTGGAGAGATGAAAAGGTGGGTCAGGTCTGAGGGCGGCGCGGCGGCTGCGCGGCTGCCCTCCTCAAGTCGTGATTTAAAAGTCCGAACTTATTTTTTCCTTGAAGTTTTTTGGATTTATGCACTTATATCCAGGTTGAGTGCACTAATTAGGAGTAGATTTAAGGAAAAAAAAATAACTTTTTTATGAAAACAGTCGAAAATAAATAGGTCAAGGTTATTTTTCTTACCATAAACTCTAAATTAGTGCCCTCGACTCAAGTTTATCTTGAAAATATAAAAATATAAAAAGATTTCGGACCTTAGCCAACTATATACAACGAGAATATAACCTCGAGGTTTTTTCTCGTTGGTTGTTATATGTGTTAACTCGTTAGGAGACTATATTAGCATGGTGCGAAATGCAACTAAACGTCAGATTTAATCAATCTCTTGCCTGTGCACTTGCTATTCACTCGAGAAAATATCATGGTAACCCCTCAAAGATCTATTATGCCTTTTCCCTTCTTACAGTTCACCCCCAATTCTCGCCTCCTTCAGAAAACGCAGCATCTTGTGAGTCGTGATAACTTTGATGGCATCTGAGACCAGCATTTATTAAACACAA
This sequence comes from Incurvaria masculella, assembly GCA_946894095.1. Taxonomy (NCBI): domain Eukaryota; kingdom Metazoa; phylum Arthropoda; class Insecta; order Lepidoptera; family Incurvariidae; genus Incurvaria; species Incurvaria masculella. Next base: position 22,862,898 of record OX335645.2, on the reverse strand, counting down.
AATCTTACGGTAAAGGAAAACATACGAACGAGAACCACTAATTATAATTCATTTGACAAAGTTACAAGAAGAAAATAATTTCGGCTATTACAAATAAATATAATATTTTATTAAAGAAATCAAAATCTTCAGGCTGAAGAGGACCAATGACAAAGTGTTCATTTATGTTTTTTCAAACACGAAATTAGCACGCCAAGTGCTGCGCGTAACATAAAAAAAAATGTTTTATGTAACTGGATATGCACCTAAGGTTATGATAATCAGCTCAACATACCGCATTCAGAAGGAAGTACTACACAGTACTTCTGTAATACTTCCTTCTGTAGTAGTTTAAAACACAGACAATCTTGCATTGGCGCTTCGACCATCTTTTCATCCAATGCGATGGTACCAGGTAGTAGGAGAAACGGACCTACAGTTTAACATGGATTCCGAACCACTCATAGAAAAAAAGAAAGTGATGCATGAACGAGGCGGGGAACGAACCCATGATTTCTGGCCAGGAAGGTAAATCCTCGCGCCCATGAGTTCCGAGACGCTCAAAATGAAATAAAATGTTCTTTGAGGTTATAATTTAGATGTTTATTGTTACCCAAATTATAATTCAAAATTCGAATTTTGAACGCTTCCTAGCTGCGGTAGAGCTTCAAAATTTATTTGCATAAAATGTTTGTGATAGAACCGCGCGTGATAATCCGTTGGGGTGAATCGCGAACCGCGAAAAGGACAAAATCAAACAGCACACTATTTGCTCAGCGCTTTGCATCGCGCAAGCTGAGTCTACGAAGATAGTTCTCAGCTCTACCGCGCCTATATTCTTTTATAGCCCGACGAGAAACCTCGTTTTCAACAGCCCAAGTAGATGGCTTTCAAGTGCCCATTTTGTGTCCAGCTGAGCTAAGGCCAGTCAAATTTAATAATTTTAATTTTGCTTAATAAACACTTCTATAGCATTGCTTACATGAGCACTTCATTTTTTCCTGAAACCTTTCCGTACCCAAAAGGCTGCCGATGGGATCCAGGTACTACGCAAGTTATTTATTCGGTGCTATTACTAAGCCGTAATTATTAGTATTATCTTTGCTAATCCTATGTTGTCCGTCCATCCGTCTGTCAGCGGGCACCGTAAGACAATAGAATCTAATAGTTTGTGACTTAACTAAGTGCAGTTTGAGTACCAAAGAGCTTAAATAAATACAATTGAAATTTAAAAAGTTTAAATGTTGACGGGGTGTGTATTTTTATTGCAGCTATAACAACAAATAGTAAAAATAATAAAATAAAGAAGCCCCGAATCGTGTTTTTTTTTCGGAGTTTTTCGATGTTAATAATGGTTATAGGTAGACGCTTGAAATCACAATGTGTAGGTATTTTTATTGCCGCTATAACAACAAATCGTAAAAATAAAAAATATTGTTTTGGCATGGTACGAAATCCTTCGTGTGCGAGTCCAACCCGCGCTTGACTCGTTATAACATGCACGCGGCTCGAAGATCAGGGTGCAGCACCTCGCCTCCCATTCGAGAACAATCGCCCCTCGTGAATACACCATTTTTCCTTCCGAGTTCGATAAGGGCATTACGCTACGAATGCGAGCTGCGCCATGGTTCCAAATTCATGTTCGTAAGACTGTTGCTCCTTTCGTACTAGGCGGTAGAGTTTAGACTGCCTGAGGTGGTACCATCGCATTGGATGAATAGATGGACGAAGCGGATTCCACATTCGTGCCTCTTCTGCCTTAATTAACATTTATTAAAACGACTGAAGAGAATAGCCAGAGTCCTAAACTAACTAAATTAGCGTTGACGGAACTTCAAAGCTACGGAAAAACGCGGAAAAACTACTGAAAAACCCATACAACTTATTCTGTGGTTTTACGTCTTTAACCTGTCAAAATGAAACTAAACCACCGATTTGTATGAAAACGCGGAGTAGGCGTAAACGGCAACGTTAACGTATTTACGGCTACGACACGTAACCTAATCGGCCACTGCGCGCTTTTAAATTCTTAACGCTATGGGATCGATTTGGCGCAAACGCCAATTTAGGTGACAAGTCGGACTAAGCGCTCTGTACAAAGATAGCCGCCACTCGCAAATATGCTCCTGAAATGCGTCACAAAGTGAATTCCCACCAACACAAACCGTCCAAGAGGTCTGCGACTATTTTCGTGCGCTTTACGTATATTCAAGTTGAGTCGGTAATTTTAAAAAATTGACGTAGCGCGTCTCATATCAGGCACATCTCCTTTCTTGTTTTATTTGAGATCTGAATCAAGCAATTTCGACAAACGTTTACAGTACAATCAAGTTAGAAAGCAGATGTCACATTTCATAGAACATCGCATAAAAACGTCACCCTCGAAAGGTGATCAATAAAATGATGACGGGTAACGCCTCCCAGAACTCAATCGGTCGAGTATGTAGCCATCACTCTCTGTTTCACGCGCGCCTGCGCCCTTTGTGCGGCCCCAGCGGCGTTTTATTGGTGTCGTCGCGCTGTTAAAAACACAAAAATAACTCTTTGTCGCATGACACCGGACGAGATGCGCTGGAGCGGACAGGGCGCGTCGGATCGGATCGTTGGTGGATGGTGGTTTGATTTTTCCCACGTGTGTGTCGCGTTATTGATGGCTGTTTCAGGTGATTGACAGAGATTGTTTACGCATATTTGAATTTAGAACGCTCGTCTAAGTTTAATGCGAAGTGTGTGAGTGAGTTAGAGCAGGACAAAAGGCAACACAATAATAATGTCCACTCGTTTGCAGGCAGGCCATTCGACGCCATTAGAGTGCTTTCGGTGCGTAAAGTCCCGATTTTAGTCCCGTCGTCGTAGGAGACGACTAAGGGATTAGTCGTTCTTGGCTCGGATTCCATGCTAAACTGTAGATTCCCTTCATTACTAAGGTGGTAGGGTTAATCCCGCCCTTGGGTACCATCGCATTGAACGAACATCGCTCGAAGCTGCAATGACATTTTTTCGTATATTTCATCCAGTTCTGTGTAACTGTGCAATAGAAGAAAGGCCCTTGATGGTCCTGGAAAGGTTACCATGAGGTGTGTTAGGTAATTATTAGTATCTTTGTTAATGTTATCACAGTAGATGTGGTGAATGCCATCCATGTCCATTCCCATAAAAAACGATAGATATTTTATGGACTCGCGTTTACTTATAATTATACTCATCACTTTTGTAGTGAACCAACATTTACAATATTTTTTTGGGATATTTTTAATAATGATTCTCATTACTTTTGTAGTGAATTCTAGTTACAATCTATGGAGTTATAGGTTTTTTTTCTTAAATAGATTGAAAAGAGTGGATAATATTGTCCATTACCATATCTAATATATATATATATATATCTAATAAATATTATAAAGGGGAATGTTTGTAATAATGGGTGGATGGATGGATGGATGGATGGATGGATGGATGGATGGATGGATGTTTGTTACTCATTCACGTAAAAACTACTGAATGGATTTTAATGAAACTTTACAATAATATAAGTAGTAGAGAATTGGGGCATCCAGCTCAAATGAGCTGGAAGCCTCAATTCTCTTTGTATGATCTAGTATCCCTAATCGTTTAACTGTATTCTATACATTTTTGACATCGTTAGAGAGCTAGAACCCCCAATTCTATCCGTGTGATCTAGTATCCCTAATCGTTTAACTGCATTCTATACATTCTGACACCGTTAGCTTAATTTACAATCTAGCTACCGCACAGGGCTGTGTGAACTAGCCTAGTGCAAAAAGTATGTTATAATAATGTAATCCTGTAAGCGAACAAAATGTTCGTTTACTACGTTAAAATAGTTAGTTTCTACCACCTTACAGGCATATTATACGATTTAAAAAACTTGTGGTAAAAAGGTTCTGTAAGTAATCGAAAAAAAAAAAAAAATTTAATATGTACTCACTCGGTATTTCACAATTTGAAGGTGCACTTGTTCACTGAGAGAATGTCACAAACTGATTGCATTACTGCAATATACATTGCTTTTATAGGATGTATTTAAAACTGTTAATTCCCATTTCAATAATTTTTCCCATGCAAAATTTGTCATATTAGCTCTCAGGTGCAAATAACAACCTGCTCATATTTCTACGTGCACTAGGTTTATCGTGAACAGGAAATGTTGAATCGTCAACTTAGCGTGAGACAATATTTCTGTATGTTCATTTTGTTTGCTTGAGCACGTACAACCGTTTCGGTTTTCACTCCACATACTTTGCGTACGACTTAAAAGTAATGTGGACAAGATAATATTGAAATGAAATACACAATGCATTCTGAAAATGTTGCGAAAGCAATTAAACTTAAAATACATTTTATATGTTAAGTTTATGATGTGTTTACTGATTAATCAAATATTTTTACGAGAATTAAGAATTATGAATAAGTGCAGAATAACTATGATAAATATAATGTATATCGTATATTTTGTATAGAGATATAGATATATAGATTGTATAAATACTATTTAATTTTGTATTTCATTAAAATAATTATATGAATAGTACATTATTTGAATTTTATGATGACCACATCATATCTAAGTCAATGGTCGATTGAATTTGTCGCATTAACAAAAAATCATTATAAAAGCAGAACTGGACTTCAATATTTATCAGTTCAAGTCCTGCAGTGAAGTGAAGAATCAAGTGAAAAGTGCAAAGTACGAAAAGTGGTAATAATAGTGGAAGATATAGCGAGTGCTTCGAGCAGCCGATAACCGCAAGTATGTAAGTACCTTACTGTATAGAACCTTGTCCGCATGCTTGTTGGATGTACACTATCGGTCCCTTATACCGATTAGTGTGCAGACTCGCGAAACAAGACTAAGGCTCAGTTGTAAGAAGAGAATCAACGTTAAAATTAAGTTAACGTTTGATTAAACACTTAACTTTTTTCGTGGAACGTATAGAATCAATTTTGCTTCATTCAGAAGCAATTTCCTATTACAAAGTGTTGCATTTAAATTATACGTTGACGTTACTTTAACGTTATCACTAAGCAACAGGGCCTACGACTTAGCCCGATCAATTGTATTCGATTTATTTGATGCTAATTTTATCTTCCATTTCTTAATGCATTGTCTTTAAAAGTTTGTTTACAGCAAACATTTTCCGCGGATTGTGTTATAGCTAGCATTGAATAGGTACTTGCAACTCTTAAAATGCAAGACCTAATTAATTGCGGAAAATACTTGTTAGTATCTTGATTATTGGCTGTAAACTTAATAAAAATATTTTTTTATTATGTTAACGAGAGACTCACAGATGATTCCAATCAATTGTATTATAAGTATTGCCTACAACATTTGTATTGAATCCTTAACGCGTCTTGTTTATAAAGTGATTATTATTTTGGGTATTTCATCAATCGCAACGGGTTTGAAATTCCTACAATAATTGTCGTTAAAAGTTGCTTAAAATAAAAATTTATGAATTGCAGGAGTTCTAACATCAGGAACCCTTTCGCTTCAGATGAAGATACAACAACAACAACGGCAATATCCAAAAAGAAGAAAACCAAAATCTATGAACTGTTTGGAACAGATAGTGAAGACGAAACGCGAGGGTCTACGCTGACGTCAAAAAATAAGTCTTGCAAGCGATCGGTACCCCGCGAAACGGCTACCATATCTGCAACCACTGCTGCGAGTGGAAGCAGTGCCTCCACTAGCGTCACCCGCAAACGTCAACGTAAACTTATCGCACCGGTACAGCACCATGACCGCGACTCTGAAAGCGATGGTGAAGTTCTTCCACCACCCTCGTTGCTGTGTTCTCTAACACGACGCACGGGTAGAGGATACACTAAACAGGTATTAATTTTATTTTATTCATGTGAAAAACATGCTGGTTTTGCAAACAAAAATTATGTTTTTTTAATTTTATATTAATAGGAAAGTTATAAGGGAATTTTAGCAACTACCCATCTTAACAAAGTTCTTATAGATATTTATTTTTGCTACATACAATATTTTATTAACTATGTTCTGAAAATTTCAAGTTATATATATATATATATATATATATATATATATATATATATATATATATGCGCTAATTACATGGTGGTTTGCTTTGCAGGTGGATCCGGACAAGAGAGGTCGATATTTCGTCGAGGTGAAGGTATATGAGGCTGCAGACATCAAGAAGGTAGCACCTCTTGAGCGCTGGAAGTACTCGCTGCTGACCCTGAAAACACGCGTCGACGAAGGAGGAGACGCTTGGGGTAACTTGACTAAGTTCGTCTCCATACAGCGTGTGGAGTTTGAAAACGCTAAACCTACTATGAGATGCGATTAATTGATAAGTGGTTAAAGAAAACATATTGAAGCTAATATTAAAAGATGTTTTGTGACACATGCAATCTTACGATTCCGGGGGATAAGTTTGCTCATCATCAAAGAAGTAATTTGCATAAACTAAACTCTTTAGTGAATACAGAGCTGAGTAATGTCCATATCATCAAAAGCGCCTTTAAAAATAGGGTAAGAAGCTATCGTATTAATCCATTAAATGATCATGTTCTTCCATTGAATTTTTTGAAAGAAGTCAGTTCACAAGCTGAAACATTAATTGACATCAGTCTTTCTAAACATACATCATTAAAAGTAAATTTTGAGTTGTTTGCATATTTTACACTCCCTCAGAGCGGTGAAAGAGCTTTGAAGTCTTTCAATACAAAATATACAAAAATATTTAAGAATTCCGATTTATCATCATTTCTAACGGAATCCAGTGAAAAGTTGAATTTAAAAGTTTCTGAATTCGAAGAGCGTGAATCGGGCTGGGCTCTTGAAACCATTAGTCATATCGAAGTGAATATAAATAAATACTGCCCTCTAAGAGGCGGTTCCTACATAGACTTACCGGATTGTATTGCACGCACTAAAAGCTGCGTCAATATTAGAAATGTCAACGATGAATGCTGCTTTTTGTGGAGTATAATCGCTCACATGTATCCAGTAAGCCGTAATGTGAGCAGAGTATCTTGCTACCCACATTACTCAACCATACTTTGTACAAATGGGATGTCATTTCCCCCATCTTTTCAGGATATCAAAATATTTGAAGAAAATAACCCAAACATTAGTGTTAATGTTTATGGTCTCAAAAAAAATCAAATAGTGACAGGTCCTCTGTATTTAACAGAAAACAGAAAGCCAGATCATGTCAATTTGCTCTATATTGAAAAGGAGGGGAAGGGACATTTTTGCCTAATAAAAAATTTGGCGCGGTTGGTGCGAAAACAAATAACACGAAGTAAATCAAGACTATTGTTGTGCGATGAGTGTTTACTAACATTTCCCACAGAAATTAAATTAAATGCTCACAATTGTGCAAAAATTCGTACTGTACTGCCCGACGAAAACAGTGTATTACAATTTCAACACTATGAAAGAACTCAAAGAATACCAGTAGTCATATACGCAGACTTTGAAAGTATACTGAGACAATGTACAAGCTCTGAAAGCAACAAAACTGAACGAACTGAGCGCCTCAACGTTCATGAACCTTCATGTTTCGCTTACTATATTTGTTCTCCCGCCAAACCGGAACTCAATAAGTTTGTAACGTATAGAGGAATAGATTGCGTTGAAATATTCGTGAAAAAAATAATAAAAGATGTTGTACGACTTCAAAACATTCTTAACCAGGTTATACCTATGAAACCTTTAACTGAAGAACAAAAAAAGTATTTTGAGGAAACTGAGCGATGTCATATCTGTAATAATCTCTTATTTGGTGACTGTGTAGCGGATCATGATCATTTAACTGGAGATTTTAGAGGTGCTGCACACAATCAATGCAATTTAAATTACAAAACATGCCCCTTTATTCCGATTTTATTTCATAATTTATCCGGGTACGACAGTCATTTATTCATAACAGAATTGGGTAAAACAAAGGGAGAAATAAAAATTATTCCAAAAAATAAGGAGAACTATATATCTTTTACAAAGTACATACATATTGACAAACAACGATATGCTCAACTAAAATTCATTGACTCCTTTAAATTTCTGAGTTCAAGCTTAGACAAACTAAGTAAAAGTTTAAATACGAATGAGTTTGTTCATTTAAAAAAAGAGTTTCCTGATAAACAATTATTTGAGCTTATACGCTGTAAAGGAGTGTACCCATATGATTACATGAACTCTCATGAACGATACGATGAATGTAACTTACCGAATCATGACGCATTTTTTAATCAATTAACTTCATCTCACATTTCACAGAGTGATTATGACCATGCGAGGAGAGTATGGAGCAGTTTTAATATCCGTAATATTGGTGAATATACTGATCTATACTTGAAGTGTGATGTGTTATTATTATGTGATGTATTTGAAAATTTCAGAAACATGAGTTTACATTTTTATAAGCTTGACCCGGCATATTTTGTTTCTTCTCCCGGACTTAGTTGGAATGCTATGCTATTATATACGAAAGTAAAATTAGAATTAATCAGTGATTTGGAAATTTACGATTTTATAGAGAAAGGTGTGCGCGGTGGATTGGCTCAGTGTGTTTTACGCTACGCGGAAGCAAATAACAAATACCTGCCTGATTTTGATAAAGATAAGTTATCTAGTTTTTTGATTTACCTCGATTGTAATAATTTGTACGGATTTGCAATGATGATGAAACTGCCAATATCTCGCTTTAGATTTCTTGAAGATAATGAAATTAAATCTTTGGATATTCTTTCAGTGCCTGATGACTCTGACATCGGGTATATACTTGAAGTTGATATGAGTTATCCTAGTGAACTGCACGATTCTCACGCAGACTTACCATTCGCTCCTGAAAAATTTGCGCCTATAGGCAGTAAGCATCCAAAGTTGATCGCTAACTTATATGATAAAACTAAATATATTATTCATTACGTTCATTTAAAAGCATGCGTTAGCAATGGACTACTTCTAAAGAAAATGTATAGAGTTTTAGAGTTTAGGCAGGAATATTTTCTTAGAAAGTATATTGAATTAAATACTTCACTGCGACAATCGGCAAAGTCTGATTTTGAAAAGGATAATTTTAAATTATTTAATAATGCTATTTTCGGAAAAACTATCGAAAATAAACGTAATCAGGCATCTGTAAAGTTGGTTAACGTTTGGGACGATGAATCAAATATTACAAACAAAATGATCGGCGCAGAAAAAATGATTTCTCTGCCAAACTTTAAAAACATTTCAATTTTTTCTGAAAATCTAGCCGCCATTCAAATACACCCAACAGAAGTTTTATTAGATAGACCCATATACATAGGATTTACAGTTCTGGAGTTGTCAAAATCACATTTATATAAATTTCATTACTGTGTTATGAAAAAGATGTACAGCGACAAAATTAAATTGTGCTATACGGATACAGATAGCCTACTGTACCATGTGTATACTGACGACTTTTATATGGATTTAAAAAAGAAATTACGTTATTTTGACACAAGCAATTTTCCTACGGACAATGTATATGGTATTGCACAGAAAAATATGAAAGTTCCTGGATTATTTAAAGATGAATTAGGGGGGGAAATTATAACTCAATTTATAGGACTACGCGCCAAATTATATTGTATAAATACTACAGGCGCATCAATAAAAAAGGCTAAAGGAATAAGCACTGCAGTTACAAAAAAAATTTCTGTAGAAGAATATAAGCAAGCTCTCCACAGTGAAGGGTCATTGCAACGTAAGATGTATACCATCAGGTCATATAATCATCAACTGTACACACAAGAAATTAACAAATCTGTATTAAATAGGTGTGACGATAAACGTCAACTTTTGAGGCAAAGGTATAACACTCTACCTTGGGGTCATATAAGAACCATGTTTTGATGTTGTGAAACTTTAGTACCTCAAGGTGTGTAAACCTTAAGGGGCTGACAACACCTAATTGCATTCAGTTCTGTAAGGGCGTTAGTGAAACAACATTTTATTAATTTTAAAAATAACTACAACAAATTTTGAAAATCAAAAAAAGTAAATATGTATATTGATGGATTAACCATAATTCAAAGACAAAACTTTAATGATCTGATGCTTTGATTTTACAAGGTAGGCAAGTATGCATAAAAATTTACTAAAAAAGTTTGAACAAAGAATTGGAGCGTTAGATATTTACAATTATAAGTTTAAAAGATAGCTAGACCATCAATACTTCTTTCATATTTTTGAAATTTCAAAATAAGTTGTAGTCATTTTAAAAATAATAAAATGTGGTTTTACTTACGCCATTACAGAACTGAAGGCATTCAGGTGTTGTCAGGGCCTTAATTAAGTGACTGTTACGTTTTTAATCATGCTGATTAAATTTTTTGTTACTATATTTTGAATTATGTTAACATGTATACGAATAAAAGGATAAGTTTGAAATAAAAATCAACAATAGTGTAACTATGAATGTGTTTTATTTATTACCTTTTTTTTAAATCAAGCATAACAATTAAAGTCTTATTTCTATTTTAAATACAATCTGCAGAGATACACTCTTTTGAAATTTTATTTATAATATTTTCACATAAACTCATAATTTCGTCGTAGTGTCCTTGAGCAACATATTGAGCTTGAGCCGCCTGCCGCTCCGAATAGTCACCCAATCCTTCATATATCAAGTCATAAACTTGAATTTTTATTAGGTGCCTTCCTTGAGATTGACTGGGCCCCATAACGAAGTTGGAAAATTGAGGCTTCTTTATCGCTGGTGTCGTCGTTTTCCGCTTTCTTCCATTTTGATTTCCTTGGTTTCGCTTCAGGTCTTTAAAAATATCGTTTGATGTTTGAAGTGTCACGCTTTTGGAGCTGCCCTGGTCAAACATCTGAAACAGAAATTCATGTTTAGAATTTTTTTAAATATTAGAGGTTGCAATTAATTTTAATTCATTGTTCAAAAAAATATTTACACTTACAGACATGATGAGGACGCCTGACGGACTGGAAAGCCAAAACTAAAATGAGAAAAAATCGCATGCAGGTGCATGTGCATATTAGCATTATTTGCTGACTCCAACAATCATGTCGAAACTTGTCAAGGCTCTAACGAGTCATCGCGAGCGAGCACCTACTTGAACACCTGTATCACACACATTAACGAACTGATTTCAGTAAAAAATATTTTGTTTCTTTCTATAGGTCCCTGCATAGGTATATAAACAGGTTGGGAGCATAAAATTATTTATTACTAGCTGATGTACCCGGCTCCGCTCAGGTCAATGTCGTATATCTTTGGCTAATATTTTTCTATAGTCATCGTTATAAATAATAGCCTATATTACTATGAAGATTCATCAACATCCATTCGGTGGTTTTTTTTAAAGAGCAACATACATCCCCCGATTCATCCATCCAGCAATGAAGTTTGTTAAGCAGTCTCACACACTTAGTTTAGAAAATATTCGCTGTGAGGCAGAAAGCAATATTAATAGACATGGGAGTTTGCTGCCTAATACAATCAGATGTATCGTATGTGGACCATCAAACTGTGGGAAAACTAACCTAATTGTAGGATTACTTATTCATGAAAATGGATTAAAATATTCAAACGTTTATCTATACTCTAAAACAAGTTTTCAGCCCAAGTATATATTCTTAGAGAGAGTATTAAATAACGTACCAGAGATAAGTTTCTACAAGTTTGAAACCAATGAAGCAGTATTAGATCCCATTCAATCTTTTCCTAACTCGATAATAATATTTGATGATGTGGCATGTGAAAAACAAGATAACATTAGAAATTATTTTGCAATGGGCAGGCATAGACAAATTGATTGTTTTTATTTGAATCAAACGTATTCAAAAATACCTAAACAGTTAATTCGTGATAATGCAAATTTAATAATACTTTTTAAACAAGATGATATAAATTTAAAGCATGCATATAACGAGCATGTTAGCTCTGATATGTCTTGGGGTGTGTTTAAAGAAATGTGTGCTAAAATTTGGTTGGAACCATTTAACTTCTTAGTAATCAATAAAGAATGCTCTCGTAACAATGGTATGTATCGAAAAAAGTTTGATACATTTGTTATTCCTGATACATAAAATACATTTTATGTACCAGACTTCATTTGTTTGATAAATTTTGCTTATGAAGGTTGTGTTCAAGCGAAATGGAGAACGATGTTTTAAAAAAAGAAATTATAAAATCAGTTCGTTCCGTGAAGAAGAAAATAGATCACATGAGAGATAAAAAAAAATATAACGATAATATTTTGCATGAAATATTTAAACCAGTGACCGAACCATTGCAGCAGTTGGTAAAAACATCCACGGTTCAAGTAAAAAATAATACTAGTAATATTAAAAGCGAAAACAATGATGATTCTAAGTCTTCCCTAAGTGGTAGTGAAGATTCTGATTTGTATTATGATTCAGAAAAACAAATTGATGAAACAATTTTTGAATCCCCTCATTCAAGTTACCATGACACTTCGGCAGTATCGTTAGATGAAACTGTTTTGAACAATCGAACGTCATTTTCAAAGCAAAATATTCCATTCGGTGTAAGAAACGAGAGTGGTAAAACAATGATTGGAAGGCATCGTGTAGAATTTGATGACAAAAATTTAAATGTTGGTAGTTTGACAGTAGAAATGTCGCCGGGCTTATTAGAACTACTGTTTAAAAATAAACCCGATCTGAACAAAGTTAAACCTGAAGACAAATCAAAATATAAACAAATATTACTGGAAACGAATGCACATAGAAGAGACTTCAATGCGAAAAAGCCGATTAAGAGCAATAAAGGTTTTAAATATTGTAATATAATAAGACCACTATTCAAACGTTCTATAAGTTTTGAAGGGGAAGGATTACCTTTTATGAAAAAACTTAAAAAAAATACTGATTTTGTTTATTGGGATGACCCAAATGAATTAGTTGACCGTCTCCGTTTATTAATAGCTTCCCGAGACGCTGGCAATACCGGGGTAGATAATGAAATAATTTCTATCATTGAAGAATTGCAGGAGAGTGGTATTGTAAATTAACAAAACTAAAGTTAATAAATTGATAGTTATTTGAGGATTTAGTCAGTATGTTGTTGCGAGTAGGGTAGAAAACATAATCCTTTAAAATGAATTTAGATAAATTCGGTCAGCATGTTCATAAAAGAATGAGATTTTATGAAATCATAAACCAAATGCAAAATGGTATTTCAAAATCCGAAGATGGGCACATTCATGTACATTCCGCAAGACTACAGGGCTTATCGCCCCCTGTAAAAGCAGATGATGCGGTTACGAAATCTTACGTTGATGAACAAATTAGAAAACAATTACACCTTACTCACGAAGTTATAAAAGAAGAAATTCAGTTATCAATAGCACAGTTAGAAGCAAGATTTTGTAGTAAGGAGGATATAATGAAATTAAAAAAAGATATTCTCAAACATGAGTAAGAAACGAATTGTTGAAGAAATTCATAGACCAGCCCGAAAAAACTTTCCTCGACGTCCAGTTATAATAAAAGGTATAGATGATTTATGGCAAGCTGACTTGATGGAAATGAGGCCTTATGCCGATGAAAATAATGAGTATAAATTAATCCTGGTTGTAATAGATGCTTTTTCGAAATTTGCATGGGCAGTACCATTAAGAAATAAAAGTAAATTAGAAGTCGCAACCGCGATTGAAACGGTTTTGAGGAATGGTAGGAAACCAAGGAACTTACAAACCGATTTGGGGAAAGAGTTTTATAATAGTGTGTTTGAAAAAGTAATGAAACAAAACGAAATAAACCACTATTCAACATATTCTATAAAAAAAGCTTCCATCGCTGAACGCCTTATCCGAACTCTAAAAAATAAATTATATAAACATTTTAGCATGAAAGGTTGCTATAAATGGGTTGGAGCAATATTGGAAAATATTATGAAATCATATAATAATACAAAGCATAGGACCACTGGTTATACTCCTGCATGTGTCAATAAATCTAATGAACATTTAATAAAAAATCGACTTAGTGAATTACAATCGAAAAAGACTTGGAAATGTCCTAAATACAATATCGGAGATTATGTCCGTGTTAGTAAATATAAAGGAACATTCTCAAAAGGATATACTCCTAATTGGTCAACGGAAATATTTAAAATAATAAGTTTGAAAACATCTAACCCTCCCACATATATTTTGGAAGACTTTAGGAAACAGAGTATTTTAGGATGCTTCTATGAGTATGAGTTACAAAAAACAAAACATCCACATGTTTATCTTGTCGAAAGGGTATTAAAGAGAAAACCTGGGAGAGTTTTTGTTAAATGGCTAGGTTTTCCAGATACCGAAAATAGTTGGATCAGCGGCAAAAATATCATAAAAAAATAACATTTACAGTAGATATTATTATATAAATATAGTTTTAGAAGAATCTCAATCATTTCAACCAAAACAATGAAAGGAAAGGGTCTTTTGAATAAAGTAATAAATAAATTACCATTCGAACTTCATATTCCTGGGTATAATTATTGCGGTCCTGGAACTAAGTTAGAAAAAAGATTGTTACGCGGTGACAAAGGCATTAATTTATTGGATAATTATTGCAAAGAACACGATATAGCATACTCAAATAATAGTGATCTTAAGAATAGGCATATAGCAGATTCGAAACTTATGAATATGGCTAGGCAAAGAATTAGATCTAAAGATGCAGGACCAGGGGAGAAAATTGCGTCATGGCTTGTTAATAGGGTTATGAAATCAAAAATTAAAGCAGGAGCAGGCGTAAAAACAAAATCTATTGATTTTAAAAAGTTTATTTCTAAAATTCGTTCTGCTTTGAAAAAGCATAAACCAAAAAATGATAACAGTGCCATAAAGTTTGCTTACGTTGCTGCCAAAAAACTTTTTTCACCTAATACTAAGCTTCCAAGAAGAATACCGCTACCTAAAACAGGTGGAATACTACCATTAATACCGATTTTTGCCGGGCTATCGGCTTTGGGCGGTCTAGCAGGTGGTGCAGCTGGTATAGCTAAAGCTGTTAATGATTATAAAGCAGGACAAAAAAGTTTACAAGAATCAGAACGTCATAATAGGACCATGGAAGCAATAGCATTAGGAAAAGGCCTTCATCTTAAGCCATACAAAGATGTTAGTCGTGGTAGTTATTTGAATTTAAAAAAAAACTAGAAAAGCGACTACCTCAGCGAGCCCTTACGAATATAGATATAGCCAAACACTCCGCAAATATTCCATTCTTTAGGGGTGTGTATATGAGGGATACTCTTCCTTCTAAAGCTCACATAATTGAATGTGGTATTTTGAATTTAGATAGCAATACAAATTCAGGGACTCACTGGGTAGCTTACGCTAAATTAAACGATCACTGTGAATATTTTGATAGTTTTGGAGATCTAAAACCTCCAAAAGAATTAATTAATTACCTTAACTGTGATAACATATTGTATAACTACAAACGATATCAGTCGTTTTACGATTTCAATTGTGGGCATCACTGTATAAGATTTTTGAAAAAATTTTGGAGAGAAAAATGTTTATAAAGGTAAGAGATTGAAATATTAGTTCATTTGCAAAATGTCTTTCATTCTATCGATCTCTGGTAACACTTCTAAATTAACAAGCAATTATTTTCCCCCTCTACAATTATCAAACAACTATGAATGTAGTCTTTTAAATTTTTCAACATTTAATTCTGTTCCGAACATTAATTCAAAAAATAATAGCTTTTCTTATGGAGCAAAACAAGTAATTGATATTCCTGAAGGATCATATGAACTGGAGGATATTAGCGAGTATTTAAAACACAATATTACTGCTAGTAATTTTTCTCTGTCTGCAAATAATAATACCTTAAAATGTTCTATGTCATGCACTGAAGACATTCATTTTGAAAAACCAAACTCAATCGCTAGTATTTTAGGATTTGAAAACAAGATTTATCAGGCTAATATAATGCACGTGTCAAATTTACCCGTAAACATTATACCACTGACCTCCGTGAGAGTTGAATGTGACATAATAAACGGGTCTTTTACCAACGGTAGACCAACGCATGTTTTACACGAATTTTCACCTAACGTACCTCCTGGCTATAGAATTATAGAGAAACCTGAAAATCTTGTGTATTTACCAGTAAATAGAAAAATTGTGTCCTCTATTAACATAAGATTACTAGATTTGCAAGATAATTTAATTAACTTTCGAGGAGAAGAAATATATTTACTACTTCATTTGAGAAAATCATCATGATCGATTTTAATAAATACCAAAAGCTTGCCCCGGAAAAGATCAGAAAGGCTCGACGCGTGCAGCGTCCTAGACACATAACACAACTTTCGAAAGAAAATATTAAATTTCTCCAATTTATCAAACTTATAAAATGAATGTTCTAAACATATCTGATCTACCATACCAGGATAGCTCAATTGAAAGTTATGAAGTACACTCGTACAAGCCCTATGTTAATAGTTTTAATAATAACGATGAAATACGAATTCCGATAAATCAGCAAGACTTGTATGTTTTACCTTCCGATAGCTCTTTATACATCGAAGGAACCGCTCATGTATCTAAAACTGGTGTGGATGGTAAAGCCGAGAAAGTAACAAATATTACTTTTACAAACAACGGAATACTTTTCCTTTTTCAAGATATTCGATATGAGCTTAATGGGGTTGAAATTGATAAAATAAAAAATGCTGGAATCACCACGACTATGAAGTCCTATATATCTATGAATGATTCAGAATCAAAATCGGCTAAAGTTTGGGGGTGGAATTTGGAAGGTTTTCCAAATACCAATGGAAATTTTCAAGTGAATATTCCTCTGAATAAAGTACTAGGATTTGCCGAGGATTATAATAAAATAATTATTAATTGTAAGCATGAATTAATATTGTTAAGAAGTAGTACTAATTTAAACGCATTAAAATTAAAAGATGGAGAATTCGTAAATGATATTACAATGTCAAAGATTATATGGCGTGTCCCGCACATAAAAGTGTCAGACAGAGAACGCTTGAATTTATTAAGATATTTAGATAAAGATCGTTCTATAATAATGCCTTTCAGAAACTGGGACCTTTATGAATATCCACTTCTTCCAAAAACTACTAAGCATACATGGGCTATAAAAACATCTTCTCAGACTGAAAAACCTCGATATGTTGTGTTAGGATTACAAACAAATCGTAAAAGTGCAAAAAAACTAGACATGTCCATATTTGATCATTGCAATTTACGAGACGTTAGAGTATACCTAAATTCTAACTACTATCCTTACAATTCACTAGATATCAAATTTCATGAAGATAAATATTCTATATTATATGAAGTTTATTCTCGTTTTCAACACTCTTATTATGGACGTTGTGCTGGTCCGTTGCTCGCTCTAGAAGATTTCAAGACCAAATCCCCATTGATAGTTATTGATTGCTCAAGGCAAAACGAATCTATAAAGACGGGTCCAGTTGATGTGAGATTAGAGATTGAATGCTTCTCTGAAATACCTGAAAACACGACAGCCTACTGCCTTATATTAAACGAATCTTTGATAGAATACAAACCTCTAAGCAATACTGTTAAAAAAATATCATGAATAGTCCAATCATCGTTGATGTGCAAGGATTTAAAACGAATGATAATCAGTTCATTTTAAAGGAATTTTCCATGGCAACAGCAAATACGACAGAAGTGTTTCTTTTGGAACCACCGTTTTCGTATTATAAACTTACTCCTGAAGAAAGAAAACAAGTGAATTGGTTAGAAAAAAATCGTGGAATTTACTGGAGCGATGGATACATCAATCATCAAGTATTTTATAGTAAATTAAGGGCTATTTTGCCACCACATAAAATTTTCGTGAAAGGAGCAGAGAAAGCAGAATGGGTTAAAAACATTTTCAGTTTCAATAATGGTCAAGAAATAATTAATTTGGAAATGTATAATTGTCCAAACTTGAATAAATTATATAACATGTATTGCTCAAATGAAGAAGATTTTACTTGTATTACTCATAAGAGGAACTGTGCTTTGAAAAATGTTATTTGTTTAAGAAAATGGTGTAAAGAAAACCTAGTCTGTTTTAATGCTAAATCTGATTAAATATTTTCTTAAATATACATTGGTTTCATTGTGTTTTAACACAATACAAATTACCTATAATAATGGTGAAGCATGGTATGAGCCAGAATGTTAGTTATTTGCACCTGAAAGCTGGTTTGACAAATTTTGATAGAATACAGTTAAACGATTAGCGATGCTATATCACATAAATAGAATTGGGGATTCCAGCTCTCTAACAGTGTCCAAATGTATTGAATACAGTTAAACGATTAGGGATACTATACCACACGGATAGAATTGGGGCTTCCAGCTCTCTAACGATGTCAAAAATGTATAGAATAAAGTTAAACGATTAGGGATACTAGATCATACAAAGAGAATTGAGGCTTCCAGCTCATTTGAGCTGGATGCCCCAATTCTCTACTACTACTAATATAGCTTATACATCAGAATAACACATAGGCTACAATTTATAAACATATTGTGCCCATGGGCTTTAGAACTTTCACGGGGCTGCGAAAACGATGTTGGTAGCGATACTTCACACCGGGGGGAGCGGGGCCGGGGGCGGTGGCGGGAGCGGGGCCGGGGGCGGGGCGGGCGGTCCGACGGGGGCGGGTGCGGGGAGGGGGGGGCGGGTACGGCTTGGTATTTCCCGCAACTTTAGGACTACTTGGCAAAATCCTTGAGAACCAATTACTCGATTTAGATGCGGATTGTATCTACGTCTAGCCTGATTCTACTCAAAACTTATAGGCTACATAATATAACGCTCCATTACCTGAAGGGTAAGTAGAGAGTGTTAAATTCTTATAACTTGCGAACCACTAACCCGATTTATGTGCGTATTTTATCAATGTATAGGATCTCTGGGAGCAGTCAGGTTCGAGATGGGTTACTGTTTTCGATGTTGAGGCTAGCTGTGGGTTGGAGTCCACGCAAAACTTACCTACATTACACGTTACTTACTTACTAGGTAAACAATGTTGCAGTGCAAGTGCAGAAAGGTTCTGGCGGCAAATGTTTTTTTTTAGATAGCCACCAAATGTCAACGAAGCTCTAAATGTGAATTATTGGATGTTTCTCATTAAATCATGCTATTTCATCTCGAACGATCTTGATTAAATTTGGTAGATGGATACATTGTCCTGGACCAGCCATGAGGGCTACTTTTTATCCATGAAATAATTTAGCCGACACTAACCCGAGCAGAGCCGGGTACCGCAGCTAGTAAATATTATAAAGGGGAAAGTTTGTAATAATGGATGGATGGATGGATGGATGGATGGATGGATGGATGGATGTTTGTTACTCTTTCACGTAAAAACTACTGAATGGATTCTAATGAAACTTTACAATAATATAGCTTATACATCAGAATAACACATAGGCTACAATTTATGTGCCCATGGGCTTTAGAACTTTCACGGGGCTGCGAAAACGATGCCGGTAGCGATACTTCACACTAGAGGGAGAGTAGCCGGGGGCGGTGGCGGGGAGCGGCGGCGGGGGGAGGGCAGACGTCGTGACTGTTTGGTGTCCGTTTGGCGAATTTTCAAGGCACTAGCGATTTGTAAAACTTAGTACATGTACATTTAACTACCCGGGAATTAGGATTGGCTAAATAGAATTCAGTTCCGCTTACGCTAAGATGGGGCTGTCATACAAACTGCAATGCTATGCACGGCTCGGCTTTGCGGCGGCAGCGCTTACTTTTACTGAAGTACGGCTTGGTATTTCCTGCAACTTTAGGACTACTTGGCATCACGCTAATTCGCCGGAGGAGCGACCAACAGAATAAAATCCTTGAGAACCAATTACTCGATTTAGATGTGCATTGTATCTACGTCTAGCCTGATTCTACTAAAAACTTATAGATTACATAATATAACGCTTCATTACCAGAAGGGTAAGTAGTGAGTCTTAAAGTCTTATAACATGCGAACCACTTACCTGATTTATATGCGTTTTTTATCAATGTATAGCATCTCTGGGAGCAGTCAGGTTCGAGATGGGTTACTGTTTTCGATGTTGAGGCTGGCTGTGGGTTGGAGTCCACGCAAAACTTACCTACGTTACACGTTACTTACTAGGTAAGCAATGTAGCAGTGAAAGTGCAGAAAGGTTCTCGCGGCAAATGTTTTTTTTTTTTAAATAGCCACCAAACGTCAACGAAGCTCTAAATGGGAATTATTGGATGTTTCTCATTAAATCATGCTATTTCGGCTCGAACGATCTTGATTAAATTTGGTACATGGATACATTGTCCTGGACCAGTTTGACCCTATTTTGGACCAGTCATGTGGGCTACTTTTTATCCATGAGATAATTTAGCCGACACTAACCCGAGCGGAGCCGGGTACCGCAGCTAGTATTAATATAAATCGACTGTTTTCTATCACCAAAAAGCAATTTTCGCGGAAATCTGGAGCACCGCTCGGCACCCGACCCTCGCCCGCGCCAGATGCACGATAAAACTTATCGCAGCATCGAGAGCAAAGGGTGAAGCAGCAAAGCGAGCCGGATTTATTGCAACGGGGCCAAGACGGGCGGGAAATAATAGAAAAAGTGGCGTAATTAAAACGCAACCCTTCCGTGATATCGGGCCGTTCGCGGCAAAAAACGAATGCGGGGTCGGGCGTGACCGACGCGATGATGTATGCGGAGCGCGGGAACACGGTAATTTGGAACGCAAGTGTTCGACGGCGATTAAACGCATATGCCGTGCGCTCGCCGGGGCGGAGGCGCGCGTCGACGGGTTAAGCGACGTTTAATGACGCCGTTGTCTTGTTTATTAAAATGTAAACATGATGCGCGCCTAATTAACAAAATGGCCGTTTCCGCCGAGCGGCGCGGCACGCTTTCATTTGTTTCTCCGTTTGTGATGTAGCATCGCGCCGTTAAACCGAAAGCGTAGGTTAGAGACGATTATTGTTTTTATGTGAGTGGACAAATATGCGCAATCCCACACCTACCGCCATTATATAGGCCAATACAAGGCATTCCTGTGGGAATAAGTTGCCATGCCTTCCCTTTATGAGCACGGGTAAGTTATATTGGATATGGAAAATAGGGATTTTTTTCATCGCCGCTTCACTTCTTTTCATCCAAGGTAGATCAATTGGTAGGTACCAACCCGGACGGATTTAACCCTACCAACTGGTAGGCGAAGAGGACCCACAGTTACATATGGATTACCAATAATGGAACAGCTCGCATCGCAATGAAGTATCCAAGTCAAAATCGGAACATCACAAGCTAATTTTATGTATTTAATGGATACGACATTACCGTTATCTCATTAATTTGAGTTTCAGCAACATCTACATTTTAAGCATTGTAATCAGATTTTTTGAAAATAATCTGAAAAAGTATTGGTCGTGATTTACATGTAATCCAACGGGCGCAGGTTCAGGTCCTGCTTCCGACGAATGTCACGACCAATACTTTTTCAGATTATTTTCAAAAAATCTGATTACAATGCTTAAAATGTAGATGTCGCTGAAACTCAAATTAATGACATCACGAGATGTTTGTTGATTTTTGTTTGATTTTTCCAGTCTCAAAATCTTGGTGAAAGGTTGAAAGGTTAAAAGGCGAAGTGCGCGAAGTAAGTCACGAAACAAACCTATGGAAAACCGGTGTGCAAACGTGTGCAAGCCTATCACAATCCATATTTATTGTTAAGGTGGCCCAACCCGGCGGCCCTAACTCATTCGCGGGCACGGTACAAAACCGTGCTGTTGCGCTCTGGGACCTTCTCTGTTTCAAAGAATAAGACAGGCTCCGTTATGAGGAAGATGCAACATGTCCACAAAAAAGACAATGTGCATAGTGTATGATTTGGTAAGATTTACGAAAATTTTAATTTCAAAAGGACTTATAGCTAAAAGTAAACCACGACCGCTGTAGTAAAAAATCTAACAAAAACCAAATAGATTAAAATTCTTGATTAAATAGGCTATGTCTGATGACTAATCTTTTTAAGATGTTCTTACTTTATCATTGCGTAATCCACCTCCAAAGTTATTGTATAAAACGCGCGAAAAAAGCGAACTTTCGAACCTTATAACTTAGAAACCAAACACAATTTTACAATGCCAATGGTCATCAGACATCTAGTTCGATCAAATAAAGCTATTTTGAGCAAAATTTTGGATCTCTGACAAGAAATATGGGCGTGATCTTCTTTCCCCTTTTGTATGGGGAGATGAGCGGGATGGGCCACCTTAATTCTCCGTCGCAAGGTTGCGACAAAAATGCTTTCGTATGCCCGGTTGTTCTCTGCAGATCGCATTTCTCAACCGATTCGCGTGAAATTTAGTAAGCAGGTTCGATATTTTTATAGAATTTTTTGTCGAGGCAGTTTTAAAAAAGAGGCATTTACAAAAAAACGAATGTTCAAAAATACAGACACGCGGGGTCTACAGCTCAGAGAGCTACGGCTGTTAAGAACTTTGATTGGAGGTGCCCAACGATGCCCATGGCCTTTCAAACTTACACTGAGGTTGGGAAAACCATGCCGACTAGCAAGGTGCTTACACCATGTTGATGTACTTACTTCACCTTCTACACATTCCGTTCAGAAACGTAAGGTCAAATATACAGTAGACCACAGTTACAATTATTTTATTTTAGACATGAAAGAAAAGTTTACTAAATGCATCCAATGGCTCTCTCTATTGACAGTGTACTTCAATCCCATAGTTTATTATTATGAAGACTAGAATCTCCAAGTTACGGCAACAGTACAACTGCAAATAATATTGATCATTGTATGTACAGGTCATATTGCCGATCTCTGACTAAACTCATCATAGGAACTCATTCAAACAAACGTGACTACTAGAATAAGAGCCGATAATGATGGTTATATTTACCTAAATCTTCAAAACAAATCATGAAAAAAATCTGATGACAATTGAGACGTTCAATTACCATACATTTATCCGAACTCTCTTGAAGAGAAACAAAACAAGGCATTTTGAAAACACCACTTTATATTTGTTACCAAAGAAAAAGTAACGATACGTAACTTTTTTTAATCGATCACGCCCAGTATTTATTAGCAACACATCAAACATGGACCCTGCGCATTCCTGCCACGGACCCCCCGCACTGATGCCATACTGAATCAATAAAATATTTCTCCTCCAAAGTACGGTGGGTTTATACAAACATGGTGTGAAGAAGCACCTAGCCATACTCCGGTATTGTTTTCGAAGCCCTCCTAAAAGTTATAACGACAGGCGTCGTGGTCAATCGCAATAAAACATATTTTCGAATCAATTTGTGCCGTTTTCACAATGCTTAGGATGCGATTAAGTTTGCTAATAATAATCTGACATAGCATCGGCTGTATGCGTTTCGTCCACTTTTTAACCGACTTAAAAAAAGGAGGAGGTTATCAATTCGTCTGTATGTTTTTTTTTTTATGTTTGTTACCTCATAACTTTTGCCTGGGTAAACCGATTTTGATGTTATTTTTTTAAATGATAGCTAGTGCTTCCCAAGTGGTCCCATTTTAATTTGGTTAAGTTCTGACAATGATATCCATGAGAAAATCATAAAAGTCTTAAGTTTGTATTAAGATGTGCGCGACAAATGGACGAATAACTCAATATAACGCCAACTGATTTCGGTGATTCTTTTTTTATTGGAAAGGACGTGTACAAATTAGTAAGTGTACTTCAGATTCACTAAAAATAAACAAATAAAAAAAATTTAACAAAATAAATAACCGACTTCAAAGAAAAAGCACTAAAAAGTAAAAAATAATTTCCATTTTTGTAGTTACGATTTCTGTTATTTTTTGAGTCGGTGTCAGCCAAGGTTAGGTTAGGTTAGGTTAGGTTCTCTTGATTGGCGCAGCGCGTGCCCGGCTGACGCCGACTCAAAAAATAACAGAAATCGTAACTACAAAAATGGAAATTATTTTTTACTTTTTAGTGCTTTTTCTTTGCAGTCGGTTATTTTTTTTGTTAATTTTTTTTATATGGATATATCGCGCTCGTAGGACGAAACAAAGTTGGGTGCAGCACAAGTTCTAAAATGCAGAGCCATTGAGTATAATTTTCTAGCGGCTACAAATTTATACGTTGTGAGTTTTAAACGTTGTGCGGCGCTAAGGCAAACATTTTAAGGATCACCGATATAATATTCATTCGAAATAAAATTAGTGTAGGTTAGGTCAGGTCATAATATTTGCGACAGCTCCGAAGAACGTAAAAATCACAACGTATAACAAATTCGCTCTAAAATTATAGCGAACTACTATTAAAGGTTCTGAATTTTAGACGTTCTGAGGTAGTCTTTCAGCTCCTGGACTATGCAGTTTACTGTCGGGGGCACGGGCGGCCGAAGCGGTGTAGGTCGGGCTGTATTATCACGTTTCATATTACAGAGGCGTAAACGAGGAGCGCTGATTGCTCAAATCTCATTCCGCCGACATTGTTTTTACAATTTGACATAATGGCGCGCGCGCGACCCAGCAGATGCCGCCGCCGCGCCGCCGTCCTCGTGGTATGTTGTGGCAGTGCCTTCCTTGGTGTAACTCACAATAATCTAATTTATTTGGAAATTTTTTAGCATTGAAAATGGTTATCACTTTTTCTAAAAAAGTGCGACCGGGGGCTAGCGTTTTCAATTATTAAGATATAGAAATAAACAAGGTTTTAAAAGATGCGTTACTAAAATGGCTACAATAGCTACATTTTTTTCTGTAAAATGTTTTTATATTTTTTCAAGTTAAATAAAGCGCCTACTTTTCACAGTTTCTTTTAGGACTTTTTTCAAAGAATCTTAAGAATTGTCACATCGAAACGACCGTTATAGATTATTATGAGATAGGCTTCGAGATGCATTCAATAAAATTTAATAATATATGTCTACACTTTCCATAACTTAGTATATTCTTGATTTATTTGATGCCCGATTGAAGTTCTCTCTTTATTAAACTCCTCTGATTTTTAAATACAGTAATGAAATACATAAAGTCACTTTCAATGTGCTGGAAGGTCATGGGGCCATGAGTTCTGTTGATTTTTTTATTAGGTTCTTCCTTCAGTGGTATTCACAGATAACTCTGTGGTTGTGTTTAGCAGTGAAGTTATTTTTATTTTTTTCTATTTCTATTTTCTATCTTCTATATCTTTGTCTATTTAAAACATATTTTCTCTCACCTTCTTGGATGTAGATAGTGGTTTTGCAAAAAGAGTTTCTGTAAATTTTTTGGGTGTCTTTAAATTTGAAGTTTCATGTGAACAGTGGCTGCATGCACGTACTTTGGTGGTTTGTAATTGTTATTTATCAGATTTTTACGTTATCCTTTTAGGAGACGGAGTAACCATAAATCTATTTTGTGTCAGAAAACTCAGCACGAACATGTGAGCTGTTTCTTAGTTTATTTCAGATTGGGACAGTAAATGATATTTTTTGGTAAAACATACTGTTACGTACATAGCGTGTAGTTAGAGGCGAAAACACCAAAAGCTAACTTTGTTTCTTTTATTTAAAAGAGTTAACGTCATGTAAGCGGGCAAGTGGCGCCATCTGTTGACCAAGCTCGGTCCGCGGGCGTGCAGTGGCGTGCTCGTAATTATACCTTCACGTCGTTTTTCATCAGCAATCATTTCTTTTTATGCATTATGTTACTCGATATTACGTTGCATGCATGTCCACTACATCGGCGCAACCCAAACATCATTACCTCGCTTTTATCATTTGACTGTTCAAATTGTAGGTCGCTCGGGAGCCGCCGACGATGCCTCCCCCCCCCCCCCCCCCCCCGCAACCGCCGCGCCGCCCGGCACCTCGACCCACACAGCCTCCACATCCACAGATGAAATAATGTTGTATTCTAATATAATAATAATAATAAGTAATAATTCTTAGGGAAGGTTCCGTTTTTACCCTTTGGGTACGGAACCCTAAAAACGGATATGCCATGTTTGGTATATCGATTAAAATATTCATGTATCACATCGAATTCACTTCAATGAAATAACTACCAACTGATTGACAACATTACCTGTTCTAATATATGTACATACTACATCGACGAGCAGCCAATGCGTTGCTGAGTTTTGAACCTGGCACCCCGAGCTATATTCCCCACTCATCATACACTGACGCCGAGATGAGAGAGTAACATTCCGAATCCACCCACGTCTATAACAGAGTTCGTACTCAATCTTCTTACTCTACATATGTAGAGCGAAATAAGATTGTGTACGTTTCCTCAAAGAAATGCGATTAACCTGAATAGCGAAGAATCAAGTAAGCATGTAAGTATGCGCTCACAATGCCTTGGCATTGTGTAACAAGGATGAGCTCTTTCATAGAATTACTGCGATAGCGAGCAAACATTCTTATAAAAGTCCTAATAATACATTCAAACATCACAACGCACAAAAGATTAAGTTGAAATAACATTAGAATTTACTATGATATGCCCGCCTCGTTTAAATAAAAGTAAAACGAAATTGTACCTTTCCTTCACGATTTTAAAGGTTAGTTTTGAACGTGGCGACCGATAGAGTTTGTGATAGAGCAGACACGTCCGAAGAGCGGTCCCGACTGTTGATGTTAAAGCACGCATGAACGTTGAAGAGAGCTCCAATGTATCGATTGATATTCGACGCGGGTGCTATGAATACGTTGCACTCACAATGGTGTCGCTACAGGGGGGCTTAGTGCAATAATTTTAGCACACTCGTTCGTATTCGCAAAAAGTATATTTCTTTTTAACTGGACATGGATGGCTAATATTGCAGTCAAGACACTTGCCTAACACATGAAGGGCCTCCTTTTTATTGACATTGAACTGGTTGGAAAATACGAACAATTTTCATTACCGCTTTGAACATGGTCATTCGATGCGATGGTACCAACGCGAACTATGAGATGTTCAAGGCTAATCATAAATAGTCATGCCTATATAATATGTATTATGAATTATCATTTTATGAACGTATTTATAAATATCGCTTGTAAAACCTATTATACAATTAGTGCTCTACAATCGCTTATAATTCATCTCAGACAGGTCTCTTCAGGCTTAGGAAATTACTGGATTTTAACAGAAAATGTCGGACATAGGTTCATGTTCAATATGTCTGTATTTACATTTTAAATGTCGTCTCGTTCTTCAAGTGGACCATGATTTCCCCTTCGAACCACCCCATATCCAGCATTCGTGTTTTAATGCGTTTTCAATATCCTAGTGCTATTGTCAAATTGAATAATGTAACAACACTGGTAGTGAATAGAGTGCCCTCGTATCGATTGCTCGGCGATGTTTCACTTGAGTAGGTCCGCACGCCGCGGCGCCTGGCAAAGCACTGACACTCCGGTGGTCTTCCATTCTCCCCGTTCAAAAATGGAATCGTAATATTCGAAAAATTAGAGCAACGTTCGCCGCCATTGTGTCTGACGGGGGACTGAATGCAGCCGAATGGATGGAGATGCGTTCAATGAGAGCATGATACTGCTCGGACTTACCTGCGTATTACATACGCACCATTCGTCAGATCGGATCGAATGATGCAGTCACGCGCGCAAGGTCAGCCGGTATTCCCTCTGAGTTGCCGACCAGTCGCTCAGACGTCAATCTCTGTTAGGGTTAACAGGCTTGATATCTGTCTGTAGATATACTTCAAACTCATTGATCCGAATCGTGACGTAGCATCATTAAATTTCTCAGTCATTAGCATATCAACAAACGTCAGAATCGTGTACGAAGACATGGTGACAAGCGCGCCAGCAGCGGGTGTACGTAAACAAAGAGCGCCCCCCGCGCACGCGCCACTTGATGTTCGTTAGCGATTTTTGAAAAGCGGACTCGCGTCCCGCGCGCGCTAAAACAAAGCTGTCCGTATGTTGCCATTATACTAATTGTCGGTCTCGCAGCATTGTTTATTTTTCGCGTTTTCCTCCTGCCGTTTTCTCCATTGTTCGCGGGCAAATATGGAATGTTGAATGCAAAATAATTTAACGGGACAGCGCCTTTGTCTCTTTGTCGATGCGAGAAAGTTGCATGTAAATACATACTATTACATAAATACTACCTAATAAGTTGCTCAGCCTTCTAGAGGTTGTTGGGTTTATCAATTGAGTCATTCGATTATGTGCATGCAAAACACGATTGTTTGGCTGGGTTTTTTTCATTATTGCGGCATTTAAAGAAACACTTACTGTGTCTCAAATACACAAGAACGCTCGATGACTTTGTGCGCTTGCGAAGAAATATAAACTATTTTTAAGAAATGTTCAGGCTTTTAAATAAAGAGACAAGATATGCCCGCAGCTACGCCCGCGTTAAAGTCCATCGAAAAACCATCTGTGTTCCCTGAATGCTTTCATATTTAACCCCACTGCTTACCCCTCAAATGATTAAGAGCAATGGAAGGCAGTGATTCCATTCAATAAATCCACTTTAAAATCGGGTAAATGGTGAAAAAGTTTATGTTTTCAGCAGATTGAGATACACAAAGTCAGACAGAGAAACTAAAAGATGCCAGACATTGGATTTTAAAAGGGTTATTGCGCATGACACCCGGACCATTTGAAATAGCTCTGCGAGCTCTCCCAGTACCCGAAACAGTACGTAAAATTACTTTTTTATGGAAATGGACAACGTCGTTATATTGCTCCAGCATTCCCGAAGGAACTACGTATGCGTCATGCTGGGGCCTTCCCTAAATATGAGCTGGACTGGCTACACTGACCCAGTTCGGTGTAGCCATGGAAAATTAACTCAGACAAGCCAACCAACTCAGGTGGGCTAAACCCTACGTAAGTGAAGACGAGACCTAAAGTTTTACATGAATTATGAACTATTTGGTGATCCTCATATTTAAGTACCGTCTGGGAATCGAATCCTTGGACTACCGACGGACGGCCATTTACTCCCAAAACGGCCAGGGTTTCCAAGACGGACGCATTTCAACAACTAGAGATAAAATTCCATCGTATCCACCTACAGTTTTACGTGGAATCCGAACCACGACCAGACCAGTTAAAATTGGTCACCCATCTAGAACCCAACCGCGCTCAAAATTGCTCAGCTTTGAGCGGCTCGTAGCCTAGTGGCGCTGGTACTAGACTAGCATACCAGAGGTCTGGGTTCAAATCCTCGCCCCGATCATGCACCACTTTATTTCTCATTCTGAGTTAGATAAGTGCATTTCGTCACGAATGTGAGCTGCTCCGTGGTTCGGAATCCACGTAAAACTGTAGGTCCCCTCCCCCTACTAGGTGGTAGGGTTAAAGCTCGCCCGGGTTGGTACCCATCGCATTGGACGAAAAAAGGTCGAAGCGGTAATGAAAAAATGTCCCGTGTTTTCCATTCCGTTCAATGCAGCCGTGCTCATAAAGGGAAGGTCCTGGCATGGCACCTAATTCTCTCGGGAATGTGGTGTATTGGGCTAATATCATAATAGTCGCTGTCTGGTATTAGCCATCCATGTCAGGTTGCATAAAAAAACCCAGCCTATCGAATCGCAAGGCATCGCGCCACTGACCTACCGAGGCTGACATCTGAGTTTCGGAATATGAAATAAGTAGAAAGAAACCTAAAAACCGGCCAAGTGCGAGTCAGACTCGCACACGAAGGGTTCCGTACCATCAACACCAAGAAATCACTTTTTTTGCTGGGCCCCCTTTAATTTTGATTATTTTTTTATTTTACCTATTTGTTGTTATAGCGGCAAAATAAATACACACTCTGTGAAAATTTCAGCTGCCTACCTATTACGGTTCATGAGAAACAGCCCTGGGACAGACGGACGGACGGAAGGACGGACGGATGGACGGACAGGCAGCGGAGGCTTAGTAATAGGGTTCCGTTTTCACCCTTAGGGTACGGAACCCTAAAAATCACTGTTCATTGTTTTAGTCACCTTGTTTTACGCCCTTTTCCCCATTTCCGGCCTCGCACCAAATGTCTCACTGAGCAGAACCGAATCGGCTCATCACAAAATGATCCAAGCGACAGCCCGACAATAACCGTCACTCGAGAGCGGGCGAGTTGGCTGTAAACACATTTGGAGAATGCGCGAGGCGTGTCGGGGCGTCTCGTCTCCTCGTAAATCTTCCCGCGGGACAGTTGCGCCGTCTCACGGGTGCCGGCAGGGATATTGTGACGTCGCTGCACTCCCCAGCGCTAAGAGAGCTCCTAAATCATTGTCTTCGGAGATGGTGACGCCACGGAAAGGGTTACGTATGATCTTGTGAGATGTTTCGTTGGCGCGGGTAGTCTAATGTCAGACCCGCTGCTCATCTCGAGTGAAAGTCCGACTGCTAACATATTTAATCCCACTGTATTTTAACGTTATTGTAAGGAGCCCATGACTTAAGAGAAGAATCAAGCTTAGATACAAACCGCACCCAAATCGGTTGAGTGGTTTACAAGATTAAAGCGGAATTACAAACCGACACTATTCAATGGGTTTTATAAGATATATTGTTTTAATACTGCTCGGCAAATGGCATACGTCAGAACATCACAGAGGTGGCCCACTGACGCCCATGGACTTTCGAACTTTCACAAGAACTGGAAAAAGACCGGCCAAGTGCGAGTCGGACTCGCACACGAAGGGTTCCATACCGTCGTGAAATATTAAACACAAAAAAAAACAACATTTTTGTTTGTTTCCCCTTTAATTTGAATATTTTCTACATTTTACCTACTTGTTGTTATAGCGGCAAAATAAATACACACTCTGTTAAAATTTCAGCTGCCTACCTAATACGGTTCATGAGATACAGCCCTGTGACAGACGGACGGACGGAGGCTTAGTAATAGGGTTCCGTTTTCACCCTTTGGGTACGGAACCCTAAAAACCATGCAGACCAGCCAGGTGCTTCTTCATGCCATGTTTGAAGGATTCTAGGTTTTTCTTTTGTGGCACTTATCTTCATTAATTGTGCGCACAGGAATATAGTTTTATTCTCATAGGTACCTACATTATATGATTGTGTGTGTATGTGTGTGTGTGTGTGTGTGTGTCAATCCACATGAAGATCAGGGGCTAAGCCGAGGGTCATTAATTATTTAAGAGCACCTCACACGTGCGCACTAAACGCTGCCACCCGCGCCCTACTCTATCGTCAACACCAATAGAAAATCAACTTTAATGCGACCGCACAAGGTTGAATCTACTATTCACATAGTTCGAAATTTATATCTCCATAGTAAAACTATTACCATTTCATACAAATTATAGAACAGCGTCCATTGGGGAAGTGTTTAACCAAAAATAAACGTTAAAATGTAGAGTATAATGACTAAAGTCGTAGGCGCGGCTTTTATTCAAAACATTAATTAAACAAGGAGACAATTAGTGGATAGTATTTTTAAAATGCTCTATTATTGTCGAAACAGGAAGGAGTTCGAAGAAATTGCCCATGATCATTTGTCATTGTTGCAGCTCACACGTGAATTGGTCTATCAGTAGGTAGGTACGTGCACTTCTTAAAACTATACTATAGCTTCGCAACTCGTGAGAAACTGAAAACTCATTCCGATTTTTTCATTTGTTAAATTTTTACATGTCTCATTTCAATTAGTCATTTTTAACTATGGAGTTCTCCTTTTGTTTAACATAACCGAAATACAATAAAAAGGAAGAATTTTAATTCAAGCAGAGCTTTGCAGTTTCAATAGTTTCTTTTCAATTATTTAAAATTATTAATTTTATTTCTCACAAAATATTTTTATTTGCAGTTAAATCAAATATAGGCCTAACCAGCCATTAAATGAACAAAAAATAAGTTGTAGTGAAGTTGACTACAATTTAAGCATAAAAAAGCAAAGGCTTCAACCTAAAAGTTCTCTTACAATCGAAGAAAACAAATATGGAAAAAAATGTTTTTTTAATAAATGAGTTTAAACTATTACAATAAAAAAAACATACCACGTAAAAAAAGCCTAACATCATTTAAAAGGAGGAAAAGTAAATTTAATCTTAAAAAATATTTGAAATTAAAAATGCTACATATCACATAATTTTTTTTTGTAACTGGATATAGATGACTAATTTTTCACCTACTGTCATAATATTAATCCACGTGTCCTGGGCACAATTATAAATGCAGAAAGTTCATTCAATGCTATGGTAGCGATCCGGTGGGGATTTTCCCTATTGGCTTGTAATTAAGGATGGTTTTACATATAATGGGGAAAAAATGAACCGGGACCACTTGTTATCTAAGTGCCGGAATCCACACAGCAGAAAATAATAATAATGTGTGTAAAATTGTATCAGCGTGTGGCACCTACTTCATCCGGTATGGATAAAAGCAATAGTACAAACCATTTACTGTAAACGCATAGCTGTAAACTTCACAGCACGGTTGAGGATTTAGTCAGGACTCAATAAAATATACATTTTCGTACTTATCAGGTAAGTACGTGGCTTTTTCAATGAATGTGCTTCAATGACTATGATGTATGTAAAGCCGACCGTGTAGAAAGGACACAATTAAGAATTACTATACATATAAGCATAGTGGAAGGCTGGCCGCGAACCAGCAAGTAACTACACCCATAACTGAGCTGCGAGTCCCAGTTGTCACCTAAAATAGCGTTTACGGAACTTCGAAGTTCCGTAAAAACGTCTGACTCTATACACGTTTTTACTTGATATTCTATGGTTTTACTTCTTCAGGCTGTCAAAGTCAAACTTGTGCTTCCGATTTGTATAAAAACGCGGAGTCGGCGTAAACGGGAACGTCGACGTATTTACGGCAAAGTTGAGTAAGCTGTCAAATCAAACTCAGACTCGCAAATGTTAGTTCGCTTAACGCCTTTGCGCGTGCTCTTCCATTTCTCCATACATTTGAAAACGCCGATTTGCCGTAAACGCCCATTTAGGTGACAGCTGGGACTACGGGCTCTGAGTGGGCAGTCTGAGTTCTCACCTAAATTGGCGTTAACGGGAAACCGATCGACTGGCGTTTTCAAGCGCGTTTGGAGCGCGCGCAGTGGGCGTTAAGCGAACTAACATTTGCGAGTCCGAGTCCGATTTGACAGCTTACTCAACGTTTACGCCCACTCCGCGTTTTCATACAAATCGGTAGTCCGAGTTTGACTTTGACATCTTGAAAAAGTAAAACCACAGAATATCTAGTAAAAACTTGTATGGAGTTTGACGTTTTTACGGAACTTCGAAGTTACGTGAACGCCGATTTAGGTGAGAACTGAGACTACCGGCTCTGGCTACAGTCCCTCCTCTGCACGTAACCAATGCCTCCTATACTAACACAGCGTTTAAGGCTGGACTCGGCTACCGGACCTAAGGGTGCTATTTGAAGGGACTGGCCTGCAATATGTTAGATGGCGGACTGTATTTCCAAAATAAACTAACATTTGTCAGCAATTGATGCATACGGCATGAACTATAGATGTTTGTGAATTAATGATTATTGAGTGTATTTACCCGTGTTTTTCTCTTATCATTAGTTAAATCAATTAATGAATACTTACTATTTATAAGTAATTCAAATAATGTATTCACACGAAAACACTTTTGTACGTACACTTAGGCTAAAGTTTTTTTTTTTTTATGTGACTGGACATGGATGGCTAATACCACAAGTTCTGTCATGGTATTAGCCCAACACATCACATGGGAACTAGGTGCCATGCCAGGACCTTCCTTATATTGCACGGCTACATTGAACTGGATGGAAAACACGGACAATTTTCACTGCCGCTTCGACCATCGTACATCCAATGCGATGGTACCAACCCGGGCGGGATAAACCCTACCACCTTGTAAGTAAGGAAGGGGACCTACAGTTTAACGTGGAATCCGAACCACGGCCAGCCTCTCTCAACGGTCGAATGGTCACCCATCCAAGACCAGACCGGACCCAGCGTTGCTTAACTTCGGAGAGCGATCGCCGAAGTGTCGCGCCACTGGGCCACTGAGGCTGACAAGCTTGCCAGTTCTTCTTCGCTGTGAATGGTGAACTGGCTAATGATAAAATACGACAAATCCGATTGCAGTGTACTGCCTGTAGATGATGAACAAACAATAAATTTGTATTTCACATATGGCGTCTACATTAAGATAAATAGATTATAATAATTATAATAATCCAAACAATTAAAAAAACTAGACATCGATATTGGGCTCCGATTCCAGATGCAGAAAGCGGTTCTACTCTCGAACACGAGAATCGTTCGGCGGTTACTGTCTCTGTAGCTTGGAGCGGTCTCATAGGATTTGTCCCAGGACACAGGACCTCCGTAAGGTTTTCTAGTTTTAGATTTATATTTTTTAAGGCTTATTTTTGTATTAAATAATGTAAACCTAAAATTTGTTAAATAAATACCGTGAAAATAATACAAAGTTGTCCTCGTAAAGAAACACCTACATTAAAATTATGTCTTCCAAACCTTTCTTAATAATATAGATTTCGTTGTCAAGACTACTGAAAAATACCAACCTCGTATTATGCGACACGCGCGCTCTAATCCTGCTCTAATACCATAACCCCTATTGTTTTTGTAAGCAGAGCTCTCTATTTATTTATGAGATTCTCTGTGATTATGCCCGCGCACGCGCCCGCACTAATGGGCTGGGCGCTACGCTTCAGTCGCGACGCTTGCCCTTCGTTTAGGGAACATTTGGAACCTTCAAAGACACTACGTACTTGAATCTTTGTTTTGGTCGTTGGTACAGTCGTTCCCTCTCAATTCTTCGCACTCGGGACATACAGGCGTATCTCACAATTATAGCTTTTATATAGATATAAATAATACAATATTAATGTATTTTTTTTTTATGTGACTGGACATGGATGGCTAATACCACAAGTTCTGTCATGGTATTAGCCCAACACACCACATGGGAACTAGGTGCCATGCCAGGACCTTCCTTATATTGCACGGCTACATTGAACTGGATGGAAAACACGGACAATTTTCATTGCCGCTTCGACCATCGTTCATCCAATGCGATGGTACCAACCCGGGCGGGATAAACCCTACCACCTAGTAAGTAAGGAAGGGGACCTACATCTTAACGTGGAATCCGAACCACGGCCATCCTCTCTCAACGGTCGAATGGTCACCCATCCAAGACCAGACCGGACCCAGCGTTGCTTAACTTCGGAGAGCGATCGCCGAAGTGTCGCGCCACCTGGCCACTGAGGCTGACTGTTGCTATATTATTTATGTTTAAACACTTAGCAAAGCTTCTTACCAGGTAATTTTTTACAGCATCATTTGCAATATATTCACTAAAATATGAAAGAAAACATAGAAACTATAACTTTTTGAACTCTACTGCGAATTAAATAAAAAAAATTAGATAGGCCTGTACGTCCCGGGTGCGACGAATTGTATACACTGAAAAGAGAAGGAATTCCTAAGTCCCTTTTACTCTATGGTTGACTTCAGCATGACAGAAAGAGATCTCAAATTTGTCTCTATTTCCGGTGTATAGATTTCAGACGAACCTACTGTACATCTCGATGTTGGTACATGTCGTGGAGAGATTTATCTTTCGAACGGCTCATAGCTTATTGTCGCAGGAACTTGCCTTTCACCCCAGAAGTCTAGGTTCAAATCTCCGCCCCGTTAAATCGCCACTTTCTTTCAATTTCTAAGTTGGATAAGTGAATTTTGTTACGATTGCGAGCTGTTCCGTGGTTCAGAATCCGTGTACGAAACTGTAAGTTCCACTATTCGTTTCAAGCCTGCCCGGGTTGGTACCAGCGGCAATGAAAAATTATCCGTGTTTTCCATCCAGTTCAGTTTAGTGCTCATAAAGGAAACGTCCTGGCATGGCACCAAATTCCTCCGGGAATCCGGTGTGTTGGGCTTATATTATGAAAATGTGGATGTGTCATCCAGCTCTATTAAATGAGATTGCGTCGCAACGCAATGCCCAGTTCATTTTCGTTGACGGAGCGAGCGCGAAGCATGAGCGGTCTCCGTTTCAGCTTGGGCAAATATGCTTTTGTATATCTCTGTCCGGCTATTCTTCTCTACACGTCGCACTTCTCGCATTCCCGAAAGGAGTGGGTGCCATTGCAGGACCTTCCTAAATTGCACAGAAAAAAATTTAACAAAAAAAATAACCGACTTCAAAGAAAAAGCACTAAAAAGTAAAAAATAATTTCCATTTTTGTAGTTACGATTTCTGTTATTTTTTGAGTCGGCGTCAGCCGGGCACGCGCTACGCCAATCAAGAGAACCTAACCTAACCTAACCTAACCTAACCTTGGCTGACACCGACTCAAAAAATAACAGAAATCGTAACTACAAAAATGGAAATTATTTTTTTACTTTTTAGTGCTTTTTCTTTGAAGTCGGTAATTTTTTTTGTAACTTTGTTTTTATTTCTTTATTTTTAGTGAATCTAAAGTACACTTACTAATTTGTACACTTCCTTTCCAATAAAAAAAGAATCACCGAAATCGGTTGGCGTTATATTGAGTTATTCGTCCATTTGTCGCGCACATCTTAATACAAATTTAAGACTTTTATGATTTTCTCATGGATATCATTGTCAGAACTTAACCAAATTAAAATGGGGCCACTTGGGAAGCACTAGCTATCATTTAAAAAAATAATCATCAAAATACAAACATAAAAAAAAAACATACAGACGAATTGATAACCTCCTCCTTTTTTGAAGTCGGTTAAAAACCACTGGAACTGGTGGTTGAAAAACTAAAAGAAACTAAATTTATCAATTACCTACCTATTCAACATTTTATGGATGCTGTTTTGTCCTTAGACTTTAAATTCTCCCGCGTCTCTTTGTCAAAATAACATCACACATATGTATTTTAAAAGCAAAAAAAAAAACGAAAATATTTAGGAATATGTAAAATTAATCAACTCTTTAAACGGATTCCTCGAATGAAAAATTGAATGGTTTACTGATAAGTCCCTTGACGTAAAAGTATCCCAAACGTGTCGTGTTGAAGCTAAGCAAACATTGCCACGTGTCTACCGTTGTACCGTGTGTGGCCAAACTGCCGGATTTCAATCATAAATTTTCTTTTTGCCGTCATCTTTAGATCAACATTCTTCCAATTTATATATTTATGTATCGAACTATGCACCGTTCTTTTTTTAACCGACTTATTTCTAGAATATTATTCCGTGCTAACATTTTAATCCACTTCACTTGGCATCCCGCATGCTGTGCGCTGAAGAGTTGAATTTTAAAAACGATTGTGAGGGGCGAGCCCTTTATTTTCCGCTAACACGACATCAACATCTCCGGGGAGTAATATTTTCGAGTGTAAACAAACGCTGCGAACTTTTGTCGAACTAGAAAATGAGATGCGTTGGAGTGTTCTTTATTTGAATACAGTGTCGAAAATATGGCGGCGGCGTTCCTCTCGTGTCGAGTGTCGGATTGCTTGTCATTTGAATATCGAAACACAAAACAGGGTGACACCTTCGTGACGGGCGCTTTGTGACTGGCAGCCCGATGTCAATACCATTGTTGCGCTCGCACTTTTTTCAATTTCGAAAACGCTGCGTTGAATTGAGCGCTTCGGTGATTGTTCGCTGCAATATAATACTTTCTCGGGAGCCGTGACTACTGCAATCGATGACTGCAAAGGTGAAGCAAACCTGGGCGCGGTTAAGTTTTGGACATGTTTTTCAACCGTTTGACCGTGGTTCGTCTTCACGTAATACTCGTTCTTCCTTCCTTATAAGGAAGCCCGCCCGAGATGCGATGGTAGCAGGGAATAAAATATGTATAGTCGAAATGGCACTGAAAATTGTCCATATTCCAATGCAGCTAAGCTGTAAGGAAGGTCTGGCATGGTACCTGGTTCCAGCATGTGGTATTTATGATATAGGACATATGACAGTAATGCAGAACTAGAAAAATACTGTATGAGATGATTTGTCTGTAAGGAGCCCCAAAAAATCTGTGATGCAAATGAATCCTGATCTGTATAATATGTGCGCGTGGAATTGATCGATACACAAGATGCTGCATATTCTACCCACTTATAATATATCTCTCTGTCTGTGATGGAACACCTACGTCATAAATCTCAAAAGTCATTAGATTCCCACCTCGGACTACAATGTAACTTTGCGGTAACAACAAAACGGCCCATAAATGCTGTCACCGTTTGTGGTCTAAAATTAAATTGGTCTGCCGCTGTTGTCTGCTCGTGGCAGCCACATTTCCAATTTCAAATTTCTTCCTGCGGTCGTCGCCGATTGGCCACGGAAATTTTGAAACGTTGGCCTTCTATCGGCAAACGGCCGCCATAAAGCAACATTCGAATTTCAAGCTTTAATCCGCGCTACAAAGAAGCGGTGTCTATGGTCCGTATGCGCGGAGCGGAAGGGTTGCGTTTATTGCCCGAACGAAAGCGCCGGAATAAAAATATTGGCAACCGTGATGCGATAAATTTTGCCTACACAATGCGCCGTAAAGTTTGGTTATGAATTAATTATTTAACGAGGTCGCCTTGCGAGAATGGATCGGCTCTATAGCGAATTCGGAAGTAGATAAAAAAGTGGGGAGCGGAACTTTATACTCCGGTTTTTTTCAATGAACTATTTTCTAGAATGTCAGTTATGGAATAAAATCACGACATGTTTGGTCACGATAAGGTAAATGGCTGAATCTGAGTTCATATGTTAGTGACCAACCCTCTGATGCTAAATATGTCGGTCTGCCTGCGCCAAGTGGTTGCGTTACGTAGATGAACCAAGTTTCAGCCATTTACGTTATCATTACCATTTTTGTCGTGACCTCCTAGTCTATTCCGCTGCTAGGTGGTATTGCCCGCCCGGGTTGGTAGTAGCACAATCACATTGTATGAAAATATGGTCGATGTAGCTAAGAAAAATTGTCAATGTTTTCCATTCTGCTTATACCTGGGTATGTACAGTCAACCAAAGGTCAACCAAATAAACAGAAGGTCCTGGCACAAAACCTTATGAAGTTCTTATGGAAATGTGTCACGATGGACGAACATGATGGATATTGCATTCGTTTTCCGAGTCCGGTAAGTGTGGTGAAGTGAGTGCGGCGGTGATGTAGAGGAGGGCTGAGAGGGGGCGGAGGGAGGATGCTGCACGCCAGGGCGGGCGGTGGGGTGGGGGGGGGGGGGGTGAGCGTGGGCGGGCGGCAGGTGTGGCGCATGCGCGGAGATATCAATCGATACACGCCACCTAGGGCGTGTATGGAACATCCAATATGTACATAGATAACCAAAGCTGTTTTTAGCAATTTGAAAAGTTATTTTCTGTAAATAAACGTTGTGTTTAAAAAATACGTTTTCAAAAATACTATTTATGTTGTTATAATATAATAAGTTTAAGTATAATAAGAACACTTGAAGAGGCGCCGAAATCTATTGACACTTTAATAAGAAAGACAAACTCAATACGCAAGAATGAAAATTGTTTTTAAATAATACATTTTAACTTATGTCAGAACAATAAAAGAAATATGTTTGTTGATAACCGTGAAAAAACGCCTTTGCAGAGCATGTTACCATTGTTTTTTTTTGTTTTTTTTTTTTGTTTTTTTTTTTGTAAGTTGTTTTAGTTCGTCTTTACAGTTATTTATTTTAATTTTTATTTCATTTTTATTTCACTAATTCTGAAATAACTTCTACACCCTAACACGAGCTATGTCATATTCTCATGATTGTATTAGCACTTTAATCATCTAGTAATCTCATATCACTAGCTTTTTTATAACTATCTCCAGGTACACTTTTTCTTATTACAAATAACGCCACCTTCAAAATGTATACTTTTTCTCGTTTTAGTGAGGGATAGTTTTGAAGACAGAGCTGGTAGTCTCAGTTCTCACCTAAATTGGCGTTTACGTAACTCCATACAAGTTTTTACTAGATATTCTGTGGTTTTACTTCTTCGAGCTGCCAAAGTCAAACGCGGACTTCCGATTTGTATGAAAACGCGGAGTGGACGTAAACGGCAACGTTGACGTATTTACGGCAACGTTGAGTAAGCTGTCAAATCAAGCTCGGACTCGCAAATGTTAGTTCGCTTAACGCACACTGCGTGCGCTCTTCAATTTCTCCATACATTTGAAAACGCCAGTCGATCGGTTTGCCGTAACGCCAATTTAGGTGACAACTGAGACTACCGGCTCAGATCTTTATACTTGTTACCAATTATTTCTTTTTAACTGTGTTTTATTGTCTGCCTTGGTTTTTCCTCCATAAATAAAATTCATAAATAAGTTCATAAATAAAAAAGAAATGAATTAAATAAAAAATAAAACAATGCAAACCCTTGCAAATTGCAAGACTACGAGTTCGATGGGGATAATTGGTTTGCTGGATTAAGAATTAATTTCTTACATAAACGAGCGACTCCTGCTTTATTTCAGCGATCAAGTCAGCCTCGGTAGCCCAGCGGCGCGATACCTTGCGATTCGATAAGCTCGGTGAAGGACCTCGGAGGCGGTTAGGTTCTGGATGGGTGACCTATTTTAACCGTCGAGGCTTCCGGTGATTCGGATTCCACGTGAAACTCTAGGCCCCCTTCCTTATTTACTTGGTGGTCGGGTTAATCCCGCCCGGGTTGGTACCATCGCATTGAATGAACGATGATCGAACCGGGAATGAAAAAACTCCGTGTTTTCCATCCAGTTGACTGTAGCCGAGCAATATAAGGAAGGTTCTGGCATGGCACCTAGTTCTCATGTGGTGTGTTAGGCTAATATCGGACGTTCAGTTTAATATTAGCCATCCAAGTCCCGTTACATAAAAAAAACGATTTTATCGCATTCCAAAACTGCTCGACATTCCAATCTTAAAGTCCATCGGAGATTACGCATGGGACAATGAGTTCAACCCTATTAATTGTGCTTTTCGCGAATAGAATAAGGAGATTAAGTCTATGAGGACACAGCACCCTAAGCTAGCCTGGTTCCCGGTTTCTCTCGTCCTATCTCGCTATCTCGCGGCGCGTGGCTTTCATTACAGCTAAATTGCGTAGTACTTTTTATCCAATTTTCTTGGTTTTTTTATTTAGAATGTCACTAAATATCGTAAAACAAGCTGGAAGTTGCCGCTTCGATTTCGTGAAAATCAGAATTTGGTGTTTTTAAAAGGATACGCTTTCATATTATCTGACACTAAACGAGCTTTGTGTTTAATTTCAGTAAAGCAAGGACGATAACAATGAAATCAAAGTCCTATTGAAATATGACTGATTATATTTTCATTGAGGTGATACTTTCGTAAAAAAAATTAATAAATTACCGACTTCAAAGAAAAAGCACTAAAAAGTAAAAACAATAATTGCCATTTTGTATACGATTATTTTATTTTTTTATATACTGATTTGTATACGTCCTTTCCAATAGAAAAAGAATTACCGAAATCGGTTGGCGTTATATTGAATTATTCGTCCATTTGTCGCGCACATCTTAATACAAATTTAAGACTTTTATGATTTTCTCATGGATATCATTGTCAGAACGTGGGACCACTTGGGAAGCACTAGCTTTCATTTCAAAAATAATCATCAAAATTGGTTCACCCAGGCAAAAGTTATGAGGTAACAAACATAAAAAAAAAAACAACAAAAAACTTACAGACGAATTGATAATCTCCTTCTTTTTTGAAGTCGGTTAAAATATTACGGGAGGTCACGACATTTTTGGTCACGACAAGGTAAATGGCTGAATCTGGGTTCACATGTTAGAGACCAACCCTCTGATGCTAAATATGTCGGTATCCCCGTGCCAAGTGGTTGCGTTTTCTAGATTGGCTATATAAAATAGATGCTGGTATTTACCTGCTAATGAATATACTGATTATCTGGAAACATTGATACCTATTAATTATACAACAATAAACAGACGGTTGCTTAATTAAATACTTAAATATACCTAAAGTTATATGTGTAACCTAAATCGCATATAACTACTAAATGCAACCAAAGATTTGTTCAGTTTTTGTATTGCTAAGCAAGTATGTATTGATACTTTCATGCTTCGTCATTTGCATCCATTTACCTTATCATATGTATTTTTTGTCACCATAACTACTTTTTCAGGCGCCTTATCTACGTAACGCAACCACTTGGAACAAGCAGACTGACACATTTAACTTCAGAGGGTTGTACTTTATCCAGTGAACTCAGTTTCAGCCATTTACGTTATCGTTACCATTTTTGTCGCGACCTCCTAGTATAAAAAGACACCAAATTCCGAATTTCCCGAGATCGAAACGAAATCTTTAAGCTTGCTTTACAATATGTTGGGCCTTTTTCACCTGGTTACTGTTGATAAGCTCACTCGTCACTTTCTCGTACAAGATAATCAGCACTTTAGTAATAAAGACCCTGGCCGGCCGGCATGGTTTTCGCAGCCCCGAAAGTTCGAAAGCTCATGGGCGTCGTCGGGCACCTTAAGAGGTCCTGGCGTACGCCATATGCCGCGCTTTACATAAAAAAAAAAAAGTGTCGTTTTAAATAAATCAGCACTTGATGAAAACCAGGCTTAGTGACAGTATTCTAGCAAACTGACAAATATAGTGTCCTATAACGTATTTTAACATTTTATTTTCATATTCTAAATTTTCCTTTGAAATGTTTTTAGTTTATCTCAGTTGTAGAGCAGGAATATGTAGTTTGGGCAGAAATATAGAGTTGTGGAAGAATTTGGAGGAGGTATTTACGCAAGGAGGCTAGGTAGTTAACGCATATTGGTTTTCTAGATACAATAGACTATTCATACATAATACATTTTTGTTTCTCACAATATAAATACGTACTTGCTTTCGAAAACACCTTATTATCAAACGTTATTATGCTCGAAATGTTTAGCACTTTTGGTCGCATTGCCTCACAAAAGTTTCGAGGGATTTATTGCAAATAAGTTTCTCGCATTATGTACACATAGAGAACGTGTGAAAAAGTCAAACGCAGACACGGTCCCGAGCGCGCTAAAACGGTGAAACGAGGACCAGTTCGGACATTATCGGGTAGAACGGGCACCGGGCGTGACGCGATGCATAAATCACGGGAGCGCTCCGGAAAATTACATTACGAGGGGCCGAGCAAGCGCCCGGAAAGGGTTGAACCCCATGGAAACCGTTACCGAACACTGGCACCGTCGCCGTCCCTCTCACACTCACCGGCACCCGCCGGGCACGAGCGAGACGCAAACACTGCGACGCCGAGTCGCCGAGCGCAATTTCACGTCTCGGTTTCGATACAATGGGGCGAGCGCTCGCCAAATCTAAAATGCAAACAAATTTAGTCATGAAATTGGTTTTATGTCGGCGATAAAATGCGCAATATACGTAATGAAAATGTCACGCGACGGAGGAACCCTCGGCAAACATGGCGATTGAGTTGTTTCGGATTACGAGGAGCGGAAATTGTGTGAAACAGAACAAACACTCTAGGCTGAAGTTGCTCACTCATGGGTTGTGGGCTCGAAATGGACGTTTCACACATAACAAACTCTTGCAACCAATATTTTTTTCCAGATTATTCCAAAAACATTTCAGCCGAACAGGTCGAACGATTTGTCGTTTTTGGTTTGGATTCGACGTTGAACTGTAGGCGCCGTTCCTTGCTTATTAGGTGTAGGGTTAATCCCTACTGGCTTCGTACCCGTATTGAATGACCGAAGCGGTAATGAAAACTGCACGTGTTTTCCATCCGGTTCAACGTAGTCGTCCTAAATTAGAAAGAACTTAGCATGGCACCTTGTTTACGTGTGTTGTGTAGGGCTATACGACGGTGGGTGTAGTATTGGATAGCGGCGGTAGTGTAGCCACGTTTTAGTCATGATACACTGCCGGTAACGTTGGCCAGTAAGCATCATAAAATTACGCTCCACATACAAATGTAGTTTACTAATAATCTGAAATCGAAGATATTTATTGTTGAATATTAGAAACAAAATATCAAGTAAACTGGAACTTTTTTGAATTTTCAAAATAATTAGTAAACTATGTTTGTATGGGGATCATAGCTTGCGGGCCGTTGTTAAGAATGTAAGGCGCGAATCGAATTTTCGTTGCACGCAATGATGTCCTGGAAAGTTAGATTTCGAGAACCTTAGGAGTAAGCGAATTCGTAAGCGAATTGATTGGTCGGCTTTACCGTCAGGAATGATCGTAAAACGTAGCTACACGCCGTCGCTAAACAGTTACTTTTTAGAGCTCCATTCCCGGCTTTTCTTCTATATATAAGTTTAACTGCTCCTTTACAAGGCGCAGGTAAGCTCAGCTATCGTCTCTACCATGGAGAATTCTCATCGGAGCTGCATACGCTGTCTCTCCGTCCCCATTTTACCACCGCTCACTGCGGAACAGGCAGGGAATGCACCCATTTACTGTCGACATCCGAAAATTAGAACCAACTGATCCGCTAGATCCTTTTTGTATATGGTCGTTAAACTATGGAACCGACTTCCTGCCGAGGTATTTCCATCAATGTACAACCTGGGGTCTTTCAATCACTGTATGAATTGTGTGCTTTCGCAGCCCCCGTGATTGTTCGAAAGCCCATGGGCGTCGTTGGGCACATCTTATGTGAGATCTGGCACACGCCATATGCCACGATTAACATAAAATGTATAAGCAGGTGTCTTACATTGTTATCTTGCTTCGCGGGCCAGACTGTAATATTCAATAGGGCATGGCAGTAATCGAAATATCAGAGCAAC
The DNA here is from genome assembly GCA_946894095.1 of Incurvaria masculella. Classification (NCBI taxonomy): domain Eukaryota; kingdom Metazoa; phylum Arthropoda; class Insecta; order Lepidoptera; family Incurvariidae; genus Incurvaria; species Incurvaria masculella. The sequence continues at coordinate 22,818,175 of OX335645.2, read as the reverse complement.
TCAAGATAATTTTCGACAACACGATGTCAGCCGGCCCATTTAGTCGTCAATGGTGGGCACAGGAAATGAAAAGTCGGACATTAATCCCGATTGACTCCGACGCTATCCTAGTTTTTAATTACGGTACGTTACGGCACAAAGGAGCGCGCACAATGTAGGGCTGGCGTGATTGACACAAATTAGCTCTAATTCGAGAGCAGCGCACACAGGGCAGGGCCTTCCTCGCAGGACGGGCGAGACCTTTCATATCGATTTCATACTTATTGTCCGGCCTCCAAGTGATTGACGGACCACGGCCAGAGTGCTGTAACTTGGAAGCTATTACTTTGAAGCTATACATTTGAAGCTATACAACGACATCTACGCACATTAAAGTATTGTATTCAGATTTTGAAAAGAATCAGAAATGTTTTTGATATGGACATTCATCTGAAGCAAGATTCGGGCGTTCGATCAGAGTAGTCAGTCTGAGTTCTTACCTAAATTGGCCCTTACGTAACTTCGAAGTTCCGTAAAAAGGTCAAACTCCATACAAGTTTTTACTAGATATTCTGTGGTTTACTTTCTTCAAGCTGTCAAAGTCAAACTCGGACTTCCGATTTGTATGGAAACGCGGAATCGGCGTAAACGGCAACGTCGACGTATTTACAGCAACGTTGAGTAAGCTATAAAATCAAACTCGGACTCGCAAATGTTAGTTCGCTTAACGCCCACTGCGCGCGCTCTTCAATTTCTCCATACATTTAAAAACGCCAGTCGATCGGTTTGCCGTAACGCAAATTTAGGTGACAACTGGGTCTTCGGGTACTGGTTCCAGTGCGGTATCCAGAGAATAACGTCAGCCAACGAATTTCTCGATTATATTCGAATCGACAAAATGTTTTTTTTTTACCTAATACTAGATGGCAATTGCTCAGACTCTAATATGCATACGTTGTAAAAAATCAACCATTTTGCATGATTGTTCTATGATTTAGTGCTTTCTTTCATAGTGAACTTTTGTTATGTGCTCTCTAAATTACTAGAATCGAGGACAGTAAGAAAACAAACCACCAATTCAAGTGGTAGCCGAAGAAATAGTTTAAAAGTTTACTCATCCGAGCGGTGCGTATCAAAGAGAAAAAAATCATAGTAAAGAATAATTCGACAAACGCTTACCTGTCTTACCCCAATGTCTTAAATTATTCATATCATGACTGGAATTCTAAAAATAAAACAAATTAAAAACAAGGATACATAAAGTGGTTTTTACAATAAATAAAATAAGAACTAACCGTTTCTGTAGTTCTTTTGGGATGTGTGCCCCGCGAAGGTGTGCTTCTGATAGTTCTTTAAAATGTTGTATTTGTTGCACATACTTCCCATTTAAATGCATATTATTTCATATATATGTTAGTTTTTTTTAATAAGAATCAATAAAGTTTGATAAACGTTCCGACCGACTACGGCAGAAATGGCAGAAGAAAACATTAATATTGAGTTAAAATAGAAATAAAACCAATTTAAGTTACAGCCTTTTCGCAGCGCGCCCACGTCAGCGGGGGCGGCGTTGTGCAACTCCGGGACAGATTGGCAAACATCAAACATTATTGTTGATTGCACGACTCTGAATGCTGCAGCGCGCTCTGTATTGCCTCTAATGGTCCGCTCTGTTTGTTCACCTCTTCTGCTCTCCTGTTGACGAGGTCATTTGGGTGCTTGTGGGGGCGAGAGCGGTTCCGTGTGTCCTTTCAATGTTTATTAGCAAACAATTACAGTTTAATGAGAGCGGATTACGAATTACCGTTAAATATTTTACACTTTGATTCGTCACATTCGTAGCCGTTTCGTAGCAGGTCAAGCTTCTTAAGAACGGCCCGTAAGCTATGCTCCCCATACAAACGTAGTTTACTTATCATTTAGAAACCGCTGTTCCAATTAAATTAATATTTAATATCTAACATCACAGAACCAATATCTGTGTCTGCACGCTTTTGTTTTTTTGATAAATCCAAACCGAATCGGATGAAAGCAAAAACAAAATCTTCATACTAATTTTGTTTTCTCTGTGGTTTGACTCAGGATACATTTACCGAATAAACAAAGACATGCAGACACAGAAATTTGTTGCCAGATATGTGGTACCTAATATAAAGTAAATTGCTACAGTGGTTTTCAAATGATTAGTAAACTAAGTTTGTATGGGAGGAGAAATTTTCTTATGCTTACGGGGACACCTTAAGGTGGCCCTTCCCGGCCCTTCTCATTCGCGGGAACGGCATAAAACCGTATAGAACCGGTATACGGTATAAAACCATGCTGTCGCGGTCTGGGACCTTGTTTGTTTCAAAGAAAAAGACAGGTTCCGTGATGAGGAGGATGCAACATGTCCACAAAGCAGACAATGCGCTAGTGTTTGATTTGGTAAGATTTACGAAACATTTTATTACAAAACGACTTATTGGTAAAAGAAAACCACGACCGCTTTAGTAAATAATGAAACAAAAACCAAATTGATTTTAAAATATTCATTAAACAAGCTAGGTCTGCTGACTAATCTTTTTAAGATGTTTTTTTTTATCGTTGTGTAATCCACCTCCAAATTTATTGTATAAAACGCGCGGAAAATTCGAACTTTCGGACCTTATAACTTAGACACAAAACACTATTTTACAATGCCAATGGTCATCAGACATCTAGTTCGATCAAATAAAGCTGTTTTGAGTACAATTTCGGATCTCTGACAAGAAATATGCGCATGATCTTCTTTCCACGTTAGTATGGGGAGTTGAGCGGGAAGGCCCACCTTAACCGATTTATTTCTTGATTCGAGTTTAATGTAACCACTTATTGGGTATGAAATTCGAACCACGGGTCGGGCTGTTTGGATTTTTGCTCCAGTCCTCCCAGCCCACAGCGGTACGGAACCACTGCTTTCCTCCGACGCACTTCATGTCGTCGTCCCACCTGGCGGGTGGTCTTCCCTCACTCTGTTTTCCGGTCCACGGCCGCCAGTGTAGAACACGGTATGCTGAAATTGGAATACCTGGAAGGCGTTTCGGCGTTGGTGGCAATAGTGTCTTCCTTTGAATATAACTTAATTTTTGGTCATAAGAAGCACTATATAAAATCTAAGGTAATTCCAATCCGTAGCATACATCTGCCCAGCGGACGATCATGTAACGAGGCTATATTATAAACCTCGTTTCAAATAATCATCACACATCACATGAATATTTTGAATAATTTGCAGTGAAGTTAACAAACTGTGATGGAGGATGCAGATGAAGCTTGTGGACTTTGGATTCAGATTTTATGTAGCTAATAATATCCAAATTTGTATATTCAATTATATGTAAAAAACAAGAAAAAAAATCGGTGATGTCCTGCAGTATGTTCCTTTGTTCCCCACATTGCAGGTAAGAATCACATTAATTCACAGTCGAGGGAGGTTATTTCAAGGAGTACGAATGGAAAGATGAATAATTAATCTGGATCTTGTACAAAGTGTTGTTACCATGTTATTATTACTAGAAATTTAGTTAATAGGAAATCTAAAAACATTCAAACGCATACTCAGGTACACATTAAGATATTTTTACGGTTAATTTATTATGGATTTGTCTCTACATCTACTTTGCAATACTTTGGCCGCTATCTCAAACATTCTAACTTTTCTTCATTATTTTTCGTATCCCAACTAACAGATCATCAACACCTTATCGAGAATAATCGTAGAGACGGACAAAGAGGAAGCTTAGTGGAATAATATCAGCCCGACCTGTCGACGCATTCATTTATCAATTTAGTCTCAAACTCAAATAAGAAGTCGCACCGATTCCGTTTTGTGCTCCATTTATTTTAAATCTAATTGTATTTTAATCCGAACGATAAATGTCACTCAGGCAGCGCTACTGTCGCCAGGAGATATTGTGACACGAGGCTTAGAGCTCGCGCCTCGCGTTCTCTATTTAAAAAGCGGGATTTTCAAAGCAAGGGGTAAAATTAAAATGTCAAAATAGAGCCGGCGAGCGGGCGACGTTAGGGCTCATTGTGAACGCGCCTTTTGACATGTCGATCTGTTTGTGCTCGGATAACGATACCTTATAAGCTGGCTTCTAAGCCGTTTAGTGACGTGACACGACGTCTGATCTCACCTGAAAGAAGGAGCTAACTGTACCCACACACTAACTCGTAGTTCGGCAAGCAATATAACAGTCCCTTGCAATTTATAACTGTCTGTAAACTTATAAGGGCCCATTTATTACATAACTACGTTATCTACGGGTTTCATTTTATAGGTCTGAAATAAGCAACATATACTACTTAATATACTGCTACATACCTTTGAATCCTTACGCCGAAAGTAACCCCCAGGGGGACCTACAGTTTAAGATGAGTTTCGAACTATAGAGTGTGACAAATGTAATATGACGTTATTTCTGCCCAGGAGACTTGTTTTCACATTCACAAATACATACAACAAAACCTACCTACTTCGATTTGAAAGAATTTTCAAAAATCATCAGGAAGCAAGGATTCACGGCACAAATTTAGGAAAAATCCTAAAAGATTTAATTTGTAATAGTATCTTCATAAGACAGACTCGCATTTTCTCGTTTTTTTTTTAATTATTTTGCTAGAATAGTGGCTCAATGTGGAATAGTAGTGGAAAAAAATATTTTTCATATATTTTTTTCTTACTTGGGGCTTACCTAACTGTTGAGGTCTTTTTATAAAACCATTATTTTCGAACCTTCTCACAAATCTGTAGAGGAGTACTGCTGGACAGGCGGACAGATGGACAGACGTGCGAAAGCATTTTTGGCAAAGCAGAAACGGACATGCGCTTCGCTCGGTAAATTAATATCTCTCTACAGACGAAAATCATATGTTTTATTGGGAATTATTTGAGCATGTGATGTCTGTGCGGGTTAGGTATTTAATAATGAACAAATTGCGCGGAGTGAGCAGGGCGCTGGGGGAGGGAGGCGGGAAAGGGAGGCTGGCAAAGGTCGAGGGGTAGATCTACATTCAATTGTACCGTTTGAAGTGCGTTTTTTCGGGGTAGAGACGGACAAGGAATCTAACGATTTATATCGATATAATTTTATCCTAGGCTTATTGTAAGGCTGTCTTTACAATAGACACAAAACAACGACAAATGTTGTTATTTATATTACATGTAAAAACCAAGGCAAATGAAAAGGTAAATAAAAATAAAGAATGCTCAGCTTCTGTTGTGGAGCTGGTGGCCCCCTATTGTGGCCCTCGGCGAATGAGGCGGGCCGCAGAGGCTTGTTCGGATGTAAGAAGCAACCCCAGGACTACGAAGGGATGCAGCAATATAAGGAATGTACTGGCATGGCACCTAGTATCCAAGTGGTGCGTGGGGCTAATATCGTGGCAATATATGTGGTACTGGACAATAATCTGGTTCAATGGTTAAACAAATAAAATCCACTTATACAATAGGTAAAGTGAGTGAGTAAAAATACCTATAGCTATCTAATATAAATGGATCTGTTAACTTACCACACATAGTAAAAATAAATGTGTGCAGTGTTAAACCAATTAAAGTTCTTAGGCTTTCGAGCCTGAGATCTTAAAGAGAGTTATCGGTTAAAAGGTGTTAATCTGCCCTCCTTATTAAAAAGGCAGTAACTAACTACATATGAGGCCCATATGTAGTTACCGCCGTTTTAATAAGGAGGGCAGAAATGAACTCAGCACATCACTACGAATACAGCTGGATAGGGTCGGAGAGTATTTTATTTATTCAAATAGTTGAAAGTATTCCCGAGCCTCGCGTACCAATGTCTACAGAACTAAGGGGCTCTCAAATTAAATTGGCACAAATAAACGGAAAAAAACCTACAATTATAAATGCCCGTTTTCCTTAAAACTTTGGCGTTTTAAAGAAAAGTTCAAATCGAAGTTATTTTACCGTGTCTACATATAATTATTTTCGTAAAAAAAAGTGAATAATGAACCATTTATGAAATACTTGCTGTGCTAACTACTCTAAAGAAAAACATATTTATTTGAACAGATGTGAAGAGAAGCTTTTTTTTGGTGTCTAAAGTGACTCATGTACGAGTACCTGAAAAAATATTTAATCTGAGCCATCCAAAGTTCGGTTCGTTGTCACTGACAAACATACATCCATAATTTCCCATTTGGAACAAATCAAAGCTTAAAACTCTACATAGCTCTGTATACTCGCATAATAATCGTACAGTAGCTACGCATGGCGACAGTGGATCGGGCATTCTCGGCCGTAGCCCGCCCGCGCCCTGCCCTCGCCTCTCTGTCTCCGGAGGGCGGAGGGCAAATAAATAATTACACGCATTCTGCGACTACTTGCCCTCCGAGCGGGGTGGAAGGGGTGGGGGCGGAGGACCCCGCCGAGGGCGCGGAGGGTAGCTGGCATGTTGAAGTTATTTCCTGTACTATTTTAAGGGGAATGAACTGAATTGAAAACTAATTTCAATTTTATGTTAAGGTTATGGGATTAAGGGGACTTGATTCGCAGGTACATATTATGAAGAGACATTGACAAGCAAATATTTAGGGCCGAGTGCACGAAAGGACAAAAAATCAAAATCAACGTCAAAGTATGATTAAACACGTCACTTTTGTGTGGACAGTATGGAAGCAACTCTATGCGATTCACTAAAAGTTACGTGTTTGAACAATGATAAACTCAGCCGTTTCTTCGTGCAACCGGGGCTTAGTGTTTATCGAATAAATGTGGGTTAGCCCCGTGTTAGTTTATCGAGTTTTCGTTGTCTTGTCATCCTAAGTGGTAAAAACTTCATTAAAATCTGACTAGTAATTTACGAGACATTCGCATTTGAATACTGTCGAAAGAGTATATTTTCCATACATTTAAAAAATGTAATGCCATTTTCAACATTTAGAAAAATGCCCTGTAACGCCTATAATGCAATATTGGTTTCTTCAATCATAATTGTATTATATCATTAATGTGGATGAAAAAAACGATAACTTATCGACCAGTGAAGTTTATTTGCGAGTTCTTCTTCACTGGTTGATCGAATGCGCGGATCAATTAAATTGTGACATGACTTAGGCTGAGATAAATAGTAGTAACAGAAACTAAGACTAACGAAAAGTAGTACTTTGTGACGTCACTTTGACACATCTCAAATAATTTTGTATAAAAGAAATCTCAAAGTTATACTAAGTGACGTCACAAAGTACTACTTTTCGTTAGTCTTAGTTTAGGTTGCGACTATTTATCTCAGCCTTAGTGTAGTTTGACTACCAGACTTTGAATAAATAAATGAAATAGTGTGAAGAAGCACCTGCCGGCCACCAAATTGTTGGCCTCCGACTCAAGAAACCGATCGGTAACCACTGCACCATGGGGATGTTTAGGTCTAGATAATTGTTTATTCATATATGTTTATTCAAATATGCGAAGGATTTTTTAATTAGTTAAAACATAATTTAATGAACCGGCAGCTTTTACTTCAGCCGGTTCCAAAGTGCTAGTTGTCAACCAAACAACACGTTGAAAGAATGGACCTCCGTGGTTGAAAGTGGTTATTGTCAAACATTCGGTGCCATTTTAGGTTAAAATTCACGGTCTCCATCTAGCACACATAAAAAACCATAGGAACAATAACCACAGTCGAATTATTGGAAAATATCGCAAATCTTAATTGTTTCCCCAATATCCACAACATTTTGCTAGTACTTGCCTCCGGCTAAATAACCAACAATAACTTGCTCGGCTCATCAACATAAAAATGTCGTATTCGAACAGAACAATCGTTGGGCCTTTGTGCGAGCTCGCTCATTGTGACTGTATCAATTAGTATGTATGGATTTTCACGGCTTTTATCCATAATGCACGAACCGAGAGGGGTTGATTCCAAGAAATTAAGGCGCTAGGACTAGCCAACTACTCGCGCCATACAAATGCACTTTTTAACAAATGTAATAATATGTAGTGAAACGCTTCAGCAAATCCAAATAGAACTCCAGACTGATAATGGATTGTTAATATTTTTTTATTCCATCATTTATTTAAATAATAATAAAAATAAAAAAAGTTGATTTTTCTCATTAGAAATCTGAAAGTCATTCGATTTCTAGATATAAGCAAAAACAGCATATATGCATAAACAAAAAATTCTATTTGCTTTTAGATTTCTACATTTAGTCAAAAAAGTTCGGAAATGGACACCGTTTCCGCAATGTATTTTGTATAGAAAAAGGAAACATACATTAACGAAAATCATTCGATTCCTAGACAAGGAATCATATATTGTAAGGATGACACTTATAATCGTCAGACTTAGTTAGTTTACTTGGGGTGCCTCGTCTAACTTTGCCATTTGGCTAGTACCAGGGCCTTAATAGTGCCACAGTGTCCTTAGGTATTCTGTTATTGTCGGCGAAAATGGACAACACGTCTTTGGCAACTAGAATATCTTTTGACACACTATTCAATACAACAATCATATTTTGAATACGTAAAAGATACTAGCTGAGGTACCCGGGACTGATATCGTGCTGAATTATTTATAAGGTCATCAAACAAACTTTCACTTTTTTTTAGGGTTCCGTACCCAAAGGGTGAAAACGGAACCCTAGTACTAAGCCTCCGCTGTCCGTCCGTCCGTCCGTCCGTCCGTCCGTCCGTTCTTCCGTCCGTCTGTCACAGGGCTGTATCTCATGAACCGTAATAGGTAGGCAGCTGAATTTTTCGCAGAGTACATATTTATTTTGCCGCTATAACAACAAATAGGTAAAATAAAAATATAATAAAAATTAAAGGGGGGTCCCATACAAAAATCCTGATTTTTTGCACATTTTTTACAGTGTTATATAATCGTTATCGTTAAGAAATTACTACTAATTAATTACAGTTTACGTTGAAATAGTGTGTAAAAATGGCCATGGCTCAGCATGCCAGGGAAGTGCGTAAATTGCCCTGCCTGGCGCTGGTTTTCAGCCGCTGCCGTGTGAGTGTGTTGAGTGTGGTGAGGTGTGAGGGAGAATTAGGGTGTATACTGCTTGTGTATGAATGAAATGTGTGAAGGTGTGTGATTGTGTGTGAATTATGTGTGTATATTAAGTCTGCAATCTGTAAATGTCTTTGGTATATGTTTGTTTGTATCCGGGTAATATGTGTAGCATATGTCTTCCAAGGTCCAAACCAACTCTATACTGAAATTCATCAAAATTGGTTCAGCGGTTTAGGTGTGAAAACGAAAAAAACAGAGTTAATTTCGCATTTATAATATTAATACGTGAATGTAGTGAAAGCGATGTGGTAATTTTGTATTTTTTTATTATTGCTATGGCTATGCGACACCGAAAGCGAATCAAACATTGGGACCATGAAGTCCTCAACACAACAACCGTGCCGCTGGCACGCGGAGGCGTTTAGTAAAAAGTATCTAATTAGAACGATGTATTCTCCGTGGGACGTTCGATCGGTCCCCGCGTGTGTCCACGTCGCGGCGGGGCGTCGCATGTGTCACGCATGGTCGCACCCAGCCAGCGGGACCGCGGGTGACTAGGATACAACTAGGGAACTACTTCTAGGCCTCCAAGACAGTTTGTTGCAAGCCGTATAACCAGAGCTTCATCGTGGAATTGTTTTTTATTGTTGTTTATTCATCATTCGTAAGCAGTACACTGCACTTGGCTTTGTCATATTGTATCAATGTGTTGAGTGCTTACGGCCAAGTGCATATCTATATTTGAAACTATTTATACGTGTTATAAGTACTGATATTGATAAAGGTACTGTTATTCGCAAACAAAACGACTCTGAACGTTGAATCGCTTTAGGAATCATATGGAAAATTACTTTAACAATAGATCCATAGAGAAACAAAAAATAGAAAATGCCTTATGAATTCAACAACCGATTAGGTCATGGCTTAAAATGTTTTAATGTTACCGTTACCGTTTATGAACTTAACCAGATTAAATGATATTTAATTAAAATTTGTATGTAACAGGACATTGGTAGCTAATAACTCACCTAATGTCATAATATTAGCCCAACACACCACCTGGGAATTGGGTTTCAAGCCAGGACCAGGACCTCGCTACAATTAAATAGATAAAACACACGAAAACATTCTTAAATAAAAAAAAAAACAGGGGCACCTTCCGGAACCCGCACGGTACAAAAAATATAATTATTTTATGTAAGTAATGTATACAAATTTAAAAAACTAAACTATAATTAATTATTCTTTTACGAACAAATATTTTTAATTAATATTGGATGCACACCTGAACGGCCCGTCCAAGTCATTGTCTCAGGACTGAGGCCCTATAATCACGTCAACAGATCTTTACAAATCGCCTAATAACTGCCTTGTCGCAAACTCGAGCGGCGGGGCACCTTCCCGCTGCGCGCGCCGTAATTATCGGAGAACCAACGTTTTCGAGAGCTTTTGAAAGCGAGAACGCGGAAGCTGCTGCGAAACTCGACAATAAAAAACGCAAGTATTGTTGCCATAATGAAATCTCGAGTAAATATTGCAGCGGCGACAATGGCAACCCTTCGGGCCCGCGGGGGTCCATTAGGCCCGCTCAAAGAGTTGGGTGTTGCCAGCCTCGGGGGCTCTCGCGATTTTTAAACTTTGTAAATCTAATTAAAATATCAATATGCTGGCTGGAGCGCGGCCGGCGATTCGATTTCACGCCTTGCACCGTTGCGCCGCGCCGCAGGACGCCCGATTGTCGCCAAATAATACTGCAATATTTTTGTTTCATCACTTCTTCTGTGACGATGTAGTGCTCTCGAAATTTAACTTCACTCAACCATAGGGCAACAAGTTAACCTTTGTGTCGGGGATTTCATTTGAATATTTTATTTGACTGAAACACTCGGATCATACAACATTCACCATGATCTAAAATGTCACAAATTATTTTTGCGCTAGAAAAATTTACCGAGCGAAGCGTCTCCGTTTCAGCCTGGGCGAAATTGCTTTCGTAGGTATGTCCGGCCGCTGTCCGGCGTCCGGCTGTCCGACTGTAATCCTCTGCAGTTCGCATTTCTCAACCGATTCACGTGAAAATTCGTGAGCAGGTTCGATGATTACATAGTATTTTGTCAATTTATGTTTTCGTAACTTTTTAAAATGCTTAAAAATTTCACAAACATTCTGTTTTGTGACAAGATCTAAAGCGTGAAAAATGACAAGTGAGAAAAATACAATAGGATTATGTTTTAAAGCGCGCGGTGAACATTTGCTATGCAAGTAAGGTCTACAGTCTTCAAGTAAGCTCGTGAGGTCTACAGCTCAGAGAGCCACTGGTATAGATTACTTTACCGGATACTTCAGAATAAAATGTCATTATGGAAGTCGAGAGTTTGGTCAAAACTATGTCCTTTGTGAGAATAAGCCTGGTTTTCACCAACCGCTGATTTATTTTAATCGACACTTAAAGGGCCTTTATTACTGAAGTACTGATTATCTTGCACTGGTATCGATTGCGAGATGGTAAGAAAGGCCCATTAATGTGAGGATTAAGTAAATCATAACTTGATGGAAGAGACCCTAAGTAATGTATAAAATATTGTTAAAAAAACGAACAACAAAAAAATATGGTTGGCGAATCCGAGTATGCAATAAGTAATCATTATAAAAAGAGAAATATAATAAAATCACTACATAGTATAAAACAAAGTCGCTTTCACTGTCACTATATCCCTATGTATGCTTAAATCTTTAAAACTACGCAACGGATTTTGATGCGGTTTTTTTTATGGATAGAGTGATTGAAGAGGAAAGTTTATATGTAGAATAACATTTATTAAATAGTGGAGAAATACTGTTATTTTTGAGGTTTTCAATGTGATGTCGTAAATAATTACATTTTTCCCGCTTACATTGCAAACGCAGGCTGAACTTGACCGGCCCGAAATTAGTCAAAAACGACATTGACCCGAGCGGAGCCGGCTACCTCAGCTAGTAAATAATATAGGAAATACAGAGTGGTATTGTTTGTATCAGGCATTAAATGTTGCATGAATTGTGTTTTATAACTAATAGCTCTTTTTGTACTTCCCTTTCACAGAAAAATATAGATTAGACATATTCAATGCTTCCTCATTTTGCATGTGGTTTAAAATGTGTTATCAATAACTGCGTTGACAGGAAACAGTTAATGTGTAAGGAAACTGTGGAATAAAATGTGGTGGAAATGTGGTTTTGGGTAAAATAATGTGAAAGGTTCCACATAATTTCTTCCTAGTTAGGTCGTTTTAACCAATTTGGATTTCACGTAAAACCGTATGACCTATCTCTCCCAGGTTGGTACCATCGCATTGAATGGACGACGGTCGAAGTGGAATTAAAAATTGTCCATATTTTCCACCTAACATAAGTAAGGTCCTGGCATGGCGACTAGTTCAAAAGCAGTGTTTGGGCTTATATCATGAAACCGATAAACAAAGAAGATAAAGAAGAAAAACATTAAAATTGCTTATATTTAGATTACAATGCATGTACTAAATAAACCAATATTACTTTTATATTTATTTAAATAAAAAGCACGTAAATAATAGGAAAAATAAACAAGGCCTTATTGTTTTTATTCTGAGTGGCATAAAATACTGTAAGAATTTAAAGCAGACAGAACGACCATAATGCATGGAATAATGTATGCAATAAAGAAAGCTGAATCAAGTACCAATTTATAGGCATAGAGAAAGGTTTAATTTGAACCAGCGAACATGTCATTCGCGGGCTGTGGGTCTCCCTATTGCGACCCCTGGCGCACATTCGAAAAATATCCTTTTTTTCAAAATAATTTATTTGCATACATAATAGTTCATGGTAGCCGTAAGTGTAATAAACAGGACATGTCGATTGCCCCCATCGATGTCACGTCAATCGCTTTAGAAATGAAATTGGCAAGAACTTTCGCTCGATTTCGCTCGAGATTGATCGGGGACGGAGCAGTGATAACACGCCAATGACAGCAGTCGAAAGATCCTCGTCAATTCTCGGCAACAATACTAGCTAGCGTCGCGAACTCAGATCAAAAAAAGAAGGAGAGGTGCCACATAGCACGTCTACGAGACCGCTGTTTCCTTCTAAACCTACCAAACCAACTCAAACGTTTATGGCACACGCAAATATAGTCGCAGCCACTGAATAGAAAGGACAAGTGGCACGCGCTCGATATCGCGTCCCCGCTATATGGTCAAAATGGTGAAAAACGGATGAAAATCCGGTGGCGCGTCATGTGTCACACAGTTGGCACATCGCCAACGCGCGCGAATGTGCTCTAAAATAGCGTTCGTCAAGTCAGTTCCCACCCACACAAGCCCTCCAGTATGTCGGCGACTATGTTTGCATGTGGCAAGTACGTTTTAGTTGGATTCGTAGTTTCGAAAATTGGAGACAGCGGGTCCCATACTGGGCGCGCTCCACGCCATATCTCCTCACTTTTTATCTATGGTCGCCGCCGTACTGGAGAGTTCGTGTTGGTGGGAACTGACATGGCGAACGCATTTCGGTTGCATATTCGCACGCGGTGAAGATGTTTGGACTTTGTGGAACGCGTGGCCGGCATCCTATGCGGCTGTATGCACAATTTTTCGATGCCGCGCGTAACAACCACGTGAAATTTCTCTTTCCGTTTCTCATCTGTGGCGAACGTCCCGTCCATTACCCCCGCCCGTTGCGCTATCGGCGAGAACTCCACAAAAAGTCAACAGTCAAAGCTCCACCATCAATCGTCCGGCAGAAATGTACACAAAAGTAAACGAAACGACAATGCATTCGTCGACATTTTTTCGTGCGATTCGCAGGAAGCCCGGGGGCGGCAAAAAATCGTGACGTGTCAATCGAGGATTCCTTTCAAAGTCGCTGCGCCGGCGAAAATTCGCACAAATCAAACATTGAAGTGTTAAATCGAAACATAAAGGCCCTGGAAGATTCTTTGTCGCCGCGCTCGAGAGTTTCGCTAAAGATATTGTGAGAAGGTCATTAGTTACAATCGGGCGTTATATTCGTGAGTTTGAGATCTATTGAAAGGAATGTGTTTATGTCGAAACGGTAACAAGAAGGCGAACACATAAACAGACCGGCCAATGATTTATGATTCAGTTCTCATACTTGGGTATGTGCTCCTAGAGTTTTCATCCTTCAATACCGTAAAAATTACGCCATTTATGGACATAGGGCGATGATCACAGCCACCGTGACATAAAAAAATTAAACAACCATAGTCCAATCACATTTAAATGAAGTGATTTATTAATTAGTAAGACAGATATGAAAGTTTTTTAAAGAATATCTTCTGTTTTTCCACATATATTGAAAATTGGGCTATTTTAATATTTTTTCATTCTATAAAACAATTCCATTACAGTAAGTTAAACAAGAAACTCGTTTATTTATAGATTATTCTTTTATTTGTTTATGGTTTCTCAACACAGAGGTCGTTTCATAATGTCAATGCACGCATTGTTCTTTTCTAGAAGAAGTTCTTGTCACACCCGGAGGAGTTTCAGCCTCCCTCTTTGTGAGCTCCCATATATCTCGATGGGGTTATCTAATATCTGGAAAATTTCCATGTATAGTTAAAATATTTACCTTTGTGTATGCCAGGAATGCCGTAACATAACACTGCCTGGTCATCCGGAAACCAATCTATACGATCCTGTCTGATAGTCCCTTGTGCGATGTGGGGAAGACCCACCGATCATAGTATAGCTATGATCGGAAGCTTGAATCCTCTTTACAAGGCAGCCCCAATTCGACTAAACTTTGAAATATGGACAGGTCGTAAAAGGACCCATTAAAAGAATGACTGCAAACACAAAATAGTTTTGACTATGAATAAAATCAAAACCATAATTCATCCTTTCCAGTTCTTAATCAGTGTTGGTGTGATTTGGCCAATTCCAGCCAATTTTTTTCCTCAAAGCTTCTGTGAGGCGATATTTTTAACATGTGTGATCGTACTTAGATAGCAAGCTAATTTTTGTATCCTTATTTCCAAATAAAAAAAAAAAGATATTTTCATAAGCTATCTCTCTCGCAATTCTATGCAACGCATACATGTCTACGTCATTTGTAATAAGTTGCATAGAGCGGGCTGACAAATGGCCTGTCTACGAAATCGAAACGTATGCGCGAACTTTTGAATTCTCCGTCAGTTATTTTGTCTCCGGCATCAAACGCACCCTTTTTACATTTTTTCATTTCAATTGTCACCCTTTCGTGTTCGGCTCAATTAAATAATGTCTGGTCATTTCGCCGTCCCCTCGCATTGTGCTCGCGCCTGTTCGCGCCCCCGATCCGAACTCCGCGTCATCCTGTGTTGCCATTAATCAGGCGCCATTATACGGCCCCGTTATTGTGCACGTTCGAAGATAGCGTTTTATAAACGGTGGCGTCCGCTGCACAATGTGAGACCTCCTTTAATCTCGTGTAAGCGGAACCCTATTTTTTGAGGAACACAATTCGCACTTCAGCGTACTGATTTAGAGAAAGATTGATTAATGATGTTTAACACAACGTTATAATATTCGCTGCTTCCAAAAAATATTCTGACTCTTTGTCTTTAAATAATAGAGGGCATGCATCCGCGATTGGAGGATTAGATTTTCTTAGTTTTAGATAAATTGTTACATTGATCACATAAACGTTTTGGTGGATCTACTTTCTGTTTCTTGTTTGTTGATTTTTTTTTATTTTTAAAGATGCTTTTTACGAAATATTGCAATCATCTGGTCGTGGTACCTACGCCCGGGTTCCTACGCTTATTCTATTCAATTCTTTTTCGTTATCTATTTGTTTTGTCATTCCGTCTACACTTCACCCATTCGCTAACACTCACTTCAAACCTCCAAATATAAAACCTAATCCTGTGGATTAGGATAGTTGTCAAAAATGACGTTGAAAAATCATGTAACATATCAAGTAAGGTCTTTCCTGATTTTGCACGGCTACATTAACTGGGCGTGTATTCTTGGCATTCAGTCATTGCGGATTCAGTAGAGTTAACAGTAATGTCAAAGTAAATTCTTCTTCTGTTAACTCTACTGAATCCGCAATGACTGAATGCCAAGAATACACGTCCTGGACGGATGCCATCTGGAACCAACCCCGGCTGCGTGACCATATACCTGTTTGAAATGAACTTTTACGTATTCGAACCACGTTATGCCTCAACGATCGAACGGAAACTCGTCGAGAACTATAGGGCGCCCAGGTTTGCTTAACCTCGTCAACCGCACGCCTAGGCTACCGAAGCTTACAAACCTTGCCTCTTTGTAAATGCAGTTGCACAGAATAAGTAAGAGTAAGTGCGGTGGGACTACTGTTATTATTTTATGTGCCTGTAGAAATGTGTTTAATATGTAATGGGGAAGGAAACTTAAGATGGGCCATCCCGCTCAACTCCCCATACAAAAAGGGAAAGAAGATCAGGCCCATATTTCTTGTCAGAGATCCCAAATTTTGCTCAAAATAGCTTTATTTGATCGAAATAGATGTCTGATGACCGTTGGTATTATAAAATTGTGTTTGGTTTCTAAGTTATAAGGTCCGAAAGTTCGAATTTTTCGCGCGTTTTACACAATAACTTTGGAGGTGGATAACGCAATGATAAAGTAAGAACATCTTAAAAAGATTAGTCATCAGACATAGCTTATTTAATCAAGATTTATAATATATTTGGGTTTTGTTCGATTTTTGACTACAGCGGTCGTGGTTTACTTTTAGCTATAAGTGGTTTTGTAATTAAAATTTTCGTAAATCTTACCAAATCATACACTATGCACATTGTCTTTTTTGTGGACATGTAGCATCTTCCTCATCACGGAGCCTGTGTTTTTCTTTGAAACAGAGAAGGTCCCAGAGCGCAACAGCACGGTTTTGTACAGTGCCCGAGAATGAGTTAGTCCCGCCGGGTTGGGCCTCCTTAAAGCTCATTGCAGGGTCGCATTCAGAACGACCTCACCTAAGAAACGTCAAAACTGTCATTCCTGTCAAGTTTTTTTATGGTTTTTAGATGCAAAAGGAGGAAAAGATAATATTTTGTTTGTCTTCAAACTAATTTTAATGTAATAGACCAGCACAAAGTTTAAAATGAAATAGTATATAGGTTATGTTATTGTGATATTTTCTTTCCTACAACTTCATTTAACTAGCATAATTTGGAACAAATAAATTTCATATGGATAACAACAATATTGAGTCATTTTAATTACGTATATTCAGTAAATTGAATCTATTCTGTATTGTTTTATATGGTATCTGACAGCTTTGACAGATCTTTTAGGTGGGCTTGCTTAGGGTCCACCTGTCTTGATAAATAAGCAGTTTTCTTTCCCATTCATTTCACGCGATAGGTATAAAAGTGAGAAAATACTTGCTAGAGCATTGCATTAGTAAGCAGTGAGGCGAATTTTCGTTTCGCCTTTTTTATAGCATTATGTATAACAAAAATGAGTCAGGACAGGCACGAGTTCTTCGTAAACTATACAATCCGAGCGTAGTTAATGTTTCGCGGGAACGGGCTTTGTTAGAACTTCCCTGTGATAAGAATATAATACACGTTTACATGCTTACCTAAACTGATATTCCGTTTAGGTCAATGAGTTTTCTTTAAGCCACACAATGTTTTTTCCTATGTAACTGAAGCCTAAGTCCGCTGTTAGATAACTCCACTTGCGAGCGTTAGCGTTATGAGACAACCCTGGAATCGCTCAAAATTGTACCAACGTTTGTGTTATCTCATAACGCTAACGCTCTAAAGTGGAGTTATCTATTAGGGCATGGATGGCTAACATTACACCTACTACGAATACCGTCGAGAAGGCGACATCGCCTATCAAAAATATTGTATGCGTTTGATAGATGGTATCAAACGTGGTTTTCGCATTTCACTTCCCTTGAGGACACCATACAACACTTGAAATGGTTGTCATTAAGTTTGTCACCTAGGAGACACAGCCTCATACCTACCTACAGCATAAGGACGTAGAGGGCGTACGTATTTACGAAGTGTATCTGTTTTTAAAGAAGAAATCCTGAATGTTACTTTGTAATATTTACAAAGACAAGGATAGTGAAAGGCGTCCACTAAAATTCTAAATCGGATTTCATGTAAGCTTTCTCGTGCCTTATTATTAGTTAATACTGCACTATGGACTGTGCTGATGTGCTGATGTAATCATGCTCATATTAAAGCATATCTGAATTCCGCTTTATAACAAGCTGATATCGGCGATTTACAAAAAACATCCCTAACATTTAATGCTACTCTTATCTTAAGGCGTGGGCAGCGGGGCGGTGTAATAGCTAAGAACATCCGGCCCAACTTTTTGTCAGTATTACGTAATAATAGATTGTCAAAATTGATCCAGAAAAGGATATCGCAAACATGTCATAAAATCCTTAAGGAATCAATTACTTCCTCAGATTCTTTACCTGTCCCAATTCGCTATCCACCCAGGGATGTTACCTCTGCGAAGCTTTTTACATTTTTTCTTTCGATACATTCTAATGGATGTCCTTTTTACGTTGAGCGATGGAATGGTGAGGATTTTGCTTCCGGCTCTATCTTCGGCCGCTGGAAGATCAGGTTGATTTATAATGGACACTGAATACATGGATTGGGCGGGCTTTGAGTCATCAAAACTAATGTCCTTTCGCAGCTACCTGGGATAAGATCAGGGATTCATTGTTGTCGTCGTTTTAAGGTGGCCCAACCCGGCGGGACTAACTCATTCGCGGGCACTGTACAAAACCGTGCTGTTGCGCTCTGGGACCTTTTCTGTTTCAAAGAAAAAGACAGGCTCCGTGATGAGGAAGATGCAACATGTCCACAAAAAAGAAAATGTGCATAGTGTATGATTTGGTAAGATTTACGAAAATTTTGATTTCAAAACGACTTATAGCTACAAGTAAACCACGACCGCTGTAGTCAAAAATGTAACAAAAACCAGATTTTTAAGATTTTCTTACTTTATCATTGCGTAATAAACCACCAAAGTTATTGTATAAAAGGCGCGAAAAATTCGAACTTTCGGACCTTATAACTTAGAAAGCAAACACAATTTACAATGCCAACGGTCATCAGACATCTAGTTCGATCAAATAAAGCTCTTTTGAGCAAAATTTCGGATCTCTGATAAGAAATATGGGCGTGATCTTCTTTCCCCGTTTGTATGGGGAGTTGAGCGGGTTGGGCCACCTTAAGGGGTTCTGCAACATCTACCGATGAGAATCGTATACCTACACGTGGTAAGTGTTCTCACAAAATGTAGATCCTCCTAGAATATATAACTGTATGTAAGTTTAAAATTTAAAATAAACGTTCACACATTTTGGTTAAACACGTATTTTCAACATTGGTCCTTACATCATAGGATGTATTCACAGTGAGGATTTGATTGGTTTCTTGTAACCCATGTAAAAGTGTAGGTCCCCTTCCCCTACTAGTTGATAGGGTTAAGCCCATGCTTCAACCGCAAGGAAATTGCTGCAATGAAAAATTGTCCGTGTTTTCCATCCAGTTCAATGTAGCCGTGCTCATAAAGGGAAGGTCCTGGCATGGCGCCTAATTCCTTCGGGAACGTGGTGTATTGAGCTAATATTATAAAGTAGTTGTGTGGTATTAACCATCGATATCAAGTTTCATAAAAACAATACATTAAGTACTTCCTAACACGTTACTGGGATATGTGTAATGATTAAATTTTCATATTCTGTGTTTTAGTTAACAATCGTATCAGTCTGTGCCCGACGACGCCCATGGGCTTTCGAACTTTCAGCGGGGCTACGGAAACCATGCCGGCCGGCCAGGTGCTTCTTCACACAGTTTCTCTCACTTCTTTTACAAAATGTTATAAGCAAGCGTAAAAATCGGTATGCGTGCCGTTAAGTTAAGGATGTTCCGACCCATACAATGTTTTTTTTTACCAGAACGCAAAAAGTATTGCACTTTAAGGCCCGAATTCGTCAAAAATATTAAATATAGCCATAGTAGTAGCAGCGGAAACATATTCACAATTTCAGGTTTAATGGTTTCGTTGTAATTGCCGATTAGAAGTTTTACACCGTTAGATGGCGTTGTTAAATAAAAATCGTATTTAAATAAATTGTAACAAGGTATCTAAGGAAGTTAATTTACGAAAATGGGATATTTTTTCAACTCAGACATTGCTAAATGTATACCTTATATATATTTATTTTTTTATGTTACTGGACATGACCATGACAGACCACACCGTCTGTCATGGTATTAGCCCAACACACCACATGGGAACTAGATGCCATTGCCAGGACCTTCCTTATATTGCACGGCTACATTGAACTGGATGGAAAACACGTACAATTTTTCATTGCCGCTTCAACCATCGTCATCCAATGCGATGGTACCAACCCGGGCGGGATTAACCCTACCACCTAGTAATTAAGTAAGGGGACCTACAGTTTAACGTGGAATCCGAACCACGGCCAGCCTCTCTCAACGGTCAAATGGTCACCCATCCAAGACCAGACCGGACCCAGCGTTGCTTAACTTCGGAGAGCGATCGCTGAAGTTTCGCGCCACTGGGCCACTGAGGCTGACTTGATATAGGGGTGATTAGGGGATTAAAAGCTTTTATGAAGAAACAATAATAATTTCAGTTGTCATTCAACGGTTTCTAGGGTTTTCGAAGCCGCGGGCAAAAGCTAGTTATATATGAAACAATATTAATATAATTAAAAATAGAAAACATAATCATAACATCGACCCGGCTGCACCTCGATGGTCTGAAATTAAGGTACACTCGTTTTGTCATGTGCTGCGAACGGAGTAATCTCATAAGCAGGATCAATTGTCAAAACGTGCGCTTGGAAACGTGGAATGATTCACAGGTGGATAACCTGATGCCGGGCGAATGGCGAGAGTTGATTGAGGCCAGCCTAAGTATTTCGTAAGGCTTAGTTAGTCACCTGCGAGTGTGATCAAATTATTGCAACGGTGAATGGCGGGTTAGTTAAAAACACATATGTCGGTGACGGGTGTAAATTTTGATCATTTCATGGCAGCGCTGCTCCCTTAAGTATATAGATTTTTTTTGTCAGGGACATGGATGACTAGTGTCACACCTACTGTCATGATATTAGCCGAAAACACAACATGGAAACTAGGTGCCACGCCAGGACCGCTTGGTATTAGCCATACATGTCCAGTTACATAAAAAAATTGTAGAGCGCCCGCAGCGGGCGTTAAAGGGACATAGGACCCTAGAACGACCGTAACCGATACGCTATAGTTTTATATTTGTAGTTTCCATAATAATTAATTTTATGCAATCGTGGTTATCGGAAAAACTTGACATTGGACCTTTTAATAATTTAGACTAATAAAAATTGGGCTTTGCCATTAAAATTCAAGGCTTAAATTGATTTGAAAAATTTTGAAGCGCGTTAACTCCCATAATATAAGCAATGAGGATATTATTTTTAAATTGTATTGCATTCACTAATCAATTAAATCACGGTCGCGCTTAGAAACATTTTTCATTTTGACCATAGATCAATTACTATTAATTAAAACATGAGCGATTCTGAGCAAATCCAGGACGAATTTCCCCAGAATTGCTAACGTTTACATTAATTGTAATTAAAGCCAATTTTAAATAAAGCCAAAATAAAAAAAAAATTTTAAGCGCGACACTAGAATATTGATTAATCAATATAATATACATAATTAAAATAATATACCCTCACCGCTTATGTTGTGGGAGTTAACGCGTTTCAAAGTTTTTCAAACTCGTTTAAAGGCTTAAATTTTAGTGGCAAGGACCAACTTATATTCATCTATATCATGAAATGGTTTCATGGTAAGGTTTTCCAATAATCTTGTTTGAACATATAAAACGATAGCGTTTCGGTAACGGTCGTTCTAGGGCCCTTCTCTTTCTCTTTCCGAGTTCGATAAGTGCATTTCGTCACGAATGCGAGCTGCTCCATGGTTCGGAATTCATCTAAAACTGTTGGTCCCCTTACTAGGCGGTAGGGTCTATTACGCTCGGGTTGGTACCATGGCATTGAATGAACGATAGTCGAAGCGGCAATGAAAATTGTCCGTGTTTTCCATCCAGTTCAATGTGGCCGAGCAATATAAGGAAGATTCTGTCATGGCCCCTAGTTCCCATGTGGTGTGTTAGTTTAATATCTGACGTTCAGTTTGGTATGTCCAGTTACATGAAAAAAACGCAGCCAGCCGAATCTGCGTACATTCCATTGCGCGCAATCTCAGGTGAGTCAGCCATCGAATTATGCAACACATGGATTCCGCCTGAGCCGGTGGCGGCGCCGCGGCGGCACGTTCGATTGTCGTCCCGAATGAGTCACGGCGAAACGTCTAATTCGACCCAACACTGACCTCGTGCGGCTCTCGGATCCGCCGTCAGGGGAAACACGTCACGTGAGACACTTCTCGTTACTCACTGTTCACTCACACCTGCCTTGCATAAGAGATGCATGTGACCAAGGTATGTCCACACCTCCTCACAGAACGTAACGAAACTTCATCGATCGGACTGGATACAAAGTAATGTTTCAATATTTTGTTCCCTAACCGAGACAATGTCATTTCGATTTTTACGGTTTATTTTTTATTTTTGCTAGTGTGAAAAAAAATATTTCCCAATCTTGAAAATAGAGGTCTTCAAAATGTATTCACGAAACATTCTTGCAACAACCACATTCTACGTACTTATAGGGGAAAATATTCTTACAGTCACGACCACTCTCAACATTTCAAACATACCGCAGACCCCCGTCGAGGTGAAATAATAAATGAACAACGTAGTGGCATTCAGCCATTTTGAGCAGTTGTGATGGCTCTCACTGATCGCTGTATTCGTTATCAGCGGTAACCAATTTCACCCTATTAGAGCACGCTTTTCCCGTTTTTCCCGTGACCTCGTCGCTAACTCTCTTAAGGTCGGCCCGTAAGCACCTGAAAATTTCGCCTCCCATACAAACGTAGTTTACTAATGATTTAAAAACCACTGTTCCAACTTACTTGATATTTGGTATTTAATATTTGGCTACAAATATCTGTGTCTGCATGCCTTTGTTTTTTCGGTAAATGTATTCTGGGTCAATCCACAGAGAAAACAAAATTCGTATGAAGATTTTCTTTTAGCTTTCATTTCATTCGGTTTGAATTTTTCAAAAAAACAAAAGCATGCAGACACAGATATTTATTAGCTGATATTAGATATTAAATATCAATTTAATTGGAATAGCGGTTTCCAAATGATTAGTAAACTACGTTTGTATGGGGAGCATAGCTTACGGTCCGTTCTTAAGAGCTGTTCATCAGAAAAACAGTACTTATTTATATATCCATCCATTTCTGCGAGAAGCACAGCCTGCAGACCAGTTGATTAGTCCAGCGAAGACTCCAACCGCGCCTTGCACAATTTGATCTAGGGTTCCGTGTGCGTATTAGGTGCATCTGGTAATAAAGTACATAATATAATTTACATGTGGGTATATTAAAATAGTCGATGTATACGCGAAAATTTACTTGGCTGGCCGGCATGGTTTTCGCAGCCCCCCTGAATGTTCGAAAACCCATGGGCGTCGTCGGGCACCTTGAGGTCCTGGCGTATGCCATATGTCGCGTTTAACATAAAAAAAACTTTTCATATCATGGAAATCTATTTCCTTTTACGTTACCTTCAATTAAAAAAAATAATTAAAAAAAAGAGGCTACACAATACATACCATACGATCACGCTTCCCTGAATGATCATAAATATTTTATCTATGGGAACGATGGTATGGAAACATACTTCTTTCGCTTTCTCTACGGACATTGTGTTCTACGATTTGGCGCTACGTGAATTCTATACTGACAATACGGATAGTATATAATGTTGGAATCCACCGTCATTATGTGGAAGTTTTTCTAAAGATGTAATAATGTATTAGAAGAACTGAAAAACAACCCGCCAAGTGCGAGTCGGACTCGCACACGAAGGGCTCTCTATCTGTTACGGTTACTGAGATACAGCCCTGTGACGGATGGACGGACGGACGGACGGACGAACAGCGGAGGCTTAGTAATAGGGTTCCGTTGGCACCCTTTGGGTACGGAACCCTAATAACATTACATGTTTTTTTTATTTTATTGGATATGGTTTTTTATTTTTTTGAAAACCCCTGAAAATCCAGAACTTGTCCATTTTCGCCAACACACATACTGTCACGAGCTATCCTCTCGCGACTGATCGGATCTGCAGGCCTGTTCCTCGAATTCCGTAATCAGGTATCAGGAATCCTGAGTCTAGATAACCTCTTTTGTAGCGGTTTTCAAAGCGATTTTCTTGACGAAAAAATTCCAAGGTTTTCCAAGGCTAGCCCTCCTCTTAAAAAACAACTAGTATGATTATGATTAAATACAAGTATACAAATCACAGACAAGTAAGCAATTAATGTCCAATGGTTCAGTGGATCTTGAGATGATATGATGATGATGCACCAAGCGCTAAAACCTAAGTAGAAGCGGGTCCTCCGCCGGCGAAGCTGCGAGAACGGTTGGTCCCCTGTACACCCCGATAAACCTAGCTATAAATACTCAATATTTATAATTAAGTTATTAGGTTAAGGGCCTTTTTCACCTACTGATGATTAGCTTAATCGCAACATGTTACGGGCCTTTCTTAGCAGCTTGCAATCAATAACAGTACAAGATAATCATCACTTTAGTAAAAAAGGCCCTTTAAGTGACGATTAAAATAAATCGGCAGTTGGTGAAAACCAGGCTAAGTCATGTCACAACTGAATTGATCCGCGGATCCGATCAACCAATGAAGAAGAATCCGCTAAGAAACCTATAAGTTATGATTTGTTTTCGTCTTTTTTTTTGTCCACCTTAATGATATAATACAATTATGATTATGTAAACAACAACCCACAATGTGAAAAGTATTTAATTATAAATTACTTAGCCTGGTTTTCACCAAATGCTGATTAATTTTATTAGCCACTTAAAGGTGTCGATTACTAAAGTGCTGATTATCTTGTACTGGTATTGATTGCAAGCTGCTAAGAAAGGCCCTTAATATGTGGCAATTAAGCTAATCATCAGTAGTTGAAAAACGCTCTTAACCTAATAACTTAATTATAAATATTGAGTATTTATAGCGAGGTTTATCGGGGCGTACAGAGCCCTCGTCAATTTTGATACAGATAAAGTCTTGTAAGCACAGCGAGCAGTGCTAGGTCTATGGTCTCTCCCAAACGTCCAGTCCATCACAGTTACAAAACGATGACGTGCTCTCTGGATCTCTATATTTATGTGTATTTTTTTATATTTGTTTAACTTGGGAAAAAACATCCCAAAAATCCCTTCCAACTCCGCCATCAATTCTTCTCGATTGTTTTCCCTTTTTTTTTCTTCGTATGCTATTTGGAATAAATCACCTCTTCCATTACGTGACACAATCGGAAGGTTTCGATCATTAAACATGTCTCGGGGTGTGCGCTTTGATTAGCGAGAGACATTGGAAGATTTCGTTAGCTAACTTTTATTTTTCCACAGCAAAGATTCCATAATGACATTCTAATAACAAGATCGCTTTATAATAAATTGAACGGTGACTTGAAAATAAACGGCAAACTATTATTACTTATTTAATTTAATTAGCTGAATACATATCTACATATCACTACTTTCGTTTAATAGAACATTACAACTTTACGAATATATCGACATTAAACATTTCAAACATCCAAAGGTCAGTTGAAAGAAATCTCTTCGAGGGAGAAGCCCGCCTTTGCGCCCCACTTATTATGTTGTTATTGCACTGCAAATTGTTCTTTGTGGCGTATTATAGAATTTTAAATCAATCAAACTGTAGACCATTGTCGTTGCTATGTAGATCTTGCATCCCTCCCATCCTATTTATATCCGGAGCACCCGTAGCAGAGAATCAGGGCACCCCCTTGTGGGTGACAGTACGCTTTTGAGAACGAACCGTTTTTCAAACACATTTCTCTGCCGCACCGCCAGGATATGAAACTGTCTTCTGGCTGGTGCCTTTCCTCATACCTATAATCTGGGAGTCTTCAAGCATAATTTGGACAAGCTCGATAGCTCAGCGATAGGCCTCAAATCCGCTGGTATCATGCTGTGCGTGGTTTCAAAAGATGAAATTCTGTTGCTCTGTAGTAACACTATCTCTGAAATTAAAATACTTATTCTGGATTTCCACGTTCTGATGAATTCGATCAATATGCGGGCTTATTGCTTGAAACATTTATTTTCAACCTACCTTGCATAAATTCGACCCAAAACGTAAATTAAAACACGAAAATCTTTAAAACGCCTTTTAAAATATCAAATGTGGTACCTTGCTCTACGATGTTCAATTAATTTCAATGATAACGTCGTTTCTTACTGATGAGGAGTTTTTTATACATGTTCATAATATGTGCTTTCATACGATTATGACCAACAATCGAAGTAGGCAAAGAAACGAATTATCTCTCTCTCTCTCTAGTAATCTCTACAAATGTTAAATAAACGCAACTGTCATTCCCTCCATTTTCATTTATTAACATTTGTCATAAAACTGTCTTCAAAAGGTAATTTATTCACATTATAAAAAGTCGCATAAGTTAAATTTCGTATAAATAAGTACATACATATATCGAGTAATTCAAATACCCTTTACGCGACTGTTAACAAAGGTTAATCAGTTTGACCAACGATTCGGTTATATTTTACTCTAGGTTGGACGTCTCATTTTATTTGTTTGTAACGTTGTATGATACGATATTTTGTATGTATTTAATGGATACGATATGCCCATTACGCCATTAATTCAAGGTTATAAAACATCTAGATACATTTTTAAAATAAATCCGAAAATCGGTTGTTCTTGACATTCGAAGATTCGTTGCAAATGACACCATACCTCTGTGCAAAGAGTCTTCGCCTTCAACGCAAATATTGGTTGAACTGGAAAGCCCAGAAGGAATACCCGAAATGTAGGTACGACTAGACAAACAATATTTCCATGCGTGACTTGCACATATCGAGAGCCGGCCACCGACCGAATCATCGGATTATCGCCACTCGATCGCGGCCTTGGCACTCGTTACGAAAATCCCACCTACGGTTCTTCCCACCTCGGTATTTCCGCAGAATGACCTTCCCAATGTCTACATTGGACCGTACGCAGGTGAGGCGCGACAGTGACGCGAGGTGTGACGCAGGCGCAGAGGAACCGGTTGGTGAGATCGTGACACGGCTCGCGTGCGCCGGAGTCGCTGGACGATTCATCGATTAGAATACAAGAGTTGAGCGGAAAGCAGTAGGAAAACTACATTTGCTGAACGATTAGCTCGTAGCTCCGCGGGCAGGTACTCAAGAGACAGTAGAAGGTCCATGGGGCGGCGCGGCGACGACGTTGGCGCATTGGTTGGCGGGAGGTAGGAAGATAGAGTAAAATATTGTTTGTACCTGGAGGCCACGAGCGGTAGAAGTGAAACTTCTTGCTCATTTTAAGTAGATTACATGTTTTATTAACCAATACATCATTATTGAGAATGGTAGGATGCGACTATGATCTTCAATGAGCACAAGCAGCGATACGAAAAATATACAGCACCACAGCATCTACCTCTACCCTCCTGTAATCCGAACGTTATAAGAAGCATACAGTATGCTGAGCATGTACTTCCCCTCTCTCCTCTCGCATCCTAACCGCCACTGAATTTTTTCGTAAAGTTTGAGACCCGCCAGCATAGAAATTTTACTTCAAAAGGAATTGCTTTAAAAATTTAAAAGTGCTCTTTACAGTCGACGGTACAATCAATACTTATATCAGTCATGTCCACACATCGATCAACACGTAAACCGTCATCAAGCTTTATTTCTTCAAATATGTTAACAATATATGATGATGAAGTGGTGTTAATGAGGTAATCTTTGAGTACGTAGTTAGCTATTTCAAAAACGCGCCAGAGTTTTCCTACTTACTTCTTTTATTTCTACTGTGGGTATACGAATCGCGGTGGACGCTGCGGCATCCAAACTAGCTATCTGATAAGAGACGCGAAAGAACAATCGGATTCATACACAAACTTCTTATGGTCACCTGTGATATATTCGTGACGTCAAACAGCATGTACTGTACTCTGCGGTGGGGTTTTATTTGATTGTTCAATGAGTATAGTATGATTTAATCGTATTCAAATGCTTTACTTTTACGATTTGGTACGTTTTTACTAATCTAGAGAGCAAGCAGACAATCTAAAAACAACATTTTATCAGTAGGCCTATTCTTCGATATCAGTGCTCTAGAATCAGGAATCTTCCAGGCGAGAAGAACACTTTTGTAGCGGTTGTCAAAGCCGTTTCCTCGACGGAAAGATTCATTGAAATGCCGTGAATTATTTGCGAGATTTTTTTATGTGCACATAAATACATTTTTAAATATGTATGTACTAAAAAAACTCATGGATGTTATTTTAATTTTACGGTTATTTGCCATTTTACGACCTTGGGCGTCGAATCTCAAACTCCCCTTATCAGTTCCCTACACGACGGGCGATAACTATGTACATGCTCCTAACTAGGTTATTGAAATAGGCGACTGTATTTTTTTAACATACCTTTTAAATTGGAAAATATTGGCTAATAAACATTCGAAAAATATTGTCTTTTATTACATTCATTTTAATTATTTTACAAAAAAATACATGTATTTACAAAAAAAAAAAGAGAACAATGAATGCATTTCTTAAAATTTTCAAATCTTGACTGACTCATTGAAAAAACAACTATTTGATTACATACAAATGAGCTGAATAACACGTAGCTTAATGCTAAAGTAGCTTAAAACTTAAACTTCTAATGGGATTTATTACTAAAATAATGGAAAGACGCTTCCGGGCGCCTCGAAAAATCAAAAGTAGTTGGGGCAATCAAGGAGTAAGGGGGGTGCTGTGAGAGGACAATACAAACGCCACCAATACCATATTCCAAAAGTTATCAAACGTTTCCCATTTCCGGTGTCCTTCGGACAACAAATTGCACGGGACGAGAACGAGCGAGCTGTAGGTCCTTTCAAATTGACGTTGAATGCGGCGATGTAGGTAATAAAGGTCCTCGTAACGCAACATCCGGTCCAACCGAGAGTTCGAGTCCGGTCATTTCGCCGAATTAACGCTAGGGTTGGCAACATGTCAAATAGAACTAATATTTAATAATATGGCTTTTGAATTTTATTTAATATTATAAAAAATAGTATGTATGGATTGTCACGCATAGATATATTTTTTAATGTGACGACATGGTTGGTTGATTATCACACCCATAGTCATGATATTAGCACGGTATTCCTGAAGGAATTAGGCACCATACCATACAAGGACCTTGCCTTTACATGCATGGCTACATTGAACTGGTTATAATACACGGAAAAATTTTTCACTGCTATTCCGACCACGTTTTCATCCAATTCTCCTTTCCTTTTGTCTTCTTCTATGACCCAGTAGGGGAGGAAGTGACGAAATGCACTTATCGAACTCAGAAAAATTGGTACATGAACGGTGCGGGGATTTGAACCCATGATTTCTGATGGATATTTACGGGAAAATTTTAACAATAGCTGGGTTAAAGAGCATTGCATACTGAAAAAATAGTTAGGACGAGAATTGAGAAAAGTATTTTAAGATGGTTTGGATATGTAGAGCGAAGGGGAGACGAAATAATTACGATACAAGTCAAGTAGAACGAGTGGAATCATCGTGCTCGAGCGGCCTAGGAAAACGTACCACGACCAGATTTATATATAACTCGTTACTGTAGAGTATGCATGAAAGGACAAATTATAATGTATGTAGAGAAAGCGAAATAAGTATGATATGATCGTACCGTTTCATATACTTTTATTCATAATATCACTTCGAACTCTAACAATGATTTTATGCTGAAATATGTATTGTATTGTATTGATTATTCATCATTCATAGGTACGCTACACTCAGATTTGTCATATTTTATCATTAGCCAGTTCAACAATCACAGTGAAGAAGAACGTGCAAGAAATTTCGCTGATAATTGTTTCAACGTCCTCTAAATCTAAGTTATCAAAAGAGTTTGCCACTGCTTACAGATAAACAGGCTATTGGTATTATACTTATTTGTGTAAATAACGTTTTATTTTTGCATTCACAGTAAGTATTTACCATTGATGATAGAGTAAAAACACAGGTAAAAACCATGAAAATCAACAACTCATGCCACACGGGCAACAGTTCATGACAAATATCAGTTTTTTGCAAAAACTATACCCGTCATCTAACATGTTGCCAACTGGACCAGTCCAGTCCCTACAAACGGTACCCGTTCACGAGTTTTGTTTAAATTTGATGATGTTCTAGTATTGTATGCCAGTGGCAGCCCTGCGGCCACGTTCCACGGTAGACCGCGTGATCCCGCCGCCTCCTTTGTGCATCACGCACCGATACGGCAAGCTTCCTCCAAGCTGCCACGGCCGCCTCCTCCGCCGCCGCCTGACCCAAGCCACAGCTAACCTCTAATCCCGAAGACTAATACTAAGGGAATGCCATGACAAATTAACTCGCCGGGTGATCAGACAAGTGAGTGATTAAATGTGATTTTTAACCGACTTCAAAAAAGGAGGAGGTTATTAACCGACTTCAAAAAAGGAGGAGGTTATCAATTCGTCTGTATGTTTTTTTTTTATGTTTGTTACCTCATAACTTTTGTCTGGGTGAACCGATTTTTATAATTATTTTTTAAAATGATAGCTAGTGCTTCCCAAGTGGTCCCATTTTAATTTGGTTAAGTTCTGACAATGATATCCATCAGAAAATCATTAAAGTCTTAAATTTGTATTAAGATGGTTTTGGCCTCTTGGATTGCTACTAGGTCGATCACAGTGGGATAACAAACGTCAATACACCTATAATTGAGGGGCTCGTAGTTCAGGGGCGTGGGGTCGTTCCTTCTATGCCAGATGTCATGGGTTTATCCCCGCATGGATGAGTCGAATAGGTGCATTTGTTCACGAATGCGAACTGTTCCACGGTTCGGAATACTTGTAACACCTTAGGCCCCATTCCCGAACTAGGTGGTAGGGTAGTCCGCCCGGGTTGGTACCATGCATTAGATGAAAACACGGTCGAAGCGGCAATGAAATATTGTCCGTGTTTTTCATCCAGTTTAATGTACCGTGCTATAAAGGGAAAATCCTGGCATGGAAACCTAATTTATTTGAGAATGCGGTGTATTGGGCTAATTATTATGAAGGTGGGTATAGTCTTAACCATCAACCGTTTCCGTTACTTGAAAAAATAACTCAGGGGTAATATAGGTATTATTTTCGATTGCATTTCGTCGTAAGGCTCCATATGACACTAATCTCCAATATTTTGGGTTATTTGTATTTTATTTTAGCGTCGGTTAATAATAAATACCCATAGAAAAATCGATATATCAAAGTATAGACTATTATCTAGGGTATGACCGCAAAACAGTTTTAATGAGTTGCTTATAATCTTCAATAAACATATGTTTGTAAACACCGATTTATCAGGTTTACAAGCCGGCGGCGCTTGGAAACATAAGTGTTTAACACAATTTAATTATTTGTGGTACACGATCAGATATTTATCTAGTGGATAAGTGTGAAACATATATCAATTTACATTAAAAAGTAGGCTTTACGGATCAAAAACCTAAATTTCGCTACGTCGGCGTCGTCGCGCTCGATTTTGACGCCATAATCCTTTGTTTGCTAAACGCTGAACTCAGTTGGAGCCTTAACCAAAGATGCTAATGATGAAGAAATATTTCAAACAATTATATTGAACACGTTATCTACCCACACATTGGAAAACGTTGTGGTTTGAACTTTAACATTAGTAAATTATCGATTCATAAAATATTAAGTTGGCTTTACTTTAGTTCACTGAAGTCAATAACGGTAATTAGCGGCTTAAACTGCGGTGTGTGATAGATATTATTATCTGCACAGGAAGCTTATATGCTTATAATGTTTATATTTATTTTTCAGTGCCTACCAACATCACAAAAGAATGAGGATAATTTTAATTTGCCTACACAAACCTACCAAGCAGTATGAGTATGTCATAGTATTATGGTTATTTATAAACATATTATAACCGTTAGCTTATAAGTCTAAGCTTGGTTTTCACCAAGTGCTGATCTATTTTAATTGACACTTAAAGGGCCTTTGCTACTGAAGTGCTGACTATCTTGTACTGGTATCGATTGCAAGGTTGCAAGAAAGGCCCTTTAACGCAGAGGCTAAGCTAATCAGTAATTTGTGGAAAAGGCCCTGAGGGCCTTTTTCACCTACTGCACAATCAATACCAGTACAAGATAATCAGCATACATAGTGATAAAAGCCGTATAAGTGTGGACTAAAATAAATCATCACTTGGTGAACCAGGCTAAGCGTGAATCCAAAAATCTACTCACCAAATTAAATGACGATTATCTGCCAACGAATGTCATATGCATGTAGCATGAACCTTGGATCAAGGATAGATTAATTAAAGAAAGAAAGCTGTAAAAAAAAGAACGACTTTATGAATACACTGCAAGGCTGAACTGGAACCATCCGCATCTTCCTCATCACGGAGCCTGTCTTTTTTCTTTGAAACAGAGAAGGTCCCAGAGCGCAACAGGGGGTCCATTCAGAGCAAGAGTGAGTTCAAATTCGTCACTAAATATCAACTCACTTTTTTAAATAGTCAATGTTTCCACACTTCTTGAACATCATTACAGTTAGGTGAAAATCTGGTCGGTCCCGTAAATACGTTGGAAGTATAAAAAACGGTTCCGTTATTGAAATAATAACATATTTCCCAGCTATTTTTAGGTTAACTCACTCCCGAACTCGAACTCACTCTTACCGGAATGGCCCCCCAGCACGGTTTTGTACCGTGCCCGCGAATAAGCTCGTCCCGCGCGCCGGGAAGGGACACATAAATGGATGTGTCCCTTCAATTCAATAGCCCTAGCCACCAAAATATTTTTTTTCGTGCTAAGCAAGTGCGTGCGGTTATCAATTCGTCTGTATGTTTTTTTTTTGTTTTTTTTTGTTTTTTTTTTATGTTTGTTACCTCATAACTTTTGTCTGGGTGAACCGATTTTTATAATTATTTTTTAAAATGATAGCTAGTGCTTCCCAAGTGGTCCCATTTTAATTTGGTTAAGTTCTGACAATGATATCCATGAGAAAATCATAAAAGTCTTAAATTTGTATTAAGATGTGCGCGACAAATGGACGAATAACTCAATATAACGCCAACCGATTTCGGAGATTATTTTTTTATTGGAAAGGACGTGTACAAATTAGTAAGTGTACTTTAGATTCACTAAAAATAAACAAATAAAAAAAACCGACTTCAAAGAAAAACCACTAAAAAGTAAAAAATAATTTCCATTTTTGTAGTTACGATTTCTGTTATTTTTTGAGTCGGTGTCAGCCAAGGTTAGGTTAGGTTAGGTTAGGTTAGGTTCTCTTGATTGGCGCAGCGCGTGCCCGGCTGACGCCGACTCAAAAAATAACAGAAATCGTAACTACACAAAATGTAAATTATTTTTTACTTTTTAGTGCTTTTTCTTTGAAGTCGGTTATTTTTTTTGTTAATTTTTTTTTCAATGATTAATTGATTTAAATGATTTTATATGATTATGATATGCTGAAAGATTTGCTTGCTGACTCTCGCTGTGGTTGAATAGTCATTATTTTTACAGCTGTCTTAAGGCGGCCCAACCCGGCGGGCCTAACTCATTCGCGGGCACAGTACAAAACCGTGCTGTTGCGCTCTGGGACCTTCTCTGTTTCAAATAATAAGACAGGCTCCGTGATGAGGAAGATGCAACATGTCCACAAAAAAAGACAATGTGCATAGTGTATGATTTGGTAATATTTTAATTTCAAAACGACTTATAGCTAAAAGTAAACCACGACCGCTGTAGTCAAAAATCTAACAAAAAACAAATAGATCATAAATCTTGATGAAATAAGCTATGTCTGATGACTAATCTTTTTACGATGTTCTTACTTTATCATTGCGTAATCCACCTCCAAATTTATAGTATAAAACGCGCGAAAAATTCGAACTTTCGGACCTTATAACTTAGAAACCAAACACAATTTTACAATGCCAATGGTCATCAGACATCTAGTTCGATCAAATAAAGCTATTTTGAGCAAAATTTTGGATCTCTGACAAGAAATATGGGCGTGATCTTCTTTCCCCTTTTGTATGGGGAGATGAGCGGGTTGGGCCACCTTAACAGTCGCTGAAAGGAGCTACGTAGGTAATTGCTTAGCACGAAAAACATTTTGTATTTTCCTGGCAGTCCAGTGTAGCCGGGCTCAAATATGAGAATGGTTCTGACAAAACATCTGCATGTATACTTTGGTGATAGTTAATAACTATACAGAGCCTATTAAGTCGCATAAAAAGCTTTCTAATGTATTTCAGCCAACCAGAAGCCTGAGTCCGCTAATAAATAACTCCACTTTCGAGCCTTAGCGGTTTGAGATAACGCTAACGCTCAAAAGTTAAGATATCTCTAGGCTTCTGATGAGTCGGTAGGTACTAGATATCATGGATTAGCTGATTCACGAAAGCCTGAGTAGGCACGTGCGATTTCTCATTCTTTATCCACCGGACCCAATGGAAACATAATATAATTGTTTATCTACGGATGTACCCCTGCAAAGACAATGGACGGGTGAGTCGACACATGTAGGCCCCGGCCTAACAATGTTTGCAGTCGGCCCGACTTAGCAGAACTAATTTTGTTGCTCTTTACGACTCCAAAATAGGATCAGGCCCCATTAGGGCGTTTTTTTTTCTCGGCTTTTATGGGGGTGTCGTCAGTTTTCCCGCGAAGCGCGACTCAAAGGCGCCGATGCCGAATTGCTTGGCGTAATGGTCGGCGGGCCGTTTCTGTAATTTGGTAACGGTCTTCACGGGCTCGCGCGCATAATGAAGCCGTAGAGGTTCTTTTGTTTATTTGTTACAAAGAGCTGAGGGACCGAGGCGTGTTGTTTTAGGCTGTGGTTTTTGTTCTAAAACTATCGTTTGTTCCATGGCGGTGCCATATTTGCGGATCGCGGTGGGAACAGTGCAGTAGCATTATAAAAACATATTTGGTTACATACCGATACGTTCCCCAGTGAAGGTTTTATTTTGTTGTAGATACTTTTTAGCATAGTAAGCACCCAAATATCTTAAATAATATTTATAGTCCAAATCACCAAATCCACCAATTAAGATGTATTTTTGCTTTTTAGTCCGAAATTACACATTACGTAGCCCCCGTTGGTACCGTCGCATTGGATGACAAGACGGTAGGAACAGTGATGAATAAATTTGTCCGTGTTTTCCATCCAGTCCAACGTAGCCGTGCTCTTAGAGGGAAGGTCCTGGCATGGCATCTAATTCCTTCGGGATTCTGGTGTATTGGGCTAATATCATAACGGTAGGTATGTAGTATTAGCATGGCATTAGCATTAAAAAAACCTAGCCATCGAAATAAAGGCTAAGCCTAGTGCGACGGTTAAGAAACTAATTTTAGATCGCTACGAATTGTAATGAAAGGTGTTCTTACTCTTTTTCTTATAATTGTATTAAAGTTTTTTTAATTTGAATTTGAATTCCAAGTCAGGTTGCATAAAAAAAAACGGATATTTCTCAATTAAAGAGCAATTATATTTTTATTGTGCATAAAGACGAAATAAAATTTAAATTAATATTCTAACAATCTAACAATAACAATTTAAATTAATAATCCAACACCTAAAAGTAAAATTTAAATTAAAACTAAAACTAAAGAAAAATGTAGATCGGAGAGATCCAATGAAATATATATATACGAATTAATAATATAAGTTTAATATAGTCATATTACTTGCAGCGAAAACAATTTCACAATTTCAGGATTATTGGTTTTGTTACAATTTATTTAAATACGATTTTTATTTAACAGCGCCATCTAACGGTGTAAAACTTCTAATCGGCAATTACAACGAAACCATTAAACCTGAAATTGTGAATATGTTTTCGCTGCAACTACTATGGCTATATTTAATATTTTTGACGAATTCGTGCCTTAAAGTGCAATACTTTTTGCGTTCTGTGTAAAAAAACATTGTATGGGTCGGAACATTCTTAAAGGTAAAATACTTAATTGAAGCAATTGGAGTAATAATAAAATATTTCGGTCTTCAACTAGAATAAAAATAAAAACAATTATTCATTCCAATAACTGCCAATAGTCAGAAAGTCCCACGATCCGGAACCGTAATTAAATCGTCAAAATATTGTGAAACCGATAGCGTGGCGACTGGCGGCGAGTGGCGCGAGGCGACGTGCGGCGGAGCGAGGCGAGGCGACTCGCAGCCGTCTAGAGCGATTTTCAACGAACACCGAATCAATTAGACAGCTGCCCGCGATCTCCCCTAGTCGGAGTTCTTACCTAAATTGGCGTTTACGAAACTTCGAAGTTACGTGAAAACATAAAATCCCATACTAGTTTTACTAATTATTCTGTGGTTTTACTTCTTTAATTGGTCAAAATCAAACTCGGACGACTACCAATTTGTATGAAAACGCGGAGTCAGCGTAAACAGGAACGTTAACTTATTTACGGCAACAATACGTTAGCTGTCAAATTTGAAAAGTCCAGTCGATAGGTTTGGCAAGAATTCCAATTTAGGAGACCAGTCGGACTAGGGAATGTGGTGTAATGGGGTAATATCATCATGGTGGGTGTGGTATTAGCCATCCATGTCTCGTACCGTAAAAAAGTTTTTCCTTTAGCTAAATAAGATTAAAATATTAAGAAAAAATATGTCCATTTGCAACCTACATAAGATGTCCAAAATGTTTGAATATGGTTAGTTTTTACAAAATGTTTTTCTTTTATGCGACCTGACATGGATGGCTAATACCACACAAATACCGTTATGATATTAGCCCAATACACCACATTCCCGAAGGAATTAGGTGCCATGCCAGGGCCTTCCCTTTATGAGAACGGCTACATTGAACTGGATGGAAAACACGGACATTTTTTCACTGCCGCTTCGACCATCTTTTCATCCAATGCGATGTAACCAACCCGGGCGGGCTTAAACCCTACCACCTAGTAGGAAAAGGGGATTTACAGTTTAACATGGATTCCGAACCATGGAGCAGCTCGCATTCGGGACTAAATGCAATTATCAAACTCGGAAAGAGAAAGACAGTGGTGGATATCGGAATTGAACCCAGGTCTCTGGTACGCTAGGCCAGTCCCCGCGCCACTAGGCTACGAGCCGCTCAAAAGGATTTCAGAAAAAGATTTCAAATTCATAATTTGTTCGATATTCATTCCTCCATAATTTCATTTATTTCATATTCACCTAAACGATAACAAATGTGTTACGAATACAAGGTCTAATGTAAATTATTGCAACTGAACTGTCAGTTGACAGGAAACCTGTTAGCGATTAGTCGCACGTAGCGCAACCAATCGTAAGTGACACGTCACAAGCAACACGATGTCACATAATAAGCAATCGTGTGACGATGTCCCGACAATGCTGAGCATGGCGACGCGACTAGATGACACGTTTGTCAGATATTTCTGCATAAAATGATAGGGCTGTGTTTAGAGGATTTACCCACACGAAAATATTTCGCTAGCGTTCACATATATTTCTTTCTCAAGTTATTAATACGCTTTCAAGTGAATCGGTTCACGTGTTACTTTTAAATAACTGTGTTAAGCCGAGGAATTTCCCTAAAGGGTAACCTGGGGTCCTTCAAACATGGTATGAAGAAGGATCTGTCCGGCCGGCATGGTTTTCCCAGCCCCACCAAGGGCACTCGCTATCAAGCAAGACGCTGAGGTAACAAGACCTACTATGGGCTATGACTCTGTATAATAGTACTAGCCTTTCGGCGTTGGTTCTAACGGACAGTCACTGGAAACATAATTTAAACTAAGCGAAGTCATCACCAACAGCAACACATATCCTGAGCTATTATTGTAAAACTCACTTTTAACTCCAAATTAGTAACCTAATGGCAGTGAAGAAGGAATGCCAGTAATGCCCTAACCATTACTATTTTTTTGTCTAATTGTTTATTTGGGGCTTAAGCCGTCACCGACTATGCCAGCCCCATATGTAGTATCTTCAAGCTATCAGCTACTCCTTAGAGCCAGCCAATGACTGCTTAAAAAAATATGCAGCTTCTCTAAACTTGATTGACCTGGGCTTTCCTAATTT
Source organism: Incurvaria masculella (assembly GCA_946894095.1). Classification (NCBI taxonomy): domain Eukaryota; kingdom Metazoa; phylum Arthropoda; class Insecta; order Lepidoptera; family Incurvariidae; genus Incurvaria; species Incurvaria masculella. The sequence goes on along the minus strand of OX335645.2, from coordinate 22,779,852 downwards.
TTTTTTATGTGACTGGACATGATGGCTAATACCACACCTTCTGTCATGGTATTAGCCTAACACACCACATGGGAACTAGGTGCCATGCCAGGACCTTCCTTATATTACTCGGCTACATTGAACTGGATGGAAAACACGGACAATTTTCTAATCCTAATGATTAGAGTATCTTAAAAATGAATTCATTCGATCTGTACGCAACATTTTTTCAAGACGCAGTCCAAGCTCTCGTTTATGCAAAATAGTAGAGCATGCCTTACTTATAAACTAGGCAACAATTTCCATATAAAAACTGGTTATTACCGGTTGTATTAGCAACAGTCAACATCGCACATTCACGAGTTAACGAACAAGCGAAAACTACTCAAAAAATCTCCTTCGTCAAACAACATTTGACAATAGAGCGGGCCGACAGCAATTCTCACCTATTTCTCCGCGCCATATTTGTTTTTTTCCTCGTGACGCGAGCTATAAATCAGGCCTTTGTTGCGATCTAGTTTAATTTGCATATTTATTCGGCACAATGACCTGAGAGGCGTTTAATTAATTGATTAAATAAAGGTTTCCTTTGTTGGAACCAGGCGACTGACCCTCCCGCCAAAGACAATGCGATGTAGAGCATGGGTCTAGAACGCACATGGTGTTTTTTGATCAATCTGGGAAATGTTCTTACGGATAAGCGATCATATTGATCACATACTCGTAGTAATTAGATGTGGAGAAAACAGTATTCCAACGTAAGTGAATAAGCATAAACTTAACTATTTTTCATTTATTATGACCACAAATATATTATTCTTATTTACCTATCTACATTTTTCGTTTGTAGATCCAAATACTAATAATATAATAATCTCTATAGATAATACAAAACAACAAATTAATCTCTTTCGAGATATTTATTTAACTTTATTATTAATTTTTTTTCGGATAGACAGCGTTATAAATCGCTTACTTGTTTAAGTCGACGTTTCGTTCACCACAATGCATGCAATTGTAGCAGTGAAAGTCTAAATAAACATACTTTATTAAACTTACTCAAAAATTAAATGAAAAGAAGTATTATTTTTAAAAATGTCATTTTAATTATTTACCAAATTTTTGTTCAGGTACATTTTGTATGACTAGTGTGCGGAAGGGGTATGGGAGAACTTGCCTTAAACAGTCTCATATCTCCTTTTATTTTTAGATTTTAGACGTAAAAAATAATTTTTCAATCCGCCAAAGCAAGTACTTTAGCAGCCCATTGCAAGCGTAACAATGGCATTACACAGTTTTACAAGGCCTGACTTGGCCTACTAACACGGTCCGGATTCAAGGAATCACCCCCTAAAGCGACGCGCCTGCATTTTTTTTCTGCCGACCCTTCCGACCATTTGTAAACGGTCAAATGGTCCCTAAACAACGAAGAAAGCATTTAAAAGTTATTTGACACAGGAGCACCACGCCCCGAAGTCAAAATTTATTGTTTTTGAAACAATAACGTTTGGGCTTAATGGCTTGCGAGAAATGTACCGATGCAAGGTCCTTTTGGTTCTTTGTATGTCGCTGCATTGTCGAATCGAATAATGATACGGGTGCTCAGGTAGCTGTAAAAATTATCACAAAATAGTAATTTTATTTAAAGTCAATAAATATGTTGGATATGGAATATTTTCTCAATAACTGACACATTGAGTTGATTCTAATGACGATTTTTATACATAATGCTTTGGCTCGTAAACTGTATCTTTGTATGTATGTAATGTATTTAATTTCATCTCATAAAAACCCACACAGTCGGTTAGTCAGAGTCTCAGAATTAGAATAAAGTGCATAATATTTCCCTCGGTCACTTACGTCGTGGAAATGGATGAAGTGTGTAGAGTCCGTGCGGAAAGAGAACCATCGTAACATTTGAGGGCGCACATGTGCACATTTATCGTATTTGCCCGGTTGACAACACTGGCATGTCATTATAGTATCTAGAGATCTATAGTTTACGTAACTGGACGTGGATGGCTTGTGTCATACCCACCGTCATGGTGTAAGCCCAACACACCGAATTTCCAAAAGGAATCAGGTGCCATTGTCAGGCCTAACTAGGCACATCCATATTAAACCAGATGGATCACACAGATTTTTTTTAATTGCCGCTTCGATACTCGTTTCATCCAATGCGATGGCACCAACCCCGGCGGGCTTAACCTTACCACCAACGGTAGGTCACCTACAGTTTAACATTAATTACGAACCATGAAACAAGCTCGCATTCGTGACAAAGGCACTTTTCCAATTCAGAAACAGAAATTAAGTGGTGCATGAACGAGGCGGGGATTGATCACATGACCTATGGCATGGAAGGCAAGTCCCCGCGCCACTGAGCTTTGAGCCGTTCGAAATCTTTATTACTTTTTCCTTGTAGCGGTAACGTTAAAGTCCGAAAGATGTAGGTAGCAAACATTGATAGCTTTTTACTGAGCACGTTGGCCGAATGTTGGATTCGAGTTTGGCTCAAATGTCCGAGGTAAGTACGGCCCTCAGATCAAGAAAGGAAGGAGATATCCCATATGGCGCGCCTAATATTAGACCCGCTGTCTCTACGCAAACATAGTCGCAGACGTACTGGAAGGTTGTGTTTGTGACGGGGATGATAGGAACTGACTTGGCGAACGCATTTCATTCGCTCATAAAATGCTCAAAGGAGCACAGGCGCCTTTGCGTAGTGCGCGAGGAGGCGATATTTGGAATCTGTGTGTCACGTCCTTCCGTGCTCGTAGGTGGCGTAGCTCAGTTAAACGATTAAAATGGGGATTAAAATGTCGGGGGAACCAGAACTTTTGATATTATCAAAATTATTAAATTATTATCACAGATGAGCTCTCCTATAGTCGCTTGAAATAATCCTCTGAAAGATTCTCATGGAACACGGAACTGTCATTTTCAAAATATTATACAATTTTATTTTTCTGGGCATGGCTTGGCATGACAGTGTGGCTTTCCATACGATGATATGCACAATTTGTTCATGCTAACGGCGGCGCGTGTGGCGTGTCGTCTCTAGTAGCGATCATGTGGCACGTCACCTTCATTTTATCCTCTGCGGTAAAGCCGCACGTGTCTTCTTACTTCTGTGCCGTGTTAGCAAAAAGTTCTCACGGCTCTCGGAGCGGAGAACTTGGAGGCTGCGGCGGCTGAGAACGCGGGACCCGAGGGGGGACGCCGATCGGTAGACGGGGCGGCGGCGGAACTGCGTTTACCAAATTACCTCCAATCCATTTTTCCCATGTAACTACTTTTTATCATTCCGTCGGACATGCGCATGCGCCGCGCCGGTGAGCGAGCCGAACTTGCGGGCGCTCGCGAAATAAGTGTCGAAATACCCTCTCATGGTATTTCCACAGTGCTTGTCAAATTATCCTCGTTGAAATGTTGCAGAGATACGATGAAAACGTGGACATGTCAACAAGGAAAACCACATATGTGAAATCCGGAAAATACTGGGTAACGTAAATTAGCAGCTTGTGCACCGATTTAGGTGAAATGTATTAAAAAAAAAAACAATTTTACAAATATGTAAGAAATATTATTTCGGTTTGTTAAATTGATATTTTTTCGATAACTAGAAAAAAATTCAGTCTATCTATGCCTTCTTGTCTTTTTATGTTAGTTTAGGAGTTCTGATGTATTGAAAGATTTGTTGTATATTGAATGCTTTATTAACGAGTGCTCGCAGTGCTACGTTAGAGCATGCCGTGGTTAGAGCAATATTTAATTTCATTTAAATTCATTTATTTAAACTTTTTTGGTAGTCAAACTAAGTTACGTCAAAAACTGAATGATCCGCGGATTCGAATAACTCCGTAAAGAAGAATCCGCAAAGAAACTTTAAGAGTTTTCCGTCCACAGTAATGAAATACATACGTAGATCTAAACTCTACTGCCAAACCATTTTTGGTAGAACTGTCTCAGGCAAAGAACAAGAACATAAATAATAAACAGCCACCCTCAGTGCAAATGGATTAGAAATAGAAGTTACTGACAATATGTTAATGTTATAGTTTAGTTAAGAGTATTTTTATACAATAGGCGTTTTAGTATAGAGTTCGAATTTCCTTATTGTAGAAGAAATTCACGCATAATATTGATTTGGGCATCAAGAGCGGGATCCGGCAACAGTCAGCAATGTTATCATATTTATAAGTGCGGTTTTAATCTATGGTGCGTTCAAAGAAAGTTCACCGCGAACCCTGTTGTCTGACGGGAATCCATCGACTGGAAAAATAAGTAGGTTGAACAGAAATTCGTTGCAGCCGGCTCGAGGTAATATAGTCTTAGCAGAGCACCTTACCGGTCTGTGATGCAAGCGTTCCAAAATGTTGAGACTGAATAATAAATATCCATTTAAACTTCGCGTTTAAAATGGGGTTTTAGATAGTTTAAAATATGATTAAATAATAAATATAAATTATCGCATATGCGTCAATAAAAGACACGAATGATTTATAAGGGGCCTGGATTTGGGCATTCTCCTTTGGACATTTAAGAAACTCCACCTTGCTCAGAGTGTGACTGCGTTCACTGGCTGGACGGTGGACACAATTTATGCCTGCATGCATATAAGGTGTCCGACTCTTGAATATAACAGCTAACAACTGAACGATTCTTCTGAAGATCTCCTTTTAGCGGAACCATGCCTTACTGCAAAATGCAGTTAAACTTCGCGGTTACTTTATGACAAATATTTTCTTGGGATTGAACTTTAAGTTTGAAAACTAAGGGTAACAGTAAGATTAAAATCAATTTACATACAATATTATACATTTTACGGATACAAGAGATGGTATAAACAATTAAAATAACAAATAATATGTTATTTGTAAAAGGCTATGGCTCAACAAAAACCCACATCAGTCGCTGGTCTTCCGCCACCGCCTAGTTGCACTATGTTTAACACATTTTTAAACATTTTCAACTTATCACATTAAATACATAACCGAAAAAAAGATAAAGAAGCAAAACTAATCTAAGCTAAGATTTAAAACTAATTACCCACTCAATAAACATGCATAATATATAGTTACATGCAACAACAAAAATGTTATCAATTGCAAAATTGTAAGTAACACCATTTAGCATAGTATATCAGATTGCACGCTTTCTTTATCAAGATGAAGAAATATACATAAAAACTGCAACCAACACAATGAATACCAACAAAATAAATTCTCCTGAAGCCTAAGTCCGCTAATAGATAACTCCACTTTCGAGCGTTAGCGTTATGAGATAACCCCGGAATCACACAAAATTTTACCAAAGTGGTGTGTTATCTCATAACGCTATAACGCTAACGCTCGAAAGTGGAGTTATCTATTAGCGGACTTAGCCTGGTTTTCACCGAGTGCTGATTAATTTTAATGTACACTTAAATGGCCTTTATTACTAAAGTGCTGATTATCCAGTACTGGTATTGATTGCATGCTGCTAAGAAAGGCCCTTAATATGTGGCGATTAAGCTAATCAGCAATAGGTGAAAAAGGCCCAGGCTTCTGAGTAGGCAGACACATTGACATAGAGTATAGTGGGTTTTCAGATTTTAGATTATACCTTTCTTCGGACCTCCAGCCCCAACTAACCTTGCCAAAACGTTTCACTCACTTTTCGGAACGCACCTGCCCAAGACGGCCGTATGGCTGTGTTTCGGCCGGAGCGGGTGTAGCCACAAATTGGCCGTGTCGTGTGTTTTGTAATGTGCTACCGCCGCTCCGACCTTCTCGTTATCTGCTGCCACCGCCGAGCGGGCAGGGCTGCTGCAGTCTTTATTGTATGGCGTAAGCATTATTTATATGACATATCATGATGCTGCGCAGACTCTGCTGAAAGCAGAATGCCCATTGTCCTATACATTTTGGGCCCTTCAATATTTTAGTGTCTATCTTTCAAACCAGTGATATAAAATAGAAAATAATATACCTTTTCGAGTTATGAATTCTGAAGACCAAATTCATTACCATTTTAAAGTTATTTACAAAATTAGGTTTATAGGTTATGGAGGGTTTAGAGACACCAGAGGCTGAGCTCTCTGAGTAAAATGCTACAGTCCAAATGCAATGAAAATGAACAGAGTTTAATGTCTCTTTGATTTTTCACAAGCAACAATCCTTCAAATTGGTCCGAGGGATAATTTTATATAAATCTTTTTTCTCCCTCACCGGACGGAATGCAGGCTACCCGAACAAGTCTTGTGATAACGGAAGTTATCACAAAACGTGTTCGTCCTTGTCTTATTCATATTATTAGTAGGAAAAGTAGTATTTGTGAATGATTCCTTTTAAAAAATTAACGAGTAACAATGGGGTTTCAGATAGTTTAAAATATGTTTAAATAATAAATTAAAATTATCGCATATGCGTCAATAAAAGACAAGAATGATTTCTAATGGGCCTGGATTTGGGCATTCTCCTTTAAACATTTAATAAACTCCACCTTGCTCAGGTGTGGCTGCGTTCACTGGCTCGACGGTGGACACCACTGAGGTGGACACAATTGATGCCTGCATGTATATAAGGTGTCTGATTCTTGAAGCTAACAGCTAACAACAGAACGATTCGTCTGAAGATCTCCTTTTATCGGAACCATGCCTTGCTGCATAGTCTAAAGCCACATCTAACGATCTATCGTCAAATAATGTTAAGTGTGTACAGATAATAATCAATTGATAAAATGTTTGGTACTAGAACAACCTAGAGTAAAGGTAAGAAAATGGCTTGCTACAATGGTCAAGCCAATGGAGTTCGTCACTCTAATGATATTAGCCCAACACGCCAGATAGGAACTATAGCACTATAGTGACCATGTGAGGTAATGAAATAACCTTCTATTGAATGTCTACATTGAACTAGATGGAAAACACGGGCCATCGGTTATTCAATGAGTTTGTATCAATCAATGCAGGATACCTTTAAATATGATACTTACCTCCTAGTAAATAAGGAAGGGTATCTACACAGTTTTAAGTGGAATCCTTTAGTCGGCTATTACAACATGCACGGTGAGATATACAGTGGGCCACATTTGTATTATTTTTACGTGCCGGAACCCACACAGCACAATGACATTATTCATCGTCATAATCGTACCGACAAATCCAAGAGTGTGTTCACACCTAATGGAGGAAAATAACGAATAAAAGAATGAATATGTCGCTATTTGACCTTAAAAGTTAGAGTGGTCTAAAGTAACACCTTGGATACCCAGTTGGCTAGTGCCAGCCCTGACACGGCGAATAAAAAGGAAGATGCCAAACAAAAATGCGGTTTATTGGAATAATAGAAAATTATAAGAGGGGAGCTACGCACTTACGTGCGGTACGGTACATGATGAGAAGTAAAGTTACATTCGTAGCCCGTGGTAATTTGTGGTCGAAATTTAATGTAGTCACGTACCAATGTGTCCGGAAACTTGACCATTTGAATTAGATGAAGATATAATAGATCCTGTTTCATGCATCGAAAGCAGGTGCATTACAAGAACGGCCGATACCACGCCGACTGTGAAACATTGTAGAAAATATTTCTGTAAAATCAGCGCCAGGCGGGGAATTTACGTACCTCATGCATGCTGAGCCATGGCCATTTTTGCACACTTTTGCTAGATATTCACTATCCCAACGTAAATTGTAATTAGTACACATATCTTAACGATAACGATACACCGTAAAAAAGTGCAAAACACCTTTATTTTTCTTCTTTCTTTTAGCACAGTTACAATTCAGTCATAAATCGCATAGAGTGCACAATCTGGTTAGTTATAATTTTGAACTTTAAATATATTAGTCTTTAACATGTTCTTAGATATACACCGTCGCTGTCATTGACTTATATATTACTTCGGTCGATGTACAGAATGTTTTGAAAATTTACGGTTTTCCGGTGTGCAATGCCGTGCTTGGCATGTCGAAACATGACGGCGAAGCACGGCATTGCACATCGGAAAACCGTAAGTTTTCAAAACATTATATTCGTCTTTATTTTTCGCGTGAAGAAGAAAGAAGATAGATCTATAATAACCATGAATATAATGCTAACGGGAGATTGTGCACTCCAAACTTAGGACGAAAGGACAACAAAATCAAAATCAACGTCAACGTATGATTAAACACGTCACTTTGTATGGACAGTATGGAAGGATCTCCATGCGGCTCACTAAAAGTGAAGTGTGCAACTGTCCAGTTTCTGAAGGTATAGTCATTTTAACAAATTGGACAGTACCTTTTCACTGAATATGAAACGCAAGCAAGAATGAGAAAAAAAATAAAAGCCGTAATTAGTTTTCACACAGTTAGAAAAACGATTAACAGATGTCTTCACTGAGAGTATCCAATTTACTTAGTTGACTCTATTTTAACATTTCAAAACGGTTGCTTTTAATCGGAATTACATTTAAATTCACTGATTTTTTTTCAGTGTTTCAATTGCCCAATACGTCGTCGCATTCCCGAAGAAATTGGGTGCCATTCCAGGATCTTACCTTTATAAGCACGGCTCCATAGAACCGGATGGGCCTCACGTACAATTTTTAATTGCCGGGCGGGCTTGTGCCTACAATCTATAGGTCGCGACAAAAATGGTAACGATAACGTAAATGGCTGAAACTGGGTTCACGGGATAAAGTACAACCCTCTGAAGCTAAATGTGTCAGTCTGCCTGTTCCGAGTGGTTGCGTTACGTAGATAAGGCGCCTGAAAAAGTAGTTATGGTGACAAAAAATACATATGAAAAGGTGAATGGATGCAAATGACGAAGTATGAAAGTATCAATACATACTTGCCTAGCAATACAAAAACTGAACAAATCTTTGGTTGCATTTAGTAGTTATAGGCGATTTAGGTTACAGATATAACTTTAGGTATATTTAAGTATTTAATTAAGTAACCATCTGGTTATTGTTGTATAATTAATAGGTATCAAGGTTTCCAGATAATCAGTATATTCATCAGCAGGTACATACCAGCATCTATTTTATATAGCCAATCTAGAAAACGCAACCACTTGGCACGGGCAGACCGACATATTTAGCATCAGAGGGTTGGTATCTAACATGTGAACCCAGATTCAGCCATTTACCTTATCGTGACCAAAAATGTCGTGACCTCCCGGAATACTAGTAAAAGAAGTCGGATGGGGAATACCTTCAGTTTTACAAGGACTCACAAATGTGAAATAACTCATATTCGTGACTAAATGCATATTATCCAACTCGGAAAGTGAAAGAATGTGGTGCATGAACGGGGCGGGGTTTACGCCTATGAGCTCTCGCATGAGAAGCGAGGTCACATAACCTGAGCAAATACAACTTTCCTAATCTTTCTTTATTTGTAATCTTGCATAATTTAGATATATTATTGCATAATTGTTTAGATGATTGAACTGATTTCTAAAAAAGGAATTCCGAAAAAATTAACTAATGATCAATGAGAATCTGGTGTAAAAAACCTTCATCAGATAATAAAATATATATAAATGTAAAAAAAAAACTATGAATTAAATTAATTAAAAAAAGGTTTTCGTTTTAAAATGCATTCATAGAGGGTCACAATGAATTACTCGTCATATCAATAGTCCCGTCATACTGTTATCATCAAGTCGGTTGCAGGTTGCGGCCTGTCGGGGCTATCGCGGTGGGTCGCCTTATCGGTCCGGGGCGTGGGAACTAGGATGGGAGCCGTTACACTGTAGCTGGCGACACGCAGATATATTCTGCGACTCAATGAGCCTCAATTGTCAGCCTCGGTAGCTCAGTGTGTGACTTGCGAATCGATAAGCTGGGGCAGCACCTCTGAGCGCGGTACACCACATGGGAACTAGGTGCCATGCCAGGACCGTCCTTATATTGCACGGCTACATTGAACTGCATGGAAAACACGGACAATTTTTAGGGTTCCGTACCCAAAGGGTGAAAACGGAACCGCATTACTAAGCCTCTGCTGTCCGTCCGTCCGTCCGTCCGTCCGTCCGTCCGTCCGTCTGTCCGTCTGTCACAGGGCTGTATCTCATGAACCGCAATAGGTAGCTGAAATGTTCACAGAGTGTGTATTTATTTTGCCGCTGTAACGCAATAGGTAAAATTAAAGAAATCATAAAAATTAAAGCCAAGCCCATACAAAAAACGTGATTGTTTTGTGTTAAATCTTGTACCATGGTACGGAACCCTTCTTGTGCGAGTCCGACTCGCACTTGGCCTGTTTTTATTGTCGCTTCGACCATCGTTCATTCAATGCGATGATACAAGCCCGGGCGGGAATTACCCTACCACCTGGTAAGTAAGAAAGGGGACCTACAGTTTGACGTGGAATCCGAATCACGGCCAGCCTCAACGGTTAAAAATGGTCACCCATCCAGAACCCAACCGCGGTCAGAGGTGCTTACCCAGCTTATCGCATCGCAAGGCGTCGCACCACTGGGCTACCGAGGCTGACCATGAATAAAGCGTTATTTTGCAGACAGCTCTCTCTGTCTGTCTATTATTTCTCTCGCCACGCAGTCATTACCACGTTTCCGTCTGCCGCCTCCGCCGCCGCAGCCGCCGCCACCGCGCTACGTGACTACCGAGTAATTGCAGCACTTACACAGAAGGAAAGAACTTCACCGTAGGCTGCCGAGTGCCTCTACTCGCTTTTCATCTGAAATAGTATCCCTTACTCGGAATTCACTAGCTACATTGAGAAATATGTTCGATGACCAAAATAAAACCGGTAGCGAAGTTGGTGTGAATTTTAAATTTATTTTTATTTATTTTATTTTATTAGGCACACAATACAGAGCACAGTCTGGGCAATGACTTAAATACAAACAATTCTTAACATAAACTTAAATTAAGACAGTGTCCCACTCGGACGAGTGCACAGAAATTGCCAAAAACATAACAAAATTAGACTGTAAGTACTTATGTTCTAAAAGGAATAACTGTAGATTTGTAAATTCTTAATTATCTAGGTGCAATGTAATAAAATATAATAGTGAAATAGCACAATATTTATTTAAGGAACTTTAAGAGTTCCTAAAACGTTTTTCTTAAAAGAATAAATTGACGATGAACATATAGCTAAACTATCATTGGAATTCCACCGAACTAAATTGTACAATGTGCACATTCTTGCAATTGGGTTACTGGCAGCCATCTTGGTTTTGTATAAAGGTAAAGTAAAAGCATTGGGTTTACGGGTTAACAATTGAAAGACATTGAAAACAAATTATTGAAAGACATCAGCCTGAGTGGCCCAGTGGCGCGACACATCGGCGATCGCTCTCCGAAGTTAAGCAACGCTGGGTCCGGTCTGGTCTTGGATGGGTGACCATTCGACCGTTAAGAGAGGCTGGCCGTGGTTCGGATTCCACGTTAAACTGTAGGTCCCCTTCCTTACTTACTAGGTGGTAGGGTTAATCCCGCCCGGGTTGGTACCATCGCATTGGATGAACGATGGTCGAAGCGGCAATGAAAATTGTCCGTGTTTTCCATCCAGTTCAATGTAGCCGTGCAATATAAGGAAGGTCCTGGCATGGCACCTAGTTCCCATGTGGTGTGTTGGGCTAATACCATGACAGAAGGTGTTGTATTAGCCATCCATGTACAGTCACATAAAAAAATAAATGTTAGTAGCTAGTTCTCGAAAAGCTGGAATATCATGAAGAAATAAATGGTTGCATTTTGATTTCCAATTTTGTCAAGCCAAGAACATCAAGACAGATGGATGATTATTATGTACGATCCCGCGTGGGCCTTCCCGCTTAACTCTTCATACAAACGTGGAAAGAAGATCATGACCATATTTATTGTCAGAGATCCAAAATTATACTAAAAACAGCCTTATTTGATCGAACTAGATGTCTGATATTGGCATTGTAAAATAGTGTTTGATCTCTGAGGCTGAGATAAATAGATGTAACAGAAACTAAGGGCCGAGTGCACGAAAGAACAAAAAATCAAATTCAACGTCAGCGTATCATTAAACAGGTCACTTTCTATGGACTCTATGAAAGGAACTCCAAGCGGTTCACTAAAAGTGACGTGTTTGAACATAGATTAACTCAGCCGTCTCGTCGTGCAATCGGGGCTAAGACTAACTAAAAGTAGTACTTTGTGACGTCACTTTGACACATTTTGTATGGACGAAATCTCAAAGTAATACTTTTCGTTAGTCTTAGTTTATGTTACGTCTATTTATCTCAGCCTAAGTTATAAGGTCAGAAAGTTTGAATTTTTCGCACGTTTAATACAATAACTTTATAGGTGGATTACTAAAATAAAAAAATATATAAAAAAATTGTTATCAGACCGAGCTTGTTTCATGAAGATTTATAATCAATTTGGATTTTGTTTGATTTTTGACTACAACTGTAGTGATTTACTTTTAGCTGTAATCGCTGTGTCGTTTTGTAATCAACATTTTCATAATTCTTACCGAATCAAACACTATGCGCATTGCCTGCTTTGTGGACATGTTGCATCCTTCTCATCACGAAGCCTGTCTTTCTCTTTGAAATAGAGAAGGCCCCAGAACGCAATAGCACGGTTTTGTACCGTGCCCGCGAATGGTTAGTCCCGCCGGTAAGGGCCGCATATTTACCATCGTCGGTTTTCTGTAATAATGTAACCATACATAAAAGGCTGTTGAAATTTTACCCGTAGGTATTTTATTAGGTATTACCCGTAGTCGCGTCATTATCTTTTCATCCGTTTTGTCGTATCTTCAGGGATGTAAAACAGTTACAAGGGATTAATTGAGTTTAGTTAAGAGGAGTTTTGGTAATTTAAAAAAAAGAAAGAGAAAAATCGTATCGCGATACCAAGTGATTGATTGATTGATTAAAAATTCTTTATTACGCCACAAAAAAAAAACAATTAACAAAAGAAAGTATAGTGCAAAACAACATAAATGGGGCGCAAAGGCGGGCTTATCCCTCGAAGACATTTCTTCAAGCCGACCTTTGGGTATTTGAGAAGTTCAATAGATATATATTCGTAGGTAGTGGCGGTAGGTTTGGTTTGTTAGTTTGAGTATTAACCTAAAACTAAGTAATCATTTGGTACATACATATATAAATTAATTATGTAATAAACTTACTTAAAAATATTATAAAAATAAACCTACATATATAATATTGACATATATATAACATTTCACAAAAGGTGTCATGGGTCAAAACCTTACAAATTACCACACTTACCTGCAAACATTTTATGTTTGTCGATGTGCCGAACATCGTGTGTTATTGGTTAACAGTGGTTTTTTATATAAATGAACTTTGTCTTTCAATTACCTTTATTGCTGTAGAAAAAATTGGTGACCCCAACCCCCCCCCTTACATTATCTATATCTACGTGCCTGCATATCTTAACAGATATCTGAGCTAAATCTTTGGTCACAACACTGTAATGGGCCGCTTTACTAATCAGTGGACAAGAGAATACTGTAATTATGGTTGGTCCATTTAAATACAGGATAATTTGCAATTATATTGTAAGTAACTGGACATGGACGACTAATAAAATACCATCCGTCATGATACTACTTATAGCAACACACCATATGGGAACTCCGTGACACAACAGGATATCCTTAAATAGAAATGTTACATTGAACTGGATGCAAAACATGAAAATGTTTATTGCCGCTTCGACCACCTTTAATTCAATACCATGGTACTTACTAACCTCGACGATCCTACCACCTAGTTTTCCCACCCACCCACAGTTTTATGTGGCATCCGAACCACAACAGTCGAACGGTCACCCATCCGGATCCGACCGCAGCCAAATTCCGAAGATAGAAAACCCCGTCTACCGAGACTTACAAATATAGAAGTGATTTTTTAAGTATTACAGCGTCACGAATGATGCTTAAATCGCCAAACTGGTGCGTAGAATGCAATAATTTGTGCAATAGAACGATTGTGTCACGTGTCACGGGACTCAAAAGGCGCGCACGTCACGCAGCGGGGCGCCACCGTCGCTACCCTCTACTACGTACCCCCTGCCACCCCTACTCGCTCGTCACCCCCCCACACCCCAACACCCGGATATTTAAATCCCGCCGACACTCGACATGGGCACCTACTTCACCAAAACACGATTTTTTGATAATGAAAATTTCACACACAGTTCAAAGTTTTTTCATAAAACATTTAACCTAAATTACAAAATGTTTTTTGAATAATACATTTAATTACTTTATTTATATCTAGGAATCTACAGGCGGTATTCAACGTCGACAGAATTGCACCAAAGAAGCTTACCCAATCGACAACACATATCTGTTAGCGACAATTCTTACTTGTTTTGCCATTAAATATCAAAGATTAATTAATGAATATAAAATTAATATCCAAGAATCTACAAGGCAGAATTATGCATCCACCGAATAAAACTACCCGATCTACAATAGTCATCTGTTGGTTATAGAGAGGTTGGCTTTCCCTGGCACGTCAGCCTATCTCGTGGATTCCTGCATGGGACACTAAAGATAGCCAGCCATTCTCCTATCAAGACTTTTGTCGGCGTAGAGTTTGTCGGCATCCTTCAGATACTGAGATATATTGTATAATGCTTAAAATGATTTTTTTCGTAATAAAAAAAATGTTTAAATAATCATTGTTTAAATACAATTTCAAGTCTTTGGATATACAGTCGTCAATATTAATGAATAATAGTAAATTGATGGTATATTGTGTTTTTCGTGTTTTTAGACAAAATTATAACATCAATTTCAAATTGGTGTTGTGTTTTAATTTAGTAGTTGGTGTGGCAGTCTGGAAAAATCATCATTGCTTGTATGCATGATTTACGCCGAAAGATATTCAAAACAAATCACTATCCATACTTTATAAATCGTTTTTTGTTGGAGAATAATTCGTTTCACAACTCGTAAAAGGTTAGATACGTCCGAAATTTTTAACTCCAAGCAAATCATAAGTCACGCATCAAAAATCTTTATAGACAATTGAACGAATCTAGTCGAAGGTGTATTTTATAGAGTGTTGTATATTTTTTGTATATTACCGGAAATAAGAAAGATTCGTCTTTTATTAAGTAAAGACATTTACAATGTGTAATTTATTTATTTTCCACAAAATATATTCTCGCCGATTTGCAGGTAAGACATCAGTCCTATTCTTACATTATAGCAGGTACAACATGCTCTAAATTCGAAAGTAGAGTTAAAACATTTCCGTTATCACATAATCAAACCTCTCTAGATCCTTAAAGAGACATGAATTCGGCAAGATACCAACTCATCTCTCTCCGTATAAGTGAGCTTGAGCGACTCTATTGATTTCAAGAATCTATTGCAACTGATATTTTCATTGTACTGTCGAAACAGACGCATTAGTGGCGCGGCGGCACCCTTAGCTCAATATATACCTTATTATTCAATACATCGATTAATCTGTCCAAACTTCTCCATTGCGATACGATCTCCGACGTTGCATCATCGCAATTATCAGCTAAACTGCCACTTAAAGGATACGCATTGCACTCTTCTAAATCAATATCAAAGTATATCTTATATCCTAACGATAAAGATCCAAATTGAGTGGGTTTGTCGAAAAGATCGCTAAAATGTATCGATTTCACAAGGGTGCGACGGCTCTTCGCTTTTGTAGAGTTTGGAGATGTTGTTTGTAGCACTTGGAGAGGCATCACGGGGCCAGATCCGTTACAAGTTGTCGCAGGAGCGCTCAGGTAGACACCAAACGGACATAAAAACCTTTGCAGGTAGAGCGATATTTTATCGCTGACAAATAAATAATGCACACCAACAAGCGAAATTTCGACATAGTATTTATGAAATGATATGAAAACAGGATCCGAACTAAACAATAAGCAAAATTGTTGAAAACACACAGTAATATTAAATTGAGTTTCAGCGACATCTAAATTTGAAGCATACAATGAAATTTTGTAAATAATCTGAAAACGTTTTTGGTCATGACATTCATCAGAAGCAGGATTCGAACTTGAGACCTTTGAATTACATGCCCACTGCTCTAACTGACAAATACGTCTGCCAACGAAAACGGAAGAAAACAAGCATTTTTTTCTAAAAACGGTACATACAAACATGTTTTACAACTTTTAACAGTGTTACAATTAAGACCAATATGTATTCAAAACTGTAGAGAAATGGTAATGTGGCTCAGCGTAGCATTAGCCCGTTTTCACTTCAGCAAGCTTGCAAGCTGTGTCGCTGGTTTTCAGCCACCACCGGATCTCAAGGTGATTGAAGTTAACATGTAATTTAAACGGGAGCGGTGTATTCAGAGTGGGCGGACTAACTTCAATCCGCCGGACTAAGCCCCGGTTGCACGAAGAGACGACTGAGTTAATCAATTTTCAAACACGTTACTTTTAGTGATCCGCATAGAGTTCCTTCCATACTGTCCACACAAATTGACGTGCTTGATCATACTTTGACGTTGATTATTATTTTTTGGTCCTTTCGTGCGCACGCGGTCCTAAAGCGGTTTTTGTGTGGTTAGTCTGGTGCTAATCTCGTAATAAGTTTTGACAGGTTCTCTCTGAATACGACTGCAAAAGCAGTCGGTTACGGTAAAATAAAACTGTAATGTCGTATACATTAAATACATAAAAGAAAATAATGTAACAAAATAATGAAGTAAATATAGGACAAGAATTACGTAGCTAATAATATACTTTATTAGTAATCTTAACCGGTTTAAAAGTTTTATTAGGGTCTAGTCGCATAAAATCTGTTCCAAAACCCGATAATACATTTTGATTCAAATTTCATACCAATTACATAGTTTTTCAGCTTCGGTGGGCGTAATGGGTAACCGGTGAGGCTGACCGAGGTTCTTACTGAATGACATTGAATTAACTTGCATTGAATGAAAGATGATCGAATCGGTAAAAAAAAATTCCTCGTTGTACATTCTGTTCAATGTAGCCGTGCAATATAAGGAAGGCCCATGTGTTGTGTCGGACTAATATCATGATACCGGGTTTCTATTATCTACCAGAAATATTTATTTACGTGCTTGTGTACTTTTACTCATGATTTAACACATCTTGTGTATGCTTTTCTACACCACACTCAAGATCGATCTTAAGGTGGCCCAACCCGGCGGGCCCAACTCATTCGCGGGCACGGTACAAAACCGTGCTGTTGCGCTCTGGGACCTTCTCTGTTTCAAAGAATAAGACAGGCTCCGTGATGAGGAAGATGCAACATGTCCACAAAAAAGACAATGTGCTTAGTGTATGATTTGGTAAGATTTATGAAAATTTTAATTTCAAAACGACTTATAGCTAAAAGTAAACCACGACCGCTGTAGTCAAAAATCTAACAAAAACCAAATAGATCATAAATCTTGATTAAATAAGCTATGTCTGATGACTAATCTTTTTATGATGTTCTTACTTTATCATTGCGTAATCCACCTCCAAAGTTATTGTATAAAACGCCCAAAAAATTCGAACTTTCGGACCTTATAACTTAGAAACCAAACACAATTGTACAATGCCCATGGTCATCAGACATCTAGTTCGATCAAATAAAGCTATTTTGAGCACAATTTTGGATATCTGACAAGAAATATGGGCGTGATCTTCTTTCCCCTTTTGTATGGGGAGATGAGCGGGTTGGGCCACCTTAATCACTAGATAAGTAATGTCATGTAATATCTTTATTGTTAGTTTTGTTTTGAATTAAAATCATTGCGTCTCCTTCCTATTTTTAGTACCTACACTACATCTTAGGTTAGTGATAATTTTCGCGCGACACTTCGGCGATCGCTCTCCGAAGTTAAGCAACGCTGGGTCCGGTCTGGTCTTGGATGGGTGACCATTCGACCGTTGAGAGAGGCTGGCCGTGGTTCGGATTCCACTTTAAGCTGTAGGTCCCCTTCCTTACTTACTAGGTGGTACGGCTTATCCCGCCCGGGTTGGTACCATCGCATTGGATGAACGATCGTTAGTTTTGCCTTCGACGAACGTCGAAGCGGCAATGAAAATTTTCCGTGTTTTCCATCCAGTTCAATGTAGCCGTGCAATATAAGGAAGGTCCTGGCATGGCACCTAGTTCCCATGTGGTGTGTTGGGCTAATACCATGACAGAAGGTGTGGTATTAGCCATCCATGTCCAATTACATAAAAAAAACCGTTCATTTTTTTCGCCTGAAAAAGAACTAAAATATATCTCTTATAAGAAATGTGACATGTACGTATGTATAATCGACCGTGAAGCAAGAACTAATTAAAGAAAGATCCCTGTAAAAATACTACTATACGAATATACTGCAAGGCTTGACCCGAACCAGCAAAACATACCATTCGCGGGTATTGCTTCTAACCAATTTCGCCACCGGCTGTATACCCATAATTTGGAATTCTCCTACAGTCCCTCTTCCCGTAATCAATGCCTCCCACTAACACAGTATTTAAGATTATACCTACATACATTTATTTAACGCTGTACCTGCGTTATGGACCTTGACTGCAAAGATTGAACATTCAAACTTATTGCCGTCGTCACCCAAATCGTATTTGGTATCAGTTGCTAGAGCCGGTCCTAGGTTGACTTAAATAAATATACTTACTACGGATAAGGATATACTAAGGATATACGTCACTTATTCCAAGGAATGTGACATGTCTGTATGTATAATGGACCGTGAAGCAAGGACCAATTAAAGAAAGATCCCTGTAAAAATAACTTACTTTACAAATATATTGCAAGGCTGGACCCGAACCAGCAAACAATGGATGGGTATTGCGTCTAACCATTTCGCCACCTGCTGTATACCCATTGGAATTCTCCTACAGTCCCTCTTCCCGTAATCAATGCCTTCTACCAACACACTATTAAGGAATATATCTACACACATTTATTTAACGGTATACCTGCGTTACGGACCTTGACTGCAAAGAGGAGGTCTGACCTACTGCAAAATTTAAAGACCCGAATATATGACCAATGCGTCCTCCCGGTTATGACGTACAGGTCTGAAACGTGGATGAAACTTGAGAAAAATTGGAGTGGCGTATGTCCAGCAATGACTACTGCATGATCCTCACACCCATGCGAAAATTAATGGGAAAGAAAACTCAAAGCATATTTTAAGTGTCGCATGAGCGCCCTCACCTTAGAAACGCCAAAACTGTCATTCATGTGAAGTTTATTTACAAGTTTATAGATGCAAGATGCAGCCCCGGTTGCACGAACAGACGGCCGAGTTAATCAATGTTCAAACACGTCACTTTTAATGATCTGCATCGAGTTCCTTCCATACTGTCGACACAAAGTGACGTGTTTGATCAGACGTTGACGTTGTGCTTGATGCATTGATGATGATGCATGATTTTTTCCTACGACTTCATTTGATTAGCCTAATTTGGAACATGCGTAATTTTCAGATTAATAACGAGAAAGTTATTCAAATTCGTTACTCAAATTTTTCGTTTTCTCTTTAGTTGGGTAGGTTGAGTAAATTTTTTTTGTACGGTATTTGACAGCTTTGGCAAATCTTTTGGGTGACGCCACATGTCGTAAAAAATAAGCAGTTTTCTTCCCAATTGTCAAACAAACGCACGGTGCACATTTCTATCACGCTTTTGTTATTACTTACAGATAATATTATTTTTTACAGATTATATAGTGTGACGATTTTTTATTTGATTATATTTGAGAAATAAGATTGATCCATATAGCACTTTTTTTAAATATTATGTAAGTTGATGTACCTAAGATATAGATTTCAGTTATAGCGAGAATAGACGTCAAGTAGACGTTTCGTATTTAACTACTGACCGTATTCATTATTGCTAAAGAGGAAATTTTTCATATGAGCTTTAGTTACATCTATTTCTATATTGTGGTCAGGATTTTATTCAGGAATATGGTTATATGTTGCTCTCAAAACATTACACCCTGGTTGTTTCAGTCGGTGGTAGCATTTTAAGATTACCTAATGTAATGTATGTAATAGCTTTATGTACAAATATTTTGGTATTGGTATAATATGTGGCGCAGAGACTTGCCTTGCATGCCAGAGGTCCCCGCCTGCGGCCTCGTTCATGTATCACTTTTTCTTTTTCTGAGTTGGATAATTGCATTTCGTTACAAATGACAGCTGTCCCATGGTTCGGAATGCATGTCAAACTTTAGGGGGACCTACAGTTTCAGAGTTTTCCTTCGGAAATGCAGCGTGTTAGGTCAATATCATGACGGTGGGTGTGTTATTGTACTAGCCATCCATGTTCTGTCACTTAAAAAAAGGTTTGACACCCGGCAAATTTTGTTGCCTGTTCTTCTTCGTCGAGTGTCTGTTGTCAAAAAATGGAAAACATTAAATTATTTAAATTCAATTAATTAAACAACTTAAGGTTACTGTCTTTTTGTGCGGAACTGAGGTGTGATGAGCTAATATAATAATTGTAGGTGGTGTGTTATAAAACAAATGTCATTATTATGTTTTAAAAATACGTTTAATTTTCGAATTTAACTTGCATGTTTTTACTGCAGTATACAAATATGTAAAACAACCGATTAAAATATAAGGAAAATTTATTACATTTTGTATTATTTATTTATTTATTTATTTGGAAAACTAACAGCTTAAAACTAATACAAAACAGGTTTAAAAAACTAAACATAATGCCAATTAATAGCTTTCAACATAAAAATCCGAAATAGTGCAGAGTATTTTTAAGGGTGTGTAAGGGTGTGTGTGAGAGGGTGAGGGTGTATCTGTGTGTATTCTGGCTCGTTTGACTGGAAGGCTGAGATAAATAGTCGTAACAAAAACTAAGCCTAACGGAAAGTAGTACTTTGTGACGTCACTTTGACACATTTTGTATGGACGAAATCTCAAAGCAATGCAATATGACGTCACAAAGTACTACTTTGCGTTAGCATTAGTTTCAATGACGACTATTTATCTCAGCCTAAGTCAACAAACTCTACATGTTTCTACCATGCCTCAACACCACTGTAAACGTATTTCTTACCATGTATTCCCTTCCTATTTATATTGGAAATCTAACCGTTACGGCACGCAACGTGGGACCAAATATTTTTGCCAGAATAATTCTGAGGTATCTCATAATATGTACATATTTGGTTGTATATTCTGCTATAGGCAGGCAACTGCAAGCCGTCCGCCTTTGTTCTGCTAATAAATCCAGTTCCGTCAATGTGTCGCTGCTAAAATTTTACTTTCCATTCATACTAATGTATCGAGCGCACAAAAAAATATCAAGTTTCTCTCATTGTGATCGTTTCCCCTGCCGCTGCGATCGCGGCACATAGTGCGCCGCGCACAAAAGGGACATTATTCGTTACATGTACATAAAACACTTCAAATGTCGAGAGCGGATAATGTCCGTCATTATACATTCATGCGAGCTTTTGATATTTATTTTCACAGGGGGACTTCTGTCGGAGCTTTCCGAGCGCGGTCCGCGTCCGCCAATGGCGCGCGCCGCCCCACCACGCTGGCCCCGCCCGCTGGGGGCATTCTGCCTCCTCGTTCGGTCCGTTTCAGCCAGTGTCGCTTGGGAGAGTGCGCGGAGCGGTCGCGCTCCGTTAGTGGATCTAGAGCAGTGTCGCGGGTGACTTGCGTCGCGGGTGACTCCTCCAAGCTGAATCCGTTCGAAGGGATGCACGCCATGGGTGACCCGGCGGCCCTGGCCGGGATGCTGTCGTTCGACTCGATGGGCCTGTACGAGCAGCCGAAGCCGCGGTTCATCTTCAAGATGCCGCGCGTGGTTCCGGACCAGAAGGCCAAGTTCGAGTCGGATGACCTGTTCAAGCGGCTCAGCCGGGAGAGCGAGGTGGGTCTTAACTCTTTGAACTGTCTAATTGTTTTGAAGTTGAATCGTGCGATGTGGATCCATTAGGAAATTCGTGTGAGAAAATACCGAAAGAGTTAATAGGTATGTGAGATTTTCTTATCCGGTGGAGGTAATTTTGTGTTTCTAACAAAATGTATAGGTCCCCGAAATATTTATTTTAATTGACTATTGTTGACAATTTACTTATGAATTTCAATGTCTTGCCTAGGCTTTTAACTCTCTAAGCCCCGATTGCACGAAGAGACGGCTGAGTTAATCAATGTTCAAACACGTCCCTTTGAGTGAACCGCGTGGAGTTCCTTCCATTCTTTCCATACAAAGTGACGTGTTTAATCATACGTTAACGTTGATTTTGATTTTTTGTTCTTTCGTGCACTCGGCCCTAAGTCTTGATTTTACCAACTAGCCCGAGCTATTGCAATCAAACGCCTGCGAAATACCAAAGTTTTAGGGTAATAATATAATTAATTAATATCAATTACGTTTATAATTCACGTAATAGCTGAAGTATTCATTTGAATTAACTATTTCATTATAGAAATTAGAAATGTAGTAAATAACTTATTAGGCTAACTACAATTAAATAAGAATAAGATAGGTAAGAAAATAATTATTAAGGATTTGTGTTTTTTTTCATTAATTCATTTTGTTGCAAATAGTTTGTAAATAGAAAAAAAACCATTCATAAAACTTCCAGTGGCTTTGATAGGTATGTAGGTTTGTAAGTATTGTATTTTCTATAGAAGGTTGATGAGTCTGCAGGAGTGATGACTAATGACAATTCTGCGAACACAGCTCACTCCGTACGACCTCGCTTCGTTGAACTACCAAGTTATATCACTCCTTTAGCCATCTTTCCTTGAATCTTTTCGTCTTTTTATATTAAGGCGGCCCATCCCGCTCATCTCCCCATACAAAAGGGGAAAGAAGATCACGCCTATATTTCTTGTCAGAGATCAAAAATTTTGCTCAAAATAGCTTTATTTGATAGAACTAGATGTCTGATGACCGTTGGCATTGTAAAATTGTGTTTGGTTTCCAAGTTATAACGTCCGAAAGTTTGGATTTTTCGCGCGTTTTATACAATAACTTTGGAGGTGGATTACGCAATGATAAAGTAAGAACATCTTAAAAAGATTAGTCATCAGACATAGCTTATTTTATCAAAATGTATAATCTATTTCGTTTTTGTTAGATTTTTGACTACAGCGGTCGTGGTTTACTTTTAGCTATAAGTCGTTTTAAAATTAAAATTTTCGTAAATCTTACCAAATCATACACTATGCACATTGTCTTTTTTGTGGACAGGTTACATCTTCCTCATCACGGAGCCTGTCTTATTCTTAGAAACAGAGAAGGTCCCAGAGCGCAACAGCACGGTTTTGTACCGTGCCCGCAAATGAGTTGAGGCCGCCGGGTTGGGCCACCTTAAATGTTAATAATCGTCTACAATTATTTATTTGACGTTTCTGAATATGATGAAATTCGTTAAAATTGTGTATTCAAACAATCACAGACCCTGCAAAATTGCACTTTGTTGCTAGATTATTAAATAATAGAGGCACAGATCAGCCTCAGTGGCCCAGTGGCGCGACACTTCGGCGATCGCTCTCCGAAGTTAAGCAACGCTGGGTCCGGTCTGGTCTTGGATGGGTGACCATTCGACCGTTGAGAGAGGCTGGCCGTGGTTCGGATTCCACGTTAAGCTGTAGGTCCCCTTCCTTACTTACTAGGTGGTAGGGTTTATCCCGCCCGGGTTGGTACCATCGCATTGGATGAACGATGGTCGAAGCGGCAATGAAAATTGTCCGTGTTTTCCATCCAGTTCAATGTGGCCGTGCAATATAAGGAAGGTCCTGGCATGGCACCTAGTTCCCATGTGGTGTGTTGGGCTAATACCATGACAGAACTTGTGGTATTAGCCATCCATGTCCAGTCACATAAAAAAAAAAAAAAGATGGGAAAAATATTTTTCCCATCTGTGGGACAAGTCAACTTAGTACCTTCTTGGCTCCTCAAATGCGATAAAGCGCCGTGACGCGCAGACAAATACCCATAGGAATTCCCGAATTTAGAGAGACTTTGAAGGAAGGCAAGTTTCCAAGTTCACTATTGCCGCTAGCATGAATACTATCTTACATAGCATGAATACACGTCCTTCTGAAAAAACCAACCGTTCCTGTAGATCTTTCATATATAGAATAGTAAAATGTATTATATGCTGAGATATTTTCCACAAACTAAAACATATAACCTCGGGTCCTGTAAACGTAATGTAAAGAAGGATTCGTCTGGACGCAGCCCCTGAAAAAGTTTGAAAGCCCATGGGCGTAGTGGGGTACCTAATAATAGAGAGTCTGATATACACCCAAAGAAGGTTCGCCATATGTCGCGCTGTACAAAAGGCTACATATTTACATAATATTTCATATTTACTGTTTAAAGAATATATTTCCTTCTGTTACCGTGGTAATATAGGCGAATATCGGATGCGAAAAGTTTTTTAGACTGCATTGGTAAACTGCTTATTGAGAAATCCGGTGACCATCGCGCTAAGACATTTTTCATACGGCGAATTAGCATGGAAATTCAAAGAGGAAACGCACAGAGCATTTTAGGTACTATGGGCAGCTCGGCGGGCATGGAGGAAATTTTCTATTTAGTATAGTATAGTATTAGTTGTTAGTTTATTTTAGTAAGTTGTTAGTTTAATTTTGTTTAGGGATTATATTGTTTTTGTTCAAACCGTATGATTAAATAAAGTATAAATTTAAAAAAGAAAAAAAGGCTACCATAATAAGTTAATTAACAACAAAATAGTAATAACACCCATCTAGTACACATGATAAATGATACCTTAAAAAAAAATATTAAGATTAAAAAACCTATTATTTTAAAAAAATGCCGTGCGTTGAAGTCGGCCCTATCGAAAAAGTGTTCGTAGGATCTTTGCAAACTTTCTTGATTACTATGTGAACATTTTTATGTAATTCACAAGCCCATTAGGAGCTTTTTTGTTCGGACCATTGAACTGGTGATTTTGCGGTCAAATATGCTGATGAGTAGCCTTAATAAGTAGAGCACCACACGAGGTACCGCTTCCGACCGCTAGAGTTGTTGCGCGGCAACCAAAATGAGGTTTTACAGCATGCACCTCCAGTTCTACCACGAATAAGCTTAGAACGTGACCAGTCGCCAGAAGAGAAGAAGGTAACTTTAATAACGGCTATCGTCAAGGACACACGAAGGTCGCAGCATCAGGGACTGCCTTGCAGCTAGGGTTCAGTCACGAAGACTTCGTCTACCGCCGCGCCGCCACGCTAAACGGCCTGGCCGGATCAGGAGAAATAGTTCAATTCTACAAACAGCTTTTGTAGAAATGAACTGTTTCTCCTGATCCGAGATAAAAACCGAGATCACCTTCACAGTATTTGGTAACACCTTGCAGCTTCAACTCAATCACCGGCCGCCAGGGGAGAGGCAGGTTAGCTTCTACATCGGCTGTCTCAAGGAACACACCGAGATCGCCTTCACAGCAACAAGGACCAACTTGCAGCTATAGTTCAGTCACAAAGACGCATTCTGTCGCAGATCCGCTACACGAGGTACCACGACCGGCCGCCAGAGGAGAAGCAGGTCCGCTTTCATACCGGCTGCCGCGAAGAACACACCGAAATCGCCTTCACAGCAACAAGGACCAACTTGCAGCTATAGTTCAGTCACAAAGACGAATTCTGTCGCAGGTCCGCTACACGGGGTACCGGGACCGGCCGCCAGAGGAGAGGCAGGTTCGCTTTCACACCGGCTGCCGCGAGGGACACACCGAGATCGCCTTCACAGCAACAGGGACTAACTTGCAGTTGCAATTCGCGCACTCGCCTTACGAACGCGAGTGCGACTTCCAGAAGGAACATGGCAAGGTAATTGTATTATTTGTACGTTGCTCGTTGTAGATTCTTCATTGTGCTACCTTTACAGAAGGTGTTAAACATATTATTGAAAATAACTACACAATGAACAAAAAAAAACTAAAAAAATTAATTATTAAACACTTTTCTATACCTTATTACAAATAATAAGTAGGAAAATAATAATAATTAAAATGAGTTCCAAAGACTTTTATATTCAAAATTGGCACTTATGAAAGTTAAACTATATTATGTTATTTTTTTCGTATGTTGGGAGCTGATCTAAGCACACAGTGCCTTTTTGTATATCTATTAAAATAATTTGATTTCGTAGTTTTTAATATCCTTATTACGAGTATCATCGTTGAAAACCGTCGTTACCATACCTACGTTCCTTTTTAGGGTTCCGTACCCAAAGGGTGCAAACGGAACCCTATTAATAAACCTCCGCTGTCCGTCCGTCCTTCCGTCCGTCCGTCCGTCACAGGGCTGTATCTAATGAAACGTAATAGTTAGGCAGCTTAAATTTTCACAGAGTGTGTGTCTATTTTGATAAATTAATATATAATGTATAATTATTTATTAGGTAAAAGTAAAAATAATAAAAATTAAGGGGTACCCATACAAAAAACGTGATTTTTTTAGTTAAATTTTGTACTATGTTACGGAACCCTTCGTGTGCGAGTCCGACTCGCACTTGGCCGGTTTTTTAAGAAACACACCATAATACATAAACCCAGATCATCGTCTGAATAGTTATACAATGTTTTGTCCCTTTCTCTCGAATTAGAAACTGCATGTCAATGCAAAGGACAAAACATAATATAACTATTCAGATGATGATCTGGGTTTATTAGTAACAGGGACAGAATATAAATATTAAAAAAAAAAACGTAATTGTATTATGAAAATAAGCAGCAACGATTTTAGTCTTCAAATGCATTATGTACTAATAACTACCTGCTCCATTCACTGCCATGTCGACTGCTTTCGTAATGGAGTGGCACGATTCGTGTTCCGGTAATGACAACCATTTGTCACTTGCGGCAACACATTAGGAGCTTGTACCAGCGAATGGAGATTCCTCCAAGCCTCACCGTGTGTCTCGTTTCCGACATCAGATTAAGACATTTGTTTCTGATGTTATAAAAAGAAATTGAGTTATCAACTGCCGAGTACAAATCGTTGTGTACGCTTGATGTTATTTTCTGTCTTCTCGCGCGTGAAGATGAGACATTAGAATTTTCCATTTGAAGAAATTAGAATCAATATGTTAACACAAATCATAAAATATGTACAATCTTTAAAAAGTATATAGACATCGCGGTAATTGATTTGTAGAAACTTTAAATTACAAAAACTGCTTTGTAATGGTTATGATTTTATATGTAAAGCAGCGCTAAATTCGAAATTTTAATTCATTAAAATACTCCTGGTACGAAGTAACAAGGAGGAAAACGTATATAAATTTCCAATATTATTGCGTCCCTGTGGCGACTAATTAGTATGATATCATCATTCTGTAAATATATTCATAGGGAATTTCACCGGAAAATCTGTGAAACATTTGTTTCACAATAACGTGAACAGCCAGGTCTCTTGTCTAATTAGGGTCAAGCTGCTCATAGAAATATTAATTACCCTTTTTTATTGTACGGTCCGAGTATAAGGATTGCGTCGACTGTTATTCTTGGTTAAATTTCACCTCGTTATCGTCTGTTATTTTCACTGAAAAGTGGCTACACTGCCGCTCTACGGATGAGTTTCAGTCGCCACCGATTCCTTTCTTGCCCGATGCATACAACTACCCGACTAGACGAGAGCCGAGAAGTGAATCGGAAAGTCGGGTATACCTACACACCAAGCGCAGCGGGGGCGGAGCTCTCGACTCTATATTTATGGCGTTTCCCCCTCTGAGCGACGTTGCCCCCTCTGGATAGCCGTACCCCCTCTGATCAGCAGTGTCCCGGGGCGTGCTCCACCTCTGGCCCCATCCGGCGCTGCTGAATCCTCCCTGAATCAGATTATTTATTTTATTTGTGAACGCTTCATTGAGCCGCTGTGCGAGCGCAACGGTCCGTAGCTCATGCGTGCACAACTGGACGCTCCGTGTTGTGCCTACTGACTATTTTGCGAGCTTGGAAATCGAATTGCATAAAGAGTAAATTTCGAAAGGGGAATGTATTTTTGAAGATGTATTGAATATATCTTAATAACCCCTCTTTATTATAAAGACTGATTTTTTTTAATGAAGACGAAATTTGACTTCATTACAATTTAATTATATTGTAGTGTTTTGAGTTGATTACACAACACTTTTCTAGGTAGAGTATGGGGTATTTGTGGAAAAATAATCATGTTTTCCTTCCTGTAATCCCAGGGTTCAGCGACCTTTTAATTGTACGATAAATTAATTATAGTTTAGCAACAATATACATATTGAATCACCTAAATATTAATTCATTATTTCATATCGGTTTTTAAACATCACGCTGCTTACTTAGGGCTTGACTGAGATGATGAAGTGTGATCACCTAAATATTCATTTATTATTTCGTATTGTTTTTTCAAACATCACGCCGCCTACTTGGGGCATGGCTGAGATAATGGAGTGCCGAGTGATATGATCACAAAATACATTTAAAAATGTTATCTTCTTTTATTTACACATAAAACTCACTTTTACAAAGCATTTCATAAATCTGGTCACGATACTTACTTTATTTATGGTAATAAGTTTTTATATAAAATAACCCAAAAAAAATTTCATATTTATTTTTTTCCCTTCTAATTGTTGAAACAAACCTTAAGAAAAATAGAAGATAAATCAGTAAACCTTAGAATGCTTACTTTCTGCGTTGTTTCCGTATAAAAAGTACACAACTCATTTTTTAAATAATTTCCACAGCTTTAAACCCAAGACAAGAAACTTGAAGGTTCTTGTATTGGGCCTCACTTTACTTACACTCGTCAAACAGCCCTTCGTGTGCAACCCTGCGGATCTGATACCAATTAAATTGAAAAGCGCTCCCTCCCTCAACTACGACGCCATTTTCCGAGGAAAAATCAGAGCAGGGGCGATCAATAAAGTGGCGCGCGACGCCATTGGACGGAAACGTCGCGACGCCGCCGCCGCCCCTCCCCCACCGTAACCCCCCCGCTTACGACGCCATTGCTGAAATTCTAGGCGGCTTCGCAGGAGCTGTTTGAGGAATGTTTTAAACATTTCCATGTGCACATTCAACCTTAGTTGGGATTAATTTGACTTATTTTTACAACAATGTTTTTTTACGGAACCCTATTACCAAGCCTCCGCTGTCCGTCCGTCCATCCGTCCGTCCGTCCGTCTGTCACAGGGCTGTATCTCATAAACCGTAATCGGTAGGCTGCTGAAATTTATACGGAATGTGTTTTTATTTTGCCGCTACAACAACAAATAGGCAAAATAAAAAAAATATTAAAAAAATAAAGGGGGGGCCCCATACAAAAAACCTGTTTGTTTTGTGTTAAATCTTGTACGATGGTACGGAACCCTTCGTGTGCAAGTCCGACTCGCACTTGGCCGGCTTTTTATCAACATGCATAGCTGAGAATGCTTTTATGTGTATGCAATTCCTGTAAATGGTTTCGACGAGGGACACAGACGGACCGAATGATGAAGAAATTTCGGATTATATTAGCGATACATTGGTAAATATTATGAATGCAAATATTTCAGGAGAGCTCCACTCCATTATTCGAGTTGCTTAATAGTACGGCGTAGCCTTCATATTTGCACAAATAGTTGTGTTTTATTTTCCTTTATAGTTTTTATTTGCTTAGCTTCCTAACGATATGTGGTTATCCACAAATTACTACAAACTACATTTATATGTACTTTGAAAGTAAGCCGTTTGTACATTTACCATAGTTTAATATGTTTTAGATTAAAGGTGTGGAGAGATGAAAAGGTGGTTCAGGTCTTGAGACCCACGGCTGCGCAGCTGCTCTCCACTAGTCGTGATTTGAATGTTGTATATGTGTTATCTCGCTGGGAAACTTCGTTAGTGCGATATAGACTTCATGTCTGGCTGGCAGCGCCATCTAGCGCCATCTAGCGCCCACCATGTTAACTAGCTTCTATTGCGTCTGTTTGTGGATTTGTAGCATATGAAACTAGCAGCTCTCAGTAGAGGGCGCTAGGTCGCTACAAAGGCATATATAAAAAAACATCTTTTATTAAATGTATGCAAATTGTCTTTGAAAGAATATGTTAAAAAAATACCGTGACCACAATTTTGTGGCCGTATTCAGAATGGGCGGACAAATTTTAATACGCCGGACTTAATCGGTTTTTGTATGGTTATTCCGGTGCTAATCTCGCAATAAGTTTTGACAGGTTCTCTCTGAATACGACTGTAACTGCTTAGCTCTGTATAGCAAAAAAGGACTTAAAAAACCTATTTTTAAAAATAATTCCAACGAAAAATTACGAAATATTATTTCGTTCGTCACAAAAGAGTGGCTCATTACCGGGCGAACTTTAAAACACAATACAATTTAATTATTTCGATATGTTTCTCGAGTCCGGAACAGAAAGGCAGTGCGTGCGCCGCGGGCGTTGCGTGGCCGAACATGGACCGGGAGATGGTAGCACAAAAACCTAATGTTTCCTAAGGCGGCTGATTTCAATCAAACACGAAGAACTGAATTTTGCTAGATAAGCTCCTCTTCGAATAGCCGACGATATGCGGTTTTATTTGATATTTTTATTAGATTCACGTAGTGATACGTTACTACGTGGTATTTTTTGCCAGCCAAGCCGAAGCCAAAAGGAAGGGATACGATTTTAGAAGTCTTTGTATGTATGTATGTATGTATGTATGTATGTTAGTATATTCGTATTTATATATGTACCTCCGTAGCGCCTAAACTATTAAATATGGAAAATATCGTGATTGATTATCACTCAATAAAACCTTGATGTCTCTCCTCGCACCTACCTCGTTTTTCCGTAGTTGAGTAACATGTTTTTAAACTATTTTTTAAGTAACTTGAAATGATATGCAATGCCACACCCATCGTTATGATATAAGCCGAAAACACCGGATTCCCGTTGGAATTATTTGCCATGCCAGATCCTCCCCTTTATGAGCACGGCTTGAAGGGGACTTTTTTCATTGCCGTTTCAAGCATCTCTTGACCAATGCAAGTCCATT
The DNA here is from genome assembly GCA_946894095.1 of Incurvaria masculella. Lineage (NCBI taxonomy): Eukaryota > Metazoa > Arthropoda > Insecta > Lepidoptera > Incurvariidae > Incurvaria > Incurvaria masculella. Next base: position 22,748,894 of record OX335645.2, on the reverse strand, counting down.
GTGTGGCGGTTAGGGTGATGTCGTTTGACATGTACTTTCTTATACAGCCAGAAAACCAAGGACGGCCGCTAAACAAGACATAAGAAAAAGCACAAGAAATACGGATAGACATCGATGGGTATAATTAAAACATAACTTGCATGGACAGAATCTGTAAAAAAAATGATGGCGACTCTTAAGACTTTCGTCACATTCTTGCCTTCTCTCGTGTCTTATCAATCAAATATAAGTCAGGTAACCAATGAACGTTTTGATTGTATGCTTGAAGAACATTATTTTGCATTAAAGAAATATTTTTTATACAATCGCATCGACCGCTATCTCTTGGCCTACCGCCTTTGTTTGACTGCTAGCAAGGACGATCACGCAACCTGCGCGCCTTCTGTCGTCCTACCGCCAGCGCCTGTCAGGCTCCGCCGCGCCGCCACCAGCCGCAGGATAATAGCTGGCTATATTATGTATTATGCCATTCAGCAGTACTTCTGCTTTGCCGTATGCTGCAACTAAACGACCGGATAGCAATAATTTTCTTGGGAGCAAGGCGCCGTGCCGTCACTTCTCATTTGTGATAATGCGAGAGAAATATTTCCAAGCAAGTTGTATTACTCAGACTAGTTATCATTTCCATCGGCTTTTTGACAAAGAACAGGGATTTTAATACTATAATTGGTAAACTATGCGGTTAAACATTAGTGTTTTGCTTTTAAAGTAATAATACATATTGTATGTATCATTGAATAATCTGATATTTCAAACCACTTTTCCTGCAGAATGACTTTTCCTGAGCCCGTGGTCCCAGCTGTCACCTAAATTGGCGTTACCGGCAAACCAATCGCCTGGCGTTTTCAAATGTATGGCGCGCGCATTGGGCATTAAGCGAACTAAAATTTGCGAGTCCGATTTTGATTTGACAGCTTACTCAACGTTGCCGTAAATACGTCGACCTTGCCGTCGTTGAGTTTGACTTTGACAGCTTGAAGAAGTAAAACCATAGAATAGCTAGTAAAAACTTCTATGGAGTTTTGACTTCAAAGTTCCGTAAACGCCAGTTTAGGTGACAACTGGGAGTAGCAGCTCTGGAATTCGATCGATTCTAAATTTGAAATCTCAAATATCGTATGATATTAGTAGGGAGATCGACAAAGCCACGTGGTAATTCTTGTCCCTCTAAAATAAAAATAAACAATACACGCAATGAGCATTCCTAGTATCGTAATATTAATACGAATATTCATGTTTTGGATGCATGAATTGATTAATTTTAGATTTGAATTTGCCATAAAAAATCCATTACAAAATTCTTGTGAGATAAAACCTCAAAAAGTATATTTTACTAATTATCGTAATAAAATGGTCTTTTAGCGGAGAGATACATATTAAACCAAACCTGATCGAACCTCAACGGTAGGTCTAATAAATTAAAATAAAATAAATGACCCCAGCTCATTTACGACACCGCCCGCTGACCCTACGTTTTTGCGTCATCTCCACTCGATCGTTTCCGGTGGCGCGTTTTTGCCGCGGCCACCCGTCTCCAGGGCCTGTGTTTTTGTAGGAGGTCAAAAAAAGTTTCGTGTCACTGCTCGCATTTAGCCGCCATGTGCCGGTCGGGTAGCTGTCTAATCGTTGGCACGAGCGGCTGACAGGTGTTGTGTGTAGGGAGGAAGTACCATAGACAACTTGAGCTCAATACCCATTTAGTTTTTCAACTGCATTTATTTTTCGATTTGGGACGTTTTTCAAAATTAACCACCTGTTAAATGCATTTCTCTAGAGTTGCTCCTCCGTTCGAACATAAAAAAAAAATCTTAAATTTTTCCCGACTGTCAACTTTTATTGAACACGCTTTACTGTTCTTACAAAAATTATTGCCAGTATGTTTAAAAAATCGATAAAAAAAATCCCAGCGCCTACTCTGTCTCTAGATAGAGTCAGCATAATTAGATCAGCATAGAGAATAATGTGTCTAAATATTTGGCAGGTAGTTTAGTTCTTTATCTCCATCTCCATCTCCATCTCCACTCATTATAAAACACTAGTATGTAATTTTGGAATTGTCAAATAAAATATTTTTCGATGTGCTATAAGCGAAACTAATGATAATAACTATTTTTCGGAAGTGTTTGTCTGTCTGCCTTCAACAATGTTTGGCCGCTTTTCACAATGAAACGGCTGAAGATGTGGTTTTCACTAATAGAATCGAACACATCTCGAAGAAGTTTTTGCCAAATATCATCACGGTATGTTGGTTGGTTGTAGTGCATGTTGTGCATTAGATGCTTTCGCATTAAAAATACCTGCGGCGTTATTTCGACAATATAGGTACATGCAAGAGGACTGCCAATTCATCAACTTTTCATATTCCGTAGATGTCTTATATGTGGTTAAAGGAGAAATAAAAGCAGTTTACTTGATGCTTGCAGTGCTCAATCAATATAAATATGCCTGTATATGAGCGAGCGGTCACTCATAAGTTTTTTGTCATTCCACCAAGTTTACCAAATATCCCAAAGATTCACCGTCCCATTCCGTTCGCAGGTACACATCGTGTCGCGGTTCATAATGAACGGCGTGTGCGTGCGGTGGCGCGGCGCGCTCGACGTGGAGCGGCTCGACGGCGCCGGCTGCCTCGAGTACGACGAGGAGAGCGCCGCGCGGGAGGACGCCGCGCTGCGCGACCAGATCGAGCGCTACAACGCGCGCCTGCGCGACTTCGAGGACAAGCAGGTATGGCTCGGGCGGCCATTTTGAATCGGACCGTTGAATGACGGCTGGAATTCGGTCGATTCTAAATTTGAAATTGCAATAAGCGGCACTTTTTTCTTGAGTTTTAAATAGTCCGCAGTTCCGCTGCAAGATTTCTTACCTCATAATATGTGGTACTTACAATCTATCATTCAGTGAAAGAACATTACTTAGTAATGCTAAACTACATATATGTATGTGGTTACTTTTTCGTAACCGGAGGAGGTTTACTCAGGGAACTCAGGAATACACAAACCTGGGTAAAATTCAGAGGCAGTTTTAGGATTCCCGCGACCCCTGGATAGAAACAAACAACAAAGAAAAGGGTGTTCATTGGGGCACCTAAGCCACCGGAGACTGATACTAACGGAAGCATTACAGAACCCAGGTTGATGATGAGGTAAGAAGTCTCACTGGGGACCATGAAAAAACCGCGAGTGGAAAAAACGTAGGTCAGAGTTGCTAGCTCTATCATGATTTCCGGTAAAAGTTTCCATGACATTTCATCCATCTTTGATGCAGGTATTTTTTATATTTCGCCGTTATTATATTGGCACCTAAGTGGTTAGCAATATTAGATACCTAGTTTATGTTTCATAAGCCATAAGTGAGTTTGCGCGAATGTTTAAGGAACTCACACTTGTCTTCCCACCGCCGCCATACTCACCGCCTAATGTTATGAATGAAACGTGTGCTAACAGATCTCTCTTTCCCTTCAAGCAGCGCGCGTACCGCGAGCACGGCGACGAGCTGCGCCTGCACGCGCACGCGCACGCGCAGCACGCGGCGCACGCGCAGCACGCGGCGCACGCGCACGCGCCGCGCTGCCACCAGCAGGGCCCGCGCCAGCCCGCGCACGCCATGCACGCGCTCAAGCCGCACTCCCAGGGCACCATCATCTCGTAACCGCCTTCGTCGCAGAGCGCCGTGCATGCATAATATATCTGCGAAGAAGAACGGTCAAAAAGTACCTGGGATGGCCACAAATTAAACGTGTCTCATTTGAAAGGTCTTCATGAGTAATACAATTTCGTTGTGGGGCCGAGCGGTGGAGGTATGTCCGGGACGAGATATTACGCATTTTAACGCCTGATAGTAGTACAGCAATATTTAATTCTTTTTTAAGTTGGAATCCCTCCAACTCCTCTTCCGCGGCATAATGCGCCAACTCGAAATTCCGTGGTATTAACAAATATTTCCTAACAAAAGACACTTATGAATCGGCCAATATCTCACCTCGGACCCATAACGACATTTCTTAGAGCCGTGTCACTCGTGGCCGCTCGATTACTCTGCCCGTGCATTTTGGGCCATTTGGACTTTGGAATATGGTGACGATAAACTCTGGGTTGTCATATCGGATACTCCGTTTATTTCTCAATTCATGCCTGAAATCCATGAATGTGCATCCAAAAACTCGGGCACCATCGTGTGCATTTAAAGAACAAACTTAAAGAAACCAAAAATAATATGTAAGCTTAGACTAAGATTTCTTCTCGAATTCTTAACTTTCTCGAAGATAGTTCATGATAATGTTAAAGTCTGAAATGATAACTTTTAGCTGACGCCAAAAGCTTAACATGTGCATGTTATATTACAAGCTACACCCGATTTTAGAAAGAACTAGTTCCGACCATACTAAACTAGTTTATCGCAACATAACCTAACCTAACATGCTTTGTTTAGTCCAGGTCTAACTAGTTTATGCTATATCTGGTTTGGCTTGCAGCGCACACATACCACTTACTAATATGTGTACTAATTTAGAAATAATGAAGGTCATTTAGGATAGGTAACTAGTTATTATGGAATCAATACTCAGCATGAGATTTTAAAATGTTCCAGCGTCGGATAATTACACTGTGAACTGAGCGTCAATATGTACCTTCTTAGTCGTATATTATCTTCCTACGAACCCGGGCACGAGCTCGGGCAAATTGTTCTTCTAATCTCGACTATGAATAAAGCTGGTTGCATTTAGAAACATGTCGCGAACAGCCCTGGGCGTTATATAATTTAAGCTACAAAAAAGGTGTGTGATGTTTTAAAAAGAAAGGTGTCTTTTTAAAACATTGGATAGTTCAAATCAGGAAGAGCTATTCAATATACATATTCATAGGACGGTATTCTTACACTCTGCAAAATAATACAGTTGTAAAAAAGTATGGATCAAAAATTATAATGCAAAAGATTAATATATCCTGCTCAGAAGACTTCAATGATTCCATGCTCTGTGTATATCATGGGTAATTTCTGCTTTGTGTTGCTAAACATATTTAATATGTCATATATGTAGCTATCCGAGTGCTCTATAACTGTAAATAATTGACAGGATTGATAAAAGTCAACCGCTTGGTACTCTTAGTAGACCGTAAATCGGTGCTCGGAAGCTATAAATGGCATACGTGATGATGGTGGTTGGTTTTTTAAATAAAATTTCAAATACTCAAACTCAATGAGATTTGATTTAATTAAATATACTTTTACGTACGAAGCAGGTCGTCGCTTATTCCGAGGAATGTGATATGTATGTATGCATGATCGACCTTGAAGCAAGGACACATTAATTAAAGAAAGAGCCCAGTAAAAATAACTACATTACGAAAAAGCTGGACCCGAACCAGCAAAACATTATGTCCACCAACTTCGCACAATCCCTCCTCCCGTAATCAATGCCTCCTACTAACACAGTGTTTAAAATTATACCTACATACGAATTTATGATATTATACATAGATACATGTCACATTCCCACCTACTTCATTGCTTCCAAACGTTTTTAATATCCGTCCCGTTCGATTCGCTTCAATAAACGAAAACACTCGATTTCTTCCAGGGTCTGCAGGTCTCTTCTTGGAATTCCGGGCACATGAATCAGGAATATATCAGTCGAGAAAACAGTGGTTTTTTTCGGCGGAAAGATTCCGGAGCACGGTATTTCAACGATTCAAGGGTTACTGTCGAGAAAATCGCTTTAACAAAACTGAAAAAATCCTGATTCCTGAGGACGGAATCCCAATAATCGGCCTGCAGGTCACATTAATAACTACGTGACTGGATACATGAAGTGAATATGGAAATATCATCAAATGCGTGACATCGATGAGGATAAAATGTCATAAATATGTGTAGTTTCCTGAAGCTTTAGTGGCAGTACGTGTGTTCAACATATTGTCCTCATGAAGTCGGCAGTGCATGCGATTATGTTTTGTTTGCGCATTTGAAATCATGCACAACTATATTTCAAAGTCACACATTCGACTGCACGAGAACCACACGTATACTGCTACGAAGGCTTAACTTTATAAGTACTTACTAAACTTGATGTAAACAACGTATAGGTTGAGCGGGTGCATGTATATTATATGTTACATGTATAGAAACTATCCAATAACAAATATTGTGAAACCAAACGATTCATGCAACATTTTAATGTACATTTTTTTTTAGTTCTGATCCCAAAATTTTAAATTGTTAATGACACCAACTCAAATGTAAGCAGTCGCTATTAAGTTTTCTCATTTTGAATTGTGTTAAAATGTTATTTATTTTATAGTTTTGTAAACTATTTTATTTGAAAAGGCGAATATTGTATTGTGATACTGTAAATAAATATTCCCCCATTTATACAGTAGTTTATATTTTTATCCCTACCGTAAAAAAACCAATATACAGGGTGTTCGGTATATCGATATATTCCTTCTAAGGGGTTATTCTAGAGCTAATTTGCGACAAATTTGTCACCATAACTGGGGGTCGAAAATCAATAGTTTTTGAGTTATTTGGGTTTTTTTTTTCTAAATGTTCTCTAAAATTATAATAATAAAATAAGTACTCCGCTCTGGGTACTTAATCAGCTATTTTTTCTTAGGTACTGCTTTAAAAAAATATGTGCCCTCAGAATATCCATAATCTCAGAAATAAAGGGTCATAAAAAACATTAATTCTGTAGGCAGAAATAATATTAATAACAACGATTGCTGTTTTTGTGTTTGTTGTAGAGACAACACCATAACCAGTTTAAATAAAAGTGGATTACTAAAAAAAGGTATGACACGTGGCATACAAATTATGGAAATAACTTTAATATTTCATAAGCTTTCAGAAAAGGTACAAATGTTGTCCACTTTTACACAAGTTCCATATTTTTTTTTATTTAGTTGGGTTTGCGTTGTCGATTTTACTTAGAAAATGAAGTTGTAAAAAACCAGTCGACTATAAAATACGTGTGTACAATTATAAATTTAATAAACTTTTACCGCTAAAATTGTAGATTTGCACACAAGCAAATGTTACTGCATTGTTGACTAATCAAACAAATTTGTTCAAAGTGCAATAATATATTTTGGACTTTGAACAAAATCGGGCTTTAACCTTAACATATGCACAATTTATCCATACGATGGAGTCGCGATAACGACCACATGCCCATTCTCCTTCCTTTTCTCTTCTGTGGTTCTCAGCATTATTGCTCCCACGTCCTCGTCACGATCGAACTGTCTCTTACCTGTGCCCTCGCCACGCTCCAGAACCGACCGACGTGAAAAATGGGGGTGCGACCCCCGGTTAGGTGGGCGCGGGCCGCACTGACCCCAACGCCCCTTCACACTTGCCCACCGGACGCGCGTATTTGTACGACTTACTTACATGCCATTATAGCCGTATTATGTGTAATGATTATGACTAATTGGCTCTAATTTCACTAAACATATGGCGGGGTGCGCTTGTAAAAAGCGTTCCGGGTCACACGCAACCCTGACTATTGAATGGGATGATATTTTCGTAGGCAGGTAGATAATACAACATTTTAAAATTATTTCTATGTTTTTTTGCTGTTTTTATTATAACTGAACCAGTATGACGAATCATACAAAATGTCTGATTCGGTCTTGTTGTTGTATGTTATTGTTTTGGAAATAATGTAATGATGGATGTGATGTAAGGCAGCGATCGGTGTAACTAGTCATTAGCAATTAGCTCGCCATAACTCACCACATCAGAACACCATACAGTTTCGTGGGCTCACCATACCGAGCAGAAGCAAATAACTTAAGGTGGCCCATCCCGCTCATATCCCCATACAAAAGGGGAAAGAAGATCACGCCCATATTTCTTGTCAGAGATCCAAAATTTTGCTCAAAATAGCTTTATTTGATCAAACTAGATGTCTGATGACCATTGGTATTGTAAAGTTATTTTTGGTTTCTAAGTTATAAGGTCCGAAAGTTCTAATTTTTCGCGCGTTTTATACAATAGCTCTGGAGGTGGTTTACGCAATGATAAAGTAAGAACATCGTAAAAAGATTAGTCATCAGACACAGCTTATTTAATCAAGATTTATGATCTATTTAGTTTTTGTTAGATTTTTGACTACAGCGGTCGTGGTTTACTTTTAGCTATAAGTCGTTTTGAAATTAAAATTTTCGTAAATCTTAACAAATCATACACTATGCACATCGTCTTTTTTGTGGACATGTTGCATCTTCCTCATCACGGAACCTGTCTCATTCTTTGAAACAGAGAAGGTCCCAGAGCGCAACAGCACGGTTTTGTACCGAGCCCGCGAATGAGTTAGGCCCGCCGGGTTGGGCCACCTTAAATGATGTGCAGTTAATTTTGTAAAGACTTCATCTCTGGTTTGTTGTGAGAAGACGAGATGTATCGTTATGCAGGGCTTAAGACGGTAAGTCCGAGTTCGGATTCCGGTAAAAACCATCCGGTCAAAACCTTCGAAAGTAACGTCATGATTTTAGTCGCAGCTTTTAATCGACTATTCTATAAAACCCTTTATCTTACAAATATATTGTATTTGTAAGTAACGAGATTAAAAACAATATAATATATATTTCCTAGTCCTTCAACATTCGGCGTATGTTTTAAGTTTCAGCGATAATAACCCCCTAAAGATCATATAAACATGCACTACAATCCACATAAATATTTAAAAAAAAATGTTCAAAATACTTTGGCGGTAACATTCGACATTTAATTAGTGCCGTAAAGTCTATTGCGTTTTCATACATTTCGTGACATATTCATATTAGCATAGATTAACTACTAAAATAATAAAAATAAATAAAATAATAAAAAATAACTACTAAAAAGTACAGCTCGTGGTCTAGGGGCTAGAGGACTCGCCTTTCATGCGAGCAGTTATGGGTTCAAATCCACGCCCTGGTCGTGCACCACTTTCTTTCTCTTTCTGAGATGGATAAGTGCACTTCGTTACGAATGCAAGCTGTCCCATGGTTCGAAACCCATGTAAAACTGTAGTTTACTTTTCTCTACTATGTGGTTGAGGGTTAAGCCCCGCAGTGGATAAAGCTATTGTTGAAGCGGCAATGGGAAATTGTCCGTGTTTTGCATCCATACAGTGTAGCCGTGCTCATAAAGGGAAGGTCCTGGCATGGCAACTAATTCCTTCGGAAATGTGGTGAATTGGGCTATTATCATAACGGTAGTGGTGTAGGCCATCCATGTAGGTTCTATAAAAACTATCTCCATGTGTTCCCGAATTCAGGGCTAATGAAAAATTACATTGAAATTTCCATAAAATGCACCAGAATAGGTCTAAATGTATTCCTACTTCCTTCCCTATTCCGTATTTAAAAAGAGCAAGAATCGGGCTCCTATTAATGAGCCCCAAGGAAAGGATTCAAAGAAACCTATTTAACATGAGAATCATACTACATACAACATTTATAGGTTTCAAAAGACGTTCTTGACGTATGAAAAGTAATTAATCGGTACACGGGTGTAAACACATATCACTGCGCTATGAACATGCACTAGGTGGATCGTTTTTTCAATCATATTAGAGTTATTTTTAAAGTTACGTTTTTTTAATTTTTTTTATTCAGTAATAAAAGTTCCCGGCATGTGTGTCAGAATAGCGCTTATCAAAATTTCAAATAGAAACCAAGTCGGACATTCATACCTGGATTTCATCCGTGACAACTCGATAAAAAGTATCTATTCTTTGAAAAATGAATCTGCATTGAGTGGAATCGAAGAATGTTTTACAAAAAAATATTAAACAAGTATATCAGTGACGGTTATTGCTCCAAACTAGTCATAAAGACGTCACACGACAAGGTGTGTCCTGTTACAAAGGCTTGTAATGCCTTGTGTCAATATCTTATTCCTGGCCTGATTGTGCGCGGGACAATGCGGGGCTGCTGTTTGGAGACACGTTGACAGTTTATTTCTCTACGATTTATTACTGAGACCTTTTTGGTTCAGTGGATGGCGCACACCGATCGTTTGAGGTTTCAATCCTTGATATGGAATGAAACCAACAATGCCTACGTTCAGGTTTTAAGGTTTTTAGGGTTCCGTACCCAAAGGTTGCCCACGGAATCATATTACTATGCCTCCGCTGTTCGTCCGTCCATCCGTCCGCCCATCCGTCCATCCGTCCGCCTGTCCGTCTGTCCGTCCATCTGTCACAGGACTGTATCTCTTGAACCGTAATAGGTGAAATTTTCACAGTGTGTATATCTGTTGCCGCTGGAACGACAAATAGTAAAAAAACTCAATACTAATTAAAGGGGGCCACCATACAAGAAACGTTATTTCTTTGTGTCAAATCTGGTATAATGGTACGGAACCCTTTGTATGAAGCACATCCACAGTGGCATTGGTATTTGTATGGAAAAAATATCTCCGTAACGTATCGTCCAATGTGTGGTGTCCAGGGTGATGCCGTTTGCACATATTTATTACTTTATATTATTTTGTTTCTTTGTTGGCATTGCTTTTTTATGTAACTGGACATGATTGGTTATTTAATACCACACCCATAATCATCATAGCCCAACACACCGCATTTGAAGGAATTCGATGCCGTGCCAGGACCGAGCACGGCTACATTGAACGCGATGTAAAACACGGACAATTTTTCATTGCCCATTTAACCATATTTTCATCCAATCCAGGGCTTAACCCTAATAGTAGAAAGGGGCCTACATTTTTACATGGATTCCGAACCATAGGACATCTCGCATTCATGGCAAAATTCTCAGAAAGCGAAATTTGATGAACCGGGCAGGGATCAAACCCGTCACTTCTGACATAGAAAGCAATTCTCGAGCCACTGAGCTGCGAGCCTTGTACGTAACAGCGATGATTCCATCGGTGAAGATGTCTTAGATTTGTTCGCTCGGTGTCACATTCTGGGTTGCCTGTAATCTGCAAACTTTGCCCAAAAAAATAACAGAAAAATGGTATATGTTTGCACAATAGTGCGGGCGGTGAATGGATGACAGCAGGTTGAAAATGAGATTAGTTATTAGATCGGTCGCTTCTTTGTCCACCGTGTTTGCGCCTTTGTATTTGCTCGACAATTGTCAGAATGGCTCTAACTCATGGGAAAATCTTGTGAAATCTACTTTTCTTAGAAATGAGGAATAGTCGTAGGAAGCACCGAATTATCGATCGAGTGGCATTTAAAATAAAGGTAAATGATTCTTGGTGAGATGGCTTTTTTTCTAGTGAAACTGATTTCTTCTTCTTCTAGTGAGGGGACTCCGCATGGATGTTTATGTAAAGACATTCTTGGTTAAGGTGTTCACTAACTGCTTTGTAAAAAGCAGACTAACTGTGCTCCACCTAAAAACAGTCTGATTTTCCCCGACTTCTCATTCATCGGGTAATTATGCGCCATTGTGAGTCACCTTAGGTTAATGGGAAGAATCATGATGTACGCGGATAAAAACTCATTAAAATCGGGTAGGTGGTTCTCAAGTTATAAGCCAACAGACAGACATACATACAAACAGACGCCACCTTAGATTTTATAAGAATCCACTGATGAATATAATTGGAACCGACCTTTATTTACAAAACTGAACATTGATAAGCCACGATTTCCGCCATACTTACGTCTTTCCTTAGGACACTCAATTTATTTATTTATTTGTTTATTTATTTATTTATTTCCTTTAAATTGTACAATTTACACATATTCAATATACATATATAGTATAGCCGAACTGGGCGGTGTCGCCCGTGTCTCGGCTAGTCCTTCTTTTTTTAATAGTAAGCGGCTTATACTACATGCTTATTGCAATATAAGTTACAAAAATGTTACTAACCCACCACCACTTGAAAAAATAAAATAATAGAGAAAAGTCAGCTATCCAAAACAAAAATAATTAAATAAAGTAACTATTATATTATTATATTATTATATCTTGAATGACTGCACCTCTTTATTATAACTATTATATTATAGTGATTTTACTATTAAAACTTGGTTTCTAAGAAATTTTGTTTTATTACTTATTTTATTTAAATATCTTATTTATGCAATGCTGTGTGCATTGCAGAATTAATTGGGAAGATATCATCGAATTTTGTATGAAAGTATTTCCTCGCATCCATCAATATCCTTGTCTAACAGCCACCTCACCACTGTTTTTTTGAATGTGTGCATGCTTTTAATGTGTGCCCAATTATCGGAGGTATTTTTGCTGTGCTAGTTTTACTTTTAAACCCATATTGACTCTTTGAAATTATATTATGTTTATTTAAGAAGTTGACAAGACGAGTTTTGATGATTTTTTCTATAATTTTGGATATTGAACTCAGTAGGGCAATTGGTCGATAATTTCCACATTCAGTAACATCTCCGGATTTAAATATTGGTACTATGAGAGCACTTTTCAGACACCGTGGGATAGTACCTTGCTCTAGGCATAGATTAATTACATAGACTAAGGGTGTAATCAGTACTTCTTTGCAATGTTTTAATATACTTGAACTGACCCTGTCCGCGCCAGGAGCTGAAGAAGACTTCAAGCCATCAATCAGTTTTTGAACTTCATCAATTGAGGTAGATGAAATGAACATAGACTCTGCGATATATTTTTTGGGCTTATAGTTTAGTAGTAGGTTCTCTTCACTGGATTTCAAGGAATTAAGCATTTCTTTTGCTAGCTTGGCACCAATTGTGGAAAAGTAAGAGTTTACGATATTAAGTTTTGCCTTTAGTGAGTTGTCGTTGGTGTGAGTTTTTATTGCATTAAGGTTAGTGTATTGTTTGGTGTTAGTGTGAGTCATTTCCTTGACATATTGCCAGATTTTCTTTGCGTCTGTTCCTGAGTCCTCTACCCTTTGACTGTAGTATAGATTAGTGTTAGTTGCTTTTTTTGTTATATTTCTGTATTTTACATAGTTTGATTTAATTTCTAGATTATCCGGATTAAGCCGAAGCCTCATATGTAGGCAATCTCTATGCTGCATACATTTTATAAGTCCATCGTGAATCCAAGGTTTCAGATTGTGGTATTTACGTTTCATTTTATTTTTTGCTATTGTGTGTGTGTTTAGGATAGCAACTAGTCGCGAGTGGAATATTTCCATTGCTTCATTAGCTAGTTTGTCTTTTAGTAAGTTATTCCAATTCGATCGAAAACAACGACAATTTTTTATTGCCGCTTCGAACATCTTTCATCCGATGCTATATTACTTACAGGTCTCCTTCCCTTCTTACAGGTTATACCTACCTACCCATCTGTAAGTAGGGAAGGGGATAGAGTTTTACATGGGTTTCGTACCAAACAACTCTTGCGCTTGTTCTAAAAGAACCCATATTTTTTTAATCAGTTGTTATTTCATAACTCTTAATTTTAATCTCTTCAGTATACCCTTTATGAAAAAAAAATCCAACATGCCGGTTTAAGAAAAGTGAACAGGTATGTAGTTTGGCAAATCTAAAAAAAGTATGGGCTGTATGTACAGGCCAACCTCGACGCTACCTTCAGTGTAGGTATTAAGGCCAATCTCGGTCGTGATAATACTGACGGTAGCGCCGGCCAGTCATTTCGCTTATTAATTCGCTAACTCCTGATGTTCTCGAGTTCGATCGACAAGTAAGAACACAAGAACTGCACAGGACGCTATTTAGTGCAACTAACATTCATGTTGCGCGTCCCGTCAAACTGACTATACGTATGTATTATGTATTTGTATGTTTTATCACTAAAACGCTTAATTCGCCAGCTCCGTCATTCCTTACTCGATGAATGCAAGGAGCGAAATGCCCTAGTCCAGATATAGCTTTAGATGTTTGAGTATAAGAATGTCTCCCAAATGAATTCGTTTCCTTAACTTTCCAGGTTACGCTCTCCAGTGTGTACCATGGCTATATCGCCTGCGCTGGTAAGCGATCAACGATCTCTTCTCCGTGTTCACTCTTCACCGAATCGAGCCGGAATGTGGACTCACTCTCGAGGTGAGACGCTATGGTATTGTATGTCAGCGGTGCAGCGGGCAGCGCGGTGAGGACCGCATGTCACTCGACACTGCGCAGGCGCGGGCGCGGCGGTCGGACCGGTCGGGGTGGCGGCGCGGGAAGCCAGCCAACGGACGGCAAATGATGTGTGATATGAGCCTTTAGATCAAAATGCCTCGAGGAAACCTTAGCAACGGTTCCGAGACCCCACTTTCTACTTACCTGCCATCGGTGTTGTATCGACAACTCTACATTTACTTGACGGGTATTAAATTACTTTTACGTAAGAATCTGTAGACATAATGGTGAGTAGTAGATCGGGACTCGATCTCCGTCGAATTCATGTCGGGTTACAGAAGTAACAGTGAATAAGTAACTATGTGTTTACGTGTGTACTTCGATTGTGGTAACTTCTTCCTTATGGATTGTATTGTTGTGCAGGAAAATTAAAATTAAAATTTCACAAATTTGTCTGACTGACTGAATGTGTCCATGGGATAACGAGGTATATTTAAAGCGGTGACTATAAACCATTTCTGTATAAATTGTGTATTTACCTTCCCTTTATGGCGAACATCATTCAGCGCTTGCGATTCAACATGCTACAAATCATAGGGGATGTCGCTGTTATATCACAAATGATAACCTTCACAAATACATGTTAATACCTACTATCCAAGAGAAATTCTAAAAGCACAAGAAACGTATTGCCACTCATCCAAACATACTGCCGAAGTTTTGACCGAGAGCAGAGCCCGTAGTCCCAGTGGTCACCTAAAACTAAAAACTACTCAAAAAAATACAATAATCGTAACTACAAAAATGGCAATTATGTTTTTACTTTTTAGTGCATGTTAATTGGTTTTGGATTTTTTTTGTTAACATTTTTGTTTATTTTTAGTGAATCTGAAGTACACTAACTAATTTGTATACATCCTTTCCAATAAAAAAAGAATCATCGAAATTAGTTAGCGTGATATTGAGTTATTCGTCCATTTGTCGCGCACGTACTTTATGCAAATTTAAGGCTTATATGATTTTCTCATGGATGTCATTGTCAGAACTACACCAAATTGAAATAGGACTACACGGGAAGCACCAGCTTTCAAATGAAAAAATAATTATCAAAATAGGTTCATCCAGGCGAAAGTTCTGAGGTACCAAACATTAAAAAAAATACAGTTGAATTGAGAACCTCCCTTTTTTGAAGTCCGTTAATAAATAATTTTCGTCATGTCAAGACCGTGTTACAAAATTTTCTATTAAAATAAATACTCCCTGTAGGCTTATTACAAGTTATATACGTATCATTGATCACTAAACCTCTTCGATCGTAGTTTTCGCTAACTTAGTTACTTACCTTAACCAATATTTTTTTTATTTAAAATTTTATTTAAATAATTTCTTTTTTCGATGGAGCATTTGTTTTAATTCTAGCAATTTTGCATTGCAATGTATTCGATTAATATATCTGAAATAGGCCCTAGGAAACGTAATCGCTGAAGGCGCCTCCACCAAATGTAGAATGAAAACCATTTACTTTGAGCAAAAAATAAATATTCCAAATCTCAAGTTTATTTTCAAACAAGCAGGCAGAAGGCCTGATACACTAGTGTATATTAATTTCTATATTTTATTAGACGACGAGTGAAGCATTATGGGTGAAAAATAGGGTAAGCCAAAGCACTTTAATGTATATTAAGAGGTGTGAAAATTTTTAAATATATTTAGCGAATTACTTGAAATCCAACATTTTTAGATTTGAATAAAAAAGCCACACTAGACTTTGTTCTAAGGTAACTATATGTTTTATATGAAATACCTCAAAAATGTTCCATTTAGTGCAAAGTAGCCTCAAATATTTTTTCGATGGAGTAAGTTAGCAAAATCGAAGATGGAAGCGAAGGAATATGGAAGGAAATGCACTTCTCGACAAAACTGTGAATCTTGGCGTCTAAGGGGTTTGAACCACGGAGCAGGGAGGTAGATTTTTCGCGTTTCACCGCCGCGCACTACGGGAGCTGGCGGCAAACAGAGACGAGCCTAAGCGTAATTGTATCAAGCTGGGATAATCTCGACCCGGCGGAACACAAAGGGTTAAAACGGAGTAGGGGGCGAGACGTCGACAATGGCACGACGCGTTTTAGAATGTCGTGTTTGGATCAGAGTTTTAATTCGGCCATTGAAGGGCCTAAACGAACCGTTATATCGCCGAATGGGAACATAAAAACCATCAATGTGTTGAAAATAGAGGTGTATTTTGTTTTATGAACTTTTTTTATCTTTTTCAAACGTGTCATCACTTAAAAACTGACTCCTCATAGGAAAATATATTGTGGGCAATTTAGTTATAAACTAGACCTATCCAAAAAGCTGTGTAGGTAGTTACCAATTTTGATAGAAATCGCCCATATATCACTCAAAATCGATTCAAATGACAAGAAAAAATATATATATTTTTTGTCTTAAATTAAGTTACCGATGTTCGAATCACGTCAAGATATACATCAAGTATATCGAAACAGTGGTTTTAAAATAAATTTCTAAATGAATAGGAGCGTATTTTTGAGCTGTTTCACGCGCACAGAATACATCGCCTAATATCGGGAAAAACAGATTACGAATCCGAGTGTGTAAAATACATCTAATGGAGGAAATTAAGAAACTGTATCACACTACACAAATACACTGACGAAACCTTCGCGAAAACTCAAGCTTTTCATTAATTTTATTATTTTTTTTATCATTTAATTTATGATTTTTCTTAATGAAAAACATTCAAACTATTTCCGCAACTGAAAACCGTGGTTAAAGCTGATCAGCCCCTCAACTCGTGAAATTGTCGTGGACAGGTGAATTTGAATCACTTTCATTTCGCTTTCGAATATCATTATGTTGTGTTGCAGCAATCTAAGTAGAATCCGGGCCCAATAAAGGGACCAAACTAGCGGGTGACTAATGTGTGAACGTTTGAAAGGAAGTGTGATTGTAAATCACCGAAGAATGTGAATTTCAAGATTAACCCCACAGAACCCACCAGTCTTAGCCCCGGTTGCACGCAGAAACGGCGAGTTAATAAATGTTCAAACACTTCACTTTTAGTGAACCGCATAGAGTTCCTTCCATACTGTCCACACAAAGTGACGTGTTTGATCATACTTTGACGTTGATTTTGATTTTTTGTTCTTTCGTGCACTCGGCCCTTAGTGGAGCACCACAAAAGCTATCGCGGCAAAGACTAAAATGGAAAACTAGATAAATATCTGTTTTCGCTCGAAGTGACAACGAATTAAATCTAACGTATCTAAATACGTTTGTTTGTTTACACGTTCCGACATGACACGAACGCCGACCGTCAAATGGTTCAAGTAAAACGTTCATTTTACAACCGGCTGGCCGCGGCGCACTGCAATATGGCGTCTCGTTGCGTCGGCACTTTGAAACAAGAAGCGCCTTCTCCACATGTTTCCTCGAATTAACTTCTGTTTTCCACGAATAAACGAAGCGATAGTTAAACCCTAAACCCGTCAAAGGCGACGCGTAAACGTCTTTAACGGTTTGTTTGTAATAATCCGCCTTCACGGCATTAATTGCCGGAAACGTCTCGCAATAAGACCGTTAATCATAGGGTAATACGCTGCTCACTAAAATACATGTTCGATTAACTTATTAAAAAAAATCGTGAGTTTTTAAATAGTTACGGGAACTAAATTGGGATCCAAAATAAAATAAGATAACATTTTAATAGATTTAGTTTGTTAACAGGTAATCCTTAAAAACATATTATGAATACAAATTCTCCCTTACAAACGTTCTGTAGGCCTATTCTTGTAATTCGGTACGCAGGAATCAGGAATATTTCAGTCGCGAAAACCGCTTTCATAGCAGTTGTACAAGCATATTTCTCGACGGAAATGTTTTGGAGATTTTGGTATTTCAAGGTTTTCCGTCGAACGAAATTTCAGTTTGTATTATTAATTGAACCGAAATTGTATTAATCGAAATCTTAAAATGATTACCTTCATAGTTATCAAGTTTTTACAATAATCATATTTGAAAATAAGTGCCTATTATCAGAACTAAAAAATATAAAACTATACTTTATCGGATACGGTCGTTCTAGGGTCATACGTCCCCATAATTTACCATGTTAACCATCTAGATCTCCTATGCAGTTACTATCATATAAATATAAGTAAATATACACTGCTAAAAATTTGCAAACTTCAACACTTGACACGCCCACTTCCAGTAACATTTCGATTGAGTGGGATTAACTGTTGAGCCCCCATCTCTCTCGTCGAGTGTGCAGACAGCAAATATTAAATAAACCAGATCCCCACTTTGGTCTGAGAATCGACAGGTTCATCAAATTTCCTCAGGGCTCAGTAATAGACGGATTCAAATTGGATACATTCATATCATTCCTACATTGATTTCCAATTACTTCTATGAGTAAAAACAACTATTCTTTTTTTTTATGCAACCTGACTTGGATGGCTAATACCAGACAACTAACGTTATGATATTAGCCCAATACACCACATTCCCGAAGGAATTAGGTGCCAGGCCAGGACCTTCTCTTTATGAGCACGCCTTCATTGAACTGGATGGAAAACACGGAACATTTTTAATTGCCGCTCGTCATCCAATGCGATGGTACCAACCCGGGCTTAAGCCCTACCACCGAGTAGGGGAAGGGGACCTACAGTTTTACATGGATTCCGAACCTTGGAACAGCTTGCATTTGTGACAAAATGCGCTTAGGAAGTATATTTCAAATTTCATATTTCAAATTATTTATTCAGTAGAGCATTTTTTTTTCAAGTATACAATAATACATTGTAAGCACTTAATGCTATAGAATACGTCATATCTTTTTCCGGTATACTGATAAAGAAAGAGGTGCATGTCGGGGTGAGGAATTGCACCCAGACCTCTGGTACGCTAGGCCAGTCTCCGGGCCACTAGGCTACAAGCCGCTCAAATTCTAACTTAACATATCCATCATAATATTATACATGTAAAAGTAACTCTGTCTGTCTGTTGCATTTTCACGCCTAAACCGTTGAATACATTTTGATAAATTTCGGTATAGAGATGGATAAATAGAATTAACCTTTATTCTGGGAGGTCACGAAATGTTTGGCCACGATAAGGTAAATGGCTGAATCTAGGTTCACATGTTAGAGACCAACCCTCTGATGCTAAATATATCGGTCTGCCTGCGCCAAGTGGTTGCGTTGTCTAGATTGGCTACATAAAATAGATGTTAGTATGTACCTGCTGATTAATATACTGATTGTTTAGAAATATTGATACCTATTAATCATACAACAATAACCAGCCGGTTTTTTAATTAACTACTTAAATATACCTAAAGTTCTGTCTGTAACCTAAATCGCCTATAACTACTAAATACGACCAAAGATTTGTTCAGTTTTGGTATTTCTAAGCAAGTATGTACTAATATTTTCATGCTTCGTTATTTGTATCATATTTATTTTTTGTCGCCATAACCATTTGTCAGCCTCAGTGGCGCAGTGGCGCGACACTTCGGCGATCGCTCTCCGAAGTTAAGCAACGCTGGGTCCGGTCTGGTCTTGGATGGGTGACCATTCGACCGTTGAGAGTGGCTGGCCGTGGTTCGGATTCCACGTTAAACTGTAGGTCCCCTTCCTTACTTACTAGGTGGTAGGGTTTATCCCGCCCGGGTTGGTACCATCGCATTGGATGAACGATGGTCGAAGCGGCAATGAAAATTGTCCGTGTTTTCCACCCAGTTCAATGTAGCCGTGCAATATAAGGAAGGTCCTGGCATGGCACCTAGTTCCCATGTGGTGTGTTGGGCTAATACCATGACAGAACTTGTGGTATTAGCCATCCAGTTACATAAAAAAAAAACTACTTTTTCAGGCGCTTTATCTACGTAACGCAACCACTTGGCGCAGGCAGACTGACACATTTAGCTTCAGAGAGTTGGTCTTTATCTTGTGAACTCAGTTTCAGCCATTTACGTTATCGTTACCATTTTTGTCGCGACCTCCTAGTCTATACCTCTTGTGGCGTTAATTCAACTCGAAGGGGATGAAAAAGCGGATGAAATTTGGTATGGGAACTCATATGACAATGTTTCCTGAACAATTTTTAGAGTTCACGTTTTTCCTTAGCGAGTCCCAACAAAATGAGTTAATTAGCGGAAAATACTACGGATAATAATGACCACGGACAACGAGTAAAGAACGACGAGAGTGGAGTCGAAACTGTGGCGGCTTACTTAAGCACTGACTGCTTACGAAGTTAAGCGTCCTGTGACGTTCTTACGTGTTCTTACGTGTCGTTTATTCGAGAACATCAGAGCCCGAAGTCCCAGCTGTCACCTAAATTGGCGTTTACGGCAAACCGATCTACTAGCGTCTTCAAATGCATAGAGCGAGTCATTTGCGAGTCCGAGTTGGATTTCGCAACTTTCTCATCGTCCCGTAAATAAGTTGACGTTGTCGTAAACGTCGACTCCGCGTTTTCATACAAATCGATAGTCCGAGTATGATTTTGTCAGCACGAAGAAGTAAAACCACAGAACAAGCAGTAAAAGTTTGTACGGGTTTGACGTTTTTGCGTAACGTCGAAGTTACGTGAGCGCCGATTTAGGTGAGAACTCGGACTGCTCATACAGAAATTGTAAACGAACTGTCTTGCCGGCGCTACTGTCTATGGATATAATTTCACTAAAAAGTGAAGCTACCTGCCATCAGACGAATGAGTTTCGATCGCCATTCCGTCCTCCCATACTCGCTGAGCACGGACCATTCAAATGGTAAAACCCGAACCACATTAACCTATATTTAACGTTTTTTCCAAGAGGTAGATTAGGGGTTAATTAGGGAATCCGTGGTAGCATAACTTATTGGATAAACAAAATATAAAACATGTGTGCAGCAAAATTAAAGGATTTTATTCCTTAAATACAACGGTATTATAATAATGTGACGAATTGTATGTGTGTGTAGCCCGCATGTATACTGACTCAGTATCTTTTTTGCATCACATCTCCGTTTCTTCGTTTGCAGCCACAGTTTGCAGCACATATACATATATGGGATTACATCCAGTAGCTCAACTTCATAAAAAGTCTCGATTTCGTGCACGCACACAGACACATTTCGCTTCTATGGGCTCTAAGCTAGTTGCGCGGTGTTGAACTCCAACCACATCTTATGCACCATTTCAATCATATCTTATTTTATGTATCAATGTCACCTAAAATAGTTGTATTAACAAGGCAGTCAGAAATTATCAAAATAGTAAGAAATCATACAGAAAGAAATACAATTATTCGTTAGAAATGTTTTAGTTTTCGACAAACATGGATGAATCTGAATTATACCACCATCCGTGTATGCTATATCTCCTTGAGGCACGTGTCCCTTAATCCAGGTTAATTGCCTCTCTCGACAGATAATCCTCAGATGATCAGGTGCTGATCCAACGCGCCCCAGCGAACACCCTCGGTCCGACGCATCCCCTGCCCGGCCACCCGTGACTACCAACCCCCATGAGTTGGCAGGTAGATTAATTCGTTTTAGATATCATTGGCTATACCAAATTTCATAGCATTACAAATTCAAAGTAAAAATTTCTGAGTAACATTGCCTACATCAGTGATATACGCTCGTAATATAATGCACAATCGGTGGGTGGTATTAGTATAGTCTTCTTCAGGAAAAAAATAAGTATGAATATTTTTAATATAAAAAAACCGGCCAAGTGCGAGTCGGACTCGCACACGAAGGGTCCCGTACGATCGTAAAAGATTTAACATAAAAAATCACGTTTTTTTAAAGGGGCCCCCTTTCATTTTAATTCATGCAAGAGGTTCTGCATGAATCATGAGGAGGTGCCATTCATGCAAGAGGTTATGGGTTCAAATCCTCGCATCTGTTATACATCACTTTATCTTGCGAGTTGTTCATGGTTCGGAACCCATGTAAAACTGTAGGTCACCTTACCCTACTAGGTGACAGGGTTAAGCCCGCCTGGGTTGGTATCACCGCATTAGGAAAAACTATGGACGAAGTGGCAATAGATCATTGTCTGTATTTTCCACCCATGGTATCCGTGTGCAGCCGTGATTCTGAGTAAAGGAAGGTCCTGGCCTGTCACCTAAATTCCTTCTGGAATTTGTTGAATTAGGCTTATATCATGACGGTAGTTGTGTTACATTAGCCATCCATGTCAGGTTCCATAATAATACCTAACCTTACTTTCGTTGGAATTTATTAACGTGCAGATATTTAAATGATAAATGCATGCTCTACGAAAACTAAAAATAATAAAAATAAAACAAATTATTTAAAAATATAAAAAACCCGACAGCGTAAAAAATTGTAACTTAAAATTGACTTAGTAAAGGAACTGAAAAGATAGAAACAAGTTGAAAAATTAAATATTTGTTGTGTTTGAATGATCATGGTTGACAGTGTTTACAAACGATGCCCACTCTGTCCACGTAAAATTCTAACCACGAACGACAAATCCCTTAGTCGGCTCTTACGACATGCATGGGAAGAAATACAGTGATAACAATTTTATTCTTTATAAGTACCTGGAACTTGCTGGAATCCAAACAGCAAACAATCGTTCACCTTCCTATAAAGATTTCGAACTTGAAACATAGTAAAGTGAAAATATTGGCTGATTCATTCCAATGCTTTTGCACCATTTCAGTTATTATACCCTTATATTACTGCACCTTATAGCACTGTTACTGATAACACCAACATGTAAATAAAACTAAATATCTTTATTTATATCAAACGTCGGACGATTGTAGCTATAAACTAATATGTAGTTTCTCAATATTCATTTTAATTTCCTAAAATGATTATTCGTCATTCGGATATTGGCCTCCCCAATCGGTCTCCAGTTGGTTCTATTTTGGCGAGCCGTGTCCAAGCAGGTTTCCCGCCAACCAACGAACGCTGCGATGTCTGCTCGGCACACTGAAGAAAAATATAGTATTAAACACGTCTCTGTATACATTACAACTTATTAAATATAAAAAAAATTGTTTTAAATTCGTATATTAGGTGCTCTTTAGTTGTGCCAGGACGTATCGCATGTCTCGAGCGCGAATAGCTAAGGCTATGCTTTGTTATCGCCTAAAAAATGTGTTTCCGATTGCATAGCATTAAATCGTATATGAAATCCCGATACAATATATAGATGATTGTAAAACACACCGTTATCAAGATAAACTAGTGAACAATTTTAAATAACTCCTAAATCGATTGATATGTTTCTATTTAATAACTATTACTTTAACTGAATATATTTTTATCATAAGGGCATGCATATTTGTGTTTACGTTTTTTTATGTAATAAGTACAATTTATATGAGGCCCCTGTCTTGTGCAGGCCCCAGGCAATTGCCTCAGTTTCCCTCCCTTAAATCCGCTACGTATTCATCTGCGTACTTACTTGACTTGCGATAGTTCGTCTAGAAATATGCGTCTACCATTAACAGCAACAAATAAACCTTCTCTGATTCTTTTGATCAGTATTTAAGTATTTTTTTATTAATTTCCAGCTCGCATACTCAGCATCTTGTTTGCATCACATCTCCGTTTGTAGCACAAATTGTCTTGAATTAGTGAACACTTTTGTGGCTTTTCTGCAAGGAGAAAAACATCATCATGCCGCGGGCACGGTACAAAACCGTGCTATTGCGCTCTGGGACCTTTTCTGTTTCAAAGAAAAAGACAGGCTCCATGATGAGGAGGACGCAACATGTTTGATTTGGTAAGATTTACGAAAATTTTTATTACAAAACGACTTATAGCGACTAAAAAGAAAATCACGACCGCTGTAGTCAAAAATCAAAAGGAAAATAAATTAAATATTCATGAAATAAGCTAGTCTGATGACTAATCTTGTTACGATTTTTTCATTTTATCGTTGAGTAATCCACCTCCAAATTTATTACATAAAACGCGCGAAAAAATTTAATTTCGGACCTAATAATTATAAACCAAACACAATTTTACAATGCCAATGGTCATCAGACATCTAGTTCGATCAAATAAAGCGGTTGTGACGATAATGTGAAATATGGGCGTGATCTTCTTTCCCCGTTTGTATGGGGAGTTGAGCGGGATGGCCCACCTTAACGTTTTACACCTAGGTTTTTTAATCTGGTATTTTATTTAAGTATGATGATGCAATTTAAATGTTCATTTGTAATTAAATGTCTAACTACCTCTTTCTCTCCTGAAACTAGCCGCACATTCGTTCAACTATGGAGATTATGACCCCGGCGACATTGTTCGCATTGGACGCGGCGGCGGCGCGCGGCGGGCGCGACAAACGATCGATCAACCCTGATAGTCGAAACTAATCGCCATGCAAATGTGAAGTCAGGTGCACTTTATTGCAGCTGGGGTGATATTCCATTTTATATTTGTATTTAATTTCTTATGACACACTTCATTAAAATACAAACACTGTGAAAAATAACATAGTAATCTCTAAACAATAAGAAACTAGCGACTTACTACTTACTAAAACCATATTAAACTAAATAGAAAATTTCCTCCATGCCCGCCGAGCTGCCCATAGTACCTAAAATGCTCTGTGAGTTTCCTCTCTGAATTTCCATGCTAATTGGCCGCATGAAAAAAGCTTTAGCGCGATGGTCACCGGATTTCTCAATTAGTAGTTTTCCAATGCAGTCTGAAAAACCTTTTCGCATCCGATGACCATGCGCCAATCGTTTCCACAGCGAACGCAAAGAAATCAAAGTGGTCACGCACAGTCGCATATTTCTTAATTTTATTTGCTGCGGCAGTATTAGCGGCAGCCCCGGCTGACTTGGAGGATGCTAAAACGTGGCTAGGAGCCAACGTGTCGACACACGTGGCGTCCCAAACCAGTGCTTTGCCTCGACACCACGGTGCTAGAGTTAGCCCATCTGGTCTTTTTCCATCGGAGCGGCTAATTCCATGGTGGCTCCACCATTTTATATTTATATTTTAATTTTAGTTAACGTAAACAATTCATATTACTTTACTTACCAATATAATTAAAATGATTGTTTTATGTTATGCGACCTAGCACCCTCTACTGAGAGCTTCTAGTTTCACATGCCACAAATGCAACTAACAGATGCATAGAAGCTAGTTAAAACGGCGGGCGCTAGATGGCGCTACCAGCTAGACATCGCACTAACGAAGTTTCCCAGCGAGTTAACGCATATACAACATTCAAATCACGACTAGGGGAGAGCAATGGGCTTTCGAACTTACACGGAGCTGCCGCCAGATGCTTCTTAAAAAACATGTTTGAAGGTTGTACTTTGGGGGAAATACCTCGACATACCGACTCTTTAGTTAAAGCATGGTTGGTTCCTATTTTATACTGTCGACAGTAAATGGGTGCATTCCCAGCCTGCTCAGAGTTTGGTGATGGTAGAAAGGGGACGGAAGGATGGCGTTATGTAGGTCCGAAGAGCATTCTCCATGGTAGAGATGTAACACAGAGGCCCACACATACCCACAATACGATACACACATTTTAGTGAATACTACTATAATACTACTTACCCATACGTGCATCCATACAGACCACCACTGAGGGGAAGGCAGAGATGACAGAGCGTCATACAGTACGATCAAAGCATACTTCTTCTGTTTTCTTTTATCTCCCTTATATCCTTTTCTCAATTATCGTCACTAAATTTAAATATAGAAAACTGAAATGTAAAAATTCAAAATTAACGATCGAATTTATAATCTAATAAAACCAAATTGTTAACAACTAAACAAGAATTTATTAGAGAATACGAACCATTCGTTAGGGATTTATAATAACACCGCCCGCCCCTCACGCTCGATATATCACTCTAACGACGACGTGACAAGTGTTAACATTTAATTTCATTTTGCATATTATTAAAATATTTGGCTATGCATAAATGAGTAAGTATATGAGGGGAGCTATTGACTGAGATTAGCATATTTCGTGATATTCTGCGGGCGGAATCTGGACGGAGTCATGTAAAAGGGGACGGTATGCCTGCCTAGCATTGTCAAGAAACTCGCAGACTTTGAAAAGGATTGATTGATTGAAAATTATTTAATACGCTACAAAAAACCATTTACCAAAGAAAGTACAGTGCAATAACAACATAATAGGTGGGTCGCAAAGGCGGGCTTATCCCTCGAAGAGATTTCTTCCAACCGATCTTTAGGTTATTGTCTAAGATTGGCTTACCACAGTTATTTTCCTCGGTCCTTTTGGCCGACGTTTCGAACTGTCCCGTGCAGCTCATTTTCAAGGCGAGTGCGTGCGTGCGGCTGGGCGCAATAACCGAGGAAAATAACTGTGGTAAGCCAATCTTAGACAATAGTTTAAACACCCACAGAACACTCAAATCGATCTTTAGGTGTTTGAGATGTTCAATGGGGATATATTCGTAAGTACTTGCGGTAGGTTTGGTTTGAGAGTTTGAGTATATGTACTTATAATAATAACCCATGAATAAATACATATTTGGAATTTGGAATTTGATACAGAACTATTGTTTGTGAACCACAAACGATGTCAGCCTCAATAGCCCAGTGGCGCGACACTTCGGCGATCGCTCTCCGAAGTTAAGCATCGCTGGGCCCGGTCTGGTCTTGGATGGGTGACCATTCGACTGTGGAGAGAGGCTGGCCGTGGTTCGGATTCCACGTTAAACTGTAGGTCCCCTTCCTTACTTACTAGATGGTAGGGTTTATCCCGCCCGTGTTGGAACCATCGCATTGGATGAACGATGGTCGAAGCGGTAATGAAAATTGTCCGTGTTTTCCATCCAGTTCAATGTAGCCGTGAGATATAAGGACGGTCCTGGCATGGCACCTAGTTCTCATGCGGTGTGTTTGGCTAATACCATGACAGAAGGTGTGGTATTAGGTCACATATTTTTTTTTTTCAAATTCTGTGTCTCTTGGTTCAGTATGGTCCAGCGCCCTAGAGAAAAGGAACAAATGATGACGTAACCAGCCTCTCAATAGTTCTGCCTGTAAAATACCTACAAAACATTATAATTATTAAGTGGAAATCTATAATTGGCTTGTATCTTAGTGTAAGATTTTTTGTTAACATGTTGCTAAGCTGTTGATTTCCTAAATAAATAAATAAAGTAAATCATTTAATTCATCTATATTGTGGGTTCCGGAGCAAAAGGGGAATTCAAATTGACCCGCTGCGTTTATTACCGTGCATGCCGTCATAGGCGACTAAGGGATTCTACGTTAAACTGTAGGTTCGTTTCCTGACTTACTAGGTGATAGTGTTAATCCCGCCCGTGGTGTTACCATCGCATTTAACGAACGATGGTCGAAGTGGTAATAAAACATATCCATGTTTTCCATCTAGATTAAAGCAACCATATCTGCAATAATATATAAGTATTATAAATAATCTGCTATTTAGGCTATAATTATAAATTTATAATAATTTGCATCAGGCTAACTTAGGTGAAGAGTGATGGATTTCATATGAGAGATGTCGGAGAAACACCACTGTTTTCATAGAATTTTGCCGCTGGTGGGGATGTAAATATTATAATGTTTGGAATGGAATTTAATGCGAGTCTTTTCGTTTCAGGATCATAACAGTAAATCCAGATTTCGTCACCCGTAAGTCCCGACTCTTAAAACGCAGTGATTGTATCCATGGATTATATTCTCTTTGATGTGGACCTGATGGTGGCCTGCGAGAAAGTGCCCGAGCAATGGGGCTTCGGCAAAACTGTTTTTTCCTGTGGGTAGTCAAGAGTCGGCGACAATGGATTGCAGCGAGACCCATGGAGTTAGGAAGTCTGAAGGATGTGATTCGGACAAGGAGTGATGAACGATGGACATGGTCCGATTATTTGCACCGTGACAATATATATACAATAATATTGGCAGAGTTCCATTTTCAAAATATAAACAATTTTTTTTTAAATCGTTTACAAGTGGCCAGTTCTAAGAATTTTCAGTGTCGCCCTCGTAACTCGATATAAACATGATATAAGGACGGAATTTCTGCCAATGTTGGGAACTACGGAATCAGTGAGTGCATGTGGCCGCACCCATATACTTCCATAGGCGATTCATAAAATTAATTGCGTCTGTCCGGTTTTATTTCGATCGTGTGGTCTAGGCTTTTTTTTAGGAGCTCCCAGACGAAATTCAAGGAATGCAGCACTAAACCAAAGTGATAATCAGTAAATAAATGCACGGTTTGCTCTAACACATATTGAAAGCCTTT
This sequence comes from Incurvaria masculella, assembly GCA_946894095.1. Classification (NCBI taxonomy): domain Eukaryota; kingdom Metazoa; phylum Arthropoda; class Insecta; order Lepidoptera; family Incurvariidae; genus Incurvaria; species Incurvaria masculella. The sequence continues at coordinate 22,720,615 of OX335645.2, read as the reverse complement.
GTGAAGTTTAAACATATAGATAATAATAAGGATAGGATATGAAATTATTGTTGATAAGTATGATGGTCATGTTAGCACATCAACTGTAGGTATGCCCACACTGTGGCATGCAACCGGTAATAACAGGTTTAATATTTAGGAGTTCCGTACCCAAAGGGTACAAACGGAACCCAATTACTAAGCCTCCGCTGTCCGTCCGTCTGTCACAGGGCTGTATCTCATGAACCATAATAGGTAGGCAGCTAAAATTTTCACAGATTGTGTATTATTTTGCTGCTATAAAAACAAATAGGTAAAATTAAAAATTAACCCCCATACAAAAACATGATTTTTTGTGTTAAATCTTGTACAATGGTACGGAACCCTAAGTGTGCGAGTCTGATTCGCACTTGGCCGGTTTTTTTTCTTTATCTGTCATAATAGCTTTCTAAGCTCGACATTAGTGCAGTTGATTTAAAGCACCTATTCATTTATTTAGAATGTTTTGATAACTTATCTTAAAACCAGCCTCTAAAGATTTGTATCAAAATGTATAAGGCCTAGCCATGTTAGGCCCACCTTCACTTCGAAAATATTTTTCATTGCCGTGCAACTCGGAGGCCGCGCGACTCAGTGCCCAATTAATGCACTCAGCGGAGACTGAGTCGCGCGGCCCTCGAACCGCGTGGAGTTTAAGAAATGGTCAACAAAGGACACTTTGTGGAGGAGGAGAAACCCAGCATAGGTTTCACATTTAAGGATTGAGCTAACTGATATGACTATTTGACAAGAGCTTTGAGTAAAATATATTTGTTTCAGAAATTAATTGCCCCTCTTAAGGCTGTCGTGAAGCCACAGGAGATCTAAACTTTAAAAAAATGCATTATTTGTCCATTGGCCAAGCCACAAATTTGCACGGCGACTGCCATTAAAATAACGAAATCGTCTTCCAGGCCCCTAACGTTCCTTACCCCTAAACATTATCGGAGTTTAAAAAATGTTTTTATCACTTGAGAGAGCTACATTCGATGTCCTTATGTTTTGATTTTTTTGTATATATCTGTATTTTTCAGTAAACAAATTCTAAAATGAGCGTAAAAAAACAACTTTTTCCAATGTTTATTAGCCAATATTTTCCAATCAAAAAGGCATATTAAGAACGGCCCGTAAGTTATGCTCCCCATACAAACGTAGTTTACTAATCATTTGGAAACCGCTATTCCAATTAAATTAATATTTAATATCTAATATCAGGTAACAAATATCTGTGTCTGCATGCTTTTGTTTTTTTGAAAAATCCAAACCGAATGAAATGAATGCAAAAAGAAAATCTTCATACGAATTTTGTTTTCTCTGTGGTTTGACCCAGAATACATTTACCGAAAAAACAAAGGCATGCAGACACATATATTTGTAGTCTAATATTAGATACCAAATATCAAGTAAGTTGGAACAGTGGTTTTCAAATCATTAGTAAACTACGTTTGTATGGGAGGCGAAATTTTCAGGTGCTTGCGGGCCGACCTTAAAAGTCTACAATATATTTTAGAATCCAAAAATTCAAAAACCTAGTAAACAGTTATCGCCCGTAGTAAGGGGAATTGATAGGGTAACGACTCTCTTAATTAGTCTAAAATAAAAGAAAAACATTTCTGTAACAATTCTATTCAATGGTCCATCCTATTTATTCCAAAATAGATTTTCAACAGATCACATGGTATCATATACATATACATTTTCAAACTTATAAAACCATAAAATTAGTAAGTTAAATTATTAATTCAATATCCATCCAATCGGTAGTGTAAAGGTGGTAGTGACTCCAAACATTTTGTTATATTAAAATATTATTACCTATTATAATACAAAATTAATACATCGTCTTTCATGATTGATCAGTCTCTTGGTTACATGTAAAATGAAACAATATTAGCGAGTTATTTTATTTGTCTCCAATACTTTTGTTTACTGATACTAGGGCTGAGATAAATAGTCGTAACAGAAACTAATGCGAACGAAAAGTAGTACTTTTTGACGTCAATTTGCTTTACTTTGAGATTTCGTCCATACAAAATGTGTCAAAGTGACGTCACAAAGTACAACTTTTCGTTAGTCTTAGTTTATGTTACGACTATTTATCTCCGCGTCAGTCTGAGATAAATAGTCGTGACAGAAATTAAGACTATCGAAAAGTAGTACTTTGTGACGTCACTTTGCATTACTTTGACATTTCGTCCATACAAAGTACTAATTTTCGTTAGTCTTAGTTTCAGCTACGACTCTTTATCTCAGCCTAAAAGAAGTCCAATAAATCTCACTAAGAGCCGATTTATCAATCCTCAGATAGTACTTATCGGACTGATAGCACAAATTTACGTTTGTCAAAAGATGGATAGTCATTGCCGGAGAATTATATCTTACATGACAATTATCTGACTTTAATTTTACTAATAAACATATGGAATTACAATATCGGATGGATAAGCAGAGGCGTAAATATACCCGTCGAATAGTTATCTGACTGTTTATCAGACTATTGAAAAATCAGCCCTAAGTAAGAGAAAGAGTGATAATAAAATTAATGAGATTAAAAAGTTCTAGTTGACAAGATCCGTAAATGGCATGATTTCTCCTGCCTGCAGGTTGTCACTGATTTTTATAACAATATTTTGCAATTTTTCACAGTTCATTTCCATATTTACACTTTTGCGTTTTTTACTACTCCTTCTTTCACGATTTTTTAAATTTTGAATATTCATAAATTGAAGCTCATGTTAAATGTTTTAGTACTTAAAACTGGAGTATTTGAATTTGTAAAAAAACTGCAAATATATGACAATCCTTTCTTGGTGGCAAAACGAGTTGATTTCTACAAATAATTTGCCCTCACTGCACCTACTCGTAAAAGCGTGTGAATGTTCTGCCGCTTGAGGAGGAATGCCCTCAAGTCGAACGGCACGCACTTGCCGTAGCGCTGCTCGCACTTGCCGTAACGCTGCTCGCACTTGCCGTAGCGTTGCTCGCACTTACCGTAGCGCTGCTCGCACTTGCCGTAGCGCTGCTCGCACTTGCCGTAGCACTGCTCGCACTTGCCGTAGCGCCCCTCGCACGAGTTGCCACTGTCACTGCGTCTACTCGAGGCCCTGCTGTATGAGCGTGTGCAGGTCGCGGAAGGCGGCGCCGAGCCGGCCCTGCATGGTCTGCCGCTTGAGAAGGAACGCCCTCACGTCGAGCAGCACGCGGTGGATGCGCACGCACTTGCCGTAGCGCTCCTCGCGCGGGATATCCACACCGAGCGAGCGGACAGGTGAGCTCACGTTGCTCTTGATCACGGAGGAGAAGTTTCGCAGGATTAGGCGCAGCGCGTTGCAGCCGCATGTCATGTAACTGTGGGGGAAAGAAACAAAGTCGATCAACCAGTTAACCTCAAAGTGTTTCTTTGTTGAAATGTGGTTTTAGTCAAAATGCGCCGTCTGTTTTGAGCTGTCACAACATGACATTTACACTGTACATGACGGTCACAAATGTCCCGATGCAGATTGCAAATGATTAGTTAAAGCAGTTATCCTCGCAATCGAATCAAATAAATTACTCTAAGCGTAACTTCAATTGTCACCTATTAAGATTCAACGTTTTGCAAAACGAAACGGTCGATAGACTACACACAACGCTGAAAGAACGTCAAAATGTGACACTGAAAGTTGTACACACAGTGCCCTACCTCCCAGGTGTGAGCACTGTGGCATCGAGTTACATTACAATGTCATATTGTGCACGTTAAACGATTTTGAGAGCAGCCAGTGTGAATCGGACCAGTTGTGAACATGTTATGCTATCGGTAGTGTAAGCTCAAATCAAACCAAGCCGGCAATGCTCAAATTTTGTTCTGACCAATAGAGCTACAAGCGGTTTTGTGCACTCACGATTCATATTTACTCTGCAACAGATCGTGTATCTTGGGTAGCAGCAGCAGGCAGATGTCTAAGTTCCATAACGACCTGAAAAGAGTAAAGAGAATTGTAGCCCAAATTGTTATTTCCTACATTCATATATAGCACAACGAATTATTTCATGTTTGCCTGTTCACAAAGTGTATTTTCATACTAAAAAAGTAAATTTTTCAGACACGTTAAAGGGCCTTATAAGCAGCAGAATGCAATACGAAGATACTTACAAAAATGGATTGCCGTACTAAACCCCAAGCAAATATTGCCAAGCGCCGACTTAATTCACTGTGTAGTAGACACTGTAGTCTTGGCAACGCGTCGCCAAAATATACTCCCGTAGGACCAAAAATTTAACTTTGAAAAACCTATTTCAAGAATAAGAAGTGAAAGAAAAAGTATTAACATGTTTTTATGGGGACTCTTAGAATCTAAAGATGCTGATGGCAGTGACTGTTGTACTACCCTATATTCTTATAGACTCGACGAAATGACTATGAGCAAAAAATAATAAAACGATACAAAAAAATACTTACGGTTTATGAACCATTATATTGAGAATGTCTACTAATACTGCAACGTCATCTAAAGCTATTGTTGATTCTAAAGCTGCCTTTAAAGACTTGTTCGTTCTAACAGAATGGAATATCTGAAACAAAAAAATATTTATTACAAATGTATACGATAATTAATGTAAAATAGCGAGGGTAGGAGGGTTATGAACGCCCGTATTCGTATCATCGCATTGGATGAAAAGACGGTTAAAACGGCAATGCTTTTTCCATCCAGTATCATTCAATGTAGCCTGCTCATAAAGGAAAGGTCCTTACATGGCACCTAATTCCTTGGGGAATGTGGTGTGTTGGGCAAATAACATGACGGTGAGTGTGGTATGCGCCGCCCATGTGCAGTTACCTGCAACGCCCGCTGGCGGCCGGTGAGGACGGCCATCATGGAGTCGTGCCCGCGCATCATGACGCCGAGCACCTCCTGCTCGCTGGGCTCGCCGGCGGCGCCGCGCCCCCCCGCCCGCGCGCCCCCGCCGCTGCGCTGCACACACATTTACAAACGTAGCATGAGCGAAACTGTCAAAACTCTCAGATACCATACAAAATATAACAGAATAGATTTAAAAAAATTATTTACCGTTTCTCGTTATTATTCTGAAAAATATTTGTTCCAAATTATGGTTATCAAATGAAGTTGTAGGAAAGACCAATAATATTTCATTTAAAAACAAAAGCTCTTTTTTTCCTCAAAACCTTACTCCAACTGCATCATGGAGTACATCTTGCATCTAAAAACTCGTAAATAAAACTTGACAGGAATGACAGTTATGACATTTCTAAGGCGAGGTCGCTCATGCGACATCTACAATAGGCTTTGAGTATTCTTCCCGACTTGCACTGTGGATGTCAAACCGTGCTGCACGTTTTTTCGGACTAAATTTTTCTCTCCAATCTGATAATCTGTTTATTGCGTGTCTCACTCCTTTTCTGTAACCGTGCCGGACCTCGGAAGAGGCGTTGTCTTGCAGCGGAAGGTGGGGTGAGTATGTGGTAGATGATGTCGTCCCAGGAGCCTCCCGATCCGGGAGGCACTAGCATTAGCGCAAGGACGGGCTCAAAGGAATCACTTGTAGAGTATACGGACTCAGATGTTCCTTACGGAATGGACCTGGTCTTAGATGACGAAATCGATGAAACTGACAAGCGCATGTCGCGAAAGCGTCAAAAAAAAGGTCGCAAAAACCGATCACGTTCCCGTTCCCATCCATCCATCCATCGATCCGTTTCAGGCAAACGTACCAAGTCTCAAACAAAAATTATACCTAACTTGCAATCCAATCCAGTCAACACTCCTAAAACGAATGAACGTGATGAAATTCCCAACCCCAAAGACTCCCTGAGATACCGTAATTTTGACCAGGGACCTTTTGTGGTCCATGTGCAAAAAAAAGAGACATCATCAGGCACTATTCTTCACCCCATTACATTTGGAAAATTTCTAAAGACAAATAAATTTCAAGGCATTGCCAATGGCAGTGCCAAAAGTATCGGTCGAAATAGAGTGGAAATTTCATTTCTCTCGGCCCTCCAAGCAAACGCCTTTATCGAGGACCCAGCCATCCCAATTCACAATTTTAAGGCCTTCATACCTTCATACAACATCACGCGCATGGGATTGGTCAAAGGCATCCCCATTGAGTGGTCCGAAGAATCATTAATTGAAGAAGTGGAAGTTATAGGCGGTGGGACGGTCCTCAAGGCCCGTCGTCTTAACCGCAAACAAATAGTGGACGGAAAACCTGTTTGGCTTCCATCCCAAACAGTTGTTTTCACTTTCGATGGACAAAAAAAACCTGACAGAATTTCGCTCATGTACACTTTCCTCGAAGTGGAAATATATAATCTCCCCACCATCCAATGCTACAAATGTTGCCGCTTTGGCCATACAAAAAATCAATGTAGATCGACTACTCGATGTTTTAAGTGTGGCCAGGGCCATTCTGTTGAGGAATGCGCTACTCCTTCAGATAAAATCGTTTGTATTTATTGCTCAGGAAACCACAATTCCATTGATAAAAACTGCACCGAACAGTCCCGACAGCGAAATATAAAAGCCCTTATGGCATCAGATTCCATCTCTTATGCGGAGGCTGCTAGGCGCTTCTCCCCCTCCAAGCCATCCTACGCCGAAATAGCCCTCTCCTCCCGCCCAACCTCTTCCAAAACTCACACCCAAAATCACTCACATAAGAAGACCGTTGTCACTCATTCTCGTCCACGTGTTCCCCTCTCACAGGGATACGACAGAAAAGCCCACCAGGCCCTTCTGAAGGACCTAGCCCCCCCTCAATTACCTAGGGCATGTGGTTACCCACCCCTAGAAACATTGTCACTTCCTTTCACCCTCCCCAATATTTCAGACTTACAGTCACTATTTACTGCCTTCATACAGTTCATTTCCTCCAATAATACTTTTTCACCGTCCACCGCTGCCAATTTTTCCCCCAATCATGATATCATTACTGGTAATGGATCAGTACGACTCCATCCTTCAATGGAATTGTCGCAGCATTCCCAGTAACAAACATGAATTATTCTTCCTTCTTAATAAATTCTCCCCCTTCGTGTCTGCCATCTCGGAGACTTGGCTAAGACCGGAAACCTTTTTTAAGGCTCCTGGATATGCTACTCTTCGGGATGATAGAGCTGATGGTTACGGCGGGTGCGCCCTACTCATAAATAAAAAAATCCCCTTCATTCCTATTGTCCTGCCCCCTCGCGGCGACAGTATAAATGCTGTGGCCGCGAGGGTGAAGAATATTTCATTTCTATCCCTTTATATCCCCCAACCTTCACTCTCCTCATTCTGCGACCTTAAGGTCCTCCTTAAATGTTTAAACAAACCTTTCATAATCCTGGGTGATTTTAATGCTCATCATACAGTCTGGGGCTCCAGTAGATGTGACTCACCTGGCAACAAAATGCTTGATTTGTTTGATGAATTCAATCTTTGCCTACTAAACGATGGCTCCCCCACTCGCCGCATATCTCCATTTCAAAACACCAGTGCTGTAGACCTATCAACCTGTTCCTCTGACCTAGCTTCCATTCTTTCCTGGCGCACTTTAAGAAGCACGCATGGAAGTGACCACTTCCCAATTATCCTTACCTTCCCCTCGAAGTCTACTCCTTCTATATATAAGCCCCTTCTTAAATATCGCCTTGCCGATGCAGATTGGTATAGCTTCAGTTCTGCTATAGATGAATATATCTCTGCTCTTCCTGAAATAACTACATCAAATGTATTAGCATGCTATGATCAGTTCTCAGAAGCCTTATCTAAAGCAGCAGACAAATTTGTCCCCTTAAAGAACTCAATAGTAGGCCGAAGATCTTCCCCTCCTTGGTGGGATCGAGACTGCACTGAGGTCATACGTTCCCGAAAGGCAGCTGAGTTTAAGTATGAGCAAGAAATGACAGAACCGAACTACCTTGACCTTAGGAAAACAGAAGCCAAATCTAAACGTACCCTTAAGGATAAAAAGAGGAAAGGCTGGAACAGATTTTGTTCATCGATCTCTCCTGACACCCCTCCGTCTATAGTGTGGCGCAATATCAAAAGATTCCGGTCCTCGTGTGTCGAAAACAACTCATCGCGCCCTACCACTACATCTTGGAAAGACACGTTTCTCAATAAACTGGCCCCACCCTCGGTTCCTCATCTGAGCGATCTACCGCGTACTTATTCCTTTGCCACCTCCCATTTAGTTGACACGTTGACCAGCCCATTTTCCCTCCGAGAACTTAAAATTGTTCTCAGTCATGTAAAGGATACTTCCCCAGGTTTGGATGGGATCCCTTACTCTTTCCTTAGTAAGATCAATGATTGCTCTCTTGTGTATTACCTAGAACTATCTAATGCTATGTTTAACACCGGCATTATCCCCCAAGCATGGAAAGAACAATTAATCATTCCCATCCTTAAACCCCAAAAGGACCCTAACGATGGTAACTCCTATCGGCCTATAGCTCTCTCTTCCACCCTCTTGAAAGTTACAGAACATATAGTGAAGAACCGATTGGAATGGTTTGTTGAAAAATCAGGTCTATTAGCGAAAACCCAGTTTGGCTTCCGAAAGGGAAGAAGTACAATGGATAGCATCGGCATATTTACTACAGACATTCGTCTAGCATTTAGCCGTGGAGATTCAGTTGTGGCTGCGTTCCTCGATGTGTCTGCAGCCTACGACAATGTCCAACTTCCTATTCTCAGAACTAAAATGTTAAACCTGAGAATCCCAGAGAAGATGGTCTCCTTTATATTATGCCTCCTTTCCCACAGAACAGTAATCCTTCGCTCAGATAATGAAATGACCGATTCAAGATCTATCTGGAAAGGGCTACCTCAAGGCTCAGTTCTTAGCCCACTACTTTACAATATTTACACGCATGACCTAGAAACCTCTGTAAACCAATTCGCCAGAATCTTACAATATGCCGATGACTTGCTCATATACTCCTCCCATAAGTTTATACCAGAAGCAGCCGATTTTGTAAACCTCTCTATTGAATCACTCTCTATGTGGCTAGCAGATCACGGATTAGACCTATCGGCGTCAAAGAGCACTATCGTAACTTTTTCAAGAAAGCGGCTTCTCCCTCGGATTGACATTTTATACCAGAATACCCGAATTCCTACTAGTCCACAAGTAAAATTCCTGGGTGTAATCCTCGATTCCAAAATGTCAAGCTCCCAACATATTGATCAAATAATAAAGAAATGTGAGAAGAACATCAATATACTACGCTCTCTTGCTGGAGTTTGGTGGGGTGCCCATCCTTACTCCCTGAAACTAATTTATAATGCCATAATTCGAAGTCATCTTGACTACGGGACCTTTGTTTTAGAACCAGCTAATAAGACTGCTCTTAGAAAGTTGGAAATTATCCAATCAAAATGCTTACGCATAATTGCAGGTGCCATGAAATCCACTCCAATTAATGCTCTCCAGGTAGAGTGCGCAGATGCCCCGCTTTACCTCCGTAGACAATACCTCTCCGATAGATTTCTTTTTAGAGCTAGTCAGTTCCTCTTCCATCCACTGTTTCCTAAACTCACTCTTCTATCAGACTATTCTTTCCGACTAAGCTACTGGACAAACAAAAACCCACCTCGGTTAGTTAAGAGCTATCGCAAGTTCAAGAATATACAATACGCTACTTTAAGATCTAAGGCCCTCCCCATATTTTCCTTCCCTTTCGAATCAGTTATACTTCTCCCACAGGTAATATTAGACTTTGGCATAGAAAAAGACACACCAAATGCTAATAAAATATTTAGATCCATCATATCCCAAAAATGGCAGGACTGGCAACATATTTATACCGATGCCTCAAAACTTTCTGAGAAAGGCTGTGTAGGGGTTGCAGTTTTCTACGAGAATTCAAACATTTTTCAGTTAAGCAAAAGTCCACCAGAAACGTCTGTGTATACAGGGGAAAGTAGAGCCCTTCTTATGGCAGTAGAACTAATTGGTTTGGTTAAAAAATTTAACAAGTTCATTATTTTCTCCGATTCCCGCAGTTCGCTCCAATCCCTGGTACAAAACCCCTTCGATTCAAAAATTAATAACCCTGTTATCTGCAAAATCAAGGATAAACTTCGTTCTCTCCCCAATCATAAAATTATCTTTGCCTGGATCCCATCCCATAGTGGTATTACTGGAAATGAGAGGGTTGATTCCCTGGCTAAAGAAGCTGTAGTGAAAGGTGATAAAAATATCTTCCATAACTACCCACACGATATCCTAGCCCTTTCTAAATCATTTCTCAAAGACGCATGGACCTTAGCTTGGAAAAAATCAAGTTGCACTAAAGGCAAATATTATGCTAGTATTCAGCCTGAAATCCCAGTAAAACCATGGTTCCATAAATTCAGAATTAACAAAACCTATACCTCCACTATATGTCGTCTGAGATTAGGACATAACTGCTCTCCTGTTCATTTGGCCAGACTCCGAATTTTGAACACGTCCTTGTGTGATTGCGGACTAGCGGACGGTGACATAGATCACATATTCTTTTCATGCCCTCTGCAAGACAAAATGCCCCCATTATATCAACTCCTCCCTCAATATGATATTCTACTTCCAATTAACATCCACTCTCTTCTGTCCATCTCGAATATTAAAGTCTTAAAGCTTATTTCAAAATTTGTAAATATGAATAATATTAAATTATGAATATCAGTTCAAAATATTTTACTCACTTTATCAGATTGTTTTTTGTTATGATTATTTCACCAAAGAATAGTGTTTTTGTTCTTATAATTTCATTAAAGAAGTAATGTTTTTGTAGAAAAAAAATAATAATTATTATTTTCATATCGTGCAGCCCTTTAGACTGAGACGCTGGCATAAATACGCAACACACACGCGTTATTGCCAAAAAGGCCTTCCACCTGTGGTGTGAAGTCGCCGAGAAAAAAAAGAAGAAGAAGAGAAGTATTCTTCCCCATTGAGGAACTAAACTTGACATTGACAGCAATAAACATTTTCCTGATTAACCTGAGTTTGAGTTTGTTTTCGTAATTAAAACATTAAAATAATTTTCTCCAAGCATTATAGCACGAAATTGTCGTTAATATGAGCACCTTGGCACTGTGGCTCAGTGGTGAGGCGTGTCGGAGACGGAGGCGTGTCCAGCCTCCGCAAATTAGTTGATGTTTTTGACTTTCACAAGCATTGATGTTATCTTTTCCTAAACCTGTATGTTGTCATGTTTACTTTAATGCTTTTGTCAATAAAATATACTGAATACTGAATACAAAGCATTGGCCGTCCACAAGCATAGGTTGGTGGGGGGTACGGGAATTAAATCTGTCAAAGTCAAGGCACTGAGTTCATCACACAGTTATGGCAACAAAACAATAACAGCAAGACACTATACGAGGACTCACCGGCAGAAACTCGTCGAGGTCAAGACCGACGGGCCGGTCGGTGGCGATGGGCACGAACTCGGGCTCGGTGGGGTGGAGGCGGGGCGCGGTGCGAGGGGCCGGAGTGTACACCTCCACCCCCGGGCTGCCGCCGCGCCGCTCCCGCCCCCCACCGCCCGTCGCCTGCTTGCTCCTGCAACACGGACATTGCTCTAACTTCGAATTACTAAAAGTGTGCTTTCAATGTCATGTTTTTGACCAGGTCACAGTCAACGCCACAGTGGGTATTCGCATTTGTAAGGAAACTGTGTATGTAGGTCAAAATTCAATGTGTGGCGGTTACGGTGATGCCTTTTGTACCTAGACATGCATGTACATGGAACAGAATGGTAAAGAAGGAAAATGTTCATTGCCGCTGCGACCATTTGGGATTAACTCTACCCAGTAAGTAAGGAAGGGACCCACTGTTTAACAGGTAATCAAACCCAGGAATGACAAACCCCCAAGGCAAATTTTATTGGATATTTTTGCTTTGTTCGAGATTAATGTTTCTACTGAATTAACAGCCACTATAAAGGAAAGATAGTAAAGTGAATGCCCACATAGACTTCAAGAAGATAAAGAACTTGAAAGACTATTTCCCAAAAATAGAATCCGTAAGCGAAATTTTCTGAATTGTTTTTGTTTTATTTTGAATCAAAATATTATCAACAAAGATAAAAAAAATATATGTTGGAATATGTAGAGCTTGAAAACAAAGCCTCTGCTAAAATTCAGACCATCAGCCCTGGCCCCATCAAGGGTAGGACAGTAAATACTAAAATGAAAGAAAAATTTAAACCTGGCGGATTCAGAAGGTGATCGACTGAAGGAAAGCGAGCGCGGACCGAGCGAGACCTCGCTGTTGCTGGGCCGGAGTCCTCCACTCGCTGCAAACAACAAATGTGTTAATAACATTTCAAATCGTAAGACGTGTACCTTGTAAAGGATTTAGGTTTAAGGTTGGCCTTCCCGCTCAACTCCCCATACAAACGTGGATCATGCCCATATTTCTTGTCAGAGACCCAAAATTTTGCTCAAAATAGCTTCATTTGATCGAATTAAATTTTTGATGACCGTTGGCATTGTAAAATAGTGTTTGGTTTCTAAGTTATAAGTCCGAAAGTTAGAATTTTTCTCTCGTTTTATACAATAACTTTAGAGGTGGATTACTCAACGATAAAATAAAAACATCTTAAAAATATTAGTCATCAGATATAGCTTGTTTCATGAAGATTTATAATCAATTTGGTTTTTGTTAGATTTTTTACTACAGCGGTCGTAGTTTAATTTTAGCTATAAGCCGTTTTGAAATTAAAATATTCGTAAATCTTACCAAATCAAAAACTACGTGCATTGTCTGCTTTGTGGACATGTTGCATCCTCCTCATTACGGAGGCTTTGAAACGGAGAAGGTCCCAGAGTGTAATAGCACGGTTTTGCACCGAGTTAGTCCCAACGGGAGCCCAACTTAAGCCCGGATTGGATGAAAAATGACTCAAGGAAGCGATTAAAAATTGTCCATGTTTTCCACCCACCGTAATGATTCGTCTTGCTCTCCTTATATGAATGCTGTCGCGAGAGCGTCGCGTGAGAGACCACGGTGCACGTGAGGTCGGGCGGAGGTCGTCCGCTCGACAGCGACGAGAGCGCCACGTATGGGCCGTCGTCTGGCGTCGAATCGCTGCGGCCTGCGTGTCGGTTAGGTCGGGTTAGTACCAACACCGCCGTTTGACGTCACAGAACATTGAAGCGAGAATTAAGCACATGAAGGGTTAAATGGTTACTCTCAAGCGATTTTATAATAAAAAATTCAATTTCGGATCTGGTAACACTGCTATCTCCATTTTATAGTTATGTTCTTTTTGGAAATCAAGTGTATTTAAGAGAAGTGATACTGGACTAAAGATTCGGTTGGCTCTCCAAAAATTAACAATGGCAATATATCTATTTTATACACATAATTTTTGCAAATCGATGAAATTTCAGAACTGAATCGCAATAAAAATGTTGTGTCAACATTAGAATTGAAATCAAATCAGTCATCAATATCTAAAGTTAATAGAGTATAGAACATTTTTGAAATGAAAATAAAACAAATAAGATTAAATGTTGATAAAAACCTTCCAAAATTAATTTATCAGCTGCATTATCACCCGGTAGACCTACAAACAATTGAGTACTGACAATAATGATACTAAGCTAATACAATGCACTGTACAAAGCCAAATTCACACCAGATCAAGCTCTTAGCCATAAAACGAACCATACTCACGCATAAAAAAGTCCGACTTGGATTTCTCGCCCATGCCGTGCTCCTTGGTGGAGGTGGGGATCCGCGAGTCGGGGCGGGTGCGGGCGGCGGGGGGTGCGGGGGGCGAGCGGGGACCGTCCGCGCGGGGCGGGGGGGAGCGCGGGGAGCGCGGGGAACCTCCGACACGCCGCCGCGGGGATGACTCTGTGCACAGTGCGTTGACAAGCCGTGTTCATGCTATGTTGTGCGTTCCCTACGTATATACAACCCCGGGATCGATGCCAGAGGTTATCTTAACAGACTGGCTCAGTAGCTTTCTTCGTTTTTTTTTTTGACAATAGAAATTTCACACATTCAAAAAATTCATACTTGCAAAATGTTACAGCGTGAAGACTCTCTATCTTGGCAAACTTCTTGATTATTGGAAGCATTCAATGTAATGAAAACAAACAAATTTTACACAATGATCCAGGTAAATTAAATGAAATTAATTATGGTTACTATGGCTGATTTCTTGATTACCTCTAGAATAAATCCTAAGTTTCTTACGATTTCGCTGGACCCGACGAGTAAATATCCAACCAGAGGCTAAGCAAGTTTATATCTATTTTGTGGTTGCAGAAGAGAAATAGAGAGAAAAGGGGAGGTAGTAGGAGGATCATTTGGATTTTTTAAGAGTTAGCCTGGTGTTCGCCAAGTGCTGATATATCTTAATCGACACTTAAAAGGCCTTTGTTACTAAAGTGCTGATTATCTTATACTGGTATTGATTGCAAGCTGGAAGAAAGGCCCTTAAGGTCGGCCCGTAAGCACCTGAAAATTTCGCCTCCCATACAAACGTAGTTTACTAATCATTTAAAAACCAATGTTCCAACTTACTTGATATTTGGTATCTAATATTAGGCTACAAATATCTGTGTCTGCATGCCTTTGTTTTTTCGGTAAATGTATTCTGGGTCAAACCTCAGAGAAAACAAAATTCGTATGAAGATTTTCTTTTTGATTTCATTTCATCCGCTTTCGATTTTTCAAAAAAACAAAAGCATGCAGACACATATATTTGTTACCTGATATTATATATTAAATATCAATTCAATTGGAATAGCGGTTTCTAAATGATTAGTAAACTACGTTTGTATGGGGAGCATAGCTTACGGGCCGTTCTTAATGTCCTCGATTACGCTAATCAGAACATGGCGAAAAAGGCCCTTAATGACTAATGAACGCTCGCGGCTCAGCACGCATTAAAGTCTGACGAAAACACTCCTCGTCGGGCATCCCGCAACAGGGCGGTACAACCCGGCTTGTTGGAAAGAGGTCCGCTCTCAATTGCAGAGTGTGAGTGTACCGCTTGAATGTAGCTTTGCCGCTGGTTGGATATTTAATTGTGTGCTCTGTCACCTATATTTTTATAAAAAACTGGGTTAAGCAGTGCATTCAGCTCTGTACAAGGTTCCCAAAGTGAGGACAGAGTTGTGACAGCCTACGAATGTGTGGGGATGGTTGACATCAATATACATATTCTCTGGTGCAGCAAGACGGATCTAAAATGCAGTGGCACGTTCACATTTGCCATGTGAAACAAGTCAGATAAGCGATAGACAAAATCGTCTCTCCGGAATTACAGAGATGATAACCAAGCATGTAACAATTTTATAATTTAAGGGGCACCTGTTTCCGTTATGTTAACAATTTTTTATTTTGATTTGTTTCCTATTCAGTCCTATATTGATACCTCTTACATACATATTTTTTATTAACTAAAAACGATTTTTCCTCTTTTTTCCTTCTGATGGTAAGAGAAATGGTCATACTGTTCAGAACATTTAATTTTCCCGACGTAAAGATCGAATGCACCCTAACGTTTTTTTACGGGGAATTAAAAGAACAAATGGCTACTTTTCATTGAACAAAGTCATATTTGAACTTACGATCTTCTACTTGGAATAAGAAAATGAAGACTTCGTTTTTGCAACCATATGACTTTATACATCGCTGTGTGGTCGGATCTAGCATACTTCTCTCACTTCATCAACAGGCTTGGATTTCTTCACACACAAATAGGAATGACTGCCTTTCCCCAATATTATAGAATTATTATTGTAATGTAATGATGCTATTTTTAATTTAAGAAACATTTCTATTTAATTATTATTCCTTTACTATGTTTTTTATTACAATGTTACAATTACGGAGCTATTGGAACGTTCAATCAAATATTACCAAAATAATAAGCTTTTTCATATTAATTAGTACAGTAGAATTCATTTACAACGACTTCGCTTGTAACGACTAACCGGTTTTAACGACGATAATGTTTACTCAAGTTAGGTTTCATAGTTAGGTACTGAGAAAATATAACCGTTTAGTGCGACTCCGGTTTAAGCGACCAACTGCTTATAGCAACCATTATTTATGATAATACGTCCGGTTAAAACGACGCGCAATGTTTTGTTTACATAACCTATACACCAATACCTCGGCGCCCCAACTTCACCCCGCCTAATACCAAAGTGATGATTATCTTGTATTGGTATCGATTGCGAGTTGCTAAGAAAGGCCCTTTAATGTGAGGATTAAACTAATCACTACTTGGTGGAAGAGACCCTTCCACCAAGAGCCTGGTTTTCACTAAGTGTCGATGTATTTTAATCAATAGTTAAAGGGCCTTTGTTAGTAAAGTGCTGATATCTTGTACTGGTATTGATTGCAAGCTGCTAAGAAAGGCCTTTAATATGTGACAATTAAGCTAATCGGCAGTAAGTGAAAAGTGCCCTTAGTGTTGTATTAAATTTATCTCTTTGTATTACAGTACATTATGTACCTATGTTGGTAATTTGGAATGTGTAAGAACCATTAAAATAAAGCATCCTACAAAATGTTTTATTTACCTAAATAGGAAAATCAAACTTTCGCCATTATAACACATACATATTTATGCGTAAGTTAAGTACACATGTACTTAAGAAAGAATCCTGCCGTTTTGTACGTCATCCGGTTAGTACGACATTGTATCGCCGGTCCCTTGAGGGTCGTTATATCCGGATTCTACTGTATATATAATTAGAGTTCTCATAAATAAATAATATATCTCACTTTTTTGGCTTTTTTTATTATGATATTTAATAATGGGTTATTTTATGGAATCAATATATTGTAATTATATTTGCATATCTTACATATTTAAGCATACAAGACCAAACTGATTATGGTAATCTGCTCGGTCATCCCAACAACTTCCACTCAGTAAAATTGCTTCGTCATTCTTTCAACTACATTCTACATGTTTAAACTATCTCAACATACCTTTCTCTATTAAGCGTTATAATAGGTCGGGGAAAAAGTATTTTCGCATTATAGTATGTATGAACTTGTAATAAAATCTCTTTGGCTATACTATTTGTATCTGGCTGGTTTTGGTATCATTGAAAGTTTAAATTTTAAAGAACATAATTCCAAATTCAAATTAGGAAAATGTGTGATTCTCATTTGTTTTTCGTACTGTCAAAATGAGTGAATCTAATGAAGAAATTCGATACATTTTAAAATTTTACTACAAAAAAGGTAAAAATGCAACGCAAGCCGCGAAAAAAATTTGCGATGTTTATGGACCTAGTGCAGTGTCTGTGAGAGTAGCACAAATTTGGTTTAAGCGTTTTCAATCCGGAAATTTTGATGTCAAAGATGCACGTCGCTCTGGTCGCCCTATTACGGATAAAATGGATGCCATTTTTGAAAAAGTGGAGCAAGATCGGCATATCAGTAGTTACGACGTAGCTGAAGAACTAGGAATTGACCACAAAACAGTTTTGGCGCATTTGAAAAAAACTGGGTACACAAAAAAGCTCGATATTTGGGTACCTCACGAGCTCACTGAAAGAAACCTAATGAACCGTGTACTCATTTGTGATTCTTTATTACGACGTAATGAAACCGAACCATTTTTGAAGAAGCTGATAACTGGTGATGAAAAGTGGATCACGTACGACAAGAACGTGCGAAAAAGGTCGTGGTCAAAGGCCGGTCAAGCTTCACAGACTGTGGCGAAACCCGGGTTAACTCGCAACAAGGTGATGCTGTGTGTGTGGTGGGATTGGAAAGGCATTATTCATTATGAGCTGTTACCGCCAGGCAGGACCATCGATTCTGAACTCTACTGCGAACAACTGATGAGATTAAAGCAAGAAGTTGAGAGAAAGCGGCCGGAATTAATCAACAGAAGGGGTGTGGTTTTTCATCATGATAACGCTAGACCTCACACATCTTTAGCCACTCAGCAAAAACTAAGAGAGTTTGGCTGGGAGGTGTTAATGCATCCGCCGTATAGTCCTGACCTTGCACCTTCAGATTTCCACCTGTTTAGGTCTCTTCAGAATTCTTTAGGCAGTGTCAGGTTAACATCACGAGAGGACTGCCAAAACCACTTGTCGCGGTATATTGATCAGAAGTCCCAATATTTCTATAGCAATGGGATCATGTCCCTACCTACAAGATGGCAAAAAGTTATCGAACAAAATGGTACCTACATACTTTAGTTAAATGTAAATAAACCATATTAAAAAATGTTTTGAATTTTCTTAAAAAATGCGAAGAAACTTTTTCCCCAACCTAATATATAAAACAAGACATCGAATGAAGCAGTAAACACAGGAGAGTAGAATAAAGTGCAAGAAGTGAGTGCAAAGTGTTCACCTTCGGGAAGATCAGGCTCAAGGCTGGAGGCGGGGGGCGGCGTGCGATTCACTGCAACATTGAAACTGTCAGTAAACGTTGAAAAAGTGGTGGAGATCCGTGTGGTTTCTTGTGTCAGAGACAATGGATTCAGTACTGTTTAGCGTTGGATCGTTCGCGAATGAACGGGTCAGAAGACCCGGATCGTCTGTACTGAACAACCGAAAAGCCCTCTTGTTCGCAAAACATTGTTGCATCTCATACTTTAAACGGGCTCGGCCGACTGACCGGTGAGCTCGGCTCGCGGCTCGGTTCGCGAACGAACCTCAAAAGAAATGGGTCCTACCACAGCTTACATAATTGTTTTAAATCTGTGACTGCAGATTACATATAATTATTATAATTACATTGAAATATTAGAATATTTGTAATCTAGTCAAGAAGTAATAGGTATTTGCTGATTTTTCTGTGCCCTCAATCAGGAATGCATAACCATGGAAACGAATTATCAAACGGGTCGAAAAGATCCATTTAATTTCTGGGTCGTTCAATTAGAGCCAGATCGCGAAAATTTCACCAACGACCCATCGCCAGTACTGATGTTGTGGCTCATGGTTTCAAAATCATATAAATCTCCCCACCCTACTTTCGAAATAGTCATGAAATTGTTGGCATTAGTCATCAAAAGTCACGTCGGGAAGAAAATGCATGATTATGATGATACTTGGCTTTTCCTACTTTTGGTTGATAAAACAGACTTCCATGCCAAAGTAATCTTAGATAAAGGAATAAGAGGCATTAGAACAAGATCGTCCTTTCAGGACAGGACAGTGTCAATGAAATTATGAAGTTTCTGATTATCATGCAATTTTGGTGAGAGAATTGCAAAATAAAACTTTGTAAATACGATTTCAGTATGGTTAGCAACCTTCACCTGTTTGAAAGCTGTAAGCTGCAGTTTATAAAATTAAATTTGTTATTTCTTTAATGCATACTATAGAAATCAAATTATGTTAATTGGATAATTAATTGTAATAAAGACAAAATATTAAACTATTGGGATTAAGTAGAGTTAAACAAAAGACTTGCTACCAAAACCAATTATTGCACTTCTCAACGGCAACTAAAAACAAAGCTTCACGGCATAGACAACGCGACCACGAGATGAATATATACAAGATGGAAGTGTTTGTGCTCATCGAAGCGCCTTCCCCGTGCCACGCATGCAACGTCCACGGACGCAACTCACATGCCCTCGACGGCCTAAAGATCTCCCGGTAATCGGACACATTGGCTATAACTGCACCTGACTCCTCGTCGGGCTCCGTGCCCGAGTTGGACTCCTCCACGGTCCTCTCGTCAAGCACCGTCGGACTGTGCACCGCTGCAAGCAGACAATGCCACCAATTCAAAAGTAAGGTCCTGGCATGGTGCTTATCCCTTCAGTTGTGTTGGGCCGATGTCAATCGACATTGTGTTAGATATGATATATTAATATCACAACAGATTGCCGGAATAACAACACACTTTGGGGCAGAATAATATATCTTGATTGTGTTAGAAATCCAGTGAAGCTTAAACAAATGTTGACATTGACAGTTGCGTTTTGAACTATGTAACGAGCCATGCACGACACTCGTTCGAGTGCGCTGCATATTGAAGGATTGGTCGCTAGCATTCAAAAGGAAATCTTATCAAATGTGCTGGACTAAACTCTAGTGGAATCATAACCAAATGGATGCATCTCTCATAGGGCAAGAAACGTGTAAAAAATTAAAGAAGACATTTTCATGTTGACATAATATTCATATCTCTAGTCTGTCACCAGTCACATTCGCTGTCATAGTGGGAAAATTTGCAAAAACACAAATCGAATGTTTTTCAATTACTAAATGTTGCGATGAGCTAGAGACCCGATGATAATGCAATCATTTATTTATTTTATCTACCACATTTATAAAACTGAAGTTTAGTGAGGAGCGTATAGAGTAGCCGCCGTGGACCCTAAGTTTTTCGTTTTAGTCAATTTTGAAAAGGTAGAAGTTAAAAAAAACAATTTTTCAGTTGCATTTTGTATACAACCTCGCAAAAATTGTTTCTTATCGTGAACTGTACAGCTTATAATTTCTCACAACATAGCAACATACCAACGGCAGGGCCCGGAGAAGTCCCCAAGAAAAACCCATCTTCGAAGCAAGCAAATACGGACCCTGCTTGGGCGGTCGCTCCTTGGAGAAGCTCTTCCTGACTGTGTGCCCCTTCTGGAAGGGCGAGAGGTCGCGCGCGTGCGGCGGCGACGGCGGCGCGGGGCCCCCAAACGGGTACACCTTGCTCAGGTCCACCACCCACAGCTCCACGTACGTCGAGTGGAATGAGCCCGCGATCTGAACATTCGACAAAGTGCGATGATAGTTCAGTAATACATACTCATATTATAAATGCAAAAGTAGCTCTGTCTGTTAAGGCTGTTCCGACCCATATAAAGTTGTTTGCACCCATAACGCAAAAAGTATTGCACTTTAAGCCACGATTAATAATAAAAGTTTAATATAGTCATATTACTTGCAGCAAAAACAATTTGACAATTTCAGGTTTATATGGAATACCGCCCATATGGAAACTCGTGCTGAATAAGCTGAAAACTGAATTTCGGAGAGGTTTTTTTTTTTTTTTTATGTGACTGGACATGGATGGCTAATACCACAAGTTCTGTCATGGTATTAGCCCAACACACCACATGGGAACTAGGTGCCATGCCAGGACCTTCCTTATATTGCACGGCTACATTGAACTGGATGGAAAACACGGACAATTTTCATTGCCGCACCGACAACAGACGTCGAGGAAAACACAGTCAGCGTGTTTTGCACTTCACACGAAATTCGGACCGCAGCTAATCCTCAAGAAAATGTACGAGTGTTGCCATGGACGCTGAGAAGTGAAGCAAAGCGGCGGGTAGCCAGTAACGTGCCTACCTCCGTCGCGACAGGCACGTTCTCCTGAAGATGGAGCCCATGTGAGGCTCCGAAACGTCGAGCAGCACGTCCTGCTCCTCACACGCGCGGTAAGCCGTCAAACTAAATATTGTAGTTATGTCCCGCGTAAGTTTTAAAATATTAATTTCAGGTTTATTGGTTTTGTTACAATTTATTTAAATACGATTTTTATTGAACAGCGCCATCTAACGGTGTAAAACTTCTAATCGGCAATTACAACGAAACCATTAAACCTGAGATTGTGAATATGTTTTCGCTGCAACTACTATGGCTATATTTAATATTTTTGACGAATTCGTGCCTTAAAGTGCAATACTTTTTGCGTTCTGTGTAAAAAAAACATTGTAAGGGTCGGAACATCCTCAAGGTGCCTGTACACGGGCAATTTTTGAGGCAATGAATTGCTGGGAAACTGTTGCCAAACATAGTGGAGCGATAGATGGAGCAATGTATAGCAACCCCTATACATTTTCGGCAATTATCCCAGCGATATGGAGCGAAATGACTTTTCGTGTCGGCGGTGAGTTGTTTATCGAATTGCCATGTATCCGTCATCAATCCGTGTCAACCCGACATCGGTCCAAAACGACATTGACCTGAGTAAAATCAGGAACCTCAGCTAGTACAAGATATGTAAGATAAAAACTTATCCTAGGCACGCATGACAATGCAATATAAGGTGAATTTTTCAGGTGTGCCTTCATGGCTAAATCCGAAACTATACGAAATCGCAAAAAACACTCAAAGGAGCCGCGAGGCTGATTTTGATAAAAACAAAAACTGCATTATTATATTTTTAAAAAGATATTTTTACAAGCCCGGAATCGATTTGAGAAAAATAACACATACTCTATTATTGCACCAGCCAATAGTGTCGCTTATAAGGAAAAAAACTTGTGAAAGGAAAGTGTTTTTTTTTTGTTATTTATTCGGGAAATCAACAGCTTTTATAAACATAGTTTTTATACAAGAACAAAAATTCAAAACATAAGCCAATAACAGATTTCCACTTCTTGTACAAAAAAGACTGTGCTCCAACTGTATTCGTGTATGATGGTGAGAGATTGTGTGAGGGTGTGTGTGTGTGTGTGTGGTGTGTGAGAGGGTGTGCATGTATATGTATCAGTATAAATCATCTTGATGTAAATATATAAATATGGGTGGAATGAGAGTGAAAATGCATGAAATTGATGAATGATTTTGCTTGTTTCGTATTATTTAATAAACTGAATAATATTTTCAAGCATTAATGCATAACCCGTACCTAAACCATCAGGACAAAAAAAAATACGAATCTGAATGTGCAATATACATCTAATACATGAAATAAAGAAACTGAAACTGGCTTTTTTATGGTAGTTTGCTTTGATTAACTTAATTTTAATGTGTCTTTGAGAAGGCCTCTACCATTTGGATGAGGAACAGCTCTGGCCTGACAGTTGCATTGCGTAAGTTGGTTATTTTTTTATTTCTCGAGCAAATAACCCACCAGCTGGTGTTGGGTGGCGGTGAAGTCGCGCACGGCGCCCCAGCCGGCCGGCGCCGCGTCCAGCACGCGCGCCGGCTCCCAGCCCACCACGCGCAGCCCGTCCGCGCCCGACGCCAGCAGCGCGCGCCCGTCCTCCGAGAACATCAAGTGGCTGCACCCACAAAACAGTCAGTCCACAATCAGAACGCCCAGTGGCGCGGCTCCATCCGGTTCGATAAGCAACTCTGAGCGCGGTTGGATTCTACATGGGTGACTGTTTTAAAATGTTGAGGCTGGCCGTGGTGCGGATTCCACTTAAGGTGGCCCATCCCGCTCATCTCCCCATACAAAAGGGGAAAGAAGATCACACCCATATTTCTTGTCAGAGATCCAAAATTTTGCTCAAAATTGCTTAATTTGATCGAACTAGATGTCTGATGACCGTTGGCATTGTAAAATTGTGTTTGGTTTCTAAGTTATAAGGTCCGAAAGTTCGCATTTTTCGCGCGTTTTATGCAATAACTTTGGAGGTGGATTACACAATGATAAAGTAAGAACATCTTAAAAAGATTAGTCATCAGACATAGCTTATTTAATCAAGATTTATAATCTATTTGGTTTTTATTCGATTTTTTACTACAGCAGTCGTGGTTTACTTTTAGCTATAAGTCGTTTTGAAATTAAATTTTTTGTAAATCTTACCAAATCATACACTATGCACATTGTCTTTTTTGTAGACATGTTGCATCTTCCTCATCACGGATCCTGTCTTATTCTTTGAAACAGAGAAGGTCCCAGAGCGCAACAGCACGGTTTTGTACCGTGCCCGCGAATGAGTTAGGCCCGCCGGGTTGGGCCACCTTAAAAGTACCCCCCTCTTTACTTAATAGATGGTAGATTTAATCCCGCCCGGTAGCCCCAATGTAGTCATGTTAATAAAGGGAAGAGCCTGGCCTGGCACCTTATTCCTTCGGGAAGGCGGTGTGTTGGGTTAATATCATGACGGTGGGTGTGGTATTAGCCATCCATGGCATTCGGTATTAAGCTCGCCTGTTGTAAGCATTGTGAAAAGGTGTACAACAAAGAATTTTATTATTATGTCCAGTTACATAAAAAAAAAATTGGTCAGTCCTTGTTTTATGCAGCAACGGATCGACGTAATTTTTTTCATAGATATAGCTTTTAGGCTGGAATTAACATCATTTTCAACATCCATTTTTAGGGTTCCGTACCCAAAGGTTGCCAACGGAACCCTATTACTAAGCCTCCGCTGTCCGTCCGTCCGTCAATATTGTCCTGAGCAGATCTAGGTACTAGCAGCTAGTAAATATTTAATTTCATGTCTAAAGTGTTTATATCTTCGCCTGACGGCACTGTAATAGCTGTGTGTCACTAATCCATAAATCCATCCCACAAATACACATAGAGCTTATCATCTACAATGTTTGACTCAGCTTGGCGGAATAGGTGGAGATAAAAGAGAGTTTATAGCAGGAATAGAAGAAGTAAGCGTGTAAACTAGGGTGTCAATTCACTGTTAATAAAAGGACTCTATTCCTTATAATTAATTCTTCTTGAAGGACAATCTGGTATTGTACATATTAATTGGAATAAACTAAGGCCAGATGTATGGGCTGCCATCAGTTTAGGCGCAAGTTATGGGCAGAAACTTATTTTTAGGTCACAGGGGTGGTGAGGAAGAGAGGTAGGCAGACAGGAAGACTGTAATAGTGCAAGCACACATCTTCACAATAGCCGACAAGGCTGATACAAGGGCTACCAATTTAGGCTTCAACATATTATTATACATGATAGATGTGGGTGTGAAGGAGTTAGTAAAGTACAGATCATAGAAAATAGTGACCTGGCTGGATTTACCCCAACTGCAGTAAATAATATACTAAATATAATTAATTAATAATTATACAGTAGAATCCGGATATAACGACCTTCAAGGGACCGGCGATACAATGTCGTACTAACCGGATGACGTACAAGCCGGCAGGATTCTTTCTTAAGTACATGTGTACTTAAGTTACGAATAAATATGTATGGGTTATAATGGCGAACGTTTGATTTTCCTGTTTAGGTAAATAAAACATTTTGTAGGATGCTTTATTTTAATGGTTCTTACACATTCCAAATTACAAACATAGGTACATAATGTACTGTAATACAAAGAGATAAATTGCATACAACACTAAGGGCCCTTTTCACCTACTGCTGATTAGCTTAATCCCCACATATTAAGGGCCTTTTTTAGCAGCTTGCAATCAATACCAGTACAAGATAATCAGCACTTTACTAATAAAGGCCCTTTAACTGGTGATTAAAATAAATCGACACTTAGTGAAAACCAGTCGTAGGTTGAGATAAATAGTCACATCAGAAACCAAGACTAACGGAAAGTAGTACTTTGTGACGTCACTTTGACACATTTTGTATGGACGAAATCTCAAAGTAATGCGAATTGACGTCACAAAGTATTACCTTTCGTTAGTCTTAGTTTCTGTTACGACTATTTATCTCAGCCTAAGGGTCTCTTCCACCAAGTTGTGATTAGTTTAATCCTCACATTAAAGGGCCTTTC
Organism: Incurvaria masculella; assembly: GCA_946894095.1. Classification (NCBI taxonomy): domain Eukaryota; kingdom Metazoa; phylum Arthropoda; class Insecta; order Lepidoptera; family Incurvariidae; genus Incurvaria; species Incurvaria masculella. The sequence goes on along the minus strand of OX335645.2, from coordinate 22,695,228 downwards.
TTAGCAACTCGCAATCAATACCAATACAAGATAATCAGCGCTTTAGTAATAAAGGCCTTTAAGTGTAGATTAAAATAAATCGGCACTTGGCGAAAACCAGGCTAACTGTGATTAGGCGGGGTGAAGTGGGGGCGCCGAGGTATTGGTGTATAGGTTATGTAAACAAAACATTGCGCGTCGTTTTAACCGGACGTATTATCATAATTAATGGTCGCTATAAGCAGTTGGTGGCTTAAACCGGAGTCGCACTAAACGGTTATATTTTCTCAGTACTTAACTATGAAACCTAACTTGAGTATACAGTATCGTCGTTAAAACCGGTTAGTCGTTACAAGCGAAGTCGTTGTCATTAATTAATAGTATAAATTATTAATATAATTTATTCGGTCCAATGCCATCAAGACCCACCTGAGTGGAGCGCCCTCCTGCTGGAAGTGCGACACCAGCTGGAAGGTCTCCATGTCGTGGAAGCGCACGGAGCCGTCGTCGGAGGCACTCGCCAGCAGGAACTCGTGCGGGTGGAACCTCACGCACGCCGCGGGCGCAGCGTGCGTGCCCAGCTCACGCAGCACTCGACCCGCGCGTACGTCCCACACCAGCACCGCACCTGCAGCCGATTTTCTTTTGCATTATGTGTATCGGGAAGAGCGTGTGCCAAGCAAACAACTCCAGCACGATATGGGAGCCAGCCTTTCTGTTGCGGAAAATGTCCTCGCAGCAAAGTCGTCCTTCACCATGGCAAGGCATTCGCACATTGTCTATGCAGTTCAAACCCTGCACTTTGCGATATGTATTTATGTCCGAAACACCAGAAAATGCATGCATTATTCACAATCACGGAAGCAGCGGTGAATGCAATGCAATCCAATGAAAATGTCCCTACGGAAGACTTACGCCTATTTCTACCACCTCCAGCTAAAAATATACCTTTACGTTACACAATTTAAAGATGCAATGTATCCGAATGTGTTACTTATCGGATTCCGAGTAACTGGAGGTGGTGAAAACAGGGGTTAGCCAACTGCAGTTTGCCATGGTTCGAAAGGATTAAAAAATGTCTAAATAGTTCATGGCGTAGGGGCTACAGGACTTCCCTTTCATGCGAGAGGTTGTGTTCAAATCCTCGGCCCGGTCAATGCATCACTGTCTTTCTGTTTGTGAGTTGGATAAGTACGTTTTGTTCCGAAATCTAGCTGTTCCATGGTTCGGAGCCCACGTTCAGCGGTAGGTCCCTTTCCCCTACTAGGTGGTAGGGTGGACAAGCTTGGTACCACCGCATCGGATGAAACTATGGTCAGAGCGGCAATGAAATATTGTCCGTGTTTTCCATCCAGTTCGGTGTAGCTGTGCTCATAAAGGGAAGGGAAGGCATGGCATCTAATTCCTTCAGGAATGTGATATATTGGGCTAATATCATGATGGTAATTGCCATCCATGTCAAGTTGCTTAAAAAAATTAGAAATATACTTTGAAAAACAATAAATATATCATTAACGTAATGCGTCGCCTCTGGTCATTTTAGACAGAAACGTTATATCCTGTCGCTTGCTCAATGGTCATTTGTGGCAGGCATTATGCTCTAAACAGCTTCTGATTTAGCTATTCAATGATTAACTTTTCCTTCGAGGCATAGTTTCTGTTGTTACAGACACATTTAAGATATGTTTTAATAATGCTAATGATATTTAATTTGACTACGAGTATAATCTGTCGCCAAAGAAACTGAACTTTTTTGTTCATATTGTCTGTGCGTGGGTACTTTTTGGGTTCATATTTAGTGATTTATTTTACAGTATTTGATTGTACTTCTAATAATTCAAATAGAATAATGTATTTGCTTTCTATGTATAGTAATTAACATGGGAAAACCCTCTAGCGTACCATCTTCGCAAGCTGAGGCGATCCACTGCCCATCCGGGCTGAATTGTAAGCTGTTGACTGCGTGTCGGTGGCCGGAGTACGTGACGATGCAGCCCCTCTGCCTCGGGTCCCAGAGCTTGATGCTACTGTCGCACGAGCCGGTGGTCAGAAAGTCGCCGTACGGATGGAAGTCCATCGACTTGACGGCGCCCTTGTGGCCATTGAACGCTCCGAGCAGCTTCGCCGCTTCGAGGTCCCAGATCTTGAGCGCGCCGGTCTGCGAGCCGGCGCTCACGAGGTTCTCCGAGTGGCTGAAACACACGCTCTCCACGGGTGTCGTGTGGCCACTTAGACTCTGAAACATTGCAAAAAAATTAGTGGATAGTAAAATATATCAGTGGCAACCTGTAAGCCTATCACGTTATCATAAGTAGGTATCAGTAAGTAATTTCTAATTTCCAAATTTAAAGTAAGTACTTTTAATTAGTAAATAAGTTTTGCATAGAATGCAAACATCTTTTAAGTAAATATACTTTTTTCACACATCTTTTAAGTAAATATACTTTTTCGTACTAAGCAGGTACGTCGCTTATTCCAAGGAATGGGACATGTATGCATGTATAATCGCCCGTGACGCAAGGATGCATGAATTGAAGTCAACCTAGGACTGGCTCTAGCGTCTGATGCCAAATACGATTTTGGTGATGACGGCAATATGTTTGAATGTTCAACCTTTGCAGTCAATGTCCTCAACGCAGATGAAGCGTTAAATAAATGTATGTAGGAATAATCTTAAACACTGTGTTAGTAGGAGGCATTCATTACGGGAAGAGGGACTGTAGGAGAATTCCAAATTGTGGGTATACAGTCGGTGGCGAAATTGGTAGACGCAATATCCGCGAATGTGTATGTTTTGCTGGTTCGGGTCCAGCCTTGCTGTATATTTGTAAAGTAGTTCTTTTTACTGGGCTCTTTCTTCAATTCATGCATCCTTGCTTCACGGTCGATTATAAATACATACATGTCACATTTCTTAACACATCTTTTAGTTGCCTCCTGTGACGTGAATTGGAAGAAATGCAGTGGGACCACTTGTATTATATTTAAGGGCCCGTAAGCGTCAGCATGTATATATCAGGCAACAAAATATTTGTGTCTGCACATATATTATTTTGAAAACCATTAAACTGTTTTAGGAGCACTATTAATGTCGGAACATTTGGATATATTTGCACAAGAATTTGATGAAAATTTATTATACACCAATATATTTCAGAGGCTGTTTGTGGTACGGAGGACATAACCTCACCATCAGGCAGCTGTGCCGTCCGATGGCCCACAGGTTGACCTTCTTGTCATCGCCCCCCGTGGCCAGCACCTGCTTGGACTTGTGTCCCATAGCCAGGCAGTTGACGTTCGCTCGGTGCGCCACGAACTCCTCTGTGAAGACACAACCAAATATGAATATCAACAACGGCAGCACAATTGTAATCGTAAGCTAGGTATTTCAATTTACCATTAACGCCCGTTTCCACCACCTCCAGCTATAAAAATCCCAAAGGTATCTTTCGTTTACCCTATGTAAATATGCAATGTAACCAAAAGTTACTGATCGAATTTCAGGTAACTGGAGATGGTGAAAATAGGGGTAATTCAAACATTTAAGGTGGCCCATCCCGCTCATCTCCCCATACAAAAGGGGAAAGAAGATCACGCCCATATTTCTTTTCAGAGATCCAAAATTTTGCTCAAAATAGTTTTATTTGATCGAACTAGATGTCTGATGACTATTGGCATTGTAAAATTGTGTTTGGTTTCTAAATTATAAGGTCCGAAAGTTTGAATTTTTTGCGCGTTTTATACAATAACTTTGGAGATGGATTACGTAATGATAAAGTAAGAACATCTTAAAAAGATTAGTCATCAGACATAGCTTATTTAATCAAGATTTATAATATTTTTGGTTTTTGTTAGATTTTTGACTACAGCGGTCGTGGTTTACTTTTAGCTATAAGTCGTTTTGAAATCAAAATTTTCGTAAATCTTACCAAATTATACACTATACACATTTTCTTTTTTGTGGACATGTTGCATCTTCCTCATCACGGAACCTGTCTTATTCTTTGAAACAGAGAAGGTCCCAGAGCGCAACAGCACGGTTTTGTACCGTGCCCACGAATGAGTTAGGCCCGCCGGGTTGGGCCACCTTAAGTTGATTAAGTTAAATATATTAAGATTAGACTCGAGTTCAGAAGAAAAATATGTGAAGATTAGACTGAGTTCAGATATTACACCCACGAACAATTGATTTAACCTCTGGGCTCAGATTCGGCATGAATAAAGTGTTGGCGACACACATACCGCAGCGTATGACTACCATTCGGCGGAAGTGGAACATGCCCAACATTTGTCATATGGTGCATTTTGTCTGTTGCGGATAAAGTAAAGTTAAAAGTCTATCACTAGCTTCATGTTTACCGGACATTAAAGTGAATGCAATACAATTTTTAAACCATTGATAAATTAAAACCATTTTCAATGTTTTAAATCCATTTTGACATTATTTACCAGCACGGACAAGAGCACACATCAATGAAGTCCCTAGAGAGTGTATAGTGACCGAATGTGTGCTAGTCCAGGGTGGGCTGTAGAATGAAATAGGCTTGGTAGAATTTTGCTGGTAACTGGGACTCGTGGGTGAGGGTCTATGAAACTATTAGAAAAAACGATTAGTGATTTTGACAATTCTGTGCTGATCTCTATAATTAATATTGACATGCACTACCCAACATGGACTGGTTAGTCGCTGCCGCTCCTTGTCTTCTATAAATTAACCTGAGGTATTTTTTATAAAAAATACAAAATAACTTTTTTTACAGCCTAAATCACGATCTGGCTGATGATGATGTCTAAATATGGTTAACTTAGGTTCGGTAACGTTACGTTACATTAAGATAGGTTAGGTTCTGTTAGGTATAGTTAGGTTCTGCGGGGTGTACCCCTGGGTGAAATTTACAAGAGTGCGCCATTCCTAGCTTCTAGCTGGATATCAGGGATGGTAGAGTGGATTTTTAGAAGCATTTTGGGTCAAGGAACATGGGCGCGGAAACGAAGTTTTCTATCTAAAATATTTTTTTGAAAATATGAAATCCCGTCAGCAATATTAACGTTCGTTCTGTATTCCGACGCGATACTATTTGCGTCGATGCGACGACGATGGCGGCGCGCGATGCAATATTAACGTTCGTTCTGTATTCCGACGCGAACAGGTCAACTGCGTAGTATCTCTCTATAGTCTGTGGTCAAGTGACAAATTCATATTGCAGGTAAAATGTTGCCAATATGCAATTTCCCATAATTTAGGGTAAAATTAACAATTGCTGTACTCGTATTGCTCCAAAACCGACTTAGCCGCCCCGACATTACATGTTGGTGTGCGTCATCCCTAGGGTGTTTTTTAGAAGTGCGGAGACGAAAGCTCGCGCAGGAGGTCCTGAGCGGAGCGAGAGGTATGAGCCGGCGACCTGCCCAACCAGCGAGGACTCATGTGCTCGCGTAGCGAAAGGGCCGACCAAGCGAGTCTTTCGGCGTAGCCATCAACTTACCTGCCTGGGCTTCGAGGTGCATATAAAAAAGGCTTTTATTTAAGTTTATTTAGCTTATATTAGAGTTAGAACCTCACGGAATATATCATTTGGCGTCTGGCAACACTTTTCGGTTGCAATGTTGGCAGGTGATTAGTGAGTGGCGCAATTGGGTGGAAATTATTAAGCGGATTTCATATTTTCAAAAAAATATTTTAGATAGAAAACTTCGTTTCCGCGCCCATGTTCCTTGACCAAAAATGCTTCTAAAAATCCACTCTACCATCCCTGATATCCAGCTAGAAGCTAAGAAAGGCGCATTCTTGTAAATTTTTTCCGTACCCCTAAACGAACCTCACTCCCCCCTCAACCTCGCTCTTTCAATAGCACATCCTAAGCCCACATAATACATATAGCAATAACAGTTGATTCGTGAGCCATTGGGCTAGCAGCAGTAGGTATATTGACGAGACGGCCTATGTTTCATACGTGTAAACTTGAATAGTTACGAGATGAAAAGAGGATCATAGATGTTTACCTTACATATAATTTTGTCATGAAGGACTCATGTTATGTCTAAAACAAGGAACTTACGGAGCTGCCAGGTCCGTCGTGTGGCGGACTCCATGATGCCTCGCCGTGGTCACGCTGTGTTTTCACGGTGACGAGGAACTACAACCCTCTGTAACCACGCAATGCAAGGCGACATACGCTCTTCTCTAGATACAGCGACTTTTTTCACCAATGCGGAACGTCGAGTAGCTTGATGGCAGGCACAACTAGATCGTTGATACAGACGGCTATTTTATAAGGACGCCCTGAGACCTGTGAGTTATGCCTGTGAGTGGGTTGAACAATTTGCTAACATTGTGGGGGAGCCTGATGGTGTAGGTGGATAACGAATGAATTTCTCTATTTTCATTGCACAAACAATTACCAGATTCTGTGTTGTCATGGGCTGTCATGGATATTAAATAATCTGTGCTGACACAGATTAATTAAATAATCACTAAATAAATAATCGCTGTTGTATTCAGAGTGGGCAATCTAAGGGCCGAGTGCACGAAAGGACAAAAAAAATCTGAATCAACGTCAAAGTATGATCAAACACGTCACTTTGCGTGGACAGTATGGAAGGAACTCTATGCGGATCACAAAAAATGACGTGTTTGAACATTGATTAACTCAGACGTTTCTTCGTGCAACCGGTGCTAAGGGACGAGTGCACAAACGTACAAAAAATCTAAATCAACGTCTTCTCCGCTCCTTCCGTACTGTCCACACAAAGTGACGTGTTTGATCAAACTTTGACGTTGATTTTGATTTTTGTTCTTTCGTGCACTCGGCCCGTTCAGCTGCCGCTAGTGCAATATAGCAAGCGGTGCGACACTGCACGTTATTCAATTCATAACGTGTATTGTGGGTATATTATGTATCAAATATTGTATCGACCTTGTTGCTCTGAGTGGCTGAGTTTTCGATCTCTTTTGTATCGATCTCTTTGATATTAGCCCAACACACGACATTCCCGAAGGAATTTGGTGCCATGCCAGGACCTTCTCTTTACGAGCACGGCTACATTGAACTAGATGGAAAACACGGACAATGTTTAATTGCCCCTTCGACCATCATGTCATCTAATGCGATGGTACCAACCCGGGAGGGCTTAAACCCTACCACCTATCAGGGGAAGGAGACCTACAGATTTACATGGATTCCGAACCATGGAGCAGCTCGCATTCGTGACGAAATGCACTTATCCAACTCAGAAAGAAAAATAAAGTGGTTCATGAACGGGGCGAGCTATTGAATCCAGACCCCTGGTATGCTAGGCAAGTCCTGCGCCACTAAGCTACGAGCCGTGGCAAAAATATGTGATATTCTTCTTTTTCACGTCGTGAATTCGGAAAATCATGTAGCCATATCCTTTGCTTCTTTTGTGCTTGCTCCAAACTTTCTTTTTCCTCACAGAGCAAAGTAACTTTTATGGTATCCATCTCAGTTTCTTCCATCTTACTCAGAAGTTGCCGAACGACTAACAAGCAAAATTAGCTGCGAAGTGTCGCGCTAGTGCGGTATGCTCAGTAAGGTCGCGTGTCGCGTCGCTCTGCTGCAGCATAGTTACGCCTAGTGCGGTCTGACCTTAACTTTAATCTACCGGACTAAACCGGTATTTGTATAGGTCCGGGGCTAATCTCGTACTGAGTTTTGACAGGTGCTCTCTGAATACGACTGAAGGTAAAAGAGATGCCTACTTTTTTCTTCATACAGTCGTAAAGAAACTGTCAAAACGAAATCGGCCCTGGACTTACCATGCAAAAACCGGTCTAGTCCGGCGTATTAAAGTTATTCCGCCCACTCTGATTACGGCTGATAGAGTTTGACAACTTTTAACCCGTCCAGAACTTCTTGTGTTCGCTTCCAAACCACGTCCAAACTGCTGTGTAGGTTTGTTCGGGCAAGGATAGTTCCACTCCGCCCTGTACTGTCCGTTACAGAACGGAACCAGGCGAATGGCACAGAGCAACCCTGCAGTCCGATAGCCGTGCAAAAAAAGTGCAGCGATGAACATTACTTTGAAATTGCACAAACTAACATCGAAAAAGACAAATGCTCAAAACCAAGCAATTTCTATCTAAATTAGTTAAAAACTTACCTAATCTATATTATTAATAAATCTTTAAGGGGTGTTCATGCTTTGTTTCTAAGATACTGCGTTTATAGACTTTATGTATGATCTATACTAACAATAAATCTGTATGGGGTGTTCATGGAGTGAGTTGCTTTGTTTTCTAAGATACTTCGTTTTTAGACTTTATGTATGATACTAAGACTAAATTGATGATTTTTAGAAATCAGTTCTGTATGTATGTATGTATGTTCCTCCATAACTCTTAAACTGATCATCCGAATTCGATGAAACTTACTACACGTATATGTAAATACACCGGACACAGAATAGGTTATATATAACAGTTATTTTCCTCGGTCCTTCTGGCCGACGTTTCGAACTGTCCCGTGCAGCTCATTTTCAAGGCGAGTGCGTGCGTGCGGCTGGGCGCACGTTTGACAGACCACTGTCTGTCACACGCGAGCGGCTGCGAAGATTGTATGAGTGGCTGTGGGTAGGCAGAAAACTTGTTGCGGCTGCGTTCTGTGCTCCCATCAATGTGCAGAATGAGCTGACGACATCTTCCTGCGAATGCTTGTGTGGGGAGTCGGACTTGCTACATCTCAGAGGAGTCAGAACCGGATTCCAAACTGCTGACAATTTGTACGAGTCTCCTCTATTAAAATTGGCGTGCTTCGAAATCTCGATGGACTCACGGATAATCCTAGGGAAGAATCGTTTTTCGGTGGACAAAATCTTCACCTGATCGAATCTTATCCAGTGGTGTATTCCGGAGTCGGCGTGCTCGGCAATCGCAGATTTATTTTTGTCCATTTTCTTAAGGGCACGTACATGTTCAGAAATCCGTTCCATAACGCTGCGCTTGGTTTGGCCTATGTAGGATTTTCCACAGCTACAGGGAATCTGGTAGACACCCGGCGACTGTAACGGGTTTAGGGCGTCCTTCACGGAGCGAAGTAGATGTGACACCTTGGTTTGGGGTTGGAATATAGTTTTTATACTAAATCTGCTCAACAACCTCCCAATTTTATCAGTGACTCCCTTTATGTATGGAAGGTACGCCTTCTGCCGCTCAGCACCTTGTCTGCGTGTGAACTTTTAAATTGTGTAGCTGGCAGACTTTCCTTTATATCCATTAGCGGCCAAAACTCTTGTCACCAATGCTCTTTCTTGGGCCTTGCTGGTATTATCACATAAGCGGTCTGCACGCAACCATGGCGACCTAACGACTGAATTTAGTTGGGCCGGATGATGGTGTGACGTGGCGTGCAGATACCTGTTGGTATGTGTTGGTTTGCGGTACACTTGATGTCCCAATGAGCCATCCGGCCGGCGTGATACCAAAACGTCCAAAAATGCCAGACCATTGTCATTTTCAATCTCCAGAGTGAAGGTGATTCTTGGATGACATGCATTAATATGATCTAGAAATTTATGTAGTTCGGCGCGGCCATGCGTCCAGATAGCAAAAACATCATCGACGTAGCGTGTTTTTGCTATCTGGACGCATGGCCGCGCCGAACTACATAAATTTCTAGATCATATTAATGCATGTCATCCAAGAATCACCTTCACTCTGGAGATTGAAAATGACAATGGTCTGGCATTTTTGGACGTTTTGGTATCACGCCGGCCGGATGGCTCATTGGGACATCAAGTGTACCGCAAACCAACACATACCAACAGGTATCTGCACGCCACGTCACACCATCATCCGGCCCAACTAAATTCAGTCGTTAGGTCGCCATGGTTGCGTGCAGACCGCTTATGTGATAATACCAGCAAGGCCCAAGAAAGAGCATTGGTGACAAGAGTTTTGGCCGCTAATGGATATAAAGGAAAGTCTGCCAGCTACACAATTAAAAAGTTCACACGCAGACAAGGTGCTGAGCGGCAGAAGGCGTACCTTCCATACATAAAGGGAGTCACTGATAAAATTGGGAGGTTGTTGAGCAGATTTAGTATAAAAACTATATTCCAACCCCAAACCAAGGTGTCACATCTACTTCGCTCCGTGAAGGACGCCCTAAACCCGTTACAGTCGCCGGGTGTCTACCAGATTCCCTGTAGCTGTGGAAAATCCTACATAGGCCAAACCAAGCGCAGCGTTATGGAACGGATTTCTGAACATGTACGTGCCCTTAAGAAAATGGACAAAAATAAATCTGCGATTGCCGAGCACGCCGACTCCGGAATACACCACTGGATAAGATTCGATCAGGTGAAGATTTTGTCCACCGAAAAACGATTCTTCCCTAGGATTATCCGTGAGTCCATCGAGATTTCGAAGCACGCCAATTTTAATAGAGGAGACTCGTACAAATTGTCAGCAGTTTGGAATCCGGTTCTGGCTCCTCTGAGATGTAGCAAGTCCGACTCCCCACACAAGCATTCGCAGGAAGATGTCGTCAGCTCATTCTGCACATTGATGGGAGCACAGAACGCAGCCGCAACAAGTTTTCTGCCTACCCACAGCCACTCATACAATCTTCGCAGCCGCTCGCGTGTGACAGACAGTGGTCTGTCAAACGTGCGCCCAGCCGCACGCACGCACTCGCCTTGAAAATGAGCTGCACGGGACAGTTCGAAACGTCGGCCAGAAGGACCGAGGAAAATAACTGTTATAAGCCAATCTTAGACAATAGTTTAAACACCCACAGAACACTCAAATCAGTTATAGGTTATATATAATTCCGTTCCGCTTACGTTAAGATGTAGCTGTCATACAAACCGAAATGCCCCGACGCGGCGGCTTGGGGGGTAATCACTATCTGCCTTTATTTCTTCGTTTACTTCTTCTAGGCCACCCAACGGACTTTTTGATACGGTTTTCATTAATATAAGGAGCGATCAACGAGGAAGGATTGCGTATGTATTTTTTTAATATTTGATACAAATCTTAAGAGAAAAATGAAAACTTTGTACTTGAAAATTGTAGGTGTTAAAAAGGCCTACAGAAAGTTCCACGATATCATGTAGAGCGACAACTTCGAACCACTCGCCCGATTTATTTGCGTATTTTATCAACGTATAGCAACTCTGAGCGCAGTCAGATTCCGGATGGGTTACCGTTTTCGATATTGAAGGTGGCTGTGGTTCGTATTCCTCATACAATTTTGTAAAAGTAAGGAAGGTGGTAGGGTTAGTCCCAGCCTTTGTTGGTTTTGTATCAATTCCTATGTAGCATTGCCAGTGCAGTAAGGGTCTTGCGGCACATGCTTTTAAAATTCGCTCCCAAATTATTACGAAGCTCTAAATGGAATTATGTATTATCATTAAATCATGCCATATAGGTTCAAACGATTTTGATTAAATTTGGTAGATGGATACATAGTCCTGGACCAGCCATTTGGTGGGTAACTTTTTATCCAGAAAATAATACCGAAATCAATCCTACATGACATTGACCCGAGCGGAGCCGGGTACCGAAGCTAGGACTAAAAATAAATTGACGGTTTTTCATAAATCTTTTCTGTATGTATGTTCCTCGATAACTGTTAAACCAAACATCCAAATTAAATTAAACTTAGTACACGTACATTTAACTACCCGGGACACAGGATAGGGTAAATATAACTCAGTTCCGCTTACACGAAGATGTGGCTGTCATCTTAGATGAACATCTAAGGCTGTCATACAAACCGGAATGCTCCGCGCGCCACGGCGGGAGAGCGGCGGCTGAAGGGGGCGGGGGGGCGGCGGACAGTTAACAGTATAACTGCGATTTCAAATGTCATGCTTAAAGCAAAAGTAGTGATTCCAGGCGATTACGACGATTACTGCACGGACACACATTGAATGTATAATCTTTGATTACTGTCACGATCTTTGCATGCACAGACTATATAAATAATGGGACGCATTTTTAAAAATAATATGTGCAGTGCATCACAGAACATATAATATCAGATGTGCATGCGTCCATTTATTTTGTGGGGATACAAGTATCATGCAAATTAGTTTGGATTGGATCACAGAACATATAAATTGGATCATACAAGATCATCGATAAAATCTAATACAAGATCCAAGTAAATAGTATAGGATCGTTTTTTTTTTATTGCATACAAGTATTATGTCAAATGTTGTGAATACCTTTTATTTACCAGCGTAATTTGCCTTGCGATTCAGCACCTCAGAACTAAATTGCCGGCGTCGTCGCTCGCCAGCGCAATGTTATTCAGGAAAGTATCGATAAATTTATGCAGAGCCTTGTCTTGCTCGAAACGAACCGTTTCATATATACAAGGTCAAGAACCTGAACCAAAAATCAGGGAATACTTTTACTATATAGACCATCAAGGAATGGTAAGTAGTAACTGCATTCTCGGATAGGGCTTACAATACGATTGTAATCTTATCTGTATTATCTGTGTGGACCGGGAGAAGGTGGACTAAACGAACTCGGCAGATATTAAATTGTAGTTTAAGCGCTCAATAGCACCCGTCAACCGACTTATGTCCACGTCACAAGATTGTAAAAATGCTCAATTGCTCATAGATCTTTTCGCAAGTGGTCTATTTAGGGTTCCGTACCCAAAGGGTGAAAACGGAACCCTGTTACTAAGCCTCCGCTGTCTGTCTGTTACAGGGTTGTATCTCATCAACCATATTAGGTAGCCAGCTGAAAATTTCAGAGTGTGTAGTTATTTTGCCGCTATAATAACAAATAGGTAAAATAAAAAAAATATTAAACTTAAAGCGGGTCCCCATACAAAAAACGTTACTTTTTCTCTCTTTTTTTACCATTTTCGAATCTGCAGGTATCTCAAAACCTGTTTAATTTAAATTTAAATATTGTAACATACAACTGATAATTAAAAAAACTGGCCAAGTGCGAGTCGCACTCGCACACGAAGGTTTCCGTACCATAGTACAAGCACTAACACAAACAATCACTTTTTTAAAATTGTACCTATTTGTTGTTATAGCGCCAACATACTCTGTGAAAATTTCAGCTACCTACCTGACCAGTGTTCATGAGATACAGCCCTGTGACGGACGGACGGACGTACGGACAGCGGAGGCTTAGTAATAGGGTTCCATTGGCACCCTTTGGGTACGGAACCCTAAAAAAGAATGCACGGGCTACTGGCCAAATTCAGATAACATCTGCTATTTTTGTTTTATTATACCAACTTGATAATGTTAATTTAAATAAGTTTGTACCACAAACGTATTCAGATGAACATTATTCCAAAGATAAAATCCATCAAGTTTATGATGATGTTTTGTTTTCAGTTATTTCTGGATGACTCTAAGATGAAGAACTTTACTTCGTGTTTCAAGGAAAAGAAGTTTTTAGATTTTTTCTTCAAGAGGATAAGGATTAACACTACAGGCAGATACCAAGATTCATTCCCTTTTGTATCTCCGTGTGGCCGGGAAAGAAATTTTATCAGATGCGATGATGTCCCTATCGTGTACACGCACATAGACAATAGGAAAGTGGATGGGCATAGCCGTGACATACTTTATTATGGCTACGCTGGAGATTCATTGTCGACGGAATTCATTCCTGAGCAGATCTACATGTTCCCAGACACTGGTCGGGTGTACCACCCAGCTGACCCCATATATGGTGGAGTAGGACTGATAAAGTCCAAGCTTTCTATAGAGTTGAGCAAGCATTTTGAATTTGAAAACGGGGAACTTGCCCCTCCGACTCATTTTAATTGGAAAGAAAAGAGATACTGCTTGAACCGAGATTGGTTAAAGGAGACGATACAAAGGCATAAAATTAAAATAAGAGAATGTATATAACTCAATAAATTTATTAAATCTTCTTTATAAACAATAGATAATATAAATAAGTTGTACATTAACGTTATAGCACTAGGTCCTATTGATTACAAACATTAAAGCTTTGTGTGGTTTTTCCTATATTCATTACGTCTACATATGCATAAAAGTTTGTACAATATTTTTGAACGGTTCGGCAGAGTAAGGATAATGGATTGATAATATTAAAAATGTTACTATTATCATAATAAACTTAGGTCTATGTATTTTTCCTTCAAAACATCCAATCACAGAAAACATTAATCTGTTTTGATCAATGTTGAGCTTCACACAATTTTTAATAATCATCAAAAATCAAAAATGGTCAATATTTTATTGACCCCAATTCTGCATACCACCAATGAAATGAAAATATGATTAATATATATTTTATATTTCACCAACTATAGAAAACAAAAAAAAAAATCTTTTTGGGCTGTATAGTGCCATTGGTCAAAATGTATTTTTTTCGAAAATTGGTATTAATTTTATTTAAAATGAACACTTTCCTTTAGTTTCCCATATATCATTATTTTACAGAATTTGTTCCTCATAAGCAAACCTATTGACTGATGCAAGGTTGACAAGATGCGTTATTTTTCCCAAAATCAACTAAATATACAAAATGAACAAAAAAATATTTAAATACAATATAATATTTAATGCAGTTTTAGTTTTAATCAAAATCAGTCCCATGACTTCTTTTGAAGGTTTTTCGGTATTTCTTTTAGGTTCAGATATGGTCATGTAGGCACAATTGAAACATTTTATTTAATGCAATTTTCCCACTTAAAAACGAATAACAATCCTCACAGGAAAATGTCGCAACCTTTTAAAATATTGCAAAATATTGTTTTCTTCATAAGTATGCTTTATTTATAAACTAACATGTTAGTTTCCTTTAGTGATTTTTTTTATTTAAGTTGGGCCCAGCATTCCCAGCAAAAACCTACATACTCTCTCCATACAAACATAGTTTAGAAATAATTTGAAAAAATCTGTCACATGTTTTACGAATTACTTTTACGAACAAACCTAAAAATTCTCCAGATAGATTGGAGGTGGCTGGGGTAGATATGACACAAATCCTTTTGTTGTAACAGGGTACAAACTGTAATATAGTATCTAAAACTGCAATTAAGAAAGTAAACTAATAAAAAACATAATAGTTTAGTCGAATCTAGATTTTTAAATCGGTATGAGTTAAAATGTTGACTACAAGAATGCTAGTTAATATGACGATATAACATGCCATTCTTTAATTAACTTAAATATATTATTATAAATTATAGATATATTCTATCATTCAACATCATTCAATGAATCACAATATTTATAATTCGTACATTTACTTTTTTAAGCCTTATTATAAAAGTATAAAACCTAAAACATTAAAAGAAAACTTCAATAAAACACAAACAAGCCAACCTCACGTGTCCTCCTCGGCGGAGAAGGGTTCGAAAGAGCCAGGCTGCACCCAGGACAGGCCGGACACGCTGGCCGGACTGGCGGGGGCGAGCATGGACTGGCGCGCCGGCTCGTGTACGTCGGGGTCGAACGGCGAGAAGGTGATGTAGTGCTTGTCGTCGGTCGGCGGCTCATCGTAGAGTCGGTCGATGCAGCCCAGCACGCACTCCTTTGCCTTCTCCATGAATAGTTTCTTGTTCGACTTGTACCTGGCGGATCGATTGTAGTTTTTAGGGTATTTGATGGCAATTCAATTTGAAGGGCTTTTTTTTAAAAGGAATTTGTGGAACCAATTTTTCCTAAAAGGGAATATATTTTTTCATACATTAAGAACCGCCCGTAAGCTATGCTCCCCATACAAACGTAGTTTACTAATCATTTGGAAACCGCTATTCCAATTAAATTGATATTTAATATATAATATCAGTTAACAAATATCTGTGTCTGCACGCTTTTGTTTTTCTGAAAAATCCAAACAGAATGAAATGAAAGCAAAAAGAAAATCTTCATACGAATTTTGTTTTCTCCGTGGTTTGACCCAGAATACATTTACCGAAAAAACAAAGACATGCAGACACAGATATCTGTAGCCTAATAGTAGATACCAAATATCAAGTAAGTTGGAACAGTGGTTTTGAAATAATTAGTAAACTACATTTGTATGGGAGGCGAAATTTTCTGATGCTTACGGGCCGACCTTAAAACATATTGTTCGAAGCTGTTTGGTTGTCCCGAACAACAATTATAATATACTTGGTATCTTGCTCAGGTAGTCTCTCATCGCCTACCTTACGTCTATTCTGACCTATGAATGATTACGGCCGAGTTGTCTACAAAAAACCGGCCAAGTGCGAGTCGGACTCGCACAAGGGTTCCGTACCATCGTAAGATTTATTACAAAAAAAACATTTTTTTTGTATGGGGGCCCCCTTTAATTTTAATAATTTTTTAATCTTACCTATTTGTTGTTATAGCGGCAAAATAAATACACACTCTGTGAAAATTTCAGCTGTTTATCTGTTATGGTTACTGAGATACAGCCCTGTGACAGACGGACGGACGGACGGACGGACAGCGGAGGCTTAGTAATAGGGTTCCGTTTTCACCCTTTGGGTACGGAACCCTAAAAAGCTTTCACTGGTAGTTATACTATAATTTTGTTACAGGTTTTCACACAGGTACAAGTAAACGATGAAATCCAAGAATAGTTATCATTTTACTTACAGTAATGCCGCTTCCACGTTTGCAGGAGCCTTCACATTTAAATTGTGAAAAATCCAGTGAATGTATTTGATAATTTGCCAAATATGATTGCGGGCCTTGTCCCACCGGGGGAACACTTCGGTCAAGTTCAGGACACCTGTATTGGCATCTACAGCCGGGTGGTACAGCGTGGATTTGAATGTTACCACCTGAAATAATATATTTAGAAACATCAATATTATTATTTGAGCAACTCGTCGTTCAGGTGCGTGGTTTTCCCTGCCAGAAGTCATGAGTTCGATCCCTACCCTGTTCATACACCACTTTGGTACTGTTTCCGAATTGGGTAAGAGTATTTTGTCAAGAATGGGTCCGATGTCCGTGTCACGATGTTCCATAGTTTGGATTCCATGTAAAACTGTAGATATATCATTACACTATGTAGTAGGGTTAAGCCCGCCAGGTCGGTACTATCGCATTGGATGATAAGATGGTTGAAATGGCAATGAAAAATTATCCATGCGTTCAATGCAGCCGTGCTCATAACAGGAAAGGTCCTGGTGTGGAACTTAACGCCTTCACATATACCATAACCAAAAAAAATACTGTAATTATTGAAGGTGGGCCTTCCCGCTCAACTCCTCATACAAACGTGGAATGTCGTAGATCCAAAATTATGTTCAAAACAGATTTATTTGATCGAACTAGATGCTTGATGACCATTTCCATTGTAAAATTGTGTTTGGTTTCTAAGTTTGAATTTTTCGCGTGTTTAAAGCAATACGTTTGGACGTGGATTACTCAATGATTAAATCATAGGCTGAGATAAATAGTCGTGAACAAAACTAAGACTAACAAAAAGTAGTACTTTGACACATTTTGTATGGACGAAATCTCAAAGTAATGCAAAATGACATCACAAAGTACTACTTTTCGTTAGTCTTAGCTTCTTTTACGACTATTTATCTCAGCCTTAATCATTAAGCCTAGTTTGTTCTATGAAGATTCATAATCAGTTTAGTTTTTGTTTGATTTTTGACTACAGCGTTCGTGATTTACTTTTAGCTATATGTAAGTCGTTTTATAATAAGAAAATTGTAATACTAACAAAATCAAACACTATGCACATTGTTTGCTTTGTGGACGTGTTGCATCCGTCTCATCACGGAGACTGTCTTTTTCTTTAAAAGAGTGAGGCCACAGTGCCAGGGTCCACGAATAAGTTAGTCCCGTCAGGAAGGGCTTAGGAAGGGGTTTTTTATTTAACCAAACAGATAATATAAGAAAAAAGGGAAACTTCAAATGTTTTATTAGTTTAACCTTATAGTAGGTAGGTTGCAACAACCATTTTAATTTAAAAAATAAAGTTAACCTGGTCAAAGATACATGAATGTTAGAGGTACATAAATAATTTTACCGAATGAAACTTACAGGACATTCTTCGCTTGGGAAATTTTCAGGTAATGTTAGTGTAAATCTGAAGACAGCACCTTCATAGCATCCGGATCTCACGAAAATAACACCAAACCACACTGAAAATTTAAACAGACTCCTTTATTATTGGTATTCTTAGCTCCGATTGCACGAAGAGGCGGCCTAGTTAATCAATGTTCAAACCCGTCACTTTTAGTGAACCGCATGGAGTTCCTTTCATACTGTTCATACAAAGTGACGTGTTTAATCATACGTTGACTTTGATTTAGATTTTTTGCCCTTTCGTGCACTCGGCCATTAGCTCCGATTGCACGAAGAGGCGGCCGAGTTAATCAATGTTCAAACACGTCACTTTTAGTGAACCGCATGGAGTTCCTTTCATACTGTTCATACAAAGTGACGTGTTTAATCATACGTTGACGTTGATTTTGGTTTTTTGTCTTTCGTGCACTCGGCCCTTAGATCAATGAGAAACAAATATCAGTGTAATTATTTCAAAACAAAATTGTTGATACCAGTCATTACTAATTTTTTTTATTTTACGGTATGTTTTAACCGAACTTCCAATAACTGATCCCTAGATTAACCAAGGTGGGTTCTCAAGACATATGTATGTAAAATTATTTTCTTTGTTTTTGATATGAAGGTACTAGCAATACTATTTACATCATTGATATTTAAAAAGCTTATTTATCAGTAATCATTATGCTATTTGTTAAATAGGTCATTTCTCTGGGAGTAATAACCCAGTACTTTTTAACCGACTTCAAAAAAAGGAGGAGGTTATCAAGTCGTCTGTATGTTTTTTTTTTTTTTTGTTTTCTTTGTTTTTTTTTATGTTTGTTACCTCATAACTTTTGCCTGGGTAAACCGATTTTGATTATTATTTTTTTAAATGATAGCTAGTGCTTCCCAAGTGGTCCCATTTTAATTTGGTTAAGTTCTGACAATGATACCCGTGAGAAAATCATAAAAGTCTTAAATTTGTATTAAGATGTGCGCGACAAATGGACGAATAACTCAATATAACGCCAACCGATTTCGGTGATTCTTTTTTTATTGGAAAGGACGTCTACAAATTAGTAAGTGTACTTCAGATTCACTAAAAATAAACAAATAAAAAAACAAATATAACAAAAAAAATAACCGACTTCAAAGGAAAAGCACTAAAAAGTAAAAAATAATTTCCATTTTTGTAGTTACGATTTCTGTTCTTTTTTGAGTCGGTGTCAGCCAAGGTTAGGTTAGGTTAGGTTAGGTTAGGTTAGTTCCTCTTGATTGGCGCAGCGCGTGTCCGGCTGACGCCGACTCAAAAAATAACAGAAATCGTAACTACAAAAATGGAAATAATTTTTTACTTTTTAGTGCTTTTCCTTTGAAGTCGGTTATTTTTTTTGTTAAATTTGTTTTTTTATCGGGAATGTATCCCTTCCCTACTGCACGGTGGAATCTGAACCACGGCCAGCCTGAACGGTTGAAAACGGTCAACTATCTAGAACCCAACTGCACTCAGAGTTTCTTAACCCAGCATATCAAATCGCAAGGAGCTATTTATTTGTTCAGGCACTTGTTCCGCATTTCCACGGCTCTATTCGACAGGAAGTGTTTTCTTGGGTTTATTGAGCTGACAGTGGCATGGAGCTTCAGGCTATGGCCTCGGAGATGACTATTTGTTTCATTTCATTTCATTTATTTAAACTTTTTGGTAGTCAAACTACACCAAGTTACGTCACAAAGATCCGCGGATTCGATCAACCCAGTAAAGAAGAACCCGCAAAGAAACTTCACGGGTTTACATAACATATTTTTCCGTCCACAATTATGAAATACATACTTAGATCTAAATGTGTTTCTAGTGAAGAGGTTTTGCAGTAATGCTCATTGAGAATCTTATTTCTATGAGGTCGCCCCTTTCTCTACGTTGCTCCAAGGTTAGCTGTAGCACTTTTATTCTTTTATTATTATTATATTATATTATTATATTATTATTGATAGGCTAGCAGCTTTAAGCTGATGCGCCTATATCACAACACTTATTAATTTATTTATTATAATTTTTTATTTTTTTATTTTATATGATTGTCCAATTTATTTTTGAAGGAATTTACGGAGACAGCGTTTACAACTTCACTGGGAAGACTGTTCCAAGATTCTACCACTCTGTTGGCAAGAAAGTGTCGTCGAGGGTTCTGCTTCGACCGATTGTGATACAGCTTTTTTGAGTGTCCTCTCAGGTTTTTAGTATTAGCAAGGGTGAACATATCTTGTAGATTGGTAGAGTTGTAAGAAGAGTTGAGAATTTTAAATGTTTCAATAAGATCTCCCCGTTCTCTTCGTTCTTGTAGAGTGGTGAGGCCAAGCTTGTCCAGCCGGGTTTCGTAACTTTGATTTTTCAGTGCAGTTGGCATTTTTGTAGCTCTACGTTGTACTCGTTCCAGCAGGTCAATATCTTTCTTGAAGTAGGGACTCCAGATCTGGTATGCATACTCCAACATAGGTCGCACATATGTTTTATAAAGCTTTAGGAAAAGCTCAGGGGTTATATGGGAGAAAGCTTTGTTTATGGTATACAGCAATGAGTTTGCTCTCTTCACTACAGTTATAACGTGTGCCTCCCATTTTAGATCTTCTGTGATTATGACACCCAAATCTCTTTGTGTATTCACACTTTTTAGAGTGTTACCCTGAATTGTGTATGTTTTCCTTGGGTTTTGCTTTCCTATATGAAGGACTGTACATTTGTCCACGTTGAGTGACATTAACCAGTCTTGCGTCCATGCAGTAATGCGGTTTAGATCATCCTGTATGTCAGTGTGCTGCGTGAGTGGGTTCCCGATGATTTTAGCGTCGTCAGCAAACAGGGAGTACATCATCTGTAGGATAGCTTGAAAGTCCGTTAGGTAAATACCGAAGGCAATCGGCCCGATAACTGAGCCTTGGGGGACGCCGCTATGAACTGGTCTATCCTCGGAAAGCTCATCACCCACTCTCACTCTAAGTTTTCTGTTAGTCAGAAAATCAGAAAGCCAGGTGTGAAGTTTTCCTCGTATTCCAAAATGTTCCAGTTTTAACAAAAGTCTTCTTATAGGCACTCGGTCGAACGCTTTTTCATAGTCTAGGTAGACAATATCGGTAGGTTGCTGATCCCATTCTGCGGTCCAATGATTAACACATGTAAGTAAGTTGGTAACGACAGACCTACCGGGCACAAATCCGTGTTGTTCGTCTAAGATTATTTTTTCATTTTCTTTTCTCGTATGATTTTTTCTTTAGTAATATCTTTGACAAAGTAGGGATTCCATATTTGGAATCCATATTCCAGGAGTGGTCACATTTGTATATTTTGATTAATGTTTCTATGGTCAGGTTCGGGAATGATTTTGGTATGATGTAGAGTAGGGCGTTTGCTTGTTTACTGAGATAGTTATGCCAAGATCTTTCTGAGCCTGTGTAGGGACTATTATGTCTGTTCCGATTTCGTACTGGGCATTTCGAAGGGTTGGTTCGAATGAGGCAGTGACAGGTCATTCGAAGTGTTCCACAGCTCACAGTGGGGTTGGCGATGAGTTTAGCTTCGACGGCGAATAGGCTTGACATGGCTTGGATAACAGCCCGGATATCAGAGACGTAGAGACCAAGAAGTGCCAGAATTCATCCTTGGGGAATGCCGTTTAGAACATCCCACTCCCCAATGCAAACACCTACTCTGACTTGGTATGTTCTGCCGACCAAGTAACTCTTTATACACGTTAGTAGCTTGCCTCGTATTCCAAGATGAGATTGATGCCAAACTAACGATAGTGAATAGAGATGTTTTGGCAGCAGAGAATTCTCCGACGAATCGTACCTACGTATTAACGTTAAAGTCCTATATTATATAGTCTGGTCGCCGCTCACGCTAGGGTGATGATTGTGAGAGGCCTCCCCGCAACGTGTCATTTCGGTGATCAAAAAAGTTCATTTACGTTTTCGCTCACTACTCCCTCACTTTTCAACATATCGCGATGATATTTGGCAAAAACTTCTTCGAGGTGTGCTTGATTCTATTAGTGAAAACCGCATCTAATTAGAATTAGCCGTTTCATCGTGAAAAGCGGCCAAACATAGTTGAATACAGACAGACAGACAAACACTTCCAAAAAATATTTTTTTTATCATCGGTATAGTTTGTATAAGCCTCTCGAAAAATATTTTTTTAAAATTCCAAAATTACAGACGCGCCCACCCCCCTATTGTTTTATAATTAGTAGAGAAGATAGAGATGGTAAAATGCTATGCTGGTTTATGTTTACCATTCTAGTAACCAATAAATGGCACTTTCAAGCAAACATTTATTTTCCTAGAAAAATCAATAGATACTTACATCTTTTATAATTATTGATAAATATATTACCCTGTTTTGTGTCGCACAGTTGGGTAAAAAGGACTTTTTGCTGACCTGCTTTTATAGTACTAAAGCACACAAGTGGGCATTGTTACTTAGGCGCAAACTGCCATTATGGCAATGAATGGAAAAACATTCTCTAACTCTACTATAGTTGGCTATAAATTAAATGACAGAAACAAACTAAGGACAATTGGCATGAATTAAGGGGCACATGCTCACACCATACTTGTTATGTCTACACCCTTGCAATAATCATAACACTGAAAACTTTACTCACAAAATGAGCTCTCATATGAAGGTATGACATATACTCCATGCAAATTTTCACTCTGGAGCATTCGACTGAAAGAAAAATATAGAGGTAAGCACATTAATGTTACTGATTCAAAGGTACATTATCTATGTTAAAACGACAGTGTTGATAAAATGTTTGGTTTAGTACGCGGACTAGCACCGGACTAACCACACAAAATTATATTTAGTACGGCGTTAACACCCATCCGCTCACTGTGAATACTAGGTTAAAAGATTTCAGGCCAGGTTTGTGAGTGCGTAAATGTGTGAATGCAGTGTGCGTGTAATTTTGGAGTAAGTGAGTAAAAAATATGACTGAATACTACTGTTAAAGTATCATGCAGGAAGGTACTTACTACTCTGCCATTATCGTGTATTCCTGGTGGAATAACGAATAAAGTTTACGTATCTCATTGGAGTTATCTAATGGATCATCAGCCATGGTTGTGGCGTTATCAGTCGGACAAAAAGTGAGATTGGATTCTATTATAGAAGTGCAACGTGTAAATAGAAAAATACAATATGTTTCATGAAAACTCCAAAGAATTTACGAATTATATGAAAATGTGGGTGCTAATGAACCGTTGTGGTCAATGATGAAGAACGGACTAGAGGTCTGTCAGTGAAGTGGTCAAACAAAACAAACATTAGATTTTTTTCTTTGAGGTTAAGCACACAGATTACAGAACATATAATTTCTAAATCACAGTAAATAAAATAATATGTGACCTATGAGAGCAAACTGCTCTATTTCGGGTCGTGGTCCGATTTGAACTAACGTTACCGAAAGCGCGTTCACAACTGGTCGGGTTCGCGCTGATAGCCCTCAAAATGCACGCTCGCGGTGCTTACAGCTTAGAGCGTGCAATCTGATTCGGGGCACGTTTATATACTTTAAGGTGGCCCAACCCAGCGGGACTAACTTATTTGCGGGCACCGTACAAAACTGTGCTGTTGCGCTCTGGAACCTTCTCTGTTTCAAAGAAAAACACAGGCTCCGTGATGAGGAAGATGCAACATGTCCACAAAAAAAATGTGCATAGTGTATGATTTGGTAAGATTTACGAAAATTTTAATTACAAAACGACTTTTAGCTAAAAGTAAACCACGACCGCTGTATCGTATCTATTAAATACATAAAATTATCTAGTTTGGTATTGTTGTATGTGGTTGTATGGCGTATCTATGCTGTTGTGTGATATTTTATGACGTTGTGTGGCGTTTTATAATGCTATATGGAGTTGCATGAGGGTGTGTATGACTTTGTAAGGCATTGTTTGTTTTCTTCTGGAGTTGTGTGATACAGCATGAATATTTGTATGGTGTTATAATAATACAACTGCATACGATCAGAGAATTACAAATTAACACGCTTAATGACAGCTCGATGACAGTTATCTTTGTACGATCTGTGTTCGATCTAGATCTCCGCAATAAACGCATTTCGGAACGTAGGGTTGGTGTGGGTTTAATTTTATTCTGTGGCTAGCACAGAGTATGTAACTCATTGGCTAGCCAGTTGAATAAAAAAAGAAGGCTGTATAGCGAATGCTTTTGCCTGTCCATTGGATAAACAAACAAAAAAAAATCAATCAAAAAAGAATAAAAAAGCGGGATGGTAGGTTATGTATGAAATTATCAATTCGTCGTATTTTTTGACGCCACATGGATATTGGCAATATTTAATGTGTTTGTTGCTAGCTGTATTCCCTAGTTTGTGTACTTAAACGAGCGTTTCTGGAACCTCTGAAACTTCTATGAATAGGCCTGAGCTTAAGTGAATTTTGGCTTAGCCTTCCTTCTCGCCACGATGGCTAAGCCAGTGCGTAGCAAACCGCACCTGACGAAGGCGATCCTCGACATGAAGTTCATGAAGAGGACGAAGGACCGCCTAGAGCGGGAGGAACGCAAAACCCTAGGCCACGGCGAGCTGTACGCAGCGAGCATCACGCACGACATGCGCCACGCTACCGGCAACTTCATCATAGAGCCCAGCTTCACTGTCTGCGACGATCTCATGCAGGTAATACTTGGTTTCATTTTCGAATGGAAGGGGTTTTCAAGTCAATCAACCAAAAAAATATTTCAACATGAAACACCATAAAAACATGCTTTTTCACATTACCACAAACTCGGAAAAAAATGTTTATAGTCGTCTCTTTTACCACTTACTTTTAATTACCACCAACCCGTACGAGTAAGTACTTTAACTAAGTGTAAACAATTTTATTTAATAAAGTATTTTAATTTATTTTATCTGCCTTGGCGCGGGTCGCATCATGGCAATTTCTTTATAAAGAAATAACTATTTTGTAGTATAATGCGATTTGAATAAGAACAGGCTGGTCAGTCAGTCAGTCAGTGTGTTTGCATCCACTGCTGGACATACGCCTCTCCCATTTTTTCCAATCCTCCCAGCCCTCCGTATGGAACCAGTGCTTTCCTCCAACGCACTTGATGTCGTCGTCCCACCGGGCGGGTGGTCTTCCCACACTCCGTTTTCGTGTCCACGGCCGCCAGTGCAGGACACGGTGACTCCAACGGTCATCGTCTCTTAGGCTGATGTGACCAGTCCACTGGCATTTGAGCTTAGCCACCCGGTGTCCAATATAGACTACTTTGGTACGTCGGTGGTACCCAACCCCCCCCCCCCCCCCATTCCCCCCTCTGAGAGAAATCCGCTGTAGGAATTAGGGACATACTTAACATTACCTTATTAAAAGGCAACACATTTATTTTGTTTGGGGTCCCACGAAGGTGCGTCTCAGGAATCTATCAGGAAGGTCACACAAAATAAATATGGCACTAAACTTAATTAAAATTGTCCAGGGTCGTCTGTCCTTCAAGGGCATGAACCCGGAGATTGAGCGTCTGATGGAGCTCGAGAATGTGCCCGAGGAGGATATGGAAAAGGATGTATCGGACGAGCAACTGTCGCGACAGTTCACTGCATTCAAGAGAAGCCGAGATTTCGTCATTAAGGAAGAGCCAGTGCCGAAGAAACGGATAAAAAAAGAACGTCGAGACGATTAAAATTCCGTATAGTCTGGGCAAACCTTTTAAATATGTAAGTTTCTTGTTAGAGTTGCCGTTTGCAACCAGTCATTGCGAATATTGATTATACTGCACATGCCTTACTAATAATCATTTGTACCATCGCTATTAATCCGATATTTCTATCTAGAAGTATGGGACAGCGAGAAATACCGCAGCAATAACGATAATATAAATGTTTATTAGTAAGGCAGAAACCTTTTTGGCAAACATGGGTATTGAAATGTTTAGGTGTTACCAATTTAAAAGAGCTCTTGCAAATGCCAGAAATTAAAACTTGTGATATGTCTGCTGCAAGAGGCAGCACTGACAAGTTACTCACTCACTCAACTCCTGTTGTAAATAAAATTATATACTCAATACAATGTTGCATAAGTTCAATAATTTAGTTTTGTTTACATGTTAGGCTCTTGAATCTTTTAAGATATTTTTTAGTCTTTGTAATTCTTAAGAATGGCCCGTAGGCTATGCTCCGCATACAGACGTAGTTTACTAATCATTTGAAAACTACTGTTCCAATTTCATTGATATTTATTATATAATATCAGGAAACACATATCTGTGTTTGCACGTATTTGTCTTTTTGGAAAATCTAAGCCGAATGAAATACTAATTTTGTCTACCCAGGATCCATTTACAGAAATAACCAAATAACACAGATATTACTTGCCTGATATTGGATACAAAATATCAAGTAAATTGGAACAGTGGTTTTCAAATGAGAAGTAAACTTTGGTTGCATGGTAGCGTAATTTTCTGATGCTTACGGGCCCACCTTAAACCACACTCAATTAAGCTGCATAGCTTTATTTAGTTACTTATTATATACGAGTATCTTAGATATGTGACAAGAGATGTGCGTCTTTCTACGTTTTTTATGAGGACCGTGCCCTCTAAACAAAACTGAATGATACAGCCAACTAAGATGCTAGTGTGTACACACATTTCAGGGTTTCTTAAGACAATAACATCATATTTTTAGTTTTTTTTGTTTTGATTAGTTGTCATTTATTAGACTTTCTTGATTATTCGACCATGGTTCAGCCATCAAGAAATCTGATTATTCAGAGTCTACTAAAAATTGTTAGGGTTAGCTGTATAATATAGTGTACATTGAAATGTACATATTTATAGAATAAGTTATAAGTTAGGTTTGATAGTCATGCAAAACTGCATTATCTTCTGTATTTTATAGTATAAAAAAACAATATGTAAATTACACTTTTTTTATTTTCAATGGTGAAATGTAGCAAGGTTCTTGTAAAACACATTTTTAAATTCCTGGATGCAGTGTTATTAACAATCCTGCAGTGTTATCGAACTCAGTAACTTACACATTTCCTTGCATTGAACTGTCTTTTGTGGCCGTTTTATTTCTTGGAGGAATTTTAACCTGGCCACAGTTAACATAACACATGTTAATTCCCTTTTAAAATTGATGGCCTCTTGTTGTTGACAGGTTACCTGACAGAAAAAAATAAACAAAACAATAATATTACAACATAGGTATTTAATATTTTTTTAACGTGTATCAATTATACATTACAAGATTATTCCAATTGATCAACAATTTCATCCAGTTTCACATGAAATATTTTAAAATCACATTTAAATCACAATCATTCTTATAATTAATACTTATTATTTCACCAAATAATAAAACAGAAGTCCTCGTACATAATAATACCTATTGCACAAACACAGCACATTTGTGATCAAGATCATAATATCTGTAAATAATGGCACATGCCAAGTGTGAAAAGAACAATAGTGCATGAGGTGAGAGCCAGGCAGAGGTAGCGGCCTTGGATGGGACACTGGAACAGCTTGGCGTGCAGTCTGAGCGTGGACGCGTACATGAGAATGGTGACGATGTCCTCGTGAGACGTGTCCTGGTGCAGGAATGGCCGGACACATATCTCGTGGCCGATCGTCTGCGTTGTCGCGCACTCAGTGGACAGGCGCGCTGCCTGCGATTAAACAAAATGTATGATTATGGGATAAGTTAAAAATATGGTTAAGGTGTATTGAGCAAAAAATATCAAACATTTCCAAAATAATTAAAAAAGGTAATGTGTCATTTCCGATCTCAAATGAAAGGAGCATTTCAGCATATTACGAAATGGTATATATTGTAAAGGTATTGTCATCCTTAACATTGCTCACTGCTGTTCCAAAGTATTGCTAAAAAAAAAACATATTAAATATTCATCAATTTGTAAGTTTCGTCTCGAGGGTGAAGGCCTTGATTACATATTATTTTCTCATATTATAAGTTATTATTGAAAAATAACTTATATAATCATAAAATATGACAAATCCGAGTGGAGTGTACTGTCTATGGAAAATAAATAAACAATAAACATCACCCTACCATGCATGAACAATCTACCAGCACTGTTTCCAAACCCTCCTGTTCTCAGAGCTTTATCAATATTAATCAGATCTATAAGTTAAGTTTACAGTACAAGTTTGTTAATGTCCCTAGAACTTGTGTCAGTCATGGAGGTGAAGAAATAACAGGAGAACGAATGGAACTAAAAAAATGGCCTTATCACAATTATGCCGCGGGGGGCGTGTCATCTTGACAGAACCTGCGGCCATTTTAGTCTTGCGTCGCTAGCTGTCGCGGGCGAGTTTGACGTAAGATCGAATTGTAATTGAATATGCCGTCGTGCATTGTAAAATGATGCATAAACAACTTGACGAGACATAAAAAACATTCAGGAATATCATATTACCTGTAAGTATACGCTAAATATTCGAAATAGTGGATATTTCACTTGAAAACATTTCTATGGGGATGGTGTTATGCCATCAATCAACACGAACTCAAAATAATCTCAATTCGCTACCTATTTTAATTTCTTTGCAGAATTCCTCTATTTAGCCAGAAATAGATATTATATAGCATGCAATTAGTATGTCTGTCTGTGTATTGAAATGTCTACTGCTGGATTTATGCTTACCCATAAAAATACTTGTTAAATTATATTTTATGTTATTTGCACGAACCAGCCTAAAATAAAACTCTTACTTGAATATACATAAGTCTGAATATGCGCGATAAAATGTTGACCTAATATATTTTTTTACAAAAAAGTTGTACCTTATATTGATAATATACTGAATCTAGGATTATGAAATGATATTTGACGAATATTTAAAAGATAATTCCGTATTTGTAGCAAACAGTGCCAACTTATTTTGGTAAAAATTTTGAAAAATTTGGCTTCCATCATTAAGACAAAATATAATAAAAATACGCTTATGAAAAGCCATTGAGGACTTGAGTGGGCACTCTGCTTGGAGCACTCAAATAACGCAAGTCTATACGATATTTACGTAAAGTTCAAGGTCAAGATAATTACGTAAAGTTAGTACCTGAAAGGAGTGCGCCTGTACCGGAATCACTAACCAAAAAACCGGCCAAGTGCGAGTCGGACTCGTACATGAAGGGTTCCGTACCATCTTACATGATTTCACCGAAAAAATCACGTAAGGGGGCTCCCCCTTTAATTTTTAATATTTCAAAATGTTAGCTATTTGTTGTTATAGCGGCCATAAATATACACAATCTGTGAAAATTTCAACTATTTACCTATTATTGTTAATGAGATACAGCCCTGTAACAGACGGACGGACGGAGGGACAGACGGGCGGATGGATGGACGGACAGCAAAGGCTTAGTATTGGGGTTTCGTTGGCACCCTTTGGGTACGGAACCGTAATAAAACCGAATTCAAACACTAAGAAGTGGAAAATAACACCCATTTTTGGGTCGGTGACATATTGGTGTTATTCTTTGGTTGGTTGGCACCGACCCCAAAAATCGGGTATTTTCCACTTTTTAGTGTTTGATGTCGGTTAAAAACTAAAACTATACTTATGTTGATTGATTGATTGATTTGAATTAAGGGCTCTCTGTCCTATTTTTAGACAATTTTGCCAGTGTCCAGTTAGGCTTAAATACGGGATTAGTGCTAAATTGACGCATTTAACAGAGAATGCATTTCACACACTTACGTATATTTGTTAGTCATTGTCTTTTCTCGCTATAAATTCTGATGAAACAGCATTTCTTCCGAATAAATCTTTGAATTAATGCAGGGATGGTAATCAGATTTTGAAAAAAACCTTTTTCTGATAATTTTCAAAATCTGATTACCTAACTAGCTTCAAATTCAATTGTCGCTGAAACTCAAATTAATGAAATAACGGTAAAGTCGTGTATCCATTAGATACAGAAAATTATCGAATTCAGGCAGTTTACAAACTTTACATAATTGTTTAATAAAAAAACCGAAGTCACAAACCCAATATACATAGGCTATGTAATCGCCTAAATTTATTTTTATATTTGGAGATTCTCTTTCATTATTTTCTAATTACGATATGTTACATATACATATAAGAACATGCAAATAAAACGCCTTTTCAAAATTTTAGTTTGTAATTCACTATTTCAGAAAAGTAATTACGAACAACAATTTACAAATGGATCCATGGACGGTGATGTTTACATCCCGCTCAGCGCCGCGGTATTACCCCCAGCTTCACTTGCCACCACGTTGCTCTAATGAGCAATATTTTTGCTATTTTTTGTAACCAAATTATTTGTTGGCTATGGTTTGCATAACATCTTTCCAACTCATGTAGTTTTCAATGGGTTTGACGGCCGGATTCAGCCAGTATTTATTAGATATTTTTGACTCGGCACTCGCTGTCATCATCACGAATGAGGAATGACGTAACGACCATCTGGTTTATTAAAAAATAATTCTTATCTTTATCGGTTTACCTACCAATTTGGGAGATTTCAAATTGGATTTTTCTCCGTTTTCATCATTGCGCTACAAATTTGTACGGCAATAAAATGTTTTAAGTTGCGTTACGTCATTTTTTGCGCGGTCGTTGTATGGACGTTATTTCTCCAGTTATTTCTTCACCTCCATGGTGTCAGTGAACTAAGTAAGTAACTAGGTTTAAATGTGACAAATACTAGTGAGCATCAAATATAATGTAAAAGAACATCAACACCTGACGATGCGAGAGGCTGATTGTAAGGCTTCAAGCTTCGTAAAGCATTGTTAGTGCCTAGTTCAAAACTGACTGGCATGATGGCCCAATGGACCAATGGACCTTTTGTAAAATAAGGAAACCAATTAGACAAAAAATATGTTACTATATGGTTGCACGGATGATATTATCTCACGGAAACGAGGTGACCAGTCGAGTAACCGACAAATACACAACGAAACCCGTGCGGTTACCTGAATGAAGGGCACAATAGCGGCGGACAGCCACAAGATCTGGTTGAGGACGCTGACGCCCACGATGGGTTCCGTCTCCGTGTCGAGCCGGTCCAGGTTGAGAAGCCACGCGATGCCGGAGCACGCCCACGACACGTTCACGATCGTGAAGAGGCACACGGCCGGTGCGAGATCTCGGTTCAGATATTTGAGTAGCTTCCGGAACTCTGATATCTCCTGTAACAGCATGGAATTTATTAACATCATTACAGTGTCTGCGGTGTAGCTGTTTTAGTCTGTGCCCCTTAGGGCTTGTGATTCTGAAACCTCACTAGTTTTTTAATGGACGCTATAAGCCTTTAGAAATTTACGTCAAATCCTCATATGAAATTTAATAATTATGTGTGGCCAGAGGAATGATAGGTATTAACCCTTTCACTGCCAAGGTTTTTTGGCATAATCCTTCTCAATAGGCCACACTACAATTATTTCGATAATATGCAGTCTTGAATTGTTGTTTATTTTGTTGCAAATAGTGTATTTTCACTGTTGAAACAGTAGAAATCTAATGAACGCTAGTATGTGCTGTGCAATTATGTAAATAAAACACATTATTTCGTAATCAGTAAAGTTTTATTAATGTTTGAAGTGGAGTAGTTTTCTGTCGGATATATCCGACGATGGCGCCTGCAGAATGCCTTGCTCTGACGGATATATACGTTCCTGGCGGGGAAAGGGTTAATGATGTGTGTTGTGACATGATCTATTTCCTCGCAAATGTACCAACTACACTCGCCCCGCTGCCCTTACACCTAATGCAATAAGACGGGTTGTAACCTATGATGTGCAAAATGCGCACATGTTTCGCCGAATATGCCAATATTCAGTATTCGTCAAATTACTATTACTGGCTTCGTTGGTAATATTGTTGCCAATACATTGCTTAATCCCAGATCCATGGTCAAAACTGTTTTATTATGTTCACATTACCCTTTTCTCATATTGCAAACACTATTTATTCATCTTATTAGGAATTCAGCTTAAAACTTAAATTAATAAATAAATTGTAGCGTTCATTTAGCTCAGAGGATCGGCGCGGAGTTCGCGACGGCAACGTCTTACCGTGTGAGTGAATATTTTCCATGCGGGAGAAACTTTAACATCTTACATACTTACAGTTCTTACCAATATGTAAAATTGTATTAAAAGAAAATATAATTTCTACATAAAAAAACTTCTTGTTATTTTATTTTTCCTGCACATCAGTTAAGTGAACAAGTGAGCTCGAAACGTATGCCAAAAATAAAGCCCATATATAAAATATAAATAATTACTGAACGCAATAATGGTCAGTCGTGACTTGAGATGTGAGATGAGAAGTCAACTGAGCAGTTTAACGAAGAGAGTAAACTAGTTCACTGTCAGTCAGTCAGTCAGCGTGTTTGCGTCCACTGCTGGACATACGCCTCTCCAATCCTTCTCCAGTCCTCCCGGCCCTCAGCGGTACGGAACCACTGCTTTCCGCCGAAACACTTGATGTCGTCTTCCCACCTGGCGGGTGGTCTTCCCACACTCCGTTTGCCTGTCCACGGCCGCCAGTGTAGGACACGGTTACTCCAACGGTCGTCGTCTCTTCGGCTGACGTGACCAGCCCACTGCCATTTTAGCTTAGCCACCCGGTGTCCAATATCGACTACTTTGGTACGTCGGCGGATTGCCTCGTTACGCACCATATCCCGTAGCGATATTCCCAGCATGGCTCGCTCCATTGCTCGCTGGGCGAACTAGTTCACTATGCTCACTGAATGTTAGTGAGCTGATTAGCTGAGTGAATGAGCAACCCCAAAAGTAGTTTTTGCCATGTTTGGTTTTTTTTTATCGAACCTCACATGGATGGCTATTACCACACAACTACCGTCATGATATTAGCCCAATACATCACATTTCCGAAGGAATTAGGTGCCATGCCAAGACTTTCTCTTTATTAGCAAATGCACTTATCCAATTACGAAAGAGAAGCAAGTGGTGCACGACCGTGGCGAGGATTTGAACGCAAACCTCTCGCATGAAAGGCAAGTCCTCTAGCCCCTAGACCACGAGCTGTACGAAGTAACAGTCGTTGATAGATTACTACTGATCACAAAGAATAATATTATTATTGGTGGAGAGAGAAAAAAAGAGAAAGACATCTTGTTCTTATCTAAATTATTCAGGTGTAAAAAGCCATATCCAGTTACATAAAAAAGTTCTATGTAATATCAAAGGGTCCATGTGTGATGTATAGAAAGACGGACCCGCATCCAGTCGAGCGGGGTGATGGCGCGGTTGAGCAGGCGCTCCTTGAGGAAGACGAGGTGCGCGCGCAGCAGCTGCGCCTGCAGGCAGTAGCTGGTAATGACGGTGGCCTGCACCGTGTCGTGCGCCAGCGTGCACACCACCAGCAGCACCTTCAGCACCAGCTTCATCTCCGTCGGGCTGCAATCACATACATATACAACTCAACGATTTTTTTTATGCAACCTGACATGGATGGTTATACCACACAACTACTGTTGTGATATTAGCCCAATACACTATATTCCCGAAGGAATTAGGTGCCATGCCAGGACCCTTCCCTTTATGAGCACGGCTACATTTAACTGGATGGAAAACATGGACGATTTTAATTGCCGCTTTGACCATCTTTTCATCCAATGCGATGGTAACAACCCGGGCGGGCTTAAACCCTTCCACCTAGCAGGGGAATGGGACCTACAGTTTTACATGGATTCCGAACCATGGAGCAGCTCGTATTCGTGACGAAATGCACTTATCCAACTCAGAAAGAGAAAGAAAGTGGTGCATGAACGCGGCGAGGAATTGTACCCAGACCTCTGGCATGGTAGGCATCAGTCGTGGGCGTTTCCACTGGTCTTCGAAAACGTTTGTAACTGTTATTGCTGATGCCGATAGCCGTTTGCGGAAACTGTTACAAAAAGAAATGAAAAAAAAAACTCCCTCTCCCTTCTTCTCCTCTTTTTTTTCCTCTTGTTTTTTTTTGCATGAATGGGTATTATGACATCTAGCACGGTTCGATCATCTTACATGAATTCTGAATCTCGAGTGCGATGTAGTTATCGCAAACAATTAAGAAGTCAGACAAAACTTTTTATCCTCGACAAATACTAATCGTTGGACTTTTTCTGTAAGCAAACCACAACGGCGGTCGTTAACAATGTAGCCCCTCTTCGAATACAGTGCGCACTGCGCACGCGCATTACAGTTTCGGCGCTAACCCCAGTTGCGAGTCGCAGGCTACAAGCCGCAACGAAGTAATTATTAGTATTATCTTTGCCGCAACTCCAGTAACGAGAGTCGCCGGCTCCAAGCCTCTACCGACGTTACAGCTACTGCCCGCCATTGCGCGAGCGAGACAGTCGCGGCTGGCGGGTCGTTGCGTCTAGACGGCTCGCAACCTACGGGCTTTCGTTGGCGCGCAGCGTGCGCGATCCAGTGCGCTACAAGAAATTTGTAGCGGCCATACTGCTCGGCGTAAAATTAATTCATCGTTTTTACACTAGTAACAGTTATACGAACCCATTTCTCATTTCTCGTCCCACGACTAGTAGGCATGGTCCCCGTGCCACTAACGTCCACTCGTCTTGTACTGATGTCCTTTTTTATGAACTGGACATGGATAGCTAATACCAAAACAACCGTTTAGATATTAGCCTAACACACCACATGGGAACTAGGTGATTTGCCAGGAACTTCCTTCATTTCTCGCCGACATTGAACTGGGTGGAACACATGAAAATTTTCTTTGCCGCTTCGACCATCGTTCTTATTCAATGCCATGCTACCAATACGGGCGGGATTAACCCTACAACCTAGTAAGTAAGGTAGAGGACCATCGGACAGCCTCAATGGTTGAAAACGGTCACCCGTCTAGAACCAAACTGCGCTCAGAGTTACTTCACCCAGCTTAGTGAACTGCAAGATGACGTGCCACTGGGCTACCGAGACTGATGAACTCATTTTAGGGTTTGTAAAAGCAGCTGACGATGGAAATTTCGGACCAAACATTTGGTAAAACTTCAGGCGAGTACCCGTGCCGGCGCCGGTCAACTGGAACTCCCCTCATCATCGAAATACCATGAGTAAGCTATTCTTGCAAACCCTTAAATAAGTGTTAACCACAGTATAAACAGGGTGTTGCAACGGCCAGTACATTACATTTAGGAAATTATTATTGGGATTAAAATAATCAAAATATTTCATAACTTTTTTCTGGATAAACTCTAAATGAAAAGTTAGAGTTTCCATACAAAGTAATACAATTAGTTCATTTATTGTCATCATCCGTTACATCAAAGTGGAAAACGTCAAATCACCTCAGGTTGACCCACATCTTGCTTACCTCTTATCAATCCAGCGGAACATTATGGTGCCCTCTGCCATCATAATGTTGACGGAGATGAGAGACAGGCACATCCAGAGCAGGCTCAGCACTATGAAGAACCACAGCGTGCGGAGCAGCCGCCTCGGCTTGGACGTGGCCATCCCTTGTGGAGGGAAAGATGACAGCAAGAACACCTGCAACAGCAGAAACGTTTATCTAATTTATTATACACAGACATTGAAGACCTGTATTCATGCATGACTTAAGGGTGATGTCGATATTTTCTCTGCTCTGCCACGTAACTTTATGAACGGTTGAAGACAGACAAGATTGAGCCAAACTTTCGCTTCGTTGTGCAGAATGCACATTTTATGTCATCGGGGAAACCATCAAGGTGGCTTTTCATGCAATCATTCGATAGTCAGGGAGGCCCCTATTATACTCACATAATAAGTAGATGTCCAGTTTTCCTGCGACTTCAATCATATTGTTACGGTGGGGTGTAGTAAGAGGCGAAAACACCAAAGTTAACAATATATCTTTCATTCAAACAAACCGTTACTCTTCACTTTGAACATTTAAATCCAAACACTCACACTCGGACACTGTTTCACTAAAAATAAATATATCACTTGTATTACTATGGCCCAGTATCGTTTGTTTCGCATTCCAAAAATGACAGACTCTTCTAGTTTTAGCAGGCCAAGGAGATGCATAATAAGAACAGCGCGCTGTTTAAACAGGGAAGTGGCGCCATCTGTTGACCAAGGTCGGTCCGCGGGCAAATACATTTTGCATTAAAATAACAGTTGCACAGTACCATAGATGGCGCGCTCGTAACAATAATTACGCCACTGCTTAAGACTTAGGTGATATACCGTGATGGTAAGTAGTAGATAGGAAGAATAAAATAACAAAGAGACAGACCGCAACAAAATAGGGTAATTGGCTCCCAAGTTTTAAGCGAACAGAAAGACAAGCGAGAAGGAAAATTTTGAAAAGTACGAATGATCAAGCACTCACCCGCTCCATCAGATTCTGCAGCTGCTCGTTGTCGGAGATCCGGAACAGGTAGAGCGCATACAGGAAGCCCACGAAGTGCAGGAGGCTCGGCCCCACGTACGTGAAGGCGACGTTGCCGTAGCACACCTGCTTGTATGTCTCATACTCGAGCGACGACGTCATCGCGAGCGGCACCAGCTTGTAGCAGAAGCCCCGGTCTCTCCTTTTTGAGATCAAACGTTCTTTATATTAGATGCTCTGCAGGGGGTGATTCCAGAGGCAGAAAAAAGCACTTTAATTTGTTTTATTTTCAAAATCGTTTGAAATTTTTGAAAAAAAACGAGGTTATTATATTTTGTCACGTAACCTTAAAATGTATGGAATAATGTAAAATGTATTTTTAAATATTGAAAGAAAAAAAAATCTGTTAATCCAATCACTACCAAATTTCACAGGATCTCCCGCTGGGCTAATATAAAGATTGCCTGAAAATTTCATCAAAATAGGTCACACCATTTTGGAGCCCATAGGGAACATATCGATAGATAGATGTATTTAATAAAAACTCACCTGAAGCAGGACATATACTGGAGGATGTAGCCCAAACATATAAATATGGCGACCTGGACGGAGTGGAAGTGAGAAAAGCATTTAACGAACTGCGATGAATGTGTGGTGTCGACCGACAGAGGTCGCAGGCCCATTATGGTTAAGAGTTTCAGGTATGGGTACAGTATCTGGAACAGAGGCATCAACATTACAATGTGCATACTTCTTCATACAGATTACACAAAAATAATGACTCATATTAAATAACGTCACATAAGGAGTACCATACCGGTACGGCTGGCTTAGTTGTGTTGTGACTGTGAGAAATAAAATAAAACCGGCCAAGTGCGAGTCGGATTCAGCCATGGAGGGTTCCGTACCATCGTACAAGATTTAACACCAACACGTTTTTTTTAATGTGGGCCCACTTTATTTTTTAATCTTTTTTGTTACCAATTTTTTTTATTTATTTATTATAAGGAAAAACATAAACAGACAGTTACATAGTAAAAATATAGAGATTAGGGTCGTCATATCGGCAAAATAAATATACAATCTGTGAAAATATCATCTGCCTACCTATTACGGTTCATAAGATACAGCCCTGTGGCAGACGAACCGACGGACAGCGAAGGCTTAGTAACAGGGTTCCATTGGCAACCTTTGGGTACGGAACCCTAAAAACCCTGCACACTGTATTCGGGTTATTGACTTTAGTGTGTTCGTATACAGGTAAAACCATTATTGGAATAACAGAATGAGTCTTTGCATCCAAAGGTGACAACAAAAATAAATTATACCATTTGATTCAAAGCAAATTTTTCCTAATAATGTTTTTTTATGCAAACCGGCGGCATGATGTTGGCTTAAGACACCACATGGGAACTAGGAACATTGAACTGAATTACAAGTGCGAACAATTTTAGTTACAACTTTCACCATGTTTCATTCAATGTGATGTTATCCAGCTCGGCGGGATTAACCCTACCTACCTAGTTAGTTAGAAGGGGACTTAAAATGTAGCGTGGAATTCGAGGCCTCAACTGTCGAAGGGTTGACCTTCAGAACCCGCAGCGCCCAGAGTTGCTTGGCATCTTTGATCGGATGCTGAGACGTCTCGCCACTGAGCTACCAATGCTGACAAACATTGCACCTTAGTCGCTTCTTAGGACAATCACGGGATGAAATGTGTGGCCACTTTTTTTCACGCCATTTTGAAGACCAAATTGTTTATTGTTTGTTCATCATCCATAGGCATGGGGTTTATTTTATAGATTTTCGTTCGTTTTCTAAATCTCTGAAAAATGTGCTATGAATTGCTGCATGGGTTCCGGCACGTATAAAGAATACAATTGGGACCACTACATTTCTTCCCGTGCGAGAGCCGATTAAGGGATTCGTCGTTCGTGGTTCAGATTCAACGTTAAACCGTCTTGCTTACTTACTTACTAGTTGGTAGAGTAAATCCCGCTGAGGTTGATACCAACACATTGAATAAAATAGGGTCCATGCGGCAATAAATATTGTCGTGTTTTCAATCTAGTTCAATGTAGCTGTGCAATAAAAGGAAGGTCCTGGCATGGCACCTAGTTCCCATGAGGTCTGCTGGGCTAATATCATGACAGTAGGTGTGGTATTAGCTATCCATGTCCATTCACAAAAAACACTTCAGTATTGTACCGCATGAACAAGGGTATACATAACTAATAGTTCAAAATATTTACCTTTGATTTACAATAATGTAAAATAGCCGATGTGCTCATATGATCTGTATCCGGAGATTCTGTTATTTCCCCAATCTGTAATATCAGAGTATCAATCACTATATTTCCAGAATGTATTATTTACACAAAAACTTTACGACTTTCCACTTGCAAGAGCAATAATATCTTAGCATATCAGAATATTTATATTTAATTATTCTAAGAATGATTCTACTTAATTATTAAAAACGTATTTGTACTCACATCTACGCTGTTTATGTCAACACTGGACCTCGTCGAGGTTTCCATAGCTCCGTCCACAAACTTGTCATTGTCCAGTGCATGGCTGTCCAGTAGATCACTCCCTTCTTTGCCGGGAACAAACACATTGCTTTCTTTATGGCCTTGCATATCGCGTTTATTGCCACTTTTACTATAATAGGTTATGCATAAATAGCAATTGAGACGCCAAGTAATAAATCAACTGTGCTAATGGCGAGATCGTTTAAGTGAATTGATCGTAGGGTATGTGCGTAAGACTCACCACTTCCATAGTATAGATTGTCAATTTCGTGTTCCATTTAGGTTGAATTCACTGTTTCTCTAACTACCCTACGAGCATTTGTTGTTTGCTTTGAATATAGACTCTGTGAATCACAGATGTCGCAAACATTTTCTTGATTTTCACTTTCATGTGATTTCGTTTGTTTTCGAGTAAATATAAGATAAATAATAATTAATAAATAATGAACCAAAAAAGGAATTCGCTTAAGTTTTATGAAAAAATATATTTTCACGGAAATATGCGCTCAGAACTTAACTCAAGTTGTGATATTTAATCCCCACGCTAATTGCCCGAATGAAATTTAAATTGAGAGCAACTCTTTTTAATGGCCGATGAAAAGTTCATTACCACTGAATAGCAATGATAACCCTCCGTGCAAGATAACCTACAATGTAGTTGTTCTTTCAAGTACAAACATTCATTTGCATTATTTTTATTCATATCACAACCTCTAGACACAAAGAAGAGATTCGATTAAGCGGATCCATTTTAACTGAAAGAAAGAAATAATTTATTTACCTGTGTTGAAAAATAAATTAACTTGACAAGGTATTTGGCTTAGGGCCGATTTTTCAATCCTCAGATAGTACTTATGAGACTGATAGTACAAATTCACATTGGTCAAAAGACAGATGGTCATTGCCGGAGAATTATACTTTCTATCACAATTATCTGATTTTAATTTTACTAATAAACATATGTACTAACTATATCGGATGAATAAGCAGAAGCGTAAATAAATCCGTCGAATAGTTATCTCGCTGTTTATCTGACCATTGAACAATCAGCCCTTAATCTACGGAATTAACTTAATATAAAATTAACAGAACAACTAAATATTTTAAAAGCATAGAAGTAAAGGTCAATACCTGTACACATAAATATTGTTACGCGGGTAGGGTGCAGATTAGAGAAGAAAACACCAATACTCAACACTCTTCCTTTATTTCAAATAATTCACTAGCAAACTCACAAATACAATTTCACACTAGGTTAATTCAAACACTAATTTACAAACTATATCACTCACTTCACTGATTCATTTCAGAGCTAGTTCACTGCACTTCTATATCGCTTGTTGTCGCTCACTTCGCTTCCAAAAATAGACTGCCGCCCTCAGCGCCTTGGGCGCCTTTTATATCGGTGGAGCTTCTTTCCAGAACACTCCACCGATTTCTAGGCGCCCATGTAGGGCAGCAGTCGAGAACAATCTCCCTCGAGACATTACTAGAATGTCCGAGATTTGTTTCTGAAGTCAGCTGGACGAGGCGTCACTTTATATGGGACGACAGTGATGCGATAGCCTGCGCAATGCAATAAGACAAGTAGCGCCATCTACTGAGATTCGAAGGAACCATTTGGCGCACTTTGGTAGTGTATCAGCGCTATGTCTTTGCAGCGGGGCGCGCTCGTAACACTGCCTCCTCCTTAGTTATGCTCGTCTCGAGCATAATTGTCTCCGTGGTATCGGGCCAGACGATCTACGTGCACAATCTTTTCCCGACATCTATCATTCCGGCGGATACGATATGTCACGTCATTGATTTTAGTCACCACTCTATATGGGCCTTCCCATTTTGGTTGCAGTTTGGGACTTTTTCCTTTTTTTCGTAATGGATTATGTAGCCAAACTAAAGATCCTTTTTCAAATACATTTCCATTAGCTTTGCGATCGTAACGTGTTTTCATCCGCTCGCTTGCTCGTAGACCAGCCTCTCTGACACGTTTATAAACAGTGTCCATTTTCCCTCGCAGATCTGACACATACTCTGTTACACAATGGGATGCCTCTGGTGGAATTCCTGTCAGAAGGTCAGCTGGTAGTCTGAGTTCGTGTCCAAAATGTATGTAGGCTGGAGTTTCATCTACGCTTTCATGCACAGCGGTTCGGTATGACAGCAGAACTGCGGAATGTACTGGTCCCAATCCTTTTGATGGTCTTCTACCAATTTGGCCAAGTGTCTTTCCAATGTCTGATTAAATCGTTCCACCATGCCATCTGACTGTGGGTGGTATGGGGTTGTCCTGGTCTTATGGATTCCCATTATTCGACATGTCTCCTGAAACACTCGGGATTCGAAGTTTCTGCCTTGATCAGTGTGTATCTCGAGAGGTACTCCATAGCGACAGAAAACTTCGTGGACCAATTTCTGTGCAACCGTGATCGCCTCTTGGTTTGGTATGGCAAATACCTCAGGCCACTTAGTGAAATAATCCATTACAACCATAAAATAACGGTTGCCGTAATTTGTCGGGGGAAAAGGGCCAGCCACATCAAGAGCAATTCTCTCCCACGGAGCTCCAACATTGTACAATTTTAAAGTTCCCTTGATCCGTGTATGAGGCCCTTTAACAGCGCTACAGATCGTGCATTTACGGCACCAATCTTCTACATCATCGCGACAATTTATCCAGTAGAACCGTTGTCGTATCTTCAGGAGAGTTCTCTTTATTCCCAAATGTCCACCTGAAGTTCCATCGTGCAGGCATTGAAGAACTTCTTTAATCTTAGATCTGGGGATGACTAATTGCAGAGAAGTATCCTTTCCGTTAGGTGTTTCCCATTTTCTGTACAATATTCCGTCATGAAGTACCAGGCTCGACCACTGCGCCCAGTAAATTTTAGTCGCTGTGCTCATTGCAGAAATATCTCTCCATTCTGGCTTTGTCTCTCCTGCTCTCTTCCAGTGAATAATGGGCATCAGATCATCGTCCCCCTCCTGGGCTAGCTTTATGTTTTCATTGCTCCATTCTTCGCTGATGTTATCTGTTCGGATGGCCTTTAAATGAACGGTCTCCTTTATCTCCTCCCTGATGCAGTGCTTACACTCTTCTGGGCAGGGTCGACGAGACAAAGCGTCAGCATTTCCATTGGTTTTACCACTCCGATGCTCTGTATCAAACTGATACTCTTGGAGCTGTTCCAGCCATCGTGCAACCTGCCCTTCTGGATTCTTAAACTGAAGCAGCCATTTCAAAGCAGCGTGGTCAGTCCTTAAGCGGAATCTTCGGCCGAGAAGATACTTGTTGAAATGCTGCAAAGTCTTCACTACTGCTAGAAGCTCTCGTCTTGTCACACAATAGTTCCGTTCTGGTTTTGAAAGGGATTTGCTGAAATAACCAATAACGATCTCCTTGTCCCCATGACGTTGTGAGAGTACACCGCCGATTCCGGTATTACTTGCGTCTGTGTCGACTATGAACTCTTTATCGGCTTCGGGGTAGCCCAAGATAGGAGTGTTACAGAGATGTTGCTTAAGTTCTTGAAACGAATTTGCGCAGTCCTCGTCCCAATTAAATTGACGCTTATCTTCTGTAAGTCGATGCAGAGGCTTAGCAATCTCGGAGAAGTTTCGGACGA
Source organism: Incurvaria masculella (assembly GCA_946894095.1). NCBI lineage: Eukaryota > Metazoa > Arthropoda > Insecta > Lepidoptera > Incurvariidae > Incurvaria > Incurvaria masculella. Next base: position 22,652,719 of record OX335645.2, on the reverse strand, counting down.
AACGGCGGTAATATGAGCACAGTCCTAAAAAGGCACGAACTTCAGTCTTATCCTTTGGAATTGGCCACTCTTGTACGGCTTCGATCTTCTTTGGGTCAGTTTGAATGCCATTTCCGGAGATAACGTGACCCAAATAGCTAACCTGACGCTTGAAGAAAGAACACTTCTTGCCACTTAGTTTAAGGTTAGCTTGGCGAATCTTGCTCAAAACGTTCTCCAAATTCTTGATGTGCTCGTCAAATGTCCGCCCTAATATGATTATATCGTCCAAGTACACCAGACAAGCTTCCCCGATCAGCCCAAAAAGTACTCGTTCCATAAGCCTCTCGAAGGTTGCGGGAGCATTACAAAGTCCAAACGGCATCACTTTGAATTGCCACAGCCCATGCCCTGTCGTAAACGCTGTCTTCTCTTTGTCTTTGTTGTCGATTTCCACCTGCCAGTAGCCGCTCTTCAGGTCCAGGGTTGTGAACCACTTCATGCCACTCAATGTATCCAGCGTGTCATCAATTCTAGGAATTGGATAGCTGTCCTTTTTCGTTACATCATTTAAACGTCGATAGTCCACACAAAATCTGGTGCTGCCATCTTTCTTCTTTACCAGAACTACGGGTGAACACCATGGACTTGATGAAGTCTCTATAACATTATTTTTCTGCATGTCCGCTATCATTCTCTGAACTTCTTCTTCTTTAGCTACGGGAACGCGGCGTGGCCTCTGACGTATTGGAAGAGCATCTCCTGTGTCGATGCGGTGCTTAACCATGCTTGTTCTCCCAATGTCTCCGTCGTGCGAAGAGAAGATGTCTGAATATCGCATAAGTAGATTTGTTGCTTTCTTGAAATCATCAACAGTCAGGTCCCGTCTGCTTTCTTCCAAAAGAGTGCACACTTTAGATCTCCCTGTGTCCAATTTATCTGAGGAAATTTCATCACTTTTGCGTAGCCAGGAAACTTCTTCTTTGCCACATATTAGCACGCCATTTGCCACATCGATTTTACAGTTGTTAGTTCTCATAAAGTCCAAACCTAGAATGCAATCATCGATGATATCTGCTAAAACGGCGGTATGACGATAAGTCTTACATCCAATTTTAATCGTAACTTCTATCTCTCCATAAACGGGTATGTGCTGGCCGGTAGCTGTCTGAAGCCTGCAACCATTAAAATACTGGCGACGATTCCATATGACGCGGCCAAAGGTTTTTGACTTAACGATTGTACGGGATGCTCCAGTATCCAAGGTCAAGTTGCAATATATCCCGTTCACTTGGCCTTCAACGAGCAGGCTGTTTCCAGTACATGCCTGCGAAATTGTGACTTTTGGGGCTTCTATTTTACCAGCCAGCATCCGCCCCCCGGTTCTGGCCTTTTCATCTTCTTTTGCAGCATCAGGCCTTTCGGTTTGATTTTTGGGGCAATTGGGTCGAAGGTGCCCCAGTTCATTACACTTGTAGCACCGGGGAGTAAATTTACGTCTTACAGGTGCTCTGGTTTCCGACGACACCACTTCTCTTACTCGATGCGCTCGGGGATCTGATCGAACCGCTTCGACCTCCAACGCGTGGGCAAGAGCGTCCTTCACCGTTGTGTCGTGACTCAATCGTACAGCAGCTCGTACTTCGACGTCCCTGATGCCATCCACGAAAGCCTGCACCAAGTAATCTTCCAACGAAGATTTCGATGATGATCGATGGGCCTTTCGGACAAGTTTTTCGATTTCCAGTGCCCACTGTTGAAGTCCTTCACTTGCTCGTTGTACTCGATCACGAAGTTGAGCTCGGTAGACGTGTTCCAAATGCTTGTCGCCAAACCTTGACTCCAGTGCTTCTAAAAGTCCGTCATAGGTGATTTGGGGACCTAAAGCCTCGAGAACATGGAGTGCCTTGTCCCGAAGTCCTAAGGTCAAAGCAGTTCGTGCTTGGTTCTCATTCCATCCATTTGCAATAACCACTGATTCAAACTGAAGTTTGTAAACGGCCCAGGATGTCAAACCATCGAAAGGAGGAACCTTAAATCTTGCTCCTGCTGTTGCAGATGAAGATACAGTTACTCCACAGGTCTTGATTTTCTCCATTTCTTCGGATATCTTTGACTCAAGCCCGTTCAGTCGCTCTTCATGGCGCCCGAGAGTTTGGTCTTGCTCTTCGATCTTAGAGTTGACCTCATCAAGCTTCTCCTTTATTTTGGCATTGGATTCCCTAACGGCCCACATCAGTTCTTGCTGCTGCTCCTCCTGACGGCGAGCTTGTTTCTGCGCCTGCTCCTCTTGACGGCGGGCCTGCTCCTCTTGCCGACGGGCTTGCTCCTCTTGACGGCGGGCCTGTTCTTCTTGACGGCGGGCCTGTTCTTCCTGACGGCGGGCCTGTTCTTGCAACTGCTCTTCTTGACGGCGGGCCTGTTCTTCTTGACGGCGGGCCTGTTCTTCTTGACGGCGGGCCTGTTCTTGCATCTGCTCCTCTTGACGGCGGGCCTGTTCTTGCATGAAGGTCATCAATGCGTTCAAGTCCAAGGCAGGAGTTTGCGTCATTAATTGATGGCTCTCGAATTCTTGAGTTCCTGAGGCAGCTGCATCCTCGGCCGGTGTTGTGTCGGCTGCCGTCTGGCTCCTGGTCCTCACGCCTTCCTGGTCTTCTCTCGGTGTGATCGGCATCTCTAATCCCCGCTTCTGACACCAATTGTTACGCGGGTAGGGTGCAGATTAGAGAAGAAAACACCAATACTCAACACTCTTCCTTTATTTCAAATAATTCACTAGCAAACTCACAAATACAATTTCACACTAGGTTAATTCAAACACTAATTTACAAACTATATCACTCACTTCACTGATTCACTTCAGAGCTAGTTCACTGCACTTCTATATCGCTTGTTGTCGCTCACTTCACTTCCAAAAATAGACTGCCGCCCTCAGCGCCTTGGGCGCCTTTTATATCGGTGGAGCTTCTTTCCAGAACACTCCACCGATTTCTAGGCGCCCATGTAGGGCAGCAGTCGAGAACAATCTCCCTCGAGACATTACTAGAATGTCCGAGATTTGTTTCTGAAGTCAGCTGGACGAGGCGTCACTTTATATGGGACGACAGTGATGCGATAGCCTGCGCAATGCAATAAGACAAGTAGCGCCATCTACTGAGATTCGAAGGAACCATTTGGCGCACTTTGGTAGTGTATCAGCGCTATGTCTTTGCAGCGGGGCGCGCTCGTAACAATATAATAGAATAATAGGTAAATCTGTTTTAGGCGCAGCATATTTCATCGTATTATGGAATTCATAATGCCGTAGCGCTGATTTGAAGCCTAGCCATTCATTGAACAGGAATGTTTGATTTATTGTTTAACATACAGCTCAAGGTGACAATACTATAAAATAAATAATAAAAAAATAACATTGAAATCAACAAGTACATATCAAAAACGGCGTATAAAAAAAATATTTAACCAGCTTATTTAACAGAGATATTCTAATGTTTAAAAAATATTCAATATGGAGATAATATAAAACCACAGATTAATGATTAATTAAGGTGCAATCATGGACTTTTGGAATCTATTGGCAAGAGTGATTAGTGCTTAACACATACCTTTACGCTGCTTTTCCGGAGGGGTAGGCAGAGATGACAGAGCGCCATAAGGTGCGATCACAGCACACCTCTTTCGCTTCATCTACAGACGTATATCTTTTCATATATGCTCTACGATTAAGGGTGCTACGTACCAGACCTTTACGAAGAATTCATCGATTTGGTCGCGGTACGTTCTTCTAGGCCGCCCGGGCACAACACTTCCGCTCACTTCTGCTCTGTAAATTTGTTTAGTTAAGCATTCGTTCCATATGTCCAAACCATCTTAGCACTCTTTTCTCGATTCTAGTCAGAACATAATTTTTCAATTGACATTGCTCCCTAACCCACTAGTTTCGAAATTGGTCGCAAACTTTCCTGAAGTAATGCATTTCTGCTGCATTTTTTCTACATTCGTGCCAAAACTCTTGGACTCTAGTCCTGGCAAGGAACCTAGTTCCCAGTGGTTTAGGCTAAAATAATGACTGCCGGTTTGCTATTAACTGTCAATGCCCAGTTACATAATAATATCGCACTCTGCAGTTTTTCGAACCCTATAGTTGAATAAAGGGTGTAGTTAGAGGATCGGTTGGTACTAAATGGAGGAATTTTGACAGTGAATTGGTGCATTCCCAACCTGTTGCATTTTGAGCGATGGTAGAAAGGAATTGGAGGGATGGCTTTATGCAGTTCCCAAGAGCATTCTTTGTATAAAGATAGAAGATAGAAAGAGAACTAAACTACAGGGATGGATTTGGGCATCTCCGAATTCCGCGATAACTTAGGGTCTTCGACGAGACCCACAGGACGCCGCTGTATCGAGCCTTGTAGAGGAACAGTTTTGTTCCGGCGTAAAATAATGACGCACCCTGTTTAGGACTTCTTTGAGGACAACTTGGCTTTATGCTCGATATGGCATCGGAAGTTCAGGTCATGCGTCAGGTTAACAATGAGAATCCTGATGTGATCGTCAATCGAGTTGTACTGTGGAAGGTCACAGTTCTATTGAACGGTTTCGATATTGTGGTGCACATTACAATATAATAATTCTTAAAAAAAATTAGCAAGTAATGTGAATCAATTTGAATACAACATTATATTATCCGTATTTTTCAATTATCCGCACCCAGCTGGCACAATTTCTTTGTTGGATAACAAGGATCCCCCATTTAAATAAAAACAGCTTATCGCATATTGGATTTTATTGTGTCTCACATCATCATTATAACCGTGCACAAAATGCTGATCCCGCTAACATAGAAAACCTTCATTAATTCTGTGATACGCAATGTCACTGTACACCACGAAGACTAGAAAAATAAATAAAACATCATCACCGCTTCGACCATTGTTTATTCATTTTCTTCTTGGCTAGGAATCCAGTTTTGCGCACAATCTTGCGTCTCTCCTCGAAGTGTTTCTTGTCCTTTTGTCTCTTGTCGAAGTCCTTCTTGTCCCGGCGGGTGCTGTATGTCATCTCCCTGTTGCCGGCCGCTCCGGCGAACACCGAACCGACATCCTCCTTCTGAATCCTCTCACCGAGAGACGCCCTGCGATGAAATATGTCATATTCGATGTCCGATTGACATGTTCGCTCAGTGATTATCAGCTTAAATCATTCTCAGTTGGGACGAGATATAGCAGTGAAAAATAAGTTCTAAAAATGGTTTCCAAATAATTACAATATTCAGCACCTAATTAATTTAGCACCTTGTATAGTTATGATTTAATGCAGCGAAGCTTCTATAGCCCCTCTACGTGCTCAGTCGCTGGGGGGTGAGCTGAGATAAAACGTCATTGTCAGCCACTTAATTACCATCATCACTGGGTCGATTATTCCATAATGAAATGAGCACATCTAGCCGCCACACAAATTGAGGTGGGCCTTCCCGCTAATCTCTCCATACAAACGTGGAATGAAGATCATACGCACATTTATTGTCGGAGATCCAAAATTATAATAAAAACAGTTTTATTAAAACAAACTGGATGCTTGATGACCATTCACATTGTTAAGTTATGTTTGGATTCTAAGTTATAAGATCTGAGAGTCCAATTGTTCCGCATGCACAATGTTAGTCAACAAGCCTCCTCCTTGTTCCATGAAGGTTAAAATAATCATTCGGTTATTGTTTCATTTTGACTACAGCAGTCGTGATTTACTTTTAACTATGAGCACGATTTTTGGCTGTGCCCGGCAATAAGTTAGTCCTGTCATGAAGTGCTGTTTACTCAACATCACTCAAACAGGTCGCGTTGCAAACCCGTTTGTTTTGAATATTTTATGAGCAATAGAGCCAAAAATTCCTGTATATTTCGGAATTATCAACCGGTTCCCTACAGAGTGGTTTGTATAGGGGCCTTAAAATAAAGCTCGCCACTCACTTGTTCACCCTGGAGATGGACCTCACTCCGGCGCCGAGCTTGATGTCCCCGTTCACCTCGCGCACGCCTCCCCCCTCCGCGCCCGCCGCCCCCTCCCCCTCCTCCTCCGCCGCCCCCTCGCCGCGCCGCTTGTTCCTGATGATGCGGTGCTGCTTCTTGACCTCCTTCGCCCAGTCGCGCTCGTCGTCGGAGCTGTCGCTGTCGCGGTACAGCTCCTCGTCGGTGGACGCCGCTGCCTCCTCCGTACCCGCCTGCTGTTAACACAGTTTAATGAGTCATTATTATATTTTTTTAATGAAAGATTATCGAATCATCGATGAAAATTGTGCGTGTTTTCCATCCAGTTCAATATTACCGTGCAATATAAGGAAGATCCTGGCTTGACACCTAGTTCCCATGAGGTGTGTTGGCCTAATGAGAAGAACACTGCTAGTTTATCACGCAAGGTGGTATCTGCGCAACGTAAGCTAAAGGATCTGTCAAGACTGTCAGATACCATGCAATATAAAACAGAATAAATATGAGTGGGTGCTGTGTGGGTTCCAGCATTTAAAAAACATACAATTGGGTCCAATGCAAATCTTCCCATGCACGTTGTAAGAGCCGACTAAGGGACTCCTCGTTTTGGTTCGAATTCCACATAAAACTATAGGTCCTCTTCCTTACTAGGTGGTAGTTTACTTTAAGGTAGGGTCGACAATGGTCGAAGCGGCAATAAAAAATGTCAGTGTTTTTCATCCAGTTTAATGTAACTGTGCAATATAAGGAAGGTCCTGGCATGGCACCCAGTTCCCATTAGGTGTGTTGGGCTAATATCATGACACTAGTCATTATGTCCAGTCACATAAAAAACAAAAAAATGTGTTTAATCATTTCCTAGATATTATTGCGAAAATAAGGAGTCCCAAATTATGTTAATGATATGAAGTCACGAACACATTAACATGTAACCTCTCATATAAAAACAACTACAACATTAAAAATAGCATTAAAAAAAAACCGTTTTCCCCCAACCTTATTTTAACTGCATCATGGAACTCCATAGGAATGACAGATTTGACGTTTCTAAGGTGAGAACACTCGCACTCAATCTACAAAAAGCTTTGTGTGGTATTCCCTATGGCTAGTGAATTGTTAATAGAAGCTTCCGACATCAGTAGCAATGTGGCCAAATTCTCATGAATAGTTTACCAATCAAGTATTCAACGGAAAGAGACAACTCTGTAAAATACAGGAAAATAAGGTTGGCAGAACAAGCTTACATTTAAACCAAGTTTACTTACATCTTCAACCTCCGCAGGATCCTCGATTTTGGGTTTCTTTTTCTTGCTCCTATCCATCCTCGAGAGGACTGGATTCAGCAGTTTGTATTCTTCCGCATCCTTGGACACTTCAAAGTCTGGGTTTGCGAAGAGTGCCTGCAGGAATAAAATGCACTGTTTTTTGGACACATCGGCACAATATCCATTTAAAAAATACTAGAATTTAATAAAATGGCAGTAACTTTTCCCAGCAGAAATTAGGAACTGAAACAAAAAATTGGTATTAGAACAATTTTATGGAACTGTTTCCCAATCTTTATTTAATTTACACAGGGAGAGATATATTGTGACAGAAAAGAAAAATCCTTTGCTTTCAGCACAGAGTCCGACAGCCAATTAAAAAATGTTTCATTTATGAGAATGATAATTTTAGATTTGGGTCAAATTTTACATTCCCCTTAAAGGTCTAATTAATTTGATTCTTCCCCCATAATCGTAGGGTTAAGCCTGCCAGTGTACATGAAATGAACAATTGGTCATATTTTTCATCCACTCGAATTTAGACATGCTAATAAAGCGAAGATCCTGGCATTGCATCTAATTCCTTTGGGAATGCTGTGTATTGGGCTAATATTACGACGGTGGGTGTGTTATTAGCCATGTTCAGTTACATAAAAAAGTGTTCATATTTTCTGTGGCTCATTCAAATACAATGCCAAGAATTATCCCTTGTGAACAGATGCCCTATCTGGTCACAATCGCCTCATAAACTGGTACTTCTGTCCATAACTTTTCATCTAAAGTCGTAGCCTAAAAAGTATCGACTAGCCTACGCAAAAAAAGTAATTACATTTAAAAACTTTCATTAAACATTTAACATTTGAATCGAAGACATTAAATGAATGGTTTTTTTTGTCGAAGAATAGATGTTGAGGTTTAAACTAAAAAAAAAGTTATGATGAAGGAATTATTGTGCATTGTGGGGTTGGGTGATGTTGCTATAGGGCTTCTAAAGTTTGTTCCTAATGCGTTTACATTCTAAACGATATTTCAAAGTCGGCTTGGTAAATCACCTTAAACCTGTCGTCCTCCAGCAGATTGCCCGTCTTCTTCTTCTTCTTCTCGTTGCCGTCGTCCATGAGCCGCGCGGCAAGCTCCCGGTTGACCTTGGGCAGGTTGTCCTCTATCTTCAGCCGCGCCGGTCGGTCTGCCTCCATCTTCTCTCGGATCTTGCGCTTCTTGTAGTCGGCGAAAGCGAATGGATCCGCTATCGATTTGGCCCGCTTGTAGAGTCGCACGTCCACGAAGTAACTGCGGCCGAAAAATGTCACACATAAAATCTCTTTTCGAGTTTATACAGTTTAGGTTACAAAATGACCATGGCACTTTGAGCCCAGTCTGATGCATAAATGCCCTGTATAAGGGAATACTGAATGTATTGGATCAATTCGTTTGTGACATGACATGTAGTTTGACTTGCAGAAGTTTAAATAAATGGAAATATGATTCTAGGTGGCGATTATAACATATATATTATGTTCTTTTTCATGTTTATTTTGATCTTAAGGTGGCCCAACCCGTCGGGACTAACTCATTCGCGGGAACGGTACAAAACCGTGCTGTTGCGCTCTGGGACCTTCTCTGTTTCAAAGAAAAAGACAGGCTCCGTGATGAGAAAATATTTATTACAAAACGACTTATAGCTAAAAGTAAACCACGACCGCTGTAGTAAAAAATCTAACAAAAACCAAATAGATTATAAATATTGATTAAATAAGTTAAGTCTGATGACCAATCTTTTTAAGATGTTCTTACTTTATCATTGCGTAATCCACTTCCAAAGTTATTGCATAAAAAGTGCGAAAAATTCTAACTTTCCTTATAACTTAGAAACCAAACACAATTTTACAATGCCAACGGTCATCAGACATCTAGTTCGATCAAATAAAGCGATTTTGAGCAAAATTTGGGATCTCTGACAAGAAATATGGGCATGATCTTCTTTCCCCGTTTGTATGGGGAGTTGAGCGGGTTGGGCCACCTTAAGTCATATCTGTGTTATTAGTTATTATTAGTAGGCAGTCACATTTTTATGGAGAACATTGAAGGAATGATGGTCGAAAAGAATGTTGTCACTCCCGTTTAATGTAGCCATGCATTATAATGAAGATCCTGGCACACACCACATGGAAACTAGGTGCTATTTTCCATGCGGTGCGTTAGGCTAATATCATGACTGCAGACACGATTAGCCATTCATGTCCAGTTACATTAGAAAATCAAAATGATTGTGTATTAGCTTTGCAGATATGTAGAACGATTAGTTTAGATCTTGACTATAATGATGTATACCATAGCCTGCTGTATTGTTTTGCGTTTGTGTGTGTGTTACAAGCCGTGAAGTAGAAATTCGGTACGTCGAGTCGTAGGCCTACACGCAGGTAGCTCCGACATTGTACCGGCCCGTCTTTCAGTATGCTTAGTGCCGCCAGCTATGAAGTGCGCTTGATTCGTTCGTTCGTGATTTGACTCAAATGTGTTGATTTGGTTGTTATTATGTAAATAAGTGGTGTTTCTACAAGCAGTGAACCTCTAAAAATCATACACAAGAAAGTTAGTGAAGTGTGTGCGCCAAAATATGTGTGACAGTGACTGGATTTAAATGTTTCCGAGTACTTATAGTCCCATTCTGTTAAATAAAAGAGCTAGTTTAGTTATATATAATTTAGGTGGTTTTATTTTGTTTAAGAATTATTTTGTTTCACACTATATGCATTATTTGATTAAATAAGATTAGATTTATATAATAAAGAAGAATTCTTAATGTAGAATCCTATACATAATGTCGATATCTATTCTAAAAGTTCAATGTAGCAGCATATTTAAGTGAAAACGTATTTAGACATGGCAACAGATTAAACGATAAAGATATGTATTTCAAAATGACTCCTTCCTAAAGCTTCATATACCTACGTACATATTAAACATATTGAACTAGACATATTACATTATCATTAGTCAAGCTCAACACAGCAAATAGTATTTAGGAGCTATCCCAGGGCCTGCCTTAATCGCGGAAAATTGTCATTGATAAATATGTAGTAGATATGAATTTCCTTGTGTTTGAGGCAGGTTCTATTACATAAAGAAATTATGCCATTTTTGTAGATATATCTAGCAAATATGATGACATGTACAGTTGTATATGTTTGCAGATTATATGTAGTAAATATTATATTTTTTGTGTCTTAGGTAGTTGCGTCAATAATTGAAAATGAATGTTTGAATATCTATCTATGTTTGGAGATATTTGTGCTTAGAAAATAAGAACCAATAAACTAAATATAAATAATACATATATTTTATTTTAGCTCCACTCTCAAAGTAATGCACATTTTTCACAGTAACAAATTAATTATAACGTATTAATAAAATGATTAATTTGTTACATTAATTCCAATCACGAAATAGCAAACAATTTATGATCATTCACTCATAAAAACTATTGCTAAAAGATACAGTTACATTAATTAAGCAAGAAAAGGCTAATTAATACCTAGAACAAGGCTAGAATCAGCATCTTTCGATAATATTTTGACCTCAGCTCGATAAGATAGAAAGAGCCTTCATACAAAGCTAAGATATCGGTAGGCCTACCACTACCTGAAAATGGGACGCTGCTAATCCTACTTCACGGCTTGTAACACACACACAAACACAAAACAATACAGCAGGCTATGTGTATACCCATGCATGTAGGCGCGCAGCAGGTTGGTGCCTAGCAAGTGGTCGAGCCCCAGCGCGGAGAGCTCCGGCCGCGTGAGGAACTTGTAGTCGTCGTACACGGTCTGCACGGCGGAGCTCTCCAGCTCCTCCGTGAGGTTGTCGAGGAAGGCACACCACCGCGGCGCTGGCCCTGTATACCAACAAAACATATTCCATCATTTGCATACATTAACGCCACTACACTGAAGGTGTAGGCAGAGATGATAGAGCGTCATATCACAGCATTCCGCTGTCACTTCCTCTGCAAACATACATCTTATTATATATGCTCTGCGTTTTTTTTTATGTTAAGCGCGGCATATGATATAGACTAGGACCTCTTAAGGTGGTCGACAACGCCTATGGGATTTCGAATTTTCAGGGGGAATGCAAAAAATCATCACTGGCCGGTCAGGCGCTTCTTTGCACCATGTTTGGGGGAAATACCACAGAAGGGAGTTAATTCCATTGCTTACCGACCCCATAGGTAAAGGATCTAGAGGATCGGTGGGTTCTTATTTTTAGAATGCCGATTTTGAATTTGTGCATTTTCTCCCTGTTCTGCGTTGAGCAAAGGTAGGAATGGTACAGAGGGACAGCGGCTCATATCTAACCTTTACCAAGTATTACATGAATATGGTGTTCTCTGCTTTCTTTCTAGCAATAGATTGTGACTATTTTTTGGCTTAGTGACAAAGGAGCAGTTAGTACGTACGTACGTGGAGTAGTGGTATTTTGACTCACCTAAAGAAGGAATGTAGTATATTTGCATCTTTTGGTCTTCCACTGCCATCAAGCTGAGTCCAGTGTTTGGTATTACACATAAGTCATTGAATTCACACGACGACTCGATGCTTGTGTATTGTTTGCCCTGAAATTATTTTATTTTATATATTGCTTAATGCAGAATATTATTGTATACTTTACAAAACTTTTTTTATTATTTTTAGTAACAGGTTCATCCTTACATATGCTAACGAGATCGCCTATGGGCAATCGAAAACGTAAGGCGTAAAAAAACATAAGGCGATTCTTATGACATGCATGGGAATAAATTCAGAGGGACCACTTGGAAATCACGGACAGTTTTTCATTGCCATTTCGACCATCTTTCATGCAATGCAATGGTACCGGCCCGGGCTCGAATAACTCTACCACCTTCTAAATATAGAAGGAACATTGTACAAAAAATAATAATAATGTGAACCACGGCCAGCCTAATAGGTCGGAATAGTTAACTATCCACTGAACTGCAGCAGAGTTGCTTCACCTCGATTATCGAACGGCAAGGCATCATGCCGCTGGGCTTTCGAGGCTTAAAATATGTTAAAGAACAAGTATTTCCCACGAACTCACAGTGTTCTTGTGCCAAATTTTAACGACGGCCGCATCCATCGAGTAGACATAGTCCATAGTGCGGTGAAAGGTGACGTTTCTTATGGGCGTGCCGTTCATGTGGTCTTTGACAAGCAGCGGCTTGCTGGAGCGCAGATCGTACAGCAGCACGTGGCCCGTGGCAGTGCCCACGCCGAGCCGGAGCCCGCCGTCGAACTGCAGGCTTGTGATGGCTGGTAGGCCATCCATTCTGGTAATATTAGACCACTAGATTAGTGTATTCTTATTTTATTAATGGATGCTGCGTAAAGTGTACACAATCTCTTTTCAAGAAAATACTCAAGCACCATTCAGGAATGTTATTGATTAAATCTATCTTTCTCAAAATTCTAATTTTCGAATTAGACAAATTTACTTTTAGGGTTCCGTACCCAAAAGGTACCAAACGGAACCCTATTACTGAACCTCCGCTGTCCGTCCGTCCGTCTGTCACAGGGCTGTATCTCATGAACCGTGATAGGTAAGCAGGTGAAATTTTCGCAGAGTGTTTATTAAAAATCCCCTTTAATCCCCCCCCCCCCAACATACAATCCCCATACAAATCCCCCATACAAAAAACGAGATTTTTTGTGTTAAATCTTTTACGATGGTACGGAGCCCTTCGTGTGCGAGTCCGACTCGCACTTGGCAGGCTTTTTTAAACCGTTTCATGTAATATCCTCATAATTTCATAGACTTTAAGTTGCTAAATAATTTATATTGATGATATTGTTCACAGATAGTCAATTAGTTATTTGCAACAGGCATTAAATATTAGACTTAAATAAAAAAAACTTTAAAGTGATTTAAACTATACTACCAATGTTCCAAACTATGAAGTATCTAAATGAAATGCAGTTTCTAAATTCAAACAAATGATAAAAAACATTAAAAAGACTCAGGAATGTAGTAATGAGGCCTGAGTTTCTCTACAGGGTATCTTTGAGCAGTATATGTTCAAAATTAATTCGTTCCTTATGATTTAGAACAAGGACTAGGATTTAGGTGATTAAAACATGATCACTCTTTGCGCCGTGGTTCTTTTTCGCATAGATTTCACGACTGAATCAGGTGCCAGAGCTTAAAATGCATGGCCACACTCACGCATCGTCGACATCGGCACAATGCACGGCACAGTCGAGGACCGCCTGGCGCGTGCGCGAGCGCGGGTCCCACGCCTCCACCAGGCCTGTCTCCGTGCCCACCGCCAGCAGGCCGTGCTCTGGGTTCACCCGGCAGCAGTTGACACCGGTGGCGCTAGTCTTGTACGGCGCCATGAACTGACCAGCCTCCAGGTTCAAACGATATATTTCCTGGACAAGGTTATATATCGTTTATAATATTCTCAATTATTCAGGTTCCACAGTCTTTGTTTACCCAAACTAAATAATGGTAAATCCTGTAATCGCACTAAGCTTTGTTAGTAATTTGGTTTAACTGGGTAATAACATTGAACAATGGAACATGAAAAAAAATTCATCATAACCAATATATGGATGCCCTTGGTCCTCATGCAAACACAAAATGTCAGACATTTTGTGTTTAATCAATTCGCCTCGGTGAGCAATGAAAATATATTATGTCCTCGATTCATTGTAATGTAGTAGTGCTCTATCGTAAATACAGTCCTGGCATGGCTTCTAAGTTTCTACAGAAATTGTTCTGACGGGCTAATATCATGACACAAGATGTGTTACTAGCCATAAATGACAGGCTACGCAAGAAAATATATTTGATGCAGTTTATTCCAAAAACTATGTAGGTTTAGGGGTGATTTTTCAATAGTCTGATAAACAGTCAGATCTATTCGACGGATTTATTTACGCTTCTGCTTATCCATCCGATATAGTTAGTCCATGTGTTTTTTAGTAAAATTATAATCAGATAATTGTAACGGAAGATATAATTCTCCCGCAATGACTATTCGTCTTTTGACAAGCGTGAATTTGTACTATCGGTCCGATTAGTACTATCTGAGGATTGAAAAATCGGCCCTAAATAGAAGTAAGGAAGAATAACCGACAGAAGAAGCGCCAGCGACGAAGAGGTCACATGAAGGTCGGTGGTAGGCTATGTCGCGCCCAAATCGCGGCACACGCAGTCGGTAGTGGCGGCCGTGCCCCACGTGGAACTCTACAAACCGGTCGCATTGCAGAAACACTATCTGCAAACCATATACAATGGTTACACGTCATTGCAATATGGAAATAGACCATAAATAAATAAACAAAAAAAAAAAACAAGTGCACTCAGTAGTTCTAAAACCTGATATGCACGCATCAGCTTATGCTGCTGGTGTTATAAACCAAATAATATAATAAAAAGCCTAAATAGTATGGCTACCATAATTTTTTTTTAAACATCAGGAAAATCATGGAGGTAGGGGGTGACCAAAGAAGTGTGCCACCCGTCATGGAGTACTACCGCGATCGCTGTTTGTGACAGTCTTACTGATTGATGTGACAAGTTGCTAATGGCCGAGTGGAGGAATAAACATATCGTACTTATTTCACAGAAAAAATAATTTATGTGTTAATTAGGATACCCAAAGAATTCCAGCTGCTATTTAGTTTTTAGATAATTTTTCATGAAAAAATATGCAATAGAGCTTTACTTAGATTTAAAAGAGATTTAAAAGAATTAACCACTCACCTTAGAATAATCATCACTAAGCACTTCAAATGTTACTACTTCAGAGTCGAGACAACGCTCAAACTTCAAAGAGAGGTTGTTGACATCGTAGCATTTGACTCGGGGCTTATAAATGCCTGTTGCAAGAATGTAGTCACCGTCTTTAGAAACTCTGATACTTGAGCTCACACCAGGCATGTCAAACTCCTGGATAAGCTCGATTCTCTTCCGCAGGTCGACATTCTTTTTCAGCAGCGAACGCTTTTTCCTTTCGGTCAGCCACTACAACATTTAAGATCAATGTAGGTGGTTGGCCAGTGACAAGTTGTAATAGGTTATGTCTCATGTTAGGAACTTACGTCAGGTAATGACTTTCCGGCGCTCAGGTTGTATATTTTAACATTGTCGATTTCCGAGACTTGCATCGTACTGAATTAAAAGCCCAGTTCGTGATCATGTCCCTGAAAAACGTGCGAGCAAAACATGCGCTATTGTTATGACCACAGAACATATAATATCCGTTATGACAGCACCAGTATTATATTCTGTGATGACAGCTGACACAGACCACACAACATAAATATCCGATTTGAACCATCGTTACCGAAAGCGCGTTCACAGCTTGTCCGATTCGGGCTTCCAGCCTCAAAGGCTACGTATGTACAGTCTTCCAATTGCGCGAAAATAAACAGATTAAGGCCCGAGTGCACGAAAATACAAAGAATCAAAATTAACGTCAACGTGTAACATTGTATGAACAGTATGAAAAGAACTCCATGGGGTTATCTAAAAGTGACATGTTTGAAGATTGATTAACTCAGGAGTACGTACGTCGTTACTTATCAAATGTATACACAGGAAAGAGAAGGAATTCCTAAGTCCCTTTTACTCTATGGTTAACGTCAGTATGTCAGAAAGAGATCTCAAATTTGTCTCTATTTCCGGTGTATAGATTTCAGACGAAACGACTACCTTCGTGCAATCGAACTAAAGAGAACTTTTTCATATGTCATCCATACGGAGCAGGCAAAATACATTTGACCAGATGTGATTTTCAAAAATTGTTATCTATACTTTCCCTTCTTTAAGAAAACTGAAATAGATCAATTATAATATATTTAAATATTTACAAACGAACTACGTTTGCTTGTTTCATAGAGGAACATTCAAGTTGACTCCGTTTTTTTCGCTTATACAAGAATGAACATTCTCCTTTAAATGAGACTAATTTCGAGATATTAAAATCGGGTGCTACTATGTAAAAAAAATAGTGTGGTAATACAAAAAAAAAGTACATGTAACAAAGCTTAAACAAAAATTTTTTTCGTCAAATCTACCCTGCATTCCGAAATGCGTACATTGCAAATATCGCAGAGAAAGCGAATACAATGAATACTTGTGCTCCGAATTAATATCTCTGCTCATAACCATAATCGCACGATATGATATCGGAACGAATTTGAGCAGATATATGAGTCAGAATCTGACCTAACTACCTCGAAAATGTCGTGTATGTCTCGAGAGTGGTTATTTCAGACCTAGAATTGTCTAATTAGACTAACAAACGGCGAAAGGCTTTCGTTATTTCAGAATACAAGTGCATACGATCAGAGAACTACAGATAAAAACGCTTAACGACAGCTCGATGACAGCCATTTGACAGCATACACGGTGCACATGCTCTCAACCGTGCGCGCTTTGTACGATCTGTGTGCGGTCTAGAGTCACGTCCCTTAAGTCAAAATGACGTTCACGGGAGTGAATATAAGCAATTTGGAACGGTCGTGCACGCGTACATTGTGAATTCTTCGCAATATACGCATTTCGGTATACAGTGCTAGCCTTAGCTGAAAAAAAAATAGCTGTCACGTTGACGTTTATTGTGCTGCGCACCTGCGTTAGTCTGTGCTAGCTGCACCTGAGATCGCCGTTCTTATTCTTCGCGTTGAGCCTTCCAGTTATTTGTGCATTGGAAAAGTTTGTGAGAATTAGCAACGTCTCTTGTTGCACATAACGCAACTGGTCCTTTTTGTACAACTAGTGAGTATGCAGCCAAAGATTGTATTAATAAAACGGGCGCTCTTGTAACCTTCTCACATTACTCGATTCCCGCCCTCCTCCGTGGTATTTCTGCCGATGACGGCTACTTGCAGGTACGGTCTCGCCAGTGTCGCAATACGCTGAGCTTGCAGCAGGTCTATTGTGTCATCAATCGACTAATGTTCCGCGTGACCTCCCCCACACCTAATCGCCGCGAGGGGGGTGGCAATCGATTTACGACGGCACCTCTAGAGTCCATATCGTATCGGGTCTTTGAATTGTATTACAATGTCGGGAAATCTGATATTAATACGGAGGAATGAATGTAAAATTGATCCAAATCCTCCCTTTTATTATACTCTAAACATTTGTTTGGTCCTATTCTTTAAACTATAATTTTTCAATAAAGTTACAATAAACATTTTGTGTGGTTGAGGCATAGAACTTTTATACATAGAGGAAGATCACTAGTACATGCAACTAGCTCAGAAAATAACCTTTTTTTACCTGTAATTGCAATAGGAATGTAAACTTATAAATGTAATGTTAAATTGTTGACTGACAAAAGGCCGTAACAGGCTGGTGCTTGATCACTACCTACAGTGGTCAAGCACCAGCCTGTTTAGTTTTTTTTAAATCCCTTTTTTTATGCAACCTGACATGGATGGCTAATACCACTACTGTTACGATATTAGCCCAAAACACCACATTCCCGAATGAATTAGGTGCCATGCTAGGACCTTCCCTTTATGAGCACGGCTACATTGAACTCGATGGAAATCACGGACAATTCTTCATTGCCGCTTCAACCATCCTCCGCCGTCCTCTCGCGACCAGCCAATAATGAATGCATTACCTTTGGCAGGCCTACATACTTCAAGAACCTCTAGACCAACTTCATTGTTATTCCTCTTGCTCCGACTTAGTTCAGTCCAACGATCCTTTTATGTATCAATGTGAAACTGGCAACCTATACAAGGCTCCGGTACGGACTGACTTCGCTTAACGCGGAACAGGGAGAAATGCACAAATTCACAGTCGACATTCCAAAAATAAGAACCTACTGATCCTCTAGATCTTTCATCTACAGGTTCGGTAAAGAATGGAATGTACTCCCTTCCGATGTATTTCACCAAAGAACAACCCTTTAAAAATGGTGTGAAGAAGCACCTGGCCGGCCGGCATGGTATTCGCTGCCCCCCCTAAAAGTTTGAATCCCATGGGTATCGAATTGATTGCAGCACTTATTTACTTTAAAGTTGTGGTCCTTATGTGTGTTAGTTTCCCATGAAACTGTAAGTTCTTGTAGTACTATATTATTGTGTTGTCGATTTCGATAGCTGAGCTACAGATTTCTCAAGGCATCTGGTGGTGCTTTCCCACAGTGCCCACATACCAGCCATTCTAGCTCAATAAATGTATGTCAACAAATGAAAAGTCCACTCCTACTCTATGATACCCGATACACAGTAAAGTTGGGGCAGCAGGTTACACAACAGCAGAGCAAGATGGTAGACGTGGGGTTCCCCGGGCAACACACGACGACCACCACGGTGACGTCCAACACAACGGTGCAGACAAACTTGCGTTTTGACCCTAGCTACATGCGCACGAAACCTGGCATCGCCAAGGCAGTACAAATAGTAAGTTCATGGGATTGATTGTCGCTTGCGATTATATAATAATTTACTTCCATTTCAAATAAAGCACAAGTTCTTTTGTTTTTTATTTTATTTAACTACACATGGACGACTAATAGCACATCTACTGTCATGATATTAGCCTAATACACCTCAGGGCAACTAGATGCCAGGAGATAATATCATTACGGTGGGTGTGTTATTGGCCATCCCGGCTCTAAGGCTGAGATAAATAGTCGTAACAGAAACTAAGACTAACGAAAAGTAGTACTTTGTGATGTCAATTTGCATCACTTTGAGATTTCGCCCATACAAAATATGTCAAGGTGACGTCACAAAGTACTACTTTCTGTTAGTCTGAGTTTCTGTTACGACTATTTATCTCAGCCTAATTGTCTGTTGCAATATAGAGAGGATAAAATGCAGTGGGACCAATAGTATTCTTATTGAGTGCCAGAACCCACACAGCACGATGAATGTGATGCTCTTCTTGCAATGCGCAACCTAAAATAAACATATACATATATTATGCAAAACTCCTTATAGCTGAATCAGACTTATTTGTTTCTAGAACGATTAGTAGAAAAATACTTGTGATCTGGCTTTTCTGGTCACTACTGAAAACTCACAGGTATTTTTAACTAATCGTTAGAAGAACAATCTACGAAAAATGTGCATCGCTTTAAGTAATAAAATCAATATTTAGGATCAAATTGAGTGTAATGTTACAGCTACTAACTTCTATTTTTCCTGCTTGCATCAGCAAGAAGGCCTACTTCAAGCATCATAATGATTTAATATCATCATTAAATCGGTTTATTATGGTAATTCCCCAGTCATAAACTTAATTTAGCATGCACAGAATACAGGCAGTTAATCTATTAATAGTTGTTTAATGTTATTTTGTCAAATCTTATAAATGAGGTGATTTTATTTCACTTTCTTAAAAAAATAATAAAAAATAATTCTAGTGAAAATTCTTTTTATTATTATTGATGCTTCAACGTCACATTTTTCAGACGTTAAATCTACTCGGGTTCATCTGCATCCAGTGCTCGCGGTTCCACTTTGACTCCCGGGGAACCTTCTTCAGCTCAATAGCGATGACCGGCTTCTGGGTGTCGGGCATCCTGCTGGCGTTCTATCTGTTCCACGTGGTGGAGAAGTTCTTCAAGATTCCATGGCTGAAGGCGGAGTTCGTGTTCTGCGCCGTGTGGACGCTGATGTACCTCATCGCCGCGTCCCTCGCCGCCGCATTCCCCGATGAGGCGTATTCAGCTGCTTCAGTGAGTATACCAGAATTATTTATCTTTTCCCAGTTATGTAGGTAGTGGTAACAGCTATTAGACCCGAGTAGGCCCCCAAAATTTTAATTAAATCGTGTGTGTCATCTATACTATGGATGAATCTTTAATATCAGGTGTTTTTATTAACAAAAAAAAATGTTCAATTAATATTTCTGTACTAAAATTATAACAGATACATCTAAAATTTGTAACATTAAATCCATTTACAATAAGATAGTAAAATTTCTTTACTCGTAAATACAAAACAATAAAAACATGAGACTAACGGCAGAGAATTGACAAATTAAAATGTAAATTGATACCTTATAAAATTTTCAGAATGATCAGTACAGTTGGTTCAATAGATAGTGTTATCATTTCCGCTCATGAGTCTGTTTCAGTAACATTGCCTTGCTTTTTGTAACATTGCAGTGTCATGTACACGGATCCAATGTGATTGTCTCAGAGATTATCTTTGGCTGGAGATAAAAAATAAATACCTTTCCTGCTACCGAGTCATTTCCTCATTACTCATACAGTTAGTACATTGAGTGCTGACTAGAACCAGGTGGGTGAAACTCTTGTTGTTATTAGGTGACCCACGCCAGGTGTGTCACCGCTGCCTCTGAGAGCGGGAAAGAGAGGGTTTGGTAGTGGTTCAGTTCCCGGGAGACCGAGCTTGCCTGCGAATCAAAAAGCTCTCCTAGCCGTGCGGGAACGCAGTAATTCACATGTTTTTTTTAAATTGTTTTGCTCTAAGCTGAGTTCCGAGTTAATCGAAGATGGTTGGTAAATGCATAGTACCGACATGTGGAAGCTCAAAGTCGAAGAATCCAAGAATGAAGTTGATGCAGCACAAATTACGGGAAAAACTCCTGAAATATTTGTAATAAATTAAGAAGATATATAATACCTATTTAGTATGATAATTTTATAGTACATAGTTGACAGTTCACACTTGATATTATACAATAGGTATGTCAAACGTTTTACAGATATAAACCTGATAAAATTTAAATAATTTATATAGTAATCTCAAGTAAAATGCCCTTTTGGTTGTAACTGAATGTTAATGCTAGTTTTTTACAAAGACCCTCTATGTTTCAATTCCATGACAAGTAGATATTGACATAGATCTAAGGAAGCACTGTCCACTCCGATGCGTCTTCGTCTACTCATAGTCATACATGTACAATCTATGTACATGTAGAGCGGCCGTTATTTTTTCCCTATCTCAGCGCGGATGCGTGGAGCGCAGCCTGTGGTTGGCAACCATGTCTTTGCAACTGCATGCATATATCTATGTGCAAGTATAGCACAACCATTCTTACACCCCCCGGTTATAATAGGTATTATGTGCTAGAACTTCAAGCAATAAATGAATGCATTGATGAATGAGCCACCTAGTGCGCCTACTATTAGACTCCGCTGTCTCCAATTTCCTAAAACTACCAACTAAATTTAAACATACATGCAGACTTACTGGAATGGTGGGAACGAACTTGGCGAACACATTTCTGGAGCGTGGTAGCGATGTTTAATATGTGTCCCATACGACGCGCGAATTTCTTCATACGGCGGAATCGCAAGTATTGACTACATGACACTTCTCTTTCCTTTTTTTTCTGTGGTTTCATCTAATTAAAAGAGTGTAATAGTTGTTACAAAAAATTCAACTGCTCACTCTATTACTCGTTTTATTTGAACATCACATACGGACTACCGAGTCGCTTTCAAGTTGACAGTTCTGTAGCAAATACTCAATCCGGAAAACCCTTTTGTCCGTTGCAGTTCTTCGGATTCATCGCGATGCTCGCGTACGGTGCGGACGCGTTCCTCAAGTTCCAGGCGATGCAGGGCGGCGGGCTGGCGCAGGGCGAGCGGGTTGTCAGCAAGCAGACCACGAGCGCGGTCACCACGCCGCACTACTAGTCACTGCGCAGTCCGACACTCCCACCTCCCACCGTACCGGTGTTGCATCACCGATGCGAACACCTTTTGTCTTCAGTTTTGTATCCAGTTACAGTGACATTATATTGGACCTGCACTCGGCAGCTGTAAAGTTGCTGTCTTTTTTCAGGCATGGGGTGGTAATGTGCCTTATTCTTAAATTTTTATGTTTAATATTAATGGGGAAGAAACAGATCATTTATCACGACAGGTGGCTTATAAGCGAGCTCACCTATAAAAATTGCCAAAGCTGTCAGACACCATACAAAATAAAACAGAATTGATTTGAAAGTTTTATTTACTCAATCTATGTAATTGAAATGACTCTATTTTCTCCAAGTTATTCCGAAAATAAATTGTTATTAATTATGTTAATCAAAAGAAATTGTGGGAAAGAAAATATCAGAAAAGCATGATATCATACTTTGTGCTGGTCAATGGACATTTAAATTTGTTTGAAGACAAACATAATCTCTTCTTTTCCTCTGAAACTTATTCTAACTGCATCATGGAGTACATCTTTCATCTAAAATCTCGTAAATCAAACTTGGCAGAAATGACAGTTTTGACGTTTATAAGGTGAGGTCGCTCATGCGACATCTACAATAAGCTTTGAGTTTTTTCCCCATTTTTCCCCTGGATTGGTTCAAAACATTTCTGTTACAATCCATTCAGAGTAGACTAGTTCAGAATAAATACCGTTTTGGGGAACTTTTCGCAGTTGCAAACAGCAAAGATGAGCAGATCCGATAATCACAATAGTTTATAATAGCCCACTATGAGTTTTGTTGCCTTGTGCCCCTAGTATACAATTATATTTTTAAAAAAGCAAATTATTCATGGCACTTCTACGGTAGGTGACAATGTCAAAACACTTTTAAATCACATGCAGTTCTGCTCACCAATGTAAATTACTGACATGTATCTGATAAATAGTTGATATCTACGTGCACATGTATTGAAGAACTTCTGTGTAGCTCGAACTTTATTTTAAAACACCTACAAGGACCATCACGACCTTATTCAACATTTACAACCTCACCTTACTTATTAAACATTTACAAATAGGTTGTTTAGAAGAAAAACCTTTGTATTGAGAAATGGTTAGGTCTGTCTGACAAACTGATTGAAAAGGTAGATCATTTTGGAGTCAATTTGAGCCGAATTGGTTAGAATTTTAGTTTTGATGCTTGTTTCACTCAACGGAATTACCCAAAGGATGCCAACGGAACCCTATTATTTATTGAATTAGGAAATGTGTTCAAGCTAGCAGCTTTTAAAGTTTATTGATAAATTATAATTTTGTCAATACCTGCGCCTAACCAGTTATCGATTGTAGATTTTCTTATATGTTTTGTATGTAAATGTTTTACTTTACAGATTTATCATAACATATTTCTGCAACTATTTTCTGGTTTAACGTTATGATTATGAATCAAACCTGCTGTTGAGTACAGGATCAAATAATGTTAATGTATTTCTACCTGTGGTAAAAGTCTACTCTGATATATACATACATTTTGTTTAATATTGTTAATAGAACTGTTAAGGTGGTTCCGAATGTGTAACGACAAGTAATGAGGCACTCATAAGTTATACATATTAAATATGGCCACAATATTTATCTCAATATTAATTATTTAAAATAAGTAATGCCTCAGTGTGAGGTTGACAGTCTGGAACCCCGTTAAGATGTAAGTCATATCACTGTTATAAACGGTTCAACACGGATAACATCGTATCTAACAATATCAATTCAATAGCAAAAGCGCAGACAATTTTGCTAAATTTGAAATAAAAATCGACAAATAATTTTGTGCATCTCACATATTTCACATATTTGTCCACATTTGTCCACACACATTACTTTCCATTTTTAACAATTTCATAGGCAAATCGACTATAATCTAAAATAAAAAAATAAAATAAAATAATCTACTCTTAATATACATGTTTGACAACTTCTCAGTGTGTGCTTGAATAGGCCCGCTTGTTACATTTTATCTAGTTTTATGCATTTTAATATCGTAATTTATTTTATGTGTGTTCTTATAAATGTTATGTGTAAGAATAGATGTATTTTTATCTAACTGTATTGAGGTCTTATGCTAATGATACCTGAAGTATTTTAATATTGATGTCTGTATTTAGATTAACCCTTCGGAATATGTAGGTATCATTACGGTCAGACGATTCTGTCTTCTCAAAACATGCATACTCTTTGCGTTATGGTTTATTTTGGCATAGAATCCATAGGTTATCTTTTTTGCAAAATCAGACTAATTATGTGCTCTAAATACTTCTATTTGAAAAAACTTTATTTTAACATTTAATTATATTTTCAAAGAGAATGTATTTTTAAAACTGATGGACGTTACTTTCATCTTAATCTCTAAAACATTATTGTGTCTATAACTTGTTCCTTCCCAATGTGATCGAATGCTGCTCGTTTAGTATAGAATACTTGCTTTCGTGTTCTCGACAATAGCTCACATTGTATTTTAGTGGTCTTGTATTGCCTCTGGGTAACGCTAATGTTTTTGTTAAAATATATCTGTCTTCTTTCGCCATTAACTAAGCATTACTATTGAAAAAATAATGGAGGAAAAAAGCTAAAGAATTTACCATGACATGCGAATGCGTTGACTTCTGGACAGATATTGTCACACTTCATTCCTATCTGCTTAAATAATGAAAACACTGGGCATTATTCTTGTTATCGAGTATGGGCCATCCGCGGCAGAAGTAATATTATTTAACCGGAAGCAACAAAATCATATGATCGTGCTACACGTGTGCATAGATATATACATGCAGATGCATTGACAGGTATCATATTATAATGGTAACATACAGGTAACAAATGAATCTCGTTTTGAACAAATGAACGCCTCTTTTACATTAGATTACCATTATTTTTTTCCCAGTTCCAACGACACTCAGGAACACGTAAGAACTTCAAAGGACGCTAAAATTGCTATCTTATGTTATATATCTAACATTCGATGTTGCGCGTCCCGAATTCGTAATCGTAAAGTAGTTCTTTTTACAGGCATCTTTCTTTAATGAATGTTTCCTTACTTCACGGTCGATTATACAAACATACATGTCACATTCCTTGGAATAAGTGACGTAATCGCTTAGTAGGAAAAAGTATATTTACTTTAGTATCACTGTGACTTATGCGTGATTTTGCATTTTAAAGTTTCCGACTTATTCGTTTGCTTCCGAAAAGTTATCTGAGCCAAGTGTCATGTTAACTCGCCCGTGTAGTAACTACAGTTTTCCAACTCGTGCCTACGCTGCCGCCATACAAAGGAGTATCGATCGCGATTCTCTTCCTTCCATGCTCGCTGCTCATATACACATGAATCCAAAAGAATGAGAAACCGAGAGGGCATAAGGTTAAAATTTGATACTCAGACTAGCGCACTTGCTGTTTACGATGCCGTTATTTTAATGATGTGTATATTTGATCTTTGCGACTGTGTCCCTGCAACCATAAGATCTTATAGTTTTTTTCTCATGAAAAACTGATATGGGTGGCTCTGCTGAAGACCAAAGGTGCTTATAAAAGCCAAAATCACCTCGCCTCGCGAAACCACGCCAGTGGATTTGCGGACTATGGCTGAGCTATCGGGCTTATTCAAATTACGCTTGAAGACTCCCAGGTTGTAGGTATGAGGAAAGGCATCCGCCGGTAGACAGTTCCATATCCTGACGGTGTGGCAGAGAAATGAGTTTGAGAAAGGGTTCTTTCTCAAAAGCCTAATGCCAACCACAAGGGGGTGCTCTGATTCTCTGCGGCGGGTGCTCCGGATATAGGTAGGATGGGGTGGAATGACGGATGCGAGTTCCAGAGAGCAACGTTCATGGTAGTACCTGTAGAACAGACTGTTTTTCACTTAGTGATTTAGGAGAGCAGCAGAACACCATATAATAGTCCTATTTAGGGCGAGCGTTCGATCACATCGGAAATAGGGCACCTGTTCTTTGATTGAGACATGCTAGGACCAATGTGTACAATATGGGAAAATAATATTATAATATGGAATATAATAGAATCATTTATATTTTTGTACAACTATCATAAGATTCTTTACGTATTATTCCAATACTCAACAGAGTACAAAGTTTTCTTATTATGAAAGAACATATCAATGCACAACTTACCACTTTTTGGGCACAGAACAGTACTGACCATATGCAAATCATGTAAATTTAAAGAAATACAAAAGTAAGACCGGTACAGCTTGAGAATTACAAATACGCTTACAGTCAGTCAGTCAGTCAGCATGTTTGCGTCCACTGCTGGACATACGCCTCTCCAATTTTTCTCCAGTCCTCCCGGTTCCCAGCGGTACGGAACCACTGCTTTCCGCCGACGCACTTGATGTCGTCGTCCCACCTGGCTGGTGGTCTTCCCACACTCCGTTTTCCTGTCCACGGCCGCCAGTGTAGGACATGGTTGGTTGTATAAGCCAACCAGATCAAATCCTGCTTAATGCGTCGAGTTCCTTTGAGGTTTATAAAATTTGTCAAAATGAAAACCTGCCCTTTGCGTTTATTTAATTTTCGGAGCTTTAGAGGTCTTACTATGTAAGTAAAATAATTCCGTCCGTAATTTTTACATTATCTAGCCGAATAATGATGTAATTTTTGATGATTTTTGTGCCAGTAAAAAAATAAAAAAAATTATTTTTCATATGTATATAGCATAGACCTAGCATAGGCGCTGTGCTTACAAGACGAACAAAGCGTGGGAGTGAGACGTCAAGTCAAGTACCACTACCGCAAGTTAGAGGGAGATGGAACATATCTGTCCGAATAGTGCACTTCTGAAATCGTTACTTTATTATATTATTTATTGATTTAAATTGGAGTCGCGCATTACATTGAAATGCTTTTTGTGAAATCTTTATGATTTCTCTAGTTTTTCTTAAAGAAAGCAAGGCGACCTGTGCATTTATAGATTGTTGAGTGAACGGGAGTAAACAACCCGGACAAAAAACCCTTTTTTGATGGTAAATAAGGGGTAACCCACTGATTCTTTGTTGATCAAATTTCTTAACTTTTCCTCAATATTTCCAAGTAAAACTTAAAACAAAACGTTACATCTTTATTTTGAAGCTACACAGCGATTAAGAAAAAAATTTAATTTCTGTAAATTTTTTATGAAACGATTTTGGTCTCATCCGTATGTATGTCTTTACATTCTAAGCCTATGGTATATAGCCGTAGTGGGCGGTAAGAGAGGCACAGTAATAGAATAGCAATTTTGACAGGTGACGATACATTTTGGGCTGTTAACGCTATTTAAGCTTCCCAGGAGAGACATGTGATGGTTTCGAGGGCTTAAATAGCGATTCTAATTTATAACAATAAATTAGGCCTTAAACTGATCTAAAAAAACATTTTTTTTTACTTATGTCTCCCTCACCACCCTCCATAGCGGTAGAGATAGAGAGAGGGTGTCTGTTCGATTTACCACTTGAAAACTTTAAGAACGGCCCGTAAGCTATGCTCCCCATACAAACGTAGTTTACTAATCATTTGGAAACCGCTATTCCAATTGAATTGATCTTTAAGGCCCTGGTACTAGCCAAATCGCAAAGTTAGACGAGGCACCCCAAGTTAACTAACTAAGTCTGACGATTATAAGTGTCATTCTTACAATATATGATTCCTTGTCTAGGAATTGACCTATTTTCGTTAATGTATGTTTCCTTTTTCTATACAAAATACATTGCGGAAACGGTGTCCATTTCCAAACTTTTTTGACTAAATGTAGAAATCTAAAACTAAATTTTTTGTTTATGCATATATGCTGTTTTTGCTTATATCTAGAAATCGAATTACTTTCAGATTTCTAATGAGAAAAATCAACTTTTTTATTTTTATTATTATTTAAATAAATGATGGAATAAAAAAATATTAACAATCCATTATCAGTCTGGAGTTCTATTTGGATTTGCTGAAGCGTTTCACTACATATTATTACATTTGTTAAAAAGTGCATTTGTATGGCTCGAGTAGTTCGCTAGTCCTAGCGCCTTAATAAATAATATCAGGTAACAAATATCTGTGTCTGCATGCTTATGTTTTTTTGAAAAATCCAAACCGAATGAAATGAAAGCAAAAAGAAAATCTTCATACGAATTTTGTTTTCTCTGTGGTTTGACCCAGAATACATTTACCGAAAAAACAAAGGCATGCAGACACAGATATTTGTAGACCAATAATAGATACCAAATATCAAGTATATTGGAATAGTGGTTTTCAAATTATTAGTAAACTATGTTTGTATGGGAGGCGAAATTTTCTGATGCTTACGGGCCGACCTTAAAGGGCCTTGATTTGTGCCATGCAACCATTGATATCTAAATTATAAATTGTTGATGTCTACTAAAAACTACCAGATATTTTTTCAGTCTTTCATTACTTTGCTTGCATGACAATAAAAATATGTCCTGCTACATATTTTTATTGTCATTAATTTAAAATGTAGTAGTTGAAGTCTGTTTGAATGCTGTAAAGATCTTGGAGACTGGGACCTAGTCATATCTAACTGCCGGCATATGCTTACAACATACACACTTACGAAACACTGTCATACAAATGATTGCTTAGGTATGTTTCATTCATTGTTTATCTGATTTGAAAGCCATGACGTGCAACGAATTTTTCGCCCATCTTATTAGGCATCGTGTTAAAACACTGTTCTGGCACTTTTACACCTATATAGATAGAGTCCGTCAAATATGTAAGCTAGCGCCCCGCTATAATATTAACTAAGTTGTGGATATATGGGCGTGTATAGTTTCGCTCTTATATATGGTACATGGAACAATAAGTAGCATTGGAGCGTGCATTTTTGGGTTCCGTACCGAAAGGATGCCAAACTGAACCCTATTACTAAGTCCGTCTGTCACAAGGCTGTATCTCATGAACCATAATAGGTAGACAGCTAAAATTTCTACAGAGTGTGTATTTCTGAAAAGTATAAATCAAACTTAAAGGTAAAAATCTTGTATAATGGTACGGAACCCTTCGCGTGCAAATCAGACTCGCACTTGGCCAGTTTTTTTAAATATTAGACAGACTCTGCATTGTAAAGATTGAATTATGTACTTATATTTTTGTGTACACCTACTAATAAATCCTATCGAAGTTACCTAATATATCTATTATGTTAATGTCTTCGCTGCTTGTTTTTATTCTTTCCAATGAATATAATGTCTTTAAGTCGGCCCAACCCGGCGGGACTAACTCATTTGCGGGCACGGTACAAAACCGTGCTGTTGCGCTCTGGGACCTTATCTGTTTTAAAGAAAAAGACAAGCTCCGTGATGAGGAAGATGCAACATGTCCACAAAAAAGACAATGTGCATAGTGTATGATTTACGAAAATTTTAATTACAAAACGACTTATAGCTAAAAGTAAACCACGACCGCTGTAGTCAAAAATCTAACAAAAACCAAATAGATTATAAATCTTGATTAAATAAGCTATGTCTGATGACTAATCTTTTCCCTGCAGTCCGCCATTTCCGCCAGTCATTTACAGTTATTCACAGTCATAGCTTAGAGCTACGACTATTGTAGTTGTCGCCAAACACGTTTGAAATGCAATCGGTTAAAAACTAATTGAAACCTTTTACGACGTTTCGGGCTGATCATTGAGCCCTTGTCGAGGAGGCAGTCTTACGCCTGTTCGCAGCCGACTTCGTTCGGACGTAGCGGTACAATTATCCAAAACAACACATTCCGGAAGGAATTAGGTGCCATGCAAGAAACATACGTTTATGAGAGCGGTTACACTGAACTGGATGGAAAACGCGAAAAATTTGCATTGCCGCTTCGACCTTCGTTCAATCAATTACTACCATAGTTTTGTATTTTTTCGTAAAAGCATTCTACAAATCCGTCTGATTCCATGCATGATTTTCGAAGGTATGTTTGTCTTTCATAATATTGTTTTCAAAGTCAGACTAATTTCAATATAATTATTTGCTCAAGCACTATCTTCACTCAGTGATCTACATATTGCTTTTGCAGCACATACACAAACATTTACATTAAGTCAGTCAGTCAGCGTGTTTGCGTCCACTCCTGGACATATGCCTCTCCAATTTTCCTCCAGTCCTCCCGGCCCCCAGCGGTACGGAACCACTGCTTTATGTATATAATGTTCTTATAATAATGTTCTTTGTGAGCAGTAGTAATCAATCAATCACTGTAAACTAGTTTGTAAGTATCACTGGAAAATAATAATAATAATAATAATACAATGACCAACCTGACGAAGTTTCTTGTCGGCTCTTCTTCGCCAGAAGTAATCGAACAGAAAGTTAAAAAATTGACGAATCCGGGTGTGTAATATACATCTAATGGAGGAAATAAAGAAACTGAAACTGAAACGTGGTCTTTCCACACTCCGTTTTGCTGTCCACGGAGGATATTCTATATTCTATGGTCCACGGCCGCCAGTAACATATCTAAAAAGCATGTAACCGTGTTTTGGTAGTTGCTGTAGTTTTTTTATATTGTTTCAGTGTTTACATAAAAATAAAATATAACTCATCACGCACCGGCCGGCGGCGGCGGCCCACGAAAACGACCCGCAAAAGATTATGAACAAGGAAAACATTTCTCAATGTGTTTAATCACTCTTAACAATGACCACAGAGTTGCCAGCTAATACATGTTTGTGTTTTATTGTGTGTGAATTTATTTTTTATGATATTATTAATAACATTCATCATTACCTTATCGTTATTACACACGGCAGAACCCTAAAGAGGAGAACGAGAGATGACAGAACAGTGGGAGAGCAGCCAGCAGTTACAGAGTGAAGAGAGCATTCATAGGGCAGATGCAAGAATATGGAATTGGAGATACCTCGTTACAGCGCCTGGCCTTCTCAAGCAGATACAGATTGTGAGTATATTACTTTGGGTTCTGTTCATTATTTCAACAAGAACTATTGTTCTCATAACAAGGCGCCATTTTGTCAAAATTTTCTCACATTTCATACCACAAACCGTGTGCCTAACTAAATTGAAAATTGAGTTTGAATGTTAGCGTTAAATTGCACATCTCCTACCTGTTTTCATTTGTGTTCACAATATTTTTCCAACACGGCGCATTGCCGAAATAATTGGGTGCCATGTCAAGACTCTCCCTTCTGGAGCTTTGACCGTCTTGGAAAAGGAGTCTTGAGGAAAGGGAATCAAAAGTTATATATTGATTCTGAATCATGGAGCAGCTCGCATTCGTGACGAAATGCACTTATTCAACTCTGAAAGAGAAATAAGTGATTGATTGAAAATTCTTTATTACGCCACAAAAAAAAAAACAATTTACAAAAGAAAGTATAGTGCAAAAACAACATAAGTGGGGCGCAAAGGCGGGCTTATCCCTCGAAGAGATTTCTTCCAGCCGACCTTTGGGTGTTCAATCATGCACAGGCAGGATTGAACCCACGATCTTTATGATGAGAGGCGATGATTAGGATAGGTGTTATGCCAGGATCTCCCCTTTTTTATGAGCACGGCTACACTGAATCGGATGGAAAGCACGGATTTCCGCTTCAACCATAGTTGCATCCAAGCGTGCTTAGCCCTAACTCTAATCAGGGAAAGGGACCTACAGTTTTTCATGGGTTCCGAACCTGGAACAGCTCGCATTCGTAACGAAATGTGCATATCCAACTCAGAAAGAGAAATAAAGTGGTGCATGGCTCGGCCGAGGATTGGAACCCGTAACCTCTCGCTTGAAAGGCAATTCCCCACCACGAGCTGTTCAAACTCTCTCTACTTGCTGTCTTGATGCTCATTTTTAGGGTTCCGTACCCAAAGGGTGAAAACGGAACCCTATTACTAAGCCTCCGCTGTCCGTCCGTCCGTCCGTCCGTCGGTCACAGGGCTGTATCTCATAAACCGTAACATGTAGGAAGCTGAAATTTTCACAGATTATGTATTTATTTTGCCGCTATAACAACAAATAGGTAACATTATAAAATAATAATAATTAAAGGAGGGCTCCATACAAAAAACGTGTTTTTTTTTTGATCTTGTGCGATGGTACGGAACCCTTCGTGTGCGAGTCCAACTCGCACTTGGCCGGTTTTTTGTATCTTATGTTTTGTTCAATAATTAAGAGAGTCGACTCTCCATACTACAGGCGATAACTGTTTCCATGCTCTTTCAAATTGTATTCAGAGTGGGCGGACTAACTTTAATCCGCTGGACTAAACCGGTTTTTGTATGATAAAAAATCGAACTAGATATAACTTTCCAGTTCACATACATCGTCGCAGTCGCCTGTATCGAACGCTCGGGTCTCAGCACGTCCGCAGTGGGCACGTTCAGAGCCGTCAGCGTCGCGGCGCTGGTGACGACCGCGCTGCTGCTGCTGTGTCACCTCTACGGCGCGGTGGAACGGCTGCAGGAGATTCCCTGGCTGAAGATAGAGTTCGGTTTATGTTTGGCGTGGACTGGGCTCACGCTTGTAGTCACCAGTGTGGCGGTGACTGTAGGCGGCAGGGCATCGGGCAATTGGAATGTATCTGCAGCTCCTGGCGTGCGGACGGCGGGTTGGGTGAGTTTTATTCCTTCGCATAACATTATAAGAAAGTTAACAACCGAGGCCCTGTTACGAGTTGCAAATCACTTATCGAAATTTCGCTCAACTCTTCGTTTTTTTTATGCGACTTGACATGGATGGCTAATACCACACAACTACCGTTATGATATTAGCCCAATACACCACATTCCAGAAGGAATTAGGTGCCATGCCAGGACCTTCCCTTGAACTGGATGGAAAACACGGACAATTTTTCATTGCCGCTTCGACCATCTTTTCATCCAATGCGATGGTACCAACCCGGGCGGGCTTAAACCCTACCACCTAGTAGGGGAAGGGGACCTACAGTTTTACATGGATTCCGAATCACGGAGCAGCTCGCATTCGTGACGAAATGCACTTATCGACCTCGAAAAGAGAAAGACAGTGGTGCATGTCGGAATTGAACCCAGGCCTTTGGCACGCTAGGGCAGTCCCCGCGCCACTAGGCTACGAGCCGCTCAAGCCGCAGGTTTACACCATTGACTAGAGCAAGCATTTGAGGCATACACTAAATCGCCCATCCACGGATTTTTATTTCTCTACTATTATATAAATTTATATTTCTACACAAATATAAAAATCAATGGACGTGCGATTTGTGTATCCCTCCTCAAATGCCTGCTCTATTCAATGGTGCAAACCTTTGGAAACGAAAAGCTCAACGAAATTTCGATAAGTGATTCGTAACTTTACGTAATTGTAAATAATGATATTGTATTGTACTTTTTTTTCTATCGCAAATGTAATATTCTATGTCTATGGATTTATTGTCTGAAATAAAGTATTATTATTATAATTATTATGAACTGACCGAAATTCCAGCCATTGTAATCATGGAACGAACGATGAAAACGACAGATGAAAGCGATTTACTTATTCTGATTTAAAAGTATTTGGTGTTCTATATCGGTGCCATCCCTCGAAAAAATAAATAATTCAAATATTTAATACATTTTCTCTTGCAAGAACAGTTATATTAATTGATGTACATTGGAACACAAACTATAAACTTACGACTTCCGGTTGAAAGTCAAAATGATAGTTTTTTTGATAAATGTGCCTAGGCTTTTTCGTAGGATTGCATACACAGTTGAATAATTACAATTGATGCTACATCTACGGTTGTCCGACTGCTACATATTTGTAAAGTCAATCAT
Organism: Incurvaria masculella; assembly: GCA_946894095.1. Taxonomy (NCBI): domain Eukaryota; kingdom Metazoa; phylum Arthropoda; class Insecta; order Lepidoptera; family Incurvariidae; genus Incurvaria; species Incurvaria masculella. Next base: position 22,619,037 of record OX335645.2, on the reverse strand, counting down.
AAACCTTCTCACTGTCGAACCAGTGGAGCTAAAAGGGGTCGAAGAACTCTATAGATAGGTATAGGTACCTAGAAAATGATAATTATACAGTGATGTTGTTTGAATGCTCAATGAATGTAATCATTTCAGGTCAGCGGATATTTAGCTGGTACGGCCTACGCCGTTGATGCAGTATTGAAGTTTAAGGCCACGAAGCTTTTTGTGAGTTGCATTTCTTGCAACACCTTAAGTTGAGTAGGTACTTACGACTTTTTATTCACCGTTGTCATGGAAAATTATTTATTAATAAATTAAGTAAATTTCTGGAACTAGATGGGTGTGTATTATATACTGGCTTTTTCTCTCCCTCCATTTAAGGTGGCCCAACCCGGCAGGCCTAACTCATTCGCGGCTTCGGTACAAAACCGTGCTGTTGCGCTCTGGGACCTTCTCTGTTTCAAAGAATAAGACAGGCTCCGTGATGAGGAAGTTGCAACATGTCCACAAAAAAGACAATGTGCATAGTGTATGATTTGGTAAGATTTACGAAAATTTTAATTTCAAAACGACTTATAGCTAAAAGTAAACCACGACCGCTGTAGTCAAAAATCTAACAAAAACCAAATAGAGCATAAATCTTGATTAAATAAGCTATGTCTGATGACTAATCTTTTTACGATGTTCTTACTTTATCATTGCGTAATCTACCTCCAAAGTTATTGTATAAAACGCGCGAAAAATTCGAACTTTCGGACCTTATAACTTAGAAACCAAACACAATTTTACAATGCCAATGGTCATCAGACATCTAGTTCGATCAAATAAAGCTATTTTGAGCAAAATTTTGGATCTCTGACAAGAAATATGGGCGTGATCTTCTTTCCCCTTTTGTATGGGGAGATGAGCGGGATGGGCCACCTTAAAACTCGTTCTAAGTAAGTGGTAAATGACTGCATTCTTATTTCCTAACTCTATCTAGCGAAAACGCACTTGTTTTTCGCCAATGCTTTTGTGTTAGGTTTAGGTATAGTTGTTTTACTTATACCTAATCGTCAGCCTCGGTAGCCCAGTGGCGCGACTAAGGCATTTATTGTTGATTCTCGGCAAGAAGTCATACATACTTTTGTAAACTTAGATTAAGTGGATTTAAAAAACAAACCAGCAAAGTTCTTCTTCGCTGTGACCGCTAAACATGCAAATAATAAATTATGACAAATCAAAGTGCAAGTGGATTATGAATAATCAATACAATACATAAGATGAAGGTCCTGGCATGGCACCTAACTCCTTCGGAAATGCGGTGCGTTGAGCATATATCATGACGATAGTCAGCCATCAATATCCACTAACATAAAAACAGACATAAGATACGGTTAAAGTCATAGCTTTGTTATAACATTAATAAATAAATATCTAAGCATAGCATTTCATAGAAATCAGCCGTTTTAGAGATTTTAAATACCTACATAAAGAATATGATTTGCATGAAAATTCGGAAAACTCGTTTTGCCAGAGGAGATATCTAACTGGATCGGTTTTTCGCCCCCAAAAACCCCATATAGCAAATTACTATTACGAGATACTAATAATATGGGAATTAGCAGCTGCGTGAAAACCTGACAAACAGCTTTTTCCTAGAGACGAGACCTGAAGGCCTATTCTTGGATTTTCGTAATCGTTAAACAGGAATCGTGAGTCTAGAAGACAGCATTTTTTTTTACGGAAAAATTGAATAGTTGCTATGCTCCGGAATCTTTTCATCAAAAAAATCGCTTGTCAAACTGCTATAAAAGCTGCTTTCTAGACTCAGGAATCCTGATTACTGATTACGGAAATCCAGGAATAGGCCTGCTGGCTAGATTGAATTTTCGTACCCAAAAACTCGTCGAAATCATTAGAGCCGTTTTCGAGATATCAAAACATAAGTATAAATATACAAACAAATATAGCTCTTTTAATAGTATATGATACCTTACATTGACGCACTTTTTTTCCAAAACCGAAATAGTTATACGCCTACATAGGCACATTCCTGTTAGCACAAAGGTGCTTTTATAATCAGGAACGAGAGAGATAACATGTTGTAGTTACGTACAAGGAAAACATTTTCGTATCACACGCGCTGTGGTCAAGAGTACTCACTAACCAGGCAGGTTCAAGGAGGTTTGGTGAGTAGAGAATTAATCCAATTCTATATTATAAATAATTAATTATGATTATGTTTATTAATTATGTTTGAAAAATGTTACGGCTTTTCACGCGGCAAGTAGAGATATTCTCCGACGTTCGTGCGCAGCGCGGCGGATGCCTCCTTGACAACGGGCTGAATGATTAGCTCGAAACGTCGGAGAATATCTCTACTTTGCCGCGTGAAAAGCCGTAACATTTTTCAAACATGTCTAACGACCGCGGTAACCTCAAAAGTATCATAATTATGATATTAGTTTAATTTACTTACGTTAGCCTCTTTGTCTGCCCTCTTATCTGGGGGCACGATGCAACAAGTTGAGCCAAGAAGATGCTTTCACTGTTGCGATTGCGAATGCCGGTATTCGCAGACTGCTCGTAAACGAAGTGGGAGCAGTGGATGTTCTGGTTGGTAAGAATATATACAGTCCTCAAGTGAGCAATATTAGTGTCATTGCTAAGGAAGCCGCTTTTGCTGTAAGGTAATACAAAATATCTGCATCTTCAAGGTTTTACCGCCAAAGTGATTGGCCTGGTAAGGCGAGTCTTCCTGTCCACTCCTTTTGTCCTGATATAGGGGCGGATGCTGTAATGCACACTTGCCTATCGTAATCGTAGCTGCTAGAGGTTTTTTTGTCCACGCTGGGGACGTCAGTGTGAGCGTGGTGTCGGAATAGTTGCGTTAGCCCTCATAGCTCAAGTGCACCTCTCCGATCTAGGTTTATTGTGATTGGATTCATCGAAACACTCCGGCTAGTGCTTCTGCTATCCGGCTGAAACCGGAGATATTTTCTTGGAAAACCATTTAGCGAAAGACAACTTTCGCCATCAGCTCAAGGCAGCTCTGCATCTAACATTATGCCATACGAGTCTTTGATTGCAATGCCAGTTCCACAAGCAAGCCGACGGCCATACATCCCTCCACTCAGCAGTGACATCCTCACTGGGTCCATCGAACCCATACCGGCGGCAGTGCGATTACGAAGCGCGTAATGGGGTGTAGGTGCTGCACCTACTCCAATACCTGACAGCAAACTTTCAGTTCGCTTTCAGATTAGGTTAGGTGCAGCTCCTCATTTCGCGCTTTGTAATCATACTACATGTCCTTTAGATACGTACCAATGTAAGACCTGATGCTTTTGATTGAAATGATGTTTTAATGAAAATGCTCTGTGCGACACAGATTCTTTTGATCTGAGGCTCTTCACAATCGAAAGAGAGATGACAGATAGAGGCCGCCCCAGCATCGCAGTCCCCGCCACAGAGGACATGTACCTATCGGGCAGCGGCAGCCGCAGTCGGCTGTGCTTCGACACCGCGTACTTCCGGACACACGATGGAATTTTAAAAACAATTCAAATGGTGAGATCGAACTGCATATGTGCCATTCTGATGGGGAAATAAATGTTGGATTCATCTTATATCCGTATCGCCATGAGCCATTTATCTCCACGAAATTAAAATTCATAATTTAAAATTATTTGCACACAATAAGCATCATAGCACATAATAAAGTATGTTCAAAATCACAAATTGACCTCCAAATTGCTGTTAGCCATTAGCCCTCTTATAGGCTCCGTTTCCACGAGGAAGTAAACTTCCGCCCTATTATTAAGCCTCTGCTGTCCGTCCGGTAGGTAGACAGTTGAAATTTAGTAGCAGCAGTACTCAGAGTGGTCTGACTAACTGAGTGGCCTAAATTGCAGCCATCAGTCATCCAATCGTCGTCAGATATGCCCCTAAAGTCGATGATTCGACGTGGGAGACTGTAATGCATCGTGGGCCCGTAAGAAAATTCATTTTATGTTTGGTATCTTATATTAGGCAAATATTATCTGTTTCTGCAGGTTTTTGTTATTTAGGTAAATGGGCCCTGGGTCAAACCACCGAGAAAACAAAATTTGTATGAAAATGTAATTTTTGCTTTCGTTTCAGATTGTTCATACCTATAATATAAATTCAATTAGAGTAGTGGTTTGCAAATTATTAGTAAACTAAGTTTGTATGTGGAGCATAGCTTACAGGCTACAACGAATAAGTAGTCCCGTCAAGAAGGACCACCTTAACACCAAGGACGAGAATTAAAATACAGAATCTTAATTATCTTCATTGAAAAACTTACAGTAATTGAGAGCTTGTTTTTATTTTTAAAAGTTAGTCAGTTTACACCCTTTTCAACGAAGGTCATAAACGGCGTAAACAAACGAAGGTCTCCATTGCTGTCAGTTTTCAATTTTTAATAAAATTCTGTCATATTTTTACTCATCCTCGGGACTTTGAGAGGTCATAAGTCCTTTTCATGATATTAACTTCATCATATAATCGTTTTTATGATCTTCAAATCCAATAGATTTTACTTCGTGCTGATACAATAATAAATGAAAAAGTTGAAGCTTGCAAATTACCCCAATAATCTATATAAAATCATTGTCGGTCGATTGGCCGAACACCTGCATATTGACGCGATTTACAGTCAAACTCGGACTTCCGATTTGTATGAAAAAGCGTAGTCGGCGTAAACGGCAACGTCGACGTATTTACGGCAACGGTGAGTAAGCTGTCAAATCAACTCGGACTCGCAAATGTTAGTTCGCTTAACGCCCACTGCGCGCGCTCTTAAATTTCTCCATACATTTGAAAATGCCAGGCGATCGGTTTGTCGTAAACGCCAATTTAGGTGCAAGCTGGGACTTGGGTCTTTGAGCTGAACGATCAATACAAATAATTACTGTTTTTGTGTGTAGATCAATTAATAAAAGTGATCTACACACATCAGAGTCAGCCCTAAAATTCTGTTACCAATGTCTGAACACATCACTAAACTGCCCCTATTATTCCTTTTCAGCTCACGAACGTCATCGGGGTCATCTGTGTTGCTTGTTCACCATGGAAACTTTTTGGCGGAAGCATATTCTACAATGTCATCGCTCTGGTCGGCTTTAGCATCACGTTCATCCTGCTGACGCTATACGTGTTCCACATCGTCGAGAGATGTCTCCAAATCAACTGGCTATATTATGAGTTTATATATTGCACGCTATGGACAGTGCTGCTCGTCATATCGTCTTCGATCGCAGTCGCTTCTTTGTATCCCGCAAGTCAAGCTGCTGGGGTGAGTTTGGAATTGTTTTGGGTAAAAGAGATTTAATTGTTTGGATGAAAAGTTAGTTTTGATTAGATGTGGATGGCTAATATCATACAACTACCCTTATGGTATTAGCCCAAAGGAATTGGTGCCATGCCAGGACCTTCCCTTTAGGAGCACGGCTAAATTGAACTGGATGAAAAACACGGACAATTTTTCATTGCCTTTTCAACCATAGTTTCATGCCATGCGGTGGTGCCAACCCGGATGGGCTTTTACCCACGGAGGAGGAAGGTAGAGAGATGTTGCGCTCATATTACTAGAGATCGCTCGCAGTGTCTCTAGTGCGGAGGGAAGCGGGGGAAAAACACTTGCTGGTTTGTTTGTTGGTTTTCCTGCACACCATATGTGCCCTTCACTATCCTCTCCTTACTACACTAGTACCTGGTGAAGCGGTCTCTAGCAATAAGAGTATTGGCATACAGCTGTTCGAACTTGAATGGCCGCCGTTAGCATGGGCTTAATCCGGACTAACTTTAATCCCAAGCATTCAAATCCATTTGCCAATTGGGTATTTATAAAATTAAAGATTATTGGTTTGAACAACCTAACGTAAAAAAAACTATTCGTCGACTGTGTAAGTACAGTAGTATAACCCACAAAGAGATCTCACGTGTCGGATAAACGTATGTACGCTCTCTCAATTGAACTTACAGATATTATTATGATTTCAGGTATTTGGCTACCTGGCATGCCTGGCATATGGCTCTGACTCCTATTTGAAGTTCAACGCGGCGCGGGCAGGCACCCCTGGACACGGTGCCAGCGCGCCCCATTAACCACCACCTCCAGTTATTTGAAATCCTATAAATAACTTTCGGTTATATTGCATACTAGCTGCGGTACCTGGCTCCACTCGGGTTAGTGTCGGCTAAATTATTTCATGGATAAAAAGTAGCCAACATGGCTGGTCCAAAATAGGGTCAAACTGGCCCAGGCAGGACAATGTATCCATCTACCAAATTTAATCAAGACCGATTGAGCCGAAATAGCATGATCTAATGAGAAACATCTAATAATTCCCATATAGAGCTTCGTTGGCATTTGGTGGGTATTTAAAAAAAAACAAATTTGCAGCCAGAACCTTTCTGTAGTAAGTAACGTTAACGTAGGTAAGTTTTGCGTGGACTCCGACCCACAGCCAGCCTCAACATCGAAAACGGTAACCCATCCCGGACCTGACTGCTCCCAGAGATGCTATACGTTGATAAATCAGGTAAGTGGTTCGCAAGTTAAAAGAATTTAACACTCACTTCGACGATGTTTATTTGTACGAAAGACAAAAGGGTGTATTCGACCGTCGATCTTTTTTAGGGTCCGTATCCAAAGGGTGCGAAGGGAACCCTATTACTAAGCCTCCGCCGTCCGTCCGTCCGTCTGTCACAGGGCTGTATCTCATGAATCGTAATGGGTAGGCAGCCGAAATTTTCACAGATGTGTATTTAATTTGCCGCTATAACAACAAAATTGAAAAATAATAAAAATTAAAGGGGGCCACAAAAAACGTGATTTTCTGTGTTAATATTTTACGATTGTACAGAACCCTTCATGTGCTTGACTGGTTTTTAAGCTGATTGGTTTTGACGTGTTATCTTGAATGGTAAAAACCTAATTAAAACCTGACCAGTAATTTACGAGATATTCGCATTTGAATACTGTCGCAACAGTATATTTTCCATACATTTTAAATTTAAAACACTTATGAAAGGCATTATGGCGGATTCAAATATTGAAAACAAAACATACACAACGTGTTCCATATCGAATATAGATTACGTAGTTTTAAAAAAGTTCAGCTGTCGTTTACACCATGTATATTATGTACTTAAGCTACTTAACTTGCAAACGTTCACCCGAGCGGCGCTTCTAAACTTCCAAACTAAACATGATGACCCGCTGGGCTAATCTGAAGATCAAAATCTGTTACTCCGTTATTTTTCATTTTGGCCATTCACTCGAGCGAAGCCTATAAAATTCCAAAGATGAATCTTAGCGGAGCTTGTAAACTTGCAAAGATTCACCTAAGTGGAACTATTAGTTATTATTTTTTTGTCAGCAGCTTGACGGAGGCACTGTATTTATACTTTTTTTACTGACTCCAAAAAAAGGAGCATTGAGGATTTTCTCAATTCGTCTGAATCTTATATTTTATTTATATAAGTGCATAATTATATATTTTTTTATGGGACCTGACATGGATGGCTAATACCACACAACTACCGTTATGATTTTAGCCCAATACACCATATTCCCGAAGGAATAAGGTGCCCTGCCAGGACCTTCCCTTTATGAGCACGGCTACATTGAACTGGATGGAAAACACGGACAATTTTTCATTACCGCGTCGACCATCTTTCATCCAATGCGATGGTACCAACACGGCTGGCTTAAACCCTGCCACCTAGTAGGGCACCTATAGTTTTACATGGATTCCGAACCATGGAGCAGCTCACATTCGTGAAGAAATGCAGTTATCGAACTCGGAAAGAGAAAGAAAGTGGTGCATGTCGGAATTGAACTCAAACCTCTGGTACGCTAGGCCAGTCCCCGCACCACTAGACCTCACCCCGTTCATGCACCACTTTCTTTCTCTTTCTGAGTTGGATATGTGCGTTTCGTCACAAAATTGTCCGTGTTTATTATTAATTTCTTCTGTTATTCATAATCTGACGCTTCAGCTTATTCGCGGTTAGTTTTCGCGGCTATTACGCTATTACATAGGATAGAAAAAAAACTCCTCAGTAAATATTTAGTAGTTATGTGATATGTATGTATGTATAATCGACCGTGAAGCAAAGACACATTAGTTGACGAATATACTGCAAGGCTGGACACGGTCGATTATAACATATCACATTCCTTGAAATAAGCGACGTACCTGCTTAGTACGAAAAAGTATATTTACCTATTTAGAAGTTAAAGGCAAATATTACATATTTTACTTTACTTTACTTTACTTTTATTGCAAGGTTTTGCAATAAGCTGGCTATAAAAAGCTTGTTCTTTAACCCTGGAATGAGAAATAGACGGAATTAAAAGATTTAAAAGGATATACTAAACTACTGCTACTTAGTTGTCGGCGCGATCTACTAAGAAGTATATGTCGCACCTTTAGGAATATAAAAGGAATATAATGGGTTTTCTCCTTTAGTAATAGTTGAGCTAACACACAAGGAACTATGCGACAATCTGACTTTCACACCGCTCGGCATAGGTATATACCTAATGGAACGAGTGCAACTTCTGTACAGCACTATTACTTAATCTGCAGTGGCAGCGAATACCGTGCGGATCTCGCGCGGTACCTGAGAATACCGCGCGGGATCCTCGCTGCCCGCGTATATCTGACAACTTTTACTGTATTCGCTTTCTCTGCGATCTTTGCAATGTGCGCATTTCGGAACGAAGGGTCTATGGTTCGTTCTAGAGATTCTCTTTCTACCATAGAGGATGCGCGCTGCGCGCGCATGCTAGGTCTATGCTTTCTACGGTTTTCTCGGTATTGTCCCTAAACCATAGACAGACGGAAATGCTTTTGTGGCACAGTATAGTTGTATTTTTTTGGCAGGTTGCGTGTTACAATTGCCAGGTTATAGAAAATGCTCGAAGATGTGGAGAAACTGTTAGGATTAACATATAAAAATTCTAGCGTTTGCCGGCGACTTCGTTCGTGTGTTGGAAAGCATTATCTCTCTGTAATTGCATGATTACTACGGATGATAAGTTTCCTCCGAGAATTAGAATTATTTCAAACCACGCACTTTTTACGGAGTTAGTATGTGAGAACTTGTATATCTCTCGTATTATCCCTCCTTAGCTGAATAATTTCAAAATTATACTCTACCATAAAAAGGAAGCCAATGTTTTGTTGTTTTTTTCAAGCCAAAGTCTTGGTTCAATGGGTCTAGGGATTTTATGTCAACAGACAACGAATATCTGCGTCATCCCGTCTTAGTTTTTTGTTTTGTCCATTTGTCCTGGGTCCAACCAACCAAGGGTATGAAGAGAAGAACCTATCCTCTCTGGGGAAGATCTATGAGCGAGTGATCCTAGCCCGACTGAAGGATTACATCGACTCATCGAACCTCATCAACTTGCATTCAACAAATACACCGCATCACGGAGTACAACCTCAAGGGCCTCACCCAACGCCGTCACCCCAAAAGCACGGGAGCACTCTTCTTCGACGTAGCGAAAGCATTCGACAAAGTCTGGCATAGCGGCTTGTTATACAAGCTGTACCGTCTACGGGTACCAGACAGACTGGTTCTCATCCTCCGGGACTATCTCAGAGAACGAAGTTTTCGTTACAGAGTCGAAGGGGCGCTCTCGTCGCCTCATCCCATTCGAGCCGGAGTTCCGCAAGGCTCCGTGCTATCCCCCACGCTCTATTCTCTCTATACCAACGACATTCCGCTTGTGCGGGATGTCGAGCTGGCTCTATTCGCAGATGACACTGCCTTCTACCGGACAGGTCCATCTGCGGTCACGATCTGCAGACACCTCCAGAGAGGAGCCAACGCCCTGGGCGATTGGTTCCTCAGATGGAGGATCGCAGTGAACCCCGAAAAAAGTGCAGCAATGTACTTCAGCCGGGGCTCCTCACGACCAGATCGCACCCTCCCTCCCATCACCCTTCTTGGTCGGCCCATCCCATGGGTGGAGCAGACCAAGTACCTGGGCGTCACCCTCGACAGTGGGATGACGTTCAAACCCATATCAAGCGCGTGCGTGACCACGCCGCGTTTGTCCTAGGCCGTCTCTATCCTATGCTGGGCAGGAAGAGTAAAATGCCCCTTAGAAATAAGGTGACAATTTACAAAACCTGCATCCGTCCCATCTTCTCCTACGCCAGTGTGGTCTTTGCGCATGTAGCAAAGACCAACCTGAAGCCCCTCCAGACCCTCCAGAACAGCTTTATGCGACAGGAGAATGGTGCCCCCCTCTACGTGCGGAACGTCAATCTCCATCGGGACCTTGGCCTTCCAACCGTAGCCCAACACTTCAAAAAAGCCTCTACCCGCTACTTTGAAGGGATCCCTTCCCACCCGAATCCGCTGCTCGTGAAGGCGGCAACGTACGCCACCTTCCCGAGCATCCGACCCATCCCACCGCACAGACGTCGCCCTCGTCACGTCCTGGTCGACCCAGACGACGAGACGACCGTCCTCAACGCGGCCCTATCACCGCCACCATGTCTTTCTCGCTCCCGTCCCCGCAGCAGGTTCCGGCACGTCCCAGGTCGCTTCTCCCCGACACGCCCCGGCGCTTCACGCAACGTCCCTCAGTTGCATAATACACACCCACACACACTTTTTCAGGCTCGTGCGCCTTCTGCGCCCGCCAAGCGACCGGCTATCCTTTTTAACGCCGACAGGCCAAAGGACATTAGGGGGGTGTTTTAGTGGGTAGGTCTGACCTAGGGTTAGGTTAGACTCGCCAACCAGTCCCACATAACCTGATTCCGGAATCAGGTATGCGTAAAGCGTAAAACGGGGAGGCCGTTGGGCTACAAGGAGGTTCGAAAAAAAAAAACATTGATGGGTTGATTGTTTATTGGGATGGGAAATTTGTCATCACTTTCGGGTATTTTGAGCCTTCGTAATCGGGAACACCTGCCATTAGTGGATGTACCAGTAGGTTTATGGTATTACTAGCTGCGGTACCGGGCTCCGCTCGGGTTAGTGTCGGCTAAATTATCTCATGGATAAAAAGTAGCCCACATGACTGGTCCAAAATAGGGTCAAACTGGTCCAGGACAATGTATCCATGTACCAAATTTAATCAAGATCGTTCGAGCCGAAATAGCATGATTTAATGAGAAACATCCAATAATTCCCATTTAGAGCTTCGTTGACGTTTGGTGGCTATTTAAAAAAAAAAACATTTGCCCCGAGAACCTTTCTGCACTTTCACTGCTACATTGCTTACCTAGTAAGTAACGTGTAACGTAGGTAAGTTTTGCGTGGACTCCAACCCACAGCCAGCCTCAACATCGAAAACAGTAACCCATCTCGAACCTGACTGCTCCCAGAGATGCTATACATTGATAAAATACGCATATAAATCAGGTAAGTGGTTCGCATGTTATAAGACTTTAAAACTCACTACTTACCCTTCTGGTAATGAAGCGTTATATTATGTAATCTATAAGTTTTTAGTAGAATCAGGCTAGACGTAGATACAATGCACATGTAAATCGAGTAATTGGTTCTCAAGGATTTTATTCTGTTGGTCGCTCCTCCGGCGATTTAGCGTGATGCCAAGTAGTCCTAAAGTTGCAGGAAATACCAAGCCGTACTTCAGTAAAAGTAAGCGCTGCCGCCGCAAAGCCGAGCCGTGCATAGCATTGCAGTTTGTATGACAGCCCCATCTTAGCGTAAGCGGAACTGAATTCTATTTAGCCAATCCTAATTCCCGGGTAGTTAAATGTACATGTACTAAGTTTTAAAAATCGCTAGTGCCTTGAAAATTCGCCAAACGGACACCAAACAGTCACGACGTCTGCCCTCCCCCCGCCGCCGCTCCCCGCCACCGCCCCAGGCTCCTCTCCCCCTAGTGTGAAGTAGCGCTACCGGCATCGTTTTCGCAGCCCCGTGAAAGTTCTAAAGCCCATGGGCACATAAATTGTAGCCTATGTGTTATTCTGATGTATAAGCTATATTATTGTAAAGTTTCATTAGAATCCATTCAGTAGTTTTTACGTGAAAGAGTAACAAACATCCATCCATCCATCCATCCATCCATTATTACAAACTTTCCCCTTTATAATATTTATTAGATACTCTAGTTATTATTCAATCGGTGGCTACTGGCTGACGCAGTACCCCTTATAGTCTGTGCTGGCTGGCTAGTGCGCACTGCGCAGGACCGAGCGCCATAGATAATATAATATTAGAGCGCTAGACACCGAAAAATACTGCTATTCAAAACTATTTTGGCAGAGCGCAAGCAAATATTCTCTTGGTGCTACAGGCACGCGGCTTGTACCGAAACGGAAAGGAAATAAAACGGTAACGTTATTTGAATATTCAGTAAAACCTGCTTTGTTCACCTTGACCCATCGACATACTTGACCATAATTCCAGCTCATTTATTTAGTACGAAACATTTTCACCCTTTGCAATAGGCCCTTTTTAGGGTTCCGTACCCAAAGGGTGAAAACGGAACCCTATTACTAAGCCTCCGCTGTCCGTCCGTCCGTCCGTCTGTCCGTCTGTCACAGGGCTGTATCTCAGTAACCGTAATAGGTAGACAGCTGAAATTTTCACAGAGTGTGTATTTATTTTGCCGCTATAACAACAAATAGGTAAGATTAAAAAATAATTAAAATTAAAGGGGGCTCCCATACAAAAAACGTTTTGTCTTATTTTTTACGATGGTACGGAACCCTTCGTGTGCGAGTCCGACTCGCACTTGGCCGGTTTTTTTCAATAGCTTTTCCGGCCCATCCGCAGAGGACGGATGAAATAGGTATCTACATGATATGGTGATTCTCAGTACCATGTTCTGTGCACAGTACCAAAAGCTTGGTCATTCAAAGCGAAGGCACGCAGAGTGGCGCGGTTGGTTGTCAAAAAACATCGACATTCGAAAAAGTATTGAAATTAGTGCATTTTCATCGTTTTCATTTTGATTTTCATCGCAACGTTTGGCATGAAGTGGAAATACCTGTCACGACTTTTTTGCTCACCAGAATTTTCCTTTTTTATGCTCATCCTAAGTCTTAGGGGGCTAATCATCGAAAATCAGGGCATTTTATACTCATTGCAAAACTTTCAAGCCATTTCAAATAGGCTGTGTTTTCCATCTGGTTTGCCAGGACACACACCCCCTACGAGATCAGTCAGTTTGAATTAAGCATCGACGTGTTATGTCGATGTAAATAAGCAATTTATAAGTAGGTAACCTTGGTGGCAGTGCATAAAACGAAAACAGTTTAGAAAATTTTATTCATAGTCTGCCTTTACTTTATTTAGAAAATTAAAATGCGAAATTACTTTAATTAATGTAACCTCCATACCTACAGTGTGCTCAGCCGACATGGGGGTGCGTTGCCTCACCAAATATGTCGAGGTTAACAACTTACGGCGCCGGCAAAACCTTCGGGACTGCAGCCTCGTTATCGACGGTGCGTGCTTTACCGCGCACACATATGTGCAGAGCGGCACCGATTCAGCTTTTGGTGGAGATTATGATATTTTTGCGAAACACATCAAGAATCTCTTCGATCAGTTTAAAAAGTGCAACATAAAGTGTTATGTTGTTCTTGGACGCGACTCATTCATAAATCCAATATTACTTGAACGTATGCCTGAAAGATTAAATGCAGCTGCAAGTCTTCGACCAGGGGATGACAACACAATTGTGCCTCTATTGTCATGGAGTAATGTAGCGACAATTTTAGAAGAGATGAATGTGCCTCACAATACTAACATCTCTGAAAGCGAGGGTGACATAATAGAGCTGGCAAGACACTTGGGATGCGCAATTCTCAGTAATGATTCTGACTTCTTTTTAAGCGATGTGCCATTTGTCGCCCTCAGTGATTTTAATTTTGACCATGACACAAGTTCCTGCAATTTCAATCTTTACGAGCTTGAATTATTATTGCAGAAATTCGAGATGAACAAGGAGATGATGCCAATATTTTTCTTACTTCTGCAAGATCATTACTTGGAGAATGAATACTTCAAAGACTTTTTTTCGAAAAATTTGAAGATTCATGGTAATAATTACTTTTACAATCGTATAGATGCAGTGGTAAATTGGCTGAGTCAACACAGCTATGATTGTGCTCTTAATATTATATTCCGTTATGTTCCACAGCATGATAAGGAAAAATGTTTAGACATTTTGGACAAATCGAAGCTTTGGTTAGGCCTAAAAGATACAAGTCATAATTTCATAGTATCTCTTTTCACAGACACTGCGAATTTCATTATCATGCAAGATGACTGGTTTCAAAAGGGTCTTATGAGTAACATTATTGATGATAAGTATCGGTATGTGTACTACCATAAAAGGTACATATTGTACGCTCAAGTGGAGAATTATAATGACAAAGACTCTTTCAACGTTTCACTTCGTATCCTTTGGTATGCCTTCGACTTACTGACCAACTTTAAAAATGACCACTTTTATTACATAGGTCGCGATGGTAAAAGGCCGAGGAGGTACATGATAAAAAAGAGCGAATATTCCACCACCAAACCTGATTTCCCAGGTGACAGTCCCTTCCAGAATGGTTGGGACAATGTATCAGGTTATTTCAAACATTTTCTCCATGAAAATTTACCTGGGTTAGACTCTAGTGGATTTACTAAATTGCCTCCAGACTGTCGGCTGTTTATGGTAGCTTTGTTGTGGTTTAATCATTACTCTAAAAGCGAGCACAAGCAGGTGGTTTATTGCGTCATTCTGTCGTACTTGTGGATAAATGTAGTGAGTGTGAAGATGCAAGGTGATGCTAACGACATGTCAGATGGTGGCGATGCGGGAGAAAATGTGTTCAATAAAGAACTAGTCACAAGGAATGATTGTGAAATAGCATCCGAAATGTTGATCAGACACAACCCGCGTGCAGAGACTGAAACAACATCCACAATCCACTTTGACAGTACAGTAGTTCACGCGCTCGCACAATTTCAAGGTTGTCTCGATCAGTTGAATTCTCTGAATAAGCTATGCGGTTCCATGTATGAGAGGACCAAATATCATAAAGTTTACAATGGCTCCTTTATCTGTAGCAGCGTGTACAGTACATTAAAGGACAATGGTGAACCAGGTAAGAATATCCAGGAGCGCTTGGCTGGTGCAGGCTCCGTTGGCAGGTTCTATAAAAGCTTGTGTGATGTGTTCGAGGAGTGTGCCAATGGAATTCGTTCGGCACATGGCTGAACCTTAAGTTCTTGGATCGACCCAGTTTCCTGGTGCGAGATGTGAAAGATCCGACATGTTTCATGCCAAGTATTGCATCACACACCAGAAAACAGTAAGTTTACTATAATTAATTAGCATGCAAAGTCACAATAACCGTTCTCATAAATTAAACCATATGTAATGTGTTTGTTAATTACCATATTGCATGGTGTTTATACATGTTTAGACTTCATCAAAGATATTTGCATTTTCTTTCAAACTAAGTAAGCATACAATAGATGTTATTTTTAAAATATGTTCGTAATGTAGGTAATGATAGGTAGTTTCATGTAAATCCAAGCTGTTGGGATATACTAACTCAGGTGCACATCACACAATAAGTCCTGGATTATATCTGTCATTTCTGTCGAGATTTCTGTCTTACCTATCTCGGATGGTCTTTGTCAAAAAGCATCTTTACAAACTACCCTAGTTTAAAACTATTTGTGTAAAGGAACTGACAGTAATGTTTGTTATTAGCATGTGCTGTGTATAGAAAGCTTTCTGTAAGCGCAATTCGTGGGTCCGTATCATAAGCATTCAAATTGTGTCCTTAAGTTTGTGAACGCTGTCAGTAAGTTTTGGACTCATTTTGCAGATTTATATATTTTTTTAGAAATAAGATATAAATAATAATAATAATAAAGCCATTTTATTCCTTAATCCATTGATTTTCATTCTCCTTTCTCTTTCGCTACATGTTTCGTCCCCCTTTTTTATTTTTATTTTATTCGTCGACCCATCTTTCTTCAAGAAGAATTTGTTGTTGTTCGGATACTGTAGAGATTAGTAGCAATTTTCAGATTATATTTATCTTTTTTTTTATTTCCATGTATCTCAACAAATTTTTTTTTTTTAAGAATTCAGATAGTGTGAAGATATGAAATATGTCTTGTATATCAAAACTAAAGTACACTTTATAAAACAATGTTTTGAATCATTCTCTATACCTAACATTGTAAACACGCTGATGGACAGCTTTTTCTGCATACGAGGTATTGTGTCCCTAATAGTTTTAACGGTATTAACTTACATACTTATATTTGTACCATCGCTACTACTACGGTAATTCCAGCTAAAAGTACCGGACAGCGTGAAATACCATAGCGATGGTATAAATGTTATGGCAGTTAAATTATAATATTTTCATGGTATTTCTCTGAAAATACGTTATAACAATCCTTTCAGAGATTTTAAAACATTTTTATTTTGACATCTGAAAATGTCATAAGAATGGTTTGTGGCTTCGCACTGGTTCAAACTGATAAACCATGCACGGTATTTAAACTAAAGAAGGGCCTCTTCCATCTTGCAATCAATACCAGTGCAAGATAATCAGCACTTTAGTAATAAAGGCCCTTAAGGTGGGCCTTCCCGCTCAACTCCCTATACAAACGTGGAAAGAACGCCCGTCTTTCTTGCCATTGATCCAAAATTATACTCAAAATAACTTTATTTGATCGAGCTAGATGTCTGATGACCGTTGGCATTGTAAAATAATGTTTGGTTTCTAAGTTATAAGGTCCGAGAGTTCGAATTTTTTGCGCGTTTTATACAATAACTTGGACAGTGATTGCTCAACGATAAAATAAAAACATCTTAAAAAGGTTAGTCATCAGACATAGCTTATTTCTTGAAGATTGATAATGATATTGATTTTTGTTTGATGTTTGACTATAGCGGTCGTGATTTACTTTTAGCTATAAGTCGTTTTGTAGTTAAAAATTTCGTAAAATTTACTAAGTCGAACACTATGCGCATTGTCTGCTTTGTGGACATGTTGCATCCCCCTCATCATGGGGCCTTTTTCTTTGAAGCAGAGAAAGTCCCAGAGCACAGTTATGTACCGTGCCCGCGAATGAGTTATAGTCTCGTCGGGAAGGCCCACCTTAAGTAAGGCACAGCCTGTAGCCTAGTGGCGCGGGGACTGGCCTAGCGTTCCAGAGGCCTGGGTTCAATTCCGACCTGCACCACTGTCTTTCTCTTTCCGATTTTAATAAGTGCATTTAGTCACGAATGCGAGCTGCTCCATGGTTCGGAATTCATTTTAAACTGTAGGTCCCCTTCCCCTACTAGGTGGTAGGGTTTAAGCCCGCCCGGGTTGGTACCATCGCATTGGATGAAAAGATGGTTGAAGACAACGAACGCGTCGACACAGAAACATATAATATACGACAGGAAAAGAGAGGCCGATTGTAGGATACAAGGTTTCATTCAGTCTTTTGCAGTTCAGTCAGTGTGCTTGCGCGCTGCGTCGTGCATTGACACCCGCGACTGCGACTGTCCGTATCGGTCGGATTCCTGTTGGGCATTATGTTTATGGTATTCCATAGAATAGGTATAGAATGACTTCTCCTTTTCAGTGGTGCTACCGCACCGATAAGGTTCTAACCCTACAAGAACACGACACAGCAGCGGCTAAGACTCGAGGACAATAATGTCATTTCAAGAATTGGCCAGAAGCGTCTAAATAAGTATTTTGCTACCACACACATCTATTGATTGACAATGTAGTAACTAGCAAGTATAGCAAGTCGCGATAATGCTTGTTACTAGGCTCCGCAAAGCACGATTATGGAATGAAGATTATTACGACTGTCCAGAACTGAAGAACCTCTTCCCTAGAAACACAAATAGTCATCTCCGAGGTCATAGCCTAAAGCTCAATGCCACTGACAGCTCAACAAAACTGAGACAACACTTCCTGTCGAATAGAGCAGTGGAAATGTGAAACAAGCTGCCAGTAGATGTCGTTCAAGCACCAATTCTTTTAAAAACAGGCTTGACAAATACCTAAAAGCATTAAACAAAAGTAACCATAATAACAAAGCACCAGTGAACCCAGACATAAACACAACAGCTAAGGCTGCTCCTTCATCAAATAAATAAATAAATAAAGATAAAACGGATATGAGGCATTTCGGTGACCTCGATTTTGTTTCATCTTAGCGAAAACAATTGAACCATGGTGTGTTCCAAAAACACTAAAATTTGTAAGCCCATAAAAACTTTGCAGTCTCCTTTCTTTACTCTATTTTGTGACAGAGAATACATTTTTCGAAAAGACAAAGACGTGCAGACAGACATCTGTTGCTTGACATTAAATTCCAAATTTAAAATTCCTAGTAAACTACATGCATGCACAAGCATGAGGAGCGTAATTTTATGATGCTTACGGGCCCGCCTAAAATCTTTGTGGTGAACATTTTAGGAGGCCTAGTTTCCCACTATATATTTTGCCGTCCAGTAGTTATTTTTACGACACATGAGAAGAGACATTTGGGAATATAATATTCAATACTGAGAGATGAAAAAAAAAACGGTTGTTAGCTTGAATTATAATAATATTAAGGCATCAGGGATTTTATATAAACACCATACAATAATTAATTAATAATGTTCTAAAGTATAAATAATTAAATGCAACGAAATTCATAAAAACAGTCTTTTAGCAAGAATTCAACATTCCAACTAAAAGTTGTGTAAACAGTGTACCATAGTACAAAAGCGAACATAATTCCACTTGAATAAATTTTTTTCATACACTTGAAGCTTAGAAACATATTTTTTCCATCGATACACCATTTGCACACTCAATAGAATCTACATGACTATTGAAACGCCCGCGGCACGGTAACTTGCGGAAGCAAAGTGTGCTGAGCTGAAAAGTTTAGCGCGGCATATGGCGAATGCCAGGATCTCTGGAGGTGCCTGATGACGCCCATGGGATTTTGACCTTTCGGGGGAATGCAAAAACCATACCGGCCGGCGGGATAGTACAATTATTCAACTTCTAAGAAGAAACATACTTCTAGAATAGTAGCAGCATAGTGTAGTGTACAATTGTGTTGTGTATTTTGTTTTCGGATTGGTTGCTTCATTGCATGTACTTCATTTCAATAAAGACAACAAAAGCATCCGGACAACTAAAATTCCTCATCTGTGCTTAATAAAAAATGGCTTCGATCCAAGAGAAATGTAAATAAAAAAAACTTCAAATTTTGTTATAACCTTCTTCGTAGATTTTATTTTGTTTTTGAAGGTAGAGCAATTCTCAATTCCAATTTTTGTTGCTCGATCATTCTGCAATTTGGTCTACCAAACATGTATGCATGCAAAACATGCACACATAATGGCTTCAAAATCTCACCGTAAGGCTGGAGTGCACATTCTCTGGTTAGTGTTAGTATTAGGTTCCCAGTCAACAAAAAAGTGTTGGTTGTTCACATGAGGTAAACACATAGGATTGCTCTACTTCTTAGTTGCCGACTTTTAGACATTGCCGCACTGCTTTCAAGCGTCCGCGGTTCGGTCCTTATTCACTCTCACCTAACGGTCATTTATTTTCTGGGCTGTGCAAATTAAGTTAGCAATCAATAACAGAAAACTTGCCTATCATGAGCAGGGGAAAGAAGATCACGCCCATATTTCTTGTCAGAGATCCCAAATTTTGCTCAAAATAGCTTTATTTGATCGAAATAGATGTCTGATGACCGTTGGCATTGGAAAAATGTGTTTGGTTTCTAAGTTATAAGGTCCGATCGTTTGAATTTTTCGCGCGTTTTATACAATAACTTTGGAGGTGGATTACGCAATAATAAAGTAAGAACATCTTAAAAAGATTAGTCATCAGACATAGCTTATGTAATAAAAATTGATAATCTATTTGGTTTTTGTTAGATTTTTGACTACAGCGGTCGTGGTTTACTTTTAGCTATAAGTCGTTAAGTAATTAAAATTTTCGTAAATCTTACCAAATCATACACTATGCACATTGCCTTTTTTGTGGACATGTTGCATCTTCCTCATCACGGAGCCTGTCTTTTTCTTTGAAACAGAGAAGGTTCCAGAGCGCAACAGCACAGTTTTGTACCGTGCCCGCGAATGAGTTAGTCCCGCCGGGTTGGGCCACCTTAATGTGGAGATTCGAGTTGTTATGTTTAGTATTTGGCTATGAATTCATTTACGGGTGTGTATGAACTTGGCCAATTTTTTTATATGTTTTATTCAGGAAGAACTAAGGGTTTACCATTCGAAGTGCAACGTAATAAATTATGAATTGGTGTAGGGACTTTTGAGAGACCAACAGCTTCACAACTATTATGTCTACTTTGAAATGTCGACGTGCAGTATTTTATCGGAGCACTTTACTTTCAGATTGTGAAGTACAGTGTCTTTGCATCCAGACGTAACTTTAGCTTGTGCAAACTAATATATACAAACGGACGGTGCTCGTGTTCGCTACAAAATGAGAGATGTATTGATGGAAAAAAATAATTAGTTAAGATAAAAAAACCTAGATGTCCAATTACATACCTGCCTCTTACCACTGACGAGTTTCAGATACATTGAAAACAAAAAACGATCCATCTGAATGCATCATCCGAACCATCCTTTCTATCGAGAAGAGATATACATAGCACCTAATTATGACATCACGGAAAAAACACTTTTAATTTTATTATTTACCACATTCTTCCCGAAAAAATCAAATCACACTCATTGGCAATGTGCATGAGTTTCACAGAGCACTGGAAAACATATTTCAAAGAATTTGATTGATGTTATCTAAATCAAACTGGTCATGTTTCAGAACTCGGTGCCCAGTTTTACATTATGGAAGCACAGATTGACTCACATTTTAATTAAAAATAGGATCTCATTATGTTATGATATTAGCCTAAACCTTCCTTTTATTCCATGGCTGCATTGTACTGGATGTTAAACATGGACAATTTTTATTGCCGCTTCAGCCATCTTAAGAACGGCCCGTAAGCTATGCTCTTCATGTAAAAGGTAGTTTACTAACCATTTGGAAACCGCTATTCCAATTAAATTGATATTTAATATCTAATATCAGGTAACAAATATCTGTGCCTGCACGCTTTAGTTTTTTTTTAAAATCCAAACCGAATTAAATGAAAGCAAAAATAAAATCATCATACGAATTTTGTTTTCTCTGTGGTTTGGCCCAGAATACAGTTACCGAAAAAACAAAGACATGCAGACACAGATATTTGTAGCCTAATATTAAATACCAAATATCAAGTCAGTTGGAACAGGGGTTTTCAAATTATTAGTAAACTACGTTTCTATGGGTGGCGAAATTCTCTGATGCTTACGGGCCGACGTTAACCCCACTACCTAGTAAGTATGAACCTATAGTCTAATGTGGGATGTGAACCACGGCCAGCCTCGGTCGCGACCGGTCACGCTCCGAATTACCGACGGCGCCCAGTGTTTCTTCATCATAATTATCGAACTGAAATTAATACCAATAATGCAAATATTAAGTGATAAACAAATTATAAAATGTGCGAGTCTTCCTAATGAATAGAGCTTTCGAAATTTTAAAGGTAAACCTCCGACTAGATCAGATTGGGCCTCGTTTCAGTTCTGAAACTTTGCAAGTTTCAGTGAGACTGCGTCAATCAAATAAGTTGCAGTAGCGAACCAGCGTTCTGTGTCCACTTTGCAGAAGCAATTCCATAACAATTAATTCGATCAGTCTAGTCGGCGAGTGTTCCGTCCGACATCAGTCTAGTAGCCCCGTCCGACATCAGTCCAATAGCCCCGTCCGACATCAGTCCAGCTGCCTCGTCCGACATCAGTCCAGTTGCCCCATCCAACATCAGTCTAGTAGCCCAGCCACTGCTTTGGTTGGCTGCTTTAGTCTCATCTTCTTAGTTTTCTGCAAAAAAATTAAAAAGGAATTGAATCAATAATGTTTAATGAAGTTTACTCAATCGAAGGGAAGATTAATTTTCAGGTCTTATTTCTTGAGCATTATCGTTGCTGTATTAGAACCAATAGATGACCGTGGATGGTTGGCTGTAATGTATTAAGACTAAGGCTGATATAAATAGTCGTAAGCAAAACTAAGACTAACGAAAAGTAGTACTTTGTGACGTCACTTTGACACATTTTGTATGGACGAAATCTCAAAGTAATGCAAAGTGACGTCACAAAGTAGTACTTGTGACGTCACACATGAATCATGAAAACGCACACAACCACAACTTTTTTTTTCGCTCCTACCCTCAAAACGAAAAACATCAACACTTATTTGCTCCTCACTTGTTTTATTCATTTAATAACAATTAACAAATAAAAAACGTGAAAAATACTTAAAACGAAAGCTAAAATACAATTAACAACTAAATAACGTGAACATTTCTAAAATCCTGTGCTAAAATGTCTGATCTAGTGAAATGCATGAAATGCTCCAGTGCAATAAAAAGAGATGACAAAATTCCTAAAATAAAGTGCAACAGCTGTTCTCGAGAGATCTGTGTCAAGTGCAGTGAGTTATCTGCCACTGAAATGAGAGTGTTGGGCCTACAAACATCAAAAATCAAGTACTACTGTGTCGATTGTGAGGAGGGTCTGCTGTCAGTGCCAGTGCTCCGGAACAAAATAAGTGCACTCGAGAATGAGTTAGCTGACCTCAAGACACAGTGCACTTTAGGGCTTAATATGGATGCAGTGCTGCAAGAAATGGATGACAGGCAATATCGCAGTAAGAATGTAATTATATTTGGTATTAGTGAGTCCGCATCGAACAGCACTGAGGATCGCAAAAAACATGACAAATCACTAGTCCAAAAAGCGCTCGAGAAGATCCCAGATGTCAACATGGAGAAATCTATTGTTGTGCGCCTTGGAAAGCCAGTCGACAACAGTCCTAAACCGCGCCCTGTCAAGGTTATTTTGCAAAATAAGTACCAGGCGATAAATGTGCTGAAAAATAAAAAAAGTTTACCTCAGAACATCTCAGCTTCCTCCGACAAGACTCCTTACCAGCGCGACCAGTTGAGGAAGCTGCGAGATGAGCTAACTGAACGAACGGACAGCGGCGAAAAGGACCTCACCATAAAGTATATAAAAAGTGTCCCCCGCATAGTTAAAGCTCAAAAAAACTAGCGGCCGATACGATCACAGAATTAACTTTCATGTACACGAACCTGGCTTCCCTAACGGCTAAATTTGATTTGCTTTTGATTGAGGTCAATAAATTGAAACCATTATGCATATTAATTTCTGAAAGTCATTTAAAACCGGAAATTTCCGATAGTATTATAAACATTCCACATTATTCGTTGTTCAGAAAAGACCGATCCGGCAGAAATGGAGGAGGTATAGCCATGTACATCGCACACTCTCACAATGGATCATCACTACTAGCGCAAGTAAACACTACCTATACTATTGATACAATTGAAGCTTTATGGTTGGATATCCAAATATACAATTTAAAATTCTTACTTGCCTGCGTGTACCGTCCGACCACCTATACCTTTGAGGAGACGGATAAGATACTTTTTGATACAATACAGCAAGCCTCAGAAAACCATACCACGCTTATAATGGGTGATTTTAACCTGCCCGGCATTACTTGGCCACTGCGACAATTGGACGGCTGCAATATGTTGCATGATAAATTCGTCGAAATGTACTCAAACAGTAATTTAAATCAACTTGTAACTGGAATAACTAGAAAGCGCAATGACCAGGAATCACTACTTGATCTAGTTCTCTGTAACGATGAGTGCTTTGTGACCGAGGTAGAGACACTTCCCAATATCGGTAAGAGCGACCACTTTGTGTTGTTGGCGAAAACCCAGCTCAGCATAGAGTCTCAGAACACAAAGAAGCCGCAGACAATGAAACGAGACTACTTTAGAGCAGACTACACTGCTGTCGAATACGCACTCAACCAGTACGTGAGTACAAACCATAATAATAATGTTGAAGATTTATGGCAAGATTTCAAATCTAGAATAGAATATGCTGTGAACCTTCACATACCATACAAACACCGCAGAACTGGCTCCAAAAATAAACCCTGGATAAACAAGGATATTCTGGCTTTAATTAATGAAAAGAAAAAACTGTGGAAATTGTATCAATTGAATAAAAATGAAAGAAATTATGCAACATATAGAAAGATTAACAATACAATTGTAGAAATTACAAGACAGACAAGACGTAGCTACGAGTCTGGTATAATAGATTCGGGACCCAAATCCTTCTATAGCTACATACGCAAACAAATATCTACAAAAGTTGGAGTTCCACTAGCACTAAAACACAATGGAAATCTTGTAACCGGCAGCAGAGCAGTGGCTGATATCTTTGCAGACCAATTTGAAAATACCTATATCCGAGAACCCGTTGGACCTCTTCCAACTCTCAATATTCCTAGAGTTGAAAATTCTCTGACTGATATATTATTCACATCGGCATCTGTGGCAAAAACTTTATGTACATTTAAAGATGAAACTGCAATGGGCTTTGATGAAATCCCAGCTGTTCTTTTAAAGAAATGCTCTCCGTCTATCAGCAACCTCTTAGCACAAATAATGAACAAATCCTTCGAAGATGGAGAGTTGCCGAGCGACTGGAAACAAGCCATAGTTACGCCCGTATACAAAAAAGGTAGCAAGTTCTCAGCTATTAACTACCGACCGATAAGCTTAACTAGCATTATTTGCAAGACTATGGAGAAAATTATTGCCAACTCTCTAAAGGACTTTCTCAAAAATGAAAAAATAATCTTAGACGAACAACACGGATTTGTGCCCGGTAGGTCTGTCGTTACCAACTTACTTACATGTGTTAATCATTGGACCGCAGAATGGGATCAACGGCAACCTACCGATATTGTCTACCTAGACTATGAAAAAGCGTTCGACCGAGTGCCTATAAGAAGACTTTTGTTAAAACTGGAACATTTTGGAATACGAGGAAAACTTCACACCTGGCTTTCTGATTTTCTGACTAACAGAAAACTTAGAGTGAGAGTGGGTGATGAGCTTTCCGAGGATAGACCAGTTCATAGCGGCGTCCCCCAAGGCTCAGTTATCGGGCCGATTGCCTTCGGTATTTACCTAACGGACTTTCAAGCTATCCTACAGATGATGTACTCCCTGTTTGCTGACGACGCTAAAATCATCGGGAACCCACTCACGCAGCACACTGACATACAGGATGATCTAAACCGCATTACTGCATGGACGCAAGACTGGTTAATGTCACTCAACGTGGACAAATGTACAGTCCTTCATATAGGAAAGCAAAACCCAAGGAAAACATACACAATTCAGGGTAACACTCTAAAAAGTGTGAATACACAAAGAGATTTGGGTGTCATAATCACAGAAGATCTAAAATGGGAGGCACACGTTATAACTGTAGTGAAGAGAGCAAACTCATTGCTGTATACCATAAACAAAGCTTTCTCCCATATAACCCCTGAGCTTTTCCTAAAGCTTTATAAAACATATGTGCGACCTATGTTGGAGTATGCATACCAGATCTGGAGTCCCTACTTCAAGAAAGATATTGACCTGCTGGAACGAGTACAACGTAGAGCTACAAAAATGCCAACTGCACTGAAAAATCTAAGTTACGAAACCCGGCTGGACAAGCTTGGCCTCACCACTCTACAAGAACGAAGAGAACGGGGAGATCTTATTGAAACATTTAAAATTCTCAACTCTTCTTACAACTCTACCAATCTACAAGATATGTTCACCCTTGCTAATACTAAAAACCTGAGAGGACACTCAAAAAAGCTGTATCACAATCGGTCGAAGCAGAACCCTCGACGACACTTTCTTGCCAACAGAGTGGTAGAATCTTGGAACAGTCTTCCCAGTGAAGTTGTAAACGCTGTCTCCGTAAATTCCTTCAAAAATAAATTGGACAATCATATAAAATCTAAAAAAAAAAAAAATTATAATAAATAAAGAAATAAGTGTTGTGATATAGGCGCATCAGCTTAAAGCTGCTAGCCTATCAATAATAATATAATATATAATATAATATAATGTGTGTGTAGTTCGTTAGTCTTAGTTTCTGTTACGACTATTAATCTCAGCCTAAGTCTAAGGTAAGGTTTGTTCTGACAAGTACTATGAGCTTTACTCGTCATCAATGTACACACTTGACTGCGTGCTGCAACAAATTGCAACAATACCACATGCATAAGTTGTGTGCGTTTGCATGATTCAACAGCAGCAACTACCTATAACGTTGTCTAAAATTAAGATATATTTTCACTGGAAAACTACAAGAACATGTAGAACTAGCAGATCCAGATCATATGTGGTCTAGACGTCACGGGATTAACAAGTACATAGAAATATATGATATGTAGAATCCACCATGAAACTAGGACACAATGATTATAGAAAGAAATCTTTGATGGATCATGGAAAGAGTATTTTTTACTGAAGTCCATTGGAACATTGCATAACACCTTCTTACTTGACAGCGTATAGCGAACAGTGGGTGAGGTTAGGCCCTAAACAATATTAGTCATAAGCAAAATTATACGCATACCTGTTCAATGGCTTCTCCTTGTACGAGATCTGGCCCCGGCGGCGACGCTTAGTGCGCCCTTCATCCACCTCCCCTTCGCTCTCCGAGCTGCCACGCGGCCGCTCCCCAGCCTCCACAGACCCCTCCCTGGTTGACCCGTGCGCGGTCGAACACTCACGCACTGTCCCGTGCGCTGCCGTACTCTCCCTCACTGCCCCGTGCACTGTCGAACTCTCCCTGACTGTCTCGTGCGCTGTCGAACTCTCCCTCACTATCCCTGGGGCTGTTGAACTCTCCCTCACTGTCCTGTGCACTGTCATACTCTCTTGCACTGTCCCGTGCGCTGTCGTACTCTCCCGACCTGTCCTATGCGATGTTGTTCTGCCCTGTCCTATGCCGTGGGTAGACGCACTCATACTCACTGCCCCATGAGGCAGGGTACTGTCCCTGTCTGTCTCTTGCATTGCAGTACATTCTCTCTCGGTCCCATGCGCAGAGATACTCCTCCTCACTGTCCTATTCGCCGACGATCTGCTTCCTCTCACTGTAACGTTATCCACAATACTCTCCCTCACTGAGCTATGCGCCAACGGCTCTCCCACTACCGCATGCGAGGTGCTCTCCCTTATTGTCCCTTGAGCAGTAAGACTCTCTCTCCGAACCCTGTGCGTTGCTGTCCCGTTGCTGCCACTCAAGTGCACAGCGGAATTATCTCGATGGGAGCCGTGTGCGTCCCGTTTTGCTGGACGTTCCGAACAAGCGTCCCTGGCCTCGTGCATGGTAGGACTATTCCGTCGTGTCCTGTGTGACGTAGCACTCTCTTGCACCAACACCTCGGGACTGTCCCTGCAGATAAAATTAAGATTTTTTTGTAATGATCATTGCTAAACATTCTTAATCTCAAAATTAAATAAAAAATGCATAGGCAGAAGTCGAATACTTTCTATCTATCTAGTAATTTTATTGATCGATCAAATAAAGCTATTTTGAGCAAAATTTTGGATCTCTGACAAGAAATATGGGCGTGATCTTCTTTCCCCTTTTGTATGGGAAGATGAGCGGGATGGGCCACCTTAATAGAACAGTACCAATTTGTCACTTTAATAGATAGGATGTGACCACCAATGTTGCTGCAAGAGATTTCTACATGGTTTATTCAAATGTTCATTTATTTAACTTGAGTTATAACACAGAAGTCATTAAATAGACTATAAAATCTTTCTTACCTGATGTTTTTATAGGTTTAAGTCAAACTAATGATGACATTATATGCAGCAATGATCTGGCTTGACATTGGAATGATCATGGCTCGACCATTCTGTGAATAAACATTTTAAAACTGTCAGAGCTACGGGAGGCCGAAAATAGGTGGCACGTCCAATATGTTGCAAGTGGCCTCACATAACGATGGGTCCCGCGTCCTGCGTCGAGCCGTTGGGGCTAGGCGCGTCTATGGGCGCGCGCGGCGCTCGGCGAGGCGTGACGTCATCGTCCCCCTCCCGCCCCGCCGCCGCCGCTCCCTGCCGCAGCTCGCTCAGCCGCATCTTCGACACCAACACGAGCACCTTGGTTGGGTCCTGGTCGCGTCTGTGTGTGCTTCCCCTGCTGTAGAAGTACATTTTTGGAACGCAGGCAAAACTATAGGTCCTCTGCCCTGCCTCCAGGGTTTGTAACTTTTATATTTATGAATCTTGTGTTTTTAAATATATTCTTTTTTTTTATTTAAGGAAATCAGCTCCATTTACACATAAAAATAATCGATCAGTTACAGATTTACATACTTATGGCCCGTAAGCTATCTTTCCATTTAAACACAGTTTACTAATCATTTGAAAAACACTGTTCTAATTTGCTTGATATTTGGTATCTAATAAATATCTGTGTCTGCACGTTTCTGTTTTGCTGAAAAATCTAAAGCAAGTCAAATAGCAAACAAAAGAAAATCTTCATACAAATTTATGTATGAATCCTGTGTCTCTGCTGTGTGACACAGGATATATTTTTGAAAGACAAACATGTGCATAGATATTTGTTGCCTGATATTTAATCTCCGACATCGAGCAAATTGGAACAGTGGTTTTCAAATGATTAGTAAACTACGGTCGTATGGAGTGTAATTTTCTGACGCTTACGGGCCCACTCACACAAAATTGTGTGCATAAAAGCATAAATTTTCAGATAGGAAGTAAAATGTAGATGCTGCAAATGATTGGGACGGTTGAGAGTAGAGTGCCATATTGTGCATTGCCACGACTAAATCTAGGAGAACGTACCACGACCACGGGAGAACGGGCGTAAAGTGTGAAAAAATAATAAAGGGAAAATAAGCGCTCTTACTGTTCAGCTCCATGTTCACATAATTTACATACATAGTAATACTTCGTAAAGGTTAGGTACATAGAATCCTGTTTTTTTCAAATGTTATTATGTAAATGGACATGGATAGCTAATACCAAAGAGACCGTCATGATATAAGCCTAAGACACCCTATTGCTAAGCCTTCGCTGTTCGTTCGTCCGTCCGTCCGTCCGTCTGTCACAGGGCTGTTTCTCATGAACTGAAATTTTCACAGAATGTGTATATATTTTGCTGCTAGAACAACAAATAGGTAAAATAAAAATAAAAAAAATTAAAGGGGAATTAAAGTTAAAATACAAAAAAAATATTTTTTTTCGTGTTCTGGTATGGAACCCTTCGTGTGCGAGTCCAACTCGCACTTGGCCGGTTTTTTATATTGCACGGCCTCATTGGATTTGTCATCGTACCGTATGTCGCTCTATCATCTCTGCCTACCCCTCCGGGGTAGCGGCGTGTTCGTGTGCATGCATGTACATTCGATTAGGTGGCGTGGCGTCTCACCGTCTAGGCGGCGCGTCGGGTCGCGGCCAGTCGCGCTCGAGCAGCGCGAGCGAGACGCGCGGCGACAGCGCGAGCGAGCGCTTGCGGCGCGCGCGCTGCGTCGGCGTGTACTCGGCCACTGGGCTCGCCGCCACCTGACCGGGGACCCATCGTCATCAGTGAGGCAAGATAAATGGTCGTAACAGGAAGTAAGACCAACGAAAAGTAGTACTTTGTGACATCACATTGCATTGCTTTGACTTTTAGTCCATACAAAATGTCTCAAAGAGACGTCACAAAGTACCACTTCTCGTAAGGCCCATTATCAGACTATTATGTAATATTTACATATATACATATTTTATTTCTGACGAAGGCTCTTTACACCAGATTCTTATTGATCATTAGTTTATTTTGTCGGAATAAATTTTTCAGAAATCAGTTAAATTTATAATAAGTTTAGCTTTTCGTTATGTTACTATGTGATCAAGTCACTGTAGTAGTAAAATAATAGTAATAAAACTAAACGTGGACTTGTAAAACATTTTTTATTTTTTCTTCTTGTTGCCACTGGTGCAGAGCATCGCTTCAAGGTCCTTGCTAGTGGTGACGCTTGGTTCGGGTCACCTCTTCCCCTAAAATATGCTTGAGAGAGGCGATGGCTGGACCCGGCGTGATGCTCGTGAACGGGTGCTGCTTGTGGGGACTGGCCTGCTCCAATTGGCAACATGTTAGATGACGGACATGACTTTGCAGAATAAACCGATATTTGTCATGAACTGTTGCATACGGCGTGAATGGTAGATTTTTGTGAATTAATATTAATTTAATGTATTGACATAAACGGGTACCAATAACCCGTATTTCTGTAAGCAGTGGCAAACAAATTTGTAAACTTAGACTAAGTAGACGTTGAAAAAAATCAGGGAAGTTTCTTTCTAGTACTTCTTCGCCGTGAACGCTGAACTGGCTAATGATAAAGTATGACTAATCCGAGTGCAGTGTGCTGCCTGTGGATGATGAATAAACAATAAACAATAAACAATATCCACCAAAGCGGAGCTGGGCGGAGCGGATAAGAACGGAGATGTCTAGCGGGTTGGGTGTATCCACTGAAGCTGAGCGGAGATGTATGCTGGCTAGAGAGGAGCTGTGGGCGGCGGCGCGCGAGATGGACCAGCTTGTTACAGTTTAGTGTGGGCCAGGCATGTAGCGAGGCGAGACTAGCAGTGTGCCGATGTCCTGCACACATCTCCGCTCGCCTCCGCTGCGCGCCGCTGCCGGCTGCCGGCTCACTAGACACCTCTCGCATTTGATCGCGAGGCCTATATAAATTGACACATCTCCACTCCGCTCAGTTCGAGTCGTGTCCACTGAAGCTGAGCAGAGCGGAGATTTGTAAATAAATAAATCCGATTTGTTGTTTGAAACACATCTCCACTTCGTTCCGCCCATCTCTGCTTTGGTGGATGATGGCCCAGGCTGAGACAGAAACTAAGACTAACGAAAAATAGTACTTTGTCATGTCACATTGCATTACTTTGACATTTCGTCCATGCAAAATTTGTCAAAGTGATGTCACAAAGTACTACTTTCGTTAGTCTTAGGCTGAGATAAATAGTCGTAACAGAAACATATACGTTTTGACATTAAATGTATACACCGAATGTCAAATTGTACAGTCGGAAACCATACTTTGGCTCAGCCAAGTACGAGTAACGTATATAAATATCAGCATAAAACTAATGAAAAGTAGTACTTTGTGACGTCTAGGTTAGTTTGACATTTTGTCCGTACAATATGTATCAAATTGAAGATTAAAAAGACTATTTATCTCAGCCTGAGACTCTAACTAAAGGGGGATCTTATCTGTTCGTCTCATTAACCATTGTTAATAATTAGTTAAAAATACCTGTGAGAAATGACACATGAAAACAAGCTATGTTTACCTGACGTGGGGGCGGCGATGGATGGGGGCCGGAGACTTCTGCGGGGACGGCGCGGGGCATGTGCCCTCCCCCGCCCCCGCCCGGCGCGTCAGTCGTCGAGTCGGCCTCCAAGCGCGCTCCGACGCCCGCCTGCAATGAACCCGTTGGACAGTCTTTGGTCATTGCAAATTGATTAGATCATTAACTCAAAAGTATGTGTTAGGAACCATTTTCAGGTGATCATCGAGGTTGAAAATATGTTAGGCTTATATCTCGATCAATGCAGTCAAAATGCCTTTGCATAGTTTCTTGTCGGTTCTAAGAACTGGCATAAAAAGAAAAACAAAACTAATCTAACCTAGATAAATGCATCTAATGGAGAAAATAAAAAAACTGAAACATCAGAAAACTATTAAATACATTGAGTAATTATAAAGCGAGTGGTAAAATAAATTGTCCGAGTAGCTCAGTTGGTTAGAGCATTGAGCATTTAAATTGAAATGTTGCCGCTACAGTTGACCAGTGGTGCGACGCCTTGCTATTGATTAATCGAAGTGTTGCATCTCTGGGCGCGGGTAGGGTCTGGATGGGTGATCATATTGTGAGTGCAATTTATAATAGGACTAAAGGAAACAATACACACTTCAGCAGGAGCGGGGCTGGCGGCTGCTCGGTGCCTCGGGTCGTGCAGCCAGCTCGGCCCCTCCAGGGGATCCTCCGGGGAGCTTCACACAGCAAACGGTGTTCACAGATATTATTCAAATCAGATGAAAATTCACTAGATGAACTAAACGTATCAAGTTTCTTCGCAAACGGGAAATTGGCCTTTCTGAACATTTTGTTTTGCGTCGAAACTCGTTCAAGTATTTATTTATTTATGAACAGGCAGCTATTGGCTATGATGAGATGTCTATGATGTTTTATTTCGTTTCATTTCTTTAAGAGTTTTTAATAATTTAAATATTTATATAATTTTTTTTTTATTTGTTTTGTTATCGTCTTGGGCACTATATTTTTTTTATTTTGCTTTGTGGATTTATTTAGTCTTTTTTTGTTTGTTTTACGTATTCATCAATTCGGTTTTTAAATGTGTAGTATAAGTTAAGTAGGTTGCGTTGGCTAGGACTTTATATTTTCGGACTAATAAAGTCCTAAATTAAATTAAAAAGCAAATACCTAGGCGTTGCCTTTCGAATACGCTCCGGACACGTACCTCTAAACAAGTTCGCACATCTAATCAGAAAAGCAGCTTCACCAAATTGTGACATATGTGGCGTACTTGAAGATGTGTATCATATTGTGATGTATTGTGAAAGGGGCGCAACTGAAAGGCAACAGCTAGGGATTGTTACCTTGGACACAGGAGCCAGCCAGGCTCCGAGAAGGTAATACAATGGTATCTTTTTGTTAACAGTATATTAAGTAGAAGGACATAGTCAAGTAAGATACGCCCAACGGAGCTGACATGGTCACTATGTGTAATAATAATAATAATAATAATATTCTTTATTGCTATCATACACATGGTACATACAAGGGCAGACTTATTGCCTAATGTCAATCTCTTCCAATCAACCCGATAATGGGACAAAAATATACAGGTAGCAACAAGAAAAGAACCTAAGAATAGATGTAGCAAGCAAGCACCAAAAAAATTAGTTTAAAAAAAACAACGAAACATATACTGAAAATATATTTTATTCAAGCGAAACTTTTCTACGGACGTTTCAAATAGGAATGGAGACATACTTTAAAAAACGAAACGTCACGGAAGTGGAAAAGTTAAAAATTTGAGAATAATATCGTTGCCATGGCCACGAGAGCAACCGAATTGCTTTGCTACCGGATATCCTAATAATAGTCACGAGAAGTTGACTAATGCAAACGGCTATGTAATAGCTGCTATTTTCAGATGGATTATTAAAAGCCGTCTGATAACGGGCGCAACAAGTCTTGTCTGTATTGCAAAGCAGTGGTGGAGGTCCAAGAATATATCACCTCAAGCCATGATGGCCTGGTGAGCAAACGACCGATTCTATGTAATCTTGTGCGATCCGACCAAGTAGGTAGGGCATTGGTCTTACCTGCCGCTAGGTAGCTGCCTGGTGAGTCGCACCTGTGGACTCCAGTTCTCCTCTTCGGTCTCTTCTGGCAGCGGGTCCATGCCTCTCCTGAATACCAATTACGAACATATATTATGACTATCAAGATCCTGACTTTTGTCCTTATATTTTCTCGCTTTCAGATCATAGCTAATCTAAAATCCCACCAGTAACACACATTTTTCTGTTGGTGATTTCTTCTGCAGCTCTGATTATGTGTGATATCTGCGCCTAGGGTTTGAACATCATTTATTTTCGGTGGTAGTGGTGGCGGCATCAACAAAAAGTATTGAAGAGATCCTAACTCGTCACATTCGATTCCTTAGTGGCTAAGATCACTTAAGATGCATGTGTTCCAAATGGGTTTCTTTGGTTTTAAGTTTTAAAAACCATTTTCTATGTTATACCTAACAATGCTACCAATAAATTGTTGTGTTATGTTGTGTTTGCATTGAGCCCACTCCATTTCTTCACGTGCAAGGCGTAAGAGCCGACTTTTCGATTCATCGTTCATGGTTCGGATTCCACGTTAAACGTTAGATCACCTTCCTTACTCACTAGGTGGTAAGAATTATCCCGGCCGGGTAGATACCATCCCATTGAATGAATGATGGTCGAAGCGGTAATGAAAATTGACCGTGTTTTCCCCAGTTCAATGTAAACGTGCAATAAGCGGAAGGTCCTGGCTGGGCAGCTTGTTTCCATGAGGTGTGTTGGGCTTATAACATTATATCATCCAGTCAGTCAGTCAGTCAGCGTGTTTGCGTCCACTGCTGGACATACGCCTCTCCAATTTTTCTCCAGTCCTCCCGGCCCTCAGCGGTACGGAACCACTGCTTTCCGCCGACGCACTTGATGTCGTCGTCCCACCTGGCGGGTGGTCTTCCCACACTCCGTTTTCCTGTCCACGGCCGCCAGTGCAGGACACGGTTACTCCCACGGTTGTCGTCTCTTCGGCTGACGTGACCAGCCCACTGCCATTTGAGCTTAGCCACCCGATGTCCAATATCGACTACTTTGGTACGTCGGCGGATTGCCTCGTTACGCACCATATCCCGTAGCGATATTCCCAGCATGGCTCGCTCCATTGCTCGCTGGGCAACTTTTAACCTTTGGACAACGGCGACCGTCAGAGTCCACGTTTCACATCCGTACGTCATAACCGGGAGGACGCACTGGTCATATATTCGGGTCTTTAGATTTTGTGGGAGGTCAGACCTCAAAGCGAATTTTAGCTTTCCGAAGGCAGCCCAACCCAGTTGAATCCGTCGCTCAACCTCCTTAGTCAGTCCTTGTCTACCAAGCCGCAGAATTTGACCGAGATATACGTACTCTTCAACCTGTTCGATCACTTCTCCGGCGATAACGATTTGTCCTCCTGTCATACCCTCGGTCGCCATGACCTTGGTTTTGTCCCGGTTCATCTTCAGACCTACCTTTATCGATGCTTTATAAAGTAAAGTAAAATATCATCCATTCACATAAAAAAATCTGATGTTAGCACTACTCACATGGCGTTGTATTCTTCCTCTCTCTCCGATTCCTCACGACCCTCTCCGTCCGCTAAGCGCTGTTCCCCATCATCGCCCTCTTCGCCGGATTCCTCTTCGTCTGTTAATCAAAAAAATATGACATGGTCGAGGAAAGAATGACGAAACAAACTTACAGAGCAGATGTGAATGGAATAGTCATGTCCTAGCATGGCGCTAGTGGTGAAATTGGTAGACAAAACACCCGCGAAACTGGCTGGTTCAAGTCCGGTCTTGAACTATATTCATTGGGGTAGTTCTTTTTAGGGTTCTGTACCCAAAGGGTAAAACGGAACCCTATTACTAAGCCTCCGCTGTCCGTCCGTCCATCGGTCCGCCCGTCCGTATGTCACAGGGCTGTATCTCATGAACCATAATAGGTAGACAGCTGAAATTTTCACAGAGTGTGTATTTATTTTGCCGCTATAACAAATAGGTAAATAAAAAAATAAATAATTAAAGTGGGGGACCCATACAAAAAACGAGATTTTTTGTGTCAAATCTTGTATGATGGTACGGAACCCTTCGTGTGCGAGTCCGACTCGCACTTGGCCGGTTTTTTTAGACGGCCAGTCGCAGGCAGATCCATATTGTTCTCTACTTTGTGGTCAGTGTGCTCGGCAGGCAGGTGACTTACCGTCGAGGGGCAGTCCGCTCGCATCGAGACTCTCGTCGGTGTCGGCGGCGCGCGCCCGCCGCGCCACATTCACCGAGTTTACAGCCAGCTCCGCGTCGATGCGCCGTAGTGGGATGTACACTTCTGCACGGAGAAATCACCGGTGAAATACCATCCATTAAAATTCTGGTTAAAACAGATTTTTATGATTTTCATAATTTTGACTCATTAAAACATGAAACATGGTCGAGGATTCTTTAGCTACCCGACGAGCAGTAGTGACACATGAAATTCGGATTTTGGTCAAACAAATTTCCCCAAAAACATCCTAACCTAAAGTTAGATTTTTATTCTGCGCTTGAAAACTTTCATGATTGCATGTTGCGAAATGTTATCCTTCATAGAACATCCCGAACCCTCGGTACTCAGACCATAGTTAACCACGTGCACCACTGGGCTAGTCATGATATTCATAACTACTTTTGTTTTTTCATTTATCTGTAGCTGTCTGCGGTATGTCGATTGCTGTGAGTAATAATACATGGGTGTAATATTCTATTTGTATATTTTATTTAAATAGTGAATGTATCCTTAATTCTGGACATTTATGGTGGTTATACATGGTGAACAGAAAACATGTCAAAAACTCGAAGGCAGGATGTACATTTTCAGATACTGATTTGGATAGCCTAGTTTTTTTTGCAAATTAGTATGAAAATTTGCCCCGTTTCAATTATTATTAAAGTATCAAGACCATAAAAATGCTCTCTGCCTTCACTTCATCCATGCCTGCGCTTTCACCGCCACAAAGCCACAGCATGGACATGCATAACAAATGTGCATGGAATGAAAATATTTTAAATTTAAATAAGCTAGCAAACTAATGGTTACCAACTATGGTTTCTTGTGTCGGAGACGGCGGGTTCGAAGCCCTGGGATGCACCTCTTTCTTTTTGTCCAAGATAAAAATGTGTATTTTCGCAGGCCACTCCATGGTTCGGAACCCGTATATAACTGTAGATCCTCTTCCCTACTGCATCTAGTCAGTAGGGTAAACCCGCCGGATTGGTACCACCGCATTGGCTGAAAGATGGACGAAGCGACAATTAGGCATCCATGTCCAGTCCCAGAAAAAAAGACTTACCCTGTAGCATGTGCCGGGGTGGCGTATGATCCTCTTCGCTTGTTGTGCTGCTGTTGTCATCATCATTCATGCTGGCTGCTTGTCGCAATGCTGCAATACCGTACACAAGGTTTTACACATATGTAATTAAACAGTATAAATTCACGGTCGATTATACAACAGATAGAAAGAAAGAAAGAAAATTCGTTTATTTGTCTCTTTTTTTGGAATTAAATTTAGGATTTGCATTTTTGAAATGACAGCATGGAAAGATTGCTAACGTCTTACAATAAATAAATTTAAAAAAACCGGCCAAGTGCGAGTCGGACTCGCACACGAAGGGTTCCGTACCATCGTAGAAAAAAAAAAACGGACGGACGGACGGACGGACAGCGGAGGCTTAGTAATAGGGTTCCGTTTTCACCCTTTGGGTACGGAACCCTAAAAACAAGGTCAGGAAGACCATCCAGTGTTCTGCGCAACATGAAGGAGCTCGGTTGGCTAAACTGTCATAAGAGCTGCAGGTACAACGGACCTCGTGTCTAAGTATTGAAGGGGGTTTCCCTGCAGGGCTACAGGAAGAATAATCTCCGTGGTATTTTCGTAGTGCGTGGTTACCGTGTGCCGTAGCGTCGATAGGTCGCAGCCGTATCGTGGGCTTGATGATGGCGCTGCCCCTTATCATGGGCACCACGCGCAGAACCTTGTTGCTGCTGCGCTCCCGCAGCGACGAATCCCGCATGCTCTGCTTGCCGCACGGGCTCATGGACTCCACTTCTGTTGGAGTCATGTCATTCATCAATGTCAATGAAATTTTATCATGTTTGGTTTGCTCAGAGAAGAGCTAATTATTTTTCATGTTTTTTCTATAATATTAATTTATAACATTCTCCCGTGACCACGATTGGGTGCAACCACAATGGTAACATCGCATTTAAGTGTAAGTGCCGCTTACGTAACATACAAAATGTGTGAAAATAGCATAAATATACATATAGCTGTACTACACAAGTCTTAAAGATAAAACCAAAATAACATCCGCACCTCGCTTCTTGCGTATGTAAGTCTTCATGACCTCGACGGTGCGCGTGATGGCGCTTGAGACCTCCACTAGGCGTGTCAGCGAGTGCTCGCCAAACTCCTGCACGGCCACATCCAGCGCCGAGTCAAGAGCCGCACCACTGTTCCGATAATGCTGCAAACAACACATTGACTCAGAATACCTATGATACTCTCAATGAATTTTCATTTTATATTTCAAAGTTATATGGTTATATTAAAAGGTTAATAAAGCTGTGGGTTTGTGCGAAGAATCTTCCCTCGCTCTGGGGAATTCATAGTTCTGTTCAGTTCAACCAAGGAAACACAGCACCGACCTAACAATGCAACTGAATGCATACAACTGCAAGCTCTGAGTTGATGTTTTGCGGTACAGCGATAATTAAGATAGCGATATTGTGGGAGCGAGATAGCATGCGATTTGCAAGAAGAAGCCCGCATTTCTATATCATTTCTTTATTGAACTGGCTTACATATGACACTTTCAACATTCGCTTTTGAGAACAGACTAAGCACATAATGGTAGCGTTGGAAAGGTAATTAAAAAATCCCCATAATCCACATTTGCCACAAATAATTACTTTCGCAAGGGGTCATGACGGCCGAATCAGACTGAGATAATGTTCGTAACCGACACTAAGACTAATGAAAAGTACCTAGTACTTTGTGATGATTTTTGTATGGACTAACTCTCAAAGTAATGTCAATTGATGTCACAAAGTACTACCTACTTTTTGTTAGTCTAAGCTGACATTCATACAGTTGTATTTAGAGAGTACCTGTAAAAACTTAGTACGAGATTAGCACCGGACTAACCGTACAAAAATCGGTTTAGTCCAGCGGATTAAAGTTAGTCCGCCCATTCAGAATAGAGCTCATAAAGATTACTCATACTTGGCTAAGCCAAAGTAAGCCATCCGACTGTCAGTTTTAACATGAAATGTATGAAACAAATGTCGAATTTGACAGTCGGAAGCTATACTTAGGCTAAGCCAAGCACGAGTAAGTTCTATGAATGTCAGCATTCGTTTCTGTTACGACTATTTATATCAGCCTAGGAGTCAATAGATAGACAACTCACACTCATAGTAAGTCTAAGTTCGTTGAGCTCTTTCATGAGGTCGATCTTTTCGTCATCCCTCTGCGCCGCTGTCATCTTCCAGTATTGGACTTTCTGCACCAAAACGCTGTTTTTCTCTTTAAGTTCTCGGATTTCATCCTCTGGAGACTTCGACGTTGGACCGTCAGCCGCCATTGCTTGAAATATCGAGGCAATTTTAGGTCTATGGACGTACGAACGTAGGTCCAAGATGATTCTCGAAAGGCGTAATTATCTAAACGAATACTTCTGCATTTCAGGGTCTGTTTTACCAAGGCAAAACATAAATGTAGCATCCACTGCACAAGCAAAGCCAACGCGAAAACAAGCTAGCAAGCAACTGACGAAAACACAGATTGACTAATCCACTGACAGGACAGGTGTTAGGCACCCTTTTTTGCGTACTTACTTTTCCACATGAAATGGCAAAAGTTTTTGCTATCCTTTTAGCCAGCGACGGACGCAAGGCCAACATATGCTAGCACAATGAGCTCGGCAATCGCAAAGGATAGTTCTCAAACGAATGGGTCAGAAGACCCGGGTCGTCTGTATTGAAAGACCGAAGGGTGAGCCGGTTCTCGGGTCAGTTAGCGAACGAAAGTTAATTGGCCTCAGGTCACTCACCAGTGAATGTGAATTTCAAGATTAGCCTCCGGATAGCATAGACCACGCCAACGAATGACCGAACGGGTCGGTATGACCCGTTCAATAT
This sequence comes from Incurvaria masculella, assembly GCA_946894095.1. Taxonomy (NCBI): domain Eukaryota; kingdom Metazoa; phylum Arthropoda; class Insecta; order Lepidoptera; family Incurvariidae; genus Incurvaria; species Incurvaria masculella. The sequence goes on along the minus strand of OX335645.2, from coordinate 22,579,474 downwards.
CCAGGTCGTTCATTCAGACTCGGGTTGCGTCGCAAACGACTCATCGCTACTGCAGACAATGCTACACACCTTCCGAACGGTCTGTCCCAAACATGTCTGCCGAGACAAATGGGATGGCCGTTCCCGGGGCGCGCGCCGCGGCGGGACTAACTCATTCGCGGGCACTTAACAAAACCGTGCTATTGCGCTCGGGACCTTCTCGATTTCAAAGAAAAAGACAGGCTCCGTGAGGAGGAGCATGCAACCTGTCCACAAAGAAGTCAATGCGCATAGTGTTTTATTTGGTAAGATTTACGAAAATGTTAATTACAAAAGACTTAGGGCCGAGTGCACGAAAGGAGAAAAAATCACAAACAACGTCAAAGTATGATCAAACACGTCACTTTGTGTGGACAGTATGGAAGGAGCTCTATGCGTATCACTAAAAGTAACGTGTTTGAACATTGATTAACTCAGTCTTCTCTTCGTGCAACCGGGGCTTAGCTAATAGTAATCCACGACCGCTGTAGTCAAAAATCTAACAAAAACCAAGCTGATCATAAATCTTCATGAGACAAGCTATTTCTGATGATTAATCTTTTTGAGATGTTTTTATTTTATCGTTGAGTAATCCGCCTCCAAAGTTATTTCATAAAACACGCGAAAAAATCTAACTTTCGGACCTTGTAACTTAGAAATTAAACAATATTTTAAAATGCCAATGGTCATCAGACATCTATGTAGTTCGATCAAATAAAGATACTTTGATCAAAATTTTGGATCTCTCACAAGAAATGTAGGCATGATCTTCTTTCCACGTTTGTATCGGGAGTTGATCGGGAAGGCCCAACTTAAGTAAGCACTTGAATGATGACGTCATCGTGACTTCATACCTGACAATCTTGCGTTTCTGAGAACTCAGGACAATTCGGTCCAAAACTCTGTTCGGGCTATTGCTCCGCGGAACGGTTCCATTCTGTTCGGTACAGAACAGAACCAGGCGGAACAGCTCGTGCAAGATTTCATGCTCCGACAGCCCGAACGCCTCAACCAACTGTATTCACGCTGTCAGCGTTTGAACGCGATTCGGACCGTAGGTCCAAAAAGCCATGTGGATTGTCGTATGGTGGGTTAGTTTTGAATTTATTTTGTAGATTGAGGTTATGTTTGTTGTATAAAAACAATTATTGTTTGAATCTTGAAACTCCGTTTATCACTGCGTCTTGTAAAAAAACTACCGGTTCTGCAGAATACAAAAGAGCACGTGGTATGTAGTGCTGAAGTTCGCTCGAGGAATCACTCACCCACACTCCCGAGGAAAATGTCGTTTCGTGGTCGCGGCGGTGGCGGCGGGGGCCGTGGTAGGGGCGGTGGTGGTTTTGGTGGGCGTGGAGGAGGCCGCGGTCGAGGCGGCGGGGGCTTCAGGCAGCAGGACTTCGGCCCGCCCGAAAGCGTCACGCCGCTCGGACACTACGGCTGGACGGTCCAAGACGATCTCGTTTGCAAGGTCGATATTGAAGACGTTCCATACTTCAATGCCCCAATCTTCCTCGAGAACAAGGAGCAGATCGGCAAGATCGATGAGATCTTCGGGAACCTGCGCGACTACTATGTGTCGGTGAAGCTCGGAGAAAACATCAAAGCGAAGAGTTTTAAGGATGGCCAACAGTTCTTCATCGACCCGGCGAAGCTTCTGCCTCTAAAGAGGTTCCTCCCGATGCCTCCAGGGCAGCGAGGGCGCGGTGTCGGAGGGGGCCGCGGTGGGCGCGGGGGAGCCAGGGGTGGCGGTGGCCGCGGAGGATTTGGAGGAAGAGGCGGAGGCGGCTTTGGCGGGAGGGGTGGCGGTGGACGCGGCGGAGGGTTCGGAGGGCGAGGGGGAGGCGGTGGTTTTAGTCGAGGTGGCAGCGGAGGGTTCAGCCGTGGCGGTGGTGGCGGCAGCTACGGTGGGGGCGGAGGCTACGGTGGGGGCGGAGGCTACGGTGGGGGTCGCGGAGGTGGAGGCGGAGGCGGTTTCCGCGGTGGTCGAGGAGGTGGAGGATTCCGCTCTTGATCAACTGCTACATGCAACTAATTGTGCAGGTGGACATCTGTCTATTTGGATTATGCGGAGTGATAAAAAAGTGAAGTGTGGTGACTTGTTTAAGTGTATTTTATATTTTCACAAATGGAGTCCATTTTGTCAGGTGAGCTATCACAAAATGGTGCACATTGTGGCCGTGCGATAGCACATATATACGTTACAAGTCATCAATTACAATATTCAGAGATAAATATACTATAGAATCCTGTTCATCCGGGATTCTTATCCCTTATCAAAGGTTCATTGTAATAAATGTGAGAGCAAAGCCTCCAAGAAAAAGCTCAGCACATTTTCGAATGAGATGAGCCAAATATTAAATAATGCTATAATATTAGCCATAAAAATCCTTTGAAAAGAGCCACATGCCTTTTGTGCTGCTGAACGAGCCAGATAAGTAGTCATGATTTACGGCCAATGCAAACATGTTAAGAACGGCCCGTAAGCTATGCTCCCCATACAAACGTAGTTTACTAATCATTTGGAAACCGCTATTCCAATTAAATTGATATTTAATATCTAATATTAGGTAATAAATATCTGTGTCTGCATGCTTTTGTTTTTTTGAAAAATGTAATGAATGCAAAAAGAAAATCTTCATACGAATTTTGTTTTCTCTGTGGTTTGACCCAGAATACATTTACCGAAAAAACAAAGGCATGCAGACACAGATATTTGTAGCCTAATATTAGATACCAAATATCAAGTAAGTTGGAACAGTGGTTTTCAAATCATTAGTAAACTACGTTTGTATGGGAGGCAGAATTTTCAGGTGCCTCTGGGCCGACCTTAACCCCTGTACCACAGGTATTTTCCTAACAGGCTGAGTTGAAAGTGGGCTAAAAGCCCACTTTCGCCATCGTGCTCTCTGCAAGAGTGCTGGACATAGTATACTTCCATGGAATTTCAGAAAATAAGCATTCACGGTTGCCGAGCTGTGAAACCTCTAGATTGCACGATGTAGCCCTGTCTCTGCCAGCACTTATTGGTCTGTCAGACCCAAACCGTTTTCGTTTTATCTTCAAATTCTGTTCACAATACTTCTGATGTCAAAAACAATCATTAGGACATTGTTTATATGAAAATATGACTAATGCACAGGCCATTGAAGTAGTGACAGCAGTACCAATTCCTGCATGTAGAAAAGCTTGGTAGGTATATTTGTAATATTCAGCATAACATTGCGGAGTTTACTGTAAAGTACTTCAAAGGATCACTATAAGCAATGTCAAACTAGATTAAGATATTGTTGAAAAAAAAAAATATTTATGCTGCAACATGTATTTTTAAGTGAATTCATGAAATTACAGATATGGGGAGTGTTTTTTCCATTCGACTATGAACATAGATTGATTCATGTTTTATAATCTATGCAATAAAGTAATTCCCCGTCATACAACTTGTTTTTCTCTAAATCCAAACAGATATTTTGAGAAGTTTTATTTCACGTCTTGGATTACATAGTTATGTGTTTCATGAAAAATGGTCACTAGTCAATGATTTGTCACACTGTTTACAGTACCCGTGTAAATGCATGGTGAATCCAATCATTCTTAAGTTCACGGTGACTAGAGCGAAATAATACTTGTAACTGGACATGGATTGCTAATACCTCACCTATCTTCATATCCCAACACACCTATCTTCATATCCCAACACACCACGTTCCCAGTCATTTGGTGTCTTGCAAGGACCTTCCCTTTATGAGCCCGGCTACATAGAACTGGAGGGAAAACACTAAATTTTACATTGACGCTTAGACGATCCTTAAATCTAATGCGATGGCGGGCCTAACTCCAACCCAGGCGGGCCTAACGCCATCACCTAAGAGGGGAACGGGACCCACAGTTTTACATGGATTATTAACCATGAAACAGCTTGCATTCGTGACAAAATGCACTTAGCCAACTTGAAAAGAGAAAGCAAGGCGAGGATTGAACCCATGACCTCTGACATGTACGTAGAATGTTAAAATTATATGTATGAACTAAATTTCGATTCTACATACATATCATATTCGTTTTAAAGTTACAGTTCATCGAGAAAGCGTCTGAATTTGTGAAACCATCTTTTTATCTTAAATAACAAAAACCAAATCCTCTTCAATTCAATTTAATAATAATACTACTCCATCGCATCCAGATCGCTCTTACGATTCTGCACCACGTAGTTAGGGCTGAGCGCGCGGCCACGGTGGTTGAACGTATAGAAGGAGGGAATGTTGCGTTGCGTCTCCCACGTGCGCCCGCTCATCTCCACAGTAGAGCGGATCTCCTTGAACTCGCCGGCCACGCACAGCACCCCATACATCACCAGCAGAAGGCTCACGATGCCTTGGAGCAGGATCTGCGCGACAATCAGGACATGAACTAAGCAATACAAGAGCTGTGACATCAAAACACCAACGAGAATGGGAACTGTTTACAGATGCTTCTTTAGTATCGATATTACACAGTAATCTAAAGAAACATCATTTTATTTCATTTATTTAAACATCATAATTCAAACACACAAATTAGTTTTCGCCTTGACCAAACATAAATATGTGCATTGAACAAATAGAAGCCACTGGTGCGGCCGGTCAGTAGTCTTTTTAGTGTTAGTTTGGTAGTCAAATTACATGTGAAGAATCCACAGACACTTAAGACCTGGGGGTCCATTCAGAGTAAGAGTGAGTTCGAATTTGCAACTAAATATCAACTCACTTTTTTAAATAGTTAATGTTTCCACACTTCTAGAACATCATTACAGTTAGGTAAAAATCTGGTCTGTCCCGTAAATACGTTGGAAGCATAAATAACGGTTCCGTTATTTAAATAATAATATATTTCCCAGCTATTTTTAGGTTAACTCACTCCCGAACTCGAACTCACTCTTGCTCTGAATGGACCCCCAGTGCATTGTAGATTGTGAGGTGAATTTTTTTGGTAAATAAGAGGCGACCTTGCGAGTAGTAGTAGATTGTGAGGTGAATTTTTTTGGTAAATAAGAGGCGTACTTTCTTTGTCGATCATATTTCTTATCTTTTCCTCATTATTTCAAAATAAAACTTGAAACATAACTTCAGATAATTATTTTGAAGCTACATGAAATATAATTTTTTTTAGTAAACAAAGAAATGTCAGTACATTTTGTACTGAAACAAAGGTCTAATCCATTCTAGAATATAAAATAAAATAATAAAACTCAGATCTATGTAAATGCTTTATTTGTATGTACATGATTTTATTTATTATTAGTTTCAGACAAGCAGCTTTGGCTGATGCGTCTAATATCTTAACCAATATTCATATGTGAACATCATAATTTTATCTTAACACTGTAACCTACGTATTTTGCAATAAGGTGATTTACCCACAGCTCTCTCAGCTATTAGAATTACGTTTGCAATCACATTTGGAAAACAATATTTGGTACACCGTTATTAACACGTTCATTGCGATGAACGTCCCACAGACTTTATAGACCTCTAATACCAATAGTGGGCTTTCCCGCCGCCTACCGTACCTGTTCATATCCACAACACGTTTTTTTTATGCAACCGGACATGGATGGCTAATACCACAGAACTACTGTTATGATATTAGCCCAATATACCACATTCTCGAAGGGATAAGGTGCCATGTCAGGGAGCTTCCCTTTATGAGCAAGATACAATATTTAACTGGATGGAAAACAGACAATTTTTTATTGCCACTTCGACCATCTTTTCATCCAATGCTATGTTACTAACCAGGGCGAGCCTGAACCCTACCATCTAGTAAGGCAATGTACAGTTTTACATGGATTCCAAACCATGGAGCAGCTCACATTCGTGACAAAATGCACTTATCCAACTTAGAAATAGAAAGAAAGTGGTGCATGATTGGAGCGAGAATTTTTATTAATAACAACCCTGCGCCACTGTGCTACGAACAGTAACACCCATGAGTCAGTGATTAAAGCATGTTCCAGTCGGTGCAATTTGTTTAAGAGTGAAATACAGTCGTGGGGGCGACAATTTTTATTAATAACAACCCTGCGCCACTGTGCTAAGAACAGTAACACCCATGAGTCAGTGATTACAGCATGTTCCAGTCAGTGCAATTTGTTTAAGAGTGAAATACAGTCGTAAAAATACGGTTGAGGATAAAATGTTTCGTAGAAACAAACGATGTAGTAGAGGGCTTCAATCAGCAACTCCACAAAATAATATTATTGAAGACAAGAAGGAAACCTCAATTCCAAAATATCGTCATGTTAACCAAAAAGTGAGTGCAAATTCTGAAAGACAGCTGTCACCAAGTCCCCGAAATAAATTAGAAATTTTACAGGACATTACAATCTGTCTTTTCTTTCATCTTCAGGCGAAAAATAAGGACAGATACATTTTAATTTTAAAATTGTCACTAACCAGATATGGTGCATTCCACCCAAGTAGGGCAGCTAATTAAAATTGATTTTGTTTGCTTGATAATTTTGCATCTGCTTTTTTGTTCTCTGTTCAAGCACATCACTAGCTAAACCATAAAGTGTACCGATAATTCAGTGCTGTAAGAGGTCTATAAACCTAAATATGTCCTTGATTTTAGCCATTATCTGTCCTCAGAACTTTGGGCTAATAGAAAATGAGACTGAGTGACTCTATGGTAATAACATGATTACAGGGGGCCCATTCAGGTAAGAGTGAGTTCGACTTCGGGAGTGAGTTAACCTAAAAATAGCTGGGAAATATATTATTATTTAAATAACGGAACCGTTATTTATACTTCCAACGTATTTACGGGACCGACCAGATTTTTACCTAACTGTAATGATGTTCAAAAAGTGTGGAAACATTGACTATTTAAAAAAGTGAGTTGATATTTAGTGACGAATTCGAACTCACTCTTGCCCTGAATGGACCCCCAGTTCAGCTTAATATTATTTTATTTTTCAGAAAAAAAATAAATGCATTCATAGTGTCTGGTTCCTTGAGATGTCGATCAGCCCCTAAACATATCAGAAAAATAGTACATCTAAGGCCTAAAGGCATCCAATGGAACTACTTAATCGTGTTAAGTCTTGTCTGTGACGTCAAGCTAGGACAGTGCGATTCTGGTCTATTCGTGACTTAGGTTACTAGATTCTACGTATGTTGAAGGACCTTCAAAAAAGCTTCTTTGAAGATATTCCAGTTCCTGAATATAATTAGCAAAGATTTGAAAACCGTGTTCAATAAATTGTTTTGACAATTTTACTGTAAAAACAATATCACTTTTTTAATTTAAATTGTTGACATGTGCTTACAGCTTTATGTCTAAGGAAACCAACCTCAGGGGAATATTCATACACTTTTAGGGCCCATAACAAAACATTAAACCTTTCCAGCTTTGTAACAATTTTCTATTCTATTTAAAAGGACCAAACATTTTCAAGTTACACCTACTAGCTAAAAATCCTTTGCATAGTCAAGTAATATTTTAGAATGAATACAAAATGATGTGCTAATCCCAGTCTTCGTCGAGGGGAATCGGCGGGCCCGAAGGTCGTTTCCGCCACAGGGCCTCTCGTATGACGACTCCGTTCGGCATCACATCGAGCCTGCTAGGGCAAGACTTGACATGTTCCGGATACTGGTCAGCAGGCATCCTGTGCGTAGCGTTGTAGAAACAGATGGCTAACGGTGGGTGCGTGCGTTCGCACTTGATGATGTGTCCACGGAGACGAGATTCTTTCACGCGGTGGAAGGCGTCATAGGGGCACGATACTAGCGGTTCCTTGGGTGCGGCCCTCAGATGTTTTGGTAAGTACGCGTCGATGTTGGCACCTGCCGGAATGTGGATCTGTTGGCGTGGAGGCGACGGCACCCCTTTCCCTTGAGAAGACATTCCGTAGACGGTTCGTGCGTGGCAGACCGAAACAAGAACGGTGGAGTGCACTACACGCAGGACGCAAGCAACACGCTGATAAAACAAATTCGCATTTGAATGCAAGACCACAGAATATAGGAACTGATTGACTGACAGCGATAGTCAAACACAGAATGGTTTTTTTGTTACATCTGTCCTTTTGGACAGGCAAGGGTTTTTAATGTAATTGGAAACAGTAAATTGTTTTATGTATGTAAAGCGCGGCATATGGCGTACGCCAGGACCTCTTAAGGGGCCCGACGACGCCCATGAGCTTTCAAACTTGGTACGGAACCCTTGGGAACCGTGAGAGTCCGACTCGCATTTGGACGGTTTTTACCATGGTAATCCCCCAGGAGTAAGAACAAGAACAGTTATTGGAACGTGTTCTGAGTAACGCGTTAGTTAAAGTTATTCGAAAAGAACGGTAACGCCTATGGCTAGTCCAAGGGTTCTTTGGGTTCGGCTAAAAATAGGACAGGATCCGGGGAAAGCGGAAAACGGGGAAACACGTGCATAAAAATGGCATAAGTTTGCTTGAGGTGTGTCCACAACTCAATCGAATTGCCTCAAAGAAGGATTTCTTTGTGACAATTCGATGTTTGACCACAAAAAAATCACAGGTTTACTCAGGTTTTACATGAGATAAGTAAAATCGTTGTTATGTTTGTAGATAAATGGTTGAAATTTAAGACTATAGATACAAGGGTGTTTGAGGAGTCAACATTGGAACAGATCACTTCCTCCTAGCATTATACAAAGAGGAAAGGTTTGATTGTTTGTGTATTTGAACTGAATAGGCTCCGAAACGGATTTGAAAAATTATTTCACCGTTGGAAAGCTACAGTCTATCCGACATGTTTTATCTTAAAAAAATTAGGGATCCTTACCAAAACTCCGATAACGTAACCCAAGGTGCAAAAAAATTACCAAGAATGTTCCGTACATCGTGTGCGCTGCGAAAACTATTCACGATAGAACAAAATGATGTAATACAATTTTATAGAACAGATTATTATCTACAAAAAATGTCACGACAGCATACATCTAACTATTACAGTTATGTCACAATAAGTGTACATTTATTCTAAATATAAAAATTTAAATACCGCCGCCAGAAAAGGCTCTTTATTTGTACCTAGATATTAATCCTTATCAAAATAAATAAATGATTATTTAAGACTGTTTCAATACCTTTATATTACTTTTTTAATTATTCGATTCGGACATTTCATTCGAAAGATATCATGAGTTAAACTCAAAAACTCCGCTCGGCCAACTATGCGTTTTGGAGTTTGTAGGCGTCACTCAGAGGTACGGGAGGGGAGTCAGTCGGCTCCCTACGCAGCAGCCGTGTGCGGAATTTAAGAAATTGTCGCTTGATAATATTTTTTCGCTTAATGATAATAAATAGGATAATAAAATAAGAAATAAAAGAAATCACACGAAGAGGAAAGATACTGCTGAGTCTCTCTCGGCCTATGATGAGGAAAAAAAAAACAGCATAAGGCATACAAATGAGATGATTATTGCAGTCAACACTGCAGATGGCATCTGTACAGAACTAACAAAGAAAAAAAAAAAAAAATGATAAGTAGTTTAGTAGGTAACTAAACGCATTCAAAAAGGTCTTTTCAGAACTAGACCCATTAATATATGTTGTACATTTAGATATCCTAATAAATAAGTGACTTGAATAGTTTATGATTTTCGATTAAATACTTTTTAGTTATAGTAGTAGTTGTAGGTAGCTACTAACAGTTAACATGTTTGAAAAATGTTACGGCTTTTCACGCGGCAGGAAGATACCTTCTCTAAAGACATTCTCAAAAGCCGTAACATTTTTCAAACATGTCTAACGACCGCGGTAATCTCAAAAGTATCATAATAACAGTTAAGCTAATTATTTAGTCCAAAATAAAACAACATCAAATAGTATTTACAGGGCTTTAACTCAATAAATTATTTAATGGCTTTTGTTTTGTGGTTATGACCTTTTTACAATAATTAATAGTATGAAAAATACATAAAAAGTAAAAAATAAAAAAAAAATAGAAAAAAAAATATGTTTACAAAATTTGTTATTATTATTTCAATGTAGGTATATGCTCTTTTTTAGGAACTCTATGTAAGAAGCGTTCATTTGTGTATGATTGTGTCAAAATAATATTGTTTAAATTGTATTATGCCCGTGCAAAGCCGGGACGGGCTGCTAGTACTATATAATTAAATAACAGTAGGCTAAATCAAAAGCGCCGCGATTCTTCCCCTGCCCAACGATCCTGGCCGACGCCCTTGCGCTAAACATTCAGTTTACAAAACCTCTAGGGTGGTTTAGGTTAACCAAATTAAAGTAACTCTGCACGTATACTATACTAGTGGTCAGGGATTCGCCCAGGTTGAATATTGTGAGTTATCCTTAGGACTCTACTCTGGAGAATATCGCTTCTACTTACAGAGAACCAAGTAATACCCAACCATCAATTTGGATTCCGGCAACAACACTCAACAGTGGAACAGGTTCACCGAGTCTGCAACAAAATAAGAAAAACACTAGAGCAGAAGGAATACTGCTCATCTGCGTTCCTTGACATCCAACAGGCATTTGATAGAGTTTGGCACAAGGGTCTTCTCTGTAAATTAAAAAAATCCCTTCCACATAACTACTTCTCCATATTGAATTCATACCTAACAGAAAGACTATTCCAAATAAAAAGTGGTGACGCTACCTCTTCTTTCCATGAAATCAGGGCAGGTGTACCACAAGGATCAGTGCTGGGACCTGTGCTATACACAATTTACACTGCAGATCTCCCTGAAGTTCCTGGAGTAGTCACTGCAACCTTCGCTGATGATACTGCCCTCCTGGCTAGCGATAAAGATCCTGAAGTGGCATCACAATCATTACAAAAGGGACTTAATGCCGTTACTGAATGGTTGCAGGCATGGAAAATAAAAGCATCTGCCTCCAAATCGGTACAGGTGACTTTCACACTGAAAAAAGGCAATTGTCCACCAGTTACCCTAGAAAACACCATCCTGCCACACAAAGACAGTGTAAAGTACCTCGGCTTACACCTGGACCGTCGCCTAACATGGAGGCAACACATAAAAACCAAAAGGGAAGAGTTAAAAGTCAGATATAACAACCTTCACTGGCTGCTTGGCCGCAACAGCAGACTGTCAACGGATAATAAGCTCCTGATCTACAAAAGCATCCTCAAACCCGTATGGATGTACGGCATACAGCTGTGGGGAAGTGCCAGCAACTCAAACATCGCCATGTTGCAACGGCAACAAAACATGATTCTAAGAACCATATCAAATGTCCCATGGTACACCACAAACGCTGAAATCCATGATCATCTACAGATGAAGAATGTTAAAGACGAAGTCCGGTCCACTGCAAACAAATATCAGGAGCGACTGAAAAACCACCCTAACATATTGGCTGCCCAACTAATTCGACAAAATTACCCAAAGCGTCTCAAAAGACATGACATCCTGATGCTGCAAAATCGTTAGCAGCTGCATTAGCCTAAGGAGATGATGTCCCTAGTGGGGGGCACACTCCACACAAGATCCGAGCCATCAACAAATCCGCTTATAGTCCAAGGACTGATCGCAGATAAGACCATAAAAAAAAAAAAAAAAATCCTTAGGTGATAGACAAATGCTATATATTGTTTATTGTTTATTCATCATCCATAGACAGTACACTGCACTCGGATTTGTCATATTTTATTATTACCCAGTTCGGTTATCCGAGCGAAGAAGAACTGGCAAGAAACTCCGCTGGTATTTTTTTCAACATCCACTTAGTCTAAGTTTACAAAAGTATTTAGAATCACAGGTAAAAACGCTAAAATAATATGAATTGACGAGAATCAACAATTCATGTCATATGCAACAGTTCATAACAAATATCAGTTTATTTGTAAAGACCATGCCCGCCATCTAATATGTTGCCCATTGGAGCAAGCCAGCACCCGTTTACAAGCATCATGCCGGGCACAGACAAATGCAAAATGAACAATTTAACCATAAATAATTTTCGTGAAACATTAACTACTAGCTGCGGTACCCGGCTCCGCTCGGGTTAGTGTCGGCTAAATTATTTCATGGATAAAAAGTAGCCCACATGGCTGATCCAAAATAGGGTCAAACTGGTCCAGGACAATGTATCCATCTACCAAATTTAATCAAGATGTTCGAGATGAAACAGCATGTTTTAATGAGAAACATCCAATAATTCCCATTTAGAGCTTCGTTGACATTTGGTGGCTATTTAAAAAAAAAGCATTTGCCGCCAGAACCGTTCTGCACTTGCACTGCAACATAACGTGTATTGTAGGTAAATTTTGCGTGGACTCCAACCCACAGGTAGCCTCAACATCGAAAACAGTAACCCATCTCTCATCTTTTTTTTGCGTGGGTAGTCCGCAAATATATACACGCACTTTTGGCGCGCTAGTAAATAATATCTAATATAAAATAAACTATAAACTAATTCAGAAATACAACCATTTAATAATTTTGCCCGTTTCATAATCTATCAAAAAGACACAAAGTTTAAACGAAAATGGGCAAACAGTGTGAGATATGTACTGAAGTAATTAGATCTGCGAAAACGGGTCTTAACTGTGAAGTAGCTCAGTGCGGTGCGACTTATCACAACAAATGTCTGGCGCCAACCCAGCTTTTTAAAGAGAAACAGGAAGCTGTGTGGAGGTGCCCTAAGTGTCGTGAACAGCAGGCGCCTCCTCCGCAACTACCGCAGCCGGCCGCAAGCAAGAAGCTACCTCTGCGTCTCCAGCCGGGCGGATCCAACGTTGCTGACGTCGCAGCCGCAACACCGACAGGCCATAACTCGCCGGCCTTCGGTACGCCGTCCAGCTCGCCGGGCCCGTTCAGCGTAAATTACGACCTTGGAAACATTATCACCAAGCTGCAGCAGGACGTCGCTCAAGTTCTAGCGAATCAGGCGACAATGCAGCAAGCCGTCGCACAGATGCAGCAAGTACAGGCGGACATCAAGGCATCGCAACAGGAAACGAAAATGGCACAGGATGAAATGATTAAATCCCTCGACTTTTGTAGCGAAAAAATCAGAGATTTGGAACAGCAGCTTGTCACGTCTTCGGCCAGATTAACTAAGCTTGAAAAATTAGAACCGGAAGTCCAGTATCTCAAGAGCGAGCTGTCCAAGTTGCGTTGCGAACGCGAAGACAACCAGCAGGCGGCAGTCGCGGACTACATCGAGATAAAAGGCATTCCCGAGACTCAATGCAATCTAGTGGAAGCCGTGATATGTATCGCTAAAACTGTAGGCAGCCCCATTCAGGCGAGTGACATCAAGGAGGCTACGCGAGCCACGACCAGAAACCCGAAGAAGCCAGCCAGAGAGGTCGTGGTGAAGTTCGCCGCGCGAGAATCCCGCGACGAGTTCCTGATGGCGGCGAAGGCGAAGCGTCCGCTCACCCTACAAGCCGCAGGCCTCCGTGCCTCTTCCGACGGCTCAGTGCTTGACCAGCAGCTGTTCGTCAATGAACTCCTCACCCCTAGGAAGAAACAGCTACTGTTCAATGCTAAGGTATTTGCACGGGAAAATAATATCCAATGGACGTGGACACGTAAGGGCCAAGTCCTCATGAGAAAGAATTCTGAGTCGAAACCTGTATTGATAAAGCATGAAAATGACCTAGATGTATGTTTTCGCAAGTAAGCTCATATTTCTGTATTTAATTGTCATTCAACAAAATTTATATTTTTCCATTCATCACAAGTACACATTCTCAACGATCTCACTACTAAAACAATTAACTTATATACACCCACCTACATTCACACCATTGTTTAACCTACCAAAAACAGTTTACGAAACAATTATTACGAAAATTCACATATTCGATCACACAACTACAGTACATCTCACTTGCACCCATATCTCACTGCCTATTATTAACATACAAACAACCTTCTCAACTTTACTATCTAAACACTGCAATTATGTATCGTATCAATTCAGAGCATTCAAAATGATAACTATCCGAAAAGTTAAAATCACCTCTTGTAACCAATCGCGTTCCTTTCACACTAAATTGACAACGCATTCAAAAGTAATCTTAATTCTTAGCATTGAGCTAAATACTCCGAGCCTATTCCGAACTCGCGTTTGCCTACGTTTAACTGTTCTAGCGAATAAAGTGAGGCGGACACAACCACTCGCCGCGCTCGTACGATGCATTGAGAACTGGTTTTGGCTCGATACGCGTAAAATAGGTTGCGGCGACGACGGCTGTGAACAACGATGGTATAATGCGATTGAACTCATATGGACATGGATATTACATTCCACCTTTACACACACTCTTCCATACAATTTATTCACAAAAATAGTATTTGTTTATCTAGCTCAACATCAACTGCATAAGAATGGCTAATAATGACAATATTGAAATAGGTGACGATCTAGACTCCTATAACTACTTTGAAACGTTAACTGCAGAATCCATTGAGATATGTCATAACATAATTCCTAAGAATTCCTCCCTAAAAATAATGAGTGTAAATGTACGAAGTATTAAAAAAAACTTTGATGAACTGATGGTTCTTTTGACTCGAATGAAAATAGATTTTTCAATTATCATTTTGACAGAATGTTGGCTGGGAGGTAAGGACCGTTACGTTCCTCAGGAAATAAATGGTTACCGTTCGTATGCTACTTCCAATCACCTCAACCAGAACGATGGGGTAATAGTATATATTAATAACTCTTTGAAGAATGTCACCGTATCCGAGCCTGCCTCAATACTAGACTGCAGTAGCTTGATCGTTGAGATCAAAAGTGACAAAAAACTTAGTACGCTTATAGCTGCCATATATAGATCTCCATCAATCTCGAATACTGATCGATTTACGAATTCTTTAGGTACCTTTCTAGGTATGCATAAAACAGGTGAAATCATTGTGGCAGGTGACATTAACATTAATATTTTAGGTACAACAGATAGACAGACAGAGAATTACTTATCGTGTATACTAGAAAATGGTTTAGTTCCTACAATTAATGTTCCAACTAGAGGGCCATCTTGTCTGGATCATATAATGATCCGTTCCAAAGCAAGAGTTATAGCCACGGTCTGTAGAACAGATCTGACAGATCATTATCCAGTACTTAGCTGCCTGATGAAACAACCTCCAGCGCTACCAAAACCTAAAACCTTCAGACGCATCGACTATGATAAAATACTGACTGACATAATGACTATGGACTGGACAGAGTTATATGATATGAGTGATCCCAACCAAATTTTCCAAAAAATCATGTTAAGTATTCAATCTCTGCTAGATAAACATACCGTAATTAACACATTGAAAAAAAAAAACATTAATATTAAGCCATGGATAACAATTAGTCTAGTAAAATGCATGATCAAACGAGATAAGCTCCATTTACTTTCTAGAAAAGAACCAAATAACCTCATAGCTGAACAAAAATTTAAGGAATATAGAAATATTTGTAAAACATCAGTAAAGATTGCTAAGGTACTATACTATAAAAAACTTATATTGGAAAATCTAAGGAATAGTAGGAAATGCTGGCAAATTATTCGTGAATACTCGGACATACCTACTTTAGGAAACAAGGGACAAAATGAACTTAATGATTTACAGAAAATTAATAACATTAATCAGTATTTTGCCCATATTGGTCAGAATCTGGCTGCTGACCTTTTAAGTAAAAATAGTAAAAGTATTCCAGACTTAGTCAGAATGTCAAATGGTACGCCCGCGCCTCATTCAATGTTTCTCTTTCCATGTTCACAAGATGAAATTAATATTATTATAAAAAGCATAAAACAAAATAGTTCTCCTGGAATCGACACTATTTCGGCCAAATTAATAAAAATTATCAAGGACCACATATTAAAACTGTTTGGATCCACAGGAATAAAGAAAACACCAATGTCCTGTTTCAAAGCATGTGTACTTCTGCCATCAGGTTAACTACATGTCCCCGACGTGCTGTCAAAATCCCTCTATATTCTAGCCTACAATATTTTGAATGCTTAGTCTAACATGCCCCTTCTCTCACTAATGAATAAACTAAGGAAATATAAAGAAAGGATAAACATAAACTTAACTCCGCTATGAACAAAAGATAGGCAAACTACTGCTTATTAATTATTACAAACAATTGAGATATAAATTACATGTAGACAACTATTATTAGATTTTATAGGTTTAACCTTATCGGCGGCTTCACAGTTCTATTTGAATGTCTAACTGGCTGTGGCATTAGTACTGATGGTCCCCTTGGAGCTTGAGGTGAGGCACGCAGAGGGCTTGGCCTCTGAGGAGTCTCTGTACTTGAACTGTCAGGTGACCGTTCTGGGCTGCGATAAGGTGACCCCGTACTAGGACTGCCAGGCGAACTAGGGCTATGAATGTAAGGAGCTGGCAGCGTTGCATTGCATGCCATCCTTTCTTTCCCTCTGTTGTTAACAATTACATCATCTTGTTTCTGTAGCTTTTTAATGAAATGAGAGTTTCTTCGATACATTTTACCATTTTTAAATAACTGTACTATATACGAGCGAGGTGCAGCTAACACATTTTTTATTACTCCTGCTTCCCAAAATCGTGTCCTAACATCCTGCACCATCACCTTTTCTCCTACCTGAAATATCTGTTCATTCATGCTCCTTTTATCATACCACACTTTTTGTGTGCTTTGATTTTCTAACATTTTTTCATGAATTCTTTCATCCACTTTGATGTGTCGCAAATTATTGCTATGCATTGGTAATTTTGACCTGAGTGATTTGCACATTAGTAACTGAGCAGGAGAGTAATCTAACTGAGCTACAGGTGAATTCCTGTAATTTAGAAGGTACAACTCTAGATCTTGCTGTTTCTCACCGGCTTTCCTCAACATCTGCTTCGCAATACCAACTGCCTTTTCCGCCAAACCGTTGCTTTGAGCATAGTGAGGGCTTGATGTTTGAATTTTAAAGTTCCAAGAGGCAGAAAAATTTTTCATTTCTTTGCTGTCGAAAGGCATGTTGTCGGCAATAACGACACTTGGTATTCCGAACCTACAAAACACTTTTTTCAATTCAGAAATAATTGATGCACAATTTTTCTTGTTAACTGGTACAATTTCCAACCATCGTGAATAGTAATCAATTAGAACCAAATAATCCTTAGACTCAAGCGTGGCAATGTCAACAGATATTTTATAAAATGGAATATTTGGTATGTCATGGCTTTTTAATGGCTCTGCAATTTTTGATCTACTGTATTTTAGACAGATGTTACAATTGTTTGTGTGCGATTCAATATCAGAGCACATGCCTGGCCAATACATTATAGTTTTTGCAACCTTCTTAATTTTTTGAGCACCTAGGTGTGTTTCATGCAGTAAGTTCAAATATGATGTTCTTAGTAAATATGGTATAACCAAACAATTATTTAAAAATACTAAGCCGTTTTCAACTGTGATGTCGTTTTTAAGCTTAAAATAGTGTACAGTCTCCCCGCCTGCAGTGCAACGGGTCGGCCAGCCCGACTGATACCACCGTAACACACAACTCAATGAGCCATCTTTGTTTGTTTCCTCGCGTAGCTTTTCCAGTTCTTTGGTTGACACGGTTAGAGAATTGACACAAACAGTATGAACAATTTCTTGCATCTGGATGTCTTCGGGTTCCTGTCGGCGTAAACAGTTCCTACTGAGGAGATCAGCAAGGTACATTTTACTACCTGGTAAGTAAATGAGTTGGAAATCATAGATTAATAGTTTGAGCCTTAATCTTCTGAGACGGTTGTTTTTTATTTGATCAATACTTTTTTTAGTAATTGATTCTAATGGCTGATGATCGTTAAATATTGTAATTCTGTGTCCATAGATGAAATTGTGGAATTTTTTACACGCAAATGTCACTGACAACATTTCACGTTCAATTTGAGCGTAGTTGCATTCAGTGTCGGTCATAGATCGTGAAGCACAAGCGATTAATCTTCCCTCTTGAAAAAGTGCACATCCCACAGCATTTTGTGATGCATCACAGTGAATTTCTATTACTTTATTTGGATTAAAGGACGTTAATATTGTCTTGTTTGCTATTATACTTTTCAATTTAGTAAGTATGTCCTCATGCGTTTGAGACCACAGCCACTCCGATTCCTTTCTCAACAACTTACGAAGTTGCGCAGTCAACTCAGACATGTTTGGTACAAAGTCTCTTAAAAAGTTCACTACACCTAATATTTTTTGCAATTCTCTTTTGTTTTTTGGCGATTCTAGTTCCAATATGGCCTTAACTCTTTCTGGATCTGCTCTCATACCCTCTTTACTAAATATGTAGCCATAAAATTTTACCTCATCTGATATGTACTGTAACTTGTCTGGGTTGAATTTTACATTATTATCTCGAGCTCGCTGTAAAACTTTATTTAGTATAGCTTCGAGTTCTTCAACATTTTCAGCGGATAAAAGCAGATCATCAAAATAAACCATAACACCCTCTATGTTTCCGAAATATTTTTGGGTCATTCTCTGAAACCTTTCAGGAAGGGAGCAGAGGCCAAAAGGAGCCCGAAGATATCGGTAGCACCCAAACGGTGTACTGAATGTGCATAGTTTGCTGCTTTTCTCACTTAGTTTTATTTGATGGAAGCCATCTTTTAAGTCCAGTACACAAAAAACTTTCTTATTTATGAGCTGTGACCGAATATCATCTAAAGTTGGTATAGAGAAATTTTCACGCACAATATTTTGATTTAAGACTGTGGGATCTATGCAAACTCGCAGTTTTCCATTGGGCTTTTCCACTATTACAATATTATTTACCCATTCAGATGGTTCTTCTACTGGCGTTATGATGTTTCTTAACTGTAGATCTTTCAGCTCATTGAGTAGTCTGTCACGGATGGCCATCGGGACTCGTCGAGGCGGGTTGGACTGCGGGCGGGCATCCGGCTTCAGTTTTATATCATACTCATCTGGGAACTCCCCTAGACCTGAAAATATGTCAATATTGTGGTGTATGAAAGTTGTCCTTTTGTCCGTTACTTGACAAACATCCACTCGGTTCAAGCAGTTGAGTGCGACACAAGTGGCTAGACCCAAAATTGGAATGCAGTTTACATTAT
The DNA here is from genome assembly GCA_946894095.1 of Incurvaria masculella. Classification (NCBI taxonomy): domain Eukaryota; kingdom Metazoa; phylum Arthropoda; class Insecta; order Lepidoptera; family Incurvariidae; genus Incurvaria; species Incurvaria masculella. The sequence goes on along the minus strand of OX335645.2, from coordinate 22,560,388 downwards.
TTACAAGCAAGAATTTAACATTTTCAACTTTGGAAACATCTGTTTCAACTGATGTATAAATGTAGCCTACTGGTTTAATTATATGACCGCCAAATGATTTAATTACCACTGGACATTGTTTTATTTTTCTTATCTGTAAATTGCACGTTTTAACGTAACTGTACGGGAGAACATTAACTTCAGCCCCGCTGTCTAGTTTGAAATTAACCCCGTGACCGTTAACACGAACTACTTTGAACCATTTATTGGGAAGTGTCACCTCTTGTTGACTTTCGATGCAGTCGACGCTGTAGGTGTTGTCGTAGTCCTCGGTCTGCTCAGCATTCAACTCGTACGCACGAGGGGCTCTGCGGTACCGCGCTGCCGTTGCGTCTCTCTGGGATGGGGTGGCTCTGCTTCTGCATTGCTTAGCAAAGTGATTTGGCTTTCCACACTTGTTGCACAATGTACCTAAAGCTGGGCAACTTTCATGCTTGTATGTGTGTCGATTAGAACCGCATCTTGAGCATAATACTTGGCGGGATGCTGATGGACGTGTTGCTGGTTGTAGGGCTTCCACTTCTACAGTTATTGGTTTCAGTATTTTCATATTTTTCTCCGCCAGCTCTACTGCCTTGCAATATTCCAGCGTTTTAGTTAGGTCGGGATTATCCCTAATCAGTTTTTCTTGAGTGCTGCTGTCCCGCATACCAATGATAATTTGAGACTTCAACATTTTGTCTTCCTGACCGTTGAAACCGCAGGATTTTACCAATTTTCTTAGGTCCGTGACAAAGTCATCAAATAGTTCGCCGTTTGTCTGCTTTCGGGACATAAACTTGAATATATTCAGTGTCATATTTTCCTTCGGGGTGCAGTACTGTCCGAGGGCCGCGTAAATTGATTGTATTGTCTCTTTTTCTTCATTTTTTATTGTGCTGTAAACTCTTCTTGCCGACTCACCTAGTAGGTTTTTCAAACGAGCAACTTGAATCGTTTCCGCCTTTTCGTCCGTTTCCGTTGCGGTGAAGTAGGTTGTCACGTCATCCTTGAATCTTTCGAACTCCTCGCCGAGGTTCGGCGCCGCTAGATTAAGCGGGTCCGGGGGAACGGCTGCGTAACTTGCCATAGCTATTGTTTTAGGCTGCGTCGCTATTGTGGTGCCGGCATTGCTTTTTTACCGAGCTGCACTATGCCGTTCACGATTCAAATACCGGCTGCGCCATGTTTGGATCCACAGGAATAAAGAAAACACCAATGTCCTGTTTCAAAGCATGTGTACTTCTGCCATCAGGTTATCTACATGTCCCCGACGTGCTGTCAAAATCCCTCTATATTCTAGCCTACAATATTTTGAATGCTTAGTCTAACAAAAACCACTAACCCACTTATGCAATATGAGCTTATCGACGGGTATTTTCCCAGATTCCTTCAAACAAGCACTAGTTGTTCCATTACATAAAGGGGGAGATTGTTTAGAGTATTCCAATTACCGCCCAATATCACTTTTAAGCGTGTTTTCTAAAATTTTAGAAAAGGTAATGAAGGTTCGATTAGTAAGATTTCTTGACCGTACTGATCAGCTCTCAAGCAACCAATATGGTTTTAGAACAGGGCGGAATACAGAAGATGCGCTACTAGATGTAACTGATTTCCTTTCCATTAATTTGGACACAGCCCAAAAATGCTTAGGTATTTTTCTAGATCTTTCTAAGGCCTTTGATACAATTTCCATCCCACTATTACTAGCGAAGTTAGAGTCTATGGGTATTCGTGGAATAGCATTGAAGTGGTTCGAGAACTATTTGAGCGCCAGGTCACAAAAAATCAAAGGAGATGGGATCTACTCTGAAGCCCTATCTATAAACTATGGAGTTCCCCAGGGTAGTATTTTGGGGCCAATACTATTCTTGATATATATTAACGGCCTGTGCAGCACAAAACTGAGTAATGGAAAAATAGTCACTTTTGCAGATGATACGGTTTTGTTATTTAGAGGGAACGATTGGGATGAAGTTTTTAAATCTGCACAGTTTGGCCTCAATAAAACTCTAGAGTGGTTAAATAATAACATACTCACATTAAATAGCGCAAAAACTAAATATATTACGTTCTCCATTACGCAACGCAGTCAGCCAAAAAAACCTTACAATCTTCTCGTACATACTTCTTCATGCATAGAACTTTCGTCTCACACAGTTTCAAACAAATGTAGCTGCGTGACATTGGAGCGTGCAACAACTATACGATACTTGGGTGTAATCATCGATGAATGTTTAACTTGGAGGCCGCACACTGAGATACTCGCTGCTCGAGTTCGGAAACTTATTTACTTTTTCAGGCAGTTGCGCGAGATCGTTGACCCAGCTCTTGCAAGATCTGTGTACTTCGCTCTTTGTCATTCCCTTATTACATATGGCATCTTGGGTTGGGGAGGAGCAGCGGAGTCCATACTCAATCCTGTATCGAGAGCTCAAAAGGCTGTATTGAGGGTGTTACACAACAAGCCCTTTAGGCACTCGTCTGACCTTCTCTTTAGAGAGTACAAATTATTGGATGTCAGGCAAACTTATATGACGAAACTAGTGGATTATTACCGAACACACACACATCTTCAGGTACATGCCACTCACACTTATACCACGAGACACAGACAGAATTTAAACTTGTGCACAACACCAACAAACACTGCTTTTGGGCAAAGATTTCATTCATTTTTGGGGCCGAGGTTATTTAACAATATTACAGATGTAATAAAACCTAGTTTAAATTTAAGTAAAAAAGCATTTAAAAAGAATCTTCAGAAGTATTTCATAGAATTAGGTCGATTGGAATGTGAAAAATTATTAACAAACATTTTAATTTAGATACATTTTATGTAGTGCTTGTATGTGTGTAATATGTTAAGTCATTAATATCACTTTATTACTTATTAATAAAGTACTTAAGAGTATCGATCATAAGTAATTAAAAGAACCTGCGTTAAAAAAACCTAGCCATCGCAATACAGGCTAAGCCTAGTGCGAAGGTTAAGAAACGAATTTTAGATCGCTAAGAATTGTAATTAAAGGTGTACTTACTCTTTTTCTTATAATTGTATTAAAGTTTTTTGAATTTGAATTTTTTTGAATCTCGAACCTGACTTAGACAACTGTGAGTGCTTGTAATTTAATATGAACTTTATACCATAGCAATAAAGCTCAAATTGACTACGTTTTATTTACAAATCATTTGTATGGGAAAAAGAAAAGGGCTATTTTTAGGGTTTTTCCGGCAATAATTCTAATTTTTCTCGCCGTAAAAACCATCCTTGAACTTCAACGAACATTTAAAAAAAAGATTTGGCCAAATTGGTCCAGGCGTTGTTGAGTTATGCGCTTACCAACACATTTTGCGATTCATTTTTATATTATAGAAGAAAGAAGAAGAAGATTGACGCAGCACACACCGTGGAAGCTCTCAGGAAGGAACGACTTTTTCCGATTTTGTTAACGAATACAATCATAACGTTCATCTGCAATAGAACCCATGGCCACACTAACATGTAAAATATTATGACTTATGAACACGGCTTTAATTATAGAGTATCTGTGGGCATATCTTTAAAGAATATCAGCATTAAGGTTTCTACAAATTTCAATTTTTATTAGCAGTAATACAGATTTTATAATACTGTTCAGGTTATCTTGACCGATACACATAATTATTTTTGAAAACTTATGGTTTTCTGCACGGAGGATGACTTCTTGATAATAGGCAGAACGATCATTTCAAAAGTCGAAGAACAACTGCAAACTTTTTGAAAGATCCTTGAATACGGCTTATACTCACATCAATGGGCAGTGTTGTGAACTCTTGTGATGTAATCCGAAGGTATGAACGATCTGAAAGGAGAAAAATCTTAATGCTAAATACTGAGAAATGTACAGAAACATGTCAAGTCTTTACTAAGTAGCCGACAAAACAAATATATACTCAATGACCCATCACTTAACCGTCACCAGCTGCATTTCTCTGATATGGTTAGGTGCGTTTTCCTTGACTCGAGCACCCTATTTAAATGGGGGAAATTGATGAGGTTCGGTGGATATCAACAGAGTTTTAGCGCGAAAATCTGCCTTGTTCCAGAGGGCGAAAGATGGCTTTTGGCACAAGAACGCCTTACTTCGTCTTTATTGAAAAGGAAAAAAATACCTAGGTTACATGATAAAATATTTGATTGATTAACTATGACGTTGGGGCACGCATGTTCGTTTCAATAGGTCAAAAAAAATAGGTTTAATGAAAACTGTGATTTTCTTAAGTACTAATAAATGCTAGAGTACTTCAGAGTCAAACTTTCTCCGTATTCACCAAACTAGTTACTAGAAAGACGAATCTTGAAAACCCTATCCAGGATTCACAAGGTCGCGAGCAGCTTTTGTGGTTTCCTCTATTTCCAATCTACAAATATGTTTTTTATATTTGTGTCTTCTCTGGAAAGTGGGTGGGAATCTTTTTTGATTTGCTAATTGCGGCTAAAAAAATCAGATCATACTTACGTTGGGCCGCAGAGAAAGCAGAGTGAAATAAGGATATAAATCCAATAGTGAGCACCGCTTTGTGGAGAGATGATGATCCCATTCTGTCTATAATAAACTTGTTTTTAATTTCGGAGCTTCCGACAACGAATTAACAATCGATTAGTAAAACTTGCATCAAATTATCTGCACAGCAAAATTATTTTATTTGAGTGATTGATCGAATCGAATTTATTTGACATTTGATGTATTGTGTTTTTTGTTGAATTTATCATTATGGACAAGCAAAGGTTCTTGAACCATAGAGCCAAAACTTTTAAGTGAATTTCTGCCGGTCCTCACTTCCACCATAGCAGCAACCTGATCTGACCTACTCACTTTTTCCGAAAAAAGAAGGCCGACCTTCTCCCAAGCCGAATTTCTCTGCAAAGTGATGGAGCGGTTGATGAGAAAAATATTCACCGGATGGAAAACAGGGACAATATTTAAATGTCACTTTAACAAATTTTCAGCCAATTCGATGGTAATGATTACTATACCTGGCGGAGTTAACTCCTGACTCATAAGGCAAGGCATCAATGTAGAATGAATGCAATTTGAATGTGTTCCTTGAAGAAAGTTTGGCACCTTCATACACCCAAAATGAATGCAAATTTAAAAATGATATTCCTTCAGACACGGCGGCAATGGCCGTCGGCTTGGCAGCTGTCAATGGCTCGCAGAAATGATTCTGGATGGATTTTGCTCACCGTCATGTGTTTGATTGGTTATCGTTAGGGTGGCTGGTGCAACAGAACGTGGGAAAAGAGATATTATGATTCAGAAGGTGACGACGACGCCCACGGCAAGTCAAGGTCAGAGCAGGGTTCCGCCGCCTCCATCTCCGCATACTGTGGTGCGCCCCCCTCGCAAGTCCAGGTGGCGGTGCATTTACGACCGACAGAAGAAGACTTTCTTGGGCCGGACTTCTAGGAGCTGGAGTAAGAAATATTCTTGTGCATTGAATCTTTTGGCTGCAGAAGCTTTCGAGTCCTTAAACGAACACCGACTCTCTTTACCACGTCTTCATCACGTAGCTTTAATTAGCTGTGTAGAAAAAAAATGTGGGTACGAAAAAAATGTATACGGGTGAATTATTTGTTTAACTCCTGTAGGCCCATTACGAGTTACGCATCACTTATCACTAAATCGCTTCAATAACCTATTTCGATAGCTTAAATCATTGAATATAGTATTTGAAAGATACACTCAAAATCTGGCTTAGTTTCTTTTCGGTTCGATTAAGTACCTTCTTCGCAGGTACCTAATCGAACCGGCAGAAAAAGGAAAAAAAACGAGTGTGTAATATGCACCTAATGTAGGAAATAAAACAAGTGAACTGACTTATTGCTTATTCTCTTTAATTTTCATGCGAAGCGCTAGCGAAGCGTCTCCGCCTTTTGAATATTTTAAGGTTTTGAAAGGTGGGTTAGGAAGTATTCTTGCTTACGCTTATCTTTCTTCTACAGTTCTTATCTCTGTCTGCGCCTAATCGTGGCTAGAAAAAACTGGGTTTACTTATTCTAGGCTTTTCATGGAAATGCTTCTAAATATATGTAAAACAACATAACAGTGATGATATTGGCCTACTCGATCGTATACCTGTTGCTGCTGGTCGGATACACAACGCTGCTCCTCTACCTATCGCTTCTGGTCATCGAACATGCCGCAAAGCCTGAAGAAGCTCTTGACGAAACGGTTACGAACGCTGAGAATGGAACACAGAATGTTAAGTGAGTTACCATGTGAAAATGTCTGCTCAATCTGAACAAGAAAGCTTTTATCACTTTGCATTCCGCAATTAGGTGCCGGACCTTCCGTTATGAGCACGGTTACATTGAACTGTAGGCCTATTATTTGAATTACGTTCTCAGGAGTCTTGCAGTCTCGAAAACCGCGGTTGTCAAAGTGGCTTTCTCGAAAAAAGATTCCGGAGCGCGGTATTTTAATGATTGAAGGGTTTCCGTCGAGAAAATTTGACAACTCATATAAAGCGGTTATATCGCATGAAATATTCCTGAGCACGGAATTTCAGGAATAGGCCTGCTGGAAGGATTTTAACTCTACCGCTAAATAAGTAAGGATGGAGATCTACCTACATGTTAACAAGGCATATGAAATACGGCTCGCTTCAACGGTCGAATGGTCATGCATCTGAAAACCAACCGTGCCCAGTCTTGCTTTACCTCAATAACAAAACTCAGAAGCCAGAAAGTTACTGCGCCGCAATGTTTGCGCATGAACTTGTGTGAAAATAACACTTTCCTTCGCTTTATTTATTACATACATAAACGAAACGCCAATGGGAACCACAGCCCCAGGGCGTGTATCCTTGGCATTCAGTCATTGCGGATTCAGTAGAGTTAACAGTAATGTCAAAGTAAATTCTTCTTCAGTTAACTCTACTGAACCCGCAATGACTGAATGCCAAGAATACACGTCCAGTAGGTCTTTTCGCGTCAGCGTTTTGCTTCGGTAATCTCAATGGTAAGTTTTTTTTTATGCGACCTGACATGGATGGCTAATACCACACAACTACCGTTATGATATTAGCCCAATACACCTCATTCCCGAAGGAATTTGGTGCCATGCCAGGACCTTCCCTTTATGAGCACGGCTACATTAAACTGGATGGAAAACACGGACAATTTTTCATTGCCGCTTCGACCATATTTTCATCCAATGCGATGGTACTAACCCGGGCGGGCATAAACCCTACCACTTAGTAGGGGAAGGGGACCTACAGTTTTACATGGATTCCGAACCATGGAGCAGCTCGCATTCGTAACGAAATGCACTTATCGAACTCGGAAAGAGAAAGACAGTGGTGCATATCGGTATTGAACCCAGGTCTCTGGTACGCTAGGCCAGTCCCCGCGCCACTAGGCTACGAGCCGCTCAAGTGAAAGAAGTGCCACGTGAAAGATGTCTACCCTATTTTCCAGATAGGCACGCTCACACGAACTGCATACCGTTTCAATCCACTCTGGGGACGATAGATAGGCTGGCTCCCATATCTCTATTATGGTACCGTTTTATGGTTGGCTAATACCACACAACTACCGTAATAGCCAACCGTTAGCCAATTATATATTAGCCAAATACACCACATTCCCGACGGAATTAGATGCCATGCCTTCCCAGGGCACGGCTACACTGAACAGGATGGAAAACACGGACAATTTGTATTGCCGCTTCATCCATAGTTTCATCCAATACGGCGGGATTTAAGCGTAATAGGGGAAAGGGGCCTCCAGTTTTACATGGGCTCCGAACCATGGAACAGCTCGCATTCGTAACGAAATGCATTTATCCAACTCAGAAAGAAAAAGAAAGTGTGCCTGTCCATAGCGAGGATTTAAACACATAACCTTGCTCTCGCTCTAGGCTCAGTTCACACTGTATTAAAAGTCGGTATTTGGGTGAATACCATGAAGCCTATTCGTTTGGACTTGTCAATAGGCCGAATAGGCCGCGGCCTAACGCGGGAGCATTAGCTCGGCTAACGGTCAATTTACGAGCCAAAGATTGTTTTTAGCAGTCGCGCTGTCCACATTTCCAAACATTGTAATCCTTCGAAATTTTGCTGAAGCAATTTCGAAAACATTTATTTTCTTGACGATTTTTTACGAGCTTTTATTTTTTTGCTAAATGGAATTGTTAATTGAATGGTAATGGGGTGGCGATCTTCAATAGGCCTAGGGCGGCCAAGTTTGCTAATTGAAAGTGCTTCACTTGATTTGTTCCTCCGCTAAAAAGCCTTTTTTTTTCAGATAAGATGCTCCGTTGCACCTAAGCATGAAATTAATGAGGGCAACATAAATAACTTATGCTGGACACTCGGAACAGAGATCTAAATAACGGTGAGCAAGAATCCGATGGATTCCCAAAATATGGTCTTCCTACAATGTCAATATTAAGACTTGGTGCTCTCAGCGACTTATTGAACACTTGTTAGTGTTAAAGATCAAAGTGAAAGATCATTGTGCCAGCGGATTTGATAGTATTTTGTATTGTAAATGATCAATACTTGCAATACAAATACAATATGCAAGTATATTTGTTTAATAAAAAACACAATAATAAATTTAGTTTATTTCACTAGCTTCGGACCGGTCACACTCCATCATAATATCATCGTTTCATCCATCATCGTTCAGTATTTCTCTGAAGAATAGTTTTTCTATGAAAATTTAAGATAACACAAAATTACATTAATTATATTTTATTAACAATATTGTAAGTATGGTATTTGATTTGATTTTCTGATACAGTATACTGTTTCAGTCGTATTCAGAGAGAATCTGTCAAAACTTAGTACGAGATTAGCACCGGACTAACTACACAAAAACCGGTTTAGTCCGGCGTATTAAAGTTAGTCCGCCCTCTCTGAATACGGCTGTTTGACTATAGTTTATGAGTTAGGTACCACTTGTATCCCTTTTTTAGGGTTCCGTACCCAAAGGGTGAACCGATAAGGCTCGACGAGCATCCAGAGAGACACACAGGGAGTGATGGGTTTCGCGGCGATAGCTACATGGCACGGAGGGTTGAGTGTTCAGTCTATCATGATCTCGAGGTGGGTGGAGCCGAGGCGGTCGTCGCTGAAGCCGAGGCTGTTGGCGAACTTGAGGTTGTGCGCCCAGCCGCGGCAGCGCACGTTCACGACGCGGTGACCTGCACACGGACAGACGTCAACCAATGTTCTTCAATTCTACATAAATAAACTCACACAACAGAGTGGTTGCGAGTTTAATAAGCGCTGAAATGGGTGCCACCACTACCAAACTATTTATAGTCTCAGTTATCGAAGGATTCAGGTCAAGAAGTCAGCTCAGTTTCAATAAATCCTAACCTACATACGTTCTGCGGTGTTTAATCTCTTTATATAAATTATAAAGAATATGTACATATTAACTTTGTTTCTGTTCGTATAGTCGACCAAGGTATACACCGGATTCCGGTTGAAGGAAAAGATGTACAGTCAAAGTACTTTGACATTTGGCAACTTTATTAGAGCTGACTATGACGATAGAAACCAATGTTTTCCAACTAAATGCGAATGAGAATCTACATTATTTGAGAATATCTAAAATGTGTAAGCCAAATCCTGGTAAAATGTTAAGAGAGGTGGTTTTTTCCTACCAATCATTTAAACGTTCAATTAACCAGGAGTAAACACTTTGAACATTGGTCGATTGGAACATTCAGTATTGTATACTAAGCTAGCCATGTAGTATAAGCTAGCCAAAATATGTTTCACATCTGGCCACTCTACGCTAGCCACTGAAACCATCCACCTACATTCATTCAATGCGATGGTACACTACCAACCCGGGCGGGATTAACCGTACGACCTAGTAAATAAGGAAAGGGACTTGCAGTATTAACGTGTAATCCGAACCACGAACTACGAGTTCCTAAGACGAAAAGAGCAGTTCTGTCCACGCAGAGCCAGGTGAATGCATGACTCACGTGTTATGTTTAGGAACTGCACAGCTACTATGGGGCTCAGGTAGTCGGGACTGTTCTCGTACGGGAAGAAATATTCGGGGACGCCCATCTTGGGGTAATACGCGAGAGGCCCTATGGCTTCCCGGTCCGCAGATCGCTCCCCGAAGCAGCTCAGCCACACGCGGCGGTTCTGGAATTGGTCAGAATTTCTTAGCCATGGAAACACAATAGAGAAAACTACTTACTGTTAGAAACAACAATAGTAGGCCTATTACGAGTTACGCATGGATACGTCAGTAAATTGCTTCGATCACCTGTTTAGATCTGGGCGTTTGAGCGATACGCTAGGATCCTTCCTGCACAATCTCTTGTGAGTATTATAGTTATTGTTTTTATACATAGATCAATCTTATTTCTTTTTAGGCGAAAAATAAGGACGGATATATTTAAATTTTAAAATTATCACTAGGCAGAGATTGTGCACTCCGCCCTAATCACCCTTCTGGCTTTATTTATTTCGTGAATAGTTACGAGAGTACAACGAGATATTTTTAGGGTTCCGTACCCAAAGGGTGAAAACGGAACCCTATTACTAAGCCCCCGCTGTCCGTCCGTCCGTCCGTCCGTCCGCCCGTCCGTCCGTCTGTCACAGGCCGTAATAGGTCAGCAGCTAGGACAAAAATGTGATTTTTTGTGTTAAATCTTGTACGATAGTACGGAACCCTTCGTGTGCGAGTCCGACTCGCACTTGGGCGGTTTTTTTTCTCGTTGCGAGAGACCTACCAAATGCTCAATCGCTTTGCTAAGAGCTTTTTCAATCTGAGTGTTGGTTGTAATGGATGCGAAAACTTTCGGTTTGATAATAAATTAATAATATTTATTAATTACAGGTTCATCATTTTCATCATCGATTTGGCTGATGAGCTCCGGCGGCATCTGGTCATAGTCAGTGGCATTATTCGCTGTTGTTATGACATTCGGCTCCCACCCGTAGATCTGAAATGTAAAAAAATAAACTTAAAAACAATTTAAGAAGCAGAAAGTATGTTTTTTCTTAGAACCGTGTGGCTTCTTTGAGTTGTGATCACGAATCTACCTAGTTTTATAAAGGTGATTTGTTTGGTGGTTTTTTTTTAAGTTTAATCATAAGTTGTCACCTCCATGTGCATCTTTGGAATATTTTCGAGCTCAAAAAGTGGGCGAAATATCGATTTTCAATTTAGCAGTTTCAGTTCAGTTATATATTTTTATGTTAGATGGCTATAGCGAACTGATCGTCAGATATCCTAAGACACCACATGGGAACTAGGTGCCATGCCAGGACCTTCCTTATATTGCTCGGCTACATTGAACTGGATAGAAAACACGGACAATTTTAATTGCCGCTTCGACCATCGTTCATTCAATGCGATGGTACCAACCCGGGCGGGATTAAACTAGTAAGTAAGGTCAGTCTCAACGGTTGAAAATGGTCACCCATCCAGAACCTAACCGCGCTCAGTGGTGCTTTTCCAGCTTATCGATTGGCAAGGCGTCGCAAACTGAGCTGCCGAGTCTGATTATTTTTTTTTATAAAATGTTATGTTCAGCCCGACATTATTCGGAAATTACATTGACCCGCGCGGAGCCGGGTATTTCAGCTGGTATTTTTTTTTTAAACGGCCGTTTCATCGGGTCGGTAACATCGCTTTGAATGAACGATGGTTGAAGCGGCAATGACCCTTTGTTCGTGTTTTCCATCAAGTTAAATGTAGCCGAGCAATTTAAGGAAGGTCCTGCCATGGCACCTAATTCCTTAGGGAATGTGGTGTATTGGGCTAATATTACAACGGTAGTGGTGTGGTATTAGCCGGCCATGTCAGGTTGCATAAAAAATTTGCATATTGCATATTACGTGCGAACCACGAACTACGAATCCCTCAGTCGCCTCGAGCAGTGGGCCCGAATGTATTATTTTTAGGCCTTCTGTTTTGAATGAATCAAATCAAATACATTGATTGCATAAATAAAGTTAGAACTAGCACAGAAATGCAGCTGATCCTTAACTAAGCTAGGCTTGTGCTAGAGGACCAGCCATGACATATATTATTTGGTCATTAGTACATTATTTACTTAAAACAGTACGGTACGATAATTTAACAAATATGCAAAAGTGAATAAACCAAGTTTAGTAATAATAGGAAAATTAAACAATAAGTATAGTCTTAAGTTATCAAATGTTCTCTAAGTGTGATTATGGTGCTTAGTTTTAAGTAATTAAATGTTTCTTGCTACCTCTTAAATTGTCTGATATTAGGGTTAGCTGTTAGAGATTGCCTTTGGCAATAAGCTCGCATTTGCATACTATGAAATAGTTGTAAGCAATAAAGAATATTTTTCATTTCATTTAAATATCTTTAGTACATACATATTTATATATCATACATATTTACATACATTTTATATATTATACATATGCCTTCGGTATCTTGTTACCCTTGGGTACCTTATTAAGTTTGATGATAATGCAGGGTTTGCCCTCGCTGTACCCGTAGCTGTTCTCCAGCGTGCAGTTGCCGAGCGCGGAGAGGACGTCGACGGCGCACGACTCGTTGCTCCTGTTAGGTTTCCGAGACCAGCTGCAATTAATTTGGTGCTCGCCCTTGTAAGGCAGCTCCGTTCTGTTCTTATACGCTGAGGAAATAAAACAAAATGTTCACACGTCATCGTTTGTTGTAATGAAAAAAGTAACTAAAAAATAAGAAAATACGGCAATTTGGATTATCAGGACTGTGTCGCCAAAACATTTGCAGCTGTATTCTGAGTGGGCGGACTTACTTTAATCCGCCGGAATAAACGGTTTTTGTATGGTTATTCCAGTGCTAATCTGTTACTAAGTTTTGACAGGTTTCATCTGAATACGAATTTATAAAATCGGCCAAATAAAGACAGAAATAGCCTCGCTGAGCGTTGTTTCGTGAGTCGACGTGTATTTGGCTTTTATGAGCACCTTTGGTCCCCAGCACAGCCACCCATACCGGTTTTTCATAAAAAACATATAATTATTCAGATATTGAGTCTAAGTTTATAATATTTTGAACCATCTACTTGAACTTAACAATTATATTCCTTCGACGAGGTATCCCAGAATTTGGAGTCTCTCTGTGTAGACTGATCATGTAGATTCTTTATTCATAGGGTCGGTTCCAAACTATGGAATGAACTCCCGTGGCCCTCGTGTAAGTTCTATAACCCATGGGCATTGTCGGGCACATCGTATGTTAGGGCTTGCGCAGTTACCGTGGTAACCTAACTCGCCAGTTGAATAGAAGGTGAACAGGCAAGAGAGTGATTAAGCTCCGGTTGCACGAAGAAACGGCCGAGTTAATCAATGTTCACATACGTCACTTTTAGTGATTCGCATAGAGTTCCTTCCGTACTGTCCGCACAAAGTGACGTGCTTGATTATACTTTGACGTTGATTTAGATTTTTTTGTTCTTTCGTGCACTCGGACCTAAATTTGACGTTTAGTTGCATTTCTTGCCATAATAAATCTCAAGCGACGTGTTATTCGGTCTAGTGATTTATCAGTTGGCATGGTACGAAAAACAACTAAACGTACGATGATATCACTCTTATGCCTGCTCACCTTCCATTCACCTGGCGAGTTAGTAACTATGGTCATTTCCATGGAAGGAATTCGCCCTCGCCTGATGATTATTTTGCATTTTTTATACAAAATGTTAGCCTTCGATATATAGCTTTTTATAAGTAAAGGTTGACGTTTTGAGCAAAGTGTAGATAAAATAATATTTTGTTTTAAGAATGTTCAAACAACGTTTATTACGTTTGGCAACTTGTGAGACATCACTTGTGTTATATATTGAGTAACAGACATAAAGTTCTGTAAAAACTAAAGCTGTCACTTCTGTCATGTTGCTGAATAAAAACGAGATTCTTTACAGAAAGTACTGTTTTATTCTAAAAGTCTGAAATATAACAACTTGCAACACATCCGACTAGCAACACATTCGATTATACCTGAGAGGCTTATGCTGCTACTGGCAGCACATTTAGAGACGTTTTCCGATAGGCTTCCGGTTCCGGAAGCCATCTTGTTGTTTACTACGTTTTTAGCTGCGCGATTGTTAAACAGAGCAAATGTGACGAGTTCAATAAATATATCAAGTAGGACCGCCGTTTTTCTTTTCGACCTGCTTCGCCAAAGCTAAAACGTTATTAGGAGAAAGACTGTGACTGACTGACACCAGAACCAGGCCCTTTTTTCGCTTTTTGAGACAAGACGATAAAAACCAAGATTTCAAACATATTTTATTAACCGATCTGAATTTTAAAAAGGTCTGAGAATGTTTCATCTCTGCTCCTCTATTGGCCAGTGACCGGAAGATATTTCACAAAGATGGCTCAACTCATTAAGGTGGCCCTTCCCGAAGGAACTAACTCATTCGCGGGCACGGTACAAAACTGTGCTATTGCGCTCTGAGACCTTCTCTGTTTCAAATAAAATGACAGGATGCAACATGTCAACGATGCACAAAGTAGACAATGCGCATAGTGTTTGCGTTTAATTACGCTTTGAGACAACTGTCTCAAATATATTTATTAGATAACTGCGTATGCATCTGTATATGGTAAGGTCGCAGCTAGCTTCGTAGAACTGAAAGACAATAGCATCGCCCATTATAGAAAAAAAGGATAGGTTACACTTGGGGTTGTTTTTGGGGGCTGCGGACGGACGGACAGAGACATTGGAGTTCGGGCAGCGGTATGGCGCGCAACGGTGACGCAGCGACAGGCGGGAAACGCGAATTTTCTTAACATTCTAGAGGACCTTGAATGTATTCCGATTTGTGGTTGTGGTTATGTGAACTATGTCGGTGCTTGGGAGAGAGTACATTAATTATAGGTGTGTGATAGTGAAAGACTGTGTTCATGACGCCAACATCGGTACGAGTCAAGTGGGATCGTGATGCAAGCAGATGGCTGAGGATAGATGATCTCTTCATTACACTGTTTATTTATTGATTGAATTTATTGATGTAGCCGGAAAAAAATACCGTCGCGTGTTGTCGAAATTAAGTGTTTAATTAGGTGTGCGTTTACGCGACACACTATTCTTCGCATCGGGATTTGAATTTTAGACTACGGATTTCTTAGACCTATACAACTCTGTTTCTTCTTGGCTGTAAGTAATACAATTTCAGGAAGGTATACCGCCGGTATATCCGCCGCCATCTGACGGGTTTGAACGCGTGCGCTATTTCTCGTACGATGGCCCGACTGGGTTTTGTATTACACGCGATTACAGGCCAACAACGTTCGTCCTAATTTCAGGCCTACCGATTAGCTAGACCTGGAGTTAGTACAAATTATAAATTTCTTTAACGTTTTGGAAACAATGGTCAATGCGTTCACGAGAGAACCGGAATCACACTGAATGTGTTTCCCCGCGCTTACGAAAGCACTTTAGCCAAAGTCGACAGGGGCTATACTAGTACCCAAGTTAGCGTAAGGCCTTGCTATGTATAACTGTGCAGGCTAATGATGTATAATTAAGTAAATAGGTAGGGTCGTCTCAACTTATATAACTTGATTGTTCAATCTTTGCAGTCAATGTCCGCAACGCAGATGAAGCGTTAAATCAATGTATGTAGGTATAATCTTAAACACTGTGTTAGTAGGAGGCATTCATTGCGGGAAGAGGGACTGTAGGAGAATTCCAAATTATGGGTATACAGCAGGTGGCGAAATTGGTAGACGCAATACCCGCGAATGGTATGTTTTGCTGGTTCGGGTCCAGCCTTGCAGTATATTCGTAAAGTAGTTCTTTTTACTGGGATCTTTCTTCAATTAATGTGTCCTTGCTTCACGGTCGATTATACATACATACATGTCACATTCCTTGGAATAAGCGACGTACCTGCTTAGTACGAAAAAGTATATTTACTTATAGCTAAAAGTAAATCACGACCACTGTAGTAAAAAACAAACGAAAACTAAATTCAGTTATATGTGTTCATGAAACAAGCTACGTCTGATGACTAATCTTTTTAAGATGTTTTTTTTAAATTGTTGATCAATCCATCTCAAAAGTTATTGCATAAAACGCTCGAGAAATGCGAACCTTCGGACCTTATAACTTAGAAACCAAACACTATTTTACAATGTCATCATTAGACATCTAGTTCTATCAAATAAAGCAGTTTTTAGTATTATTTGGGATCTCTGACAAGAAATATGTGCATGATCTTTCCTCCTTTGTATGGGGAATTGAGCGCAACATACACTACGATGACTTGACAAACAACATACTCACGTTTTAAGAAATGCTCGATATCATTGACGTACTTTTTGACTTGTTCGGTCTCGTTGGTGCTGTACCAAATGAGAGCCAACTCCTCGTCGATTCTTGGCCTGTGACCTAGACCAGGATTCGTCCCTGAAATGCGAAAACCATATTTTTTACTAACGTGGCAAATTTGTTTTAAATCGGGTACATGCAAGATATAACCAAGATTGAATTGTACATTTTCGTTGAGATTTTGCATGGGTCGGAACCCATCTAAAGCTGTAGTTGTAGTACCAGCCTTGCTTGGTGTAAAGCACGAATCCGTGCGGGGTTTGGACCAAATACAGTCGAAGCCGCAATTAAAAAAAAACCTTGTTTTCCATTAAGTTCCAATGCAGGGTGAATAGTCATGCATGAAAAGAAGGACCTGGCATGGCACCTAATTTCTTCGGGAATGAAGTAGTAGTAAAGAGGCTTCACGAAGATTGTTCACCTATGATGGATTCTCCGAGTGTCCACTTGGGTTTCCGTTCATTCATTGTGGTCCAGAATCCACGCCAGCAGATGTAGAACAGCAGAATTGTGGCCAGGTACATGGTCAGGTTTATGCATCCCAGAATACCTGCAACAAGAATCAAATGATCAAATCAAATCAAAAAACGTTTATTGCACTTAAATAGTACACAATGGTAATTTTCCGCCAGTCTTACCTTTTAACATGATGAGACAAGGGTAGGTACAATAACATTAATAATTATAGTACATAACAAAAATAAATGTTACATACATACATTTTGCATATTTATATACAGAAATAAGACAAAATTAATGTACACATGTGCATGCAATAGATAATGTGGTCAACTGAGAAACCAGGAACGCAGTAGAAGAAGAAGATGTTCATGATTTGAGGAGATGGTCTTTCACTAGAGCTCTGAATGTCTGGTGTGGTCACTAGAGCTCTGAATGTTGATCCTAGTGTTAAAAAATAATCCTTTAAGAGTGTGTATGAAACGATGTGTATGTCTGTAGAAAGAGCGAATGACGAATTGTTTGTTATTGTTTATTCATCAGAGAGGCGTGTGACTGCCCGAATAGAGCAAACACCTCACCTTAAATATACCTTATACCTCAACAATTCTTTGCATGCAAAACAATTTAACTTTGCTATCCTTCGAATTTCTCTTTTATTCCATCGTTGAAGGCTTGTGTCCGAATTTACAATAAAGATATGCTCCGCCTGCGTCAAAGTTAGTTTCGCTCCGACTGCTCTCATATTCAAGCCTTTAATTAATGGGACGAATCAAGCAATACGTAGGTACAATTGCATACAAATCCGGTAATTGGTTCTAAAGTTATAAATAGGCTGACAGAGGGGCCAGACATTGGATAAAAAAGTTATTGACACCTTTACTATTGTTCGAACCAACTAAGATACTAACGTTTTCCTAAAACACAATCATCTATAGTAGACATGGTGAAAGAAATCACTAGAAAATTACTGAGTGAAAATTGACAAATGGTCCAATTAGTTTATTGCAGGTAGATGTTTTGACGTTTCGATACTAAACGTAATTTTTATTATTACTTATAGAAGTTCTGCCATAAATAACTCATGCAACATATGCTCAGGTGATATAAAACTCGCAGTTTACAACGTGTTTCTTCACGCTCCAACATGAAAACTAATGGATATTATCCTTCAAGTGTTACTAATTCCAAGAAACTACAGCCGTAACCGAATCGCAAGCATCCGGCTTGCTTCGTCACTGCAATAAAGCGTGCGTCTCTACGTGCGTCTCGACTGCGCCGCCCGCACTGCGCGCGAGGGCGGCAGCCACCGCCGCCCGCCGCCCGCCCCCGCGTGACGTCATCGCTACGTTATTGCATCGCACGTCAGTCGCCCAACCGTTCGTACTCGATCGGCACATGTCGAATCGTTGGGTTCATTCCATTTCGTCACTCTACACGAAAGCGTTTCCTAGAACGATCTAGAGAAAGGCGCGTCGCTGCTGATTGGAGGAGCTACAAGCATTAAAGGTACACGTACACGGGCAACTGAAGTTGCTCAACCTGCAGCAATCTCTGTCGATTTCGTCGTCACGGCAATCTCCGTCAACATGGTTTGTGGACATCGTATGTATGTAACCATTCATGGAGCAATAAATTGCCCGCATGTGGCGAGCAAGTGCACGGATACGACGCAATGCGATAAAGAGCTCACCGGCGACAGGAAAAGTATGGAACGATGTAGACCAATATCGCTCCATATCGATGGGATAAACGCAGAAACTGTTTTGGTGCTGCTCTATATTGCTCCACTATGTTTGACAACAGTTGCCCAGCAATTAATTGCTTCGAAAATTGTCCGTGTACGGGCACCTTAACGACACGTAATATGCGTGATGTTGTGTGAGCATCGCGGTGTACGATTGGAAGTGCGAGAGTGGTAGTGGCGAGTACGATACCCAGCTCGATAAACAACCCTAGGCTAGTTCACTCCGGCGTAATGACTGTTTGTTTTTGCTTGGGTTACCAAATTTTACCTTGAAACCATAATGGAAAGAGTGACTTAATGAGAATTCGTACTTATTATACCTACCTAAATGAACTTTTCACATTAGTAGGTTGTAAATGAAGCCTGAAACAGAATACATACCTATATGTAATATGTATGTAGAATCGACCGTGATAACACTTTTCACGAAAAAGTATATTTTACCCAGAATTTATAGATGTGCATTTGTACACAATTATATCGCGCCGTACATAGTTACTTACTATTTGACAAAATTTTGCGAAGCCGGAGTGTTTAAAAGATTAAGATGTTTTTTGTAGGAAAAGGCACATTGTGGATTTAAGGTGGCCCATCCCGCTCATCTCCCCATACAAACGGGGAAAGAAGATCACTCCCATATTTCTTGTCAAAGATCCCAAATTTTGCTCAAAATAGCTTTATTTGATCGAACTAGATGTCTGATGACGGTTGGCATTGTACAATAGTGTTTGGTTTCTAAGTTATAAGGTCCGAAAGTTCGATTTTTTTGCGCGTTTTATACAATAACTTTGGAGGTGTATTACGCAATGATAAAGTAAGAGCATTTTAAAAAGATTAGTCATCAGACATAGCTTATTTAATCAAGATCTAAATCTTATTTATAAAATAATCTATTTGGTTTTTGGTAGATTTTTGACCACAGCGGTCGTGGTTTACTTTTAGCTATAAGTCGTTTTGTTATTAAAATTTTCGTAAATCTTATGAAATCATACACTTTGCACATTGCCTTTTTTTGTGGACATGTTGCATCTTCCTCATCACGGAGCCTGTCTTTTTCCAGAGAAAGTCCCAGAGCGCAACAGCACGGTTTTGTACCGTGCCCGCGAATGAGTTAGTCCCGCCGTGTTGGGACCTTAAGGGACTCTACAATAGAGTTCTTCAAATGAGAGAGATTTTTCAATAGTCAGATAAACAGCCAGATAACTATACGACGGATTTATTTACGCCACTGCTTCTCCATCCGATATGGTAAGTCCATATGTCTATTAGTAAAATTATAGTCAGATAATTGTGATAAAAGATATAATTCTCCGGCAATGACCTATCCGTCTTTTGACAAACATGAGTTTGCACGATCAGACTATCTGAGGATTGAAAAATCGGCCCTTAATCAGACAAAAACTGTCGTATTTAATGCATGTAATCTTTATATGTTTGATTATATTTTCACTGTTGTTCGACATATTATTTTACGTTTACGGATAAACGATGTTGACGTTCCGATGTAGATGTTTATCCGTGAACGTAAAATAATATGTAAATTTTATATTCATTAAATGTTCTTGCTCAGTGAGTTTAAAAGGAAAAATCATTAATGTTCCAAGTTCCAATGAAACCAGGAGTTCCTGCAAAGTAGATCATTTGGCGTGCATGAAAGTTTTGGGAGTTTTTTAGCGACCGAGTAATAACCATTACCTTGGTATTAACCGTATAATAACCAAGTAATAACCATTATAGTCCAGGCGAGCTAGTGCGACCAGTGGGCTGGCCGCCCACCAATACATAGACATTGAGCCACCCGTCGGGGATGTTTGATCGAGTATTTGGTCGAGTGGAGGGTTGTTAGTGTCGCGTCACGTTTGACAATGTTGGAAAAGACAACGGATGAGAGATTTTCAAATGTTCAGTATGGAAGTGTCCCGTTTTATATCTGTCACCGTGGTTTTGTATAAGCCGTGGTTTTACAATATCGATGGTTTTAATTTCACTAGCCTAACCTAACCTAACCTAACCTAATGTCAGTCGTCTTAGCTAATCTTACCTAGCCAAGATGAACTATTACAAGTAAAGTCCAGTTAAAGCATAAGGGATTAGGGCGCAATTAAAACAAAAATCATGAAAGGTCAATTTGTACATACATGTGCATTATTGCTTCTATAAATATTATTTATTCCTGATTGCACGGGTACTTGTTAGGTACGCTTTGATATCATGGCATTCGAATGAATAGGATAAACTATTTTAAAAATACATTGATTGTTAATACCACACCTACTGCTATGTCATGACATGTAATATATCAGGGAATTGCGTACCATGCCAGGACCTTCCTTAAGGCTGCATTGAACTGGAACAAATTGTTTTTTTTTATGCGACCTGACATGGGTGGCTAATACCACACAACTACCGTTATGATATAAGCCCAATGCACCACATTCCCGAAATAATTAGGTGCCATGCCAGGACCTTCCCTTTATGAATGAAATACGGACTATTTTCGTCATCGTTCATTCAATGCGATGGTACCAAGCCGGGGTGCATACATAGTAAGTAGCACGTAGAAGTGGAAAGCCAGCAAATACGTGAAATACGAATCACAACCGACAAATTGCTACCAAACGATGGCTGTAAAAATACAGTAGGCACTGGATTCTTTTTAAGACTGTCTTGAAATCAACGGGGCTCTGAGATTGGCCAAGGCGCAATTTTGTATACCAACTGCGAATAAAACTAGCGAAGTCTTCTTCCCGGCCCTAACGTTTCCCTCCCTTTTTCATAATTAACCGACTTCAAAAAAGGAGGAGGTTATCAATTTTTTTTTTGTTTTTTTTTTTAATGTTTGTTACCTCATAACTTTTGCCTGGGTGAACCGATTTTGATGATTATTTTTTTAAATGATAGCTAGTGCTTCCCAAGTGGTCCCATTTTAATTTGGTTAAGTTCTGACAATGATATCCATGAGAAAATCATAAAAGTCTTAAATTTGTATGAAGATGTGCGCCACAAATGGACGAATAACTCAATATAACGCCAACCGATTTCGGTGATTCTTTTTTTATTGGAAAGGACGTGTACAAATTAGTAAGTGTACTTCAGATTCACTAAAAATAAACAAATAAAAAAATTTAACAAAAAAAATTACCGACTTCAAAGAAAAAGCACTAAAAAGTAAAAAATAATTTTCATTTTTGTAGTTACGATTTCTGTTATTTTTTGAGTCTGAGTCAGCCAAGGTTAGGTTAGGTTAGGTTAGGTTAGGTTAGGTTAGGTTAGGTTCTCTTGATTGGCGCAGCGCGTGCCCGGCTGACGCCGACTCAAAAAATAACAGAAATCGTAACTACAAAATGGAAATTATTTTTTACTTTTTAGTGCTTTTTCTTTGAAGTCGGTTATTTTTTTTGTTAATTTTTTTTTTATTTCAATCAAAAAATATTTATCACTTAAGAAAGCTTGATTCTACGTCCAATTTTTTTAATTTTATGTCTGTATTTTCCAGTCAATAAATTCTATAATGGTAACAAGAGACAACGTTTTCCAAAGTTTATTAACCAATATTTTTCCATCCAAAAGTACATAAAAAAATGAAAACATGCGGACGTACGTTTTAATAATATATTTTTGAATCTAATATAAAAAAAACCTAGTTAAACATTAAGGCTGAGATAAATAGTCGTAACCGAAACTAAGACTAACGAAAAGTAGTACTTTGTGACGTCACTTTGACACATTTTGTATGGACGAAATCTCAAAGTAATGCGAATTGACGTCACAAAGTACTACTTTTCGTTAGTCTTAGTTTCTGTTACGACTATTTATTTCAGCCTTAGAGCATGCAAACAGTTATCGCCGATAGGGTAACGAATATAGTGCCGGAATCTTTCAATCGGATTCCTCATGGCAGATCGTTTAGGAAACAAAATATTACCGGACACATCCTTATTCGCGACTCATATCAACATCGTCTGGGCAAACGTATCGACTTTCAGGGTGATAATTGCGGCGTGGTACCCAGCTACCTACCGCCATTACGTTCAGTTGACGTCTTGTTTGCATGCCAATTGTACCTCCTGGTTATGACGACAATGCAAAGACATAACGTAGGTAGCGGAATGCTTTATTCGATATTCGTTTACTGTTTGTGTATTTCATGCGCAGGTTGCCCTTACAGAGGAAATAAACACAGCAGATAAATATACTACAGTGCTAGTTGTAATCAAAATGTGTTTGTCGTATTGTTTTGAAGAGGTACTGAACATTTATGTTTCAATTTAGGTTTAAGTTTCTGTATTTCCTCCATTAGATGTACATAGGCATATTACACACTATTAGAACTACATCCCCGACAATTTGGCCGTGGCAAAGTACCGTCACCGGTGTGTCACAACGCTTTCGTACTCATGAAATGACAGCCACGAGTCACCCTAAACAGGAACAATTGCCGCTTCGACCATCGTTCGTTCAATGCGATGGTACCAACCATGGGCGTCGCCAAGGGCGGGCAGGGAGGGGCAGCTGCCCCCCCCTAGAGATTCTAAAAAAGTTGCCAAATATAATGCAACCAAATTTCTAAGTCTTTGAGTTGATTTGCTTGAAGTTCAAGCCTTGAACAATCATTCCCGTACGTCGAAACTCGAATGAATTCACCAATGAGAATGAGAAAAGTATGAATTGTAGTAGGTAAAGTCAACTTGCCCCCCCTGTGCCATCGGCTGGCGACGCCCTTGGTACCAACCCGGGCGGGACTAACCCTACCATCTAGTAAGTAAGGAACCTACAGTTTTACGTGGAATCCGAACCACGGCCAGCCTCAAAGGTTGACAATGATCACCCATCCAGAACCCAAACGCGCTCAGATGTGCTTACCGAGCTTTCAAATCGCAAGGCGTCACACCACTGGGCTACCGAGGCTGACAGAAGAGGTGTGGGTACAAAGTTATTCGGTTGAGTGTGATTTGGATTTCTAACGCTTATTGTCAACTTTTGTAGCACAAATGTTCTTTTTGTTTTTGGCGCTACCTGAGTAGTGAAAATATTAATTATAAAAAAAACGTTTGACGTTTCTTTTATAATTTGGATCAAAATTGATAATTATCGAGAGATATAACTATAGTTTTACCACTACGCATTCAGGAAAATGATACCCTTTCATTTATTTTAAGGTATGTGCGTTACAAGGAAATCCCAGTGACGCGAAGCAAAAATTACCCTAATCGCTCACCATAATAAGGTACCTATCACCATATGTAGGATATGCAATAATATCCGAACGAAGAAATTACGATAAAATTATTTATCGCTACCGCATTCAAATCACCGCAAATCGATCATGTTTCGTCCAACACATGTTGTTACATCCTTAGATAAATAGGGTCCTTTTTCATCTAAGTGTAAAAATCCCTTGCAGTAGTATTCAGAGAGAATCTATCCAAACTTAGTACGAGATTAGCACCGGACTAACCATACAAAACACTGCAAAAAGTCCGACCTTAAGGTGGCCCAACCCGGCGGGCCAAACTCATTCGCGAGCACGGTACAAAACCGTGCTGTTGCGCTCTGGGACCTTCTCTGTTTCAAAGAAAAAGACAGGCTCCGTGATGATGAAGATGCAACATGTCCACAAAAAAGAAAATATGCATAGTGTATGATTTGGTATGATTTACGAATATTTTAATTACAAAACGACTTATAGCTAAAGGTAAACCACGACCGCTGTAGTCAAAAAGCAAACAAAAACCAAATAGATCATAAATATTGATTAAATGATCTATGCCTGATGACTAATCTTTTTAAGATGTTCTTACTTTATCATTGCGTAATCCACCGCCTCAGTTATTGTATAAAACCCGCGAATAATGCAAACTTTCAGACCTTATAACTTAGAAACCAAACACAATTATACAATGCCAATGGTCATCAGACATCTAGTTCGATCAAATGAAGCTGTTTTAAGCAAAATTTTGGATCTCTGACCAGAAATATGGGCGTGATCTTCTTTCCCCTTTTGTATGGGGAGTTGAGCGGGATGGGCCACCTTAAGGTGTACGACCGTATCCGAAAAGCGTTTGTTTTGTATTATTAGTTTACTTTACACGCAATTTTCTGCAAACATGGTTATCGGAAAAACATAGCATTGCCATTAAAATTAAAAGCATAAGCGGTGAGGGTATTACTTTTTTAATACAATTTATTATCGATTATCTAGTGTCCCGCTTGGAAACATTTTTCATTTTGGGTATATACTAATTATTATTATTTAAAACATGAGCGATTCTGAGCAAATGGATGAATGGAGGATGAATTACCCCAGAATCGCTCATATTTTCAGTCATTGTAATTAATACAAAGCCAGAATAAAGTTGTCAAGCACAACACTAGAAAATTGATTGGTGAATATAAAAAAATATATGTAACCTTACCGCTTATGTTCCGGGAGTTATCGCAATTTGAAAGTTTTCAAATCAGTTTAAGGCTTGAATTTTAATGGCAAGGACCAACTATTTTTATTTAAATAATAACATAATTCCATGTCATCTTTTTCCGGTAATCATGTTTGCTAATAAGTGTTTATTCTGAAACCTAAAATATAAATAATAATAATTTATTTAATTATTAATATTATTTTTAGGTTTTTATTTTGTTAGGCAGTAAATATGTAAAAATAATACGTAATAATAATTTGAAAAGGCATACGTAAAAAAAATGTTTTATTGAGGCCCACAGTCCTAAATGCATGAAATATAAAGAAATTAATGACTAATTATCAACATATTAAAACTAAAAATGTATTTATATTATAAAAAAATTAAAGAAAAACAGACAACATTAAACGAATCGAAGTAAAATAAATTTATATAAAGTTATATTAGTTAAATAAGTAAAACCATAGCTTATATAGGGTCATCCGCCCATTCTGAATACTGGTGTTAGTTCCTGAGCTGAGCACGTCCACGGATTTTTATATTTGTGTAGATAAAAATTTTGAACACATTTATATTATTTCATATTTCTACACAAAAAATCGTGGATGGGCGATTTAGTGTATAATTCAAATGCCTGCTCTATTCAATGAGGTTATCCTGCGGCCATCGTTGATCTCAGCGATTTTTCGATAAGTGTTTTGTAACTCGTAAAGATTCATGCATTTTCAGGTTGCATAGTCGTTTGTCGATGCATTTCAGTGAAAGCATTCAAGGTGCAACTGACCAATGAAACACCGTTGCTGCACATATTTTTTTATTGCAATAAGTCTATTTCATAGTTTTAATAAAACATGTTGACTCATAATGGCAAAGAATAGGGGAAATGACATCACGAGTAGCCTAGAACATGTTATTACATTCCTCGGTGAATGACAAGGATTATCGGGCTGCGATCCTCACTCGGAGGCATTTTTATTAACGTGCTTTAGTGGGCACGTACGTAAATAGCTAAACCAATTTCTAAGCACACTATTCATGTTAATTTTTTGAATTTTTTTGGTTAATTTAATATTCGTTCTTAGGGTTTAAAAAAGTGAGATTTATGGTTTGTAATTTAGGCCTCCTTTTCATTTACATTCCATAATTTTTTCCTTATAAGTGACTTGGACCGATTTGGAAAATTATTTTTTTGTTCGAAAGGGTATACTTCCCAGGTGGTTCCATAATTTGTATTCATTATTTTACATACAGTTTTTTCTATCCGAAAAAGGTCATCTATATTCGTAGATTGTATCGACTAAACATTTATCAAAGTTACTTATGTCATTGACTGTGAAAACGACAAGACACCAGCGTTACGATTCGCCCGATGTAGGTGCAATGTGTAGGTACTACGAGGAAGGCGGATTACGCTGTGAAAATGGATTGTGCAAACGATCTCAGGGCCGAGTTGTTTTAAATCTAGAGTGTGGGCGATAAACCCACCGCCTGGCAACACTACATGACGATATTTACTTTGTTTATAGTACGCACAGATCAACCTCTGCGGCGGCTATGTATAGCCCCGACCGTACAGAGCATGTGCAATCGTACCTACACGTTTTGGCTAAAATTGAGTTCATGCGGGCAGATTCAGGAGCACTTGAAGCGAGATCGGCCGAAGAAGCTACAGACTACCTAATAGGTAAAATGGTTTGGGATATTGGACGAATGATTGGAAGAAAAATGACGAAACAATTAAAATACTCGTTTTAAGCCCTTGTTAACCAACGATATTGCTGTTTTGAGAAGGCAGAACAATAGGAAGAAGTAGAATTCGCGTCATTAAAAACATCCGACCGTCCGTCCGACCGAAAAACATCTCGTTTTCGTGAGTAGAAGACTGCATCTTAAATCGAAGCCCAATATCGATTAAAAACATTTAAGAAGTTCTGCAATGTTTTTGCAGCGACTCAATTCGTAGACATAGCAATTGCCGCGATTATGGTTTTCCGTATAGGCCATATGCCATAACCTCGCGGGCCATGTTTAAATATTTTATGAGCATCTAATTTCCAGCCTTTTCGAGCTAGTATTGTTACATCTACGACTCTCTACTCTCTTCTATCTACTCTATCTAATCTCTACTTTATCTACTCTCTTTGGGCGTCTCTGGCATCGACTAACAAATATCAGTCCATCGATTTGTATTGGTCGATCCTAATAGAGCGTGATAAAGCTTAGTGCCATCCATTTCCAAAACGTCTTGCTGGTGGACGGTTTCCGCGACTTGATTGTGACGCGCCGGGTAGGTACCCAACGCTCGAGGGGCGCGGGAAACCGGAAGTAATATGACGGATGGGCACCCCTGGCTGGCCGGACTCGGCAGGTGTCGATCGTTCCGTCCCTTATTATTTAATTCTGAATCATTTGGTCCTGAATGGCTCAAACGAGGCCATCGGTTTCTCTGAAGAATCCAAGAGGTGCGTATTTGGCCTAGAGTCGCCAATAGATAGGCCATAGAGTTTCTTGCATCACCAAACATTACTATTAATATCAAAAAATAATGTTAGTACGCCCATAGAATTACGCATTATTTACTCATGCGGGGCTTACGCGAACATTTTTGATTCGAACTTGCATGCCGGGTTTAAGAAAAGTATTTTAATATCTTTAATCTTTCTTCAAAATTGTTCGCGTAAGATGGCGCTGGTTTTAAGTACGATTATATTCATGCCACGTAGAGGGATTTTACAGCAACTGCTGAAATATCCATCTAATTGGAGTTTTAATGACATGGGAGAGTGAATAGAGCAGCAGGGGTATTATATAAATGTCGCAGGTTAAGCCGAATTGTAGTTAAGCCCTGTATGTAATTCTCATTAATGAAATGATATTAACTTTATTTGTGTACTCATGGTATAACAAGTTTTGCATATTTTTTCATCAAGTAGGTGGTATCTCCACAAGTTGCCAGTTACGGTGCACAAAATAAAATACCAGTTTGAAAATTGCGATTGTGGAAACTTTTGAGTTCCCGATTTAAAGTTTTAAATCATCTGTTTAAATGGGAATTTAGTGACCAATACTTTTTAGGGTTCCGTACCCAAAGGGTGAAAGCGGAACCCTATTACTAAGCCTCCGCTGTCCGTCCGTCCGTCCGTCCGTCCGTCCGTCCGTCCGTCCGTCCGTCTGTCCGTCTGTCACAGGGCTGTATCTCAGTAACCGTAACAGGTAGACAGCTGAAATTTTCACAGAGTGTGTATTTATAACAACAAATAGGTAAGATTAAAAAATAATTAAAATTAAAGGGGGCTCCCATACAAAAAACGTGTTTTTTTTTTGTTTTTTTTTTACGATGGTACGGAACCCTTCGTGTGCGAGTCCGACTCGCACTTGGCCGGTTTTTCAATCTACTTATCAGATCCTAAGTCAAGTGTGAGCTTGTGGTTATAGCCTTGAACCACTGGTTTCGCGAGTTATGAGGTGCTTAGTGTAGCAACAAATTACTTTCATACTCAAGTTGGTGATCCTTCACCGGAGGTTAGTAGTGATATATAAGACCTCGAAGAAGTCCCGGAGCAACAGCCTATCCCACAGAATGTGGTAAAAGAGCAACAGTTGGAGTATAACGAAATGATTGTATGATTGAATAATACAAATAAAATACATCACACACAATACATCACAACGCCATGGATAAATTATCAACACAGAAAGGATTAAATTTACAACTGGCAAGTAAAGAATTATGTAGAAATAACGAATTGAGTGCCCGAGTAACCGATGTCCAATACTCCTTTGGGATCATCAGAGACATTGATGTTGAGCTGATTGACAAAGAGATGTTTGGAAAGAGCATCGCGGAAACTGGGGTGTCTATACCGCCGCAGAAGGTTATTTTCACCGGTGCAACTACGTCTTCTTTAAAAATCACAGGTTAGGCCGGTGATAAAATACTGTAGCCACATATGAGGAGGAAGTCCCCAGTACCTGTTGGCGTCCTTGGACTCAATACAGCGCCGAGCAGACCGTCTTGTTGGTCACTCACCGTTGGCCCGGAATCCTTGAGCCATAGAAGGTTTATAGGTTCGCTCAGACGTTGCTCTGTGGATCTTGCATCCCTTATTCCTCCCCATCCAACCTATGTCCAGATACCGGCGGCAGAGAATCAGTTCACCTCCTTTTGGTTAGCATAGGCTTTTGAGAACGCACCGTTTCTCAAACTAATTGCTCTACCGCAATGCCAAGAACTGTCTGCCGCCCGGTGCCTTTCCTGGGAGTTTCAAGTGTAATTTGAACAAGCTTGATAGCTCAACGATAGTCCTCTGGTATGGTCCCTCGCTGAACGTGGTTTCGCGAGGCGAGGTGTTTGATTATTTCCAAGCCTTTGGTCTCTGAGCCACCTATACCGGTTTTTCATTAAAAAAAACAAATTAGTTATGTACTGTATTAAAGTTGCTTATTCATTTATTTACAATATACATAAATAAGTAAGTTGCTTATTTATTTACAATATAAATAATGATCATTTTTAGGGTTCCGTACCCAAAGGGTGAAAACGGAACCCTATTACTAAGCCTCCGCTGTCGGTCCGTCCGTCCGTCCGTCCGTCCGTCCGTCTGTCCGTCTGTCACAGGGCTGTATCTCATGAACCGTAACAGGTAGCAAGCTGAAATTTTCACAGATTATGTATGTATTTTGCCGCTATAACAATAAATAGGTAACATTATAAAATAATAATAATTAAAGGGGGCCCCATACAAAAAACGTGTTTTATTTTGTAAATCTTGTGCGATGGTACGGAACCCTTCGTGTGCGAGTCCAACTAGCACTTGGCCGGTTTTTCTTTTTTTAGTCGAGGCTGATATTTCAGGCTCCCGAGTACCTAACGAGTTCCTTGCCTAAATCAATGTTGACCTTATTTCACCAGTGATGTTTGTAGTCACACAGAACCGACCCCATTTCAGCTTTTGTTAGAGCTTAACACTACGGAAATTTTGGGTCCTCACGATATTTTACCTCCATCGTGGCGTTGAC
The DNA here is from genome assembly GCA_946894095.1 of Incurvaria masculella. Taxonomy (NCBI): domain Eukaryota; kingdom Metazoa; phylum Arthropoda; class Insecta; order Lepidoptera; family Incurvariidae; genus Incurvaria; species Incurvaria masculella. The sequence continues at coordinate 22,530,390 of OX335645.2, read as the reverse complement.
TCAAATGTTTTGCTCAATTTTTTTTTTAATCAAACGCGCTATCGCGGTATTAACTATTTGAAATAAGTTTCAGCGCAAGGATCATTTTTCATTATATAATAGGAGAGGTGGTTAATTCAAAATACAATGAATGTTGTCATCTGAAGCAATTAAATATTTATGAAAAAAGTATAATATAGTAAAAGAGAGAATATAGTAATAATATTTATTTTAAATAAGTCAACCGAGAGCTAAGTCTGAGTTTTGTAACATCCATGATATAGGCCTACTTGTATTTGTATACACAATTTTAGGGGCGTATATCACGGTATAATATAGTACATTTAAAAAAAAACGAACAAACGTAGCTCTTAGTTAATTAATTTTAATGTGCAAAATATCAGAGAGATATTTCTTAATTTTATTGTGGAAACATGCTCGATACGATACGATACGAGCCATTATATGGAATTTGATCACGTCATTGTCCTCTCAATGATTAAACATTGAGGAAGGTTTGTGGAGTAATTTTACCGGATATGTTTCGCAATAGGTGGGGCTGGAGAGCATTGTCCAATGAATTGAGATAATAATATTTCAGAAGATTGTATTTTATGGTACGGATACGTAGATTGAATGAGCGACGAAAGAAATACGAAACAGCGAAAGTGACTGGAATCTTCATCGTAGACGAAACGAAATAGTCATGAGCTGTTTGACGTGTACTTCTTAAATATCAGGCCCTTCGCAGGGCATGAATCGTATGCTGAAGTATGGTGCAATCCGAGGTGTAATTGTACCGTACAGTGTTCTCTCTGCCTTCTTATCCCAAGAAGGGGTGCGGTGAAATGTTTGTGCCCCAGGAAACTCGAAAAATCCGTTAACTTATAAGTATCCTAGGAAACTTGTAAGATGTCGCAAAATTTATCAAAAGACATTCCATCTTACATCTTTTCTGATAGAATTTATGAAAGTTGTAAGATGCCTGAGCCTCTTCAGTTAAGGCGCTAGGACTAGCCAACTACTCGCGCCATACAAATACACCTTTTAACAAATGTAATAATATGTAGTGAGACGCTTCAGCAAATCCAAATAGAACTCCAGACTGATAATGGATTGTTAATATTTTTTGATTCCATCATTTATTTAAATAATAATAAATAATAAAAAAGTTGATTTTTCTCATTATAAATCTGAAAGTAATTCGATTTCTAGATATAAGCAAAAACAGCATATATGCATAAACAAAAAAATCCATTTGCTTTTAGATTTCTACATTTAGTCAAAAAAGTTCGGAAATGGACACCGTTTCCGCAATGTATTTTGTATAGAAAAAGGAAACATACATTAACGAAAATAGGTTGATTCCTAGACAAGGAATCATATATTGTAAGAATGACACTTCTAATCGTCAGACTTAGTTAGTTAACTTGGGTTGCCTCGTCTAACTTTGCGATTTGGCTAGTACCAGGGCCTTAACTTGTTAAACGAATTATTAGTGGTGTTATTTATTGTTTGCGGGCCTCAAAAAATATTTTGCGATGTCCTTATTTCGTAACTCCTGTGTGCGGATGTGCATGCACCGAGGTAAGTGTATCATCACGCCGTATACCCGGAGGGGTGCAGAGACAACCAATGAATTGCAAACACTTTTTGTTCTCATTGCGATGTCATTCTTCGGTAACTTATGCGGATATCGCAGGAGTGACCAAAAATAATGAAATCGCAAAAGAAATAAACGCGTTTGCAATGCCTGCCCGTGATATAGACGTGATGTAGACGGCTTGATAACTTACAAGTTTCTCGAAAACAAAGATCTTAATGCCCGTAATGATGTAAAACATATTTGTCTTACAAGATAACTGAAGAGGATCAGTCAACTTACAAGATTCCTGAATTCTATTAGGAAAGATTTAAAATTACTTTTGACAAATTTCAGCAATCGTAAAATGTTCTTAGGAAATTTGTAAGTTACCTGATTTTCTAAGTTTTCTATCACATATGAACATAAATGTTTTCAATCAACAAAAATACGGGAAATTTTGCTAATTTCTCGGATCCATAAACGAAACGGCCTTTTTAAAGCACTTACAGGGCCTGACATATGAGTTATCTTTCGCATCAGATGAGGCCGGCCGCTCCCAATACCAAGATAAACTCTCCTTTTTCGCGTATAAATCCTGTACATTTTATAGATTGTTCGAACTTTGTGTAGTTTTCTAGAGGGTACATAACAATCATTGTTGTATTTTTCTCTTTGTAATAGAGAAATCACTTGTATCATATTTGTGTGACGTCAGACAATTACATCTTTATGCATTAGTATGACGTCAGGTGACTTGGAGGTGAGGCGGTGAGGTCGCACGGGCGTTTCGCCCCGTTTTCCCGAAGGTTTCTGGAAAGATTCACGCTGGAAATATCGACCGGCGGCTCACGCATATAGATTTATGAGCTGGGCACTGAAAATATTCACTCCGCAATCCGTGCCCGAATGGCTTCTGAGAGTTGCTACACGCGCGGCCCGTGGTCTTAGAGACGGTAACGATGTCTGTACAACCGACTGCAATACATTCAGGAGGTTATACTGGAGGGAAAAATAGACAGCTTATCAGCTTTTTTTTGTAAACCTCTGCTGTCCCAATGGCACGAGGCCCTCTATTCCGTAACGTACGATTTTATTATCGAACGAAATTGAATCATTAAATAACTTTCATATAGATTTCTAATACTATGTAGACATTTTAAAATGGTTTTAAAAAGGTTTCATGTAAAGGTCAAATATTCGCCATTCGCACTCCTGTTCCAGTAAAAAAGATAACAAAAACTAAACCCAAATTAATTGCCAGAGTATCAGCCAACTGTCAACCTTATTGAGGATAACAGCGACAAGTCAGTTTTTTACAAACCAACCACCGTAGAGCATCTTTATTCCAGTGACATAAAAACTGACTCCAATAAAACGAATTCGAAATAAACTGAAAACCAGAGTGACAGCAACTGTCAACCGTATCAAGGACATCCAGCCGCAAGTCCCTTCTTACAAACCACCCACCGTAGAGCATCTTTGTTCCAGGTACTTGAAAAACTCACTCTAATAAAACCAACCCGACCTTAACTGATGACTAGAGTATCAGCCAACTGTCACCCCCATCGAGGATATCCAGCCGCAAGCTTTGCGCGACGCAGGCGCTGGTGCTTTGTATCCCAGAGGTCCGGCTTCAAATCCCCGCCCATTCATGCACCACTTTCTTTCTCTTTCTGAGTTGTTGGATAAATGCATTTCGTCACGAATGCGAGCTGGGGGTCCATTCAGAGTAAGAGTGAGTTCGAATTCGCCACTAAATATCAACTCACTTTTTTAAATAGTTACTGTTTCCACACTTCTAGAACATCATTACAGTTAGGTAAAATCTGGTAGTCCCGTAAATACGTTGGAAGTATAAATAACGGTTCCGTTATTGAAATAATAATATATTTCCCAGCTATTTTTAGGTTAACTCACTCCCGAACTCGAACTCACTCTTGCTCTGAATGGACCCCCTGCTCCATAGTTAGGAATGCATGTAGATCTGTATGTCCTGTAACCTTACTACATTGGTGCTAGGGTTACCCCGGCCGGGTGGGTACCATGCTCACAAAGGGGAGGCACCTAACTCCTTCAGCCATTCCGTATGTTGCACTTATATTATGACAGTATGTCTAATCACACAAAACAGTTAGATGCGATGGTACAATCCGGACAGATTGCACTACCGCCTAAAGCTTAAGGCTGTTCCGACCCATACAATGGTTTTTTACACAGAACGCAAAAAGTATTGCACTTTAAGGCACGAATTCGTCAAAAATATTAAATATAGCCATAGTAGTTGCAGCGAAAATATATTCACTATTTCAGGTTTAATGGTTTCGTTGTAATTGCCGATTAGAAGTTTTACACCGTTAGATGGCGCTGTTAAATAAAAATTGTATTTAAATAAATTGTAACAAAACCAATGATCCTAAAATTATGAAATTGTTTTCGCTGCAAGTAATATGACTATATTAAACTTTTATTATTAATTCGTGGCTTGAAGTACAATACTTTTTGCGTTATGTGTGCAAACAACTTTATATGGGTCGGAACAGCCTTAACATGGGTTCACTAAATTCATGCAAAATTAAAAATACAACTGTTTTTTCAGCCTTTCAGTCTTTCTTTCTGTTTGTTCGATAATAACTTGAGCACCACTTTCTTACTTACTTACTTACTTGAGTTTAGGAAAGGTTTGATTTTTGACATACATTATATGCTCCTACCCATCACCCTTGATTGAAGAGAACCAGTGGGTTTACATTTGGGAGATATTTGGTGCTGAAAAATGGCGAGCTTTTACTTGAGCGAAGCCGCGAGCATATGGTCATACTTGTATTTAAAATATGTGTACTCCAGCTGTGGCTCATAGATATTTTTCCATAGCCATCCAATTCCACCCGTTCCGTTCCAAGAAGCCACCAAATGTATTCTTTTAATACCATAGATTAATGTATGGAAAAACAATACCTATTGAATCAATGGTAATCATTAATTTGTACGCACTGCGCACATTCGGGTAACTAACCGCGTGGTAACGTTGATAAAACAAGGAAAATTTATAGTTAATGTTCATAAAAGTATATATTATTTTTATTATTATTAAATTAAATGATGATATCTAGAAGTGGATAGACTATGCAAGGGTAAGGTAGGATCATCGCTATCTCGAGAACAAGATTTTGATTCCGAGCGTTCATTTATATTTCGTCGTTAATCTAAACATGAATCTAATGCATCGAATTATTGTACAATAACAATAGTATAGTATTAGTATTACATATTACTTTTTTGGTCTAAGGGGATATGTGGCTTTCACGTTATTTTTTTTTAAATGTGATGCAGAGCAGCACTATCGTTTTTTTTTGACAGAATGAAAATCGATCAAAATCGAATAAATTAATGTCAATATGTACTTAAAATTGTATGGCTCGTAGCCTAGTGGCGCGGGGACTGGCCTAGCGTACCAGAGGCCCGGGTTCAATACCAACTTGCACCACTGTCTTTCTCTTTCAGAGTTCGACAAGTGCATTTTCGTCACGAATCGAAGCGAGCTGCTCCATGGTTCGGAATCCATGTAAAACTGTAGGTCCCCTTCCCCTACTAGATGGTAGGGTTTAAGCCCGCCCGGGTTGGTACCATCGCATGAAAAGATGGTCGAAGCGGCAATGAAAAATTGTCCGTGTTTTCCATCCAGTTCAATGTAGCCGTGCTCATAAAGGAAAGGTCCTGGCATGGCACCTAATTCCTTCGGGAATGTGGTGTATTGGGCTAATATCATAACGGTAGTTGTGTGGTATTAGCCATCCATGTCAGGTCGCATAAAAAAAAAGTATTTAGCATTCATAGAATCCACTCCAAATTTTTAATCCATTGCCAAGAAGTGGCCCCAAAAAAAGAATCTCATACTAAAACATTAAAATTGAAGAATAAAAGTAAAATGGCACATTCAAGATAGGCGTTCCTTTATAGCAAGAAATGTAGGTACTCGTAATTCGTTGGGTTTCTGTGGTTTAGTAGTTCAAGGTAAGTTTAATTTTAGGAACGGCTCGCGTTGTTTGTATTATGCGCTTTCAGTAGATTTCCCGATCATAAACTATACATATTCACATACTACACGAGTTGATTTGGCATGTCGTAAGCGGAGACTAAGCCCCGGTTGCACGAAGAAAGGGCCGAGTTAATCAATGTTCAAACACGTCACTTTTAGTGATCCGCATAGAGTTCCTTCCATACTGTCCACACAAAGTGACGTGTTTGATCATACTTTGACGTTGATTTTGATTTTTTTCGTGCACTCTAGACACCTTATTTACAGATTGTAGGGTTAATCCCGGGTTGGTACCACCGCATCGAATAACCGGCGGTCGAAGCGGCATTCAAAATTGTTCTTGTTTTCCATCTAGTTCAATGTAGTAGTAGCTATTTATTTAATTATTATTATTATTCACAGTATATATTTATTATCAAATTTTAGGTTTACATTATTTAATACATAAATACAAAAATAAGCCTTAAAAAATATAAACCTAAAACTGGAAAACCTTACGGAGGTCCCACCTGGGACAAATCCTGTAAGACCGCTCCGAGCTACAGAGACAGAAACCGCCGAACGATTCTCGTGTTCGAGAGTAGAACCGCTTTCTGCATCTGGAATCGGAGCCCAATATCGATACCTAATTTTTCTAAGTGTTTGGCCAAATTCTTTGGGACAACGCCGTTCGTAGACATAACAATTGGCACGATGGTGGTTTTCCGTGCACGCCACATGGCGGTAACCTCGTGGGCCAGGTCTAAATATTTCATAAGTTTCTCATTTTCGGCCCTGTCGAGGTTTTCGTCATGTGGTATTGTTATGTCTACGAGGAAGATCTCGTTGGACTTGGGATCGACCAATACAATATCGGGCTTATTGCACTTAATTGTCTTATCGGTTTGTATTGGTCGATCCCAATAGAGCTTAGTGCCATCTTTCTCCAACACGTCTTCCGGTTTGTATTTATAATATGGCACCACTGAGTCGATGAGGCCGTATTTAAAGGCAAGTTGCTGATGAACTATTTTGGCTACTTGATTGTGCCGCTCCAGGTACTCAACGCTCGCCAGGCGCGAGCAACCGGAAGTAATATGGCGGATGGTCTCACCTGGTTGGCCACAGGCTCGGCAGGTATCGACCGATCCATCCTTCATTACTATTGACTGCTTCTCATTGTTAATCATTTGTGCCATGTACTGTACCTATTTTAAATAATGATACTTGTTCTGAAATTGCTAATTAAAATAATTGTGACGTGTAGACAAATCTATCAAATAAATGAACTATGAACTATGAATTATGTTTGTAGCTGTGCAATAAAAGAAAGCTGCTGGCATGGCGCTTAATTCCCATAAGGTGTGTTGGCCAAATGTCATCACCAAGAACGTATAAAGAAGTTCTTGGTCATTACAGTATATAGGGGTGGAATTATTAGCCATCCATTTCAAGCCACATAATAAAACCGGAAAACCTCCAAAAGGTTCATCTTCGACTATAATTATATCGTTCTATCTATCATTACCCGGACAACAAGAAAATTAATTACTTAGAAAATCTGTTGTTAGGCGTAAACGAAAAAGTGAGAAACAATTGAGTTCGAAGTAAAACATTGGTTTTTTTCCTTTGATTGTTCAAAAATATGCCTAATACTTGCAGATATATTTTTAATTTATTTCCTAGGTATATTTATTGTTTCCAACCACACATAAACTGCCAATATAAACAATAATCCAGCAACCTTTCTCTACCATAGAGACACAAATCGAACAACACGATACATCTACACTCCACCAAACTCACCCCAACTCTTCGGCGTGCGTGTCAATATTTTCCCTTCCTCGGCATTCCAGAAGAACCGCTTTATCGTCTCCAACCACGTCCTGTTGACCGGTTTCCGCATGTACGGGTTGACGTACAGCGTGCTACCATTCGCTTGCTTGGGTTCGCCTCCCATCGTTGCTTTGGAGTGAGATAAGTTCGGGAGGCGACCGGCTAGGTAGGGAGTCGGGAAGCAACTGGTGGGCGCGGAGCGGCGAGCGACGCGGCGGATGGAACCGGTGCGACCCACCCTGAGTTTTCCTGCCGCCGCCACCACCGCCACCACTCGACCGCGCCGCCCGCACGCTCGCCATGGCGTTGTAGCCAGGCGCGCATCCAGGGGGAGAGCAATGGGTGCAATTGACACTCCCCGTAAAGGTACCCGTACTAAAACTAAAGTTGCTCAACTCGCAGAAATCTCTGTCGATTTCGTCGTCCAGCAATCTCCGGCAAAATGGTTTATTGACGAATATGGAATCCCGAATTATGCCCGCATGTGGGGAGCAAGTGCACGGATAGGTGGCAATTCCATAAACAACTCACCGACTGCGGCGACACGAAAAGTATGGAGCGATGTGGAGCAATGTTGCTCCATATCGCTGGGATAATTGCCAAAAATGTATTGGGGTTGGTCTATATTCATCTACAATGTTTGACTGCAGTTGCTCAGCAATTAATTGCCTCAAAAATTGCCCGGCGAGCAATGTGTACGGGCACCTTTAGGAGCGACTGAGGGAATCTATTTCGACTAAATCTAATGCATCCCTTGCCATGAAAGCTTTCCACAACGTACTTTATTTTTGTTTACCACAATTTTTCAGAGCAATTCAGTCGAAATTCGCTGGACTACCTTTTTTTTGCTGATTCGAAAATTTATTGCCTTGCCCCCCCTGAGCGAAATCCTGGACCCTCGCCTGGTTGTAGCCAGTGTGACGCGCGCGTGCAATAGACGGGTGGACCCATGCTGCGTCGGTTAGCAGTCGCAGCGAGGGGCGATTATTGTGTAGTTAGTAACAAATGGCTATAAGACTAATTTAGACTTCATTGCATGTTTTGAAATGTTGAATGAATAAATAATGAATAAATTCTTTATTGTGCACTAACAAAAATACAATTACAAAGAAAACATACAGCAAAACAACAATACTGCACAAAGGCGGACTTACCACTAAGAGTGATTTCTTCCAGTCAACCCTTGGGGTGATGAGGAAAGGCAATAGAAATATCTGTAGGTAGGTGACACACCAGAATTTGAAAAGAAAAAAAAAATAATTCCATAAACATACATATACCATAATATATACATATTTATCCATATAATTGAATATACTAATATATATGATACAATACACTAATACATATTATTATATCCATAAACCAGGATAAAAAACCTATATTACCTATTATTTGGGAATTGGGAATAATACCCAAAATACCTAGCTAATATTTATACATTTTATATTATATTTAATACTTTTGTAATATATATTTAATCAAACTATAAAATTAAATTAACTTAAAACTGCATAATTCTAATATGCTGGGGTGAACATTGAGAAAGAGTTAAAAACAATTACTACAAATTAATAAGGTAATAATATTAAAACCGGAGCCTTGCTTTCAGTGTTACAAGCAGAGTCATGTTGCTTGTAACTCTACTATCAATATTTTGCCAATGTATACTCTTAAAAAAATAGGAAGTCCAATGATCTAATCGCTAACAAACGCCTACTTATAGCGGATCCCGTAAACAAGGACAAAACGTGAAGAATTCATAGACTTGGCGGGTAGAGTGTAGAATATAAAAAAGATATTTATATTTAATGGTATGTTTAGAATGGTCATGGTCGAAGGTCATCGATCGTATGGTAACCACAACACGAAAATAAATCTCCTGTAAAATCAAAACAAATAATTATTTACATACTTCGAGCTCAAAACCACACCTTTTGTGGAAAGAAATATTTTACTAGATTTCACAGAATTGATAATTTCTATGAAATTTCGTACTTATACGCTCCGATTGTGTGTTTTGCGAAATATTTGTAAACGGGAACCAATTTTCAGGAAATGTTGGCAACCAGTTGGAGAGCGAGCAATGTTGTGCTTGGCAAATGCGTTTGGGTGTTTTAGGCCAGTCGCTAAGCAAATAAACAAAATATGTGCACAGAGGTGATCCAAATATAAGAAATATGTGAAGACCCCCGTTAAATTCCTTCGTAAAACAGTTGGTTTTTCTCACATAAAACCCCAGTTTGCGCGATAGTTAGCAAGTAATATAAAGAATACAATTAGTACTATACGTTAATATAATCCAGCATCAAAATCATGCAAGTGGTTCTGAAGATATAAGGGACGGGCAGACAGTTGAATTTTGGGAGCGGAAATTCCACCAATAAGCACCAACTGATTCTATAGATACTTTACCTATAAAGTCGATGTGGAGTACGCTATTGGATTATGGTATTTCTCTCAAAGTGCAACCCCTTCAGGTCCTTCAAAGATGGTGTAGAGAATCTGGCCGGTAGGCATGGTTTTCGCAGCCGAAACCGAATCCCATGGGCGTCTTCAGAGTGCCTCTTAGACGAGGGTTTGACGTACGCCATATAATGCGCTTTACATACATAAAAGGAGTACCAACATTGAAACCAAACTTTTTATTTTTCTCCAAAGAATACATTGCCCTAATCTATTTGCTTTCTTATGGACGGTATAAACATATTTTTATTTCATTTTACAATCAACTCAAAGCTTACAGTGAACTTGGTCGAGTGACACCACAAACTTGTCTATAGGTAATTATTTGGTGACTGCGATGGGGTTGATAACAGGGAAGGAAAATGAAAGTAAGTTAAGGCATACACATATTTTATGTAATTTACTACAAATAGACATTTAGAAATAACAAAGTTATGACATTATTAGCTGGGTGTTGACACTCATTTACTACACTACAGAGATCGAATATCCGTGTATGGTAATTACTTGGGATATATTTTGATCGAACGGTTCGCCTCGGGAAACCACGTTCAGAGAGGCACCATACTATACTAGGGGATTTGAGCACTATTTCAGAGTCATCAAGCTTTTTTAAATACTGTCAAGTTAAAGGATTGAGGAAAGGCACTTGATGAAAGACAGTCGCATACCCTGGCGGTACGGTAAAATAAATTAATTTGACCAACGGCGGGTTCTCAAAAAATTAATATCAACTACAAAAGGGTGCTCTGATTACCTGCGGAGATGTAACGTACACAGATCAGAACAGACTGGGCGAACCTACAAACCGTCTGTAGCTCAGAGACTCCAAGCCATAGGTGAGTTTGAGGCATTTAGAACAACGGACGGTTCGGCGATGTGTTGAGGTCATGGGACGCCAACATAAAACGACAAGAATTTACGTGATAATAGCACTTGAAATAAATATAGCAGGTAAGTAACAGAGCAAGTTATTGTCGTACTTTGTTTTTTTTTCTTGAAGTCCAAACCAATCAAAGTCCTGAAACCAATATCGAAGGCACATTATATATATGCCGTCGTTATTGGTCAGTAAGCTATTACCGTTATATGTTTTTATTATAAAGTTACTATGGCGACAATAAAATGTTTAATTGATATAACTCATAGTAGAATACCGTTGTGATAGGGCACAATGAAGTATGGGCCATCATGGCTAAATCCGAAAGTATAAGAAATAACGTATTTTTACAACATTTCTCGTGTGGTGGACACTAACCGGGTCATTGGAATATTTACAATAGTATTGCTTTCGCCGCCAAAAATGCCGCACGTACTAATGTCCGATACACCTTTTATTGATCACAAAACCTATGTCACATACATACATACATTGGGTACATACGGTAGTACGTTCGACGAGTACATATTTTCTCATACATACATGAACTCTTGGTCCTTCGAATTGACTGCAACTTGACAGTTCTAATCGACCATCAGCTCTATGTGCGTGGAACCTCGTATCTCCTTGAGGCTGTGGTTATACTGGATATTCTTGGCCCATGCTCGGCAACGGATGTTGATGATCCGATGAACTAGAACCATACAAACGCGTCGGTTAAAGTATTTTATTTACTCACACACACACTCACAGGATCAAGGGCTAAGACTGAGATAAATAGTCGTAACAGAAACAAGAGACTAACGAAAAGTTGTAATTGTAACGTCACTTTGCATTACTTTGAGATTTCGCTCATACAAAATGTGTCGAAGTGACGTCACAAAGAACTACTGTTAGTTAGTCTTAGTTTCTGTTACGACTATTTATCTCAGATACTGGACGAAATCTCAAAGTAATGCAAATTGACGTCACAAAGTACTACTTTTCGTTAGTCTTAGTTTCTGTTACGAATATTTATCTCAGCCTTAGAGTTAGACAACAGTGCGGTAGGGGGCCAGTCTGCAGAAGACGCCCCCACTAGCGCCATAGCCTAGTACCTACACTGGTTGTCGTCGCCTAGTTCTTTACCTTTCCGTCTTGGTAGGTATAATCAAAAGGTTCTGCTCCACTTACAAATGATTCCATGTTTGCAAGGAATTAACATAATGTACACGAACAATCTGCGAATCGGGATAGGCTGTAATACAAAGGGGATTAACGCTTGGCATATTTGGAATAAAAACACCGGCCAAGTGCGAGTCGGATTCGCACACGAATGGTTCCGTACCATCGTACAAGATTTAATACAAAAAAACAGGTTTTTTGTTTAAACCCCCACTTTAATTTTTGTAATTTTTTTATTTAACCTATTTGTTGTTATAGCGGCGAAATAAATACACACTCTGTGAAAATTTCAGCTGCCTACCTATTACGGTTCATGAGATACGGCCCTGTGACAGACGGACGGACAGCGGAGGCTTAGTAATAGGGTTTCGTTTTTACCCTTTGGGTACGGAACCCTAAAAAACGCTACTGGGTTTGTTGCACGGTTTTTTTCGTCTTTACCAAAATAAAGAAGCACAAAAGTCTCCCGTGAAAACGTTTACTATTTTAGTATGGAAAAAATAGTAAAATATAGTTAGTATTTCATAAGAGAGCACTCACGCTCAATATTTGTAAACAGTTAGGGTCTCATAAGAGCGCAATCACGGTTTTTTTTTTGTGAACAGTTGGTATTTTAAAAGAGCGTACTCACATTCAATATTTGTGAACAGTTAGTGCTTCATTAGAGCGCACACACGCTCAATAGGTATTTGTGAAGGTCTTTCAGAAAAAAACACTCACGCTCAACATTTGTGAACATGTTAGTTTTTCAGAAGAGCGTACTCACGCTCAATATTAGTAAACTGCACAGCGACGATGGGACTGACGTAACCGAGCTGGTTGCGGAAGGGGTAGTAGTAGCGGGGGATGCCGGGGGAAGGATAGTAGGACACGTTCGCGCCGACACTCGAGTCGTAGTTCAGGGCCTCGCGGTCGCCGGGGCTCTCGCCGGCACACGATATCCAAACCTGCTTCCGCTGAAACCGTAAGAAACACTGCGTTGAATATCCTCGAAGATCCCTCTTTTCGATCGAAGTTTTTAAGTTTACACCCTGTGTCGCTGCGGTAATCACTTGTTGGTTGCACACACGGTTGTCCGGTGTGGCAAATCGGTTTTCGCCGACAGCTCGTACTATCCGCAAGCCACCATCCTGAGGAAGCCCGCGGGCGAAACATGTCGGCGAAAACCGATTTGCCACACCGGACAACCGTAAGTGTTCACCGCAATTTTGTAGGCTAACAATTCAGCAATGAAACGGCTTAGAAGCTATAAATGTTTTGTCTTTTCATAGACTCTGGTCTGGCTTCAATAATCTCGCACTGACCATCCACTCATAAAAAAAGTCCGATTAGAACTATTCCTTTTTTCGTTTCTTATTTTTCAATTCAGATAAAATAAAGCAATGTAATGAGTTTCGGTTGATCGATAAGTAATAGTGCAAATAAAAAAAATGTCAACGAATTTAATGAAACCTAAATTTTGTTTCCATTGTTAATATCTTCATTCATTTCTGTTCATAAGGACTTGAAATATCTACCTCGTCTATTGGCAAAGAGTCGATGTGTGTCTTGATATCTGACGGCATCGATGACTCTTCCGTGGAGCTGGTATAGTAGTCAGGCTCCCAGTCGAAGATCTGAAAAGTGATTGATTGATTGATTGATTGAAAATTCTTTATTACGCCACAAAAAAAAAACAATTTACAAAAGAAAGTATAGTGCAAAAACAACATAAGTGGGGCGCAAAGTGTATTGCCATTAGGAATAATAATGTTGTAAAAGTGATACATATACAGATATTTATTTCGCCATAAAGAACACACAACATTAACCATATTAAATTGAGTAATTTTCATATTTAGTATGGTCAATATTGTTTGTTTGTTTGTTTGAATATTGTGTAAATTTCTCAAATTCGGTACCCCATATGACAATGAGCCTAGATCAGTATTTCGATATTAGCTAGGTACTCTGCATGCGTTGAAGGGCTCATACTTACTACTAAGTTAATAAAAATAGTTATTAAAATATTGGAAAAAAACTTATAAATTATGTTGTAAGTAGAAAAAAATATTATGATGACTAAGCAAACCTGGTAACATGAAGTTAAAAGAAAAAAGCTAACAATTACATTTTAGTATAGGTTCTAAATAAGTTAGAATCACACAACTTGTTGTTTAGAGCGAAAGGTGCTCAGGGCGCGGGGACTTGCTTTTCACGCCAGAGATTCTCGCTCTTTTGCAACAGTTTATTTCTATTTCTGAGTAGCCCTTCTAGGTGGTAGGGTTACCTGGTTGGTATTTTGTCATCGCATTGGATTAAAAGAGGGTCCAAGAGGCAATGAAACATTTGTGTAGTAGCCATGCTCATAATGGGAAGGTCCTATCATGGCACATCACTATTTAGGCAATACGGTCTATTAAGCTAATATCATGACGATGGGTGTAGTAGCCATCCATTTCCAGTTACAAAAATAATGCTCGAAGATCAAAAAAGGTGCCAATCCAAACGACTATGCGGCCACGAAGGAATCGCTCGTAATCGTAGAAGATAAGGCTTCGGATTTTTTTATTTTTATGCGACCTGACATGTTTGGCTAATACCACACAAGTACCGTTATGATATTAGCCCAATACACCACATTCTCGAAGGAATTAGGTGCCATGCCAGGACCTTCCCTTTATGAGCACGGCTACATTGAACTGGATGAAAAACACGGACAATTTTTCATTGCCGCTTCGACCATCCTTTAATCCAATGCGATGGTACCAACCCGGGCGGGCTTAAACCCTACCACCTAGTAGGGGAAGGGGACCTACAATTTTACATGGATTCCAAACCATGGAGTAGCTCGCATTCGTGACGAAATGCACTTATCGAACTCGGAAAGAGAAAGAAAGTGGTGCATGTCGGAATTGAACCCAGAATTGAATACCTCTGGTACGCTGGGCCAGTCCCCGCGCAACTAGGCTACGAGCCGGGAGATATGAGGAGAAGTTATTTTTACAAACCAACCCTATTTATCTTGATGAAGATGCAAGGCTGCTTCCCTCTGTAGCCGTAGGAGTTACTGGCAGTGCAAGGACCGAAAGCGGTGACGTTGACGCGGCAGGCCTGCGTGGCGAGGTGCGGGGCGACCAGGTCGAAGTCGCAGAGCACCCGGCTGGTGGCGTCAGGATAGTCCGGGTCCAAGTACGCTGCCGGAGAGTAATAGTTACTATTCGGTGGAATTACAACGTATGTGAACTACGGACACTAGATGCAGTGTAAACGACTTAAAAAAAAGGAGGAATCTTTTTTTTATGGATGTTCACCGATTACTCGAAAACCCAGGGATCGATTTAGAATTGTTTTTTTGTTCGAAAGGGTATATTCGCAGGTGGCCCCAATTTTTTTATCAAAATCGGTTCAGTAGTTTGGTACTTAAATACAACAACGAGTTTTCGGAACCACTGAACCCAGAAATGTGATTTTTTATTTACAGTAACTTTCTTTTAGAGTGAGATTGCTCAGAATGAGAGACTGTTAAGGGGGGTAATTTTAAATCGCTAAAATCAATGTATATTCATTGCATGGTCTGTCATAATAAGTGCATGGACGCTCACGTATAAGAAAGTGCATTCCGAATTGCGTGCATGCAATTATTTCACCCTTGAATAATACTTTAATGTCTTTTATGTGCCAATGCAATTCCTGGGCGAAATAGTTAGGCGCCATTTTAGAACGCTGCCTCTCAAGCATTGCACTGAAACTATCAACTAGACCCGTGTGGCGAGGGCGGGATTTAGTCCAGGATTCGGAGCTCCCCCTGAAAACCAAGCTGGGAATCTACAAAACATGAGCTAAACTCTCACCTCACGTAAGCAGCTCCAACAGCTACATTAGGTACTTATCAGTGGAGTTAATGTAATGTAATGTAAGGAAAAGTGTAAACCCCCAAAACATGCATGAATTAAAGAATGGTAACAGATATGAAAAAAAAAATCATCTACCCTTCAAATATGCTTTTTTAGGTTTGGAATTAGAGTCTATATATTCCCAAAACTTGAAATAATTGTTTCCTCAACAAAGCGCAACACAGATACACTAAAGCTACATTAGACCTGACCTGTCTGAGTGTAGCTTGTCTACCAATTTAAAAAAAATATAAAATACAAATTCTTATTTGTTTTAAGAAATGAAGAGAACTTAAGTTTATGAAAAAAAATAACCATTAAAATGTATTCATAATTGGCGTAGTAATCGCGTAACAAACATACAAAAAACATACAATCGAATTGAGAACCTCCTTTTTTTGAATTCGGTTAAAAATTGGACAAAAACGCGGTAAGGGCACTGAGTGACTTAAGGCTGTTCCGACGCATATAAAGTTGTTTGCACACATAACGCAAAAAGTATTGCACTTTAAGCCACGAATTAATAATAAAAGTTTAATATAGTCATATTACTTGCAGCGAAAACAATTTCACAATTTCAGGATTATTGGTTTTGTTACAATTCATTTAAATACGATTTTTATTTAACAGCGCCATCTAACGGTGTAAAACTTCTAATCGGCAATTACAACGAAACCATTAAACCTGAAATTGTGAATATGTTTTCGCTGCAACTACTATGGCTATATTTAATATTTTTGACGAATTCGTGCCTTAAAGTGCAATACTTTTTGCGTTCTGTGTAAAAAAAAACATTGTATGGGTCGGAACATCCTTAACAGTGGAGTTACTGCGTCTTTTGTTAAGCTGTTAAGGTTCTGCTGAGTTTTCTATAGCACAGAGTTCCTCACGTTGCAGCATCTCCTCGATGTCCTTTACGTACTTCTCCACCTGAGTCTCGTTGGTGTGGTCGTACCAGATGAGGGAAGCCTCGTCCACGAACTGGGGCCGGAAACCCATGCCAGGGTTGGTGCCTGCAAAGGAACCAGTGGGGTACAGAAATTAAGAGGTGGCTAGTCATTACAATAAGGTACGGCCCTGCCATTGCAATTCATAGACTGTTAAGATCAAAAACAAATAACACGACACAATCATATATTATTTTCTATGTTAAGCGCGTCATATGGCATACGCCAGAACCTTACATAAGAGGTGCTTGACGACGCCCATGGATGTTTTGAAGTTGAGCGGTCTGTGATTCCGACATTCCGGCCGGGCAGGTGCTTCTTCACCCCCAGGTTGTACTTTAGGGAAAATACTAAGTCGTTTGTATAGTTTTCCAAATGATATTTAGGATCGGTTGGTTCTTATTTTGGTAATGTCGCCAGTGAATGAGTCTTTTCCGCGTTGAGCGATGGTAGAAAGGGAGACGGAGGGACAGCGTTATCCAACTCCGATAAGTATTCTCCATGCTAAAAACCAAAGTAAGGATTATAGAACACAGAGGGAGACCCTACATCTCTTTGAAGTTGAAGGTCGCTTAATTCAGGGATATCTTAGGGTCGTCAATGAGACGCACGGCCATACACTGTATCGAGTCCAGGGAGCCAAGCATGTACAGTCAACCAAAGGTTAAAGGATACACTTCCGGTTAAACGTAAAAATGAATGGTGTTTAAATACAACCTCCGATTCAATTTTGTTAGGGTTTTGTTTACTCAGTAGCTAGTTGATATCCTCAGCTATGTTTGAATCTATAATGAACACTATAATTGTTTCCAAAAGTCAAAGTATTTCGACTTTTCATCTTTTAATTCAACCGGATGTGTATCCTAAACTCTTTGTTCGACTGTACTAAGCTGAGACGTCCCGCAAACGCTAAAATACTCCACGACAGACCTTATCTGCGCCTTGTATAAAGAAGTAGTTTTTGGTCAGACGTGAAAAATGACGAACCCTGGTGTGGACTCCCGGTTTTTTGGAGGCGAGGCGAGGAGGCTTTGTATGCACCTTTGCATAAACCGTTTTACAACTGGACAAGTGCGAGTTTGACTTGCGCACCGAGGAGGGTTCCGTACAAATTTGTATGTAGATAGTTCGTCCATCACGGGTTTTTGAGTGATATACCTAACAAAAAAAATCGGATTATTTTGTTTACTTGTGCTGTAAGACATCGCTACTTTCCAAATTGTATTATTCCATCGTCGATCTCCGTGTTTTAGGCCATTAAGTTGAACCCTAATATATATATATATATATATATATATATATATAATGTATATGACACGAAGTTCTTTGCAAACCCAATAATAGCTCAAAATCAAATACAGTGTACTTTGGACGACATCATTGAGTGGACAAGAGAATGGTTACTGTCACTAAATGCCAGTAAATGTACAGTGCTGCACATCGGACCCAAAAACCCACACCTACAATACTTCATTAATGGCAATATTGTGGAAGAAGTCACATCTCAGCGCGACCTTGGTGTTACGATAGCAAATAATTTAAAATGGGAAACACGCATAATGGAAGTTGTCAAGCGGGCTAACTCATTGCTCTACATGATAAGAAAAGTTTTCTCTTACATAACCACTGAACTATTTTTAAAACTTTACAAAACATATGTCCGCCCTATTTTAGAATACGCCTTTCAGATCTGGAGCCCATACCTACAAAAAGACATCGATATTTTAGAACGAGTCCAGAGGAGGGCTACAAAAATGATTGTGCATCTAAAGCATCAGGAATATGAGCAACGGCTAAGGGCACTAAAGCTCACACCTCTTCATGAGCGAAGGCAGCGTGGAGACCTCATCGAAGTCTATAAGATCCTCAATAATTACTACAGTACCTCCAAACTCAACGAAATGTTTGCAATAAACACATTGACTCACCTTAGAGGACATAGCCTAAAGCTGAACCACTCTTCCTCAAGGACAAACCCCAGAAAACATTTTCTTTGCAACAGAGTTGTACACTCCTGTAATCAACTACCACAGGAAGTCATAAGTGCCAAAACAGTTAATGGGTTCAAAAATTTACTAGACAAATATAAATATGGAAATACACCATAAATAAATAAACATAAAACAAAAAACAAAAAAAAAAACAAGTGCACTCAGTAGTTCTAAAACCTGATATGCACGCATCAGCTTATAGCTGCTAGTGTTATAAACTAAATAATAATAATAATAATAATAAGTTTTAATATCTCTCTGTTAAAAGAAAGAAAAAAACGTTGAAAATGCAATTATCGCAAATGTAAACATTAAAAGTGAGAGTAATTAATAATAGAAAGTGATGCTCACAGCACGTTACGATGGAACGTTCCGATATCATCATGGTGGCTTGTTTTAGCTGAACTCTTCCTGCAGCATGTCAGTAAATAACCCGTCATAAACACGTGAAAGCAACAATACATTTACTGAAAACAACTAACCAACATTGTACAATATTAATCAAAATTTTAATTTTAACATAGCGTAAATCAATATGCGGTCGTCACTTTCAAATGTATACACTGCAAATACCTTTTACTCAATGGTTGACTTCGAGATCTCGCGTTTTTATCTGTTTCCGGTGTATAGGTTTCAGAGTAAATGACTGTATATGGCAAAAGTGTAAAGAGTCTACTAGGTGCGTACCAGAGATAAAAATAAGGGGATTACCAATGAGCGATTGTTCCATTCTGTACATGGGACGGTCCTCTGGCAGGACTCTCAGCAGGACGAACATGCAGGTGTAGAACATGGCCGCGAGCACTGCGTAGAATATCGCGTAGAAAGTCAGCAGGATCCCTGAAAGAAATACAAAGATACGTGATTTTTTTAAATTATAGTTTAGAAGGAATATGCCAGCTAGGTTTCGAATATACAAAGTAATAGTGACAGCACATATCTTTGAACATAATGTCTAGTCTTCAGATGTATTTCTGAATGAAATATGAAACATGTGTAGTTTAAAGGAAGGTGGATTCTGGTAAACAAAGATTGAGTGCTATGCGGTATTGTATTAGAGGGACATTTTTCCAAATTTTTTTATACGACAGCTAGCAGTCTAGGGGCTAGAGGAGCTTCAAATCCTCGCCCCGGTCAGGATGGTCTTCCAAAATAAAATGGATGACTCCCGATTTGAGTGGAATACTGCAATTTATTTTAAAATTAAAAAAAAATGTTCATGCAGAATGGTGCTCTTCCAAAATGAAACTTATTAATTAATTAGTAGAATACTAAACAATATTTCTAATAAGCAAAATGAAAAGGTCTTGCAGAGGATGGTCATTCAAAAAGTATTCTGAGTACTTCATTACTGAAATCATAATAATAAAAAAAAAAAAATTTATCACCAAAATATTCCATGAGGATTTTCGAATGATTTCAGGAATACCAGCATTGCGGAAGATTTTCCGATTCACCGAAATTACCATGAATGTGATAGGATTAAGTACCAATAATTTCCTCGGGGTTCCCAGATTTCCTAAGATTACTCCAGATTACCTAAGATTTCTAGATTCCTCGGAATCACATCGGATTCCCCAAAACTTCCACCTAAGATTACCTGAGATTACTGAGATTACCAAATAATTGTACACCTGATTCCCTGAGTGACAAGAACAATTGTCAAGAATTCGTCATTTGTATAGGGAACCCAAATCAAGGAACTGGATGTAATTGGACATGGATGGCTTATACCAAACTGACCGTGAGATATTAGCCTAACACGCCACATGGGCACTAAGTGCTATGCCAGGACCTTCTTTATTTTGCTCGGCTCAATACTGGATGGAAAATACGGACAATTTTCATTGCCGCTTCGACCATCGTTCATTCAATGCGATGGTGCCAACCCGGGCGGCATTAACTGTACGACTAAGTAAGGAAGGGGACCTACAGTTTTACGTGGAATCCGGACAACAGCCAGCCTCAACGGTTGAGAAAGGTCACCCAACTGCGCTCAGAGGTGCTTCACCCAGCTTATCGAAACGCAAGGTGTCGCGCCACTGGGCTACCTGCGGGCTGGCAAATTATTGTATTGTATTGTTTTGATTTTGTTGTATTGTGCGCGGTGCAAAGACAGACCCGCGAGGTCTAGCTCAGAGCGCCAATACTAATTTTGTAACAACTGGATTCATTGCTGTTTCTCTCGACGAGCACAAACGTTTTCTCTCAAGTAGATATGCGTAACGTTAAGGTGGCCCAACCCGGCGGCCTCAACTCATTTGCGGGCACGGTACAAAACCGTGCTGTTGCGCTCTGGGACCTTCTCTGTTTCTAAGAATAAGACAGGCTCCGTTATGAGGAAGATGCAACCTGTCCACAAAAAAGACAATGTGCATAGTGTATGATTTGGTAAGATTTAAGAAAATTTTAATTTCAAAACGACTTATAGCTAAAAGTAAACCACGACCGCTGTAGTTAAAAATCTAACAAAAACCAAATAGATTATAAATCTTGATTAAACAAGCTATGTCTGATGACTAATCTTTTTAAAATGTTGTTACTTTATCATTGCGTAATCCACTTCCAAAGTAATTGTATAAAACGCGCGAAAAATCCGAACTTTCGGACGTTATAACTTGGAAACCAAACACAATTTTACAATGCCAATGGTAAAGGTGGCCCAACCCGCTCATCTCCCGATACAAAAGGGGAAAGAAGATCACGCCTAAATTTATTGTCAGAGATCCAAAATTTTGCTCAAATAGCTTTATTTGATTGAAGTAGATGTCTGATGACCATTGGCATTGTAAAATTATGTTTGGTTTCCAAGTTATAACGTCCGAAAGTTCGGATTTTTCGAGCGTTTTATACAATAACTTTGGAGGTGGATTACGCAATGATAAAGTAAGAACATCTTAAAAAGATTAGTCATCAGACATAGCTTATTTAATCAAGATTTATAATCTATTTGGTTTTTGTTAGATTTTTGACTACAGCGGTCGTGGTTTACTTTTAGCTATAAGTCGTTTTGAAATTAAAATTTTCGTAAATCTTACCAAATCCTACACTATGCACATTGTCTTTTTTGTGGACAGGTTGCATCTTCCTTATCACGGAGCCTGTCTTATTCTTAGAAACAGAGAAGGTCCCAGAGCGCAACAGCATGGTTTTGTACCGTGCCCGCAAATGAGTTGAGGCCGCCGGGTTGGGCCACCTTAAATGATAACACATATACAAATGAATTTGCAGTTATCCATTATGCAGTGCGTCTGTCTCGGCCGATACACTAGAAACACAATGCGAGTAGAACATTGACCTATAAGATTGTGTTCGAGGTCGATTGGGTTTGATCGAGTTACTCGTACTTACTTGAAGCAGGTCAGATGTAGCAGGTAGAGATTATTTTCATTTCAATTACTACTCCCAAATTGTATGCTAGTACATATGCAGTAGCAATGCATTTTTTTCAGTCCTGACCAAATACTGCTCCTTTCCAAGGCGCAGATAAGGTCTTGCGTGGAGTCATGTACGCATTTGTGAGACGGCTCAGCTAAACACCTGCCTGGCTCCCTGGACTCGATACAGCGTCGGGCCGTGCGTGATTAGCTTAATCGCCACATATTAAGGGCCTTTCTTAGCAGCTTGCAATCAATACCAGTACAAGATAATCACCACTTTAGTAATAAAAGCGCTTTAAGAGTCGATTAAAATAAATCAGCACTTGGTGAAAACCAGGCTTATTGTTATAAAAAGCCATAAACATCAATTCTGAAACACTGATATATTAATGATTTTAATGTACCTCAGATCATGATTAATAATTTACTATCTTTTTGGGTGTATTATTTTTTGTTAATTTCTAATAAATTATTTTAAATTTAACATTTCTCGTCGTTATTAAAACGAATTCCACAAAGACAAAGGCCTCGCAAAGAACTACCATTCCGGGTCCTCGCAACGGCAAACGCCGCCCTGTTAGTTAATGGGAATGTACTTCATGAAAACTGCACCTACGGTAATTCGCATTGTTTGCACGTCCTGCACAGTGCATGGATCGACTTACATTGCGAGCTTCCTGGCCCCTTATGTGGCCGTGGAATGTATATGCCACTAAAGCAGCCATTTTGAACCGACACTGCACGACAGCCGAGCGACAGCACATGCAGATATTTTTTGCATTTCTGTGTGAGTAGGTCTGTGAATTTTCTGGTCTGTATGTTTGTCGTTAGCTTAGTTTTATTCTGAGAGTAGGTCACAACGTAAACCGTAGAAGAGTAGGACCCTCCGACTGCATTTTTAAGTGTTTTTTTTTTTTTTTTCGTTGCGCAACAGTTTTTTTTTTGTCTGTCACAGCTGTATCTCATGAACCGTAATAGATAGGCAGCTGAATTTTTTACAGAGTATGTATTTATTTATACCGCTACAACAACAAATAGGTAACATAAAAAAAAATTGGACCCCCTTTAATTTTGATGAAAACGTGATTTATGTGTTAAATATTGTTCGATGGTACGGAACCCTTCGTATGCGAGCCCGACTCGCACTTAGCAGGTTTTTTATTTCTAAACTAAATATTATAACGCACGTACAGAAGAAGCAGGTGCCATCCCCATACTTTCCTTTATTTAGACACGGCTACTTTGAACTAGATGGAAAACATGGACCATTTTCATTGCTCTTTGACCATCCTTCCTGCCTGGGCGGGCCTAAAACCCTACCACCTAGATACCTATTACTCAGTTACAGTTTTGCATGCGTTCCAATCAATGGAGTGACCCGCAGCTTCAATGAAAATGCCCATTTAATTCTCAGATCAGAAAGAATGAGGTGGCTTTCGAACCCGTGGTTGTCACCACAATAGACTACGGGCCGAGTGCACGAAAGAACAAAAAATCAAAATCAACGTCAAAGTATGATCAAACACCTCACTTTGTGTGGACGTGTGGAAGGAACTCTATGCGGGTCGCTGAAAGTGACGTGTTTGAACATTGATTAACTCAGCCGTCTCTTCGTGCAACCGGGGCTACATCTAAAGTTAGTAATTGTCATTCAAGCTTTGAATGCAGAATGTATTTAACTATTCTATAAAACATTTATATGGGTGTGGGTCAGTCAATTGATCAGAAATGACAACTGCAGTATCAAAGTAGGATGCGAATATATGCAGTGGTCTTACGGTTGATTTCGTCTATGCATAGTATATTCTTATCATTGGAAAAGTATATAGGTAATCAACATCTGTACTTTGATTTCAGATTGTTTGTAATATTTTGTGTATGTTTCTTAAAAATACTATTTGGGTTAAGATCGTTGTTGTATGTCGTTCATTTGCCGAGATTAGAACTCGTCGTATCAAATATATCCAACAATACTGCGTATTGGTGACCTGGCCACACCAATTGAAGATGCGCTGGTCACTTCGCGAAGGTCAACGAGATGATCGTGCATTGTGCCTGCAAGAAATTGACTAACGAATTTGACAGGCGCGTGGGCATACGCCTACGTGGGCACAGATTGTAAGGACCCTAAATAATTTGGAGGATATGCGATGTCGTTTATTGCTTGGCTAAATAAAGGGGACCAGCCGCACGGCCCCTGCGGGACCCAGTACTTCTTTGGCGTGCTTGAGGTCGGCAGGCTTCTGTCTCTCTGAAATGGGGATGGAGTTGGCCCGCGTCAATCGCTCGATGCCTGGCTCACGTCGTCTCGGAGAGCGCCGCCACCCCGGCCTGCGCCCATCAGCGTGCTCTCTCGCCGCCCGGTGGAGAAGACTCCGTTCTTACATTATTTTTATGTGTATATTTAATGGTAAATATAAACATAATATAAATGAAACGTGTAAATAAATGATATTCTGTGAATAATAATAAAATATTTATTTCAGACTCAGGATCCATAATGGATCGGACGAAATTTCACGCATCATAAAGTCCAAAAAGCACAAAGTCCAAAACCCATACCGTCCAAAACACTAATGAATACGGAACTTTTTCAATTAGGTTAGGTTAGGTTAGGTTAGATTATAATATTTGCATTTATAAATATATGCAAAAAGGGGACGCATCATAAAGTCCAAAAAGCACAAAGTCCAAAACCCATACCGTCTAAAACACTAATGAATTCGGGACTTTTTCAATTAGGTTAGGTTAGGTTAGGTTAGATTATAATATTTGCATTTATAAATATATGCAAAAATACATACTTTTGGATGTTCTGGGTTTTGGACCTTATGCTTTTTGGACTTTATGAAGGCGACCCTGCAAAAATACATACTTTTGGATGTTCTGGGTTTTGGACCTTATGCTTTTTGGACTTTATGAAGGCGAACATAGTTGCACAGTTTAGTAAAGATATACGCTGCATACATAATACTAAATCGCATATACCTATAACATATTAGTCATGTGTTTCCCGAAGATATACACCAGCGACTGTTTTACAATTTCTGTAGTCAATTGTAATGTGTTGGTGCCACATTGAATGCCAAGCACTATAGTAGGTAAGGAAGGAGAAACGTGGTGTGAAGAAGCACCTGGCCGGCCGGAATCGTTTTCGCAGACCCCCTGACTGTTCAAAAACGAACTACATATGAGGCCCATATGTAGTTACCGCCTTTTTAATAAGGAGGGCAGTTTAGGTCCTGGCGTACGCCGTATGCCGCGCTTAACATAAAACAATAGATTTTGTGCGTAATTCGAAAAATGGCCAGCCTCAACGGCCCAGCCCAGTGTTGTTTAACCTCGATGATCGTACACTGAGGTGTCGCGCCAGCTGGCTATCGCGAGGCTGACAAGTATGTAAGTAGCTGCCTTCACAATGAACACTGCTCCCCTAGCAGTTAACCAGTCAACATTACGAGCGGCAGACAGTTGACTCTACGTATTGGTCGGCTATTTTCATCAACTGAATGGGCGCATAAAGCCGTACTAAAGAACGGTGTGGGATGGGCCAATTCAATCAAACCGACACTAAGCGCGAGGTGTGGTCCTGTGGGGCATAGGAACGTAAAACGAGTTAAGCACTTACAATAATGCAACACTAGTGGCGATATCTTTAATGTCTCTTTTTAGTGGTGCGACATTAACTTTTTAATTAATTTGCGGTTGAACAGTCAGGGTCTGTTCGTTGTTTGTAGGTTCAGCGCACTTCCTGGGACCACACGGAAAGCACCAGCTTTCAAATAAAAAAATAATTATCAAAATCGGTTCACCCAGGCGAAAGTTATGAGGTAACAAACATAAAAAAAGAACATACGGACGAATTGTGAACCTCCTCCTTTTTTGAAGTCGGTTAAAAATATTGAATTTCTGCGGAGAATGTGTCAAGGTTAGGAAACCGAACACATTTAAGAAGTGACCTTGATACATGCTTCACGCGGGAGGATTTTTTTCACAGAGCAGAGGGCAAACGTTGCGGGTGTTTTGAATATCGAACAGATGACGATCGCGATGGTCTCATCCGGCTGTCTCCTCAGTGTCAATGCGCCCATGGAACGATATTGGGCACAGGCACTAAGAATAGATCACGTTTGTTCCGTATCCGTTCGTTTAAATCGGGCGCAGTAACTCACGCGGGTTCGTTGGTATTCGGAGTGTCTCCTGTACTCTACGTAACACGTAACTACGCCTAGTCGTGTGTGCAGGGGAACTATTATTAGAATTAGAACATACTGGCATATCAGAAACAATGTTATCGTTCTGTAAGATAAATTTGTGGGTTCACACTTTTGTATGCGCAGTTAAGTCTTTATTGAATGTACTGTTATGAGGAACGATTTTAAATAATAAAATAAAACCTTTTATTTTTTGTTAAGTACTTTAAATCATTAGCATTTATGTCCCTTCTTATATTTCTAACATATATCCTATCGGTAAGTTGGTGACCCATGTGTTAAGAAATTTCACATTTACACAGCGGTTAGTCAGGCCATGGATCAAATCTTTTCTTATGTACCTATCTCGGATATTTTTTTATATTAAAAACCGGGCAAGTGCGAGTCGGACTCGCACACGAAGGGTTCCGTGCCATCGTACAAGATTTAACACAAAAAAAAAGGTTTTTTGTATATGGGCCCCCTTTAATTTTAATAATTACAAAATGTTACCTATTTGTTGTTATAGCGGCAAAATAAATACATACTCTGTGAAAATTTCAGCTGCCTAACTATTACCGTTCATGAGATACAGCCCTGTGACAGACGGACGGACGGACGGACGGACGGACAGCGGAGGCTTAGTAATAGGGTTCCGTTTTCACCCTTTGGGTACGGAACCCTAAAAACGATGAAATTATAGTGGGATCATGACCAAATTGACGATGTGATGACTTTATTGTACCTATTTACATCTAAAAATATATAGATAGCGTGGGTCCTTGCATGGTATCTTGTTACTGAGGCAATGCTGGGCTAACAGCAGACAGTAAGGGCCTTTTTCACCTACTGCTGATTTCTTAGCAGATTGTAATCAATACCAGTACAAGTTATCAGCACTTTAGTAATAAAGGCTTAAATAAAGGCTGGATTAAAATAAATCAGCACTTGGTGCGACTACGTGCTGATTTAGGTGTGGCTACTAAGCTAATCAGCAGTAGGTGAAAAAGGCCATAAGGGTCTCTTCCACCAAGTACTGATTGGCTGAATCCTCACTTAATGTGTACCATGTACTATATTTAGTACCATCTCGCAACCGATACCAGTACAAGATAATCAGCACTTTAGTAATAAAGACACTTAAAGGTCAATAATAAATCAGCACTTGGTGATTGGCACCAATCTTTACTTTAAGGACCTTTATTACTAAAGTGCTGATCATATTGTACTGGTATAGATTGCGAGATGGTAAGAAAGGCCCTTTAATGTGTGAGGATTAAGCTAATCAGCACTTGGTGGAAGAGACCCTAAGTGTGATATAACTCAACAATGCACAGTTCCACAAAAATATAGTGATGATAAATTACCAAATACCTATTTTACTTTTGATGTCCAAGAAGTTTTTTGACCACACATGGGGATCTCATCCATGTCTATAGGCTCGCCTGAAGATTATAAATGAATCCACAACACCACACCTAAAACACCTAACTAACCCTTTAATGTTCTTATTATTGCAGGTGTGTTACTGTCTACTTAGGCCACAAAGCTAACATGCCATGGTTTAGGTGACAAAGCCCTACCCCTGGTAGCTGCATATTCCTTAATGGTTACTATATTATTAATACGTACGTTACCAGTGTGTTTTAACTGTTAAACGAGTTTAAATCTATGTTTCCCTCGTTGATGCATATTAGAAAAAACACGCAAGTTCATTTTCGTTTTACGATTGCTTATAAGTTTGCTGCGCTCACTTGAAAACGTGGGTTCAGCCAAAGGTTAACATTATCTGGAAACATAGGGCCGAAAATCTGCCTACGATCTCTACGCACAGCCGCTGCATTAGATCTTCTGATAAAATAAGCTCACCAATGAGCTTTCACTCAAATTAGCGGAGCTCTATGAGTATTTCTGGATTCAATTTCAGTCCACTCACCCCAGCCTTTAAGCGTGCGTCCGAGCAGCGTCTTCTTGTCCGGGTTCCACAGCGCCAGCGCGAAACTCTGCCAGGAGCCCTTGCTGCTCGGTCGGCGCATGTACGGGTCGGTGGTGACGGCAGGCATCGTGGATGACGGCGCTGCGTGCTGCGCGCGCGACGATGGGCGCGCGACTGAGCGTCGCCCAGCCGTAAGAGCGCCCGGGATCGTCGGTGTGTTTGTAAATAACGCAGTGCATTCTGACACTTGGATGCACAGGTTTGCACCTTAGTTTTCAAAGCTAATTTAAGCGAGCTCCGCAGATCTGAAACAGTCCGCAAATCCGTTTCTATGATGCCTCGCTGAGCGTGGATTCGCGAGGTGGGGTGTATTTAGCTTTTCTAAACATGGTCTCTCAGTACAGTCACTTTACCGTACTTTATACCGGTTTAGCCCAGATACACAGCAACTTACTCAGAAGTTTCGTTTTGAAGGGCACAAAATTGGTTCGGACAATTTCGTACAATGGGGAAAAGCCGTTGACAAGGGTCGGCTCGGACAATATTGTATTATTCTCCTTCGTTTGCAGCTCTTGACGAATGGTGGGTACACATTAACTGATTATTTTGCTTGATCGTAAGAAGGTGCAAAAGGTGATATCAGTACAAGACCATCAGACATTGCAACCAGCCTCTGCCTAAATGTATAGTCGCATTCAAAAGTCAGTAGCACATTCCTTACTATAGAGTAATTATCGATCTCGTTGATTTCAACGCGATTGCTATGAAGCGCTCGCATCATGCGGATGTGTTGATATTCTATTTTGTACAAGTTCCACTGTTAGTTCCGTATCAATCCACTGCAATTAATGTTTAGGTTTGTACTTATTGCATGACCAATTTTGCAATCGAATGACTCATGAAAAACAAATTACTTAAATAGTGGAAAATTTTAATAATCTAAATTTCCTTTTGACGTTCCTTATTTTTTACTACATTTCTCCTTCCTTCCGCTACCAAACAACCTAACCTTACGTTCGCCTTACGTACGCACGCTCGTCGTTCGTCATAGGAGCGTTGTTACACCCTGCAAAGCTAACAACATCTTGGTATTTTCTTTACTTTGTATGACAAACTTTAATCTGAATATGACAATACCACGTTCTAAATGCCTGTAAATGCCGAATGAGTAGGTACTTTAGCGGTTCCTCGCGGGTCAAATTAGTTTCGGACATTCACCTAATCTAAGACCGATAGAATGTGGTCAGAAACCGTCATGGGCGGACATAAAACCAAAACACCAACCGCCATCGGATGGATGGTTGGATGGTATGCAGGAAAAAACCTTCCTACAAACCATTGATTTTGTTCCTACAAAATCAATGCTACAAACTTTCCCGGCCCCGTGTCCCTTTAGGGATGGAATTTCGAAAAAATATTAAATATCCATATTGGATTCAGGAGCGATCCTCGGCAAGTTTGGCGCGCAAACGTTATTTGTGATTTCATAGGTAAACTCGTAGGTGAATACAGATGTGATTTCTGGATAAATAACGTTTTGCCATTTGGAGTTGCGCCAGACTCGGTTTATTACGCTCCGGGACGCAATGATCAATATCATAGCTCGGGTCAATGCCACTTGCCAGTCATATTTTTTTATTACAGCTACATATACCTAACCAAATGTATCTTCTAGACCGGCAGAAAGGGGCCTCCTCCAAGCACGACGGTGGCGGGTACAGACTTTGGTGTGGCGTTCCATCAGACGACGTGAGCCTTGTTTCGAATGATGGATGGTGGTACTAGACACGTGAGCCACCATCACCCACCATCTTGGAGCCCCACATCCGCCGGACTGCCGGGCGCCGCCGGAACACAGATCACCTTGCGCGCGTAGGTATATCCCCGTTGCAGGGAGCAGAGGAGCAGAGGTAGTGGGTGGCGCGGTATGGTGAGGATCTATGACCGTGAGATTCAGTAATAACTTGTCACCCTGCTAAGCGGCTCGCAGCCTAGTGGCGCGGGGACTGGACTAGCGTGCCAGAGGTCTGGGTCAAATTTTCGCACCGACATGACTTTATTTCTATTCTGATTTCGAAAGTGCATTTCGTCACGAATGCGAGCTGCTCCATGGTTCGGAATCCATGTAAAACTGTAGGTCCCCTTCCCCAGGGGCGGCTTTAGCCATTGCGAGTAGATATTTGCGAGGCCCTGGTCGTTTAGGAATGAGTTTTAATGCAAAGTTATGAATCAATAAATATAGAGTAGTAAATTGTTTTTTTGGAAATAAACAAAGAATAATAAACGCATAGATAACAAATTATTATTAATCATGATAAACTTAAGTTCTATTTTGCAGCTTTCTCTAAGACTAAAATCATTAATTAAATCATAATAATTTAAGGAAAGAGCTACGTAATTTTCCTTTGAAATTCTAGCAAGAGCTGAAAGCCGATATTATATCAGGTTTGGCAGAAATGTTTTAATATTTATAACCTAGGCGCAACTTTTACAGGTATCTTGGCTATAATTTTCAGGATCACTTCGATAGTAGGGTACACTTCGGTTAATATTCTTTTTTTTATATCAACCTCGAAATGATGTCATAGTTTCCGCGATAACTACCAGCAAGAGAGCGCGAGTGGTGTGACGTTAATTATATAATGCGAGACGTACGGCGCGAAATTCAAATAAACATATTAGTGCATAATATTTTTGTACTAGGGTTGTTGCGCGAGTGCGCGAGGCCCCTACGCGAGCGAGGCCCCGGGCGGTTGCCCTGCTCGCCACTGCACTTCCCCTACTAGGTGGTATGGTTTGAACCCGCCCTGGTTGGTACCATAGCATTGGATGAAAAGATGGTCGAAGCGGCAATGAAAAATTGACCGTGTTTTCCATCCAGTTCAGTGGAGCCGTCCTCATAAAGGGAAGGTCCTGGCATGGTACTTATTTCCTTCGGGAATGGGGTGTAATGGGCTAATATTTATTTATTTTTATTTATTAAGGTTTATTGCACTCAAAAAAAACCCGGGCAAAAGGTTCAACTGGGGAAACCAAACTTTTATCATTTGATAAATGGTGCGATGGCAGCGCTCCTCTGATCTTGTTGGAAATGTAATTAAGGTGGCCCAACCCGCTCATTTCCCCATACAAAAGGGGAAAGAAGATCACGCCTATATTTCTTGTCAGAGATCCAAAATTTTGCTCAATATAGCTTTATTTGATTGAACTAGATGTCTGATGACCATTGGCATTGTAAAATTGTGTTTGGTTTCCAAGTTATAACGTCCGAAAGTTTGGATTTTTCGCGCGTTTTATACAATAACTTTGGAGTTGGATTACGCAATGATAAAGTAAGAACATCTTAAAAAGATTAGTCATCAGACATAGCTTATTTAATCAAGATTTATAATAGATTTGGTTTTTGTTAGATTTTTGACTACAGCGGTCGTGGTTTACTTTTAGCTATAAGTCGTTTTGAAATTAAAATTTTCGTAAATCTTACCAAATCATACACTATGCACATTGTCTTTTTTGTGGACAGGTTGCATCTTCCTCATAACGGAGCCTGTCTTATTCTTAGAAACAGAGAAGGTCCCAGAGCGCAACAGCACAGTTTTGTACCGTGCCCGCAAATGAGTTGAGGCCGCCGGGTTGGGCCACCTTAAACTCTCTTTATCAGCTTGCAATGTAGAACTCGCAAATACTGTAAAATCGAATTGATTGCGGGGTGTTCGTAGATAGTAATCAATCTATCAATTGACGAGTTAACAAAAATAAATACACAAACATTTTTTAATTAAATTAAATCCACTTTATTTTCATAAAACCAAAACATTACACACATGTCAGTGAAGGCACAATTGCAACGATCGTAAGAATTATATTTATAGCTAAAGAATATTAAAATCTACTCACACAGTACTTGGCAGGATAGATCTTACACACTACAAGCCCAACTCATTGGACACTCCCCGGGCACTAGAAATTGTTGGTCCAAAAAGCTACCATACAGCCATAAAGCAATCTCTTCAGATGACAACCAACATGAGAGGCAGAATGGCGGATTAATTAGTTTGATACCATTTTGGTTCAAAGTGGCGTTCTTTCAGCAGAAAATTATGGTCCCCATACAAATTTTATCTTTTACATTTGCCCCATACATACTTGATATTTGGTTTAACAACAGGCAACAAAAAACTGTGTCTGCACATTTTGGTTTTTTGGAAAAATATATCCTGGGTCAAACAAAAAAAAAAGAAAATGTTGCTATGAAGATATTCTTTTGGCTGTTATTTGACTCTGTTTTGATTTTTAAAAACAATAAAAAATTTACACACTTATGTGTTGTTTTCATTAACTTGATATTTTACATCTAATATCAGTTAGATACAGAATATTTAATCATTCGGAATAGTGGTTCGAATTTATTGGTAAACTACGTTTGTATGGGGAACATAGCTTATGGGTTATCCCTAAGACAAAAGGTTTATAGTTAGAGAGAAGAGAATAAATGCATCTAGTGCACAGATACTGAGGTGGATATTTTGAATAGAGAAAACAATATTAGATAGAGTAATAAAATAAAAAGATTATGCTTGATAACAAGCCGTCAGCAAGTATTGAGGCAGGTTGTCAGGTTGCTCACACAAGACTGTGAACCCTCTCTATATTTTATCCTAACAGAGAAATCTATTAATTTAAAACTATGCACCAAATATTTACCTAGCGTAAATATGTACAACCAAACAAACACACATCAATCGATATTTGCTCCTTTATAGAACATAAAATTTAATTTAAATGAACACAAAAGAACGCAGACTTAAAAACACTAAAAATAATAAAATATAGACAGCTGCAATAAATTTTCAGATCTAAAGTTATAATAACGTAGGCCACATGAATAATTGTATGAAAATAACAAAATAAATTAAATCGATATGTCAACATCGAGGCAGAGATTAATTCTCCAAGGCACTTGTGTTAACTTGTACACATTCATTCTTACAACTAATTGGTGAAAATAAAACAACTGATTCGGCAAACAGCCATGTGAATTGAATTCAATCTGAGATTCATATCATTGATATGAGATGCTTTAGTTTTACATAATATATTGATGACTGAAAGTCGATTTAAAGCTCGAAACACCATTTGAGAGCATCGGTACCAACCAGGAAGGAGGTAAGTATGAGGTGGTGCTAGGTCGATCGAGTTCATTTGGCAGTTTTCTTATCTGTTGCAGAATCTGAGGATTACTACCTACATAGCTAAGATGGTAAGCATGGCATATAGCATACGCTAGGCCCTCCCATGGTGCTAAACAATGCCCCTGGGTTTTTTAACTTATACTGGGGACGCCGAAACCATTGCGACCGGCCAAAACCATTTCTTCACACCATGTTTTATGCTAAGGGGGAAATGTATCCGCAGGGAGTGTATTCCACAGTGTTCAGAACGAAATACAGTATCTAGAGGATCGGTTGGTTCTTATCCTGAAATTGTGGTTTCCGGCTTGCTCTGCATTGTGCCATGGTAGAAAGGGGGCATGGTAGGAAGGTAGATGAGAGCGAAGATAGAACAAAGAGGTTAGTGTTCTTCGTTACCTCGGAGTTAAAGGGTTTTGATATTCTGGGTTACCTCAAGGTCATGATCAATTTAAGATTCATGCCAAAGTTGTTGCTATTTTAAAATATATATTAGTAATTGACTACCTCTTACCTCATTCCTGGTACCAATGTTATTTTATTTTATTATTATTGCTTACTAAAGTATACATAAATATCTTAAAAATTTTACATTTTGTATTCA
The DNA here is from genome assembly GCA_946894095.1 of Incurvaria masculella. NCBI lineage: Eukaryota > Metazoa > Arthropoda > Insecta > Lepidoptera > Incurvariidae > Incurvaria > Incurvaria masculella. The sequence goes on along the minus strand of OX335645.2, from coordinate 22,496,350 downwards.
GCTACCTTTAACAGTCAAAAATTGTATATGTATAAAATTGTGGAATGTATAATTTCATACTGAATTGGAGGGACTACATTGGAATCACTTTTCAACTTAGTTGCTAACATTATTATATTTTTATTTCAATGAGCTTATATCAAGACAGTTCAAAGAGACTAAGGCCACTTTTTCTAAATAGACAACTAAGACTGATTGAAGATTCATTTAATTCGAGGGTTTATCTTAACAATTTAAAATATAAGCCAACAAAAACTAACTCATGAAGTATGTTACACGTGCCTTAACTTCATGGTATTGTTAATTATGGGAAAGTCCATAAAAAGGGTCAAATATGGATAGGGTCCAGAGCTGATAATGTAATAAATAACCATGCAAGGGCCATTACCAACCGATCCAAAGTAGACCGGGCCGAAAGCAGATCAAGCCCAATGCAGACCGGGTCTAATACCAGGGGACCAGACCACGGCAAAGATCGTAGGGCCCGGGCTTTGGACGGACCAGGTGGATGCTGCTCGCTACTCCACCATAAGCTCGAAGTGCACGGTGCCCATGCGCTCGTGACGGTCGTACTTGATGTTGTGCGCCCACGCGCGACATTCGATGTTGATCAGAATACCCGCTGCAACAAAAATTTTGCATATTTGAGGAGGACAAGGCAGCGGAGATGAGGATTTAAAATCTTGAAGAAATGCATCTTTGCCCATTGGCCAAGCCACAGTATTGCACGGCGACTGCCATTAAACTAGCGAAATCGTCTTTCAGGCCCTAACGGTTCTCTACCTCTAAAAACTGTCAGATTTTAATATATTATTTTAATCACTTGAGAAAGATTTATTCCATGTCCGTATTTTTAAATTTTTTTGTAAATAAAAAAAAGTCAACTTTTTTCCAATGTTTTTAGCCAATGTTTTCCAATCTAAAAGGTTAATTAAAAAACATACACACGTAGATTTTGACAATGTATTTGAACACAATTGCATGACGAATGTTGAAATTGATTTCTGATTGTTATTGAGAGATATCGTATGGCTCTCACATATCACACAAAGCATGTATTACTCTCAGGGGATACATATGAACAGTGACTAGCAGTAGCTTCTCGTAGGGATATTAGTAGCCAGGGAAGCACTAGTACAAAAGTAGGTGCTACGATCCTTTGCCCCGTTGCTCTCATATTTCACACAGACCATGTTGTACAAACAGAACGGTACTTACTCTGTGGGTTCTTGAGATGAACAGCGACCAGTGGACTGAGGTAGCCCTCGGCGTTCTCGAAGGGATAGTAGTAGCCGGGAAAGCCCTGGTAAGGCATGTAATCTATGGGCCCGATGTTCTCTCGGTCCGCTGGGTTCTCGCCCTCGCACGACACCCAGATCATGTTCATCTGCGGATTAAGAAATTGTTAGTGTGTTCCATTATTTGCTAATCATACCTTTTACAATATTTGGATATTTTTATGTGTAAACAATAGGAAGCAGACATATATGGATCATTGCTAAATCTGTTCATGAATGGTTAAATTTAATTAGGCCGCCTACATTAATTTCAAGATTGAGTCTCCACAGAGCTGCAACCTACACTGCTACTATCAATCGTTGGTATTAAGATGATTATTCTTTTTAGAAAGGCAAATTATGGGGATGCAACTACATAAATCCAATTATTATCTTGCTTTTTTTTTTATGTAACTGGACATGATGGCTAATACCACACCTTCGGTCATGGTATTAGCCCAACACACCACATGGGAACTAGGTGCCATGCCAGGACCTTCCTTATATTGCACGGCTACATTGAACTGGATGGAAAACACGGACAATTTTCATTGCTGCTTCGACCATCGTTCATTCAATGCGGTGGTACCAACCCGGGCGGGATAAACCCTACCACCTAGTAAGTAAGAAAGGGGACCTACAGTTTAACGTGGAATCCGAACCACGGCCAGCCTCTCTCAACGGTCTAATGGTCACCCATCCAAGACCAGACCGGACCCAGCGTTGCTTAACTTCGGAGAGCGATCGCCGAAGTGTCGCGCCACTGGGCCATTGAGGCTGATGGAATTATGTCGAATGAAAAATAATTCAATAACCTTTTGTATACAACTTCTTTTTAGGGTTCCGTACCCACAGGGTTCCAACGGAACCCTATTACTAAGCCTCCGCTGTTCGTCCGTCTGTCACAGGGCTGTATCTCATGAACCGTAATAGATAAGCAGCTGAAATTTTCACATAGTGTGTATTTATTCTGCAGCTATAACGACAAATAGGTAAGATTAAAAAATATAAAAAAAATAAGGGGGCGTGATTATTTGTGTTAAATCTTGTATGATGGTACGGAACCCTTCGCTTGCGAGTCCGACTCGCACTTGGCCGGTTTTTATTTTACAACAAGTGCGAGTCGGACTCGCACACGAAGGGTTCCGTACCATCGCACAAGATTTACCAAAAAAAAAACACGTTTTTTGTATGCCCCCCCTTTAAATATTATTATTTTATAATGTTACCTATTTGTTGTTATAGCAGCAAAATAAATACATAATCTGTGAAAATTTCAGCTTCCTACCTGTTACGGTTCATGAGATACAGCCCTGTGACGGACGGACGGACGGACGGACAGCGGAGGCTTAGTAATAGGGTTCCGTTTTCACCCTTTGGGTACGGAACCCTAAAAATGTAAACAAATCTTTCAGGAAAATTGTCCCGCTTAATTTTTACTGTGGATCTGTTAATCTATCTAGTACATAATACTTGGTTTGGAACAGGAATCCAACCAAAAATTCATTTGCAACTATAAAAGCTGGACCAAAAAAATCTTCTGTAAGAGTAAATTGTAACATTTTGGATATAAATTATATACAGAAAACCAGCCAAGTACAAGATTTAACACAAAAAAATCAAATTTTTCAATGGGGACCTTTAATTTTTCACATAATTATTTTTTACCCATTTATTGTTATAGCAGCAAAATAAATACACTCTGTGAAATTTCAGCTGCCTACCTATTACGGTTCATGAGATACAGTCTTATGACAGACGGACGAACGGACGGACAGCGGAGGCTTAGTAATAGGGTTCCGTTTTCACCCTTCGGGTACGGAACCCTAAAAAAAGATGTATCTATAATATCTAGAACTATCTTTAGTTAAAGTTACATATGTCTAATAATGAACTCTAATTTATAGACTTTTTCTGGTCATTACTTGCTTGCATCCCTATAGAAGATGTATAGAAACTTCAGATTAGAAACAAACCTGAATTCCTATTTTTGGCGCGGTCTGCATACATTTAAGATTACCGCGGTCGTTAGACATGTTTGAAAAATGTTACGGCGGATGCCTCCTTGACAACGGGCCGAATGATTAGCTTGAAATGTCGAAGAATGTCTCTTCCCGCCGCGTGAAAGCCGTAATATTGTTCAAACACGGTCTGCATACATATGTTTCTGCAGACATATATTTCTGCAGACTATCCCGAAAAAAACCCAACATAAAGTGTGACGAGTGGTGGCTCACGTAATGTTTGTTGATGCTGGTCATGTTGCGGATGTGGTCCCGGAGCGAGGCGGGCATATCGGGCGGCAGGTGGCTCAGCTCGCGGTAGAACTGCGGCCGCCACCCGTAGATCTTGTTCAGCTTGAGGAAGATGCACGGCTTCGACTTGTGGTACGAGAAGTGGTTCTCCTCGGTGCACGGGTCCCAGGACTTCACCTCCACGTCGCACACCTGCCGTGACAATTACACACACATGTCTAGTTTTTTTCTTTACGGTTGTTGCTTCTCCTTAGGACAAAAAACAGGCCAAGTGCAAGTCGGACTCGCACACAAATGGATCCGTAGCATAGTACAAGATTTAAAGCAAAAAAATTACGTTTCTTGTATGCGGCCCTCTTTGAATTTTTAAAATGATTGAATGTTACTTATTTGTTGTTATAGCGGCAAAATAAATACACCCTCTGTGAAAATTTCAGCTGCATACCTATTACGGTTCATGAGATACAGCCATGAGATAGACTGACGGACGGACGGACAGCGGAGGCTTAGTAATAGGGTTCCGTTGGCACACTTTGGATACGGAGCCCTAAAAAGGCCTGTGGACATGTATTTCACAGAGAAATATTCAAGACCGTGATATGAAACTAAATGAAAATTTTATTTATTTGCTCGTTTTAAAGAAAACAATGGCAAAAAGGTAAATGGCTTGTAGCCTAGTGGAGCGGGGACTTGCCTTGGATACCAGAGGTCTGAGTATAAATCCTCGCACGATTCATTCCCCACTTTCTTTCTCTTTCTGCGTTGGATAAGTGCATTTTTACACAAATGCGAGCTGCTGCATAGTTCGGAATCCATTTCAAACCTGTAGGTCCCCTTCCCCTACTAGGTGGGTAGGGTTTAAGCCCGCCTGGGTTGGTACCACCGCATTGTATGAAAACATGGCCGAAGCGGCAATGAAACATTGGGTTTAAGCCCGCCCGGGTTGGTACCACCGCATTGTATGAAAAGATGGCCGAAGCGGCTATGAAACATTGCATTTTCCATAAAGTTCAGTATAACAGTGCTCATAAAGGGAGCGTCATAGCATGGCACCTAATTGGATAATGGGATGTTGTGCGAGTACCATGGCGGTGCGTGTGGTATTAGCCATCGATGTTCAGTTTTCAAGCGGCTCGTAGCCTAGTGGCGCGGGGACTGGCCTATATACCGGAGGTCTGAGCTCAATTTCTCGCTCCGACATGCACCACGTTCTTTCTCTCTCTGAGTTCGATAAGTGCATTTCGTCACGAATGCGAGCTGCTCCATGGTTCGAAATCCATGTAAAACTGTAGGTCCCCTTCCCCTACTAGGTGGTAGGGTTTAAGCCCGCCCGTGTTGGTACCATCGCATTACATGAAAAGATGGTCGAAGCGGCAATGAAAATTGTCCGTGTTTTCCATCCAGTTCAATGTAGCCGTGCTCAAAAAGGGAAGGTCCTGGCATGGCACCTAATTCCTTCAGGAATGTGGTGTATTAAGCTAATATCATAACGGTAGTTGTGTGGTATTAGACATCCATGTCAGGTCGCATAAAAAAAAATTTACATAAAAAAGTGTCCGTGGCACAAACACTTTTCACATACATTTGGAGACATCAAAATTTTGTAAGTTTAACGTTCACATTCGTTTAAGTGTTCGGTTTGTATTGTTCACGTACATAGTCATGAACTCACCTTGCCCTTGGGCGGCAGTTGGTCGAAGTCGCAGTTGTGTATGTTCTGGCCGGCACCCGCGGTCTGTCCCTTACGCTTGTAATCTGCAAACCAACATAATAATTAATTTCATTTATTTAAACTTTTTGGTAGTCAAACTACACTAAGTTACGTCACAAACCTCCGCAGATTCGTTCAACCCAGTAAAGAAGAACCCGCAAAGAAACTTCACGGGTTTACATAACATATTTTTCCATCCACAATTATGGAATAAACACTTGGATCTAAATGCTACTGCCAAACAATTCCGTGGTAGAACAGATTAAGGCAAAGAACAGAAACAGCAACCCTTTCATATTATTACAGTATTACTTACAACTAACAAAGTTACTAATGCAATAATATTAATAATGTAATTTATAGCATTACAAGTATTCTCTGGTGTAAAAGCCGTCGTCAACAACTAACCACTAATCCACTACATATGGTTATTTGAGGAATATAGTTAATATAGTTAAAAATCTAGCAAACATTTTATGTATTAAGTATGATTTTATGATCTCTTGTTATTCTTGTTGAAATTATGGTGTAACTATAAGGTAGGTCCTGGCATGGCAACTAGTCCCTATAGTGTGTTGGGATATACATGACAGTAGGTGTGGTATGAAAAAACCAAGGTATTTTCCATATTGGTGATATCACCAGTTTCAGATTAATACGATTTTTTAAGGCGGCCCAACCCGCTCAACTCCCCATACAAACAGGGAAAGAAGATCACGCCCATATTTCTTATCAGAGATCCCAAATTTTGCTTAAAAGAGCTGTATTTGATCCAACTAGATGTCTGATGTCCGTTGGCATCGCAAAATTGTGTTTGGTTTCTAAGTTATAAGGTCCGAATGTTCGAATTTTTCGCGCGTTTTATACAATAACTTTGGTGGTTTATTACACAATGATAAAGTAAGAACTCTTAAAAAGATTAGTCATCAGACATGGCTTATTTAATCAAGATTTATAATCTATTTGGTTTTTGTTAGATTTTTGATTACAGCGGTCGTGGTTTACTTTTAGCTATGAGTCGTTTTGAAATCAAAATTTTCGTAAATCTTACCAAATCATACACTATGCACATTGTCTTTTTTGTGGACATGTTGCATCTTCCTCATCATGGAGCCTGTCTTTTTCTTTTAAAACAGAGAAGGTCCCAGAGCGCAACACCACGGTTTTGTACAGTGCCCGCGAATGAGTTAGTGCCGCCGGGTTGGGCCACCTTAAGATATGTAAAGTTATAACAGAAATAAGTCACTGTCGGTACAACTAAATTACTGAAAACATTACCCACTAGCATCTTGCTCTAATCTAAAGTATGCACCACATAAGAAAACATTAAATTCCTTTCCGCTTGCAAGCGTCACAAGATGAAATTGTGGAAAATTATTATTTGGTTGGCTTGCCTGGTATGCCTCCAACGAAGGATACATTTTCATTCACTTTTATATTCACTTGGTCACTAGATTGTCCAAGTTAATATTTTCTAAGTCTTCGGATAGAATATAAAATAAAATATGTGCAGTAAACATCACAGTTTTTTTTTATGTGACTATGCTAATACCACACCTACTGGCTTGATATAAGTCGAGCACACCTCATGGGAACTAGGTACCATGCCAGGACATTCCTTTTATTGCCCAGCTACATTGAACTGGATGAAAAACATGCACAAATTTCATTGCCATTTCGACCACCATGCATTGCGATGGTATCTATTTTGGCAGGTACAGTTTAACGTGGAATCCAAACCGCAAACTACGAATCGGCTATGTAAACTGCCAACGGCGACGTACCTAAGAGGAAAGTGACGAGCTGGTCCTTCCAGTACTGGTATCCCTTGGGCTCGGTGCCCTTGTACCAGATGAGCGTGCTCTCCAGCTCCTTGGGCAGCGGCCGGAAGCCCAGGCCCGGGTTGGTGCCGATGATGCTCTCCTCCAGCTGCCACTTGGGCACGCGCGGGTTGATGTACTGCAGGAACGTCCACATGCAGATGGCGACCAGCGCCGCCAGCACGCCGTAGAAGATCAGGTAGAAGGTCACTATTTTGGCTGCAAAAAGAGAGACATGCTTTATTATATTTTGTATACTTTGAATGGATACAGTGCATGTATGAAAAGATGTAAGGTAGAGGTAGCAAAATAAGTATGGTTCAATTATACCATACAGTGATCTCGGTACAGGGCTAAGTCATCTCTGCCTACCCCTCGGGAGAAACGCCGAGATGGTATATGAATCTATCAAAGTAGCATTAAATTTGATTTTTAAAAATGTATAGATTACAATGCTTGCTCATTACGGTGCCACTGTTTAGGCTCAAACTAATAAAAGGTGAAGTCTTACCTATTAAATACATACAAATTTTCAAGTCAAAATTTCAGTCAGGCAGGACTGGGAATCACTCAAGATTATCTTTTTCTCAAAGCATTAATCGAAATAGGAGAATTTTTATTCAGACGCTGTCGATTTCATCTTGAGAGGTAAGATTGTGCCAATTTTTATGTCTACGATAGAACAATAGCTTAGATGTTATCCAAAGATTGTATGTTATAAACTTCCTTTAAATTCTAAATCGGAATAAATTAAATCTAAACTTATTAAGTGTACCGACTTTACAATTTTCTTTACAATTTTTCTTAAGGGGTGTTTTGAGAAACCCGCAAGTCCATCTTGTAATGTAGGTTACGTTTGCAATAGTCTTCCCGATCTTTTTCGGGTATGAAATAAATAAATAGTAATTAGGCATGATAATAATTGTCAAGGTTTTCAACGTTAATATACAAACATGTGGAATAGTTTGACATTACACCTAATCATATAAAATTCGGATCTATACTAAAAGTGGCGAACTTAGGCGGATTAGTAAAGTAGGGCTTCACAATGACCTGCGTAGTTAACAGCGACAGTTGACGCAACCAGAACTTTCCAGCTCAATTAATAACAAGTACAACACAAAATGAAAATGAGTATTGAAAGCCACTCTAGAAAAATACTAAGAACAATAAAAATCGACTTTAACTCGTGTTGTTGGTACAGTTTTCTTGTAAACGGATTGGATGAAAACCGTCCTAGTAGCTTGTCTATATAGAATGTTGGGTAAGTAGACCAACCATTTTAGATGTGTTCCGACTAATTGTATTGTATTGTATTGTTTATTCATCATCCATAGACAGTACACTGCACTCGGATTTGTCATATTTTAGCATTGGCCAGTTCAGCAAAACAAAACACAGTGAAGAAGAACTGGAAAGAAACTCCGCTGTTTTTTTTTTCAACGTCCACTTAGTCTAAGTTTACAAAAGTGTTTGTCAATTATTTTACCAAAAACATAGGTAGAACACTAAATTCACATGAATACACAAAATTTACAATCCATGCCGTATGCAACAGTTCATGACAAATAAGATTTTATTTGCAAAGACAATCCCCTCCAACTAATATGTTGCCAATTGGAGCAGGCCAGTCCCCACAAACAGCACCCGTTCACGTACATAACGTATTCTGTATTCGTAGTAACATGCATATTTCCAAAAAGGATGAAAAATACCATGGTTATAAACCATGATCTCTGGCACCACAGGGCTCGCCGCCAGTCCACGGGTCGATGAATCTGTCAGAATTTACACATCTATGATAATCTTTTACAGTACGACTACATGTTCATTGCAATAGAGGATTATTTGCACAGCAACTTTTTGACCATTTGCATCGAAGGTTGGTCGACTTGGTGAATTGTAATACTCTGCCTGACACAGTGACAGCAGTATTCAGAGCGAGTGTGCGTGCTAACTTTAATAAGTTGATTATCTCCAGATTAAGTCACATTCTGTATGGTTAGTCCGGAGATAGCGTATTAAATTTTGACAGTTCACTCTGAATGCGACTGTGAAAATTAAGCCCTACATCCATCTTGTTACATCCCCCCGTCTACCATATGTTATGATCACGGAGGAGGTAGTTAGAGAGGAATTGGTCTTAACAAACTGTGATTGTGCCCACGAACTGGGTCGCTTCGTCACAGCCTATGTTATAAAAAGGCACCGCTAAGCGTTAGTCGCTATTTGGAGCTGCATAAAGCTGTCCCTCCGTCTCCTTTTTTCCGCCGCACAACGCGGAACAGGTTGACATTTCCAAAATAAGAACCCACCGATCCTCTAGCTCCTTTATCTATAGGGTCGGTGAAATATGGAATCGACTCCCTGCCGAAGTGTTTTCGTCAAAGTACAACCTGGGTTCCTTCAAACATGGTGTGAAGAAGCACCTGGCTGGCCCGCATGGTATTCAGTCCCTGTAAAAGCTGGAATGCATATTACGACGCATCCATAGGCGTCGTTGGGCGCCTTTATTGTGAGTTCCTGGCGTGCGCGACCAAATGCCTTGATGTGTTGCCGACAGATGGCTCGCAATAATTTTGTTTGCAATATTGATTTTAAAATTCAAATTATTTAAATCCATGGAATGGCATAGATTTAGGTTTTGAATGTTTTTTAGTAAGACACTTACAGTAAAATGCAAATGTGCCATCTAGTTGAATTCTTGGAACCATTTTACAAAATAACATTAATAAAATTACCGGTTCTTCCGGAAGATGGATTTAGCAAAAGGCAGAGTATGATCCCACCATGAACTGTTTCCCCCCCGCTTCCCCCGCACTAGAGACACTGCGCTCTCTAGTAATATGAGTTTCTCTCTACCTCCCTCCTCCGTGGTTATGACAAACAATATATTTATAGTTTTTAACAGCAAACCAGTTTTCTTTTCAAAATTTTAAAAACATCAGAGGGCCCGACCCTTTCATTCACTACTAGAAAGGGTCAGACCCCTCCACCTTTTAATATTTCAAGGGCAACAACAAGGCATTGGAACAAAAATTACTTACCCATACAAATTAAACATCTCTTCTGTCTGTTTGTTCGCTTATAATTTGAGAACCATTTACCAGATACCAAAACTTGGTTATTCCTATCAACTACTACTACACACCATCATGATAAATTACCTATTGGCGAGCAGTGGGGTGAGATAGAAGAAATATCAGATAAAAACTGACAGTTTTTTGTCAAATTATAATGCAGGCAGAGCTAAGGGCTTCGTGTGTGTAGTTTAATTTATGTTAGAAAAATTGGCCATTCTTTTGGATTATTATTTATATTAAACTAGCAGCCCGCCCCGCCTTTGCACGGGCATAATATCATATAAAAAATATTATTTAGACACAATGATACACAAATAAACCCTTTTTACGTAGAGTTCCTTCATTGAAATATTTGAAATAAAAAAAAAAAGATATTATTATTAGATGATTATTATATATAAGAGAGCTCCGATAATAAACGCATCCGATCGCAGCTAAATTCAAAATTCTATAAGGAGAATTTTGCCTCCGACGCACTATTTATAGGCACGCTCCCGCCGCCCCGGCCGGCCGGTACCGGCGCAAACGCTACGTCCCTCAATTTTTTAATCTGTAATATCTTCGAAAATATTCATTTAAATCATATGCTGTATAGATCTATATTAAATCAACAATGCATTTAAGGTATTTAATTGGAAAAGGATTAATGCTGTATTGGTTAAAATCGCTTCGAAAATTAGCCATTATTTGTCGTAAAAAGTAAATGACAAAAAAAATTTATTGTGGGATATCCATAAGAGATAGACATATACCATCGCAGAGTTTTCTGTAGACCTTTTCAATGTGTACAATACTTAGTACATTATTTTGAAAAATCTCGTAGGGTTCAGCCTGCGTTTGCAATGTAAGCGGAAAAAAAAAAATTTTTACGACATCACATTGGAAACCTCAAAAATAAAAGTATTTCTCCACTATTTAATAGATGTTTTTATGCATATAAACCTTCCTCTTTAATCACTCTATCTATTAAAAAAACCTGCATCAAAATCCATTGCGTAGTTTTAAAGATTTAAGCATACATAGGGATATAGGGACAGAGAAAGCGACTTTGTTTTATACTATGTAGTGATAGTGATAGTGATAGTGATGTAGTGATTTGCATAAAATAACACAAAAAATAAACAATGGAACCATGGCAAATTAGTAAAGAATCACATACCAATTTTGGCTTAAAAACAAATATCTAATCTTGGATTGAGCGCTAAGGCAGTTAGGTTAATTTTAAATTTATATGCAGTTATTTTTTCCTTTAACTCTGGTCTAGACTAGAAAATGCATGCACAGAGCCCGATGAGCACCCACCCACACCCTATTATCTTTTCATTGCACCTATAACCGTAGGTATCAGTCTAACCAATTGAAGACAATCATCATACTTGAATACGTTATTAATAGGTTACCAGAAATCTAGCATTCTCTTTATCATTCAGGCGCAGACTAAACTCATTCGGAATATATATATTTCAAGTTACACTACGCTTTGAAAGAAATATTGAACAAATCCAAAATTGTGTTTTATCTCAAGGCTGACTTACCCATAAAAATGTAGAAAGAAGATCATGTGTAAATTTCTTGTGGGGGATCCAAAATTATACTAAAAACAGCTTTATTAAATCAAACTCGATGCTTAATTATGTTTGCTTTCTAAGTTATAGGGAAAGTGCATTTTTTCCACACATGCAATTCAAAATTACATCAAAACCGATTAATATTTTATTCCAACACACTTGTAACACTAACATGTTGATCGACAGAGATGCCGATGCTGATACTAAGCCATGGCAACGACCAAACGGCGTTGCCCATTCAATGTTTTTTTTATGACCGAGTGCTGGGCAATGTCTTATTTTCTCTAAACTATCAATATAGAGAATCAGAATAGAGATCAATACTATCAGTATCTACACTATAAAGAAAATCAGATAAAGTCTATAGCTTTGTAGAATCTACCTTCTTACTGCCTCTGAATAAACTAACTACCATTCGAGACTACACCCTTCAAATATTCCCACCCGCTATTTGGCGATAGAATACCAATATGGTGTCGAGTTTCACTTATTATGACCATAAAGTAACCTGAGTTGTCAGTCGAGGCGTACTCCTCTTTAAGGTGGCCCAACCCGGCGGGACTAACTCATTCGCGGGCACGGTACAAAACCGTGCTGTTGCGCTCTGGGACCTTCTCTATTTCAAAGAAAAAGACAGGCTCCGTGATGAGGAAGATGCAACATGTCCACAAAAAAGACAATGTGCATAGCGCATGATTTGGTAAGATTTACGAAAATTTTAATTACAAAACGACTTATAGCTAAAAGTAAACCACGACCGCTGTGGTAAAAAATCTAACAAAAACCAAATAGATTATAAATTTTGATTAAATAAGCTATGTCTGATGACTAATCTTTTTAAGATGTTCTTACTTTATCATTGCGTAATACACCTCCAAAGTTATTGAATAAAACGCGTGAAATATTCGAACTTTCGGACCTTATAACTTAGAAAGCAAACACAATTTTACACTGCCAACAATCATCAGACATCTAGTTCGATCAAATAAAGCTATTTTGAGCAAAATTTGGGATCTCTGACCTGATATGGGCGTGATCTTCTTTCCCCGTTTGTATGGGGAGTTGAGCGGGATGGGCCACCTTAAGCAATTACCGTTAAAAATGGTTCCTGCCACAACACATATTATATGCAGTAAAAGTTTACTTGTTCAGACCAAAGCATGTTGGTCTAACGCAGGAGTAAGACACGGTGGTAACTAGGCTGCCTGTACGTGGGCTTGATGTCACAATGATCACGGATTGTGATATCCAGCAAAAGAGAAACATTATAACGGTTAGCTTGACTGTAATGGTGCCTGAAATATCATGTCAATTCAAACAGGACGTGCCACCTCGCAGGAGTTTGGTTACAGGCACAAAGAAGCGATATGTTATAATGCAAATCTAGTTACTGAAAGCTTGGAAAAAAAAGGAATAGATACACCCTCACTAATGTGGGTTTTATAACTTTGGGAAAACTGAGCGATTTCCAATATTGAGATGGTTTTTCATCAAAAATACATCTTTATATGCATCAAATTTCAGATGGAGTATCTTCTAGGGCACCTCAGAAAATTATGAGGTATATTTATGTGGGTCGACAGTCTGTTTGAACAGCACAATGAACCATCCCTTACAGAAAAACTGATTTTTATTTATCTCTATAGGAGTTTGTTTTGTTTTGGCGTGCGTTGCGTGGCGCTGCCGCCGGCCACGCCCCGCGTCGCACCTCAAGAAATATGCCAGTTACACACAACACCGCTCTAAACATTAGAAACTATCAAATATTATAAGTCGCATTAGAATATAATTATTGCGTACAGTAAGTAGTTACAGTAATAGAAAACGGTGAGTCACTGCAATACTTAGCAAACGGGTACGAAAAAGAGCACACCTTGCAAATATCACCTGAAGAAAGTTAGTATAAATAGATGTTTGAAGCTAAAAATATAGGTTTTAGACGCGTACCTCGTCTTTATTCAAGGTAATCTGAAAGCACTCATATTTTTTTTCTTGATTCTAACATTCAAAACAAAGTTTTCCTTACCCCAACTTCTGGGAGTGCGGCCCATCACGGTACCATCCTCTTTGTTGTAAAATAAATTGTTCATCTTTTTCTTGAAAGGCTTCTTTTCTGGACGCATGATTGCGACGAGGTCTTCCGTTGCCGGCTTCATTTTATTGAAATGTGGGACACGAAGAGAAATACAAATCGTAAAATATAAAATCAACAAAACGGGGACCGGAACGGCACAGCCGCACGCAAATAGCGAGGGACGCGACAACCGGCGTTGCCGTTTGCAACTCCCCCAATTCCCCAAAAACATTCTTAAGATTACCCGAAATGCATTAAAAACGGAATTAGAACTAAGTTTTTATTGAAAATTTATCTAATGACCAAAAAAAAGGTCGTGCACCTGATGACCGCTGAACACCTTTCCGGAGAAGATGTAATCCAAAGTTGTCCCGATTGCTTCAATATTTGTAATATTTTTCGAATGAGCAACAAAAAGGTCATGCAGCCAGAACACTGAAACCGTAAATTCCCCGACACGCTTGAATTGACCATTTTCCCCGCAAGACCTAAAATTCCCCGCAATTCGGGGAATCTGGAAGCGATCGGCAACGCTGCTGGCGACCACTAGTGTTGCCGCACTTCTCACAGAGCAAACAAATAGACGAGTAAATAATCTTTGATCAGTGTTACCGATAACTGAACCTGGAATACGACTGTTAATAATTCTCGAGTGATAATCATGCGGCGACGGAGGGAGCTGCTGGTGCCGTGAGAATATGTAAAATAGTGAAATGAAATGAAATTTATTTTGTGCTCTTATGGGTGTATTACTTAAGGGCCTGGTACTAGCCAAATCGCAAAGTTAGACGAGGCACCCCAAGTAAACTAACTAAGTCTGACGATTATAAGTGTCATCCTTACAATATATGATTCCTTGTCTAGGAATCGAATGATTTTCGTTAATGTATGTTTCCTTTTTCTATACAAAATACATTGCGGAAAAGGTGTCCATTTCCGAACTTTTTTGACTAAATGTAGAAATCTAAAAGCAAATGGAATTTTTTGTTTATGCATATAAGCTGTTTTTGCTTATATCTAGAAATCGAATGACTTTCAGATTTCTAATGAGAAAAATCAACTTTTTTTATTTTTATTATTATTTAAATAAATGATGGAATAAAAAAATATTAACAATCCATTATCAGTCTGGAGTTCTATTTGGATTTGCTGAAGCGTTTCACTACATATTATTACATTTGTTAAAAAGTGCATTTGTATGGCGCGAGTAGTTGGCTAGTCCTAGCGCCTTAAATCAACTTTTCGGTATCTCCACAAGATTTCCAGCTATGGCGTACACATATTTAATATGGATACACATAAATACACAAACACGATTCAACATATTTTATATGAACCTTATGTTTAACTTTCTTGATTTTTAAAAAAATCATGTCATTGATAAATATTTTTTCTACCAGCCAATTAAATTAAACTTTTTTAAAATAATTGAATTCCAGGTTTTTTTTCCAGGCTACATATTTACGCCGCTGCCACCTTTAAAAAAATAGGAATATCTGCATTTCGGCTAAAAAAAACTAATTTTAGGTCAGGTCATTCTTTTGCCAGAATACCCAAATATATCGATTTTTCCCCAAGCGGTATCTGAAATTCTCAAATAGGAGAGAAATATAGTCCCTCATACCTTATTTTGCGCGTGGCTGAGGTTTTTAGATTAGACTTTATTCTGTATTTTTTTAAATCGTTATAATCTCACAAGGAGTTTTGGTGCCATCGCGAGTTATACGGAACGTCGCCCGCGCGACATTTAATTTTTAACGCTTACTCCTGCGGCAACGCCACGCACTAAGTAATTCCTTGCGGATGGTGGACTTTACTTCTCATCACGAAGGTCGAAATCAACTAATTTTATTTGGCTTTTCTGATCTTTCTTTACTAGTTCGATGTCTCTCATGTTTTTGTTCTTTGATGATGTTTGACACAGCGAGTCGATACGCCTGAAATGCATAGAAAGGTTTCCGTAAACAATATTAAAGAAATGATTACACGTCATCCTACCTACCTATACAATTCTATACCTATCCCATTTTTTTATATTCGCATTTATTCCATAGCGTTCAGAAAAAAACTTGTGTCATACAGACGGACGGCAATCGCTCCTACTGGTCACTTAAAAATTAAAAAAATACTCATGCTTACCTAAACCACAAACAAATCTTTACGAACTAATACCCACTTTAAGTATTTTTACGTATATTTAATCGAAAAACCAAAAACCTGGCAAGTGAGAGTCGGACTCGCACAAGAAGGGTTCCGTACCACAAAAGATGTGCCACAAAAAAATCACGTTTTTTGTAAGTATTTTTAATTTTTAAATATTTTTAATTTTACCTAGTTTGTTTCTAAATTGTTGTGCATGTTTATTTGTTATTATAGCGGCAAAATAAATACACAGGCTGTGAACATTTCAGCTGCCTACCTATTACCGTTCATGAGATACAGCCCTGTGACAGACGGACGGACGGATAGACAGTGGAGTCGTTATTTCAGAATGAAAGTGCATACGATGAGAGATCTACAGACAAACACGCTTATTTACAGCTCGTACACGGCGCACACGCAGTCAACCGTGAGCGCTTTGTACGATCTGTGTGCGGTCTACAGTCACGTCCCTTATTTCAAGACGACGTTCACGTGTAAGCAATCGGAACGGTCGTATACGCGCACATTGGTTGCAATCTCCGCGATATACGCATTTGGTACCAGTGTTTCCAGACGTGCGAAGCGTCAGTGCAGTGGAACTTAAACTAAAAGAGATAAATTTAGCGGTAGATTTTTTAACATAATTTGGTGCTGTAAATTTATTAGTTGACTATAATTTTTATGTTGGCATCCCAGATTTACGTTAATGACTTTATTACACGATTTATAACAATAATATTCACGTCCTTTTTTACTCTATTTTAGACAAGGTTCAAATAACTCAATTGATTCCCACTGAGTTTAAGCTGCTGAGCATATTTCCCTTTCTTCTTAACATTTTCTGCACTAGAAGTTCTTTGATGAACAGCAATGTGTTGGCTGGTGCTTTTACCGCTATTTGAAAATCAGTCCTCCATTTTTGCCTCTCAAAATAACAAGAAGGAAAGAATAGCGGATAAAATAATTCCATTCGGTTCCAATCTTCCGCACAAATGATGCAACACAATCATTGGAGCATATTAGTGCTTTCTCTATCTTATCATTGTATTTAGACAGAGACGAGAAATGTTCACGCTTAAAGCAATGGACGCGGCTTATTCTCGCATCGACTCTGGTAATCCCCAAACCATAGCCTGCTGTATTGTTTCGTGTTTGTGTGTTTGCATTCCGATTCGAACTACCTTCACATGTAAGTGTGTTTCAAATAAATTGTATTTTTAATATCATAACATAACATTAAATGTTATTTTAATTGGTGTGTTGAAAAAACAGTAGAAAATAAAGCTCTCAACGGTCTACCGTAAATACGGTAGATCTGGCAACACTGTTTGGAACGCAGCTATATAGCTTATTTTGCGCATGGCTGAGGGCACCACTGTCTTTTTTAGTGTTGCCACATAAATAAAAAGCCTCTATTGATAGGGAAAACATTCACAGCCTGCTGTAGGAAACAATCTTGAGGAAATGAAAATTACTATTTTAGGTAAAAATATTATTTAAATTAAAACTTAATTAGATCTTTCATTGTTTTAATAATACAAATTGGGGTGGTAAAAGTACCCGCTACCGCTAGTTTAGTTTTCTTGGATTCTTCGAATAAAATAAGCTCCGACGACAATCCCGGAGGTTAAAACACTGTCAACCGATTTTGCCTTGCCATTCAATTTGGATTAGAGTTCGTTCCGTATTTTTTTTTTATCTTTATAATCTCACAATGAGTGTTGATGCCATCGCGAGTTAAACTTAGCGTCGGCCACGCGACATTAAATTTTTAGCGCTTACTCCTGCCGCCACGCCACGCATTAGGTAATGCCTTGCATTAGTATTGCCCGCATTAGGATGGTGTAGTACTTGATTTTGATACTGCAAGTTGAGGACAGAATAGAATTTGATGTCTATCAACATCTCAAAATCACCATCGTCACTCTCATTGTCTCATATTTTTAGTAACAAGTTAGTAAACAGTTATCCGCTTGCAAATTGTTCATTGTTGAATCACAAGGTAAATTATTAAAACCCGGGGAATTTCTTTCGCTATTACTATCTATTGTATTCAGAGTGGCCAGACCATGGAGGGTTCCTCACCTCCATGGGCCAGATTAACTTTGATCCGCCGGACTAAACCTGTTCTAGTATGGTTAGTCCGGTGCTAATCTCGTACTAAGTTTTGACAGGTGCTCTCTGAATACGACTTGAGGAGTGTTGAATGATGTTAACATAGACACACGTAGGCCCGGTTGCACGTACCGTCGTGCACGTCAACATCACCGTCAACGTATGATTAAAGACTGATCAGTCAAAATTTGTGTTGCGCGAAACCTAAACATTACGTTGATCGGTGATGTTAACCGCTAAACTTAATCACTCCCGACCCATTGATCACCGTCAAAATCACGATCAAGTAATAATTAAAAGTATCAAAAGTCCCTATTTTTACATTTTTGCAGTCTTATTGGACCTTAAATAATAGGCAAACGTCGCCATTAATGGAATACAATGCTTTGTTTTTAGCCTGGCACTCGGTTCCACGGATTAAAAATGTCGGCGCCAAATCTATGTAATCTATGGTGCTACCAACAGCTGATAGCAAGCCGACATATTGGGCGCTAGTAGCGCCACCCCGCGGCTCCAAGAGCAACTGTTTTGTTTGTTAGTACGAATGATTGACGCTAGGTGGTGCTACAATTGTGTCTGTCTCTTTCTGATAATATACTGTGGAAAAAAGACAGTACTATGTCAGGTCAGGAGCAAACATTTTTGCCGATTGTTTCAAGGGACTATTTGTGGTCTGACGGCTGGCAAGCTAACTTTGACGAAAATATGTTACGTGCAACTCAAATTCATATGATGGGCGATTAGCTGTCATATCATCGTCAAATGTAATCAGTAACGGATAACATTTTACGAGGCGTCGTGCACTCGGCCCTTAGGGCCGAGTGCACGAAAGAACAAAAAATCAAAATCAACGTCAAAGTTTTGTGCAACCGGGGCTAAGCCCCGGTAGCACAAAACTTCACCAGTGAGTCACCAATGACTCACAGGTGAGAATATCATGAGTAGATAGGCCGGTCGTGTTTGCGCGTTCTTAGTAGAAGAAGCAACCGCGCATTCCACGTTTGACCATAGGTGGTATTTACCAGAATAAATAGTTCCATATCTAAACGGATCCTGTTGCTGCTAAGCTGTGCTTATACCTGAAATGGTACAATCACAGCTTGACGGATCCAGAGCGCGGATATGGAGCTGTATCAATAGGAAAGAGAATAACTGTTCTCGCATTCCATTTCAATCTGACGACTAATATTGCCACAACTGATGCGTGCCAGACACAAGTTTCTCGGTATGGGAGTGTGGCACAGTTGACCTCACCAAGACAGTTGTCCGATGACATCTGTAAGCACCGACAACTTGTACCCGGTGTGGTTAATTAATGGCCATCAGAAGATTCAGCAAGGAGGACGACGCGTCACCTGCTCGATTTGGTAATCGTGTTTGATGCGTAACCAATTGAGTCAGGTTGTTCGTAAGAGCGAAGAAGCCTCTTATTTACTTAATCTGTGGAAGTAGCACATAGTCCTCTGGGAAAAGTCATTGTTGTCGGAGCCTAATTCCGTCCTTGTCGTAACCTTGGGCGCAACGAGAAAAATCACTTTTTTTTAAGAGTTTGTTGGGTGGCCGTCTTTAAGATATACCGACTTTGCGGGATTGCCTTGCCTGAGACTCGTCGTCAGTCGCTTTAGTCAGGTACTCCAGAAGACAAGACTCTCTTCGCGCACTTACTACAGGTTGTTTGAATTACACGCGGGAACACAGCGAATGGCTTGGCGGCACATAATAAGCCGGAAACCGGTAGGCTACGACTACACTAAACTGTTTAAGGACCCATGGACGGCCAACACTTCGTATTCACAGAGGGCCTTGTCAGGACCTTTACTATAACATAGAACGTCTACATTTGACTGGATGGAAAACACGGACGTTTTATCAAATACATTATTATTAAAAATACCTATCACGCTGAATTCCTGAAGTTACTACATGGGGTCTTAGACAGGCAGGACCTTTCATTGAAAGTTGAATAATTTACAGCACGGCTACGATTTTCATTGCCGTTTCGACAATCATGCTGTGGTACCAACTCAGGCATAGTTAGAAGGGTAAGTTTTACGTGGGTTCCGAAACATCATGGAAACATTGCAATGTAAAGCCGGGCGTCGATTAGGCGGGTCGGGGGCGGGCCGACCTTAGTAGCCGACCGTGGTGGTTGCTACCTCGCATCGGATGAAAAGATGGTCGAAGCGGCAATAAAAAATTGTCCGTGTTTTCCATCCAGATCAATGTAGCCGTGATCATAAAGGGAAGGTCCTGGCCTGGCACCTAATTCCTTCGGGAATGTGGTGTACTGGGCTAATATCATAACGGTAGTTCTGTGGTATTAGCCATCCATGTCAGGTGGCTTAAAAAAATAGTTATACTCACACCAGCTCGCACCAGTTCGTCCGAAGAACTCCTTCGTCTTTGGGTTCCAAAGGTATAGCTTAAACGCCTGCCCTTTCGTAAGGGCTTGCGGCTCTCGGTAGTAGAGGTTGAACCGTTCCAGGCTGTTCAGGTCGGAGACGCGTTTCTTCTGCGTCATGGCGGCTGCTGGAGACACGGGGGCAGGGTGGCGGGATGCGGTGTGGCTCCGACGACTAAGGCGGGACTGCAGCCGCAGGCATCGCGGCTTACGCTGATTGCGCCGCCGATTACGTCGGGGTAGAGCGCCGTAGGGGAACGAAGTGAGCTTGCGATGGGGTTTTTAAAAAGCAATGTGTTTCGCCCCATAACAAATCTCATGGCCCAGAATATAGGGTCTAATTTCTAAATTTAATTCTTATCATTTCCTTGTTATTTCAAAGAAATACTGGATACATATGACTTCAGATAATTATGAATGTAATATAAGAAGATTAAATTTGAATAATTATTGTAATACTAAACACATTATTGTATAAGCAACTTTTTTATTTAAGAAATTTCCATTTTCAATCCATTTACGCTGAGGGTTGCTGTTTCTTTTGTTTTTTTACGTTAACCGCGGCATATAGCATACGTCAGGACCTTTTAAGGTGCCCGACGACGCCCATGGGACGCCCAAACTTACAACGGGCCTGCGAACACCATGCCAGCCGGCAAGGTGTTTCTTCACACCATGTTTGAAGAATTCCAGTATGTTCATTGGGGGAAATACCTCGGAAGGCAGTTCATTCCATTGTTTTCCGAAACCATAGATGAAGGATCTAGAGGATCGGTGGGTTTTTATTTTTGGAATGTCGACCAATAATTTGTGCATTTTCTTCCTGTTCAGCGTTGAGCGAAGGTAGAAAGGGGACGGAGGGGCAGCGTTATGCAGCTCTAACGAGCATTCTCCATGATAAAGACGATAGAATACAGAGAGAGACCCCACATCCCCTCGGAGTTGGAGGGTGTCCAAATTCAGGGAAAATTCGTGATCGTCGACGAGACGCACGTATCGAACACGACACAAATGCGAACAATACTCCACGCAAGACCTTATCTGCGCCTTGTAAAGGAGCAGCTTTTGGTGAAGTACTGATGCACCCTGTTGAGGACTCCCAGCTTTTTATAACCCGAGCTTGGCCTTATCCTCGATATGGCGTCCGAAATTAAGGTCAGATAAAATATTAGGGTGATGCGCCCTGTACTTGACGAAAATATGGTTTTGAGTAAAATAAGATATTTCAGTACATTCTGTATGAAACAATTTTACTGCGACGCCTTCCCGACGCGTCGTCGTCATAAAGCGTCGACCGACGCGACGCTCGTGCGAGGCTATTGCCGGCGCCGCGAGACGCGAGGACGTGGGAGCGGCCGGATATTACCGATTTAGGACGAGCCGCTCGGGATGAACACATCCTTTTGTACGGCCGCGGCCAGCTAGACCTTGTGCAGACTGGCCAGCAGATTGTCATCTACCTGCCCACCTACCTTTCTAAGTACAATCACGGACAGGCAAAAGCATACACTTTCGACCGGGCTCTTGAGACCAAAATAGGCAGTAGGTATACAAAAATGAAAGGGCAATCACCCCAATCTTTCGTTGCGCATTATCGCTTCCGATATTTCCGTCAGTGAGTATTTCCCTTCCGAAGTGAACTCATCTGTACCCTCATGATGGTGTTCTTCAAGTCTAACTTCTCTTTACAGTGACGAGCTGCGTGGGTTCCGGCACACGTTTTCCCACGATTGTCGAAAAGGGATTCGTCGTTGGTAAACCTCCTTCAATAACTTGTGGTACCCGCACCGTTCGGTAAAATCAGCTCGAAGTGTCAAGTGAAATTGTCCTTATTTTCCATCTATTTAAATCTAGGCACATATAAAGAAGGAGCATGGAAATTTTAAATTAAAAAAATGTGTTGATAATATGTTTTTTATGTGATTGGACATGGATAGATAATACCACTCCTACGTCATGCTATCAGCCCAACACTCCTCTTAGGAACTACGTCCCATGCCAGGATCCTAATTTAATTGCATAGTTACGTTGAACTGGACGGAAAACACGAACGTTTCGAACATCGTTCATTCAATGAGATGGTACCAACCGGCCGGGATTAACACTACCGCCTAGAAAGCAAGAAAGGGGACCTACAGTTTAACGTGGAATCCGAACCACGAACGATAAACCCCTTATACATATCTTATATATTTATCTACACAGATATAAAAATCCATGGACAGGCGATTAGTAGAGCTCTATTAAATGGAGTGTAAGCCTGCGATTTATTGATAAGTGATTTGTAGCTTGTAATAGAGGCTCTACAATAACATTAGTCTCCGTAGAAGTGTATGACTGGGCTGCCGGGAAGACATCGCCTCGCGCAGAGAGGATGCGCACCGCTACTGTTCTAATTGTTTGCTGGTACCTTTACGGGCGGCGTAATATAATCTTTGCATGGACGATACAGCGCCGTGCCGTGCGACTCGTCGACCCTCCAACCAACTCCGAAAGGACGTAGGTCCTCTCTATGTGTTCTATCGTCTCTACCATTGGATATTTCTCCCCGAAACTGCATAACGCCATCCTTCCGACCCCTTTTTAGGGTTCCGTACCCAAAGGGTGCCAACGGAACCCTATTACTAAGCCTCTGCTGTCTGTCCGTCCGTCCGTCCGTCCGTCCGTCCGTCCGTCCGTCTGTGTGTCACAGGGCTGTATCTCATGAACCGTAATAGGTAGGCAGCTGAAATTTTCCCAGAGTGTGTATTTATTTTGCCGCTATAACAACAAATAGGTAACATTAAAAAATAATAACAAATAAATCTTGTACGATGGTACGGAACCCTTCGTGTGCGGTCCGACTCGCACTTGGCCGGTTTTTAGGGTTCCGTACCCAAAGGGTGAAAACGGAACCCTATTACTAAGCCTCCGCTGTCCGTCAGTCCGTCCGTCCGTCCGTCTGTCACAGGGCTGTATCTCATGAACCGTAACAGGTAAGAAGCTGAAATTTTCACAGATTATGTATGTATTTTGCCGCTATAACAACAAATAGGTAACATTATAAAATAATAATAATTAAAGGGGGGCTCCATACAAAAAACGTGTTTTATTTTGTAAATCTTGTGCGATGGTACGGAACCCTTCGTGTGCGGTCCGACTCGCACTTGACCGGTTTTTACCATCGCTCAGCACGAAACAGGCGAAAAACGCACCCGTTCAATGTCGACAGTCCCAGAATAAGAAACCGATCCTCTATATCCTTAATTTGTAGGGTGGGTAAACCGTGGAATGCACTTCCTGTCGAGGTATTTCTCCTAAAGTACAACCTGGTGTGCATGGTGTAAAGAAACATCTGGCAGGCCGGCATTGTTTTCGCAGCGCCGATGAAAATGGGTTTATGGGATGCCTTGATCATAAAATCGTATGATGAATCCTCCAAAGCAACATTTCCTACAACAATGCATTTCCATCTTTTGAAATAATTTCTTCCTGAAAATGTTCCGACATTTGTGTTAGAAAAGAAACCGGTCAAGAGCGAGTCGGACTCGCACACGAAGGGCTCCGTACCATCGTACAAGATTTATTTGTAATAATTTTTTTAATGTTACCTATTTGTTGTTATAGCGGCAAAATAAATACACACTTTGGGAAAATTTCAGCTGCCTACCTATTACGGTTCATGAGATACAGCCCTGTGACAGATGGACGGACGGACGGACAGCCGAGGCTTAGTAATAGGGTTACATGGCTCAGGTACATGACTTTACAACAAAAAAACTTTTTTTGTATGGCGGCCGCCTTTAATTTTTATTATATTTTAACTTTACACATTTGTTGTTATAGCGGAAAAATAAATACTCACTCTGTGAACATTTCAGCTGCCTACAGCGATTTCAGTTGTTCGGACGGATGGACGGAGCGACAGCGGAGGTTTAGTACTAGGGTTCTGTTGGCTCCCTTTAGGTACGAAACACTAAAAAAGTACCTAATTTTAACCTTCACTTTGAAAAATGTACAATTCATTTACATGTATATTTTTTTTATTTTTAGAGCATGTAGCTCTACGATTAATCGGGTCGTTGTACTCCTAGTACGCCCGGGCACGACAATTCCACTCACTTCTGCTCTGTAAATTGTTTTCGTCATTCTTTCGTCGCCCGCCGATCCGTTTTTTTTTGTGACTGGACATTGATGGTTATTACCACATCTACTGTCGTCATATTAGTCTAAAAACTCGTGGAAACAAGGTGCTATGCCACACGGTCAATTTTCATGGGCGTATCGTATATGGGCGTATATTCAATGCGATGATACCAACCCGGGCGGGATCAACCCTAGAACCTAGTAAGTAAGGAAGGGAAGTTTAGCAGTGGGCCAACTAGACAGCATAACATGTTTATTCATAGTACTACTCGATTCCTTTTCCCATTCATTTCATTGCAAAAACGTTTCTGTGCATCAAATCGTCGATGCATTCGAAGCGTAGTACTGAGAAATAACAACGGTACCCGTTCTGGTTCGTGCGCCTGCGCGATAAATCCTTGACGACCGCTTATTTCGGCGATCCCAGTTTCAGAAGAGATTCACTACGGAGGACAGGCCCTAGCCTGGCCGCTCCGTGCCGCCGCCGCGTTCGTGTGGCAAACAATGAAGATGAAATATTTCTATTCCTAGAGCAATGTAATTCTGCCGATTTTAAGATTTTTATGCTGATATATTTTAAGAAATTGAGAATAATAATTTTTTTTTATTTGAAATATTTATTTTGTTATGATTATGGTCATGACAGTACATTTCCAAAATGTGCGAATTACCGCGTACAAAATAAAACACAATTAATTAAAAACTATCTGACATTATTTAAATTAAAAAAAAATCTTCAACAATGCTAATACTACATTACGAATATACTGCAAGGCTGGACCCGATCCAGCAAAACATACCATTCGTGGGTTTTGCGTCTTCCAATTTCGCCGTCTGCTGCATACCCATAATTTGGAATTCTCCTACAGTCACTCCTCCCGTAATCAATGCCTCCTACAAAAACAGTGTTTAACATTTTACCTACATACGTTTATTTAATGCTTCACAACTTCATATTGTGTATGAGACACGTTGAGGACGGGGTCCTTTCAAATTTCAAATTATGGGCATAGAGCGGGCAACGGAATCGATAGACCTATAACCTTCGTTAAACAAGTGCGAGTCGTACTCGCCCACGAAGGGTTCCGTACCATTGTACAAGATTTACAAAAAAAAAACACGTTTTTTGTATGAGGCCCCCCTTTAATTTTTATAATTTTATCATTTTACCTTTTGTTGTTATAGCGGCAAAATAAATACATAATCTGTGAAAATTTCAGCTTTCTATCTGTTACGGGTCATGAGATACGGCCCTGTGACAGACGGACGGACGGACAACGGAGGCTTAGTAATAGTGTTCCGTTTTCACCCCTTGGGTACGGAACCCTAAAAAGCGACGTATTTGTCTATTAGGAAAGAGTATATTTGATTTAAATTAAAGTGTGGCTTTTAGTTTCGCCTTGTCGATTATCGACTTCTCAGGCTACAACCGAATAGCGGGACTGCTTGCAGCTGAGATTTACGCGTCCGGCTGACTCGCCGAGGGATATCGCATTGTACAAGTAACCAAATCTTGATAATGACCGAATATTCGGTCGCCAGCTGCGCGCGGTGACCTCCGCCGCGGCGCCGGTATAAAGGGTCGTCCTTGGCGATGGATTCGGCAATGTCCTCCTGGCCCCGAACCGCGATGGAGCTGAGGGAGTTCTTCGTTATTTTCGTAAGTTTTCTCTGCCATATTTTACCTTCTATGGAATTGGACTAGACATGGATAGCTAATAGGATACCTATTTTATTAATTTTAGCCTAAGAAATCACTTGGAAGCTAGGTACCCTGGACCTTCCTTGGAGCCGCCAAACACGGATTATTTAGCGTGCGGTCTCTGGGGGTTGAACGCGGTTCGTGTGCACGGAGATCGTCAGTCTCCGTGGTGTTTGGCAGCACTTATGCATGATCTGGCTAGAAATCGCCACGGAAAATACGGACATTCAATTCATTGCCGCTTCGACCATCTTTCATTCAATGCGTCTGTACCAAAGTTATTTCAAAATATTTGGTTCGTGCATGATACCAACCCGGGGTTATACCTAATAAATGTTAAACCAAGTAATTACTGTAGTTCTACTACACTTTTGAACTGACTCCAAAGCAGTCTCCAGCCTCCAGAACTGGCAATGCCATCCTCGACAGTTGAAAACGGTCACTCATCCAGAACCGGCATCCCCCAGAGTTGCTTAGTCTGATTATAAAATATGGCGAGGCGTGGCGTCACTTGGATAGGGGCGTCCCAATTAAAGAGTTAGCATTTGGCAACCCTATAACTTTGACACGTACCATTTTGCATTTGCACAAAACATTTGCGCATACCGGTAATCTTAGCAACACCAGTCATAAATCAAAATCATCAAGACATCACCACGAACATCCGTTCTTTTTTTAAGATAACCATGAAGCGCCGACCACCCTCAATGGCGAGCGTTATCAAGTCATTATAATTGAATTTCTTTTGCCGTTTTTATCTGACAATGACGTTTTCAACTTCTGGTTCCACCGGGGATCACATTATTCCGCAATAGATTCGTCGATCGCCTTATTTCCAAAAACCGTACTTTTGAGTTGACAAGACTCGTTATGAGGACATCTATTTTAAGTTATGGCTAACAATTTTCTTGTTGTCAGTGAGCTGTGACGACTTCTCGGTAATTTTGTCCGTGTGTGGAAACAAATGAAGGTGGGATTAAAACACAATTCTCCCATTTCTTTACAGGCGCTTCTTGCGACCGTTGCGTTGAACCATGCTGCCTTCCAGAGCCGCGACCACGGCTCAAAGACCGGAAGTCTCAACATCCCCGAGAAGATTATCGGAGGCGTGATCGACATCGTCCAGAGCCACAAACAACGTCCGACAAAGCCCGCCGAAGGAGGCAGCGGCGGCGGGGGCGGTAGCGGAGGAGGCGGCGGTGGCGGTAGCGGTAGCGGCAGCGGCAGCAGCAGCGGCGGAAGCGGGTACTTCCAGCACCAACTGCAAGGCGGCTTCAACCAATACACAGGACAAGGCTACCAACCACAGCCGTATCCAGGGCAGTGGGTGTATGTTCCGACCGGACAGCAAGGTGGAGCTTACGGCGGCGGCGGTGGCGGTGGCAACCAAGGGTCGGCATCAGGCCACCCAGTCGGTGCATACCAACCGGGCCAGTCCGGAGGAGGGAGTGGATACCAGCAGTTTCAATTGGGATCCGGAGGAAACTATCAATCGAGCCAAACGGGAGGTGGATACCAAACTGGACAACCCGGGGGAGGAATCGGGTATCAGCCTAACCATTCGGGTGGGGGAGGTATTTACCAACCGGGTCAAACGGGCGGAGGCGGCTACCAACCTGCGCAACCTGGAGGGAACGGTGGATTCCAGTCCAGTCAGTTTGGCGGAGGAAGCGGATACCAAATAAGTCAAGGAGGTGGCTCATACCAACCCGGGCAATCGAGCGGCGGCAGTGGAGACTATCGACCAGGACAATACTACCCTCAGGGGGTGAACGGGGCTGGCCCCAGCTGCATCTGCCAGGCATGGACGAAGCCCGTATTGCCCGAGAAGCCCGGGAAGAAGCCTTCAGACGAGAAACTGGCGACTGGGGCGGAGGAACCCCCTCGTGGCTCTCAACTCGCAGAGAATGAAGGGTTGGACAAACCACCGCAGAAAGATGAGTAAACTAGAACTAGAGAGTACAGTTATCATTCAGAACAGTTAGAACAAAAGCGTTTAGGACTGGTAACAGAATTACATAAATATCTCATTATACATGTTTGAATAGCCGTAGAGAATGTCTCTTCGCGCCCCGTGAAAAGTCGTAAATTTTCAATCATGCTTAACTACCGCGGTTATCAAAAAAGTACATATCATATTTCATTATAATTGTTTTGTTAATGTCAATAATGATTATTTCCTGAGAACAGGTGGGAACGTTGTACCTGTTCCAGAAGTTAAGATAGGTGATGCCTTTGCGAAATTCCAAACGAATCTTGCGCGTATAGTAAAGAATGTATTCTGACTACATTTCACTTCTTTCGTAAGTAATAATTTATATTTCTTAATATTGTATCAGGTTGTGACAGCAATGTTCTTTTAGTTTATGTGCTATAATTTATTAAAGACTAATTTAATATGAATACATTTTAAACGTTATATAGTGTCAAAATTACTTAACATAGCCGTATATAACTTTTTAAAGCAAAATCTGATATAAGAACATCTTTATTCAATATAAATAAGTACTTATACACCAGATTTCCGTTGACGATGGAAGTATACACCGGATTTAGGGTAAATATGCATGATTTCACATTGTTTTACATTTTTTTAACGTTAATCCTAATGTTTTTCTTGGATATTTTTAAATCATGTGCAGAAAAAAACTTCCTGCACTGGTACTGTTGCATTGAAATGGATAAAAAACACGGTCAGTGTGCGGTTTCAACCATCTTTTCTTCAATGCGATGGTATGTACCAACCCAGGTGGGTTTAACCCTACCACCTAGTACATAAGGAAGGGCAACTTAAACTGGTTGTATGTGGAATCCGAACTATAGCCAGTCTCAACATCGAAAACGGTCCCACATCCGGAACCTAACCGCGTCCAGAGATTCTATACGTACGTTATTCGCATATAAATTGGGTTAGTGGTACGTTAGTTATAAGCATTTCATCCCCCACTGCTTTCCCAATTGGTAATGTAAGCCTGTAAATTATTAGTAGAATCAGCATAGACATAAATACAAACCACATCTAAATCGGGTAATTGGTTTTTAAGTTATAATCATTTAAACCCATTGGTCACCTCTCTTGACCTTGATGCTAAGTAGGTAGTTCTAAAGATGCGGGAAAAATCAGGCTTGGCACTTCGACGGTGCAATTAGCAACGAGATCGGTTAAATTGTTCTCTTGTGTTGCCAAAAGCGAAAATATGAGTTTTCTAATCCCTAACTTGAGGTATTATTGGTTGCCCATATGACATTTTAACCACCTTCAAGATTTTTTTGAGACAAAAGGTGGGTAGCCTATGTCCTTGCCCATTATGTTCTGCAGAACATAATCGATCTCTTTGTAAAGATTGAATAAGAAAAAAACAAATCAACAGAGTTACTTTATGCAATTAGTAGACAGAATAATTAATAGACAGGTATTTTTTTAAATATTTTTAAGACACCGTATCTCAAAAATATAATGAAACCCTTACCACTGTTTCCGTTTGCCCCTCCAAACGACCTGTCAGTCACAGCCATCTAAAAAAATCTAGCTACTGAAAATTAGATATAGCAATTCATGGTAAAATCTTAATTCAGAAATTATGTCAAAACTAAGTATATTTAAAAGTGACACGAAGAATTCTATAAAGTCGATATTTGTGTCCCATGGCTTACGAACTAGAACAAATCTTCGTACTTAGCTCTTGAACATATGCATTGAAAAAAAAAATACATGTTACCTACTTGATTTAAAAGTCCAATGAAAAATAAACATTGCATGTTTTTATGTTTCTGGCTGTGTTTAGAGACCAAATGTATTCAGAAAAGCCAAATACAAGTTGTAATTAGCTTTTCTGAATACGCCGCGCAAAACCACGCTCAGCGAGGCACCATACCAGTGGATTTGCGGACTATCGCTGAGCTATCGAGTTTGTTCAAATTACTCTATACCTACATAGGTATGAGAGAAGGCATCCTCCTGCAGACAGTTCCATATCCTGGCCGTGCGGCAGAGTTTTAGAAACGGTTCGTTCTATAGCTTAATGTGAACCACAAGGGGTTGCTCTGATTCCCTGAGTTCCACAGAGCAATGTCCATGGTAGAAGAGGCTGAGCGACCCTACAAACCGTCTGGAGTGAGTTATCGGTTACCAATAAGATGGATGATCGAGTCCAAGGACGCTACCAGTTACTGGGGACTATCTTCCCATGTATATATATATGGCTACAGTATTTTATTACCAGCCTAATCTGTGATTTGTAAAGAAAAAGTAGTTCTGCAATGGTATAGGATCCCCAGATTTTGCAATGCAATTTTCACCTTGGATTCAATGAAACGCCAAAAATACACGTCTTTGGAGATGGTTTTTGGACGTGGTCTACTGGGCCAAGTCTAGGTGCTCCGAGAATGGTTCGACATTGCCTTGAAAACTTGCTAGGATAGGAAAGGGTCCTACATTTGGACTCTTTCTTCATTTAATGTGTCCTTGATTCACGGTCGATTATACATACTCGTACATACGTATCACATACGCCAAAATTGATTTAACACTATACTATTGATTTTATTATCTTGCTCCACTTCAATCCGCAATACCTAGTCACCACCAACGACAACTGCGCCCCTAAAATGCAATCAATCTGTAGAATAAATCGTTCTGTCGAATTTGATCGATTGAAGGACGCCTGGCGGCGGTGGCGGCGGCGGCGGGAGGGGTGGCGGCGGCGCAAGGATGGCGCGCCGAGATGCAGAGTCGGGCACGCGGTCACAGCACGGGCGGGGCGGGGCGGGGAGGCCCGGAGCGCGCATGTCCGCCCCCACCCTTACATAACCGGCGTTACGTAAGGGTACGTCCGGCGGGCGGCGACGCGGCCGGGGGGCCGCGCGGCGGGACCGATCGATGCTAGCGCCTGCGTCGCGCCAGCCCCGGCCCGGCCAGCGGCCAGTGCGAGCCCCGCGCGCGAACACACCAGTCATGGCGGACAAGAAAGTCACCGAACAGTATTACACGCCGCCGCCGGTGCTGGGCAAGTGGGAGGGCTTCGCTCAGTTCCTGTACAACGCGGAGACGGGCCAGGTGCTCGGGCGGACCGGATCGAGCTGGGGTGAGTGTCGGCCCGCAGGGCCCCGGAGACTCCCGGCGGGCACCTCGTCCCGTCGGAGAGGATGAGCGGGATTCGGTGCATCGATCGATCGGCCGCGTAAGTGGAGCGGTCTTCCGCTGCGATCGCAGACGAGACGGCGGCGGAGGGCGGTTTTCAAAGATAACGCGTTACATAAGTGCAGGCGGAAGGGTAGCGCACGGGGTTTCCCGCCAACAGTCCGCAGCGGTCACGGACCCGCCCGGTGCAACTGCCTAAGTCCTGCACGTGATCATTTTTGCATGAGAGATCTAACTTCTACCACTATTATTTTGACTTAGAGGGATCGTACTACTCTAGAGTCTCCAATAACTCCTGCTCAATTCATTTGTCTTTGTTTTAACATTGAGAAGGTCCTGGCATGGCAACTAATTCCTTCGGGAGTGTGTTGCATAAGGCTAATATCATGACGGTAGTTGTGTGGAATAAGCCATCCATGTCAGGTTCCACAAAATAAACCACTCTCGAAACTGTATCGATGAAGATGATTCATATTTATATTCAATTGTGAATACGTTTACAAAGGTTATTAAGATCACCCTAAAATGGAACGTCACGGTAGTAAGAGTTGAATGGCAAACCATTATCCTGTTAGTGGTATTTCTAGTAGTCAATAATGCGCTGAATTGCGTAATAGATCATCTATGAACCTCCATCGATGCTCGCATGATGGAGGTTCATAGATACTCATACTCGCGTCGCTGGCTGCAAATTCATTGAAACTTTCAATCAGTGTAAAGAGCGCGCATGCTCACTGCTGATACAATAATTGAAACGTATCGTATATCTATTAGCTGCTGGGAATTTGATTGATAATGTATGTAGACTAGGGCACAATTTATGTAAGCTTCGTCTGTCAAATGGCGGAATCTATTATAATATGCATAACACAAAGTAGGTGAACGAAATGCATCGTTTGAGGTTTTTTAAAAAGTTTTCACAATCTAAACGCAAACAATTGACAATCTATCGATGCACTTCTTAACGCAAGGAATGGAGAGTTCAAAATATATATAAAACACTGGTCTATAAAATAATTTACCAATTCTATCACAAACTAAGCATTTAAGACTGACAATCATTTAAGGTAATCTTGCACTATTTAAGTATATTTTGGTCTTAAATCGCATAAACATTTCATGGAGCCTGAAAAACAAAGATCCTAAAACGATAACCGGAGAGAACAACGCTAATTCTATGGTTTTTGCACTAAGTATAGACCAGCCTAACTCTCTAAAACCTGACAGCGGCTACACTAACCGAGTTGCTCCCCCGAGGACACCGGAGCCTTGAAACTATTCTTGTGGCTATTGATCGAGGCCGCCATAGCACCGGTCTAGCCCAACAACCTAACTGCCGACCCTCACGTCAGTTGGGCCTGGACTTAAATTCCTTGGGCCTAGACTTTTATCCATAAATGTGCCAAGTGCGAGTCGGCCTCGCACACGAAGGGTTCCGTACCATCCGGAGGTATGTAACACAATATAATCACGGTTCTTGTGTGGGGGCCTTTATTTTCAATATAATTTTCATTTTCACTATTTGTTGTTACAGCGGCAATAGAAATACACACTCTGAAAATTTAAACTATCTACTTATGACGGTTCATGAGGTACAGTCCTGTGATAGGCGGACGGATGGACAGACAGCGGAGTATGGATATTAACCCTATTAGCCTCAAGTAACATTATGCAACCCTTTTTAACCGTCTTTTTTTTATGTGACTGGACATGGATGGCTAATACCACACCTTCTGTCATGGTATTAGCCTAACACACCACATGGGAACTAGGTGCCATGCCAGGACCTTCCTGATATTGCACGGCTACATTGAACTGGATGGAAAACACGGACAATTTTCATTGCCGCTTCGACCATCGTTCATTCAATGCGATGGTACCAACCCGGGCGGGATTAACCCTACCACCCAGTAAGTAAGGAAGGGGACCTACAGTTTAACGTGGAATCCGAACCACGGCCAGCCTCTCTCAACGGTCGAATGGTCATCCATCCAAGACCAGACCGGACCCAGCGTTGCTTAACTTCGGAGAGCGATCGCCGAAGTGTCGCGCTACTGGGCTATTGAGGTTGTCTTCAAAAAAGGAAGAGGTTCTCAATTCATCGAAGTCTTTTTCGTCAAATTTTGACTTATTTCTCTTTGATTATTCAGCGCATGGCAACTTATTGAATCGAGATCCAACTTCTCTACTGCCCTCTGTGAGCGACTGCCTTTTTTAAGACTGAAAACAGTCACAGTTGAAAAATTGTCCCAAATATTTAAGATATTCATCAGGCAAAGTATTATAAGAAAATTTTTACTTGAGTTCAAATAATGCGTTGCGTGTGCGAGAATGTGTTGATTGCCAGCCAATCAATGCACAGGGTTGGTTTAATGTCAATGCATTTTCCCGCCGAGTCGCGGCGCTGTGAGGGGTAGAGGCAACTGCGCATGCGTGCCTTGCGCTCTGTCATTGGTTGAAATGTATCGAATAAACTCAAATGTTCCGCAAGCGGGAGTTGTACCTTTCTTTGTCAAATGAGATTGCATTCTAAATTATTTAAATGGAAGCGCCGGCGTTAACCCTCCTTAAAAAATGCGTTGTTAAACTTCGATAGTGTTCCTACTTTACCACCTTATTTAGATCCAAGTTATATATCTTCTAATGCTTTGTCGTACATTCCTCATCATAAAATTTAAAAAAAACCGGCCAAGTGCGAGTCGGACTCGCACAAAAAGGGTTCCGTACCATTAAAAAGGTAAAAATAATAATAAAACACGTTTTTTATATGGGTCACTATTTGTTGTTATAGCGGCAAAATATATACACGCTCAGCGAAAATTTCAGCTGCCTACCTATTACGGCTCATTAGATACAGCCCTGTTACGGACGGACGGACGGAAGGACGGACGGATAGACGGACGGATGAACAGCGGAGGCTTAGTAATAGGTTACCGTTAGCACCTTTTGGGGACGGAACCCTAAAAACTGTGAATTAAAAACATAAACCAACCGTTAAGAACCCTTTTAAAAAATCGCTTTGATAACAGCTATAATAACGGGTTTCTCGACTGAAAGATTGCTGAGCACGGAATTCCAAGAATAGGCTTACTGAAAAGTATTAGTAGCTTTAAAAACATTGCATTCAGTTTGTTTTCCAGTGTTTCTTCATTGGACATAGGACGTATAACATGCAAAAATATTTATACAAATGTAATGTTTGTTATATTTTACATTTTAAACATTATCATCCGGATGCTCATTATCAGCCGGACGAGGGAGGGGCCGCTTTTGTCGATGGATATCTCGTTAGGGATTTTTCACATACTCACATTAATTAATATCCAGCCACGAGTACTTAAGGTGGCCCAACCCGCTCATCTGCCCATACAAACGGGGAAAGAAGATCACGCCCATATTTCTTATCAGAGATCCCAAATTTTGCTCAAAAGAGCTTATATTTAATCGAACTAGATGTCTGATGACCGTTGGCATTGTAAAATTGTGTTTGGTTTCTAAGTTATAAGGTCCGAAAGTTCGAATTTTTCGCGCGTTTTATACAATAAATTTGGTGGTTTATTACGCAATGATAAAGTAAGAAAATCTAAAAAAGAGTAATCATGAGACATAGCTTATATAATCAAGATTTATAATATATTTGGTTTTTGTTAGATTTTTGACTGCAGCGGTCGTGCTTTACTTTTAGCTATTAGTCGTTTTGAAATCAAAATTTTCGTAAATCTTACTAAATCATATATGCACATTATCTTTTTTGTGGACATGTTGCATCTTCCTCATCACGGAGCCTGTCTTTTTCTTTGAAACAGAGAAGGTCCCTGAGCGCAACAGCACGGTTTTGTACAGTGCCCGCGAATGAGATAGTCCCGCCGGGTTGGGCCACCTTAAGAATGGCCCGTAAGCTTTTCACCCCACACAAACCTAGTTTACTGATCATTTAAAAAACACTGTTCCAATTTGCTTGATATTTGAAAACTACTATTCGACAATAAATATCTGTGTCTGCACGTTTTTGTTTTGATGAAAAAGTTAAAGCAAGTCAAAGAACAGGCAAAAGAAAATCTTCATACAAATTTAATTTTCCCTTTTGTGTGACACAGGTTTCATATTTCGAAAAGACCAAACACGTTACTTGATATTAAATCTCAAATTTAAAGCAAATTGGAACAGTGGTTTTCAAACTAAACTAACTAAGACTGCGTAGCGTAATGAAGAGCGTAATTTTCTGATGCTTACGGGCCCACCTTAAGCCTACTGTATGTCTGTACTAAAATTGGTTAAATGAAACCAGTACGTGGATCACTATGTATTTACATTTTGGGATGCTCGAAACATAAAATGGAAAGCATCTTTTTCTATGGTATGAAGCAGGTAATTTATTTAAATATCGACTCAACCGGAACTCATGCGTATCAACGGGTTACGTAGCCACTTTTACATACAATGGGCGCACTGCCGATAAGTCAGTCCGCTTACGAATTCGCTCACTACAGATTTTCTGGCGTTCCAACGACACGTAAGAACTTCACAGGACGCTATTGAGTAGCGACATTCGATGTTGCGCGTCCCTTCATTTGTAAGCTACACACGTTACAGTTAGACGTTTTCCACTTACTTTTGGCTACGCTGCCGCCATACTGAACTTCCATGCTCGCGAGCGAATATGGAGCTCAAACGAGATCATTTTCGTGCTATGATCTACTATGACTTTAAATTGAGTTAAGCATTGAAGCATTAAAATCAGCTGTGGTCGAATCAGTTACGTCTCGAACAACGATTTTTAGATGGTTCAGCGAACTTAAAACAGCAGTACTTACCTTGAAAATGGCAGCAAATAACGCAGTTCTGCCGTAACTGCCGTTCCTGCACTGCACTGCAGAAAATGTGTGGACTACTAAATTACTTGTGCGAGAAGACCTACGAATAAAACACAAAGATATAGAGAGAATATTAGGCATTAGTTCGGTTAGTGTTCATACCATCTTATATGTAAATCTTGGCATGAGGAAACTTTCTTGTCATTTGATACCTCGAGTCCTCTCCAAAACGGAAAATCCGTGTGGATCATGGAGGTCCTTCATGGTGTGGTTGAATTCACAGAAATCTGACAACGTTTCAAAATGGGGTTACCGAGGCATGTTTCTTAAATTAAAATAAAAATAAAAGCAAGAAACGTTCTTCGGTATGGGTCTTTCGTGGGAAATCCACACTGTTTCGCAATTTTTCATCGTTGCAGTCTTTTTTATTATTGCGTGGTCATCCCGCTATTGCTAGAGCCTGGGAAATATCGAGATGTAGTGGGCTTATTCACAATGTTTTTCTTCGCAGCATCGTAATTAGACACAAAAACAAATCAGTCTGGCATAACACTTTCTGGAACTGGCCACTTTTAATGAAAGAAATAAAAAACAAATTCTTTTGAAAACATA
This sequence comes from Incurvaria masculella, assembly GCA_946894095.1. Taxonomy (NCBI): domain Eukaryota; kingdom Metazoa; phylum Arthropoda; class Insecta; order Lepidoptera; family Incurvariidae; genus Incurvaria; species Incurvaria masculella. The sequence continues at coordinate 22,459,511 of OX335645.2, read as the reverse complement.
ACTCTCTGAGAACATGATACTTTTGAATTAGCCAGATTGTCATTTGTCTTTTTATCGCGGCGTCATTTTAAAAATTGTGTATCGGCATCTCTATGCATAGCGCGAGAAATATTTGTATACATAGAACTAATATCATCAGCGGAAGAACTACAGCTAATGCTTAGTAAAATGGTTCCATTGTGCGCCTTTTGGGTACGGAACCCTAAAAATAAGAGCGATTGCTGGGAATAGAGCTATTGGTGTCATGAACTCTGTTGCGATAAGCCGGGTTATTACACCAACAGATCGCTTGGCAGTTCATAACATTGTGGAAGCGACACTTGGGTATGTAAGAAGAAGCACGAGTTTTTTTTTTTTATGCGACCTGTCATGGATGGCTAATACCACACAACTATCGTTACGATATTAGCCCAATACACCACATTCCCTAAGGAATTAGGTGCCATGCCAGGACCTTCTCTTTATGACCACAGCTACATTGAACTGGATGGAAAACACGGACAATTTTTCATTGCCGCTTCGAAAAGAAGATAAGATAAGAGAAGAGAAAAGATGTTTCATCCAATGCGATGGTACCAATCCGGGCGGGCTTAAACCCTGCCACCTAGTAGGGGAAGGGGACCTACAGTTTTACATGGATTCCGAACCATGGAGCAGCTCGCATTCGTGACGAAATGCACTTATCTAACTCGGAAAGAGAAAGACAGTGGTGCATGTCGGAATTGAACCCAGGCCTCTGGTACGCTACACAACGTTTAGGGGTAGGGAAACGTTAGGGCCTAAAAGACTAATTCACTATTTTAATGTCAGTCGCCGTGCAAAACTTTTCCTTGGCCAATGAACAAATAATTCATTTCTTAAAATTTTCAAATCTTAGATTTCCTGTGACTAAAGCGTCCCTTGTTTTTATAAACGTCGCATTCTGCACAGTATCATTATGAGCTAAAATCTACACTTTAATTTTGTCCTGCCCATTGGCAAGTCCGTGACTGCACCCGAGGGCTCCGTTGCGTCGGATGAGGCAATATCGCGCTGATTAGCGCGACGACGCTACAATTACATACTAGCCGACTGGAGACGACCTCAGCCGACTGACACGCTTCCACCTTCTACTGCAATTAGTCAATAAGTAGGTACAGTCACTTTCGAAAGAAATTGTATTCTTATTTTTAAATTATTTTATTTGGGTAACCAACAGCTTATATAATACACATTTTCACATTAAAATATAACAGACCAAAAAGCAATAACAGATTACCACAATATTATACATAATTGTTTCTACGTTTATAGTCTATAAAATATTGTAATTAGTCCACCTAATTATAGTCACAACGTTTAATCAATTTAAAAGTTTTATTAACTATTGAATAAAATATAAAAAAAGTACCCCATTAATGCATATGTACTTTTTTCCAAGGTGCCAGTCTTATGGCCGATTGATTTCTGCATTGCACATAGATAGGATTGCGAGAGGGGCGTTTGAATAAAAGTGACAATAAAGAACACATACATAGATATAGTGGTGTGGGAAAACCTGTAGAAAATCTCCAAAGAAAAGTGGACGAAAGTAATTTAAAGTGATTTTTTTTATAGCCACCATAAATGATTTAATTATTTACAATCAAACTGGGCAATAATATTAATAAAATAATAAAGAATAAGAAAAACAATAATCAGCCATCGCCCCTTCAATTTCCTCTGGACCCTTTACCGCCCCCCTGTAGGCGCCCACTATGGGGTGTTATCGCCAACTTTGAGAAATACTGTAGTAGGCCTAGTATATTTAGGTCTAATACGATACTACATCTTCTATAGTATTTTTTTCAAAATGTATAAAGTATTGTATTGTTTATAATTTTACAATGATACATTTGCTGGAAATGTTATTTTTGTCAGTAGCCTCATGCAACACTCGTATGTTGTTTGTTTTGCGGTTAGGGATTTAATGATAAGGCTTCACCCCGCCCGCCCGCGCCCCCCAGCGGTCGCCGACTGAAGCCCCGCATCCTACCACTTTGTTTACAACCCTGCCTACTCACGTGAAACACTGCTGATATTATTCGATAGGAATGCAGAGACGTTGTTGCGTTGAAAAGGTACACATACTTTTTAAATGTAATTGCAAACAAATACGGTCAAAAGCAACAGGACTCCCGAGACATGTGTAAAAGTAGGATAAATATATATATATAAGTATCGCAATAATTATTGAGTAACTTTATTGACATTTTAAGTATCTCTGAATATTTTAAGATTGTTTAATATCGTAGCTTCGAAAAACAGAGTAATCTCTAATTCACCATTCACGGAACCTAGAATTTTTTATTTTAAACGCTATAACACTCAATAAAATTATACCAAAATCGACTTTGGTTACGGCATCAATTAGATTCATATCTCAATCGTTGCAGTCAAAATGCCGTTGCGTAGGATCAATACGCTAAATCACCAGCGCCATTTGTGTTGAACTCAGTTGGTTAGAACAGTGGAAATGCAATCCAAAGGCCGCAGGTTCTATGCTGCTACCGACAAATGTTACGACCACAAAATCTGATTACAATGCTTCACATTTTGATGTCGCTGAAACTCAAATTAATGAGATAACGGTAATGTCGTATCTTTTAAATACGTAAATTATGAAATATGTTAGAATTAAGGTGGCCCATCCCGCTCATCTCCCCATACAAAAGGGGAAAGAAGATCACGCCCATATTTCTTGTCAGAGATCCAAAATTTTGCTCAAAATAGCTTTATTTGATCGAATTAGATGTCTGATGACCATTGGCATTGTAAAATTGTGTGTGGTTTCTAAGTTATAAGGTCCGAAAGTTCGAATTTTTCACGCGTTTTATACAATAACTTTGGAGGTGGTTACGCAATGATAAAGTAAGAACATCGTAAAAAGATTAGTCATCAGACATAGCTTATTTAATCAATATTTATGATCTATTTGGTTTTTGTTAGATTTCTGTCTACAGCGGTCGTGGTTTACTTTTAGCTATAAATCGTTTTGAAATTAAAATTTTCGTAAATCTTACCAAATCATACACTATGCACATTGTCTTTTTTGTGGACATGTTGCATCTTCCTCATCACGGAGCCTGTCTTATTCTTTGAAACAGAGAAGGTCCCAGAGCGCAACAGCACGGTTTTGTACCGTGCCCGCGAATGAGTTAGGCCCGCCGGATTGGGCCACCTTAAGAGAATTAATTAATTATGTAACGTTCTTCGTATCTTATTTATTTATTTGGAGAAATCACAGAGACAGGTAAACTTAACAATTGCAAAAAAAAAATAAACATTAACCTTGTCTCCACTAAGAATTAACACTGAAACATAATATTTATTTACTATTCTTGCGTAAATAAACAGGGGAAGTTTGCATATTTTTTAATGCATACTTCCCCATGTCCATTAAATAATGAATGAATGTCCATTCCAAATGAAATAATTCAAACACACGTTTTATCAACAAAATGTGCTCTAGATTTTCCTGTAATATGCAACTAAATGCTGATGAAGATTCCAGTAAAATATATACCTGTTAAAACTTGTACATAAGAACATTTTTAAATAAAGACTCTGTCATCATAGCTAATCAGCCCGTCGCCCCTCGTCAGGCGAGTTCCTTGTCAAACTAGAGTGGCATTAGGCTTCGTGTGTTGTCGTTTGCCACCGCAGACCCGCCCAACGAGCGGCGCGCGTGTCGACAAGTGCCCGCCCGCCCTGCTATAGCAGTAAAGGCGGCAAGGATTATGTTTTTATCTATAAGCGTTTTTCGCAATAAATCAAACATGGCATCATATTGCACAGCAGTTAAGGCGCTAGGACTAGCCAACTACTCGCGCCATACAAATGTACCTTTCAACAAATGTAATAATATGTAGTCAAACGCCTCAGTAAGTCTAAATAGAACTCCAGACTAATAATGTATTGTTATTTTTTTTGGATATTATTATTTATAAAGATAATAATAATAAGAAGTCGGTTAAATAGTCGATTTTTCACATTATAAATTTGAAAGTAATGTGATCGCTAGATATAAGTAAAAACAGCATTTATGCATAAACAAATAATTCTGTTTGCTTTTAGATTTCGGAAAATAGACACCTTTTCAACTATTTATTTTGTATGGAAAAACGAAACATAAATTAACAAAAATAGGTTGATTGCTAGACAAGGAATCACATACTAATAATAATTAATACTAAAAGGAATAATGCATCGTGTTAGTTACACGGGGTGCCTCGTCAAACTTTGCGATTTGGCTAGTACCAGGGCCTTAAATAAAACATGCAATTGATTCAATTATGTATTTAATTGAAATTACTTTAACCATCAGTTAAATAAGAAACGAGTGTGTTTAGAATGGAAAACGAATTAGTGGGACTGTTTGAAATAGTGTTCACACAGTTTATCAAAAAGTGTATGCCAAGTAAGCACGTCTAAAGAACATTTTTAGCCATGACGGCTGGAAAATATGTGTTCGGCTACGGGGAGTGGTGAGGGGAGATGTGACTATTTTTTTCGTCTCGCTCGCTTTTTATGGACGTTCATATTGTTTCTCACCGCCGTCGTGCATTTATTTAATTATTTATTCACTAAGAATTCAACAGCTTATAATTAGCATCACATTTATCTACGAAGATTATTTAAAAACTAGCCAATTACAGAATTATATCGCTTAATAAAGTTCGAGTTCGAATTTCGAAATATATTAACACGCTTGCGGGTACTATTTTTACATAGGTGCACTTCTAAAGTTGTATTTTATTTATCGGTTCTATGAATTTCTTTTTCCATGCTATGAACATCAGTGGCTGGACTCTGAACGAGGTTATTGATATCTGGCAACTGCAGGAAAAAGCGGTGATTGGTAGGTCAAAAGCGATAATTGTCAGACGAGGATTCAGAGCAACATGGAGTATATTGACAATCACAATACACAGTTGCTGAAGTAAGTTCCAGAGTTCCAGAGTTTCAGGGAATTAATCAGGAAATAAATCTTGAAATCATGAAATAGAGGCGCAGATATGTGGAGGCATTTCTGCTTTTCAATTTGTTGGTTGGCATGCTACAAGCATGTGTTCAAATTGCTTGTGGCAGTTGGAAGTAAATCATAAGATATGACTTAGCGCCGGGAAATTTTACTTACATATGGAAATAAGTACAAAACGCTTTCTAATATCCTGGTAGTTAATTTCCATATATTCATTGATTGCGACTGTATGACACGACCATGGGACATGACCGAATCTGTTGGAATGTAGAAAGTTATAATGAAAAGTTGGCTGAAGTGAATGCGAGAAGTGTGACCGGTAGTCTTGGCATAGATTGATTTAAAGATTATCATTACAATAGTTTTATTGACTTAAAATAATATAATTTATCACGATATATAAAATAGCAGAAGCTTACTTTTTTACATTTCTTGGTGCATTACTTGCTTCCGTAAAACTTTGGTTTTTAATATACTATAAGTTAAGTAAGTCATTTATTTTATTATTTTACGTTTAAGGGCGTTCAGTAAACTGATTTTAAAAAATATATCAAAGTTCAAGAAAAATAAGAATTCGTGAAGAGCTAGGTTAATTAAATAGGTTCACATCCTCGAAATTTCTTCTTTCTTAATCGGTCTAAGGTCGTTTGTAAAGGTCCAGTAAGTTATGGAATGCACTCCGACATATTGATCCAATGAATATTTTTTTACATTTTATATTAAAAGAAAAAAAGGATATTGTATTTTTTGAAACTGTGCTTAACTCTGCAAAATGCATTAAAATTGTATTTATTTCAAGGAATGTGATATGTATGTGTGTATAATCGACCGTGAAGCAAGGACACATTAATTGAAGAAAGAGCCCAGTAAAAAGAACTACTTTACAAATATACTGCAAGGCAGGACCCGAACCAGCAAAACATAGTCGCGGTTTTGCTGGTTCGGGTCCTGCCTTCGCGGTCAGGTCGTCGCGGGTATTGCGTCTACCAATTTCGCCACCTGCTGTATACCCATACTTTACGTACAGTCAACCAAAGGTTAAAGGATACACTTCCGGTTAAACGTAAAAATGAATTGTGTTTAAATACAACCTCTGCTTCAATTTTGTTAGGGTTTTGTGTACTCCGTAGCTAGTAGACATCCTCAACTATTTTTGAATCTATACTCAACACTATAATTATTTGCCAAAGTCAAAGTATTTACAACTGTTCATCTTTTCATTCAACCGAATGTGTATCCTAAACTCTTTGTTCGACTGTACCTGCTTAGGTTTTGAATAACCATAAAACTGCAATGAATAGAAAAGCAGTAATTATGGATTGACTAGACCATGTGTTTACCGATAAATTAGCCTTTATAAGGATCAGTACTTATAGATTATTCGTAGAGCAATAATAGTTTTACATTTTAGAGAAAATATCGAGTCAGATAGAGAGCCAAAGGTTCTTATTGTTTCTTGCGCGAGCAGTCGTCGTAAAGATAAACATGTATACAGAAAAACAACAAATGAAACAAAGATATCCTAACGATATTCATCGGACAGGTGAAACAAGAATTCGGGATTTGTAATACATTTTTAAACTGGGTGTCACATCGTGAAATGTATTGTTATAGGAATTAATGTCTCTGACGTTTGGTCGAAAATGGTTCCTCACTAAACTCTTTGTTCTAAATGTTAACCGACAACATTTTAATGTATCTGAGGAATTTTCTCCAGTGCATGGGGAAACCCGGAAACGAGAACTAGTTCAGTGATGACGTCACCGGGCGGCCGATCGAAAGTGCGACGACATGCGCCCGCCCGCTCGCCTCGCCGCCCTGGCGCCGCGGGCGGGCGGGGCGGGGCGGGGGGGGGGACCGCCAGACCGCTCGGCGCCAGCTTTGTCTTGCAGCTCCCCCGCCGCCACCCTCCGCCCCCGAGTGACCCCGCGGCGTCGCATCGCATGTCGCCAATCACGATTCACCACTGCAAACGGAATCGTTTAAAGTGCACTTTAAATTTAAGCATTGAAGCGCATTTGACAAATATTTTGTAGTTCGGTCAAGATGGAACTTCTGTTGCGGATTATGACATGTTCTAACATAGGTATTAAAGCCATCGACTCTAAAGCCATCATTTAAGCATGTCGTTTCATCCTCTCTCCATCAGTTATTTATTCATCCTTCCGTTAATTTTGCAATATAATGGAATGCGAGGTGTGAATGAAATAAATGAATAGTTTAGTTTAGTTTAAAAAAGAAACTTTTTTAAAAACAGGATTTTATTGAAATGATCTAAAAAGAAAAAAAAACTTTAAATTAAATCAAACCCATCAACTTCTAACATCATACTTTTTATGCAAATTATGTAAAAGCTTGTCACAATTTTAACCTGCATAAATTGATTTTATGGAATACATACATATTTTATATCCTTAGAATTACTCATTATTTTCATTTACAACAACAAGTTTCTATTTAACAATAACCTAACCTAATCTAATTTATTATATTTAAAAAATATTTCGGTCTGGAGAATCACTTAAAGGGTCTCATGTCCCTATATACGGTTTATGTACCTACATCACATATTATTTAATTTTTAACACGAATGTTTAATTTATGTCAATATTTATGCGCGATGGGGAAAATAGTCTTTGAATAAATTCAGTGCATAAATACGAGGGCATTCATCACAAATACATTATTTTCCTTCTAGCTATCAGTTGTTTTGTAATGTGAGACCTCGCTCGTTTATGGCCCATCTTAACGTAAATAAAGTTATTAACTAACGAATCTGCAAAATAGAACGTAACATAAATTTCATTCAATAGCGGCGATTAAAAGATGCCATACGGGTTAATCTGGATGGTAATAACATTTCAGAGTTAGGCTCAAAAATAATTAAAATTTGTATGTCACTTTCCGGTCGAAATCTGTGCTTCGCAAAAAATCAAGTCGATTGAACTAGATGGAAAACACAATGAAAACACGGACAATTTTCATTGCCGCTACAATCATCGTTCATTCAATGCGATGGTACCAAACCGGAAGTGATTATACCACCTAGTAAAGTGAGGAAGGGGGAGAAAGGGGACCTACAGTTTTACGTAGAATCCGAACCACGCCCAGCCTTAACAGTTGAAAACGATCAGCCATCTAGAACCCAACCGCGCTCAGGGTTGCTTCACTAAGCTTATCGAACCGCAATGCGTCGCGCCACTGGGCTACCTGACCAAGTTGTAAGATGAGTATAATGAAGCTTTTAGCCGAAATAATCAACTAAATAAATTATTTAAAAAAACATGTTTTTCATTTAGTTTAATGTAGCCGTGCTCATAAGGGAAGGTCTTGGCATGGCACCTGATTCCTTCGACAATGCGGTTCTGTTGGGCTCACGGATATCGACGTGGTTATGGTAATATGTGTGTTATCGGTCATCTTTGTCCAGTTATACATATAATAAAAAAAACCGATGTGTTCTGCATAACATACAGTTTTTAACAATGTACTTGCGATTATTTCACGCCCTGTACCCGAAGTCTCAGTTGTCACCTAAATTGGCGTTACGGCAATCCGATCGACTGGCGTTTTCAAATGTATGGAGAAATTGAAGAGCGCGCGCAGTGGGCGTTAACCGAACTAACATTTGCGAGTCCGAGCTTGATTTGACAGCTTACTCAACGTTGCCGTAAATACGTCGACGTTGCCGTTTACGTCCACTCCGCGTTTTCATACAAATCGGAAGTCCGCGTTTGACTTTGACAGCTTGAAAAGGTAAAACAACAGAATATCTAGTATAAACAAGTATGGAGTTTGACGTTTTTACGGAACTTCGAGGTTACGTAAACGCTAATTTAGGTGAGAACTTAGACTACCGGCTCTCAACATTCAATGCCCTGAACTTAGGCAAATATTTTAGTTTGGTTAGTGAATTTATTATACAATAAATTCATAGGAACTAATCCATAATTTCTAACGACGACTAAATATACCGAAATATCAATTTGGTTGAAACAGTTAACGCAAAAGTTACAAAGATATTATCAATCACGTGAAAACTAATTGAATCTCGCTTCCTCATTAACTTGTTAGTTGAATGCTCAACATGATCGCGAAACTATGTACATATTCTTAGTGAACTCGGTGAATGATGTGCGGTTGTTTCTGGGGTATTCTTTCACGTATAGGGAGAATGTTTTCGGTACGAAATGGCAAACATTCGGACGGTACGGTGTCGTGGAGTGACTTCGATGTGGAACTGGAGATGGACACTTGGAAAAATAGTGAAAACTTTCGGTATACATCCTAGACGTGATTTTCCGCAGATACAGAATGTTGACGAAGGTATGGTAAAAAGGCAGACAAAATCAGCGGTCGCGGAAGTAGGGGGCAGAAATCAAACAGGGGGCCGCGTCTTTGAAGGGGAAGGGAATGAAGGGGCGACCAAAAAAGTTTGCCCCCCGCTGTTGAGTACTTCCGCTGTCGCTGGATAACTGAAAGAAAGTGGGCACGATTTGAACCCCACAGCCGCTCAAGTCACACTGAGTTACTACAAGCTGATATTCTGGTTGTATATGTTGCGGTTAAAGCCCAATGCTGGTTAAAGTCCGAAATCTTTTTTAGGGTTCCGTACCCAAAGGGTAAAACGGAATCCTATTACTAAGCCCCCTATTCCGAAGATTGATTTTAGATTGTCTCTCCTCATCACCCCAAAGGTTGACTGGAATAATCCGCCTTTGTGCAGTTTTGTTGCTGTTTTGAATTGTTTTTGTACTTGTATTTGTTTTATATGTTGCGAAATAAATAAACATACCTAAACATACCTAAATAAATACATATTCATTAAACCTATTAGTTAGTACGGCAGGGAACTAGAAAGATCGCTCTTACAATTTTACTGCAAAAGGTAATAATGTGTTCTTTTCTCCTTAATTTCAGCAAAGATCATCCTGTTCTACTTGATCTTCTATGCGGTCCTGGTGGGTTTCTTTGCCGCCATCCTGGCTGTGTTCTACCAGACGCTCGACTATAAAAAGCCTAAGTGGCAAATGGAGAGCTCACTCATCGGAAATAACCCAGGTGAGGCTTGTTGCATTTCAACGAATGGTGTTTGTATGTAAGATCGACCGTGAAGCAAGGACACATTGAATTAAAAAAAAGCTGTAAAAGAATTACTACTTCTGCAAGGCTTCTGCAACAGGTGTTAACGGAGGTATGGTCAAACGTTGGACCATACCATTGGAGTTAATATTTTGTTGTACAACCTAAAAAGAATTGCCTTCCCCATACATTTTTGTAAATACCTACACACAAAAAGCTAGATATACATCAAAGGATTTCTTTCGCTTTTTTTTTATGTGACTGGACATGGATGGCTAATACCACAAGTTCTGTCATGGTATTAGCCCAACACACCACATGGGAACTAGGTGCCATGCCAGGACCTTCCTTATATTGCACGGCTACATTGAACTGGATGGAAAACACGGACAATTTTCATTGCCGCTTCGACCATCGTTCATCCAATGCGATGGTACCAACCCGGGCGGGATAAACCCTACCACCTAGTAAGTAAGGAAGGGGACCTACAGCTTAACGTGGAATCCGAACCACGGCCAGCCTCTCTCAACGGTCGAATGGTCACCCATCCGAGACCAGACCGGACCCAGCGTTGCTTAACTTCGGAAAGCGATCGCCGAAGTGTCGCGCCACTGGGCCACTGAGGCTCTACATACATATTTTTTTCGACGATGATAAACAAGAGCTGACATGACATTCAATATCGCAGGACTTGGGTTCCGGCCGATGCCCCCAGAGTCCAACGTGGACAGCACGCTCATATACTACAGGGCTAACGACATCGGCAGCGTGCAGAAGTGGGCCAAGATCATCGACGAGTTCCTAGAAGGTAAGAACGGTTCGCACATCCCTTACAGTCCGTGCTCAAACACCGCCAATCTCTGACCTCAACAGAAACCAGTGGTCGATTGGCTCTCAGAACTATCATAGCATTCGCACATGCCTTACAGTCCGTGCTCAAACACCGTCAATCTCTGACCTCAACAGAAACCAGTGGTCGATTGGCTCTCAGAACGATCATAGGATTCGCACATCTCTTACAGTCCGTGCTTAAACACCGCCAATCTCTGACCTCAACAGAAAAATATAAATATTTACAATAACATCAAAACTTACGGAAATAGAGTGAAGCCAATAGATACAAGTCATACAAAAAATGTGTGAAATGTAACAATCTGACAACTTTTAGGGTTAGGAAATGTTAGGGCCTGGAAGACGATCGCAGTCGCCGTGCAAATTTGTGCCTTGGCCGTCGGACAAAGAAATGCATTTAGATGCATTATGTTAGAGATTAGATTTACTGTGACTTAACGGCAGCCTTAAGGTGGCCCAACCCGCTCATCTCCCCATACAAAAGGGGAAAGAAGATCACGCCCATATTTCTTGTCAGAGATGCAAAATTTTGCTCAAAATAGCTTTATTTGATCGAACTAGATGTCTGATGACCATTGGCATTGTAAAATAATGTTTGGTTTCTAAGTTATAACGTCCGAAAGTTCGAATTTTTTGCGCGTTTTATACAATAACTTTGGAGGTGGATTACGCAATGATAAAGTAAGAACATCTTAAAAAGATTAGTCATCAGACATGGTTTTTTAATCAAGATTTATAATATATTTGGTTTTTGTTAGATTTTTAACTACAGCGGTCGTGGTTTACTTTTAGCTATAAGTCGTGTTGTAATTAAAATTTTCGTAAATCTTACCAAATCATACACTATGCACATTTTCTTTTTTGTGGACATGTTGCATCTTCCTCATCACGGAGACTGTCTTATTCTTTGAAACAGAGAAGGTCCCAGAGCGCAACAGCTCGGTTTTGTACCGTGCCCGCGATTGAGTTCGTCCCGCCGGGTTGGGCCGCCTTAAGATTCCAAGCAAGCCTTTTCCCTCGAAGAACCGACCGACTCTCGCGGGGCAACGCGGTTCGAGGAAGAAAGAGAAAGAAGGAAGAAGTAGGCTCTTTGATCTGTGGCCTTTCCTCACATTGCCTTATTGTGCCGACCACTAATTCCAGACTACCGGAAGAAGGGCCGAGGCGCCGGCGAGAAGGTGGGAGTGGAGAACCGCGTGCCTTGCACTCCTCACGCGCACCAGCTGCAGCCGAACCAGGTCTGCGACGTGCCTCTCACCTCATTCGGGCCCTGCTCCACGGAGAACAAATACAACTATGGAAAAGCGGGCCCTTGCGTCTTCCTCAAACTGAATAAGGTACGTGGATCCAGGTCAAGTTTTGGGATGAAGGGTTTTGTGTTTTTTTTTGTAACTGGACATGGATGGCTAAACCGAAATTAACGTCAGATATTAGCCTAACATTGTAAATATGTGCCATGCCAGGACCTTCCTTATATTGCTAGGCTACATTTACCTATTTTCATTGCCGCTTCGATTGTATAAACCGGGGCGGGATTAACCCTAACACCTCGTTAGCAAGGACCTACAGTTTTATGTGGAATCCGTAACCGGCCTAAGCTAACCTATCCTAAGGGAATCTAAAGAAATATATTTCTGTTTTTCTGCTACTTAATGGTACGGAGGACGCATGTATGGGTCTTGTCACTCTCTTTCTTCTCTCGAACTTCTCACTCTTGTGCATGGTGCAAGCCAAAACATTCATTCTTCCCGATGGCAAAAACCACTTCTCCGAAAGAACGCTCTCAAATAATTTATCTTTGAACCAGCTCTACCGCTATATTAGGCGCATACCTCAACCTTGCTGAATGTGTCGCAAGTTTGAAGAAGGCAAGGTCCTGGCGTGTCACCTAGTTCTCATGTGGTATGTTTGGGCTTATATATCGACAGTAGGTGTGGAATTATCCATAATATACAGGTTACATAAAAAAATATCACAATTGTATTCGTTGCGAAGACTTCTGTGACATCTAGTGATCCATGGATGAATCTTGTGACTTGAAATTTAATTCGTTCACTAGGTGTCGCTATAATCACTAAGAGGTATAGTTTGTGTTTGTAATATTGAATTTTATCATCTGGCTAGCTTTTTAATGTAAGATATAATAGAAGTAAAGTTATGATTCCCTATTCGAGATTCCAAAAAAAAAATACCTTTTTTTGTTTTATCCATTGATTATATGTTTTATCTGAAATATCACAAAAGCATACAACTTGTAAGGAAATAAGTCAACATCGACTACATTACATAGTTTAAAGTGATTATGGAGGCGAAAATGCGCAGCCGTTTTTTCAATGTCCCATCGAGTTCAATGAATAGTCAGAGCCCCTCGTCCCAGTTGTTACCTAAATTGGTATTTACACCAAATCGATCGACTCGCGTTTTCAAATGTAAGGAGCAATTGAAGAGCACGCGCAGTGAGCGTTAAGCGAACTAACACTTGCTATCCCGAGTTTGATTTGAAAGCTTACTCACCGTCACCGTAAATACGTTGACGTTGCCGTTTACGCCGACTTCGCGTTTTCATACAAATTGGAAGTCAGAGTTTGACTTTGACAGCTTAAAGCATGGAGGTGAAGAAATGCTTAAAGAAGTAAAACCACAGAATATCTAGTAAAAACTTGTATGGAATTTAACGTTCTTACGTAACTTCGAAGTTCTGTAAACGCCAATTTAGGCGATGTGTTTTAGCCTAAAAAAACAATAAGAAAACTGCCCGAATAATATTTATCAACATCAAGTTTTTTTTTTTTTTGTATTTTATTTATTTTCTCTAAAATTCTTTGATAATATCTGCTTTGTGATTGATTGTTTGGTTTGAATTTGAATGTACTTATTTTTATATTCACTGTTATTCCTTTTGTTACTTTTACGTTGTGGTTATATGATTGTTTTTATTTTTTATTTTTTTGTTTTTTGGTTATAATTGTTTTATTTCTTTTGTAAGTTAGCAATTCATTTGTACATGTTGTGTTTGTCCTTAATTGTAGATAGTTTTGGTGTGGTTTTTCTTTCTTTTAATATTTGTAAATGTAAGAAACGAATCTATGTGGACGAACCTATAAATAAAAAAAAAAAAAAAAAAAAAAAAAGCAGTTACATTATAGGTGTGTAGTGAGCGATGAGATGTAAGTTGGTAAAATTACGTTTTTGCATAAAACTACCTTTACAGTGTCACCAATTGATCTAAACACAAGTGTACATTTGAGAATTAACTTTGTGTTGTGTTTTCTCAGACATTGGTGTTTTCAGATATTTAGCTGGACACCCAACCTCTACAACGCAACTGACTCACTGCCTGCCAACATGCCTGACGATCTCAAGAAATACATTGCTAAACAGGTAATATTAATTATTCGTGAAAATGTTTATCCAATTTTATTTGTTTGTCGTACTTACTTACAAAATTCAACATTATATGCCCAAGTGGTAATGCTAAAATTAAATGTCTTTCTAAGTCTAAAAATAACCGCCGATTTGTCTTATGTGACCTAAAAAATAACAGTATTGAGAGTGGGCGGACTAACTTTAATACGCCGAACTAAACCGGTTATTACATGGTTATTCCGGTCCTAATCTCGTACTAAGTTTTGACAGTTTCTCTCTGAATACGACTGTTAGATTTTAATGGCAAAGAATGCAAATGGAAAAAATCTTTGAAAAAATGGCAATAATTTTGGCACATATTTTTTATGTTTCAAGAGTGCCTTGTGACTAAATTCCACAAGGAAGTAATGAAAATTCAAACATTGTTCTGACGTCAACATGAACTATCGATTGCAGGATAAGATGGAAGGCAACAACGTGGTATGGGTGTCCTGTGAGGGCGAGAATCCTGCAGACGTAGAGAATATTGGGGCCATCCAGTACCTACCTAGCCGGGGTTTCCCCGCCTATTACTACCCCTTCACCAACGTCGAAGGGTACCTCAGCCCACTGGTCGCCGTGCTGTTCGAGAAACCCAACAGTAAGTTCGTTTCCTTTCTCACAACGATTATGTTACTATTGTCAGTATATTTATATCTACGGTGCCTACAAATATTGCTGCATATTGTTCAAGCTCGGTCGTTTTTGTCTCACCAATCAGCAGAAGTTACTCTATCTGCTGCTGTTATACTAATTGTAATTAGTAGACGCCATTTTTCTCAATGATCTGCACATTAATTTTAATTACCGTAAATTGTAGCTTTGCTATGAAGCTTTGTTATGATATCAATCCGTGGTAGCATTATTTATGCACTTCTTTGCGATTTGAGTCCCAATTGGCACAGTTTGTTTCTAAGTTTACAGGTGCATACGTTATAGGGACCCGCATAAGTTAAGGATGTTCCGACCCATACAATGTTTTTTTTACACAGAACGCAAAAAGTATTGCACTTTAAGGCACGAATTCGTCAAAAATATTAAATATAGCCATAGTAGTTGCAGCGAAAACATATTCACAATTTCAGGTTTAATGGTTCCGTTGTAATTGCCGATTAGAAGATTTACACCGTTAGATGGCGCTGTCAAATAAAAATCGTATTTAAATAAATTGTAACAAAACCAATAATCCTGAAATTGTGAAATGGTTTTCGCTGCAAGTAATATGACTATATTAAACTTTTATTATGAATTCATGGCTTAAAGTGCAATACTTTTTGCGTTATGTGTGCAAACAACTTTATATGGGTCGGAACAGCCTTAAGGGATATATTCAAATACAATCCTAATCAGTTAATTGCATTGCCGTTCGGGCTGTCACATCGATCATCCTATTACACATACCTATAATCCAGCGGGCGTGCCGATCAACAACGAGTGCAAGGCGTGGGCCAAGAACATCCACTATATCGCTACAATCGACTCGGCTCCGTACACTTCGAGTTGATGGTGGACATATACAAGACGCTCGCCCCACGTCATTCACTTGGCTCGAACAGCCCAGCCTACATCGATTCTAGTGGCTAACCCAATGTCGTCTCCACAGCGGGCGTGCTGATCCACATCGAGTGCAAAGCGTGGGCCAAGAACATCTACTATGACCGCTATGAGCAACGTGGCTCCATACAATATCCAGCTGATGGTGGACATGTACTAGACGCTGGACACGTGTGGTCGGCCTGGCACTGGCAGCCCAATCTACATCGATTTTAGTGACTAACCCAATGTTGTCTCAACAGCGGGCGTGCTGATCAGCATCGAGTACAAGGCGCGGGCCAAGAACATCATTGTGACCACTGCAAGTGACGCGGCTCCGTACACTTCGAGCTGATGGTGGACATATACTAGACGCTCGCCCCACGTCATCCTCTTGGCTCGAGCAGCCCAATCTACATCTTTTCTAGTGGCTACCCAATGTCGTCTCCACAGCGGGCATGCTGATCAACTTCGAGTGCAAGGCGTGGGCCAAGAACATCTACTATGACCGCTTCGAGTGATGTGACTCCATGCGATTCCAGCTGATGGTGGACATGTACTAGACGCTAGCCCCGCATTGTCCACCTCACTCGAGTAGCCCAACCCTGTAAATTCTAGTGACTAACCCAATGTTGTCTCCACAGCGGGCGTGCTGATCAACATCGAGTGCAAGGCGTGGGCTAAGAACATCCAATATGACCGCTACGAGCGACGCGGCTCCGTACACTTCGAGTTGATGGTGGACATGTACTAGACGCTCGCCCCGCATCGTCCACCTCGCTCGAGTAGCCCAAACTACATAGATTTATTTCGGCGACAAGCCGCATTCAACACTAGCCGGAAGTTGTTTTAATATAATTCGTTTTAGAATAAGGCGACGCGCCCCGCGCTTGCGGATTCTGTTATATCTCGACAGGTTTCATGCTTGATGTAAAACATTTTTAAGAAGAAATCAATAAAACATCCATAGTGGTTCTAATTTAGTGAATGCGTTTTATTGTATTTGAAAGGAGTTTATTTATGGAACTGAGCTTGGATGGTTAACATCACCATATTGGCCCAAAATTCATACGCGAGCACTACTTCATTGCTAGGTGATAACACGCCGAGCACTGAGGCTTTTGCGAGTTATGATGATGTCGTCTCACTTTAACTTTCTTTATCCTGCTGAAGTTTAAGTGAGATAATATTGTAGCGACCCAGCGCCCTCTACTGAGAGCTGCTAGTTTCACATGCCACACATCAACAAAAACCGATGCACAGAAGTTAGTTAACATAGCGGGCGCTAGATGGCACTACCAGCCAGATATGAAGTCTATATCGCACTAACGAAGTTTCCCAGCGAGATAACACATGTACAACATTCAAATCACGACTAGAGGAGAGCAGCTGCGCAGCCGTGGGTCTCAAGACCTGACCCACCTTTATATCTCTCCACAATATCAACGCGATTCGCTGGAAAGACTTCCGTGACATTCCGTTTTATCATAGTTCCAAGACATGAATCATACCAAAAATCCAAATTTCGTTTTCTGAAAGAAAATGAGACGCATATCAGGGGATTCGAGTCCGCGGTCTTGTAAGCCACGGGTAACACGTGGACGCAGAAGTAACACAGAATTATGTAGGTAAGATCAAGTGGCTTTTTTCGTTTCATCGCTGCGCGGTCATTCCATAAAAGGCAATTTGCATAACGTAAAAATCATCTCATGTTTCTATGTCACACGGTACATCAAAAAGTCTAGCCGTTTAACATCTGACTGGAATCAGAAAATAGAAAAATATGTCACAGCAGAAGGGCCTCAAAATAATTAATAAAAAAAAAACAGTTTTTAACAACCTCCTTCAACCTCGAGTAGAAAGCGGTACAAATGCTCAGAAGGGGTCCATTATATATTTTCAGGTGTGCTTTTGTACCGCCTTCTATTCGAGGTTGCTTGGAGGCGGTTTAATGTTTTTTAAAACAGTTTTTTTTTATTATTTTCCACCCTTGGGAGTGGCATGGAATGCATTCCATAAAATTTATGAAAGGACCACTTCTGAAATAAACTCTACTGATAAGAAGAATAATTATTCAAATCGGTTGAAAAGTTGCGAAGATATCTAGTAACATACACAAAAAAACAAAACATACAGACGAATTGATAACCTCCCCCTTTTTTTAAGTCGGTTGAAAATGGTAATAATGACCTCATATATGAAAAGCCGATTCATGATCAGCAGGTCTATTCCTGGCATTTCTATTCAGGTCTATTCCTGAGCCTAGAAAACCGCTTGTATAGCGATTTTAAAAGCGAGTTTTTCTACGGAAATCCTTGATTGATTAAAAAAACTATGCTCCGGAATATTTTCGTCAAGAAAATCGGTTTGAAAACCGCTACAAAATCGGTTTTCTAGACTCAGGATTCCTGATTACTGAATGCCAGAAATAGACCTGCAGCGGTGATTTGGCGTAATCACTGGGAAACCAGCTTACGGATATGTCTGCAGATATTATTGAAACTTGTTTGCGTAATAAATTAAGTGCATTGTTTGTAACATTACAATAGATAGGAACGCAGGTAAGTACGATACATTATTATGAATTAATGAATTACATCAATTTATACCGTATGCAACAGTAATATCAGTTTATTTTCCATTTAAGATGGTGCCAATTCGAGCAGGACAGTTCACGAGCATCAAACCGGGCTTGGCTGGCTGGCCATATCCCCTCCCAATCATATATTACGGAAAGAGGTGATCCGAGCCGAGCGTCACCATTAGCACTACTTCAGAACCACATCAAGAAAAAAAAGTGATAAACCTAAGTACATTTGCTTCATAAAGTTGTTCGAATATGGTTTTTCCGTTTTTCGTATATGCTCTACATTTTAAAAAGTGTACCTAGTTGGCTGAAATAGCGTTACCTCTTCTAATGTTATTTTATAAATATTCAGAAATTATAAGCACGGCTTATGACGTACGCCAAGATCTCACATATAAGAGGTGTCCGACTACGCAAGTGACCCGGTCAAGGGTGACTTCATCCAATGAAAGAAACAAAAACTAGATTGGGTAATCATGTAGTGCAGGGCACTTATTTTTTGTCAGTCTCGGTTCATTACAATTCAGTTAAATCAACCAAGGTCAATAAAAAATATTTTGTCTAGACATAAATGTTGTGTGATGGCTTGATCACCGTTTGTAAGTACATATATAGACAGCCTTGAACTGAGTATAGTTCGAATAGGTACTTAACTTGTGATCATGAACGCCATAGGTACATGGTGCTAGAATCGAATTTTTCACAAAATATTTCTAATTCATTCATAATTCCCAGAATTATTTCCAGTATTTCTTAAAACGCACGTTAAGGTGGCCCAACCCGGCTGGACTAACTCATTCGCGGGACCGGTACAAAACCGTGCTGTTGCGCTCTGGGACCTTATCTGTTTCAAAGAAAAAGACAGGCTCCGTGATGAGGAAGATGCAACATGTCCACAAAAAAGACAATGTGCATAGTGTATGATTTTGTAAGATTTACGAAAATTTTAATTAAAAAACGACTTATAGCTAAAAGTAAACCACGACCGCTGTAGTCAAAAATCTAACAAAAACCAAATAGATTATAAATGTTGATTAAGCAAGCTATGTCTGATGACTAATCATTTTCATATATTCTTACTTTATCATTGCGTAATCCATCTTCAAAAAAAAAATTCGAACTTCCTGACCTTATAACTTAGAAACCAAATACAATTTTACAATGCCAACGGTCATCAGACATGTAGTTTGATCAAATAAAGTTATTTTGAGCAATATTTGGGATCTATGACCAGAAATATGGGCGTGATCTTCTTTCCCCGTTTGTATGGGGAGTTGAGCGGGATGGCCCACCTTAAGCCCTGCGCGCCACACCGCTCTATCTAAGTCCGCGCTCTTTTAATATAGTTTTCAATGATTTACATTGAAACCAATACAAACATGAACAGTTTCTTGGAAAAAGTTGTACTGAATCAACCCTAAACGTCAAGTCAGTTCCCAGCAACACTAACCCTCCATTACGTCTGCGTCTATTTTTGCATGTGGCATTACGTTTAAGTTGGGTTGGTAGTAAAGGACAATTGGAGACAGCGGGTTTTATAACAGGCGCCCTGGATGGCATATCTCCTTTCTTTTTATTTATGCTTACTTATCTACGTGAAGATACGTGTGGCCTTGTGGAGCGAATGGACTATACTTGTTTCGCCAAACAAAGGTGATGTCACGGCACGCCAGAAACCGGTAGGTCAGTTCAGTTGGCGGCCAGACGCACAGACGAGCAGCGCGTTTGTTTACTAGTGAATTGAGTAAAGCGCGTAAAGAAAAGTTTAGCCACGTTATAATGGCGATAAGCCGGTCGATGAAATTGGTGATGGCAGGCGGCGCGGTCGGGTTGGTTATTCTAGGTGTGCCTTTACTATCTGCCACTATTCAGACTTCCGGAGAAGCGGAACAAGTGCGTAATCAGAGACTAAGTTATGTCTGAATTGCACCAACATAGCTAAATTAATAAGTGTTCAAATTTACTAAAAATATGGTCCTCTTTGTATTGTGAAGACAGATATTTCTCATTTCAGTGTTATGTCTGAGATGTTATCCAGTTATGTGCCGTTATTAAAATTTAACCTTGAACGGGGGCCAGTGTGCCAGTAGTTTGCTCTATGGTAAAGCAAGCGCTATTGTTATTGTTTGACATCCGCCTAAGAACACAATATTTTTTGTTCAATTTGTGACATATTCCTATTGGTACTGTGACATTATTTGGTTCTAGGGACATGATTAAAATAACAGACTTCAACAAAAACTCGATAAAAGGCAGGTTTTTTTAAAATCAAACCACAAGAATATTTGTATGTTATGCCGCCTATTTAGGAACTAGTTAATTAGGTGTATACACTTGTAAGGACTGGGTTTTCTTAAACATATTTTTGTTTCAATAAGATTCCCTTTAAAAATATTTACCTATTGCTCTCTTGCTCTGACATTTTTTAAGCTGCTTGCTGCATACGGATAATGATACAGGATTACTCATTCATGATATCACCCCGCCTCCTGGAGGGGTAGGCAGAGATGATATAGAGCTATAACGGTTCAATCACAGCATACTTCTTTCGCTTTCTCTACAAACATTGTTTTCATACATGCTCTCTGATTATGGGTGCTATGTACCTGTTACGAAGAAGGTACTTCGTCAATGGTCGTTTAACTTTTGTTTCCATTTGTATAAGTACGTATTTCCTTGGATAACCATCCAACGATGTCAGATTCTTAAAATAAATACTTAATTATTATCAATTAAATATGTACCATATTTAATGCAATACTCATATAATTTTAATCGAAATAATGAATTAAATAAGTAATGTCATATGTATGTATAATCGGCCCATAATATTAATTATAATGTAAAAAGGCATTCATTGCGGTAGGAGAACTGTAAGAGATTTCCAAATTATGGGTATACAGAAGGTGGCGAAATTGGTAGACGCAAGACCCGCGAATTGTATGTTTTGCTGGTTCGGGTCAAGCCTTGCAGTAAATTCGTGAATAGTTCTTTTGACTGGGCTCTTTCTTCAATTAATGTGTCCTTGCTTTACGGTCGATTATTTATACATACATACATATGACATTCCTTTGAGTAAGTGACGTACCTGCTTAGTAAGAAAACCGGCCAAGTGCGAGTCGGCAAGATTAAAGACATAAAAATTGTTTTTTTTTTTATTTTACCTATTTGTTGTTATAGCGGCAAAATAAATATACATTCTGTGAAAATTTCAGCTGCCTACCTATTACGGTTCATGAGATACAGCCCTGTGACAGACGGACGGACGGACGGACGGACAGCGGAGGCTTAGTAAAAGGGTTCCGTTTTGACCCTTTGGGTACGGAACCCTAAAAAGTATATTTACTTGAATAAGTAATTTTATATTCACTGGACCAATACCCACATGGTAAAATATGTTTGGACTGTCCATATTTTCGACCAATGTCCGTCTATCAGTAATAGTAGGAAAAAGTAATTTTTTTACAAAGCCATGTTCGTCATTACATAAAAATGCAGGTGTCATAAGTTCTATCATGCATTTTGATCTTTGATAGTGGTGATGATAGAAATCCGAAAAGGGCGGACTAATTCTACCTGCAGCTAGGTAAGAGAGGGGACCAAAATGCTTACATTGAAAACATCAAGAGTGTTAAAATGCACGTTGGGTCTTGAATTCATGGTTTTAGATAGTGGACACCGCATGCACATCAATTATAACTGAATTTACAGGAACAGGCTTGTACCCTTTGAATTAATAAAAAAATCACAGATGTTGTTTCATAGATTTTTTTTATGCGACCTGACATGGATGGCTAATACCACACAACTACCGTTATGATATTAGCCCAATACACCACATTCCCGAAAGAATTAGGTGCCATGCCAGGACCTTCCCTTTATGGGCACGGCTACATTGAAATGGATGGAAAATACGGACAATTTTTCATTGGCGCTTCGACCATCTTTTTATCTAATGCGATGGTAACAACCCGGGGAAGGGGACCTACACTTTAATTCGAACCATGGAACAGCTCGTATTCGTGACGAAATGCACTTATCGAACTCTGAAAGAGAAAGACAGTGGTGCATGTCGGAATTGAACCCAGATCTCTGGTAAGCTACGTAGGCCAGACCCCGCGCACTATGCTACGAGCCGCTCAAAATTTGTATTTAATTACTGATTCCATATTTGATTTCAATGCTTAGAACTGATTTCAGCGGTGGGACTCGGCGTTGGCCTCAGTTCCGGTGGTCCCGTCGAGAGGTCGGGGATTTGTAAGTATTGTATCCGTAAAGGGTAAAATCCGTAAAAGGGTTGACGAGATCCGCGATTTAGGAGTATTTCTAGATAATAAATTAACTTTTAAAACTCATGTCGAGTATATAACTAGCAAAGCATTGAGAATGCTAGGTTTTATTTTTCGTACGTGTTTTGTGTTCAAAAATCCTTCCACATTCAATCTACTTTATTTTGCTCACGTCAGACCTCATCTCGAATATGCATCAGTAGTCTGGAATCCACAATATTCAATATATATCAATGAAATCGAAAAAGTGCAAAATAAATTTAGGAAATATGTACGCTACCGAACTCACTATGATGAATCGACTAACGATCAGGTGATCGTTTCTCTTCACTCCTTAGCAAAACGACGAGAGGTAAAAGACATCGTACCTATTCTTACATAAAATTATTAATGGTTTTGTCGAATCTCCCTACTTATTAGGTTCAATAAATTTCAGGTGTCCTATGCAAAACACTCGCTCACGAGACTTATTTTTAATTCCAAAATCTCGATGCAATTATTGTAGGAACGCATTTTTAAAACGTAGTTGTTAAATTTATAATGATAAATATGCAGATATAGATATTTTACAATGTTCTTTACATAAATTTAAAAAACTATGTTTAAAGATGTTGTGAAATATATTAAGCACTAAGGATTTTTTTTTCTTCTTTGTTTATATATATATATATATATTTCATATTTGATGCATAATTTAGGGTTTAGTTTCTATTTAACTAGGTTTAGCTTTGAATATGTATAGGGAAACTAGAACATTATGGTGTTAGAGAAAAAGAATTAAGTATATGTAAATCATATCTATCAAATAGAAAACAAGTCTGTGATGTAAACGGCAAGTCTGATGTAGAATCGATCACTATGGGTGTACCGCAGGGCTCAATTCTGGGACCATTGTTCTTTTTGATTTACATTAATGACATTTCAAGCTGCATCGCAACAGACATCGAGATGGTTTTATTTGCTGATGACATATCATTAATTGTAAAAGATCAAAATATATCGGACCTGCGGGTGTCCTTTATACAAGCCATAAACTCACTAAAATTATGGTTTGAAGCCAATAACCTTCTTTTAAATGTAAGTAAAACTAACTTAATGCACTTTGTGCTGGGGACCCAGAAACGCTATGTGAATCATGATGTTTTAAATGCAGCACATGATTTGTCTTTGAGTATAACTAAGGAAATAACATTTCTTGGTGTAGTATTTGACAATCGTTTTACATGGAAACCACATATTGATAAGCTTGCTGCTAAGCTTAGCTCTGCATGCTATGCAGTAAAAAAAATTAAGGAGCTTTGTGGTTTAGAAGCTGCTAAATCTGTCTATCATGCCTATTTTCACAGCATAATGTCATATGGGCTGATGTTCTGGGGTGATGCAGCTGAAGTAAATCGTATATTTGTTTTGCAGAAAAGAGCACTGCGATGCATGCTTGGCATGAGGACGAGAGATTCCTGTAGAAAGGTGTTTGGTGACGTAGGAATCTTAACTTTGCCAAGTGCTTACGTTTTTCAAAACATCTGCTATGCAAGAAAACATATAAATGATTTCACCCTTAACTGTGATGTTCATAACTATAACACAAGACACAAGAACAATGTTAAAGTAATTAGTCATAAATTAGTCAAAACATCTAAGAGTTTTATATGTAACAGTGTTAGATTTTATAATAAATTGCCCAAAGAGGTGAGAGATTTATCTGAAAATTCTTTTAAAGTTAAGGTTAAGAAGTTGCTAACACATAAGGCTTACTATTGTATTAAAGATGCCCTAGCTGATAAATTTGAATTTACTGAGATTTCGACTGCCTGCTGACTGGGTACAAAATCCTATTATCCTATTATTATTACTATTTTGACTAATTTTATTTTTACTAATTTTTGACACCTGATACATTTTGTATCTTTACTACTTTTATGATAAGTACTACTTGTAGTATGAAATTACTAACCAAGCAATTTTGATTTGATACAATTTCGTATCAATAATGACGAGGGCTCTATACACCCGAATTTTATTTTTATTTTATTTTAGTTTTTTTTTATTTTTTTTTTATTTTTTTTTTATTTTTTTTATGTGACTGGACATGGATGGCTAATACCACAAGTTCTGTCATGGTATCAGCCCGACGCACCACATGGGAACTAGGTGCCATGCCAGGACCTTCCTTATATTGCACGGCTACATTGAACTGGATGGAAAACACGGACAATTTTCATTGCCGCTTCGACCATCGTTCATCCAATGCGATGGTACCAACCCGGGCGGGATAAACCCTACCACCTAGTAAGTAAGGAAGGGGACCTACAGCTTAACGTGGAATCCGAACCACGGCCAGCCTCAACGGTCGAATGGTCACCCATCCAAGACCAGACCGGCCCAGCGTTGCTTAACTTCGGAGAGCGATCGCCGAAGTGTCGCGCCACTGGGCCACTGAGGCTGACAAGTTAAGCATTATTAGTTTCTCGGTATTGGTCAAAATCTCATATAGGAATCTATTATTACTTTATTGATAGGGATGCTCTCAAACCATTATACTCTTAATTGTCTGTAGGTGGTAGCATTTAAAGGGATATGTAACTATGTGATCAGCTGTACTGTAGTAGTTTATGACAAAACTCATAGTATTAAAACCTAATGTGCAAGTGTTTCACAGTGTTGTGTTGCCACTGGAGCAGTGCATCGCTTAAAAGTCCTTGCTTACGGTGACGCTTGGCTCAGGTTATCTCTTTCCCTAAAATATGGTTGAAAGAGGTAATGGCTGTGCCCGGCGTGATGCTCGTGAACGGGTGCTGTTTGTGGGGACTGGCCTGCTCCAATTGGCAACATATTAGTTGAAGGGGATTGTCTTTGCAAATAAAATGATATTTGTCATGAACTGTTGCATACGGCATGGATTGTAAATTTTTGTGTATTGTGAATTTAGTGTTTTACCTATGTTTCTGTTAAAATAATTGACAAACACTTTTGTAAACTTAGACTAAGTGGACGTTGAAAAAAAAAAAACAGCGGAGTTTCTTTCCAGTTCTTCTTCGCTGTGTTTTGTTTGAACTGGCCAATGCTAAAATATGACAAATCCGAGTGCAGTGTACTGTCTATGGATGATGAATAAACAATACAATTAAATAAGCTTCTGTTATGAATATAATGTTTTGTGTTTCCTAACTGTGTAATCTGTTTTGAAAATTGTTTTATTTTGAACTTTTGTTAATTTCGATTATTATTATTTTTTACTGTCTTATGTTGAACGCCATCTTTATATGATATTATTTTTATGTGGAAATTTCATTGGTTCTATGTGATTTTCTTTATGCTCTTTTCTATGTTTATTTGTAAAACTGTATATTTCCCGAATAAAATAAAATAAATAAATAAAATAAAATAAAAAAACATCACAATGGATCAGTCTTCTAAATCAGTATTTGTTAGTGTGCTTAAAATTTTCTTTTTTTAATTATATTTCTATGTTGAAATACTTAAATAATGTATTTATATTAGATAATATTTACTATGCTGTATGGCCAAAAATTTAAATAATGGATTTGATTTCAAACCCTTTTTTAGTTATGCTCCTTAGGGCTGATTATCTGACTATTCAATAGTCAGATAAACAGCCAGATAACTATTCGACGGATTTATTTATGCTTCTGCTGTCCATCAGATAAAGTAAGTCCATATGTTTATTAGTAAAATCATAGTCCGATTATTGTGATAGAAGATATAATTCTCCGGCTATGACTATCCGTCTTTTGACGGAAAAGAAAGAAAAGTATGAAATAACTAAGATTTAATACGATGTCTCTGCTTTCCAGTTCTGGAATACACGCCGAAACCTACAGCTAATTCACTGATAGACATCAAGCCGAGAGATCAAGATAATGTTAAGGCATGGACAGATGTCGTCGAAAAATTTCTTAGAGGTTTGTTTTTTACTTTTTAACCTAATTTCAGGCCATTGCATGGCACCCAGTTAATTAAGAAATGCGTTATAATGGGCTAACGTACGATCACATATATTGTGCGATGTGACCACTAAATTGTTATAATAATATAATTCTTTATTCAGGTGTAATTGTTACGCCTTAAAAGTACTGAAACAAACTTGCACATTACAAACCTTGAAAATGGTTTATTATGCTTACTTTGAGTCTATAATTAGTTATGGATTAGAGGTATGGGGAAACAGCACATATATCAGCAAAGTAATGAAAATGCAGAAGAAAGCGATTCGAATTATGACAGGTTCTCGTTTCGATGCAACATGTAGGCCGCTATTCATTGAGCTCAACATATTAACAGTCGTAAATCTATGTGTACTTAAATTAGGCATAGAAACATATAAAAATCAATGTAATATTCAAAGGCAAGGGGAACAACAAATCTCATACAACCTTCGCGATAGAAATAAGCTTTGTATACCTGCAGCTAGATCTATCATAATGAAAAGAAGTACGCATTATATATCTATAAAAATATTTAACCACCTTCCGCTTAATTTTAAATACTGTGATAATGTGATTAAATTTAGCGCCAATCTGAAAGAATTCCTGATACATAACCCCTTTTATAGTTTAGACGAATTGTTTGCATTAAGTTAATTATTTTATTGTTAATGAATTAATATTATAGGACTTTTTTTATTGTTTTTTTATATAATGTTTTAAAACAATATGATGAAAGTGTGTAATTATTAATACTGTGATTGTAATGTTTTGTTTAATCGTGCCATTGCCTTGCCCTAATGTTATTTTATTTTATATACATGTATGTGTGAGATTTTAGTATGCTATATTGTAATACCTATCGGTCTAAAAATACAATAAATAAATAAATAAATACAATAAATAAATACATAAATTTAATCACATAATTTATATCAAAAACTATTGTGTGCGTGTTATAAATCATTATGCCTGAAAAAGGTCCTATGTTTACAGTAAACCATAATCCCAGAATCGATCAGATTGATTGCACCTACTAATAATATATGAAAAATACTTTTTATGTAACTGGACATGGTAACTGACATAATACGACACCTACTTTAATGAAATTATCCTAACACACAACTTAAAAAATTGGGCTATGTCAGGACCTTCCATATATCGCACAGCTACATTGAACTGGTTTGAAAACACGGAGAAGGTTCCTTACCGATTTGACCACCTTTCACTCAATACGATGGTACCGGTAAGAAAAAGAACCTACAGTTTTACGTGAAATGCGAATCACTGTAAGCCTCACGGCCAAAACTGAGTTCGATAAATGCATTTCGTCACGAATGCGAGCTCCTCGTTCGGAATCTACTCCTTTAGGTAAATAGTCCTTCCCCTACTAGGTGGTGGGGTTTAAGCCCGCCCGGGTTGGTACCTTCGCATTGGATAAAAAGATGGTCGAAGCGGCAATGAAAAAAATGTCCGTGTTTTAAATCCAGTTCAATGTAGCCGTGATCATAAAGGGAAGGCAATGGCAATGCATGGAATGTGGTTTATTGGGCTAATATTATAACGGTAGTTGTATGGTAAGGTTGACCCACCTCCATAATCGAACGTAAAGGCCTCGCGCCACTGGGGCAAGGCTGACTACTAGTCTTAACACCGACAGTCTATAAAAAAAATAGTATAATTTTTTTCAGATTACAAAAGCCCGTCCGCCAAAGCGAGCCCTAATATTTTCAACTGCGACTATAACAACCCACTGCCGCCGATGAGTGACACATTTTGCGATGTGAACCTGCATGACATGGGACCTTGTGCCTCTGAAAACTTCTACGGCTTTGGCAGATACGCGCCATGCGTGTTTCTGACCCTGAACAAGGCGAGTATATATTCCTAACCATTGTTTAACAACCGACCTGACAAAGATTTACTTTGCTGCACGTTTATAATAACTGCAACGTTGAGTTTTTTGCAATTTAGTTCCGTGATTATTTTTAGTATTAGAAGTACCTAGTTGTTTCATATTTTAAAATTGTCTTGCCTACATTAAATACAAAATCATAATACATTACATACAATAGACTAGATATAACCGGAGGTCGCGGCTCGGAAAACTGCAGTATCCGCTCCGTACTACGGTCAAATTCTCGTACTAGCACTACTTTGTGCATTTGAAAACGGAGCCTTAATTCTGTTTTAAATTGATTGGCCATTAATTTCGAAGAGCGCCGTTCGTAATCGAAACGATGGTGGAATCCATGCACACCACATGGCGGTTACCTCGTGAGCCATTCATAAATTTATCACATTTGGACCTGTCGTGATTATCATCACGTGATGTAGGTACGATTAAGAGAAAGATCTTTTTGACTAGGATCGACTAACACAGTCTAAATATCTAATAACGGCTCGTAGCCAACTGGCGCGGGGACTGGCCTAGCGTTCCAGAGGTCTGGTTTCAATTCCTCGCCCCGACATGCACCACTTTCGTTCTCTTTCTGAGTTCGATAAGTGCATTTCGTCACGAAGCGAGCTGCTCCATGGTTCGGAATCCATGTAAAACCATCCCCCCATCCCCTTCTAGGTGGTAGGGTTTAAGCCCGGGTTGGTACATTACATTTGATGAAAAGCTGGTCGAAGGGGCAATGAAAAATTGTCGGTGTTTTCAATCCAGTTCAATGTAGCCGTGCTCATAAAGGGAAGGCCCTGGTATGGCACCTAATTCCTTAGGGAATGTGGTGTATTGGGCTAATATCATAACGGTAGTTGTGTGGTATTAGCCATCCATGTCAGGTTGCACAAAACAATTACTGAGTTTTATTATCTGTTTGTAATGGTTAATCGTACTAAAGCTAAGACGTGTTGGGAACATCTTCCGAAATCTCTATGGTGCATGGTTATAGGCAAGTTGCTAATGGTTTGGGTGTCGAAGACTGCGGGCAAGCATCCGACATTTCGAAATGTAAACCTATCGGAAAACTCAGACTCAGGGCTTCAATCTAATCGCGTCGCAAGTCTGAGTTATACAGCATACAGTCCCGAGCAAATTAATTGAATCAACCTTTTTTTTTGGCAAAAAACATTGATTGGGCAAAACTTACGGTTTAGTAACTACCTAATATTCAATATGTCCTCCTTTGGCTAGAAGTACAATTTTTACGCGTTTGGGCATGGATTCCACAATTTTTTTAATAATTTTCCCTTCCTATATCATACTTTAATTTAATATAAATATAGGCCTCTTTTCATCATTTAATCCATACATACCCACACATTTTTAATATGATTTAGATCAGGTGAGTTTCCCGGCAAATCCAACACATCCCCATGTTTCTCGAGAAGTATTGTTTTTTTATGTGTGGCATGGAGCCAAGTCTTATTGAAAAATACCATCTCCATATTGATTCTGAAGCTCTGGTATACTTAAACTAACAAACCAAACCTACCGCCACTACCTACGAATATATACCTATTGAACTTCTCAAACACCCAAAGGTCGGCTGGAAGAAAAGATCTTCGAGGGATAAGCCCGCCTTTGCGCCCCACTTATGTTGTTATTGCACTATACTTTATTTTGTAAATTCTTTTTTTTGTGGCGTAATAAAGAATTTTCAATCAATACTTTTTTCTGATTTTTTGTTCATGTTGGTCGCTTTTTATCATCACACGAAAAATAAGCCCAATAGACCCGAGTTGCCACCTAGTACCCATATCGTGCGTTAGGCTAATATCTGACGGTTCGTTTGGTATTAGCCATCCATTTTACAAAATAATAATAATAATAATCAGAATTTATTTCTGTTAAAGCAACCATCCGCTCTATGATACAGGTTCTTAACTGGGTCCCCGAGCCATACTCCGCGGATACACTTCCCACCAACATGACAGCCGATCTGCAAACGTACGTCCGCGACTGGGTGAGTATTTACCATATGCTACCAAATTACTGCCTCAACTATATAAGAGTTTCCCGGTCACGCCTTTGGAACTAGGTATCTGGGGACTTTGGATACCATAGTGCCGGGAAAGCGCTTGGTGTTTCGATACCATGGAGCACAGAATATAATACTGGTACTTCGTACCAGAAGGGCCACTCTAGTCGCAGCTGCGAGGACGTTAGCACAAATGACAGTTAAGGTGCAGCCATCTTGAAATTATGGCCGATCCACTGGCTGGAGTAAAGACGACTTTTTATATTTTTTTCTCTACAGGATAGTTATGGGAAACGCAAGGGATAAATCGCCATATTCAACCAGAGGGTCACTGCGCGGTGGTGTATGTAGTTTATATAATGCTAAATGAAATAAAAGTATTTATTATAAGCAAGCATCTTACCAGAAATAGTGGTATTGATTGGAAGGAGCGGCCGTCAGTTGATTTATATTTCATCCAGGCCAACTGTTCATTTGAGACAGAACTGAAGTTCGTCTGGGTCGGCTCTAGCTCACTTCACGTGGAACATTCTCAAACGTGACTGCATGGATATAGGCAGATGCAACCCAGTGCCATGGAGCATGGAAGGACGAGAGTGTCGCCACGTTTACATACAAAACGGGAGCGCCCCCGTCCGCCCCGCTGGCGAGTAAGTTCGCTAACAAATTCGTTCACTACATGTCAGAACACGGAAGAGACTTGGTTGCTAATTCCTTGTGAAGTTCAATTTTTTTCCCTTTTTTTTAACGATCAACCAATTTGCAATTGTATTGTTTCTTTTTCAGATGAACACGTACCATCATAGCTTAATTTGGCTGAAGTGCGACGGAGAGACCCCGGCGGACCGGGAGTACGTCGGCAAGGTCCGCTACTACCCGAGCCAGGGGTTCCCCACGTACTACTTCCCCTACAGAGGGGCGGAGGGCTACCTTAGCCCGCTGGTCGCCTTGCATTTCGAGAGACCCCAAAGTAAGTTATTTAAATTTTAAAATTTAAACAATTTGGTGGCGCGGGTAGGTCGCTGGGTTTTTGTAAGTTTTGGAAAGGGGAGGCCTATATAGGTTCGCAAAAAATAAAAGGTATGTGGTCCCATGCAATGCACAGTCTTCTAGGGGTTGGATAAATGAAGGTGGGACGACTCACCACGATGGAGACTTCCAGAAGTGTGCGGGTGGCCACCACGCTTCTCCTTCTTCCACAGGATGCGGTTCAGGAACGCTGCGTCTATGTGACGATGAAGAGCACAGAAAGTCCGTTGGATTGTTCGAGTTCCGAGCACACGCGGTACTGGCGAGGTACTCCTGGGTACCTAAGGACCGGGCGGCGGCGAGATAGTTTTGGCGGGAACCGGTGCTACGATGATATGGCGTGTCCGTGCATCGCGGTACCAAAAATTGCACTGAAAGCTGGGCCTTTCAGCCTTTTCAGCAGACGCTGTCAATCATCGCTCCATCAGGTGAAAGAGAGAGAGGGACATGTGTATGCGGGAAACAAGGATAGGACTAGGGTCATGCACATTACATAGAACCACACAGCCATAGATTACGCGAATACATTATGGCCTAACCACAATTCATAAGACTTAAGTGCAGTAAGATGGAAATAAGTGTATATTGTTGCTCTATCAGTATGAGATTAAAAAAAAAAAAAAAACACTCACACTCAGATTAATAACGAGGGGCTCGTAGCCTAGTGACGCGGGGACTGGCCTAGCGTACCAGAGGTCTGGGTTCAATTCCTCGCCCCGACATGCACCACTTTCTTTTTCTTTCTGAGTTCGATAAGTGCAATGTTTCGTCCCTAACGCGAGCTGCTCCACGGTTCGGAATCCATGTCAAACTGTAGGTCTCCTTCCCCTACTAGGTGGTAGGGTTTAAGCCTGCTCGGCTCGGCAGATGGTCGAAGCGGCAATGAATAATTGACCGTGTTTTCCATCCAGTTCAATGTAGCCGTGCTCATAAAGGGACTGGCATGGTACCTAATTCCTTCGGGAATATGGTGTATTGGACTAATATCATAACGGTAGTTGTGTGGAATTAGCCATCCATGTCAGGTTGCATAAAAAAAAGGAGCAATGCTTTTATAGACGTTGTTCAGTGGGCAACCATATTTAA
This sequence comes from Incurvaria masculella, assembly GCA_946894095.1. NCBI lineage: Eukaryota > Metazoa > Arthropoda > Insecta > Lepidoptera > Incurvariidae > Incurvaria > Incurvaria masculella. The sequence continues at coordinate 22,426,773 of OX335645.2, read as the reverse complement.
TTGAGATAGTTATGTGTTTTAATTACTCTCTGTCCAGACCCTAACATAACCTAACCTGACGCAACTGGATGTGGTGAGCCACAGTGTCTAGCACTCTACACAATAATATTTTAAATAAAAAAGTTGGGATGATTATTATTTCATTAACATTAAACTTGGATTGATATATCTGGTTAATTAGCAGAAAAGTCATTTTTTATCCCGGAAAACATGACCGAAATGGGCACGAGCGGAGCCGGGTACCGCAAATAGTAAAAGATAAAATAATAATTATAAAGGCAGATAAATAACGTAACTGCTTCTTGAAAGATATTACATTTTAGCACCTTCTTGCAAAGTGCATTTTTTTATTAACGAATAGAATGGCATGTGGTACTAGCATCTAATTGTTGTTGTTGTTTTATTGTTTATTCATCATCCACAGGCAGCACACTGCACTCGGTTTTGTCATATTTTATCATTAGCCAGTTCAGCATTCACGGCGAAGAAGAACTGGCAAGAAACTTCGCTGATTTTTTTTCAACTTTTTTTTTTTTCAATAGGAACTAGGTGCCATGCCAGGAAGTTCTTGGTTATTACACGACTACATTGAACTGGTTGAAAATCCAAAAAAAATGAATGCGAAGTTATCAACCACCTGGTGAGTAAGAAAAGGGACTGGGGGAATCGGACCCACAACCGTCCAATTCCTTACGTGCACGATAAGAAATTCAGTGCGACCACTTGTATTTTTACGTGCCTCAACCTACGCAATGACATCATCAATAACATGATTACTACAATACATTGTTCGTTTTTTTCAGCTGGCGTGGTAATCAGCATGGAGTGCAAGGTTTGGGCCCGCAACATTCCCTACGACCGTGAGCGGCAGCTCGGTTCCGTGCGCTTTCAACTGCTGATCAACCACTAGACTATACGTTTCGAACTTCACGTCATATCTTCGATACGTTCGAAATATGACGAAAATAAAATTAATTTGTTTCTATAAATGCCATGGATATTGATATGCTGTTTAAGTAAAATAGTATAAGATGATTCAATGTCATTGTAAGTAGGCTTAGTTTTTGTAATATCTGTTTGAAGTGTCAATGATCATTTATACAAATGGTAAGCGTCAAGTGAGATGGTTTGAGGATCGATCATGTTCAAATAAAATTTGTATTGAAATGTACCATATTTTTAGTAAAAGGGCTTCCTTTGAAAACGACAAACTATGGATTTTTGAGCATTTTTTTTATGCAACTGACCATGGATGGTTATATTAGGTGCCATGCCAGGACCTGCCTTATATTGCTCGGGTACATTGAACAGGATGGAAAAGAAAAAGCAATTTTCATTGCCGATTCGACCATCGTTTATTCAATACGATGGTACTAACCCGGGATTAACCCTACCACTTAGTAAATAAGGAAGGGGACCAACAGTTTGCTAGGAATCCAAACCACGGCCAACCTCAAAGGTTAAAAATGGTAGACCATCCAGACCATCAGAGGTGCTTCACCAATCTTCGCTCCTTCACATCATTGCTGTATAATATATAAGCAGGTGCTTTTTAGACCAGTGTGCACCAAGACTATTAAATTTTGGTTTATGTATAATAGAGAGGTTCAACAGGGTCCAATCGGTTAGGTTAGGTCGTGGATGGGTACTTAAATATTAAGGTAAAATTACTGGTTTGAAAAATTACAGGCCAACACAGAGCCATTATTAATTCAATCGACCTCGATACATATCAACGTATCAACGGCCTCAGTGGCCCAGTGGCGCGACACTTCGGCGATCGCTCTCTGAAGTTAAGGAACGCTGGGTCCGGTCTGGTCTTGGATGGGTGACCATTCGACCGTTGCGAGAGGCTGGCCGTGGTTCGGATTCCACGTTAAACTGTAGGTCCCCTTCCTTACTTACTAGGTGGTAGGGTTTAGCCCGCCCGGGTAGGTACCATCGCATTGGAAGAACGATGGTCGAAGCGGCAATGAAAATTGTCCGTGTTTTCCATCTAGTTCAATGAAGCCGTGCAATATAAGGAAGGTCCTGGCATGGCACCTAGTTCCCATGTGGTGTGTTGGGCTAATACCATGACAGAAGTGTGGTATTAGCCATCCATGTCCAGTCACATAAAAAAAAACTATTAAATCCCAATCGGCAACATTTTCCAAAAAAGTTGACTATGTCTATAAAGATGGCTATGGACCACCTTATGAGTTATACTCATGTTCCACCCGAGCCTTTCAAATGTTTCCAGAAGATCCAGCACTAAGCCTGGTTTTCACCAAGTACTGATTTTTTTTAATTGACACTTAAAGGGCCTGTATTACAAAAGTACTGATTATCTTGTACTGGTATTGATCACAAGCTGGTAACAAAGGCCTTAATATGTGGCGATTAAGCTATCAGCAGTAGGTGAAAAAAACCCTCAGGCAATTAAAATAAATCAGCACTTGGTGAAAACCAGGCTAAGCGCATTTTGTTGCAGACTAATAAATAAATGAAATGAATTACACAGCAGAAGTTTAATAAATAAATGAAATGAAATACAGTTTAAACTGAGACAACTACCCACCCTATGGAACGCCGGCAGTTAAATTAACCCAGTCAGAAGCGTAAGTCCGCTAATAGATACCTCCACTTTCGAGCGTTAGCGCAAATCACCCAAAATTGTACCATATTTTCTGTTATCTCATAACCCTAACGCTCGAAAGTGGGGTTATCTATTAGCGAACTCAGGGTTCAGCACCTAAAGTCCCGGTTGTCACCTAAATTTGGCGTTTACGGCAAACCGATCTACTGCCGTTTTCAAATGTATGGAGAAATTGAAGAGCGCGTGCAGCGTTAAGCGAACTACCATTTGCGAGTCCGAGTTTGATTTGACAGCTTACTTAACGTTGCCGTAAATACAGCGACGTTGCCGTTTACGTCGACTCCGCGTTTTCATACAAATCGGAAGTCCGAGTTTGACTTTGACAGCTTGAAGAAGTAAAACCACAGAATATCTAGTAAAAACTTCTATGGAGTTTGACGTTTTTACGGAACGGAACGAAACGCCAATTTAGGTGAGAACTGAGACTACCGGCTCAGAACACTCATTGCCAATTCGGGTATACTGCCAACGACCACGAAGATAAGACTCAATCAAACTAGTCAAGCACTGCTACAGATAAGTTAAGTGACCGTAGAATAACTAGCATGTATTGAATGCATTGTTGGAGTTCAACCATGTTAAAACTGTATCAGTCGTATTTAGAGAGAACTTGTCAAAACTTAGTACGAGATTAGAACCGAACTAACCATACAAAAACCGGTTTAGTCCAGCGGATTAAAGTTAGTCCGCTCACTCTGAATACGGCTCTAAGGTTCTTATTTTCTTTATTTGTTCGGTTTTACATATGTTCTGTGACCTTAACAAGAGAATTACGAGTGTAAAGTAAAATACCGTGACAAGGTTGGAATCCCATTTGCATTTTACACTATTTAAAAACTCTTAAATAAAACCCCAAACAATTTAAAACAAGCCTATAAAATAAGCATAAAGAAATCTGTAACAAATTTTTCTGTTCATATGCGAGATGTTTTTAATTAGTAGAAGCAACAAATAACTTGAGGAAAAAAAACTTCTGCAATTGTACCCATTAAATGTACCCATGAGTTAATGGTAATTTTTAAATTTTGGTTTTGAAAATACTAGAAAAAATTTTTCGAGTGCACCCGAAATTAGTGCACTCGATACGGGTACAACTGCAAATTTTCATACTTAACTCAAAGATTGAATCAGACATCAACCTATATCTCGCTTTAACCGTGACATTTGCACAGATAACCTATGTATTACATTAACAAATATTGGGGATACTTGTCACAAAAGACGCAAGTGGACGACACACCGGCGCCGGAACAATACTCGTACGACCGAAGCTGTTATTTTTTAAAGATAGGAATTTAGGCTAGCAAAACAATGAAGGTGCTCATAGCAGTGGCTTTAGTGCTGGATATTCTAGGTTTGTATTTTGTATTGCAAGTCACAGTTAAAAAAAAAATTGCTCAATCCGTCCGCATTATAAATACAATTTAACCGTGGTACCTATTCAATGCTCTTTTTTTTCAGCGTCAGTATACGGCGGTGTCCAAGGCTCCAATCAAAGAACAGGAATACGTGAGTGTTGCATTATTTATTTCTTAAATATAACTGATATTACAAGGATCTACAATTATTATATTATATTCAACTTGGTCTTTATTTCTTGCAATACGAGAGATTGAGAACTTTCGTAATCTGTAAAGAATGTCTTTTTATGTAACTTCACCTGTTGTTACATCTGGAATATCTTGTCGAAAAATGTTTCAAACAAGCAATTCATGACGGCAACAAACGAATTCGAAAAGTTTTAAGTAATTTTGAAATGAATGATTGCAGGGTTGGAGTTCGTACCGAAGCCAGCAGCGGACCATCTCATAGAGATCAAGTCAAACGATCGTGCTAATTTAAAAGTGTGGACCGATAAGATTGACACCTTCTTGCAAGGTAAATAAATGGCGTGATAGCGAAGCAAGCCGCTGCTGCAGGATGTGTTGTTCTGATTCCAAGCAGGCCTATTCTTGGAATTCCGTCCTCAGGAATCAGTAATATTTCAGCCGAGATAACAGCTTTAATAGCGGTTCTCATAGCGATTTTCTAAACGGAAAGCCTGAATCATTGAAATACCGTGCTCCGGAATATTTACGGTAAGGATGTTCCGACCCATACAATGTTTTTTTTACACAGAACGCAAAAAGTATTGCACTTTACGGCACGAATTCGTCAAAAATATGAAATATAGCCATAGTAGTTGCAGCGAAAACATATTCAAAATTTCAGGTTTAATGGTTTCGTTGTAATTGCCGATTATAAGTTTTACACCGTTAGATGGCGCTGTTAAATAAAAATCGTATTTAAATAAATTGTAACAAAACTATAATCCTGAAATTGTGAAATTGTTTTCGCTGCAAGTAATGTGACTATATTAAACTTTTATTATTAATTCGTGGCTTAAAGAGCAATACTTTTTGCGTTATGTGTGCAAACAACTTTATATGGGTCGGAACAGCCTTAAGGGCGTGATAATACCTGTTTGTATTCAGCTCCATAAGGGCGTAAGAGAGACCATGTTTTATATTAATTTTTATATAACTGCTGCTTATTTTACAATTCCAAAAATATGAAAGATTCATTGATGATATAGCTATAGTTGAAACCTAAAACGTTATTGGCGAGTTATTTACCATGGTAGCTCCACTGATGAGATTTTTATTTTATGCGACCTGACATGGATGGCTAATACCACACAACTACCGTTATGATATTAGCCCAATACACCACATTCCCGAAGGAATTAGGTGCCATGCCAGGACCTTCCCTTTATGAGCACGGCTACGTTGAACTGGATGGAAAACACCGAAAATGTTTCATTGCCGCTTTCATCCAATGCGATGATACCAACCTTAAACCATACCACCTAGTAGGGCAACCTATAGTTTTACATGGATTAGGAACCATGGAGCAGCTCGCATTCGTGACGAAATGCCCTTATCGAGCTCAGAAAGAGAAAGAAAGTGGTGCATGTCGGAATTGAACGGCTAGGCCAGTCCCCGCGCCACTAGGCTACGATCCGCGCACCCATAGAGTAGGCTCAAGCTATTCTACAAAGTAATATGAATATCAGATAACCACAATTTGAAACTAAACGTGACCACATGTTTCTATAATTTAGATTACAAAGTTCCTGCCACGGAAGAAGCCCTTCACAATATAATCAGCTGCGATTTCGACAATCCACCCTGGAACGGATCGTTCTGCGCTGTGGACAAGCGTGAGTTCGGTCCTTGCTCTGCTGAAAGTTCTTACGGTTTCCGACAAAGCAGGCCATGCATCTTTCTAACTCCTAATAAGGTGAGAGATCCTCTTCATTTTTTTCTTAAGCTGCATTCACACATACCCAAATTTACGTACAGAAGCTTATTCAGACCGGCTTGGTGCATGGCTAACAGGACCATACTTATATATTGACATGAGTTTGCTCTAGTTTATGTATGTGTAAAAGCGGCATAAGCCATTCAGTATCCATGACATGTGTGAGTTTTATTGTAATATCTGCCCATGGACTCGTAATGCAGCGTATGGACTCCTGCCATTGCGAGACCAAGAGTGGTTAGACGAGGTGTGACATCTCGTAAGTTGAAGGGGTAGGAAAAGACCTGTCAAAGACAATGTCCTCCCCGGGAAAAAATAGCGCCGTTAATTTACGGTAAGTTTTCGTCATGATCGTCGAGTGCGGCCCATACATACTTAGTTTGGAAATTCATATCTGGAAGCATTTTCTTTTGTACTCAACTTTATAATAAACGTCGACATAAACCGAACGCTAGTTAGCTCTGTCAGTTCTGAAATATTGGTAATAAATAAAATTAAAGCAAACATTTTACATTTCAGGTACTGAATTGGACCCCCGTGCCATATACGGTGGACACGCTTCCTGTGAACATGACTGTTGATTTGAAGGACTTTGTGCGTAACACGGTAATAATCGTTATTGAGCTACTTAACCATAAGATTTACCATCAGAGTCAGGACAGAGTACTGCCAAAGATCATACTAATAATTACTTCGTGCTGCGCTAGGTTGGTGTGAGTTATGTCTTATTTTTCAAAAAGTACTTGTCAAGCAAAATGTATGCACTGCAAATGCAGGTATATTCGCTCGATATGAATTATTTTAATTTCTACAGTACAAACTTTTCTATAGAAAACAAACCCCAAATTAGGCATTGTTATTTATGTCATTTGATGTTGTATAACTTCTTTATTAATAAAAAAAATCACACTATATGCGTATAATGCTTGTAATGTTTACTTTTCCCTTTCATCGTCATCTCTACTTGTGAATTCCATTTTGACATATTTTATTAATTGACAACATAAAAAGCTCAACATTCGTACCACGCTTGGATGAATTTAGCAGCATTTTGTATTCATTTTGTTTTTCAATGTTTTGAACTTGAGAAGCACTTACTCGATTTTAATATTTATGTTTACGTAGGCTTAGTTTGAATCTTCTCTTCAATTGTAGGCTACTTATCAACATGCTAAATCACCTGAGGGGTGAGCAGTGAGGTCAAATATAAGAAAAGTCGGCGGCTGTGCTCTGCGCAGAGAGCTGTTATTTATAACATTACATCCCATATTTGTGCTACGAACTCTGACGCAGTACAAACAAAGTTATTATGCTACGAAATACATTAAGAATTCATGGCCGAAGAAAGTGAAAGTATTCAAAGACAATCAGCTAAAATATTCATGTTAAATTTACCATATCAGTTCAATTGCTAAAACACTTTTTGATGAGTGAGAGCAATCCTCGGAGCAATCGCTGTGAATGTCTGACCATCGCTGATAACTTCTCTTGTACATTGCAGGCACATAAGAGCATGATCTGGGTGACATGCCAGGGAGAGACCGCGGCGGACCAGGAGTACATCGGTCCGGTCTTCTACTACCCGAGCCGGGGGTTCCCCGCTTACTACTACCCCTACACGGGGGTGGAGGGGTATCTCAGCCCGCTTGTCGCCGTGCAGTTTGAAAGAGCAAAAAGTGAGTTCTTTTTCCAAAAAAAATGCGCATAAATTGAGAGTCAACAGAACCTTGAATACCCGCAATCCGATTACATTTTGTTTTGATACGATTGTAGCAAAGAATACCTATAGTCTGTAACTAGCCTTTTACGGGCGAACCAACTGTAGACAGATCGTTGTTCTTGGTCGTATCTTCGAATTATAAATACAAGTTCAAAAGCTATCTTGTATACTTGTAGGCATTACATGCTACTGTTACGTTATTTCTAGGATAAAAATCTCAGAAAATCTGAAAATAAAAAGATGATAAACAAATTTGATTAAAATCTCACAACTTTTAGTGGTAGGGAAACGTGGAAGACGATTTCCTTAGTTTTATGGTAGTCGCCGTGCATAATTTGGCCTTGGCCAATGGACAAAGCATTTCTTAACATTTTCAAATGTTAGATTTGCTGTGACTTCACGATAGCCTTAATGATTTATTACACCACACCATAGACAAAAGTTCACACTATCGAGTAAGGAAGGACGAGAGTGGCGATCGAAACTCATCCGTAAAGCGGTAGTTGGTGAAAATTACACTGACGGTAATATGAGCTAGTCAGCTCAGTAACGGATTCAGGACAAGCGACTTCGAATGTTCGTTGCACTAAATGGCGTCCTGTGCACTAGGCCTATTCTTGGAATTCCGTGCTCAGGAAAGAGGATTTTTTTAGTCGAGAAAACCGTTTTTATAGTGGTTGTCAAAGAGATTTTATCGACGGAGATTCACGAAAAAAAGCAGGAAGAGCACGGTTTCAATGATTCAAAGTTTTCCATAAAAGCGATTTGCTCGACTTAAAGATTAAAATTCACGCACAGAATTCCAAGAATAGCCCACAGTTCTTACGTGTCATTTGAACTCGAGAACGCGTTGTTGCAGTTAAAATGTTGTCTATCAATTAAACATTTAGTTGTTGCATTTAAAATGTTTATTAAGCATTAAAAATATTTTTGCTACAGTTAAAATGTTGTTTCTCAATTAAAAATTTAGTTGTTGCAGTTGAAATGTTTATTATGCATTAAAAATATGGTTGCTACAGTTTAAATGTTGTTGATCAATTAAAAATTTAGTTGTTGCAGTTCAATTGTTTATTATGCATTAAAAATATTGTTGCTACAGTTAAAATGTTGTTTATCATTTAAAAATTTAGTTGTTGCAGTTCGAACGTTTATTATGCATTAAAAATATTGTTGCTACAGTTAAAATGTTGTTTCTCAATAAAATAAATAGTTGTTGCAGTTCTAACGTTTATTATGCATTAAAAATATTGTTGCTACAGTTAAAATGTTGTTTATCAATTAAAAATTTAGTTGTTGCAGTTCAAATGTTTATTATGCATTAAAAATATTGTTGCTACAGTTCAAATGTTGTTTCTCAATAAAAAATTAGTTGTTGCAGTTCAAATGTTTATTATGCATTAAAAATGTGGCTTTTGTAGTTAAAATGTTGTTGTTGCAGCTGGTGTGGTGATCAGCATCGAGTGCCGGATGTGGGCGCAGAATGTTCCTTACGACCGCGAGCAGCAGCTGGGCTCGGTGAGATTCCAACTGCTCATTGACTAGAGCACACAGGACTTATCTTTTGCAATCGTAAAACAAATTTTATTATGCGCAAAGGTCTTGTCGTTACATAAGGACCATATTAACGAGTAGATGTTTATTTTAAATACTTCTTTAAAGCCAAGTAAAGTGATAATAATTGTAACCTAAATCACCAACCTCAAGGAAGAAAATAAACCAGAAAGAAGATTTTGCCATATTGCTCCCAGATTTGTCGAATACTAAGATTGATTACCTATTTACTTAGAATAAGATGACATTATGGTAGTCAAGACTTTACTCTCCATCTACGTATGATATTTTTTGTGAGTAGTAGTTTTGTATCAACCATTATAAACTGGTTTTACCCAATATACCGCATTCCTGAAATATTTTGATGTGATTTCAGGACCTGTCCTTTACAATAAGCTTGACTACGATGAACTGGATGAGAACTTAGACATTTTTCGACCAACCCGATGATAGCGCAGCCCGGGCGGGCTTATCCATACCGCCTGACGGAATTGGCCTTAAAATTTCAGTATTAAAAACATGAACACAAAGACAGTGATGTCTTAGGTTAGTTTATGAACTTAACCGTTGTATTTCAGTTAATGTGCACATTAACATGTGTATCCTATGTATCCAACGGATTATAAAAACATTGAGCTCAGAACTTAATTTATGGTTCTTCGGTGATGGCGTACTGTGCGGAAGGCCGATACAGTCATTCAAGATCTAGACTCCATTACTGTACTATCTATACTAGCAATCGGCTTAACACTTAACGCGAGCAAGTGCGAGGTGTCTTTTTTGGATAAAGTCCCAAATCATCAAAAAAAATCCTCCTTAATCTGCAAAACAACAAAAAGGAGTGCGGGCAGGTTTTTCCGGCACACAGCCCTCAATCAAATCTTGAGGCGTTCCTTGGCATCAGTCAAAATCCCGAGCGTCCTGGAACCGCCGGGAGGGCTCGAGTAGAGATGCAGGTATATCTGCCGCAAAGGCCTAAAGTCATAGACATCGCAAATATAGTAATTGCGCTGCGAATGATGAACATTCGGTCTTTGCGGTAGAGACACTTGGACGTGTATTCTTGGCATTCAGTCATTGCGGATTCAGTAGAGTTAACAGAAGAAGAATTTACTTTGACATTACTGTTAACTCTACTGAATCCGCAATTACTGAATGCCAAGAATACACGCCCTGGCCCTTGGAGCTAGGACGCAATCACGCTTGATTTAAAAACTTCTGATAGAAGCTTCGGGCGACCTACGAGGAGAAGCGTACAAGCGTGGTGATACAGCGGGGAAATGCTGCCTCCGTAATAGGGACAATGCCATCAGTCCCCTTGGAGGATTTTTTTATTTATAACTACGGCTGCAGTACGAGTCGGCGCTAAGGTCTTTAATCCAATTATTTTATCCAATAACCATCTCATAAAGAGAACTTTGCTTTCGACTGATTTCCTTCGACGAAGTCAAAATTGCCCTGAATGGTTTCGAAAAAAATATGGTACTTACGGCTGTGCTTTTATTATTTGCTTTAGCTCGACTCGGCGGGGCACTTAATGCATTTAGAATCTTTAAAAATAATGAATTGGAAATAATTAAGAAGAAATTAGGTGCTCGATGTAATGTAATATAAATACGAAAAATGTATCGGTTTCTCATTTCTGTATTCTTTAAATGACGGTTACTCTTAAACCATTGTACTCTTAAGGTTAGGTTTAATATTATAAAGTTTTTTTAGCTGTAAGAACAATAAAGAATTTTGTATTTCGACTATTTGTTGAGGAGCTCTCCTCAACCTACCTCCGTCCTCCGTGGAGCTCACTGTAGTAGTTCATGACAGAAATAATAGTATTAAAACTAAATCGTACAAAATGTTCACAACTTTTTCATGTTCCCTAAAATATGGTTGAGAGAGGCGATGGATGTGCCCGACATGACTATCGTGGTGACTGGATTGCTCCATTTTTTGTCATATTATTTCAAATCTCCAAATATTTGTCATGGACTGTTGCATACGACATGAATTGTTGATTCTCGTCAATTCATATTAATTTAGTGTTTTCACCTCTGATTCTAAATATGATTGTAAACTTAGACTAAGTGAACGTTGAAAAATAAAATAACCAGCGGAGTTTCTTTCCAGAAGCCCGATTCTGCTATTTGTCCAATTTCAAACCATTCCGTATTAGTTATGTTTCCGTCAAACATAACACGCTAAGTTTCGAGTGCGGTTTCCAAAAATCGGTATTCAGCTAATTCACACACGCGTTTTGTTATTGTCTATGGAGTGGTTTGTCTTGCACGCCGCCTACAGGGTAAAATAACCTGTCACGATTTTGACAGTTATTTTCTCACTCAAATATGACATACGAAAAGAAAGAGACAGCGATATGCCAACATAATGTAGAAAAGTGATATTCGAAGTTCGGCGATGCGATGCTCCGAATTTGACAAATATAATTCTCAAAACAAGTTTTCGGCAAAACACACGGCCTAGGAGAACATGGGCGCGCGTTACGAGTTTGCGAACAAAAACAACGCATGCGTTTTGCAAACTGCGCTAGTAGAATACCATTTCGCGCGAAACATGCGGTTTTGAGAAAACACAAACATAACGCGCGCAGTTATCAATTAGCAGAATAAGGCGTCTGTTCTTCTTGTCTGGGATTGCCGTACTGGTTAATGATATAATATGACAAATTCAAGTACAATGTACTTGAATGTAATCGTATAGTAAGGATAGTAATCTATGGATGATGAATAAAGAATAAACAATAAACAATTACGGATAAAGTAATGCCAAATCAGCATATTAACATATTTAAAAAACTATTAGAAAATTACATTGCGATACGCCCCATTTAATGATTTCCCTCCCCCATGCAGTCATTTCCAGGTCACCCGAAACGTAATACCTAAAAATAGCTCTGACTAGACAGACACGCCGGTCTGGGTTGGAAACTCTAGTAGAGACTGAAGGCCCGCCTGCCTGACGTGTTTTATGAGGCCAGATTTCATATTGGCCATAAGTTTTTAAGTATTTTTCGTTTACAACTAGAGTATCATATTTTGATATATAAACTAAAACTGAATTTTCAAAAAGAAGTGATGAACATTTTATCGTGTCAATAATTCAGTCGAAAATAAAAAAAATGCATTCGTTTTAAATGTTATATAAAACATGAAATTAATTATTATTAATGTGTTTCTTCGGTTATATTTAATTCAAAGTTAATATAAAATTCTTAATTAATAATCCTTTCAAAACTCTGTGTTTTATTTTTTATTTTATTGCCCTTCAAACTATTCTCTAAGTTCGATTAATTACTAATATGGTGGATTGATTTAATGTTCCAATAACTATTTCATGTTTAGTATATTAATGATTACAATGAAAGTAAATAGCGGAAAATTTTAGAAAACGAATTAATAATAACATAGGTAACCTACAAAACTATATTTTGTTTTCTAAGTTTAACATAAGATTGTAAGCGTTCGTTTTCAAACTCTTATTTTAAGATTTAAGATCCTACTATGCGTCGATGTTTCAGCAGCAGCAGGCTATCTGTAAGCTTTGGGTCAGACGGATAGATAGCTCTATTGGTGTTATCTTGTTTTCTGGTGTGGTACCTATCTGTTACAAGTCAAAACAAAACAGACACAACACAGCTCAGGTTTAAACATGAAATATGGCTCTTAAAAAATCGACTGTTATTATTCTCACAATCGTGGCTGCAGTTCTTCTAGTGGGTAAGTTACTTTCAGCTTATATCAGCTATTTATACAAATATGTCTATATAATTAAATGGGTGTCCTGTACACATGTAATATCGGCCAGAACGTTTAGTTTGTATAGAGACTCCTACGGTAATTCTCTTGACTTATTTGATTTTCCAAATTATGGGATAGTAAATTTTTGTAAATGACAAAATTGCAAAGGTATTCAACAAATCAATACCGGGAAATATTTTTTGACAAGTGAAAATAAAATTTAAGTTTTGTCAGGATATTATTTTTATTTCGCTATGAAGTACCTAGAGTTATGTAATTATCAGCCATGGCAGGTCGTTGGCTCATGTCATACATACATTTTTTGTTTGGATACATATAGTTAAAATGAAAATAATATTTTTTCCTGCTTTAGAAAATTCGTGTAGACGGTTTTTTTAATTTTGAAATTGAATTGTTTTTGGATTATCGTTCCAAACAATGTGTTACGTACTTAATAAATAGATATAAAATAAAAACTGAGAGGGACAATTTTCCTTAAAATTTTATTTTCACGTTTAAAAAAAATCCGGATAAAAAGTTCACCCTGTGAAATAACCTTCTAAATGACATGGATTAAAGTATGCATAACTCTAATTATAACAATGTAATTTAACAGGATAACCTAATACATAAGAACAAGTTCATTGACTTACTTTACATAAAAATAAAATTTTGAACGAATGAAGAGGGGCCCAGATAGACTAGGAGGTCGCGACAAAAATGGTAACGATAACGTGAATGGCTGAAACTGAGTTCGCAGGATAAAGACCAACCCTCTGAAGCTAAATGTGTCAGTCTGCCTGCGCCAAGTGGTTGCGTTACCTAGATAAGGCGCCTGAAAAAGTAATTATGGTGACAAAAAATAAATAAGAAAATAAAGGGCTACAAATAACGAAGCATGAAAGTATCACTACATACTTGCTTAGCAATACCAAAACTAAACAAATCTTTGGTTGCATTTCGTAGATATAGGCGGTTTAGGTTACATATATAACTTTAGGTATATTTAAATATTTAATTAAAAAAACCGACTGGTTATTGTTGCATAATTAATAGGTATCAATATTTCTAAACAATCGGTATATTCATCAGCAGGTACATACTAACATATATTTTATGTAGCCAATCTAGACAACGCAACCACTTGGCGCAGGCAGACCGACATATTTAGCATTAGAGGGTTGGTCTCTAATATGTGAACCCAGATTCAGCCGTTTACCTTATCGTGACCAAAAATGTCGTGACCTCCCGGAATAAGAGAGGAGAAAGGTCAGCAAGCCAGTTCCTCTACTGTCGTATTCAGAGTGGGCGGACTAACTTTAGGGCGCGGATTATTGCCGGACTAAACCGGTTTTTGTGTGGTCAGTTTTGACATGTTCACTCTGAATATGACTGCAAGGGGCGAAGTAATATTTAACAGGGTAAACTTTTTACCTGGAATATTTTTTTGGACGTGAAAAGAACATATTAAGGAAAATTATCCCTCTCAATTTTTATTTTATATCTATTTGTTTGGTACGTAACACATTGTTTGGAACAATAATCCAACAACATTCAATTTCACAATTCTAAAATCCATCTTAACGAATTTTCGAAGCCAGGAAAAAATATTATTTAGATTTTTCTCTAAATGTAGAGTAGGTATTTTATTGTGGCTGAAAACAGCAGGCCTATTCCTGGAATTCCGTAACCAGGAATTTGGAATCTGAGTCTCGAAAACGGCTTTAATAGCTTGATGAAAAGATTCCGGAGCATGCTATTTTAATAAATCCAAGTTTTGCGTCCAAAAAATCGCACTCGTATAATGTTTAGCGTGAATTGGTGTTTGGCTGACTTCCTGTGATACAATTATTCAATGGTATCCGCACTCCAATAAAAAATTACGTAAATTATTTCAGAATATAGTTTCACTGCGTTGTTGCATGCATAACATGAACAAATGAGAGAATATATTTTTTTATTTAAAAAAATGCTTTTCAAATGCCGCACCGAAACTGTATTGTATTGTATTTGTATTCGTCAAATTGGCAGACAAACTACACTCAGACAGGTAATATTTTCTTACTTTAAAGCATAGATAATTAGCATTTACAACAATAAACAGAACAACAGTTATCATGCCAACATCTTACAATTTCTGTCATATACCATTGTCAAACTTTCTAAATATAAATTAAACTAAGCTAAATACTCGTACGTCAAGGTTATTATTAGTGAAAGGCTTTATGATTTACTGGATTATCATGATCAATAATTCTAATTATAAATATTATACATCTGTATCAAACTATAAATAAACAAAAGAAACTATAAACGGTCAAAAGCTTTAGTAGCTAATGGTAATTTCTACATTTTAAACTCCGTGATTCTTAGATCGCTAGGTAGAAAAACCCTTAAAATATAAAATTGCTATTTCAGTTGCAACATAAAGTGCCAAAAAGTGTTTATACAATAGTTTACTATAAACTGAATACAAACATATAATAATCTCCGTCAGTTAGAAATAAATAAATATCGCACAATTACTGATCAAAACTATTTATTTGTTCCTTTCGCCGTTGAAACCTTCGCCCCGTGGTGTTGGAGTGCCAAAATATTTATCAATACAATTGGCAACAACGGGCGGGATTAATCTTACCACCTATTAGGCAAGGAAGGGGACTACTGTATTACCTGGAATTTGAACCACGGCCAGTCTCAACGGTTGAAAATGGTCACCCATCCAGAACTCAACCGCGCTCGGAGGTGCTTCACCAAGCTTATCGAATCACAAGGCGTCGCACCACTGGACTACCGAGGCTGACAGCGACACTACACTACTATGCGTGTCGCCCCTAGACGAAGTTTTTTATCTTAGCTTCTGATGCTGCTGCTCCTTTCTGTGCTATTCTAATATGTATGTGCAAGGGCGTCGCCAGCCGATGGCGCAGGGGGGGGCAAGTTGACTTTACCACTACAATTCATACTTTTCTCATTCTCATTGGTGAATTCAATCTAGTTTCGACGTACGGGAATGCTTGTTCAAGGCTTGAACTTCAAGCAAATCAACTCAAAGACTTAGGACTTTGGTTGCATTATATTTGGCAACTTTTTTAGAATCTCTAGGGGGGGGGGGGGGGGCAGCTGCCCCTCCCTGCCCCCCCTTGGCGACGCCCTTGTGTATGTATATGAATATATATATTCGTTTCTGTCACCCTTTACGCATTACGTATTACCTACATTTTCTTTTTCAATTCTTATCCTCATCACCCCCAAAGGTTGACTGGAAGAAATCACTTTTAGTAATAAGTCCGCCTTTGTGCAGTTTCGCTCTGTTAGATTTAATTGTTCTGTAAATAGTTTTTAATGTAATTTGCACAATAAAGAATTTCTTTCTTTCTTTCTTTGTAATTTTAAAATTGTACACTTAAATTGATTTCATGATGAAATAACGAGAATAATAATAATGAATATAATAAATAACGAAGAATGAAATAATCATAAATTTGAATATTTAACGAAATCCTTACCATAAAGTATGTTTACATAAAATGTAAACCAACTTTAAAAAAAAGAGATCTAAAATCAAGCTTTAAAATTCAAAACATTCAGCCCTTCCTTCTATTTGGTGGCTCACCTATCCCAGGGACTTCGAGTTGACAACAAACATATCACCCGTCTGCCTCTGCCATTTGCGAAATTGGGTCAAATTTGCGACGTAACAGTGTACCACGGTACCTACCAGCGGCGACGGGCATGGGGGTAGCACCACAGTAGGCCAAAGAAAGTGTACGGAGTAGAGATCCTTCAATTTACGTAAGCATTACCTCTTACTATTAATCTATAATATGCGCATAAAAGTTAAAAATAGGATACAAGGAAGGAATGTGATATGTATGCATGTATAATCGACCGTGAAGCAAGGACATATTAATTGAAGAAAGAGCCCAGTAAAAACAACTACCTTACGAAATACTGCAAGGCTGGACCCGAACCAGCAAAACATACCATTCGCGGGTATTGCGTATACCAATTTCGCCTCCGGCTGTATACGCATAATTTAGAATTCTCCTACAGTTACTCTTCCCATATTTAATGCTTCCTACTAACACAGTGTTTAAGATTATACCTACATACATGTATTTAACGCTTCATCTGCGTTACAGTAAATTCGTAAAGTCGTTCTTTTTACTGGGCTCTTTCTTCAATTAATGTGTCCTTGCTTCACTGTCGATTATACATACATACATATCACATTCCTTGGAATAAGCGACGTACCTGCTTAGTACGAAAACGTATATTTACTTAGGTTACAAGGAAATGTTTATGTTTCCGGTTGAAATGCTGCAAATATCCGTGTTACAAGTTTTTTGAGTATTTTACAAAGTTTTCTTTTTCAAAGGAAGCTAGAAGCTTTTTCTTGTGTTTCGTGTGTAGAAGCGAATCTAAACGGAACTAAAATAAACAACGAAACTATTTATTAAGTAATCGAAGCTAATTAATAATCAACAAAATAATCATATATTTTTTTATAAAAAAATATATATATTTAAAATAAACTTTGTAGCATAGATAGGTGTGGAAAGGTATGCCAAACTAGATATATATCACACAAAACACTCTCCTCTTCATATTAGTAAGCGGTCATGGTAGCAACTACCAACACGCTCTGACAAGGTTGCCAAGTCGTCGCCTAATATGGAAAAATATGTTCATGTACAGTCGTTTCCTATCAAATGTATACACTGGAAAGAGAAGGAATTCTTAAGTCCCTTTTACTCTATGGTTGACGTCAGCATGTCAGAAAGAGACCTCAAATTTGTCTCTATTTCCGGTGTATAGATTTCAGACGAAACGACTGTACATGAAATACCAATTGCAACTTGTGCACAACACACACGGTTCCTGCAATCACGCTTTCCTGAAGCCCGTAACTTCGACACAAACCCACACAGGCCACATACCACACAAGCAAAGTGCAGGGGTCTTCGGGCGATGCTAACAAAACCGCACATAGGGGTGGGAATGGTTCTCGTGAATCGGAGCATCCCCCGCGGATCGGGCTCGCGGCAGCGGCGGCGTCGCGACGGCGGCGTCGGCGCCCCCTCCGGCGCCGCGCTGGCGCCGCGACCGCGACGCCGCCGCCCGGGATGAGGTCCTGCGGGACTCACTGCCGAGTCGACCGGGCGGGAGAGTGTGCGCCACCGCGGCACGACAAGATGGCGCTGGACAAGAGTGTTATCAAGACGATCGCCGCGGTCGTTGTGGGGGTCGTTCTGTTCGGTGAGCTTCTTTAGTCTTTCAAATTGTGTAATTTATTTTATTAATCGTGACATATAGCGTGCCCAGCCCCTCATCTAAGAGGCTACCGATGATAAGCATTGGCTTTTCTTTTCTTTAAATAAACCAAAGCAAAACATAATTGAAAATGTTTCAAACGGAATTCTTCCCGACACACTTTTTTTTAAAGTTACTTTTTATGTAACTGGACATGAATAGCTAATACCACAGTCATGATATTACATAACATGACCAAGAATACATTTTATACATTCAAGAAATTCTCAATTGTATTTTACCTAAACTCATTGTGCTCAGTAAAAATGCTTCTAAAAAATTAATCATTATCGAGAATTCGTTTTGAGAAGGAATGTGACATGTATGTATGTATAATCTACCGTGAAGCAAGGACACATTACTTACGGTCTAGTAATACGGTCGATTATACATACATACATGTCACATTCCTTGGAATAAGCGACGTACCTGCTTAGTACGAAAAAAAGTATATTTACTTAGTTTTGAGAATTTTAAATACAACCCGAATAGAAAAATTTTGAGGGAAACTTTAGGGAAAGAGAACATTTGCATGCCTACGTGTAGAAAAAACACGGAATAGCTCTTTTTATACCAATCCATATTATTAATACACGTAATTTATTTAAATTCATTGTATTTCGAATTTAACGAGATTTCCTAATTTCTTACCTAAGTAATTGCCTCTTGCATACGCAACTTGTGCTGTATTCTTACAACTTTTTAATCCTACCTTTATGTCGTGATATTGACCCTTTTCGCCCAATTCAGAATAGCATTGAGCATAGTGCCAAGAAAACCTATCTATGCCATGTACGTATATTGAATTGAAATTGAGTCACGAAAAATTTTCGGGCAAAGAACAGCTTCCTTCCGATTCGCAGCAACGCGGTTTCTGGACCATTCGTTCCATTATGACATTGCCACACCATATTGTGGTAGACGAAAGTGCCCACCCTATGCATAACGATGTATTTAAATACTTAAAAAAACGATATTTCACAAACTGTTCATGCAAACGGTTTTCGTTATGCATAGATGCTTAGTAGAATGGGCGATGAAAATATTTGGTCGATTATGATGAATTGTTGTTTATTGTTGTTGTTATCTGTTGTTGTTGAATCTGGTAAGTATGCTAAAAAGAAGATAATCATGCAGAAATACCTCGAGAAGGAGATTCATATACATTATGTTGCCTGTTGATTGGACAATCCGATAACGACGCTTGCAGTAATATCAAAGAGATTACAATTAGGCCCACTGCATTTGTTTCTGTGCATGTCGTAAGAGGAACTAAGAGCTTCGTTGTTCGTGATTCGGATTCCACGTGAAACTGTATCCTTCCTTACTGACTAGCTTGGTGGGAAAAATTACATTGAATTAACAATAGTAAAAACGGCATTGAAAATTATGCGTTTTTCCAAATAGTTCCATGTAGCCGGGCAAAATAAGTTTTTTTTTATGCGACCTGACATGGATGGCTAATACCACAACTACCGTTATAATATTAGCCCAATACACCACATTCCCGAAGGAATTTGGTGCCATGCCAGGACCTTACTTTATGAGCACGGCTACATTGAACTGGATGGAAAACACGGACAATTTTTCATTGCCGCTTCGACCATCTTTTCATCCGATGCGATGGTACCAACCCGGGCGGGCTTAAACCCTACTACCTAGTAGGGAAAGGGGACCTACAGTTTTACATGGATTCCGAACCATGGAGCAGCTCGCATTCGTGACGAAAGACAGTGGTGCAAGTCGGTATTGAACCCAGGCCTCTGGTACGCTAGGCCAGTCCCCGCGCCACTAGGCTACGAGCCGCTCAAGATAGGTCCTGGCATGGCATTTAGTTCCTCTGTTACGGTTTTAAACTAATATGACTGTGAATTACAAAAGGCCGGCTCCATGCCTAGAGCATTCTTATATATAAAATTAAATGTTCCATTGTAATGACTATGGAATAGTCCTAATAGAATAAACCGACTTCGATCAGCGTTGGTCATACGATTATATAAGAGTAGCAACAGGGTTAACTTAATTACAGGCCTATGTTTACTAAAAGATTAACTTTAACTTGACATTATCTCCCACAAACTCTGCTAACCCAAAGATCGTTGTTTTGAATCTCACTTCGATTAGTTGATAAATCATTACACACTTTGCTTTAAAACCAAAAGAATTGAGGTATGTTTATGATTCCAAAAATATCTTCGAAAATTTTTGTAAAACTTAAATTTACTAGACTTCAAAACAATGCTGAAATAAATACTGTGAAATTGGTCTCACGCAAGGGGCCAACGTTATAATGAAATTGAAGCGGACCCCTCTCTACGTCATCTTTGCCTCTTATTAGGGCCTTTTCACCTTTGTTAGCAGCTTGCAATCAATACCAGTACAAGATAATAAGCACCAGCACTGAGTAATAAAGGTCCTTTAAGTGTTGTTTGAAATAAATAAGTACTTGGTAAAAACCAGACTAAGACTAATTTGGAAAATTGATGACAATTAATTCAAATAATATAGAAGTACAGGATTTTCAACACGTGCTTTCATTTACATTGATCCGTCGTTGTACACAATCAATTTAAGGCCCTAGGACTAGCCAACTACTCGCGCCATACAAGAAATATATACAACGCTTCAGAAAATCCAAATAGAACTCCAGACTGATAATGGATTGTTAATATTTTTTGATTCCATCATTTATTTAAATAATAATAAAAATAAAAAAGTTGATTTTTCTCATTAGAAATCTGAAAGTAATTCGATTAATAGATATAAGCAAAAACAGCATATATGCATAAACAAAACATTCCATTTGCTATTAGATTTCTACATTTAGTCAAAAAAGTTCGGAAATGGACACCGTTTCCGCAATGTATTTTGTATAGAAAAAGGTAACATACATTAACGAAAATAGGTTGATTAATAGACAAGGAATCATATATTGTAAGAATGACACTTATAATCGTCAGACTTAGTTAGTTAACTTGGGGTGCATCGTCTAACTTTGCGATTTGGCTAGTACCAGGGCCTTAAGTTTACAAATCAATTTAAGGTGGCCCAACCCGGCGGCCTCAACTTATTTGCGGGCACGGTACAAAACCGTGCTGTTGCGCTCTGGGACCTTCTCTGTTTCTAAGAATAAGACAGGCTCCGTTACGAGGAAGATGCAACCTGTCCACAAAAAAGACAATGTGCATAGTGTATGATTTGGTAAGATTTACGAAAATTTTAATTTCAAAACGACTTCGAGCTAAAAGTAAACCACGACCGCTGTAGTCAAAAATCTAACAAAAACCAAATTGATTATAAATCTTGATTAAACAAGCTATGTCTGATGACTAATCTTTTTAAGATGTTCTTACTTTATCATTGCGTAATCCACCTCCAAAGTAATTGTATAAAACGCGCGAAAAATCCGAACTTTCGGACGTTATAACTTGGAAACCAAACACAATTTTACAATGCCAATGGTCATCAGACATCTAGTTCAATCAAATAAAGCTATATTGAACAACATTTTGGATCTCTGACAAGAAAAATAGGCGTGATCTTCTTTCCCCTTTTGTATGGGGAAATGAGCGGGTTGGGCCACCTTAATGAAGGCTATCCGTTCCGTGTCCCAATATTGGCGAAATGTGCGATTACGTCGCCGCCCGCCCGTCGCCAGCCCGCCCCGGCGCGACGGGACGCGCGGGGGGGGGGGAGGGGAGGCGCTCCGCGGGCGGCCGGTGTCAATGCCCCTCGCGCCCGCCTCTCCCGTCCCCGCAGGACGCCGCAACCCGACGAAAGCTACCAGGGAAAGCTTACAAGTTTGCGCTTATCCTGCGACGGTGACGTCGTCGGGTGAGTAGGGCCATTACTGTACTGGACTAGGAGGTCGCGACAAAAATGGTAACGATAACGTAAATGGCTGAAACTGGGTTCAGGGGATAAATACTAACCCTCTGAAGCTAAATGTGTCGGTCTGCCTGTTCCAAGTGGTTGCTTTACGTAAATAAGGCGCCTGAAAAAGTCGTTATGGTGACAAAAAATATATATGATAAGGTAAATGGATGCAAATGACGAAGCATGAAAGTATCAGTACATACTTGCTTAGCAATACAAAACCTGAACAAATCTTTGGGTTGCATTTTGTAGTTATATGCGATTTAGGTAACAGATATAATTTTAGGTATATAGAAGTATTTCATTAAAAAACCGAATGGTTTTTGGTGCATAATCAATAGTTATCATTGTTTCTACACAATCAGTATATTCATCATCAGGTTCATACCAACATCTATTTTATATAGCCAATCTAGGTAACGCAACCACTTGGCGCAGGCAGACCGACATATTTAGTATCAGAGGGTTGGTCTCTAACATGTGTACCCAGATTCAGCCATTTACCTTATCGTGACCAAAAATGTCGTGACCTCCCGGAATATAAGTACGAAGTGAGTTCGAGTTCGGCGCTGAATAACAACACATTTTTTATTTATAGGTATAATAGTGGTTTTGTAAGGAAATGAATTGTTTTGTTTGTTTCTAGTCATCATATTGGGAGTTGGACTTGCTATTTGGCTGCCAAGAAGAGTGATCAGTGAGTATAAGGGTTACCTATTTTGACTTAAATACACTGAGATCTAAGAGATCTTCGATCTTCCGAGATCTTCCGAGATCGTCGATCTCAGTGGTTGAATATGTACTTAATCTGGTTTTCATGCTCGATTCTGAACCAGTTCATAATCCTAGTATTCGAAAACCAAGAAATATATTTAATTTGCTTGTATATTTCATTTGCGGAAATTTGACTGACCAAATAAATATTCGATTTGCGATTTTGATGCAGATTATATCTTCATATCAAGTACTTTAATTTGGCATCGTTTCATGGTCATTTCAGTAATTTTTTTGGCACAATCAGCCGCCCGTAATATCTGCCCACCCTAGGCGATAAAGCTATTTTTTACTCAAAATCAAAACTTTGATTGTATTGGGCAGTGGCTACTCGGTGCCAGGAAGCGTCAGTCTGTGAATGCTCAACAGAGTGTGTTTGTTCAGGTCTCGAGTTCTGGCCTAAACCAGAAGACTACGGTTCGTCGCTCATCACATACAAAGTGAGCGACTCCGGCGCTGTGCAGGCTTGGGTCAATCGCATCGATCAATTCTTTGACGGTAAATTGTACCAACAGATTAATTCTCGCATGTTTTTATTAATTACGGTGGAGTGCACTATCTCTGTTGTTTAGTGATAATTTTACATATTTTTATATATCTGTGCTTAGTATTGCCTGAAGAAGAAAGAACATATGTCTATTACTAACCATAACTATAATACTTACTAGATATGGTGTTGCACTCCGAACTATTTGTCTTTTGGGTCGTCGGACAAATATTGTAATGGTATGGATTTATTATGTAATATTTCATTTTTTTTATGGAAGGATGTCTGAGGGACGCTTCCACGCTGTTCGTGACGCGATTTCTGACGTATGGTTAAGTGACTGCCATGCGGATATCAGTCGGTGCGCGGGGCCGGGTCCTCAACCATACGTCACAAGATGGGTACTAACCAAATCAAAACCAGATACATTAAATTAATGGACCATGTATTATGAATGATTCAATATATACAAACAGAAACAACAACCAATGACGAGCATAAACACAAAAATATACAAGTAGGTAAAGAAGAAATAGAGTAGGTTCCTAATTGGGCCCCCTAATACGAACGACGACACCGAGAAGTGTTACGCGCAAAGCCGGCAAAAACAAGGTTCGATACGGTACCCAGTGGTGATGATGTCTGGAGCACGTGGTTGGGCGGCGAACGGCGCCTGCCCCCGCGCGGCGAAGTTGGAGCGGTTGGGTCCCCTCAACTGTGGACGCACCGCACCACAGGGCGAGACGACGGAGGACCCCACTCGGACTCAGGGGTGATGGAGAGCCTGGAGCACGTGGTCGGGCGGCAAATGGCGCCTGCCCCCGCGCAGCGAAGCTCGAGCGGCTCGGTGTCCCCTCAGCGGTTGGCGGAGCCCACTCCAAGGAGCACGGGGTGGGCTCCGAAGAGACGGAGGGTGCTGTTGTGCTCCACCGAGCCAGCCCGAAAGCGGCGACGGCGAGACCCCGGGATACGACTGGCGTTCCTCGCGGCGCGGCGGTTGGCGGTCTGTGGCGGCGAGATACGCTCGCGCCTGGCGGGCGAACAACAAGATGGCTGGCGTCGTGGTCCTCTCCCATTGGCTCTGTAGGATCGCCTGACGTTCGCTAGTCGCGCGCGCATGAGGGAGACAGTATCCTTGAATCGCTGAATGGTAGAAAGAGACGGTACTGATGATCGTGGTTTTGTTGTTTTGTTTCTAGAAGAATGTTGACCGTTGGTCCCTTGAAACGTGATTTTTCTACTATGTAGATAACTATAAATGTCCATTGTGAGTATGCATAGGCACTGGCACCATTCTGTAGGCTACCGTAAGTGTAGTTCAAGAAATATATGACATACAGAAATTGATAATGCCTAAAAATTAAAATAATAATTTCTCATGGAACTATGAAGTGGTACTAAAACTGTCAACTTTAACTCACGCAATAATTTTAAAAATAGCCCGGAAAATGTTTACGAAGCTCTAAATGGGGATGTTTCTCATTAAATCATGCCATATCGGGTCAGACGATCTTGAATTTCCTGGACATTTGACATTGTCCTTTATCCATGAAATAATTCAGTCCGACATATACCGAGCGGAGCCGGGTACCGGAGCTAGTCATATAAATAAAATGTTATCGCCGAAGATCAGATGTTTCGAGAGGGATCCCCATGCCTCTCAATTCCACCTGAAGCACACGCTGCATGTGCACCACAGCTTCGTACCGAGGTTTGGGAGATACAATACTTGGAGATGAGCCATGTCCATCTAAAATAACTACCGCTAACCAAGCGCCATAGCATTCCCTAATTTTTAAAGTACGGCAAAACCCATAGAAACACGAACAGGGTATATACTCTAATTAGAAGTGCTTACTTACGATCCTCGCAAAGAAAGCACTACTTGGTTTACTAGGTCTGCTCGCTCCCTGCACAGAACACGTCCACGGCTTTATGCGACGCCCGTCACCATTAACTGTTCTTTCTTGATAATGCCACCAGAGTACAGAGGCATCAGGCCGGAGTCGCGGTTCCGCGTGGATTGCAAGCCCGAGGCGCATCTGCTGCGAGGTGACGAGGTTTGCGACGTAAAGATCATCGACTACGGGCCTTGCTCGCCCAGGCAATTCTACGATTACAAATACGGCAGGCCGTGTGTCTTCCTACGGCTCACCCAGGCAAGTACTGACTGGCGTTTTTCTTCCTACGGCTCACTCAGGCAAGTACTGATTGGAGTTTTTCTTGTTACGGCTCACCCAAGCAAGTACTGTTTGGGGTTTTCTTCTTACGGCTCACCCAGTCAAGAACTAATTCTTACGGCTCACCCAGGCAAGTACTGATTGGATTTTTTCTTCTTACGGCTCACCCAGGTAAGTACTCATTGGAATTCTTTCTATGGCTCACCCAGGCAAGAACTGATTGGAGTTTTCTTCTTACCGCTCACGTAGGCAAGTACTAATTGGAGTTTTTCTTCTCTCACCCAGACAAGTAATTATTGAGTTTTTCCTCTTACGACTCACTCAGACCAGTACTGATTTGAGTTTTTCTTTATAAGACTCATCCAGACTCATCATTGATTGGACTTTTTTCTTTGCATTTGTGTTAATTTGTGTAACATATTCTGCTAGAACATACAAGATAACTGGAGAAGTCTTAGATTGTAACGTCGGTTCTGGCACTTGAAATAATTCAATAGGCTTACTGAATTTCTTCCCGTGCAAGTCGGGGACAGGAGAGGGCAGCAGCATCACCCATCCCGTGTCTATCATTTTGTCGCCCTCTGGCCCATTGGCTGGCGACTGGTAAAAGGCGACTAAAGTATTCGTCGTTCTTTCTTCGGATTCCATGTTATAGAGTTTCACATACCTAGAATCGGAACCACGATTCCTGATTGGGTTAATCCCGCCCGGCTTGGTACCATCGGATTGTATTGTATTTGTCATATTTTATCATTTGCCAGTTCAACAATAATTTCCACAATACAATTCAAACCGATCGAACGGACAAACCAATTAAACTGTGTTTTCCATCGAGTTGAAAATAACCGTGGAATATACATAAGAAAGGTCATAGCATGCAACCTAGTTCCCATTCGGCGTGTCGGGCTTATATCATATCAGTATTCTCAATGATGCTATTGCATCCAATCGTCAAACGAAATGAAATCTTCAACAAATGAAATAGTCTTCGCACAACATTCTACTCCTATTAGTTGATACTAAATTCGTTTTCCGCCTAGTCGATTTAGAAATACGTCTGTTAATGGAACTTGTGTTCGATTCATGGTTTGCAGATATCGGGATGGGTTCCAGAGCCATACAACACTTCATACCGCCTGCCACCGGACATGCCTGAAGACTTAAAATTACGAATTGTAAGTTTCATATTGTGTTCACATTTTAATAAATTTGAATTGATGTTCACATGTATTCATTTATTAAAATGCTTTCGGATAAACAGTGTTAGGTTGGTTAAGTCGACGTTTCGTCTACCTCATTGTGGAATACCTCAAACATAGCCTTGAACAATCATTCCCGTACGTCGAAACTCGAATGAATTCACCAATGAGAATGAGAAAAGTATGAATTGTAGTAGGTAAAGTCAACTTGCACCAATCCCCCCCCCCCCCGCGCCGTCGGCTGGCGACGCCCTTGTGTACCTATGTATCACAAAGATAATGGTGACAGGAATCTTTGTGAGGAAAAACTCTTCTTCGAAGGCATTGGCCTTTAACTTAGCAACAGCCACCTTTATGGTGATAAGCTTAAAATAATACAAGAAGTACAGACATGCCGTAAGAGATGACTAACAGTCGTATTCAGAATCAAGCCGTCAAAACTTAGTACGGGATTAGTACCGGACTAACCATACAAAAGCCGGTTTAGGTCTACCTTAATACGCGTACTAAAGTAAGAGATTTGTTGTTCGTGATGTCATGTTAAACAGCAGGCTAGACAGGCGGGTGGCGCCCGCATTGAATGAACCATGGTCAAAGCGGCTTTATTTATCCGTGTTTTCCACCCACTTCAATGTAGCCGTGCTCACTCAAGCAACAAGCCCGGCTAGTTTCCTTCGGTTAGGTATTATGGATCTAGGCTAGGACCCAGTGATGATATATTTATATTCGTGTGTGTGCAATACTGACAAATATGTTTCCCGCAGCGCAACTCGCGAAATATTTTCGAGGCGAACCAAGTGTGGGTGTCCTGCGAGGGCGAGAACTCCGTGGACAAGGAGAACATAGGCCCGGTGCAGTACTTCCCCGACCGCGGCTTCCCGGCCTACTACTTCCCCTACACCAACAAACCGGGCTATCTGAGCCCCTACATCGCGGTGCACTTCGAGCGGATTCGCTGTAAGTAGCAGAATGGTAGCAGGCACCACGTAAACTCATTTGAGAGCTTGTCTATTTTTAACCGACTTCAAAAAAAGGTAGTTCTCAATTCGTCGGAATATTTTTGTGTATGTATGTTCTTTATCTAAATTATAAAGAATACAAGTAGTATACGTTCATCTAGTGCATTTCGTTTGAGGTTCTGCCATACCTTCGCGGCCTTGCGCTCACGAAACAAAGAAAGGATTTCGTCAAACTCGCCACCTATAAAGTGTTCAAGCAGGCATTTTATGACATGCACTCAGAGTTGGCGGGAGTCAGCCATCGTGTATACAAGGACGGGACGGGAGCTGGTGACCGAAACGAATCTGTACAGCGGCAGCGTAGTCACGATTTAGTGATAATACACAAACTGACGTTAGCGCCGGCCAGTCACCTCGCCTACGACTTAGCATTTAGACGTCATTTATTGCAACGAACATTCGATGTTGCAGATTCCACCACAAATGTGGTATGACTGATGCCAGAGGATTGAAGTTTCTAGCCAGTTCTCAAGTATGTGATTGGTAGAGTTGTGCTATGTAGGTAGGTTCCTGGGAAATCATATTTTACTGATTCTAAACTGACGAGCATCTGTTCTCTATTTTAGCACATTTGAACTTCAGTAATTTATAGTTAAGGCGGCCCAACCCGGCGGCCCCAACTCATTCGCGGGCACGGTACAAAACCGTGCTGTTGCGCTCTGGGACCTTCTCTGTTTCAAAGAATAAGACAGGCTCCGTGATGAGGAAGATGCAACATGTCCACAAAAAAGACAATGTGCATAGTGTATGATTTGGTAAGATTTACGAAAATTTTAATGTCAAGACGACTTATAGCTAAAAGAAAACCACGACCGCTGTAGTCAAAAATCTAACAAAAACCAAATAGATCATAAATATTGATTGAATAAGCTATGTCTGATGACTAATCTTTTTACGATCTTCTTACTTTATCATTGCGTAATCCACCTCCAAAGTTATTGTATAAAACGCGCGAAAAAATCGAACTTTCGGACCTTATAACTTAGAAACCAAACACAATTTTACAATGCCAATGGTCATCAGACATCTAGTTCGATCAAATAAAGCTATTTTGAGCAAAATTTTGGATCTCTGACAAGAAATATGGGCGTGATCTTCTTTCCCATTTTGTATGGGGAGATGAGCGGGTTGGGCCACCTTAAGTATTTCTCATTACTATTTATGTATTACGGTAAGTATCGATAAATGAGCCAAAGCGGTTAATATTAAACAGTTATTTTTACCGATTTATCAGTACCATTTTGTAAAAATAGCACGTGTGACGGATCAGATGAATTTGAAACAGTTATTTTAACTGTTTGAACATTAACGCTGATTAAAAATGATTAGAAATCCTAAAACTGCAGTTTCAAAAGGCACAGTAATTTTAACAGATTGCACAGTACCCTTTCACTGAATATAAGACGTAAGTAAGAATGGAAACAATACTAAAGCTCGAAACAGTTTTCACACAGTTAGGGAAACAGTAAGATAAAACAGTTATGGCACACAGTAAAAAAAAATCTATTCAAATATACAGTAAAGTGTAATGTTTAAGGCTGTTTTACTCAGAGTAACTAATTTACCTTATTGGCTCTATTTTTGCAAGACGGTTGTAATTAACGGAATTACAGTTAGATTCACTGATTTTTTTTCAGTGTACCTAATATGACAACTGTTATTTGGTTATTGCAGCCAGCGGCGTGCTCGTAAACGTGGAGTGCCGAGCGTGGGCGCACAACATACAGTACGACCGTTACCACCTCCGCGGCGCCGTGCGCTTCGAGCTCTTGGTGGAGTGAGGCCAACTCGGAGAGGGCTTCAGGACTCTTCCCAAACCTCGTATTAGTTACCCACTGTTAAAAATATAGATACAAAGGAAGGAGATATGGCATCTAGCGCGTCACTATGAGTCCAGATGTTTACAATTTTCAAAAAATATCAACCCAACTTAAGGTGGCGCTTCCCGGATGGACTAGCTGATTCGCGGGCACGGTACAAAACACTGCTATTGTGCTCTGGGACCTTCTCTGCTTAAAAAAAAAGACAAGCTCCGTGATGAGGAGGATGCAACATGTTCACAAAGCAGACAATGCGCTTCGTGTTTGATTTGGTAAGATTTACGTAAATGCTTATTACAAAATGACTTATAGCTTAAAGCAAATGATGACCGTTGTAGTAAAAAATCAAACAAAAATCAAATTCATTGTGAATCTTCCTAAAACAATATATTCATCAAAACGAACCTATTTTATAATTCAGTAATCCACCTCCAAAGTTATTATAAAGTTATAAAGCGCGAAAAATTTGAACTTTCGGAACTTATATCTAAGAAACCAAACAAAGCCAATCGTCATCAGACATCTAGTTTGATCATATAAAGCAGTTTTGAGTATAATTTTGGATATCTGACAATAAATTTGCGCATGATCTTCTTTCCACGTTTGTATGGGGAGTTGAGCGGGAAGGCCCACCTTAAACGTCCGATATGCTAACATAGTCGCAGACCTATTTGAGGGTAGTTGTGCGGAAAGGCTGCACTATATGCAAACATAGTCGCAGACGTATTTGAGGGTTTGTTCGGGCTGGCGAATGATTTTTAGAGCACATTCGCGCGCAGTGGCGATGTTTAGTGCCATGAAGTGCCATTAGATTTCAACAACTATGTGGTCACTTTAACCATACGACGGAGACGAGATATCGACCGCATGCCACTTCGCCTTCCTTTCCCTTCAGTGGCTTTAAAGTAAACTAACAAAGCGATTTTAGTGTCTTCTGTCCAAAGACCGAAATAATTCTTTCTTGAAGGCTCTATAACTTTAATGGATACAACATTTCCTAAATGCAAGCAAAATGGTTTATCACAGTGGTATTGCTGAAAATATATTTAAAGGTCAAAGGTCAAAGGTCAACATTAAATAAATAAAATAATAATAATAATAAACGATAAAAGTTTATTCCTTGAGACGCTCCATATTCCAGGCCCACTTTTTACATATAATAGCTACCACTAGATTCAATGCAAGTAAATAATGCATTTGAAATGTATGATTTCTACACAAAATTGATGCTGCATATTGTATATACCGATTGTCTGGATATATTGATACATCACCTCCATGGATACCTGTCGGTTTTTAATTAAAAACACAAATATAGGTAATGTTATATCTGTAACCTAAATCATCTATAACTACTAAATGCAAGCAAAGATTCGTTCAGTTTTGGTATTACCAAGCAAGTAGTACTACCTAAGTACTGATCATTTCATACTTTGTTATTTGCTGCCATTTGCCTAATCATATATTTTTTGTCACGATAATTACTTTTCAGGCGACCTATCTAAGTAACGCAACCACATGGCGCAGGCAGACCGACACATTTAGCATGAGAGGGTTGGTCTCAATCAGGTGAACCCAGTTTCAGCCATTTACATTATCGTTACCATTTTTTTCGTGACCTCCTAGACTATAAGATAACAAGAAAATAATTAATGGCACCTTTATAAAATGTTTCTGGGTTGTAAAGGTCATATGTAACTAAAGAGTATTGTATTGCAAAATACGTTTCGGTTAATCAGCTAAACAGCAATCTAATAGCAAATAATTTGTCTACTACTCAACTATATTCGGCATATTGTAAGAAAGTATTTTTAGGCACCGTTACTCGTTCCAAATAGTAATATAAATATTATATAAAAGTTACTATTTCAGCAAAATTTTACTTAACCTGTAAGTTACATAAGTTTTTCATATAAACTTGTACTCAACCTCTGAACAACAAGACTGAGTACCTACCAAGACAGGTTTATATGACACGATACTGAATAAATCGCCACAATATTATCTAAGGTTGAGTAAGCGTAAACCACGGAGATTGTAAACTTATACTTTAAACAAGAAATTCTTGTATTTAAGATCTCGAAAACAGCTCTAACGACTTCAAAGATTTTTTGTGCTTGAATACCATCGCATTGAATTAACGATGGTCGAAGCGGCAATGGAAATTGTCCGTGTTTTCCATCCAATTCAAAGTAGCCGAGCAATATAAGGAATGTCCTGGCATGGCTCCTAGTTTCCATGTGGTGTGTTAGGCTAATATCAAGACGGTCGGTTTGGTCTTAGCTATTTCATGTAATAGCTAAGAAAAATCGAATGCAATGATAACAGCCTAGGTGGGGCTCAACACTACTACTTACAATCAACCGGCAGTGCAATATCGAAGTCATATTTTACACCTGCAGTTTTACATGGATTCCGAACATTGGAATAGGTCGCATTCGCAACTTATTTTAAAAATGCGAAGATGGTTTGATTTTCTATGACATTTCCCGACGTCACCCGTTCTATTTGGTGTCCTTCGATGTTCTATGGGTTTTTATGTGTGTGTTTTTGGTGTTTGTGAGTGTTATTTGGTATCTTTTGTGCCATACCTGACAAAATGAATAATTCAAACGTTAAAAAAATCTTGCAAGAAGAGTTTATAATTTATTTACTTCTAGATATTTATTTATTTATAATAGTTTATATAATTTTTGCAATTATATTAACAAAATGAATACTTCGTGTCTAAGATTTTGATAGATTTCGTAAGATAATATTAAGTTTCGTTTAAGGTTTTGTTAGGTTTCGTCAGGTACATATAGGTTTCGTTTAATTTAGAATTATTAAGTTAAGTATACAAAATGTATACATATTATTAGAACTATTAAAAATATAGGAAAAACTTTCTTGAAACACCAGTTCGCCACCTAAAACCTTCCAAACCGATAATTAACTAAATAGTTTATATATTTACATAACTAAATGACTTATCTAACATTTAGTATGTTATTAAAGTTATATAATGCTTTTATCTTCTTACTATAACGAGATACATTATAGATTAAGACACGAAATCTTTTTGGTAATTATATATGTGGCACTTTCGCGAGTGCCGGGCGCACCGAAGCCTTATTATTAAAATGTAAGAGAATTTCCAGCTAAATACCATTACTATTCTAGAAATATAATGGTATAATTTATCTATTTGATAACGAAGGAATGAAACTTTTCGATCATGGCTGATTAAGAACAATTCGAAATAGTATCGTATATATGTGATTTCAGGCGTTCATGCTTAGACAGAGTTTTAAAAGACATAAGACATACAGGCTTGAATAACTTTTGAAATTCAATTGTTATAATCTCAATAATTTAAATACTACATAAATGCCTAATGGACAGATAAATAAGTGTTAGAGTACGTCAAAGTGTCTGTTATCATGACATAATTTCAGATTATGCCACTTACACGAATTTTCAAGCAGGCCCCAACAAACAGTACTTTGGAATTGGAAAAAAACAACAAAACTTATATAACACTCTTTCCACACAAATATTTAATAATTTTGTTACCTAATTCGAGTGAAGCCTACTTTGGATTTAGTCATTTGTTTTTAATGAAATCTTTTGTGAATGTTTTCTTACTTTTGTAGGGTTTCGTTAAAATGGGACTACCGATCAACGTGAAAATACTATGGATAGTCTAAGTACATTTTAATGTAATATAAGTACAGATTAGACTTGATACATATATTTGTAACTATTTG
This sequence comes from Incurvaria masculella, assembly GCA_946894095.1. NCBI lineage: Eukaryota > Metazoa > Arthropoda > Insecta > Lepidoptera > Incurvariidae > Incurvaria > Incurvaria masculella. Next base: position 22,393,389 of record OX335645.2, on the reverse strand, counting down.
TTTGTCGTAAGGAAAAAAAAAGAAAAAACAGCATACAATTAGTTTAGTAATAGTATTTATATTATATTAATAATAAATAAGATATTATATGTTGCGAATTCACAGGTCTAGGATGAAGGAACCTTGCATTAAATTCGAGGGAGCTGAGCTTTTTGTACCTGTCTGGTCATTGTAGAATGTGTTAGTAATTAGTTCGTTCTGTATTAAAGGAAATAAAATATATAAAACTGTTTTTTTCTCTAAAGGATGTTAAGGAGCGTGTGGTCAAAATGTTCGTTTCCTTTATTCAGGATATCTATAATCAGTACACCACAACGGATGCTACAGAGTTTTAAAATATATTACAAGTACTTAACGTCCATATATATACAAACACAAACCGTAAAATACAAATCACTAAACTAACTTAAATTGTAGTTATAACCCGTGAAAAATATATAAAACCCAAATTAAATACTTAACAGAATTTGTTATATATATATATTTTTAAACGAGTAATGACTACAACTGAACTGTACACCTGGACAATTTTGTCAAACGGTTTGTTTTTTTTTTGGGAAACCGAGATCTTTCGTTTTAAAATGAAAACCTGAGCCTTTTTTCGGTGCGAAAAGGGCGAAAGCTTGGACCCATGAACAATAACAACGCGGCCGCTGCAGTACTAGACGGCAGCAAAGAAGGTCCGAACTTTTCGCTCTTGCTTCATAAAGTCCAAAAAGCATAAGGTCCAAAACCCAGAGCATCCAAAAGTATGTATTTTTCGTGTGCATTATAAAATGCATATAATATACCTAACCTAACCTAACGCAATTAAAAATATCTGTATTCGTAAGTATTTTGGACGGTATGGGTTTTTAGACCTTGTGCTTTTTGGACTTTATGATGCGTCCCTTCGAACTATATGCATGAATAACTCCATGAATACTGCATTTTAGGTAAATGGTTACTAAATCTGTTTTTCTGCAAACGCAACAAAATATCAATGGTTTGCACTTTGACCATTATAGGGTACCAAACGTTAAAATTCAGGTCAACCTTCATTCGCTTCGTATACAAACAGGTATACTTAGGTATTTTTGACCGAGCGAAGCGCGAAATGCGAGCAAAGCGTCTCGGTTTCAGTTTGGGATGGTTTGGGCAACAATACTGTTCTCTACATTCTCGTGCCATTTTGTAAGCTTAATTATATGGATGTTTCTTGTCGTCTTTGTTTTTGGAAATTTGTTTTTCATTTGAACACTTTTTGAAGCGTACTTAATTGAGTGAGAAAAATAAAAGGATTTCAGTCTACACGACCCAGAGAGCCACGTAGACAAGTTCCCGTATTTAGTTCTGTCCGTTACATTTTGTAATATGCATGGAGGATAGATCCTCCGTGGTAATATCCGATGAAAGTTTATAAATAAAATTCAAGTTTAATATAGTTTACACAAATAGGTACCTTGCTGACGACATCTGTCAATACGCGTGTCTTCCATCGCTCATCGCTGTCAATTTGGTTTAATGAGGATGTAAAGGAACATTGCAGAGATATCGATAGTCGCAGGGCATCACCCGTTTTGCTTTTTAGGGTTCCGTACAACGGAACCCTATTTCTAAGCCTCCGCTGTCCGTCCGTCCGTCCGTCTGTCACAGGGCTGTATCTCATGAACCGTAATAGGTAGGCAGCTGAAATTTTCACAGAGTGTGTATTTATTTTGCCGCTATAACAACAAATAGGTAAAATTTCAAAATAATAATAATTAAAGGGGTTCCCATACAAAAAATGTTTTTTTTTTTGGTTAAATCTTCTACGTTGGTACGGAACCCTTCGTGTGCGAGTCCGACTCGCACTTGGCCGGTTTTTCAAAAACCTGTAGATTAATCCACACTTAAGTAACTCTATCTGTCTGTTACGTTTCACGCCTAAACCAATAAACCAATTTTGATAAAATATGGTATGGAGTCTGAACCTTAGGAAAGGGCATAGGCAGTGGCGTAACAATAGGGTGGCAGGACTGGCAAAATGCCACGGGCCCCCGACCCAAGAGGGCCTTGGCCCAACAAGAATATTTTTTTAAATTGTACCTGAGAATTTTATTTTATTTGAAAAGTATATTTTTATAAGTTCTGCTTAAAATTCAAAGTGAGACAATTAAAGACCACAATAAAATTTCAAGTTAATCGTTATGCATTTCAACCAACCTAAACTTTGATGATGTTATAGACACTTTTGCGGATCCGAAAGCTCGAAAAAAAAGATTTTTCTTAATAAATATCTTATCTAAATTAAATTTTTAGTATTTTTTTTTGTTTTTTGTAATTTAGTTTATTTTTATTTCATTGTAAATGTATTCAGGTTTCCTCACGATGTTGTTCCTTCACCGAAAAGCTAGCGAATAAATGATGATTGCATTGAGATATTCTGTTTTATGGATGAATGTGAAGTCTACAATACGCATTGGGCTAGCGTGGGGACTACAGACCATTCCCTCTCGCCTAAGAGAGGAGGCCTATGGCCATTAGTGGGACATATACAACGTGTAATTGAGTGCGCTGAAAATCTGGAAGTTTGCCACGGGCCCCAGATGGTATAGTTACGCCACTGGACATAGGCTACCTTTTGTGGCAGAAATTAAAGTCAAAGAGGGAGAAAAGGGGATGAATGTTTGTAGGGGAAGTCATGACACATAATGTTAGTTATGTTCAGCCCGACATCAGTCCGAAACGAGACGGTTCAGTAACTGCAAGATGAATCATTGCTTCGGAGTGATACACGCTGTCAGCCTCAGTGGCCCAGTGGCGCGACACTTCGGCGATCGCTCTCCGAAGTTAAGCAACGCTGGGTCCGGTCTGGTCTTGGATGGGTGACCATTCGACCGTTGAGAGAGGCTGGCCGTGGTTCGGATTCCACGTTAAGCTGTAGGTCCCCTTCCTTACTTACTAGGTGGTAGGGTTTATCCCGCCCGGGTTGGTACCATCGCATTGGATGAACGATGGTCGAAGCGGCAATGAAAATTGTCCGTGTTTTCCATCCAGTTCAATGTAGCCGTGCAATATAAGGGAGGTCCTTGCATGGCACCTAGTTCCCATGTGGTGTGTTGGGCTAATACCATGACAGAACTTGTGGTATTAGCCATCCATGTGCAGTCACATAAAAAAAAAATGGCTAGGGAGAGCTGTTGAAACGGCTACTCTTATTTCGCCCACTCGTGCGTGTCGGAAGGGGAGTGGGGGGGGGGGACGTTAGTAAGGGTGAATTTCATTTTATAATTAATTTGAGTCTCAGCGACATCTACATTTGAAGCATTGTAATCAGATTATAAAAATATTCTGAAAAAGTATTGGTCATGAAATTCGTCGGAAGCAGGACTGCACTTACGGCGCGCCACGGGCGCGGGCGCAGACACGGGTGGGTACGAGATTTTTTCTTAACCTTGAAATAATGTACCGAGTACTTTGAAGGTGTACCGATATTCGATCAGTGGTTGTGTGAGCCATGTGGGTGCTAGGGAGAGAGTACATTAATTGTAGGTTTGTGATAGTGAAAGAGTGCATTCCTGAGGACAGCCAACCTGTGAACGGGCTGAGCGGATCGGGACGTGTTGCAAGCGGGTGGGATGAGTGCAATTTCATTAGAGTAATCAATTAGCAGAATAAGGCTTCTGGTCTTCTGTCAAGTAGTGGCCTGTCAATACAACCGGCGCTAGGACTAGTCAACTATTCGCGCCATACCTTAAAACAAATGTAATATGTAGTGAAACGCCCCAGCAAGTCCGTTGTATTTGGACTTGCTGAGAGACTGATAATGGATTGTTAATATTTTTTTATTCCATCCTATTTAAATAATAACAATAATAAGAAAGTCGATTTTTCACATTAGAAATCTGAAAGTAATATGATTTCTAGATATAAGCATATTTGCATAAACAAATAATTCCATTTGCTTTTAGAATTCTACATTTAGTCAATAAGGTTCTGAAATGAACACCGTTTCCGCAATCTATTTTGCAAAGAAAAAGGAAACATACATTAACGAAAATAGGTTGATCCCTAGACAAGGAATCATATATTGTAAGAATGACACTTCTAATCGTCAGACTTAGGGCCGAGTGCACGAAAGAACAAAAAATCAAAATTAACTTCAAAGTATGATCGAACACGCCACTTTTTCTGGACAGTATGGAAGGAACTCTATGCGGTTCACTAAAAGTGACGTGTTTGAACATTGATTAACTCGGCCGTCTTTTCGTGCAACCGGGGCTTAGTTAACTTGGGGTGCCTCGTCTAACTTTGCGATTTGGCTAGGATCGGCCCGTAAGCTATGTTCCCCATACAAACGTAGTTTACTTATCATTTGAAAAACACTGTTCCGATTTGCTTGATATTTGGTATCTAATATTCTTTGCTGAAAAATCTAAAGCATGTCATATAACAGGCGAAAGAAATTCTTCATACAAATTTTCTTTTCTCTGTTGTGTGACTCAGCATACATTTTTCGAAAAAACAAACACGTTTAGACATAGATATTAAGTCCCAAATATCAAGCAAATTGGAACAGTGGTTTTCAAATGATTAGTAAACTACGTTTGTTTGCCATGGCTTCGAACAATAGGTGGATGTGCTGGGCGCGTAGGCCACCACCACCCCCCTCCCGGAGGACCCGCCTCCGCCTGACTAACAGAATATATTGGCCTGACTGCTTGGCGCCGGGGCGGCGCCTCTCGAGCATGGAGGTGGTTATTTCTTCACCTACATGCTTTGGAGGCGGTAGTTATGTAGCCCCCAAGGCTGCTGTCCAAACATAACAACTGAACAGTATATGTACTCTTGAATCTCACTTTCGTCGGTGAGTCGCTTGCGACACGCCATCCATTACATAGAAAAAAGTAGGTAGGTATTATTTTTTTAACATTTACTTTAACAGTTTTCTATGCGAGAATTTCTCACATTCTCTTCCGATTTATCCCTGAAAGGGAAAAATTTACGCGTCATGCTAATGATGTCATTGCTAATAACTGTATGTTGCATCATCGCACTCTAATTAGAATGTCGAACTCGTGTCAAAATCTTGATCTGTGACTCACCCGTGAATACTTCTTTCATAGTCATGAAATGAAGCTACTCGCCTCCAACCATTTTTCACAAGAGCCATCCTATTGTTGTTCCTTTCTAATAAGGTAATCATGATCAAATTAGAGTCTGATGAAACTATTTTTTTTTAATATAATTGACGCACATAATATATACGATCCTAGTTACTTCAAAACTGGACTGCAGCCCTTGTCTGTATGGACTTTTTCAGTTCGAGTTTTATTTTTGGTTTACTTTTTCGGAAATAAGGGGTGGCGCCGGCGCGGCGGTGGTTGATAAAACAAGACTATTATAGACTACGGCCTTGGCCACCCTAGGCCAATGGAAGAAGAAGCCCCGCTATTTCAACGTTTTTTTTTAATTAAAAAAAGCTCATGCTTGGGTATAAAGCTCGTTCGAATAAGCAAAACAATACACACACATTACATTTCTTGGGATATTCATTTTGATTACTAAATTATTGGCTTTTGCTGCCCCCCCCCCCCTCCATTTTTTGCTTGAGCAGTAAACCGGAGCATACTCAACCTTTAGGAAAATCAACCGTTACGCATAGGCGTTGCTGCCTATTTGTACACAAGTAGCAGTGGCAAGTTTCGTGGAACATACACCACTCAAAATCGATGCTACGTTTTATGTTGTTGTTGCAGAAAATCGAAAAATATAACACTTTTATCATTTTTAGTTGCGAGATATCCTTTCATTTTAGGCTGTTGGCGTGTAGTAATTTTTTTGTTTCTTAATTTAATTATTTCTAGTTTGATCTGGCAGCCCCAATACGCTGGCAACAATTCACTGCTGCCAACTGATAAAACAAGAAATTGCTGCCATGCAATGACGGGAAACTGGAAAAGGCAGGAACGGATTCTATGAACTTTTTTCGGTTGACCGTATTCTACGATAACGGATTTGGGCCTACCGTATTCGACACTACCGTAGTGTCTTTTCCTGGGTGGGCCGGAAAAGGGCATACCAAGCTTAAACTGGATTCGAGTTGATCGGATTCGAGTTGACGGAATCGGCTATACCGTATTTGCCACTACCATACGTCCTTTTCCATATCGTCTTTTCCGGTAGCGTAGAATCCGGGTTTGGCGCGGTATGGCGGATTCCGCCATAAGCCGTATTTGGGACTACCGTGATTACATGCTATTTGTGTATGTGTAGTAGTGTGTCAAAGAATAGTTAGCAATAACCAGTGGCTCACAGTTCAGTGTCATAGGAATGTTCCGTCTAAAACGAGATTTGCTTTCAATTTCAGGAAGTTTTATTCTCAATTCTCTACATCTCAGCACTAATTAAGCTCAGTAATAACTTTTTTTGTATTGACAAGGAACTAGTTTTGTATTTAAATGTTTGTTAAGGGAGATTATAGAACTCAACAGTTTGCTAAACCTAATCTAATTCGGGTAAGTAAACCTAATCAACCTTGCCTCAGTCTTGGTTCTTGGAACTTGGTAGTCTGGTTGTATGCATGAACAATCTATAACACGGCTTCTGAATAGTTCATAAAGCTTTATGAAAATTTATTAAAACTACATTCGTCTCCAACACGGGCTTGGAACTTGCGTGTCTTTATCATTGGCCTTTTTTCTAGTCGTTCAAAACTAGTAACAAATCCAGTGTGATTTTTGCTCTTACTGCATTCCCGAAGGAATTATGTTCTAATACCGGCACCATGCTGAATTTTTGGAAATTATTAATCGAATGTGGTGATACCATCCCAAATACTTATAATAGGGATCTGCAGTTTTACATTGGTTTCAAACCATGAAATCACTTCAATTCATGGTGAAAATATACACTTTAGATTCAATTATGAAAAAAAAACAGTGCCCCTCGTTATTAAAACCATAATTTAAAGGACTAGGTCTGGAGCCTTATGAATAGTATTTTATCAAGACCTACCTCATACCATACATAAAAAACAAATCCTATAACAATGCAAACAAAGTTGCTACATTTCCATTGTAACTTAATACATTTTGTATCATGTATTATTCCTATATGAACGCAGGGCGCTATGATAACTGGTTATGGAACAGGCCGAGCTGTGGACGCTGGTCGTTGGACTCAGCGCACAGGGAAGATGGATCGCAGCAAATGGTAAATTCATATTTTGTTATATGTTTTCATGTTTTATATGACATCATGATTACAACCCACGACCAGCGATATAAAACGGGAAGATATGGCATTTGATTTGATTTATTTTTAACTTTTGGTAGTCAAACTACACTAAGTTACGTCAAACCCTGAGTGATCTGCAGATTGGATCAACTCAGTGAAGAAGAATCCTCAAGAAACTTTACGAGTTTTCCGTCCACAGTAATGAAATACATGGTTAGATCTAAATGAGGCATTTTCAAGTATTGTCCAATATTGATTCCCGTAGATCGTGTTAGTGCTAAGATGCATGCGTGCGGGTCATTGGCGTCAGATGGCCTTGGAGTGGCAAAGGTAGATACAATGCGATTTACCGTGAGCTCAGTGGCATGTTCTAAGATGCTTTGCCCAATCTTCCTATTTATATCGCTGCCCACGACGGACCAAAAATTACTGCTTCACAAGGTACGAATAAGGCCTTTTGTGGAGTATTGTTTGCATCTGTTTAATGGATCAGCTAAGACCCCGCTAGTCTCCTTGGACTATATTGCGCCGTCCCATGGCGTTCATCAATGACTTCGAAGAATCCCACAACTTGAAATTGCTGTTTGGAGCTGCATCGTGCTCCGTCTCCTTTCTACCATCACTAACAGGCAGGGAATGCACACATTCACTGCCCTCTTCTTTTAACATACAATGCATTATGAATGCAACATTAAAGAAAAACATTTTTATGGTTTCCTTAATGTATTCCTGAGTTGTACTCTCAGATGAAAATGTGAAAGATGGAATGAGAAAGGTTTTATTTGCATATTCTCGCAAATGGAGTATAGAATAGGTATTTTAAATAGTAGGGAATAAAATTTAACACTTTTCATACGTTCACATGATTCTTATGATTTGAAAAGATTAAAAAAAATAAAGTTTAAAAATTACATGCCAGGACCTCTTCAGGTGCCCGACGACTCCCATGGATTTTTGAAATTTCAGATGGGGCTGCGAGAACCATGCTGTCTGGCCAGGTGCATCTTCAAACCACGTTTGAAGGACCCCAGGTTGTACTTTGGGGGAAATATCTCAGCAGGGAGTTGCTTTCTTTGCTTACCAAGCCTCTGTCAACTGAGTGGATGGATTCTCTGCCTGCTCTGCGTTGAGTGAAGGTAGAAAAGAGACGAAGAGACAGCGTTATGCAGCTGTGATGAGAATTCTCCAGCTGATAGAACTACATCCCTTCGGAATTGGAGGGTCTCTAAATGCAGAGATACCTCGGGGTCGTCAACGAGACGCACAGTCCGATGCAGTATCGAGTCTAGGAAGCCAAGCAGGTGCTTAGCTGAGCCGTCCCACAAATGCGAACAATACTCCACTCAAAACCTTATCTGCACCTTGCAAAGGAGCATTTTTTGGTCAGGTGTGAATTACTGACGCACCCTGTTGAGCCAAATCGAAATCCACCGTCGTTGCCACCGAGCCGGCGGCGCCGCTTTGACGAGCCGGATTGCGTAATTTTTGCGCGGTTTGGAAAAATGGGACAATTTTGCATGCCGAAGCTTCTTTCGGGGACACCGGGAACGAAGACCGAAAAAAGGGACAATCCCGTTCAAAACAGGATACATGGTCACGTTATACATAGATCAGACAAGATATTGTTAAATTCATCTATGCATGGTTACAGTTGGCCATGAAAGAGTAGAAAGGGCCTGATGGCGCTGTAGTTATTTCTTTAAGAAGTCGACATAGTTGGTCGTTAGGAACCCTGCAAATATTCCACCGAATAGATGGGAGCGAGACATGACATCAGTGATGACGTATTATTTTACTAACTTATTAGCTTATATTTTACTAACGCCCTGTTTCACCACCTCCAGCTACAAATCCCAAAGTTACCTTTCGGTTTCACCATACAAATATGCAATGTATGGGAAAGTTAACTATCGGATTTCAGGTAGCTGAAGATGGTGAAAACGGGGGAAAGACAAGCTAGGAACATTTTTGATTCTAACCAAAAACACTAGTAATGGTACCCATTCGAAATTCAGAAATATGCATCGCAGAAAAATAATGCATTCCTGACTGGTACTCTCAGATGAAATATGTTTGTAAAATTAACTCAAAAGGACACAAGTAGTAAAAATCAGGAAATAATGTCAATGTCTCCCACATTACACTGTAATATTCTCCATGCCTACTTAAGTTTTTAACCTTTCAAGGTACTGCAAGGCTGGACCTTAACCGGCAAAATATACCATTCGTTGGTTCAGGTCCAGCCTTGCAGTATATTTATAAAATAATCCTTTTTATAGTGCTCTTTCTTTAATGAATGTGTCACATTCCTTGGAAAAAATTACGTATTTGCTTGGTACGAAAACATATATTTACTTACCTTTTAATGTGTTAATGCACTGCATTATATTTGCAGTAACAGTGCTGTACCTAAATCATATTTATAATAATAATTGGCATGTGACGCTAAAGCAAATCCTAGCTCCAGCTGCTAATTTAAGTACCTATTTCACAAATTACTGTTTCATGTTCGTCAGATTATACAATCACAACCCTAAAGAGCCTACTACCTCCAGACCAATTTAAAAGTTTTTTTTTTATTTTGCAGCCTCCAGTTTGACGGTTCCTGGCCTAAGAGAGAAACTTACTATGCAAGAAAAAAACCTGTAATATCAGCTCAGATCGCCTCTTTTCCTCAAGCTCTGCTGAAATTTGACCACATACATCAAGCCATAGGTGTGCTTTAATATTGATTCAAGAGCCTGAGTCAAGAGACTTTGGCATCTGCACTTTTACACTTAGATTCCAGCAAATGTTTATATTCATTGGTGTAGTGAAATAAAAATTACCAAAAAACTGAAATGATACATTTTTCATTAATAACAGAGTTTCATTATCCAAGTGTGGGCAAAGGTTAAGATAAATAGCAACTGGAACTAAAACTAACAATTACTATAGTGGCATGGTCCGAGGAAGCAAAAGATCTGGCCAAAGATCTTGGAGTGGCCATGCGTGCAGTTTCTGGTGAAGTCAGATTGTTAGAGTACCTGAGAAAGAGTATTTGCATGGCCATTCAACGTGGTAGCGCTTCCAGTGTTCTTGGTATTAAGGTGGCCCAACCCGGCGGGCCTAACTCATTCGAGGGCACGGTACAAAACCGTGCTGTTGCGCTCTGGGACCTTCTCTGTTTCAAAGAATAAGACAGGCTTTGTGATAAGGAAGATGCAACATGTCCACAAAAAAACAATGTGCATGGTGTATGATTTGGTAAGATTTACGAAAATTTTAATTTCAAAACGACTTATAGCTAAAAGTAAACTACGACCGCTGTAGTCAAAAATCTAACAAAAACCAAAAATATTATAAATCTTGATTAAATAAGCTATGTCTGATGACCAATCTTTTTAAGATGTGTATACTATATCATTGCGTAAAAAACGCGCAAAAAATTCGAACTTTCGGACCTTATAACTTAGAAACCAAACACAATTTTACAATGCCAATGGTCATCAGACATCTAATTCGATCAAATAAAGCTATTTTGAGCAAAATTTGGGATCTCTGACAAGAAATGTGGGCGTTCTCCTTTTGTATGGGGAGATGAGCGGGATGGGCCACCTTAAGGCGGCCCATCCGTCTCTTCTTTTCTAGAGGAGGATATAATGTCGTTTTTTATTTAGAGTCTGCTTTGATATATAATTTAATGCTAGATTTTTAGTTTGTATTATTAATTATATAACTACTGCATATCAATCATTAATAAAAAATTGTATTCAATATTTTCAGTCGATTTTTAAAATTATTTTTTTCCTAAACCGGACGTATTGGTTTACTGTTTTTGTGTTATAATATGTACTTAAAAAATATGTTCTTTATTAGGGGTATCACAACTTGTGGTATCTTTGTTTAGTCATGCAAATTCATTATGTACTCATTAATTTGAGTTTCAGCGATCTAATTACAATGCTTCACATGTAGATGTCGCTGTAACTCAAATTAATGAGATAGCGGAAATGTCGTATTCATTAAATACATAAAATTATCATTATGTATTGTACTTTTTATCTTTATAAATAAACATGTAACAAAAACCCGCCAAGTGCGAGTCGGACTCGCACACAAAGGGTTCCGTACCATCGTACAAGATTTAACACAAAAAATCACGTTTTTTTGTATGGGACCCCCCTTTAATTTTTATTATTTTTTAGTTGACCTATTTGTTGTTATAGCGGCAAAATAAATACACACTCTGTGAAAATTTCAGCTGCCTACCTATAACGGTTCATGAGATACAGCCCTGTCACAGACGGACGGACGGACGGACAGCGGAGGCTTAGTAATAGGGTTCCGATTTCACCCTTTGGGTACGGAACCCTAATAAATGATATCGCTGTTTACTTGAGCATAATAGAAATAGAACTTTCTTGCTTCGGCTCAGAGAAACAGTGATAAAGCCATTTGAAAGGACTGGACAATTAGGAATGACCTGTTTTAAAAGTTTTCTATACATTTTATCAGATTGAAATTGTGTGATAGTTTCACTACCGCTCCAAAAAACATGTATAGTAGAATATCGATTATATGATGACTTGTTATACGGATCACATCAAAGATTCGGAATCACAAACGGTTTTTCTATGAAATGAGAAACTAACAAAGGCCTTAGGGCTTTTACGTGTGCCACCTCAGCTAAAATAAAAAGGTTTATAATGTTGCATTAACGCACTAATCAATTGAATAAATTTAAATAAATAACTGCATTGTGCATTCAAAGTGGAATGTAAAATTTTTAAACGTGGATTATCTCCGAACTTGCCATACAAAATACGATTTAGTCCGGAGATAATCCGCACATAAAAGGTAGCACGGCCACTCTGAATATGTAAGTAATTTTGCTTTGAACATGATTTTGTATGTATCATATTAGAAGGAAATTAAATGAATAAGTTATTATTTGATTTATTTAATATTTCTATGAGACCAATGTATCCCGATTGCCTTCAGTCCCAATTCCACAATAATTTACTTTAAATCACTACATAGTATAAAACAAAGTCGCTTTCTCTGTCCCTATATCCCTATATCCCTATGTATGCTTAAATCTTTAAAACTACGCAACGTCTTTTGATGCAGTTTTTTTAATAGATAGAGTGATTGAAGAGGAAGGTTTATATGTATAATAACATCCGTTAAATAGTGGAGAAATACTGTTATTTTTGAGGTTTCCAATGTGATGTCGTAAAAAAAATTTTTTTTCCGCTTACATTGCAAACGCAGGCTGAACCCTACGAGATTTATTAAAATAATGTACTAAGTATTGTACACATTTAAAAGGTCTACAGAAAACTCCGCGACGGTATATGTCTATGTCTTATGGATATCCCACAATAATATTTTTTTTTTTACGATAAATAATGGCTAATTTTCGAAGCGATTTTAACCAAAACAGCGTTCATCCTTATCCAATTAAATACCTTAAATACATTGTTGATTTTATACAGATCTATATGGCCCTTTATAGCATATGATTTAAATGAATATTTTCGAAGATATTACAGATTTAAAAATTGCGGAACTTGGCGTTTGCGGCGGTACCGGCCGGCCGGGGCGGCGGCGGGAGCGTGCCTATAAATAGTGCGCCAAAGGCCGCGGTTCTCCCTATAGCACTTTGAATTTATTATTTCTCTAATATCTAATAATAATATCTAAGTTTTTTTTTTATTTCAAATATTTCAATGTAGGAACTCTACGTAAAAAGGGTTTATTTGTGTATCATTGTGTCAAAATAATATTTTTTTAAATGATATTATGCCCGTGCAAAGCTGCTAGTGATAATATAAAAAAAAGTCATTTACAATTTTGAGTATAGTGAGTATTTACAAGGCGGCAGGGTGTGCCAGCACAGTTTTGAATGTTCCATTGGCCAATGGTGTGCCATTCATAGATTGGAGATGTACTCAGACATTGTTTAGGGCTCCAATGTTACTCTTGTTTCATTTTAATATTTAAAATGTTTAAACAATTAGCGTATGCAGTGGTATCTAGCGTGATTATTTCTTGAATTTGATTAACCCATTTAAATTAAATATCTACCTTATTTAATACCTACTCAGATATTTGGGCCCACTGTCGCCGCCCTTTGTGATCTCGGTTGAATCAGATTTAAGGGCTAAGTACATAATATGTCATGTATTGATTCAATTGTGCACATGCATCGATATTAACATGTAAAACTAAATTCACACATCGTATGATCGACTAGCAGGTGCCTGCTTTTATGACCACGTTAAAAGTCCGTCGAAAAACAGTCGGTTTTCCCCCACTATTCTCATATTTGGTAACCCTACTGCTCACCCCTTAAGTCATTTAAGTAACCCTTAACCTTAAAGCCTATAATTTGAAAATCAAGCTACACATAGATTCAGACCGCTCCAAATATTCCAGTTCTCAAGTAGGTACTAAGTCGATGGATAGAAATGCTAGATGCTGTTAATAGACTCTGAAGTCATCAGGCGAGCACCAAACGTTTGGTTCAAAACGTCGTGCAATATCATCAACACACCGTGAGTAAGCCCTTTTCCACAAACCCTAAAATGAGTGTTAACCACGGTAATTTCAAATCATATATGAGAAGTAATATTTTCTAAAAATTTTACCATTATTTAGGCAGTTTTGTCATCAAAATGAGGACAGGTCACCGGATTGGTCACAAACTTTCGTTATTCTAATAATTCCAAAACGATTTGCACCCATTTTTTTTTGGGAGAAAAGAGAATAAGTTAGAAAGAAAGGTGTTTCGAATAATTTGCAAAATATTATAATTTACCAAATCTCAAAGAAATGTTCACAAAAAATACAAACAAACACCTTAGAGGGCACAGCTTAAAACTTAACCACTCTGCATCAAATTCTAACCCCAGAAATTACTTCTTGGTGAACAGAGTTGTAGACTCATGGAACAAGCTGCCGGAGGTCATTAGTGCTGAAACTGTAAATGGATTTAAAAACCGACTAGACGAACACTTAAAGACAATAAAAAAAAACAAATAATCAATAATAATAATAAACAATCAACAACCAATAAATAAAATCAAAACAAATATAGAATGTGAATGATAAGTAATATTAGTAATACCAATGTTTTTTTTTTAATATACAAGTGCACTCCGGGAAAAATGAAATTCACGCATCAGCTTTAAGCTGCTAGTGATATAAATAACATAATAATAATAATTTATTGTACTTTTTTTAACAATCTTCAAATGTGGCACAGCCTAGTATTTGCATGCACTAGTGTAGGTAACACCCACTATCAGTGGTCTTACATATTGTGATCTCGCAAGCAAAAATAGTTTCACTTATATCTTTCTTTGATAGAGTGTGCGGTCAAATTGCGGATATCTGATGTGGTGGTGTAAGTGGCAGAACTGCATGAGACAATAAAATCCCAAGTTGATGAACACCTTCAACTCATAGCGTAGGACTGAAGCTAACCCAGCCCACTCCCTACACTGACCGCGGACCTCAACTTGTTTAGTTAGTGATAGCTGATGTGCGGTCCTTCACGCTCAAGTGGCCTTTGCAGAAGTTGTCTACGCTCAAGAGATGATATCACGGTCAAAATTATCCTCATCCTCGGTGTCACAGAGAAGTCCAAGTTATTTCGTCGAAGATAGCGGAGCAGATGGACGAAAGATACGGCTTGAGGAGGAGGCCAACCCGCGGGCTCATACGCCCCCGCTCCTTATTAACTCGCTTCATGCAGCTAAGCGGTCAGGACGTCGCTCAAGGGCTCGGGCATCACAGTCTAACTTCAGTGCGATACGTTTTTCAAGCGAAATGAAGCCGTGTCGTTGTGCAACTCCTGGACGGAACTCTCCTCGAGATGTTATTATAATATTCCGGGTTGCGAGTGCTAGCTAATGGTGGTGACAACCTGACCTGAAGCCCAGGTCATCGGGCGTCAATACGGGAAACAAAAAGGAAGTAATTTCTCCTAAAAAAAAGGCATATTTTTGTATAACACGGACACAGACTATAATAAAAACAACAGACTAAATTAAAGGCTACGATCACAGATGTTATAGAAAGTAATTCCTAGATTCTGTTTCCAATATTCCGAGTTGGTGTGAAAACTTTATTGTATGAATTATCTGCGGACTAAAAAATCGGATTGTATATGCATTAATGCGCGTTTTTAATTTTGACTGCCCATTATGACTTGTTTCGGTTTGGCCCTTGTACTCATGAAGCGAACACGAGTTCAATTCACAGATGATAGTGTATCATTTAAACTAAGCGTTTGTATAACAGCTGATAATAGTATGCGATGTTATCGCACTCCAATTAGAATTATTCGAAAGGGACGCCACTAGGGTCAATTGTGTAAAAAGGTTAAACACTGATTGTAGCTGTCATTTCATGAGTAAGAAATTGTAAGTATTTACTGGTGAGTCAAAGGTGACTGAGAATCATCAGTGATTGTGGATCACAAGAGGCCCTGCTACTCAGGAAGCGAAAACGATACTTTCTGTCATGAGCGACTGTCAAAATAAATGCAGAAAAAATATGTCTACTTATTTTCTATTTTCAACGGGTGACAGCTCGCAAGTGACTCCCCGACAGAAGTGAGATTAAAGAGTACGTACTAAGATTGACCTCCCGATAAAACGGCATATTTACAGGGCTAGCACCGAAATATTCCTCCTTCCTTTTGTTTACTTGTTTACTAGCGCAAACGTCGCCAGACGTTCCCTAGAGCTGTCATATGTCACTCGTGAATACCGCGTTTTTTTTTTGCGAAAGCGTTTGCGTTAGTGTCCGTTATTTACTCACGCAAAGAGTCCGCTAATGCCTCTCCTGGTCAGGAGGCTCTAGATATTTGTTTTTAAGGCAAAATAGCTAAACTTTGTAGAAACCTAAAGTAACAAACATTCTTAACTTATTAATGGTTTTCATATTATTTTGGTCATTAAAAGTACACCATTCCAATTATAACATGTATTTATTTTAAACTAGCTGCGGTACCCGGCTCCGCTCGGGTTAGTGTCGGCTAAATATTTCATGGATAAAAAGTAGCCCACATGACTGATCCAAAAAAGGATCAAACTGGTTCAGGACAACGTATCCATCTACCAAATTTGATCAAGCTCATTCGAGCCGAAATAGCATGATTTAATTAGAAACATCCAATTAATCCCATTTAGAGCTTCGTTGACATTTGGTGGCTATTTAAAAAAAACATTTGCCGCCAGAACCTTTCTGCACCTAGTAAGTAACGTGTAACGTAGGTAAGTTTTGCGTGGACTCCAACACACAGCCAGCTTCAACCTCGAAAACAGTAACCCATCTCGAACCTGACTGCTCCCCGAGATGCTATACATTGATAAAATACGCACATAAATCGGGTAAGTGGTTCGCAAGTTATAAGAATTTAACACTCACTACTCACCCTTCTGGTAATGAAGCGTTATATTATGTAGCATATAAGTTTTGAGTAGAATCAGGCGAGACGTAGATACAATCTGCTTCTAAATAGAGTAATTGGTTCTCAAGGATTTTATTCTATTGGTCGCACCTCCGGCGATTTAGCGTAATGCCAAGTAGTCCTAAAGTTGCGGGAAATACCAAGCCGAACTTCCCCCCCCCCTCACCCGCTCCCGTCGGACCGCCCGCCCCGCCCGCGCCCCCGGCCCCGCTCCCCTTGGTGTGAAGTAGCGCTACCGGCATCGTATTCGCAGCCCCGTGAAAGTTCGAAAGCCCATGGGCACAATATCATTATAAATTGTAGCCTATGTGTTATTCTGATGTATAAGCTATATTATTGTAAAGTTTCATTAAAATCCATTCAGTAGTTTTTACGTGAAAGAGTAACAAACATCCATCCATTATTACAAACTTTCCCCTTTATAATATTAGTAGGATGCCTTTTGCCTCCTGATTGCCGAACGAGTCATGTCTCGTGTTTTATAAAAGTGTCTCCATAGCAAAATAAGGCGCCAACATCTCAAAACTAGACCACTACTACGTTTGTTTAAAGTGCGCTTACAGGCTCAGACCGTTGGTTAATTTTGGCGTTCAGTGGTTGAGTGCAAGTCTGGAATTCGTGTTCAGAGTGGCTGACTAACTTTGATACGGGGTTATCGCCAGAATAAATAGCACTTTACAATATACACTGTAAGAAAAATATACTGGTTAGTCCGGTGCTAGATAGCATACTAAATGACAGCTCACTCTGAATACGACTGTAGGTCGTTAATGGGGAAGAAAACTGCTTATTTATCACGACATGTGGCGTCCAAGCAAGCTCACCTAAAATATCTCTGTCAAAGCTGGCAGATACTATGTAAATAAAACAGAATAGATTTTAAAAATAAATTTACTTAATGCACTTAATTAAAATGACAATATTTTTTCCTTATTATTCTGAAAATTATTTGTTCCAAATTATGATAATCAAATGAAGTCGTAGAAAAGGAAATATCACAAAAACATAACCAATAATATTTAATTTTTAACTTTGTGCTGGTCTATTACATTAAAATTAGTTTAGCTCTTCTTTTTCTCGAAACCTAACTGCATCACGGAGTACATCTTGATTCTAAAAACTCGTAAATAAAACTTTTGAGGAATGACAGTTTTGACGTTTCTGATGTGAGGTCGCTCATGCGACACCTAAAATAAGCTTGGAGTTTTCTTCCCAGTTGTAACTATTTTCTGATATAATTAATATAAAAATACCATAACGTATGTGAACCATTTATTCAACGCATTGAGTGCTCGTTCAACCACTGGCGAATTTAACTACTTGGTGCTGACGTCTACACAATTTCGTCTAGCTGTCTACAATCCACTTCGTTGCACACTATACATACGCAAAACTCAAGCGTGATTGCCAAAAAGGCTAATCCACCAGCCTGGTGTGAAGCCTTTAAAGAAGAAGAAGAAGAAATACGCTCGTTGTATTTACAAATGTGCTATATTAGTCAAGGGCCCGGTTCCAGTGTGTGGTTTAGTGCCCATGCCTATTTGTTATAGTCCCAAATAGCCTATTTTGCGCATGGCTGAGATCACCACTGTCTTTAAAGAGTTACCACATGAAAAAAATCCCCCATTGATCGGGAAAATATTTACAGACTGTGCTGTAAGAAAAAAAATGAGAAAATTATAATTACTATTTAAGGTAAATAATATCATTCCGGGAAAAAGGTGTGAAGTTATGAATGTATGTATGTATGGCTAACCTAAACCACACAGATATATTCACAAACTAATAATTACGTAAAAAATACTTCAGCCTTAAATGAATAAGCAGTGGGTAACTTGCATTGTTATAATGGCAACACATCCCCGTATCCGCGAAGATGAACGCTCATGATGGCGACCATTTAGTTTTGATTTTGTCCACGCGAAAAATAAGCTATGTGGCACTATTCACTAAACCATATCTTCTTATATCGGATAGGTCTGACGCGTCTAACATACAATACACAGCCGTATTCAGAGTGGGCGGACTGACTTTAATTCTCCGGACTAAACCGGTTTATGTATGGTTAGTTCGGTGCTAATCTCGTACTAAGTTTTGACAGGCTCTCTCTGAAAACGACTGACAATGTGTAAGTAAATCCTCACAAGAAAATTAAATATAGGTTAGCAAAGTAAGATATGGCTGATGCTAAAGAATGTCTTGCTTTCCCCTGTGCAAAAAGGTACTAAAAGAAACATAATATTCTTTGCATTCTATGACTCACACACACTTGCACAAATATTCTTTAAAATTGTTCATTTCATATCAATTTGTCATCTCCATGCCAAAATGATTTTTATTTCAAAGGAATAAGAATTATATTTATCTAATCAGTTATTTCGCCTGTAGCGGCTTTTACCGGCACCCCCGGAAAAGGGCATACCGAGCCTGAGCCGGATTCGAGTTGACTGGATTTCAGTTGACGGAATCGACGGTATTGTATTTGCCACTACGGTAGGTCCTTTTCCTTATCGCCTTTTCCGGTAGCGCCGAATACGGCGAGCGGCTGGTACGTCGGATTCCGGCAGTCACCGTATTCTATGGAATACGGTATGGGCAAATACAATAGCGTCAATTCCGGTAGTCTCGAATACGGTAGCGCCGAATACGTTCCTGCGAATTACATGGACTCGCAATGACAGTCGGCTAATTTTTCTCCATTCTTTTCTTTCGCCTGTCGTAAAATAGCTCGTGCTTTTGTTGGCAGATTTGGAACGAGTCATCTTTCTAAAGAACGCACTGCCGTCCGCAATAGTAATGATGGCGAAGTGGAATTGGTTCTTTGTTGCTCTAGCGCTGACTTGTTCTGCTGCGCTCGGTAAGTTTGCTTTTTTTTTGTACATTATTTTCCTAGATTACAAAATTTCCTGTATTTTGTTTTTCGTCGTCTCAGCATTGATGGCGGATAAATGAGCCACCTTAAAAACACCCTGTAATAAGAAACATATTTAAACATGATTAATTGATCGTTTTTTTTTCCTCAGGAGCCAACAGTGACACCATTTCGCTGAAAACTGCGTCAGTGACAATCCCCGAACAAACGACTCCATCCCAAATGATGACACCCACCGAGAAAACGACTCACGCCCCTGCGACCACTACTACGACCCCCAAAACAACAACTTCCGCCCCCAAGACGACGACTCCCGCCCCCAAGACGACGACTCCCGCCCCCAAGACGACAACTCCCGCCCCCAAGACTACAACTCCCGCTCCCGAAACGACGACTACTCCCGCCCCCAAGACAACTACCTCCGGGCCCAAGCCGACTCCCATTCCGCCCCCCGCCCCTGCCCCAGAGCCGTCACTCGGTGTGTTCTCATTCACTGAACGTAACATCACCTGCATCATAGTCCAGCTCAAGGCACAGTTCAACGTGAGCTACGCTGCTCGTAAGTTTCTTATATTATCCATTATTTATTATTTATTTGTATTAAGGTGGCCCAACCCGCTCAACTCCCCATACAAAAGGGGAAAGAAAATCACGCCTATATTTCTTGTCAGAGATCCAAAATTTGACTCAAAATAGCTTTATTTGATTGAACTAGATGTCTGATGACCATTGGCATTGTAAAATTGTGTTTGGTTTCCAAGTTATAACGTCCGAAAGTTCGGATTTTTCGCGCGTTTTATACAATAACTTTGGAGGTGGATTACGCAAAGATAAAGTAAGAACATCTTAAAAAGATTAGTCATCAGACATAGCCTTCTTAATCAAGATTTACATTCTATTTGGTTTTTGTTAGATTTTTTACTACAGCGGTCGTGGTTTACTTTTAGCTACAAGTCGTTTTGAAATTAAAATTTTCGTAAATCTTACCAAATCATACACTATGCGCATTGTCTTTTTTGTGGACAGGTTGCATCTTCCTCATCACGGAGCCTGTCTTATTCTTAGAAACAGAGAAGGTCCCATAGCGCAACAGCACGGTTTTGTACCGTGCCCGCAAATGAGTTGAGGCCGCCGGGTTGGGCCACCTTAAACCCCAATTTCTGGTTTTAAGCAATAAGTTGTTCATGTAATTGTAATCGATTCGTGAAAAATATTGCTTTTAGGCACAATAGATAACTGCTTGAGGTGACCGGGCCCATTTTGGGCTGCCAACATAGAATTAAAAAAGCGCAGACCGTTTAGAGCTGTGAGGTGCAAAACCGTCCATGGAGCAATAATCGATCCCTCTCTATCCTAAGTAAAAATAAGTCAGATAGAAGAAGCAAATTTAAACAGTCGAAATATTGTACTCTGTGTAGGTAACTTTTGCGCTAGAAGTTATTTCTGAAGGTTGTTGGATGCCAATCTAGTCTTCTACATCCTCCTATAGCACTCCTAGGCTTGCTATATTCGCATTGGGCAACTAGAGTAGACATGGAATAGAGATATGCTTTATCCTCCGTGATGAGGACGCTATGCCACAGGAGCCACAAAGCAGGCAATGCGCATAGTGTTTTATTTGGTTAGATTTACAAAATGTTTCAATTAAAAAAACTAAAAGTAAATCAGGAACGCTCTAGTCAAAAATCAAGCAAAACTTAATTTAATTTGAATCTTCATCGATAAAGCGAGGCTTAATGACTAAGATTTTTCATTGTTTTTGTTTTATCTTTGAGTAGGTAATCAAACATACTGCATAAGGCATGCAGAATATTCGAACTTTCGGACCTTGTAATTTTGAAACCAAACACAACTTTACAGCGCCCAATGGTCATTAAGCATCTAGCTCGATTAATTATAGCTGTTTTTAGTATAATTTTGGATGTTTAACAAGAAATGTGCACACATGATGCTGGTAAGTAATCTGGAATCACTCAGTAACTTACCACTTAAATAATTTTGATCGTATTTTTTACACAGGACATTTTTTGAATTACTATAAAGTTGAATTTTTTCTATGTTACATGGCAGGACCTTCCTTATATTGTTCGGCTACATTGAACTGGATGGACAATTTTCATCGCCGCTTCGACCATCGTTCATTCACAAGATAACAAGTTTCTCTTTTTTTAGGGTTCCGTACCCAAAGGGTGAAAACGGAACCCTATTACTAAGCCTCCGCTGTCCGTCCGTCCGTCCGTCCGTCCGTCCGTCCGTCCGTCCGTCCGTCCGTCCGTCCGTCTGTCCGTCTGTCACAAGGCTGTATCTCAGTAACCGTAACAGGTAGACAGCTGAAATTTTCACAGAGTGTGTATTTATTTTGCCGCTATAACAACAAATAGGTAAGATTAAAAAATAATTATAATTAAAGGGGGCTCCCATACAAAAAACGTGATTTTTTTGTTTTATTTTTTACGATGGTACGAAACCGTTCGTGTGCGAGTCCGACTCGCACTTGGCCGGTTTTTTTCCATTCGATTAGTCATATCACGTGGATCTTGTTTGTGAAATGCCAAAAGACCTTAAATCATGCTCTTTTTCATTTTTTTGCATTTGAACTGGAGAACTTGCTCCACCGTTCTGCCCGAATGAACAGAACACAATGCCCGAACAAAGATTTATTTGTCAGTGAGATATAATTCTTTAGTCATGCTGGTGTAACTGATAAAAAGGTCTGGAGGAAAATAAAAGCTTTGCCTCTCCAAAAATAAAAACTGCACTATTAAACTACTCCAAATTATTCAAAATCTTGCTCTCAAAACGTCAACAGTCTGCATTGTGTTTTGATTAACTGCAATCAAGGGGTTTATTTGGATTACAAATGAGAATGTCAACAAATCTGCCTTGTTGGATCACTATTAGCGACTTTAGCCTGGAATAACAGTTTTGTAGTGAATTGAAATTAATACAAATATCAGTGACCTTGTTGCTATCAGCATGTGTACTCTGCGCTGAACGGACGCTTTGTGTCCAGACTTTGAGTCATCGCGTGTGTTGCCTTTGAATATTTCAGTGAATTGTCACTTCCAATGCTGGCTCTGACTGCTATAGATGAGCAACAAATACACTGGCTGTTTGAAAGATGAATGGAAAAAAGTTGCACCATGGTTCTTTGATTCAATCAAGCAATATACCTAATAAAAAAAAACTTAAAAACTATCACAAACTTAAAGTTACATACATACAAACAAGTATTACAAACATTTTATATGTGTGACATATTATTTCCAATTGTAAAATATAATATTTGGCAGCAGGTACTAGATCGTTGCTTGTAAGTTGTCTAACTTCTGTCGACACCTTTTCTACAGTATTTTATTAATGGATAATTTAGTATCCATACTAATATTGAATGGGACAACATGGGTACAAAAAATGGAGATTTCCTCAGTCATGTTTGCTTAGCCGATGACATTGTTCTTCTGTCAAATTCCCGAGTTCAGCTTCAGACCATGCCGGAAGACCTTTATAAAGCTGAAGATGAACCGGGACAAAACCAAGGTCATGGCGACCGAGGGTATGACGGCAGACTAATCGTTATCGATGGAGAAGTGATCAAACAGGTTGAAGAGTACGTATATCTCGGTCAAATTAAGAACTAACTAAGGAGGTTGAGCGACGGATTCAACCGGGTTGGGCTGCCTGCGGAAAGCTTAAATTTGCTCTGAGGTCTGGACCTTCCGCAAATTTTAAAGACCCGAATATAAGACCAGTGCGTCCTCCCGGTTGTGACGTACGGGTGTGAAACGTGGGCACAATCGCCGTTGTTCAAACGTTGAAAGTTGCCCAGCGATGTACCAAAGTAGTCGATATTGGACACCGGGTGGCTAAGCTCCAGTGGCAGTGGGCTGGTCACGTCAGAAGAGACGACGACCATTGGAGTAACCGTGTCCTACACTGGCGGCCGTGGACAGGAAAACGGAATGTAGGAAGACCACCAGCCAGGTGGTAAGATGACATCAAGTGCGTCGGCGGAAAGCAGTGGTTCCGTACCGCTGAGGGCCGGGAGGACTGGAGAAAAATTGGAGAGCCATATGTCCAGCTGTGCACGCAAACACGCTGACTGACTGACTAATATTATAAATTCGAAAGTAACTCTGTCTGCCTGTTGCGTTTTCCCAATTTTAATTCCAATTTTGATGAATTTCGGTATAGAGATAGTCTGGACCTTGGAGAAGGACATAGGCTTTGATAGATAGGACCTTTTGTTAAATTAACCTCAAAGGGGCTGAAATAGGGGATGAAAATATCTATGGGGAACTCATATAATATCCAGGAAATATTTCAGTCCGACAACATTCAAAAACGACATACCCTAGCGGAGCCGCGTACCTCGGCTAGTATTGATGGAAGTCAACGATAATAAATGAATCACTAGAACGTAATAATATGTTGTAATACATTTATAATTGTTAGACTTAACTAATTAACTTCGCCTGGCCAAACTTGACATTTCGGCGTACATCGCCTTTTAAAAGTGTATCAAACTTTGCATGCATGTAAACTATAGGTCAAGTTGTTGAAAACAGGTTGTTTACATCACAAATTTCTCAAAAAAATATTTACGGAGATTCAACATTCACCTTGATTTTATAATCCAGGTTAAAAACTCTTTACTGCTGGGCCATTTGATGGCACAGTTCAATCTGATAGCACGACTTGCATGTGGCATATCATGCAGCCCGGAACTTGACAATTAACATTCGATGCGGAATCCTTTGCGCATATTGCTGGGCCCATCAGTTGCACACTGGATTCACAATTAGCCAGTTTTGACGGCCGATCCGACTGTTGCAGATGAGGCGACACTGAACTCAACGTTCAACCTGGCGAACGACAGTCTCGTGGTGGCCGGCAGCTGCGGAAACGACAGCCAGTGGCTCACTCTGTCCTGGCCGAAGGATAACAAAGAGCTGCTGCGCAACAACCTCACGATAGAGTTTTCGCGCAACGCCACAACTAATAAATACCATCTCAGCCTTGTGAAGGTAGCCGTCGCGTACAACGCCACCATCTTCCCCAATGCCAGTAAGTATTGTGTGACATTCGGTGCTTGTGAAATATTTTCCCCCAACGTACATATCAAACAACTGTCTCGATGTTAGTTAAGCCCAAACAGAACTTACTCATGTACATTTGTATTATGCGTGTGTCGGTAGACATTCTGGCCCATTTTTTCGGTGGGTTTAGTCGATCTAATATTAACGAAGGAAAATACTGAGACATTTGTATCTATGTCAGGGGTACACATGTATCTGTACTTCTTCCAATGGGTTGGTCTTTTTGTAGTTATAAACTATGAGATTGTTCAGCACAATGTGTACAGTACAGTCTCATTAATGCTGCACTTCAGTACATCAGCACGTCCAGTAGTCCGGTATTCTGCGTCACCCCCTCCACGACCTCCCGGCCTGATCGCCTCCTGTTCACGTGTGACCGAGCCCTTTTCCACAGAAACACGTATCGCTAAGCGCACATTCTCGCTTTCAATACACGTATACAAGTACCGCTGTAGGAGTTGTATGTTTACTTCATTATTATCTCTGTACAATAGAGTAATCCAAACCTTCCAATGGAAACCGACATCCCTTGGTTGGTGAGACTCTAATTTAATACCCAACATATTTATAGTACAAAATGATATCAAGTACATATCTGAAAGGACAGGCCGGACAGAGATTGTTTGATGTACGTTCGAAGTTCATTGGGTGATTCACATGCAAATGTTGTCTAGATTGTTTTATTGATATTGCGGTAATGAGCAAAAAAACCTGGCAGCAAAGTATCAGCATTATGAGCTGCTTATTCATACAGTTTAGTTAAAGCTGTGGTAAGTAAATATACTTGTTCATACTAAGCAGGCATGTTGCTTCTTCCAAGGAATGTGATATGTATGTATGTATAATCGACCGTGAAGCAAGCACACATGAATTAAAAAAAGAGCTCAATAAAAATAACCACTTTACAACTTTCCTAGTTTGCCATCGGCCACACTCACGAAAACAGATTTTAGCTCCTGTTTAAAATTCCCGTGTGCTCTGTGTATGCGTGTAAAAACCACATCAGTGGAATCATTGGTGATTTTAACAAGTAAGTATAGTAATTATATCTATAAACTACCAAACAAAAACCATAAACCATAAAACCCGTCGAAACCATATTTTTGCTCGATTTCTAAACCGGGAACGGCATGATAAATTGCTTCTCTGTATTGTTTGGCACATGTCTGACATGGTACTACTGTGTGCTGTGTGGGTTAAAATAATATAATTGATCCCACTAAATATTTTTCCGTGCATGTCGTAAGAGCCGACTTAAGGATTCATCGTTCGTGGTTCGTATTCCACGTCCGTCCGTCACATGGCTGTATCTCATGAACCGTAATAGGTAGACACAGCTGAAATTTTTTCGCCGTTATATAGCGGCATAATAAATACCAAACCAAAAATAGGTAATATAAAAAATAGGGAGGCCCCCGTAAAGAAAATGAGTTTTTTTTTGTGTGAAATCTTTTATGGTGGTACGGAACCCTTCGTGTGCGAGTCGGACTTGTGCGAATGCGAGTTGGTCGTTTTTTCATTTCATTTATTTAAACTTTTTTGGTAGTCAAACTAAACTAAGTTACGCCACGCCAAATACTGATAGATCCGTGAATTCTATTAAACAGTAAAGAAGAATCCGCAAAGAAATTTTACTGTTTTTCCGTCCACAGTAATGAAATACATGCTTATATCTAAATGCTACTGCCAAACAATTATTGGTAGAACAGCTGAAGGCAAAGAACAGGAACAAAAGAAAGAGTAACCCTGAGTGCAAATGGATTAGAAATGGAACTTATCTATTAGATAAGAAAGAAAAAAAAATTTACCTATGATGTTTACCCGTTGCGCAGCGTCCAACGCGAGCATCGTGCTGCAGAACGGCACGCAGGAGTGGGGCGCCGGCGTGAGCTCGTCGTACCGGTGCGCGCGCTCGCAGCTGCTGACCCTCACCTCGCAGTCCAACTCCACCGCCGACAACACGGTGGGCGCGCTCACCGTCTCGCAGCTGCAAGAGGAGGCGTTCCGCACCGACAAGGGACACCAGTTCAGCATCGGTATGGCCATTTCACATTTCCAACGTATGGCATTATTTGCTAGTTGAGCGGCCCATTGCAAGATTTCTTACTGCATAAGATCCATGAGTGGTAACTATTATGCGGTGAAAGTGTTCATGAAAAAAATAACTAATCTAAAGACTAACACCGTCAAAGCGGTGGTGGTTTCCTGAAGGTGTTTTACTTCACTACATAAAAACCTATAAATCTAATTGTAAGTTTTTTTTTTTTTTTTTTTATGTGACTGGACATGGATGGCTAATACCACAAGTTCTGTCATGGTATTAGCCCAACACACCACATGGGAACTAGGTGCCATGCCAGGACCTTCCTTATATTGCACGGCTACATTGAACTGGTTGGAAAACACGGACAATTTTCATTGCCGCTTCGACCATCGTTCATCCAATGCGATGGTACCAACCCGGGCGGGATAAACCCTACCACCTAGTAAGTGAGGAAGGGGACCTACAGCTTAACGTGGAATCCGAACCACGGCCAGCCTCTCTCAACGGTCGAATGGTCACCCATCCAAGACCAGACCGGACCCAGCGTTGCTTAACTTCGGAGAGCGATCGCCGAAGTGTCGCGCCACTGGGCCACTGAGGGTGACGTAAGTTACACGAACAAAACCTCAATGCAATAAATGAGACCCCAAGTCATCTCATTCAGACCTCAACCCCATGGCTGGTTGCTACCTTATCACATAAAAAGGTCAACTAAGTTTAATGACATCCTTAAGGTTTTCCTGTCACGCGGCCGTTTGAAAGGTACACTCGTCATGAACCCTAACGTGATGTATTCATGTTCACAAGCGGTAACCTATCCTAACCTTCAGAAAACTAAACTATATCATTTCTCGCAGGCTCAATCCTGTAGATTATGTGTTTGTCTCTTTTGAGTGTTGCTTTTTCGTTTCATCGCATTTTAAATCACAACGGTTCTGAAAAAGTTTGCTTTGATTTCTTTGTAAGATCTATAAGGGCCGATCATCATGTTGGCCACAACTTTCACGATCCACCTGAGGATAGCAGCAGGAATTGTCAATTTTACAGAATTGGCCATGTCGCCAGTAAATCAGAGTTTTTAATGTGCTAAGCATCGAGCAGCCATATTATCGGTAGATAACACTGAACATGCAAACATTATCTGTATGGATGGCTTTTACTAGGCAACCAGCAATAACTACCTCGAATAATACTAGCTTCATTTTATTTGCTTTTAACAATAATAATTGTTCTTATCAGAGCCTGTTGATGTACATGGTGTAGATGTGTTGACATGCCAGTAGCTGTTAAGAACACAATAGGAAAAAATATATAATCAATCATAAATATCCCGACCTGATGTCAATGTGTGTGCAAATTCATCAATAATACAGCAAGACACCAAAATAATGGAATCAGCAGCTGAGGAAAATATGAATTTAGTTGAAAAGATATCCTAAAAATAGCTCGCTGTTTTAAAAAACAGATTCTGAGATGCGTTTTGAAAGGACCATCATGCATGTAGTTCATGAGCTCTTTCAATCTTTTGAATCCAAAATCTGCATGTTGAAGTCTTTGCACTTAGTTTATTAACCTCAGTAAGGCTTTGGCCTTGCCTACTCACATTAGAGATATCATTGAGTGCTTTTGGCATACTTATCTATTACCTGATCCATTAGACTTGGCTGGTGTCTGTTTATATTTGTCCCCCTCTCCCTCATACCACATTTCTTATCTTAAAGTTCTGATAGCAAAGATTATTTAGAGTGCAGGGACTACCAAACTTCTAATCACTAGTCGTGGGTCAATGACGTCTTTTTAGTTAATGAAATGAAACCTTTTTACATAAAGCTTCAACTAGTTGAGAAACTAGTTACTAATTTGACAAGTTAAAAGTAAGAAGTACTTTTATGTAAACGCCGGAGCTGATCGGTGCTTCGTTAATTTATTTTGCTAGTTTATTTTTCTTAAATGAAAAGCATCCAGATGTCCAGTTCAATGGAACAAATGTAGTTGATTGTCAACACAAAACTAGTTTTTCAAGTAGTAGTTTCAACTAGTTTTGCCTAGAACTCCCTCAAAAATAGTGTGAAGAAGCACCTGGCCGGCCGGCATGGTTTTTGCAGCCTCCCTGTAAGTTCGAAATCCCATGGGCGTCGTTGGCCTGGCGTGCGCCATATGCTGCACTTAACATAAAACAAAGTTGAATAGTGGACGTAGGAAAAACATTGAATCAACTAGTTCATCAAAGACAAAGAGAATGATTGTCCATTAATCAAAAGGAACTTCGAAACCTGTTCAACATGAATGTAGGCATTGAGAAATCGATAAAATTAGAATTGTACATGACAAAAAGCCATTTCGCCCTTTCTCGCCATTTCTTTTCTGCTCCCGACTACAGATACAGTCTCAGGATACACTGCGGAAGGTTATTTTTTTATGTAATTGGACATGGACGACTAATACCAAACTGATCGTCAGATATTAGCCTTACACACCACATGGGAACTAGGTGTCATGCCAGAACCATCCTTATATTGCTCGGCTACATTGAACTGAATGGAAAACACGGACAATTTTCATTACCGCTTCGACCATCGTTTATTCAATGCGAAGTTACCAACCCGGGCGAGATTAACCCTACCACCGTAAGTAAGGAAGGGGACCTATAGTTTTACGCGAAATCCGAACCACGGCCAGCCTCAACGGTTGATAATGGTCACCCATCCAGAACCAAACCGCTCTCAGAGGTGCTTGGCCAGCTTGCCCAGCTTATAAAGGCAAGGCGTCGCGTCATTGGGCAACCGAAGCCGACATGATTGTGGACAATCTCATTGATGTGTATGAGAACTATATAATATGTGGTATTGGGCTAATATCATGACAGTAGGTGTGGAATTAGCCGTCCATGTCCAGCAACCTTTAACAAATGTATTTTATTTGAAACCTTTATCACCTCCAACCTGGGCTTGGTTTTGAGCAACAGCAGCTATTTTTGAACACACAACTTTAATGAATCAGCTAATACTATCTTTATTTAATGACTGTGTAAACTGTTACAAAGCGACCATTGAACCCTGTTTTGTGTATATAATTTGTTCGCATGCAGATGCAGTATGCATAATTTATAATATTTATTATGCATAATTTATTTTATTACAGTATGTACATATTATTCCATGACAGTAGTGTAGATTTAGCCTAACCAGAAAAAAACAACAGGTGCTGGACCTGTGTGAAGAAATGATTAGGATTATTTTTGTAGACTAGCAGTTTTTGCTAATATGCCTACAGTTAGTTACTTGGGCAAATGTTATTCACGCTAAACCTACTACTAAAGGGAGGTAATTGTGCGTAACAGGGTTGACTGTGTGAGCCATCCCAGCTCGGCCCAGAAGTCCCGCTTTTTTAAAACTCCCGCAGGCCTCGTGGAGGGATCTCGGTGCTCCCAGGGTCCATGCCCATTGATCTGCCACACTCCTGCACTCCAACAGGATATGGGCGGTTGTCTCTGTTGCCTTCATGTAGCCAAGTCGTAGTTATCCCCAATTTATGGATGTGTGATTGCCTATATCTCAATCTTCGAAGTTTATTTTGATTTAGATACTCATCTAGTCTGTTTTTAAAATGACTCAATTTGCACAAATGACGTCACTAGGTAGGTTGTTTCAAGAGTCCACTACTGTTTGCAATGCATTGCTTGTGAGGGTTTTGCTTGGCGGAGGAATATCCTATAAAAGCTGTTGCTTTCAATAAAAAATGATTTAAAACTCCTACTATTCAACTTTATTTAAATTTTTTTTTATGTGACTGGACATGGATGGCTAATACCACACTTTCTGTCGTGGTATTAGCCCAACACACCGCATGGGAACTAGATGCCATGCCAGGACCTTCCTTATATTGCACGGCTACATTGAACTGGACGGAAAACACGGACAATTTTCATTGCCGCTTCGACCATCGTTCATCCAATGCGATTATACCAACCCGGGCGGGATTTACCCTACCACCTAGTAAGTAAGGAAGGGGACCTACAGTTTAACGTGGAATCCGAACCACGGCCAGCCTCTCTCAACGGTCGCATGGTCACCCATCCAAGACCAGACCGGACCCAGCGTTGCTTAACTTCGGAGAGCGATCGCCGAAGTGTCGCGCCACTGGGCCATTGAGGCCCATTGCCTCAATGGCCCAGTAAAAGGATTAATAATAAAACCTCATCCAATATGTAGATAAACGCATGCAAGCTTATTCGGACAAGTTGGCCCCTTGATGACTCATGGACCGTTGGTTTTGCAGCGGAGGACTGCGAGCCGGGCGACGTGCCCGACGTGGTGCCCATCGCCGTGGGCTGCGCGCTCGGCGGGCTGGTGCTGGTGGTGCTGGCCGCCTACCTCGTGGGCCGCCGCCGCTCGCAGGCGCGCGGCTACCTCTCCATGTAGGTCCGCACCACCGCCCCCCCCCCCCCGTGCACACCCCGCACCGCTCGAGAGAGAGGTGGACCATCCTAACTCTTCTCTTCCCCGCTTCAGTCAGTGTGCCGTTCGAGCTTAAGATGGGCCCGGAGGCATCAGAAAATCACGCTCGCCGTACAAACGTATTTTACTGATCGTTTGAAAGCCACTGTTCGGATTTACTTGATATTTTGAATCTAATATCAAGCGACGTAAAGTTTTTACGGTAAAAATATCCTGGGTCAAACCACAGAGTCAAAGAACAATGCGTATGAAGATTTTCTTTTTGCTTTCATTTGACTCCGTTTAGATTTAAAAAAACAAAGATGAGCATTTGTTGCCTCATATTAGATATATTAAATTCAATATATTGAGATCAATAACATTGGAACAGTGGTTTTCAAATAATTAGTAAACTACGTTTGTATTGGGAGCAAAGTTTATGGGCCATTCTTAAGGGCTTCCGAGACGGTCGGCCCCTTCAGGCAAGCATGCAGAAATGTTTCTGCTTGAGCTCGGCTTGAAGCACACATCATGCAGCTCGATATGCAGGGGTCATCTCTAAGGTAGTAATTGTATTCTGTGGCCAGTTTATTTGTTTGCCTCATTGTTATTAATTTCACTGGTTTTGTCAAAAAATCGTCATCTGCCATAGCTATTGGATGAATGGCCAAAGAGCATGTTTGCTTAACACATGACCACAAAATGTAATAATTTTAATTAATTGCTTACTGAATAAATTCACATTAAGTGCATATCAATCACGTAGTATACTTGACGTTCTGCTTGACTGGAGTGGTTTAACTGTCACGGAAGACCTTTGGCAGTCAGATATTTACGTAAACCTTATGGGCCTGCGCCGTTAGCAAGCTTGTGAATACATACACCCAACTACTGCAGTGCCTATCTACACATTTCATAACAACTGGTTTGAATGCTGAGCAGTCTTTTCGTAAAAAAGATGTAACAATACAATGTCAATTACAATCAATAACACAGTGTTGCTTGAATCTCCACGGATGAATATGTCCAGTAAGTGTTGAAAAGGCCGTAAGTTTTCCGAAATTATCTGAAGATTTACAATTATCTGAACATCTCTGGAAGGAAACCAAATAAAGTTAAAATGGAGGCACTTCCCGTTAATTTCGTGTCCCATTTCGACATCTGTTACTATTTTCAGCTATTCAATCAATACATACAATCAATATTCAAAGAAATGTATGAACTTTTCGAACTGTCGAAACGATTCCTGGAAATGAACCATCCAGTGCCATGGCGTAGATGAAATTATTTAATTACGAATTTATATATGGAAGCTGTCTTTAATTCAATAAAGTTAAGTTCCATGGGTTATGGGCTCCCTTCACTAAGATTCCTAACGTAGAAATTAGGATCAAATGTATGATAGTTAAGAAGTTGTAATAGTAGTAGTTATACTAAGTATTTGTTCGTTTCTTTTTTATTAGACATATCAAGGCAATTTTAAGTTTCAATCTAATTTCTATTCTCGACCTCCTTAATGCAGTGTCATTTAGTTTAATATCTGTGAAACTAACTAACCAAACTTGTTTATGCTATTGGTGATATTTTTTTTAAAACCCTGTTTAGTAGTTAAGAGAGTGGGAATGATTGCACACATCACCTGTTTCAATTTCGAGGCTTCCGATCGAATCTCGAGACTTGGAACAGGTGTTGTGAGCATTTGGCAGTGTTTACACCCGCGTGAGGTCTTGGATCATAATTACAGTGCCACAAGGCTAAGCTGACCGTCAGCAGACATTCTGCATAACTAGATAGTACTGTGGCGCCATTTGGCAGCGGGTCGACTTGCGTTTGTGGCACTGTTAGCGGGTTCTAAGCTCTGGAAAGGTGTAATATTTTTGTATGTAGATAGCCGGGTTTAAATATGTACCTATTTTGTTGCGTAATGTTTTTGGGTTTGTGGGACTGGACTGAGCGCAACATCAGGCCAGACATGTGAACCGTTTAATTAGCTAGTATGGTCTGAAAAAGAATTGTGATTTAAACATTGTAAAATTAAATAAATAATTTTTATTCCTTTATTGCCTTTTACATTTCATTCCATGTTTATAGAACGTTAAAAACATGTTAATAAGAACAATTGTGTAGAAAAATATGTACCTTTCACGCCAAAATAATTTCTAAATTCCTAGAGACAAAAGTAAGCACCTTACCGCTTGAATAATTCAAACGCATTTGAAGCAAATATTTTTGTCTCAAATATAAAACTGCCTAACAATTTATTTAGTTATATTTTCAAGTTTGCACAGCTGTTTTGAAAAAATCATTTCCGATTTATTGCAAAAAAACTTCAAAACCAGAAAAATATATAAAAAGGGAATAATCCATTTTTATTTATTTATTTAAAAAATCTAAAACTAAAAAACTTGATTCTGTGCGGCATTGTTATAGAATCAGTAATTTATTTGATATGCTTGTTCTTTGTTTTGTCTGTATTTGAAAAAAATTATAAGTATAAGGTGAAATATGAAGAATCCTAAAGAAGTCCTGAAGAGACCTTAAGACAATAAGGTGTCTGGCTTGTGGATAATTTATTTTAAATACTGTTCAAATCCTTCATATGGACTTTGGCTTTCGAGGTTTTGCGTTTCAAGTCGACTCGCTTTTTCTGAGTTAGATCCCCACCCGAAGGAATGTCCATAAGGAAGCTTCGCTTCGAAAACTGCTAAGTTTATTTTGCCATTGGGTAGCTGACATGCGGCTACCAAGCTGCCTCATTTGGCACAAGAATGTTAGGATTGTGGGGGTAAAATTAAAGCTTTCTAAAAATAAAGTATCACTTTATTATACACAGTTTATTTCACATAGCTATTATGCACCTGTAAGTAACGTTCTAACCGCAACTAATAACAGTCAACTTCAACACGTGGCCAGGCCAATGCCCATGTTAATCCTCTTATCTGCTATTGATAAGGAAAGATGTTCTCATCGTATGCTGCGGGCACACATTCTGGCACTAGAGCTCATTCTTGATGTTTTACCATAGTGAATTAATTTACTCTTTGCGGCGCCTGGTAAACAGAAGGAAGGATTTTTTTTATCCGATCTACTGGTGGAATCTTGAAATCCATTGCAAAAAGGCCACGAGAGGACCAGAATTAGGCACAAAACAAATTCCTACTCCTACTACAAAGGCACTTTGGCGTTTTCCATTTCGCAAGCACTAGTATGGAAAAGAATTCAAGGAATCTCCATCGTGAAGAGTTGATAACGAATTCTTTTAAAAAAACCAAATTAATTATATTTAGACTAGGCGCGAAATTTTTCGTTTATGTTTTAAGTCAACACCGCTACTCTACTTCCATTTGAAATACCTTAAGGATTGTTAGACGGTAATGTATTGGATCAGTCCCATAACTTTCGAATACAAGTTCGTCTTCTGAGAGCATAGTTTTTTAATAAGATAATTGATGAAAGTAAAAATTTGAGGATGCGACAAAATAGTGAGTCATTATGACTAGCGAGGGTTAAACAGAGATTTCCTAAAAAAAACTAATGTTTATTTTGATTGTATCGGTGATAAATGCAAAATTACCTCAAGAGACCTTAGGTGTGGATAATGTGTCTGTCATGTTAATAATCTCTTCAATTAATTTTAACTTATTTTCTAATCAGTTAAAAATAGCTTAACTTCTACTGTGATACTGACTTGTGACTGCTGGACTTATATCTAATCGACCCAACTATATTACACTTGTCTATTTTTCGCATAACCATAATCTTATCTCTACCTGTACACGCAATGATAAATTACACTTATGTTATGAATGTCCTTCATTGCAATTAAATAAATACTTTAACAAAAATTACACACGACAGTCTGCGATTTTCGCCATTTTTTCATCAACTTTCCATTATTGCTACAAGTAGGTCTGAATGACATGGCAGATGTTCTCAAATTGAGATCAGCACCTGTGGTAACTATATTTACAATCAGAACTTTACAAATTGTCTCAATGTTTAAAATCTATAATGACAATGGATGGCCAACAGATGGAGTTTTGTAGTCAACATGACAACACATGAAATGCAATCGATCTGTCAATAAATTAAGGCGATAATTACAAGTTCTTAAAAGATTATTGCCAACACTACACCCACAACGCAACAACCTGAGAAATTACAACCATCTCATACACAAAAATAATTAATGAATCTTATTACCATTATTAAAATTATTTTACAGGTCGTGCGTGCATTTGGTGCTTTGGAAAATGGCTTACGTACTATTTTATTTACAATAGATAATACTTTGCTTGGCATATTTACCAGAACACAATCGGATGTTCAAGACACGGTGTGATAGTGAATAATCACTTCAAATGCAAAATTTTCTTATTTCTACAATTTAGCCTCCATTTAACTTGTCAGATTCTTAGTTTATTAAATCCCTAACTGGTGCTTCATGCATCTTTAACTGGGATAGTTAAGTAGAATTTGCATAGCTCAAAACGAATGTCCATTCCATAATTTCAACTTATGTCTTTTGAATCCTGTTCTGTAATATTATTTTTTTCGGACATATTGCACAAAAAAAAATCAGACTCTTCACAATATGAACACCGTCACCTATGATAATGATAAACCGTATTATGACAAACATTTGAACGAGTCACTGGCACCTATTTTTATGGTTTATAATTTTTTCAAACCAATCAAGTAGGTGGATTTAAATCGTACCACAAAGAGGCACGGGTTGTGTTTTCACCCGAACAGCATCAGACTCCCGTTGAGCGGACGGCTGCGACCAAGTTCGGGTATGTGACAGCAGTGAGTTGGCCTCTGACAGATATTCAACTCTGGGGGACTGGATAGTTCGTTCACTGGCTGATCGGACACGAGCTGAGGAGCACATTGTGCAGACTGTCCATGTCGGTCCAGTCTTTCCGGTTGCCTTGTATGGAAATATTTCGAATGCAGCCTTTGAAGTTGTCTTTGGTGCCGAGGAGACCGCTCGGAGCACCCTCTGTAAGAGATAGAGGATACTTAGTTAGCACGATACAAAATACGAAACAGTTGGATATTTTTGGCGCATGACAATTGAACGTGGACCTTAGCTGAGTGGTTAACGCCTGTGGGCTTTTTTCTATGACCGCACGTTAGAATCCTAGTATATACAATGGTTTTTTTCTCAGCAGAGATTATAATGTGCAAAAATTCGATGACAATTCGTGTCACTCCTTTGTTCGGAACCTATATTAAACTGTGGGTCCCCTCCATTAATAGGTGGTAAGTTTATCTATAAAATTGTCCGTATTTTTCCATCCAGTTCCATGTAGCCGTGCTCATAAAGGGAAAGTTTTGGCATGGCACCTGATTCCTAATAGGATGAGAGTCAAAAGAAAGATTCTCTGCCCTCCTCTTAGTTACAAGGTTGGTATAATATGTACCTAAATAAGGTGATGTAAGATTTATGGATAATCGTTGGTTGCTCTATCTATGGTTTTTTTGTGTAATTGCATAACAGCTGAAATTAAGTGTCTGTGCTTTCATTTTTAGCAATTGCAACTCTGTAAATCGGTTTGACATTCTTTCATTGCGCATTAGCTTCACACGCCCAACCCATTCCATTCAATTCCAGTCACTGTTAGTCTATTGCTATTCTGGAGGGACTATATTATTATTTTTATAAAATATCTATTTTAATATTTAATACTATTGTTTTGTGCATAGTGTATGATTTGGTAAGATTTACGAAAATTTTAATTACAAAACGACTTATAGCTAAAAGTAAACCACGACCGCTGTTGTCAAAAATCTAACAAAAACCAAATAGATTATAAATCTTGATTTAATAAGCTATGTCTGATGACTAATCTTTTTAAGATGTTCTTACTTTATCATTGCGTAATCCACCTCCAAAGTTATTATATGAAAACGCGCGAAAAATTCGAACTTTCGGCCTTATAACTTAGAAACCAAACACAATTTTACAATGCCAACGGTCATCAGACATCTAGTTCGATCAAATAAAGCTATTTTGAGCAAAATTTGGGATCTTTGACAAGAAATATGGGCGTGTTTTTCTTTCCCCTTTTGTACGGGGAGTTGAATGAAAATTCAATAAACTTTGAATTGTGAAAAAAATTAAAAAATAAACGAGAAAATGCCATTTACCCGGCAGTCCGCCAATGTAGAGCGGCGCGGGCGGCGCGTCGTCGCCGCCGGCGTCGCTAGCCACGTCCACGCGCTCGGGCAGCGCGTCCAGCCGCAGCGAGAGCCCCTCCGCCGAGTACAGCGCCGCGAGCGAGTGCCACGCGTCGTCGCAGAGCGCCCACGCGGCGGCCGCGCGCGCCGACACTCGCAGCACGCGCCCGCCCCCACCCCTCTGCACCGCCATCACCACCTGCCCGCCGCGTCCTCGTGTCAGACATCTTATTCTGTTTCGTGTACTCTGTACCGATTATATGAACTAATTAGGGGGAAATAGGTGTTTGGATAAAATATTTTTTTGGATAATTGACCTATGCATCTATGAACAAAAAATCTTTGAATGTATTTAAAATTTCAGTTTTATTACGTTAAGATACATATCTATGGGCGGGGCATCAATAAGACCACACAGAATTCAGCCACCAGCCGAAATCCCCTATATATAGAAATACAAAACTGGGTGGAAAACATGGACCATTTTCATTGCCGCTTCAACCATCGTTCATTCAATGCGATGGTACCAACCCGGGCGGAATTAACCCTATCACTTAGTGACTACAGTTTTACGTGGAATCCGAACCACGGCCAGCCCCAACGGTTGAAAATGGTCACCCATCCAGAACCTAACCGCAAGATGTATGTATGAGGAGACTAGAGAGTGGTATCGGTACACAGGCGTCACTGACCTCCCCGTCCCTCAGCTCGAGCGACATGTGCGTGTTGTGATCGCGAGCGTGCGAGCTCGTCGCCAGCAGCACGCCGTTCTGCTCCGACGTGCGGAACTCCAACCGCAGCTCCACGTGGGCCCCCACCGAAAATTGCTGTGACCACACTCCGTACGCGTCGCCTGCGTGAAATCAACACGTCTTTGGAATCTGCTTACAGAATTGTTATGCCAGTGACCCATTGAAGGCGTTAAATTAGGTTTAGCAGCAACTATTAAGTTAAAAAACTTTATAAAAACAAACTTTTCAACAAGCAATAAATAATTTAATGTACATGTAACTATTTTATATGTCCAGCCTTGCAGTATAT
Organism: Incurvaria masculella; assembly: GCA_946894095.1. Taxonomy (NCBI): domain Eukaryota; kingdom Metazoa; phylum Arthropoda; class Insecta; order Lepidoptera; family Incurvariidae; genus Incurvaria; species Incurvaria masculella. The sequence goes on along the minus strand of OX335645.2, from coordinate 22,355,045 downwards.
TCGTAAAATAGTTCTCTTTACTGGGCTCTTTTCTTTATTTAATGTGTCTTTGCTTCACGGTCGATTATACATGCATACATGTCACATTCCTTGGAATAATTCAAAAAGCTGTTAAAATTATTTGATGTAACAGAATATTAAGTATATGTAACTACGAATATTTATTTCAGCCATTCCATAAAATTACTATTTTCATTAGAGTAGTATTTAGAGATAACTGCTTTATCAACGAAAATGCAAATTTATTGGATTATTTTCCAGCATACCCTGGGATTATAACCCGCAGTCTTCCACATAAGAGATCAGAGGCGTTACCCTATACTACGCATACACAGATAATCAATACATAATATGTAACAAAATTTATCAACACTTAAATAAAACAGCTTTTTTTTTTCGCTGTGGGTAGTTCTAGCAAAACGACTGCAAAATTTTCGCTCCCCAGTGTTTTTGGAATATTTTTACTATAAGGTATAATAACCAATTAATTTGTGGTTGCTTGTGTTCCCTACCACTGTTTGTGCCTGTGGGGGTGTGAGCAAAGTTAGGGAGTGAGTACAGCTAGGGATATATTCCCTAATCTGTAGTGAGTGAAATGGCCGACTACCCTCATTCAAGTATGAGCGAAAGAGTGGATTGCGGTGATACTGGTGGAGAGTCCAGCTCGGATGCTGGGGATCTGGTGGATGTGGAAGAGTTGGTGGACGTTCCAGCCGAAAATGTGGTCACGGCACAGCTGGAGTGGGAAGATATGGCAATCATCTCTGAGACGCGCGAGAAGAGGACCCGACCAGACTTTGAGGATGAAGATGATGACGATTTCGAGTTGGTGAGACACAATAAACCCAAGAGAGTGAACCGGATGAACTCTAAGGAAGCGTCTCAAGGTAACCTTGAAGTTTATTTAATAAGTAAAAGCAAACTTCCTAAACAGATTGGATTGGCTAGACTGCTACAAAATATTCCGGGTATTGTTAAAATAAAGTATTTAACACAGTCGAAAGCCATAGCTTATTTTGAAACGCAGGAGGGTGTCCGGAAGATACTTGATTGTGAAGAGTTGGTGAAACAAGGTATTTCATGTTCCCGAACTACCGAGGTGCAGAACTCCTATGGTACCGTGAGGAATATCGACATGGAAATTGAAGATAAAGACCTACTGGATATTTTCAAATGTGATCAGGGGGAAATTGTTTCTGTGAAAAGACTGAATATGAGAACAGAACCTGGTAAGTGGACAAAATCCGAAGCAGTGAGGGTGTGTTTCCGGGGGCCGCGCTTGCCTCCGTACATGCTTGTGTACGGAATTAGGTGTAGCGTAGAGCCTTTCGTGTTCTCGGTGACGCAGTGTTCAGGCTGCGGGCATTTTGGCCATACGGTGAAAGTATGTCCATCCAACACAAAGACGTGTCCAAAATGTGGCGGAAAACACGAAAATTGTGTTACTACCGTGTTCAAACGTGTCAACTGCAAGGGCGAATATATGGCACTTGACAAAATATGCCCCATATTCTTAAAAGAGAAGCAGCTTCGTCACATTATGTCACAAAACAATGTGACATATAAAATGGCGTTACAAATGTATGGCAAACAGAGAACACCAGAATTAGCAACGACAAGTTCAGAAGTTGTACCAGACAGACAGCCGCCCGCTCAACCTGCAAGCACTCCTTTTGCCTCTCTGTCGAGGTCGTATGCCGCTGCGCCTCAGAGAGGCCAAAAGAAGATGTCTTGTCTGCGTCGTCTAGCCACCCTCACGAGACCTTAGCTTCACCAGCAAGACCCCGACGTTGTGACTTTGTACGGAAATCCCAAAGCCCACAATGTGTACAAGCGCAAAATATACCGACAACCAGTAAACAACCCAGAGAGAAAACGATACCAGTCTATACCTCACGTGACACGGAAGAAGAAAGCCCAAGTGCACTGCGAGAAATATTTGATGGCCTAAAAGATATTGCAGGAAGTGACGGACAGAGCTGGGGGGACAAAATCACCAAAATGGCACAATTTATTATGAGTGAGATTATAACCTTTCTTAAGGTGGCCCAACCCGGCGGGCCCAACTCATTCGCGGGCACGGTACAAAACCGTGCTGTTGCGCTCTGGGACCCTCTCTGTTTCAAAGAATAAGACAGGCTCCGTGATGAGGAAGATGCAACATGTCCACAAAAAAGATAATGTGCATAGTGTATGATTTGCTAAGATTAACAAAAATTTTGATTTCAAAACGACTTATAGCTAAAAGTAAACCACGACCGCTGTAGTCAAAAATCTAACAAAAACCAAATAGATAATAAATCTTGAATAAATAAGCTATGTCTGATGACTAATCTTTTTACGATGTTCTTACTTTATCATAGCGTTATCCACCTCCAAAGTTATTGTATAAAACGCGCGAAAAATTCGAACTTTCGGACCTTATAACTTAGAAACCAAACACAATTTTACAATGCCAATGGTCATCAGACATCTAGTTCGATCAAATAAAGCTATTTTGAGCAAAATTTTGGATTTCTGACAAGGAATCTGGGCGTGATCTTCTTTCCCCTTTTGTATGGGGAGATGAGCGGGATGGGCCACCTTAAAAAGCTTATTTTGGAAAGCTCTCTTGGAATATTCTTAAAGTAATGGCTTGTAAAAATATTAATTTAATTCAGTGGAACGCCCGAAGCTTAATGCCAAAGAAACTTGATCTGGAAAGTGTGTTATATCAATTTAAAGTACATGTGTGTCTAATATCGGAATCCTGGCTTAATGAGAAAACACAGATAAAAGTAAGTGGATACAACATTACCAGGCGTGATAGGGAAGATGGTTACGGAGGAGTCTGCATCTTAACTCACAAGTCTATCAAGCTAAGGAATCTGCCAATATGCAATCAAAACCCAAGCATCGAAGTAATAGGCGTAGAGGTGTTGAACTGCTCTCCGATACGCAATATATTAGCCGTTTACTGCTCTCCATCAGTACACACCACACAGGAAGATTGGAATCACTTATTTTCTCAATTTGACCAAAGCACTGTCATCGGAGGAGATTTTAATGGACATCACACTCACTGGTCGTGCAAAATAGACACAAGAGGGGAAGACATTTTCAACGCATGTATGGACAATAATCTCATTGCACTGAATGATGGTAGCCATACCAGAGTCAAATTAAGAAGTAATATACTCCAGGAAACTTCCCCAGATATAACATTTTGTACTCCAGATATATCCCTAATCAGCAGTTGGAAAACGACTCAAGAAAATTTAGGCAGTGATCACATTATTATTCAAATTCGTTTCGGGATAGACAACATCATGGTCAGAGAGAAAAAAAGGAATATGAAGTTAGCTGATTGGCATAAATATGGAAGTTTTGGCGCCTCCAATCGCCCAGAAAATCTTCAAAAGGCTTATGAATGGTTCGTAAAAAATCTTGACACAGCCGCGGAGGAATGTATCCCATGGATCCATATTAACCCTAATTCACAAGAGACATTTCACCCCAAACCATGGTGGAACATTACCATTACTAAAGCCATCGCCGAAAGAAGATTAGCGCTCTCACAATTTAGGAGAACTGGCATTCCGCAAGCTTACAATTTTTTGCATAATAGGATTAATAATGCGAGAAAAGAAACACCAAAAGCCAGAGATAAGGGTTGGGACAATATAAATAGTCAAACATCTGCAGCCGATAGGTGGCGCAAGATGAGGTGGCTGAAGGGCATCCGTCAAAACAGCACGAACATCGAAGACAAGCGAGCCGAAGAACTCCTCTGCAGCCTGGCCCCCGATACTGCTGAAGAATCACCAATATCTTTTGTACATTTTGGACACAGCCTACTGGACGCCGCATTTACAGAAGACGAGTTGGAGAGTGTTCTGAAGTCAAAGGACACGGCCCCGGGAATCGATGGTATTACTTATTCAATGCTCAGAAACATGCCGCCATCTGGTAAGGTTGTATTACTCCGATTATTTAATCTCATTTTTTCTACTGGAATTGTGCCCTTGCAATGGAGGAACATAAAAGTGATTGCGATTCCTAAACCTGGTAGAGACCCAGCTCTGACATCATCCTTTCGCCCGATCTCTCTTATGTCATGTCCCTGCAAAATATTCAATGCGATGATTGCAAAAAGGTTAGAGTGGTTTGCAGAACACAATAAATTATTAAGTAATTCCACACATGGCTTTCGACGAGGACAATCTTGTCTAGATAATCTCTCTCGAATAGTGACCACTCTTAATCTAGGACAAGTCAAAAATGAACCCACTCTAGCCTGTTTTGTTGATATCGACAATGCTTATAATAATGTTAATGTAAATTCTTTGATTAGTTGCTTGAACGAATTTAAGTTTGGAAAACTGATATGCCAATATATTTGGAATTTTTTAAGTGTTCGATATCTTCAAATCGAGTCTGAAGATATTTGTTTTAAAAGAAAATGTCACAATGGTCTTGCCCAAGGGGACCCTATGTCCCCGATCCTATTTAATATTGTTACCATCTGTATTTGCAAACATATTGTCGATGTAGGTATAGTTCAATATGCCGACGATTTTATATTTTTTATCACCTCTCAAAATTTACAATTTGCAGCCGAATGTATAGAACAGGCTCTTGATACCATGTCATGTTTGTTAAATAAAATAGGACTACGACTGTCTGAAACAAAAACGGAATTTTGCGTTTTTGCAAGGGGCATCCGGAGAAAACCAATTAAAATCACTGTTAACGGAAAAGATTTGGCACGGAACACCTCTATTAGAGCTTTAGGATTATGGTTAGATCAAAGTTTAAATTGGAAAATTAATGTAAAAGAAAACATTTTAAGAACAGGAAAATATTTGGATATTCTTAAAGTACTAGCTGGGTCTTCGTGGGGAATACATCAAACACATTTAAGAAGATTATATATAGCTCTTATACGTAGCCGTCTTGACTATGGATGCTTTCTGTATGGAAACTGTGCGCAGTCAAACCTCAGGAAATTATCTGTCCTACAAAACAGAGCCTTACGAATAGTTGGCGGTTATGTTAAAAGTACTCCAATTCATGTGATGGAGAGCGATTTGTGCGTGCAACCACTACATGTAAGATGCAGTTATTTGGCAATGAAGTATTTACTCAAGAATAAAGCGTGTACGAACAGCCCTCTAAATCAGTTATTGGAAAAGTTAGCGTCGACTCTAGATTCTCAGTATTGGAATAACCATAACTTTCCGATACTGGCGTCAAGCTTTGTTAAATTGAAGAATATTGACATAGAAAACAGTCCTGTCCTACCAATGTTCTCGCTAGAAACATGGGTAACCAGAATTCCAATTAGAAAATGTGTGAATTTTAATTTAGAATTTATTAATAAGTCAAAAAAGGAATTTAGCACCACTGTATTAAAAAATAAGACCAAGATTATAATTGAAACATGTTACAAAAAGTACTACAAGTTATATACTGATGGATCTATTGATGTAAATGGTATAGGATCTTCGTGGTGGGATCCCAATTCTGGCATTGGATTGGAACTAAAGATAGATGGACAAGTACCAATAATGGCGGCCGAACTCATAGAAATTTCCGAAGCCCTTTCGTACAGCTTATCTCTAAATGCAAAAAATATAGTCATTTTGACCGACTCAAAAAGTGCACTTCAACACTTGGTTTGTTGTACGAAGGGGACTCGGGGAAGGCCTATTGCTTACACAATCTTAAAAATATTTATGGAACTGATATCAATCGGAACAAATGTTAAATTTCAATGGATTCCATCCCATGTAGGCATAGAAGGCAATGAAAAAGCCGACGAGTTAGCAAAAAGAGCTATGTGCTCAAATGTAATCTACACCACCAAGCCTTTCTTCACTGACGTTCTGCCGAAAGCCAAAGGAATATGTAGACAAATGTGGAAAGAACACTTTGACAAGAGGTCTGTGGAAAGGGGAATTTGGTACAAAACGATTGTATCTGAACCACTCTGTATCCCTTGGTTTAGCAGTGTCCATCTGCCTAGATAAATCATTACTATTGGCTTAAGACTCAGATCAGGACACACTCCTCTAAATAGAATGGGACATATGATGAAGAAACTGGACTCTCCAAATTGTTCTGCCTGTGACAAGCCAGAAGATCAATTTCACCTAGTTATCGAGTGTGTTCTGAACGAGAGGCTTCGACTGGGTCTTGAAAAAATATTGTGTACGGATAGAATGAATTTATTTTTTAATATACACGAATCATTGGGAAAGCCCTGGTCAAACGAGTTCAGAGAAGTTGTATATTTTTTCAAGCTGTCATTGGCTCTAAGGAGTAGCTGATAGCTTGAAGTAATTATTATACTTATAAAGTCACTATGGGGCTGGCATAGTCGGTGACGGCTAAAGTCCCAAATAAACAACTAGATAAAAAAAAAAAAAAAAACAGTATCAATCTAGTGAAATATCAAGCAACTTTTAAATTGCTAAAAAAACTTCCGCGTTATAAAGTCATAACTAAAACTACCGAGTCGTTTCTTAATGTCACTTTAACACTAGTCAGTATAAATTTTTACCTACAGCCTTACATGTAATCCAAACCGCGCACGAAATGTAGCGAAGTAAACATTTCGAGGTTATAAAAGTGTCGGTACCCGCGAAGTGTGCGCCCCGCTCCACGGCCGGGAAGCACTGGCCCACGTTGCGGTGCAGCGCCGCGTCCCGCACGAGCTCCTCGGCCCGCCCGTTCACGCTCAGCCGCCGCACGCAGCCCTTCAGTCCGGACACCTTCCAGATCTACCGACACCACCCACACGCATTCGTACACTTTATGAACATGTATCTACCAGCACTAAATATTACAACAGAACAAATACACCTCATATTCTGAAAATTATTTGGCTTCAACAGCAATAGCTGCATCGACATTTATAATTAATAGCAGCCTCATATTCTATTATTTCTATGTGTTGTATGCAAGAATGCAACAAAATATGCACTATTGGTGCCATTATGTTATGATTATGAATGATGGGGCTCCCGTTTTTCGGACACATTCTGATTACTCGATTCTCTGATTCTGTAGGATTCTGTAGGAACTCACAGATAATGTATGCAAGTGCAGAATTGCGTATGGCAGCAAAGGTACAAAATGATATACAGTAGAGCATTGATTATTATCCAGACACCAGTTGGAGCACCAATATTTGTAGAGCATGTAGATAGTTACGTATGTCTGTAGAGACGGAAGCTAAAGAGCTAAGTATGTTGTGATCATATTGTATGGCACTTCATCATTTTTATCTACACCTCGGAGAAGTAGTGTGATGGTACGTGCAAGAAGGATGCTATGGAAGTCAGCATGGTTATTCCGGATCAAACGACTTAACACCGTATTACCCCGCACGAAAACTCAGGAAACAAAGCTCTCACCGCTTCCGGCACATTGGGCATGGAGGGCCGCTCCGGCAGCCCGCCAACGTACAGCATGCTGCCGAGCGAGAGCCGCTTGGGCATGCGCGCGACGGCGGCGCGCGCGCCCATCACGAGCGAGAGGCGCGTGCGCGACGCGCGCACCACCACGTGCCGCCACTGGCCGTCGTTGGTGGGTGCGGGCAGCGAGAGCTCCTTTTTGCGGCGCGCGCGTAGCAGTAGCGTCACGCGACCGTCGCGGAGGAAAAGCGCCACCAGGTGGCGCTGCTTCGGCTTGGCACCCTGTTATTTACACATCACAAATTTATTTTAACATTCCTAGCTTACAAAAGAAAGGTAACGAATTAATATATATATATATTCTAAGCCACTTATGTGGCTTAGAATATATAATTCTAAAGCCACTTGACATATATTCGAAAATCAGCACTGCTTTAACCTTGATGAAGTTCCTCGCAATGAGGATGGGTTCGTCCGGGTAGTAGGTGTGAAAGTGTAGCTGTCATTTAGCTGCACAGAGCAAGCTGTAGTAGCATAGAGTATCTCGCGTACCAGAGCAATGAAGATGAGTCCGTCCGGGTAGTAGTTGCGGAAGTGCAGCTGTCATTTAGCCGCACAGAGCAATCTGTAGTAGCATAGATTATTTCGCATACCGGAGCAATGAAGATGAGTCCGTCAGGGTAGAAGGTGCGGAAGTGCAGCTGCAGCGTAAGGTCGCGCGCCCAGGCGCCGCGCGCAGTGCGCACCGCCGCGTAGCTGTGTGGCGCGTCGCCAAATTTGACTGCGCCTGGCTCCACCGTGTAAGACGCCACCTGCAGGCGGCAATATGGGAGTTCAGGGGATGGGTACTACGCAATTGTTTACTGCTTAGCTCCCATTTCTTGCTACATAATACGCTTTATAGCAAAGAGAAATAATAATCTACAAAAAAGAATAGCCAACTGTTGAGTCATCATAATGATTATAAATTTATTTGGAACCTCCGATATCCTACTGGTAACACAATGAGCCTTCCATTCTAATGCTAACAGTTTTCCCACAGAGCTCCATATAAGTTTATGAATGCCCTTAATCGCGTTTCTCTCCTTTACGCCCTTAACAGCTCGATGTCCACACTTTAGTCTGGTCTCTCGAGGTGGAACAACACTACTAATCAGTCCAAGTCCTTGCCATGGTAAGTTCACTCGCTGGGTGAACATTCTCATGTTTAAGTGCATTTCGTATTATGCTAACTGTCAAACAATGTGTTATTCGGCCTCGAAAAAATCACTTGACTGTTAACCTGGCGGGTTGATTTACCCTGGTAACCCCCTGAACACGATCCCTAATTTTGACATTCTACCCTCAACTTTTCTTATTCGTGCTACAATATTCTTCTGCAAAATCGCGAGTTCGGTTATGCATAAAGGAAGTGGAATGAAGGAAGTGAGAAGTATTAAGAAGAAGTGTGAAAAACAAGTATCTGCTAGAGGCGTGTTTCTGGGCGCCTAGAGGCAGAGACTGCAGCTGTTATACAACTATTTTCTGAACAACACTTTTCATACCTCTTTGTTTTCTGGCGAGAGCATAATTCCAAAACACTCATTATAAAGAGTAAGCACATCTCACCAGCGCATCATCGAATTCACTGACCTTGTGGCACCCTTGAGGTGTTTCCGTTGTGTCTGTGTGGGGTTCCTCCGCGTTGAGAAGATTGGCCCCAATGTCGGTGTCGGCTCCCATGGCTGGGCCCAGACGGCCGATCTGCGCGTGCGACAACCCCACCAGCGTGTCCAGTGAAATTATGCTGAAATATGTGAATTGTAGATAAATGAAATGTTCAAAAGGATAGGTATAGGCGTTCAGTTCCTTCGGGAACGTGTTGTGAAAGGCTAATATCATGAACTAGTTCGGGAACTGGTTGAGCCCATGACAGGTTCGATCCCGCTCCGTGCATGCATCACTTTCTTTCTCTTTCTGAGTGCAATTCGACACGAATGCGAGCTGTTCCACGGTTTGGAATCTAGTTCAAACTGAAGGTTCCCATTCCCTTCTAGATAGTAGGGTTAAGCCCGCTCAGGTTGGTACATTCGATTGTAGGGTCGTCAAAACCATAATGAAAAATTGTCCTTTTTTACCATCCAGTTCAATGTAGTTGTCTCATAAAGGGTAGGACCTGGGCATGGCACTTAATTCCCTCGGAAATGTATCTGTTGGGCTAAAATCACGACTGTGAATGTGGTATTGGCCATTAATTTCGTAACTTATAAAAACGTGACTTATGGTTTCATCAGTGTAAAGGTTTTTAAATGTTAATGCCTCTTTATCCCTCATAATCACCCCTCACGGTGGCGTGCGCGTTCCCCCCACCAGGTATTTTGTTAAACACGTTTCTCGAATACGAAACAGAGGCTTTCCATTGCCCGTTGCTCGTCCAGCAGCGAGACTGTCACAGGCACCGACCTGCCGTCGAATATGAGGTCCTTGAGTGCGCCGGCGAGCGGCGCGCTGCTGGCGACGCGCTGCTCCGTGAGGTCCGAGCGGTCGAGGCGCGCGGGCAGCCCGCCGAGGAAGGTGCCGCGCGCCGCCGCCAGCGGCAGCGTCGAGCCGCCCGCCAGCGTGCCCGCCCCCACCAGCCGCTCGTCCAGCCACAGCTCTATCTTCCGTCCTGCCTGTACCGAACGACGAGTTAACGACACGACTACTACGACTTGCCAATAGGCTTTAGAGACCGTGGCCTATGAGCGGCAAACATATAGGCCGTGGCCTAGAGGTAGTAGCTTTACGCTTGCACCAAGTGAAGTGGCCTATACTTGACAAAAGTATAAGTGCCACGGTCTAGGGAAAGCGGACATTAAAGCAGTGGCCTAAGCGTAGCAACTTTTCGCTTTGCTTCCACTAAGTGAAGTGGCCTATACTAAACAAAAGAATAATTGCAAAATAACAATGTATTGAGCGGCTTGTATGTCAGGATGCAGGCCTTCCCCTCTCATTCGAGAATTCTTGGGTTCAGTCCCACCTCGCACATGCACCACTTTCTCTCTGAGTTGGAATAAGTGCATTTCGTCACGAATGGGAGCTGCTGCATAGATTGCAATCCATGTGAAACTATAGATGCCGTTGCCTAATAGGTGGAAAGGTAAATTCGGTACCCATCGCATTGGATGAAAGATAGCCGAAGCAGGAATGAAACATTGTCTGTGTTTTCAATGCAGCCATGCTCGTTTAAAAGGTAGGTCCTGGCATTGCACTTAGTTAGTTGGTTGGGTTAGCTTTGCACCTAATGCAGGATGGTAGGATCCGCAATCCTTTTCCATTTTCATAAAATAAACGAAAAGGATGATCCAACAGTGAAAGAATACAAATAGCTATATGGAAAATGGAGTGTTACGTACTTTGCCGATTCTCACAGAATGAAACCGTCCGTCGTTGAGTTGTGAGTCGTTGCTTGACAGTTTGAGGTTACCCTTGCCGGCATTCATTATAAGAACAAGATTTCCTGTAAGAGACAAAGCAAACTTGAGACCTTTTCTTTCCAAAATTGTAGAATGGTTGGTTAAATATTTCTTAGTTTGGTTGATGGTACTCGGGTAATTAAAAAAATCTAACTTTATTTGGTACGACCGCAGCCTTCTCGAATAAGGAAAGCAATAGGGCGCGCGTCAAATCGAATCGAGCCCCATTGCCGTAGGAAATCGCTTGACAATCTTGAAAACGATGCAAAACCGGCTCAGTGCGACGCAAGTGGGCGCAGTTACATAGGGTATGCGGTTGTGGGGAGGTGTGTAAACTTATCAACACATTAACCCTATTTTTAATTCCGAAGATCTATTACATAGGATAACAAGTACGAATAATATATATAGTGTTAGATCAGCAATGTTCGCAAACATTTAGAAATGCAAACTGGCGAAATAAAATAACTGGAAGCGGCGCCATCTATGTTTAACTGTTATTGCAACTAAATACCGAAATGTCAAAATTTCGGAAGTTTTGTAAAATTGGTGACACTGCAGAAGCGCCATGAGTACGTCCTTTTACTGATTTGATCGAAGTTGTTAAACATTAAGAGATAGATGGCGCCAAGACAAATTTTTGCCGGATATGGCAAAGGGCAAATAATGACAAGACAGGTGAAAGACTCTTTTGTTTTTGCTTTGGAGATAAAGAAAAAACATCGAATTTACTCCTGTAGTTTTATTGCAACGTCAGAGATAACCTTACAATAGGTAGCCAAGGGTATTAGGGTTTTCAAGCCACCAGCTAAGCAGCGTTTACCTTCCAGCAGCGCCAGAGAGTAGCAGCCCTCGCTGCTAGCGGGCGGCGCGCTGCCCGTGGTGGCGGGCTCGTCGGGCACCACCTCGTTGGTGAGGTCGGCGTGGTAGCGCTGCGGCGTAGCCAGCAGGAGCAGCGCGCTCGGCTGCAGCGTGCGGAACGTGACGCCGAACTGCGTCTTGCGGCGGAGCGTGCGCGACGGGAGCTCGACGTAGCCCTCGCCGCGGAAGCCCACCGTGCTGATCACCTGGCACAATTTGTAAAATAAAAATGTGTCTAGATAGCTCAGCGGTTAGAGCAACGGACAAGCTACTAATGGAGACCAAGTAGTAGAGGCATGGAACAAACTTCCAGAGGTTGTGATTAACGACCACTAATCAGTTCAAAATAGACTAGATAACCGCATCAAATAAAATATAAAATAAAAAAAAAACCAACTGAATATAACATGACAATCATTGGATTTAGACGCATTGGCATATGCTGCCTGTCTAAAATGTATAAATAGATAAATAAAGGCTGTTGTAGCATCTAAAAATAATACAATTGGTCCTGCTGAATTTTTCTCGTTCATGTAGTAAAGGCGACTAAGGTATTTATCGTTTGTGGTTCTGATTCCATGTGAGACTGTAAGTACTTCCTTTCATTAGGTGGTAGGGTTAATCTTCCAAGATGAATGCTTTAAGTAAAACAAACTATGCTATTTGGACATAAGTGTGCTTGTCTATGGAAGGTAAACAAAGAATGAAGCGTCAAGCACATGGTTTATAAGGCTAGAAGCAAGGTATTTCCAGCCCATAACCAATTCAGTGGTTCACATCGCCCTAGCTATGTAGCATGCCGAGCACGACGACGTTACGGTCTCAACTCTCACCCTCCCGCCGCACACCCCCTCCACGCCGTAGTGCTGCGGCGTGTCGAGCGGGTTGTACCCTTCGCCCTCCACGGTCAGGTCTCCGAGGCAGCCGAGCAGCGGTGGCGGCGGCGGCGGCAGCAGCGCGGGCCCCGCGCTCGGCGGCTGCCCGCCCACCCAGTAGTCCGCGTCCGTCAGCTCCGGCAGGGCCTCCGACGAGAGCACGGGCGGGTTCGGGGAGCCGAGCGTCTCCTCGCCGTTCACGCGGAGGCTGCCTGGAATAGATGGGAGTTAACTGTCCGTAGCTGGGTGGGTTCCGGTACGCAAACGTGATAACACTGCTACTCTTCGCATGCAGTCGTAAACGATGATTAAGCGATTTTTTGTTAGGGATTCAGATGTTCTACGTGAGTTACGGCAATTTAAAATATTTCACCTGGTCCCAAAGCATCTCTTCCCGTGCAAGTCGTAAAAGACAAGGGACTTGTTGTTAGGGGTTTGGTTGTTCTGTGCGGGTTACAGCAATTTATAAGAGTACACGTGTCCCAATGAATCTCTTCGCGTGCAAGTCGTAAATGGCGACATGGTGGTAGGGTTATTCACGGCCGGATTGGTACCATGGCATTGGAGTGCGTCAATGTTTTCCATCCAGTTCAATGCTGCCGTGTAATATAAGGAAGGCCAAGGTTTAGAACCTAGTACAGAACCTTTAACATTCGGAAGCAAGTGCAGACAACTTCAAACCTTTCTCCAGCTTCTTCTTGGCGAAGGCCCTGGCGGCCTGCACGTGCACGAGCCGGCCGTGGCAGTGGCGGCCGGCGGCCACGATCTCCAGGTCGGCGCCGGCCGCGTAGTGCACGCGGAACACGACGCGCCCGCCGCGCAGCGCCACCTGCACCCAGCGCTCCTGCAACACCACACCTTCACGTTATCATTTCTGGTGGTCTGCACGTGCACGAGCCGGCTGCAGCCAGCGAGTTAGTTCAGAAATGTTGACAGGAAAATTTGAATACGACTGTAATGAACATTACAAAAATCTGCTAGATATTTTTGTTATGCTTCTGATTTATATAATCATCTCACAAACTTTTAATATAAATCACTTTGTTATGTTAAGCGCGGCAAATGGAGTACCCAAGGACCTCAAATAAGAGGGCCCCGATGACGTTCATGGGATCTCAAATGTCCATGGGGGGTGCGAAAATCTAAAAGCTGGAAAATGTATCCTTGAATGTTTTTTAAATTATGATTACCTTACACTACAATTTAAATTTCTAATATAACTTAAACCATTTCTAACCGAACTAAGCATGAAACACTTATTAAGGTGGCCCATCCCGCTCAACTCCCTATACAAACGGGGAAAGAAGATCACGCACACATTACTTGTCAGAGATCCCAAATTTTGCTCAAAATAGCTTTATTTGATCGAACTAGATGTCTGATGATAGTTAGCATTGTAAAATTTAGTTTGGGCTTCTAAATTATAAGGTCCGAAAGATCGGATTTTTCGCGCATTTTATACAATAACTTTGGAGGTAGATTACGCAATGATAAAGTAAGAATATGTAAAAAAGATTAGTCATCAGATATAGCTTATTTAATCAAGTTTTATAATCTATTTGGAATGTGTTAGAGATTTGACTCCAGCGGTCGTGGTTTACTTTTAGCTATAAGTCGTTTTGTAATTGAAATTTTCGTAAATCTTACCAAATCATACATTATACACATTGTCTTTTTTGTGGACATGTTGCATCTTCCTCATCTCGGAGCCTGTCATTTTCTTTAAAACAGAGAAGATCCCAGTGCGCAACAGCACGGTTTTGTACCGTGCCCGCGATTGAGTTAGTCCCACCGGGTTGGGCCGCCTTAAATAAACATTTTATTTCGTTTTCAAATGGGACTTCCACTCACATTGGCGGTGTCAACTGCCATAAAGAGCAGCGCGTCTTCGTCGAAGGTGCGAAAGGCGAGGGAGACACTGAACTGGTTCCGATTGTAGGGCTGGTTGTCCACACGACGCATCACCGAGTAGCCGTTGCCGGAGAAATAGTACATGGCGATTTCCTCCGACGAGCGAGAGCGCTGCAATCTACAAACACAAAGCGAAATATTACTTCAGAGCCGGTAGTCTAAGTTGTCACCTAAATTGGCGTTACGGCAAACCGATCGACTGGCGTTTTCAATTGTATGGAGAAATTGAAGAGCGCGCGCAGCGGGCGTTAAGCGAACTAACATTTGCGAGTCCGAGCTTGTTTTGACAGCTTACTCAACGTTGCCGTAAATACGTCGACGTTGCCGTTTACGTCCACTCCGCGTTTTCATACAAATCGGAAGTCCGCGTTTGACTTTGACAGCTTGAAGAAGTAAAACCACAGAATATCTAGTAAAAACTTGTATGGAGTTTGGAGAAAACGCCAGTCGATCGGTTTGCCGTAAACGCCAATTTCGGTGAAAACTCAGACTGCCCACTCAGGGTGTAAGAGGTTTTGCTGGCATTTTAAGAAACCAAGAGAGTAAGGAGAAAAAAATTATCCATTTTAGTTTTAAGCTGAAATCAGCACTAAAACTGGACATTCGAAGAATGCAAGAACATTGTATGCAGCCTTTGTACAAAAACAAATAACGAGAAAGCTAGGTTTCTTTTATTATTCTTTAAAACATGTTTAAAATATTTTTCAGGATGTCAATGGATGCTTTGTAGTCATTTAGATATAGATAAAATATATAGACATAGAGATAGATAAAGGATATAGACAAAACGTATTTACACTTATTTGTAATAACACATAATATAAGGCAAAGAAGAATGGAATTTTAAGGAAAATAAACCTTGAAAGAAGTTCAATATAAATCGCACCCAAGCATCAACAAATCCTCGAAAACATTTCCTAACAAACCGAGTTGTGGATAATTGGAACGGCCTACCTGAGGAAATAATAAGTGCATCGTCAGTAAATGTTTTCAAAAACAAACTGGATCTTTGCTTAAAATAAAAAAATATGTAAAAAAAATTACTAATTCATAGACAAGACAATAAATAAATAAGTGCACGTGCTTAAAAACAAAAGTGGAAGTGCATAAAAAGAAGTGCACGCATCAGCATAATGCTGCTAGTGCATTACAATATAATAATAATAATAAAGATGCATTTTATAAGATTTTTCGCACTGTGTGCTGAACTTTTATGAAGACGAATGTAAAATTTACTTCTTCCTAGTTCAATGTTTGGTCCGCCACACTGTGCACATCTTCAGGGATCGCGGCGTGACCTCGAGGACCTATGAAGCATCGTACAATTAGAAGTCAATAAAAAAATTGAAGCAAAGCATGATGCGAGAGGTTCTTTGAGATCGCGCCGTGTCCCTGAGGATGATGGCAATGTAGGAGATGAATCATCGAGAAGGAAAGAAATAAGTTTTACTGTTTGTGGCGCCATCTACTTGAACGTACACACCCCCTTTAGAAGCATTATGTGAAATGATGATGAACAATATAAAAAACAGAAACTACTCAGAAAAAATACCATTATAACCCACCGCTCGATGCAGCCGACGCAGCGCGCGCCCGGCGGCTGCGTCATAAAATCCCACAGCCCGAGCCGCTGGCCGTCCACGGCAAGCGCGTGCACGCAGCCTGGAACGCCGCCCGCGCTTGCGGCACTCGCGCCCGACCCGCCGAGCCACAACACGCCGGTGCCCGCGCCCAGCACGCCGCCGCCGCCCGCGCCGCTCGAGTTGCTCACGGCGCCGGCGCGCGCACCGCCCGACGAGAAACCGGACACCCGCTCCACGCTCAGTCGCCCCACATTCCACACCCTGAGAATACAGTCCAGAATATTAAGCAAAGAGTCTACAGCTTTTACCAGGCTTTACCATGCTTACTGTTATGAGCTAGTCATCCAACCACTATAAATATAATTATTCACATAAAACATTATTTATCAACGACTATAATTGACTCACTCATTAATATATGTATGCATTTATTTATAACACATACTTAAATATATATAACACATATGTATGATACAACATATATTTTAGTGTATATTATAATTTTATAATGTTTACCAAGAATTATTTTATTATTTGGTATGCAACAATATATCCCTTAATCTAAACTCTCTTATGAGGTACGTAGTGTCTATGTAGTAGACATATATAATTTCCGAAATTATTAAAGATAGTGTCTTATCTCAATCAATGTCCTGAGTATTATACTCTCTGTTGCCTTGATCGCTGGTGATAGTACTATATTTCACTTACAATATACCCGCACCTATCGCTTGGCAAAGACAAAGAAAGAATATTATCATCTTTTTAATTTTAATTAGTATCTTAAGTAGGTAGGTATGTAATGTAGCTATGTATAAGCGAGCACGAAGGTGCCACCTATGGTACAGCCGTTAGGCCAGTTTAGGTGGCCCTGCTCACCCAAAGGTACTTATTTATCTTATTGTTGAGTTACCTATAGAACTTCTAGCGTGTGTAATGCACAGTATTTCATGCATGCCATCTGTAAGTCACTCATGAAAACAAGTGTAATTTTTTTTTCTACACTGTATTTATTTTATTAATTAGTATCCTGAAAATATCTGTAATTTCTTCATGCAAAAATAAATCATTCAAATCATTCAAAATTCAAATTTATGGAAGACATCGAGATAAATCTCACCTGTTTATTATTAATCATTATGTCATTAATCATACTAATTATGTCATAATCATTAAGAATAGACGACTAAGGGCTGATTTTTCAATAGTCTGATAACCATTCAACAGATTTATTAACGCTTCTGCTTATCCACCCGATATAGTAAGTCTGTATGTTTATTAGTAAAATTATAGTCAGATAATTGTGAGAGAAGATATAAGTCTCCGGCAATAACTATCCGTTTTTTGACAAACATGAATTCGTACTATCAGTCCGATAAGTAGTATGAGAGGATTGAAAAATCGGCTCTTAAGTGAGTAGCAGCTGCCACCGTCCTCTAAAACAACCCCCTGTCCTCATTCAGGTAATGTAGTCCGCGTCACCGCAACCGACGTGCAGCACATGGTATTGCACCCGTCGCTCTCGTCAAGAGAGAGCAAGTTAGCATAACCAACTTGTCCACCTCGACCTGGTACCCGAAGTGCTCGAGCTGGTCGTCGGAAGGCCGCAGCACCTCCGAGTGTGTAATGGCCGCCACCGCGCACCACACCCACCACTTAAGCTGCAGCTGCCCATCAGTTGTCTCCAGGTGGAGGTAATCCAGGCCACTGACGCCGCCGTACAATAGCACAGCTTCGCGCATTGCCGAGAGAGACAGCTAGCGAGATGCGAGATTTCAGCCAAGCTTACCTTTCCACCTCGACCTGGTACCACGAGTTGTCGAGCTTGTCATCGGACTGGAGCAGCAACTCCGGGTGTGTAACGGCCGCCACCGCGCCCCGCAGCCGCCACTCCAGCCGCAGCCGGCCGCCCGCCATCTCCAGGCGGAGGTAGTCCGCGCCGCCGCCGCCGACGTGCAGCAGCACGGCGTCGCGCATGTCACCCTCGCCGAGGGAGAGCGCGAGCGAGATGCGCGTGGTAGCGGAGGCAGAGAGCTGCGGCACGCGGTATGCGCGCACGCATCCTCCGTCCGCCGGTGAACGCAGCGACACTTGGATCTGTCGGGAACGTTGGACCAGTGAAACTATTGTCCGTCGAAACAAAAATGCATGTTATAATAATTGCAGATGATACCTACAGATATTTTTATTGTTCAAAACAACTTTGGCGGGAAGAAGCATTTGCAAAGTAAACATTAAGAAACATTATATGTTTATGGGACGATAGAGGGGAAGTGAAGATAAAAAAAGTGTGCTCAATCTATATTACATTGCTACCTTAAAAAGACCTTCTAGTCATTCCAGCTAATATAAGCCACTCATGCAACCGCCTTCAACTTTCAAGAACCAGAACATAAGTACGGGTTCTGCTCCGAATCCGTCTTCGCATTAGTAATAAGAGTTGAATCGACTAGGAGTCAAAAGCCAAAGCCGCATGAAGAAAAACGGACAAAAAACTTCACTGGTTCTGTATTTTTTCGATACTTACAAACTAGTTTACAGTGGTTGCTAGAGACAGACAGTCAAGTCAAAACAAACAAGAGAAGCTAGTTACCCCATGCGCGGCGTGCTTGGCGCTCGCGACGGCGTCCCGGAGCGCGCGCAGCGAGCGTGCGAGCGCGTCGTCGGCGCTGGCCGCCTCCTGCGCGCGCGCCCGCGCCGCGCCCGCCAGCCCGCTCGCCAGCGTCGCCCCGCGCACGATGTTGCCGCGACTCTGCGCCACTGCAGATATGCGAGCACATTAAGGTGCGTCCACACGGGAGCATGTACCATAGTCAGTTTTATCCTACTTCAATTTCAATTTCTTTAATGATTATAAAGAATGCATGCGACTTAGAACTTAGTAGGTAGCATAAAGACTACTACTAACTAGGCAGTGACTAAAATGCACAATATAATTTGTGGTCGGTGCGGCATGGCGACAGAGTCGGGGGCAGCAGTGGACCACTAGTGTGAGTAGTTCACTAAATTTTACAACAGCATCGGTCTCGAAATTTCAGCTGCCGGATTACGATTCCACCCCTATCCAGGCTAGCCTGGGAGTCACACACTCGGATTCGCACGAAGATTCTTTTTTTTGTGTTGAAAACAAAATTTAATTGATAAGTATAAAATCATTACACACAACAACAAAGTATAGACAATGCAGGGAAGAGAAAATAAAGGAAAAGTGGCATGTGGCCGTTATCGCGACTCTGCCGTATGGCAGATGGTCAACAAAATGTGCATACGATCGTATTGGAAGCCGGCCGCGCGTCGTAAGCCACACAGTCCCAATATTAGCACTGTCCGCTAATATGTTTCAGAAATGCATTCTTCAAGTCAGTTCCCACGCACTTAAACCCACCAATACGTCTGCAACTATGTTTGCGTGTGGCATACACGTTTAAGTTTAGTTGGTAGTTTTAGAAAATTTCATACAGCGAGTCTCATAGTAGGCCTGCTCCTTTTTGATAGAAGGTATAATAGCAGTAATTAGTAATTTATGTACAGTTTCTTAATAATAAGGAAGAAGGTACCGTGCTCCTCGGCGCCGCCGATGATGTCGTCGCCGTGCCGCTGCAGCTCCTGCAGCCGGCGGCGCAGCTTGTACTGCGCGTCCTGGCCGATGTCGCCCGCCTCCTTGTAGAGTACGCGCATGTTGCTGTAGACGCGCGCGGCGGCCGCGCCGGCGGCGGCGAGCGGCGCGGCGAACTCGACGCCGCGCATGCGCGCCGCGCCCGCCGACAGCTCCTTCTCCTTCCAGCCGATGCCCCGCAGCAGCACACTGATGCGCTCCACCCTCTGCCGCGAGCGATCCAGCTCCGACGACATATCTTGAAACGGAATGGTACTCTTTTATGAAATAAAAAGAGAAAAAAAAAAGATTGCGACGAATTGAGAACCTGCTCCTTTTTTTTCCAAGTTGATTAAACATTTAAGAAAAACTCAATCAAACAAGTTTTATATAAGGATTAAGAGGAGCAATTATTAAAAAAGATCTCATTTTGGACATGCCTCTCCCACTCGGAAGCATAATCGTCTAAATACACGCTAATGTTTAAATTTTGGCCACTCCAGGAACTATGGCCTTACATTTTTGGCCATTCTCCTTTGATATTAAAAAGACGTGAGTAAAAGACGAAGAGTAAACCCATGCAGATGTGCGGACCATACATTTCCGCGCTAATTCGAATGAAGTTAGACACGAGTCCTATTCTTGTTTTAATGGTATTATATATTACTAATGTTTTGCCATTCCCACTGGGAACACCAAATAAGCAGTCTATCATATCTAGGGTGTGGTACCGAAGTTGCAGGCTTGGCACTGGAATGGCCCACTACTAGCTGTGCACTTATTTACTCAAGAAAAGCACCAGAAATACCATCCAGTATGAAGACAGGCCAGCTAAAATAAGACGACTCACTTGCTCCACGGCCCGCTTATCTTATCAGTATACCTACAACTAGTTTCTATGATTGCCCACTGCTCGCGGAGTGGATGTCAAGATGCAGCGTGCTTGCCACATAACAAACTTGTCCACCTCTGCAGCTTACCCCAAATAGCCACCTTCGAGTCTGACCTCAATAATCGGGGGACCGAATTTTGGAGCCAACAGTGGTTTTCACCCCCGACGTGAATTTCGGGTTGCGAACCCCGCCTGATCGGGTCATTCAAGCGAGAGAGGTATTTGAAGAGGAATACAATTTCTGGCGAATCGACTGGGTATTCGGAAAGGTTCAACTAACTTCTGACGGAGTCCAGGTGGGCCTCAACGCTGCCGGCGGTGACGCGCGCGGTGTTGAGCGCCGACCGTGCTCTCTCCTCCAGCGTCTCCGCGCCGCCGCGCGCCAGCTTGCCGGCGCGGCGCACGGCAGCGCCGGCGGCGTCGGTAGCGGTGGCCGCTTCGCGCACCGCGCCCGCCACGTCGTCCCACGCGCGCACCGCGCCCACCGCCGACGAAGCGCCGCCCCGCGCCGGCGAAAAAAGCCTGCCAATTATATTGTAATATCAATTTGCGTTAAACTGATATTTACCTTCCTTGAAGCGCAGTGATCACATTTTTAAAAAGAGCAGAAATATTTTGGTTCTTCTCTTGAGGAAGAATTCGAGCCTGCGACCTTTCGGTTACATATCTGATGCTATAACTAACTGAACTATGCAGACATTTACGTCATCCAACGAAATAATCGTTAAAATCTTTGTTACAGACAAGCATTCAATTAGAAAAAGTATAAAACAAAACTTATCTTAAAGCATATTCTAGAATAAGCATCACCATACCCACCCTTTATAATCCGCTGCTATGGCTGTCAAGTTAAGCATGTGCTTTTCTGCCGCTTCCAGAAAGCGATCCTTATACGCCGGGTTGAGGTTGTACATGATACCCTCCTTCTCCTCCGCGCCCATCATCAGGACGCCCAGCTCGGCCTTGACCGCCGGAAACCGGTTCACCATCTCGACGTACCTCCCGATGGCTCGGGACGCCTGCTCGAGAGGGTCGTGCCTCGTCAAGTTGAGAATGTCCTCGTAGAGGAGCTTGCAGCGAAGCGCTATGTCGGAGGTGCGCTTGACGCTGTCCCGCGCGCGCTTGCCTACCGCCGCGACCAGGTCGATGCTGTCCCACACGCGGTCATTGAGGCGGACGAGGTCGTCGGTCTTGTTGTGCCAGACGTCGAGGCGGTCGTGCAGGTCGGAGATTTTGTTTAGATTGTCATTTAGTTGGTATGTGTACTCGTTGATGAGTGTTGACTGAATATTCGCCTGGAAATTTTATAAGTACGTATTGAAATTGAAGTCGATGTTTTTCTATGGATTGCTGATACCACACTTGTTGTCATAATGTTAGTCGAACACACCACATTCCTGAAGGAATTAAGTGCCGTACCAGGACCTACTCTTTGTGAGAACTGAATGGAAAACACGGAAACATGTTCGTTGCCGCGTCGACCATCTTTTCATCCATGGTAACAACCCGTCTTCTCAGCCACCGATGTGTTCAACTTGATGCTATGACATTACACAAAAGTGGAACCATATCCATGGAATCCTAGGAGTATCCCTGAACCCAACACCCCTCTCTCTTGCACTAACACCCGTAAAGGCGCTCCCTTTAGAAGGACTTGCGAAGAGACTAAAATATGTATAATAATTTAGTAATTTATGCATTGTAAATATAAAAAAAATATTAAAAACCTGGCGAAGTTTCTTGTCGGTTCTTGTTTGCCAGAGATAATAGAGCCAGCAGAAAAATAAAAAAATATTGATGAATAAAAGTGTGTAATATGCATTTAATGGAGGAAATAAAGAAAGTGAAACAGAAATATGGATCATCAAAGTCAATTAAGTACGGTTTAGAGGTGATGATTCTCCAAATTATATAAGGTTTGAATTAATACCAGTAATGTGTTTAAAATCATTAATATTGATCTAACAAATTAGTAGTTGTCAATTAAATTAGAATAAAAAGTATGTTAAAAATTATGAAGTTTTCAGCTTTTGAGATTCACAATACAACAAATCTCAGTATGCAGAGTCTGTTATTGCAACTCAGAGGAAATAGGAATAAAAATACTTTGGTGTAAGGAGGTACTTACAATATCGAAGATTTTATTCGCGCTTGATATATAGTCCATGATGTCCAATCCACTTATTTTGCTAAGAATATGCTTTGCTTCCTTTACTGCCTTGTGGACGTTGATGTGTCGATCGCTTCTCGAAAAGTCTTCCAGTTCTTCGACTTTAATTTGAAGCTGTCTTCTCAATTCGTACAATTTTTCTAATAAACTCTCGCCTTCCAATTTCTGTGACAACGCTGCATCGGCATCGTTGTTAGCAGTCACTTTCAAGCTGTTGATAGTGCTAAGAAGGTATTCTGCATCATTTACTAGATCTTTGTAGGCATCCTTCGGTAGCGATCGGAGTGTGTTCATAGCCTGCAACTTTGATTTCAGTTTTGCCAATTTTTCTGACATTGTTTGAAGAGCGGGATATGGTGAAGGAGGAGCGTCTAATTGTTTCATGTCTACAAGCTTCCTCATGTCTCGCGTTAGATACTCAATCGACTCGAGCAACGTGTTTGTGCAGTTGTCACAAGCTAAAAACAACACAAAATTTAATAGGCTCGATAAATTATCATAATTTAAAGAAATATTGAATAGTAGTACAGTTACTAGTAGTCAGAGCAAAAAGAGGTTATTTTGAACATGAAACTTAAGATCTTTTGTTTAAGAGACAAAAACTTTTCATCCTTCCCATAAATTGGAAGGAGGATAAAATGTTTTAGTTCTTAAAATCAGTAGAACAAAAGATGTTTAGTTTCGTGTACAGAATCACCCCCTTTAGGCTCTGACTTCTAGCAGCTACTAGTAGTCAGAGTCGAAAGAGGTGACACCGTGTATAGACGGAAAAAGTTTTACTGAGACGGGAGTAAAAACATTTTATGCTATCCTGAATCAGATTGTTAACTTAAGGTGGCCCAACCCGCTCAACTCAACATACAAACGGGGAAAGAAGATCACGCCCATATTTCTTATCAGAGATCCCAAATTTTGCTCAAAAGAGCTTTATTTGATCGAACTAGATGTCTGATGACCGTTGGCATTGTAAAATTGTGTTTGGTTTCTAAGTTATAAGGTCCGAAAGTTCGAATTTCTCGCACGTTCTTACAATAACTTTGGTGGTTTATTAAGCAATGATAAAGTAAGAAAATCTTAAAAAGATTAGTCATCAGACATAGCTTGTTTAACCAAGATTTATAATCTATTTGGTTTTTGTTAGATTTTGACTACAGCGGTCGTGGTTTACTTTTAGCTATAAGTCGTTTTGTAATTAAAATTTTCGTAAATCTTACCAAATCATACACTATGCACATTTTCTTTTTTGTGGACATGTTGCATCCTCCTCATCACGGAGCCCGTTTTTTTCTTTTTAACAGAGAAGGTCCCAGAGCGCAACAGCACGGTTTTGTACCGTGCCTGCAAATGAGTTAGTCCCGCTCTCCCCA
The DNA here is from genome assembly GCA_946894095.1 of Incurvaria masculella. Lineage (NCBI taxonomy): Eukaryota > Metazoa > Arthropoda > Insecta > Lepidoptera > Incurvariidae > Incurvaria > Incurvaria masculella. The sequence continues at coordinate 22,330,957 of OX335645.2, read as the reverse complement.
TACAAAAGGGGAAAGAAGATCAAGCCCATAATTCTTGTCAGAGTGCAAAAATTTTGCTCAAAATTGCTTTCTTTGATCGAACTAGATGTCTGATGACCATTGGCATTGTAAAATTGTGTTTGGTTTCTAAGTTATAAGGTCCGAAAGTTCGAATTTTTCGCGCGTTTCATACAATAACTTTGGAGGTGGATTACGCTATGATAAAGTAATAACATCTTAAAAAGATTAGTCATCAGACATAGCTTATTTAATGAAGAGGTACAATCTATTTTGATTTTGTTAGATTTTGGACTACAGCGGTCGTGGTTTACTTTTAGCTATAAGTCGTTTTGTAATTAAAATTTTCGTAAATCTTACCAAATCATACACTATGCACATTGTCTTTTTTGTGGACATTTAGCATCTTCCTCATCACGGAGCCTGTCTTTTTCTTTGAAACATAGAAAGTCCCAGAGCGCTACAGCACAGTTTTGTACCGTGCCAGCGAATGAGTTAGTCCCGCCGGGTTGGGCCACCTTAAAAGGCCAACCATAATCCAATAAGTTCACTGTTTAAGAAAACAACACGCATAAACTAGCAGCATGATAAAAAACGCTTCAACTAAGAGTTCTGTTTCAAATCAAGTTTTTTATTCGGCACGTCTTATACCTGTACACTGCGATCCTTCCAGGTAACTCCGCGATGCGACACAGCTGTCGCATCGGCGTCCAGTAGTGTGCGTACCGCAGCGACATTGTCCTGTATCGGGGTGACAGTCATCGCCCACCGCGCCAAGCGAGCAGTCGCACGGGGAGCAGTCGCCGTTCGCGCGGTCGGAGCGCCACCAGCCCGCCGCACACTCCGAGCAGTCCGCGCCCGCGTAGCCTGAAGCATACCACGGTGATGCAAACAACTTTCTTAATATTTATATAAATAATAGGTCGGGGAAAAAGTCTTTTCGCATTATAGTATGTATGAACTTGTAATAAAATCTCTTTGGCTATACTATTTGTATCTGGCTGGTTTTGGTATCATTGAAAGTTTAAATTTTAAAGAACATAATTCCAAATTCAAATTAGGAAAATGTGTGATTCTCATTTGTTTTTCGTACTGTCAAAATGAGTGAATCTAATGAAGAAATTCGATACATTTTAAAATGTTACTACAAAAAAGGTAAAAATGCAACGCAAGCCGCGAAAAAAATTTGCGATGTTTATGGACCTAGTGCAGTGTCTGTGAGGGTAGCACAAATTTGGTTTAAGCGTTTTCAATCCGGAAATTTTGATGTCAAAGATGCACGTCGCTCTGGTCGCCCTATTACGGATAAAATGGATGCCATTTTTGAAAAAGTGGAGCAAGATCGGCATATCAGTAGTTACGACGTAGCTGAAGAACTAGGAATTGACCACAAAACAGTTTTGGCGCATTTGAAAAAAACTGGGTACACAAAAAAGCTCGATATTTGGGTACCTCACGAGCTCACTGAAAGAAACCTAATGAACCGTGTACTCATTTGTGATTCTTTATTACGACGTAATGAAACCGAACCATTTTTGAAGAAGCTGATAACTGGTGATGAAAAGTGGATCACGTACGACAAGAACGTGCGAAAAAGGTGGTGGTCAAAGGCCGGTCAAGCTTCACAGACTGTGGCGAAACCCGGGTTAACTCGCAACAAGGTGATGCTGTGTGTGTGGTGGGATTGGAAGGGCATTATTCATTATGAGCTGTTACCACCAGGCAGGACCATCGATTCTGAACTCTACTGCGAACAACTGATGAGATTAAAGCAAGAAGTTGAGAGAAAGCGGCCGGAATTAATCAACAGAAGGGGTGTGGTTTTTCATCATGATAACGCTAGACCTCACACATCTTTAGCCACTCAGCAAAAACTAAGAGAGTTTGGCTGGGAGGTGTTAATGCATCCGCCGTATAGTCCTGACCTTGCACCTTCAGATTTCCACCTGTTTAGGTCTCTTCAGAATTCTTTAGGCAGTGTCAGGTTAACATCACGAGAGGACTGCCAAAACCACTTGTCGCGGTATATTGATCAGAAGTCCCAATATTTCTATAGCAATGGGATCATGTCCCTACCTACAAGATGGCAAAAAGTTATCGAACAAAATGGTACCTACATACTTTAGTTAAATGTAAATAAACCATATTAAAAAATGTTTTGAATTTTCTTAAAAAATGCGAAGAAACTTTTTCCCCAACCTAATATTAAGAAAGTTATATTTATAACGCATAAATGTAATTTAACGCAACCTGAGCAAGATGGTTAAATGATGGAGTTCACACTTTCACTTCTCATTCCACAATATTGAAAAGTGAAAAAATGGACAAAGCTCGAATTGTTCAATGGAGTTGCATAAACTAATTAAATGTTCAAAGGTCGAACTGAGCCGTGGAAAGTAGTTGTGTAATCACCGGTCACCCGAAGGGCCATGACATTTTCAGTCTCTCTGTGCTCAAACTGCAGGGCGAATAGGAAAATATTGCTGTTTGAAGATAATACCAAAGAATGTAATCTTTGAAAAATTCAGCTTTTCTTTTCCTCCAGACTTTATTTTACATCTATTTATTAAATACTTACAAATCAAAGAGGTGGCTCACACGCCATCTACAATAAGCATTACATTTTCTTAGCCATCGCAGCGCTTGAGCGATGTTACTGCAATGAAACTGTTTTTTTTTACTACTAATAAAATATGTAGTAATAACCAGGCTTGCAGAGGCACAGGACACGGTCGGCGCGCACGGTGCACGTGGAGGCGAAATTGCGTGAGCGCTCCGGACACGGACACGGCTGGCAACCGAGCGGTGAATCCGCGCGCCCGAAGTAGCCCTCCGCGCACCGCTCGCACGCCGCACCACCCGTGTGACCGCTGCAGTTCTGCGGACCACGGTGGATGACTTTATTCGTATTCCCTGAGTGCCTGAGTTAGTTTTTTTTTTTATTCATACGCAAAACTTACGCCCTTTGGAAAGACTAAATAATAAAAGATACACAAATATGGAATAATTTTATTCTATTTATACCCATCAATTAAGAAATACAGGAGAGTTCTTAATTATTACTGAATATTTCCAGAAGATGGAAGATTTTTGTTTTCAAGGTCTTATGCTGGGAGACTCCCAGATGTCCGAGAGAAGTGGCCATAACATAATCCCACACTGTTAACAAGTCCAATAAACAAAAATGTTCAAGCTGAACACTAAAACATTTTATTCTTAAAAAAAAACATACCCCGAACCGAAGGTATCCATGTTAAGTATTGATTCAAAATTCAACGTCTGGCTGAGCATCATAGCCTAGATCACCAGCTCCATTACAGTGGTGCCTTCCTCAGTTGCATCCATAAGTCTCTAATGGAATGTCCATGTTGATCGCTCTCTGTCACTCCACTCACCAGGCAGTGGCCCGTGTCTCTGTCGCAAAGCTCGGAGCGTCCGCTGCAGCGGCACGGCGCCGCCTCCTCCTCCAGCTGGATGAGGATGGTGCCGCCGGCGTAGTGGGTGCGCACGCGCCCGGGCGGCATCCAGAAACCAATGGCGGGCTCCTGGCACGAGGCGGCGGCGTACTGGCGCGGGCAGTCGCACATCTCCACGCCCTCCGCCAGCGGTCGCGCGCCGGCCACCTCCAGCGCTGTGTCCATCGAAACGTTGTGCAGCCTGGAGAGGTGACATTGTTTAGAGGTCAGTATACAAGAGATAGTCGACTCGAACGCTCATCGTGACAGCGCATTATGGATTCCACAATAGTGTACATGAAATATTGACACAGACGCGTTTGGAAACCTGTGTCTTTGGTCTCAGTGCCACTGTTCTCATTACTCCGATTCGTAATCTCAATAGTTAGGTATTTAATTGAGCGACCGAAATGAGCTAAGCATACTTAATGGCTAAAATTCCTCAGATGCTTCGAATAAATTTTCAGGTACAAAAAAGGGACATCTGAAGTACCGCAAAATTGAGAGTGTTTATTGGATAGGCACCATCAATCTGATACTGGATTCATGCTAGCAGTTAAGTTTGAAATTTGTGTCTAATGTTTGCATATCATGTATCAATGGGAGAAGACATTGACTAACTCAGGTGATCCTGCTAATTGCTTAGGGTATGTGCGTCAAAGTAGATGGCAACATTAAATATTCTGAATGTCTCATAATTATCTCACAAATGCCAGCCTTTTTACCCGACTGCGCAAGAAGGAGGGATATTAATAAATTGTTTAGTGACATTTAATAGGTACATACACAACTTATTAGTGTTTTTGCAAATACAGTTATAGTTTGTGACTTTCGATTTTGTGGAGGTAAATAGCTACGAATGAAAGTGGCGCCATTTGATTTGACGAACACATGTCCTTAAGAACCCTCTCCCCTAAAGAGCGAAATCCTTGCAAAAATGCGATAGTGGACCTTAAAATTACTCTCATACCTCTAAATTTGCAAAAATGCTATTAGTTAATTTTTCGCAATTCATATAGTTTCACAGTTTCGTGACAACATTCGCAGGCATACTGACTCGGCCACCTCGACGCCTCTCCGCGTGGTGGCGCGCACGAACACTCGCCGCAGGCTGCGCAATGCGACCATCAGCACGGCGCGCGTCGCCACCCCGCCACCCGCACCCCCGCCGCGCCCGCGTACGCGCCACAGCGATTCATGTAAGCGGACGCTGTGCGTGCCGTTCGATTCCGGCGCGTCCTGCGTGCAACATATGGGGGCTGATAAAAAATACATAGAAAATTTAAATTTCGAAATCAAATGTCATGAAAGATCCCATTTTTTGCTAAGGTTGGTACGGATGACTTCAAACCAACATGTAAACATTCGGCTATTTTGGATGCATATTTGGTTTTTGAGAGACAAACTACGTAAACAAAATCAAAGAAATTGTGCTTTCCAACCGTCTCTCTATTAGAGAGCTGGCAGAAGCATGGTCTGTCTTATTTTGGGTGTGCCAAGAGTGGCCGCAAAATTCCTGCCAATATGGTTAAATCTTCAACAAAAGCAGTATCCCAAAGACATGGGCCAGAAAATGTTTCTGACGACCTAGAATGGCTCCCAACGGATTATAACTGGTGATTATTCATTGCTGATGATTGAGTCCACTGCTGGACATGATAACGCGTCTCCCAGCTTATGCATGATTGTTTTTTACCTTTTCCTTCCCGATCGATGGAGAAAACGTTTACAGGACGGCTTTGGGCGTTTATAGAGGAGATCAATAACAAATCGCCACATTCCGGCGCTCGGATGGATATCAAACAAACCTGATAATACTCCAGCACCAACGAGTCGTACGCTCGGATCTGCACGAGCGGAGCCCGCGCCATCTCCTCCGGTGTCAGCTCCTCGCCGCCGCGCTGGGTCACCGCGAAGCGCAGGTAGCCGCCGTAGGAGGTGACGCGGTCGCCCAGAAAGCGGTCGTCGAGCTCCCAGTAGAGCGGCGCGGGCGGCGGAGAGCGAGACCACAACGTCACATTGCCGGCGGTGTCTGGCACCGCGGTGACGCCGTCGCTCGACCACAGTTTGGGCTCACCGTCCTCCGACGTCAGCTCGATTGGCGGGGAGTCGAACTTTGTGATCTAAAACCATTGTTTAAAAGCTGTTTAGGTCAGCCGTGAACACGATTTACGACAAGACAATTTATCAATTCTTGATTTATATTCGTTACATATGTTTTAATTTTCTGATATCATAGCTTTAATATATTTTATTGCAAAGACAGGAAGTGATGTGCGTGCAAAACAATAAAAATAAAAAATAAACTATGCAACATCATCTCAAAATGCTGTGCTGGAAATGCGATAGATACACAGACGAAAATGGAAGGTCTGCTAAAATCACGTCTTAACACATATTGCACAACGGCTGACGGGTATCAGCGGATCTCTCAAGCGGCAGCCCATGGCCTTCTAGAAAATTACGGCACGTTTGTTTATAATCGCTAGCCGCTGCCGCTCAAGCAATATGCTGGCACAGTGGCACATCCCTGAGACATCCTACATAAATAATGATATGATAACGACGTGTTCGCCAAGTGTGTTTCAAAAAATGTACGGACGGTGAGCCGGGCGGCGGAGGCGGGCATCACGAGCAGGCGGCGCGGCACCGGGGCGCGCAGCCGCGTGCGCGTCAGGCCGGCCTGCGTGCAGTGCGCGCTGCGCCCGAAGCAGTAGCACGCGGTGCAGCCCGCCGGCGCCTGCGCGGACAAACCGAACGTGCCGTTGCGGCACGCGTCGCACTTCAACCCCGTCACATTCTCCTAGAAGAGAGAATTGCTCACATTGTAACATTGTAACATCTCGTCCTTAGGGCAGCTCACTAGAATCAAGTCGGAGACATGGTAGTGAGCATGAGTCACCATGGCATGTTGTTGAGGTGTTGTACAGCGTCCAACGCAGGGATTAGCTTGCTTGAGCATCAAAGAGCCGCTATGTTCAGTCGCAGCGCGTAAGCCTACGTCACCGGAGTACATTATCTCTGGTTAATGTATCTTTGAAGTTTTGAATGAAGCTTTCTCAAGTGATTATTTTTTTAAATTAAAATATGACAGGGGTAGGGGGTAGGGTACCGCCAGAGTATGGAAGACAATTTCGCTAGTTTAATGGCAGTTGCTGTGAAAAATTGTGCCTTGGACAAGGGACACAGAATGCATTTCTTAAAAAAAATCCATTTCTGCTGCCTTCACAACAGCCTTAAATGCCATTTATTAACCTTTGCGTTCAAATTTCCTAATAAGTGTTATAGGAGGTATCTTTATATCTATTCTGTAGATATGATATCTATTCAATAGGTCTGGAAAATGCTTCTGTGGATCGTTAGCAATTTATTAGTTACTAGCGGCCCGCTCCGGCTTCGCACGGGTATAAAATATATAGAGTATGTCACTTACTGAAAAAATGATTAACATCGATCCATTAGTTTTGATTTATTCATTACTGCCCGTGGCCCGCACGCGTTAAATTTGGAGTAAAACAATTCCCCTTTCCTTATACCTTGAGTATTTCCTGCTATCTTTGGAATATCTAAATTCATACACTACATTTTTACTTATTTACTTTTTAAATTTTTACCTATTTATTTTATTTTTACAGCAATTAATATATTACAGAATGTCATTATATACAACGTTCACAGCTTTATTGTCATTAGACAATACAAACATGTTTTCTCTAGAGGTTACTCTTGAAATAGCGACATACAGTTGGCCATGTGAAAAACAGTAAACGCTCAAATCTAAACCTTGCGGTTTGACCCCGCGATTTATTAATGGTCATTGCAATTTTTTAATATGTAATATCTTCGAAAATATTCATTTAAATCATATGCTGTAACGGGCCATATAGATCCATATTAAATCAACAATTTATTTAAGGTATTTAATTGGATAAGGATTAATGCTGTATTGGTTAAAATCACTTCGAAAATTAGCCATTATTTGTCGTAAAAAGTAAATGACAAAAAAATGTTATTGTGGGATATCCATAAGAGATAGACATATACCATCGCGGAGTTTTCTGTAGACCTTTTCAATGTGTACAATACTTAGCCCCGGTTGCACGAAGAGACGGCCGAGTTAATCAATGTTCAAACACGTCACTTTTAGTGAACCGCATAGAGTTCCTTTCATACTGTCCACACAAAGTGGCGTGTTTAATCATGCTTTGACGTTGATTTTGATGTTTTGTCCTTTCGTGCACTCGGCCCTTAGTATGTTATTTTGACAAATCTCGTAGGGTTCAGCCTGCGTTTGCAATGTAAGCGGAAAAATGATTTTTTAAGCTATTGCATAGCTTCTATCGAGGGCCTTGAGCGCGGGGACCGAATCCAGAAATTCCGTAACGAAAAAAAACCTCACGCTCCCCACTCCGACGGGCGATGCCGGTAGTGCTACTTCACACCAGGGGGAGCGGGGCCGGGGGCGGCGGCGGGAGCGGCGGAGGGGGCGGAGCGGCATAAGTTGATACAAAATGCTATGCAATAGCTTTACCGAGGCAGTCCCCGAGTGCCACACGTCTTTTTTTATGACATCACATTGGAAACCTCAAAAATAACAGTATTTCTCCACTATTTAATGGATGTTATTATACATATAAACCTTCCTCTTTAATCACTCTATCTATTGAAAAAAACCGCATCAAAATCCGTTGCGTAGTTTTAAAGATTTAAGCGAACATGGGGATATAGGGACAGAGAAAGTGACTTTGTTTTATACTATGTAGTGATAATTCCGCAGCAACTATTTCACCTGCCTCTTGAAGAGCTCTCGGTTACTTTGGCAGTTTTGTTAAGTATAGGCCACCTTACTTTGTAAATCTGCCGCCCCTAGGCCACGGACTTTACGTCAACAGCCGCCAACCCTGTGACAAATCCCACACTGCGCGGAGGGGAGGCGCCCCACCGTTTATTTAGTTATGGCCGGTAGCTGCACAACCTCTACCAAGTTTCCGTCCATCCTATCATAATATTTTCGAGATCAAATGCTCACACACCTTCACAAATGATGTTGCGGCAGCGCAATTCTCCGCGCACAAGATATTGCGAGCAAAGCAAACACTCGCATTGACCCTATTGCTTCAAAGAGTCTTTAAAGACGGGCTCGCCTTGCGAAAGGAAGCGGGGCAGAATAATACACATGTGTCAAGTGTGTACTGCGTAGGAAGCGAGGTGTGAACATTCAGAGAGATGAGCAAACACGGCAGCGGCCAACCGCTAGATGGCGGGCTTTGCTGATGTGGGGTGTATGTTCACTTCAAAGTCTCCCGTAGCGCTGAGATGTGTTTACAGCATTGCGTTTTAAAGCAGTTTTGCATTCGAGTAATTACAAACTTAGTTAGGTAGAGTCGGATTGCTTTCGTTGAAATTAAATTTAGACATTGAGCAAGTATTAAACAATACCTACAGATAGCAAAACAAGGATATTCCTAGTTATAGTCCTTGTGTTCGAAGGAACGGTATCTTTGTTCATGTCTCATTGAAAAGCTCAATAATAGGTGCCTAAGAATAAAAAAAACTGGTCTGAATCAGTCAGTTATTCTCAATTTTTTCTCCAGTCCTCCCGGCCTTCAGCGGTACGGAACCACTGCTTTCCGCCGACGCACTTGATGTCGTCGTCCCACCTGGCGGGTGGATCGGCCAGGGTGTGTAAACAATGGAATGCACGCCCTATCGAGGTATTTTCCCTAAAGTACTAACTAGGGTCCTTCAAACATACTGCGAAGAAGCACTGGCCGGCAGGACGGTTTTTTCAGCCCTGTGTAATTTAGAAAGCCCATGGGCATCGCTTTGTCGACGGCAATCTTGGTGAAGGTAATTTTGATGAATTTCAATATAGATATAGTCTGGACCTTGGAGGACATAGACTACCTTTAGTTGCGACAATTAAACTCGAAAGGGGTAAAATAGGAGATGAAAGTTTCATGTAATATCAAGGAAATAATTCAGCCCGACATTGACCGATTGTACCCCGGCTAGTAATAAATAAATAGAAAAAATAACGAATCGCACCTTGCACGCGCACTGCCCGTCGTCGCCGCACGGACAGACGCCCGTGTCCTCGTCGCAGAGCGCGCCCGCCGCGTGGCACGCGCACGGCCGGCAGCGCGGCCCGTAGTGCCCGCGCGCGCACCGCTCGCACGCGCGCCCGTCCCAGCCCGCGCGGCACGAGCACTGCCCTGCAACGTGCAACACGTCATTCGTCGGCCGGTTGCGTTCGCTGCGATAGATGGCGCGAGCGCGACGGCATTTCAGACTATATCGCACTAACCATTGCACGGACTGATATTCGCTCCCACGGTTCGCGACAGGCGTGCGGGCTCTACTGCAAGTTTCACTCTACTAAAATAGTATACAGCTTCAATAGTAACCATCTCTTAAATGTCGAGTAAAACTTCGTTAAAAATGTAAGATCTGTGTTTTTGAGCTCTTTGATATATATAGAGAACCACGACGAATGCATTCTCACCCGTCATCAAGTCGCAGGCAGCGTGCAGCGAGCCGAGCTCCGCGCACGCGCACGGCCGGCAGTCGCGGCCTCCTCGCGGGCCCCACGCGCCCGCGCGGCACGCCCCGCACGCCGCGCCCACCGCCAGCGGCGGGCACGCGCAGCGCCCGCTCGCCGCGTCGCACACCCGGCCCTCGCCGCATGCCGGGCACGCTGCGTGTCATATGTAACACGTTCAATAGGTAAGCCAAGAGATCACAGCGATCTGAGTCGACCCAAAAGGCCTCCTCCTTTCCTCTATATTTCACGCTCATAGCAGAGACAACGAGAAAATAACCAATAAGGTTTTTTTCTCGTTAAGCCGAGAACTCCCAAGTTACACAGACAGTTCCACATCCTGGCAGTGCGACAGAGATGAGTGAGGAGCGATTCGTTCTCAAAAGTCTAATGTCAACCACAAAATTAGTTTGTCCCACTTCGTGATAGAGGAATTTGTAAACCTATAGAAATGGGATAGGTATATTTACTGATAATTTTTTGGGAAAACATACACCAACAAAGATTAAATTGTCATAAATCAAAGTGAACGTGTACCTATACATACAAACCAAAATAATATAAAAACAAAAATCATTTGTACAGAAAAATTATCTAGCATGAAATACATAGTTTTAAATATTTTTAAAAATCTACTCATCTTATTTAGGCATGAGCATGTTTTCTTCATTAATCGTGAACTAAAGAGGCAGCTGCCAACATTTGAAAAACAAAATGGAGTCCCGATATGGGGAGGGTAAGATGATCCAAAAGGCTCACGCAGACATCCGGAGGGCCCGAAACCGTAGTGGCCGGGCAGGCAGCGGTCGCAGCGGTCGCCACCGACGCCGGGCTTGCACGCGCAAGCGCCCGTGCGCGCGTCGCACGCCGCCAGCGCGCCCGCCGCGTCGCACGCGCACGCGCGGCACCCGCCCGCCGACAGGCCCCAGTAGCCGTCCTGCCCACGACACAATGAAGTCTCGGTTTTTAGACGGAATTGTGTGAAGAAATGTGACATGTATAACGTAGTTGAAACTACCTTAAAACGATTACCTATGTTTGCAATATGTTTAAGTACACAGACAGATTAATATATTTATCTATAATTTATAAATAAGAAATGAACTCGTGATTTAAATCAACATCTGATTTTAGAAAGCTGTAAGAACCATAGGCTTAGAATGTAAAGACACACATTTGAAGTCAACTGACGGATGAGATTAAAATTGTTTCATACAAAATAAAATGAAATTTCTCTAAATCGCCATGCTGCTTCAAAATAATGATCTGAAGTTAAGTTTTTGCTTTTAAGATTTATTTTGACAGCGGCGCTAGGCCGACGGTGCCAATGTCACAGGAACTGCCCACTGAGCCTCGACGCTGCACATACCGAGCCCAGTAGACGTCGCAGTGACGCGCTGTCGACAGCGGCACTGACCTGCGCGGATATCAGAGGTTGCACATACCCGGTAGATGTTGCAAACGAGTCCCGAGACGTGCTCTCGACAGCGGCACTGGCTGGTCCAAATGTTACAGGAGCTGCCCTCAAAGGCCTCGCGGCTCCACATACCTGTACATGTCGCAGGCGATTCCCGTGACGTGCTGTCGACAGTGGCAATGGCCGATGCGTATATCACAGGAGCTGCCCTCCGAGCTCTTGTGGCTGTACGTACCTGGCAGATGTCGCATGCAAGTCCCGTGACGTGCCGTCGACAGCGGCACTGGCCGGTGCGGATGCCGCATGAACTGCCCTCCGAGCCCTCGCGGCTGTACGTACCTGGCAGATGTCGCATGCGAGTCCCGTGACGTGCTGTCGACAGCGGCACTGGCCGGTGCGGATGTCACAGGAGCTGCCCTCCAAGCCCTCGCGGCTGTACGTACCTGGAAGATGTCGCATGCGAGTCCCGTGGCGTGCTGTCGACAGCGGCACTGGCCGGTGCGGATGTCACAGGAGCTGCCCTCAAAGCCCTCGCGGCTGTACGTACCTGGAAGATGTCGCATGCGAGTCCCGTGGCGTGCTATCGACAGCGGCACTGGCCGGTGCGGATGTCATAGGAGCTGCCCTCCAAGCCCTCGCGGCTGTACGTACCTGGCAGATGTCGCATGCGAGTCCCGTGACGTGCTGTCGACAGCGGCACTGGCCGGTGCGGATGTCACAGGAGCTGCCCTCCAAGCCCTCGCGGCTGTACGTACCTGGAAGATGTCGCATGCGAGTCCCGTGGCGTGCTGTCGACAGCGGCACTGGCCGGTGCGGATGTCACAGGAGCTGCCCTCAAAGCCCTCGCGGCTGTACGTACCTGGAAGATGTCGCATGCGAGTCCCGTGGCGTGCTATCGACAGCGGCACTGGCCGGTGCGGATGTCATAGGAGCTGCCCTCCAAGCCCTCGCGGCTGTACGTACCTGGCAGATGTCGCATGCGAGGCCCGTGACGTGCTGTCGACAGCGGCACTGGCCGGTGCGAATGTCGCAGGAGCTGCTCTCCGAGCCTTCGCGGCTGCAGTTGCATCCTGGAACAATGCGATATATCATAATAAATAATCTATTTTCGGCACTAATTCGTAGCTGTCGTTGTCCGTGAACCATAGAAAAATAGAAAGTTAGGGCACAACTAAGTTTAGGCAAGTGTAGGGAATGTATTATTTCCTAGGAATATTTAAAACGTTTGTTTCAATTACGATCATTAGGGACTACGCCGTTCTTACAGTTGTTTTCTTCGATCACTACTTTCCCTATATTTTAGCACTGATAAATATAACTGGATGACCAAATACGAAAAATATTCCATGAAAAAGTGGAAAAAAAGGGAAAATTACTGTTTCATATCGATTTCGAATTAAGAAGTTACCTACATTCTCAACAAAAATGTCGATACAATACAATACGAAAATAAAGTGGTACACCTGGATACACACTGGGCTTTGAACCCATTTGAGATCACATGGTTTTTTGGACTTCACAGGCAATAATCATGCAATCATGTATTAATTTGAAATCAAATCTTTAAACGGAATATTTCGAAAGGAGCATGATACTTAAGTCTGGACTAATCTTGTGATTGTCGTTCGAACATAACAGTTCAGATATAAAACAAGTCCTATAAAGAAACGTGAGAGATTTAGCTTATCTTAATAATATGCTAACAACCACCGTGTCATCGTTAACCAATAAAAATCCATTTAGCTAACCGCTCGCCGAAGACAAAATTGCCCCGATGTTCGCTACATCAGGCATGTCACTTACTGATAACATTACATCCATAAAGATATGAATTCTCGCATCCGCCGTTTCGCCTTGGGCGTACGGCGAACGGATTCCTTGCGGCCCATGGTTCGATTTCAGGCGCAGCAGGTCTATTCCTGGAATTCGGAACTCAGGATTCCTGATTAATCCATAAAGATATGAATTCTCGCATCCGCCGTTTCGTCTTAGTCGCACGGCGAACGGATTCCTGTCGGCCCATGGTTCGATTTCAGGCGCAGCAGGTCTATTCCTGGAATTCGGAACTCAGGATTCCTGATTCTTTTTACAGCATTTTTCAATGCGACTTTCTTGACGAACTGATTCCGGAGCATAGTTTTTTAATTTATCAAGGTTTTCCGTCGAAAAATTCGTTTTGAAAACCGCTAGAAAAGCTGTTTTTTTAGAATCAGGATTCCTGATTACGGAATTCCAGGAATAGGCCTGCTGAACTTGAACCCTCAACATGGAGGTTTCAGTTTAGTCAAACCGCTGCACATAAAGACTACCTGTTTGTAATGTGTAGTAGTGCATACCATGGCCATATTTATTGAAGTATTGCGTAGACCCCGTAAGCATATTTAGTGGAAATTACAAAATCCATTTGTTCCAAATAAGCACTCGAAACACCCAACCATTTAATGTACGGCCCAAACGTTAAACAGGTGTTCCTTGGCCGAGTCCTTGGCCTGCTTGAAGGAAAAAGATTTTGTTGTACTGCTTAAAAATGTTTCGCCCACTTATTTATTTGTATGGAAAAAAATATGTCTGTTGCGTTATCAAGCATAAGCCGCAGAACCAATTTTGAAGAATTTCGGTATTGAGAATTTCGGATTCTGGACCTTGGCAAAAGACAAGGACAAAGCTTTAATGTCAAAGTTGAGTACCTATATGGTTTGAGATCAGCCTCAACAATAAAGTATGAATAAGATTTCTGTATTAGATCCTGATCATTACGAAACGAAAGGGGTTTGGCGTCGTAAAGGTGTTATTAAATACGAGATGCAAAATCAGGGCACTGTAAGGTGTGAGACTTAGCATAAAACACCCGTTCAAATGTAGAAACTACGGCGATCCAGTCCGAGCTTGAGTGGACAGCATTTTGCTCGATTGGTACACGAGTTGTTCACAAACTCAAGCAGTCCACATAATCTATAAATTGAATAATAATCTCGAACGATGTCATTTATTTATGCCAAATGTCTGCGGCTATAATGCAATAGCGACTAATGAAAACGCGTTAAAAAGGTAGAGCTGCTAAGTTTTGAAATGTTGAAAAATTACTTTAAACCCGCCTGGGTGGGTACCATTGCATTGAATGAACGATGGTCGAAGCGGCAATAACAATTGTCCGTGTTTTCGTGTGTATTCATATTATAAGACTATAGGTGAAAAAGGTGTCGCACCTACCCCAAATTGTGGCTTTCGAGCACAAAATATGTCAGTTTGGGGTACTAACCGCACCTACACCTCATTTCGCTCTTCGTAATCGCGCTGCGGTTGCCGGTGCTTCCATTTCGTAATCGCAATAGCTGTCAGATACAACCAACCTCCCCGTTTCGTGCTCCGTAATCTCACTGCGGGGCGAGGATTTGTCTAAGTGATTTGTAACTCGTAATAGGGGCTCAGATTCTTCTTGCCTGTACGGAAATAAATTCCTTTACACCGCTCCAGGAAACCATAAATGTCATCCAATTGCAACACTATTATTTCCCTATTGCCACAGAGCTCTTGGAAATATTCGCCAGCAATGTAAGTAAACGTAACGAAGCGGACATCTGAGACCGTAGTCCCAGTCGTCACCTTAATTGGCGTTTACGTCAAACCGATCGACTAGCGTTTTCAAATGTATGGAGGAAATAAGGAGGGCGCGCAGTGGGCGTTAAGCGAGCTAACATTTGCGAGTCCGATTTGATTTGACAGCTTACTCACCGTCGCCGTAAATACGTCGACGTTGTGGTTTACGTCCACTCCGCGTTTTCATACAAATCGGAAGGGCACCTACAGTTTTACATGGATTCCGAACCATGTAGCAGCTCGCATTCGTGACGAAATGCACTTATCGAACTCAGAAAGAGAAAGAAAGTGGTGCTTGTCGGGGCGAGGAATTGAACCCAGATCTCTGGTACGCTAAGTCAGTCCCCTCGCCACTAGGCTACGAGCCGCTGGGGGGTTTGACATTTTTACGTAACTTCGAGGTTCCGTAAGCCCCAATTTATGTGAGAACTCAGACTGACCACTCTGCGTGCACAGATCGCGGATAGCCGCTGGCGGTGAGTATGTAGGACGGGAATGGCGAACGAAAATTATTCGTATAGCGGCAGCGTAACCACTTTTTAGTGACGATAACATTGACGATAGCGCTGGCCAGTCAGTTCGCTTACGAATTCAAGTTCTTGCATTTCAAAACCACGTACAAACCCGTAAGAACTTCACGGGGCGCTATTTCAGCAACGAAAATTCAATGCTTTAGGTATTCGTAAGCCAACTAATTACTCGCTACGCGAGTTTTGATATTATTATTATTCACAGTATATATTTATTGAACAAATTTTAGGTTTACATTATTTAATATAAAAATACAAAAATAAGCCAAATAAAACATAAACCTATAACTGGAAAACCTTAGGGAGGTACCACCTTGAACAATTCCCATAAGGCCGCTCCGAGCTAAAGAGACAGAGACCACCGAACGATTCTCTTATGCGAGAGTAGAACCGCTTTCTGCATCTGGAACCGGAGTCACATATCGAAATTGATTTTATATATATTTTTGGGCAAATGTTTTGGAACAACGCCATTCATAGACATAACAATTGGCACGATGGTGGTTTTTCGTGCACGCTACATGGCGGTAACCTCGTGGGCCAGGTCTAAATATTTCATTAGTTTCTAATTTTCGGCCTTGTAGAGAATATCTCATGTCATGTGGTATTAGTTTGTCTACGAGGAAGATCTCGTTGGACCAAGACATATTTGTTTTATATATATTTAATGGATACGACACTACCGTTATCAAATTAATTTGAGTTTCAGCGAAATATACATTTGAAGCATTGTAATCAGATTTTGAAAATATTTTGAAAACTTGGTCGTAACATTCGTCGGAAGCAGAATTTGAACCTGCGACCTTTGGATTACAATGCTCTAACCTACTGAGCTATCCCGACAATTACGTCAGCCGACGAATTTTTCGATTATATTCGAATCGACACAGTGCTTCCCCTATCTTCACTAGATGGCGCTGATGATTTCGCGTATTGATCCTACGATAAGGTATTTGGACTGCAATGATTGGGATATCAACTTTGAACGGGATGACTCCCGTCCTTCCGTACACGTTGGCCGCTGGTCGCTAAGTGGTAGGGTTGTAACGCCGCCGGAAAGGCGCGCGGCGCCGCGGCGGCGCAATGCGGACCCGCGGCTTGCTATTTTATCGTGCGATGATTGCATGGAATGCTGCGCGAAATCATAGCGTAATGAGGAATCTTAATGAGAAGCTTAACATCTTAAGAGAAGGGCATGTAAGCGATGAACCTCATACAAATGTCATCCAAACACTTTAAACTACTACACAAGTACACTCTTTTTGAATGTATACTACCTATTCAAATTTATGCAAAAAAAACTGTGACGTTTTATTGGTTCAAAGTAATCTACGAAGCCTTTAAAATGAAAATAATATGTTCACAAACGAATTTATCAACATCTTTTCAAGAGAAATGGATATTAAATCTCTTTGGAAGGGATGAACCATTTTGGTCTATGGTAGTTGCGAGGTAGATGTTACTGTTTTGAGACATTTTGATGTAATGGATTTGATTTAAGGGTTTTAATTTAAGGTGGCCCATCCCGCTCATCTCCCCATACAAAAGGGGAAAGAGGATCACGCCCATATTTCTTGTCAGAGATCCAACATTTTGCTCAAAATAGCTTTATTTGATCGAACTAGATGTCTGATGACCATTGGCATTGTAAAATTGTGTTTGGTTTCTAAGTTATAAGGTCCGAAAGTTCGAATTTTTCGCGCGTTTTATACAATAACTTTGGAGGTGGATTACGCAATGATAAAGTAAGAACATCTTAAAAAGATTAGTCATCAGACATAGCTTATTTAATTAAGATTTATAATCTATTTTATTTTTGTTAGATTTTTTTAGCTATAAGTCGTTTTGAAATAAAATTTTTTGTAAATCTTACCAAATCATACGCTATGCACATTATCTTTTTTGTGGACATGTTGCATCTTCCTCATCACGGAGCCTGTCTTATTCTTTGAAACAGAGAAGAACTAATCTTTTTAAGATGTTCTTACTTTATCATTGCGTAATCCACCTCCAAAGTTACTGTATAAAACGCGCGAAAAATTCGAACTTTCGGACCTTATAACTTAGAAACCAAACACAATTTTACAATGCCAATGGTTATCAGACATCTAGTTCGATCAAATAAAGCTATTTTGAGTAAAATTTGGGATCTTTGACAAGAAATATGGGCGTGATCTTCTTTCCCCGTTTGTATGGGGATTTGAGCGGGTTGGGCCACCTTAAGGGATGGGATTATCATATCCACATAGGTATTTGAACCGGGTAAGTGCCGAGTTTTCAATGGTTTTACGTGGTATGAATTTAGTTTAGCGGCGGTTTGGCGCGTTGTCTTTGTTCTATGCGGGGAACTGAAATACCTTTTCACGTACGGCCGTGTATTCCCATGTTATTACGATGCAAAGAGAAGGGGTCTCTTTTACTGTCAATGTCGTATTTGTCTCTTTATCCGGTATGAAGACATACAAATACGCCACTGTACTGCGGCTGCACCCCCGATACAACCTAAGAGATATTTGTTTCTATGCAAACATCTAAAGTTAGGAGATGAGCACGCCCGACGTGGGACATTGGAGGGCGAAATTTACAGAGCGCGAAACGACAAATTTCATTTCAAATGGAACTGTCGCACGCGCTGACATCAAAAGCAAAGGTCCTCGCCGCGTCGGCATTTCATCAAAGCGCGGGAAATAAGAGCGGCGGTGGGGCGCGAAGGTCGGAGAGAGGGGGGCATTCCGGGCTCCCGTGAGACGGGAATTACTCCGGAGTGTCCAGCAAAGGCGAGGGCAATTTGATCACTTTCATTACATTTAATCAAACTTTTTGGTAGTTAAACTACACTAAACTACGTCACACGATCCGCGGATTCGATCAACCCAGTAAAGAAGAACACGCAAAGAAACTTCACGGGTTTACATAACATATTTTTCCATCAACAATTATGAAATACACACTTAATCTAAATGCTAATTACTGCCAAACATTCCTTGGTATAACAGATTAAGGCAAAGAACAAAGAACAATAGAAACAGCAACCCTCAGTTTAAATTATTACAACTAACAAAGTTACTAATGCAATAATATCAATTAGTGTATTTATAGCATTACAAGTATTCTCTGGTTTAAAAGCCGTCCTCAACTTAACCTATGGCAGGTGTAAAGCCCTCGTCAAGTTTGGTACGAATGAAGTGTATCAAGTAAATATATGATATTTCAAATAATTATTTGGATATAAAAAAAATACTACCATCGTCACGTCCGTGATTCGGATGGTACATTTTGGTTCGCTTAGCACGCACATTAGCAGAACAAGATTCAATGTGGAAGAAAACTGCTTATTTATCACGACAGGTGGAGTCTAAGCGAGCTCACATAAAAGATCTGTCAAGGCTGTCAGATATCAGACAAAATAAAACAGAATAGATTTTAAAATTTTATTTATCTATGTAATTGAAATGACTAAATTTTCTCCACGTTGTTCCGAAAATGAATTGTTCTTTATTATGCTAATCAAAAGAAGTCGTGGGAAAGAAAATATGACTAAAAAACCTATAATATTTAGTTTCATACTTTGTGGTGGTGGATTAAAATTAGTTCTAACTGCATCATGGAGTACATCTTTTATCTAAAAAAATATTTCTTTGCTACTTAACATCCTACTTCCCGAACACACGAAGTAAATTATTGTACGTAGTATGGGTAGTAGATGCAAATTGATGAATAATTAGTGCGCATTAGTTTTATTTCGAATTAATTAAGAAAGACATAGGTAGGTACATACTGAACCATTGCCGGACGTGTATTGTTATTAAGCCTCTTCTAATAAGAGCCATGCCAAACCAGACGTTTCTAAAACCAATTATCTCCACGAATTGGGGCCGCACTAAGCTGACTAAGAGAATGTCAAGCACGATGTCCAAAGAAATGTGGTCATCCTACACAATGCAAGTAGTTATTGGACGAGTTGTCACCGTGTCTGCTTCAATTTGGCTTGGAGTGCTGTTGAAATGCCAAAGGTAGCGTTCGGGACTAATGGAGTTCGAACGCCACAGAAAAATAAAAAATACGAGAGGTGCCGTGGGACACTCGGTAGGAACGAAATTCCTTTCGATATATTATGTATTACGTCAAGAAACACTTCAAAGTCAGACGGAATAACATTTCACAAGTGCCAGTCGTCAAGTAAAACTCTTTCAGCACACCAGCTTTTCATTTGAAAAAAATACTAATATCCTATGTATAGCAGCGTATATGGTAAATATCGGTAATTGCGTTCACAATTTCCAATACAGCTGTAACAATAACACGGCAACTGATGATCGACAGGTGAATGCTTACAATATTTCGTTAATAATACAGGCTGACTAATGGATTAATATAAAACAAATACTGAATATCTAGCTATAGAGGCTATCGCCCAGACCGAACCTACTTCACAACGCGTTAGACTAAATAAACGGCATTCAGGTATCGAGTGGCCGAGATAAAGCAATCGCAAACGTCACCGCGAGAGGTGTGGCGATTCCGGGCCGTTCCAACACGCCTCGCCCGCAAATCTTTGTTGAACGTTTTGTTCACCGGAAACTGACGGAAACCCACAAATATCCCTACACCTTGCATCTAAAGTTAAAGTCTTTGGTTTGGAAAGTTTTGCCGGGATAAAGGTTTTTTTTTTATTTAGGATCATATTTTAAAAGTAGCCCAGCCTGCAGCCCAAAAAGTTACATGCAAAAAAGACGTCGGTTCGATGCTCGCAGGTGCCCAAAAATGGTCGAAAGGGGATAAACCAATAAACACTTTCCCATTCGTAGGAAGTAGGAAGGAAGGATAAGATTGAACTTTTACAACAAATAAAATCTCACATCCCTTGTAAAATGTTAAAGACGACTCTATAAAGTGCCAAGTATCAGGTTCATCACTGGTCGGTCACTCGCTAAATATCTGCTACTCAACTACTACCTCCTTAACGAGGTCCAGGAGTCCGAGGTCCTTTTCACCTCTAAGCCTGCTTCCATAAAAAACAAATACATTCAAGCTTTTCTCCAGATTTAGGCTGCTGCTTACATTTTTTTTTTGTGTAATTCACATTGTCTAAATTTTGTCTTCTTTAACTGTTTGATTATTATTTCTGCTACTAACCTAATATGTTAATTTTGTGCTTCATGTTTGATCGTGCAGCTGTTATTCTCACTTTTTTTAATTTTTGTTTCTTCCAACTGTATGAGATAACTAATGTATTTTCTTTCGTTTATACTAGATCGTGCTACTGTAATTATCACGTTTTTAGGTTATGTTTCTTCCAGCTGTGTGAGCTCGTAATTTGTGTTATTTTGATTTATATTATTTTTCTATTGTTATGTAAATGCACTGTGAGCTCGCCTTAATAAATAAATAAATATCTACATACTACGCACTACCCTATTCGGCACCGCATTTCCATCATAGCGACATAATTCTTCGATACATGTTTTATAATAACTTTTATTCAAATGTTATGAGAACGGAAAAAAATGTTTTTGTTAAGATAGAGGCACTGACTTAATCGAAAATATAAATTATGTGATTTTACAGTTTCACAGAACACTTTTAGGACATCATTATAATAAACTTAATATAAATCAATCAAAAAAGCTCTGCTTTAAGCGAGACGCTGCGCCGTTATAACGGCGGCAGTTTGTAATCTAGTATCTCTGGTTTATTCGCTCAGCGGCCCGGGAGTTATCACAGAATACGAGCGCCATTTGTAACAACGGCCTGATGCCTCTGAACTACTCAGGGACCTGTGCTCGCTACGCTGCCTTCTGTAGGATGGCATCGCTGACCGATAGAGTATGGACGTATCGGCCATGTAAATGAAGATAACACACTCGTATGAGAATTGATTATGGCTTATTCCAATGCATTCAAATTAAGGTCCCACTTCGTATCTTACCGTGCAGAAAAGAGAACATTATCGGTGCATGAGAGGCCTTAGGGGCATGTCATTAAATGCTAAGTTATTAGTTATAAGTATGGTAACAACGATGACATGTAGCTATCAAATGTGCCCACAAGAAGCTTACTCTATTTAACAATAGAAACCGTGAATAATTTAAATATCGTGCACCGGAATCTTTATGTCAAAAAAACTCTTTGACAACACCTACAAAAACGGTTTTCTCGACTGAAGGATTCCTGATACCTGAGCACGGAATTCCATGAACAGGCCTGTAGAGCGCCCTCGTCCGCGTACGGTCCGAAATCGGTGGGAAACTAGCAAACCAACCTACAAGCAAACAAGCAGCCACCTCCAAAGTCGTAAAGAGTAGAGAACAAACAATTGGTCCGTGATTGTGACCCACCGAATATAAACCGTCCAGTTTATGCTCAGTGATTGTGATCGTTAACTTGGCTCCAATCTGCCGAGACCTCACGCTGTGACCAACGGAATCTTTATGTCATGAATATTGGGCGTAATGCTTCGACGCGTACGCCAAAACAATGGAGAATGTGTAAGTGCTCATTCCTGCGGGCCATTGAACATAACGTATGGCACGATCGAGTCCCATTGCGTAAACGTAATTCTTTGACGCCCTTTGAATTAGTCATATTTTTATATATCTTCAAACTAAATCACAATTTGATTACAGATTTTTGTGGAACTAAACGCGGGTGGCTGGAAACCACACCAACGCCCATCGCGCCGGGTTCCCGAAAGAATTAGGCGCCATGCCAGGACCTTCTCCGTATGAGCACGGCTACGTTGAACTGGATGGAAAACAAGGAAAGTGTTTCGTTGTCGCTTCAATATTATTGATATTGCATCCAATGCCATTGTACTAACCTGGGCCGGCAAAACCCTAACATCTCATAAATAGGGAAGGGGACATACGTTATACATGGGTTCATAACCAAGACGCGACGCGCATTCTCGACGAAAATGCACAGCTCAATCTCGATTAAGAACAAAACCCGCGTTAAAACTTAAATAAAATGTAATCCTTCCAGTAGATCTATAAAGTTATTTTAGACAGCCTAAAAATATTTGGGTTTTCTCTGTATGATAGTCAGATGATGTCATCTCATTGAACAATCTAGTACGAGACATATGGGCGCCAGAGTGACGTGTGCACGTCGTGGTCTCAGCAAACAATATATATTATAAGGTTCCGTGTGTCGGAACCGGGTGCAAATTGCATGTTAAGAGCAGCAATGAATAGGTCCTAGATATTCGTGATCTGAACTTTGAATCCGAATAGCATTCGCGATCTCCGAAGTTCAAGTGTGTCGAAGTCCAGCTTGATTTATACCCAAAATGATTTTGAGTACCTACAAATAAGAGTAATATGTAATCATATATAGCCAATATTTCACTTGGGTACGGAAGGTACAGAAATGTATTAGAACGGATGGAAAACCCCTACCTCAGACTAGTAACCAGTAGGAAAAAAATCGTCACTTTAACTAAATTCTTTAATCAAATAAAAACCACAACGCGTCCGAATAATTCGTCGCACTCGGGCGCACAGGCGTATCTCATGTTTATTAAATTTGCAGTGGAATTGAGAAAGAGATATAGTTTCTCTGCTTTCTCTCATATTTTAGTGAATATAATGCAAACGATGCTGCAAAAAATAACCTGGTAAGAAGCTTTGCTAAGAGTTTAAAAATAAATAATACAGTCGAGTATTCTACGTATCTATATAAAAGCTATAATTGTGAGATGCGCCTGTATGTCCCGAGTGCGACGAATCGTTCTAAAAGGATTAGCGATAGTTAGTTGCACGAGCCAAAGCAAGCCATCACCGCATACCGTCATCTGAGCGGTTCCAGGCTTATAATCACGGCCGATTAACCCGTGCGGCCTCGCGGCAGCCGTCATCTAATTACGAGAGAGACAGGCCAGGATCTACCTTCAGACAACGTGTCTTGCGCGGGCACTTTATCTTATCCAGTGGCCTACATTCCGCTGGTTCGCGACGACGGTGCCCTATCACAGCTGACGCTAACTTGTTTGAGACCACCGCAGAGTGATGGCCACCGATCCAAGTTGACCGAGGAGCCACTGCCGTAAACCGTTAGTACATTTTTAGACGAGTTTACAGAGTTTTTAAATCGCCTAAAAACCCAAGGCGAGCAGTACACTGACCTCACAACTAGAGTGCACTAAGACAACCTCGAGTAAGGTAAGGTAAACACCACCGCTTGAACTTGAACTGAGAATTACCAAAATGATACAAGATGTTTTAGGCTACAAGATGTTTCCATATAGGCTACAACAAATCTTTATCAGCCACATCAAGATTACAATATTTTGATATCCCTGTCCCCAAACAAATAAGTCACGTCACGTCAGCAAATATGGGAACGACGAAATTGCAAAATATTGCATTGCAAAAAATTACAATTTCGATTTGTAATACAATTTTGTTCTTCTAATGTTGAGCAGTTACTATTCTTAAGGCTGTTCCGACCTATGTAAAGTTGTTTGCACACATATCGCAAAAAGTATTGCACTTTAAGCCACGAATGAATAATAAAAGTTTAATATAGTCATATTACTTGCAGCGAAAACAATTTCACAATTTCAGGATTATTGGTTTTGTTACAATTTATTTAAATACGATTTTTACTTAACAGCGCCATCTAATGGTGTAAAACTTCTAATCGGCAATTACAACGAAACCATAAAACCTGAAATTGTGAATATGTTTTCGCTGCAACTACTATGGCTATATTTAATATTTTTGACGAATTCGTGCCTTAAAGTGCAATACTTTTTGCGTTCTGTGTAAAAAAATCATTGTATGGGTCGGAACATCCTTAAGGTGGCCCAACCCGCTCAACTCCCCATACAAACGGGGAAAGAAGATCACGCTCATATTTCTTATCAGAGATCCCAAATTTTGCTCAAAAGAGCTTTATTTGATCGAACTAGATGTCTGATGATCTTTAGCACTGTACAATTGTGTTTGGATTCTAAGATATAAGGTCCCAAAATTTCGAATTTTTCGCGCGTTTTATACAATAACTTTGGTGGTTTATTACGAAATGATAAAGTAAGAAAATCTTAAAAAGATTAGTAATCAGACATAGCTTATTTAATCATGATTTATAATTCATTTGGTTTTTGTTAGATTTTTGACTACAGCGGTCGTGGTTTACTAACCCCTGTTTTCACGACCTCCAGTTACCTTAAATCCGATAGTTAACTTTCGGCTACATGCAATATTTGTATGATGTAACTGAAAGATAACTTTGGGATTTTTGTAGCTGGAGGTGGTGGATCCGGGCGTAAGTCGTTTTGAAAATAAATCTTACGTAAATCTTACCAAATCATACACTATGCACATTGTCTTTTTTGTGGACATGTTGCATCTTCCTCATCACGGAGCCTGTCTTTTTCTTTGAAACAGAGAAGGTCCCAGAAGGCAACAGCACGGTTTTGTACCATGCCCGCGAATGAGTTCGTCCCACCGGGTTGGGCCACCTTAAAGTTTCCGTAACCTATTCCGAAACTATAAAAATATCGGCAAAGAAAAAAAATTGATTTTCAGAAAAAAGCCGGCCGTGATTAATGCCATATTCAAAAAAACCGGCCAAGTGCGAGTCGGACTCGCACACGAAGGGTTCCGTACCATCGTAGAAAAAAAAAACAAAAAAATCACGTTTTTTGTATGGGAGCCCCCTTTTATTTTAATTATTTTTTAATCTTACCTATTTGTTGTTATAGCGGCAAAATAAATACACACTCTGTAAAAAATTCAGCTGTCTACCTGTTACGGTTACTGAGATACAGCCCTGTGACAGACGGACAGACGGACGGACGGACGGACAGCGGAGGCTTAGTAATAGGGTTCCGTTTTCACCCTTTAAGTACGGAACCCTAAAAATGAGGTAGGTGAGTAGTGGTAATCAAACTTCGGACTAATAGGACAGCGGACATTTTTGGGCGGAAACGGAAACAAAACGCCAACAACGAAGTTATTATGGTAATCGCTGATAACAAAAAATATCTTATGCATACTTGTGTATTTTATTTATTTTTACTTATACTTTGCTTTTCTATGGGGTTCAATGAAACATTTCATTTCTATGAAAGGTTTTAATGTATGTGTGCGTGCAATGGGTTATTTTAACACTAAAGAGGCTTTTTAGGTTGATTTAGTAGAGTAGTTATTTTCAAGAAAAGTGCGACCAGGACACTTCCTTTATTATTACGATGAGAAAAGAAAATGGTATCAAAAGATGAAAATTTTTAAGTTTACCTTCTCGAAAACGGAAAAATAAAAAATAATAATATTAAATTTAGATGGCTTCAAAATGATACAATTCTGGTTTCGATGGGTAGATGTTTACCCTTTAAATACACCTTAATGAAAGAAGTAACCCGTAAAGTTTCTTTGCCGGTTCTTCTTCACTGGTTGATCGAATGCGCTAATCAATTAAATTGAATAAAGAAATGAAAGAAAGTAATTTTCAATGCGTCGAAAGGTCATAAGTTCTGCGGATTTTTGTGTTTTTTTTATCTATACCTGTTATTGCGTTAATAATCCATGCAACAAAAACATTTCACCGAAAACTCTGACCACTGTGAATTATGAAATTATAAAGGTAACTCAGAACCCGCAAAATGGCTGTCAAATTTGCAAATTTTTCTACCTAGTAAAAGTATCTAAGTTAGTGGCTGTTTGAATCTGAATTAAGAAATAAAATCACATAAGTAAACGCTAAACATTTAAATAATCAGTGAACTTAACCTATGTATCTTATCGACTAGCGGAAATGACCTGTGACATACTATTGCAGAATGTTTTGGTTTATGATCGAGCCAAGCCAAACCGCTAATTTATATTTACAATAGGTCACAATTGTATCGTTCTTTAGCTGACCCGTCTGACCGAAACTTAGATAAAAAGCCTACAGCATAGGAACTCGGTTTGTTCATATATTCCGGGAGGTCACGACATTTTTGGTCACGATAAGGTAAATGGCTGAATGGCACCTAATTCCTTCGGGAATGTGGTGTATTGGGCTAATATCATAACGGTAGTTGTGTGGTATTAGCCATCCATGTCAGGTCGCATAAAAAAAAAAATCTGGGTTCACATGTTAGAGACCAACCCTCTGATGCTAAATATGTCGGTCTGCCCGTGCCAAGTGGTCGCGTTTTCTAGATTGGCTATATAAAATAGATGCTGGTATGTACCTGCTGATGAATATACTGATTATCTGGAAACATTGATACCTATTAATTATACAACAATAACCAGACGGTTACTTAATTAAATACTTAAATATACCTAAAGTTATATCTGTAACCTAAATCGCCTGTAACTACTAAATGCAACCAAAGATTTGTTCCGTTTTTGTATTGCTAAGCAAGTATGTATTGATACTTTCATGCTTCGTCATTTGCATCCATTTACCTTATCATATGTATTTTTTGTCACCATAACTACTTTTTCAGGCGCCTTATCTACGTAACGCAACCACTTGGAACAGGCAGACTGGCACATTTAGCTTCAGAGGCTTGTTCTTTATCCCGTGAACCCAGTTTCAGCCATTTACGTTATCGTTACCATTTTTGTCGCGACCTCCTAGTCTAATAGCACCGCACATCTACTAAGGAAGGACTGGGGTGGGATTCGAAATTTAGCCGTATAGCAAAACCGTGGCCACGTTTTTATCAGCGCCGGACTTATACTTTTGTTAAGTACAGGGTGTCGATCTATTTTTAGCGTCAGTGCGGTTGGAAAAGTAGCGTTAATAATACTCTCGCAAACCGAGCATCGGCGATCGCATTCGATGGTTAGGTGTCAAATTTCGGTCGTTGCTAGCGGTAACGCTGTTCGGCAATAAGGCCGCTGGCTACATCACTTTGTAAAACCAACGTGATTATGTGCCACCCTTCGGCCGCAGTCTATACGTCTGCTGCCAATAGCCCGCGGCTTATAGGTACGACCTATTTTCCTATTGGCAATTCCATCGCTGCGAATTAGTGATATTGCACTGAGAATTAAAAGATGAAATCGAATTCGTAGGCCTACTAATTCGGGACGAGCAACATCTATATATATATATATATATATATATATATATATATAAATGTCGTCCTGTGCAGTTCTTAAGTGGAACTCGAGCTAATTCTCAAGTGAACTGACAGGCCAGCGCTACCACCGGTTATGTATTATCACCAAAAAGTGGCTACGCTGCTTCTAGACGTATGAGTTTCGGTCGCTTGCACAATATAACACGGTCACAGCATGACATTCTGCAACGACATCTGCCCCATGGGCGATGATTATAAAAAATACCTAAACGAAAATAGCCGACAGAGAAAAAAATAGTGGTCATAATGACTTGTACAGAACGCAACGCTAGAGAATACGCAGACGAATAAATGAAAGAGCTGCACTGTCCAGATCCACGTGGGAGCGCGGATAGATCCGTCCAGATTACCGATGACGAATCCGCGGCGCGGCGTCTCGGAACAGAAGCCATCATTCTCGTATGCCGCGATGGCGGACGGGATAGCGCGCGGCGCGGCGCACGTCACCCGTCTATCACGCGCGGCGGAGCTCTACAAATTGACCGCCGCCGTGCGGCCTTGCTACACCGCACGGCGGTCTCATTGCTAGCGTTGCTAAAAAAAACTAGTAAACGTAGCAACCGTAAAAGTACCACACCCAGCGTCATGATATGAGCCCAACACAAGAATTTTAGCCATGCCAGAACCTTCCCTTTAACATGGGAAAACATGGGAAATATTTCATTGACTCTTCGACCATATATGACCAGATAATATGACACATTTATTTTCTGAAAAAATTGTGACCCCTCATCTCTGAAATGGTTTTCTTTATCTTTGATCGAGCAGGTGTTTTTATTATTATTGTTGTGTGCTTCTGACCTACTCGTCACTAACATCTGCGTGATCGAACATCGGGCTTTGCGCAAGAGTCGTGGGAGCCGCGGTACGCCTCTAGGAAATTGTCGTAGCCATAAATGCGTTTATAACAGTTGAATGATTGCCCCGTGACATACTACCTAGATAAACGAAGAACGCAAATTATTCTACAGATATTCGTTTAACCACGTAACTTTACAAAGGCTTTGAATACTTTTTAGGGTTCCGTACCCAAAGGGTGAAAACGGAACCCTATTACTAAGCCTCCGCTGTCCGTCCGTCTGTCACAGGGCTGTATCTCATGAATCGTAATATGTAGGCGGCTAAAATTTTCACAGAGTATGTATTTATTTTTCCGCTATAACAACAAATAGGTAAAATAAAAAATAATAAAAATCAAAGGCCCCCCCCCACGTGATTTTTTTTGTGTTGATGGTACCCTTCGTGTGCGAGTCCGACTCGCACTTGGCAGATTTTGTGAACCATACAGAATTTACGAGGGATTTTAAGTTTATCATGATTATTATGTAATACGGTATTTTTATGAGAGTATGTTGTTGACACCGACGAAAGGGCGCGGTGGAAACGAATCCTGCCGATCAAAAATGTACCCGGAAAAGTTCTCAAATCAACCTACAACCTACAACCGCCGACCTACAACAAGTGTCATTGTTGAAATAACTTCTAAACTACATGATTACATAAACGTTGATACTATAGACGAGGGAGTCAATTTATCAATTAAGTATATCAATTATGTACGAGTATGATATTACTTAGTAGGTACATCCCCGTCGCCTTAAAATTTAGGAAAAAACCGCCAGTTTGTTCTCTGATATTAACCCTGCTAACACTGCTGACCCCTCCGCAAAATTTGATTGATGGTATTGCATATAATGGATAGGACGAATAAGTTATACGTAAATACACATCATAGTAGATTTACAGAATTTAGAGACCCTCCAAATCCGAAGAGATGCAGGGTCATTCGCTCTCTGTGTTATATCGTCTCTACCATGGAGAATGCTCTACAAAACTGCATGACGCCATCCCATCGCCTTCTTTCTACCATTGGTCAAAACGGAACCGGCAAAAATTGCACACATTCACCTTTGACAATTCCAAAATAAGAACAAACCGCTCCTCTTGGCCCTTTATAGTGTCAGTACACTGTGGACTTTCTTTATGCACCTGCCGAGGTATTTCCCGCAAGCCCAAACAAGGATCTTTCAAACGTGATTTGAAGAAGCCTTGGCCGGCCGACATGGTTTTCGCACTAACACGGAGTTCGCAATCCCATGGGCGTCGTCTACAGATTGCGTCGCGGACACCTCGCCAGGCGGACAGATAGACCGGCAGACACCAGAGACGAGTTAGTAATGTTATAGGTCGACAAAGTATGTAGGAACCCAATTCGATAAGCATGACAGACTACATAGGAATGAAAGATTTTTCTGGTGTGGTGTCTCCCATTTGCCAGGAGCAAAATTAAAACTCACAAGACAGAACATATATGATTCAGAATATATTCTTTTGCTTGATCATTAGAGCAAGCAACATAATATTGCGCGGAGCCAAGAGCCCAAAAGTCGTCTAATGAGTCATCAGTCCTGACAAACATGCCTTGAGCTACATACTTCCAGCCAAAGGTCAACCGCACTCCGCCAGGATGCACTAGGATACTTTATAGCACATTCTAGACGCAACCAACAAATCTCCACCTTTGCGAAGGTGACTCCCTGATTGTTCTGACCTTACAGTGCCAACAATCCAGACCTAATTGTCGCCGAAGCGAGTTCTGCCATCGAGCATTCCGCCAGCGGCCGCCGCGCCCGACGGCATTCCTCCGTCGAAATCTGTGCACGTGTGAAGGGGAAGAGGCAGCGGCGCGAACTCTTTACGGCTCACTTATCTCGGAGATGAACGAACGCGATTATTGCGGCTAATTGCTCCGAGTGGGTCGCGCTGGACCGATATTTCGAGGCCGGCCAATGTCGGTCGTGGCTGCGTAACTTTGAGATAAGCTGCCGGTCTACAGATACTCGGATGCCCGCGACTCAGCCAGCGTCAAAGTCCAATGAAAACCAGTCGGTTTTTTCCCGACTTCTTTTTTTTTTAACCCTGATAACACTGCTCACCCTTTCGAATTTAACGTGATAGCAAGCACTTCGAGAAGAAGAATCAGGCTCTCTACGAAGTTCACTATATACATTTTAAGAGACACGAAAATACTATATATGTTTTTTTAGGGTTCCGTACCCACGGAAAAAACGGAACCCTATTACTAAGCCTCCGCTGTCCGTCCATCCGTCCGTCCGTCCGTCCGTCCGTCCGTCCGTCTGTCACAGGGCTGTATATCATGAACCGTAATAGGAAGGCGGCTGAAATTTTCACAGAGTGTCTATTTATTTTGCCGCTATAACAACAGATAGGTAAAATTTCAAAATAATAAAAAATAAAGGGGGCTCCCATACAAAAAATCTGATTTTTTGTGGTTAATCTTATGCGATGGTACGGAACCCTTCGTGGGCGAGTCCGACTCGCACTTGGCCGGGTTTTTTAATAAGTAATAAATAATCTCGATTTTTCCCTATTCAAATTACCATTCGCCTGAACCAGCTCTGGAAACGTACATTCCAGTCTTCTTCCGCTTCTTCGGCACTTAAAAACTTTCCTTATATATCCTTAACAATTTGGAAAGACAATTAAATCACCATATTCTTGAATAAACGGCTTTGTTTTTGGGTAATTGCGTGAAGACGCGGTGGTCTGGTCTCATAAGTCGTGGTGCAACATAATTCTCCTAAGCCCGGTCTTAGGTCGTCTATCTTGCACAACTTTGACAACTTTTGGCAATGCGACTTCTGCGTACTATTCAGAGTTAACTGATTTACAATTTTCCATCATTGCTTTTGCAAGATGTCCACTCCGTGAATAAATGCTGGTAACCATTATTTTGCCCAAGTTCCGAGATCTTCGCAATTTTGTTGGCAACTGACCATGTGGAAACACTTATACCGTTGACCGCTTCGGGGTTTTCGGATCATGGTTTATGAATTATATTAAGTTTTGTCAACAGTATTTTTTTCAGAAACACGCTACCGATCGATTTTCAAAACTTAGCGAAATTCCAATGAACACTGGTTCTTTTTTCGTTTCAGAGATCACTCGAGGTAGGTATCTAACGATAATAAAATTTCATCACCCCAAAATTTTAATTTAAGATAGTATGAACACTAACCAAACGAATGATAATTGGGTCTTCTCGCAGCAAAATATTTAGTAGTCAACACATCTGCAGAAGCTGCCATTGGCAGGCGTCAGCATCCGTCATCTCCAATCTGCCTCTACGTTGCCCAAGAAGGAGCAGATTTGCATTCAGCTGATTTTTAACTTTCAAAGCTTAACACTTTTATATACCAAAGATAAACACAATTTATATGCATAGTGTACATCATAGTTTTCACTTTAGATCTATCGTAGCGTAGCAGAAAACGCGAAAAGCGATGACAGAATAAAATTAATTTGTTGCTGTAAATGCCGTTTTATGTTCGATATTCAAATAAATTTACAACTTAAAAAGTTAGGAAATATGTTTTTACTTCGATTCGATCATCTCAAAAAGGTGTATTGTGTACGTACGTACCTACTACATCAAGTATCCGTCGAGTGTGCCAACTTCGGTGACACAGTTCCGTAGATAATATCTTGCTAGGTGAGGTAGGTTGGCATGGTCATTCATCTTCGAAGCGACACGGCGACGTTCCGGCTGCTAAACTAAATAAACTGCCCACAACTCTTGAGTGGCTGCTGAGTAGTGGGAATGTTTGTGCACGTAAAAGTGAAATTCTCCCAACTGAGGCAAGCTGATGTCTAGTCACGAGCACTCTCTATTATTTTTATTATTTTCTTATACGGTTGCTGAAGAGCAATTAATGGTTAACAATTTGTTTTATGCAACCTGACATGTATGACAAATACCACACAACTACCGTTAAGACAATCCACCGCCCAATACACTACATTCCCGAAAGAATTAGGTGCCATGCCAGGACCTTCCCTTCATGAGCACGGCTACACTGAAGTGGATGGAGAACACTGACAATTTTCAATTTCCGCTTTAACCTTAGTTTCATCCAATGCGGTGGTACCAACCCGGGCGGGTTAGCCCTACCACCTAGTAGGGACCTACAGTTTTACGTGGGTTCCCAACTATGTAACAGCTTGCATTCGTAACGAAAATGCACTTATCCAACAGAAAAAGAGAAAATAAGTAATAAATTGATTTACGTCTATTACTGTGATCGGTGAATTTTATTTATTTAAAAAGCATAGTTTGCCAAACATATTGCAACCCTTACCTTTGATTATCGTGTTCTTTCAACGGAATATAAAAAAAACGCGCAGCTTCAGTTCGCGTTTGGATCGCGCCGCTAAGCCGCGCACCTAAGTTTATGTATCGGGGACTATAGACGTCGCCATTGCGGTAGCGTGTGAACCAGTACTGATATGCCATCGAGCCAATGATAGCAGCCGGGTCAAGTGTGAACGCAGCCCGCGGCGGTCGGAATGCTCCATCAATCTTGCTCCGGAGCGATGGACGCAACTCGCGCGCGCTCTCAGCACAATCAACGCCGTGTGATTGACGGCTTTGTGCGCCATGTTGGGACATTGACAACGTTACAACATCGCCCTCATGTTTGGTGGTCGGCTGATTTTCTCAAGGATTGTAATTTTCTAAGACTGCGCGGTTGGTAAGCTGGGCACGTCCAGTTGCACAATACTTTGTGGATGTTTCTTTCGTGTCCGAATATGTTCCTTCTTACCAAAAACGCTCAACTCACGATCCCTCTGACTTCTACTATCCGACTTGAACTATGCGGAAAGTGTCATTAATTAGCTGAAATAGTTCCGGCACGTAAAAACAATACATGGTCCCACTGTACTTTTTCCCGTGCATTATGGAAGATGCGACCAAGACATTTATCGTTCGTGGTTCTAATTCCACGTAAAAAATATCTCCTACTAGGGTTAATCCCGCCCGGGCTGATACCATGGCATTGAATGAACAATGATCCAAGCCGCCATGAAAATTGCCAGTATTTTCTTTAAAAAAACCCGTGGTCATAACTTTTAAGGAGATCACGACAGGACGCTGCCATGAAGAGATCAAAGGTGCTCGCTCGCGGGGGTGGCAAGAATCGTACTGGGTAGAGGTTGGGCGTTGCGCCAATACCCATAATGGCACAAAGAAATCTCTACTTTGAAGGCCAATCATTACCCTCCATGGCGACCAGCCACGACACACTTACGGACACGTGTGATAATTTTCTCGTCAAGTCTCCGCGCGGCAACGACGACAGCCAGAATAGGTACGTGGCAAGTTGTAAACCGACGAAAGCAACGAGCTGTAAATCGACTTTCCGATTCACATAAAACGACATTATCGTCGGCCCGCATTTGAATGACTCGTATTTTAAAATATATTAAATTTAAAACCACAGTTTCTCATTAACTCACCAGTTAAAGATGAAAGCTAAACTCATTTGGCTATTAGGACGGAAAATTTAGATGTCTCTCTCGAAAAATTTGGAATGCTAAAGTCGCATTTCAAAGTGTTATAATAGAGTTATTTTTATTATATATTTTATACACTCGCGGAAAATTTTTTTAAAAAGATGCCAGAACGTTTCCTGTGGCCTTCGAGAAAGCTTATGACCTTGTGTTGAGGGATCACCTGTGAACAACTTTCGACCTTGTACAGGCACTGAAATTCCTCCAAATAGCAGGAGATGCGTGAGGATAAATGGTCCGATTGGTTTACTGGTAGGTGGATTTGTCCTTGCTTCACGCAGCAAGGAGCAACGGATCGCTGTAATTGTTATCATATAGATTCAATAAATCCTTTGCGACCGTGTCGCATCAAAATGCAACGCGATAAATTGACATAAACCGCAGTTTGCACAACAGATTCGCGAGTAGCGGCGCGCGTGACCCGGGAAGCCGGCACGGCGTGAATGGCCGCACCCACGCGCCGCCACCCCACGCGCGCGGTTGTGAATGGAACCGTCTACTACGGACGTGCGCGGGCGCAGCCGTCTCGTCGCCACAGTAGAAAGGTGAGCAAGGCCTCTATTACAAATTACAAATCACTTATCGACAAATCGCTACGATCAGAAATATGAAATATTATAAATGTGTTGTTCTATGACACAAACATAAAAATCCTTTAACGGGCGATTTAGTATATCCCTCAAATGTCGGCTCTATTAAATTTTTCAACGGTCGAATCGATGATCTTAGCGATTTTTCGATAAGTAATTTGAAACTCGTAATAAAGCTGGGTTTCTTAATCTTGGGTCCATGGACCCCTTGGGGGTCCGTGGCATCAGTGCTGGGGGTCCGTGGCATGAGTGCTAAGGGCCCATGTTAGATATGATGTCAAAAAAATACTGCGCGTGATCGATTAAAAAACATAAGTTTCTTTAATTTTTCTGTGGTAATAAAAAAGTCGTTTTTTTCAAAATGCCTTGGTTTCTTTCCCTTTAATTGAGTCCGTAAGGGGTCCGTAATGATTTTCAAATCCCGCAAGGGCTCCTAAAGGGTCTTTGACGATCACTTCGAAGATGCACAACATGCGTTGCAACAAACTAATTTAGTCCAATTGGTTTAGTTGAAAGATGAGTTAGGACGTGTTCAATCAAGTAAAACAATCGGAAGTCCGAAGTGACCAGAAAGTATTTTACAAAGTGGTCACTTAACAATCTAGAGGGTAGAGTGCTCTAGGCCTTGGTGGCAAAATGTTTTTGAAGATTTTGACATTACATTTCATTTATTTATTAAACTTCTGGTAGTCAAACAACAGTAAGCCCCGATTGCACGAAGAGGCGGCTGAGTTCATCGATGTTCAAACACGTCACTTTAATTGAACCGCATTCAGTTCTTTTCATACTGTCCATACAAAGTGACGTGTTTAATCATAGGTTGACGTTGATTTTTATTTTTTGTTCTTTCGTGCACTCGGCCCTAAGTTATGTCACAATTTGATTGATCCGCGGATTCGATCAACTCAGTGAAGAAGAACCCGCAAAGAAACTTCACTGGTCTATAAGTTATGATTTTATTTCCAATAAAATGGCGACTTGTTAGTTATAGGTTGTTTGCAAAACTATAAGTGCCCGTGTAAAGGCGTAACATAAGATATTACATTAACATGGTAGTGACGTGAGTGGATTTGTATTTCTAGCCTTTTCCCAATTCAGTGGTTATTTTACTTTTTCGAAAGTCACGTTTGACTACTCTCTTTACCCCTCACACCACTAGATAAAGGTTAAAGATAACTTTGTTATTTTTGTAGCTGGAGGTGGTCCGTTTTCACCACCTCCAGCTACATAAAGGCATGATAATCGAGTATTCACTCTCTTGACTACTCCTTTTCTTTCTACTGTGGCATCGCCGTCTCGCGCTGGGCTGTGCAAGTAGACAACGTGTCGTGATTGCATGGCGGCAGCAGATTTATTCTAGGGTCGGTCGCGGGCGTGTGTCTTAGCTGTGGTACTTGGCATGGATCGCTAAGACAGTGTGACGTAGGGTTCCGTCACCAAAAGGTGCGAAACGGAACCCTATTACTAAACCTCCGCTGTCCGTCTGTCCGTCCGTCTGTCACAGGGCTGTATCTCATGAACCGTAATAGGTAGAGAGCTGAATTTTTCAGAGTGTGTATTTCTGTTGTCGCTATAACGATAATAAACATCAAAATTAAAGGGGGCCACCATACAAGAAACGTGATTTTTTGGGTCGAATCTTGTATAATGGTACGGAACCCTTCTTGTGCAAGTCCGACTAGCACTTGACAGGTTTTTATTTATAGAACTGGACATGGATGGCTAAAAATACCACACCGATATTGTCATGATAGCAGCTCAATCCAGCATATGGGAAGTAGGTGCCACGAATCTGTGGCGCCACTTCAGGTCCATCCATATATTGCTCGGCTACATTGAGTTAGATTTACGACGCGGACAATTTTTATGCCGCCTCGAGCACCCTTTCATTGAATGCGATGGTACCAATCGAGCGGTATTTCACGGATCAGGCCAACAAAACGTCGTGCCACTGGGTCACCGAAGAGGCTGTCAAAGTTATGCATGAACCTTGAAGTAAACCGCAATATCATGAACACTAAAAACGAAGTAAGAACTCTAATGAAAAAAATATATATTCAAAATCGAATGAGACAAGACAAGGAACTTTTTAAAAACTTTAGTCAAAGTTTCATTGATTTAGTGGCAAACAATGACATTAACAAATGGTCGCGATTAAGGCTTTTTGGGGTTCCGTACCAAAAGGGTGCCAACGGAACCCTATTAGGTAGGCAGCTGATTTTTTCAGAGTGCATAGTTATTTTGACGCTATAACAACCAATAGGTAGGGGGCATACAAAAAACGTGATTTTTTGTGTTAAATCTTGTACGATGGTACGGAACCCTTTATGTGCGAGTCCGACTACACTTGGCCGGTTTTTCACCTTGCGAGGCCTCATAATGCAACTATTGCTTTGCTATAACTTGAGAAAGCTTCCGCATGCGAATCCATGCCCCGATTGATGTCCGTTCCACGTCGATATAATTATCTACTGGCTGGCAGCCATATTTCCCGTAGGTATTTCGTACGCCTCCAGACATAAAGTCTCGAATATCACGTCGTATGGGCGCACAAATACACATATTTAGTACATATAAATAACAGTAAAATATTTATTAAATTCAGTGGTGGCCTTTAGAACGTTGGCTACGTTCTAAAATACTTTATTTGTTTATTTGTTTACAATGTAATAAAAATTATGTAGGTATACAAAAACTCCTTACTCTCTTACAGAATATATAATAAATGTTTATAAAAAAATCCACATGTGGAATAATCATTCCAGACGAGTTCTGTAGTTTATATAAGTTACGATCCAATCCAGGATCTTTAAGCTAACATCGTTAAAATTGGCAGTCCATTGCCATTGTTCTCTTACAGACACTATCACGATGAGTTATTAATTAAGT
The DNA here is from genome assembly GCA_946894095.1 of Incurvaria masculella. Taxonomy (NCBI): domain Eukaryota; kingdom Metazoa; phylum Arthropoda; class Insecta; order Lepidoptera; family Incurvariidae; genus Incurvaria; species Incurvaria masculella. Next base: position 22,293,481 of record OX335645.2, on the reverse strand, counting down.
ATGGGTCGGCATCAGAACCAGTAGGCTACGATAGGCAACCTGGTTAAACGAAAGTGCCAAATGATTTGGTTGCGCGGCATAAACGTCATCCAATTAGCGTATGTGTGTGTGCCATTCGTCAGGAACTGAGTTCCTCGTTGCATACCTGCGGCCCAACCGCGCGGTCTATCGCCGGCCGGTAGTGGTGCGCTGACCCCCATTCATAGACAACCGCGCCTGCGCCGCCATCGCACCGCCACCACCGCGCCGCGCCGCGGAGGGACCGCGGCCGCTAACACCACCGCGATCTTATGACGCACCGTGTGGACTATTTGGCAAGATTCGGACCGAATCTCTATACTATGTCATTATGATCTCATAGTTGTTTTTTTACTCCTGCATGAGAAATTTAAAATGTGTAAAATATCTCTAATTAATAAGCGTACCACACACCGCATAGATCCTTTGTGGATGTAACTGGACATGGATGGATAATACATCACAATAATTAGGTGCTATGAAAAGACCTCGATTCTCTTTATGAGCACGGCCACATTGAACATAATGGAACACTGACAATTTTTCAGTCTCGCTTCGACCATATTTTCATCCAAACGAGATGTTACCAACCTGGGCGGGCAACCCTACCATCTACTCAAATAGTAAGAAAGTAGTGAATGAATGGGGTAGGGATTGAATCCATGAACTCTGGCATGAGTAGTAAGTCCCGGGATCTTATACTACGAGCTGCTAATTCCTCCATTGGGCGTCCCCAGCACTATCAAAAGGATAGGACTCTTGTTGCTTTCCTTTCATTTTATAAATTGATGAATTCCTTGTGCATGTTTTGTTTTGTCTAAAAGATTTCGATAGCAGTATTAAAAACAATTAAAGTAATTATGTTATTTATTCATGCAAATTATTTTGTTATGTATTTCAATTTTTTTTTATGTGACTGGACATGGATGGCTAATACCACAAGTTCTATCATGGTATTAGCCCAACACACCATATGGGAACTAGGTGCCATGCCAGGACCTTCCTTATATTGCACGGCTACATTGAACTGGATGGAAAACACGGACAATTTTCATTGCCGCTTCGACCATCGTTCGTCCAATGCGATGGTACCAACCCGGGCGGGATAAACCCTACCAACTAGTAAGTAAGGAAGGGGACCTGCAGCTTAACGTGGAATCCGAACCACGGCCAGCCTCTCTCAACGGTCGAATGGTCACCCATCCAAGACCAGACCGGACCCAGCGTTGCTTAACTTCGGAGAGCGATCGCCGAAGTGTCGCGCCACTGGGCCACTGAGGCTGACAAATGAAAACAATGAAAATTGTATTCTTATTATCTTTCTTATTAAATATTAACATATATATAAATTGTATTTATTGGTATTAGCCACGGAGATCATCTCCGTGGTATCGGCACAGTGTTAAAAAGAGAAAATTAAATTAGTTAGTGCCTTGTAGATTGACTGAATGCATGATCAAATATTGAGTGCATTGCTTCCGGACATAGTTGCAACCAGTCTTAGGTTTAGCAATCGAGTACTCTTACACTATATAGGCAGCAGATTTGGTGCATGCGGGATGACAGACAAACGTGCATGATAAACGAACCTAACCTAACCTATGACAAATGAATTTAATATATATTTTAAAACCAATATGATTCTAATAATCGGTATATCATAAGCCTAAATTTATTTTTAATTGAATTTATTGTGTATTAACTTTTATATTTTATATTGAATCATTTCCATGGATTATGTTTGTAATAATGTTGACTTGTATAATTGTATACGAATAAATGAGTATTGAGTATTGAGTATATTATATTATAACTTCATTTTATGAGCTTTCAAATGTAGTTCGATCTTTAATGATGTGTAGAGGCTGCAAAATTGATTATTTTACTAACCAGAACATTCGAGTTTTTTTACTATTGTACCAACATCCAAGAAGCATTGCGCTCATATTGAAAGCTTTCACGTTGTATGCTTGCGCCCAGAGGTTAGACGAAAAATAATAAACAGTATGCTCTATTTCACAGATTTCTCCGTGCTAAAAGGTGGATGAAAATAGTCCATCTTTTCCGATCATCCAAAGAGTAAGGAGATCAGACAGAGGCGCTACCGGAGAATTCCAAATTATGGGTATACAGCCGGTGGCAAAATTGGTAGACGCAATACCCGCCAATGGTACGGATTGCTGGTTCGGGTCCAGCCTTGCAGTATATTCGTAAAGTAGTTCTTTTTACAGGGCTCTTTTTTATTTAATGTGTCCTTGCTTCACGGTCGATTATACATACGTACATGTCACATTGCTTGGAATAAACGACGTACCTGCTAAGTAAGTATGAAAAAGTATATTTACTTAAGCCTTTGTCGTGCGATTTTGTGAAATTGTAGTTTTTTGAACCCATATTTATAGCACATGCAAAAAGATAACTCATGATTAAAAATATGTGTTGGAAAGAACAACTGTTACATAAGGACCCCATACCTTTCGTTTTTTAATAGAACTTTTAGATTTAAGTAAAAAAAAATCTGAACCTGTCTATTTTCTTGAAAACAGCTTAACTTTGTGCAAGTTTAATGAATATATTCAGTTAAAAAAGTGACGATATTTTTATTATCTTAGGTTGCTTATATCTTTAACTGTGACCCCATACCTCTAAACTAGCAAAATTTCAAAATATTTAATTCAAATTAATTAACCAACGTAAATGTAGCGCGCGGCGTCAAATTTTCATACAAACCTTCATACATATTACGCGCCCAGCGAGCGGGTCGTCAGTCCCGTCCCGACGGAGCTGCCGCGCGGACGTTTCCGACGTGGGGTCTGTGGATATTTCGCTTGTACTTACGACCTTTCGTTATGAAAAGGATTTCTCATCGGTGTACCGCACAATGTGAAGTCTCGCAAGAAGCGTGCTCTATGTTATTTTACTATATTAGTATTGCAAGATAACTTGATTTGAATAGAATTAAAGTTGTCAGTTAAACTTTATCGTTATATATGTGCCTCAATGAGATTGGAAGGTACATTAATATAACACCTGAAGGCTTTTTTTGTGTAACTGGGCATATATTGCTCATACCAATCGACCGTCATGGTATTAGCCTAACATACCACATGGGAACTAGGTGCCATGCCAGGACCTTCCTCATATTGCTCGGTTACATTGAACGGTGTGGAAAATACGGACAATTTTCATTGCCGCTTCGACTTACATTCATTCAATGCAATGGTACCCACCCGTGCGGGATTGACCCTAATACTTAGTAATAAGGAAGGGGACCTAAAGTTTTACGTGGAATCCGAACCACGGCTGGCCTCAACGGTGGTAAAATTTAACCCAACTAGAACCGAATCGCGCTCGGAGCTGCTTTACCAAGCTTATTGAATCTCAAGGAGTCGCGTCACTGGGAGACCGACAGTAGTTTTCCTATGCGTGTGCTCACGGCGAAGTGTTCGTGAGGCTAGACTGAAGAGGGTGCGCGCAGGGCACGCGGGGTGAGAGGTTTGGAGCCGCGGCTTCCCCGAACATTGGATTGTAGCTAGGTTTGCGGCGTGCCGCGTTGTAGCGCTTTTATATTGCAATGATTTCTGTACAAGCCATTTATAGCCTATTTCTTATATCTATTATGGTTGCCAACTATTATATTGTGTACGAATGCATTATTAGACCTAATAAGATGTTCAATGTATTTCAAGGTACCTAACATATAAATATAGGAATACAATATTTATTAAACATGTCGATACAGAATATTATCACCACCACTACAGAATGAGGTGTTTATTTTGATAAACTAACAACACAGGGCTATTTATGTATTTTACCATTTAATATTGCTGTGCATAATAATACATTTTTTAATTTTCTTTAATACATTATTTCAATAGTGTCGACCGCTAATTTTGTTACAAGTAATTGAAATAGACTATAATTGTGTATATAATTACTGAACCTACTGAAAACTCGAATGGGTGAAATAGCCGCTGCTAGATAACTATGTCAATAATAATACATGAGAGGAAATTATAATTTTATTTCTAACAAAGTAAGTGCTGTTTTTATGAATCCGTAAGGTTAGGTTCTACCTAAAACTCTGAAGGCTTATAGTTTAGTAACACACCATGTTGCAATGGTGCACGTTGTAATTCAAAACACCACGCTTCGAAACGCGACAAACAAATAATCCACCCTGCAACCAAACTGCTTTTTATTGCCAGCGCGCGCACTGACCAAAAAAACCGGTTTAACTGAAACAGAAGAAGTACAATCGGTTTGCTTTGTTGCAATGCCGGTGAGCAAAGTAAAAAAAAGACACACTAATCCTACAAAAAAGGTAATATAAGAAAGATAAAATATGACAAATCCGAGTGCAGTGTGCTGCCTGTGGATGATGAATAAACAATAAAACAACAACGAATGGAATGTATCACTTTCGATCTCTACAGATTTAAAAAAATAGTAAAGCAGGTACCCTCATCGATACCGAACCTTTCAGTATTTTTAATTTTATAAATTAATATCGAAAAATCTCGATCCTCCCACTAAGCTAGCTTATAATACAAAAACTAAATAACCCTTCACATTTATAGTCAACTCAAAACTAGGCCGCCCGTGCACGACACTTCCGCTCACTTCTGCTCTAGTGCATCATACTAATATTATAAACGCGAAAGTTTGTAAGTATTGATGGATGTTAGTTACTCTTTCATGTAAAAACTACTAAATGGATGGACTGATATAGTTTATACATCAGAATAACACATAGGCTACAATTTATAAAGATATTGTGTGAATTGTCCAAAATATCAAGTAAGCAGGAAACAATTTATCATTTGCGATATTCTGGGGTGCGATGCCAAAACCGCTAAAGTTACACATATGTTATGCATGATAGAAATGTTTATCTTAAATAGTCCTACAAAAAAGTCCGCCACAGTATACATCTATATTTTATGTGTAAGCCATTATAGCCAAAACAGTGAACCATAACTACAATAAAAATGGATAATTTATTTCAAATGCACATTTGGTAGTAATAAATTGATTCCTAAATGAAAATCGATACTTTTATCCCTTCTGCTATAACATAAAATGTTTGATCATCCCGACATCAGTCCGAAACGAAATTGACCCGAGCTTAGCCGGGTACCTCAGCTAGTATTACATATTTTTGATTGAACTATCACCGACCCACTTGATCGGACTAGAAATAAAAACATAAAAGTAAGGAGTTAATTCGTAAGTTATGTACGTAGTTTATTTTAGATGTATTCAAAATGCCAAGGTGTTTGCATAGATAATACAAATGTGAATTTGTAACATATTTCAAAAGAATAGGCCAGCTGTGCGCCATAAAAATATCACGAACTAAAGGCGGCCGGCGCCGGTCGGCAATGTACTTTACTGCCGTAAAAACGCACGAGACCGAGCTCTGCAACATATTTTCTGAAATCAAACCACTCGCTTCCTCCTCGTTTAAAAATCTTTTCAATCTTTGAGCGGCTCGTAGCCTTGTGGCGCGGGGACTGGCCTAGCATACCAGAGGCCTGGGTTCAATTTCGACATGCACCACTGTCTTTATCTTTCCGAGTTCGATAAGTGCATTTCGTCACGAATGCGAGCTGCTCCTTGGTTCGGAATCCATGTAAAACTGTAAGTCCCCTTCCCCTACTAGGTGGCTGGGTTTAAGCCCGCCCGTGTTGGTACCATGATGAAATGATGGTCGAAGCGGCAATGAAAAATTGTCCGTGTTTTCCATCCAGTTCAATGTAGCGCTGCTCATAAAGGGAACGTCCTGGCATGGCACCTAATTCCTTCGGGAACGTGGTGTATTGGGCTAATATCATAACGGTAGTTGTGTGGTATTAGCCATCCATGTCAGGTCGCATAAAAAAAAAGTGTTTGTCTTTTAAAAAAACTTCACAATCACTCTAATAGCCCGTTAGGATTCTATGATTCAGAGAGACATGGTAGCATGATTTTACAAAGAAAACGGTTTATATCCAGGCTCACTTGTAATAATCACAAACATGTGGTATTATAACAATGAAATAATACGTAATAATTTTATTATATTAAAAAAATACATAGTCCAAGTCCACCGTGCATCGTGATCCAATGTTCGCTGTGTAAATGTCTTACATTTGTGTGAGTGAGCACGTTGTGTCAATGTGTTGGGGCAATATTTTTTTTCCCACGGGTGGCCTGCGTAGCCTTAATATGAGTGTGTTGTCTTAATATAACCCGAGCGGGTATAGCCAAACCAAGATGATCTACAATTTTACATGGATTCCGAACCATGGAGCAGTTCGCATTCGTGACGAAATGCACTTATCTAACTCAAAAATAGATAAAAGGTGGTGTAATAAACACTATTTCGGTAGTGATCCTACGATATATCGAATGAAAGGCGAGGCTCCGCGCTCTCAGCTATGAGCTCGGGTTCTCGCAAGCCATATCTAGACATAAGATTAGTACTATTACTTATTCTGTGACATCAGTGCAATGAGTTTGCAGCGAGGCGCGACCATCTCTTGCATGCTAAGCAGAGTGCAACAATGCACTTCAATCACCGCCCTGAGTCGTGAGCCTGCAGTCTGCACCCATCTCGCTGTATTACGCATACACAGTTATTTGGTCTCTAATTTTGGTGTCTAGGATTATCATACACGCTCACATATAAACATAACCATATTCAGAGCCCTTATGACCGTCGCCACCACCTCCAGCTACGAAAATACAAAAGTTACTCTTCGGTTACACCGAATTAGACAAATATGCCATGTAACCGAAAGTGACTTATCGGATTTTAGGTAACTCGTGGTGGTCAAAAACTGGATGCATGGAGAATTTAATATCGCGCGCAGTGTGCGTTAAGCGAACTAACATTTGCGAGTCGAGTTTGATTTGACAGCCAACGCATCTTTTCCGTACATACATTTTTATAAAAATCGGTAGTCCTAGTTTTGATTTTGTGACGTTGAAGAAGTAAAACCACAGAATAAGTAGTAAATTCGAAGCTCCGTAAACGCCAATTTAGGTGAGAAGTAAGAACTCGGACTGACCATTCGGGTGAACAGAGTATAATTGTTGCTTTCCAGTGACCAGCACAAAACCGCACCATTCAGTACATTGTGGACAGCAAACTTTAAGCTTATTTGTAAAAAAAAAAATTAACAAAAAAAATAACCGACTTCAAAGAAAAAGTAGTAGAAGTAGTAGAAATCTTAAGTACACTAACTAATTAGTAGACGTCCTTTCCAATAAAAAAAGAATCACCGAAATCGGTTGGCGTTATATTGAGTTATTCGTCCATTTGTCGCGCACATCTTAATACAAATTTAAGACTTATATGATTTTTTTCATGGATATCATTGTCAGAACTTAACCAAATTAAAATGGGACCACTTGGGAAGCACTAGCTTTCATTTAAAAGAATAATCACCAAAATCGGTTCACCCAGGCAAAAGTTATGAGGTAACAAACATAAAAAAACATACAGACGAATTGAGAACCTCCTCCTTTTTTCATGTCGGTTAAAAATACTGTTTTTTAATATAACTAGGTTTGGATTGTATGAAAACACACATGATATTATCCCAATATCCCTCATGGTAACAAGGTGCCATGGCAAGATCCTCCTCATATTGAGCGCAGCGACGACATCGATGGAAAACAGACAGTTTTCATTGCCGCTTCGACCATCGTTCATTCAAAGCGATTGTAACACCTAGCCGTTAAAAAATACTCCGCAATAAATGTTTTAAACTTGGTATGGTGTTGTCTATTGTACCTAGCGGTCGTCCAGGATTTTCTAAATATATTTACGTAAATGTTACCTTGCACAAGGTAAAGTTACCTAAACTTCCGAACTCGCGCCTCGAGCATTTTACGCGGGAAAAAATAACAAAGCGTGCACATTTTCCCAAAGATAATTGAATCCCAGTGCATCATCTGATATTATCTGCACGTCTCTAATCAGTGGCTGCGAGCCGGCGCCGCCGGGTGCCGCGCGTGCGTCGGAGATGGAGGCGTCCGTCGATACGGGTGGCGCAGTCCGTGTGGTTGTTGTCGAAAAATAACTTTTTTGTTTCAAATGAAGATTAAATAAAAAAACAAATTTAACAAAAAAAATAACCGACTTCAAAGGAAAAGCACTAAAAAGTAAAAAATAATGTTCATTTTTGTAGTTACGATTTCTGTTATTTTTTGAGTCGGCGTCAGCCGGGCACGCGCTGCGCCAATCAAGAGAACCTAACCTAATCTAACCTAACCTAACCTAACCTAACCTAACCTTGGCTGACACCGACTCAAAAAATAACAGAAATCGTAACTACAAAAATGAACATTATTTTTTACTTTTTAGTGCTTTTCCTTTGAAGTCGGTTATTTTTTTTGTTAAATTTGTTTTTTTATTTATTAATTTTTAGTGAATCTGAAGTAAACTTACTAATTTGTACACGTCCTTTCCAATAAAAAAAGAATCACCGAAATCGGTTGGCGTTATATTGAGTTATTCGTCCATTTGTCGCGCACATCTTAATACAAATTTAAGACTTTTATGATTTTCTCATGGATATCATTGTCAGAACTTAACCAAATAAAATGGGACTACTTGGGAAGCACTAGCTATCATTTAAAAAAATAATCATCAAAATCGGTTCACCCAGGAAAAAGTTATGAGGTAACAAACATAAAAAAAAAAAACAAAAAAAAAAAAAAAAAAAACATACAGACGAATTGATAACCTCCTCCTTTTTTTGAAGTCGGTTAAAAATGAACATTATTTTTTACTTTTTAGTGCTTTTCCTTTGAAGTCGGTTATTTTTTTTGTTAAATTTGTTTTTTTGTTAGTGTTAACCGACTTTGCGAACGCATTTCGGGAGCCAATTCGACGGTTGTGACGGTTGGTCTGTGTGGTACAGTTCGGGCCAAACTTGTTGGCCGATGTGATTTTAGCGTGTTTCGCTGCGCAGAATATACTTTTTTGGTAAGGGGCGCGCGTGGAGCATACCCTACCCTATCGACGTACCAAAGCATAAATATTACTACGTAAGGGCAGGTTCTTCCATACAACATACATGGAGCAACAAAAGTGGTGTTCTATACGACGCGGGGAGACCACTTTGTCGCCAGACAGTCGCTCGCTGCCGTCATACGCCTGTGCGTCGCCTCTGGCTAATAATGCGCCCCAAAAATACCCTTTTTTTATTGTTAAAAAAAAGCCATAAAATAAAGAAAATAATTTTGTATGCAATATATAATATAGATCGGCCCATAACCATGTATACACCCTGCTCCCTAAACTAGCCCGAAGACTACTATAGGGAGCAGTGGGTATTCCTGTTAATTTAATTTAAGCAGGTAGGGCATTTCTGGAAAAACTTATAGCAAAAATTTTTAAAAGTAACACTTTAGAATCTATTAATATACATAGTTTATATTATCAACATGTGTATGTGTAAGAGTGTTAGGGTATATGTGCTCTACATTATGTGTTTTCGACGGAAGCGTAGTGGAGGCAGGCGTAGCTTAATTTTAATTTATAATATTTTATTAATGTGTCAATGTAACCTGTTCTCTGTTCTTCTCCAAATAAATAATAAATATGTGACTAAGTTAGAGAGAGGGTGTGTGCACTACTGATTACTTAAGCATTTTAGTTGGGAAGGGAATATGACTCTATCAGGATATGATGGTATGGATGGTTTTTTTTTTTTTTTTTTATGCGACCCGACATGGATGGCTAATACCACACAACTACCGTTATGATATTAGCCCAACACACCACATTCCCGAAGGAATTTGGTGCCATGCCAGGACCTTCCCTTTATGAGCACGGCTACATTGAACTGGATGGAAAACACGGACAATTTTTCATTGCCGCTTCGACCATCTTTTCATCCAATGCGATGGTACCAACCCGGGCGGGCTTAAACCCTACCACTTAGTAGGGGAAGGGGACCTACAGTTTTACATGGATTCCGAACCATGGAGCAGCTCGCATTCGTGATGAAAATGCACTTATCGAACTCGGAAAGAGAAAGACAGTGGTGCAAGTCGGTATTGAACCCAGGTCTCTGGTACGCTAGGCCAGTCCCCGCGCCACTAGGCTACGAGCCGCTCAAAATGGATGGTATGAATTGTGTGGTAAAACCGTGTAAAAACGCAAAGAAAAACGGAATATCGGAATACCGTAACAGGCGACAGAATTCTATGAAAGGGCATATCCATACCTTTTACATATGACTGCCTACCCTGCGCAAAATCGGATTCGGCGTGTACTCCGACCGGACAAACATTTTGGTCCGAGGTCCAAAACATGACGCGCAGCCGTCTTCGCATAATCTATTTGTCCATGCGGCGGAGACCAGGCTAACGCCCACGCCCCTTCTTTCTGTCTTCTATGGTTCGATCTCTGCTATTGCGTCTGTACTTAATAACTATTGTAATGTTCTGGGTGGTATATTGTATTCTGCGTGGAGCGCTTGGCGGAGTGCACCGGCGGCGGTTCTGCGCAGGCGCGCCTCATGTGCAGGCTGCGACCCGTGACTGATTAGTAATTTCGGCTCGTTAGCCGCATCTTCCTGCACCTCCCAGGTGAAAGTTGGGAATGCAGCGACGTGAGCACATTTGTTTAAGTTTTTTTCGAAAGGTACATGACGGAGCAGTTAATATATTAGGTTTGAATCGATGTATTATAGAGTTGAGCTGATTTATAGAGTGCATAATTAACTACATAGGTAGTTGCACAAATCGATTTTATGGAATGTGAAAATAAGACCAAACATTTTATTCTAACTTTTTTTGACACCAGTATACATTCGATATTTTTATGTGTTTGATGGATGCGATATTAAGTAAAATGATTCCACATTGATTTACATTGATTGCAGTCATTCTGTTTGTCTGCCTTAGCGTAGGATTAATAAGCGAAATCAGCACATAGTAGAATTAGGCGCAATTAGTAATTGACGCAATCAATTCGAATTAAAGCGAGAAATTGGTCCGCTGACGTAATTATCTGAATAGCTCAGCGTTAAAGACGTGACCAGCATCCAAAAGTAGCTGGTTCGAATCTTGCTTCAGACAAATGTCCAAACAAAAAAAAAGGTTATTTTGAAACAAATATTTTTACAATGCTTCAATGTGTGTAGATGTTGTTGTATCAACTCAAACCGCATGCCCATTTATTAGAGTGCATCTCCAATTAACGAAACATCAATATGATAGGAATCATAATAAGACACGTGAGTAATAATAAGTTTCCTTGAATAATCTAAATCCGATCAAGCCTCAACCGAGGGTGCACCCGGCACAGCCTGCCAGAGCACGTGCTAGTATGTCGCTTCAATCAGAACACACAGAGGTATTTGCACGCTGCGTGTGCACATATTGTCTGTAGAACTGGATGCAGGTCGTGTGGTGCACTCCTCGCCCGTCCCCCACCCGCGCCGCTCGCCGTCGCGTCGCCTGCATAGTGATGCGGGCAGACGAATGCCAAGATAAACAGGTCGATTCCCGACGGGTATCGAGCAGATCGTTGACTAAGAAAAAGCATTCGCTTCGAGGGGTGAATTAAAATGTATTTCTTAAAAAAACAAAGGCATCAAAATATCAGTGCCGCTACGCCTTGCGATTCGATAAGTTTGGTGAAGCACCTCTGAGCGCGGTTAGGTTCTGGATGGGTGACCATTTTCAACCGTTATAGCTGGCCGCGGTTCGAATTCCACGTAAAACTGCGAGCTGGTAGGGTTGCCCGCCCGGGTTGGTACCATCGCATTGAATGAACGATGGTCGAAGCGGCAATAAAAATTGTCAGTGTTTTTCATCCAGCCGAGCAATATAAGGAAGGTCCTGGCATGGCACCTAATTTCCATGTGGTGTATTAGGCTAATATCTGACGGTCAGTTTGTAATTAGTCATTCATGTCCAGTTTCATTAAAACAAATATATAAATTTAAATAAATGTTTCGAAGTCCATTATTAGCCTAAAACAATTTAAAACTCCATTATTTTATTAATCATGTCCATATATTTTATTCAATGGTAAAACCCGGGCAGTATTAACTCTACCACCTAGTAATAAGGGAAAGGGGAATTAGTTTTACGTGAAATCTACACAATAGCCAGCCTCCACGGACGATAACGGGCACGGTCCAGGACCCGATCGAGCCCACAGTTGCTTCACCTGAATTATGGAACGGCAAGGCGTCGCGCCACTAGGCATCATAGTACATCACTCACTATTTTGACTATTATTGGTGATTGTTAAGAAAATAAATAAAAGTGTTAGCAAACAAAGCAATCCGGTTCACGTGCCTACAGAACGTTTAGACCCTTAGAGCATGTCATGTCAGGACCTCACTCAAATTATGTTTCTACGAAAGCTAAGAATGAAAAAGATCCTAAACAATGGCGCACTGTCGGTACGTAAAGGAGTAATGATAGTATATGAACCCGTCGGCCATTCACTAAGCCCACAGGCTACCCTGTGACAGCGGAGTGATGTGCGGGCGACGCGAGATCTCCGCAAATATTGACAGATCGTCGCAGCGCCACCGGAATGCAAATGGCGGCCGGCACCGTTGCTTCGCTGAAGGCGCCCGTAACTTATGCCGGCTTCCATCACGGAAGCCTTAATTAACTTGTCGACGGAGCGGTCGCGGCTCTCGCGCAGATTGCTCCCCCGCGGGACTACCGCGAAATCGGGATCGATGGACGGACACAGTTTTTGATAGCATAAACATTTGACAATCCCAAATGTTTTATCGAAAGTTTAGTTGGGTCCGGTTCGGTTTGTGCTCGGAGCCTGTAGTCCCAGTTGTCACGTAAATTGGCGTTTACGGCAAACCGATCCACTGGCGTTTTCCGTTAAAATGTCAAACTCCATACAAGTTTTTACTAGACATTCTGTGGCTGTACTTCTTCAAGCTGTCAAAGTCAAACTCGGACTTCCGATTTGTCGGAGTCGGCGGAGTCGGCGTAAACGGCAACTTCGACGTATTTACGGCTACGTTGAGTAAGCTGTCAAATCAAACTCGGACTCGCAAATGTTAGTTCGATTAACGCCCACTGCGCACGCTCTTCAATTTCTCCATACATTTGAAAACGCCAGTCGATCGGTTTGCCGTAAACGCCAATTTAGGTGAGAACTCGGACTGATCACTAAGGTAAAATATTAAAGGAAGGAGATGTGCCTTCGAGCGTGCCTATTATAATACCAGCTGTCTCCAATTTTCAAAAAATAGTAACCTAATTTAAACGTACATGCCACGCGCAAACATAATCGCAGACGTATTGGATGGCTTTGTAGGTGAGAACTGACTCGATTCACGCATTTCGCGAGTACGTGTGGTGGCGATTTTGGATTGTGTGGTTCGTGCCACCAACGCTGCCAATTTCCCATACAATCATATGCACAATTTGTCCATATGGCGGAGTATTTTCTATTCTGTGGGTTTGGGGTAAACAGATTTACGCGGGACTGCGATGATACAAACGACAAGAGAACGAGGCCGCGGCCTGCTATACTCGATCTCTGCACTCTGCATCAGTTAAATCATCTAGGGCAAATGTTGAGTCTTAGCTCTAAGTATCGAAAGATTGAATGGTGCCGGTTTACCATGAGATATGTAGTTGTACTATAATATACATTGTGTTGACGTCAACCAAAGTAGCATCGATATAAAATATACAGACTAATTCACAATACTGCTAATGCTTTCATGTGAACAGTGTTAAAATTGCTTGAATGATGAACTAAACGAAACTCAAGCTAAAACAAGTTTCTATATGCGATTTTAATATCGTAAATTCAATATTTTTATCGGCAATTAGATACATTTCAGGAGGTGATTTTGGAGTCAAAACAGGCAACGTCTTATTTATGATCGATTATTTTAACACGCTCCACACAATTTGGTCACGTCACAGCCATATAGCTATAGGAGGCATCCGTCACTCCTAAATACCTACTGAAATCTTCACCTACGGCGCTAGGGAACCCGAGGTTCCAAATTCAGTCAGGGCCGCCGCGCGCACACGCTCGCACGTCCACTACGTCCAGTCGATCAGTCGCTTCGGAAAGCGCACTTTCGCCGTTTTTCTTCGTAATAATGTCATATCATTATAGAATTAAATATGATAACTGTTGCGTGAACGGATGTCATAGTACACAGACGAATTTGAAGTTACCTTTCTTTACGCTACCGAAATATTCTGAAAGGTAAGTTTGTTTTTTTAGTTTAGGTTTATTGACGTTTTGCCTTTATGTAGGTGGTATAGTGTTATGAGGGGCCATTTGAATTGACACGTATTTAACTGGTATCAGCACAGCACTTATTTATATATTAAGTAGTATTTATCCATGTATTACAAGGAAAAACAACATAAATTGGTTTAGTCTAGTGAAAGAATAATGGGCAATCATTCGTGGCAGGTCCAGGTACTTATTGCCTATTCTCCTTTGCTGCATGTAGTTTGTTTTTTGCCGTACCAGGACCTATTTTCATGAGCACGGCGATATTGAGCTGAATGGAAATCACTGACAATGTTTCATTACCATTTCGACCATCTTTTTATCAAATGTGATGTTATTAACCCGGCCTTAATCAACAATGCCAAACAAAACTAGACCAAAGTACATCGAAAACACCGAAATACACCGAAAACATCAAACTACACCGTTAAAGCCAATCAACACTAAACAATATCAAACAACACCGAAAAACAATTAACAACATACACATCTAGAGGCACACACAATTAACAGCACCAGGCATATTTGTGACGCAAAATCTTAAAATATTTATAATTGTAGACACATTAGAATTGTTTTTTTTTTTGTGGCGTAATAAAGAATTTTCAATCAATCAATCAATCAATCACATTATAAAAAAATATTTTGAAAGTTTTGTTTGTATTTTATTCGACTTTAAAACAATAGGCGGCGGCAGTGTGTGATAACCCTAGCGCAACCCGCATTCCAGCGACATGGGGCGGGTGAGCGACGACGCGTTTCATATCGCCGCCGCGCCGGCAATGAGCGACGTAATAAATACTTTAGCATAACGACAATTAGGATGAAAATTAAAAAAATACTGTCGGGGAGTGCAACTTCTGTGCGTAGCACTATTAGTTATTCTGTGCTATAGGTACCAAATGTATGGGGGTACAGCAAGTTTTTTCTTTACATTTTTCATATTTTGAAATGAAAACTTTAAATTCCGCAAAAAAAAACCATATTACTTCTTTCAGAATCAGCTCCAGAAATTAATGTCGATGCTGACTTTCCGCGTATGGGTTTTAAAAACCACAATGTCCAAGTAATTATTATTGTCTATTGATGAAGTGGAAAGAGTGTTAAGCTCTTAAAAACGTGGTAAATTAATAAGTAAGGTCAAAAAAAACTGACATTCTACCCGACATTGGGTATATTTTCAACCACACACGGCCAAACCGATGCTCGTGGGTAATCTGTGCTCGTAGGTCAGGTGAAGTGAGTAACTAAATCATCTGACCATTCTAACCGAGTTCATCGCTTTGTCAGCCGAAGAGCTCGCTTGAGCTTTACGTTTTCCAATTCATCTCAGAATAATTAGGCGGCGTCAGACAATGAGCGTACGGAACTAATTTGTAATCGAAGCCGCTGTAATGCTGGTGCTTCACTACACGCTTCACGAAATTCTATCTACATCTCTAATCCCTATTGACTTTTAGCAGAGCAATTTAATGTTATCGCACCTTGGGTTCCACCACGCATTCATTATATTTTTGTTTTTTTTTTTGTTTAAGCCTTCATTGCTGATACTATACATAATAAAAACAGTTATAAATTCTTATTTTATTCATCAGATTTCCCGGTTTAGTAATCAGTGTGTCCTGTGATACTTAGGCCTCTTCCAGCTGCCCATTTTTTAACTTGTCTGCCTCTTCTTCTTTTTCTATCATCTACCCATCGCCATTTCAACTGTTTTTTTTTGTATAATGTCATCAACTTGTGTTGTATGTCTTATGCCTTCAGCTCTTTTGCGGTGTTTTAATGTGACGCCTATCATACTTATTCCCATATCTAATAATTATATGATTATTATCAATTTGTACAATAAATCCTAGGAAAGGGGATCAAAGTTCCCGTAAAACTATCCTTAAATTAGTGAACTATTAAAAAACGTTTGCATAGTTTCACATTACAGTTTCATAATTCCAAAAACATTTTATGTTAACCAGGTATATAATAAAATTCTTTCTGAACGACTCATGACAACTATGTATGTCTTCGAAATAATACCATTAAACCCATACATATATGCAAGGAGGCAATGCTATGCCGGCTTGGCGAAGCTTCTTTAGGTTCCATTATAAATATCTGAGTTACCAATACCGATATTTTTTTGGAATCCTATTAAAACGGATAGCCCAAAATTACGTTGTCATCTACAGTGATGGGAATGATATTATTTATTTATTTATTCATTCATGCGACAATATACCTAACATTACAGCGTAATAGCCCAGGCGTTAGGCAATTTATAGATAAAGTACACACCATATTTAAAAAAAACTATGCAGCTTCAAAGCAAACAGTAACTGCCTTCTGGAACTCGGCCAGAGTTTATCGCTCCAAATGGAAGCCCAGCTTTAGCAGGTCTTCGGTGAGCGAATGCGTCCGGCGGAGGCGGTGACGGGACGCGGCGCCTCACAAAATCTTTAGAGACGGAACCGAGTGATGTCATCATGAATAACGCGAAACGTGGGAGTTGAGTGCCTCACCGATGATGGCAGTGTCAAATGTCACCGCTACAAACACAACCGCCACACAATATACAAATTAACGAGCCGTTCGTAGTTCATTAACGCCTTCTGATCCTTATAAGGAATCCTCCGAGAGAGCCTTGGAGGTGTGAATGTATGTGCTGTTTTCTAGCTGTCAGTAAAACAATTGAAGCTCTATGAGCAGTCAGAACGCAAGAGGGGCTATCTAAAATAACTGAACAGACAGTTAAGTGACCCGAGGCTAACGGTTAATGAATAGGCATTGCGCAAAATTAATTATACCTGAAATGAATACTGGTGATTTTTATCTATTTCACTAGCTGAGTGATAGCCCGATACGGTTGTACGAGGCGAAGGCCCCAAATTCGATCCGGTTTGACGAGGACCACACAATGGTAACAAAAGTTTGTCCCATGCAGTAGCGAACGCGCTTGCGGGAGACAGCGTTATACAGAGTGAACACAAAATTCAGGGCAGCCAATAAATCTATTTTATTTAATAATCGATTAAAAAAATAAGGCTCTTACTTGTAAGCATTTGCGATTTTATCAAATATCCTCCTGAGCTACTGTAAACCCTTAAACGTCAATAAACATATTAGGTCCTTACGTATGAAATTGATGTTTTATATGGAAAAATAAAAAAAAATACATTATGTATTTAATCAATCAAAGAAGGTATCTACCATTGTTATCAACGGTACGCACAGGTCATTGATTCTTTGCTGAAAAAAATGTGGGACCGAGAGTCAATAAAATCTATGAAGGCGGTTTTGACTGTCAAATTAAAATTCAATTCTTTTATTGCAAGACATTTCTTATGCATTGCACAGTAGGTAAAGTAGGAACATATAGTACAGTTTGTAAAAATGCTACCTAAAGATACATAGGTGTGGCAATGTTTGCAAATGATCGTCGTAATGACTTTTGTTTTGCAAGAAGCTGTTCGAATTCGGGAAAAAAGTGTTAATCTGTTGGAGCAAGGCCCGGGAGCATGGTTGGTGTCGGAGCTTTTGGTATGTCGATGTGTCGGAGACATTACAATCGTAGCTCCTCTAATTTAGCGACCGTGTGTTGTGGAATGTGTGGTCTAGCGTTGATTGAGCATTCGCGGTCGGTTAACGACTAGTTTCTTCATCACTTTCACTTTATTCTTTTCTTTTTAACTTTAACTTTTTCTTTTTAATTTAATTTAATTTTTGTAAAAGTTTTTTTTTGTGTTTGAAATGTAAATTTTTCAGAAACCTCTGAATTTAAATGTAAATGTTATGTAACAGATTTATAACCTATTTGTTCTATGTTTTGTTTGTTTTTATGCATGTTGTGTTCACTACCAGTGGAGTGTGCATATTTTTTAAAATGCCGCTTGTGATTCTCAGTGTATCCTGTGTACTACTCTGTTTGTGAACCTATAAATAAATAAATAAATAAAATAAAAATCATGGTTTAAAATTGTTGACAATAGAGATTTTATGAAACTTTCTTGGATGACACCAACACTGGTCCACTAAACACTCCCCAGTACCTTTTTAGGGTTCCGTACCCAAAGGGTAAAAACGGAACCCTATTACTAAGCCTCCGCTGTCCGTCCGTCCGCCCGTCCGTCCGTCCTTCCGTCCGTCCGTCCGTCCGTCTGTCCGTCTGTCACAGGGCTGTATCTCAGTAACCGTAACAGGTAGACAGCTGAAATTTTCACAGAGTGTGTATTTATCTTGCCGCTATAACAACAAAGGTAAGATTAAAAAATAATTAAAATTAAAGGGGGCTCCCATACAAAAAACATGATTTTTTTTGTTTTATTTTTTACGATGGTACGGAACCCTTCGTGTGCGAGTCCGACTCGCACTTGGCCGGTTTTTTTAAAGATATGTCACTCAAACTTCGCAGACCAGACGATTCTTCACTTTATGTGCTTCCGGACCGGAGCGAATGTCAGGCGAATACCTTGATGGATCAGTGATGCAACGCGCTTTCTAATGGCTCCTAATCTGATCTTCGCGAGCGTGGCGTGTCGCAGCGTGGTGCGGCGTGTCGGGGCAGGTGCGGCGTGGGCCGGGCGACACGCGGCGTGGGCGGTACTTCATGGCGTCTTCACGATGGAAAGTGCCCTCACCCGAGCGTATATTGCCTACCATCTCGTACATTACAGGTTTAATTCGTGCGAGTGTAACTTCGTTATTACGATGAGCTCAATCGCGGATCTACACTTACGTGTCGTCTATCGAGCGATAGCATTAGCTCGATAATAATAATAATAATAATATGCTTGATTACTTCCATACACATAGGTACATGCAAGGGAGGACTTATTGCCTCAGGTCAATATCTTCCAATCAACCCGATTATGGGACAAAAATATACAGATAGCAACAAAAGAAAAGTAACCTAAGATTGTTTCTTGTGCACATTTATACTCTAAATTAATTATGTGTAAAAAAAAAAATCTGCAGACAAATGTAGGCTAAAAAAAGTTATTTAAACATAAAAATATACATTAGTAAAATACAATGGTAAAATATACAATACATACATTTAATAAAGTGTAACATGATAATGAAACTAAAATTTGATAAAAGTAGAATATACTACGTACTCGATAGAGGACACGTAAGTGTCCATCCAAGTGGTTTGCAGTTATGCCAAGGATATTCTGAAATTTGTTTACGCCGTGATATTAACCCATGACAACGCATTCCTGTCCGGCGAAGACGTTTTCTTTATTATAAGGGTGGATGAACCCAGGCGGGATAAGGGTGGATCAACCCACGCGGGATAGTAAGTAGATGACGGGGAGGCACAGCTTTACATAGTTTCCGAACCGCAGATAAATTCTTGGCTTTACGCATTCGCTAAGAAAATGCGCACAGTTTCAATCTCGGCGGCTAAATATAAGGGGAGTGCCACCAATTTGTCAGCCTCAATGGGCCAGTGGCGCGACACTTCGGCGATCGCTCTCCGAAGTTAAGCAACGCTGGGTCCGGTCTGGTCTTGGATGGGTGACCATTCTAACGTTGCGAGAGGCTGGCCGTGGTTCGGATTCCACGTTAAACTGTAGGTCCCCTTCCTTACTTACTAGGTGGTAGGGTTTATCCCGCCCGGGTTGGTACCATCGCGTTGGATGAACGATGGTCGAAGCGGCAATGAAAATTGTCCGTGTTTTCCATCCAGTTCAATGTAGCCGTGCAATATAAGGAAGGTCCTGGCATGGCACCTAGTTCCCATGTGGTGTGTTGGGCTAATACCATGACAGAAGGTGTGGTATTAGCCATCAATGTCCAGTCACATAAAAAAAAATCTGAGACTCTAACTTTGTTCTCTCGATTTGAATTTAAGAGTCTGTATGCCTTCTGTAAGGCCTGATCAGTCAGTAAGGATAGAAAGATTCCAGCTGCACCCTGAACAAAATACTCTTGTGGTGCCGGCCACGTTTCTAAGAGCCCGTCCAAATGATCTAACCTGCACGGGGCTCGCGGGTCGATTACCATCATTCGTGGACGATATTAATGTGCGCAGTCAAGTACGGCACGACTCGGTGGATGAATGGCCGAGCACTCTGAGCGATGCGTCGGCGCCGCCTCGGAGACGTGGCGCGACGCGCCGCCGCGTGTTGCGGCGTCGCGCGGCGTAATGACCGCGTTCACGCGTGTTAAGCGCAACCTAATGGACTGGGAGATTGATGAGCGATTTTTTAGTGACCGTGTGGGGGCGTTTAAAAAGTAAACTTATCTAACCATTTCGTGATGATAACCACGGAATATTGAGGAGGCTGTTCTGTGATGATAACCATGGTTGTATTTATGCGCAACCAGCCAAGGTTTAGTTGTCTATAAGCTCTTGTTATATCCTTCACCCAATAAAAACACTTACTTCAAATAAATTCGTCTAAGAAGCCTGTCTTTTGCATTATTTTATGCTGGTTTACTGACTGAAGCGTCAAATTTTACAAAAAAAAAATGTCAGCCTCGGTAGCACAGTGGTGCGACGCCTTACGATTCGAAAAGTTGGGTGAAGCAACTCTGAGAGCGGTTGTGTTCTAGGTGGGTGACCGATTTCAACCGTAGAGGCTGGCCGTGGTTCGGATTCCACGTAAAACTGTAGGTCCCCTTCCTTATTTTCTCGGTTAATCCCGCCTGAGTCAGTACTTTACAGTAGTAGTCGAAGCGGCAATGGAAATTGTCTTGTTTTCCAAACAGTTCAATGTATCCCCGCAATATAAGGAAGGTCCTGGCATGGCACCTAGTTCCCATGTGGGTGTTAGGCTAATATAATGACGGTCGGTTTGGTATTTTCGTATTCATGTCTAGAACATTCATTCAATATTAATATGATTTAATGTCATTTTCAATGTTAATGTTTCAGCATGCTAATATAAATCTATCAGCACGGCCTCAACCGTCATACGTTTTTTGGCTTGGCTATTTCCAGGATTTCGTAAATTCCACATTTACGCAAGCCTACGACTAGGATTAATAATTTAGGCGGAAACAGGCTCATTATTTGGAAATAGTAAAGAAGAGCCAGAACCAGATGAAAAAAAAAAGACTTTCAGCGCTGTAGAAAGCTGAAATAAAAAAAAAAAACCTGATAACTGCACGGGACATTCGTTCCAAATCTGATTATGTTGAACTATTTTTGAGATATTTCATTTCATTTATTTATTCAACTTCAACTTCTGGTAGTCAAACTACACTAAGTCATGTCACAGTTTGATTGATCTGCGGATTCGATCAATCAGTGAAGACGAACCCGCAAAGAAACTTCACTGGTCTATAAATTATGTTTTTTGTCTTTTTTTTTCGTTCACATTTCATTTAATAGTAAAGTAGCTGAGGTACCCCGCTCCGCTCGGGTCAATGTCATTTCAGACTGACATGACGTCGAGCTGAATTATTTTCCTGGACATTATGTATATTTAAACTTTCACCCCTATTTAACCCTATAAATTTTCGCTACAAAAGGTAGCCTATGTCCTTTTCCAAGGTACAGACAATCAATATACCGAATATCATGAGAGCGTGACAGACCCACAGACAGAGTTACTCCCGCATTTATTATATTAGTATGGATTACGAATTTTGTTTTTATTTTTTTAACCTTTTCGGAAAAGGTAAACAAAATATTTAAAGCTCGATTTGCAAATTTAAGATCAGTGCCTGACACATATTTTGTTTCTTACAGATTGGTTGTCTTAACGATTTTTTTTTTTTATATATCTGTATTTGTCATCAAAAAAAAACTAAAAAACGTAAAGAAGACAACTTTTTTCCAATGTAGTTAGCCAATTTTTTCCAATCTCAAAAGTATATTAAAAAATTTAAAACATATAGAAGTAGATTTTAAGAATATATGTACTTTACAATCCAAAATATAAACATTCATAGCTTGTAAGCAGTTATAACCCGTGAAATAGGGATTTGATTGGGTAACGACTCTCTTAACGGTATTCCGACCCACACAAATTGTTTGTTCACAGAACGCAAATGAAACCAGCAACTTACCGCTAACTAAAACTATACTAGACAAAACAGAAAATCTCCTCCATGCCAGCCGAGCTGCCAATAGTACCTAAAATGCTCTGTGCATTTACCCTCTGAATTTCCATGCTAGTTCGCAGTGTGAAAAATGCTTTAGCGCGATGGTCACCGGATTTCTCAACGAGTAAATTTCCAATGCAGTCTGATTTTTTAGGGTTCCGTACCCAAAGGGTGAAAACGGAACCCTATTACTAAGCCTCCGCTGTCCGTCCGTCCGTCCGTCCGTCTGTCACAGAGCTGTATCTCATGAACCGTAATAGTTAGGCAGCTCAAAATTTCACAGAGTGTGTATTTATTTTGCCGCTATAACAACAAATAGGTAAAATAAAAAAATAATAAAAATTCAAGTGGGGTCCCATACAAAAAACGTGTTGTTTTTTTGTTAAATCTTGTAAGATGGTACGGAACCCTCCGCGTGCGAGTCCGACTCGCACTTGGCCGGTTTTTTTTCGCATCTGATGACCATGCGCCAAGCATTTCCACAGCGAACGCAAGGAAAATAGCCATATTGGTTACGGCGAAAACATTTTCACAATTTCGGGTTTACTGGTCCCGATGTTATATTAGCGATTCACATTTTACACCGTTAGATGGCGCGTCAAATAAAAATATTATTCTGAAAATTGTAAAAAAGCAATAAACCAGAAATTTTATTCTTTATTGCCGAAAATGCTACGGTTATATTGAGCCTTCATAATTAATTCCTGGTTTGAAGTACAATACTTTTTGCGTTCTGTGTACAAAAAACTTTGTATTGGTCGGATCGGAACAGCCTCAGATGGCTTACATTTTCGACTTTACGGAACAGTGCCGTTAGCGTGTAGGCAGGACGGCTCACGCTGCATTCCCGCAGTGGCACTGCGCAGCCGCACCCAGCGATATCTTCGCGACTGGACGTAATCCAGCCTCGGCCCGGCGGAATGCATTTAGATAACTCCTCCGAGAAGTTGCAATTTCAACAGCTGGTGGCACTTAGATTACGCTCAGCCGATCTCTGTTCGGTAGATAGCGAAGTGGATAGGTGGAACGCATGGAATAAGCGGATTTAATGGATCGGGCCCATTCCTTGAGGTGATGGAATACGATTATCTATTCAATGAACCATTGAATGGTATCTACTTTTATATGCTGAGTCAAACTTAATTAATTTAAAGCTCCTACACACGTCGGCCATGGGCAAAGATAGGATATGACCAAATCCGCCCACGATACAAATTGTGTTAAATTTTACCGGACAAGTACCAAATTTATTTCTCTTTCTACCTAAGTTGGATAAGTGCACTTCGTTACCAATGCGTGCTGTTCCATGGTTCGGAACCCATGAAAAACTGTAGGTCCTCTTCCCCCGTTAGGTGGTAGGGTTAAGCCCGCACGGGTTGGTACCACCGCATTGGATGAAACTATGGTTCAAGCGGAAATGAATAATTGACCTGTTTTCCATCCAGTTCAATGTAGCTGTGCTAATAAATGGAAGGTCCTGGCATGGCAACTAATTCCTTCGGGAATGTGGTGTATTGGGCTAATATCATAACGGTGGCTGTATTAGCCATCCATGTCAGGTTGTATAAAAAATAAAGAATACATTTGTATTTCGACTCACGACGAAGTTTTTTGTTGGTTCCTCTTCGTCCGTGATAATCGCACTAGATTCTCTTAGAAGATAATTACTTAATTTTGTCGAAGCATAATTTTGAGAAATCATCACAATTTAAACTGGTTTGGAAACTTTTAAATTGCGATAAATACAAAACATAAGCGGTGAGTGTATATTAGTTTTATTTAATTAAATAAAAAAAAATGTTCTTTTAGTGTTCTGCTTGACAACATTTTTGATTTTTGCTTTATAATAATTTTAATGAATTAAAATATGAGCGATTCTGGAGGAATTCTTTTTAGATTTGATCAGAATCGCTTATGTTTTAAATAATAGTAATTACAATATAGCCAAAATTAAAAATATTTCCAAGCAGGACACTAAATAATCGCATTAAATAAAAAAATAATGCTCTCAGATAGAAAAATTTAAGCTGTAGGAGTTATCGTATTTCAAAATTTTTTAAATCAATTTCAGGCTATAATTTGAAGGGAAAATATCCAACTTTTATGATTCATAACCATAAAATCGTTCAATGCCAAGTTTTTCGAATAACTTTGTTTGCAGAAAAGTGCTTATTGAGAAAACTAATAATACAATACGAACGCTTATCGGATACGGTCGTTCTTGGGTCTTATGTCACCTTAAGGGAACCGTGGACAGATTTTCATTCATAGCTTTTATCATTAGGCCGCCCAACATGAAGTATGAAATAAATGTACGAGAAATAAAACAAAAGGGTTATAAATCCGGTTCAAAAGCTCCGATAAAAGCGGTCGGTGTTCGCCGGAGGTGAGTGCAAGCGCACCGGAAGCGGCCTGCGAAATGCAATACTCGCGATTGTGAATGAGTTAATGGCAGAGACTGCTTCCGGCGGCGTTGTGTGAGATCGCACCGACAACGTGCTGGTGCCGACACCTGCTTCTTATTAATTATTCGGTTCAAAACCGTGCTGTTGCGCTCTGGGACCTACTCTGTTTCTAAGAATAAGACAGGCTCCGTGATGAGGAAGATGCAACCTGTCCACAAAAAAGACAATGTGCATAGTGTATGATTTGGTAAGATTTACGAAAATTTTAATTTCAAAACGACTTATAGATAAAAGTAAACCACGACCGCTGTAGTCAAAAATCTAACAAAAACCAAATAGATTATAAATCTTCATTAAATAAGCTATGTCTGATGACTAATCTTTTTAAGATGTTCTTACTTTATCATTGCGTAATCCACCTCCAAAGTTATTGTATAAAACGCGCGAAAAATCCGAACTTTCGGACGTTATAACTTGGAAACCAAACACAATTTTACAATGCCAATGGTCATCAGACATCTAGTTCAACCAAATAAAGCTATTTTGAGCAAAATTTTGGATCTCTGACAAGAAATATAGGCGTGATCTTCTTTCCTCTTTTGTATGGGGAGATGAGCGGGTTGGGCCACCTTAAGACGGTCAATATCATACATTACCCTATCAATTCCCCATACTACGACCGATAACCGTTTACATACAATTTTTTTTAAAACTTTTTTTGAACTTTGCATTCTAAAATAATTTGTCGGGACCTTTTTTTTATGTGACTGGACATGGATGGCTAATACCACACCTTCTGTCATGGTATTAGCCTAACACACCACATGGGAACTAGGTGCCATGCCAGGACCTTCCTTATATTGCACGGCTACATTGAACTGGATGGAAAACACGGACAATTTTCATTGCCGCTTCGACCATCGTTCATTCAATGCGATGGTACCAACCCGGCGGGATTAACCCTACCACCTAGTAAGTAAGGAAGGGGACCTACAGTTTAACGTGGAATCCGAACCACGGCCAGCCTCTCTCAACGGTCGAATGGTCAGCCATCCAAGACCAGACCGGACGCTGGGTTGCTTAACTTCGGAGAGCGATCGCCGAAGTGTCGCGCCACTGGGCTATTGAGGCTGACAAAACCTACGTCTGTATGTTTTAATGTACCTTTTATATTGGAATTGTTGGCTGATAAACGTAGGAAAAAGTTGTCTTTTTTAGGGTTCCGTACCCAAAGGTTGCCAACGGCACCTTATTGCTAAGCCTCCGCTGTCCGTCCGTCCGCCCGCCTGTCCGTCCTTTTATCACAGGGCTGTATTTCATGAACCGTAATAGATAGGCAGATGAAATTTTCACGGAATGTCTATTCTTACCGCTATAATAAGATTAAGTTGAAAGAATATTTATTGTGCCACCCATTTTATAATTTAGAAGAAATTTTCAATGACTTTAGGCAATGAAGACTTAGATATAATAATTATAATAATATGGTTGGGGAAAAAGTTTCTTCGCATTTTTTAAGAAAATTCAAAACATTTTTTAATATGGTTTATTTACATTTAACTAAAGTATGTAGGTACCATTTTGTTCGATAACTTTTTGCCATCTTGTAGGTAGGGACATGATCCCATTGCTATAGAAATATTGGGACTTCTGATCAATATACCGCGACAAGTGGTTTTGGCAGTCCTCTCGTGATGTTAACCTGACACTGCCTAAAGAATTCTGAAGAGACCTAAACAGGTGGAAATCTGAAGGTGCAAGGTCAGGACTATACGGCGGATGCATTAACACCTCCCAGCCAAACTCTCTTAGTTTTTGCTGAGTGGCTAAAGATGTGTGAGGTCTAGCGTTATCATGATGAAAAACCACACCCCTTCTGTTGATTAATTCCGGCCGCTTTCTCTCAACTTCTTGCTTTAATCTCATCAGTTGTTCGCAGTAGAGTTCAGAATCGATGGTCCTGCCTGGTGGTAACAGCTCATAATGAATAATGCCCTTCCAATCCCACCACACACACAGCATCACCTTGTTGCGAGTTAACCCGGGTTTCGCCACAGTCTGTGAAGCTTGACCGGCCTTTGACCACGACCTTTTTCGCACGGTTTCATTACGTCGTAATAAAGAATCACAAATGAGTACACGCTTCATTAGGTTTGTTTCAGTGAGCTCGTGAGGTACCCAAATATCGAGCTTTTTTGTGTACCCAGTTTTTTTCAAATGCGCCAAAACTGTTTTGTGGTCAATTCCTAGTTCTTCAGCTACGTCGTAACTACTGATATGCCGATCTTGCTCCACTTTTTCAAAAATGGCATCCATTTTATCCGTAATAGAGCGACCAGAGCGACGTGCATCTTTGACGTGAAATTTCCGGATTGAAAACGCTTAAACCAAATTTGTGCTACTCTCACAGACACTGCACTAGGTCCATAAACATCGCAAATTTTTTTCGCGGCTTGCGTTGCATTTTTACCTTTTTTGTAGTAAAATTTTAAAATGTATCGAATTTCTTCATTAGATTCACTCATTTTGACAGTACGAAAAACGAATGAGAATCACACATTTTCCTAATTTGAATTTGGAATTATGTTCTTTAAAATTTAAACTTTCAATGATACCAAAACCAGCCAGATACAAATAGTATAGCCAAAGAGATTTTATTACAAGTTCATACATACTATAATGCGAAAAGACTTTTTCCCCGACCTATTACATATAACATTTGATTTTGCCATATTATAGTTTTTTAATAATAATGATTTTCAAGAAATATTTAATTTAATTTAAATGTTATTTTTTGAATAATTATAATTGTAATTTTGAATAATTTGTAAATTTGATGTAATGATTTTATTTTAATGTATTATAACATGTGCACGACCCGCAAGGGTTATTTATGCTCAATAAATATAAAAAATAATAAACAAATAGGTAAAAATCTTTTTCTATGGTCCGACTCGCACTTGGCCGGTTTTCACTTGCATTTTGGGTTGACATATTTCACGCTAACGAAGCCGAGAGCGACCGCTCGTAATTAAAGTAATTTCAAACGAACCGCCTCCATTGACGCGTCATTTTTATGGCAATTTTCATTATCACTCGGTCGATAACGAGCGTAAACGTGCCACATCTTGCACTACGCTCGTACGCGCCCAATATTGCGCCAGTACTCACGCAACGATTTCCTTACTAATTCTAACCACTTTGTGCGAGGAGGGGCCGCCTCTGTGCGATTTTGGTGGTCCATCACTAGACTCTGCATCCCTATTCTTGGAATTCCGTTCTTAGATTTTTTTATGGAGAACATCGCTTTTATAGTGGTTACCAAAACTATTTTCTACGGAAATAATTCGGAGCATGGTAGTTCAATGATTCAAGGTTATTCGTTAAAAAAACTGTTTTAAAATCAGTTCTCTCGACTGAAGTATCCTGATTCCTGAGCACGGAATTCCAATAGGCCTTACAGTACGAACGTTTACATTCATATTTTATCAAACTGATTAGCGATAAGCCCAATTTTATTTTAAAGTAAATGACGATAAATGTTTGTAGTGTTTACTAGGAATTGGTTACAAAAAGATGTGATGCTTATTTTGTAGCTGTAAGATTAGAGTATGAAATATATTATTTTACACATCGTCTTTATAAATATTTTTTTTTATTCGACGAGTTTTCACGGTCATACGTATGTAGATGCAGACCGCAGCGAAATCGGGTTATTGGTTTTCAAGTTATGAGCGGACATTCAGACCGAAATATTTAATAAGAGTTTGAAACTGTTATGATAACGTAATATGGTATGGTGATTTTGACAGAATGGTACTTAAATATGATACCTAATTAGATTCTTATTTTTTTGTGCAAACCATCAGTGGCACATCGAATATGATGAACCGAACCGAAGAATCTTCGCCAAACTAGAGTTTTACGTGAAATGCGAACCGAACATGACTTACGAAATGCACGGGAAGCAGTGTAGTGAGAATACAATGTATTATTTTTACGTGCCGGAACCCACACGGCACGAAAGTCAACGTACTCCGGGTCAATGTGCCAGTGCATGACTGGAGATTTAAAGACACACAGTTCATAGGATCCTAGGCGCTTGATTTATGCGCACACCGGTACCCGCAATCGGCGACCATGCAGCGCACGCGCGAGACAAGATAATGACGTAACGGAATCGAGAGTTCTCCAGGCAGCAGCTGTACCAGTAGGCTAAATGCAGACACAGAATGAATTTTCATTTCATTTATTTAAACTTTTTGGTAGTCAAACTACACCAAGTTACGTCACAAAGATCAGCGGATTCGATCAACCCAGTAAAGAAGAACCCGCACAGAAACTTCACGTGCATGAATACATTGTGCTCTTATAGTATTTCCTACTAACTATATTAATAACTTTTGATTATTTGTAGTAATACGCCTATAAGCTCCCTAAAGTCAATAAACATTTTTATTCTGGTCTACTGTCATTTCAATTTTATATACTGGACATATACACGGCATAGGCAGGACCTGTCTTAAGGATGTTCCGACCCATACAATGTTTTTTTTACACAGAACGCAAAAAGTATTGCACTTTAAGGCACGAATTCGTCAAAAATATTAAATATAGCCATAGTAGTTGCAGCGAAAACATATTCACAATTTCAGGTTTAATGGTTTCGTTGTAATTGCCGATTAGAAGTTTTACACCGTTAGATCGCGCTGTTAAATAAAAATCGTATTTAAATAAATTGTAAAAAAACCAATAATCCTGAAATTGTGAAATTGTTTTCGCTGCAAGTAATATGACTATATTAAGCTTTAATTATTAATTCGTGGCTTAAAGTGCAATACTTTTTGCGTTATGTGTGCAAACAACTTTATATGGGTCGGAACAGCCTTAATATGAGCACGACTGGATCGAAAACACGTACAATATTGAAATGCCCCTTCGAACATTTTAAGGGTTCCGTACCCAAAGAGTGCCAAAAGGAAACCTATTACTAAGCGCTGTTCGTCCTTCGGTCCGTCCGTCGGCCCGTCCGTCCGTCTGGCACAGGAAACCGTAACCTCATGAACCGCAATAGGTAGACAGCTCAAATTTTCACAGAGTATGTATTTCTGTTGCCGCTTTAAAAACAAATCAGATGTCATTCAGACATAAAAAATACAACTTTTCCTAATGTTTATTAGCCAATATTTTCAAATCTAAAAGGTGATTAAAAAAATTAAAACCTACTACGTACTTTTTAAAATTTTCAAAAACCTAGTAATCCATTCAGATGTAAGCAGTTGTCGCACGTTGTATAGGGAAGAGTTAGGGTAAAGACGATCTTAACAACAATAAAAAAACTCTTTAGCTTCATATTACCTACCTAGTAAAGCGTAGATAATATAGGTACTTAGTAGCTATACTTTTAAGAAGAATCTTTCCTACCGATTTCGAGACTGGATGTAAGCTGTGCGATGGAAGTTAATTAACGCGTTGTGCCAGCATCAATAACGCCACTACATCAATCCGCGGTGAGCGGCGGCGGCGGAGGTAAGGCGGCAGGATCCGCCCGAGGCTGTATCCTGCCGCCGCCGCGGTCCCGTTGCTGCATGCATCCCAAACCCATCAGCATACAAAAGTATACAATCAACATAAGAATGTGCTATAAGACAGCACCATAACCTGCTATAATAGAGTACCTATATAATTGATAATGCAGCTTGCAGGCACTATCGAAACGAGGGTTTAATAGCACATTCGTGGTGTTTAGTGAGGTAATTTCAGTTCAGTTTAAAAAAGAAACTAGGTATGCTT
This sequence comes from Incurvaria masculella, assembly GCA_946894095.1. NCBI lineage: Eukaryota > Metazoa > Arthropoda > Insecta > Lepidoptera > Incurvariidae > Incurvaria > Incurvaria masculella. The sequence continues at coordinate 22,262,962 of OX335645.2, read as the reverse complement.
AAGCTCCAATTGCACGAAGAGACGACGGAGTTAATCAATGTTCAAACACGTCACTTCTAGTGAATACCACGGAGTTTCTTCCATACTTTTCATACAAAGTGACGCGTTTAATCATACGTTGACGTTGATTTTGATTTTTTGTCCTTTCGTGCACTCGGCCCTAAGTCCACTGTTTCCAAATTAATCGTTCACTAGTAGGTATGTGGTGTTTATGATTGGCAATGCCGCTGTATCCGCGTGAGGGGAAGTTTACGCCTCTCACGACAAGGGGTCGAGCACTCGCCGACGTGGGCGGCAAGGCGCGGTTCGGCGGCGTCGCGAATAGCGGCACGGGAGCCCCGGGACAGCAAGCAGACGGGCGCGCTTCCGGATCGCGCCGGTCGCAGCTAAGTGCCCATTCAACTCCTCTCGTTTGGATAGATCCGCGATAAGGCAGCCGGCGGGGGAGGTCGGCGACGTACCGTACTTGAGGCCGAGCCAGGAGCGGTAGTGCGGAGTGTAGCGGCGGCGCGAGGGCGGCGCGCGCGGAGGCGGCGGGCGCGGCGCGCACCGCGGCGGCGGGCAGCACTGCAGCTGCAGCAGGAAGTCGCGCTTGTCGCGCACGCCGCGGGTCTTCTCCGCCGCCTTGAGGCGCTCGCGGGCAGCGCGCCGCCCGCACGCGCCGTGCGCGCGCGCCGCCAGCAGCGCGAGCACCGCGCACGCGCCCAGCAGCCGCACCCAGCCGCGCGACATCTTACCCCATCCCTTCCCACCCCGCACGCACACTGCAGTTCCACAGATATCTAAATGTTTGCCACATCGGCTGCAGCCACTTATTGTGTAATTGCCAACACAACACAGATGCTTCTCGTCGCGAGTTCGAGATCGCGTTCGCGCCTCGCGAAGGCTCGCCCGAGCGGAGTCGCAGACGGAGCGTACTCGCGCGTTGGCGGCTGCGCCCCGACTGCCGCCCAGCCGAGCCGAGCCGTCGCCGCCGGCCTTATCTCGATCGGAGCCGGAGAAAAGCTGCGCGGGCGCCCGGAAAGCCGCACGCGCCGCGACCCCTCCCCGCCCACGCGGCGCGAGTCTTCGCCCCGATGACATCAATTTGTTCGGACAGACAGCCGAGCCGTATAGTCTAGCATTTCGTTCATTGACCGCTCGTTCAAAAAACAATATGAAAAAATAATTACTCTTTCGGTAAGTTTTTATTTCTGTTGGTGGTTTATCAAGCGTTTGACAGTACGGTCGGTCGCGTGTTCCGCTTCAAGTTTGCGATTAGTTTATCATTTCCGCGAGTCCGCCGATAGAGTGAAGTGACACGCGACAGGCGTCGGCCGCCCTATGGAGATGTTTCTCTAATGAGTTCGCTATCAGCGCTCCTCCAGGGTTTAATAATAGACTACCCTCGTCTGACCAGACCGGGATGCCAGACCTCGATGAACTAATTAAATCCCACTCGAACATATCTCGGATATTTGAAACTGTTTCACTCAACGCAAGTCAATAGTTTGTAGTTTGTTTTAAGTTTGAAGGCAGTTCCCATTTTGTTGATTTCAATACCAACTTGTCCGGCCGACTCCTTGACTTTCCGTATTACATAATTAACTTCAATATATAGGAACATATTGCCATTTATTCTCGGAAATCAAATGAAACTGTGTTTTTATTGTGAAATTAGAAAATATCCGATTAAACCAATTACAATCGCTAGTTTGCAATCTTCGTAGATTTGTGGTGGCAACAAAACATGAAACAATATGAAAGTGCTGATTTGAGTTCTTGCAGATTTTACGACTTCTGGAAAATATTAATTCAAACCTTGTTTGCATCATCCACGTTATTATGTATGTAATTGTTTTAAATACTGGTCTCCTCTGACCGGGTATACTTAACTGCAGCCGGAACTTCGGCTGTAATTGCGGCCTTTTCACACCTCTCGATTCAATCGAAAACAATGTGACGCCCGTCACGTACAGGAATTAATCCAAGCCATCGTGCGAACTGGAATGCCCTTCGGTGCCGACTCGTAAAAGTCGACGAGTGAACGCGGCGGGAGATAACATCTAGAAAGTGTTCACGGTCGGATGTCAGCCGGAGCGCGGGAAGACAATGAGATGGGACGCCACGTGGTGCGACGCTGCGTCACGACGCGCGTGTAGCGTGTTGCGTCACGCGCTATCACCGTGAGAGAATCGGAATAGCGGTGGAATAAAAAAATCGGCCGTTGGCAGTGCAGCCCGAAAAGTGGTATAATAAAACGAGGTTTCCGCACCGGTTGTTGCAGGTTAAATGCCGTTCTTTGCCCTCAAATTATGCCACGTTCTTTAATTTACCAACAGAGCGGCACGATGCGTTGTAATAGCAGTTTCATGTGGCTTCACTTTTTCTGAATTAAGTCTTCATCCCAAATGTCTGAAAAAATATTTGTTCAAAACTGTGAATTACAGGCAAATGAAATAACCCAAAATGGACTCTAAAATATCTCTCCCCAGGATCCTCTTATACGCCCTTCCACCGTAACTGTGTGACTTGATCGCCGACTTTCTGCAAATACTCAGTTGACGGCTGTTGTTCCCAGTTGATGGTAACGAATGCCGGTGTCTCCCAGGGATCGGTGAAGTCCCCAACCCTTTTCCTATTGCAAATTAATGACCCTGCTCAATTTAGGCCGAACAGGGTGCGGATAGTGTCTTCAGCACCTCGTCGAGCTTCATGCGAGCGCGAAGACACAGGCGTGTGGCCGAGACTTCCTGGGTACTACGCATTTGACCTCAACTTAAGACTATATGTCGGGGATAAAGACAAGATGGCCTCCATAAAGCTGGGAGTCCCAACAGGGATATGTACCATGGTATATACTTTTGGGAGCCGCATAACGCCATCCCTCCGTCCCTCACTACAAGTCTACGCGCAACAGGCAGGGAAACAAACCTGACCCGATTTCCAACCTAAAAAATCATTATTCCTAAGACAACATTCTATACTCTACCAACGCTAGATTTTGGGAGCCGCATAACGCCATCCCTCCGTCCCTCACTACAACTTTAGGCGCAACAGGCAGGGAAACAAACCTGACCCGATTTCCAACCTACAAAACCATTATTCCTAAGACAACCTTCAATACTCTACCAACGCTAGATTTTGGGAGCCGCATAACCTCATCCCTCCGTCCCTCACTACAACTTTACGCGCAACAGGCAGGGAAACAAACCTGACCCGATTTCCAACCTACAAAACCATTATTCCTAAGACAAAATTCAATACTCTACCAACGCTAGAATCGGATGCAAGGGTGATGTGCATTCTAGAGAAATATAGATGTCCGACGGCTGACGTCGAGCGTGCGATAGGTCGGTCACGAGCGGGGCCGGTCGGACGCCGCGCAGGCGCGTGCCGCGTGACGGCCGCGGGCTGCGGGCTGCGGCCGACGGAGCCGCGGCGGCAGCGGGATCGGATCCACAGAGTTGGGAATCGCTTAGAAATGCCTGTCCTATCGCGAGTTTATGGCCGTCTTATATTCATACTTCTTGTTAGGGTTCCGTACCCAAGGTTCCCAACGGACCCTATTACTAAGACTCCGCTGTCCGTCCGTCCGTCCGTATGTCTCATCAACCGTAATCGGTAGGCAGTTGAAATTTTCACAGAGTGTGTATTTATTTTGCAACTATAACAACAAATAGGTAAAATTCAAAACAATTAAAATTTAAATTCAACAAAAAACTTGATTTTTTATGTTAAATAATGTACGATGGATGGTACGGAACCCTTCGCGTGCGAGTCCGATTCGCATTTGGCTGGTTTTTCAAGCACAATTCTGATCAAACTTTATTTTCGATATGAAGTTGGCGCATACTCTGCGCAAACTAGGACTCAGACCGGCCAAAATGTTTGGCGCGAGCTGTAACTGGACATGGATGGCTAATACCACACCCATCATCATGATATTAACAAAACGCACCGCATTCCAGATGGAACTAGGTCCATGCCAGGACCTGCCCTCTATGACATTGAACTGGATGGAAAATCGGATAATTGTTCATTGCCTTTAACCCGGGCGGGCTTAACCCTACCTAGTAGGGGAAGGGGGCCTACTTAGTTGTACAATGATTCGTAACGAATTGTACTCGAATTGTACTACGAATTATCAGACTCAGAAAAGAGAAAGAAAATTGTGCATGACCAGGGCCGGGATTTGATCCCATGCCCTCTGACATGGAATGCAAGTCCACGCGCCCCTGAGCTACGAGCCGCTCCCTTGGGGCATGTATTTGCCTTGAATTGTATACGGTCGCTTAATTTTGTTAGAACAAGTAACCATTTTGTTAAACTTTTCTCGATGTGTATCTCAATTTGGGCATGACATGACATGTGAAGGCGACCAGCGAGATAGATAGGCATTTCTAGCATATTCCCCAGTTCCGTGATCAGATCGCTAAGTGGAGGCACTACTGCAGCACGTACTGCTATACAGTCGTATTATTTCATGTCCTTTGGTAGAGGCTTCCCAGACGCCTGTGTGGGCAAATAAGACCCGGAGCCTAGTCCGTCCGTCCCCCTGCCTTGCGTGTTCAGACTGACTGAAAGTTTACTCACGCAGTTTTTTTGTATGTTCTTGTTTCTTTCATTATGCTGTGAAAAATATACAGGACTTTATTAAATTAAATAAAATTCTAAGGGGTCTTATAATACAAGTTGTTATAAGAATTCAAAACACTTTAAATCACTAAATGAAATGCACACAACATAGTGTTACATACAAAATGTCAATTTAATATTTGTCAGCAAACTATTTCGGGCGGATAGAGTTGAACGCACTTAACGTGACTGTAAAATGGAAGGTTTTAGATATGTAGGTATATGCGTGCTCCTTCCTGATGACCTGATACATGTTTAATTATGTAAGTGTCAAAAAATAATTATTTTGTACAGTTCTTCTACCAAGTATTATGAATAATCATGCATGACAGACACTGCGGATGTTTATATACATTACATTACACTGTTATATTGCAGGAATTTCTGGAAGGATACCATTGTCGTTGTAGTATTCGCTATCCATGCCCCGTTATATAAAAAAAAAATTGTTTAATACCTAATATTTATCTATTTAAAAGTAATTTTACATAGGCAAGTATCTTTGTCCATTTTAGAAATGCGCACATGGGCGTCTTCGAGTCCCAGGTCCTAACTATCGGCATGTATGCTTTCGCCTGGTTTAATACCCTCTCATTTTGTTTGAGTGTTGACGTGGGAGGGCACGTAAGCGACGTAACGATTACTTTGAAGAGACCCACCTACAGGTTAGCGACTAGACGAAGTGGCAGTTAAAATATACGAGCTAGAGTAATTTTCATGGTATAGGATTACTCTGTTACGATACTCGACGAATAAATTTTACGTCTCCGACGCGACGGACACCAAGTACTGACAGCGGCCGTGGAGATAAATATAAATATATATTTATCACTACGCCGCTTCTCTGGAGGGGTAAGCAGAGAAGATAGAACTCCATGCTGTACATACATACCTTCACGCCGCTTTCTCGGAGGGGTAGGCAGAGATGATAGAGCGCCATACGGTACGATCGCAGCACACCTCTTTCACTTCATCTACAGACATAGATCTTTTCATACATGCTCTACGATTACGCGTGCTACGTATCACCTTTAAGAAGAATTACTTCTGCTCTGTAAATTTGTTTCGTCATCCATTCGTTCCATGTGTCCAAACCATCTTAGCACTCATTTCTCGATTCTAGTCACATCATTTTTCAATTGACATTGCTCTCTAACCGTGCTGTACGATTACAGCATTTTCCCGCTTCCATTTCATAAATACTCTACGATTACAGGTGCTACGTACGACGATTCTAATCACTTCTGCTTTCTCTGTTTCGCATTTCTTTCGTCACTCATTGGCTTTACTTGACTGAATCACCTCATCAAATATACCGTTCACAATCATATGGCATGATTGCGCAGTAGTCCTAAGTCGTTGCGCAAGTGGGGCGTTGTCAAAGAGACAGGACCAGTGAGTGCGCTGTGAAGGCAATCAGGGATTTTTTTCTATTGGAGCGAAAAGACCGAAATGACAGCGCGTCGCGTGCCAGCACAAGCGCAGTTCCAGTCACCGTATCGCCACTACAGCAAAACATCTTTATTCACTTCATTCATTCACACCCACAGATTACCAATATATACTGTCCTTCGGACAGATGCGACACTGAACCTAGAACCTTCAATCCATAAAGAACGAGTGCCGTCAGGGGGGCCAAGACAAACAGCCAATCACGGCCTGTAGCCATAGAAAATGTTACCATTATGCACTTAATAATTCAAAAGACATTTATGACAGCAGCATGTGATTGGTTCGTTTGTCTTGTCCTCCCAAGATGGCCGACTTCTATAACTGCAGCGTTCCGTAAAGGAGCTGTCAGCGGCGTGATTCACACCCAACTCCCACCAATGCTCTAGCTAGAGCATTGGTGGGAGAGCTAGAGGATTGCCTCCCGATCTTTTTATACAGCACCAGATATCCGCAACTCCGCCCGTTTCCATGTTATTCTAGGTTCATGTTCTTGTGTCACCAGGTTATTTTAAATTTGATGATTAGTACCCTCAATTAATAACAAATTAAATCATATTACCCTAGATTAAATCATATTACTCAATAATAATACCCAAAGAAACAATTATCACAAATCCATCAATACTGCATACTGGACGTCTCAACTGCACTCGCTACGAAACGCAGAGAACTACGGCCTCGCTAAATTTCGTAAGCGGTTCCCGAGAATGGAAATGATGGAGGTCGGAAAAAGCTCATCAATAATCAGAGATGTAATCGTGATTATCCTGAATCAATCAAAGTTCAAACCATGTTAGAAACCTAATACCCTTTCCAAGAACGTTAAAAAGGAGCGGAAACAAGATGTTCATAGTTTACAATCACTGTATCCCTCATTTTATGATTGTAGTAAGTTTGCCCGGACAAGCGTAAAATCAGCGTAAACTCATTAAGAGGGATCTGCATCACAAAATGCTGAGCTGACTCAAGTGTGACTGACACAAATGTGTATGTTTAATTTTTTATCGTTCTAAATTGTGCGTTGGAAAAAAAATAAACGTATTTTCTTTCTTTTTTTAAAAAAGCGTAGCCAAAATCATTATTATCTGTTTTACAAAGAATACCGAAAATAATTGATTAAATCGTTTACAAACTAGAAGATATGTTTGTTATGCTTCACATTTTTAATATTTCTATTGTTTCTGCATGAATAAGTACAACAAACTTCCGTCGACATCACTATGAGCTCCTTACCAACTTACATGTTTGGTACGCATTTGGAGCGCATGTATCAGTTCCATTCCTTTGCTATCATTCTTGCCCTGCCTGCCATTCTATTAAGGTTTTGCTTAAACCCTCGAACAGAGCATTCATATTAACTGGCGGTGCAGTTATGATGCAGTACCTGGTGAGAGACCCTATTTTTTTTATTTTTTTTTTATTTCAGGTTTATCAACAGTGATACATTTCAAAACATATTAATAAAAATGAAGCAAGAAAACAAGATGGAAATATTCACTAATTAAAGATAAACACAACATGATTATGTAATAACTTTCACATACTTATTAAAGATAAAGCTAATGTTTAAGATAAAGTAAATACATACAATAAAATTAACTGGATGGAAAACAATAGCTTTATACAATATTTCCATACATACAATAACATAAAATACATTAACATTGAAAATGACATTAAATCATATTAATATTGAATGAATTTTCTGGACATGAATACGAAAATACCAAACCGACCGTCATTATTTTAGCCTAACACCCACATGGGAACTAGGTGCCATGCCAGGACCTTCCTTATATTTACCTTCTGTGTCTGATAGTAATTACAACTTTAGAGCCAATTTTTCACATTAACCACCGAGCTAAGGCGCATTACCGACATGCCCGCTTAGAGTAATTAAAAACCTTTCACATAGTTTATGAGAAATACTAAATCAGCGCTAATTGCTGGTGCCGAGAACACCGAAATAATGATAGGCTGAGAGGCAGCTTAACGAGGAAAGGAGGGAAACGAATAAGAAATCCCGTATGTTAGAGGCTCAAGTTAACGAGAGAGCCACAGATGACAGAAATTCTGTGAATTTTAAAGGAACCCTTTTATCATGTCCTTCCTTACCTCTATACATAACATCCTCGTCACTCCATCTTTTTTAGGGTTCCTTACCCAAAGGGTGCCAACGTAACCCTATTAATAAGCCTCCGCTGTCCGTACGTCCGTCACAGGGCTCTATCTCATGAACCATAATAGTTAGGCAGCTGAAATTTTCACAAAGTGTGTATTTATTTTGCCGCTATAACAACAAATGAGTAAAATTAAAAAATAATAAAAATTAAAGGGGGCATCATACAAAAAACGTGATTTTTTTTCGTTAAGTCTTTTACGATGGTACGGAACCCTTCGTGTGCGAGTTCGACTCGCACTTGGCCGGTTTTTTCAATGAAACTCTAGAATTTGCGTTCTATTTATGAATGAATGAATTTATTTATTCCTCTCACATCTGTAACAATTAAATTTACAATCAATCAAACAAAGTTTGGTAAATAACAAGTTATTCATTTTTGTTTAGCTTTATAAAATCATACATTGCAAGAATTAATTAAAAACAATGTAGATAATATATGTTAACCGGCGGCGCTGGTCGTGGAGTAAATACCTATGTATATGTAAATTATAAATAACATTTTTAATACACAAATAATATGTATAATTCACTACTTTTTTTCTCGGAAACCTTATTCGATTCAGACTTGACCAAATTTGTGTTTCATACTTTCCTCACCGAGCCCAAGTTGCTATCTGCATTCGCGCTCTGTTAATTCAGCCATAGATTAAATCCCTTTTAAAATATTTATGGGAAACACTAAACCTGCGCTAATCGCTATTGTTACAGTGGTGTACTATGAATAATAGCCCACGAGCTGTTGACGTGACCGGTATGTGTCGGCACAGAATGAATGCTAAAGGACCAACTACCAGAATGGCATCCGACATATCCCCAGGTACGTGAAGATCCAAAATGGAGATGCATATGAAGATGAATAAGTAGGTGGCCAGCAGTCTAGTTGTTGAGGACTATAATATTTGCTTGGAAAAGACAGCGTGAGGACAACCCCGACAATCGAAACACGAACGACTGCAGGTGCCCACCCCTATATCTCGGTTGTTAGGAGCGAAGACCCAGAAGGAGTTCAAGGTATGCAGCACTATGGTACGTCAGGTAAGGCTGACCCTCAATAGCCCAGTGGCGCGATACTTCGGCGATCGCTCTCCGAAGTTAAGCAACGCTGGGTCCGGTCTGGTCTTGGATGGGTGACTATTCGACCGTTGAGAGAGGCTGGCCGTGGTTCGGATTCCACGTTAAACTGTAGGTCCCCTTCCTTACTTGCTAAGTTGCAGGGCTAATCCCGCCCGGAAGGTGTGGTATTAACCATCCATGTCCAGACACATAAAAAAAACTAAACCAAAGCATGCCAAATCAGTAACTGTACTGCGCGCTCTATCACCTATTGAAGGCGTGTTTTAAGCTTTTACGCCCAAAAATATAGATGTTGAAGATGTTTCGTAAATTGGATAACAAAGCATTTAAAAATACATGGAATAATAATTGTTAGCACATTACCTTAAGTGATGTAACTGGTGCATGCCTACAATTTGTCAGTGTAATAAATTTGACGACCAGTGACAGGTTTGCAAATCAATGGTTTCATCATAGCATTCAGGGATAGATTTATTTATTTATTTGCAAGAATCCAATACTCGGTTGGATGTATGAACGCGGTGTTATAAGTTTTTCGATTCAGTTCAATAAAGGCCGTAACTGTTCGAAAAATGTTCTTACATCTGACGGAGGTAAAGCCAACGTGCAACATACAATAAGCGCCATTGATTGTGGACCATTTTTTTGTAAAGTCAGGGGTGGTGAGCATTTACATGTATGGTAGCCCTGATCGCGACATCGTCCCATGAGCGTATATGCGTGTCACTGGTCTGGTGTTTGCCAGGAGCTAGCGGCCGGCAGCGACACGTCACGGCAATATGCGACTATTAATTACCGGACGGAGATCTAATTGCAATGTTACATGTAATTTGTTATCTAAGTGAGAAGGAATTTCATGGCATGCAACTGAATTGATAGGCATTTGGCGTTGCTTGCTAAAGCATTACTATAGGAAAAGAGGTTTCCTTATAAAAAAAACACTTGGCCATATTACTACCGTAAACAACCGTTGAAATAATAAACTATTTATTTTATTTTATTTTGATCATACTTGGGGAAGATATTTTTTTCCATTATCCAGATAAATTTATCTGGATGGAAACACGGATATTTTTTACTACCGCATCGACCATAGTTGTTTTAATGCGATGGTACCAACCCGAGCGGGACTAACTCTACCAATTGAAGGAAAACGGGACCTACAGTTTTACGTGGAATACCAACCACTAACGAAAAATCCCTCTTCTCTAAAGACATGCACGGTGTAATGATATGGTCCTCTTGCATAGGGGGTTGATCACGGAGGATGGAGGTAGAGAGGATGTGTTATTACCTCATATTACTAAGGAACGCAGCGTGACCATAATATTGTCCCACAACCTAACACCGCCTGCGCCATGTCGCGAATGACGCTAAGCTACGCCTTCTTATCACGTGGGCTGTGACGTAGAGACCCACTTGGTGGACACAAACCCAGTTTGCTAAGACCATCTCCTCTCTACGTCCATCCTCCGTGGGGTTGATCTACACTTGGCCACCAGCCTCCCTTCCTTCCCTTTACAACCTGGCCCGAAACAAATCTGGCAGTTGTTCTGCGTTTCAATATCAGACACGTTTGATTGTTTCACCCCTTTCGCTTCCGGCTACGACCCAAAGCGGTCTAGTCCAACCATAGACCTAGCATGCGCGCATGAGTCCAACAAGAAAAAAAAAATATCGTATGTATATTGCAGTCTGGGTGCCGAAAATAAACACACAAACAAAGCCCTGCTCCAATCACAACCATTTATAGATCCAAATTTTAACATGTAAGATGCAATTTGTCCCACTTATGTCAAGAATTATTCAAGGAAAAAATTACAAAACACGTTTTATTGTACTTAGTTTGAGTTTAGGGTTGTACATTTAAGTAGTTAAAATTGGAATCGGTAATATGCAGTGAATCCAACCATTCAAAACGTTAAACTAGACTAAGCTTGGAGTTTTTTTTATTAAAATATGTCCGTCCTTATTTATCGCCAGAGGAAGATCGATAATATAACGATATAATATAACGATAATATACGATAACGATAATAGCTATCATACTAACCAGAGATGGTGGACTACTGTCTAAGGTTGTGGCCCCGTTGTGACAATGGTAATCTAAGCATTTCCCAAAATATGGTTGCATTGCGAAACACGCCCGGCCGCACGCCGCCGCACGCCTCGTCGCGCAAAGTGATTTACGCAGTGAGCAGTGAGTTACGCCAGAGAATAAGAACGGCACGACTGCACCTTCGCTCGCGCGAGCACGCAGCACGACGGGCTAGGAACGCCATGACGTGACCGCAGAGCTGTGGCTCTGAGCCTGTAGCCCCAGTTGTCACCTAAATTGCCGTTTACGGCAAACCGATCGACTGGCCTTTTTAATTGTATGGAGACATTGAAGAGCATAGTCAAACATTTGCAAGTCCGAGTTTGATTTGACAGCTTACTCAACGTTGCCGTAAATACGTCGACGTTGCTGTTTACGCCGACTCCGCGTTTTCATACAAATCGGAAGTCCGAGTTTGACTTTGACAGCTTGAAGACGTAAAACCACAGAATATCTAGTAAAAACTTGTATGGAGTTTGACGTTTTTACAGAAAACACCAGTCGATCGGTTTGCCGTAACCGCCAATTTAGGTGAGAACTCAGACTGACCACTCTAACTGGGCATGGTTTCGACTAGCTATGGGTCACTTCGGCTGAACTCGGTAGCATCGGCGGCACTTCGGCGGGCATAGAGGGTTTTGTATTAAGGTGGCCCAACCCGGCGGGACTAACTCATTCGCGGGCACTGTACAAAACCGTGCTGTTGCGCTCTGGGACCTTCTCTGTTTCAAAGAAAAAGACATGCTCCGTGATGAGGAAGATGCAACATGTCCACGAAAAAGATAATGTGTATAGTGTATGATTTGGTAAGATTTACGAAAATTTTTATTTCAAAACGACTTATAGCTAAAAGTAAATCACGACCGCTGCAGTCAAAATCTAACAAAAACCAAATAGATTATAAATCTTGATTAAATAAGCTATGTCTGATGACTAATCTTTTTAAGATGTTCTTGCTTTATCATTGTTTAATCCAGCTCCAAATTTATTGTATAAAACGCGCGAACAATTCGAACTTTCGGACCTTATAACTTAGAAACCAAACACAATTTTATAATGCCAACGGTCATCAGACATCTAGTTCGATCAAATAAAGCTCTTTTGAGCAAAATTTGGGATCTCTGATAAGAAATATGGGCGTGATCTTCTTTCCCCGTTTGTATGGGAAGTTGAGCGGGTTGGGCCACCTTAAATATTGTTACAGTTACCTGACTGACTCGCATATTCGAAAACGAGGGCCAGGGGCCTTAGTTACAAATCACCTATCGAAATTTCGCTGAGCTTTACACTTACGCAGGTTTACACCATTGAATAGAGCAGGCATTTGAGGGATACACTAAATCGCCCGTCCATGGATTTTTATAATTGTGTAGAAATATGAAAAAATATAAATGTGTTGATTATATCTATCTACGCAGATATAAAAATCCATGGGCGGCCGATTTAGTGTATCCCCTTGTAATTAATAATAGGGCCTAAGGAGGCGTAACATTTTTATTTTTAATAAAATGCTGTTTTGTTTTGTTAAATATGTTAGGTTAAGTTATCATTCCGTTATTATTACGCATGCTGTGTTCGCCACTTGTGGGGTGTCCACGAACGCTATTTTTTTGTAACACATCTCCTTTTGTAAATTGTACGTGTATTACCCTGTTGGCGAACCTTAATAAAGAAATAAAAAAAAAAAAATAAGGTCAGGCAGATTTGTCGATATTGTTTGGACAGTTAAGCCAAAAACTTCGATCGAACTCTTCTTACTAATGCAAATATGTAAGTTTTGCCTCGCTTTGGCCTCCGGCTCCTCCAGCTTCCGGCTTCATCCATCCTACTCCTGTTTTCACCACCCCCAGTTACGATAAGTAACTTTCGGTTTTTTGTAGCTGGAGGTTGAGGAAACGGGTGCTATTCGATCAAAGAGTCAGTCAGTCAGCGTGTTTGCGTCCACTGCTGGACATACGCCTCTCCAATTTTTCTCCAGTCCTCCCGGCCCTCAGCGGTACGGACCCACTGCTTTCCGCCGACGTACTTGATGTCGTCGTCCCACCTGGCGGGTGGTCTTCCCACACTACGATATCCTGTCCACGGCCGCCAGTGCAAGACACAGGTACTCTAACGGTCGTCAACATTCGATCAAACCCTTCTTACCAATGGGAAGGTGTATGTTTGTCCCGATTTGACCTCAATTTGCAGTTGTCATTTTGCACTGCAGTAACAACTATTTTCAGTTATTAACCCAAAACATGTTTATACTAAACCGAATCCACAATCCGAAATCACTTTTTAGGGTTCCGTACCCAAAGGGTGAAAACGGAACCCTATTACTAAGCCTCCGCTGTCCGTCCGTCCGCCCGTCCGTCAGTCCGTCCGTCTGTCACAGGCCTGTATCTCATGAACCGTAATAGGTAGGCAGCGTAAATTTTCACAGAATGTGTATTTATTTTGCCGCTATAACAACAAATAGGTAAAATAAAAAATAATAAATATTAAAGGGGGGTCCGATATAAAAAACGTATTTTTTTGTCTTTAATCTTGTACGATGGTACGGAACCCTATGTGTGCGATTCTGTCTGGCACTTGGCCGGTTTTATGATTATTATTTTATATTTTACCTCTCATGCAGCGCGGTCTCTATCATGCGGTTTTGTTCAAAGACACTTACAAAAATATCTCTAAGTTCTCAATGAACGCGTCTTAGATTAAATTTAGCGGTATAGGTCCCAGCTAATAAGAACCTTATACTTCCGCCTGATACACCAGTGCAAACGTAGTGTTTTTGGGTCTCATTGGGAGTAGGTTACCATAGTATTATGTAATTTAGAAAAATCCGTATGAAAAGCTTAAATAAAAAAGGGAGGACCAAACACAAGGGGAAGAACGTCAGAAAATCAAAGTTCGGAGTTGGCCATTTCGATCATTTGAGCTTTAAGATTTAAGACCCAAATGATATACTACTTTTCTTTCAGTCGAATATCCGGAATAGTCCGGGTAAGGTCCAGACAATTCCTGACGTATGGTGCTGTTTAGGGGTACTGATTGAGCTGAGCTGTCTTTCCATGGTTCTAGTAATTTGCCGACATCTATACCAACCAAATGCATCGCGCCTTTCAACAGCGAAACGTTCTAAAGCAGTTCAGAAGCGTTTTTCTGTTCCAACACAAGCTACCCAAACACGATGTGAAATCTTCGCGCTGAGCGAGGGGCCAATATGTAAAAACAACATCGGATGGTGCATGTTTTAATTTTTTTATAAAAAAGGAGCAATTACCGAGCGGATTTCCGAGTCTTTTGAGACAAAACGTTAATTCTTCAACAGAATTCGGCAATTTTGCCAACGCGACCCTGTAATTAGTCGCTCTGCGCCGCGCACATTTCAAATAAAACTTTTGCAGGCAATGTTCGCGGACGATTCATTACATCGCTCGTCGCTGCCGAGCGAACATAAACACGTGTGCACTTATCGCTATATTGATCTACCTGTGGGCGTATAAGCAATTTTAATGCAAACTCAATCGAACTTTGCGCGAGGATATGAACTCTGGCTTGCAGGTCACGCGAAGAGTTGCGCTACGAGGAATTACGTGTGAATTTCTAATTAGCGCACGAGAGCGTGAGTGGGTCGGATACCAGAGTGGTCAGTCTGAGTTCTCACCTAAATTGGCGTTTACGGCAAACCGATCGACTGGCGTTTTCTCCAAACTCCATACAAGTTTTTACTAGATATTCTGTGGTATTACTTCTTCAAGCTGTCAAAGTCAATCTCGGACTTCCGATTTGTATGCAAACGCGGAGTCGGTGTAAACGGCCACGTCGATGTATTTACGGCAACGGTGAGTAAGTTTTCAAATCAAACTCGGACTCGCAAATGTTAGTTCGATCTGCGCGCGCTCTTCAATTTCTCCATACATTTGGAAGAGCCAGTCGATCGGTCTGGCGTAAACGCCAATTTAGGTGACAACTGGGACTACGGGCTCAGATCTTGAATTTGTTTTAGCGACAAACGGCCCTCGGAGGATTGCAAAATACTGCTTACAGTGGAATTATATTCTAAAGTGCGGTCGCGATCGTCCACTCACTCCTGGGGGGTTACCATGGTAAGTTAACTTGCCGGTTGAATAGCAGGTGAACAGGCAATAGAGTGATTAAGGGCCGAGTGCACGAAAGAACAAAAAATCAAAATCAATGTCAAAGTATGATCAAACACGTCACTTTGTGTGGACAGTATGGAAGGAACTCTATGCGGTTCAGTAAAAGGGGCGTGTTTGAACATTGATTAACTCAGCCGTTTTTTCGTTCAACCGGGGCTAAATCTGACGTTTAGTGGCATTTCATACCAGGCTAACTCTCAGAGGACGTGTTATTCGGTCTGCTAACTGGCATTTATTATGACAGTTGGCTTTGTACGAAATACAACTAACCGTCAGACTTAATTACTCTTTTGCCTGTTCACCTACTATTAACTTGCGAGTTATTTACCATGGTAAACCCCCTGGATATTGTGGTTTTAGGCCAAGGCAGTGAACTAGAACCGAACGCTCACTCGACTTTCCTGCACATAACGTCCTGGGAGGGTACGAACTGCAACTAAACGTAAGATTTATTTACTCGCTTTCATGTTCACCCGGCGAGTTAATTTAGCATGGGAACCCCCAGCTGCCATACAAAAAACGTGATTTTTTTGTGGTAAATCTTGTACGATGGTACGGAACCCTTCGTGTGCGAGTCAGACCCGCACTTGGCCGGTTTTATTTAAGAAATCTTTGATTTGACAAAAAAAAAACCTTCGGAATTACCAACTACTCGTCACAATATGCAGTACATTTGTAAGGGATACGGCGTAAAGTCCAAAAGTACAATATCCAAAACCCATAGCATCCAAAACTATTATTAATACGGTAATTTTCAATATGATTAGTTGGGTTAAGTTAGGTCCTGTGCTCATGCGTTTTTAATGTTGTGCTTTTTGGACTTTATAAAGACGACCCAGTTTGTATTGCAAGAATATTTCTGCAAAACTATCAATTCAAATACATTACAAAATATTATGAAAACAGATTTTCTAATGTTTACGTTGTCCGTTAAAATTAAAATTATATTCTGTTTAAGAACTTCGGTTATTATTGTTGCAATAATAAGCCTAGTTTTCCCAGAGTACTAATTTATTTTAATCTACACTTTAAGGGCCTTCATTACTAAAGTACTGATTATTTTGTACTGGTATCGATTGCGAGATGGTAAGAAAGGCCCTTTAATGTGAGGAATAAGCTAATCAGTACTTGGTGGAAGAGACCCTAAATAGAACAACTTCTGACTAGTGTTCCCAACCGGCGTAAAACAGTTACACCGGTTAAGTGCTCATAATACAGCGCCGCGCACAAAAACAACAAAACGACCAATGTAATGAAGCTTACAACATAGCTATTCTGTGTTTATATCGTGCTCATTTCCGCGTGCTCTAAAACCCCCCGCCGCCCGCTCTACCCGCGGCGGCGCTGCCCGCCCAACTGTCGAACGCGCGGTGGGCGGCGAAATACGACGACGCGTTGGTATGTCAAAATAAAAGGGATAGGCGAGGGTCGAGATGCATGTTTCGCATTGCTGATAAGTACGTGTCGTGAATCTGACATTTGCGTTCTGATTTTCAAAAACATTTGGGCATTTGCTTGATTTAGCTCTTGCTTAAATTTGTTTCTTTTTTTTATGCAACCTGACATGGATGGCTAATGCCACACAACTACCGTAATGATATTAGCCCATTACACCACAGTCCCGAAGGATTTATTTGCCATGCCAGGACCCTACCTTTATGAGCACGGCTACATTGAACTGGATAGAAAACACGGACAATTTTTAATTGCCGCTTCGACCATATTTTCATGGAATGCCTTCGTACCAATCCGGGCGGGCTGAAACCCTACCACCTAGTAGGGGGAAGGGACCTACAGTTTTACATGGATTCCGAATCATGGAGCAGCTCGCATTCGTGACGAAATACACATATCGAACTCAGAAAGAGAAAGAGAGTGGTGCATGTCAGAATTGAGCCCAGACCTCTGGTACGCTAGGCCAGTCTCCGCGCCACTAGGCTACGAGTCGCTCAATCTGGGAACTTACTTTATCTGTGACTGGGAGCATAGATTCATATGTAATAACTGGTAGCAGTTCAGTGCAAGTGGTCCAACATTTTGCCATTTGCATATAATTTACTATCACACTAATTAGCTCGAAATGTATTAGTACGATATATTTTTGAAAAATTGTTTAAACCACTTTTTGATACATAATATGCAATATGATATATCAATGTTTTCGTCTGCACGTTTTTGCTCTGCAAAATATGATAAAATGAAAGCAAACAGATATAAAAACATTTATATTTGCTGTAGTTTGAGTTAAAGTAAATTGGGATAGTGGTTTTCAAATGGTTTCGAAACTAAGTGTATGTTGTATGAGAAGCGTAATTTGAGGCTGGTTACGAGCCCACCTCAATGTTAGTCGCTGCACATAAAACATTTTAGGCAATTTAACAGAGAAAGAATACAAACGATGGCCGGTTGGAGCGGAAATTGAAGGGAGCGGTAGCATCGCTTTGATCGTGGCAACACACCTCTCGGCGTACCGTTCGGTTAGCAGAACCAATGGGGCGACGACAGCTTTTGTGGATCGTTTACGAAATGAAAAACTAGCAAGAAGTTAAATCACCAATCCAACTGTATTTATTAGATTGAGCCCAATCCACAGACGTTGAAAATCTAAATCAAGGTTTGTGCGAATTAAGACTTTCGCGCCGCTTCAGTTTAGTCGCGGTTGTGGCAGTAAAGAGGTCAAATCGGTGAACTTTGCGTCTTTAAATAAACGTCCAGGCTGGAACGAATCGTCTCGGCAGTCGAGTCGATACGTGCTTTCAGAAGCCTGAGTCCGCTAATAGATAACTCCACTTTCGAGCGTTAGCGTTATGCGAATAACACATAATTGTACCAAATTTTGTGTTATCACATAACGCTAACGTTAGAAAGTGCAGTTATCTATTAGCGGACTCAGACTTCTGATGTTCACCAGGATTTTCTAGAGTAAATATTCAATCAGCTCTTCTCTTATTATGACTGCCATTCCTTTTTTTTCGTATTCCAATAGCTCGGCTGAATATTTATCAACACATTGATCGAGAATGTACTGTAAGTACAGCGGCACCTACTAACCTTTCCTACCGTAAGAGAATAATGAGGTGATCGAGTTCCATACAATGGCTCGTGCCTGTTTCCTCAGTCAAATTAAGAAATATTTTTCTTAACTAATTGCTACGCCTGTACGTTTTTATTTTTTGGATAACTAAACTTATATCTATGATATGCGCATTTATACATTCTGATAGAAATATTTAGAGGCTTTGATCGTGGAAATAAAATAAGTAATTAAAAAAACCGGCCAAGTGTGAGTCGGACTTGCACACGAAGGGTTCCGTACGATCGCAAAAAAACACGTTTATTGTATGGGAGCCCCCTTTAATTTTAATATTTTTTAATCTTACCTATTTGTTGTTGTAGCGGCAAAATAAATACACACTCTGTGAAAATTTCAGCAGTCTACCTGTTACAGTTACTGAGATACAGCCCTGTGACAGACTGACAGACGGACGGACGGACGGACGGACAGCGGAGGCTTAGTAATAGGGTTCAGTTTTCACCCTTTGGGTACGGAACCCTAAAAACGGACGTAGCTCTTAGTTGATTTAGGAAACAGGCGCGAGCCGTCGTATGGAACTCTGTCACCTCATTATCCTCTTAAACATAACGATCACAGCCGTGATTATCATTCATCCTATTTTTTTCATAGAACTGTTGCATGCTAGTGATGTGCAGATAATAGGTGCACATCACTTATTATCTTAATCGTTAGGTGGTGTTTAGTTCGTCACAGGTGTGCAAAAAACAACATTGGGTGAAACGAAATTGACAAACGCCAACCGCTGGGCACCCTTGGCAAATCGCTGCTTGCGAGCCAGCACTGCCAGCTTGATGATGTTTAGTTTAAATTTCATTTTCTTTGAACTTTCTGGTACGTCAAACTACACTTACGGAGCAAACAGATCGATCCGAGCAGAGGAGATGACGGACATGCTGTTTAGGTATAAACTATGTCATCGTCTGTGTCAGTAAAACATCGACGTTTTGAACGCTGTGTATAGGGTTCGGCGAAAGTCGGACCAGATCAATCGGAAGTCAGTGAACCACAGCCGGCGCGGTGGCGCGTCCAGACATATGTATATTTGGACTAATTTCAATTTTATTTATGAGTTCTTTATTTGTGCTGCGCGGACTCGATTGCGCGCCGCAAGTCCGGCCAAATGTTTTATCAATAGCTTCACGCGTTTAATCTCCCCGGATACAGTAACGGGGTACGTTCTCGGCAAAGACCTCTAGGTATTGGTTTTCAGAGTTTTTGTTATGCAACTTTACATGGATGGTATAATACACCACATTCCGGAATGAATTAGGTCCAATGCAAGGACCTTCTCGGTCAGGATATTGAGCACGTCTACACTGAACTGGATGGAAAACCCGGACATTTTTTCATTGCCGCTTCAACCATAGTTTTGTGGAGAGATGAAAAGGTGGGTCAGGTCTTGAGATGGGAAACTTCATTAGTGCGATATAGACTTAATGTCTAGCTGGAACCGCCATCTAGCGCCCGCCATGTTAACTAGCTTCTATTGCATCTGTTTGTTGATTTGTAGCATGTGAAACTAGCAGCTCTCAGTAGAGGGCGCTAGGTCGCTACAGTTTCATCTAGTCCGTTTTACATGGGTTCCGAACCATGGAACAGCTCGCCTTAGTAACGAAATGCGATTACCCAACTCAGAAAGAGAGATATTGGTGCATGACCGGGGCGAGTACTTGAACCCATAACCTCTCACATGAAAGGAAAGTATTTTAGAACCGACACCACGAGCTGTACAACTAGCCCCTACACCACGAGCTGCACAATCGGATCCTTCTGAAACGTAAGACGGTCGTTACCCTATCAGGGCGATAACTGTTTAGGTAGGTTTTGAAATTTTGCATTCTATAATGTATTGTCGTGATGTATAATGTATTGCTGTATGTTTGTATTTTTTTTAAATATTGGCTAATCAATTTTAATCAATTTTAGGTTTTATACTAGTAAATGCATATAATTATATATAAATAAAAACATACCGACATAGAATCAACCTTTCTCATGTGATTAAAAATCGTTGATTAAAATCTAACAACTTTTAGGGGTAGGAAACCGTTAGGGCCTGGAAGACCATTAAGATTGTTAAAATTGTGCCTGGGCCAATAGACAAAGAAATCATTTCTTCAAATTTCCAAATCTTAGAACACCGCCATCTACGACAGTCTTAAGTTGGATTTACTTTAGGTCGATTGATCCTGATAATATGATATTATGGTCATGGATCATTTTCCACATCAGAGGTTGTGGGATAACACTAACAATAGGGCTCACATTTAATGATTTATTATTAATGATATTTAGATGAGAATGATTAAAAATAATGTGTAAAAAATATTCCCAGTGAATATTATAACAAAAATAAGTTAATTCATTGCACCTTGGTTGGATCAATTATTGGCATAGATTGTATTGGTAAGATATATTTATTTTTTATGGGACTTGACGTGGACAACTACCGTTATGATATTAGCCCAATACACCACATTCCCTAAGGAATTAGTTGCCATGCCAGGACCTTCCCTTTATGAGCACGGTTACATTGAACTGAATGGAAAACACGGACAATTTTTCATTGCCGCTTCGACCATCTTTTCACCCAATGCGATGGTACCAACCCGGGCGGGCTTACACCCTACCACCTAGTAGGGGAAGGGGACCTACAGTTTTACATGGATTCCGAACCATGGACCAGCTCGCATTTATGACGAAATGCACTTATCGAACTCGGAAAATGTATAATCGTTTTTGTGAATAATGTATTTCAGTAAATCTACCGAGCCGCAACGTCCGGTATCGAGTCCCGAATCGCTCGCGTCCAGTCGAAGACTCGCCACCGAACCGACGCGAAAGAACCAAAGCAAATGTAGCCGGACTTATGGCGCACATAAATACCCATAATGATAAGCCAACGACGCTTCGTATTCACGTTTGGCGTGCGCGCTATCGCGGTCAAGATGCTTTATATTTAGCGATGGGAACGGATGCCCCGAGAGAAAGACTGCTGCAGAAAAAGTCCTTCCTAATGCATTTTGTTGTTGTAGCCGGATATAATCAATTCCGAGCAGGATGTATAAACATGACACTATTAGGGCGGCTCGTAGGTTAGTGGCGCAGGAGCCTTGGATGCCAGAGGTCTGGGTTCAAATGTCCCCCCTCGTTCATTCACCACTTTCTTTATGTTTTCTGAGTTGGATAAGTGCATTTTGTCACGAATGCGAGCTGCTCCATGGTTCGGAATCCATGTAAAACTGTAAGTGGTACAGCTTTAGGTGGGTAGGTTCCGCTCTATGGTCGTAGGATTAAGCCCGCCCGGCTCTGTACCATCGCAATGGATGAAAAGATAGTCGAAGCAGCAATGAAAAATTGTCCATGATTTACATCCAGTTCAATGTAGCCGTGCTCTTAAACGGAATGTCATGGCTTGACACTGAATGCCTTCGGGAATGCGGTGTGTTGGACTTATATCATGAGTGTGGGCGTGGTATAAGCCATACGTGTCCAGTTACATATAAAAA
Organism: Incurvaria masculella; assembly: GCA_946894095.1. Classification (NCBI taxonomy): domain Eukaryota; kingdom Metazoa; phylum Arthropoda; class Insecta; order Lepidoptera; family Incurvariidae; genus Incurvaria; species Incurvaria masculella. Next base: position 22,240,809 of record OX335645.2, on the reverse strand, counting down.
ACTTTCTACTGAGAATGTTGTTACGATTTGCTAACCGAACCCACAGCAAATGTCATAGCGAATGATTCATAAAACATGTTAACTAAAGGACAGCCTACGAAAACGTACCACGACCCTGACTGATATCATATTTTGTACGTAGCACCAGTAATCGTAGAACATGTGTGACAAGATGTGTCTTTAAAGGAGGCGAGGGAAGTACGCTGTGAGTGCACAGCGTGGGCGCTTTCTAACCTATTCCCAATTCAGTTAATGTTTCCATGATTATCGTGTGAAGAAAATCAAATCCCAAGATGTTTTTCGCTCACAAAAAATGAAACGTGTAGGAACGTCGCGTAAAACCGTTGAACAAAAAAACCATCAACATGAAAAGGTTGACGTTTCCAATCTCATGGTCAACCCACAATCCCATGCCATTTGACAAGATTGCAAAAAAATTTATATCATGAGAAATTACTTCCCAACGAGTCCTCTAATTATGTAATTTTCGATAGATTGAGTAGTTATTATGTAACTTATTCTCCTAGATGTTTAGTATCATTTTATGCACTGGCTATCACAACGAATATGTCTTTCGTAATCCCGTTTTATAATGTCTTATTTTTCTCGCCCACTATTAAGATACAGCCTGATATTAAGCAGGTAAATAAGTATCGTATAGTCAGTAAAGACAAACATTAGTGGCAATAAGAATGTTCACATATTTCAACTAGTTCTCGACCATACCAAACACTGTCAGCCTGCGGTCTCTCCAAGCAGATTAATGACAAGTTTATTCTGGAGATAATAACTGATGATCACGGCGTTGCCGTGCGATGGTTAATATCACCCCGTTTGACGTGTTTCGACCACCGGCCAAGTAACACTGATAATGTCATAATTAACTGTTGTGCGACCCAGGTGTGCATGGCTACTGGACTTACCTGATTTGTTTTGATGATATGTCATAATGATATGTTTTCCTGTAAACACTGGGTACGCCACAAATATGAATGTTTACGATTATTCGTCTTTTCGCGTGTATACTCGTGCTTACGTTTAATCAATAAATGAATATATTTCCGCCAATGGGGAAATTGAAAAAAGTGGTACTCACCCGTGCAGCCCGAAGCGCCGTATCCGTAGTGGTCCGGCAGGCACGAGTCGCAGAGCGGCGGCGCGGCGCCGGCGCGGCACGAGCACGCGCCCGTCCGCGCGTCGCAGCGCGCCTCCGCCGCCGCGGGCGCGCCGCAGCGGCACGGCGGGCACCCCTCCGCCGCGCCGCCGTGGCCCGGAGCACACGCGTCGCAAGCGCGGCCCGCCCAGCGCGCGCCGCACACGCAGCGGCCCGTGTGCGGGTCGCACGCCGCCGACAGCGCGCCCTCGCCGCACGCGCACGGCTCGCACTCGCCGCGGCTGCCGTTGCCGCGCCAGTGGTTCTCCTTGCAGCCCTCGCAGCGGTAGCCGTCGGTGTTGGCCGGGCAGAGCAGGCAGGCGCCGGTGCGCGGGTCGCACGGCGCGCCGCCGCAGGCGCACTCCGCGCACGCGCCGCCCACCGTCTCCGGCGATCCCCACCAGCCGTAGTCACATCTGTGGAAGGCAACCGACCCATCGTGATTGCTCATTATTTTTATCGAAGCGGACATGGCGCGCTAGCGGAAAAGGCACACATTCACAGACGAGATTCCAAAAATAATAACCTCTAGATTTTTTATCTATTGATGCGAACGACGAATCCCTAAATTGTATCTTACGACATGCACAGGAAGAAATGCAGTGGAAATGGACACTTTTATTTTTGTTGGCTTAGAAACACACAACACATCAACAATCGTGACATTATCTTCACGAGTTCAGTTTCCAAAATTGCCAATCAGTCGCCAAATACAAATAAGAAAATTACTCATGCAATTTCCGACATTACAGTGAAGAGTTCACCGTTTTTAAAAAAATCTTCGAGGGAAGCGGCAACGACCGGTACTCATACTTATGCTCATGCTATGGTCCTTGCTTGCCAACAACGCCTATAACATCAGTCGACAGATCATTTTGAAATCAGATAGTGAGGCTCGATGGATACTAACTGTTCGCAATGGTCACCAGTGAAGCCCTCAGGGCACTGCGTGCACACGTAGTCGGCGCCGCCGGGCTCCGCCAGCGCGCAGTTGGGGCTGAAGTTGTTGGACGGCACGAGCAGCGGGCACGCGCACGGCCGGCAGTCCCCTGGCGTGCCCGCCAGCGGGTTGCCATAGTGCCCGGGCAGGCAGCGCTCGCAGCGTTCGCCGGTCGTCGCGTGCTGACACTCCCCGCACTGGTGACAACACTCAGACAAGTTCTCAATCAAACTAAAGACTGCCCCCATCATCAGCATTCACTTTAGACGATTGGCACTTTAGGAGAAAGTAATTGAATGTCAAGTAATAGTATTCATATCGAAGTCTACAGCTGTGTTTACTACCTAGTGCTCTTCAGAGTTCAAGATCCTTCAAGAGGACTACAAGTTGAACATCGCATTCCGATTGGTCGCGACTGATGTAATAATTAAGGCAATCGCAGTAGGCAATGGCAATATTGTTCAGACCACTGGGATTTTTTTGGTTGGCAGGAGGTTGGGCTTCGCCCAAAGGATTGGCAATTTAACCCATGGATTGGCAGGATTCGTAAATTGAAGATGGTCACACTGGCAGGTTGGCGGATTGACTCATTTTTAACCACAGACCTAGCAGCGCGCTTTCTTACTCCATTTAGGAAAGAAACCATGAAAAATAAATTTTATTAAATATATATATATATATTACATACTTGTAGATTTATGTTCTTTCTTTAATATATCTATCTTTTCTTTTACTTACTTGTATTTTCACAACTTCATGAAAATATGCTCTCAATAAATAATTATGCATGTAAACATTGGGTACTATAGGTCTAGGTGATATTCTTATTTATATTGTAATGTTTTGTATGACTGTTTGTTTAAAAAAAAAACATTAGCAGCTTTGGTTGCGAGTGTTGAGTGTGCATTACATCTCCGGTACCTATCGGAAAATAACAGAGCAATATGCAGAGGCGGCAAGACTTACATGGATATTCTCGGGCGTCCAGCGGGAATAGTGTCTCTCTGTGAATAACTTAACGGTTGATCACTAGGAGCGCTATATCATAAGCAGCCGTTTAGCCGTTTAGCGTTTAGCTCGCTAAACTAGCGTTTAGCGTTTAGCTCGCTAAAAAGTCGTTTAGCCTGCACAAAATCAACACATGGCGTGTTGGCGCAGTGTCTCTTCGCGGGCGAAGTCCTCACCTTGCCGCCGTCGCAGTCCGCGTGCCCGTTGCACTCGCAGCGCACGCAGTCGAAGCGGCGGCCGGGCGCGCGTGCCGCGCTCGCGCCGCGCTCGGCGCGCCGGTGGCCCCACGCGCAGCGCTGGCACGACGCGCCCGCGTAGCCGGCGGGGCACGCGCACAGCTCCACGCCGGATCCGCCGCCGACCACCGCAGCGCTCTCCAGCCGCACCTCCACCTTGTTGGATTAGAAAGGTTATTTATTTATCGCATTCCAATGGTCAAGGAAGAGGTAGGAATGGTCACTCGAAAAATATAAGCACAGACTGTCCAACCATCCGAAAATCCTGGCTTGCAACCTAATGGACGGAAAAAACCAACCTCGGAGACTAAAGCGTAGAATCCCACAAGATTTATTAACCAGCACAAAATGAGTGAATACACGAATGAGCAAAACATCAACTACGGTTATGATACCAATACCAATAGCTGCCATAGCGACCAGTTGCAATGAAAAGGATAAGAAAATACGCTATAGCAGCTAAAAGCTATGACAATTCGATGTTGCATGAGCTTCTATGAAAGGGTTCTTTCCATGGAGGTGAACAAATTCTGGTCCCCATTTTTTATTTATTTATTTATTTAAGCCTTTTTAGCACACATATTACAATTTTATTTATTTATTTATTTATTATTATTTTTTTTTTGACCTAAAGTTATCTTATATAGCTCTAGTGCCACCCACTGCAGGGCTTAGGCCTCTCTCAACCTTGGAGGTTTTGAGGTTGTGGTCATTTTCCTCCCTGGGTGACCAACCCTACCTGGGAGTAGATACTTGTAGTATCATTTGATATCAGTTACACTGACTGACACATGACTTTAACTATTGCTATAGATTCACATTAAACAATATTGTACAAAAAGGTAATCATGGTGAGTCCCGAAAACAATTTACAATATTAATAGTAAGCACACAGTTATACATATACACAATACAGAAATCAAATATAAACGCAATACATTCTCTCTGTGTTTTTTTTTTGTCCTTTTTTTTTTTTGTCTTTTATTTTTTTTATTTTTTTTATAGCCTGTTTTTTTATACATATATATATTTTTAGCCTCTTTTCTCCTTATTCGCTTTTTTTTTCCATTTTTTTTTTCTTTTTTTTTTTTTCCACATCAGTTTCTATATTTTCATGCTATCTTAATTCTAAAAGATTCGTATTATACGTGAAAATGTTTCTGTTTCTAAGTCTATTTATATAAAAATATTTTTGTCTTAACCATTCACTCACTCTTTATGTTCTCACTTCATATTGACAAATAAACTTTTCACTTTTCACTTAATTTCCTAGAAGTTTTTACTATAACACTCGGACAGGTACCTAAACTAAACGACACTGAGCACGATATTCACTTTGTCTCGCCCCTGCTGCCGGTCTCGCGCTACCCGCCACCACTGTGGGCAGGCTGCGCGCAGTTCGTCGCTCCATCGCATCAGTGGTCGTCCCACTCTTCTTGAACCATCGCGAGGTATCCAGTGCGTGGTAACTTTGCTCCATCTTTCATCGGTTCTTCTCATTAGATGTCCCGCCCATTCCCATTTTAACCTTTTCGCCGTCTCTATTACATCTTTTACTCCTGTTTTTTTTCTGATTTCTTCGTTCCTTATTTTCATCCAACTCGTCGTTCCCAGCATACTCCTCTCCATGGCCCGCTGACATACTTTTAATTTATGGGCCAACCTGTCTGTCAACGCCCATGTCTGTGATCCGTACGTAAGCACCGGTAATATGCCTGTGTTGTATATTTTTGTTTTTGCGGTAATCGGTAGATCACTTTTAAATATGCATTTTAGTGCCCAATATTTTTTCCAAGCGTTGCTACACCTTCGCTCGACTTCTTTTTCCAATCTATTTTCGAATGATTGTAATTGGCCAAGGTAAATGTAGTCATAAACATATTCTAATGCTTGGCATTCAATGACTATGGGTATTTTTCTACCATTTGTCATTACCTTAGTTTTTGAAAAATTTAATTGTAGCCCCGCTATTCTGATTGTTTCTCGTAAACTTTTAACCATATTTTGAAGGTCTTCGGGAGATTCGGAGAACAATACTATGTCATCAGCAAATCTAAGCGCGGCCAGTTGCACTCCACCTATATTCACTCCGTACATGTCCCAGTTGAGTAGTCTGAAAATGTCTTCCAGTAGACAGTTAAAGAGGATTGGGGACAAAGGATCTCCTTGCTTTACTACCTTCTCTATTTGGAAGTTTGGCCCGTCCGTGTCTAATTGTACGTTAGCAGTGCTGTTGTCATATATGTATTTTATTATCATAAGATATGTTTTTTGTAGAACTTGATTGGTTAGTGCATTCAGTAGGAAAGTATGTTCTATTGAATCAAATGCTTTTGCAAAATCTGTAAAACACATGTACAGATCTTTATTGTATTCTATGTATTTCTCCATTATCATATTTAATGTATGCAGATGGTCTACCGTTGAAAAACTTCTTCTAAATCCTGCTTGCTCCACTGGTTGTTGTTCATTAAGAGTATTATAGACACGTGACCGTAGAATCCTCCGCTTGACCCTCATGTACATACAAGGTGTTTATGTCGATTCTGGTCCCCATGAAGAAGGTTTAATTGAGCTACGCCACCAAAAATCACGTAAACTTTCTGATATTGAAGGTTGTGTGTCATTGGTTGAGTGTATACAGGATGTTAACGGGCTTAGTGTCGAAACCAACCTACACCTACCAAACCTGCAATAGTGATGCTGGATCACTTTTGTACGTGGTGTACGTGGCACTACGACATTGGCAATGACTTGACAAAAATCATATCCTCATACATATTTAGGTTAGAATACAATAATAAGTATGGAAAATCGTTTTTTTTTAAATCTACTACACCAAAAATTGTCTGGTTTGGAGGTACTGAATCCCTCTTTGATCAATCTCTTGATCATTTGAGCATATCGGCAGAATTGGCGAGAAGTTGATCAGCCACCCGACTGGGAGCCGTCAATTCTGGTCCCTTGCCAAATCTGTCGAAGCGAATTTCTGCCGCTCCTCACTTCCACCATTGCAGCAGCCTGACGGATCACTCGCTTTTTCCGCCAAAGAGAGGGCCAACCTTCTGGTGGACATCTTTTCGGCGAATTCTCGCCTGGATGATGGTGGCTCCATTCCGCCTGCCATTCCTGGGTGCGGAGTCTCTATGCCGAGCATACAATTCCGCCAGGGAGTTGTACGGCGTGAGCTCTTCGCCCTAGATTCCAGGAAGGCGAGTGGCCCTGATGGCATTCCTGCGCTGGTGTTGAAGAAATGTGCTCCGGAATTAGCTCCTGTCCTTACCCGCCTTTACCGCCTATCGTACTCCACTGGATGTGTGCCCGCAGCTTGGAAATCGGCCAACGTTCAGCCCGTGCCTAAAAAAGGCGATCGATCAGACCCGGCCAACTACCGTCCCATAGCCATTACCTCTCTTCTCTGCAAAGTGATGGAGCGCATCATTAACTCACAGCTGATGAAGTATCTAGAGAGCAATGAACTCCTCAGCGATCGTCAATACGGCTTCCGTCGGAATCGATCTGCTGGGGATCTCCTAGTTCACGTCTCACATGAGATGGGTGATGCGCTCGAAAATCATGGCGAAGGTATGGCTATCGGCCTGGATATCGCGAAAGCATTTGACCGGGTCTGGCACAAGGCACTGCTTTCCAAGCTGCCCTCCTATGGCCTGCCACCCGAGCTGTGTGACTGGATCGCCGACTTCCTGCATGGCCGCAGCATAAAAGTATTGGTTGACGGATGCTGCTCTTTCTGGTTCAAATTAATGATCTGCTTAATTTGGGCGACATTGACTGCTACGCAGACGACAGCACAGTACTAGCCAGGTACACCAGTCAACAGACCGCTGGGCAGGGCTGAAGTGGAGGAGAATAGGCGGCGCCTCGTTGTTAGACTCGAAGAGACCCTGGAAAAAGTTTCCGAATGGGGTCTCCAGAACCTCGTCGAGTTTAACGCGAGCAAGACACAGGCGTGCGTGTTCAGTGCGAAGCGTACTCCGTTCAGTGTGGCTCCGACTTTCCAGGGAGCAACTCTACGTATTGACGAGCATATAGGGATACTTGGGGTCGACCTGACGCATAACCTTAATTTCGGACGCCATATCGAGGATAAAGCCAAGCTCGCCTCTAAAAAGCTGGGAGTTCTTAACAGGGTACGACAGTATTTCACGCCTGACCAAAAACTGCTCCTTTATAAGGCGCAGATAAGGTCTTGCGTGGAGTACTGCTCGCATTTGTGGGACGGCTCAGCTCAGCACCTGCTTGGCTCCCTGGACTCGATACAGCGTCGGGCCATGCATCTCGTCGACGATCCCGAGGTGTCTTTGAATCTAGAGACCCTCCAACTCCGAAGGGATGTTGGGTCTCTCTCTGTGTTCTACCGTCTTTACCATGGAGAATGTTCATCGGAGCTGCTTAACGCTGTCCCTCCGTCCCCTTTCTACCATCGCACAACACGGAACAGGCAGGAAATGCACCCGTACACTGTCGACATTCCAAAAATTAGAACCAACCGATCCTCTAGGTCCTTTATCTATAGGGTCGGTAAACTATGGAACGCACTCCCTGCCGAGGTATTTCCCCTTAAGTACCACCTGGGTTCCTTCAAACATGGTGTGAAGAAGCACCTGGCCGGCCGGCATGGTTTTCGCAGCCCCGAAAGTTCGAAAGCTCATGGGCGTCGTCGGGCACCTTAAGAGGTCCTGGCGTACGCCATATGCCGCGCTTTACATAAAAAAAAAAAAAACTAAGTCACCCTTTAGAAAAGCAATGAACTAGGGAGATGCCCGCTACCTCGCGCCCAGCAAATTTCATAAATAACCAGTAGAATTGTCGACTACACACGTGAATCGCTGTGATGTGATTTTAAGGAGTAAGCACGCAGCTCAATTTCTTGTAATGCACCTAAAGTCAAATTCATCGTTCAATCCTGCTCTCCGTGCTTTCTTCATGATCCGAACCACAAGAAACACTCACAAACACTATTAAAAATGTCTTTTTTTATTTAAGTCCCAAAGGGGCGCAGAAATCTAGTCATATTCTAAGGTTTTGTCGCAAATGTCTGGGATCTCGTTCCTAAAAACAGACATACAGATAAAATACAAAGGGGCGCAGACATCTTGTCAAATTCGAAGGTTTTGTCGCAAATGTCTGGGATTTCGATCCTAAAAACAGACGCACAGAAAAAATAATAGTATGTAGAAGAGCCGGTAAATTCCAAGGAGAGTATGCGAACCTGATCGGCGTGGAACTTGGCGCGCAGCAGCACGGCGCGCACGCTGGCGAGCGCGTCCATGAAGCGCACGCGGGACACGTCGCCGCCGCGGTACTCGGTGCGGCGGCGGCGCGCGATGTCGCGCACGCCCTCCACCACGTGGTACCTGCCGACGGCCGACAGTCTTGAGGGAGGGGCGACTTGCGACAAATGAAGTGGGAATGTGAACGGGAATTGTACGGTGAAATTGACTAACCATCTGATCTGATGAGATCGGTAACGCCTGTCTGATTAAAACAATGTTTCTAGTCCATAATATGCAAAACGTTATTGACTTGCTACGAAAATAATTTTAGAATTTCGGTTTTAATTATTGTTAATTAAATTATCTATTAGAAAATTTGTAGCGTTAAATGGCGCTATCAACAATATTTAAGGACCTTTCATTCGATTCGAAGTAGTATGGCTTCAAAAACGCGACCCTCATCCCTTTGCCGTCTTAAGAGTTTAGGAGTTAACTTAGGTATCAGAAGGTTGTTCGGCAAAAGAATAGAGTTGGTCACAGAGTTATGCGTGTTACAGGCCGGAAAGTCAAACACTTTGGATTACGTTGAAGAAGTATAATATGAAATGTTCATGGGCACGACACGTCGAAGCGAGTACAAAAGGAAGACTGGAGTACCGTGGCAGTGCGGCCCGGCAAGGGGGCGCGCGCGCGGGGCGAGGTAATTCCCACCGCCCGCAATAATGGTGTCGGATGACCGTGTGTCAGACCGCCACATCCCCAATGAAAATATCAATAATTCTCTGCATCGAACCTATGGTCTTTCAAGCAAGAGTTACCATTTCCATGTGTAACCTTTAGAATTAGGTGCCGTGCACCCATTCTTAGTTCCAAGAATGATAGAACAGGAATGGACATAATAGATGCGCTCCAACCGCATGCCGACGTTTGCCTAAAGGTGCAACTTCCATACAACGAGCCCATAGTGATGTCGAGCGCGACTCACTGTGATTTAAAACGAAAATTTGTTGGAAATATTCATGCAAAAACAAACACAAAAAGGAAAAATGTGAAGCATAACAAACTGATCTTATCATCTGTAAAGGTTTCAAAAAATAATTTTCGGTATTTCTTTGTAAAACAGATAGTATCTATTTTGGCGACGCTTTTAGTGATATTAAACTGAGAACATCACATGTCCACTCCTTTTTAACGTTCTCAGGTCTACCAAAAGGTACGCACCATCCGTCCTCCACGAGCGGCACCTCGATGTCCGCCGCGCCGCCGTCGCGCTCCGCGTCGCCGTGCGCGAGCCGCGCGCCGTCGCCGCCGAGCAGCACGACGTCGGGCCCGCGCGCCGGCGCGCCGCCCGCGTCGCCGCGCATCACGCTCCACGCGGCGCGGAAGGCGACGCGCGCGCCGTACGACGCGGTGCGGTCGCCGACGAAGCCCGGCGCCAGGAAGTAGTACGACTCGAGCCCGTCCACGTCGTACGCGGTGACGAGCGGCCGGCCACGCTCGTCGGCGGCGGGCGGCACGCGCGCTCCGCCGGCGAGGTCGCTCACGAGCCACGCGCCCGAAAAGGTGGCCTGGATTGAGTTCGTTGTGTTAAGAACGGCCCGTAAGCTATGCTCCCTATAAAAACGTAGTTTACTAATCATTTGGAAACCGCTATTCCAATTAAATTAATATTTAATATCTAATATCAGGTAACAAATATCTGTGTCTGCACGCTTTTGTTTTTTTGAAAAATCCAATCCGAATGAAATGTATTTATTTATTTTATTTATTTATTTATTGGAAAACTTACTTACTTAAAATTACGGAAAACTTCTACTACTACGGAAAACTTCTACTTCTACTTATGGAAAACTTACTTACTTTAAATGAAAGCAAAAAGAAAATCTTCATACGAATTTAGTTTTCTCTGTGGTTTGACCCAGAATACATTTACCGAAAAAACAAAGACATGCAGACACAGATATTTGTAGCCTAGTATCAGAAAATCCAGTAAGTTGGAATAGTGGTTTTAAAATTATTAGTAAACTACGTTTGTATGGGAGGCGAAATTTTCTGATGCTTACGGGGCGACCTTAAGACTCGTACGTGGAACTCTCTGTTCACGGACGAGTCTTAATGGGTATCCGAACCTGGCAGGCCCATACAAACGCACAAAAAGTAATGAAATCTTATCCACTTATCACGTTGAAATTAACGAGAGGTGTGCTGTGATCGTACCGCATGGCGCTCTATCATCTCTGCCTTCCCCTCCGGAAAAGTGGCGTGAAGTTATGTATGTACGTTTAAAAGATAAACATATGCACAGTCGTTGGCAACAAATCATTTTCAGAATTGTACGAATATTGGTGTTGTTGTAATACCGATTTGAAGCTTTATATCGCCAGAGGGCGCAATATTTATGTCTTGGTGTCGTATTACCAATTGAAAGCTTTAAACCGCTGGATGGCGCTATATTTAGTGATTGAAAGTACATTACATTATGCGTGTTGTTATTAAGAAATTTTGTATGGACTGGATCAGTTTGGAACCACCTTAACACCAAGCGATGGAATCTTTTCCATTATCTTTAGAAAAAAATAACAATAAATGTCCTCTCTTGATAAACCTGCTGTTAGACATATTGGTGAAATAAATATAAAAGAACACAACGCGGGAACTCGGGATGGGACAGAAGTGCAAAGGCACGACTGCACTTTCCTTGCACTTACATATTTTTATGAAATTGTGAACTTTGAAACTTCATAACTCATGCATGCTATTTTTTTATTTTTTTTATTTTGACGCTTCAATTTCTTCAGAGAAGTTACAGCACTGATTTCTTTGAAGTGCTGTATATTGGCTTTGTTCTAGAACACTATAATTTTTTCGAAAAATATTCATGCCGACTCACTTACCGATTCCGAGACATTAGGCGACACTGCACACTCGGAGCTGAGCCCCGAACAGTAGCACTCCCTGCAGCCATCCGGCAGTGCAGCACTCAGCCCGTAGTACCCCGGGACGCACTCCGAGCACCCCTCCCCGCGCACGTGGACCTGCAACCCTCACACCCCTCAGGTACACTGCGAGCAGCTCGTGTAGGCATTAGGCGACACTGCACACTCGGAGCTGAGCCCCGAGCAGTAGCACTCCCTGCAGCCATCCGGCAACGCAGCACTAAGCGCGTATTATCCTGGACACAATCCCAGCACCTCTCCCCGCGCACGTGCCTTCAACCCCCACACACTTCGGATACACTGCGAATAGCTAATGCAAGCATTAGGCGACACTGCACACTCGGAGCTGAGCCCCGAGCAGTAGCACTCCCTGCAGCCATCCGGCAACGCAGCACTAAGCGCGTATTATCCTGGACACAATCCCAGCACCTCTCCCCGCGCACGTGCCTTCAACCCCCACACACTTCGGGTACACTGCGAATAGCTAATGCAAGCATTAGGCGACACTGCACACTCGGAGCTGAGCCCCGAGCAGTAGCACTCCCTGCAGCCATCCGGCAACGCAGCACTAAGCGCGTATTATCCTGGACACAATCCCAGCACCTCTCCCCGCGCACGTGCCTTCAACCCCCACACACTTCGGGTACACTGCGAATAGCTAATGCAAGCATTAGGCGGCACTGCACACTCGCAGCTGAGCCCCGAGCAGTAGCACTCCCTGCAGCCATCTGGCAACGCAGCACTAAGCGCGTATTATCCTGGACACAATCCCAGCACCTCTCCCCGCGCACGTGCCTTCAACCCCCACACACTTCGGGTACACTGCGAATAGCTAATGCAAGCATTAGGCGGCACTGCACACTCGCAGCTGAGCCCCGAGCAGTAGCACTCCCTGCAGCCATCCGGCAACGCAGCACTAAGCGCGTATTATCCTGGACACAATCCCAGCACCTCTCCCCGCGCACGTGCCTTCAACCCCCACACACTTCGGGTACACTGCGAATAGCTAATGCAAGCATTAGGCGACACTGCACACTCGGAGCTGAGCCCCGAGCAGTAGCACTCCCTGCAGCCATCCGGCAACGCAGCACTAAGCGCGTATTATCCTGGACACAATCCCAGCACCTCTCCCCGCGCACGTGCCTTCAACCCCCACACACTTCGGGTACACTGCGAATAGCTCATGCAAGCATTAGGCGACACTGCATACTTGGAGCTGAGCCCCGAGCACTAGCACTCCCTGCAGCCATCCGGCAACGCAGCACACAGCGCGTAGTACCCTGAACACAGTCCCAGCACTCCTCCCCACGCATGTGCCTTTAACCCTTACACACCTCGGGCCCTCGGGCACACTGCGAGCAATTCCTGTAAGCATTAGGCGAAACGCACTCTCGGAGCCCACATCAATCCTCAAAACTACGTGCCCGTCGAAACACGTGGTGCCGAGTACCACATTTTCATTCTACTAGCCCCACGTATGTACAGAAGAATGAGTCACCTTGCAGCGGCATTGTTCTTCGCAGAGCGACTTGGGGTCAGCAAGGCCGCGAGGGTCGCAGCGGCAGGCGACGCAGCGCGGCCAGCCCGCGTGCCCGTCGGCGCACGCCGAGCAGCGCGGGCCGGCGTATCCCTCCAGACATGCACAGTTCACACCCTCCTCTTCGCTCCACGAACACTCACCTGCAAGGAAACCTGACATTAATTTTTCATTATTCCTTTTTAAAGCTAAGCTGTTGTAGTGTCGCTCGGCCAACTTTGAAAATCGGAAATTCCCTAAGTTGCATGCTTATGTATCGGAAATGCATGTCTGAATGTGGCTTTATATAGGTTTGAGGAAGCGGAGACGCAGGTTTAATGTCTACAAGAGCTGCATATGTGTGTATATTTGAATTCGTTTTCATGTACAAAGATATAATTTGAAAAATCTAGAAAGCATGTGTGTTACAAGTGACATAGAGCCAAAGAAATTCATTTTTGTGCAAAGTATGATTATATTGGGCTTTTAATAAATAAATGAGGAAGACGACAGTCACCGGTAGAGCCATCGGGATGGCAGTCGCAGGGCAGACAGGGCCCGCCGGGCGATTTGCTGTAGTGCCCAGGGAGACATTCGTCACATAATGCGCCGGCTCGGTTCTCCTGCAACAAGGTCATGCTATTATTTTCGATAGTTCCCAAAATACCTACACAATTATGTAACATAGGAGTTTGGTTACTTTAAGAAGTGTTTGCTTGTGTTCCACGTGTTACGAGTTTAAGTCGACAATGATTACGATTGTCTCTAGACTTCTGCATATCAGTGACTACAAGTCAATGTTTCGTGTAAATTAAATCCTCATCATTCTTGTAATTTGTCGGTATTTGTCAGTATCTATTTATTGTTCTAGGGTTATTTTTCTATGAATTGTTTGTCTGATAACCTGGAAAGCAAGACAAACTGACTAACGGATGGTTCTCACTAGGCAATTTAGTTTAAGTGGGTAGGTAACCTTAGTTAGAAAGGCGTATGGATTGGAAACAAAGGCCAGCTTGCTTTAAATCGATACAGGCAAACGTTAAAAGCATGGAAAAAGTGCATTCTCATTCGTATAAATGCATGGAATAGAACGTAGAAATGAAACAGTGAAGACTCGGTATAATGATGTGTAGGATTCTGAAGGGTACATGTCAGTAAGTTTGAAAAGGTTGGAACGAATGACGAAACTTGGTATGTGTAAGTTTGGAGATGCAATGATTAAGCGTACCGACCGTACAGTTCAGACAGGTGACCAGCTCGGTGTCGGCGTCGAGGGTGCAGGCGAGCGCGCGGTCGGCGCACGCGCAGGCGGGCTCGGCGCACGCGCGGCTCTCCGCCCACTCGCCGCCTCCGCAGCAGCGCGAGCAGTCGTCCCCGCACGTGCCATGCTGGCATGCGCACGTCGTGTGCTGCCGTCGAAGAGCGTACATAGTTTGAGACCCTTTTCATTTATTTTTTTATTGGAAAACTTACAGCTAATTTACAACTAATATACAAAATAGATAGCGTAATTGTCAAAAGCCAAAAACATGTTTTCACAGATACAATGTAGTACTGGACTAATAGTAGACTGCTATCTAAACTAATTTGACCACGAAAATCTTTCATAATTTTGGGTTAATTAAAAACTAAATTTTCTTAAATTGGGTTTAAGTCAGTACTATACAGAGGGTGGCCCGGAATTTCTTCTTTTTGCTGCTTCATATACTCAATGGTTTGGCAAGCTTGCGTTATGGTGCAGTAGAATTCGTCGCTACATGTATTCCCGGTAAATGTTTAATAGACTAGAGTGCTTGCACTAGACTGGAACGTAGCACCCGTAATCGTATGAGCACGTATGAAAAGATGTATGTCTAGATGAAACGAAAGAGGTGTGCTGTGTACCGTACGGCGCTCTAGCATCTCTGCCTACCCCTCCGGGAAAGCGGTGTGAAGGTATGTATGTATGCCTGCGTTGCGTACCCCATCGACTATGGTGCAAGAGTCGGCGTGGCCGTGGCAGAGGCAGCGCGCGGCGAGGGTGAGCGCGCGCACGGTGTAGTAGCGGCGCTCGGGCGCGCCGGCGTGCAGCGCGCGCAGCGCCAGCCGCACGTGACGCGCGCGCGCGCCGCCCACCACCACGTGCATCTGCAAGTGAGAGGAACAAGGAAGGGTTAAAATAACTTCTGTACTAACGTAAAATATCCTTCGAAGCTATCGATTCGAAGCCCTTTCTCCAAACTTTAAGTACTTTATGCAATGACTTACTTTACTGCAAAGTATTAAAACGATTGTACCACATTTAAAATTTCACGCGAGCGAGTAACATATTTTTGTAATTGGGTGCCTTGCCAAGACAATTTTTCATTGCCGCTTTGCTCGACGATCTTTTTATATGCGATGGGACCGACCTGGGCGGGCTTTAGCCCTACAATTTACATGGATTCCGAAACATGGAACAGCTCGCATTTCTGAAGAAATGCACTTTTCCATCTCAGAAAGTAAAAGAAAGTGTGGCATGATGGATGAACGAGGCCGGGGTGAACTCTGGCATGAGAAACAATGCCATAATGTCAGCCTAACCAATTCAAAGTTTGCTCGATTCAATGTCTTCCATATATGATTTTCTCACCTCTCCGTTCTCGAGCGGCCTTGGGCTAGCGAACTGCGTGGAGCAGAGCGGCTGCGCGTCGCCCCGCCGCCTCCGCCGCGGCCGCCGCCTGCTGCGCCGCCGCGCCGCGCGCGCCGCCCGCTCCGGCCGCAGCCCCCACAGCCGCTCGCAGCGCTCGCGGTCGCCGAACGCGCGCAACAGCCGCCAGCCCTCCTCGTCGGCGGGGTCCGCCGCCGAGGACGCCTCGAGCGCCCAAGCCGCCGGCCGCGACGACGGACCCGCCTTCACGATCACGTACATCAGCTCCATCTCCTGGAAGCGAAGTGAAACTTGAACGACGCCATCTAGCTTCGAGTAGCGCAGGTAAGTATAGATCGATGGACAGAAATGGTTACGACATGCGCCGCTAGGTGGACTTTCGGGAGTCGTATTGAGATTTTTCGTGAAATTTTATTTTGATAGAATATGTATGAACGACTAGAGAGTGGTATGATGATACCCCAGGTAATTGCTTTCTAAACAATCTAATTTAAGATTTATCTCGACACCTTCCATTTAAATGCCCACACAATGGTCCAGAGAAAGCTGAAAGGTAATTAATTCGGATTATTTTCAAATGTGATTAGGGAGATGTTTTTGGATAACCTCAAATTAATGATAAATAATTTAATTTTAAATTAATGATAATCGGAAATGAAGTATTATTTCTCAGTTCAAAACATTTATTTGAAAACATTTCTCCAAATTGCCGATGCGTGTCAACAAGCTTTTAGCAACTTATACCTAGATGGCTAGAAAGGATAATGAGGTGATCAAGTTCCATACAATGTATTGTGCCTGTTTCATCAGTCAAATAAAAAAAAAGTTATTTGAAATTTTGCACATATTCATCAACTGAGGGCTACGTCTGTACTTGTTTTTTTATAACTTAACTTGAATACATAATATAGGTCTTTTTGTATTTGTCTACAAAATTTTCAGAGGCGTTTTTCACGAATTTATCGGGTATTAAACCAATGACTTCTATCATGTAAAACAAATCCCCGCGCCCCTGATCTTCGCGCCGCTCTAACAATATTTTTGT
The DNA here is from genome assembly GCA_946894095.1 of Incurvaria masculella. Taxonomy (NCBI): domain Eukaryota; kingdom Metazoa; phylum Arthropoda; class Insecta; order Lepidoptera; family Incurvariidae; genus Incurvaria; species Incurvaria masculella. The sequence goes on along the minus strand of OX335645.2, from coordinate 22,224,109 downwards.
CCAGAAAATAAATATTTCTGACGCAGCGTTTCGATCAGTGTTGTATTACAAATTAATTGCGATTGATAAAACAATTATCTGTAAGTTTTCCATCAAATAAATAGATACGTTTCATTAGTATACCTTGTCGCGATCTACCAGCTCTACGGTCGCTATTTTACTTGTTGACTGTACCTGCAGCATTCAATATTCCGTTGTCATTGATTCTCTAAGGCTGAGATAAATAGTCGTCACCAAAACGAATGGTAACGCAAAGTAGTACTTTGTGATGTCACTTTGATACTTTGTGTATGGACGAAATCTCAAAGTAATGCCAATTGACGTCACAAAGTAGGTACTACTTTTCGTTAGTCTTAGTTTCTGTTACGACTATTTATCTCAGCCTTAGAGAAGAGTCCTCACTATGCATCAATCTCGGCGCGCGCACCAGTCTTTCGCCAGCTGTTATCGGCAATGTTTGTTCCGCTCGCAAAACCACCTCCGCCGCGCGCCGATCCCGCTGCATTGCGACGCGCGCTCGCGGCTTCCCCGCCGCGTGACTCAGCCGCGTTCACACGCCGCCCTCCTCCCGCCGCTCGCCGCGACGCGCCATTGTTCTCCCGATATGGGCCGGCGCAGATGCTATCTCGCCGCATACGGCAGCTCGTCCCGCTCATTACGCTCGCCCTTCTACGGCGACACTAATGAGCGCCCTACGGCCGCCGCCGCCGCCGCGCCCGCGCCGCTCCGCGCGCGCTCAGTTAAATCAATTTGCAAATTGGAATCCGCGACAGCGATGAGACGTGAGACGTTCGACTGATGTTCACATTACGCACACATTTACAATGGCTGACGGATAGAATGCGCTCGCAATCAGAGTGGTCAGTCTGAGTTCTCACCTAAATTGGCGTTTTCCGTAAAAACGTCAAACTCCATGCAAGTTTTACTAGATATTCTGTGGTCTTACTTCTTCAAGCTGTCAAAGTCAAACTCGGACTTCCGATTTGTATGGAAAACGCGGAGTCGGCGTAAACGGCAACGTCAACGTATTTACGGCAACGTTGAGTAAGCTGTCTAATCAAACTTGGTCTCGCAAATATTAGTTCGATTAACACCCACTGCGCGCGCTCTTCAATCTCTCCATAAATTTGAAAACACCAGTCGATCGGTTTGCCGTAAATGCCAATTTAGATGACAACTGGGACTACTGGCTCGCTGTGGGATTGTAGCTTGACTAGCGTGATCGTCGCTTGTAATAATCGATCACAGAAATAGGTCAAGGCCACCGGGTCTCCTCTTATCCAGGCGTGCGCGGCGCGATTGCGTCCATGTGACGTCCGTCGGCGCCGTGAGCGGCCTCCGCGCATGTCGTTGCTCTCGCCTCCGCCCCAGATACCTTCACCCGCGCGAAGCGGCGCGATAGCGGCTATCGGCTTATCGGCGGCGGAGTGCGGCTCGGCAGTGCGCACCGCAAGCTCCGGTCGGACGAGCGCGGCCACGGTGCAGTGATGTGATGTCCAAGACGTACATGGCCCACTACCAGACGCGTGCCAAGCGCGCGAGCATGCAGTCGGAGCCGCCGACCAGCGCGGAGCGCGACCGCAAGCGGAGCGCGCCGGTGCAGAGCTCCGTGTTCGTCGTGGAGGAGGAGCGGCGGACGAGGAAGAGCAGCTCGCGGCGCTCGTCGGGCTCGGGGGGGTCGGTGTCGCGGAAGGTGCAGGGCGGCGGGGGCCACCTGAACCGCGGCTACGGTGGCAGCGTGAGCTCCGTGCCGAGCATGTCGGGGATCGCCGAATCGGAGACTACGTACGTTGCAATAAGGTTCATTCTGCTAAAACCAGGATGAATGGTCCCCGGCCATTACATTCTCGCCCTAACGTGTGGTGTGTGCCCGAGTGAATAGAAATCCATAATGTTGTAAGCCGCTCGATACAATGTCCGGTACAATATTCCAGTGATAAACGTATTCACTTACATAGGTACTTCTAATATCTTATCAGATGTTGCAAATCAACAAGCAGGCACACATCGTAGATAACGTAACGCCGCACCCTGGTAGCGTGGTGCGGCAGGTGGTACCACTATTGTTTTTTATAGGATAAAATTTATCGTAGGGTACAAATGTTAGAACCGATGCCAGCCTACAGGCAAACATCTTTTTTTTAACTATAAACATCTTTATTTTCTCAAAAATAACATCTAAATATTCACTAGTTGCAATGTTAACTGCGCCTATGCCTATTTTTTCTTATTCGATTGCCTTTCCTAGTCCTTTAACAGAAACTTCATCGTTATATTAGTCAAATTTAGTATTATATCATTCAGGCCCTAAACCAGCGAAGGACTTCAAGACTCTCTCGCCCCATGGAAGATCACCGCACCGTTATAACAATGAAAAGTTTAAATAAGCAAAAAAAAAAATGTCATGCAGCCTATTTGGTCTGAATGCTCAGAACATTTGAAGGATTACAATCACAGAACAAAGAAGGGAAAGTGTGAATCATCCATCTGAATCCCTCCAAAGTCCGTTCTTTTTGTTCTGTGATTACAATACAAATTATAAAATTTAGAAGGCGCGACTGCTAAAATAAAAAAGGCTTTTGCCCCCAGTCCCCCCCATCCTTGGCCGCCCTAGACCAGATCCTAGTAGACCTTTGGATATAGGAAATAGTAGGCCCATTGACAAGTCCAAGACAGCCATGAGCACGATAGATTTCGCTTTATATGGCCAAGTAACTCGGCACGGTCGATTCTTGTCACTAAATGTTTTTTAGGGTTCCGTGCCCAAAGCGTGAAAACGGAACCCTATTACTAAGCCTCCGCTGTCCATCCGTCCGTCCGCCACAGGGCTGTATCTCATGAACCGTGATAGGTAGGCAGCTGAAATTTTCAGAGTGTGTATTGATTTTTTTATGTTTAATCTTGCACGATGGCACGGAACCCTTCGTGTGCGAGTCCGACTCGCACTTGGCCGGTTTTTAGTTTTTTAACTTGACATGGAATGGACATGCCAGACTATCGGCTATATTGAACGAATGGAAAAGAGGGACAAATTTTCCGAACATGTGTTCCGAAAATGGACAATGTACAATTGTTGTACACCCCAATTCTTACTTATGTACTTTATTCAGCATGCATTGGATAATTAGTGTACAGTCTAATGATAATAATATTGATTATTAATTACAATGATAATACCAATTTTCATAAGTACAGATTGAAATTTTTTTTTCGTGCAATGATCAATGAAACTTGTTGAAACAATGTTTTGAGTACAGGACCTAGAATAAATCAATGGTGGGCAAAGCGGCAGCGGTGTCGACCACCACATCGATGTTGACCATGTCGACAATTACATCGACGACGACTATGTCGACAACCAGAAGTTTTCAGGCATTATTCGGAGGCCGCACGGCACAAAATCCATGTGTAACATTGTATCATTTAGGTGCACTAAACAATGTTTTCTGTCTTTATTCCTACTTATATCAGATTTTTTTTCAATTTAGTTAGACTGATTAGAATAGGAGCTTCTTAATTTGAGTCAACACTATTGTCTAATTTCGTTAAAACTCAAATAATTCGGCAGCGGCGCAACAATGTTCAGTTCTGATTACATCAAAACAAGCGGATTCACAGAAGCAGTGTCGTATCATTGTGACGTTACGATTGCAGTAGAAAACCGCTGTTAGTTGATGACGAATTATACCAAAACAAGTGTGAATCATCCATCTGAATCCCTCCAAAGTCCGTTCTTTTTGTTCTGTGATTACAATACAAATTATAAAATTTAGAAGGCGCGACTGCTAAAATAAAAAAGGCTTTTGCCCCCAGTCCCCCCCATCCTTGGCCGCCCTAGACCAGATCCTAGTAGACCTTTGGATATAGGAAATAGTAGGCCCATTGACAAGTCCAAGACAGCCATGAGCACGATAGATTTCGCTTTATATGGCCAAGTAACTCGGCACGGTCGATTCTTGTCACTAAATGTTTTTTAGGGTTCCGTGCCCAAAGCGTGAAAACGGAACCCTATTACTAAGCCTCCGCTGTCCATCCGTCCGTCCGCCACAGGGCTGTATCTCATGAACCGTGATAGGTAGGCAGCTGAAATTTTCAGAGTGTGTATTGATTTTTTTATGTTTAATCTTGCACGATGGCACGGAACCCTTCGTGTGCGAGTCCGACTCGCACTTGGCCGGTTTTTAGTTTTTTAACTTGACATGGAATGGACATGCCAGACTATCGGCTATATTGAACGAATGGAAAAGAGGGACAAATTTTCCGAACATGTGTTCCGAAAATGGACAATGTACAATTGTTGTACACCCCAATTCTTACTTATGTACTTTATTCAGCATGCATTGGATAATTAGTGTACAGTCTAATGATAATAATATTGATTATTAATTACAATGATAATACCAATTTTCATAAGTACAGATTGAAATTTTTTTTTCGTGCAATGATCAATGAAACTTGTTGAAACAATGTTTTGAGTACAGGACCTAGAATAAATCAATGGTGGGCAAAGCGGCAGCGGTGTCGACCACCACATCGATGTTGACCATGTCGACAATTACATCGACGACGACTATGTCGACAACCAGAAGTTTTCAGGCATTATTCGGAGGCCGCACGGCACAAAATCCATGTGTAACATTGTATCATTTAGGTGCACTAAACAATGTTTTCTGTCTTTATTCCTACTTATATCAGATTTTTTTTCAATTTAGTTAGACTGATTAGAATAGGAGCTTCTTAATTTGAGTCAACACTATTGTCTAATTTCGTTAAAACTCAAATAATTCGGCAGCGGCGCAACAATGTTCAGTTCTGATTACATCAAAACAAGCGGATTCACAGAAGCAGTGTCGTATCATTGTGACGTTACGATTGCAGTAGAAAACCGCTGTTAGTTGATGACGAATTATACCAAAACAAGTGTGAATCATCCATCTGAATCCCTCCAAAGTCGAGCGTTTCCAGTCACTGCCCAGCCTAACCTGACGCTTTGTTCGCAGTGTGATCCGCGAGCAGTACTGCGCATGCGCCCGCTGGTCGCGCATGCAGCAGCTGCTCGTGCTGGCGGTGGGCGTGCTCACCGGCATCGTGGCCGGCCTGCTCATCGTGGTCCTCCTCATGGCGGCCGCCGACGAGGACATATTTGACAACCTGTTGCGGAGTGAGCCGCCGACGCTGTCGCCAGAGGTCGACCCGAGCGGCGTTAGCTCATAGCGACCCTGCGGGCCCCGAGTGCTAGCGAGCCTTCGCCGTGCGAACGCACTCCTCACCGACTCTTTGATGACGAGAGGGTCGCATTGACGTCCTGGAGCAGTTCAAGCCGGTCTCTATGCTGATTGCGGCGGTCGCTGGGACTGCGATCGTTACAGACAATTCTCTAAAAAACCTGTTGCCACATTGGCCGACTCCAGACCGGAGAGGATGTAAATATGTGGTGTTGGTTTCGTCAAGCGGTAAAATTAACGTGGATGGAATCTAGCGCTCGTTCTTGAATGGGTTACAGTGTAACGGGGAAGTCTAACTGAGCGCTGACGCACTGTAAATTCAGCACAGTTGCATCGTGTCCGGATAAAGCGCTGGAGCGACATCAAACCACATTGTCCGCCGAGAGTTCAAGTCTATTGACAATTTATTAGTGCGATGATAGCGTCTGCCTGGTGCCGCATCTTCGCGATATTCAACCTATACTGAAGGACAAATTATTGCACCGGATAAATCTACTCCATGTGAACGCGTACAAAGTGCATCTTTTGAAATAGACGTTCAGTGGTGACGTGCTAAGTTGGCAACGACTTGAGATCAAGTTTAATCATGCACCTGTGACCTTGGTCGGACTGCGGACAACAATAGAAACTATGTGTTTTTAAAGAACAGACTGATGGAGACGTGAGGTAATTATCTCATGTAATTGTTTAAATAAAATGTGTGGCATGAACAGCATGTTGGTACAAAATAAAAGTTCTCAGTTCGTACGAAAGAATAACCTTACAGGGAAATGTTAGTTTTCTTAAGAGTTATTTAATCGTTTTTAAATACCAACTTTGCGTGTCTTTCTATCGAGAAGGTCTATTACGAATTGCTTTTGTCAACACTAACTGTGCCAGATTTTTTATTTGTAACTAAGGATTTAATTTTATTGAAAAAAATATTAAATGAAATTCAAAGAATTATATGTTTTAATAATATCCGCCACGGGACCATTTAAAATTAGTTTTTTTTTATATTTACATCGTTGTGGAACAAGTTAGTTTCTTACAATGACATTTTACACATCCAAACAATTTCCATCATTACTTGTTCAATAAACTGTAAAAATGTAAACTGGACTCATTAGAATTAGAACATAGGACCTTGTTTATTTTGCACGGCTGCATTGATTTACATGGATAACACGGCAATTTTAATAACCGCTTCAACGATAGTACATTTAATGCGATGGTAGGTAAAACCCTAGCAGGATTAACCTTAACTAGCAAGTAAGGACCTAATTTATTACGTGTGATCCGAGCCACCAAAAAATCTGCAAAATGAACTACTTAAATATAGCGCAAGGCTGGACTTGAACTATGTAGCACATTCGTTGAAATAAGCGACGTACTTGATTAGTATGAAAAACCGGCCAAGTACCATTATACAAGATTTGACACAAAGAAATAACGTTTCTTGTATGGTGGCCCCTTTATTTTTTATTGGTTTTCTATTTGTCGTTATAGCGGCGGCAACAGAAATACACGATCTAATCTGTTAAAATTTCAGCTGTCCACCTATTACGGTTCATGAAATACAGCCCTGTGACAGCGGACGGACAGACGGGCGGACGGACAGCGGAGGCTTAGTAATAGGGTTCAGTTTGGTAACGTTTGGCGACAGTCGATGTCACGCCGAGAACCGTAAGGTGTTTACACTCTGGGCCAATACATTTAGCGGGAAAACTCAATTTATTAATAACTCAATAACTACTGGGTCTAAGATTTTTATCTTTGTGTTTCAAATGAGCTTAGAAATCTATGGTTTTCAGGTGGTTAATAGATTTGTTAACATCCTGTATAATATGTAGATCCTACCAAAACGGCTGGTCGGTTCATGAAGTTGTTTTGGGTATTGGGCACTGGAGATACCGCACCCGACGTGATAACGCCCATCCATCAGCTTATCTTAAATTGAATCTCCGCGGCGCGGCCCAAAGTGCCCAGTACCAAGAAGAATGTGGTGAAATGTGGTTACAATTAAAAAAAAGAATTATTAACTAAAAACAGTCTCCAATGGAAATTATAACATCGCTGTTATACACCAATTAATTCTCCTAATACAACTGCTGTTTTCCCTTAAATATTACACACGATCATTTTATTTCTATATGAGTGGATCAACTAATATAGCTCTGTAATAAGTGTCTATAATCTATAACCTACATGTAGTAGTACCTAACCTACTGTAGTGACGGTAACAGATTTTATTATTTAAAAAATCGGACACTACTTCATTTGATTTGCATATTTGCTTTAAATTGATCGAGATATACCTGTTGTTTTCTACATACCAACCAATTAAACTTTGTTATCCAACTTTGCTGTTCAATGTTGCGTCCTATAAGGGAAACCTTAAATTTCGCAATAAAATCCCTTAGTTGTTTGACTTTCGCATTCAGCTTACGATTTTAACAAGCCCATAAATTGCGTTGCCCAATACCCGGTATTCCATTTTATTTACTTTCATTTTTATGTGTTCATATTTATGGAATATTTTTAATCAAAATGTAGAACACAGTTTAATTATTTACAACTTATTAAAGCAATCATGGTTTTACTACTCTGTCCATTGTTTTATGCACACATGGCACACTCAAAATTTTCGGTGCTTGCCAATTACACAAACAATTTTCAAAACGGAATACTATGCATTAAAATACTCTTTGACATTAGAATCAAGTTTTTTTAGAACCCATTGTATTTTTTTATTACCGCATCATTATAAAAATATTACTTTTCGTAGCAAGATGTCAGATATTACATTAGATTACCGCTTAGCAGAAGTTTCAGTGCTTTTTAGGGTTCCGTACCCAAAGGGTGAAAACGGAACCCTATTACTAAGCCTCCGCTGTCCGTTCGTCCGTCCGTCCGTCTGTCACAGGGCTGTATCTCATGAACCGTAATAGGTAGGCAGCTAAACAGAGTGTCTATTTATATTGCCGCTATAACGAGAGAGGGCGCCACAACAACACACAAGTCAGAAATTTGCTCCGAAAGTTAAAGGTGTTATTGTTTATATAAACAGCTAAACAGTGCCAAAAACTACTAAATATTGAAGAATACAACATGCAAAATACCTAAGAGTGTTATTCATAAGAAATATACTGACTGTGCCTCAAAAATGAACTAAAACTATGGGACCAGTAAAACGTCTGTGACTTCCTGAAAAACAGTGCGATCGTGAATTGGAAACAAACAAAACGGTTAGTGGTAGTAAAAGAACATTTATTTATAACAAATACTATGCTTTGTCCTAAATTTATAAAAATACCAAAATCTACAGTACCTCCATAAACAAAAACGAATTACAGCGCCATCTAGTTTCGACTAGCTCCATCATTTACAACTTCAGTTAAACAAAGCAATTTTTGGCGCCATCTATGAACCACTAGTTCTGAAAAAGACATTATTACGACGAATGACTTCTGCTGCATAAAGACAAATAAAACAAGAGGGCGTCACCGTGCCACGGAACACATTGCCTCCGTACAAAATAATTAGAAAAAATACAAATGGGGACTTTTGACCAATTAAAATAAAGGTGTGAAGATACAAAGTGTTTGGTGAACTAATGACAGTAAAAAACATTGAGAAATAAACATAAAAATCGAAACAAACTAAGTGCAAACCATCTACCGACCTTCAACCCTGAGGACTTTTTCGCGGTTTTTAGTTCACATCATCTTAAGCTGGATTATAATCATGGACGAAGAAGTGAAAACAGCATAACATAACTTTGTGAAAATTAAAGTCAAGCGATTTCAAACATAACCAACCACCACCAAACATAACTTTAAAAGTCACCATTCGCGCGGACACCATAGCATGCAAATCGACCAAATTATGAGTAGCGACATCTATTAAAACAGGGGCATATTACATCAAACGTTCAGAGCCACCAAACGGCAAGGTGACCAAAGCAAGCGCAGCGACATCTATTAAATCAGAGGCACATTATATCTACATTTATGTCGGGCCGCATTACAACCAGCGATCCATATTATTATCAGGCGAGTCTAACTAATACTACTGCGGTCCACTAGAGGGCATCACCTGTACCAAAACAACCTTGTTATCTTCTCTCTACGACAAATTTTCGAATAAAAAATCATGGAGGAAGTTTTGAACGCACTTAAAACAATAAAAAGAGAACTAGACGAACAAAGACTAGAAATTCGGGAGACTGGAAAAAATGTTACGGATCAAGTCACACAGAATATCAACAGAATGTTCGATCAAAGAATGGCAGCTTGGGAAGAAAAACATGAAAAATTGGAGGAAAGAGTGGAAAATCAGGAGAAAAGGATCTACTTTTTGGAAAAACAGGCCAGGAAACGAAACTTGGTACTTTTCGGTATCCAAGAGACGGAAACGTCATACGGAAATCTTGAAAGTAACATTATCAAATGGGTGGACCAATATCTCTCAATCAAGCTAGCATTCAGCGACATACAAGAAGTTCAAAGAATAGGAAAGAAAGAGGAAAGACCACGGCCAATAATAGTAACTTTCTCAACTCTAGGCATAAAAATAAAAATTTTGAAACAGAAAAGAGCGCTAACGGATACACATTACTACATAAAAGAAGATTATCCAAAATACGTACTGGAGAAGAGGAAGGAACTACAAGAACAGCTTCAGTTAGAGAGAGAAAAGGGAAACACAGCAGCAATTAAATATGATAAATTAATTATATTTAAAAATAATCCGAAACGTAAGCTACCAACCTCACCAGAAAATACCACGGCACCAAATTCAGAAAGTAACACACAATTAACTAAAAAGAACAAGATGAAACCATCTGATGCATTGGTAAAAAGGTCAAATAGCATCTCGGAAGGAGTCATAAAACCGGGAATACTAAACTTCCTAATCAATAAAAATACAACTGACACAAACAGTAACCAAAGCCAACAATTATAGCAATCAAGACCCTCCTCCTCCTACACAGATCCTACAAACGATCAAATAAAAACAAAAAACATAAAACATCTTCCAACCCGGTTGGTCACCGTGGAAGAGTACGACCATAACCCTCCAAAGATAAAAATCACTGGAAAAAATAATAATACAATGACCAACCTGACGAAGTTTCTTGTCGGCTCTTCTTCGCCAGAAGTAATCGAACCGACAGGAAAAAAAAAAAATGACGAATCCGAGTGTGTAATATACATCTAATGGAGGAAATAAAGAAACTGAAACTGAAAACATTAACAAGAAATAAAAATGAAAATAAAAATAACAGCAAAAAAATATATAAAAATAACAACAATAAAAAATCGCACCAAATACAGATAGCAACATTTAACGTCAGGTCCTTATCATCATACGACCGCTTATTGGAACTAGAAGAATCTATTCAAGAAATTAAGTACGACATAATAGGAATCTCGGAAATTAGACGATTAGGCACCAAAATAGAAGAACACGAGAACTTTATATTATGCCACGTAGGCCACACACCAGGCAAACACGGCGTAGGCTTTATTATAAACAAATCACATAAAAATAATATAGAGAGCTTCACTGGCATTACAGAACGGGTCGCAGTACTAAACATGAATATCCAAGGCTATATGGTCACCATCATACAAGTATATGCACCAACAGAAGCGGCAAGCGAGCACGAAATAGAGGAATTCTACAAATCAGTCGACACAGCTTTAGAATCCACACACAAAACCATTATTCTAATGGGAGACTTCAATGCGAAAATCGGTCTTCCTAAACAAGAAGAACACTTGATTATGAAGAAATTCGGCTATGGTAAAAGGAATGATAGAGGACAGAGACTTGTGGATTTTGCATTAGAACACAAACTAACAATTATAAATACATGTTTCAAAAAGAAGCCAAGCAGAAGATGGACATGGAGATCTCCAGACGGCGTATACAAAAACGAAATAGACTATATACTATCTAACCATTCAGGAATATTCCAAGATATTGGAACTATGAATCTTAACTACCCGTCAGACCATAGGATAATCAGAGGAACAGTAAAAATAACCAACCAAAAGAAAAGTAGAACCAAATTTGCAAAAAATCAAGCAAGCCAATTAAAGAGTAAAGAAGAAATATCGACGTATAAGGAGAACTTGTCAACAATGCTAGCAGATCAACCTGTTCGCCAAAAAAACATCTCAGTACAAACCCACTATGACGATATTTTAAACGCTATAACCTGTAGCTTGAAACTAGCCAGAGTAAGGAGTAAAGAGCAAATACACCATAAGATACTATCAGCACGAACAGCAGCTTTATTGCAAAAGAGAAAAGCGCTACAAAAAACTAAAAATAAATCACGATCTATGAAAAATGAACTCGCTGCACTCTACAAGTTAGTCAATAAATATATAAAAGAAGACTATACAAAATACAGACAAAATACCATCGAAAGACATTTACATGCTACCGGAAGCACCAGAAAGGCCTACAAGGACCTCAGAACGCACAAGACTTGGATAGAAGGAGTAAAGAAAATAGGCAAAGACCTAAACAAACGTATGGATATAATGACTACAGCAACCGAGTTTTACAATAATCTATACAATGACGAGACTCAACAACCAACAAAAATACAAAACAATAGTAATAGGCATAACAGCGAAGTGAACATTAATACAATAGACGAAACTGAGATTATAGAGACAATTAAAAGATTAAAACTGGAAAAATCGCCCGGATCTGACAACATCACGAACGAAGCGTTGAAGACGGCAAATTCAATATTGGCCACACCCCTAGCGGAGCTATTCAACATGATATTACAAAAATCTGAAACACCTACACAATGGTCGGAATCAAATATCGTTCTAATATACAAGAAGGGTGATCCAAAAGATATAGGGAACTATAGACCCATAAGCTTACTACCGAGTCTATACAAGTTGTTCTCCGCAATTATAAACGCAAGAATCAGTCCTGTAATCGAAGCAAAACAACCGGTAGAACAGGCAGGTTTCAGGAAGGGGTTCTCTACAGTAGACCATATTCACACCCTTGAGCTTATAATAGAGAAATACAGAGAACAGCGGAGACCCCTATATCTCGCATTTATTGATTACAAAAAGGCATTCGACACAGTAACACATGCAAACATATGGGAAAGCTTGAAAGAGCAAGGAGTCAACGAGTTATATATAGAGGTCATCAGAAGCATTTACAAAAACAATATGGGTAGAATAAAATTAGAAACTCTGGGCCCAAGCTTCCCCATAAAGAGGGGGGTAAGACAGGGAGACCCGCTATCCCCAAAAATATTTATAGCAATACTCCAAGCCATCTTCAACAAGCTCGACTGGAGCAAACTAGGAATATATATGCAAGGTACTTTCCTAAGTCATCTGAGGTTCGCAGACGACATAGTGATACTATCGGAGACAAGCTCACAGCTGCAGTCCATGGTCGAATCCCTGCAAGTGACTAGTGCAAACGTAGGACTAGAAATTAATCTTACTAAGACTATGACAATGACAAATAGTCGCAAAATGCCAATAAGAGCTAATGGAAAGGTACTGGAATACACAGACAAATACATTTACTTGGGAAAGACAATCAGCTTTGAGGGAAAAAACAACGACATAGAAATAGAAAGAAGAGCACAGCAAACATGGAACAAATACTGGTATCTGAAAGAAATTTTTAAAAGCAACATGCCAATAATTATTAAAACAAAAATCATGAACTCAACCCTCTTACCGTGTCTGACGTACGGATGTCAGACGTGGAAATTTACGGCCAAAGCCAAGCAAAAAATCACCACCTGCCAACGAGGACTGGAACGAAGCATGCTCAAGGTAAAAAAACTAGAGAAAATAAGACACACAAAAATTAGATCAATAACAAAAGCCACTGATGCCTTGAGCTATGCACAAAAACAAAAATGGAAATGGGCGGGACACGTAGCGAGGCTTAAGGATCAGAGATGGACTGTAAAAGCAACGCTATGGAAAGGTCCACATGGAAAAAGAAACCGAGGAAGACCGCTGACACGTTGGGAAGACGAGATCAGTAGAACCGCCGGCTCAAACTGGACCCAAATTGCACTGGACCGAGACAAATGGGCATCTTTGGAGGAGGCCTTCACCCAAACTGGGGTTCTTGCAGATGATACAGTTTCATAAAAAGTGCAACTTAAAGTTACAAACTCAATGTAAAATAATATAAAAATAAAGCTAACTCTTTAAAGCATACCTACTAGTAAATAAGATAATAATGTAATTCATGCAAGAAATAAAAGGCTTTTTTATTTTTTATTTTTTTATTTTATTTATTTATTTTAACAACAAATAGGTACATTTAAAAAATAATAAAGATTAAAGGTGGGGGGGCCATACAAAAAACGTGATTTTTTTATGATAAATCTTGTAAGATGGTACGGAACCCTTCGTGTGCGAGTCCGACTCGCACTTGGCCGGTTTTTTGATCCTGTGCGCCGTATGATCAAAAGAAACAGGCATATGTGAAATACCATAAAATGCAGGGCTTTTTCAGTCGTTCAAAAACATTTCCATTGGATGAGGGAAAGCTCTGCTCGCGGTGTATTCCACACAATATGAATGAAATTTCAAAGCTCACAGAACACAAGAGCACAGTTGCAGGTGACGAAACATGTATTTACAGCACCGACCCCTGAAAAAGTACAAAGAAATCGACCATTGGAGTCTTTCAAGATTAGCACAAGCCAATTCAAGGGGCGCGCGTGCGCAGTGGCGTGAACGGGTTGATCAGTTTTCCCATTTTTTTTTTCAAAACTAGACACGTAGTTACTATTGCTTTGTAGGATCGTGAATGCAAGTTGTTATAGGACCATTTACTTGCCGGTAGTAATTGACGAACTCCAATAATACAACCGTAAATGCAATGCGCATCTTGCAACATGTAAATTCCAGCTTTTAAATGGCCTGACAGAAAAACAAAGAACTTGAACGTATGGGTCATGCTTTCTAGGTTACGACGGAGGATTGGTATAAATGTTAGAGAAGCTCCTTTTCAGATGGAGACCTAACTCAGAAAATTCGAATCCACATGAAACAAGCAAAATCGAACGCGGAGGGTAGTTATGCTCCAAGGCCACAATTTTTCGAAAGTTGCAACGTTCTAAATTAAAAAAAAAATTAACAAAAAAAAAACCGACTACAAAGAAAAAGCACTAAAAAGTAAAAAATAATTGCCATTTTTGTAGTTACGATTTTTGGTATTTTTTGAGTCGGCCTCAGCCGGGCACACGGTGCGCCAATCAAGAGAACCTTGGCTACCTTGGCTGACACCGACTCAAAAAATAACAAAAATCGTAACTACAAAAAAGGCAATTATTTTTTACTTTTTAGTGCTTTTTCTTTAAAGTCGGTTATTTTTTTTATTTGTTTATTTTTAGTGAATCTGAAGTACTCTTTGTACAATTTGTACACGTCCTTTCCAATAAAAAAAGAATCACCGAAATCGGTTGGCGTTATATTGAGTTATTCGTCCATTTGTCGTGCATATCTTAATACAAATACGTATGGGCGTTCAGCTACATACAACCAGATTAGCTGTTTTTCTTATTTATTTAATTATTTATTTATTAATTTACTTATTTAGTTGTTTTTACCGTATTGGTTCTGTAGGCAGACATAATATTAATAACAACGATTGTTGTTTTTGTGTTTGTTGTAGAGACAGCACCATAACCAGTTAATACAAATTTAAGACTTATATGATTTTCTCATGGATATCATTGTTAGAACTTAACCAAATTAAAATAGGACCACTTGGGAAGCACTAGCTTTCATTAAAAAAAATACTCATCAAAATCGGTTCACCCAGGCAAAAGTTATAAGGTAAACATGAAAAAAAAACATACAGACGAATTGAGAACCTCCTCTTTTTTTGAAGTCGGTTAAAAAAGTGGTCGCCGTTTTGAATTTTATTTGACATTGTTTCAGTTATTTTATGACTTGTATTGTTTAGTATTGGTGCCAATGGTATTGATTGTATCATATCTCTGGAACGTGTCGTCCTAGTCCTAGACCCACCATGTTGCTACTTAAATGAAAGGTCTAATCGAGGCTTAACTTCGCGTAATATGCAAATATTTAATGTTACCGTATATTTCTGTCATGTACAAAGTTTTTGTCATATCTCTGGAAGTCGGGTATTAGACCCATCGTTGTCGGGTGTGCCACGACACATCAAGTACTTTTTTTATGCTAAGCACAGAGCTTAAAATATGTATGTACATACTGATTACCGCATCATGCCATTATATCAATAAGCACAAATGATCCAGGCATTGTCTGATCGATATGGCGTGAAATTGAAGTAAATCATAACAATATTGCATATATGTTTTTAATCGTTATCGAGTTCGTGTACCTCCTACTAAATAGGTATTTTTTATTGATTACTTTATTGCATTTAACACTATCGTAGTGTGATGTTAAGTCACAAAACAGAAGCGACAAGTGTTTGTTTAGTAGAGCTGTCTTTATGTCAATGTTTAGTTACCTTTTTAAGTTTCAGTGTACACCGCAGTTTGTGACACAGTGCGGCAGTTTAGCTACGATGTTTTAAAATATTGTGAAATGATTTGATACTTTGCGTTAGGAAGCTAATGTACATTTTGGACGGTGGCGGCCCTAGTGTTGCAAAACAGCGCCGCCGATGAATTCGCGAGGAGAGCAGACGCCATCTTAATTTGGGAAACGTCACAAGTATTGTGGAAATTATAGATTAAAACGAAGAATCAGTTCATAAAGCTCTTTTTAGTGCACAAGAGACCTATCCCAACATTTGCTACTTACATTACATTCATACTTATATAGAGTCGTATTCACTACGTATAATATTCACAACGTATAATAGTATTTTTTTCCAAAAAATTAAAACCATGCATATCGTATAATATTCACAACGTATAATGTTATACGTTGTGCATGAATAAAGTTTAAAAATAAAATCAACTCTTTGCATCATGCAGAACGTATAATAGTCACAACGTATAATATTCGAGTCTAACATGAATTCACAAAAAAAGAAAACCATGCAGAACGTATAATATGTCAAGAAGCACTGCATAAAGCGCCCTAGTAACGATACATTTAAGGCTGAAATTGCTACGAATCCATATTTGCTACAATTTCGAGAGGCCAACTTGCGCTAATTGAGACGGTCGAAACGTCACGTGCGAGTATACGCTTTAAAGGTATACATACATAAGGGCGCTTATCGTATGAGAAGTTTTTGGATTATATGATATGCATGGTTTTCTTTTTTTGTTAAATAAAGATCATAATATTATACGTTGTGACTATTATACGTTATGCATGGAGAAATAAGTAATTTTATTTTTTAAACTTTTTCATGCACTACTTATAAAATTATACGATCTGCCGATTATACGTTGTGCATGGTTTTAAAATTTTGTTAAAATATGACATTATACGATCTGCATATTAGACGTTCTGCCGTTCCCCCCTTATATATATGGTTGATAAATTACTACAGAAGCGGTGGAGAGAAAACTCTTGACTGTCATAATGACATCTTTCCCCCGATCATTACCTCGGAGTAGAGAACGCATTGTGTAAACGGGATCCCTAATTTGAGACCTAACTTGAGGATGGCAGTAGGTTATATGTTTTATTAAACTGATGAACATAAATCAGCGTTTGAAAGATATGGCGACGAGTCACTGGCTCGGCCCGTGTTGGTATCGGCACCTGTGCGATATGATAAATTGATAAGTGGGTATTATTAAGTGATAACAGCCTATGACTCACCACGTCGTGCGTCACCATTTGAGGGACTTTTTGTGTGCCCACTTTGAAATTTTTATAAATGTACTTTTTTATGGAACCAGACTTGCATGGCTAATACCCCGGAGATCTATCTCCGTGGGTATTAGACTGTAGTATTAGCCATGCATGTCCGTTTTAAACTTCAGATTTAATCACTTACTTGCCTGTTCACCGGTGATTTGCTTTACTATACTTTACCAGTCCTTTTCAGTTTCAGAATTTTTTTTTTTATTTCGTCCATTACATGTAAATTACACACTCGGTTTCGTCAATATTTTTTCTTTTTCTGTTGGTACTTTTAGCGAAAAAGATTCGAACTTTATACGAAAAACTAGGAATGGAAGACCAAAGGTGCTCAGAAAAGCAAAATAAACCTCGCCTCGAGAATCCCTACATAATTACTCTTTGGCGAAACCATGCTCAGCGAGGCACCATGCCAGAGGACTGCGGACTATCGCTGAGCTATCAAGCTTTTTTCAAATTACGCTTAAAGACTCCCAAGTTATATGTATGAGGAACGGCACCCGCCGGCAGACGGTCCAAATTTCCTGGCGGTGCGGCAGATAATTAGTTTGAGAAACGGTTCGTTCTCGAAAGCGTAATGTCAACCACAAGGGGCTGCTCGGATTCTTTGCGGAGGGTGCTCCGGATATAGGTTGGATGGAGAGGAATAAGGGATGCAAGTTCCACAGAGGAACGTCCATGGTAGTACCTGTATAACAGACTGAGCGACCCCACAAACCATCTGTGGCTCAGAGACTCCAAGCCAGCGGTTAGTTGTGTTTCCCTAACAAGACGGACCGCTCGGCGTTGTATCGAGTCCAAGGACGCCAACAGGTGCTGGGGACCAGCCTTATCTGTGATTTATAAACAAGTAGTTGTACCGGTGAAAATAAACTTCTGCCAAGTAGAAGACACCCAGTTTCTGCGATGCAATTTTGGCCTTAACCAACATCTTTGGAGATGTTGCAGCCCGGTAGGTCCAGGTGCTCCGAGACAAGTACAACGTTGCCTTGAAAATTTGCTAGGAGCGGAAAGGGTTCTAAGGGTGCAGATAAAACACAGCATTAAGTCTTGCGAACGCTGAAGGCAACCATTTTTTTCCATTGATTATTACAAACTAGTTTTCAGTCGTTGATAGATTACTACTGCTCACAAAGAAGATTTTATTAGGATATTATACACTGGTTTTTTTTTTTTATGTGACTGGACATGGATGGCTAATACCACAAGTTCTGTCATGGTATTAGCCCAACACACCACATGGGAACTAGGTGCCATGCCAGGACCTTCCTTATATTGCACGGCTACATTGAACTGGATGGAAAACACGGACAATTTTCATTGCCGCTTCGACCATCGTTCATCCAATGCGATGGTACCAACCCGGGCGGGATAAACCCTACCACCTAGTAAGTGAGGAAGGGGACCTACAGCTTAACGTGGAATCCGAACCACGGCCAGCCTCTCTCAACGGTCGAATGGTCACCCATCCAAGACCAGACCGGACCCAGCGTTGCTTAACTTCGGAGAGCGATCGCCGAAGTGTCGCGCCACTGGGCCACTGAGGCTGAGGCTGAAGAACTAACTCTTGAACCTCTTGTTAAAGCCTCCAAATACACCATGTTATGTAAAATCTAACGTCAAAGTTGAAAAATGTTTGGAGATTGTTCAAAGGTTTGGTTGTAATTCATAGTGACAAAAACGTATAGTAATGTAGCAACAGATCCGACCTCAACAAATAAACATAACAAACTTGTACAACAACAGTTTAGAAACTATCTAAAAATCGAAACAAAGGAGGCTCACCCCGGAGCAGGTAAGAATGAAGAGATATCGGGCACCGCCGCAAATTGAGGCTCGGCGGCGGCAGCGACGCCGGAGGCTCTCAAGGAAGGCGATAGGCATGCCGATAGTCTTTAGTTCTGTCGATAAATCACCGGGGACTTTATAGTCAGCACGCACCGCGCAGGCTTCTGTCGGCAGATTGAGTTTCCGTGTCGCCGTCCAAGCCGCCGTAAAACCTTTTGTATCGGACAAAACTGTCGCCAACTCTCCTGGGCACCCTTTAAATACATCGCCGCGTTAATGGCCCCCAGCCTTTCGGACAACGAAACAACCGGCGCTCATTTCGTGTTACGTCGATGAGATCTCGCGAAATTTGCGCAGAGGGACGCCCGCAAAGTGACACGTCAACTTTAAAAGCGACTCCGCGGCACCATTACGGGGCGATAAATTATAGAGTAAAGTGCGCTAAATCAAAAAGTTCTTTCGCCTCGCCGCCGAAAATGCGAGGAGACACTCCATCACCGGAGGCGCTGGCGGCGGGGTGGTCTCGTCTCGCGCCAATGAGGAATGCGTTACCCTTTAAAAAGCGATTTCTCGGCAGCCGTGAGTTATGACGCGAGAGAGTTCGCGGGAGATGACGTAAACGCTGCGGTGCTGAAAAATGTGATTGCAATTACTTATTACGGGCCGCCGGGGTGGGACGGGCGAGTAAATCAAGCGGGGTGTAATGGACGATCGCGACGGGCTTGTAGAATTTCGAGGTTATTTAGGTGCATTCAGAAAGCGACTCACCTCTTTGCATTACGAGCTAATCGATTTAATCGAAGATATCGGACACTTATATTGCAACCAATATACACACGTTACACAGTACACTTTGGGCTTCTCTGTACTTATCAACTGAAATTAAATGTACATTTTAAGCATTGTAATCAGATTTTGAAAATAATCTGAAAAAGTATTGGTCGTGACATTCGTCGGAAGCAGGACATGAACCTGCGACCTTTGGATTGCATGTCCACTGCTCTAAACCAACTGAGCTATCCCGACAATTACATCAGCCAACGAATTTCTCGATTATATTCGAATCGACACCAATGCTTCCCCTATCTTCTGCTAGATGGCGCTGATGATGTTTTTGCGTATTGATCCTACGCTAAGGCATTTTGACTGCAATGATTGAGCTATCAATCTTATTGCTGTCGTCACCAAAGACGTTTTTGGTATCGGACACTAAGAGTCAGCCCGGATTTTACTTGATAATTTTATGTATTTAATGGATACGACATTACCGTTATCTCATTAATTTGAGTTTCAGCGACATCTACATTTTAAGCATTGTAATCAGATTTTGAAAATAATCTGAAAAAGTATTGGTCGTGACATTCGTCGGAAGCAGGACTTCGTCCTGATTACAATGCTTAAAATGTAGATGTCGCTGAAACTCAAATTAATGAGATAACGGTAATGTCGTATCCATTAAATACATAAAATTATGAAATTAAATGTTTTGTACAGTGAACAAAAAAACAATCGAATTTAGGGAAGGTGCACGTATAGGGGTGACAATTCACTTATATTCAATTAAATTCAATTATGCGGAATACCAGCATAATTCTTGTTCCAGGTGTAATTAATACTTAATATAGTTTTATTTCTTTAGAGTCGAGCAAAAACATGTCATGCTTCCGGGAAGCATCTACCTTGCAATCTAATTGCAATTTAGTCTCGGGGCTTATATTGCTGAGAGTAATTCGTTCAACCTATTCATTTGCAAGTTGCAACGCTACTATGTAAATATTTTAACTGACGTAACTATATGAATTAAATCAATATCTTTTTAATTTTAATAAAATAATTAAATTTTAGCGTTAATTTGAACTTTCCAGAAACACTTTCCAGTAATTCTGCTTTGTTACGACTTATTTCAATTTAAATATGAAAGCGACGGGCAATTTTCATCTAAGCGGGCAATATGTACATCAAAATAATAAAGGTTGCACGATTTACAACGCACGTAATGTTTAGACTAGGCGAGTCGTATTCACTACGTATAATATTCACAACGTATAATCTTATTTTTTTCCAAAAAATTAAAACCATGCATAACGTATAATAGTCACAACGTATAATGTTATACGTTGTGCATGAGTTTAAAAATAAAATAAACTCTTTGCATCATGCAGAACGTATAATAGTCACAACGTATAATATTCCTAACATGAATTCACAAAAAAAGAAAACCATGCAGAACGTATAATATGCCAAGAAGCACTGCATAAAGCGCCCTAACAACGATACATTTAAGGCTGAAATTGCTACGAATCGATATCTGTTGAAGAGTAACAATTTGCTACAACGCTAATTGAGACGGTCGAAAAGTCGCGTGCGAGTATAATCTTTAATCTTATATCGATAAGGGCGCTTATCGTATGAAATATTTTAGGATTATATGATATGCATGGTTTTCTTTTTTTGTTAAATAAAGATCATAACATTATACGTTGTGACTATTATACGTTATGCATGGAGAAATAAGTAATTTAATTTTTTGGACTTCTTCATGCACTACGTATAAGATTATACGATCTGCCGATTATACGTTGTGCATGGTTTTAAAATTTTGTTAAAATATGACATTATACGATCTGCATATTATACGTTATGCCGTTCCCCCGACTAGGCGACACATTGCCTTACGACACTAGTTTCGCTACTGAACAATAGATGGCGGTCGTTGAACTCAATATAATTTATTGAAAAGTATCATTAGCAAATAAGTATTAGCAAATTACGGTCCCTATACAATCGTAGTTTACTAATCATTTAATAATCACTGTTCCAATTGATTTGATATTCCAAAATATCCAATATCAGGAAATTAATATAACTATGTTTGAATGGGGTTCCCGGGAGGAGCTTATGGGCCGTTCTAGCGATTTTTTTCAAAATTTGATACTTAATTATAAGCTAATACTACATATAATAAATAATAACTAGAGGCACTTTAAGCCATGTGGGATGTTCTTTGATCCTTCTACGAATCGTTCAAGTTCAGGAATAAATAATAGTTTCAGCGATAACATTTATATGCCCACGGGCTCTTAAATTTCAGAGGTATTAGTAATAAATTTATACAATATTTATAAATTTATATTAGTAGTAAATGTTTGTCTGTCAGTCGAGCATAACAGATAATTTTGAGGCATGAGAGAAATATGAGGTTTATGGAAATATGACTCTACCTCACAACATGACAATATGACTTCGTTGATCTTCCAACGACAGTTGCTTATATCACCCGTCTTCCAGAATTAAAATGGCTTTCGGGTTAGGATATTTTTAAGGATCAAATCGTTGACAGTCATGCTTTATCCCTCGCCACGAAGGCACTCTAGCCTAAGCCTAAGTCAAAATATAAATTGATTGAGTCAGATAGAGCCATTCTCACTGCGATTTTTTTTACTTTTGACACTGAGTTGGTCTCATATTTTTTATTCAACAACCTGTTTTTATGTAATTTGAAATGGATGGCCAATACCAAACCTACTGTCATGATATGAGCTCAAAACACGAAATGTGAACTAGGTGCCATGCCAGGACTTTCCTAATATTGCACGGCTAAGTTGAACTGGATGGAAAACACGTTTTTTTCATTACGCTTCAAGCTAACTCATTATTTGTGTTACACAATGATAATGAGTATCATCTCGTTCATTTTGGTAGATCTTTGTATTAGAAAACGTATGAAAAACTAGCAAATGGCACACACCCAATTAGGTTCTCAACATCTGCAATGAGGAAAGCATGAAGTGAGGTTTATAAACAAACAAGTTGACGGCAAATGATTGCTGCTCCTGCTGCCAGGGTGGGAGGGTATTCCGGGAGCAGTTTCGCACCTAATTATGGACGTTATACAACAAGTTTATGAGTCGAGTGCAGACGCCAACTTGGGAGAAGCGCGCTTCGAACTTTTATAAAACCGGCCAAGTGCGAGTCGGACGCGCATACGAAGGGTTCAGTACCACGGCAAAATTCACGTTTCTTTCACATTATCTAAACAATCACAATTTAATTAAAATTTTTGATACAGCGGCAATAAATACACTCGGTGAAAATTTCAACTGTCTATCAATTATGGTTCATGAGATACAGCCCGCTGACAGACAGATGGACAGACAGCGGAGGCTTATCTCTTTAGACTATCCAAAAAACATGTTTTTACATCCAGCTCCTGCGCATTGGCGTAGCGCCTGCCTCCTAGACACCGGGCTCAGATCAAAACGATACATCCCCCATACAAAAACATCACGTTTTATTTTTTATTGTTTTTAATTTTACCTATTTGTTGTTATAGCGGCAAAATAAATACACACTGTGAAAATTTCAGCTGCCTAACTATTACGGTTCATAAGATACAGCCCTGTGACAGACGGACGAACGGACGGACAGCGGAGACCTAGTAATAAGGTTCCGTTGTCACCCTTTGGATACGGAACCCTTTTAAGTGTAACATCGAAAAAACATTTAAAGTGTACACCGTAACATCGGTTTAACAAGCGACCTAATAATCCTAACCGATTTTTAATACTGTACCAAATTGGTAGTTGAAAATCAACAACAACTACTGTTATCATATTAGCCCAATACACCGCGCACCATTCCTGAAGGAATTAGGTGCCATGCTAGGACCTTCCCTTTATGAGCACGGCTACACTGAACTGGTTGGAAAACACAGACATTTCTTCTTTGCCGCTTTCACTATAATTTTCATCCAATGCGGTCTTACCAAAGCGGGCGGGCTTAACCCTATCATCTAGTAGGGGAAGTGGACCTACAGTTTTACATGGGTTCCGAATCATGGAACAGCTTGCATTTGTAACAATATGCACAGTTGTGTTGTGCAAGCCTACCATGTCAGGTTGCATTAAAAAAACTTACAACTCAGAAAGAGAAAGAAACTGGTGCATGACCGGGCCAAAAATTTACACCCGTAACCTCTCGCATGAAAGGCAAGTAGCCCCTACACCACGAGCGTGCACTTACGCGTCGTTGGAACTCGAGAGAATCAGTAGTAAGCGAATTCCTAACCGAACTCACTCGCCGGCACTAGTGTTTTTGCCTGTAAAATTGGCTACGCCGACCCTATACAAATGAATTTTGGTTGCTACTCCCGTCCTGCCATGCTCGCTGATCGCAGTGACCAAAGAATGCTTAATGTTTTCGATGAAAAAAACGGAAATGAGAAAGTTTAAAATTTATAAATTTGACACCCAGCGGGCGTCTCGGTTCAGAGTTGAGGGAACAGTTAGGTGCAAGAATTCACATAAATATTCATTTTTTATATCAACACAGCTATTTATAGCAAGATACTGCTAGACGATGTCCGATAACACTACGTGTATCGAATCCGGAGAACGCTATTGCCTGCACATGACTGCATCGAGGCGGAATATAATCGAAATTACGGTCGATTAGACTAACCTTAGATTGTATTATCTTACAGAGCTTAGACTAAGTAAAATTGGTATGAGCAAGTAAGCACTTCCCTGCTTCGTGAAAGTCTTTTTTTAATGAATTCGAGTTTATTGTTACAAATTTGTTTCGATTTTTTTTAAATTAAGTGCATAGGGATTCAGTTTTTTCAAAATTTTGTTTTGTTTGTTAGCAATTTTGTTTTTTTTATTTTTGCAAAGTGCCTTTGAAATATGTAAGTATACGTTATTAAATTGAGTAGTCGATTTAATAAGGTCTAAGGCTGAGATAAAAAGTCGTAACTGAAACTAAAACTAACGAAAAGTAGGACTTTTTAACGTCACTTCGCCTCACGTTCACAAATGAAATGTTTACTCGCAGTTCAAAGTAATTTCTGCAAGCTGTTTATTAAGTCATCACAATGGTCTGATCTACTAGTAAATGACACTCGTTTAGGGAAATTAATTAAAATAGAATGTAGAGAACTTCTCTTCCGCATTCTTCTGTAGAGTCAACAAGGGTTGCCTGTAAGGGTAGGACGTGCAGCATAACTCAGTGACTGGTTCAACATCTACAGAAGTGTCAAACAGAGGAGGTCACCTTTAGTTTTTTAACCTATTCATGGACAGTCAGTCAGTCAGTCAGCGTGTTTGCGTCCACTGCTGGACATACGCCTCTTTAATTTTTCTCCAGTCCTCCCGGCTGTCAGCGGACAGAGATCTGAATAAATTGTAAAACGGGGGAAAAATAAATTTAATTGAATGTGATGTTTTAATGTGAAACCGTTATGGCTGTACCTAGATAACAAAGTTGCTAGAAAATTCGAATCCACGAGGCGCCATGCCAACGAATTTGAGCACTGTTTCAGTGTTATCGAACTTGATTGAATTACTTTTGAAAACTCCCAAGTTGAATGTATAGGAAAAGACACTCGCTGGCATACAATTGTTAACCATGTGTAAACCTGCCGGTGCGGAAGATAAATTAATTTTAGGAACGATTCGTTCTTAAAGGGCTTATGTCAACCAGGAAAGGGCGCTCTGATTCTCGATAACGTCTGGGTTCTCAACTATTCAATGGTCCCCCTTCTTCATTGAAAATTTTGTTTCATATTAATTGTGACCCGCGACAAGCCATCCCAGAAAGAAAACATCCAATGCAAACACGGAATCAGCTAGCTCGTTCTGCAACAATCGCTATTTGTGTAGCAGATGTAGATTAGTCAAGTGGGAAATCGAGAGGCGATAGATACATGTCGCTCGAATCCTAAGCAAATACATAGTTCGCGCGAGATAAGGCAGGGAACAGCTCGCTAATCACGCACACATTGTGACGTATTGCCGTACCTATATTGTCTCATAGATTTCGTAGAATTTGGGCAGGAGTGCGGTGTTGAACAGGGGCAAATAATATATAAATTCAGGGGTCTTGTTAACTCAGTTGATGCAGCATGACGCAGTTTTAACGTGTACATTCGTTAGGGAAAATGCAATAGATTTTGACTTCTTGATCGTCAAATACAGGCAGTTTTGCTAAGACTACCAAACTTTGATCATATTTTGAAGCGTGAAAACTAATCATTCATATTACTTTGAGTACGAAGGGAACTAAATTAGGATTGTATTTGGCATGCCAGTAAATAACATTTTATATAGCATGCATATTGCATTTTCTATGAATTTTCAAAATCGGGCAAATTGGAATGTCCCCCCTTAACAACTTTCCATTTCATATGAAAGCGAGTCGCGGGCGTAGTTGACATTGCATGACATTACTATGGGCTCGTTATAAGCCGGTTGCTGGGGGTGTCTCTAGTCTATTCATTTGTTAACGTTCATGCTAGAAACTTACGAGCCCCTTAAAACTTCAGATGAATGATTTTAAAATCTTATCCAATTTGTCGTGCATGTTATTGTAGTCTGTTCAACCTAAAAATAATCGTTACGTTAATAAAAGAGCCATTAAAACATGCAAAATATAATATAATTGAAATCGCTTCGTTAATTTTAGAGCGATAGAGTTTTAGTCAGGAACTGGGATTATATTCCGGGGCAGAAGATACTAAGATGCGAGGAACGAGGATCCTGAGACGTCACAATTCTCCCTGACCTGCTCCACATCACCTGACTCATGACACGCCACGCCGCGTCGCAAATAGCTGCAAAAGGCCCGCATACGCCCGTCTACCGTCACATGCATGACGGAGCTTCTAAATTCGGTCCGCACAATCATACTTTATATGTCACCTACAGCGATATGTAAGTAAGTAAGCGACATTTCAGTCAACACTCATTCATTTCCAAGCAAATAAAGCACAAATTCTTTGTGTATCATGTAAATATGCAATGTAGCCGAAAGTAACTTAAGGGATTTCAAGTAACTGGATGTGGCGAAAACAAGGATTAAAGCTCGATAAGTATTTGCATAATCCACTTACAACAGTCACAGTCGTAATTCAGAGTTGAAGATCTAAAAGGTAAACCTCAATCGCTAAGGTAAACTCAATCGCTAAGCCGGAGATCTACCACGTTTTAAATGTCATTCGGAAACTCTGAATGCAACTGTTACTTTTCTTTGGTATATTTTTAAATTATATAGACAGTTTGAAGCGTTCAGTAACGGATTCTAAAATAATACTTTACGATAAACGCAATAGAAGCCGTCGCCACATAATTGTAAAGTTCAAATGGCTAGTTTATGGTGCCCCACAACATTGTAGGGGACAATAAACTAGGATATTGCAGTGTTTAAATAGTAAATCGGTTAGTCGTTGCGGTTGGGTCGCACTCGCCGCAGAGATCGATCCATCGACACTCGTAGATCAACATGGCGGCAGCGTGCGCGGGAGTGCGGCGCGCAGCACCCATGCGCGGGGGATACGCACGTCAGGTGGACGTCAGCCTCGGCAAAGCGGTTCCAAAATGAATTCGTCTGCAATAAGTCTGTGTTCTTTGTAACTGAAGTAGATTTTGATTATGACTTTGAGCATTGTGTAGAGTTTGAAAACAAACAAATGTTTTTGCTCTGACAGAAATTATGTGGGTATGTAAGTATCTCTGAAAAATCTCAACTAAAAGGAAAACTATAATCTCGTAACTATTGAAGACTTATAACATATAAATAGTTGTGCATGTAATTTTTTAGGTCAACCGAAATAAAGTAATTAAATACGTTTTGAAAATAAGGAATTAGCAAAAGGTTGTGCAAGCGTAAGGAAAACCTAAATCAACACCAGCATGCAAGAAATGGTTTCAAGATGTGTCGGGATGCCAAAGGCCGCTGTCACTTGGAAATCCTTAACAAGCCTTGCAATCGGCCAATGGAATACTGGTGTCATTCCTGCTTTTGACTTAGATGGTCTTAGTTACTATTTCGTTGCTTTACCGGTAACCCACCTGACAGTCAATACTTGATTGATATTCATCTTACCTTAGTGTTCGCCAGATCATATTATTACTGCCATCGGTGTGACATAAGCTGGCGTGTTTCAAGGCGGAGTACTCTCTCCCTTACTTTTATATATTTTTTAAAAACGAAATTTCTATTCTAGTATAGCTGCATAGACACTTTAGTCCTAATGATGTTCCTATTGGCGTAGGTCTTACGAATGTTCGTCGGTACTCAACTTGGCTTCGAGGTTTGACCGTCTGGTCAATTGTCGAAGTCACGGGCAATAATCATTGTTTCTCCCAACTTTCTCTACGCTGTCTCGAGACGAGCTCCCTGCTCTGTTATTCATTGGTCCCTACGTGTAGAACGTTTAGAAAAATACCACAAAAGCGCATAGATAAGGGATAGTAGGAACTATACCTACCATAATTTCCGTATAATGGGATCCACTCGAGAGCGCACTCGACCTGCGGTAGCGGCCGCGCGCCGCACGACCGACGCGCCTCATAAGGCGCCGCGCGTTGTTTATTTTCATTTTCGATACACAAACATGGCAGTCGGGCCTATAACAAGCAGCCCGCTTCGTTCACTCCTCATCACGCAGTCGTTTACCTCTACTGCCCCAATCCTATATTTCTCGACGGCCCAGCAGTAACACGGTAAACATGCGACCTTTGGAAAATATTTGGATTTATCAATCATGTCATCAAATGTCACGTGCATTAAATAGATTCGTGTGTGTGTCAGAACTCAATTCTCAACTCACGAAAGCCATCTTACAATTGAGGATTTCGATCGGCAAATTGGAACATTGAAGCCATCAGACGAATCTGGATTTATCGACTATAGTGCAAAATGTTTATGGCTTATTTGCCAATGACGGCTGCAGGCTATTCGCAAGGCCCGTTCATAAGCTCATAGTGGTAACAATGCATTGTATACAGCGTATGCAAGTGCATCTGTAATTACGTAACTGATGGCCTTTTAACGACCAGCCGCAGCAGAGCATCTCCGCTGTTTACGCTTGTTTATGGAGTGCTTCGTTCTCCTCCTCTTCCTCGCTGCCTCTTCTCTCAGCCCGGCGCTCTCCCAATTTGATGCCAACTTGAGTTTAAAATGTGTTTAGGTTCATAATGTTAAGTAATTATTTTGTAACCAGTGTGGCGACCTAGCGCCCTCTACAAAAAACTGCTGGGTTCACATGCCAACAAATGGAACAAACGGATGCATAGAAGCTAGTTAGCATGGCGCTAGATGGCGCTACGTCCAACATGTCAAAAACACAAGAAGTCTTTATCGCACTAACGAAGTTTCCCAACGAAGTCGTGGGTCTGAAGTCCTCACCCACCATTTAAACTATCCACACTAGTTATGGAAATATTGCGCATTGGGTATTCTGGCGCCTTCTTGTAACGTATTCTCCCATACTTTTTTTTGATACCTCAGATAAGTCATTGTCCATACACGTACATACCTACACAACATATGGTCAAACCTTGCACTTTTCAAAAGTAGCTGCCGCTCGTCTTGCCCACGCGCGCTGTAATCACAATAGTGCACTCTCGTGGAAGAATGGCGAACATGATCAGTCCCTATATGGACTTCTTGGTCAACGATCCCGGCACTATAACAGTTCGAGTCATTCCGATTCAGAAAACATGTTGTGAACCAATAAATACAAAACGTATAAATGGTATTATGCCAATCATATGATTGTTTATTGTTTGTTCATCATCCATAGGCAGAACACTGCACTCGCAATTGTCATATTTTATCATTAGCCAGTTCAGTATTTACAGAGAAGAACTTTACCTCTCTACTCTAACCCCTGATTTCACTACCTCCAGCTACCTGAAATCCGATAGTCAACTTTCGGTTATATTACATATTTACACGGCCTAACCGTCAGATAACTTTAGGATGTTTGTAGCTGGAGGTTCCGGGCGATCTTACAGTAACAGTATTGGGATCCGGATAACTAGGAAAATAAAATAATGATATGATTATTTTCTTTTATACGGCGCTTATGACAGTCGTAAGACAAATTCCCTATAATACGGGCGATAACTATTTAAATGCTCTAAATGTTTTTTTAATTTTGGATTCTAACATATATTGTCAAAACCTTCATGTTTTTTTATTTTTTTATTCAACTTTTAGATTACTGTCATTTTAGTTTTTAGGGTTCCGTACCCAAAGGGTGAAAACGGGATTGTTTGTTTTAAGACTTGTACGATGGTACAAAACCCTTCGTATGCGAGTCCGACTCGCACTTGGCCGGTTTTTTTACTGAAAAGCTTAGGCTTTCTTAAGTGATTTATTTTAATCTGACATTAAAATCTGACAGCTTAGGGTTAGAGAAGAGAATCGTTAGGACCCAGAAGACGATTTTGCTAGTTTTATTCGCAGTTGGCGTGCAAAATGTTGTCTTGACCAATGGACAAAGAGAGCATTTCTTTCAATTTTCAAACCACTGAGCCCTATTGACTTCACGACAGCAGCGTTTAGCTCATCGTAACTCTTTCATTTTCAATTACATAATGTTGCCAAATGTTTCTTTTCAAAAGCATTTTTGTATGTGCTTTCGTGTGCCCTTTTTGTCTAAAAATGTTTTTTTTTTAAATCCCACCAAACTCGCGGTTTTGTTGTTAATTTACCGACATTTTCGTGCATGCCTGAATAAATAATTGTAAAATGGTATAATGGTCGATTAACAGAGAAGTAGGTGACTACTCACATCCTGGAGCGTGACGGTGAAGTCGACGCTCTCGTGCTGGTCGCCGCGCGCCAGCGTCGGGCTCTGCCACCAGGTGTCGGCGTCGGCGTCGAGCGCGTGCGCCGCCGGGTGCCGGCGCGACGCCGCGCCGCCGGCGCCCTCGCACACGCCGCACGCGACGCCGCGCCTGCGCACACGGCACGCTGTCAAACTGCCAACGAGTTGCCAAGCCACATGTGCAAAACAAACCCGACCGTAGGGTGGTATTGATTTATGTCGTCGATGGTACATCATTGATCCTGTCCTTCCCGCAGTTCCCGCATCCCCTCGCAGTTCCAGAGCCGAGGAAGAGAGCTTGAAGAAGTAAAACCACAGAATATCTAGTAAAAACTTGTATGGAGTTTGACGTTTTTTCGGAAAACGCCAGTCGATCGGTTTGCCGTAAACGCCAATTTAGGTGAGAACTCAGACTGACCACTCAGTACTGCCCTGATATTCGAATAAGCTGTCGCAGCCCGCCTCACAGTTTCTTTCGCGGGAAACAAGAGAAGGTCAACCGCTCCAAACAAAACTAATCATATTTGGCGGACGGGAGGGATCTAAGAGGTTTTCGAACTATCTAAGGGCTGCCAAAACTATGCCGCCCGGCCAGGTGCTTCTTCACAGCATGTTTGAAGGACCTGAATTTCTCTACCTGCTCATTCAAATTTATTCAAAGGGCTCGACTCACTTCGCTGGCATCTCCCGGCAGTAGTCCTCGGGCCCGTCCTCGCCGCAGGTGGCGCTGGCGACGGCGGTGGCGGTCAGCGCCGCGTCCACCGGCTCCGGGTGCAGCGCGTCCGAGTCTCCCGCCGCCGCCCCCTCCGCCGCCTCCGACATCATGCGCTCCGCCAGCCGGTCTGCAAGGAACGAGCGCGCCGTTGAAGAGTCTGCGTGATCGAGGGGTGTGGTCGATTCGAGCAGTAGCTATATTGTAGATATATGTATTATAAACCACAGTAGCTATACTTTTTTCTTAGAAGGATGATGAGGTGATCCAGTTCCATTAGAAATATTTTTCTGAAATTTTGCACACAAAAAGCCAACTGATAAAAGTGTGTTTAGAGGTGGCCCAACCCGGCGGGACGATCTCATTCGCGGGCACGGTACAAAACCGTGCTCTTGCGCTCTGGGACCTTCTCTGTTTTAAAAAAAAAGACAGGCTCCGTGATGAGGAAGATGCAACATGTCCACAAAAAAGACAATGTGCATAGTGTACGATTTGATAAAATTTACGATTTTTTTTATTACAAAACGACTTATAGCTAAAAGTAAACCACGACCGCTGTAGTCAAAAATCTAACAAAAACCAAATAGATTATAAATCTTGATTAAATAAGCTTTGTCTGATGACTAATCTTTTTTAAAATGTTCTTACTTTATCATTCCGTAATCCACCTCCAAAGTTGTTGTATAAAACGCGCGAAAAATTCGAACTTTCGGACCTTATAACTTAGAAACCAAACACAATTTTACAATGTCAATAGTCATCAGACATCTAGTTTGATCAAATGAAGCTATTTTGAGCAAAACTTGGGATCTCTGACAAGAAATATGGGCGTGATCTTCTTTCCCCGTTTGTATGGGGAGATGAGCGGGATGGACCACCTTAAGGCGGCCCATCCCGCTCATCTCCCCATACAAAAGGGGAAAGAAGATCACGCCTATATTTCTTGTCAGAGATCAAAAATTTTGCTCAAAATAGCTTTATTTGATTGAACTAGATGTCTGATGACCGTTGGCATTGTAAAATTGTGTTTGGTTTCCAAGTTATAACGTCCGAAAGTTTGGATTTTTCGCGCGTTTTATACAATAACTTTGGAGGTGGATTACGCAATGATAAAGTAAGAACATCTTAAAAAGATTAGTCATCAGACATAGCTTATTTAATCAAAATTTATAATCTATTTGGTTTTTGTTAGATTTTTGACTACAGCGGTCGTGGTTTACTTTTAGCTATAAGTCGTTTTGAAATTAAAATTTTCGTAAATCTTACCAAATCATACACTATGCACATTGTCTTTTTTGTGGACAGGTTGCATCTTCCTCATCACGGAGCCTGTCTTATTCTTAGAAACAGAGAAGGTCCCAGAGCGCAACAGCACGGTTTTGTACCGTGCCCGCAAATGAGTTGAGGCCGCCGGGTTGGGCCACCTTAATTGAAGAGGTCGTCCGCTCTGTGGAGAAAATGTGGAACAAGGCAGTGCCGCTGCTCTCCCATAGATTTAAAATTAGACGTTTTTTTGTGAACTTGGCATGGAAGGGTAATATCACACCTGCCGTCATCATATTAGCCTAACCTACTGCATTCTCAAAGTAATTAAGTGGCATGCCAGGACCTTACCTTTATGAGCACCTATACATTGAACTGGATGGCAAACAGGGGCAATGTTTCATAGCCGATTTGACCATCTATTTCAGCAAGATGGTACAACAGTTTTACAAGGATTCTGAATCATGGCGCAGCTCGCATTCCTGTCAAAATTCACTGCATGCAACGACCCCCGCTTTGGGCATGAAAATGCTGAGAGCTGAAAACATGTTAGATGTTTTTGCAAAAATCGATAAGGCGATTGTCGCTGTAGTGGTAATGTAGTGGCAGCATATCATCAGATCTGTGGTTTTTCCTAATGATGTGTCGAAAACTCGCCAACATTGTAGAGTACTTCTGCTAAATTATGCTTTCACGAGCGGCGCATCTCCGCGCGCGGTCCATAAAATGGTCATAAATGCGCATCGGTCGCTCCTCTGGCAATTAACATGACTCGGAGCCATTAGGAGTGCGGTCAGAGGGCGCTGTCTGCGGTCAGGGCGGGGAGGGGCGCGGGGCGGCCGCGGCGCGGGGAGGAGACGTCGAGGTGGCCTCTCGAACGCCGCGATCACGTGAAAAAATAATCATATTCCTGCGACTTTTGTAGAGACTACGTGTTTCATAATAACATGTAGAGTCATTGGAAGCAGTTATCACACCTGTATTCTTTTAATCATGTTAAATATATAATACGAATTAGTAATTATGTAATTATAGGTACTTCACTGCGTAAATGTATTGAGTTCTCAATTATTTGAATATTTTGAATGGCCTTTTTTAAAAATAAATCCTCTTTAAACCCAGATAAATAGTACTTCTATTTACTATATCTTCATAATTTTCGGTCGAAGCATAAAATATACAATTTAAACTTTTGGTAGTCAAACTAAACTAATCAACGTCACAAGCTGATCGATCCGCAGATTCGATCAACTCAGTAAAGAAGAATCCGACCAGAAGACTGGTTTTTCATCCACAATAATAAGATACATACTTAGATCTAAATGCTACTGCCAAACCATTTTTTTGGTAGAACAGTTTAAGGCACCAAAATAAAACAGTAACCCCCAGTGGAAATGAATTAAAAATTAAAATAGAAAGACGCTCTAAATATTTGATTACAAAAAAGTATGTGTACATACACTATCTTAATGTGTTTTTGAAATATTGTATAATCATTTTCAACTTCTCATTCATCGATTTAGAATATGCTGGCGAATGAGACCGACATTTCAGAAAATATCATTCTTAAATGTACTGAATTTTATCATTTTATATCTTTGCGAACAAGCATCTAATGAGACCGAAATTTTAGAAAATATCATTCCTTATGTACTTAATGTTATGCTGGTATTTGTTTCTGAATTAAAATTGTCACATCGCTGCGTTTTTCGCCGTCTATTTTCGTTTTGCGCGGATTGCGTTTGAACCTGACCTCTGACTTTCACGCTTTGTTCATCTTGAGCGAAATTACAGCGACATACTGAATCTACGGTCTACTTATTATAGTAGCTTTTCGGTGCGGTGCGCACGGTAGGAAAACAAGAAGGTCTCGCACGAGAAAATGTCTAGAAAAATATTTTTGCCTACATTTTTTCTACACATAGCCCATAAGTGCTATTCGCCTTAGAAAGCGAGTAAAATGCGATACTGATTTTCAAGATCGACTCGAATGTATACTGATTCCACAGATGTATTAATATTGTGATTAAACGCAATTAATTAGTCGCAAGTATCGAAACGTCTCCTTGACGATCAATCTTGAGGGAGCGATAGATACGGCTGCGGGGGCGACAACGTGAGAACAGATAGATGAGGGATAATGAACTCATTGACGCTTAAAGATGCAACCATGCTGTACCTACATGTTTACAGATTCATTTGTATTATGATTTATAATTACTATTTTATCAATAACTCTACACATATTGTAATATCACTTATTTGATATCAATATGTTGATAATATCAATTGTTTGATACATATTTTTCACAGCTGTGCAATAAAAGGAAGGTCCTGGCAAGGTACCTAGTTTACATTAGGTATTTTGGGCTAATATCATGACAATAGTCCATCCACATAAAAAAACAGCTACAACGCCTTATACCAGTCGGTAGTTCTAGGCGAAATAAACAATAAACAATAAAGTTACCGTGATATTGAGATATATACATGAGAAAGGAAAAGTGTCATAGCAGTCCGCCAGGACAAGTAAAAGTCATAGCGGCCGCCTATTTTTAACCGACTTCAAAAAAGGAGGAGGTTCTCAATTCGTCTGTATGTTTTTTTGTTATGTTTGTTACCTCATAACTTTTGCCTGGGTGAACCGATTTTGATGATTATTTTTTTAAATGAAATTTAGTGCTTCCCAAGTGGTCCCATTTTAATTTGGTTAAGTTCTGACAATGATATTCATGAGAAAATCATATAAGTCTTAAATTTGTATTAAGATGTGCGCGACAAATGCACGAATAACTCAATATAACGCCAACCGATTTCGGTTTTTTTTAATTGGAAAGGACGTGTAGAAATTAGTTAGTGTACTTCAGATTCGCTAAAAATAAACAAATAAAAAAAATAACCGACTTCAAAGAAAAAGTAAAAAATAATTGCAATTTTTGTAGTTACAATTATTGTGGTTTTTTGAGTCGGTGTCAGCCAAGGTAGCCAAGGTTCTCTTGATTGGCGCAGCGGGTGCCCGGCTGACGCCGATTAAAAAAATAACAATAATCGTAACTACAAAAATGGCAATTATTTTTTACTTTTTAGTGCTTTTTCTTTGAAGTCGGTTATTTTTTTGTTAATTTTTTTTATTAGTTTGAGTGCAGCGAAGTAGAGCCGCTCTCGTTGAATCGATGTTGACTACCGTTATATTCCTCAAGAGTGTCATTTTAGGTTCTGATCTACAAGCAAACTTGAAATTACAATACACTTTAAAATGGAAACAGCCCAACACGCCGTATGGGAACATGTAAATATACTATCAGAATTAGTACATTTCCACGACGTATGGCAGTGAAGAAAAAGTTTTTCCGAAAACATGTCACATTATCTACACGATGATACGAGTATTACATACATTGGGAAAAAAATATTTGAAAAAATCGGTAGGCATAATTAGTAGTATACCCCACCATTGTAACGTTTCTGATGTAACTACGTTATTATAAACACATAAATCAGATAGCGATAATTTTAAATTAATAATAAAAATAGCCAGATATAGCGGTGATAAGATACCCATAATCACAGACTACGTCCAAAGTTGTTGCATAAAACGTGCGAAAAAATCGAACTTTCGGACCTTATAACTTCGAAACCAAATACTATTTTGCAATGCCAATGATCATCAGACATCTAGTTCGATCAAATAAAGCTGTTTTGAGTATAATTTTGGATCTCTGATAAGAAATATGCGCATGATCTTCTTTCTAATTTTGTATGGGGAGTTGAGCGGGAAGGCCCACCTTAAGTGAAGGGCGGTAAAATGGACTTAAATCTAATATCATCTGCACGCCTTGCTGCACCAAAGCATACACATTTATTTCACATTGCTCCACTTAAATAAATAACTATGATAGTTGGATTAACAGTGCCACCACCATTTGTGTGTGTCCCTACATCGTAAAAGACCAATGTCTTCGAAACGTACCATGACCTTTTCGACACTATCATAGAAGATATATAACAGACGAATAACATATGTAGCTGTCTCCTTTCATATCCATCTAGTAGGAAGGGGCGCAGGCTGCAACCCGAGCCCTTCCGCGTGGCACGCCACCTCCGCACAATAGCGCGTCTGTTCGCGCCGCGGGTCAGCGTAGGTCACCCGCCACGCTCGGTGACAGCCGGCACGTCGGCCCCACTACACGACGCAAACAGACCGATGAAATTCCGCAGCCATATTCGCCGTTTCTTCTACGAATTCGTACGCTTCTCATCAAATCTAACAATTTATCCAAAGAACACAATTTTGTGATCCTGAATGCAGGTGTATGAATACTCGATATTGATTCGTGTGTATGAATACGCGAAAATGTAAATCACTTTATTAAAAATCAACACTTTCCTTTAGTTTGTCGTAAAAAATACTTCACAAAATTTGTTCCTAATAAGCGACAGTATTTACTGGTGCAATAATACAGTTGCTTTATTTTTCTCAAAATCAACAAGTTCAATGCCCGGCAAAAATCTAACAAGGCAGTTTAAATTTTTAGGGTTCCGTACCCAAAGGGTGAAAACGGAACCCTATTACTAAGCCTCCGCTGTCCGTCCGTCCGTCCGTCCGTCCGTCCGTCCGTCCGTCCGTCCGTCCGTCCGTCTGTCCGTCTGTCACAGGGCTGTATCTCAGTAACCGTAACAGGTAGACAGCTGAAATTTTCACAGAGTGTGTATTTATTTTGCCGCTATAACAACAAATAGGTAAGATTATAAAATTATTAAAATTAAATACAAAAAACGTGATTCTTTTTGTTTTATTTTTTACGATGGTACGGAACCCTTCGTGTGCGAGTCCGACTCGCACTTGGCCGGTTTTTTTATCAAAATCGGCTTCATGACGTGTTCCTTTCTGCCTTTGAGTGTTTTTCGCTTTTTCTTATAGTTTCGGATTTGGCCCTGAGTACCCACTTGAATAACTAACCTGTATATGAAGCAGTATTATTAAATAATGTTTATTTCATTAAAATTATAATTCATATCCATATCTCAATTATCGTTTTACATATTTTCTACCCATTAGAAAAATAATACATTCAATTTAACAATAAATTTAATCACCTATCGACAAAGAAGCAATTCTAATTTTAGACAACTCGTAAAGTCCCCGAAGAAATAATTACAAAGTGGGTTAATAACTAAATACTCGGAATAGACAACTTTAATGGTTTTCTGTTTATTTATGGCTTATCTGGTGCCATCACTATAGCAGCAAGGGAATTAAATAGTTTTCTGGTTTTAAAACTTCCTCCTAAATTGAAGATGGACGGTGAAGAGTGGCCGTGGCATTCGGATAGCCGGGAAACCGCATTTCCTCACGCCATCGCATCTTTGACATAGTTTTCGAGCGCGTTATTTATGATTTACGTACTATTTAACTAGTGGCTCTCACAGTTGTCAGTCCGAGTTCTCGTCTAAATTGGCGTTTACGGAACTTCGAAGTTACGTCAAGACATCAAACCCCCTACAAGTTTTTAATACTTATTCTGTGGCTTTATTTCTTCAAGCTTTCAACGTTAAGCTCCAACTTCTGATTTGGATGAAAACGCGGAGTCGACGTAAACGGCAACGTCGACGTTTTTACGTTTTTTATCAAATTAAACTCGTACTCGTGAATGTTAGTTCGCTTAACGCCTGCTGCGCGCGCTCTTCAATGTCGCCATACATTCGAAAACGCTAGTCGATCGGTTTGGCGTAAACGTCAATTTAGGTGAAAAGTGGGACTAGGGGCTCCGCGCTGGAGACCTGAAAAAAAAATCAAAAATACAGACTCGTGCTGTATTTTTGATTTTTTTTATATATATTTTTTTTAATTTAAATAACTAGCTCTACTAAAAACAATATAATAATCGAATCTGCTCACAAAATTTCACGAGAATCGGTTGAGAAATGCGACCTGAGTGGTCAGTCTGAGCTCTCACCTAAAGTGGCGTTGACGGCAAACCGATCGACTGGCGTTTTCCGTCAACTCCCAACTTTCCAACACGAACAACAAATAATAATCAAAGTCGCGTTGCAAAAGCCGTTGAATGAATGAAATATATCAGTTTTTTACACGTTTTTAGGGTTCCGTACTCAAAGGGTGAAAACGTCTGTCAGAGGGCTGTAGGTAGGTAGCTGAAATTTTCACAGACTGTGTATTTATTTTGCAGCTATAACAACATATAACAAAAATAAAGGCCAATACAAAAAACGTGATTTTTTGTGTTAAATCTCGTACGATGGTACGGAAGCCTTCGTGTGCGAGTCCGACTCGCACTTGGCCGGTTTTTTACTTTCCGCGATTCTGGAACATAAATAAAAAAGAAATACAATATTTTTTAAATCAACGGTTTTCCTTAGATGAAAAAGAACGGTTTTCCGCGCTTTGAGTCCTGTTTCCGCCCGAAATAGTTTACATATGGCGTACGCCAGAAACAACTGAGAGTCGCCCAACGACGCTTCATACATATGTATTTATTTACACGTTTCCGATCATTGCGCTATCTAGAAAACCTTTGAAGAACTAGCGAGCGGTTCGAATATCCTTAATTGAAACAAACGTGATTCGAGTAGCATCACAGAGCGTCTAGGCGCCGCCGCGGCCGCCACAGCGCTTCGTCTGCGCAATCCATCACCACCGTCGGATGAGCTCGATGGTATTGACGTGAGGCACCGCGCGTGCGGCAGATGACACGCGCCGCCGAGGTCGGGGCGGGGCGTAAATCTTACAGTTTATTTACCGAGCCTGCGCGTGCGCCGGTGTCGGCGGCGCACGATGACTGCTATTTTTAACCGACTTCAAAAAAGGAGGAGGTTATCAATTCGTCGGAATCTTTTTTTTTTTTTTTTTTTATGTATGTTCACCGATTACTCGAAGACCCCTGGACCGATTTGAAAAATTCTTTTTTTGTTCGAAAGGGTATACTTTCTAGTTGGTCCCATTTTTTTTAAATCAAAATCGGTTCTGTAGTTTGGTACTTAACTATACCAACATCGAATTTCTTAACCCCGCGAACCCAGAAATGTGATTTTTTAGTTACAGTAGCTTTCTTTTCGGGTGAGATTGCTCAGTATGAGAGGTTTTTTTTTACTTCAACTGTTGGGGGTATTCAAGGGGGTAAAAGAGGGCAAATTGTACACATTTCTATCTCTAGAGCCGCTGAACCCAGAAATGTCAGAGTATGTTTGTTTTAGATGGGAATGCTTAAGAAGAAAATATTTTTGGAAATTATACTATTAGGGGGGTAAAACAGGTCAAAATGAACACATTTAGGCGAAAACCACTCATGTTGAGATCTCTGAAACCAATTATCCTCGAAACTTAAAATTTTCAGTGACTTCTTGTTAAGACGAAAAGGCTCGCTCACAACGGATTTTACAAAATTCAACTGTTAAGGGGGGATAAACGAGGCCGATATGTACACATTTTCATACAACTTAAACTTACGCAAGAAACAGACTATCCGGAACGATGTAAGGATGAGAAATTCAGAAGCTCAGCGGTTCCGGTCATTCGTTGTTTTGTCTTTTTAGGGTTCCGTTCCCAAAGGACACCAACGGAACCTTATTACTAAGCTTCCGCTATCCGTCCGTCCGTCCGTCTGTCACAGCACTCTATCTCACGTGATCTCATCGTATCAATTATCGTACGTATCTACCGTGAACTCATGAATCCAGATAGTTACCGGTCTACCTTTCGTCAGAAATGAGATTTCTCAATGGTTTCATTTCTGCTAATGCTCGTTCATTGTATTGTATTGTATTGTATATGTATGTATATCTTCTTTCCACTTTGTATGTGAAGTTGAGCAGGAGGGCTCGCCCACCTTGAGTCAAAAGTTAAGCCACCACTAAAAAGCAAAAAATAAAATATTTTTAAATAAAAAAAGGACCGCCTTCAAAAAAACCGGAACTAAAAAGCAAAAAATAATTGGTTACTTTTAATTATTGTACGAAAAGCTATTTTAATTCTAACTAATTATGTACAATTTCTTAATTTTTAATCATCTTTTGAAGTCGGTGCCTTGGGTAGACGTTCTTTAAGGGCTGCAAGTAGTTAGATTAATATCACCTATGGCTAAGAAAGAAATATAAGTTGGTAGCTACTTACATTTACCTACTTGAACAAAACACAAAAACAAAAATTAAATAAACAAACAGGTCGGAAAAACGTATGTAAGTAGGTATTTAGGCAAGTACTTTGTAATTTAAATATGCCTTATACTTAAACTAAATACCTAACACAGTAAAAACAAAATATTTACAAGAAAACCCTACGAACAAACCAATATAAAAACAACGACCACTTATATGATAAATATTTAGGTAGGTGTAGCTTGTACTTTTTATTCTACCTAAATACCTACACAACACAAAACAAAAAAAAACAAATATAAAAAAGAACAGAAAACAATAGGTAGCGACTTTGAGGTGTCTGCTCTCAACTACGTGTCAAAACGAGTGTGCGGTTAGTACATATCTCACCAATTTCGGCAGAAATCGTCTCGTTCAGACAACGATGTTGCAAGGAAGTACCAATTAACACAGAGCAGCGAATTAACGTACTCCTTCACCATTGCGCGCCTTTATAAAGCCGAAAGTACTAATAATCGTTGAAACCCAATTTCAGTACGCTGCGCTGTATCGATATCAGCTTACCGTAAACCAACGCTAAGGGCATCTCCAGTTAGACGAACGGTTGCTTAAAATGCTCTGTGGAATGACGATGTCTGTGGACCAATCATTGCTGACTCAGGTTGTTTACGCTCTCGTAGACTTCGGGTGTGTTCGGCTGAAATAGTGTCTGTTCGGTCAGTAGCGTGCGAAGCGAACTCAACCCAAGGCACCGACTTCAAAAGATGATTAAAAATTAAGAAATTGTACATAATTAGTTAGAATTAAAATAGCTTTTCGTACAATAATTAAAAGTAACCAATTATTTTTTGCTTTTTAGTTCCGGTTTTTTTGAAGGCGGTCCTTTT
The DNA here is from genome assembly GCA_946894095.1 of Incurvaria masculella. Classification (NCBI taxonomy): domain Eukaryota; kingdom Metazoa; phylum Arthropoda; class Insecta; order Lepidoptera; family Incurvariidae; genus Incurvaria; species Incurvaria masculella. Next base: position 22,182,677 of record OX335645.2, on the reverse strand, counting down.
TTTATTTAAAAATATTTTATAAAGTCGTAGATTTGGGGAGGGCTGGGTAAAGGAACGGTAGGCGAGGCAGGTAAGACAAATAAACATTGGGTTCAATGACCTGCGAACTTTTTGAACCGCATGGTTGCATGCTCGTCGGAGCTGCATAACGCTGTTCCTCCGTCCCCTTTCTACCTTCGCTCAGCGCGGAACAGGGAGGAAATGCACAAATTCACAGTCGACATTCCAAAAAACAAATTTAACAAAAAAAATAACCGACTTCAAAGGAAAAGCACTAAAAAGTAAAAAATAATTTCCATTTTTGTAGTTACGATTTCTGTTATTTTTTGAGTCGGCGTCAGCCGGGCACGCGCTGCGCCAATCAAGAGAAACTAACCTAACCTAACCTAACCTAACCTAACCTAACCTAACCTAACCTAACCTAACCTAACCTTGGCTGACACCGACTCAAAAAATAACAGAAATCGTAACTACAAAAATGGAAATTATTTTTTACTTTTTAGTGCTTTTCCTTTGAAGTCGGTTATTTTTTTTGTTAAATTTGTTTTTTTATTTGTTTATTTTTAGTGAATCTGAAGTACACTTACTAATTTGTAGACGTCCTTTCCAATAAAAAAAGTATCACCGAAATCGGTTGGCGTTATATTGAGTTATTCTTCCATTTGTCGCGCACATCTTAATACAAATTTAAGACTTTTATGTTTTTCTCATGGATATCATTGTCAGAACTTAACCAAATTAAAATGGGACCACTTGGGAAGCACTAGCTATCATTTAAAAAAATAATCATCAAAATCGGTTCACCCAGGCAAAAGTTATGAGGTAACAAACATAAAAAAAAAACATACAGACGTCGGTTAAAAATAAGAACCCACCGATCCTCTAGATCCTTTATCTATAGGGTCAGTAAACGATGGAATGAACTCCCTTCGAGGTATTTCCCCCAAATTACGACCTGGATCCTTCAAACGTGGTGTGAAAAAGCACCTGGCCGGCCGGCATGGTTTTCGCAGCCCCCCTGAATGTTCGAAAATCGATGGGCGTCGTTGGACACACTTTAGGTCCTGGCGTATGCCATATGCCGCGCTTAACATAAAACAATTAAAAAACGGCGTAATCAGAATAATTATGAAATTATTTGAAGTTGACGACTTTTCGCCAATTTCGCCATCTCTGACGCAGCCTTTTAGGGCCTAATACGGAACGTACCACCCTCAATAAAATTGTTTCTAATTTAAATTGTAATGGAAAAGATAATAATTTTGTAAATTTTTTACTTTTACTTATTTTCTTTCTAAGACGATTTTAACTTTTTCTGATCCCTAATGTATAATCTATAATATAAAAATGAATCGCAAAATGTGTTGGTAAGCGCATAACTCAACAACGCCTGGACCAATTTGGCCAAATCTTTTTTTAAAATGATCGTTGAAGTTCAAGGATGGTTTTTACGGCGTAATTAGAATTATTGCTGGAAAAACCCTAAAAATAGCCCTTTTCTTTTTCCCATACAAATGATTTGTAACTAAAACGTAGTCAATTTGAGCTTTATTGCTATGGTATAAAGTTCATATTAAATTACAAGCACTCACAGTTGTCTAAGTAATGTAGGTGTGTTCCTAACGTCAAAGATCATATCTATCAAAACAATGTGCGTGTGTGCGTTGGAGCACAGAATACATAGTTGGAGGAGTTTAATGTCGCGTTCCGAAACTCGCGTTTCTTTTGTATTAGTTTCGGCACGCGAGATAAACTGCATCAGTTTCCACGTCATTACATCAGTCAAACAAAAATCGCGTTACCAACAGTTTTTATTATTTTTAATATCCAAATTTTAAATAAATAAAACAATTCGTACGGCTTAAAAGGATTTGATTTCAAGTCATATCAAATTTAAAAAAAAAAGTTGTCTGTTACCTAATCTACTGAGTTTGCTTTTGTCAACTGATACACGAAACAAATTCGTATATCGTGTTTTGTGCAGAGTGTTTAGTTAGTTAGTGTTGTTTAGTTCGTGATTAGGCGGGCGGTCCGACGGGGGCAGGTGCGGGGAGGGGGGGGGGGGGCGGGTACGGCTTGGTATTTCCCGCAACTTTAGGACTACTTGGCAAAATCCTTGAGAACCAATTACTCGATTTAGATGCGGATTGTATCTACGTCTAGCCTGATTCTACTCAAAACTTATAGGCTACATAATATAACGCTTCATTACCTCAAGGGTGAGTAGTGAGTGTTAAATTCTTATAACTTGCGAACCACTAACCCGATTTATGTGCGTATTTTATCAATGTATAGGATCTCTGGGAGCTGTCAGGTTCGAGATGGGTTACTGTTTTCGATGTTGAGGCTGGCTGTGGGTTGGAGTCCACGCAAAACTTACCTACATTACACGTTACTTACTTACTAGGTAAACAATGTTGCAGTGCAAGTGCAGAAAGGTTCTGGCGGCAAATGCTTTTTTTTTAAATAGCCACCAAATGTCAACGAAGCTCTAAATGGGAATTATTGGATTTTCTCATTAAATCATGCTATTTCATCTCGAACGATCTTGATTAAATTTGGTAGATGGATACATTGTCCTGGACCAGTTTGACCCTATTTTGGATCAGCCATGTCGGATACTTTTTATCCATGAAATAATTTAGCCGACGCTAACCCGAGCGGAGCCGGGTACCGCAGCTAGTCTATAATATAAATATACATTTTTGATGTATTTATGATTTGTGTGTTACGTCGAAACAGTATTTAAACAATGTTTTGTAGAGGTTACGTACTTGAGCTAATTAAAAAAGAAAAACAGTATGTTAGTTTTGTACAATTTTTATTTTTTTATTTTTATTATTTTAGTTGAACCAATTTTTTTTATTTTTATTTATTAAATTATTTAAAATTTAATTGTGATAGTAATGTTCCCATACTAATCGGTGTTAACGAACTATTCAATAAATAAATAAAGAAATAAACGCCACAGTAGGCATTTGCAAGGGAAATCTATATGGGTCCATGGGTGGCGCCTGGGGTGACGCCATGCCGTCGCACACGAAAGGACATCAATGTTTATACCATCGCACTAAATGAAGTAAAGTTGCTCTTTAAATATTTCGTCTGTCATGTCTGTCTGTATTTCGTGTCGTTCACGGTCGATTTTACATAGTCCCAAAATAAGAACCAACTGATTCTCTTGATCCTTTATCTATAGGGTCGGCAAACTTTGGCGTCACTCTTTGCCGATGTATTTCCCCCAAAATATAATCTGGGGCCTTCAAACATGGTGTTCACAAATGCGTAGAGGTTATTATAACAGGATTTTTTAAAGGGAAGACCCACACCGAATTTAAGGAATGTGGACACGTCGAACGTTGTAAAATCGAGCCTAAAACAATTGGCTTTGCTCCAATACATTATAATAAGCATAAAGAAATATTTTCTTTTTATAATTTCTCTAAAACAGGGTTAGGCATTGTTAACATGATAAACATACTTATTAACTAAATATTTGTACATGTATTTTTAAATACGTTTCCAGTTTATTTATGAAATATTTGTTGATTTTCGCTGGGGCTTTGTGGTGCATATCTTAAATTCCGCCTGGGTCTTCGCTCCTAAGAACCGGGTTACACTAATTATTCCCTTATTATAATTCCCTTTGAAAAATGCCTAACAAGCGATACTGTCCGTCTGCTGAGGTCAGAAATGCAAGACCTGTAAACACGCTGAAGACCCGCCACGTCACGATTAGCCGAGAGTGGAGATATAAGAGGATTGTTAAGGGTTTCGCGAGACGAGCGGAGATGGCCGGACCGCACTTACTGCACGCTTGCCCACGCTAATGCGGTTTACGGGCTGCCAGATTGTTTGGAATATTCATCAGTCGACGAGGTAAGCCACGTGCACACGGCGCGTCGCGACGGATACAGGCTTAGATGAAAAAGAAAGATACAGGTACACAATCTGTAGAGCCGAGCACGTGCTAACGGCAACTTTTTACCGAAGTAACGGGTACGATACAATACGAAATTAATAAAGAGGAATATTTGTTTGAACAGCTCGTGGTCTAGGGGCTAGAGGACTTGCCTTTCATCCGAGAGGTCTGGGTTCAAATCCTCGCCCGGTCATGCACCACTTTCCTTCTCTTTCTGAGTAGGATAAGTGCATTTCGTTACGAATGCGAGCTGTTCCATGGTTCGGAACCCATGTAAATCTTCAGGTCTCCTTCCCCTACTAGGTGGTAGGGTTAAGCCCGCCCGGGTTGGTACCACCGCATTGAATGAAACTATGGTTGAAGCGGCAATGAAAAATTGTCCGTGTTTTCCATCCAGTTCAATGGAAGGTCCTGGCATGGCACCTAATTCCTTTGGGAATTTGGGGTATTAGGCTCATATCATAACGGTAGTTGTGTGGTATATATTAGACATTCACGTCTCTTGACGTTTGTCAAAAGACGGATAGGCATTGCCGGAGAATTAAATCTTCAATTATCAATTATCTGTCTATTACTAATAATTTTACTAATATGTGGACTAACATATGGACTTACTATATCGGAGGGATAAGCTGAAGCGACAATAAATCAGTCGAATAGCTATCTGGCTGTTTATTAGACCGTTGAAAAATCAGCTCTAAATCGAATAAAAATTAATTATGAATGAATAAAAATAAATAAGTATATGTAAATAAATTGACACAAATATCCATCAATTCATTGACCTAAGCATTTAAATGACAATGAAGCTTACCAAAACCTAACTTTACCTGCGACTAAATATGTATGAAAACGCAAATGAGCAAATATGTCAAGACCTTACTCTGGAAGAATGAATCTCAGATGAGAGCAGTCGCCACAGAGAGTGTTTGAAGCTCTCTACAAAGAAGAAGTAGATATAAGAAACGACCGCGACGCATGGTGGGAAACGATTCCAACCCCGAACCCTTCAAGAACCGCCGCCAAGCAGATGAGTTTGAAACCGATACAATACTCGCAGATAAATCATCTTGAGTGCCCACTTAAACTCGTTTAGTCAGCGATACAATCAAATCCTAATAAAAGAGTGGGTGTATGGGACCAAGTCGGCCGACACCCCGTCTCGTCGGCACCACCAGTAGCGTCACGCCTGCGATCACGCGATATCGTGAAAGGCCACATATCGATTGTATGGGCGACAAGTTTGAAAAGTCATACATTTCGTCGAATTTTAAAAGAGTACATACACTTTTCGTGTCGTCCCATAAAAAAGGGAAAGCTATTTCCTACTCAATTTCTAGTGAATTTGGTTTAAATTATGCCAACAATATCATCTAACTAGCGCGTAGTCATCTATCAAAGTTTTTTATTAACTGGAATATTAACATAAAACATTTTTAATGAAAAAGTATTCAAAGGAAAACTAATTTTAACTCAGTCATTTACGAGAAAAAATATTTGATAAAAACATAGCAGACTAGCTAATACGATTACAAAATGAATTTAAGAAAAACATTATTACATCGGACATGTTTTGATGTAGAAAACCGGTTTCTCCTGAGGGTAGCTGCGCCACATAATAACTAATAGTGGCTGCGCGACATCTTTGTATGTAAATTATGGGCGTTTCAATTTTAAACTGTAGGGTCTTAAACACTATGCTAAAGAACGCATTATGAAAAGTATGACTGTGGTGAGTAACTATATTACTTACTCAGTTTTAAATTTAGTCTCAGTTTTACATTCAGAACCTGCCGCTTTTATGCAAAAGCTTTGCATATGCGTATTTTTTCTTATAAACCCGTTCACATGTTGTGAAGTATTTTGGTTCTTACGTAGACACTAAACAAAACACAGGTTTCTTCGTTATGTTGATGTCTGGAAAACGGCTGCAACAAGAATCAAACCCCACACGTCCCGCTCGTCGCGCGACTACGCCAATATGGCCGCCGGCGGGACACAATGGCCCGAGGCGCCCCCGTGAGACGCGATTGTATCGGACAATGCACGGAACACGATTGGGAATAAATAAAGTGGCCGGACGATTTGTTCCTCGGCCGGCCGAGGGACAAGGCGGGTAGCCCATAAAGAACGCCGACCGCACCTCACGCAATGCGGATATAATGTCCCTCCTTGAAGATGCAAGTCCGCAATAAGCTAGGTTGCAAGTATAGTCGGCTGCAAGTCTTGCCGAATCCCGACAACGTTACTTTTTCATAGGCCGTATAGCTATCTTTAATCATCTAAAATAATATGGAGTTCTACTGTTCGTTTACGCTACAACCAAATTTGTGATACACCGTTTTTGGGTGGTTACCGGGTGCTTACCTGCAGGCCCGGTTTTAGGGTAGGGCGCGGTTGGGCGACCGCCCAGGGCGCCAGATCTAAAGGGGCGCCTCCGGCGCCCCTTTCGTATCCGCTCGCTTATTGACCAAGTGCTACTTACTCATAAATTCCCTAAATTTAGCGTCAAAATGGTGGGCAACACTAGAATGGAACGTAGTGTCGGAGTTATAAGTGAATTGTCCTGATTGTTTAGTTTAAAATGTCTGAACATGTCCATTCTGAAAATGTTTATTAATAAAGATAAATATATAAAAACAAAAAATCAAAATCAGGGGGGCGTAAACAGCGTAAAATGTGAAAAAATTGGTGAGCGAATTTGATAAATTCTCCACCAATCAGAAGCGTTTAATATCCATTTGCATATAAAACATTTGCGATCTTACTGACAAATTCTTTAAAAAAAACTTACTATGGAATTGACGATTTTTTTAAATACGATAATATTATTAACACCTGATTAATAATTTGATATAAGACTGTAAATATATTATAACTGTGTGCATGATGCATTGCTACCTGTGGTGGTCATGCCGAAATAAATGAAATGAAAGGTTTATGAATGTGTTATGAAATATTGTTTGCTTGATCAGAATGTCGTTTTAAACTGTCTTTAATTTAAATTGTATCAAATAATTTATTAGTAAAAACCTGATGCGATTGACGATGCAACAATCTGGGTCAGAAACCAATTTCTGTGAATTGAAAAAGTATATTGTGACTAATATCGAGAAAGGAGTGCTAAGATTATTTGGACATATGGAACGAATGGATGACGAAAAAATTACGAAACAAATTTACAGAGCTGAAGTGAGCAGAAGAACGTACCACGACCAAATCGATATAATTTTTCGTAAAGGTCTGGTACGTAATCGTAGAGCATGCATTAAAATGTGTATTTTTTATTTTATTTAAGAAAACATAGACTTTGGTATATATATAAAATGTGTGAGATGTATTTATGTATAATCGACCGTGAAGCAAGGACACATTAATTGAAGAAAGAGCCCAGTAAAAAGAACTACTTTACGAATATACTGTACTGTACTGTGAATATACTACTACATACATACATGACACATTCCTTGGAATAAGCGACGTACCTGCTTAGCACGAAAAAGTATATTTATTTATATTAAATTTGCCTAAAGAAATATTATAAAAGTAAAATTCTATAGTATTTTAAAAAAAAAATTGTAATTTCATTATTTTCCTTGGATTTTTTCGAATGGTTTTGAATGGCAGATAGGTGGTGCCGTTTTTCGAATGGTTTTGAATGGCAGTTAGGGGGCGCCGTAGAAATCTCGCCCAGGGCGCTCGTAGTGTTAAAACCGTCACTGCTTACCTGCCTTGCCTACCGTTCCTCCCTCCCCAAATCTACGACTTTAAAATAGCAGTCACCGTGCGCCGCCGACACCGGCGCACGCGCAGGTATTTGGGTGGTGTATCACAAATTTGGTTGTAGCGTAGACGAACAGTAGAACGCCATATTATTTTCGATGATTAAAGGTACCTATACGCCGCTTCTTGAAGATGCAAGTCTGCAACAAGCTAGGCTGCAAGTCTTGTCGGCTGCAAGCCTTGTCGAGTCCCGACAAGTAACTTTACAATATTATCATTATTTGGTGTATCACAAAATGTGTTGCAGTTCAGAAGAAACACAGAACTGAGAACACCGAAGAAGAACACTTTTGAAGCATTTGATCATTATCGTTGTTTGGAAGTATATGGAGAACAATGCATGAGGTTGGATTTTTTTATAGAACTGTACATGATGGCACACCACCACTTTGCCACACTGAAAAGCCAATGCAAGCGAGACCAGCTCTGTCGGCGCGTTTGTCTCCGAGTGCACGTGCCCACGCACTACTGCAATATATTTTAATTAATTTGTTGCCATGCCTCGATCGAGCAGTTGCGTCGCATTAGATTTACGTTGCATGGGGACAGTAAATTTCTGGCTTTACTTCATCGCCGATTGGCAGTAAAACAGTGATTGCGCTCGTATTCCATAAATGTTCCGAAAAATGCGGACATGCCAAGACCACGGCCGCCTTCGCTTGGATTTTAGATCATTACTTTTAAGCATGCTTTTCATAGTTGCATGTCGACTTTCCTCCATCCCAGTTAAACCATCGTGGTATTTTCCCAAAAAGTACAACCTGGCTCCTTCAAACCATCGATACTTCAAACGTAATTTGAAGAAGCACCAGGGCGGCCGGCATGGTTTCACATCTAAAAAAAATTAGAGCCAATAGGCGTCATTGGAATGAGAATTTGGCGTATGACGTATGTCACACTGTAGGTAGATAAAGAAATAACCATACATACATACATAATACGTACATAACCATATTGGGTGAAACCATTAATATTTCTTACAATAAACTGTCAGAGTATAAACCTAATCTTATTTCCTAATTTCTAGTGAAATCACGAAATATTGTAATACATTACGACGATTGACAATGATTAAACGAATTTATTGAGTTTCTAATATCACTGCTATATTCACACAAAACCGTCGTGAAGTCTGTAGAGACGGTATGCACCAGGGACCTTAAATATTCCATCACGAAGTGCAAGCAAGCTCATCGCCTTATTCTGTGGACTAATTTTAGTACTATCTCATGCTCAGTTTGCACCTAAGAACAATATCACATGGAATCTCCATGGACGAATATTTAGACACAATTTACCTGTATACCTAAGACCAAAGACAATTCAAATCGGTGATCGTTGATTATCTGCCAATGAGAACTCGCATCATTATTATAGCGCAGTATATTTATAAAAAAAGTTCTTTTTACTGGGCTCTTTTATCAATTAATGTGTCCTTGCTTCACGGTCGGTATATTCGACATACCACATTCGCATCATTATTATTCATCAACTACAAACGCATTAACCAAAATGGCGGATTGAGCCCTAAAAGGTCTATAACGGCCTGGCGGCCATCGCAGCTCAAGTGCCGCAATCCAATGGCCACTGCAACATGGTGAGTTCATGCCATAAGCTACGGTACCGGCCATAAACATTGCAGTCTGCTTCGAGACCCACTGAGTACGGGGAAAAGACTAGGAGATATGATCTGATGCGTGCAAATGTGAGCGCAGCTAGATTTATTATACTGTACTGTTTATTGAATAACGGCAGAATTATTTCCTCCTCTTTGTTGCGTCTTTGGGTTTCTTTTGGGTTATTACTTCACTGGACGGTGCTAGTCCATTTAGAATTGAAAACATGAAATGCACTGTTCGTATAGGCCGAATAGAAACGGAGGCAACTATTCGTATACCATTGCACGTGAAGTTAGACCTACATAGTTTGATTGGTGCTTCAAAAAGCACGAGATCCAAAGCCCAAAACTAAATACAACCTAACGTCCCTGAATGATTTGGTATTAATATAATAATAAGAGTTTTGGATGCTATGGGTTTTGGATCTTGTGTGTCTAGGACTTTATGATACGACCTCATTTATTTGATTTTAACTTTATTAGGTGTTGTTAAGTCATGTGATTGTAAGCAGTTGCAAATACTTTTGTAAACTAAGACTAAGTGGACATTGAAGAACAAATTTGCCAGTTCTTCGCTGGAATTGCTGAACTGGCTAGTGATAAAATATGATAAATCTGAGTGCAGTGTACAGTCTATGGATGATGAATTAACAATAAACAAACAGTATTTTTTTTGTTTCAAAATATTATATATAAAACCGTTCGGGTAACCTTGTCTTCAGGCTTCCAAACCAGTCATATTCAGAGTACGGATTATTTACTGTTAACTGATTTACTTTCGAATCGGTCTTCGAAAAAATACCGTAAAACATTACATAATCTTTAATTTGAATTTGTCCCTTATGGGTGAGGAAAATCACCCTGTTGTAATTATTTCTTGTCAGGTTACAATTAAAGTAGCGAATCCTTTAAGGGCATTTACAAGATATAACAGCAGGCACTGCAGACACTTGGGGAAATTCTTGACGTCGTTGCAACCATAACCTTCGATGCCATTTTGCTGTATTTTGCGTAGATTTTTTTTTTGTTTTCATACAAACGAATTCGTAAAATCGGGGGCAATAGAAAGGACTGGTACCGGGAAGGCTGGCGGTGCAAGATGGCGAGAAGGAAGAGTGCTGTTGACCAGCAAGGGCAAGATCGCAATGGCATTGAATTTATGTGTATTTTACGTTTAAATAATGATGGTTTTTAGGGTTCCGTACCCAAAGGGTGAAAACGGAACCCTATTACTAAGCCTCCGCTGTCCGTCCGTCCGTCCGTCCGTCCGTCCGTCCGTCCGTCCGTCCGTCCGTCCGTCCCTCCGTCCGTCTGTCACAGGGCTGTATCTCATTAACCGTAATAGATAGGCAGCTGAAATGTTTACAGAGTGTGTATTTATTTTGCCGCTATAAGAACAAATACGTAATATTTAAAAATAATAAGAATTAAAGGGGGTCCCCATACAAAAAACGTGATTTTTGTATGGGGGAACCCCCTTGGTGTGCGAGCCCGACTCGCACTTGGCCGGTTTTATTGTATGACATAATTTTATTGTAATATTTATTTTTAAGTATAATCGATTATTTCATAAATTAATCAATATTTTTAATGATGTGTGAAGTAATTTCAATACAAATGCATTTTGTTGTGACATAAAAAAATCATGATTCTTGAATCTTAAATCGCGTCGCTATGCGTCACCGCCTGCATTTTAAAATTCATATGAAATAAGAAAATAGTTATGTAAACATCATATAAAAGAAAAAAAATATTTTTAAGAATTAAACATTTCATAATCCGAGGAATCGATTAACTCAGCGAACAATCCGCAAATAAACTTCTCAGGTTTATAGATTTAAAAAAAGTCCCACTTTGACCATCCATGTTACCAACCCGGATGCTATTAACCATCGCACGTAGTGAAGGAGGTACTGTTTAATAACGGCTAGCCTCAACGGTCACCCATCTCGAACCAAGGCGGATAACGCCACTGGGCTACTTAGGTTGATGCACGGTAGAGATTGTATAGCACAGCACGAGATATCCGGGATGACATTACCTAAGCTATAAATATCCAGTACAAATCATGCAGTGTAATTTACTCACCTCCATGGAAAAATCAATAATAAAAAAACACGTCATCTTGTCGAGCCAGCACACAGGCTTTCATTATCGCCACGTACAAAAGGATCGTCCCGCCATTCGCTTCGTCCGAGGATAATCTCGCACTTGCAAAGTCTGGAATTTCCGCCGGCATAGTATCAAACAAAGCAAACTAGTTAGCGCTTAATGATTTTTTCTGAACCGTCAAACCGTTAAACTGTCCAATCAGCACAATATTGATTAAGTTGGAGGTGGGATATCTGATGTCATGACAGTGGATTCAAGCCAGCAAAGCCCAGACAAAATAACAAGGGACAAAAATAGAGAAGGGTACGTGAATATATTTTGAACATGAAGAAAGTACGCGTGATGAAAGATTGATAAAGCATTTTTTTAGAGCGGAAGTAGGTGAAACCTGCATGCTTGGATGACCGAGAAGAACTTACCAGAAAGGTTAATTAATCGATAGACGTTGACCGTTGAAAATGTCATGCATGTATGGAGTGTTTCTTGTTTAAAAACAGAAATACGTCATAAATACGTCGACGTTGCCGTTTGTGCCGATTCCGCGTTTTCATATAAATCGGAAGTCCGAGTTTGACTTTGACAGCTTGAAGAAGTAAAACCACAGAATATCTCGTAAAAACTTGTATGAAGTTTGACGTTTTTACGTAAACGCCAATTTAGGTGACAACTGGGACCAGGTCGCTATTTAGTGTGTTGCGCATCCCGATTCGTAATCGAACTAACCATAGTTAGACGTTTTCAAATAACTCATGATTACGCTGCCGCCATACGAAAGAGTCTCGATCTCTATTCCCGTCCATCCATCCTCGCTCTTGCATACCAGCCATCTGTCTAAATATTTGGTTTAGCCAGCAGTGGCCATGAAAGAGAAAATGTCCATGGCTCGCAGGTCACACAGGAGCGCGCCGGTACTGCTGTGCCCGCGGCAGCACGCTTGGACCACACGGATGGCCTGAGCTAGATAATGACGCGCCCGCGGCTCGCGGTCGCCTCGCCTGCGCTCCTTAAATATAAACTACGGCGTTCGTCGGCGGCAGTCCATCTACGCAAAACGTTCCGCGATCGATTCTACGTGAGGAACGTTTTTAGGCTGAGCCTAGAGCAGTAAAACCTGTTTCTCGACCTTCGATTAGAAAGATCTCAAAGTTACGTTTCGGTTACACCGTTTAAATATCCGATGTATCCCAAAGTTACTTATCGGATTTCCGGTAAGTGGAGGCGGTGAAAACAGGGGTACAAGGCGCAGATACGATTTAGCGCGGAGTATATTGTTCGCATGTGTGGGGACGGTTCTGCTTAGCACCTGCTTGGCTGCTTGGACTCGATACAGATTCGCCGTGCCGTGCGTCTCTTTAACGACCCCGAGTTATCCCAGAATTTAGAAACCTTTCAACTCCGAAGGTATGTAAGGTCTCTGTCTGTGTTTTTATCGACTGAACGACGGAGACTGTCGGCAGAGCTGCATAACGCCATTCCTCCGCCCCTTTTTACTATCACTCAAAGCGCGACAGGCGTGTGCACCCATTCATTGTCGACATTCTATGTCGGTAAACTGTGGAATGCACCCCCAGCCCAGGTACAACCTAGCAGTACAACCAGGCCTGCATTTTGCAGGGCGGCCCATGAGCGTCATCGGGCACCTTTTTGGAAGCCTGGTCTACATATAAATAAGAATATTAATACATACATAAGAAAAATCGAATTCATGTCCGAAATAATTCACAGCAGGAGACATAATGAATCCATGATCCAATCATATAAACATAAAAATAGTACAACATTTGTAATTTCTATTAGCACTACCTAATTGTACGATGTTTGCAACAATAAAGGCAACAGAAACAACGTTTTTCTCCATTTTCTGCTGAATTTGAAAAATAATCAGTTTATAAAATAGCGACGAAGGACTGTGGCGCCATCTACATGGACGCACCCCATAAGTAGTGGTTAGGTTCGCTCGTTTATTCTCGGTAACGGAATTCGATGAATCGTCCCGAGCAGTGGCACGCAGACTTGCGTTATTTGGAATGAATTCGTAAGAACATCATTCCTGATTGATGCTGAGACGCCCTCTGGGTATGCTCCTGATATTTGGGTAGTCGATTTTTATGAAGTTTATTCTTCTAAATATGTGTAGTGTTTTTATTTAAAAAGTACGTTAGTATCTTTGAAATCATTGAATTGCGTGAAACACTCACGGATGCCTTAAACATTAAGGGCCGAGTGCACGAAAGGACAAAAAATCAAAATCAACGTCAAAGTATGATCAAACACGTCACTTTGTGTGGACAGTATGGAAGGAACTCTATGCGGATCACTAAAAGTGACGTGTTTGAACATTGATTAACTCAGCAGTCTCTTCGTGCAACCGGGGCTTAATGTTACATTATATTTTAATTGTTTAATTGTGTGCAATAACGGTTTTCTCTTATTGTTTCTCTAACTGTGTGAAAACTGTTTCTAGCTTTAGTTTTTTTTTACCTAAGTCTTATTTTCAGTGAAAAGGGTACTGTCCAATTTGCTGAAATTCCTATACCTCTTGATACTGGACAGTTGCACGCCCAATTTGTATTCAGCAGCAATGTTCAATCAGTTAAGATAACCGTTTCAAAATTCCACGTCCAATCGTAAGGCTACACGCAAAAAGAGACACTATTCCCACCCACCAGTCAGGACCCATAGGTCTTCGGTAGGTCTCGCCACCTCCACGTGAAGCTTTAGTAACCTTATTGGCGAGTGCCACGTGGACGATGTGCACTTCTGATGTCCACGTCAACATTATGTTCAAGCTAAGAAGTTTAATTTATTAGGCGGGTCTCGGGCATTTTTGCTTTTAGCTCACCTACGGACAGCTGAGCCATAAGTAAAGCGAAGGTGCCCTGGAGATTTACGGTGCCGGCGGGGGGTGGCGGGCGGCGGCCCCGGGGTGGGGTGGGGCGGCGGGTGCGAGACGCCGGCGCCCGCGCCGCGCCCCCCGCGGACATCGATAAATAACGACAGGCTTGCACAATACGGGCCCGGCCAGCCCCATTGTTCCCTCGTCCCGGAGGAGCGCGGAGGCCGCTCCGGCCGCTGAATACCGCCGGATGACTAATTCTTTCACTACTAAATGATTTGGAAATCGAAAAGTTGCCGTGCGATAGCAACATGAACAAAACGAACCGCACAGTATTGTCAAGTGCTTCGCTTGCTCAAAATCGGTAAAAGCTGTATGTTTTCATTTCATTTATCATGTGATTCTCAGTTGAGCAAATGAAAACCAATAACGATCTCGATGCTAATGACATCTTAGTGTAATTATTAAACCCCGTATAAAAAACATTGGCTGGTAGCTCAGGGTGCGGGGTCGCGTTTCTTATGCGAGAGGTCATGGGTTCAATTCATGCACTATTTTATTTTTCTTTCGGAATTCAATAACTGGATCTTACTGCGAATGCGAGCTTATCAATTCTTCGCAATCCATGTAAAATTGAAGGATAATTACTTACTGGACCGGAATCACCCTGCCAGGGTGATTCCGGTCCAGGTTGGTATAATCGAATTATATGAAAAATGTCTGTGTTTTCCAAGGTCCTAACATGCCACCAAATTACTTCGGGAATGCTGTATGTTGGGTGTGGTTTTAGCAATCGGTGTACATGCCAAATATCTGAAGAGAATTTTCCCATTTGTCTTTTATATATAAATTCTGAAAGTATGTCGAACAAGTACGTACCATTCTGCAAGTTGCATATATTATCATGAATCTAAATTCCATAGCATCTGAAGGTGGACACAAAATGTCAGTACCAGAGATAAGTCAGATTAATCCACGGAATCGTGGATTGAGTGAAAGTTCACAAAGCCATAGATAGCTTTACAAAGATTCCAGCAAATAGGAACCAACGAAAAACAAAATACTAGGCATAATTGGTTAACACAGCGTCGACGCTTGTAAAAGCAAACAGTGACACCTCATACCGGCGCAGCGCAAAGGAAATGTATCCATTAGTCCGCTCTAAGCTCGCACGAGCAGATCGTATCTCCAGACGTGATGCATAGCGACCGCCACGCGTCGTCGCGGCGCTGCGATCCTGATAGCGGCGCGCTTTGAGCTCGCAATCGGCGCAGGAGTGCGCAGAAATCGACCTGCCCAGAAGCGACTCGGATTATTTCAACGAGTTGAAGATTGCACGCCTTTGTATCAGAAGGATGCCCGAGCACAAACGCGATATGACCAATGTAATAGTCTGCTGAATTGATTCAACCAGCACCAGCTATGCCTTTCGACATCGCCCGAAGGATGTACTGACTGAACCCGACGGTGAGACGACTGTCCGCTATCCCGCGGACAATTCTCTTCGTACACGTTCCCGAATGCGGGCAGTGAGCGAATGCTTCCATACCCGATCCTTAGGAAGAAAGTCCTCCCATACTCGATGTCGCTTCCAGTTCATCAGGTTTTACCATGTACCTGAACGATATACCTGATGCATCTGCATCTTCCAGCCGCTTTCCCTACCATCGTTGCTCACCAGAGTCGATCGTATTCAACGCTCGCTCACAAATTGAACATCCCCTGGCCTCAACCATAAAAATGAAAAAGAAGTTTCTTAGTCCGTCGGCATTGCCTTCTTGTTTGAGCTGTTCAACGTGTTAGAAAAATTATGGACTCTAAAACGTGCTTAGAGTGAGAATTTCACCTACCCAACCCTCATGCAGGAAGAAAAAGTTAAACGCTACCCATAATCTATACTATAAACCTAATAGACGCCGCTGTTTCACGTTTAGGGATTTCGTCGTACCTGTCAAGGTCTTGCGAAACCTAAAGTTGCACACGTGCGTTTTGGCGAGCTACGATGGACGTTGCTGCTTCGCGAGAATGTGCTACCGAAACCCTCCAGCACCGCGCACCGTGTCGCAGGCACGGCAAGAGCGGACAGAATGCGCGGCGCTCCTTTTGAGGCCGCGGTGGTCAGCGACCGAAGATCGCCGGCGATACTGCCCGCACCGTCGATGGCCGTGGAGTGGAATTCCCGCCCGAGCGTGTTCCCACGCGGCGACATCTCCCAGGCGGCGCCTGCGCAGCGGGCCACAATCAATTACGACGTCGTAAATGGGAACCGATGGCGGCAATTCCCAGCCGCCAGCGTGACGGCCTAATCACTTAATAACACATTTAAACGCGTAAAAGGAGAGCACTCCGCTCTCTACTCGCTTTCATGGTCCGATCGGGGAGCTTAAAAAATATTCGTAAACGTCCTGAATTACCAAGGATTTATATGGTCTTATACAAACACGCTAATAAAAAGGAATGGTAGCGAGATCCACATAATTCCTACGTCGCCATAATCATTTCTATGGTTTTATAAATAAATACCGAACTTTAAACATTCAAATGTGATAAGATAGTTTGGCAATGCTTCACGTATTTCATAGTTCTGGGCGTGTATTCTTGGCATTCAGTCATTGCGGATTCAGTAGAGTTAACAGTAATGTCAAAGTAAATTCTTCTTATGTTAACTCTACTGAATCCGCAATGACTGAATGCCAAGAATACACGTCCTGGTCGCGCACGAAGTCGACATTACTATGAGTCCGTTGTATGACGTTTGCCTTTTTAGACACAAGCTCGGCACGCGTATCTCCTCCATTCCTTGTTTGCTTTATTTTTCCACCTACCTCAAGAATTTAAAATGTCTTTCTCTTCTTCATACCTTTTCCCCAGTCGGTTGCACAAAATCTATGAAGCAAGATAATATAATCATGGTTAAACATAATCTTGGTTATTTTGTCTTGAACAATGTTGATAGATTTTATCTTCGTAAATATTGTGACCGTGCTGAACCTGATGCAATTGGAAAATTAATTGAAAATCATCCTGGATCGAATTTCGTTCTGGCACATTAATTACTTCACATAAAACACATTCTAGAATTTGTAGTTGAATGGGGAAATGCTTTTGGCCCGAAAAGAAATAAATATACAGAATGGAGTCCAAGTGCTAAGCGCATGCTCTTTGGTCTATTTAAAGCAAAAAAGTATGTGTCCTTTCACATAAAATAATTATAGAGTTATAACAATTTATTTAGCGCAGGTGTAAACGTCGGAAGTGTAAACCGACACGCAGGATGAATGATCTTCCATCGTGTTCACACATAAACCTGTGATGCTACAAGTTCCCAGGGGGTCGCAGGTTTTCAAAGCCGATGTGACGTTGACAGACTTCGGAACGTTTATTTTTAGTATTGAAAAAGATTCCGACGAATTGAGAACCTCCTCCTTTTAGAAGTCGGTTAAAAAGTATAAACAATACAAAATGTAATCTACCTTTTTTGCTCCAGCTATGCCAATAATGACCTGGACCATAAACCCGTCACATTTCCGTATAAATTCCCTGAATCTCCTGAGATCGTCGCTATGTAAAAAGCTAATTTTGGGTATTTTTTTTTATTTCCAGAATTATCCTCTTCGGCGCTTTCCATGATTAATAGTATCCCATACGGCACCTGCGGTGAGGACCAAGGCGACGAGTCCATGGCAGTCCGCCGCTCAGCTCGACGCGGGTACATGCGTGTTCGCATCTCTGAAACGCGCGCCGCGACGACCGACGGACGCTCACAACACTATAGAAGAGCAATTTGAGTAATCGTCTGCAGGCCACACTAATAGACCTATACACAATATAAATATAAAGCGTTAACGTTAAACCTGTTATGACTCTATTATTATGATTATAGGCCGGAGTCGGATTGTAATGACCTCCCCTTTTCACAGCCGTGCCGACGGTATGATAGATAGGTCTCCGCGCAGTCATTACCGGTGATGATTCGACTGTGGAAGCTGTTAGTACTTTTTTAATTGTTTCTTTACCGAAAACCATCGATGTAATATAAACGTCGATGCCTGGTATACTGGTATTGATTTCAAGCTGCTAAGAAATGCCCTTAATATAAGGTGATTAAGCTAAGCTAAGCTATTCATTTAAAATTCCCTAAGGGTATCTTCCACCAAGTACGAATTAGCTTAATCCTGATATTAAAGGGCATTTATTACCATCTCCCAATCGATACCGGCACAGTATAATCAGCACTTCAGTAATAATTGCCCTTTAAGTGACGATTAAAATCCATTAGCACTTGGTGAAAACCAGGCTAAGTTAACACGCTAGAGGGCCAAGTAGTAAATTAAATGAAGACCGGTCCGCAACTAAAAACAAATTAATTACTAAATTGTCAGGGTTCATGGATATGTACGGACGTTTACTCTGAAACCTATTCACCAGAAAATTTGAGATCAAATTCTGATTAATTTAGGAATTATTCCTCTTTCCAGTGTCCACATTTGATCGATAAAGAGAGTCGTTAACCTATTAAATCCCATACTACGGACGATAACTGTTTCCATGCTCTTAATGTTTTACTAGGATTTTGAAATGTTGGATTCTAAAATATATTATAGAAATCTATGTCCGTAAGTTTTAATTGTTATAATATACCTTTTAGATTGGAAAAAAGTTGTTTTCGATTTTTTTTAATGAAAACTACTTTCTCAAGTGATAAAACAATCTGACAACGTTTAGGTGTAGGGAAACGTTAGGGCCGTGAAGACGATTTTGATATTTTAATGCAAAATTGTGCCTTGGCCAATGGACAAACAATGCGTTTCTTAAAATTCTGAAATCTTACTTAATTTAATTTCATGTGACTTCACGACAGCCTTAACGGCAGTACGGTCTGTTAATTGCTTTCTCATATGTTGTACCCATTTGGGTAATTATGTCGTACACATTTGATTAATAAAAAGATGTAATTATGTTTTATATCGACAGTTTAATGCTGATGTATGTATGGGAATCAACGTAAAATTAGTCGCACCGAGATTGTAGCAGTAAGAAAATTCAAACTAATATTGTAGTGGTGGTAACCAAACCTTTGAATACTTGTTGGTAAGATGAAAAAAAAACTGTGAAGATAAAAATAATAACAAAATACTGATTTAATAAATATATGATTAATACCACAACTACCGTTATGATATTAGCCCGACATAAGACATGGGAGCAAGTGCCATGCCAGAACCTTTCTATATTTCTCCACTACATCAAAATTCTGTGGCTACATTGAACTGGATAGAAAATAAAGACAATTTTATTCAATGCGATGGTACGAACTACGACCCCGAGCGGGAATAGTCTTACTACCTAATAAGTAAGGAAAGTGGATCTAAAACCACTACTATCATCAACGGTTGAAAATACCTTGATTGCTAAACGGCAAGGCCAGTGGGCTAACCGCAGGCTCACATAATCGGAAACAAATAAATGGAGTAAGTGGCAACATCACTATACTCTTCAAATGTAATGCTAATAATTGGATTACTAAAATTTCCAAGATAAATCATTTACAAGGCATGCATTGAAGACATACATATATGTAGCACCTGTACCGTAAATTAAGGTGGCCCATCCCGCTCATCTCCCCATACAAAAGGGGAAAGAAGATCACGCCCATATTTTTTGTCAGAGATCCAAAATTTTGCTCAAAATAGCTTTATTTGATCGAACTAGATGTTTGATGACCATTGGCATTGTAAAATTGTGTTTGGTTTCTAAGTTATAAGGTCCGAAAGTTCGAATTTTTCGCGCGTTTTATACAATAACTTTGGAGGTGGATTACGCAATGATAAAGTAAGAACATCGTAAAAAGATTAGTCATCAGACATAGCTTATTTAATCAAGATGTATGATATATTTGGTTTTCGTTAGATTTTTGACTACAGCGTTCGTGGTTTACTTTTAGCTATAAGTCGTTTTGAAATTAAAATTTTCGTAAATCTTACCAAATCATACACTATGCACATTGTCTTTTTTGTGGACATGTTGCATCTTCCTCATAACGGAGCCTGTCTTATTCTTTGGAACAGAGAAGGTCCAAGAGCGCAACAGCACGGTTTTGTACCGTGCCCGCGAATGAGTTAGGCCCGCCGGGTTGGGCCACCTTAAATACATATTACCATGCACGTATTGCGCCGATATGAATAAGTGAGATGGCAGCCAAAGCATAATTTGAACGTCCCTGCTCTCTACAAAGGCAACAGCCTGTACATATACAATGGGAGCAGCTTTGAGATAGGGATATTTAATTAAATTCATAATGTACTGGAGGCTGCGGAGCGCGGACGCGAGGGGTCGTTACTGGACATTTATAGGGTTTCGTAGCTTCTTGCAGAGAATTAACAAAATACTTAATAAAATGCCGAGTGGGAATTGTAAAGCGGGCTCTCAATTATTAGTGTTCTGTTTTAGAAAATAATAAGTTAACTTATTTTTGTTGTAGACGTTTAGTATTTTAGCCGTGTATTACGTCTAGTTTCGTGTAGCCATGCAATAAGGAAGCAACTAGTTCCCATCCAGCCATCCAAATCCTAAACCATATACTCAATACATACATACATACATACATACATACACTCACATTACACATCAACACATTACACACACACTTTCACCACATACATACCGCATACACACCCTATCACACACACGGTTGTGGAATGTTGCTAGGGCAAGTTTAATCGTTTAGTTGTAAGACATTTCAGTTTGCGAACAATGAAACTTTGTCATTGGCTTAAAAATATTAAAATAATCATCATGTAAAGGTTTCTTATAAAATAAAATAAAATAAACTATACCTATAATTCGCGTTGGGAAAGACCATTGCAAGAAATAATACTGAACAATTCTGAAAATTTAGTTTCAGCTCTTTCAATCTCTGAACCGAAAAACATTTCACCATTATGAACTTTTTCCATATTTATGTACTCGCTTTTAATACTGCTTAATATGTTAGGTAAATTAATGTTTTTTGTTAAATTATTAAATTAAACTTATTGTATATTAGGATCGGACAATTTAACGATGCAGAACCGATAAGATATAAAATATAAGACACGAAAATAGATTCTCCGTCCAAGGCATATGACGTGGCGATTACCCAAGAAATAGTGTAATAGGTATTCATGCATAGTAGCTAAGTTAGCAAAATATATGTTGAGGTTCATTACAGACTACACCGCAGAGTGACGAATAGCAATTTTCGGTCTATCCCTAAACCGCATTTACGCCCACCCAATATCAGAAACGGCGTACAAATAGTTTTATTTATGTAACTAGACATGGATACTACACCCACTGTCATGATAGCCCAACGCACCGCATGGGAACAAGGTGATATGCCAGTATTCTCTTTATATTGCCCCACTACATTGAACTGGATGGAGAACACGGATAATTTGAATTGTCGCTTCGGCCATAGATCATTCAATGCGATGGATGCATCCCGGGAGGGATCAACCCTGCCACCTAGCAAGTAAGGAAGGAAAACCCTTGCCCTTAGCCGCCTATTACGACTTACAAGGGAAGCAATGCAATGGGAACAGTTTAATTTATTTTAAGTGCTGGAGTGTTGCCACGCTACCTACGTACCACGAAACCCTCACAACCTACGATGTGCTTGCTTATTGATGTTAAATGAATAAGATGTTAATTTCTATGTTAATGGTGTGGAAATGTAGCTTCGATACTGAACGGCACTGCGTATGCATACATTCAATCAAAGCACACATCAACGGAAACCGTAAATTTTCTTGGAACACGCTGCTCATTCTGGAAGTTTACATGGACTACCCTAAATTAGGTTCGGGCAAGAAGCATGCCCAAAATAGCAAAAAAATATTTTAGCAGTTCCCATTTAAAAACGCCACGGAAAATGTATGTCTGTGGACCCTGCGATATTAGACAAAAAAACATATTATTGCACCCAGAAATGGGTATGTCTCTTTTGTCGGAAATAGCTGGTTCGAGTCCCAGGGTTTGCGTATGCACCACTTTCTCTGAAATATGCATTTTCGTTGATAATCCGGGTCACCCCAGAACCCACGTAAAACTTTAGATGTTATTCCCTCTACTAGGTGGTAGAAAAGGTGGCACCCAAATCCGTCAGGAACGTGGCGTGTTCAGCTAGTATCAAGACAGTAAAATCAATACTCGTATTGATATGACAAATACTCGTATCGACATGAAAATCTCGTATTGACGTGACATACTCGTATAGACATGAAAATCTTAAAATACTCGTATCAAACTTTGTCAGTACATTTTAATGCTTATTCTTGGAATTACTCGTAATCACCCCAGCAAGGGGCGGCGAGGGGCAGGTTCCAGGGGCGCGGTGTGGAAGGCCCCGGGTACCGTCTCTAGAGGACGGCTCGTTTTAATTTCTCACATTAAATGTTCTTTTATAACCTGAGATACATTTCGTTATTACAGTTTTTTAATTAATTTTCGGTTAAGAAGCGCGATCTACATTGAACATCATGAATGTTTTTTTTAAATAATAATAAAATCGTCTGGAAATTCGTCGAAAGCAGGTTAATAACGTGCGATCGTTGGATTATATTCCTTTTACTCTACGGTTAAGAACGGCCCGTAATCTGTGTTCCCCATACAAACGAAGTTTATTAATCATTTGAAAATAACTGTTCTAATTGACTTGATATTTGGTATCTAATATCAGACAACAAATATGTCTGTCTGCACGGTTTTATTTTGCTGAAAAATCTTAATCAAGTCAAATAACAGGCAAAATAATCTCCTCAATATTTTTTCTAAAAAACAACAACGTGCAGACATAGATGTTTTTTGTTTGGGAAGCGTAATTTTTTGATGCTTAATTCAATCCACGAATATATCGATCATATTCTATCATCGTTTTACTAACGAATTGCCTGCGAAAAAAAAACTATTAATGTCCAATTCTGATTACAATGCTTCGATGTAGATGTCACTGTTTAACATCAATTTAACGTTATTATTACGCTACTTCGAAATCAATATTATCTCTATGACTTACTGGGAATAAATTACTTCAGGGACGGAACTTTAAAGTTATTAAAAGCTAATGTTATGTTTTCTCATGTATAATGGCGGCGTGCGCTGAGTGTTCACCCGTATGTCGGCATGTATGATAATCACGAGTCGTAATGATAATCAGTCGTTTATCATTAGGACATTCGACAACTCTCAAATTCCATTTCATAGTGAATTCATCCACCCGCCGACGTAATAACTGACGGTGACTTTTTCAAAGTGGCTATAGATAGAAGCTTCACTTCAAAATCAGCCTCGGTAGCCCAGTGTCGCGCGCGCGCTTGGTGAAGCATCTCTGAACACGGTTGGGTTCTGGATGGGTGACCATTTTCCTCCGTGGAGGCTAGCCGTTCGAATTCCACGTAAAACTGTCGATCACCTTCCTTACTTACTAGTTGGTAGGGTTAACCCCCCCCCCCCCACCCCGGATGGTACCATCGCATCGAATGCACGATGGTCTAAGCGGCAATGAAAATTGTCTCCAGTTCAATGTAGCCCAGCAATATAAGGAAGGTTCTTGCATGGCACCCAGTTCCCATGTGGTGTGTTAGGCTAATATCTGACGGTCAGTTTGGTATAAATATACCCTGCGATTCGAACCCGCGGCCCTTGATACAAGAGACCACAGGCATTAACCACTACGCTACAGGCCACACGAAATCTTCCTCATCGGTTGTTCAAAGCATTATACCTCGCCGTAACAAATTAATTAACGTAGCAGCTCGCTACCGCACGGACAAAGAGATTTTAATTATTAAATAGCCGGGACAGGAGCAGTCGGGTCGCTTTATCTCTCGACAGTGTTCCTTATAATGAACATTGTGGTCGCATGATCATCGATCCGTTTACAACCGGGTACATCTGAAGTGCAAGAGTGGTAGAACAACCTGGCCAACTTCCTTTAAACTTTGCGATGCAGCCGACATGGTAGACCAAAATCCCTGCACATGTAAGAAAGTACGCAAAATATGTTAAATATTTTCTCATTTTTAGGGTTCCGTACCCGAAGCGTGAAAACCGAACCCTATTACTAAGCCTCCGCTGTCCGTCCGTCTGTCACAGGGCATCATCCCATGAACTGTAATGGGTAGGCATCTTAAATTTTCACAGAGTGTGTATTTATTTTGCCGCTATAACAACAAATAGTTAATATTATTAATCCACTTAGTTATAGTTAATTGTGAATACTGTATTGTGTATGATTATGGATATAAAATAAATAAATAAACAATAATACAAATTTACGCGGTAAGCAGTTTTAGGCCCTTACACGTCCTTAACCTGACATGTATGGCTAATACCACACAACTACCGTTATGATATTAGCCCAATACACCACATTCCGAAAGAATTAGGTCTCATGCCAGGACCTTCCCCTGTATGAGCACGGCTATATTGAATTGGATGGAAAACACGGACACTTTTTCATTGCCGCTTCGACCATCTTTTCATCCAATGCGATGGTACCAACCGGGCGGGCTTAAATTCTACCACCTAGTAGGGGAAGGGGACTTACAGTTTTACATGGATTCCGAACCATGGAGCAGCCCGGATTCGTGACGAAATGCACTTATCGAACTCAGAAAGAGAACGAAAGTGGTGCATGTCGGGGTGAG
The DNA here is from genome assembly GCA_946894095.1 of Incurvaria masculella. Taxonomy (NCBI): domain Eukaryota; kingdom Metazoa; phylum Arthropoda; class Insecta; order Lepidoptera; family Incurvariidae; genus Incurvaria; species Incurvaria masculella. Next base: position 22,157,718 of record OX335645.2, on the reverse strand, counting down.
GAATTGAACCCAGACCTCTGGTCCGCTAGGCCAGTCCCCGCGCCACTAAGCTACGAGCCGCTCAGTTGCAACGATATTTCCACGTAGGAACTCATATCCAAAAAATGTACATCACGGAGGATAGATCCTCCGTGATGTACACATTTTGGATTTTATCCGTGGCGCCAAACACTACCACAGTTTCACGAAAACAAAACACTATCTAAAAACAAACGACGACATTTGAAATTAAAATGACATGGCTTTCGAATAAAATTTATTTGAATTTCGAATTAGGCGCCAATCCACAGATAATTAAACCCAAAAATAATGTTCATAAAATCTCCAATTTCATCGGTAAAAACCTATTATTATGGGTCGTTCAAATAGTATGTACCATGGAGAAGTCTATCTACCACGTTTAAGCAGAACCTATGAAACATGGTTCAGGCTTAGGATCGACTGCACCCTGGTCTTGGTCAAAGCGCGTAATCATTATAGCTCTACTTTCGCAGTCGCCGCCGATCACTTGCGAAACTGTACGATGTTTCGCATAAATAATTAACGTGGACATTTTGTTTTATGGACCTGACAAATTAAGGCAATAACTGCTTTTCGCCGTCGCTTGTATTGCAGTCTTGGGTTAGTGATAATATGTATACAGGTCCCGGCAACGGGGCGCCGCACTTCGATGTCAAACCAAAGTGGACTTGCTGGATTATCAATTCATTTTAACAGTTAGCTGCCAGGACATGTGCTCTTCTAAAATTTATCTTATGATAATAATATGTGAGGTACCCGGCTCCGCTCGGGTCAATGTTTTTTCGGACTGACGTCAGGCTGAGCCTAAAATTTTATGTTATATGAATTCCCCGTACAAACTTGAGTTTGAGTTTAATTTCCGCCATAATAGGTAGCCAATATCCTTTCCCAAGGGTCCAGATTCTCTCTCTATACCGAATTTCATCAAAATTGGTTCATTGGACGTGAAAAGTTAACAGACAGACAGAGGTTCTTTCGCATTAATAATATTAGCATGGTTAATATTAATATTTGTGATTGTATGTCTTCTATATACATATTATATATGTCTATATACATACTATATATAGACATATTAAATGCATTGGCAGGATGCATCACACGCTTTGAAAAGAGCAAAACTATCCCCCAAACAAAACATAATTTGCATGTAGATGCGAATTGGTTCTGTTTTGTAGGAACTGGCTTAATAGAAACAGCATTGGATCTGTTGTTGTTTGAAAATAACAATAAAGACTGTTCATAACTGAACCAATTCCTAGGACGCTCATAAATTCTGAGCAAGTTGTTTCGAAAACATTCGCCGATGCTGCTTTAATTTTAAACGACTTCACACTTCTGGTTAGCGCCGACATAATCCGGAAGAGAAAAATCGAAATTGTCCATTACACGTAACGGCTATGCTAATTAATTACACCGAATTAAAATGAAAGAGAGAGCGGAGCGGAGCGCTTGGGCGCGGCGAGTGAGGGCGGGCGGCTGCGGGGTTGGGGGCGGCGGGCGCGGTGCAGGAGCCCTATTCTTGAGCTAATTCGTTTACATACGGAATACACACTCATACACTTCCTCTTTATACACCCGACATAGGTTATTATGGTGACGACGGCTTTTACAATAGGAAATACTTGTTATTACATACATCTATAAATATTTATATATTATTGTATCAACAACTTTTTTAGTTAAGAAATGTCTATTTTAAATGCATTTGCACTGAAAGTTGCTGTTTATATTTTTATTTGTTCTTTATTTTACACAGTTCTACCAAAAAAAGATGTTTGGCAGTAGCATTTAAGGGTGTATTTAATTATTGTGGAAGGAGAAAACTATAGACTAGAGAGATCTCTTTGCTGAGCTAATCGTTCCGCTAATCTATCGGTTCGTGACATAACTAATGCTAAGATAAATAGTCGTAACAGAAACTAAGACTAACGAAAAGTAGTACTTTGTGACGTCAATTTGCAATAAATAATAAAAAAAAAAAAAAATAATTGCTTTGAGATTTCGTCCATACAAAATGTGTCAAAGTGACGTCACATAGTACTACTATTCGTAAGTCTTAGTTTCTGTTTCGACTATTTATCTCAGCCTAAGACTAATGAAAAGTAGTACTTTGTGACATCACTTTGACACATTTTGTATGGACGAAATCGTAATGCAAAGTGACGGTACAAAGTACTACTTTTCGTTAGTCTTAGTTACTGTTACGACTATTTATCTCAGCCTTGGTGTAGTTTTACTACCATAAGTACTAGAAACTATGTAACTTTCGACCATTCCGGTGAATTTACGGATCGCTTATGGAAATGTATATACATATAATTTTTCGTTACCGCTGAATTCGGAAACACATAGAAATGTTTAATTTCGTGCCAATAATTTCGCGCGGCGCTGCAATCGCTTGCCAGAATACCAGAGTAATGTCAAAGTTAATTCCTCTCCTGAGAACAATTTTGATTCATCAACTCGGAATTCGCAGAATTGGCCTCCTGGGCGGAGGCGGCGCGGACTGGTAATACGGTAACACGATGATGCAAGCAGTTCCGCGCGAAAAGGGCACGCCATTTTTTCGGCGATATTTTATCGCGGATTGCGTAAGCAACGCGTCCAACGAACTAAATGCCGCGGGCCCGGCTTTTATTATCGAGACGAATTTCACTGTTTTTACGATTGTAAAATGTCCCGTAAGGAGGTGACCTAGACTATACCACAGAATAAGTTTCTTAGTTAGTATATTAGTTTCTTTGGTAAAATTCGTAGCGGCGTAAAAACACGCTACGCATAAATAAGCACTGTAATTGTCACAATAGGTAAAAATGCTTCGGGGCAACTTTCATAGAGGTGTTTTACGCATTGCGTAAACAAAGAAATCAAAGCTAGTGGTGCTTACAGTCAGTAACGAAGCGTTCTTACGTAAGATTTAACACCGAGAAAGCACGGTTTTTGTATGGGAGAATAATAAAATATTAAGCCCCCCCCCCTCTTTAACTTTTATTATTCTTGAATTTTACCTATTTGTTATTATAGCGGGAAAATAAATACACACTCTGTGAACATTTCAGCTGCCTACTTAGTGTGTACAGTTCGTGAAATGTATGTACAGTCGTTTCGTCTGAAATGTATACACCGGAAATAGAGACAAATTTGGGATCTCTTTCTATCAACGTCAACCATAGAGTAAAAGGCATTTGGGAATTCCTTCTCTTTCCAGTGTATACAATTGAGAGGAAACGACAGTACAGCGGAGGCTTAGTAATAGCAAATACCCTTTAACTCTAGTAAAACAAATCACGCAAGAAGGATATATTCAAGCCAATAAGCTCATTGCAAGCCACCGAAGAGAAATAATAAGGATAGAGAGAGATCTTCGTCAAAACAAGTCTACATAGAAAGAACTTAAACTTGAAGAACTTAAAAAGGTGTGAAATCCCACGATAATATATCACGTAAAAAAATATTTTGTTGAGAAATTTAGAGCTGACGCTAAATGGCTAAAGCATAAAAAAATATGAAATCCTAACTATAGTCAAGTCTCCAGTATTGTCGTAACTATTGACACTATAATCTCACCATTACGAGTTGAAGAAGTTGAGAATGAAATGACTTCACCACTGCGAAGAATATGTGCCTGGATAATTTTTTATATTATTTGGCCCAGTAATGATAAAAAATGTCCGTATTTTCCATCCAGTTCAATGAAACCGTGCTCATAAATTGAAAGGTCCTGGCATGTTACCCAATTCCTACAAGAACGCATTTCACACACACATAAACAAACATTATTTATTTTAAGAAAAATGCAACCCCCTAAATGACAGGATAGCATATTATTTGCATAAACACGTCTTGCATAAGGTATGCACAGCAGGTCGCAGCGGGGGAGGCTGCGGGAGGGGGGAGGCTAAGGGTCAGCGAGTAAGAAATGCCTGGAGTGGCGACTGAAACTCGTCCGCATAACGGTAGTAACGTATCTCAAACCATTTGGGCAGCGTACGCCAATGAAGCGGCCAAGCAATGGTTTTTTCCGACTTTGTTTACAAATATAGCAGCTTTTAAATATTAAAATAACCAAAAATAGCCTATGTCAGACAGGAATAATGTAGCCTTTCTATTTATGTAAGAAAGTCGGTTCAGTAGTACCTATTAAAGATTACCCTGTACAAACAAATAACAAACAAACCAACAAGAAAACAAACATGACCTCTCGAACTTAAGTGTAGATAATGCACTGATGGTACATAATTCGCTTACAAATCGGAACGCGAAACATCGAAAGTTCGTATATTTAAATGGTTCCAGGAGGGGTTACCATTGGTAAATTAATTCGCCGGGTGAACAGGCAAGTCAGTCATTTAATCTCCCGTCAGCATTTCGTACCATGCTGTCATACGACGTTTTATTCAGCCAAGCATGGTACGTAATGAAACTAAACGTCAGTTTTGATCACTCACTTGCCTGTTCACCCAGCGAGTTAATTTTTCATGGTAATACCTCAGTACAGATCTTACATGTTCTTGTATGTCATTGGGAGTGAGTGAGTTCGTAAGCGAACTGACTGGCCGGTGTACAAAGTGGCTACGCTGGCGCTATACGGCCGGCTTCATTCGCCACTCCCGTCCTTTCTTTCTCGTTACTCGGGCACACGAGACGTGGCAGGATCAGACAGGGGATTATGGTACCCTTTTGTCGCGTCCCGTGCCGTGTACCACCTACCGACAGCTAACGGTGCGACGACGTTCATTCGACTCGAAAGCGATCAAAAGCGATAATCCTTTAGGTTATCGCCGGTTCATTCTTGATTATTTATTCTTTATGTTGCATGGATTGATGTCAATCACGTAAATTAACTTGTGCGTTGTATCTTTGGTCGTATGTTACATGTATAAATTATCCGTGTAACTCAGAACATCCTCGGAATAATTTATAATATGTTTTATCCATTGCATTGACATGCAGTTTCAAATTCAATAGCAAGGGACAACAGATGGTATGACTATTCCGAGGTTGTTCTGGGTTTATTAGTAACACTTGATGATATGTACAGTGAGTTGGTCTTCAAGTTAATCCATCAAAAACACAGGTCATGATTGTTGGTAGCGGCAAGCTCTTGGCAAAGATTGATAAGAGTAATCTCCCACCCATCCTATACAATGGTATTACTATACCCTATAGTTCAAGGGTTAAAAATTTAGGTATTTTCCTTGACGAGTCACTATCTTGGTTTTATCATACGGGTCAAGTCTGCAGGAAAATATATGGAGCCATGCACACTCTCTGGCGTCTCAATCGCCTCATACCAATCGAAACTAAAATCAAGTTGGTTCAGTCGCTAATTCATCCTATATTAGACTATGGTGACATCTGTAATCTTAACCTAAACGAGGAGCTTCTAGACAAACTAGATCGCTTGCTTAATTATGGAATTCGTTATATCTTTGGTTTGAGGAAGTTTGATCATATATCCACCTATGGTGCGAAACTAAAATGGCTTAATATTCGCCGAGGCGTAATATGCATGTTCTCTCTCTACTTTACTTAATCTTAAATGATCCCAAATCCCCTTTTTATCTTAAAGAACGCTTCAAATATCTCTCTTTTCTTGGTGTACCACTTAGGTCTGGTGATAATCTCCTGCTCCTTATTCCGTCACATTCTTCCACTGCTTATTCGGGTTCTTTTACAGTTCACTCAGCAGGATTGTGGAATCAATTGCCTCTTACTATTAGGGAAAGTGCAAATGTCTTCACCCTAACCGCAACATATTGGCCAATGCCATATGCAAATGCCTACTGTGGCGTTTACGGTGATGCGCTCTGTACCTCGGTACCAATACTAGTTTCTCATAAAAAATAGAAGCAAAATCCTTGTACTGTGTGCTATGGTATATGTGAGCGATGGTATCTAAACGCAAAGGGATTTTAAAGGACGAAGGACTCAAGAGGGCCAGGATTCCGGGTCGTCCCGACAAAGCTCTCCTACTTATTTACGATGCCCTCCATTTTCTCAGTAAAAAGCGGGCCCCTCGCTCCCACGTGGACCCAAACAAATATAATTGCTGCGCAGGCTTCCCAACAATGCGAGCTCAGGCACAGTGTAGCGCCGCGTGCGGTGGCGTCACGTGGCGCGGTAAAACTTCGTGTGGCGTAGTGACAAGTCGTGTTGGGTGGTGACACGTCGTCGTCTTGCGTGGTGACACGGATGCGTTTTCAGCCTTTTGTACGTTGTTTTGTATGTTGATGGTACGGAACCCTTCGTGTGCGACTCGCACTTGGTCGGTTTTTATTTGGTGACGTCATCACACTGTCGCCAGCTACCACTTTGCTTTTATAGGGATTTTGAGAAAACGTTCGTCGCTTCACATCGGCAGCGCCTTCAGATACTGAATCCACCGTACATATAATGCACAACATCCATACATACGTATTTGGTGTTGTGCATTATATGTATTTGTTGGCCAACGTTTAGGACGGTCGCGTGCGGTCCATCATCAGAGCGAGTGGCTGCGTGCGGAGGGGCCCGCGGTCGGCGGAACACTAACTGTGAGTTACACACAAGCAGTTACGAAAATTATACTGATGACTGTGGGTAGTCTGCAAAGTCCCACTTCCGTCGACAAGCAAAAAGCGCTAACTATGTGCTGATGAAGTAGACGATGGAACTGGCTTTATCGTAGAGGCGCGAGCTGGATGCTGCCAACAGTTTGAACGAGTCTTCTCTGTTAAAGTTGGCATGTTTTGAGATCTTAATGGAGTCACAGACTATCCTCGGATGGTAACGTTTTTCGGTAGGTAGATTATATTTTTACCTGATCGATTCTGATCCAATGATGTCGCTTGATGTCATCTGCTGTTCGCTGGGTGCATCGGTATGCTAAGAGCGACATCGTTTAAATGTGATCAGATCGCAGAGTTATACATTTATTTTTAGCAATTGGTGCGAATATACTAATTCCTAATAGGCCACGCTGCACCAACAACATCAACGTTTAAATTACTGGTTGGACTATTTGGACGGTAAGCTGTTCCGATGATGCAAGAGAAAACTCAATAAAGACGAACACACTTTTAAAGTTTCAACAAGGGTCTTCTCGTAATTAGCCCTTTAGATACGACGGTAAAAGATCCGCCAAGTGTGCGGCGCTGTTTATAGGGTTCCGTACCCAAAGGGTGCCAACGGAACCCTATTACTTAGCCTCCGCTGTCCGTTCGTCCGTCCGTCTGTCACAGGTCTGTATCTCAGTAACCGTAACAGATAGACAGCTGAATTTTTCACAGAGTGTGTATTTATTTTGCCGCTATAACAACAAATAGGAAAAATTTAAAAATATTAAAATTAAAGGGTCAATAATAAAATAATGTAACTAAAAACATACAAAAAACGTGATTTTTTGTGTTAAGTCTTTTACGATGGTACGGAACCCTTCGTGTGCGAGTCCGACTCGCACTTGGCCAGTTTTTTCCAGAAAATGTGTGTGGCTGTGGACTGAAACCTCTTCCTAACGATTATTTGGATTATAGACGTGATAACAAGGATGCATGTAAATGCGGTCCGTGCGATCACTGGGCGCGCAGCAGTCTCTGGCGGAGGCGAGCATTTCGTCCAATTTGTGTTCGTTCTAGTTGCGGAGGTAAATTGGTGTGGAACCGGTTTGTGAACGAAGGGACAATGTTGAAGCTCTCTCGTCACTCGTTGCAAGCGCTGCATGTTCACCGGCCATTGGCAGTGCAGTGTTATGGGATTGGAAGAAGTGCAGTGCCTTGCTTTTTTAATGTTCGGTTCCTCCAAACAAAAAAGGAACCTTCGTTTCCGTCTGTCTGTCAGGACCCTTTTTAGGACCCTTTTTAACCCTCCGGTGTTCGTCCGCCCGTCCGTCTGTCACAGGGCAGTATCTCATGAACCGCAATAGGTAGGTAGCTGAAATTTTCACTTTGTGTGTGTATTTATTTTGCCGCTATAACAACAAATAGGTAATATTAAAAGGGGATAATATTTAATTAAAAATCCAAAAAAACGTGATTTTTTTTGTGTTAAATCTTGTACGATGGTACGGAATCCTTCGTGTGCGAGTCCGACTCGCACTTGGCCGGTTTTTTCAGGAACGCGTGGAGGTATTAAGCTGAAATTAATATGAAATGCTTAGGTATGTATATGGTTCTTTGGAGCTCTAGAAAAACCAAGCCTCTCAGTAAACGCGATGAAAATACGGTTAGTCATGTCGCATATTTTGACACCCACAAATAAGTTAAAACCTATAAGGGTACTTCCCGTTGACCTAGAATGATGAAGTCTAGCAAGAGCCAAGGAATTACAGTACAAATTAAGAAAATAGCGAAAATCGGAATTTGTAGTTACATCACATAAAAAAATTCCGTGATGGACAAACTGTCTACAAACAAATTTGTACGGAACTTTTGGTGTGTGAACCGAACTCGCACTTGTCCGATTATTTAAGGGTTTCGTTGGTGAAACCAGAAGCTTTTAAATCGCGCTACATCTTCATACATATTCTCTATACTAGGTCATACTTAGGGCGCTTTTATTGGCTTGGATTTTAATTATTATAATTTTCATGAATATAAAAAAAAATTGCCGATAGAGGTAAATATTAAGTACTCATAAAACGTCTCTTATGATTTTAATTATTTTTTTTAATCTTATGATTTTTTTATCTTATGACATTAATCCATTGTCGTGAAAAAAAATGTTGGGTTAATTTGGAAAAGAAACGACAGCATTTGAGACATCATAGTTGTAATTTTTTAAGACTCTGCCACCTCCCGCTTCTTGCCAATTATATAAGTAGTCATGAAGATTTTATTGCTAGCACTATCAGCATAAATAGACGTGGCACCAGAGTGACTCCGCCATTAGGTGTAAATTGGTACAAACGGAGTCCTCTCTCGCTCGTAAACCAAGATCTATACTCAGAATGAGCGCACGCATTGTGCCAATTGGGTTATCCGATTTGCCGGGCGCTATTGTCCAACGCGATGAATATTGTCCAAATCGCCATCTCCGTGTCGTTGGGATACAGTAACAGCAATCACTACAGTAATTTTGGGGAGCGATTCTTGAGGTCCATTCATGTCTGTTTTGTTGTTGCAAACAAAAAAAGTTTTTTTGTGTGCAAATTGCTTGCCTTTTGATGGCAACTATTTTATTGTTTTAGCGAAACAGTTTATTACTAAATAATACAAAAAACCTTTTATACCAATAAGTTTCGCCATAGAGTAACTCAATCCCACATACCTACATACAGTGAGCAGTAAGCAGAATAAATGCGATAATAAATTATTTTGCAATGGCAAATGCATAGCATTTAAAACCGGCCAAGTGCGAGTCGGACTCGCACATGAAGGGGTACGGAACCCCGGTAAAAAAAAACAAAAAAAAACACGTTTTTTGTATGGGAGCCCCCTTTAATTTTAATTATTTTTTAATCTTACCTATTTGTTGTTATAGCGGCAAAATAAATTCACACTCTGTGAAAATTTCAGCTGTCTACCTGTTACGGTTAGACAGACAGACAGACGGACGGACGGACGGACGGACGGACGGACGGACAGCGGAGGCTTAGTAATAGGGTTCCGTTTTCACCCTTTGGGTACGGAACCCTAAAAATCAATGTAATCGGAAGACATCCTGAACTAAATATTTACAGTTAATTCTAAAACACAAAACTAAGCACACACAATAAATTACAAACAGAGATATTCGATCGATATAGAGAAACTTGAGAGACCATAAAGCCCGAGTTAATCCCACAGAAAAGTAAAGGAAGGAGAAATGTCAAGTGGGCGTGACCCGTGTCGTTGACGGCGTATGGACATATTGTCCGTATAATTGTATTGGAAGCCGGCCGCGTGTCGTGTCCACACACTACAACCATCACTGCCACGCGCGAAAAAGTCAATTCCCGTCATCGAGTAAGTGGTCGGGAGCGGAGACCGAAACAACGGTATAGCGTCAGAGTAGCCACGTATTAGTGATAATGTACTGACTGATGACGGTAGTTACGCGAATTTTTGAATATTCGTTGCATGTCCATGTAAATGAAAATGGGTCCTCGAAAAGATCAGAATTTAGCAAATTCGTAAAAAGTGGCTGGACGGCGCGGCGCGCGACGCGCAGCTACTGTCATGATGAGATTTATAGACCTTACTCGTGCTTAGCTTAGCCAAAGAATAGCTTCCGACTGTCAAAATTGACATTAGTTCCATACATTTTGTGTCAAAACTGACAGTCGGAAGGCATACTTGGGCCAGCCAAGTACAAGTGAGCATTATGAAGCTCAGCACCAGTGTAAGGATATCGATAGTGTAAGCATTTTTACTGCTGACTAGTGTAGGTCGCTACTCCCGGCCTTCCTTGTCGGGTCTGCGACTATATTTGCGTGTGGCATGTACGTTTAAGTTGGGTTGGGTGGATGGCACCTCTCCTTCCTCATTTGGTCTGAGGTTCATCCCATTAGTGGATTGTAGGGCGCGATCCGGGCATCAGGTTACGTTAAAAGCTGATCGATGCAGATCCGGTGATGGCCGGTCGGCGACGGCGGCGGGGCGGCGCGGTGCACTGAACTCGCCGTGGACGATTTCGGGTCACGCTGGACTTCATTTTGTGGGGAAAGTTGCGATAGAGAGATCGCTGATAAAGTTACAAATATGACCATGCACAATCCTAATTAGGCATTTACTATTTGAACTCCGATTTGAGCCGCATTAAATTAGAGAAGGGAGAATATATTGTGTAAGAAATACAACGGTAGAGTCGACCAACTACGTGCATGTCTGCAACAATCCAAATCTATGTGTAACTGTCGCAGCGAAATTGAAAATAAATGAATAAATCATTAAATTTTCTTTTACTAGGACATACCTAACATTTTTGCATATGTAACTCGACATGGATAGGTAAGACCACGCCCGCGCCGTAGTGCTACATCCGAATTCAGTAAGTACACCGAATTCCCGGAGGAATCGTTGCCATGCCAGGATCTTCCCTTTGTGAGCACATAGAAAAAATCTATAACATTTTATTAGCCCTTTTTGTGTTCCCTGAGAAGTTCTTTGAAATGAAAATGCCCCCTCAAAATGTTTTAAGTGTTTTATAAGATAAAATTGTATCTTGCAATTGAATTTAATTGTGTTGTTAAATAGTTCGTGTGATCGTATTTTTGTGTTTTTCTTTAATTGAGTAAAGTATTTTTTTCCCTCATGTGTTCACTTTGACAATAATTTAACTAATTGGTCTATGTCAACATTTTTTTTAGGGTTTACTTACTGTATTTTTTCTGGTTTTATGTATTATGTTATCATATGTATGTATGTTATTATGTTTATGTATAATATGCATGTTATTATGTTTATGTATCACGACAAACAGCTGTTGCTCTCACCTTATGTTAGTCGCAAGTGTGTCCGGACCAGCGTAAAATCAGCGCTGTAGTTCACTCATCAAGAGGGACCTGCAGCACAAAATGCTGAGCTGGCTCCTTTTTTTTCTCCACAAATGTGTATTTTGAATTTTGTAAGTGTTCTAAGTTGTGCTGATAAAAACCGGCCAAGTGCGAGTCGGACCCGCACACGAAGGGTTCCGTACCATCGTAAAAGATGGAATACAAAAAATCACGTTTTTTTGTATGGGGGCACCCTTTAATTATTATTATTTTTTAATCTTACCTATTTGTTGTTATAGCGGCAAAATAAATACACACTCTGTGAAAATTTCATCTGTCTATCTATTACGGTTATTGAGATACAGCCCTGTGACAGACGGACGGACGGACGGACGGACGGACGGACAGCGGAGGCTTAGTAACAGGGTTCCGTTGGCACCCATTGGGTACGGAACCCTAAAAAATAAACGTATTTTATTTCTTTCTTTCTTTCATAGAACTGCATAGAAAACACGGACAATGTTTCGTTGCCGTTTCGATCATCTTTTCCTCCACTGCGATGAAACTGTCCGACAACTCGGACGGGCTCAACCCTGCCACCTAGTAGGGAAAGGAGGGCTACTTTAAAATATATTCAGAACCGTGGAACAGCTGGCATTCCAGTCGAAATGCACTTATACAACCCAGAAAGCAAGAAAGGTCCCGCGCTGCTGAGCTACAAGCCGCTCAAAAGAGTAAATCGCTAGAGCACTGTTTACAATGAAACCTACCGACAAAGAGACTACTACCATGAAAGTTATAAAATAAACTGGAAATAGCGGGTCTTAAATCTCAATTTCATCAACACATCAGTACTTAATCATAACCGCGCGTTTCTTAGCCGCGACGAAGCCAAGAAACCGCGCGGCGCGGCGCTGCAATCAGCAGAACGATCGCAATCACCGCAGCGGGAAGTGCTGGCTGCTCCACTCCTTAGCGGCGACGACGCGGTCCGGAGAACCCACGAAGTAAGGAGCCAACGGACGGGTCACGCTTCCGGATGTATTCGTGGCAGGGGTTTGGCTCTGCGCTGCCTGTTGTCCCAGTTGTCACCGAAATTGGCGTTTACGCCGAACCGATCGACTGGCGTTTTCAAATGTATGGAGAAATTGAGGAGCGCGCGCAGTGGGCGTTAAGCGAACTAACATTTGCGAGTCCGAGTTTTATTTGACAGCTTACTCAACGTTGCCGTAAATACGCCGACTCCGCATTTTCATACAAATCGGAAGTCCGAGTTTGACTTTGACAGCTTGAAGAAGTAAAACCACAGAATATCAAGAACAAACGTGTATGGAGTTCGACGTTTTTACGGAACTTCGAAGGTCCGTAAGCAGAGCCGCTCCATTAACGAAGGCCGGTTGCTTCGAGTTATACCTCCGAGGTGTTGTGCACTGCGAGTCGGGTGGTAATGAACATGGGAGATACCACAGCGCTAATGGAGCGAGCCCGCAGCGCTACTCGACACATCTCCTGGGTACACTGGCCGCCGCGACCGCCGCTCCCAACATCCACAATGGCGAACCCCCTAGCCATCTCGTATGAGCTCTGTGCCTATGCAAAGAATAACGCATGAACGCATTGAACATTGATTGACTCAGCCGTCTCATCGTGCAATAGGGGCTTAGTTAAATAATTGTACAATTGCATGGTTATAGCTGATAAGTATATAATTTTATAATGCACTTCTAATTGTCTACTAATTGGGTTTTTTAACATCAGAGTTCAGAAACTAACCAAAACCATATTATTTTGAGTAGTAGTTCAACATTGTATGAACATTGGAATTAAGCTGAGAAGCCAGCTAACGAGGTGACATTCCAGTCGTTCGCAAAAGTAAAACCGCACCAGCAGCCATTCCATCTTCGTCCGAGACCCGAGCACCAAACTGGGAGAGTCCGCTGACCGCTCCCGCATTCCCGCCGGCAAAAACTGCGCACGCGCGGGCTCCACCTCGCCCCGCGCCCCGCGCGCACCCCGGGGCCCGGACTCTCCCACGGTCTTTCTGGAAACTCGTCACTATGCTCACTGCAACTGGTGTTAAAATATGTGCGCTTTTGTCTCCAAGACTGCACCGAATGAAGGTGACGACAAGTACGGCTATAGTACACCCAGTCGAGTGTCTTCTGCAGTACACTCACAGTGGAGTGTGAGATCTTACTGTATCACATCAATATCACAGTATTTTGTAATAAGGTGAGCGGTTCAACGAGTAGGTACTCTACACGTACTCTGTAGTGAAACTTTGGTGGTCTGAATTTTGAAAACGGCATTACTCACTACGGTTATTAGGTACTAAAATATGATTCTACGTATGTGGTTCGGATTCTATGTAATTCTGTAGGTGCCCTTCCTTTACTTACTAGGTGGTAGGGGTCAATACCATTGCATTCGCAACGATAAACGAAGAAAAAAAATCGGCCAAGTGCGAGTCGGAATCGTACACGAAAGGTTCCGTACCATCATACAAGATTTAATAATAAGGGTCTTGCCCTCGGTCTTGCGTGTGTCCAAATACAAAATATTGGACTCTACACAACCGACAACATCGATCCTGTCAAGCAAAAGTGGACTTAAACCGATTTTCTTGTCATTGAGTATTCTTATTGTCAATATATAGTTTTATCTCGTTTTAGGCATCGTTCCAGGCCTGCCTACTCGCTGGTCTGGAACCCCGCCACGAAGGTTTTTATTTTTGTTTCTAAATTAGTTGGAGATATGTTTTTATATTAGCAGCACTGATAAAACACAAAATAGTAATAAATGTGTATAAAATATACCTGTATATTTATTCAATATGGGTTACACACAAAATTACAATTTTCTTTGCATGAAAATGTACCTTTGTAATAAATAAATAAAATATATATATCAGTTAAAAACTTACAATAAAATAAAGTAGCTAAGTGCATAATTAAATGAACCCTTGGTAGTGCTGGTACTGGGCATAGCAAGCATTCCCATCGCAGCAGTTGATTTTCTTCGAGTCTAACTCGATCTTGGTAATGTAGCGGTATAATGACCACCACCCGCTCGGACGTCCGCCATGTTTTCATAATTTACGCTGCCGGTCCGCTCCTCGTAAATAAAGCCCCGACTGCACCGAAGTAAAAAATGTTGTGTAACGTTTTAATGGATGTACCTGCGTGGGATCGAGTGTCGACGGCGTGATGCGAGGTGGTAATACCTGTGCTTGTCTGTCAATATTGACGTTTGGGACGCTCCGGTTACCGCAATCAAGGGCGTCGAAACGTGCCATACTCATTACGCTGCACTAACAGCTAACACCTCGCCTCCATTGTCTCCGGAGTGGTTCCGTGTTTGGGTTCTCTGCGAAGATGTTGGCTGTGTTCGGGCAAAGTTCTCCAAGCTATTCGGTGCAAGAAGGAGCAAGACAGCGTTTTGGAAAACAGAATGATAGTTCCGTGTACCTACCTCGGCTGTTTTCGCTGACCGTTAGAACAGTTCGGAATCGCTCGAAATCACTCCATCCACCTCTCCGAGGTGGAACGTGGAACCGGAGCAGGTTGTGTCAACTGTCACTTAAACGTCAGATATCAAATCGCCTTCAACTACGTTAAATATCAAGTAGAATTTCGTATCGATTCGAAATTAAGTGATTTCATAATGACTTTAGATAGAAAATTCTTGGTTTGGCGCGTGATAAGAAGGATTGCTGTTTGTGTAATGTCAAAGTGACGTTCATCTCTGTACTTTTGGTTTTGCTGGAGCATTGCGCTAAGCCATTCCGCCTAATTCTGTTCAGTAACGGACAGTGCAGGGCGGAGTGGAACCATCTTTGCCCGAACAAATCTATTGAAGCCGTGTGAGAGGGGCTAACGCTCTTATGTGCTGGCCCAACTTCGTGGATGCAACGATGTTTGTCTAATAAATCATGATATCGACTCGTCGCAACAAACGGTTGCGTGGGTTCACGATCGAAGAAATGCGGACGTATTTAGTTTGAATCTGTTTAGTTTTTTAAAAGCGATTTAAAAGGGACTAATGGAATTTTTGTATTCATCATATTAGGTTGGTCGATTCGATCGATTACCTGGTGAAGAACTATATTCTTCGATAGATTAGTTTATAAAAACTAGTTTATACTGAGTAAACTACTCAGTTTCAGTTTCAGTTTCTTTATTTCCTCCATTAGATGATATTACACACTCGGATTCGTATTTTTTTTCCCGCCAATACTGCTACTAAGAAAACCATATGTAGTTGCAGACTCTTTGGAATCCATGCAAATACGGTGATACCGGTTAAAACCTTGGAGGCATTAAAAATAAGGGGGTAGACAAGCAAAATATCTTTTAAGTATTCTATAAGCTCCACTTTACCCCAATGTACGTAGTGAGCAACAAAGAGCCCTTCAACCAAATTAATCTCCACAAATTCTCTACCACAATGAGAGCGGGAATAGAAAGTTTTCCTCGTCCCGACCTCCTGTTTACTTTGAACCTTGCTCGGGCACCAGCGCTCGCTGGGAGGTCCGCGGGCCGGCGGCGCGGGCAGGTGTCCGGCGGCGGGCGCTGCGAGCGGCGCGGCGGCGGCGACCGCGGCGGAAGCGGCCGGTGTATTTGCGCGAGGGGTAAGTGAACCCGTGAGTCAGACGGGATAAATCGGGCGTCGCGTTCGTGTCGCGCAGCTGACGGCGCGCACTCTCATTCACGACGCCGCGCCTCCGCGCAACTCTCGGTGGAAGTTGTAAATCAAGCGACGCTCGCGCGGCCGCCGAGATGGCTGTGATTTGCACGTGTTTATCGATACCAATGTTATTGCGCTACCAGCAAGTCTTTAGATTCTGGTCCGGGAACGTCGAGTGGACTGTATCCGTCTTGACGTTTTTCAGCAGAAAGGCAGTGGGAACCGGCCAGCGCTGAGTCTGATCTATAACTCAGCTGAAGGCAACGGGTGGCGGCGAGCGCGGAGTGGATTATATCTGTTCTTAGGTGGATGTTCTATAGGTGGAATGCCTTAGCAGAAGAGCTAAGACGATGCATGCCGGCCAGTCCAGAGTGGACTATATCTGCCTTGACTTGCCTCAGCAGAAAGACTGCGGCAATGGATGCCGGCCAACGAGGAGTGGAATTTATCTGCCTTGATATGCCTCAGCAGAAGGACTACGGTGATGGGCGCCGGTTAGTGCTAAGTGGACTGTATCTGTATTTTGACGTGCCTCAGCAGAAAAACTGTGGCCAGCGTGTTTGACACACCAGCGACAGCAATCAGGATTTGCCTGTCTAGCGCCTGGGCGCTGCCGCCCAATCCGGGTGCAATTTCAGTCATTTGGATAGTGTAGGCGAGATCCTAAGGACGTTTTCTAGCCTGGCATTGAACCTGGGAAACATTTCAATTCACAAGAAAAAAAGATTAAAGTGTTAATCAAATTTCCTACGCAAAGGCGCTTCTTTAGATTGATTCGTAGTCGTCAAATAATGAGATTTTATTTTAAGAAGTTTTGCCGCACCCATTGTGCTCATTGAATTCATTATTTGACTAGGTGAAGCTACATCTCATTGTCTTCGTACGTAATCGTCGAGAGTGCAGTGAGACAGAACGGTCTGAATGGAAGAGTCACAAATGACTATGCTATACTCCCGCATTCCACTCTGGTCCGTAGGCTCAGGGCTCTATATCGTATCCTACTAGGAGATAAGAAGTAACAGGCCCGTGTGAATTATGACAGGTTAGTCGGCAAACTCCAATCCTGTGGAGGGTTCTTTGTGCGGGTCACTGAATCGGTGCCCGATAATGCCGTGGTAAAAGCCGTTAAGAGGTGATCAAATTCCATACAATGGCTCGTGCCTGTTTCCTAAGCCAAATTATACATAAATATTTTTCTGATATTTTGCTCATTAAATAAATCAACCGATAGCTACGTCTGTACCGTTTGTTTATTTGATAAACTTACTCATATACGTGAATACGCCTCTAAAAATCTGTATACAAATACAAAAACCGGCCAAGTGCGAGTCGGACTCGCACACTAAGGGTTCCGTACCATCGTACAAGATTAAACACATTTGTTGTTATAGCGGCAAAGTAAATACACACTCTGTGAAAATTTCAGCTGCCTACCTATTACGGTTCATGAGATACAGCCCTGTGAGACGGACGGACGGACGGACAGCGGAGGCTTAGTAATAGGGTTCCGTTTTCAACCTTTGGGTACGGAAACCTAAAAAGGCACGTATCAAGAAAAATTGTCGATTCTGCAATAAATATTGCCCGTGTTTTTACAGTAGATGGCATAAAATGAAGGTCCTGGCATGACACCTATTTCCCATGAGATGCGTTGGGCTAATGGGCTTATAATGACATAGCCATATATAAAAAAAACTTAATACATATGCAGCTAATAGTCTAATAACGAAATGTTTTTGTCGTTCTCTACATTTTGTTCTCCTCAGCCCTTTGAATTTCAGACCTTTTTGATCAGACCTATGGTTTTTTTAAAGCTTTTCCACAACCTTGTTTAAACCTGTAAACCCTTTCTCCATATTAACGCAAACATCTATTTAACTACGAAGTCAGATGAAAAAATGCGGATTAGAAATCCGAATTTTTTAGTAGAATAATAATCCTAGCTTGATTTTCCAATACCAATGAATATGCTAAGATATGGTTGAGGTAGGCATGGATGTGATTATTTCTTCACCTCCATGGAGGTAGGTAGGAAGGGGTAAGTTATTGGGAGTGTAGTGTAGGGTAGGGTAGGCCTATAACGGGAGGAGCGTCACATAATGAGGAGACAATACGGCGCCCTTCCAGGAAGGTTGCTCCTTCAAATGCAATAACATTGGTGAACGACGCGCGTACCTGTGTTTTATCTGTTTTTCTTGCGCTCGTATCATCGCACCTTTATCCATCGTATCGGTTCGGTCTGGCAATAGTGATGGCAATTATCCAATATTTAATCAATTATGTTATATACTTAATGCAAACGTCACCTCTCACCTTCTTGACGGTAAGATATGGCGTGGGATTTAAATGTTTGTCACTAACACATTATTGAAAATTGTGCAATTTTCGATTTTTTTCATGCATGTTTGAATTAGATGTATTTTTTTTATGTAACCTGACATGGATGGCTAATACCACACTGATATTAGCCGAGAACACCACATTCCCGAAGGAATTGGGTGCCATGCCAGGGCGTCCAAAACACCGACAATTTTTCATTGCCGCTTGATACATGCTTTAGCGGCAATACCAAACTGGTAAACATTCGTTCTTATATTTTTTTAAATACCCATTTTTAGTATTTATCCATTTAAATGTGGGGATATTTTATATCGATCTTTCCACCCACAAATATATTTTCCTCCAACTACCTAATTCTCGGGAAATCGCAGAGTTAATTAAATCGCACATAAAGTATACTTCAAAACCATAGAGTTGGGAATAGGTTAGAGAGGCCGGCATGGTTTTCGCAGCCCCCCTGAAATGTCTAAGTCCCATGGGCGTTTCGGCATATTTCCCTAGCGCGCGTTTGTCGCCGTCATATATTCATACTTCTGGGCTATGTAACTCCTGAGTCTTGATGTTAACATGGTCACTTCTATTTTTGCAACAAGAACTGTTACTGCTACAACCTGTCGCTATTACTTCAAACTTGTCCCGCCACACCCAAAACGGCGCAACCATTTTGAATGGTTCTACGTTAATAAAAAAAAACTGATTAAAATGTGGGTAATAGATAGCAAAAATGTGTAAGGCAGAGAAATTTCGATCAACACTGCTAAACAATTTGAATTCATATCGATGTTTTAGTTGTATTATTTAATCTCCGGTGCCACCGTTTTTTTTTCGAAAAAGTAATACTCAAACTGAATCAGACTCGGGCCTTCAGTCCAGTTTTGACATTTCTGTGATCGTAATCTGTGCGTCGCAGAAGCAACATTTCGGTGCTTCGAAGTCTGATTGAGTCGTATTCACTACGTATAATATTCACAACGTATAAAAGTATTTTTTTTCCAAAAAATCAAAACCATGCATATCGTATAATATTCACAACGTGTAATTTTATACGTTGTGCATGAAGAAAGTTTAAAAATAGAATCAACTCTTGGCATCTTGCAGAACGTATAATAGTCACAACGTATAATATTCCTAACGTGAATTCACAAAAAAAGAAAACCATGCAGAACGTATAATATGCCAAGAAGCACTGCATAAAGCGCCCGAATAACGATACATTTAAGGCTGAAATTGCTACGAATCGATATTTGTTAAAGAGTAACAATTTGCTACAATTTCGAAAGGCCACCTTACGCTAATTGAGACGGTCGAAAAGTCGCGTGCGAGTATACGCTTTAAAAATATATTCATAAGGGCGCTTATCGTATAAAACGTTTTTGGATTATATGATATGCATGGTTTTCTTTTTTTTTTAAATAAAGATCATAATTTTATACGTTGTGACTATTATACGTTATGCATGGAGAAATAAGTAATTTTATTTTTAAACTTCTTCATGCACTACGTACAAAATTATACGATCTGCCGATTATACGTTGTGCATGGTTTTAAAATTTTGTTAAAATATGATATTATGCGATCTGCATATTAGACGTTCTGCCGTTCCCCCGTCTGATTAAGTTTTAGTTTTAATTTCGATAAACTTTTTCGGAAACATTCAATGGCACCGAAGATTAAAAATTAAAACGAATAACACAGAAATGAAATAAAAAAAACCGGCTAAGTGCGAGTCGGACTCGCACACAAAGGGTTCCGTACCATCGTACAAGATTTAACACAAAAAATCACGTTTTTTTGTATAGGGCTCCCCTTTATTTTTTATTATTTCTTTATTTTGTAGTTATAGCGGTAAAATAAATACACACTCTGTGAAAATTTCAGCTGCCTACCTATTATGGTTCACAAGATACAGCCCTGTGACAGACGGACGGACGGACGGACGGACAGACAGCGGAGGCTTAGTAATAGGGTTCAGTTTTCACCCTTTGGGTACGAAACCCTAAAAATCGGCCTTACACATTTCTGTTCGATATCACCCTTTCTAAACGAGAATCAACCGGGAAATAAGCGTAGTGCGTAGGGCTCCAATCCCATTACGCGTAGCAATCGTTTGAGTGAAGGTACACCACTAAAAATCGTTGCAACATTTAGTGTGCTCAGGTCCCGGATAGGCATATCTAACCTATTCCGATTTCTGTGTTGGAGGCCCTCGTGACGTGCGAACGCGCGCACGTTTTTTCAAGCAGATCGAGACAGCTCCTTCCAAATCATTAATTTCACGCCTCTCTCCGGCTCCATTAGCGGCGATGACGACGCACCTCCTTGCCGTTCCGCCAGGACCTTGGATACGGTTACGGTAGAGGAGACTACGCCTTCCGAATTTTGACACCAGAGACAAGCCTGGATTGCCTCATTCCGCACGGTGTGCGGAATGTTTGCCGTTATTAGGGTTCCGTACCCAAAGGGTGAAAACGGAACCCTATTACGAAGCTTCCGCTGTCCGTCCGTCCGTCCGCCCGTCCGCCCGTCCGTCCGTCCGTCCGTCCGTCCGTCCGTCACAGGGCTCTATCTCATGAACCGTAATAGGTAGGCAGGTGAAATTTTCACAGAATGTGTATTTATTTTGCCGCTGTGACAACAAATAGGTAATATCAAAAAATAATAAAAATTAAAGGTGGGCCCCATAGAAAAAACCGGATTTGTTTATGTTCATGGTACGGAACCCTCCGTGTGCGAGTCCGACTCGCACTTGGCCGGTTTTTTAATGCTCCGGCAAATAGAAATGATGCAATGAATGAGAGATTATGATATATAGAATGAAAGAAATTTCGTCATGACGATATTGATCCCTTGGGGAATGCAACCGAAGCAGAACGCTATCGACAATTGGACTGCCCAGAGCATGGAGGTGAGGGCCCAGAGATGCAATTGCTGTGTGCAAGTGAACACGGGAACTAGAAAACACGGCACAACTGTCCATGGAAACATTTGAAACAGTACATCAAATGCCTCTAGCTAGATCCTTGCATACGATACCATTTTGGGCCGTTCACAGGACTAGATTACGGTAAATGATTTATTAGGTTTTTTCATATTTGATTCTAAAATATATCGTCAAAACGTAGGTCGGTATGTTTTTTTTTATTTACCTAGACATTGAAAACTATTAGCTAATTAGCATAGAAAAAAGTTGTCTTTTGTTACTGTCATTTTAGATATTTTTAAATAGAGGTATTTACAAAAATAAAAAGTCACGTACATAGAATGAACGTACATGAATCGCTTAACTTTTTGGAACTAACTCTGGGGACCGTTAGGGCTTCGAAGAGGATTTCCCTAGTTTAGCAGTCGGCGTGCAAAATTGTTCATTGCAATTCTGCAAATTAACAAATCTCAGAGCCCCGCGGCGCGTGAAGTTCACGGCAGTCTCAAGGAGGGGACCTACAGTTTTACGTGGGATCCGAACAACGAAAGACGAATAGCAATTCAGTGGGCCCAATTGTATTCTTGCTTCTACCGTCCTCCGTTTTCTGATCAGTTAAAAATCATCTGTACCTATAGTATATTTATATGTAAAGTTCAGCTCTCTCAATGTGCTTACATACTATGACTTCTTGCATTTCTGACTCACCGTACCGCGCTGTGCAGTGCTTTATGGATATTGCTTTGACTCTAAATTTGACTCCGAAACTATGTTCGAGTAGCCACTTTGTAGTTTATAGCAGGCGTTAACAACACCTTAACGTTAAAATGTTTAGCTTGATAGCATTTTACTTTAGGAATGAAAATTACACACATACTGCTTGTTTTTATTACCCCCTTACAGTTGTATTTACAAAATATTTCCAATAATGTGTTTTTGTTTGTCGCTGAACGGTTACATTGGTAACCCATCGCATGAAATTGGTGTACGTCTTATGAAATTTATTGTATTTGTAAGGTTACCATTATTCAATTAAACTCGTAATTTAACTTGAAAAATTACCAACCCATTTGGTGATTATGTCCGTTCAGGTTGGAATATGTTTCTAATCCAATTTGGCACAAGATACCTTCCTAGGTTACCATGGTAAATATACTCGCCTGCTAAAACATGCAAGGATTTTATCGCCAGATAGCATAGTACGAAATGGATATAAACGTCAGATTAAATCACTGAACAGGCAAGGGAGTGTATTTACACATTATTAGTATTCCTTTTTTAATCCATGCCTAAATTAATTGCGGTATTATTTATAGTCTTGTGGGAGAACTATTACTAGTGCACAGAAACCTGAAATGAGGATTACAAACAAAGTTCTATACAGGTCGGTATTAGCCATCCATGTCCAGTTACATAAACAAGTAGGTACCTACCTACTTTAAAACGATTGATTGCTTTTATCGATTTGGATTTATTTATCACTGGCTTGAATCTATACTTAATTTACCCCTTCTGTACAATGGTGACATCATAAACATCAAAGTTTGTATTTCCAGGTTACACAAATGTTTCAATACTGATTGTAAAATATACAATATGTACACAAACTTTGCTATATTTACCTATATGTATTGCAGTATTATGAAATATTGAAATATCCCGACTCCAAGATGTATTCTCCTGGCCCAGGAAAGGTTGTAAACCATTGTACCTAGATATATCGGAGCCTGCTAAATGCCATGCATGGGTGGCCGGTATGTGCGTTCACGTTCCTTTCTGAGTCAATGAACGGCAAGCCATGCGAAAAACGAAGCTTTACGACTGGGAACTCACATTATGCCTACAGGCGTCGTTGGAAGTAAAGCTCATAGGTAGGGTTGCCATCTCTAAAATTTGGCAACCAGGACAAGACGTGAAAGTACGCGTGAAAAGCCCGTATTTTAGAGCCCAGCACCCGGATATGTCAACAGGTTGTTTTTAACAGTCAATGTAATAAAGTGCGTGTGTCGCGGGCGGCCCAAGACTTTAAATTTGTAAACCCGGATTACAAATGGAGCCCCGCCCGGACTCTCCCCGGATGCCCTCTAAACTAGGACAAATCAGGGGAAACCCAGACGGATGGCAACCCTACTCATAGGTACAACTGTATTCAGAGTGGGCGGACTAACTTTAATACGCCGGACAAACCGGTTTTTGTATGGCTAGTCCGGCGCTAATCTCGTAGTAAGTTTTTACGCGTGCTCTCTGAATACGACTGATAGACTATTGTCGCCTTCTTCGTCGGCCGCCAATCGTTCTCCTGATTTTCTTCCTTTACGTGTAAGTCATCTCTTGGAAAGGGAAAAGGACAAGTCTTGCAACAAGAAAATGATTCATCTACTTTCAAATGCTTGGCTCAAAGTACCTAGTTGTCGTTCATAGAGATTTTGGAAAAAAGCACGGCTCAATATTCATGTGTCAAAAAGCGGCGTTGTGCCTCCAATTCATTGCAGCTTGAAGCTACGAAGTTATCAAGAGCAATCGCGCGACGGTGTCGTGCCGGGGTTACAATTCGGATGCAAGTACAGCCAATAGTATTTCTGTCCATTTCCCTACGCGACGCGAGGACGGCGGCAGCGGGGCGCGGGGCGCGGTGGGGCGGCGGACGGACGTCTATTTCTGTGGCGTCGCGTCTCGTCTCGTTGTCCTACGAGCAGTACTTCGGTAAAATAGGTGGGCCCGTCGCGTCTCCGAGACGTGTAGGTACATAAATGCTCGCGTGTGTCACGGGACTGACATGTTGAGATTAATGAGACCGAGCAATTCGATATGTTATATATATATATCATTTGTACATACTTTGGGAACGTGATTACGTGAACGGCAATAAAAGAAATTTAATTCAAACAATTTCCCACTTTTTAACCTAGGGGGGGGGGCTTTAATTTTTTTTATTTTATTATTCTAACTATTTGTTGTTTTTGTTGTTATAGCGGCAAAATAAATACACACTCTGTGAAAATTTCAGCTGCCCACCTATTACGGTTCATGAGATACAGCCCTGTGACAGACGGACGGACGGACAGCGGAGGCTTAGTAATAGGGTTCCGTTTACATCCTCCGGGTACGGAACACTAAAAAAGGAGGAGGTTCTCAATTCGACTGTATTATTTTTTATGTTTGTTACCTCAGAACTTTCGCCTGGGTGAACCGATTTTGATAATTATTTTTTATTCACGATTGAAATGTGCATCATCGTATGCAGGTTACTCCATAGTTCGGAAACCCATGTAAAATATGAATCCCTTTCCCTGCTAACTAGTTGGGGGTTGGGGTAAGACCCGCCCGGGTTGAAAGCACTGCGTTCACAGAGGGTAAGTGGAAGTACCTATGCCAAATATTCTACTCAGTAAGAGCGCAGACGATGAGCGCTTCTGATAGGTGAATTATTTAATCGAATTCCCTCACATATTTTCTCACATCTAACGCCGGTTCAGCACCGCATTCTATGAAAGATGGCGGCATTGACAATTGTTTGAACGAGCTGAATTCATGATCAGTCACAGCACAGTGTCACACATGTAGAAATAGAGAGACATACCTACCTAGCGTCTACTAAAGGTATTTCGATATGTTTATATTATTTTAAATAATTTTAGGGATGTTTATTGTTTCAGTTTTAGGTACAAGGTACCTACCTATATAGGGTACTCGAATTATTTTTCATCACCAATAATATAATTCGATTACCGTAGATACCTACCAAATTCCAAGTAAAATATGTATGCAATTTAAAATTTCTGACCGCCAAATTTTGTTATACCTACTACAATTTTAATAAATAATTGTGTAGTTTGTAGGTAGGTATGACAAGTTATTGCATTTCGGCCTTACGCACCGAGGACTAATATTACATCACGACGTGATTAGGTAAATAGGTTTTTGGTTTGCTCCTGCACAGAACATTACTGAAAATACTGTCCATACCATACCATACCATAGAGTCGGTAAGCAATGGAACAAAGTCCCTTCCGAGGTAGGTACCTATTTCCTTCAATTCGCGACCTGGGGTCCTTCAAATGTGGTGTGAAGAATGGTTTTCGCAGCCCCCCTGAATGTTCGGAAACCCATGTGCGTCGTCGGGCACCTTCAGGTCCTGGCGTACGTCCTTTGCCGCGCTACTATGTATTTAGTGAGTAAGAATCATAGTAAAAATAATTAATCTTTCCATAGCAAAATAATGATTTGCCAGTCTAGCAAGAAAAAAGCCACATGTAGACCGACATATTTCAAGCTATTGCATGTATTTATAATGAAAGTGAATTTCGCAAACGGGCAGTTGCCAAGCCAACCTGTCTTGTTGCGCCGGTGCTTCTTCTGCCCCTTGGCCGCCGCGCCGCTCAGCAGCGCGGCAAGCAGCAGCGCCGCTAGCGCCGCGCGCCCCCGCATCCCGCCGCCCCTACCGCATCCCACACCGCGCACCGCGCACCCCACACCCCACACCACAACACTATGTCGACTCAAACTCAAGCACACAATGTCCTTATCATGTTCGCCGACGGCAACTTTGTCCGATGGCGGAACCGAAAGTCTCCAAGCGAGGGAAAGCTCCCACAATTTACACTCCGAAGGCGGCGACTCCCATAAAATGCCGCCTCGTCTAAGTTGTCTGCGACCAATGCGATTCGGTAGTAAAAGCTCAGAGTTTCGTGTTTAGTTTCGCGCGCGACGCGAAAGCACACCGAAAGCTCGCACCGACGCATGCGCGGCGGGACTGCTTCGCGGGAGACACTCGACTGGCGGGCGGTTGACGGGAGCTCGCGCGGCGGGGCGGCGGGGGCGCTCCGGGCCGCGGGGAGGGATACTACACTACAGGCTTTGGTCGCTCTGCGGCTACGCTACGCTGCGGTGCGGTGGAGCCTCCGTCACACGCGCCCTCTGCTGCATCGTATTATATCGTTCTCGTATACGCAAGGATTTCGAAGGTCGAGGTACATACAACTAAAAAAATACCGATATTCATTTTAAAAAAAATGTATATTTTATCAATTCGGATTTTATACGTAATGTTGATCCTAGTTGCCTTATGCATAGTAGTTGACACAATATAGCACGTATACATCCAGAGTACCTACCTGTAAAGCAGAAGATAAAACTAGGATCAATTGTCAATGTAAACACATACAGATAAATGGCAAATATTTCTTGCCTGATATTAAATACAAACATCAAATAAATTGGAACTGTAATTTTTAAATCATTACGTTTGTATAGGGAGCATATTTTTCTGATGCTTACGGAGCGGAGCTATGCTTCCCATACAAACGTAGTTTACTAATAATATGAAAACCACTGTTCCGATGAAATTGATATTGAATAAATAATATCAGGTAAGAAATAACTGTGTCTGCACGTTTTTGTTTTTATGAAAAATCTAAATTCACATGTTGTTTTCTCTGTGGTTTGACGCAGGATACATTCACCGAAAAACAGATTATTTGTTGCCTGGTTTTACATACCAAATATCAACTGTTAGGTTTCAACAAACAAATGAAAATGTTCTTTCATACAACACACAAAAAATTATGGCCTTTGAGGCACAAACAAATTGTAATTTGCAAATACTTATGGCATTAATTGTTGTGCCCCAAAATCCCACACAGTCGTATTCAGTGAGCACTGTCAAAACTTAGTACGAGATTATCACCGGGCTAACCATACGAAAACCGGTTTAGTCCGGAGGATTAAAGTAAGTCCGACCACTCTGAATACGACAGACAGTGATTTCCGCGAACCGTAATCTAGAGCAATCACCGCTAATTTTGCGGAATCGCAGACCCAAGAATCGCCGTAGACAATGTAATTGAAGATTTACACAAATATTGAAAACGAGATTACTTCCGTTATCTGTGTTCGTGTATGACTGGTAATTAGAAATAAACTATTACTGCAATGAGATAAAAAGTGAACTAAGAAGTAAAAACCGGCCAAGTGCGAGTCGGACTCGCACACGAAGGGTTCCGTACCATCGTACAAGATTTAACACACAATAATTCACGTTTTTTGTATGGGACTTTAATTTTTATTATTTTTTTATTACCTATTATTTGTTATAGCGGCAAAATAAATACACACTCTGTGAAATTTTCAGCTGCCTACCTATTCCTGTTCATGAGATACAGCCCTGTGACAGACGGACGGACGGACAGCGGAGGCTTAGTAATAGGGTTCCGTTTTCACCCTTTGGGTACGGAACCCTAAAAACTAGTTTTATAAGTGAACAGTACTATTTACAGCAGCAGGTAGGTAGGTAGGTACTCGTACCTTGTTTTCGTCCCACACTCATGAAACAATAAAATCGTATTTAAACATTAAGGTGGCCCTTTCCGGCGGGACTAACTTATTCCCGGGCACGGTACAAAACCGTGCTAATGCGCTATGGGACTTCTCTGTTTCAAAGAAAAAGACAAGCTCCGTGATGAGGAAGATGCAACATGTCGATTGTCTTTTTCAACTGGAAATAGACCGGCAACATTGGCTGGAGCAGACTATGCCCATAACGAAAAATTGATTTACAAAATGACAAGTAAAGTAAATCACGACCGCTGTAGTAAAAAATCAACCACAAACCAAATTTATTATAAATCTTCATGAAACAAGCTATGTCTGATGACTAATCTTTTAAAGATGTTTTTATTATTTTATCGTTGAATAATCCACCTCCAAAGTTATTGTATGAAACGGGCGAAAAACTTATGCCAATGACATCTAGTTCAATCAAATAAAGCTATTTTGAGCATAATTTTGGATTTCTGACAAAAAATATGCGCATGATCTTCTTTCCACGTTTGTATCGGGAGTTGAGCGGGAAGGCTCATATTAAGGGCCTACTGCTGATTAGCTTAATCGACACATATTTAGAGCTTTTCTTAGCAGCTTCCAATCAATGCCTGTACAAGATAATCAACACTTTATTAATAAAGGCCCTTTAAGGGCCGAGTGCACGTAAGGACAAACAATCAAAATCAACGTCAAAGTATGATCAAACAGGTCACTTTGTGTGAACAATATGGAAGGAACTCTATGCGGATCACTTAAAGTGACGTATTTGAACATTGATTAACTCGGCCGTCTCTTCGTGCCATCGGGGCTAAGTGTTTATTAAAATTCAGCACTTGGCGATGGATCAGACGTTAATATGTTGAAAAACGTAACATATACATACATGTAAGAAGACCCCACACGAAAGTGGACCTACGTACACCTACCTGCTAGTTAGTAGTCTGCACAATTTGTTTTACTAGTTGCCTAACCTGTGTTTCCCGATGTGACGTTTTAAATACACTTATCGCATCTTTTGTACTTATAAATCGGTTGAATCGTTTAGAAGTTATGCATACAAAAATGCATGAAACCTGAAAATCCTGAGTAGATTTTGCCACAGCCCTTCGTAGCCATTTATCCCAAATCTCCTCAAAAACGCCATACTTATATGCGCCTCGCGCCTACAAAAACCGATCAAGTGCGAGTCGGTCTCGCACGCGTAGAGTTCCGTGCCATCGTAAAAGATGTTTAATATTGGGCCCAATTTTTATTATTTTTAAATTGTATCTATTTGTTGTTATAGCGGCAAAATAAATACACACTCTTTGAAATTTTCAGCTGCCCAATTCACCCCTGTGACGGACGGTCGGACGAACGGAGAGCGGAGGTTTAGTAATAGGGTTCCGTTTGCACCCTTTCGGTACGGAACCCTAAAACTCTCTTGATTTTAGGTCATACATAGAGTACACGCGAGAATTCACATTCTCACAATTATCTAATTTTTCAGCTTATTCATTGTTTTATGAGATTTAAATACTCCATTGCCTAATGGGTTCGCCACTACAGCGATAATTGTGAAATTAATATTTTCAAGGAGTTATAGCAGTAATTACTACTAACGACCGTAGCGCCATCTACTGTGACGCATCGATTAAAATATCGGAGTTGGTAAAAAAATGCTAAGGGCTTTTTCCGCACGTACCTACTGACTATTACGTGATGTCATATCATTAAGGCTCTCTTTACTAGCTTGCATCAATTCCTGTATCAGCACTTTAGCAATACTTGGTAAAAATCAGGCTAAGCGGATTATCACCGACCGAACTAACCATACAAGTTTTATTCCGGAGTTACTTAGCACGCCCACCCTAAATTATTGGGGTCGGTCACCACGTGGTTACCACAGAAAAAGTACATACATGAGTTTGATAACGGCGAATGCCGAAATATTACTGCTTTTCAAGATCTATATGTTGTGTTTCAGGATCGGCTCCCGATTCCCGATTCTGCACTCCCTGCACCCCATTGCAGCTCCAGGGGCGCGGTTCGCGCCACCCGATCCGCATAGAGACGGCGGCGCGGGACACAAGAGGGGGCGTTCAGCTACATATAACCATATTAGCTGTTTTTCTTATTTATTTATTTATTTATTTACTTATTTAGTTAGTTTTACCATATTGGTTATGTAGGAGGACATAATATTAATAACAACGATTGTTGTTTTTGTGTTTGTTGTAGAGACAGCACCATAACCACCAAAAAATACATGCGCAACTTTCAACACGACACAATGAACTCACTACTCGACAACAGATGGCGCAGTGTGAATAATATCATGTAGTTCTATATGCAGCTGGTTTTTGGGCAAATCTGTACGCTTGTATAGTCTCTTGTGTAGAATACCACAAGTTCGATAGCACTCGGTGTGAGATTGAAAGAGATACTAGGTTGTTGGTACCATCGAATTAAATTAAATATGGTCGAAACTGAAAGCCAAATCATATCCAAATAAAAGGAAGGTCCTGGCATGGCACCTAGTTCTTTTGGGAATGCGATATGGCCAACTAGGCTATATAACTACTATTTGTAGAGATGTTATAAACGTATGTTTAATTAATATGACCTAGACTTATTCTGAAGCGACCCTGAGCCTGGTTTTCACCAAGTGCTGATTTCGAAAAATCGACACTTAAGGTAGGCCATCCCGCTCAACTCCCCATACAAACTGGGAGAGAAGATCACGTCCATATATCTTGTCAGAAATCCAAAATTGTATTTTATCGAACTAGATGTCTGATGAGCAGTAATTGGCATTGTACAATTGTGTTTGGTTTCTAAGTTATAAGGTATGAAAGTTTGAATTTTTCGCGTGTTGCAATAACTTTGGAGGTGGATTACTCAACGATAAAATCTATACATCTTAAAAAGATTAGTCATCAGACATAGCTTCTTTCATGAAAATTTATAATCAATTTAGTTTTTGTTAGATTTTTGACTACAGCGGTCGTGGTTTACTTTTAGCTAGAAGTCTTTTTGCAATTAAAATTTTAGTAAATTTTACCAAATCAAACACTATGCGCATTGTCTGCTGTGTGGACATGTTGCATCCTCCTCAGCACGGAGCCTGTCTTTTTGTTTGAAACATAGAAGGTCCCAGAGCGCAATAGCACGGTTTGTAACGTGCCCGCGAATGAGTTAGTCTCGCCGGGAAGGGACACCTTAAAGGGCCTTTATTACTAAAGTCCTGATTATCATGTACCATACCATTGTTAGCAAGCTGCTAATAAAGGTCTTTAATATGTGGCGATTAAGCTAATCAGCAGTAAGTGGAAAGGGCCCTGAATCTTCCTAAAAAATCTTTCACAAATTTGTCAGCAACTAAAGTATGTCTCAAATTCTGTTATTCATAATGTAAGTATTGTTCAAAGACTGTAGGCAAACCGTTAATATAAAAAATAGAAAATATTTTGTCCTGGCATCGTGACGGTAGGTGCATTTTTAGAAGAGTAAATGTGAACTGACTTTGTCATGTCAAAATAATGACTGGTCAAGTTCCTCCAAGCTTTTCGAGTTCATGGCAAAGATTTAAGATGTCCGAGAAAAGAGGCTCCTTTTCAAATTGTACCTCTAGCTTCGGAATGAGTTGAAATAAAGTGCCTTGGTAGTCAGCCTCGGGAGCCCAGTGGCGTGACGCCTTGCGATCTGATAAGCTGGGCGCGCCTCTGAGAGCGGTTGGGTTCTGGATGGGTGACCATTTTCAACCGTTGAGGCTGGCCGTGGGTTGGATTCCACGTAAAACTATAGGTACTGACTTACTAGGTGGTAGGGTTAATCCCGCCGGGTTAGTACGATCGCATTGAATGAACGATGGTCGAAGCGGCAAAGAAATTTGTCCGTTTAGGCGCTTAGGTTGACAACGACCTGAATTAGCCAGAAGCCTCAGTCCGCTAATAGATAACTCTACTTTTCAGCGTTAGTGCTATGAGATTCCTGAAATCACACAAAATTGTTGTGTTACAACGCTATGTTGTAGCGCTAACTCGAAAGTGAACTTTTCTAAAAACCGGCCAAGTGCGAGTCGGACTCGCACACGAAGGGTTCCGTACCATCGTACAAGATTTAACACAAAACAATCATGTTTTTTGTATGGAACCCCCCTTTAATTTTTATATATTTTTTTATTTTATATATTTGCTGTTATAGCGGCAAAATAAATAGACACTCTGTAACTGTAACGTTCTAGATTAACAACAACAGTTGTTTTTTTTGTCTTTGTTTTAAGGGCTATTTTTATTTTATTTTATTTTTATTTATTTTTTGTTTTAGAGGCAACTCCAATCCGAAATTTTGAATGTGCAGTTACAGATTTTGTATCTTATTCAAATCTCAATTCTTTTTCATCTTTTGTAAGTTCAATTTTTGACACAAGTCACTTCAATGTTCGATGCCCATGTGAAACTGGTTGGAACAAATGACAATGCACATGTGTGTCTGTCTAGGAGTTCCTAAAGTCGGTTCTACCTGGCCTTCATGTGCAATATTCGCCTTACGGTTGGTACAGATGTGGCTATAATACTTCATTTATGCCCGTTTCTACCACGTCCAGCTACAAAAATCCTAAATATACCTTACGGTTACACCATGTAAATATGCGATGTAACCGAAAGTTACTCATCGTATTTCAGGTAACAAGGGGTGGTGAAAACAGAGGTTAGTAGAGTAGCGAGTAATCAGTAACTAACTAGTTTTGCGGAGACGGAGAACTTTGTTTTAGCCTTTGTGAAGCTGGTCGAAAATAAAAACGGCGGTCATTAATAATAATAATAATAATATGCTTTATTGCTTCCATACACATAGGTACATGCAAGGGAGTTGTCAGCCTCAGTGGCCCAGTGGCGCGACACTTCGGCGATCGCTCTCCGAAGTTAAGCAACGCTGGGTCCGGTCTGGTCTTGGATGGGTGACCATTCGACCGTTGAGAGAGGCTAGCCGTGGTTCGGATACCACGTTAAGCTGTAGGTCCCCTTCCTTACTTACTAGGTGATAGGGTTTATCCCGCCCGGGTTGGTACCATCGCATTGGATGAACGATGGTCGAAGCGGCAATGAAAATTGTCCGTGTTTTCCATCCAGTTCAATGTAGCCGTGCAATATAAGGAAGGTCCTGGCATGGCACCTAGTTCCCATGTGGTGTGTCGGGCTAATACCATGACAGAACAGTGGTATTAGCCATCCATGTCCAGTCACATAAAAAAAAAAGGGAGGACTTATTGCCTAAAGTCAATATCTTCCAATCGACCCGATTATGGGACAAAAATATTCAGATAGCAACAAAAGAAAAGTAACCTAAGATAGTTTCTTGTGCACTATTTATACTCTAAATTAATTATATGTAGAAAAAAAAATACACTTTCTTGATCTTTATTATTGAACTCTTCACATTTGCTCTGTTTCACAATCGCACAGCTACAAACGTAGTAAACAACAAGATGGCTTCCGGAACCGGAAGCCAATCGGAAAACGTCTCGATATGTGTTGCCAGTACCAGCATAAGGCTCTCAGGTGTAATCGAATCTGTTGCTAGTCGGATGGTGTTGCAAGTGATGTCTCACAAATTGCCAAACGCAATATTTGACTCGAAAATGATCATCGATTTCGTTTTTAACCTACTTAAAAAAAAGAGGAGGTTCTCAATTCGTCTGTACTTTTTTGTTATGTATATGTTACTCGATATCTCCGCAAACTTTGAACTGATTTGAATAATTATTTTTCTCATTGGTAGTGTATATCCCAGGGGTGCTATTTAAAGATCATATATTTTTTTATGGACTAGCACACCTAAGGGTGGGAAATACAAAAAAAATAACATATAAAATAACAGAGTTAAATAAAAATATAAAAAACCCGACAGCGTAAAAAAATGTAACTTAAAATTGACTTAGTAAAGGAACTGAAAAGATAGAAACAAGTTTAAAAATTAAATATTTGTTGTGTTTGAATGATCATGGTTGACAGTGTTTACAAACGCAGTTTGTGACATGAAGTTTCTTCATGTTATCATTAAGGCTTTAATGAAGTCATCAGTTCATAGAATGAGATTCCCTCATTCAACGAATTTTAATCATATGCCGCCAATGTTTTAGTGGAGGTATGGTCCAAACGTTAACGTATTCCTTGGCATATTTGAAACAAAAAGGATATACATTTTATTTGTAGGTATTTAAAATGTATGGGGAGGATCTTTTTCAAGTCGTACAACAAAATATCTTCTACCTTTTTAGCTCCAAATATGCCGAGGAATACGTGGTTAGCTTTTGGACCATATCTCCGTTAACACCCTATATATGGTTTTTTTAGAATCTCCCTCTCATCATCGTTGATTACAGTTACACTAAATTTATAAGCGAACAGTTCGACACTCAAATCCTGTGGTTATATACAGGGTCCGCCACTCGAAGTGTTACCAATTGAAAATGATGTTATTTAGTTAATTGAAGTACGGTTCGTTAAAAATTATATCACAATAAAACATTTAATTTTAAGACAATAATTGTTATTGTTCGATATAGCCTCCTTTGAACCATAGAATGGAGCTTTCTGAGACGATGCTGAGTGTTGTTGGAACGTCCAGCGTTTCGTACTGCATTGTTTACACGTGCACATGGTATGAGCGCCTCATTTAACACCTTTTGCACACACTTGCTGGTTGACTTTGAAGCCCTTCTCGATAAACACGAGTGAATAGCGACCATTTCCGGTCACTGCAGCCGAGACCATAACAGAAGCGGGCGCTTGCTTACGAACGGGAACTCCATCGTCTAAATTCTCGTTGGATTTGCCCTGTAGCCAAACACGAAAATGTTGTTTGTTTATATACTGTTAGACAGTAAACATTTTTTCATCAGAAAAAACAATGTTTTCCAGATAGCCACGCAATACTTTCATTGCTTGAGCTCTTTGTAGTCGAACTGCCTTCTGCGCTGAACTAAGATGCTGAAATTTTTGTATCTTGTTGGTAGGGCTTCAGTTGCATTTCTTTTTATTTCAGTATGCGCCGATTACTTGAGTCGGGTATTGTCTGACTTTTCGTAAATTTTGCATCCTTGAATTCGAGCCTTTACCTTTCGAACCATATCATGTGATACTGCTATTTTCGGATGACCGCCTTTATGCCGTTTAGCAATGCTAGGTTATAACGCTTAATGGTTCGATGCACTAACATTTTGTTCACATGTAAATGTCGGAGCTCCCGAACGATGACTGGTTGCGATTTTCCGGTCAAATACAAAACGATCACAATGTTAGGTTTAATATCCACTGCAAACATTTATTATACAATTCAAATTTGTTTCCGCTCTTTTCGCCCACTTAAAAACAATGAAACAAATTGCCGTTTCACCAAAATTTGGCGCGCTGTCATTATTATTTTGAAAATAGAAGTAACAGTTCAAGTGACGGACCCTGTACTAATCGCTTTGATCACAGGATTTCATCTATGTATAAACTAACTGCTAGTTAAAATTCAATAATCTCCATAATAACCATGATTGTAATGTTTATATCCACTACTTCATAAGACTGGAAGTTGTCTCTTGACTGACAGCTTTGAATGTGAGTCAAAAGCATTGTTAAAGCCATTTTTATTTAATTATTGTGCTAGTTAAGTTCCAGTTTCACAGATTAGAACTTTAACTGGATGCGGCGAAAGAGACCTGGATTCATCGTTTGCAAATATATGTGGGCCCGAGGTCCACAATCGCCCGATCGAATGTGTTACCTTGGAGCTTATAAACTGTTACATCCCAACTGAGCGTTTATTGTTTTTCTTGCCTCCAAAGCCCATAAAAATATAACGTTCATGATTTAATCCGTACATGACCTCCTGGTTTATTATTTTGAATAATATAACGTGTTAATAATATGTGATATATGTTGATTAACCCAACTTTGGCAAAGCCGTGCTTTTCCTTCCCACTGGGAAGGACGCACGGTTAAAGATCAGCGATATTATGATGATGATCATTTCGTATGTACCCTACGTAACATAAGTCCTCATCAGGGGGCTGACGACATCTTCATGGAAAGTTTTCTTATCTTTGGTAAAGCTTTTAGATATTATCAGATTAATACCGATGGGCACCACAGTATCTCGGCACTGTAGGGTCGCCCTCTTGTGGAACAAGCGGACCTTCCTCAGCGTGACACCCATTGACAACGGAAGTATGGATTTATGAGCTGTGCAGGTGCAGAATGCTGATAGTTAAGCAATGATGGTGATATCGGTCTATGCGGCGACCGAGAATGTCGAAAATCTATCTGACTATCGCCCGAATCCACCACTTCCAGTTACAGACATCCCAAAGTTATCTTTCGGTTACACCATATAAATATGCAATGTAACCGAAACTACATTCCATATAGCTGGAGGTAGTGAAAAGAGGAGTATATGACCTGAGTTGGTGTGACAAGCGCGCTTGTGTAAACAAAATTCATTTGAATTAATTTTTAACGTTGAATATTTTGATGTTTTTGGAATTTCTTATTCCAAATTACATTTAAACATATAAGTTGCATACCTTTTTGTAAACTATTTAGAAAACCCTTTAGTTTGATACCCCACTCGATAGGTTTCAAGAAAAAAAATATTTGACAACACATAATTTGGCGCCAAAATCAGCCATGATTTTTTTTTATGATTTTGATATACCCAGTGTCACTCTCACAATTAAGACGAATCTAACGACACCTCTCAAGCTAAAATCCATCAAGCCGTTTAGGCTGCAGGGGGTGCCAAAGAAATATACATGCATACTTACATACATACATACATACATACACTCGAAAAACATAACCCTCCTTCTTTCGCAGTCGGGTAAAAAATAACAGTTATAAATAACATTGAGCCGACTCTAATCATTCAGAAGTAGAATACGGTACAAAAGCACACCTGAAAATGTTAAAATGTATGATGGACAGGTCAGGTTGCTTGATGTTTTTTTTTGTAACTCTCTTTTTATGTAAACTTGAACATTTCGTTGGGTACGCTAGTTGTGACCCAATGTTATTATCGCTTTGGAGTTTCACCACTGGTATAATATTGACGTCAATGACATTTAAGCTTCGCAATTTTTGGTATTTTTTTTTTCGGATTTCACTTAGTTATCTACCACATTTCCTCTATTAGATGTAAATCAGTGATGCAGATATATTACACACTCGGATTAGTATTTTTTTCCCTGCCGGTTGGATTACTTCTGGCGAAGAAGAAACGACAAGCACCTTCCCCAGGTTTGTCATTGTATGAAATTAAATTAATTGTCATTCAATATTAAAATGGTGATGGAAAGGTTATCTTTAGGTTAAGGTTATACTAGTTAGTTAGTTAATTGAGCGGTTGTTTCCGCACTAAACCTACTGCTACAGAGAGGTCATTGTGCGTAACAGGGGTGACTATGTGAGTCATCCCAGCTCAGCCCAGAAGTCCAGCAGGTTTTTGAAGTTCCCGCAGGCCTCTGGGAGGGATCCCGGTGCTCCCAGGGTCCGTTCCCGTTCATTGGCCACACTCCATGTGTACACACTACATGGGTACATGGGCGGTTGTCTCTAGGTTAGGTACATCAAATGGTGAATGCAATGAGAACGAAATAATATACGAACAGTAAGCCAAAAATGTTTAATGTCATATCAATAGTTTACATTGCGTTTATCTTTTAACACCAAAAACTGGACACCCACGACACCCGGCGCGGGCGCGGCGCGCGCTGCACGAGGCGGGCGCGCGCGCGTGCACGAGCGTGGCGCGCGCGGCACGAGGCCGGCTCGCGCGTGCCCGAGCGTGGCGCTCGCGGCACGAGGCCGGCGCGCCGCGCCCGCGCTGCACTTCCCCAGCTAAACGAGTAAAAATTTCCCTAAAAAATTCTTCACTAATAGTAGGTACAATTACATCATTAATGTATATTCGGATAGATTATTTCAATTACACAATATCGTAACTCGCGTCGAGAGAACAATAAATTATTATCAATAGTACGATATGACCGGTATCAAATATGTGTCGTCGATATGATTAAAGTATTACAGTTGGCCGCGACCGCGCGCCGGCCTCCGTTATTGCTCTACGAGGGCAGTTCTAGAAAAATAGCGCTTCCTCTACTGAAATGTCTATGTACAGAGTGCGACAACAAAACGACGAAGGGGGTCGAGCGCGTCGCGTCTCGGCCGGCGCGCGCGCACCGCGGCGCTGCACGACGGTGCGGTGAGGGCGCGGTGCGCACGCGCACACTTAGCGTAGTCCGGCGGGGACCGGTACGGTGGCCCCGCCCCCCTGCGGGCCCGGCCGGGCCTCCTCCTCAGACGAACCACTCGTCCTTGTGCGGCGCGTGAGCGTTCATAGCGCCCGCGAGCGGAGGCGGCCCGGGTGCGCCGCCGTGTACCCGCGCGGGCCCGCAGGGTGCTGCCAGTTTCCCGGCAGGCGCGTCTGTGTCGCGTCCGCGCCGTCCGCGTCCGCCGCCACCTTGCCGCTGGCGCCGTTGCTGCTCACCATCTGGTTCACTGCGGGGGGGATATAGACGCCATTATCGCAATGGTGATGGTACTATTTGTGACCACGAACGAGACCCAGCTCGGTCATACAAAATGTCTACAACGTGTCACCGTTGTTGCAAGATGTCTCAAGTCTAGCTTCGTGTACCCCCAAAAAACTAACTAAACTAACCAGATGATCACGAAGAAAATTGTATCCGCTATAATTCTACTTGTTTGATACAATTTCCTTTTTCGTCTCAGCATTGTGGTTAACGAAGGTGGTTTCTTTATCGGAGACCGCGAATTCAAGCCCCTGGGAATCTTACTTTTCAATGCAAAATTAAAATTGTGTTAAACAAAACGTTGCGAATCTAACGTGAACAGTCGATCCCTTCTTACGAGGTGGTTGGATGAACCTGCCCGATTGATACCATCGTATTGAATAAAAATACAAAATTGTTTGCATTTTCCACCCAGTTCAATGTAGCCATTCTTATAAATAGAAGGTCCTGGCACAGCACCTTATTAATTCAGGAATGTGGTGTTTGGGCTCATATTACTATCATCAAAGCCAGCCACGTCCAAATACATAAACCCAATTAGGCCACACACTCATCTCCTTCACGCCCGATTATTTTAATCGAAACGTAAAGAACGGCCCGTAAGCTATGCTCCCCATACAAATTGATATTTAATTTCCAATATCAGGTGTCAAATATCTGTGTCTGCATGCTTTTGTTTTTTTGAAAAATCCAATCCGAATGAAATGAAAACAAAAAGAAAATCTTCATACGAATTTAGTTTTCTGTGTGGTTTGTCCCAGACTCCATTTACCGAAAAAACCAAGGCATGCAGACACAGATATTTATAGCCTAATATTAGAAACCAAATATCAAGTAAGTTGGAACAGTGGTTTTCAAATTATTAGTAAACTACGTTTGTATGGGAGGCGAAATTTTATGATGCTTACGGGGCGACCTTAAGGGCCTTTATTACTAAATTGCTGATATCTTGTACTGGCATTGATTGCAAGCTGGTAGAAAAGCGATTAATCTAATCAGCAGTAGGTGAAAAAGGCCCTTAGTATACTAGCATTGTCTGTAAGTACAGAACGCATCACCCTCGGCGCCACAACAGGCTTTGACTTTGTCCATTACGTGTCGTCTAGGGTGATGCCGTTTGTACCACTTCAGAGCGGCCGAATACAAACGCAGAGCACGGCGACACTCACGCTGCATATGCGAGCGATGTTGCGGCGTGCCGCGCGGCTCGCCGGAGCGCCGCCGGCACGTGCAGTAGAGCGCAGCGCACGCCGCGCCGGCCAGCAGCGCGCCGCTCGCGGCGCACACCACCAGCCACACGTGCGGCACGCCGCTCGAACCTATCTCTGCAACGAGACACGCGCCCGATGAACGTCCGGTCCGACCGAGAGCGTCTT
Organism: Incurvaria masculella; assembly: GCA_946894095.1. NCBI lineage: Eukaryota > Metazoa > Arthropoda > Insecta > Lepidoptera > Incurvariidae > Incurvaria > Incurvaria masculella. Next base: position 22,118,092 of record OX335645.2, on the reverse strand, counting down.
GACCCGGGAACACTAAGGGCCGAGTGCACGAAAGGACAAAAAATCTAAATCAACGTCAACGTACGATTAAACAGGTCCCTTTTTATGGACAGTTAGGAAAGAACTCCATGCGGTTCACTAAAAGTGACGTGTTTGAACACTGATTAACTCAGCTGTCTCTTGGTGCAATCGAGGCTAAGTTCGGTGCTCTGTAGGCCTATGCTTGGAATCCATGCCCAGGAATTAGGAATCTCAGTCGAGATAACAACTTTTATAACGGTTTTATCGACGCAAAAGATTCCGGAAGCCATTTCAATGATTCATTTAAGGTTTTCCTTCGAGAAAAGCGAGGTTCAGTCGATATCGGCCTAGTTTTTGGCGCCAACAAAATCAAAATAATAAATCTTCGATGCACTTAAGGTGGCCCAACCCGGCGGGCCTAACTCATTCGCGGGCACGGTACAAAACCGTGCCGTTGCGCTCTAGTACCTTCTCTGTTTCAAAGAATAAGACAGGCTTCGTGATGAGGAAGATGCAACATGTCCACAAAAAAGACAATGTGCATAGTGTATGATTTGGTAGGATTTACGAAATTTTTAATTTAAAAACGACTTATAGCTAAAAGTAAACCACGACCGCTGTAGTAAAAATTCGAACAAAAACCAAATAGATTATAAATCTTGATTAAATAAGCTATGTCTGATGACTAATCTTTTTAAGATGTTCTTACTTTATCATTGCGTAATCCACCTCCAAAGTTATTGTATAAAACGCGCGAAAAATGCGAACTTTCTGACCTTATAACTTGTATTCCGGGAGGTCACGACATTTTTGGTCACGATAAGGTAAATGGCTGAATCTGTGTTCACATGTTAGAGACCAACCCTCTGATGCTAAATATGTCGGTCTGCCTGCGCCAAGTGGTTGCGTTATCTAGATTGGCTATATAAAATAGATGCTGGTATGTACCTGCTGATGATTATACTGATTGTCTGGAATCATTGATACCTATTAATTATACAACAATAACCAGTCGGTTTTTTTTATTAAATACTTAAAATACCTAAAGTTATATCTGTAACCTAAATCGCCTATAACTAAGAAATGCAACCAAAGATTTGTTCAGTTTTTGTATTGCTAATTAAGTCTGTACTGATACTTTCATGCTTCGTCATTTGCATCCATTTACATTATCATGTATATTTTTTGTCACCATAACTACTTTTTCAGTCGCCTTATCTACGTAACGCAACCACTTGGAACAGGCAGACTGACACATTTAGATTCAGAGTGTTGGTCTTTATCCCGTGAACCCAGTTTCAGCCATTTACGTTATCGTTACCATTTTTGTCGCCACCTCCTAGTCTATTGGAAACCAAACACAATTTTACAATGCCAATGGTCATCAGACATCTAGTTCGATCAAATAAAGCTATTTTGAGCAAAATATTGGATCTCTGACAAGAAATATGGGCGTGATCTTCTTTCCCCTTTTGTATGGGGAGATGAGCGGGATGGGCCACCTTAGGACCTTGTGAGAGAACCAGATATGGTTTCTGAGCACAATATTTCTTTCCCTTCAGTATTGAAAGATGTCGAACTAATGCAGGAACTCACTCGCCACTAGTAAGAATGTGTAAACAATGCAATACTTGGCGAGATGAATTTGACATCTTCTCGGGGTCACCTACGATAGTGAAGAGACTCCGTCCTAAATCCGTGTAGGCTTTGTGTTATATTGCGTTTTGCTTTTTATTTTCACTTCCTATTAAGTTTTTAAAATAATTTCTCATTGAACTTTTTATTTTTATTTTTAGTTTTTAGTTTTCTTTTATGATAATTGCCTGTTTTCATTTTCACTTTCATCTTAGTTATGTTTTATTAATCTACGTTTCACTCACTGCTGCAACATTATAAATCGCATGTGGTGTTCACTAGTTGTAGAGTGTGTGTCCATACTATGTATCTATTTGTTATTTTATTTTTACATGTTCTAACACATTACTCTGTAAGTGAACCTTTTAAATAAATAAATAAATAAAAATCACCCCACCCTGGCAAATTGAGAGGTCAGCCAGGATTTATGACGCCACGCTAGGGCTTATTTTGTGCAGCGCATTGCCTTGGCAATTCAGAGAGGCAACGCAGCCAGCGTTTTGGGTACAGCGGGTGATTCCGCCGAACTGGATGAAATCTATTATTTATTTTAGTTCGTAAGAAATGTAATAAAACAATCTGGGTGGTTCTGATCTTAGATTCTTGGACTAGTCGCATTGACAGCCTCGGTAGCCCAGTGGCGCGACGACGCCATGCGATTCGATAAGCTGTGTGAAGCACCTCTGAAAGCGGTTGGGTTCTGGATGGGTGACCATTTTCAACCGTTGAGGCTGGCCGTAGTTCTTCCTGTAAAACTGTAGGTCTCCTTGCAAGGTGGTATCGCTAATCCCGCCTTGGTTGGTACCATCGCATCGAATGCACGATGGTCGAAGCGGCAATAGCCGAGTAATATAAGGAAAGTCCTGGCATGGCACTAACTTGAAAAAAACCTTATATTCATGTGGTGTGTTAGGCTAATATCTGACTGTCAGTTTGGTATTTGCCATCCATGTCCAGTTACTTAAAAAACAGTCCAAGAAACTTTAATCAACACACATAAAACTGTGTACGTGTGTTTGTCCTATCTTCTCAGGTAAGTGAAAGTGGCTTAGTTTTTAGGGTTCCGTACCCAAAGGGTCAAAACGGAACCCTATTACTAAGCCCCCACTGTCTGTCCGTCCGTCCGTCCGTCCGTCCGTCTGTCACAGTGCTGTATCTCATGAACCGTAATAGGTAGGCAGCTGAAGTTTTCACAGAGTGTGTATTTATTTTGCCGCTATAACAACAAATAGGTAAATTTTCACTTTGCCGGTTTTTTCTATTTACATAGACTATGATTTTTTTTTTATGCGACCTGACATGGATGGCTAATACCACACAACTACCGTTATGATATTAGCCCAATACACCACATTCCCGAAGGAATTTGGTGCCATGCCAGGACCTTCCCTTTATGAGCACGGCTACATTGAACTGGATGGAAAACACGGACAATTTTTCATTGCCGCTTCGACCATCTTTTCATCCAATGCGATGGTACCAACCCGGGCGGGCATAAACCCTACCACCTAGTAGGGGAAGTGGACCTACAGTTTTACATGGATTCCGAACCATGGAGCAGCTCGCATTCGTAACGAAATGCACTTGTCGAACTCGGAAAGAGAAAGACAGTGGTGCATGTCGGTATTGAACCCAGGTCTCTGGTACGCTAGGCCAGTCCCCGCGCCACTAGGCTACGAACCGCTCTCAAGAGCGCAAGAAGCGAACACGAGAACTTCTCGCTTTCGCTTTCACGAGAAGACCTCCTGATCGGTGGATGCAAAGTGAAGGGCTCCGTCATGTCCGAAGAATAACAGGAACGGGTCACAGTTCCCTCGTCAGCGGCCGAAACTGACCTGGACACAGGGCGGCGTCTTCGTCGGAGCCGTCCGCGCAGTGGTCGACGCCGTCGCAGGTGAGGTCCGCGCTGACGCAGAACTCGCGCTGCACGCAACGGAAGTCCTTGCAGCCGTGCTCTGCGAACAAACCAGCGCGACGCTGCCTTCAGTACGGGCGACTTCGATTCAGGTGGATTGAAGGATTTTGATCGCGATAACAAATGTATTGATTAGATTGAGTGTATCCGCTTCGTAAAAAAAACTATGTCTTTTACACCAGAATACTTGTAATTACATTATTGTTTCGGGCTCATAATTTAATAAGAGAAACAGCTAATCTGGTTGTCTGTAGCTTTAACAACCAGATTTGCTGTTTCTCTTATTTATTTACTAGCTGAGGTACCCGGCTCCGCTCGGGTCAATTTTTGACTGATTTCGGGTTGGTCAAGTTCAGCCTGCGTTTGCAATGTAATCAATGTAATCATTTACGACATCACATTGGAAACCTAAAAAATAACAGTATTTCTCCACTATTTAAAGGATATTATTGTACATATAAACCTTCCTCTTCAATCACTCTATCTTTAAAAAAAACCGCATCAACATCCGTTGCGTAGTTTTAAAGAGTTAAGCATACATAGGGAGTTAGGGACAGAGAAAGCGAATTTGTTTTATACTATGTAGTGATGATATTATATATTATATTATATAATTATTATAGATTATAGGCAGAAGAAATGTTAAGAACAACGATTGTTGTTTTTTGTGTTTGTTGTACAGACAGCACCATAAACAGCTTTAATTAGATTACGTATTTAGAACAAGATGTCAATGATAGTCAAGAGTTTGCAAGCTGCATATTATATTATTTGTGAGCAGTTATTATCTTACAATCATTGTAAACTAGTTCGTAAGTATCAAAGAAAATATGACTGACCCGACTAAGTTTCTTGTCGGTTCTTCTTTGCCCGAGGTAATCGATATAGCAGACAAAAATATCATTAACAAATCCGAATGTGTAATATATACATGTGGAAAATAACTGTCCTGTATTGTGTATTACTCTGTTGTGGAACCATACTTATTAAATAAATATATAACCTCTAAGGTCAATAACCAAAAGAAAATACACGTATGTCATGCAAATAATTTTACGTCCGTCCAGTCACAGGTGCATGTACTTTTTCAGTAGTTAATAATTTTCCTCACGGCGTAGTTCTTGCGAAGGACCGTACACGTATTATACAGAAAGACTAAATATTTCTAGACCCCAAACATTGAAAAATGTTACGCCGACACAAAAGAACCCAAGGGCTCGGCGGCGGTCCAAATGAAAGTATCCCCCGGCAGCTGTCAGGATACAAGCAAAGCTGAAGTCCCTGTCCGGTAGGGGGCGCCGGGGGCGCGGAGGCCGAAGGGCGAGGAGGGGGGGGGGGGGGGGGCGGGGGAAACATCCGCGAGGAAAAGCGAAAGCGGCGAGATTAAATATATGCATTACGAGTGAATGAGAAGCAGGGGACGAGGCCGGTGTGGGTACCGGAGGAGGCGGCGCGCTGCCACTATAAGTCGAGTCACGAAAACGTCGAAAAATGCGGTAGGTCAGCCTCGGTAGCCCGTCGCGCAAAGCCTCAGCGTCCGATAAATAATCGAAGTTAAGAAACCCGGTCGGATTGTGGATGGGTGACCGTTTTCGATCATCGGAGCTGGCCGTAATTCAAATTCGGTTTCCAGGTAAAAGTCTAGGTCTTCTTCCTTACTCACGTCGATGATGGTCGAATCGCCTGTGAAAAGGTGTTTCGTCTATTCTATCCCTGTGATGGATCGGCAACTGCTGGCGAAATGATCAGATTAGCAGTCTACGGATCAACAAACCCTGATGACCTGCGCTACCGGTGAGCGAGTGCGCTAATCTCCTTCTCGAGAAAGTAGTCTATTCGGCAGCAGGGCAGCAGAGCTTGAAGAATGCTGCGCGACGCTCGCCATTCTCAAGGTGATACCGTCACAGTTATCTTTGTCAAGAACCTCATCCGCCTACCTTGCCCTACTTATCGAGTCCGGAAGATTTAATTTTCGATGATCACCCATTGCTGGAACTCAATTAGAGTTTGTTAATTTTGAATTTATCCCTTGGATGCTTTCAAGTTGGCTCGTAAAGTCAAAATCCTGTTGAGACCTGTCGTCACTATCCATTCGGGTTATGACAAACGGTATTGTAAAATGATGAAACTGAAATCTGCTTTCCTGCAAATTGAATATTGCAGAAGTTCCTTCTTCTAATTTCTATGTGTCATATATGAACTTCAAGCCACGATATCATTCTAAAAACACCTGCCAAGTGCGAGTCGGACTCGCACACCAAGGTTTCCGTATCATCGTACAAAATTGAATGCAAAAAAAAAAATTTTTTTTTGTATGGCCCTTTTAATTTTTATATTTTTTAAAAATGTATCTATTTGTTGTTGTAACGGCAGAATGAAATACAAACTCTGTAAAATGTTCAGCTCCTATTACGGTTCATGAGCTACAGCCCTGTGACAGACGGACAGCGGAGGCTTAGTAATAGGGTTCCATTGGCACCCTTTGGGTACGGAACTCTAAAAAGTCCATTTATATTCATTCGTCTATCTCTCATACCTACTGCACTAAGCCTCTCGAGGGGCCAAAAGTGGGTGGATTCATCGCAGGGAAGATTAAACAAAAGCGTATTCTACCCGCCACCACCGCCGCGATAAAACACCCCACACTGCGACCGGGCCGTTTCGTCGCGCCGGCCGAGGGATTTCGCTCCCGTTCCGTCGGCGGCGGCGCCCCAGCGGGACTCGGACCGCGCGCACTCGAAGCGGCGGCGGCTCCGGGCGGCGTGGAGTGCGGAGCCTGAAGTCCCGCCGTTTGTTAAACGAAATCTTAGCTCTTTCAGCGCGTCGAGGGGGCGCCGCGCCCCCCGCGACCCCCCGCTCCCGCGAGACGCGAGCGCTTGTTATAATGTTGTGAATAGGCGCTTTACAACCGATGCCTCGTATAACGCGTGTGGCTTCACGGTGGGAGGTTACTTTATCTTACTGTTGAGTAGCGTTTCCAGTAAAATGTTTGCGGCAGTTCTAACTTGTTCGCACGACGATTTTACTAACTTTACGACGTATCGTCAATTTCTTTAATTATTGTTTATTACTGCAAAGTATGGTGATGTTGCCTAGCGTCAGTAATTTTTTAGTTTTTTTTATGCAACCCTAAATAAATGGCTAATACCACACAACTACAGTTGCGTAACGCACAACATTCCCGAAGGAATTAGGTGCCATGCCAGGACCTTCCCTTTATAAGCACGGCTACATTGAACTGGATTGAATTTTTCATTGCCGCTTCGAACGCTTTTAATCCAATGCGATGGTACCAACCCGGGCGGGCTTAAGTCCTACCACCTAGTAGGGGAAGGGTCTTCAGTTTTACATGGATTCCGAATCTTGGAGTAGCTCGCATTCGTGACGAAATGTATTTATCCAACCCAGAATGAGAAAAAAAGCACGAGCCGCTCATGTCACAATGTATACCTGCCCATCCAGTCAAAGAGAATCCTGCGGTGACCATTCAGTTTTGGGTTCGGTTTGGAGTGTTTACATTTTACGAAGTCCTACGTAAGCGTTCACACAGCCTGAGCGTGCGGTAGTGACTTTGACCCGAGTTGCGCACACACTTTCACTATAGTACATTTCAACATTGTTTTCGTGTCGTGTATAGGTTTCCTCACGATATTTTCGTTTACCGCTAGTTACCGAAAAACCGCTCACGAAAATCAGCTTACGTGAAACCCCAGGAAGAATATTATTAAAAATATTGAACGTCTGAGGTGCCTACACCTAATTGTTTACCCATTAAAGTTATAGGTAACAGTGTGATTATAAAAAAAATCTAAAAGCAATCGGTACAAGATCGTGCGCAAAGGATCGCAAGACAATTGCCTACATTTATAGTTCTATGTTTTAGGACATGAAAAATAAGATGAAAGTAATTTTAAATCTTTCAAATTTTTCTGTAGGGGTAAGAAGTTAGATAAAATAAAATATGTACCTTGACGATTTTTTCCTATGAATAAATTAACACAGTATGAGTAACTTTGAGGTAAAAAGTCGCTTGAAGTCTAGAAATCGATTTTAAGGAATAAAACATTTTCTTTGCACATGTTCCCAAATGTGATTAATATAATAAGATGAACCGAATGTCTGCAAAGCTAAGTATTGAAAATATCATAGCCAGAGGCAGTTAGTCGAAGGAATAAAATGAAGGAGCATCATTTCAAAAATATAATATTTTGCTACACTCCACGACAGCTAATCCCTTCACTCCTTACTTTTATGTGTTGCACTCTACGTTTTTCGTTCGTCGTTCGTCGTTCGTTCGCGAAAAACATTTTAGTCCGTTTTAAAAACTTGAAAAATTGTAAGTCAGCTGTAGATCGATTGTGAAATGTTTAACTATCACAAATATAATTTAACAGACAGGCAAGAAGGAGAGTTAATAAAACTCTCAGAATCACCTTCACACGGATTATTTTCTTCTCATATTTAATAATTTATTTGGTTTTTAATTCACCCGATGCTGTGCACGCTTTATAAAGCGACATTGCAATTAAAACATTCAAATAGCAGTTGAATATTTCTTTGATAAACATTTCTCCTTAATTCTCCTCCTCCTGCACAACATGAGCCTAGATATTTCTGAGTATTGGTAAATACAAAGGTAATACTTGCTGACAAACACGTGAATTTGACATATATAATTAATAAATATCCTTTACGGCCATATCATCTTAACAAATCAGCGACGTATATAATTCACATTCAAAATGCATTTATCAAATATCCCGTTTTCAATTCAAGGCCAGTCGACGACAGGGAATAGGGGGATCTGTACGTCCTTCGGAACGCTCGAACATGAAACTTTATCTAGTGATTCCCATAGTAATCGCGCCCCACGTCTCGCCGCCGGCGGGTGACGAGGGTTCCTCCCGGCCGCCCGCCCAGCGGCGCCCGCCCGCCCTACGTTAATAAATAAATACGACAGCGAGACCTCATCGATCCGGAGTTAGGGAAACCACAACTTGACCCAATTCATTGTGTCGGAACCGACAACTTGACAAGTTATATTTCCTATTGGATTAACTCGAGGAGTTTTCATGTTACTTTGGAAAACAACATTCGTTAGTGCCCCCTTCAGTTAGAGAATAGTATTGGATATTGTCTGAAAGTTGAAGCGGATAATTTTATTACCAATATATTTCCGGAAGGCTCGAGGAGGCATTAGAAGATTGAGTTTGCGTTAAGGGAAAAGTTAGATATTTATGAAATCTAAATATTTCTGTATGAGTGAACAAAGACGTATTCAACAGAATGTTCGCAAATCAATCATAGAAATCAGTGAATCAATAGAGAAACGTGCCAATAAAACGTTTTCTTATGTACTTTAAATAAAGAGAAAGCACTAATATGTGCAGAGGTAGAAGAAAGACACAGACGTGTATTCAGTGCTAAGCGCACTTCATTCAATGCAGCTCCGACATTCCAGGGTAAAAATCTGCCTATCGATGACAACATCTAGGGATTCTCGGTGTCAACCTGACGCATGAGCTGCGTGTGTACCGGGCTGTTTGCCCAAAGCTTTGAGTTCAAATGGACTCGAAGTTCGTGTTTGTGCACACTCACTTTTCACATTTGACAGACACGGCAATACTAAAACGGCCGCAGGTCCGTTTTGCTCGAATTTTAAATTGCGATTAAAACAGCCCGGTACAACCGCTGAACTTCGGGCGCCATATTGAAGATCAAATAAAACTTGCCTCAAAAACTATTGGAGTCCTCTAAATAGGATGCGTTTATTTCGCGCCAGATGCAAAGGAGTAGCATTTGTGCTCCTTTGCAAGGCGCAAATAAGATTTGGAGTACTGTTCGCATCTTTGGGACCACGTTGTATCAATATTCCGTGTGGTACGTTTTAGCTAAGTAGCTTCTTGACTCCTTGGACTCGATAAGACGCCGTGTCATGTATGACCCTCCAACTCCGAACACATTTAGGGTCTCTCTCTCTGTTTTATAGTCTCTACCATGGAGAATGCTCTTCGGAGCTGCATAATGAAATCTCTTCGTCGCCTTTCTAACATCAGGTATGGAATGCACCCATTCACTGTCTTCCGCTGTCGCTGTCTGGGTCGGTAAACTATGGAGTGCATTCCCTGCCGGGATTATATGCAGAGAAATATCATCAATATCAACGAGGCACCATGTCAGCGGATTTGGCAACTATCGCTGAGCTATCGAGCTTGTTCAAATTACGCATAAAGTCTCCCAGGTTATAGGCATGAGAAAAGGCACCCGCCGGCATGCAGCGCTGCGGCAGAGGTTTGAGAAACAGTTTGTTCTCAAAAGTCTAATTCCAACCACAAGGGGGTGCTCTAATTCTCTGCGGCGCCGCGGCGGGTGCTCCGGATATATGTGGGATGTGGAGGAATAAGGGATGCAAGTTCCACAGAGCAAATTCCGTGGTAGTACCTGTAGAACAGACTGAGCGACCCCACAAATCGTCTGTGGCTTAGGGACTCAAGGCCAGCGGTGTGTTGCGGTCCCTAACAGGGCGGACCGCTCTACCTTCCCATATGTGACCCTGTATGTTAGAATAATTGTGAGATATTTTGATTTTGCTGAAATTGTTATAATCATTTCTGTAAAAAATATACTCTTGGGTATTCTGATAAAAGTTCCGTTTATTCCCGTTGATGTGCAGAAATCGGAAAACTGTGCCTGAATTATGTATATCGGGCCTGAGGAATCAGACACGTCGCGAATTGCTAAGACTATCTCAAGTTCACAGTTTCCACTCCAGTTGTTCAGTAATTCAACGGCACTCGCGTCTCGGCGTAAAGGATGAGGCGCTCACTTCGACCGTGACACCGCGTCGGGCGTGTGCTGTAATTAGGGTATTGTTTGACAGACGGGCGCGACTGTGCGGGCGGAAGACGTGCGGGGAGGCGGTAGTCGGGGTGTCAGGGTGTGGGGCGCTAGCCGCGAGAGCACTCCATCACCCGCGGCGAGAGGTTACAAGAGCGCACTCGCATGTACTCGTACGTGTATGTTGTCGCCGGCAATGGCGAAACAGTTTGGACCTCACCACGTCACAAAAAGCAAACAATGACCGGTAAGGTATATTCCCTATACAAACATAGTTTACTATCATTTGAAAGCCACTGTTCCTCCACTGTTCTGTCCATTTACTGGACAAAAACGTGCAGTTTTTTTTTTCATATATGAGGTACCGCGTATTGTCAAACTGATCATAATCATTCATATTTATACTTTGTTCTGAAAATGTTGATACGGTAAACTTAAGGAAAATATCCCCCACAACACAGGGAATCCTTGTGTGGGGGTTATGAATCAAACTGTACGTGAAATGTATTTTTGGTAAAAAAATAATAATAATAGTAAAGTGATAAATTGTATAGGAATCCGGAGGGGCGTCGTATGTCACACAGTCGAAACATCGCCTGCATAATTAAAACCCGCAATTCGATTGCGAGTGACAATGAGAGGAAACAATATCTACATGCTTTAAGAAAAATTTTAATATAATCTCAAATCCTTGTTGGAGGAAAAATATGAAACCATTCCTCCGCGCGTACTAAACCTAGTATGTTTGATAAATCAATGTCTAAGTTTTCTTAAGAATAACCTATGCATGCTTTTATAAGTTGTTGTTGACTACTTTGTGCGTCTGAATCGGCTCTTCTGTTCCCAATCGTGTCTTTGGGACACGCAGCTGCTCCTGACAACCGAACAATACTCCGCAGCTCGTCTCGTAGACTCTTTCGCAGTAAACAAAAGTAGGCCATCCGCTCCATAAAACAAAGCTAAGCTGTCCTTCTTCGCTTGTGCATCCTGTAGATTATCTATACATTACGTAAACTGCCTGTAGTTTTCTAGATTGGTGTGGTCTGTTGTAGAGACGAAACGTAACCAGTTTGTTGACGAAAGTTAGATATTTTTAAGAGAGGTGACGCTTAATAGCAACCATCACGGATACTATACGAAATTGTTGAACGTGTTGAACCAACCTGGCATGCGGCTGGCAATGTTGGCTGCTAGCACAACTCTTCAAGATAAATTGAGCAATCGCGGGGAAGACGAATCACTGTGAAGTCTATATCCGCAAAGATCCGTCTCAATACCACGCAAAGGACTTACCGAGCACGATGAAACGGGCTAAGTTGTCTGTCCGTATGTATGTATGTCACGTTGCTGTGCTGTTTACGAGACGGATCTGTTTGCTAGACGAGCGCTAACGCGAATATCTGATCTACGCGTGCATGTTCGTGCCTAGTTGAGAGGCAGAGTGGGGTATAGTTGGGATGATTTAATTCGTGCATACAAATGGTAAAATCATGGTAAAGTTAGATATGGGAACTGAAAGTTAGATATTCTATGTTAATCAGACTGTCTGTTTTACTCAAAGTGGAAAATATTCCGATCTAAACAAATATGCATTAAAAAAAACAGAATAGTTAAGAGGATAATGAGTTGATCAAGTTTCATACAATGGCTCGAACCTGTTTACTGAGAAAACAGGCCAATTGAGAAATATGTTTCTGATATTTTGCAAATTAAATAAATCAACCGAGAACTACGACTGCATGTTTTTGTTTTTTTGATACAAATTTACTTATATCTGTGATATACGTCTCTATAAATTTGTATACAAATCTAAAAAAGCGTATATCATTGATACAAGCTTAGTTATCGAAGAAACCAAAACTTTCCGTACGTAGCTCGCAGTTGATTCATTTAATTTTCAAAAATTCAGAAAAATATCTCATAATTTGACTGAGGAAACAGCCACGAGCCATTTTATGAAACTTAAACAACATCATTATCCTTTTAAATCACACGGTGGTAGCTCGGCATTATGTAATCATGTTAATCGGCATTATGTAATTATCTTTCTTGCCTTGAGAAATGTCAGACACATATTTTTGAGCTGTATGGGTTCCGGCACAGAAAAATAATACAAGTGGTCCCACTGCTTTTTTCAATTCTTCTAGAAATGGTCTCTCTAAGCACTTTTTTAGAATTTTCTCGGCCGATATTTATTTTATTGTCCTGATCTGCATCTATTATCTATCAAGTTAGAACATAACTGTAAGTTATAGTAAACGAGAAATATTTTCTCTTTTGTTTTAGTAATAACAAATGGAATTTGACTTATTGAAGACTTACAGGCTTAAAAGTAAAATATGGGCATTATACAGGTTATTATTGCCGAATAACTACACCATGGTCATATTCATCTATAATTTTCGTTTGTATTTTCCCATACATTTTAGTCACGCGACTTGGGAGAATTGTATGGGAATAGCGTTTTTTTTTAGATTTAGGATTTTTTTTAATGCCTAGCTGCTTATTATTGTCTTCCGAGTAACCCCACGCAGTGGTGTGCGTATTCAAAAGAACATTCTGAATAACGAAACGGGTTTTTCGGGTATTTTTTATTTCAATGTTATAGTTTATGGTTTTCGGCGGTAGAAAAAAGATTAACGGTATTTCTGCAACGCAAATGTCGTTGGCAATAAATACAAATCTAGAATGTATACCGTCTTCCTCGCGGAAAAACAAAGCGGTACGGTGAAGTAGTCGGTAATTTTAATTAGATACGACGACGATATTATTTCTCCGAGCAAGGCGAAGCGATTACGCAAGGATAGGACTAACTTCTCGCCTCCCCCCCGACCCCCCCCCCCCGCGTCCTTGCAGCCAACCAACGAACTTGTCAGCCCGAGGCTCCGACGGAAAGCGGGAGTTTTCCTTTACCACCTTTTTGGAGGGAATGTCTTGCTGGTGCGAAGGAATTAGACTGGCTACATTTTGCGAGCTTTGAGATGATTTCGCTAACCGTGATTAGAAAGAGTTAATGACGAAAACAAATATCTTTGTGAATATTTTTTTTCGTACTAAGCAGGTGCGTGGCTTATTTCAAGGAATGTGATGTGTATGTATGTATAATCGACCGTGAAGTAAGGACGCATTCATTGAAGACAGAGCCCAGTAAAAAGAACTACTTTACAAATATATATGTTTGAATGTTCAATCATTGCAGTCAATGTCCGCAACGCAGATGAAGCGATAAATAAATGTATTTAGGTATAATCTTAAACACTGTGTTAGTAGGAGGCATTCATTACGGGAGGAGCGCAATTTTGCTGGTTCGACTTCAGCCTTGCAGTATATTTGTAAAGTAGTTCTTTTTACTAGGCTCTTTCTTCAATTAATGTGTCCTTGCTTCACGGTCTATTATACTTGCATACATATCACATTCCTTGAAATATCTTTGTGGGCTGGATAAATTAATTATCACGCATACGGCTTGCTAACTTTTCTTCTCAGAACATTCAAATTGGTTTTGATGGGATTGACTTCTTATTAGACTATTTGAACTCAACTACAGACAAAGAAAACTAGATGACAAATCAAAGTTGCGTGCGATTAAAATTTCATAGATTCGAAACAGTATGACACCGAGCAAAATTTTCTGAAATATTGATACAAATGTCCCTAATCGCGAAAAGTCTGATACGACACGCACCGGACTTTTACATAAGAAAGACTTTGCCAATCTTGTCATTGTACTCAGGATATATTTTTTTTATTTATACGATTATTATATTGTTTATTCGGTTGGTTAAAGTCCGAAATCTTTCCTTGAAGGTAACTAAGATTTTCAAGATATACTCCTATCGAGGACATTAATTTGGAGTTTATGGTAAGAAAAAAAATTACCTTAACTTATTTTTTTTAGGATTTTTTTCATACAAAAAAATATATTTTTTTTTAATTAGAATTGGTTTATCATTTTGACTCTAATTAATCACACGTTGTTTCCTTTTCATGTCGAATAAATTATAATGATAAATATACGTATGAATAAGTTTATATATTTTAAGCACATAAGTGCGTGCGTATCTTATATGTATATGAACTTTTAAATTTATGTAACTTTAAAAAAAAATTTTTTTTTCAATTTGTTTATTCAAATTTATTAGTTTTGTCCGTTTCATAGCACTTCCTCGATATTTCTAATGTTAGACTGGCATTATTTCCCCCTTATGTGGTTTCTTTTTTTCCTTGCATATCTCTTCTTAATATTTATTTCAGTGCACATATTTCTTCTCAACCAAAATTTCCACCATCAAAATATTTCAAAAGATTTCAGCGCCGGGCGAAACGACTGCCAGGCGCGGGTGTTTTTACTCCGTCAGCAAAACGCGACACCGACGCTGAAAAAAGAAGGCTGCAGGTGAATGTCCATTAGGGCGCGACAGGAAAGTCTGAAACTTTCAGCTTTCATTACTGTCTCCATGAATTCTACAGTGACTTTCGAATAAATGTTAGTACGCGGAACAGTTCTATTTTTAATCAAAGTGAATTGTGTGGATTAAATAGGCTTTGTACCCAGGATAATCTACTAGAATGACTGTTGAATTTTTTAATCTTTCGGTTATTTCTAGAATTTGGTTACATTTCTGTCGCTCCAACCAATACAAAATACTAAACTTAAAATTAATAAAATATCTGGCTACAGGCTAACAAGGTTACTTGTTCAGAAATAATATTTGTAGAATTTGCATATTTTCCATGTCTATGAATTTTGTCAAGGACGCCTCTCAGGAGATATTCATAATAATGATAACTATTAGATTATATAATTAGGGTATATTAAAAAAAACTATAATCTGCAGTTACTCGCATGATTTCGATATCAATGATAGTGGCGATTAGCTAACGATACTGATCACACTGATACTGAGCAGCCCTAATAATTAACAATTTTACGAAAAAGCCTTTCTCACAAACCTGGAACATGATTCATTACGTGAAGCCATGTAAATTTAACCGAACTACCCTGCTCAGTGGCTACAGAAGCGGAATCGTGTTGGCGCTCGCACTGCGCGGGTTGCACGGGCAGCGAAACGTTGCTTCTGGCGGTAAATCAAAAGTTGTGCTGAGTTGCGTCCGGCTGGCCCTGCTAGTACCACGGCAGCTGTATTCCGAAACATTGTCACCGCGCTGCACAACATGAGTAGGTAGCATCTGTTGGTGTCTTTTGACTCAATACAGCGCCGTCCGTCTGGTTGGCTACCCGCAACTCACCATTGCTTGGTCATCGCTCAGTCTGTTCTACAGGTACTATCACGGAAATTATTCTGTGGAACTTGCATTCCTTATTCCTGACCATCGAACCTATATCCGGAGCACCCGCCGCAAATAAGAGCACTATTTTGTGGTGGAAATCAGGTTTTTGAGAACGAATCGTTTCTCAAATTCATGGCAACGTCGGGTTATGGAATCGTCTGCAGGCGAGTGCCTTTCCTTATAATAATTCCTTTTAATAAGCTCGATAGCTCAGAAAATCGATTGGTATGGTGGCTCGCTGAGTATGGCTACCCATACTGGGTTTTTTCATAAAATGCTATGACGCACCTCATGCATCGAGTCTGAGGGACATTGTCAGTGCGAAATTTAGGGACGTGTACACCTTTCAAACGAAATTAAATCCTGTCGCGTTGCCCTAATACTAAATAATAATAAGTTGTAAGCTTGGAAATATATCGTCTCACTCACAAGATCTTAGAGCTAAGTTTTGTAATGAAAATTCTTCATTTGTACACCAGGTTATAAAAGCTATAAAAGGGCGGAATTAAAGCCAGGCTTTATTAAACGTTACTTACTAAACATTCATTCTTGGAGAAGTAGCAGAGCCTATAGTGCCACAAATAGTTATGTGACTTCGCTCTCCTATGTATGTATATGTATACTTGTGGTCTGTCTTGCAGGTGATAGCCGAAAGGGGCATACAGTGTTCAATTAACTAAAACTCCGTTCCGTAAGCGTTCTTTCTTACCAATAATTGTTAAACATCTAAGTTAACCGCAAAAATCTATGTAATGTAATATATTATTCCATGCTAGTGAATGTTCTGTAACCTTATCCGTAATAAATATTTTTATTTTAACCTGTGCTGGAACTTCCTTTTGTATCCATCAGTATCAGGTTTTAAAAATATAGCGATTGATAAACTGAATTTGGCTGTTGCACAATGCTGCGCTTGCGAATTATTTCGTTTATGCTGCTATTTCTGGTTTCCGTAACTAAAGTTCTGTAAGCCGATTTCACTACTATGCATGACAATGTCAACGAAACAAATTAAATCTATGATTTTTAAAGCATTTTCAACTTAGCCAATATACAATATATATTTTAATATAATTTAATATAATTTAATATATAATTTAATTTACAATATATTTAGTGTTCATACTTTTCTGTTTTTATATCTTGAGAGAAAACCACAGAGATAAGACACGAGTGTAAGAAATTGATAAATTCCGCCTTTTGACGACAGACAACCAATACCTTAATGGGCTAAGTGCCTGCTTTGATTTAACTTAGTCCAAAATAATTGGCTAAAAGTTGTATTAAGTGCTATTTCAATTCTTCGAGAACAATTATTGCAGATGAGGTAGAAATGCTCTGACAATTCTTATTGTGAATGCCAATTTGGTTTGCCCCATCAAACTTATAATAACATTTATAATTACGGGTTAAGTCCGAAATAAAAAAACCCTTATTTGTTTGTTTGTTAGAGTTTAGTAGATGTATTCTGTATATAAAAAAACACATGCGACCTCCAAAGTTAACTGGATGGAAAAACGGACAATATTCTTTGCTGCTTCCAACATCGTAATTTAAGTGCGATTTTACCTACCAAATAATAAACCTAAAGTTTCACTTTGGGATTCGAACCATGTCGACTTTATTTACTTTAATCACGTTAGCCAGTTACCATTTTTGCTGTTAATTTTTCCTTCAGACGAATACCTATGTAACGACATGAAAACTTTACAGCCACACTAACTTGTAATGTCTTTTACGAGGTGTCATTACATTCAGCTAGTTGCCGCGAGATATAGCGAAGACAAACGAAATAAAGCCTAATGCTCTTCGTTGGCCGGCGGGGGCGAGGGGGTGAAGCGGGGGGAGGGGGGGGGGGGTGAGGCTGGCGCGCCGCCAGCGCCACCGCCGGCGTTGCGGCGACGGCGGGAACTGGAGCGATATTGGTGCACGAAATGAAAGAATTTCATTTGATCGCGGAGATCATCTGCGGTGCGGCGATCATCAGACGCCGCGTCGGGCGGAGAGATTACAGAGTTTTCGATCAACATGGCTATGAAGGTTTAGTTATTTCGATCTAAAGGATCTTTAGGTCATACAGAAAAGAATAAGTAAGTCAGCATATGAGTATGTTAACTATACATAAATTATTTCATCTTTCACATTCAATCCATACCTTTTAAAGACTGCACAACCCGTGCATCTAATTGTCAACATTGCACAAAAGAAGAAGACGTATATCATATTTTAGTAGAATGTGAACGGAACGGGCACCTTCGAAGAAAATTACAAGTATTACTGAAAGCTGATAGGATCAACCTTTTCTTTAAAATGCATAGTGTGTTATGTCAACCGAATAGTGGGATTTTATTATTATGTTAGGTTTTGTGAAAGAGTCTTGATCTCTAAGGGATTCATAGGGGTAAGTGGCTCTTTTTATTTGTTTCCTTGTATTATGTTTTAAAGGCACTATGAGACTGGCATAGGCATAGCTTAAAAAGTCCTAAAAATAATAAACGTAAAAAAAAAAAGATTTGTGAAGGAAATATTTCTTTAGTACCTACCCTAGGGGTGCTCTAAGAAGGTTTTTTTTTATTTTATTCCTAAAAGTTTCTATGGAGAAATAATTTGTCCTGTATCTGTTCCTAAAACATCCATCCGATTGCGATGCAACTTTGGTGAGTTGTTGTGCGCACAATGTGAAGGTTTTTGATGGAATTGGATTTCGGACATTCACCCGAGCGACCCGCTGAATGTCCAAAACTAAATTGACTCGAGCGAAGCCGAAAATCTTAGCTATAAATCACTACTTTATGGGTTAGTTGCAAACCTTTGATGTACGTTTAATAATGTAATTAGCGGTACCTATGTTTGTTTTATAGAAATGTTATCAATACTCGTAGGAATTATTTTAAATTGAAACCCGGAAACAGTAAAGCCACAAAACCGGCCAAGTGCGAGTCGGACTCGCACACGAAGGGTTCCGTATCATCGTAGAATTTTTAATAAAAAAACACGGTTTTTGCATGTCTTTAATTTTTTGGGGCCTTTAATTTTTGTTCGTTTTAAATTTTACATATTTGTTGTTATAGCGGCAAAATAAATACAAACTCTATGAAAATTTCAGCTACCTACCTATTACGGTTCATGAGATACAGCCCTGTGACAGACGGACGGACGGACGGACGGACGGACGGACGGAAGGACGGACGGACGGACGGACGGACGGACGGACGGACGGACGGACGGACGGACGGACGGACGGACGGACGGACGGACAGCGGAAGCCTAAGTAATAAGGTTCCGTTTTGACCCTTTGGGTACGGAACCCTAAAAAGCGTGGACATTTTTAAACCCAATCCCACCTGCGACTTATGAATTTAATAGCATTCCAGCACGAAGCGCAAAATGTCACTAAAAACATTGTACATAAATTGTAAATATACTATATCCAACAAACCCCACAGAACTTTCCTACTCTCATACAGGACATCGTAGTACGACCCGCCTGACCTATTTAGTACCTCATGGCAGCTGCATTACGTATAAGTTAGACGATCGCATTGAATTAGATGAGTTGCAGCGCTCGCTCCGCTGCAGTAAGCTGGTCGGTGGCCGGACTTCATGCAGCCATTGTTCAGTCGGAGCGTTCCATTCAGAACTTACTCAGCGCGAACAATTCTCGGGACACAAATAAACGACATGCTGCGTATTAACTCCGACGGACACCGTTCCTGGAGTTACCGGGATAGTTGCATTGATTAATTGATTAAGAAATGGCGTTGTTGATCAAGCTTAGTTTCACTACTGGTTGATAGATGGCGCTCTAAAATTCGCTATTCCAGCTATTATAATAATCTGCCTGACAGCCGAACAAAGGTAGGGATTTTATGGAACGTGACATGGATTGCTAATATAGCACATGTCATGATATGACGCCATCAAACCACATTCCCTAAGGATAATGTACTGGCATAGACCAGTGTCTATGCCAAGACCATATATATTTTTTATGAAAAACCGGTATGGGTTAGGCTGTGCTGGGACCAAAGGTGTTTAGAAATGCCAAATACACCTCGCCTCGAGAAACCACGCTCAGCGAGGCACCATACCAGCGGATTTGCGGACTATCGTATCTTTATTGGCACAGATTAAGTAAGAAAGACCTTTTTTGATTAGTAGTGAAAAAAAACTCCTTTCTTTGATCAGTGTTTATTTGCTTTATTTTCACCACTGATCAAATAGTGATTTTCACTCATTTAATCTTACCTATTCTACTCCAGAAAAATCACTTTTCGCCGATAATATTCTCCCAGTTTTTTTTTTAAGAAACCTTAATACCAAAGAATCAGAAGACTTTTCTGAAGCCTTCCTTCATCCTTCAATGGGTGGAAAAATGGTGCGAAACATTTTATTTTACTACGTTTCCAAAAAAAAACGACTAATTTTATTATATAACATTTCAATCAATTTAAGAAAAATACATTTATTTTATGACATTCAATCAATTGAAGAAAAATTTCAGTACAACGCATCGCCACATCGCAAAATCGCCATCAAATCACATAATTTCTGTTTATCACGTTTTCGTTACTTTAAAAAAATATTTGAGGGATTCTGTGATCCAATATAACGCGAAATTCCGCTATTTTTAACTATTCAGGCTGAAGTGCACAATGGTCGGTTAAAATTTTTGTTATGATTATTATAGATCCATCTTTTTTCTTCTTCAGACGAAAAATAAGTACGGATGTATTTAAATTTTTCAAACTATTTCTAAGAAGAGATTGTGCACTTTAGTCGAATTCATTCAAATAATTCATTTCAAATTCTCTGAGAATGATTTTTCAGAGACATAACTAATCTAGTTATTTTTTTAAATGGCCGCCATTTTCATTTCATTTTCCTCAAATTTCTAAATATCTGTAAGTAGATTTGCGAGAAATAGACAAAAAAATCCAAATCCACTAAAAAAAAACATTGGCATGGAAAATTTGAAAAGGAACTAAACATTTTGTGTTACAGCCTCAAACCAGTTTTTCCTGGTTTGAGGCTGCAAATTGTAAATTAACGCATTTGTGAAGCGAGTGAATTTAAATGCCTGAAAAGTGTATGGGCACTTAAGAGCAAATTTTTTTTTTATTGAAACAAAAATTTGCGATATTTATTCGCCTTTTTGGGCGGTTACTTACACGTTCACAAAAATATTAAAAAACTTAAAAACGCCAAATCTCTAAACCTCTATAAAAAGCTACATTTTTAAGTGTTGCCTCAGCTGCAAAGATGATTTTCCACTCCACTCTAAAGTAAAGTCCACTGTCAAATGAAAATAGTCCCGAGGACCAAATTCTCTTTTCATCGCCATTAGAAACGGAGAAATTAAAGAATCGCAATAAAAAGTGTCTGCCTGGTGCCTGGTGTCCCAACCCGCCTCGTCGTCTGCGGACTCATATCGCGCTAGTAAAAATAAACAAGTCTGGCCGAATGGGGCGGGGGAGCCGGGAGGTGGGGTGGGGGGGAGGGTGTAGTACGGGGGCGCCCCGAATTAACCCACTTCCGGCGCCGGCCGGAACTACCCCCGCGCTCCGTACTCGCCGCCCGCCCGCCGGCACTCACGTATAAAGCGAGCGCTCCGTAGCGGATGGTACAATACGTTTGAAAAGTTGCAATCTTGGAGAACTTTTTCAGGCCTTAAATGCCTCAGCGTAGGATTAATTCGCGAAAGCAGCGCCATCTAGTAGTTGCTAGGGGAAGCATTGTATTGATTCAAATATAAATAAGCATTGAGAAATTCGTTGTTTGACGTTATTTTGTTGTGTGGGTTCCGGCACGTAAAAATACAATTAGGTTCACTGCATTTCTTCCTACGCTGTGAGAGGCGACAAAGGGATTCATTGTTCGTGATTCGGATTCCACTTTAAACTGTCCTTACTTACTAGGTGGAAGGGTTAATCACGCCCGGATTGATACCATCGCATCGAATGAACGATAGTCGAGGCGGCAATGAAAATTCTTTGCGTTTTATATCCTTTCAATATGTTCCACCTGTTCAATGTAGCTGTGCTACTGCTATAAGGAAGGTCCTGGCATGGCATCTATCCCGTGAGGTGTTGGACTAATTGTTGTATTGTATTGTTAATTCATCATCCATAGATAGTGCACTGCACTCGGATTTGTTATATTTTAACATTAACCAGTTCAGCAAAACAAAACGCAGCGAAGAAGAACTGGCAAGAAACTCAGCTGTGTTTTTTTTTCAACGTCCGCTTATACTAAATTTACAAAATCGTTTGTCACAATTTTAACAAGGTAAAACACTTCGTCAAAAATTCATGGCGTATGAAGCAGTTCATCAATCAGAAGTGAATGCCAAATATTGTACCCAATAAGAGCGCAGAAGGTATGACATAAACGATTCTGATTGGTTCAGAATTGATAGAATTCACTTCGAAAACCGGCGCAAGATGTGAGAAAATAATTCTCACATCTTACGCCGGTTACCTCCCTGGAGATTGTACACAATCGTAAAGAATATGTATAAAACTGGGAAGTATTTTGACTTCAATCAGTTTCAATTTTATATTTGACGTTTCAAATTACTGGCTCGGGTATGTGTAGCACTAGGCCACGCCAGTAACTTGCAACATTCAACTGGAACGCAACTAATGCTCTAACTTTCCGAACATTTAAATTGAAATGAGCGATACACGAACTTCTCGAATGTAGGGGTAAGTTTTAGTGCATATTGACTTCCAAATGTTAGCAGACTCCTGTAGAGTTTGCTTTCTGCACCAACATTTCTCTGTTAGTTTCGGATATATGTTTTTGATAACAAGGATGGTGTTCTGAAATAACAAGGCAACTGTAAAAGCTCCTTGTGCTACCGATGCGTCGGAAGAAAACCCTAAACTAACCTGATGGACGAGGTGTTTTGCATGAATCCACGCTCGGCAGTGCAATTACGCAAAATTTGAGGATGGTGCCGCGGTACGTGTAGGTGCGCTCCCGTCATTTCTAAAGCGCGATTACGAAGCCGTTTTTCATCCACCTACGTCCAGCGCGGACCAATCTGTGTCGACAGTAGGTCAACTTTTGAGGTACTTGACTAGACGAGCAGACGAAATAGGCGTTTACCTCCCCGCATTTGACAGTTCTTTGCCGTTTCGTAATACCGATTCGACGCGAAATGTATGGAGTTGGCCTAATTGCTGCGGGTAGCGCTGAGTGCCGCACCATTTGTGAATGCATCGATTTCGTAATCGTAAAAGCTGTCATATTGCTGTAAGTACATAGCAACCTACACCCAATTGTGTGCTTCGTAATTGCACTGCCGGTCATCGTGTGGCTGCGCTGATCTGCTGGCTGCGCTTCCTTCGCGCGGAATCTTCAACATTTCACGCGTGGCACTATACACACTAGATCTAGAAGCAGATAGGACACTTACTAGGATCCTTGATGGCTGTGACGATGAGCTTGAAGCCGTTGGCTTCCAGTTGTCCGTCGCGTACTTGAGCGTGACGAAGTCGGTGCGCGT
This sequence comes from Incurvaria masculella, assembly GCA_946894095.1. Lineage (NCBI taxonomy): Eukaryota > Metazoa > Arthropoda > Insecta > Lepidoptera > Incurvariidae > Incurvaria > Incurvaria masculella. The sequence continues at coordinate 22,094,900 of OX335645.2, read as the reverse complement.
AAATAGCGCACCTGCGGCTGAATGCGTAATGAAGTTCTAGAGCACTACTCCTCGGTACATGCAGCGGACAGGATACTTACTAGGGTCCTTGACGGCGGTGACGATGAGCTTGAAGCCGTTGGCCTCCGTGCCCCAGTTGTCCGTCGCGTACTTGAGCGTGACGAAGTTGCTGCGCGTGAACAGCGCGCCCACCGACTGCTTCGTGTTGCGGCACGAGAGGTCCGCCTGCACAAAAGCATCGATAATTTTTTTTTTTAAATTACATAAAAGACACACATTTCGTACGAGAGCTGAAGCGGTCTGGATTTGGAGCGTTATCCTTTCTGTGTTTTATTTTTTTTATTTTTCGTATTACGTCTACCAGTCACGTCCCGATACAAACGTAGAAAGATGGCAATTCGTACATTTGTTATCGAGGTCTTAAGGTGGCCCAACCCGCTCATTTCCCCATACAAAAGGGGAAAGAAGATCACGCCCATATTTCTTGTCAGAGATCCAAAATTTTGCTCAATATAGCTTTATTTGATTGAACTAGATGTCTGATGACCATTGGCATTGTAAAATTGTGTTTGGTTTCCAAGTTATAACGTCCGAAAGTTCGGATTTTTCGCGCGTTTTATACAATTACTTTGGAGGTGGATTACGCAATGATAAAGTACGAACATCTTAAAAAGATTAGTCATCAGACATAGATTGTTTAATCAAGATTTAAAATCTATTTGGTTTTTGTTAGATTTTTGACTACAGCGGTCGTGGTTTACTTTTAGCTATAAGTCGTTTTGAAATTAAAATTTTATCAAATCATACACTATGCACATTGTCTTTTTTATGGACAGGTTGCATCTTCCTCATAACGGAGCCTGTCTTATTCTTAGAAACAGAGAAGGTCCCAGAGCGCAACAGCACGGTTTTGTACCGTGCCCGCAAATGAGTTGAGGCCGCCGGGTTGGGCCACCTTAAATAATATTTACACACAGTCTTGAAAACATCCTGGGAACGGTAAAGCTTGCATTTTTTTAAGTAAAGTGACTTTTGAAGCATGCATGCATGCCACGCGGTTTCCCCGGAGGTTAAGATAGAGATGATACAGCGGGGGTCGATCACAACTTACTTTTTTCGCTTGCTCTACAGTCGGCTTTAATTTCTTTAAAATCGTTCTTTAAAATTTAAATAAGTAAGTAAGTAAGTAATTAAGTGATTAAGGTTTATTTTGGAATTCCAACAACATTAATTTGTTTTTTTTTTAATCTAAAGAATCGCCATACGTGCACATTTCAAACAATTTAGTGATTCCTAACGAATTAAGGGCACGGAACCCCTTAGCTGTGCGCCTCACATCATTGGTCGCGTGCGGTCGCTCGTAGTGGTTGCTGGCACTGTTAGCGCTACAGAATTGTGAATACGCTAGAAATGCATTACCTTCTCGTTAACCGCATATTTATTTTAGTATATTTTTTTATGTCATTGGACAAAGATGGCAAATACCACAGCCTTACACACCGCATAAGGTGCCTTGCTAAGATCTTTCCATTATGAGCACGGCTAAACTCGGATCGGACAATTTTACATATCCATTTCGGCCATGTTTTCCAATGCGTTGTTACTATCCCAGGCGGGCCCAACCTGGTAGGGGGACCTTAAGTTTTACATGGATTCCGAACCATGGAACGGCTTGCATACCACATATCCACATAAGAAATAGAAAATAGTTGGTGCATGAACAGGGCGGGATTTGAACCCATGACATCTGCCATGCAAGGCGAGTCTACGCAGCCCCGAGCTACGAGCCGCTCTTTTGGCTGTCTTTTATTCAAACTCCATACTGTTTAATAAATAAAAGCATATAAAAAGCACGCACAACGGAACAAGTTTGATAAAATGGTTTTTATTCCATAAAAAGAGGTAGTGTATTTAGTTAGACAAAGGGTAACAGAGCCCAAAAGTATAAATATAAGACTACGACAAAAGCGCTGAGAAGCGAGAGGGTGGGCATGTCTAGCCTATTCCGAAGTCTGTTGTTGACGCGCAATGGATCGAACTCCGTTCACGGCAGAGGGGGTGGCGGCATGCGGGGACGAGGGACAACACAATGGCAGCCTAATGCGTGACAGTTTACCCACAAATTACTCCTATTAGGACTGGGAACAAGTCATTCGCCGTGTAAGGCTCTAGGATCATCTCGGACGCCTGTCGTTCTTTTCGAGCATTTGCAGGCGAATATTATGATTTTGATGAGTAGAACGCACATGCCGATCTATTGAAAAAAGTATGAGCTCTTTGCAGTGCAGATGTGCGGGCATGTGCCACCACCCACTTGAATTGGTTAAACAAATAGTGAAAGAATTAGCCAAATATGTTCAAAGTATTGGCTCTATTAGCTCTTCCAGGTGGGAAGACGACATCAAGTGCGTCGTCGGAAAGCAGTGGTTCCGTACCGCTGAGGGCCGGGAGGACTGGAGAAGGATTGGAGAGGCGTATATCCAGCAGTGGACGCAAACACGCTGACTGACTGACTGATGATTTAATATAACCAAATGTCATATGTATTTATGTAGCAACGACACATTAAATAAATTCAAATTAATTCATTTGCAAATAGGTACAACAGAATATAAATATTTAATTACTGCTCTCTACTTACATCGTCAAACTTAAGAAATTAACAACAAGAAAGAGAGGCGTAAAAAACGACTATACTTTATAAATATGCTGCAAGGCTAAATATGTTCTTGCTTAGTACGAAAAAGTTTATGTAATAAAAAACATATACCATGTTTACTAAGAAGCAATTAATCTTTATATACAATACAATTTTAGTTGTACCCACTGATCACCTTAACGCACCTAACGTCACGTAAACTCAACGACCAATTACCCCAAATGACCCCACCGCGACGTGCGAGCTTAGGTCTTCAAGGTCGTGAAACCGAGCACGGTTATGCAAACTTATTTTTGTACGGTGGGTAAAAAAGGTACAGGCTTTATATAACTATCTTGATAATGAGAGGGAAATTGGGCAAAGCTAGCTTGAATAATAAGGCCAGATCATACATAATTACCATTTCTGGTCTCAAGAAAATGCCGTCGTGTTGTATATATTCTTTGGTCATGTTGATAACGGAAATACAACGTGTAAAGAAAGATTGAGAAAGCAATGCAGACACAGGAACTCACTGGTACAGCTCACGGTGCAGGGGCTAGAGCAATTGCCTTTCATTTATTTATTTATTTATTTATTTATATACACTAGTGCGTGTATGTCATTGGTTGAGTGCACTATTTGGTTATGAAGATTACGATAATTTGTGCTACTTCATGCGAGAAGTTATGGGTTCAAATACTCGCTCCGGTCATGCACCACTTTTTTTCCCTTTCTGAGTTGGATAAATGCATTTCATTACGAATGCGAGCTGTTCCATGGTTTGGAAACCATGTAAAATTGTAGGTCCCTTTCCCCTACTAGGCGGTAGAGTTAAGCCCGCCCGGGCTGGTACCACCGCGCTGGATGAAACAATTTATGAAGTGGCAATAAACATGTGTCCTGGTTTTCCATCCAGTTCATTCTAGCCGTGCTCATAAAGAGATGGTCCTGGCATGACATCTTATTCGTTCAGGAATGTGATGTACTGGGCTAATCAAGGCAAATTTACATCCAGTTTGCCATGAAACCGCTTTGACCTCTTACGATCAATGCGATGGTAGCAAGGGGTCAATCTACTAACAGATTCGTATTGTAAAATGAAAACGCTTTAAAAAGTAAAACGTCCAAAATAACCTAAAGTATCGAGCCCATGGTTTCTGTCACAAGCGTTTCAGATAAGCAACTAAAGTTATTTGATAGTTCACCGTTCTAGGTCACGAGCCGGCGATAGAGGGTAGGGGAGGTACTGGGGGTGTCAGGGTGCTCCGTCTAGTCGGGATTTGCAGGAAATCCTCGCGATACGTCCCGCGAGATGCCGATCGCACGCGCCGCGCATAACAAGCAAGCCTTCGCAGCACAGTGTAAACGGGCGAACAGTAGACGTACTTGCGTCGTGATGCAATTGCAAACTAGGAGCAACGCAAAGATACTGCGAATATTATGTCGGTATGTGCTGTACGTTCAAAATTTTACTTTTCTAAACAGAAGAGCATTTTATATCTTATTTAATTAATGGATAGTATATTACCGTTATCCCATTTATTTGAGGTTATACAAGGACGTCTGAATTGAAATCCTGTAATCAGATTTTGAAAATAATAAGAAAAAAAATTGGTCTGAACATTCACCTAAAGCAGGATACGAACCTGTGACCTTTGGGTTATATTTCTATTGCTCCTGCTAGGACGAATGTTCAGATCAATAATGTTTACTGATTTTTAAAAATCTGAATACAATAACTCAATGTCGATATAGTTGTATAACCTCCAATAAAATGACATTTTCTACATGGTAAAGAATAAAACTACATTTTTATCCAATTTTTGGTAAGGATGAGCGTTACTTTTAGTTCCATTTATATCAGCATCAGGGAACGATATGAGTCATTTTATTATGCGGAATGTAGTGTTTGCATGATCGATCTAGGGCATATTTATTTGCTCATAATATTGTGTGCTACCTAACCTAACCTAACCTAACTGAACGTATAATAAATATTTGTATAATATGTATATTCAGAAAAATTCAAAGAGGTAGCCCTTCGAGATTTTAGGCGCCGTATCATATATTGAGTATATATTCATATGATATATTGTGTAAATATTGGATTGGATATATAAATCAATAAATAAATGTTTACTACCATTCTAAGCGACGTGGTAAGTAAGTACCTATTCTATGTACTTTAATAGTCGTTTCATTGTAAATATAGCCCTTAAGTCGAAGCGTGCCGTCGTCAGTAAACATTTACTATCACGGACTAACGAGGCTGACTTTCCTGACCAACCGAAGAAAACTGAGATTGATTTACTGCTCCATATTCTGTGCACTGTGGCATTGCTCCGCAGCCGAGGCACGTGCCACGGAGGCCGGCTCTGCACTGTAAGCCTCCTGTAATATCCGATAGACGCCCGAGCGTTGCGACCGACGTGAAATATGCTCCTATACCTACTACTTACAGTGGCCGTGCACTGAAGCCTAGCTCAGGACTTAGTATACCCTGTAGACTGAGTTGTTGTTGTGCAAGGTACAAACGAAGAGAAGGCAAAGAACATTGGTCCGTACAAGAATAAGAACAGACATATATGGATACTTAGGAAAATGGGAGTTAGTAGAGAATGTAGACATAGGAGAAAACGTATCATATTAGCCATTAATGATAAGGATAGCGATAGTGTTGAGCGGGCTCGTAGCCTAGTGGCTCGGGAACTGGACTAGCATACCAGAGGTCTGGGTTTAATTCCTCGCCATGCACCACTTTCTCTCTCTTTATGAGTTCGATAAGTGCATTTCGTCACGAATGCGAGCTGCTCCATGGTTCGTAATCCATGTAAAACTGTAGGTCCTCTTCCCCTACTAGGTGGTAGGGTTTAATCCCTTCCGGGTTGGTACCATCGCGTTGGATGAAAAGATGGTCGAAGCGGCAATGAAAAATTGTCCGTGTTTTCCATCAAGTTCAATGTAGCCGTGCATATAAAGGGAAGGACCTGGCATGGCACCTAATCCCTTCGGGAATGTGGTGTATGAGGCTAATATCATAACGGTAGTTGTGTGTGTGGTATTAGCTATCCATGTCAGGTTGCATAGAAAAGATGCCAAGACGTTTTTCTCACTTCTTATTTTCACTTCAGTTGAATCAGAACACATTTGCTCAAGGTAGTACTTAAGGTGGCCCAACCCGGCGGGCCTAACTCATTCGCGGGCACGGTACAAAACCGTGCTGTTGCGCTCTGGGACCTTCTCTGTTTCAAAGAATAAGACAGGCTCCGTGATGAGGAAGATGCAACTTGTCCACAAAAAAGACAATGTGCATAGTGTATGATTTCGTAAGATTTACGAAAATTTTAATTTCAAAACGACTTAGAGCTAAAAGTAAACCACGACCGCTGTAGTAAAAAATCGAACAAAAACCGAATAGATTATAAATCTTGATTAAATAAGCTATGTCTGATGACTAATCTTTTTAAGATGTTCTTACTTTATCATTGCGTAATCAACATCCAAATTTAATGTATAAAACGCGCGAAAAATGCAAACTTTCGGACCTTATAACTTAGAAACCAAACACAATTTTACAATGCCAATGGTCATCAGACATCTAGTTCGATCAAATAAAGCTATTTTGAGCAAAATATTGGATCTCTGACAAGAAATATGGGCGTGATCTTCTTTCCCCTTTCTATGGGGAGATGAGCGGGATGGGCCACCTTAATGTACTGAGCCCCAGAATGTATTGTGCATGAGATTACGATAATTTGTGCTATTTCAAAGTATCACCACTGTCATAATATAAATGCGAGCACATTTCCATGATACAATTCGAAAATACACGTTGATTAAATTTATCAGAAAATCGATACCATAATGATGTTAAATTTTACGAGGAAACAATTTGGTTTCAATTAATATTTGAATAGTTAATGAGTTCCGAGTGTATATTTCCGTAATTAAATATGAATGACTATACACATGTTTACTAACAAGAGGTATCCTAATTCATGTGCTTTGCGGACGAGTAGGCGCAGCACGTAGATCTATAAATTCAATTTACACAATGTTAATTTATTTAGTAATTTATTTATTTCCTTTCAATTGTAAAATTTACACATGTTCAATATATATAGGATAGCCGAACTGGGCGGTGTCGCCCGTGTCTCGGCTAGTCCTTTTTTTTTAATAGTAAGCCGCACTTGACTTAAACTAAACTTATACTAAATGCTTATTGCAATATAAGTTATAAAAACTTTACTAACCCACCACCAGTTGAAAATATTAATAATAATAATAATAGAGAAAAGTCAGCTATCCAAAAAAAATAATTAAATAAAGTAACTATTATTATTATTATATAAGTACTATATTTTCTTGAATGATTGCACCTCTTTATTTTAAGATAGAATAAAAAAAAGCAATTTAATGTGATTTAACTATTAAAACTTGGTTTCTAAGAAATTTTGTTTTATTATTTATTTCATTTAAAAATCTTATTTCTGCAATTGCCACAAGATAACCTACAGTCTGCAAGCATGCACTTATGGTTACACAAATCTTGATTTTTTGAATATTTGAAACGAAGCTTCTTTACTGACTTTCCTTCGGATGGGACTTCTCGACATAACTCAGAAAAAAGTGAATTGCCATGAAAAACGCAAACGAGAAAGCCAATGGAGTTCTCAAATAAAATGCCGCCAAGGCCTCTTCCACCAAGTACCGATTAGCTTAATCCTCACATTAAAGGGCCTTTCTTGCCATCTCGCAATCGATCGACATTCAAGTGTCAATTAAAATAAGTCAGCACTTTGTGAAAACCAGGCTTACTGTTACATAAGTCATTAGCTAATACCTACAGTGTTATCTTGGCGTCTGCTAAATAATAAAAAAAAGATAGTTTTACTTATTTCATTAAAGTCTTATTTTATCCAAATAATGATACTCTTGTATTGTAATATTGATGTTTTATTACAACCAGTTAATACGAATGCGATAAAAGCTTTTCCCCCATCCTCGCACAATCCAGCTGCGCGCCGTACGATATATTATTATTGTGTCATAAGAAGCTGGAGTACGCAGGTGCGCACAATTACGTGAGGATTTACTGCGAGTCGCAGAGACGTTCATCTGCGAGCCGTGCCAGGGATTACCTCCTACTTGCGTCATACAGGAACTCTTTCAGGAACAGGATTCTTAGGCTGTAACAATTAATAAGGGGCGTGAGACGTGATTTGAAAAAAAAATACACGGAGGTCTTCGAAAGCGGCGAACGGGACGACGCAAATTCGTGGAACGCGAATCGCTCCGTCCAGCTATTTTATGGACGGTCTCTGCTTTTCACGCCAAGTTTCTTATAAAAACTTTCTAGTATTGATAAAACATTTAATTCTATACATTTTTTTGCTTTTAGGGTTCCGTTCCACTAAAGAAAAAACCGGCCAGGGGCCAACCATTTTACAAGATTTTACACAAAACAATCTTTCTTGTTATTGCTTAAAGCTATGAAATTCAACTGTTTACCTATTACGGTTCATGAGATGCAGCTCGCTGAGAGACGGGCGGACAGCGGGGTGTAGTGATAGAGTCCCAAACCCTAAAAATAAACCTCTATAATAATCACTTCGTTTTCCTTCCGTCAAGACTTTTTTTCTCAGGAATGCGTGGAGTTTGAAATTAATATACAATTCTGAGAACTGTTACCCTTGGCGGTGTCCAGTTTCCAAAATAACGATATGAAAAAATCCTGCCATTTATTTTGCATATTTTTACACTATGTCAAAATCTATGATCTAAGATCATGTTTCGCAAGAAGCAAGGTGTCACAGAACAAGTAAAGGAAAAGTTCGAAAATCGTAAATTTGTAGTTATATGTAAGAGTTTAAACGACTGTTGTTTTCAGTTTTTTCCGTTAACCAATATCTCGGTTTTTAGGCACACATTATGCTGCTATGCATATACACATGCATTGCTGTGTCGTCTAGAAATATTACTAGAAAGCCTAACACCATCGAAGATCGAGTATTCATACATTACGCGTACCTTCACTTATCAAAGCGAAGGTCAAACCACCTAGAATAGACGATTGTATCCACCTGCATTCAGGATCACAAAATTGTGTTCTTATTTCAAAATTGTATTATCTCTTTTCGAGTTAAGGCCATGATAAGAGACAGAAAAAATATTTTAAACAATTTGATTAGTGAAGGTATGGGTAATGCGTGAATAGTTCCAAATTTAATTTTTTTTTTTTAAATTAACACTTCCCCTTAGTTTGTCGTACAATATTACTTAACAGAATCTATTCCTTATAAGCGACACTAATGACTGGTGCAATAATACAGGCTGATTTATTGTTCTCAAAATCAACGAGTTCGATTCTCGGATGTGAAAACAATATATAACTCAATAATTTTTGAGTTATTTATGTTTTTTTTTGTTTATTTGTATTGTTATGAAAAAGTGATGATTATACTATATTATATATAAATACTAGACGCTGGGCATTTTATCAGTGATTTTCTAATAGCTGATGAAAGAGAAACTACTTGTACTACTAAATAAATGCATTCAAAATATCCATAATGTCAGAAATAAAGGCTCATAAATGACAGTTTATGTAAAAAATATATGATTTTTTTTAAATCAAAGAGGCTTACTAAAAAAAAGTATGACACGAGGCATACAAATTAATGAAACAACTTTATTATTTCATTTGTTGCAAATTAGCTCTAGAATGACCCCTTGGAGGGAACGTATCGAATTTCCAAACACCCTGTATATTCAAATAAAGTACATATGTGTTCAAAAACAATTTTATAATTCGCCGTAGATATAGGGTTTGCGCAGTAATCCCCTTCGCACATCACACAACTGAGTCGGCGGAGATTATGTACCTGTGACGAGCAGTAATGACAGGAGCTCTGTGCCTCCACCTCCACTCTGCTATAATGACACGAGCTCTGTGCCTTCACTCTGCTCCATGTGACGGCTCAACAAATGAAGGTTAACGTTATAAATGGAGAACATCGGATTAATTAAACTTGTTATTAATCAAAACGTCTAAGAGACGGAAAGTAACGCGAAGTAGACGTGAAGCGATGTTATGCGCGATTATTATGGATCTTAAATTTGAATTCGCGCGTGACATTGAATCCTACTTTCCGGTGTAATTAGTTTCAAGTGAAGTTTTTTTTAAGAAAAACGGGCAAGTGCGAGTTCGACAGGTGCAACGAGGGTTCCGTGCAATTTTTTTATATTAGTAGGGTAGTTCGGTCATCACGAGATTTTATTTTTCTTTACTTCTGCTGTGAGAGCTTAATTTCATGATTATAGGTCAACGGTAAGGTTTTGATTTATTTACAACGTGTCAAGATATGCGGCATACATTTCCGTTGATTTAAAAGCTTAATTTGTATGCGGCAATTTAAACCTAATATCTCCATGCGTTCTTGAGAAAAAGGCTTTTTAGAGACAGAACGAGTGATCCGATAAGGGTTCTCCTTTTGCCGTTTGAGGAAAGGAACCGTAAAAATGGCTCTGTCTTTCAGTAATACGAGTCGATATAATTCGTTTATAGGAATAAAATAAGAAAACAAATAAAAAACCACTTATTCATATGAACATTTGATTATATTTAATTTATTAAATAAGAGATTCACGGATTTTGTAATGCACGCGGCTGGTTTTATGTCACTGCTGCATCAAGCTTAGCCCTCAAAAATATTAGTTTTCGTGCTGACGAAGTGGCATGCATTGTTTTATGTATTACCGAGGTGCGTTCGTTCAAGCTTAGCCTTCAAAAATAATAGTAGTGCTGCATTCCTGCATTGCATTTCTTCGTACAGTATGTTAACTCAATTCAAATTATTGCAAAAAATATTTTTCTCCTGTCCTTTTTGTTTTTGTGTAGTTTAAAACAATACTGCTTTCTGATGTGTAAAATAATAGAATAGTTATGATATGTATGTAAGTTTTTGTTCCGTAATATTTAGGCATGTTGTGTTTGCCGCTTGTGGGGTGTACACAAACGTAACATTATTGTAAAATATGTCCTAGTGTCAACTAGATGTGTATTACCCTGTTGGCAAACCTGAATAAATAATAAAATTCGTTTCATAATTAAACAAAATTATATAAAGACGAAGGATACCCACTTTTCCCGTATACTACTACTACAGAATGACGAATGGAAAAAACGGCCGAGCCTAACGAGCTTTACATTCATGTGTTGGCACTCGAAGGGTGAACTGCGGGTGTTAGTGGCCGTAACATGAGTTATAGTTCCGTCGACATTCAAGTGGAGTCCGCGAGGGCGGGCGGCGCCGCTGGGCGTGAGTGCGGGGCGGCAGACATGTGTTTCATGAGAGTGCAGTATAAAAAGAGAAAATAACCTTTTTTATAAAAAAAATGGATTTTTTCTCATTGGCAGTATATGAGTACTCACAAACGCATTGCTCCCATTGCCAAGAAAATACTTAAAGTACTTGCAGTTAATCAATAATTGAATTTTACTAAGTTTACATGCTTTCCGTCACTGTATTATACCTGCATACACTTTGAGCGGGTCATAGCCCAGGGGCGTGTAGACTGCCTTCCATGCTAGAGGTCCCGGGTTCAAATTATTTTTGTATGGTTTGTTATAAAATATGACATACTTAGATTTAATTTTAATGAGTTTTTTGTGAAAAAAATAATAATGGAATTTAATGTAAATGTTTTAATTGTTTTTTTCTTTTATGTATTTTTGTAATTTTAATATTACGTTATATATTTTTTTTTACAGTTATATTATGATTAATGTATCTAAAAAACTGTCGACGGAACGGTCGAAGGAAATAAACAAATGCATGAATGAATGAATGAATGAAAACCCGGCTCCATACATATTTCTCGTTCTGAGTTAGATAATCGCTGATCGATGGTTCGGGACCCATGTAAAGCTGAAGGTTCCCTTCCCCTACCGCATTGGATGAAACTATTTTTGAAGTGGCAATGAAAAATTGTCCTGGTTTTCCATCCAGTTCAGCATAGCCGTGCTCATAAAGGGAAGGTCCTGGCATGGCACCTAATACCTTCGGGAACGAGGTCAGTTAGGCGTAGTGAGACCATGGGTGTAGTAATAGTCATCGATGTTCAGTTCCAAACAAAAAACTAGAATGTTTTTTTTTTTTATGTGACTGGACATGGATGGCTAATACCACAAGTTCTGTCATGGTATTAGCCCAACACACCACATGGGAACTAGGTGCCATGCCAGGACCTTCCTTATATTGCACGGCTACATTGAACTGGATGGAAAACACGGACAATTTTCATTGCCGCTTCGACCACCGTTCATCCAATGCGATGGTACCAACCCGGGCGGGATAAACCCTACCACCTAGTAATTAAGGAAGGGGACCTACAGCTTAACGTGGAATCCGAACCACGGCCAGCCTCTCTCAACGGATACATAAATAATGCCTGCTACATAAATAATAAAATATTGATGCTTTTAAGACATAGAAAGTTAAGGTAATGTTTGACCGTCCTCGAAAACTCCTCAGAGAATTATAATTTAGTCCTTTGAAAATGTTCAAATTTACTTTAATTCGATGCCGAGACGAAACGTCGTCGGGGTATCGCAATATTAATAAAACGTTTCAGCTCGGAATTTCAGTAAACGCGTAAAAGCTGAGGCGTGTCAGTGAAGACTTTCCAATTTTGAAACAGAATAATTTTATCAGGCTGTTTATTTAAATAAACTTGCCATTTCGACTGAATTCCTAATGGCGTACTTCAAGGTCCAAAATTAACCACTATGAGGGCTGACGACAGGGCGACCTCTCGAGCTTGCGTCTTGAAACTCTTTGCTTGAAATTGATCTCACGTTTTCGGATAAAATATGCTCTTGCCGTCACTCTTTGTAGACAAGGAATATCTCCTATTTATTCCGGCAATGTGTTTCGCTTGATTTTTTTTTTTTTATCTCCGTTCTTTTTACAAGCTGTCAAAATAATAGGACATTCAGTAAAACGTTTGTAGGGTGAGGTTGTCTTGTCAGGTATGCCCCCAGTGAAGCATCCTGTTTTATTCACTTGCACGTTTGTGCATTATGTGTTTGCCAGGTTGTCCTGGGGAATATGTCTTTTTTTGTCCATTAACCCACAGTTTGTACATTAGTAGGTTTGGATGCATTTGGATTCTCGCTCGATAGCTATCTGAAAACATTGTTATTTCTTCCTTTACATTCAATAGGCCAAGGTCATTGTGAATTATTTCATTGGTTATGTACCATGGAGCATCAGTGATGATTCTAAGCATCTTATTCTGGAACCTCTGGATGATCTCGATGTTTGAGTGTGAAGCTGTTCCCCACAGCTGGATGCCATATGTCCAAATTGGTTTGATGATTTTTTTGTACAAACGTATTATAACCAAGGCTTTAGGTGGCCCAACCCGGCGGGACTAACTCATTCGCGGGCACTGTACAAAACCGTGCTGTTGCGCTCTGGGACCTTCTCTGATTCAAAAAAAAGGACAGGCTCCGTGATGAGGAAGATACAACATGTCCACAAAAAAGATAATGTGCATAGTGTATGATTTGGTAAGATTTACGAAAAATTTGATTTCAAAACGACTTATAGCTAAAAGTAAACCACGACCGCTGTAGTAAAAAATCTAACAAAAACCAAATAGATTATAAATCTTGATTAAATAAGCTATGTCTGATGACTAATATTTTTAAGATTTTCTTACTTTATCATTGCGTAATAAACCACCAAAGTTATTGTATAAAACGCGCGAAAAATTCGAACTTTCGGACCTTATAACTTAGAAACCAAACACAATTTTACCATGCCAACGGTCATCAGACATCTAGTTCGATCAAATAAAGCACTTTTGAGCAAAATTTGGGATCTCTGGTAAGAGATATGGGCGTGATCTTCTTTCCCCGTTTGTATGGGGAGTTGAGCGGGTTGGGCCACCTTCATTGTGAGTTACGGTTCATCATCCAGTACACTTTGCGGAGCTGCAAGCCAAGCTGATTTATTTTTATGAAAATGTGTTTCTCTCAGCTGGAACTCACCTAGGTGAGTCTTCTGTCCAGGTAGAGGCCCAGGTACTTTACATGGTCGCTTTGATGCATCTGGAGACCGTTAAGTGTGACAGGAGGCACGTTTCTTTTCTCATAGTAAAGGTTACATGAATAGACTTTGTCTCCTTGGCTTTTATCCTCCAGTTTTTGAGCCACACTGAGATTTCTTTTAGACTACTTTGTACGATAAGGTAGGCCCTTGAGTTTTGATTTTTAAAATGTTTCTATTTATTCAAATTGTTTTACCTATTGTCATGATATTACGTAGTAGGCACGTATAGTACCTATTCTTAACGAATTTTGGCGGTGACCGGAAAGAATTTCCATGCTCTCTGCCTCGCCAAATAAATCGGTTCTAAAATTGCTTCCTCTGGTCCAAACTTCTTATCATTAGTAATATTTTATCGTTACTTTGCATAATTAAATATAAAAACTAGTAGACATTCAAATATGTATATTTTACCTACAGACTAGAATAGGTAATACATGTTAGTGGTTCACGACGGAGAAGCATTAAAATAACTGGGTAATGGGAAATAAAGTTTGGCAAACGCTGCGATACGGCATACCGGACGAACGTAAGTGTTAGCGGCTATTATTCCAATTTAAATACGTTTCTTTTTTGTGACAACCGGATGGACGTCAAATCCTAGAGCAATCGTCTCACACAACTTCGCATTGCTACCTATTGTGATGTAATTCTATTCCAGGGCAACTCTCGGCCATCTGGATGGTAGCGGGCAGCAGGTGGCGCGACAGCGGCGCGTTAATTCGCCGATGTCGGCGTCGGCGTCGCGACGCTCAGCGAGCAGACAACTCATTAGCATCTAGGCGGCAGGCTGAGTCCCGCCGAGCCGAGACTCGGCTCTCCGCCCTGCCGGGATGAGCGGAGCGGGAGAGATAATTAAACCGGCAGATATCCTTTAATAGAAACCTGAATTTAGCTTAACGCTGCAATATGACTAATGTGATGACAGAAGGCGGGCTCGACTTGACGAACTGTAAATTTAGTTGAGTAATTTAAGATGGAATGCGATCGATTGGAAGAAAGTCATTGTGTATTGTGCATGTTTTACGGTTAAAGCCCGATTTTAGTTAAAGGCCAAAATCATATTTTTTCCTAAAAATTAACTAAGATTTCCAAAATATACCCGTGGCGAGTGCACTAATTTTGAGTTCATGGTAAGAAAAAACAACTTTAACCATTGTTTTTAATGTTTTTCAAACAATTTAATTTTTTGTGTGTTGCGAAGACATCACTGTTTTCGCAACACACAAGGTTTCTATTATTTGGCATAATTAGAAGTTATAACCTCATCAGATTGCACTGCGCGTTATAGACGCCAATCATACTGGAATGTCCGATTCAATAATATTGCGGATCAATTGAAAGATAAGACGTGATAAAATGGTAATTTTTTATCATTTAAACGAGGTGTGCTATGTCGACCTTTAGAAACACAAATAAAAATAAATGAAACGTTTGTGTACAGCGGGAGTATTAGGAAGTAGCGTATCCAGTTATTAGAGATACATAAGCAATGGAGTTAAGGTGGCCCAACCCGCCGATCTCCCCATACAAACGGGGAAAGAAGATCACGCTCATATTTCTTATCATAGATCCCAAATTTTGCTCAAAAGAAAATTGTGTTTGGTTGCAAAGTTGTAGGGTCCGAAAATTCGAATTTTTTGCGCGTTTTATGCAATAACTTTGGTGGTTTATTATGCAATGATAAAGTAAGAAAATCTTAAAAAGATTAGTCATCAGACATAGCTTTTTTAATCAAGATTTATAATCTATTTGATTTTCGTTAGATTTTTGACTACAGTGGTCGTGGTTTACTTTTAGCTATAAGTCGTTTTGAAATCAAAATTTTCGTAAATCTTACCAAATCATACACTATGCACATAATCTTTTTTGTGGACAAGTTGCATCTTTCTCATCACGGAGCCTGTCTTTTTCTTTGAAATAGAGAAGGTCACAGAGCGCAACAGCACGGTTTTGTACAGTGCCCGCGAATGAGTTAGTTCCGCCGGGTTGGGCCACCTTAACGACATGAAACGCGTTATAACGATGGATGCTTTTAACTCAATGGTACGCGTAATGGAACGAGGTCCCTGAACCCGGACTCAATCCCAGGGGCGCATAGGTCTTTCAGTCAGTCTAAAGTGTTAAAGGTACCATTCCGACTGGTATGACAAGAGCGTGCATTATTAGCATTGTTGTGACCCGTCTGTTGACCATCTCTACAATCGCCCAACACGGAACAGACCATAAGGTGTGGCCCACCTCAACTCCCCATACAAACGGGAAAAGAAGATCACGCCCATATTTCTTGTCAGAGATCCCATATTTTGCTCAAAATAGCTTTATTTGATCGAACTAGATGTCTAATGACCGTTGGCATTGTAAAATTGTGTTTGGTTTCTAAGTTTTAAGGTCCGAAAGTTCATATTTTTCGCGCGTTTTAAACAATAACTTTGGAGGTGGATTACGCAATGATAAATTAAGAATATCTTAAAAAGATTAGTCATCAGACATAGCTTATTTAATCAAGATTTATAATATATTTGGTTTTTGTTCGAATTTTGACTACACGTGGCTTACTTTTAGCTATAAGTCGTTTTGTAATTAAAATTTTTGTAAATCTTACGAAATCATACATCAACGGTGAAATATGTTCTACATTTTCTAGATTGTTTTATATCGAGAAGTGGAGTGGAGACGACATACCTTGGGCGTGTTCCCCGCGTGCGCGCCGTCGTAGACCAGCAGGTGATCGTTGCAGTCCAGCTGCAGCATGTCGAAGTGCAGCATGAACCGCTGCAGCACGGAGTGCGTCTGGAAGGTGACGGTGCAGTCGAGGTTGCGCTCGTTGCGCGACCAGAGCACGCCGCCGTCCACCTTGCGGTACTGCCGCTGCAGGAAGTGGTCCTTGCAGAGCGACTCCATGTAATCTGAGGAGAGGAGAGCTCCACGTTATATATCTACGTGTGGTCTGAGGAGAGATCAGCAGCGTATATTCGCACGTGTATTCCATTAGTCTACGTTGCATTGTATACATCTGTTACACGAACAAGCTTAACATCAAATCCAGTTTCATGACATATCACATCATACTAATTTCCGTTAGGTTCAAGTACCCGGGACGAACCGATTCCTGCGCCAGAAATAAAATTTTATCGGATTTTGTTTCTGCGCACCCGCTGGCGCTTGGTAGGAGAAGTACTCGGTTCGTCCCGGCGGTATATGGGTATTTCAGGATATTAGATATTTTCTTCCGTGTAATCTTTTTTTAAGTTTCATTTGTTATTTAGATAAATATTATATTTTTATTTTTAAGAACTTGTCATGGTTAATCTGTGTTAAATAGACATAATAAAATGGTGTAGGCCTA
Source organism: Incurvaria masculella (assembly GCA_946894095.1). Lineage (NCBI taxonomy): Eukaryota > Metazoa > Arthropoda > Insecta > Lepidoptera > Incurvariidae > Incurvaria > Incurvaria masculella. The sequence goes on along the minus strand of OX335645.2, from coordinate 22,077,793 downwards.
CACATACTTTTCAGGATATTCTTTCCTTCTTAATGCAATCCATCTTGGAATACGGACGTTCTAAAAAAACTTATTTCTCACTCAAACATCAGCAGGTAGGAGTAGGCAGAGATGAGTGAGCGCAATACTAGAGACCGTTCTTATCAACATTTCTTTCTCAATTCTCGACAATATTGTCTTATTTCAGTTGAAATTTTCTCTCTCACCCTACTATTGCGAAACTTAAACTACTGTAAACCCACGCCGCAACTTTCCTCAAGAAACACGTTTCACTCTAGCCCTCGCGTAGATCCCATGCAGATAATTCTTTCCAGATAACTCATATCCGTTCCGATCGATTCAAACTCCGGTACGTAGTGGCGAGAGATATCTCCTATCAAGTATTGGCAATAGATAACAGATCGCCATACCTAAGAATTGAGAGCATGCTTCAGTAGATACTGTGTCGAGCGTGTCGGTGGATCGGAGTGAGAATTTTCAGAGAATTCATGGGCCGAGTCCCCGAGAAGGGGCGAACGACAGGTCGATGGCGGCGCTCGTAACGCACAACCCAGCATCCCGAGCGCCTCGACTGATCCCACCGAGGAGATGTAAGTGTGATTTCCGTCGTAAACGTTAGTGCTCGCTACCTATAAAATGGTCATGAAAGTTTCATAGTACGTGTCAAACGTTTAAGTGTGAACGTGATATGACTGTTCTTGGCAAACTCAATTCCATGTCTACGCGGATTGGTCGGCCGGCGCAACTACTAGCTTTTGCACGTCTAATTCTCCGGACTAGCACCGGAGCTTCTCCAGTCCTGACTCTCCGCCAGGTACCTTCCGATTAACAAGGGCAACTAACCTGCCACATGCCCAGCTTGTGTATTCCTGAAATCGTAATATCGAATATGGCATCCTGAGTCTAGAAAACGGCTTTTATAGCGGTTTTCAGTTGAAATACTAAGCTCTGGAATCATTTCGTCATGAAAATCGCTTATAAGACCGCTATAAAAGCGGGTTTCTAGACTAAGGATGCCATATTCCTGATTACGAAATTGCAGGAATACGCAAGCTGGGCGCGGGGCAGGTAAGTTGCTCTTGATAATTCGGAAGGTACCTGGCGGAGAGTCAGGACTGGAAGACAGCTGCGGTGAAGGATTCCATATTCCTGATTACGAAATTCCAGGAATAGGGCTGCTGTTCTCTCTGCAGCCCACTGGGACTTGATACTAAGGACGATCGCTGTGCGCTATGTTGACAGACCGAACGCGACAGAAGTTGCCCGCCTCTGCAGCTAACCACATGCCCCTGCAAGACCGACCTCAATGTTGGGGCTTGTCGAAGGCCGAAGTTGACAATAGGCTTATCCGCACCTCCTGCCATATTCTGGTCCAACAGATCGACCCGTAGTTCGGGATGCGAGCCCTATCTGATCTAGACAGTGGCAGCGTTATGCAGTTTCTATGAGCATTCTCATAGAAACTGGAACACACACATGAAATTTAAATATAAAATTAAAACTATGTTGAACTACGATTTGATTGGTCATCAACATCTATTAAGTTGTGTGCAAATCAGCGTTTTAAGGTTTCTGGAATAGCAAATAACTTATCAACTTACTTCAAGCAGCATAAAGTAGGTGGTACTATCTTGTATCGAGGGACATGTCTTCGGAACCCAGGGGGTGGACCTCTTTCTTAAAGATCTGAGGTTATGTGTTAATTTAATTTATTTTAAAGTGATAAATACCAGGTGGTAGGGCAGGTATAATAGTACATTACTCGTCGCATTGAATGAAAGACTGTCTTAGGGGTATTCAAACACGGAGAAAAAGATACTGAACGGTGAAAGTACGATCGGTACGATGCAGTTAGGCCAGCGAGCATGAAAGGGCGGTAGTAGCTAGAATCTCGATAGTATGGGGGCGGCGTAGCCACTATTACATACAATGGCGGCAGCGCCGGCGAGAGCGTTGGCTTACGAATTCGCATAAGTACTACTAATTTTCTCGAACGACACGTAAGAACACTTAATAACTTCACAGGGCGCTATTTAGTGCAATGAACATCGATGTTCCGCGTCCCGAATTCGTATGTCAGTCGTGACTACGCTGGCGCCATACGAATGGGTTTTGATCTCTACTCCTGTCCTTTCATCCTCGCTGAGTTGGACGGACTAAAATGATAGGGTGTGCCGCCATTAATTTTTAGCATTATATCAACGATAGCCTCCTCCTTTTATTCGAAGTCGGTTAAAAATTGAAATTAACTTGACATAAAATCATGTTGAACATCGGTTCACAACAGTGACCAGTTTATTGAAGTATGGAATGGATCCAAACTAACGATACACGATAGAGATACGAGATAATCGAGCAATTTCTGCGATAAGATACGTCCGTTTCAGTATTTGTGTTGCGAGAAATTGAATTTCACCCACCAAATGTATTGTAGCTACTTATTACGTGTATATCGTCTCCTGCGTTGGACTGGAGGCTAAATCGCTAATTAGTTTACGTACGGAATACACACTTCTGAATCCTTACTGAATCAGTAAATCACTTCCGACCTATTCCGGTGCATTAACGGATCGCTTATGATAATGAATATGTAATTTTTCTTTAGCGCTGAAATCGGAAACACATGGAAATGTTTCATTTCGTGCCACTCATTCGGTGTGGGGCTCCGATTGATTACCAGAATACGTAAGTAATCTCAAAGTGAATTCCTCTTCTGAGAACACTCCTGATTAATCAACTCGGAATTCCCATAATTGGTCTCCTAAACACCGATCATCGTGTGAAAAGAAAAGCCATGTTTACCGGAGCGATGTTTTCACGAGTCCGATGAATAAAAGTAAATTGAACATAAGCGCATTTTGACTCATCATTGATAGTAGCATTAAGTGAACTAACCAGCCGGCGCTACCGTCATTGCATAATCTTATCACTCAAAATTCGCTACGTTGCTGTTACACGGATAAGTTTCGCTGACCACTCCAGTCCTTTCTTTATTACTCGATGCTCGAATCTCACTTGGTTATCTGAAAGAGCTGATAAATGTTAACTTTTCATTAAAGTAATAAAGTTTATCGATAAAAGTGGATTAGGAATATATTTGGAAATAGTTATACTGTATTTATTTCATGCATAGTGCATGGTAACCTACCCATACATACTCGTAGTATACTCGCGTAGTGAGGTATCTTCGTATGTCCGGCTCTCCGGCTACTTTCCCCTACAGATTTGATTTTTCAACCAAATAACGTGAAATTCGTGAGCAGGTTCGATATTTTTATGGATTTTTTTAGGCGAGTTAGTTTTTGAAAACTTTTAGAAATGGCGGAGTAATTTTGAAAAATGTTTAAATGGTGTATATCTAGTACATACTGGGGACAGGTAGATATTATCTACCTGCCCCCAACTCTACGGGTCGCATTCTCGTGAAATTTTGTAAGCAGGTTCGATGTTTATTGACCGAGCGTAGCTAAGCACTCCCTTTTCTAAATTGGGCAAAAATGCTTTCGTATGTCCGGCTGTTCTTTGCATCGCATTTCTCATCTAATTTAAGTAAAATTTTGAAGGCAAGTTTCGATATTTTTAAAGAATTATAGACAATCGGCTAGTTTCGGCTTTGTAAAGCGTCTCGTACGTCGTACCCGGTGAGTGACGTCTTTTTCCAACGTCCGATGTGCTTTATTATTTGATTGTTCCTTCACTGCACGTCATTTGGAGCCAGATTGGAGCCAGCGCCACGTGCCTGAGCCAGATTTGTTTGTCGCAGGAGGCACCCAGCGTTGCTCTGGTGTACGCTGGCCGCTCTCGCGCTGGCCTGCGGTCCGGCGGGCGCCGCACCGACGCTGCCGCGAGGGCGCCTCCACGCCGCCGCTGGCGCCGGCGTCGCGCGCGTCGCCGCCCGCAACACGCTGCCCGAGCTGGTCTCCGTGGACACGACGGGGCTCGAGCTGCCGATGGCGGGGCTGCAGGGCTCGGCCGGCGGCGCCGTGCAGGTCGTCATCAACATACACACGGACGGCGAGGGAGGCATCAGCGTTACTACAAACTAACTCGTCTCTTCTAGTCTGTCATCTTTTCATTGCATTCCATTATTTACTCCAAATGTCGGCTTATTCTGTCTTACTAATAAACATTTACTATTTCAATGCTTATCCTCGGAACGGTTACACCAGACTCAAATATGTTATAACATTAATTATCTAATAATCTGGGAATAGAGAAATAATAATACCAGTATCCATACGAAATAGACTCGAATAAACAGCTGCCGCCTTATGCCCCTGGCTAATAGCCCCTACCACAAACCAACTGCACAGAATACTCCATCCTGGGTTCACTGATTCACTGATTGTCGAAACTACAAACTAGCCGATGCGTTCTTGTCGCCATTTTGTTCAATTCCTCATGTACTCGAGTAACCTTACACCGCTTTTATTGCTAGTATTTTTTGGCAGCTAGAAATACCGGAGTAATAGCGATGCTATAAATGTTTATTAGTAAGGCAGATAAATGTGATTGGTTGTTTGCTAGCTATCATTATAAGGTATCTGGAGAAACTTGTCAGTTGTAACACTGTAGACTGAAAAAAATATATCTTTGTCAGCCAAGTTGTTACGTCAATGAAGTAAATCGCATATCTATTGAACACTAGGCCAATGTCGTAAATGATTATTTATCAGGGTCCCACATCGGACTCAAGGCTAGACTAGGGCTAGCTACGAACCTCCGTAGTGGTTCATCTTTCCAATATGCGACTATCTTTACGACACGATAATGTACGATAGTAGCCGTATATTGCCAAAAACGTAACTTTTATTTACTGAAACAGCGCGAGAGAGGACGCTCGCGCTGACTTCGGATGAATAAATATATTATGACGATTTCAGGTCTACATATTTTTGTAACTTATACATAAGTCTGTTTAGTTTATTGGGATGAATTGATAGTCCTACTTTAAAAATAAAATGTTGCATGAAAAAGGGATTGTTGCCATGTTTTTTTTTTGTACAAAATATAGCATTACTCGACCTGAGAAAAATATGCTTTTCAACATGCGTCAATCATTGCCACCCACTAATCAGAGAAACATACTTAATCTATGTTTAATTTTTGTTTATTTTATACGATTGAAAAATGGAATGATATATTGTATTTGCTTAAATAACAAACACAGATAACAATATGAATGTACATTCCACAATCTGTCAATAATACAGCATGCACACGTTTTAGCTGCGACAATAGTCAATGCACAAAATAAAAGTAACAAAACAGTTTAATAAGTAAGTAAGATTAATGAAACCTAAAGTATATAAGTTAGAATAAAAGTTTAAGGTTAAAACTTCAAACAAAGTTAAATTATAAAAGTGTTGCTCCTTATCAATTACCTATCATTTCTTACCCTGCATAAGCCGGACTGCAGGTATCCATCCTTACTTACTATGTAGGTGTCAGTGTCAACCCCGACCGGGTTGATACCATCGCATGGAATGTACGATGGTTAAAATGGCAACGAAAATTTGGCCAAGTTTTTCATCCAGTTTAATGTAGCCGTGCCATATAAGGAAGGTCCTAGAAGCACCAGCTCTCATGTAATAAATTGAGCTAATATAACGACGGTACGTTACATAATAAATACCTGACTGTAGGCAAAAACTGCTGCCAGTGAATTAAAAAAAAAAACAACTTAGAGTTAATGTTATACGAAAATTCATTATTTTTCTGGCAAAACCGTTAGCATTGTATTCTATTCTTTACGTAAAGTAGTTACGAAAGTTTAAGTACGTTTATAGTAAAAAACCTAAGTGCAAGTTTTTATTCCACCTTGACTTATTCTAAATATTTTTTTTATTATATTTTTCGTAGTGAATTATAATGTACCCGTTATTTTAAAGTATCATTGGTCAAGTAATCCGAAGGTCGCAGGATATAAACTTTCTTCCGAGAAATGTCCGGACCAACATTTTCTGGTCATTTTTAAAATCCAATTACAATGCTTTTAAATTTCGTTTTCAATTATTATACCAAAATGAAACTGTTTTTTTATTTTAATTCCGGATTTCTCGTTACGTAACCGAACAAATATCGCGATTTCTTGGATAAAAATAAAGAGATCTAGCTAAGTATTAATTATCAGCGTTAATAGAATAGGCAACGAACCGGAAATTCAATCTAAATCGACATTTCGGAGCAGGAGGCGAATTCTTGCGCTTATTAGTTTACATACGGAATACACACTCCTGATTCCTCACTAAATCAGTAAATATCTTCCATTTCCAATTTACGGGTCGCTTATGACAATGGATATGTAATTTTTAGTTAGCACTGGATTCGAAAACACATGGAACTATTTCATTTCCTGCCACTCATTCCTTGTGTCGCTGCAACCGATTTCGAGAGAGGTTACCATTTAACTCGATGGGTGAACAGGCAAGTGAATGATTAAAAAAGACGTTTAGTTGCAGTTCGTAACATTCAACGACCAAGTGAAATTTACCAGTTAATTCATTGATTTACCAGTTAAACGTCAGATGTAACCTGTTCACCCAGCGACTCAATTTACTTTGCAATGGATACCACAGTAATTTAAAAGTGGATTCTTCTCCTGAGAAAACTCCTGATTCATCAACGCGGAATTCCTAGAATTGGCCTCCAGGTCTCGTGCGCTCGGCGCGGAGGTCGGCTAAGATAATCTTCCACTTCCGATTTACATTTCCACGTCGCATCCGAAAGGAAGCGGCCAGGGACAATCCCGTGGGCCCCGGTTCAGTTCCAGCACTATACTCGCGCCAAAAATACAACGAGACTAGATGGTGATGTCTATGATCAGTCGGATGCAATATGTCGACAAAGCAGACAATTTGATTTGGTAAAATTTTAATTACAAAACGACTTATAGCTAAAAGTAAACCACAACCGCTGTAATAAAAAATCTAACAAAAAACAAATTGATTGTAAATCTTCATGAAACAAGCTATATATGATGACTAATCTTTTTAAGATATTTTAGTTTTATCGTTGAGTAATCCACCTCCAAAGTTATTGTATGAAACGCGCGAAAAATTCGAACGTTCGGACCTTACAACTTAGAAACCAAACACAATTTTACAATATCAATGGACATCAGACATCTAATTCGATCAATTAAAGCTATTTTGAACAAAATTTTGGATCTCGGACAAGAAATATGGGCATGATCCTCTTTCCATGTTTGTATGGGAAGGGAAGGCCCACCTTAAGTACATATTATCTTAAAATCTGCCCCAAGGGCACCACATGCAAAGGTTCCATCTAAGTCCTTCCTTATATTGTAGCGTATTCCTTATATTCCGTTACATTGAACTGGATGGAAAACTCCGACAATTATATTACCAATTACCAATTATATATTACCAATGCGATGTTGCCAACCCAGGCGGATTGACCCTATTACCTAGTTAGTAAGCAACCTAGTCAGTAAAGGACCTACATTTTTTCTTATAGTCGCAACGGTCGTACCGTCACCAATCCGGAACCCGACCGCGCCCAGGGTATAGATTAATCTTCAATACGCACACAGTTCTTGTTAGTAAAGACGTTAAAGCATTTGAAATGTAATGGTCTTTGTTAAGTGACCAACGTAAACTTTTGTCAGTAATCACAATAATAAAAATTTAAAAAAATCCCTATTAAAAAGCAACCTGTTCCATTTTAATCTTGAATATTTTTCTTCTTTCTATCGAGCCGAGAGGCGTCGCGTCGCTCCGATGCATTCTGCGCCCTTGCATAATGTAGACCTCCGTGCGGAGTGCGCCAACGCCTCGCGTTTCGACGCCGGCACCCCGACGCCGGCGCCCCGACGCCCGCGCCCCGACGCCCGCGCCCCGACGCCCGCGCCCCGACGCCCGCGCCCCGACGCCCGCGCCCCGACGCCCGCGCCCCGACGCCCGCGCCCCGACGCCCGCTACCCGACGCCTCGCTCCGACGACGACGCCTCGCTGGCTGCAATCTGAGATGAAGCTCGGGCGGGCAAATAATATGGACGTCTCTGCTCCAGTGGATATCTGTTATTTTCTCTTCGCTATTATTTGTTATTTCATTGAAAGCAGTGTGGAACCTTTATCTTCGGAAATTATCCATGTAACCACCGAACTCGAACTAATTGAATAACCGAGACGAATACGGCTGTTCAAAATTTGAAGCTAGAATTATATTTAAAATTAATAAGAAAATTAAATGGGAAAAATTTAAATTGGAATAAAAACAATTAAATGGCTGTAATGTGTTTTATAATAAGCTAGATGTTTTTTTAATATATTTTTAAATCCTAGTAGCTAGTTTCCTGTGTTTTCATTAAATATTTTTTCTTGTAAATGACTGAGTTAAAAAGTCGTTTTAATTTTGCATACATTTTCATTTAAAATGTTTTATATTTTATTTATATTCATTATTGCACTTGATTTTCCAGTGAATAAAAAAAACTTAACATTTTATAACCTTGACCACTACGTACTGGTAACATGATGTTGTTGGCATAATTTAGACCAAATATCTTTAGAAATGGATTAGAAAACAGTTTTCCCTTTTTGGTCGGTAATCGCAGATAATAGCTAATAGCAGTTATCTCGAGGTGGGAATACCTCGCCTCATCCTACCACTCCAGACTTAGTCGTTCATTTTCTGGAATTCGCGTATCAGTATTATTTAGCTTTTTGAGCAACGCAAAATTAATATATGATTCGCTGTCCTCGAATGGTTTACTACTGGTTCGAGTGTAGTTGTGTACTACTCGTATACCTACTTTATCCACGGGGACGAAAGACGGAGTCCGTGACTTCTTACATTTGTAACTGGACATGGAATGTATCTCTCAGAATATAAACCCACCACACCGCATTTATTTATTTATTTATTTATTTGATATATGCATGGTAGAAGTGTTCACAAAGATGTATACATAAATTTTTTGCCTTGTAGTAAGTCCAACAGCAGATCAAAATTACATTGCATTGCTACCCAACAAGGTGTGGCCCGTTCTAGGGTTAGAAAGGATTTCAGTAGATTAGATACCATGCCAGAGACTAGCATGGAAAAAAGAATATGTCATTGCTATCGACCCTATCACCTAGTAGGGAAGGAGACCATGTATTATGTCCTTGACGATTTATTATTGTCGAAATTCATTTAATTAACAGAAAGAGATTTATTTATTTAAATTTACATACATGGTTGGATTAAGCTAATATAGTGATTGCACTGCTCTCTTATTGAGAGCCACGTGCTATTGTACGCCTACCCAGGCAATTTGTAGATGGCACTCGCTTTTATTTACCTCATTTGGGTTTTGTAACACCTCTTCATATATGCAATAAATTATTTGATTTTGATTTTTGATTTTGAAAGGAAGTGGTCGACGTACGAAGTAGGGTCTAACCCACGACCGAGCGATAGTCTAGACCCTGAGCCCTGATATACCTACTAGCCGCTTTAAATTTGTAATAAATGTAATTAATTACAATCTTGTAATTAATATTAATCTCGATTCACGGTCTATTTCCAAATGAATAATTTGTCCGTTGAAAAAGCCACATCATTCTTGAATGTCCTAGAAATGGAGAAAAATTAAGGCTGATTGAATATGTAGATTTGGTATCAATTATGAATGCTACAAAATTGAGTGTTCATTTGGGACTCGAAACGACAGTCCTGAGTGGTAAGGTTTATGTTTCTTCTAAAAATTTAGGTGTTAGAACTTATAATATAGACGAAAAACATTAAAAAAAAATTACATTTTCCCAATATGTTATCCAATACTGAATATACATCTCTAAATGTTCAAGCACAGTTTTTTGTAGATGCTCGAATATGTAAAATGTGTATTGAAGGTTATAAAATGACATCTAAATGTCAGCAATTTTTTTTCAATAACTGGAAAACATTTTTGATCAGGCAATTCGTCTGGAGCAGGATTTGAACTTGCGACCTTTGGGTTATATTCTAAAGTTCGCAGGTCCACTGCTGAGACCACTAAGCCATCTTGACAACTACGTCAACCAACGAGTTTCTCGATTATTTTATAATTGGCACTTCATGAAACTGATTTCGCGTATTATTTCTACGCTAAGATTTGTTTACTGTAATTGCCTTTAACCTCAAATTATTAGAAAACGATAAAAATGTCGTAGACAACCGCTTTTTTTGCGGGTTTCAAAGCGATTTTCTTGCTGAAAAGATTCAAGAGCATGGTATTTCAATTTAATCAAGGTTTTCCGTCGAAAAAATCGCTTTGAAAACCGTTACAAGAGCGGTTTTTTGACTCAGGATTCCTGATTCCTGATTACGGAATTCCAGGAATAGACCTGCAGGTCAGACCCTCGGCGCCGACGCGGTCGGTTAGGTTACATGGAGTCGGCGGTGCCCTCTAATGAGGTTCTTCCGTCCGATGTTGCCAGACGCCTCTCGAGTTTCCCGAGCAATAGTTATCATCCTGATCCCAGGATGTCGGAAAATTTAACTCTTCTTTAATATAGTTTTCCGACACTTAGTTGGGCTCCAGCGACTGTGTTGCTGTTCTGTCTTGCCTGAGCAGAAATAATGAGTCCGGACACAAAAATGGTTGATTTTACTCGACAAAACTTTAATACGCCGGACCAACCAATTTTTGTATGGTTAGTCCGGTGGCAATCCCGTACTAAGTTTTGACAGGATCACTCTGAATACGACTGCCAGTGTTTATGCTTCGAACGGATATTGATGGCGCAAGCTAAAGGTACAGATTCCATCGAGTTGGCCTAACGACCATCGTTTCAACCCGGCTCGATCAAATACGTTTGCGTGATGTCACGTGGTCCTAAACGCAAAGTGAATTCGAATTTGCCTGCTACCGATTGGACGTTTCTTGCTAATATTCTATCGAATTTTTCGGATTACCATGCTCGCCCTACAGATCGCGCGTACGTACGATCCCATTCAAAAGTTTAGCAACACTTCCCAGAGCGATTGCTTTGAAGCGCTCGCGTCGCGGGGAGGTTGAGGGGGGGGGGGGAGGGGATCGCACCGCCCGCGTGGGTTACGGTAGCCCCGCCTGAAGACCGGTCGGCGGGGGACGGGGCACACCACACGTGCAAAACAAACTCGACCGTAGGGTGCTACTGGACTTATGTCGTCGATGGTACTTGGCCCCGGGTAGGGTCTGGAGACCCTCCGCTCACGTCTCCCCCCACCCCCGCGCCCTCTGCCCGTTGGCGTCGTGCCGAATGTTTATCGAGCAACACCGATTCGCTTTTTTTTTGTATATTCGTTCGTGAATAAATACGTCAATCATAACTTACAATAAATAAGTCAATAATGAATAAAAAAAAATATTATTAATATTTGTCTTTTTATACACATTTAACTTGAACACTCAATTTTCTTTATTACTAAAACTGCAATTCTTCATTACTTACTTAACTTTCTTTTTATCCGTTTTTATTGGTTTTACATACATACAGATTGGTGAGTATTTATGATTATTCAGATGCTTAATATGTGCGTAATAAGTATGTAGCAAACCATATCATCATATTTAAATATTTTTTTTATTTTTTTATTTATTTATTTACATTCGACCGTTGTCTAAACGGTATTGTAAAAAATACTATATAATTAATAGCTCTTGGCTCAAGCACAACTACGAAATAAAACATTAATAAATACCTAAATAATTTAATTTCATAAAGACATAGAAAAATCATCAGCCTCAATTCGTTCTCAAAAGTGACGATACTTTCCGAGTCACAACACATTCCATTTTCGTTTCCTGTCAGGAACCACGAATGTACGCGGTAACAGTACATTGTAGAATATTTTTTTTTGCTAGACGGATTTGAATTTTTTAGCCATTGACGAAGCTCAAAAAACAGGCCAAGTGCGAGTCAGACTCGCACACGAAGGGTTCCGTACCATCGTAAAAAAAAACAAAAAAAAACACGTTTTTTGTATGGGAGCCCCCTTTAATTTAAATCAAATTTTAATCTTACCTATTTGTTGTTATAGCGGCAAAATAAATACACACTCTGTGAAAATTTCACCTGTCTACCTGTTATGGTTACTGAGATACAGCCCTGTGACAGACGGACGGACGGACGGACGGACGGACGGACAGCGGAGGCTTAGTAATAGGGTTCCGTTTTCACCCTTTGGGTACGGAACCCTAAAAAGACGACAAAGGGTTAATTGTGTTTGGCAAAATGTTTACTGCAAAAATCGGAAGATCAACCCGCCCTATGTTATATGCAATGTTGGGCATAAAATTTACAGAGAGGCAAATTTGCCTCTTTGTTTAATTAAAATTTAAACAAAGAGGCAATGCACCCAGCATTTTCAAAACTGTGGTTGAGCCGGGTTGGAGCAAATATTTTGGGGAGATCGCATTAAAACGACTATGAACGAAACGGCATTGAAAATGTCCCTGTTTGGCCTTCAGTTTAACATAGGTGTGTAATATAAAGAATGTCTGATTTTAATTGTAATGTGTTGCGCTAATATGATAGCACATTACACAAAGAAGTCTCTATGATTCTTGACTAGTATGTTCAGAAACAAAAGTTGTCTAAAATAATGGTAGGTTACAGTGAAGGTCAAAAACACCCAACCCATTTATTTACTTTAACTAAATGCTGCGATATTATAAAACGCAATACAATGTGAAACTACGCTACTTTATATTTCACAGCTTTGACCACTTCACATTTTGTTAAGTACATTGAAAATGCTTACATACTTCTGGATTGACTGTGCACGTACTATAACACACATTAAGGTGGCCCTTCCCGACGGGACAAGCTCATTCGCGGGCACAAAAAAAATCGTTCTGTTGCGCTCTGGGACTGTCTCTGTTTTAAAGAAAAAGACATTCTTTGCGATGAAAAGGATCCACAAAGCAAACAATGCGCATAGGGTTTGAAAATCAAAACTATTTATAGCTAAAATTAAATCACGGACGTTGTAGTAAAAAATCATACAAAAACTAAATTTATTTTGATTGTTAATGGAACAAGCTAGGTTTGATGTTTAAGACTTTTTTTTATCGTTGAGTAATCCACGACAAAACTTATTATATAAAACGCGCGAAAATTTTAAACTTTCGGAACTTATAACTTAGAAACCATATACAATTTTACAATGCGGCAAACATTTGCTTTGATCAAATAAGTTTTGAGTATAATTTTGGGATCACCGACAAGAAATGTGCGCATCATCTTCTTTCCACGATTGTATGAGCGCTTTGATCAACAACCTAGAGAACTGAAATGACAATGGCGACAGACCACTCAACTCTACGAGAAGGTCAAAGAGCGCGAGAGTAGAGCTGAAACCCTACCTCACCATCTCCCGTCGCGTCTTTGATGTGGCCGCCCCCGCGCACGATCGGCGAACTTGCAAACTTGCTGCCGAACAGCGAACTATCCCGAGCAACAGCGCAAGTATTTACCTGCGGCCGCAACTTCGAGAATGTGCTCGCGGCCGCAGCGACTGGAATACGACGGCTAATGTTACTCACGCCCCGCCGCCGCCGTGTTCGCAACTTGCGTGAAGTGTGAAGCGTTCATCTTGCGTGAAACACGTGAATGCCGCAGGAAAGAGGTAGAAAAGAATACTCTGGAGAGCACAAGGAGTACGTTGACGTTAAAAATGTTTGATAAACATATTCTAAAGTTCTGACCTGCTTTTTAGGGTCGCGTACCCAAAGGGTGCCAACGGGACCCTATTACTAAGCCTCCGCTGGCCGTGCGACCGTCCGTCAGTCGGCGGCCTGTTTCTCACGAACCGTAATAGGTAGACAGTTCAAATTTCTGTTGCCGCTATAACATTATGATACAAGAAGCGTGATTTTTTGGCATGATATTAAACATAATGTTTTGAAAACTTACGGTTTTCCGGTGTGCAATGCCGTGCTTGGCCGACATGTTTCGCCTCCCACGAACGGAAGCATCGTCAGGGCCACTTCGTTGCCCCGGAGTTACGTCTGACAACCCGGCTCGTCAAACGGTAACGGCAACGGCACACCGGAAAACCGTAAGTTTCAAAACATTATGTACAGCGACGGTGTAAATCTAAGAACATATGTTGATACTAAACTCTTCGTATGCGAGTGCAACTCGCACTTGGACACTTTTTAGTGTCTAATATGTAACAGAGAAACCATCATAATTTGTGATAAAAATAAGTTTATATAACTTGACACAGACGTCACCCAACCCAACGTCATGATATTAGCCCGACAGACCGCATTCCCATCTGAATTAGGTTCTTATTTAATATAAAACCGGTAAGGCTGGCTTTGCTAAAAGACAAAAGGTGCTCAGAAAAGTCAAACAAAACTCGCCTCGGTGCCATTCCAGGACCTTCCTTCGTTCCACGGCTACATTTATCTAGATGGAAATCATGAAAAATCCTGCCTGTATTGTCCTCAGCATGACCTCTGAATAATTTAATTCGCAGTATTCTTTGAAGATCAACAGTAAGAAATGCTTTAAGAGTGGGCAGCGTAGCGTACACACAGATTACTAGAGGACACAGCACACGTAGCGACACGGCGCGGAGGTGGCGGCGGCGTGACCGGGCCAAGGTGACGCGGGGGCGGGAGGCTCGGGGTGAACGACCTGCCCGCGCCGCCGCCGCCGCCACCTCCCCGCCCGCCCTACGCGCCGTTATTAACGTCGCCGGTCGATACTCCGCCGCCCACCGCGCCGCCCCGCGTCTCGGACCTACTGTACGGTGCACGGACATACTTCGAGCTACGTATAATGCTCCCGTCTAGGTGAGTCACCGGGACCGAAGCGACGCGATTCGGTAAGCCCGCGACGGCTCTTGTGACCGATACCGTGATAAGTAATTATAATAAATCGGTCTCGTGTTCATGGAAAACAAAATTCGTCACCAATTATTGTGTAGACCTCATGCCGTTACCAGGGCCATGTGCAGCTAATTATAAGTCATTTCAATAGTGAATTCCCAAAGATTTTTGGCAATATATTTATATTTAATATCTTGCCAACGAAAATTGAAAGTAATTTGTTTGTTTTTTTAAATGTATTATTTCATTTCATATATTTAAACTTTTTGGTAGTCAAACTACACCAATTATCAACATGGTTGCATACATATTTTCCAGTAATTATGACATGACTTTTATTCTAGAAGTTATCAAAAAGTATTGTTAATGGTATTATTTTTTACATCTTGCATAAGGACATACCTTCCTTTTCAAGGCTTTATTGAACTGGATGGAAAATACTGACAAATACTTGTTCATTGTTGCTTCGACCATAGTTCATTTATCAAGCCGGGTGGGATGTACTACCACGCACAAGAAAGGAAGGGGACCTACTTTTTACGTGGATTCCGAATCATCAACGGTTCATCTCTTAGCAGCCACTTACTATATGCACGGGAAAAAATGCAGTGGGACAATTTGTATTATTTTTCATTGCTGGAACTCACACAGCATTGTATGCTTGTTTTATTTTGTAGAAAATTAAAATATTGATTTGTATTTGACAAAAATCCAAGCGTTGTATATCAGCAAGTTATTTACAACAGCACAAATAATATGTAAAGAACTTTTATTCAATAGTTCAAGACCAAACATCTACAGCAACTGTAGATGTTATTGAACTAATATAACTGTTATTGAATCATATAAAAATATTTAATTGTTAATGTCTTGTCATTAATTATGAACGCTAATTTGTAGAGGCGTAAGTATATTTAAATAAATCACAGCGCTTTTTTTGTACATTTAATTAATTTTGGTGAAAAATAATCGATCATTATTTCAAGAGGATTAATTAAATCAATTTGCACAATTTTCTCGGCATTTAGAAAACAATCTACCAAAAAATACAGATATTCAGAGCTATAATTTTCCTGACGAAGCACTAGATCCTGTGCTATTGTTATGATTTCAGTTTTGGGCCTATTCGGTAACCAAATCATATTCAGTTCATTATAAAATGATATCTATTCAAACAATAATAGCAATTAATTTAATGAGTATCGAAACAACTGACCGAAATGGAGAATTTACATAATAATTGGTTCGTCAAAATGAGCCTAAAACCGATTGTTTTCGAGCCCATTATACGTCGGTTGGCGAGCTTCGCAATGGACGTACAGAATTGGAAACTGTCACCAAACTCGCAAGATGTTCACCGCAGAGCAAGGTTACACATTAGGAGTAGGCAACGCCTGAACTTAGATTAGTTTCTAACGTGTTGTCGCGTGCTCGGCGGAAGAAGCCCTGGGCGGGCGGGCTTAGCTATCGATTGTACGCGCGCGACCCCATTCACGTAGGCACCGCGGCCGCCCCCCCCCCCCACGAGGGCGGGAACTCCCCCCACCTCCCCCCCAGCGGGTACGCCGATACATCAAGTCATCTCGTACGCCATCATTTATATCCAATTCCACTCCATAATGCCGGTGCGCGCTGAAAGAATTTTAAAAAGATCCGTCGCTCGCTTGCCACGTAGATGGTGACGAAATGTAAAGTTTTTCAATTTGACGTAACATGCGTGTTTGTCGTGGAATTTAGTGTATCGTTCATCAGTAATTTCAGGTTTTGAAAGTCCTACTAGTTTTGTATTATGTCTGCCTACAGAATTAATATGATAAATAAATAAGGGAAACAGCTAATCTGGGAGCTGCAATGGGGTGCAGGGAGTGCAGATTCGGGAATCAGGAACTAAAGATTTATGTATTTAGTTAGAAGGCAAAACACCAATTTCAGGGAAATCCAGATGTCAATTGTATTTTTCCATTATCATTTATAGCATGGTTTATCCGTACACAGCAGATAAAAAAAGTAGTGAATTCATATTTCAGAATTCCGAAAACTCAGGGCACGAAAGGACAAAAAATCGAAATCAACGTCAACGTATGATTAAACACGTCACTTTGTATGAATAGTTTGACACTCCATGCGGTTCACTAAAAGTGACGTGTTTAAACATTGATTAACTCAGCCGGCTCTCCGTGCAATCGGGGCTAAACCTCTCCTGAACACCTAAAAGTTCCTGGCCTAACTCGGCGTCCAGCTATAAATTACATTTGTACGGGTAAGGTCATGGGGCGGGACATGCTTTTAAATCGGAGTTAATTTGGAAATGGAATTATTTATTGCCTTAATGGATGGCTTTGGAATGGTAATAAACCTTGGAATTTAATTACGGGCATGATTTTAGCTTTACTAGAAATTAATATCCATAAGTTATGAGTTTCCCGAATGAACCAAGTTTACGGAATCGAAGAAAAACCAGCCAAGTGCGAGTCGGACACGCACATGAAGGGTTCCGTAGCATCGTACATGATTTCACAGCAAAAAAATCTTGCACCTTTAATTTGTATTATTTTTTTATTTTACCTTGTTATAACGGCAAAATAAATACACACTCTGTGAAATTTTCAGCTGCCTACCGATTACGGTTCATGAGATACAGCCCTGCGACGGACGGACGGACGCATTGACGGACGGATAGCGGAGGCTTAGTAATAAGGTTCCGTTGGCATCCTTTGGGTACGGAACCCTAAAAACAAGTTTTTTATCTTAGGGAAAAAATCTGAACCAGTGAGGATACAGGAGTTACTATACGGAATAATGGCAAGAATTGGCGCCCTGCTAGGCCGATTCGGAAATACTCGGTTCACTGCACAGCCGGAAACCTCATAAAAGTAAAGTGCAAACGTTATTAAAGCGAACTGGTCGTGATAAAAAATATTATTAAAATTACTGCCATTACTAAAAGTGATAACTTTAAAAGTGAAACTGAGAAAATATTTTTACAGAGACCTGCAATAGAAGTTGATACGAATTTCTCTCGCTTTTGACCGGTCACACTTGCTTTGGCTTTTTGATTCACTTTAAGGTTTTTTCACTTAATATATTCCTGATAAATTTGTAAATATCTTAAAACTATCAAAAGGGGTATCTCCCAAACATCATTAAGAAATCTCAAGAGAAAATCATTATGGTGCGAATTCCACTCCTCCTACTCTTGCCCGGGTGGCCTGGGATAGAGTTTCACGTTGTCGGCTTGATGTAATACTTCGTAAAGGTCATTTACAAAAGACCCGTAATCATAGAGCATTTATGAAACGATGTATGTCTGTAGATGAACCGAAAGAGATGTTACCAACCCGGGCATAATTACAAACGGACAAAGGATAGTACGGATAGACTGCTAACGACGTTCAACTTTCTGTTTGAACACCTCAGTTTTATTCGCATATTTTTTTCCGTGAATCAAATACATATTTTGTTTTATAAGAAGTAGAAAGGAACTCTACTTTAAAATAGTAACTAGTTTACGATACTAAGCTAAGGCATTGTGGTTTTTCCTAGTTTCTCCTTCCTCCATTGTGCTTCAGGCAAATGTCAAGACTAATTATCTGATTAAAATGCTTCAATGTTGATTTGTGATGATTTTCATAATCTTGCAGTCATTTAATGTAGATAGGTTAGGGTCCTCATAAAAGTTAGGTTATTTTGTTTTGAAGAGAAATATATGTTCATGAAACATGTAATCTTAAGAATTATAAAAAAGGAAAGGTACATGAAATACTTACAATGATAGACAAAGGATAGTAGGGTCTATCCCGGCTAACGTCATGCGACGTACAAAACTCGCAGAAAACTGATTATCTTTGCTGGTACTATCACATTTTTAACCAGCGCCATCTCCCGTCACTGCCAGAATTATTTACACTGTTATTAAACTAAGGTTTATTAAAAAAAATGCCTAGGTAGGCATGATGAAAACGTTACATTTTAACTATAAATTAAGTAATATCATTGTAATTAAAAATATAGTTGATTTTTATTGGTTTGTATTAAATTTATGCTGAAATGTGAATTTCAACGCCATCTGTGGGCTTTTATTTATTTATTTATTTATTTTTTTATGCGACCTGACATGGATGGCTAATACCACAGAACTTCCGTTATGATATTAGCCCAATACACCTCATTCCCGAAGGAATTTGGTGCCATGCCAGGACCTTCCCTTTATGAGCACGGCTAAATTGAACTGGATGGAAAACACGGACAATTTTTCATTGCCGCTTCAACCATCTTTTCATCCAATGCGATGGTACCGACCCGGGCGGGCTTAAACCCTACCACCTAGTAGGGGTAGCCTACAGTTTTACATGGATTCCGAACCATGGAGCAGCTCGCATTCGTAACGAAATGCACTTATCGAACTCGGAAAGAGAAAGACAGTGGTGCATGTCGGTATTGAACCCAGGTCTCTGGTACGCTAGGCCAGTCCCCGCGCCACTAGGCTACGAGCCGCTCAAATCCCTATTATCCCCATTCAAAACGTGTTGGATACTAGCAATATTTCCCTACTAACATTTATCTATGCTACAACCATTGAAGTAAGTACAGTTACAAGAACCTACAGTTTCACCTGCCATCCTACCAAACCACGAAGGACCATATTGAATATACTTTCACCGCTCTACTCAGAAAAAGTTATCTTTCCGTCATGCAACACTCAAGGCTGCATTGCGGCCCGTTGACAGGACACCTGTTGTGCTCCGTGGCGACACCAGGTGTTCCTTTGCCACCCCCGACTTCTCCACTTTGCGAGTTATCCCGACCGTAAATCTCTAGCACCTCCCGCCGCCACCTTCGCATTTCGAGGCTGAAGTTTGGACGAACAACATTTTTATATGCTCTCGAATAGCACGCTAAACTTAGTATTCTTTGCAGCGTTGAGCTAATATATACGCTTACCGTTTCGTTTTCGGGTCTATAATATAATATTTTATTCTAACTTCTCGAAAAAAAAAAAATGAATCGAGATATATTATAATGCAACGTTTCGGATAGTTTAAAGCGTTACACTGTGGCTAAAACCTTCTCAAAAATAAATAGGAAATTCTTAATGTAATTTTTAACTGTTCTGTATTGGATTTGAATTGAACAATAAAGTATTTTTATCTTTATTTCTTAAGATAATTCTTCTATATAATATATATATATATAATTCTTAAGATATGATTTATGAACAAACGACTATATTTCTCTTCCAAACCCCTTACTTTTATGAGGTTATGCAACGACATCTACATTAAATAATTGCAAGTTTATGGTAATAATAAAAACATTTTTCAATATTGTATTACACTTTTGTTGGCGTAAATAATAGTTACATCTATGCTAAATAACAGTTTTATAGCACAAATAGTCTCTTAGATAAATTGTGGACAGACGGACGGATATGGCGAAACTATAAGGGTTCCTTGTTGACTACGGAACCCTAAAAATCTACATTGAAGCATTTTAATCAGATGTTGAAAGGTTTCGTATACTACATATTTACTATTTTAAAGTAAAGTTCCTTTCTATTTCTTTTAAAAAAAATATTGATTCGCTTTTAAAACTGAAACAAATATGCGAATAAAACGGAGGTGGTAGGCTTCGGTTCAGCAGTGAGTGGCTGCAAAAGTAAAATAATGTTCGCGCCCGAGGACGAGCCCGTCTGGGTTTCCGCTCAGCGAGGGCGGCGATTGTGTCGGGCGGCCCGCGCGGTGGGCGGGCGGCGCCGGACGCTTGCTATCGACAGCTTTCGCCGGATATCCTCGCCTATTTTTTGCGAGTTCAGTGATTAATTTACCGAGTCGCGGGGGCGCGGACGAGCCCTAACGATGATTAATACTACGCCCGCCGCAAAAAGTTTCAAGAAGAGAACAATTAACAGCCATCTGACCCAAGTGGCCGAGGTGTCCAATACAATATATCTATGTGAGCAGGATATAGCAGTATCTCTGTTCTGCAGGTATATTCCTGGCATTCAGTAATCAAGAATCCTGAGTCTAGAAAACCGCTTGTGTAGCGGTTTTCAAAGCGATTTTCTCGACCAAAATATTCCGGAGCATAGTTTTTTAAATAATAAAGGTTTTCCGTAGAAAAACTCGCTTTGAAAATCGCTATAAAAGCAGTTTTATAGACTCAGGATTCCTGATTCCAGATTACTGAATGCCAGGAATAGACCTGCTGTAATCACGAAGCATACTCGAAACGGAAATTAAAATAGTTCAGGTTATCCGTTCACTTGAATGTAGTTCCTCTTGCTCAAAGATGCTGGTGTAGCCTTCAGTAACGTGTTATATTAGATTATGTTACAATATTCAAGAATTATTCAATTCTAGGTGTTGGTCAGAATCTCATACAGGAATCTTATTCATCATTTAGTGTTGAGGTTGCTCTCAAACTGTTGGTTATGGTGCTGTCTCTACAACAAACACAAAAACAACAATCGTTGTTATTAATATTATGTCTGCCTACAGAACCAATACGAAAAATAAATAAAAAAATAAAAAATCTAAAACTATTATAATTTATATTTTGTTAAAGGGATAAAAATCTCACATATCATGTCAATTAAATTCACGTGTTACTATGTGATCAGGTCACTGCAGTAGTCCATGACAAAATGAAAAGTATTAAAAGTAAACGTGGAAATGTTTTTATTCTTGTTGAGCTGCGCTTGGTTTGGGTCGCCCCTTTCCCTAAAATATCATTGAGAGAGGCGAAAGCTGGACTCGGCGTGATGCTCGTGAACGGGTGCTGTTTGTGGGGACTGGCCTGCTCCAATTGGCAACATGTTAGATGACGGGCATAGTCTTCATTTGTCATGAACATCATGAATTGTGATTATGGTTAATTCATATTAAATTAGTGTTTTTCCTGTGTTTTGTCCTATCATCAATGATAAATACTTTCTGTTGATATTGCCTTGAGTGGGAAAAACTTTTGTAAACTTAGACTAAGTGGACGTAGAAAAAAAATATTGCAGCGAAGTTTCTTGCCAGTTCTTCGCTGTGATTGTATAACTGGATGATGGTATAATATAACTAATCCGAATACAGTGTACTGCCTATAGATGATCAATTAAAAATATTACGACACATATTGTGATTTGATAGAGATATTTAAAAGAGCGAAGAAACGAGAAAAATGGAGGCCATCCTCCCATCCACCCATGTTGCTGAAATAACCTTATCTATTTTCAGGGTCTTTACTATTTTTACATAGATGTCATTTTAGCTACCGATGTCCGGTAACATGAAAAATTAATAGGTGATAAAAGGATAATCGAGTTCCCAAATGTTTCAATCACTCAGATAAGGAACTGTTAATATATATAATAATCACGACGTGTGGCGAACCACACGGGAGTTTCTGCCGGTTCGAGATGGCGGGTATAGTGACGGTGCTGGCAGTGGCGGCCTGCGCGCTGGCCGCGGGGGGACTGGTAGGGTGGGGAGTGACGTGGGGCGTCATGCGTTCCACCGAGAGTGAAGCGGAGGAACCGTTACCCCCGCCGACCCTGCCGCCGACCCCACCGCCGGCGGAGCTCCGGGAGCTGGACTGGTGGGAGGGCACCGTGCTGTATCAGATCTACCCTCGATCCTTTAAGGACAGCGACGGTGACGGCATCGGAGACTTGAGAGGTTTCATGTTATACTCACTCCTACGAAACCAATCCTAATAAGAAACTTGTGATGTGATTTGTGTGTGGTTGTCAAAATCACTGTTCGTTTTGGGAATTAAGAATTACAATTTTAAAATTAAGAACGGAAGATGGTCAACTTCGGCTAGGACTTTTGCGACTTGTACGACAAATATCGTTCGCTTGTTCAGGGATAATGCCGGAGTTGGCGCACTTTGTGGAAAACGGGGTGGAAACGATCTAGCTGTCACCCATCTTCGCGAAGCCCATGAGCAACTTCAGCTACGACATCAGCGACTTCTACGATATTAACGACGAGTACCAAGAGCATGTTGTTCGTTTTTCCAGGTATAATGTCGGAGCTGGAGCACTTCGTGGAGAGCGGTGTGGATGCGATCTGGCTGTCGCCTATCTTCACGTCGCCGATGGTCGACTTCGGTTATGATATCAGTGACTTCTACGATATTCACGACGAGTACGGCAACATGACAGATTTCGAGGAGCTCGTCGAGAGGGTTCACGAATTGGGTGTGTCTTCATTTTAAGGCAATATCTTTAATGTTTTGTTTTTTTATACGTCTACAAGTCGATGGCCAAGTCATCACTTTTAAATCATAAGTGCGAACGTGTGTCTGTTGGTTCTTGGTTGAGCCGTACTATTAATTGTAAGGGAATTCTCATTACAAACTCCTATTAATACATCTCCCAAGAAATAATTTTAAATGTAGCATGCCACCAAAACTCAGTTACGTGCTTAATATGTTTTAAAGGGCTGTTTTATTTGTTCCTTCAAGTGACATGGTGTACATGCGAAATAAAACATTCGCGCTGATACGCATCTTAATGTGATAAAAATGTAATTAAAATTCAATCATAATCTAATCATGCTCGGTTAATCATACGGATTAAAAAGTAAGTCAATAACAAATCCACAATGGATCTATACCAACCATATATACCTATACCATAATGCGGGAGTATGAATTATTAAAATATAAAAATCAAAAAATATAAAATATAAAATATAAAATATAAAATATTTATTTCCTTTTCTATTCAAAGTATGTTCTAGTCCTGGTGCTAGACACAGGATAGGTGTTTGTATTTTAGTTAATTTTAGAATCAGAGATAGCCCCCAATGATAACAATCTTTCAGTTTTGTTCGCCTCAATGTATTTCGTCATACAATTCACACCATAACACCTCGTCATGAACCGAATAAAAATAAATTATTGTATCAATAAATATTTTCTCTCCCAAATTTTAGGTCTAAAGATCCTCTTGGACTTTGTGCCCAACCACGCGAGTACGGAGTCAGAGTACTTCCAGAAGTCCCTCCGCAGGGAGGAGGGCTACGAAGATTTCTTTATGTGGGACGATGGTCTGCCGGACCCAGAAAACCCGGACGGCCAATTTCTGCCACCCTCCAACTGGGTTTGTGTCCTTTTCTACAATATCACGATAACGAATATTTTTATGACCGCCAATAATTCATTAGAAATTATGCTTGGCCACTCCTAGTTTATTATTATAACAATTCTTTTTTCATCAAAACAATGGAGAGATTTCTGATTCATCCACGTCACATGATTACAGTTGCATTTAATCATTCACATCAACTTCCGAACCATTTTTGGGGAGGTGATTCTACCATCACTGGATACCGTGAAAATGATTTTACTCTAGGGAAGTAGCTTTTAATATGATCTAAATAGGGTATTAACGAAGAAAGCTAATCCCAGACTCTTTGATACTGCATAAACAGCTAAGCGTATATCTAAAATAAGTTCAAACTCAATCAAAGCATGGTTTGACCCAGGTGAGCCAATTTGGAGGTAGCGCGTGGGAATGGCGCGAGGAGCGCCGCCAGTACTATCTACACCAGTTCGCTGTGGAGCAGGCTGACTTCAACTTCCGCAACCCGGTCGTCCGTCAAGAAATGATCGAGATAATGCGTTTCTGGATGAACAAGGGGGCCGACGGCTTCCGAGTGGACGCTCTGCCTTACATGTTCGAGGCCGACAAGGAAGACCACGGGGGTTTCTATCCAGACGATCCACTAAGCGGTCTGGTGCATTACGAACCCGGAGACCTTGGATACACTATTCCCATCTACACGAAAGATTTGATTGAGCTGTACGATGTAATTTACGAGTGGAGGACTTTTGTTGATGAGTGGAGTGCAGAGAATGGTGGTTCTACAAGGTAATTTTAACAAAGTTTCACCAGTTCCTTAATTTTGACCCAATTGAGCGTACTCGTTGTGTTTTTAAAGGAAAGTTGCTAATGTCAAATAATTTAAAAATATCATACACATAGTGCCATCCTACGTACGGTAACACGCATTAGTGAAGATTAGATTTAGAGATTGATAACATTTTACTTTGGTACAGTTTAGTAGCTTAATGTTATTCCTTTTGTTGAATGGCGTGCACACGACCAGATCATAATGTGCACGTTCGTTACTAAGTTAACAGGATCATTCCTTATCAGTTAAATACGTTGCCTATATATTTGTCCGTGCAATCGCTGATTAGATTGAAACTTTATTATTATAATTACATGTATTAGGAAAATATGTTTGTATTGATGAACACTTCTCATTATTGTGGATTTTCTTTGTACATCAAGTAAGAAAAATATTTAGTTAGTTATCCAGGTTCCGAGAAGGTAGGAAGATTAAATGTTTTTGAAACCTTACATTAAGCAAAAGGTTATAGTCAAGTAAGAACGACTCGACGAGGCTGAATTGTTCACTAAGTGAACCAAAACTCCAAAATAATGTGTTTAAATATTTTATTGAGTTACACTGAATTTATAATCGTCCTAAAATTTCCCAACTTTCATGAACACAAGCGCCTGATTGTTCCAGGGCGATGCTAACGGAAGGTTACGCCAATGTGTCTATGACCATGCTCTACTACGGTGACGCAGCTGGCCGAGAAGGCGCCCACTTCCCCTTCAACTTCGACTTCATCACAGAATTGGACGCCAACTCCAGCGCGCGAGACTTTGTCTATGTCATTCTCCGCTGGCTCACCTATATGCCCTACGGCGGCGTTGCCAACTGGGTCGTAAGTATTTTTATGGAGTTCTCCTATTAGTATTGAGCAACTAAAAATATTGCTGATTCACCACCCACGTACCACAGCACGATAAGAAAATAACGAATAGTAATAAATAAACATGCGTGTGTTGTGTAATTATCCAGTCTTCAAAAGACTATTTATTGACTTATCTTTCAGTTCGGCAACCACGACAACAACCGCATGCCGTCCCGTTTCCGACCAGACATGGTGGACGGTCTAAATGCACTCAACATGATGCTGCCGGGTGTCGCCGTTACTTACCAGGGCGAGGAGATCGGCATGCGCGACGGCGAAGTCAGCTGGGAGCAGACCGTGGACGTGCAGGCCTGTAACATGGGCACCCCCGAAGACTACCATCTCTGGTCCCGGGACCCCGCCCGCACCCCTTTCCACTGGGATGCCTCCACCAGCGCCGGATTCTCCACCAGCGAAGATACATGGCTGCCGGTCGCCGCGGATTATCTCGAGATCAACCTCGCTGCGCAGCGCGTGGCCACGCGGAGCCACTACAACGTGTACAAAGCGTTGACCACCCTCCGAAGGGAGGAGACGTTAAGGCATGGAGAGTATGACATCAGAGCTCTGACAGATGGTACTCTAGCGCTTGTGCGCACTCTGCCCGCGCACGATACTCTAGCACTAGTTTTCAACGTGGGGGAAACGCAGGACACCGTGCACCTGGACCGGCTGCCGCAACTGCCTGAGGATCTAGAAGTCTACATTTCGAGCGTGCACTCCGCACGGTTACCGGGGTAAGTGATCGTAATTTTCTAGCTTAATAAGTTATTTTTTTATGTGACTGGACTAGGGTGGCTAACATTACACCCACATTCATGATATGCCGCGATCCCGAATGAATTCGGTGCCATTCGGTGACTTTCCCTTTATGAGCACGTCTACAATGAACTGGATTAAACACGGCCAAAATTTAATTGCGGCTTCGGCCTTC
This sequence comes from Incurvaria masculella, assembly GCA_946894095.1. Classification (NCBI taxonomy): domain Eukaryota; kingdom Metazoa; phylum Arthropoda; class Insecta; order Lepidoptera; family Incurvariidae; genus Incurvaria; species Incurvaria masculella. The sequence continues at coordinate 22,051,277 of OX335645.2, read as the reverse complement.
ACCCAATGGAATGGTACCATCCCGGGCGAGCTTAATCTTATCACCTAGTAGAGGAAGGGGACCTACAGTTTTACATGGATGGAACCATGGAAAAGCTCCCATTAGTGACGAAATTTACTTATTCAACTTGGAAACTGAAATATAGTGCTGCACGAACGGGGCGAGCATTTGAACCCATGACCTCTGGTATGCAAGGCAAGTCCCCGCGACACTGAGTTACTAACCGCTCAAATTTACAAAATGTATTTACAGCTCAACAGTGGTCCGCGGAGAGCTGACTCTGTCTCCAGGCGAGGCTGTAGTCTTGCGTGCTCCAACCACATAGATCGGCGACTGCACTACGGTCACTATTAATGGAGGCCGTGTGTTTCGGAGAGTTTGCACAACCTAACCTTAACTTGGGACTAATCAGTGCTCGAGTTCTCCAACATTTCGTTTTAATTTTATATAGGTTATACACAACATTGTTTTATGTAAATTTTATTTTGGCTGAAATACAAAATAATAAACCAACAACACGTCTTTTTTAATTTTATCGTTACCCACTAGACTGGCCTATGGGAGACTTGATATGAGTTAGATCAATCATAACTAGCAGCCAGGTTAAATAAATAAATAAGTTTGATAAATAAGTAGGGTCGTCTCACAACGTTAATTCAATGCGATGGTACCAACCCGGGCGGGATTAACCCTACCACCTAGTAAGTAAGGAAGGGGACCTACAGTTTTACGTGGAATCCTAACCACGGCCAGCCTCAACGGATGCAAATGGTCACCGATCCCAACCGCGCTCAGAGGTACTTGCTTACCCAGCTTATCGAATTGCAAGGCATCGCACCACTGAGCTACCGAGGACTCCGTGCCCATTCTACCACCGTTCAACAAGGAACGGGCGGGGAATGCACCCATTCACAGTCGGTATTCCAAACACAAGAACCATCCGATCCTCTAGATCTATTGGGTCGGTAAACATTGGAATCAACTCCGAGCCGAAGTATTCCTCCCTAAGTACAACCTAGAGTCCTTCAAACATTGTGTCAATAAGCACCTGGTCGGCTGACCTGGTTTTTGCAGCCCCCCCGAAAGTTCGATAGCCTATCGGCATCGTCGAGTACCTCAAGAGGTCCTGCCGACCGCCAAAATTCGTGACGAAATGCAATAATAAAACTGAAAAATAGAATTAAATAGTGCATGAACGGGGCGCGGATAGAACCTAGAGTTCTTGAGGACTGGCTGGATTTCAAGGAATTACTAAAAATCGTTTGGGGGAGAAGTCCAACTTATGTCCTTGTTTTAAAAAAATATTTTAATTTTTTTTAAATGTAATTTAGGTGAGTATCACAATAACCAAGAATATTTGGTTATGTTGGTAAATAGTTAGGTAAAAAAATATCCGAGACTCCTACCGTTGAAGAAAACTCTCCAGAGCCATGGACATAGGCTCAGATCTTACAGGTAGTTTCCATTGAAAGAAGTTACCATTGCCAACCTCAATAGGCTGAGCCTGACCAGCACAGAGGCTTGTAGAAATTATAGGAAAATATGTTTCAAGAAGAGAACAATCACTAACAGTCATTTTACACTAGTGAATGAGGCGTCCTATATCTCTATTCTGTAATCACGAAGCATGGTGAAACGAAATGAAAACTGTTCGGGTTATCAAATCATTTGAATGTAGTCATGCCATCTTTAACATATTGAAGACTACGAATACTTTAGGATAATGGGGCCAATATGATATGATGGATTTAGTCAACTGTTACTTTTTTATTATTTACAGTCAGTCACATTTAATTAATAGGTATTTATAAAATAATCCGAAATGTATCTCTTCTAGCATTCACTATTTGTGTATGAAAATGTATGATGATTAAAGACCTTCTTAATTTTAGGCAAGGAAAATCGTCAATCAATTCTTAAAAGTCTTGACTGTGACGCTAACCGAAAGTAAAACTAAATACATACATAAAAAGGAGGAAATGTTACTTTTGATACTATTTATTGTCAAAAATCGTAAAGAAGTAATAATTTTCGTTCGTTTTCGTTTCAGTTACGACTGTTTATATCAGCCTTCTTTTTCTTTGAACACCTCGCATTCTATAGACATGAGCGACGAACTGTTTAATCAATGAAATAACATTCTTATTGAATTTTTTATTCTTTTTAGTTTGTTAAAGGAGCGTTTCCTACTTGAGTTCGTTACCATCATGCTTGAAAATATTCTCAATCACATTTCTACGTTTGGAATCGTGTCTTAAATTTTGTAATTTTTTTTCACTTAATTCCTTCATTGTCACTAGACTGAAACATTTTCAAGTAAGAACGAGGCATATTCAGTGAAATGCAGACCTTCTAATTCCAACTAAATTGTTCCAACTAAATTGTTCCAATATTCATAATGAGATGGTGGATAAGAGGTGAAGAAATATCCTCCATGTTCACTTTTTTTTTTCAACTTTGTATCAATTGTTCGGAATTCATTAGGACTTGACATAGCCATCCAAAATGCCTGGTGTGAGCTTCCGCCTCTTGTTTTTGAGGTAGGTATTTTTAGTCATATTCTGGATTTTTCTCTTTGGCGGACGATTGTACCTACGTAGTAAGTAATCAAAGTGATCCCTGGGGTTAGTTATAAAATAATCAACTAAATGGAACATATTAGTTGCAACGTCCAATAATATTACTTTTTTCTGAAGATAATTACTCCTTCTTTCCATTCTTTACAGTTGGAGCACCATAATTTCGTTCAGCATAATGAATTTAAAGTTTCCCTTTTTTCTGGACCCTAAGGGCTCCGTGCCTACTTTCTCGTAGCTTCTCTGTGTCCTCTGCGATAGACATAAAAGTTTCTGGTTATCTGGGTTATGATGATTTATATCAATAAATGAAACAGCATGAAAAACAAAATATCGATTTCATTCTTCTTCAACGCACCGCCACGATATGGAAATGTCTGCCGGCGGGTGCCTTTCCTCATACCTATAACCTGGGAGTCTTTAAACGTAATTCGATAACTCAGCGATAATCCGCAAATCCGCTGGCATGGTGCCACGCTGAGCATGGTTTCGCGAGGCAAGGTTTTTTTTTTGTTTTCTGAGCACCCTTGGTCCTCAGCACAGCTACCCATACCGGTTTTACATAAAGAACACAATTTTGTTCAAAACTCATACACAGATACATTGTCTAATCTGTTCGTAAAGTAGTGTCGACTGGCCTTTTGGACCAGCCCTTTGGGTTACTATTTATCCAAGATATAATTCAGTCCGACATTAGTCCAAAACGACATTGACCCGAGCGGAGCCGGGTACCTTAGCTAGTAAAACATAAAGCATATTTAGGGGAATCACCTCGTAAGTAGGCAGGCAGCCAGACAGTGTTATCATTGTTTGTTAGGCCCCCTTTCGTTCACTAGAATACCAAAAAAGCTATCGGTAAATGTATCATTAGACTTTCTAAAAATAAATAAATATAGGTAATATCGGTTATCGGTTGGTGATCAGGGGCTCCGGGAACTTGCCCAGATTGACTAATGTGGCCAAGCTGGTAAGCACCTAGTGCCTTCGAGCACGTGGTGTGATGAGCTAATATCGGAAATATAGGTTGACGAAATGTTAAGCAAAGAAAAAAGTGAATTATATGATAGGGATGAAGAGAAACATTGATAACATATCGATTTCTGCTTTTTGCTATGTTATTTTTAAAGAGTCGCCATTAATATTAAGCTTTTAAAAGTGATAAAGGTATTATCGGGCAGTTTTATCTTCCAATCACTTAGATAAGGAACTGTAAATATATATAATCGGCACGCCGTGTGGCGAACCACACGGGAGTCTCTTCCGGTGCGAGATGGCGGGTATAGTGACGGTGCTGGCAGTGGCGGCCTGCGCGCTGGCCGCGGGGGGACTGGTAGGGTGGGGAGTGACGTGGGGCGTCATGCGTTCCACCGAGAGTGAAGCGGAGGAACCGCTGCCCCCGCCGACCCTGCCGCCGACCCCACCACCGGAGCTCCGGGACCTGGACTGGTGGGAGGCCATGGTGCTGTATCAGATCTATCCTCGATCTTTTAAGGACAGCGACGGTGACGGCATCGGAGACTTAAGAGGTTTTCATTTTGTACCTACTATTTTCTTTCCAACTTACGAATCCAACCCGAAAATGAACCCGACGCAGGTGTGCGTATTTAGTGCGAAACGGACTTCGTTCGATCCGGCTCCGACCTTTCAAGACGACCATATAGGAATTCTCGGTGTCGACCTGACGCATGACCTGAACTTCGCACGCCATATCGGGGATTAAGCCATGTTGACGTCGTTAGTGGGACGGTTCAGCTAGGGAGTATACCTTCTTGGCTCCTTAGACTCGATACAGCGCCGTGCCCTCCAGCTCTAACAAAAAGGATGTCTCTGTATTTTCCTGTATTATTGGAGATACTTTATTTATAGGGTTGGTAAACTATGGAATGCAAAGGCCGAGGTATTTCACCACAATCCAACAATCTGGGGTCCTTCAAACATAGTGTGAAGAAGCACCTGGCCGGCCGACATGGGTTCGCAGCCCCCGTATAAGTTCGAAAGCCCAGGAGCGTTGTTGAGGACCTGTTTTATGAGGGTCTGGTATACGCCATATGCCGCATTAGATGAAAAAAAAAACAAATTCTGAAATGTGTGATGATGTCATTTATTGGTTTTTTTATTGAAGTACCATTGAATCATGGAATAATCTTCTAAAGGTTTACTTTTAAATAATCACCAAAATTACCCCAGTATCTTCTGCATGAAGTTAGTTAAATTGAGTTCGCGTTTTGTCAGTGGTTAATCCGGGAAGCTTCCAATTTGTTCGTACCTACAACGGCATAATGGCCACACATTGGACTTTTATCCACAAACGTTTTCCTTGCAAACGCTCATGCCTACATTATGCCGTTGAGGGTAATGCGCTCTGTACATCCTTTATCATATCAGCATTACTATTGATTTTGTTTGCCAAATATATGTATGTTCTAGATATTACCCTGTACTACATAAGCCAAGGAAAATTAGGGGAATTTTGTCACGGCAATAAAACTGGCGAAAAACTTATCTTTTTAAACTAATTAAAACATATAATTTTGAACAAATTGATTTCTGCGATACGTTTTGAAAATTCCTGTCTAAGAGAATTAAGTAACGCGGTCGCCTTTTTTAACCCTTACTTTTAAAACATATTGTTTTTATGCAACCTTACATGGATGGCTCATACCACACAACTATCGTTACGATACGAGCTGTATTATAATAGGTTTTATTATTCATTTATCATTCATTATTATTCATTATCATTACAGGTGCCATTTCTGAAACCGTAAAAATATCAGAGTACCCGCGGTTGACTAATTGCTACCTCGTTTCGCCCAATGATGTTTTAAGCTTGCATTCGTGGCCAACCCATTGCTTTGTCATCTAGCTAATGCTAGGAATGCTTATAACACCGGAGTGGTGGTAAAAAGTTATGTATGTAAAACTATTATTACATTCGTACGCTCGTGAACAGACTTCACACACAGGTTTGATTCATTCGGTTCGGACACTAAGCAGAAGGATTCACGCCTTCCAAACGGAAGGTCCAACACGTCAGCCAGCTTCACCCCTCAAAGTGAAAGCAGCAGCTGTGTGTGTTATCTTCATCGCAACAAAAGCACCATGTAAATAATTATCACGCCACAATATGGTGCATAATTATTTTAAAAAAAAACATCAGTTAACAATACCTAATTAACGGGAAGGAAATCAAATTGGTGAATCGAAGATTAAGTAATGGCTTAATTATGGTTCTATTCCAAAAACCATACAAGAATTCGAGTAGCATAAACTAAGATTATTAATCTCGGAGTTAGGACACTTCATAAAGCATCGTCGAAATGGTCTGGCTGCAAACCAAGTTTACGGCGAGTATCGTATGCATGTTTTGCGATGGATTAATCGTTCGGTTGTCCGGGTATAGCGTTGGAGGTGTAGCACTTCAGCTTAGCACTTAGCTGTAGTGGCATGGACGTGATCTGATCATTAATTTCAGTTACGACATCTGCGACTTCTACTATCATGTTCATGATGAGCGCATGTTTACCTGTTCTCTTGTCTAGGTGTAATGTCGGAGCTGGAGTACTTCATGGAGAGTGGCGTGGAATTGATCTAGCCATCGCCCATCTTCACTTGGATAATCAATATTCAACTTCGGTTGTGACATCAGCGACTTCTATAATATGTCCGGCTTATATAATATTTCTAGTAGCATGGCCGCGATCTGGCTATCGTCCAACTTTACGTGGCTGATTAAATTTAGTTGATTATATCATCTATATTTTCATAATAGCATGTGCATGTAGTTAGCGTGCATTCACTCGTTGGCTAGTCAAGGTATAATGTAGGAGTTGGAAAACTTCGTGGAGAGAATTTCTGTTACGATATAAGCATATTCTACTATATACACGACTATTATCATCTGCATGTATTGGGCTTTCACACTCGTTCTCTTGTCCAGGTATAATGACGCAGCTGGATCACTTTGTGGAGAGCGGCGTGGATGCGATCTGGCTGTCGCCCATCTTCACGTCGCCGATGATCGATTTCGGTTACGACATCAGCGACTTCTTCGATATTCATTACGAGTACGGCACCATGACAGACTTCGAAGAGCTCGTCCAGAGGGTCCACGACTTAGGTGTGTATATTTTTAGGAGAATTATCCATATCATTTCTACTAATAAAATTCAAAATCAAACAATTCCAATGCAGTTTTGCATTTAATTAAATGCTGTATGGGTTCCGGCACGTAAAACATACAGGTCGGATTACTAAATCTCTTCCCATGCATGTCGCAAGCGGGGACTAATGGACTTGTCGTTCGGGGTTCCGATTCCAGGTAAAATGTTTAGCCACCTAAAATAAATAGGTTAATTAATATTCCGTGGCTTCACGGTTGATTCTTCGTGCATATCACATTCGTTCAAAGAAGCGACGTAGCACTCAAGTCAGTCTTGGGCAAGCTCTAATAGATGTGAAATACTATTTTGGTGACGACGGCAGTTGTTTTTATTAGGGTTCCGTACCCAAAGGGGGCCAACGGAACCCTATTACTAAGCCTCCGATGTCCGTCCGTCCGTCTGTCACAGGGCTGTATCTCAGTAACCGTAACAGATATACAGCTGAAATTTTCACGGAGTGTGTATTTAATTTGCCGCTATAACGACAAATAGGTAAGATTAAAATATAATTAAAATTAAAGGGGGTCCCATACATAAAACGTGATTTTTTCGTATAAAATCTTTTACGATGGTACGGAACCCTTCGTTTGCGAGTCCAACTCGCACTTGGCCGGTTTTATTTAATTTTAAATATTTAGAATCATGGCCGCAACGTAGGTAAAGCGTTCAAAACAAGGTATGTAGTACTTATCTTAAATATCATGAATAGTTCGTGTTTTCCAGAGTTCAATGTAGTAAGTTCCCATTTGGCGTGTTCTGCTAATATGACATCCATTATCCATTAATTTCAGTATATTTGTAAAGTAGACCCTTTTACTGGGCTATTTCTTTAATTAATGTATCCTTGCTTCACGGTCGATTATACATACATACATATTACATTCCTTGGAATAAGCGACGTATCTGCTTAGCACGAAAAAGTATATTTAAATATGAGAGCCGTTTTACTTGAACATCAATACCTGAAAATCTAAAGTAAATCAATCAATCAATACTAAATAAATCTGTATGCTATAAAAAAACATCTGCTCGTCTTTATTTATTTAAAAGTTTCATGGATTCCAGCAAAACATTTATTTATCTCTAGATAGGTTTCGTTTTGAAAAAAAAAACGATAGCATGCAGGCAGATATGCTGATATAAGATGCATATCAGCAATATACAGGTATCTCTGTATGTGCCCATGTGATTATAAAGTCATAAAACTTAATTACTGATTCCTGAGCAACGAATTCCAAGAATCAACCCTCTAATCTTACTAGTGATATGCATTAAAAAGATAGTCAGTAACAAATAATTAATACTTAATGCTTCACTTATTGTTCATAGCTTTTTGCTGCAAATAATTCATTTCAATTCTACTCAAAAACCTTAATCAGGTTGTTTAAGTATATTTTAGCGCAGGATAGGTGCTTAACTCTCGTTTATTTTGAGATATACATACATTGTCCTAACGTTAACCAGGTATTCCTACATATTTGGAGCAAAAATATTGTTTACATTTTATTGAACCATTTGAAAATAAATTGCTCTTCCCATACATTTTTGTAAATACCTACACACCAAATGTATGGAGAGCACGAATTTTTTTAAGTCGTACAATAAAATGTATCGACCTCTTTTGCTCCAAATATGCCTAGGAAAACTAACCATATACCATATAGGTAGACCTATAACCTATAAACCATAAAGACAAATGCCATTATTTTTTTATTTTCTCGTTTTATTTCCATTTAAAAGCACCCCTCGTTTTCATTAAATAAAGTGTATTTTTTTATAACACTTATTTAAAATGGCTCTGCTATTCTAGGACTCAAGATCCTTTTGGACTTCGTGCCCAACCACGCGAGCACCGAGTCAGAGTACTTCCAGAGGTCCATCCGCAGGGAGGAGGGGTACGAGGACTTCTTCATATGGGACGACGGCCTGCCGGACCCTGCGAACCCGAATGGCCGACCCTTGCCACCCACAAACTGGGTTCGTTGGCTAAAAATCACATTATAAAATGAGAGGTTACCCTTGACTATACGCATATATTGAAGAGAAAGGGATACATTGTTAACATCATACCAATCACATTTCAAAATACATTAAAAATAATCAAATACCGTTTTTATCACGCCTAGACAAAATTTTTAATCAGGCTTAGTTTAATGACGGTGTAACTAGTTCTGGCAGTGCCGGGAGATGGCGCTGATCAAAAATGCTATAGCACTAGCGAAAATAAGCAGTATTCGGCGAGTTTTGTACGTTGCATGACGTTAACTAATACTCTTTAATCCTGAAATCCTCTTGAATCCATGGTACAAGCATGTAGACCTTACGATGATTTAATTAATTCAAATGTTTTCCTGGGGTAAAATTTAGCAGTTGCCTAAAATTTTTGCAAACATGTATTGAAAATCACAAGATAAAAAAGTATCTTCCTATCGCCTTATTGCAAAGGAAGAACGTATGATATTATCCCAATACACCTCATGGGAACTGGATTGGATGCCAGGACCTTGCAGGTTATTGCACGGCTACATTGAACTAAATGGAAAAGACGGACAATTTTCAAAGCCGCTTCGGCCTTCGTTCATTCAATGCGATGGTACCAACCCGGGCGAGATTAATACGATAACATTGGAAAATACACTGCTATCCGAACGCAATAACTTTAAACTACAATTCTAAACTTTAATTAATTCATTTAAGGATCCAAGTCCGATCATTGGTACTTGTGCCAAGGTTATTAATACTAATAATGATTAAGTATTAAGGTGTGAGAGTGTGTTTGGATGAGTGTGGGGTGTGAATGTTTGTGTAAAAAAGATAGAAACCAACAAAATGTTCGTATTGATGTTGAGGGATGATAGTTAGAGCTAAGGGAAATCAGTTCAAACTCTATTTTTTCTTACCCAGGTAAGCATATTCAGAGGCAGCGCATGGGAGTGGAACGAGGAGCGCGGCCAGTACTACCTGCACCAGTTCGCCATCGAGCAGGCCGACTTCAACTTCCGCAACCCGGCCGTGCGCGAGAAGATGATCGAGATAATGCGCTTCTGGATAGAGAAGGGCGCCGACGGCTTCCGGGTGGACGCCCTGCCGCACATGTTCGAGGCCGACAAGGCCAACCACGGCGGGTTCTACCCGGACAATCCGCTGAGCGGCTGGGCCGACGTGGACCCGGCGGACCCCGGCTCCACCGTCCCGCTGTACACCCAGCACCAGATCGAGCTGTACGACGTCATATACGAGTGGAGGCATTTCTTTGATGAGTGGAGTGCGGCGAATAATCTCTCGACGAGGTGAGTTTGTGAGAGTCGTTACCCTATCTATTCCTGATACAACGTGTGAAAACGGTTTTTTACTAGGTTTTTGTAATTATAGATTGGAAAATATTGGTTAAAAAACGTTGTAAAAAGGATTTCTTTTATGCTTTCATCTTCATTCCTTTTTACTTCATTTTCTTTTTTATTTCATTTCTTTTTACCAGTTTACTGATATTTCCAAAAAAACAAAAACTTTCGGCGATAGAAGCTTTCTCAAGTGATTAAAACATTTTGATTTAAATCTGACAACTTTTAGGAGTAAGAAATCCTTAGGATCTGGAAGACGATTTCACTAGTTTAATGACGGTCGCCATGCGAAATTGCGCCTTGGCCAATGGACAAAGAATGCAATTCTTAAAATTTCCAATAGTGTAGCTTATAAGGAACAATTTTTTTGAAATAATGTTATACGTCTTACTAAAGAAGAGTGTTGATTTTTATTAAATCAATTCATATTTTCAAGCATTTATGCATTACCCGTATCACTTAGTAATCATATTGTTCTAAATGTAGCTACACCACACCTAGATTCGGCATTACAACACCGTGTTCTAATTTCAAAATTGTATTATTTATTCACGGTCAAAGGCCATAATAAAAGAAAGAAAAAAATTATTTCGATAATATGGTTAGTGAAGGTAGTGCAATGTAACTAAATCATATACCAACAAGCAAGTTATACCTGACCTTTTTCTTTCCCAATTGTTACTTTCCTTAAGGTTAGATACGCTTAACTTTCCAGGGTGATGCTGGCGGAAGCTTACGCCAATGTGTCCATGACCATGCTCTACTACGGTGACGAAGCTGGTCGAGAAGGCGCCCACTTCCCCTTCAACTTCGATTTTATCACAGAATTGGACGCCAAGTCCACCGCACGGGACTTCGTCTACATGATCCTCCGCTGGCTCACCTATATCCCTCACGGCAGTGTTCCCAACTGGGTCGTAAGTATCTCTACGAAGTTCTTCTACTATAGGCCAGTTTAACATATTGGAATACACCTCTTTTACTTTAAATCCATTATTTTCAAATCATTCGTAGTTCCATTTTAAATGTTTACTAAAAATGTTCTTGTAAAAACGATTGGGGTAGTCGAAAGCCACGGCGGAAAATGTATTATCTCTTTCAATCAGTGTTTTATAATTCTCTTCGCCGACTATAAAAATGTTGTGTAATGTTGATCCTACATATCTGTTGATCTACATAACGTTATTAAATATAAAATTAATTGTAAATTGGGTCATTGGGACAGTGCCAACAGTCCCAATGGAGGAGCTATTTATTTTAAGGTGGCCCAACCCGGTGGGACTAACTCATTCGCGGGCACGGTACAAAACCGTGCTGTTGCGCTCTGGGACCTTCTCTGTTTCAAAGAAAAAGACAGGCTCCGTGATGAGGAAGATGCAACATGTCCACAAAAAAGACAATGTGCATAGTGTATGATTTACAAAAAAAATAATTACAAAACGACTTATAGCTAAAAGTAAACCACGACCGCTGTAGTCAAAAATCTAACAAAAACTAAATAGATTATAAATCTTGATTAATTAAGCTATGTCTGATGACTAATCTTTTTGAGATGTTCTTAATTTATCATTCCGTAATCCACCTCCAAAGTTATTGTATAAAACGCGCGAAAAATTCGAACTCTCGGACCTTATAACTTAGAAATTTTACAATGCAAACGATCATCAGACATCTAGTTTGATCAAATAAAGCTATTTTGAGCAAAATTTGGGATATCTGACAAGAAATATGGGCGTGATCTTCTTTTCCCGTTGGTATGGGGAGTTGAGTGGGTTGGGTCACCTTAATTTAATTATTTAGTTTTATATTCTCTGTTTTTTTTTTCTCCTTATTTCTGTTTTATCCTATCAAATTAAATTCTTAAAATTTTAAATCAAATTCGTACTTGTTTGAAAAGTTATGATTTTTCACACGGCGAGCGAAGACATTCTCAGACGTTTCTAGCTGGTCGTTCATAAGCTTGAGTCCGCTAATATGTAACTCCACTTTCGAGCGTAAACGTTATGATATAACCCCGGAATCACACAAAATTGTACCAAGTTTGTGTTATCTTATAACGCTACCGCTCGAAAGTGGAATTATCTATTAGCGGACTCAGGCTTCAGACCAAGGTCTGCCTGAGTCCGCCGTAAGGAGGCTGCCGATATGTCCGTACGCAGCCGCCGACAATATTTATACAAATTTGTAGGCACTACACGAAATATTATTTAATTAAAATAATCAAATCAAGGAGAATAAAGTAGCTGTCAAAGAGATAAGACGTCAATTTTGGAAAAAAATATATTATTGTAATTATTTTAATAGAATTCTTAGTTTATTTAGACGTATTTTATGCTTTTTGGCAACAAAAAAAAATGTAGATATCCAAGTGTAATCATATGGACGACCAACTGGAGTTGGCATCAACCCACATTAGCTCTTCAGCTTCACATTCGGCGTCACTATCAGAACACACCCAGTACAATCGGACAGTTCCTGCAGTCAGCCCCAGAGACTACGATGGAAATCCAAATAGCCCGTCCATACTCGAAAATGGCTCAAGTATCTACGCTTCAGCACACTCAGCTCCGCCGGCGACAACCAGTAACACAGACGGCAGAATTCCATTCATTTGCCCACACTGTCCATGCACTTCCACAGCCCCTCGTAGCTTTAAAGGCTTAAAGGGCTTACGCATTCACCACAGCAGAGCCCATCCGAACTTATCTCTAAATCGTCCGGAATTAATCCAAACACAGCAAACACAGCCAACTTCATCAGAAGGATTCAACAAACATCTAGCAGATTATAAGCAAAACATTCGCGTCCTGCGCCGAATTCCAAAAGGAGCACGACCAGCAGCAGCTGACAAACTAAGCAGCGTGATACGAGGATGTATTAACAAAAATGATTTAAATGCATGGAAGGAATTAATGTACTTCGCATATAACGCATTTCGTGTACCTGATCTGAACCCAACAAATATATCTTTGGTGTCTAAAATAAAAGCCAATCTGTTGACACCAAATGAGAGAACCATTTCTCAATCGAGTATAAAGCACAAAAGCTCACTCGCAAAGCGCGTTGAAGCGAAATGCAGCGATGGAGATGTTCGAGGTGCCGTACGACTACTCTCATCTTCAGATGACCTCGCGCCACAGGACGACGTTATATTTGAAAAATTGAAGTTGAAACATCCAATCTCACTCCATGAATCAATTTTCCCGCCACCATCCACCGATTCTACTGACTGCCTAGCCGTATCTGATTCGAAGGTCTACGACGCCATATCTAGTTTCGCACCCGGTTCCGCCTCAGGAATTGATGGAATCAGACCACAACACCTGAAGGATCTGACAAGTCCCTCTGCCGGCGAAGCAGGACAAAGACTGATTTCTTCAATAACAGCTCTATGCAATTTAATGCTGTCTGGTAAAGTGATCAGCGAAGCATGTGAATTTTTGTATGGCGCTAACTTAATAGCTCTTAAGAAGAAAGACGGTGGGATCAGACCTATTGCCATTGGAAATGTGTATCGCCGTCTCACCGCCAAACTAGCATGCACTTCTATAAAAGATTTCGCAGGGCCTCACTTCCAGCCTTTACAGCTCGGTTTCGCCACCAAGCGTGGTTGCGAAGCTGCAATCCACGCAGTAAGAACCTACATCGATACAAACCAGAATTCAAACAAAGTTGTTTTAAAAGTTGATTTAAAAAATGCATTCAATTCTGTTCACAGGGATACATTGCTAAGTGAAGTTAACGAAGTGACGCCCAAGCTTTATCCGTTCCTATCGCAGTGCTACTCAGCTCCCTCTCTCTTGTTTTTCGGCAGCCAAACCATCTCATCCCAGGTTGGAGCACAACAAGGAGACCCTCTGGGCCCTCTTATTTTTAGTCTTTCCATACACCCCATCATAAAGAAAATTACTTCCGAACTAAATGTCTGGTATTTGGATGACGGCACGTTGGCCGGGGACCCAGATACCGTAATGTGTGATCTTGAAATACTTATTTCGGAATTTGCAAAACTAGGTCTGGAAATGAACGCTCAAAAAAGTGAATTATATTTTTGCTCAACTCACGACACCAACATCGTTGATCATTTTAATAATATTGCTCCGGGAATAAACGTAGCGACCAAAGGTTTGACTCTACTAGGTTCACCGATCACATTAAACTCTGCTAAGTCTATCCTCAATAAAAAGAAGGAGGAAATTACTTTAATGTCCGAACGTGTCAAAACACTAAATTCTCATACAGGATATTATCTGCTCAAAAATTGTTTTTATATTCCCAAATTAACTTACACAATACGTACTACACCAATATGGAAATTTCAAGAGTTTATTGATTACATGGACTCGGTCTCCAAAGATTCTCTTCAGGCAATTATAAATATACATTTCAATAATGAACAGTGGACACAAGCGACTTTACCAATAAAATCTGGCGGAATAGGCATCCGGAAAATAAACGACATAGTACTCCTTGCTTTCCTGGCGTCGGCTCATGGCGTCTCACACTTAGTCTCTAACATGTTAAAATTTACTGGAGACGTGTGTGAGATTAGCCATGTCAACGATGCTTTGAAGGCTTGGAATTTGCTTTGTCCCAATACGACGTTACCGCCCCTGCCTTTTGTCCAAAAAAAATGGGACACCATTAATATAAACCGAATAATAGCAACAATTGAACACGATACACAGGCGGAAGAAGCACGATTCAAGGCGGCCTGCGCACCAGAATCGGGTGCATGGCTACACGCCCTTCCTTCCTCGAAAATAGGTACAGCTCTGGATAACAATACATTTCGGATCTGCGTAGGACTGAGACTCGGTTGCGACATTGTCCAACCACACAAATGTGTATGCGGCGCTGCAGTTGAACACAATGGTCGACACCCCCTTAGCTGCTATAAGAGCGCCGGTAGACACTCACGTCACCATGCATTGAATGAAATTATAAAACGAGCATTAACTTCGGCCCACGTGCCATCTATCCTGGAGCCCTGTCTCAGCAGAGAGGATGGCAAGCGCCCAGACGGGATGACCTTGATCCCCTGGTCACACGGTATGGCTCTCGTCTGGGATGCTACCTGCGTCGACACGCTCGTGGCTTCACATATTAGGTCAACCGCAGGGACCGCGGGGTCTGCCAGTGAGACAGCGGCTAGAGCCAAAATCTCCAAATACCAGGCAATCATTAGCCAAAATTATAACTTCATCCCATTCGCAGTAGAAACTTTAGGTCCCGTTTGCGCAGCCGGAAAGCAATTGTTGAGCGAGCTGGGCAAGAGGCTGCGCGAATCGTCTGGGGACAGCCGAGCCGGGTCGTTCCTCCTCCAACGCATCAGTCTGGCTGTCCAGAGGGGGAACGCAGCGAGCGTTATGGGGGCCTTCCCGCACTCGGTGCCCATGGATGAGATTTTTTATCTCGTCTGATGGGCACCAGGGTTGTCGGGGGCCCCCGGCACTGCTGCAATCCCGTCTCGACTGCTCCTGGACGGTTTTCATTTTAGCTAGTACGTATTTAATTCTTGTTTTTGATATAGTTTTTATTAAGATTCGCAAATAAAATAAAATTAAGGAAAGACAAAAATCAAATATACCGATTATATATCTTTCACTGGTGTATTTTCTCCGAACCTTTAATTAATGAGCTTTATAAATAACGAAAATGAATGACTTCTAGATTCTCTTTTGAAGGAAACCACCACCCATCAATGTTCTAACACGAAACTAAAATAACAAATAGTAATAAATACGTGTCTGTATTGACTACTTTATTATCAAATCCGCTTAAAAATCACAATCGACTGTTATCTTCCAGTTCGGCAACCACGACAACAGCCGCATGCCGTCCCGTTTTCGAACAGACATGGTGGACGGTCTGAACGCACTCAACATGATGCTGCCGGGCATCGCGGTCACCTACCAGGGCGAGGAGATCGGCATGCGCGACGGCGAAGTTAGCTGGGAGCAGACCGTGGACGTGCAGGCCTGCAACATGGGCACCCCCGAAGACTACCACCTATGGTCTAGGGACCCCGCCCGCACACCTTTCCACTGGGATGCCTCCACCAGCGCCGGATTCTCCACCACCGAAGATACATGGCTGCCGGTCGCCGCGGATTATCACGAGATCAACCTCGCTGCGCA
This sequence comes from Incurvaria masculella, assembly GCA_946894095.1. NCBI lineage: Eukaryota > Metazoa > Arthropoda > Insecta > Lepidoptera > Incurvariidae > Incurvaria > Incurvaria masculella. The sequence continues at coordinate 22,035,057 of OX335645.2, read as the reverse complement.
GCGCGTGGCCACGCGGAGCCACTACAGCGTGTACAAAGCGTTGACCACCCTCCGAAGGGAGGATACGTTAAGACACGGAGAGTATGACATCAGAGCTCTGACAGATGGTACTCTGGCGCTTGTGCGCACGCTGCCCGCGCACGACACTCTGGCGCTAGTTTTCAACGTGGGTGAAACGCAGGACATCGTGCATCTGGACCGGATTCCGCAGCTGCCTGAGGATCTGGAGGTCTACATTTCGAGCGTTCACTCTGCACGGCTACCGGGGTAAGTGATCCTAATGAAAAATCACGATATTTGTTTTTATCGAGTTTTGATTTCGTACCTAGCTTAAACGTATTTTGTGTGACCCCAGCTGCACACTGGGATTATATGCAATATCTGTGCAGGAATCCAAAATTCTTGACATTCACTTGGATTAGTGGTAGGTAAGTTATTTTCTCTGGATGTAAGAGAGTATTTTTCTGTTTACAGTACCACGGTGGTTCGCGGACAGCTGACCCTGTCTCCTGGCGAGGCTCTGGTCTTGCGTGCTCCAACTACATAGATCAGCGACCACACAACGGCCACTGCATTTTTCAGTGATGATAAAATCAAATCAAACAAAGGCCACTTGGCTGGCAGATTTGGCACAACCAGTTTCTAAAACCGAGATACATATAGGGTGTTAACGGAGGTATGGTCCAAATGTTAATCAGGTATTCTTTGATATATTTGTAGCAAAAAGGCAGATAACATTTTCTTATACGACTTAAAAAAATCTTTCTCCCCACACAGGTTTGTAAATGCCTACACACAAAAATTTTGGGAAGGACAATTTTTTTCTAGTCGTACAACAAAATGTCATCTACCTTTTTTGCTCCAAATTTGCCTAGTTTAATACCAGGTTAAGGTTTGGACCATACCACCGTTAACACCCGGTAAAACTACTAAGTCAGTGCCGGGGTCTAAACTTTTCTGTTATTATCATCTATTTCTATGGTTATTATATACGTATGGATGTATAGTTATGTATATTGTGAATAAGTAAAAAATCTAAATTACGTTTTGGTTGTAATAAAAATAAGAAATTAATTATACACTATGATTTTGTAATGTAAGTATTTTTTTATAATATCTTTATTTACATACAATTATTTAACGCTTCATCTGCGTTTGTCCATATTGATTTGATATACATATCACATTCCTGCTTATCGAAAAAGTTTATTTACTTAAGTTAACCTAGGACTGGCTCTTAGCGTCTGATGCCAAATACAATTTTGTTGACGACGGCAATATGCTTGAATGTTCAATCTTTGCACTCAATGTCCGTCCGCAACGCAGATGAAGCGTTAATTAAATGTATGTAGGTATAATCTTAAACACTGTGTTAGTAGGATGCATTCATTACGGGACAAGGGACTGTAGGAGAATTACAAATTATGGGTATCCAGCAGATAGCGAAATTGGAAGACGCAATACCCGCAAATAGTATGTTTTGCTGGTTTGGGTCTAGCCTTGCAGTATATTCGTAATGTAGTTATTTTTACTGGGCTCTTTCTTTAATTAATCTTAGACGGCAGGCAGCCAGGCTGGAAGGCAGAAGCACTTCTCTCCAGTTCAGGTTAAATAAGTTCATAGAAGTTCCCCCAACACGTACCTAACTTGGTATACCCCGCAAGCGATTTAAATTTTTCGTAATGCTTGAATTTTTTAAACCCGCCAGCAAAGAGGTTAAACTTGAAAAACAATGTAGATTTTGAAACACGAATATGCACATTCAGACATTTGCGTATCACAAAGGAAGATCCGACAAGCGGCACAGACAAATTACACTCATTAACAAAATGGGAATTGTCACATCATCGGTAGTACGACCGAAGGTCATGTCAGACTCTAGAATTAGCGCTAAGCCGAGCACGACCAGGCTTTGTGTGATGCAGCACCCGTAACCAGTAGCAATAACCATGTGGTCCGCACCACTGCTCTGTGCATTGAACGTGATGTGGCTCTCAATCGGGCGGGTCAGAGTTGAGGCCCCACCGACAGCCGCTGCTGCCGATTGGTGGAAGGACGCGCTCTACTACCGAATTCTTGTTGACTCGTTCAAGGACAGCGATGGCGATGGACTAGGTGATCTTCAGGGTAAGTTGCAATGCAGTCGATGTGTATAGCGATTGTCAACACTTCATCACGGTTTTATCTGGCCTCTTAATCTGAGCAAGCATGAGTTTTCCAGTGAAGATCTATTGATGTGAAAAACCTAAAGAGTCATACTTTAAGAGGTAGTTTTATTAGTGCTATTAGTCCCATGGCATCTCAGGTAGCAAGGGCGGTTGCCGCAAGTTTGTTGATCTGTGATTTTAACTCGTTTCGTAAAATTTACCGGAGCATACATAGAATATATGGTATGTATAAAGGGATATAAAGAAAGAAGCCTTATGAAACAGCATTTTTGGGCCGGATAAAGAACATTATTTCTAATCCGCCAACTAAATAGGCGAGTGGTTCCCAAGCTTTTAAAGTTTTGCTGCAACTCTTGGATAGGTTTCAGATGCTGCCCAAATTCGCTTGAAAAGATATGTGGAAAAAAACTGTTGTTAAAATTAATCGTGACTGTGACGGCCTGGTTAATACCATCGCATTGAAATAGTCCAATCAACAATAAGGTATCCGTCTATTGTGTTCCGTGTTTTCATAAAATGGGAAGGTCCTGGGGAATACAGTGATACTAGGTGTAAAATCCATGCGATCAAAATTAATCTGTGCATAGGAGCTACCAGCAACCTTGGCTACGTGCGCAGTGTGGGCGCGCAGGCGGTGGTGTTGTCGGCGCTGACGGAGCGTTCCCTGGACTGTTCGCGGCCCGGCCCATTGACTCTAGATCCGAGCCAGCTGGACCAGCGCTTCGGGACCGACAAGCACTTCACCGCTCTGCTGGATCAGGCCGACAAATTAGGTCAGGCGTTATATACATACACCATTCACTATTCGTGCATAGATCCATAATTCTAGGCTACGATCTCAATGTGGGCGCGCAGAAGGTGTGGTTACGATACTGTTTGCGACCCGCCCCGATGACACTAGACCCGGCGGAGCTCGGCCCTTACAACAGCAACGAGCAGCCTTCTAGCCGATAAGTTAAGTAAAGATTGTATCATCCATGCATAGAATATGCCAGCAACCTACGTGCTGTTGGCGTTGACGGAGCGGTCACGGGACTGTTTTCGGCCCGGCCCATTGACTCTAGATCCGGGCCAGCTGGACCCGCGCTTCGGGACAGACAAGCACTTCACTGCTGTGCTAGAGCAGGCCGACAAGTTAGTTCAAGCGTTGTATCATACACCGTTCACTACTTGTGAGGATCTGTTCGCGGTCTGGCCCTCTGACTTAAGAATTGGGTGCAATTCAACCTGTGCACCTCCTTTCTCTTCTACCTTTATTTCCGTAAGGACTGCTAGTTTTCACATAAAAATACAGCAAGAGTGAAACCCTAAAAACTGTAAAAAACATTAATGATTGTAAGTATTACATTGCGAGTATTAAAAATCATTAATGATTGTAAGATTCATTCGGACTTCCGCGAAACATTATTATGTGACCCTACCTCCACAGCGACATCCTACTAGATACATGATACAAATATATGATTGCATATACCTCTAAATAATTCGAGCATGCATATGATCAGAACTAAAGGTGGTCGTGACACTCCCACTTGAGACGACCAGCGAACTGTCGGAGTGGGCGGCGCTGAGCGCCAACCGTTCCGCTGGCTACGAGGACTACCTCGTGTGGCGCGACGGAACATTTGAGGAACCTCCAGCAGATGTGCGTCTCATTTTACATTCTAATTCCGTAGTATTTTTTTTATGAAACTGGCCATGTATAGGTAATACCAACTGACCGTGAGATATTTCCAACACATCACATAGGAAGCAGGTGCCATTACAGGACCTTCCTTATATCGTTCGGCTACATTGAAATGAGTGGTCAGTCCGAGTTCTCACCTAAATTGGCGTTTACGGAACTTCGAAGTAACGTAACAAATTTTAAACTCCATTCAAGTTTTTACTAGATATTCTGTGGTTTTACTTCTTCAAGCTGTCAAAGTTAAGCTCGGACTTCCGATTTGTATGAGCATAGTTGGCGTCAACGGCAACGTCAACGTTTTACGGCGACGGTGAGTCTCAAATCAAACTTGGACTCATAAATGTTAGTTCGCTTGACGCCCACTGCGCACACTCTTCAATTTCCCCATACATTTGAAAACGTCAGTCCATAGGTTTGGCGTATACACCAGTTTAGGTGACAACTGGGACTCGGGGCTCCGACCGCTTCGACCATTGTTCATTCAATGCGATGGTACCAACCCAGGCGGGATTAATAAGTAAGAACCGGTTGTACGTGGAATCCGTACCACGGCCCGGCTTAAGCGCCGGGCGCTTGAAAACCGTCACCCATCTAGAACCCAGTCGCACTCAGCTTTACTTCAGAGTTGCTTCTCTCGGCATTTTGGTAATCCGTAGATGAGGAAATTATTCTATTACCATTTAAATGAAAATACTTTTCTTTTTATTTTCGCCCTGTAAATAGAACCAAACTTGCATGGAAACGAAAGAAGTCCATGATTATAATTACCGATAACAGTAACATTCGATCTTTATTTTCACCAGCCCTCAGATCCGCTCGCGTAAAAGTTTAACAAAAACGGAACCCTAAAAATGGTATCGTAGACAGAGACGAACGACGCAACGGTAACGTGGAGATGGCACGCGGTTCGCGGCGCGTACTACGCCGCCGAGCCGCGCGGCGCGGCGCTGCTGAACGCGTGCTCGGGCGCGGCGCGCGCGGCGGCGGCCGGCGCGGCGGCGGCGTGGCTGCGGCGCGGCGCCGCCGGGCTGCTCGTGCAGGCGGACTTCCCGCCGCAGCCGGATTGCGCGCGCGCGCTCGTGCGCGAGCTGGCACGCGCCGCCGCCGACTTCTCCCGAATGAGGGGCGCTGCTACACCGTAAGTATGTTTTTAACCCTAAGCCTCCGCTGTCCTTCCGTCCTTCCTTCCGTCCATTCGTCCGTCCGTCCGTCGGCTAATAACCATAAAAGTGTGGTCTAATTATCTGCAACGAGTGCTTCGGCTAGAGGTTGGATTGGAGGAATATGGGATGCAAGTTCCACAGAGCAATGTACCTGTAAAACAGACCAGATAAATTACCCTACAAACCGTATCTGCCTAAGAGTCTCCAAGCCATCATATCGGTGTCCAACAAGACGGACGGCTTGCTTGGATCCGCTAAGACCAGATCGTAGTTCATGCAGCGCAGCCCTTATTTCTTTGTAGAGAGCGGATAATCAAATTCGAAGCTATCTCCAGTCGTGGTCAATGCTATGGAATGATGAAATGCTAAAAACCAGATGTGTCGTTTCCGCCCGCCTGCAATACCTAGCTACCGCCTACCACCTACCGCAAACTTACCTTATTCCAACTATTAAAAATGCTCTTTTCCTATGTAATCTTCTTGATTTATTTGTTTTTTTATAATCAAGTCAAATTTAAGCATTTTAATTTGGTTATTTTCGATAAATTATCTTTATATTTTTTGCTCTCTAATGAGAATGGCTTTGATACATTCAAATCATTCAGGATAATGCCATCACAGCATTAGATACGTCAAACATCAGTATTAGTGTTACATTTTGCGATCAGTTTGGAGAAATATTATTGCTGAAACTTTTAACAATTGCAGAGTAGTGATGGTGGAGACGCGCATGGAGTGGAGGCAAGCGGTGCGGTACTACCCTGAGGAGGACGTGGGCGGTGCGGGAGGAGCGGCGGGCGCGGGGGGAGCACACCTCGTGCTGTACCGAGACCTCACCGGCGGGGACGGAGAGACGCGCTCGGCGCCCGATTTCAAACTCGTAGTGGACCGCTGGATGACTTTCGTCCCACCCGACATGCCGGCCCTTTGGGTGGTACGCCAAACGATATATTTATATTCAGATGACTAGTTGAGGTTCCCGGATCAATTTAGTTTTGGACAATCATGTGAGATAATGCGCCTTCGGCTTTTCCTTCGTTTTAGCTTAGCGTTCTTTCTGACTTTTATTTCTTTTTTTTCGGTTGCTCAAAAATTGGGCTATCAAATGCCAAAAAATATATTTAAATCCGACTGGTAATTCTTCAGTTTTATTCTTAGGGCCGAGTGCACGAAAGGACAAAAAATCTAAATCAACGTCAACGTCGGATCAAACACGTCAGTTTGTGTGGACAGTATGGAAGGAACTCTATGCGGATCACTAAAAGTGACGTGTTTGAACATTGATTAACTCGTCCGTCTCTTCGTGCAACCGAGGCTTAATCTTTAATAATTATGTTCGTACAAGCAAATCTCCGAAACGACCCAACCAAGTTTTGTGAACGTTGAAAGATAAAGCTTGAAAGATATGATCGTTTTGGACCTGATATTTTTGAGGTCCAGATTTTTACAACCAAGTATTACGCCCGCCGAGGTTTCTGATGACATTTCACCGTTTCCGCTCTGGTGAATTTCCAAAATGAAATATTAACTACAATTATTATTATTAACAAACATACGGCGAATTAGCATGGAAATTCAAAGGGGAAACGCACAGAGCATTTTCGGTACTATGGGCAGCTCGGCGGGCATGGAGGACATTTTCTATTTAGTTTAGGATAGTATTACTTGTTAGTTTATTTTAGTAATTTGTTAGTTTAATTTTGTTTAGGGATTATCTTGTTTTTGTTCAAACCTTAATTTAGTTTAAGTATTTATATGATTATGGTGTTAGTGACATAGTTTCCGTGTTTGGAATTTACTATGATGAATCGACTTGCGATAAAATTGTGTATTTGTGAGATTGTTTGCTACAATTAAGCTAAAACGATGCGTGTTCGGTTTACAGTTTATTTTTAATTTCCAGACTGGTAGTCCGTCCGTGAGCCGAGTATCGACGCGATACAGCGACAACATGGTGGACGCTTTCAACTTGCTCACGCTTATGTTGCCGGGAGCGTCGCTCTGCTACCAAGGCGACGAGCTCGGCGTACCCGACTCGATTCTAGAGCGAACGGAGCCCGCGCCCGGCTGCACCCCGAGCCCACCCCACCCGGCAAGCTCGCCCTTTCCCTGGGACGACTCCGAGGGAGCGGGCTTCTCGAAGGGCGCTCCCTGGACCCCACTCGCGGACAACACGCGCTACTGCAACGCGAAATCGCAGTTCTCGAGCGGCACGAGCCACGCGGCCGTGTTCCGCGCGGCCGCCGAGCTGAGGCGCTCCCTGGCCGGGGCGCCCGCGGAGGTTCGGCGGCTCGGGCGCGGGACGGTCGGCGTTCTCCGCTGGGGGACCGCCGGGGGCTCCGCGGCGGTCGTCGCCAACGTGGGCCCGGCGGTCGACGAGGCGGCGCTGGCGCGGTTCCCGGGCGCGCCGGCCGAGTGGACGGTGGCGGCTGCGTCGGGGGGCTCCGCGCTGGCCGCCGGCGGGAGGGTGGCGGGCGGGAGGGGGCTGCGGTTGGCGCCGGGCGAGGCGGCGCTGCTGGTGGGCGGCGCGCGCCACTGCGGTGGGCCCGGCCCGGTCGAGAAGATCGCCTCCAAGCTCTCCGATGCCGTTCAGAAGATAAATAAATATTTTAACTTTTATTCTTTTGTTTTCTTCACCCATCCAACCCTCGATCCCTGACGATTTGTCTTTAATAGTTTATTTTTTTAAATGAATGAATGCATTGATCATGTTCTTATTCTAATAATAATACAAAGGTAAATAATTAAGTATACAAAGTAAAATTTTACAATAACATTAATTTAAAACACTATAGTCGAAAATTTGAAATAAAAAAAAACATATTATATCCTATTCATATTTTAAAACTTACGCGGGACATAACTACAATATTTAGTTTGACGGCTTACCGCGCGTGTGAGGAGCAGGACGTGCTGCTCGACGTTTCGGAGCCTCACATGGGCTCCATCTTCAGGAGAACGTGCCTGTCCCCACGGAGGTAGGCACGTTACTGGCTACCCGCCGCTTTGCTTCACTTCTCAGCGTCCATGGCAACACTCGTACATTTTCTTGAGGATTAGCTGCGGTCCGAATTTCGCGTGAAGTGCAAAACACGCTGACTGTGTTTTCCTCGACGTCTGTTGTCGGTGCACCTTTCCGAAATTCAGTTTTCAGCTTATTCAGCACGGGTTTCCATATGGGCGAAAGACGGTAGGAATCTTCACGATTGAAGTTCTTGTGCTTGCTGATTTCGATGGACTCCCGAATGGTTCGTAGGAGGTTTCGTTGTTCAGGTACTAGGACTTTCACCTGATCAAACCTCAACCAGTGCCCAGGTCCAGATTCTGCATGCAACGTCGAGCAGCACGTCCTGCTCCTCACACGCGCGGTAAGCCGTCAAACAAAATATTGTATATTATATCCTCCTCTAGAAAAGACGGTGCGGCCATAGTACCGAGAACACTGGAATCGTTTCCACATTGAATGGCCATGCCATACGCTGCCTTCACTCTTACAATCTGAGTTGTCAGTCTGAGTTCTCACCTAAATTGGCGTTTACGGCAAACCGATCGACTGGCGTTTTCTCCAAACTCCATACAAGTTTTTACTAGATATTCTGTGGTTTTACTTCTTCAAGCTGTCATAGTCAAACACGGACTTCCGATTTGTATGAAAACGCGGAGTGGACGTAAACGGCAATGTCGACGTATTTACGGCAACGTTGAGTAAGCTGTCAAATCAAGCTCGGACTCGCAAATGTTAGTTCGCTTAACGCCCGCTGCGCGCGCTCTTCAATTACTCCATACATTTGAAAACGCCAGTCGATCGGTTTGCCGTAACGCCAATTTAGGGGACAACTTAGACTACCGGCTCAGATTTCGCCTGAAGCTGCGCGCATGGTCATTCCAATATATTTGGCCAGATCTTTTGCTTCCTCGGACCATGCCCCCATCGTCTCCACCGCAAATGCCACAAACGTGTATTTCTTTCATAGTTAATTTGGCTTAAACTTTCCGATATTAAATAGTTAATAGAGTACGCGAGCTCGTTCTAGGTAAAAGCGAAATGGGTCGTCGATAGGATATAATATTTATCAATCAACTTTCTTAGAAAAGCTCGGGTCATGTTTTTCTTAGTAAAAGCCGGAAGCAGTTGAACGTGGCTCGCGCGGCGTGGCGGCGCCGGCCGATGCATGTGACCCGTTTTCTCCCCCACCCCGATCGATGCCGAGGGGTGGACGGTCTACCCCCGCAGGCACGATATTGCTCGTCAGGCCGACGCCGCAAGCAACGCCAGGATCGTTAGCTTGCAACGCGTCACGCCTGAAGGACTTTGATAGCAATTTATAAAAATCCTGCGTAAGCCCCCTATATTTCCCTTGGTTTGCCATCGCTCTAGGCAGCAGCCGGACCGATCAATTTCTCTCGGAGCTTCCAATATACCTTTGAAGCCTCGACACAGACATTGCCGCTTGCAATCTTGTTAGACGCCTTTTTGAGTTTGTTTGCATTAGAAAAGGACATCAACTGTTTTCCTTCATAAAAAGACAAGACGGAATTGTTGAATTTTAAACCGTATTAAAAAATATTATTGCATTTTAACATAGTGACTAAGCCCACTGAATGGCTCGAAACACCTGCGTAAAATAATATAACCAGCGAGAATATAGCGGAGGACATTTATTGGCTGTATTTGAAATTGTCGCAGATAGCGAGTATGGACGTACTGGAGTAGAAACCGATGGTGGTGGCGTATAAACTTTAACCACACGTTCACGTACAAAAACGGTAGCGCCGGCGAGTATGTACGTGCGGTTCTCGAATTCGAATTCGTCCCGTCCGAAACTAAATCGGCCCAGCGGATCCGGGAAACTCAACTAGTTATTAATATAAATAACCAATAATAGAGGTAACTTGCTAGTTACCTATTATAACAGAAAATATATAGCTTTATTTTAAAACAAGAATAGATACGAGTGATGGAATCAGGTCGAGCCAATTGTGTCTATTCACAGAATTGTATGGTGCCAAGGTACCGCCGCCCTGGTTGCACTACTATTGTGAGAATTGATTTTCTGTCAGAACATTTTGTTCCAATAGATTAATGTTTGTCCCCAATGATTAAACATATCGGTCCGGAAAGTTTTAAAATTAGCGTAATAGCGCAGTAGAATTCTCGGTCGATACCTTGGATATAAAAATTAAGTATGATGGTCTCGGCTAATACAGATACAGATACAGATACAGATATTTATTTCGCCATAAAGAACACACAACATTAACAATATTAAATTGAGTCATTTGCATATTCAGTATGGTTCGTCATCATTTTTTTTTTGCTCCGTTCAGCAATGCAGTCTGAATAGTTTTTAAACATATGTACCTTACATAATAAACATTAATTATTTCAGACTATAACTTGCTTTATATTCTAATGTACAAAATTCATTTTGGCCGTCCAAGCCAGCAATATTAGTTATTTTTACTATAAGAAAAAAATTCGTTTACCTTATAAAATGGGTTGTCTAATAGGAATTTTTTCAGCTGACTCTGGAACAAAATGTCACTATGCAAAGACTTATTTTTTTCTGGAATCTTATTATACAGTTTGGGTCCAATCACGTCAGGGTCTTTTTCAGCCATCGCCGATTTGTGCGCAACAGATTTTAAACGCTCTGAATTACGTGTATTATAATTGTGGTTTACGCCATTAATCTCGAAAGACTGGATGTTCTTACGTATGTATACTACCACCTCATATATGTATATCATTTATGTATATAAAATAATATTTCATCCCGTGCAGTAACCCGTGCAGTAAAAGTTCCCGTGCAGTAAAAAGTCTACCGTGTTGTAGACCACCTGGTCAACTTGGTACGCCACCACACCCGGTGATAACTAACGATGTCGCAGGTCGCTATATTCCGGCATGTATTTCGAGTACCCAGTGGCAAGGGGGATAATGTTCGTCAAAATCAAAATCAAATCAAAAGCCAAACATTTATTCAGTGACAATATAAATCAATTCAATATAATCAATTCCTGTGCAACTCAAATAAATTGACAGAGTAAAAAAACCGGCCAAGTGCAAGTCGGACTCGCACACAAAGGCTTCCGTGCCATAGCTCAAGATTTAACACAAAAACATCACGTTTGTTGTATTGACGCGCCCCTTTTATTTTTTATTTTATATTTTTTACTATTTGTTGTTATAGCGGCAATAGACATACAGACTCTATGAAAATTTCAACTGTCTCCTATTACGGCTAATGAGATACAGCGAGCTGATAGACGGATGGACGGTCGCACGGGCAGCGGAGGCTTGGTTGGCACCCTTTGGGTACGGAACCCTATAAAAAATCAATTCACTGTCGCGGAACGTAATGTTGCACACTAATCTAAATGCAGTGCATTTAGGGCTATGCTTTTCCTCACAGAGATCAAATCCTGCCGACACGTCATATGTACCTGCACTACCACGTCTTCATTCCGTGGTGTGCCTGTTCGCCGTTTACATTATTCGGAGTACCCCGAACACTCCGTGCTTTGGGTTATTGTGGACATAAGGACGGACAAGCGGCCACACGTAGGAACTGGCGTACTTAAACTATCCGTAGAAAATGTAATTGCATTGCAACTCCACATAATTCGCTTTGGAACTATCTATCAAGTATATTGTGAATCTTAACGTCACCTGGTTGAAACTTAAACATTAAAACTATCTTTCTGCTTTTCGTTACGTGACTGTTGCGTAAACTATTGATCTGCAGGTCTATTCCTGGCATTCCGTAATTAGGAATCAGGAATCAGGAAAACAGCTTTTATAGCAATTTCAAAGCGTTTTTCAACGGAAAACCGTGATTGATTAAAAAAGCAATGCTCCGGAATATTTTTCTTCAATAAAATCGCTTTGAAAACAGCTACAAAAGCTGTTTTCTAGACTCAGGATTCCTGATTCCTGATTACTGAATGCCAGGAATTGACCTGCTGAGCTAAATAATTTAAAATTCTTAAAAACACACGTAATATAATTTGAAATGCAAATATATGTAATATAAGGAGCTATAAATAAAAATATTCCTCCATAGGACATTATTATTTAAGCCTTTCACACACTACTATTTTGACCTAAAGTTATCTTATATCGTTCTAGTGCCACCCACTGCAGGGCTTAGGCCTCTCTCAACCTTAGAGGTTTCGAGGTTGTGGTAATTTTCCTCCCTGGGTGACCAACCTTACCTGGGAGTAGATACTTGTAGTATCATTTGATACCAGTTACACTTACATGGCTTTCACTATAGCTTATAGATTCACATTAAACAATATTATACATAGTTACATAAATAAATTCGTGTTTTCCCTATCCTACTGAAGCTTTGTATGGCGAATAATAATCACAGATAGCGACCACCTCACGGTTTTTTAGAAGTAAGAGCGAGATAAAAGTGTTTATTTTTCAAGTGCTGTCGTGGACCAACGAGGAGACCGAAATGACAATACAGACCCCGAGTGATGTAGTGATAAAAATACATGAAATCAAACCGACATTCTTGGTAAATTTACATCAAACGCTAAACCTAAACCCACGATTTGTTTATCGAAAAAATAATAAAAGAAGAAGCGAAGCGAGAGAACGCAGGCAGATGGGACCCATCGATTTACATGCTGAATTTCAAGTGAGTGGCTGAATGATTCATGAGGTCCGGTCACGAGCAGGCGGCGGAGGCTGGCGCGGCGTCCGTATTAAGATGATCGAATTTTATCGTATATGTTTATGGAGAATTTCGAACATCCCACCTGCGGATCTGTTCTTATTTGTCGCTAAAAGTGTTAAGAAGGGCCAAGGGCGGAATGAAAAGTGGTAAAACCTAAAAGGAACGTGAACTTAGGGGTTGTAAGGTCGCTCAGTCTGGTCTACAAATGCTATCGTGGACGTTGCTCTGCGAAACTTTCATCCCGTATTCCTTCCCAGAGAATCAGGGCACCCCGCTCGATATCTCAGTGCGAGGTTCACTGATCAGGCCGCAACCGCTGGTGTGGTGCCTCGCTGAGCATGGTTTCGCGAGGCGAGTTGGATTTAGCTTTTCTGGGCACCGTTGGTCTCTCAGCACGGTCGCCCATACCAGCTGTTCACGCCAATATGTCATGGGTGACCTAGGTGGGTAGTTTCCACTTCACGAGCATTCAATCCCATCCAAAGTTTTTAGGGTTCCGTACCCAAAGGGTGAAAACGGAACCCTATTACTAAGCATCCGCTGTCCGTCCGTCCGTCGGTCCATTCGTCCGTCCGTCCGTCCGTCCGTCCGTCCGTCCGTCCGTCCGTCCGTCCGTCCGTCTGTCACAGGGCTGTATCTCATGAACCGTAATAGGTAGGCAGCTGAAATTTTCACAGAGTGTGTATTTATTTTGCCGTTATAACAACAAATACGTAAAATAAAAAAATAATAAGAATTTAAGGGGAGCCCCATACAAAAAACCTAATTTTTTGGTGGTGGAACCCTTCTTGTGCGAGTCCGACTCGCACTTGGCCCGATTTTTTCCTATGCCACTCTTGCTCTGCTACTAGCTGTTAAGCATGGTGCACGCATGCGCCGCGTCCCCGCTTTAATCGTGGAGCTCTCGTGGGGCTCCACGCAACCCGCCGCGCGCCTGACCACGCTGTATCGTCTCGCCTCGTCTGGGCGAAGTGCTGTGTCGCCGAACGCTGTCCCGGGTCCTGACGCCTAGGAGCTGGTGCTGCTGGAGGTAGGTGGCTGTTCCTACTCCTCTGGTGGCCCGCTGTGACGTCCCGAGGCTACTGGGCATTGCGTCTCCTTCGCTCGTGAAGTGCGACCTGCCTGGGCGCGTACATCAGCTTTACATTAAAAAAGGACCTTTCGAAATGTAGGTGAGTTTATATTTACAGTATGCACCCTGTCACGTGGTATTTCAAAATATAGTTATCATTTAAAAAAATTGTAAAAAATACTTCCCATGTGACATGACAAAAATTACAAACCTGGAGAAGGTTCTTGTCAGTTCTTGTTCGCCAGAGAAAATCGAATCGGCAGAAAAAAATACAAACCAGAGTGTGTAATATACATCCAATGGAGGAAATGAAGAAATTGGAACTGAACTTGAAATTTGTTGAAGAAACATCCTATTCATGAAAACAAGTTTTTGGATTAGTTTTACGTCGAATTCACAATAAAGGAGTACGCAATAAAACATTCCACGAGCACACATATCAAGGCCCTGAGCCCAGCCGATTATTTATTCCTTAGTCCAGCTTAAAAACTGATGTTTAAACCAACGATAAAGCGATTATTTATATATATTTGCGTTAGGGTTCATGGTTGTATGGGCGTAATCGAGTTCGCAGCTCGACGAGGAAGCGAAATTTATATTTTTTAATTATAAAGTTTGTTTTTTAAAGATATTACTTCATGTTTCACGATTATTCACTGCATAAACGTGTGATTTTGTACCACAAACAAGAAAATTGTCTAATATAAAGCGTGAATAGTTTCCAAGCGCGCGCCGGCGCGCTGTCTTGAAAACCTAATAAATAAGCAACGCCGTTTTGCGGTCATATACTAGATAATAGTCCAGACTTCGATATTATGATTTTTCTACGGGTTTTTATTCTTATCCGATCCTGAGATAACAATAAAAATAACCCCGAAATATTGGATGTGACCTGAAGCTCATATCCAATATTTTGGGCTCTTTTCATGAATATAATGTGTTACTATGGCGGTCGGTCTCAAATCATTGTGGGAAAAACGTCACAGCTGAAACAAAAACCCGTCACATTGCAACCAATCCAATACCAATGCCGCGCCTTACATAAAAACATTTAGTACGTATCAGCGATTTGTCGCAGAAAAGTTATAAAGTTTCCTGATGTTTGTCCAAATGCATTATATCTTTTAGGAAACTTATAAGTTGACTGACCCTCGTCAGGATTTGTCAGACGAAATATTTTTTTTCTATTTATGAGTTCGGAAACTTATAAGTTTGCGTTGAATCACCAGGATTTGGAACGCTGCTGGAGCGAATTATTGTTAGTGTGTTCAAAAATACCTCACCAGTCCACAGCGGGACCGGCAAGTCAGGAACCAAACAACACTAAACAGTATCAAACCCAATCATCACCAAACATGTCTATAAAAACCAATAACTAACTCAACACCTATTTTCTTCGCGTTACAATAGACCTTTAATATAGAGTTTAACAGATCGTGTAAAAACATGAATTCTGCACCTGTATGTAAATGTTTTCTCCTGTAAGGATCTACATTAAGCTCTGTGTGTCGCTAATATGTAGAATGAAAACTCTCGTTGCACTAGAGATGTTAACTTGCTTGTTTACACTATTAATATAAGTGACTCGTTAAACTATAGATAACCGACCAATCGGGTATGGGCAACCGATTTTACTTCGACTTACACATATTTAACCCCACTGCTTATCACCTCTCAGATAATTTAGAGTGATGATGACTACCCTATAATTAATGGGAAGGATCCATCTATAAGTAAATATCAAATGCATCAAACTCGAAGAAAAATCTTTTTATAAAAACCAGATAATCGTAGGTCTATTTGTTGAAGCAGACAATTTAACCGCGGGAAAACACGCCACGGAGGGAAAACACCCACAAATTCCAACCCTGATGCCACCGCCGCCGCGGCCGCTAGGAGCACGGTATCCTGAGCTCCTAGAACAAATATAATACGTCGGGTGAGGGTGCGGAGGCAGCGGCCGGCCCGCGCGTAGCGTGGCGGGAGCGTGTCTATAGAGAGCGCAACACTTACAGAATTTGCTCTTCTCCGCGGCGACGAGGTGCGCCGCGGCCGCCAGCAGCGGCAGCAGCAGCAGCAGGCGGGGCCGCATGCTGGCTAGCGCGGAGGCGGCGCGGCGTGCGCGGCGCGCGCGGGGCTCCACATGACGCGGCGTGCGGGCGCGCGGCGCGGCGCGGACTGGCCGGCGGCCGCCATCGCTGCCGGCTATCGACCCGCGTGCCGCGCATGCGCCGGACACCGACTCTCCGGCTTTTCATTAGCAGATTTATTCCGCGATCGCTTCTTTAGCGGCGCGTCTCCTTCGTTCTCTCGAGTAGTAATCCTCTCCGCGGCGCTTATTACCTGTCGCGCGATCGCGACACGCCCGCCCGCCGCTGCTCTCGCCGCCGCCGCCGACGCCGCGGCGCCGCTGCGCCGCCCATCGCCGCCTGTGCCGTCTACCCAGCTTCCACCCCCCCGAACTATTGGCAGAAACTGCATATCAACATGCCTACTTATTATTCACGGCAATACCAATACTTAGGCTGAGATACGATAGAACTTAACTAAGGCTGAGATAAATAGTCGCAACAGAAACTAAGGCTGAGATAAATAGTCGTAACAAAAACTAAGACTAACGGAAAGTAGTACTTTGTGACGTCACTTTGGCACATTTTGTATGGACGAAATCTCAACGCAACGCCAATTGACGTCACAAAGTACTACTTTACGTTAGCATTAGTTTCTGTTACGACTATTTATCTCAGCCTAAGACTAACGAAAAGTAGTACTTTGTGACGTCAAATTACTTTGAGATTTCGTCCATACCAAATGTGTCAAAGTGACGTCACAAAGTACTACTTTTCGTTAGTCTTAGTTTTTGTTACGACTATTTATCTCGTCCTAAGACTATAAGAAGAAGTTATATGATTGTTTTTGGTTACATGTAATTGTTTTATTTTTTTCGTAAGTTAGCAATTCATTTGTACATGTTGTGTTTGTCCTTAATTGTAGATAGTTTCGGTGTGGTTTTTCTTTCTTTTAATATCTGTAAATGTAAGAAACGATTCTATGTGGACGAACCTATAAATAAAAAAATAAAAAAAAGACTATCGAAAAGTAGTACTTTATGACGTCACTTTGCATTCCTTTGACACTTCGGCCATACAAAACGTGTCAAAGTGACGTCACAAAGTACTACTTTCCGTTAGTCTTAGTTGCTGTTAGGACTATTTATCTCAGCCTTAGTTCCCAAGAAGAAACGAAGCTTTGCTTGAAGAAAGTGGTAATTCTTACAAACCAATGAAATGTTATTAACAACGCCATGTCATGTTAGGTCTCGTCAGAGAGGCGCATGAAATGAAAAATCTTCGAAAGAGCATTACACTTTGACAGTTGATTAAATTGAAGATTGTCCGCATTTTCCATCCAATTTTGCCGTGCAATATAATAAGGCATGTCACCTAGTTCATATGCGCGCACTTCAATATCTCCATGCATTTACAAGCGCCAGTCGATCACTAGGAAACTGAATAATTCGGGGGTGTTACCCCGTCTACGTTATTTTGTCAAACACACCAAGTTACAATATCTTTAGACGCCGCATCCAAGAACGGACGCATCAATTAATTCACCCCTTCTGTTTTTTTTTTTCATGAGACCTGACATGGATGGCTAATACACACAACTACCGTTATGATATTATCCCAATACACCCCATTCCCAATTAGGTGCCATGCCAGGACCTTCCCTTTATGAGCACGCCTACATTGAACTGGATGGAAAACACGGACAATTTTCTGTAAAAGCACTAAAAAGTAAAAACATAATTGCAATTTTTGTATACTATTATTTTATTTTTTGAGTCGGCGTCAGCCGGGCAAACGCTGCGCCAGTCAAGAGAACCTTGGCTACCTTGGCTGACACCGACTAAAAAAATAAAATAATCGTATACAAAAATGGCAATTATTTTTTTTACTTTTTAGTGCTTTTTCTTTGAAGTCGGTTACTTTTTTGTTAAAAGTTTTTTTTATTTGTTTATTTTTAGTGAATCTGAGGTACACTAACTAACTTGTTCACGTCATTTCCAATAAAAAAAGGATCATCGAAATCGGTTGAGTTATTCGTCCATTTTTCGCGCAAATACTTAATACAAATTTAGGACTTATAAGATTTTCTCTTTGATATCATTGTCAGAAGAACGGGACCACATGGGAAGCACCAGCTTTCATATAAAATAACAATCATCAAAATCGGTTCACCCAGGCGAAAGTTATGAGGTAACAAACATAAAAAATAAATTTAAAAAAAAAACATACAGACGAATTGATAACCTCCTCCTTTTTTAGGGTTCCGTACCCAAAGGGTGAAAACGGAACCCTATTACTAAGCCTCCGCTGTCCGTCCGTCCGTCCGTCCGTCCGTCTGTCCGTCTGTCACAGGGCTGTATCTCATGAACCGTAACAGGTAGGAAGCTGAAATTTTCACAGATTATGTATTTATTTTGCCGATATAACAACAAATAGGTAACATTATAAAATAATAATAATTAATACAAATATAATGCAAAAAACGTGTTTTTTTTAAATCTTGTGCGATGGTACGGAACCCTTCGTGTGCGAGTCCGACTCGCACTTGGCCGGTTTTTAGAAGTCGGTTGAAAAGTGTAAAATGGCAAAAGGACCACTGTTTATTCATATAAAGTATAAATGATAGCTGCGGACACTCTGAGTGTTAACATTAGAAGAGGAAATATTTTATTTTAATTATTCTCAGGCACATTTGTCACAACAGCGCTCCTGCACCAAATATTTCACATTTAAAAATGGGTACAAAATGCGGGCTCAATGCCCAAGGGCATTCTCTACCTACCAACCTTTGGGATGTAAGTACGTGGTGGTAGACAGAAAGAATTAATAATAATAAGCCTTTATTACTGTAACAATTATTATTTATGTTTGATTTCTGTATTGTGTATATGTATAACTGTGTGCTTAATATTAATATTGTAAATTGTTTTCGGGTCTCACCATGATGACTTTTTTGTACAATATTGTTTAATGTAAATCTATAGCAATAGTTAAAGTCATGTGTCAGTCAGTGTAACTGATATCAAATGATACTACAAGTATCTACTCCCAGGTAGGGTTGGTCTCCCAGGGAGGAAAATGACCACAACCTCAAAACCTCTAAGGTTAAGAGAGGCCTAAGCCCTGCAGTGGGTGGCACTAGAGCTATATAAGATAACTTTAGGTCAAAAAAATAATAATAATAAATAAATAAATAAATAAAATTGTAATATGTGTGCTAAAAAGGCTTAAATAAATAAATAAATAAATTACTGTAACTAAAATAACATTCATAATCTAATATTTTACGTAATTCTACTTAACAATTTAACTTTTTTCTTAACTAATTATATACATCGGCAACCGGTTTTTCTTTTACAGCTTGTCCTTCGAGAAAGGCCTAAGGAATTAAGAGCATTTTAATACTAGGAAATACATAAATATTTTTTATACAAATAGCAATTAACTTTATATAACTTGTAAACATACATAAAAATATCTACATACAAAAGAATACTAAAATAAAGATTAGTAAAATACACCTAAACTAAATAAATTAATATAATAATTATAGCCAAAATATAACCAATTTACAAGTGTATATAAATGTGTCTCAGGGGTAAAAGGAATTGGAGAGAAAACAAAATTTTCTAATTTTAATAAAAAAATGTAATGGTTTACATTTTATTTTGGTCTAAGTAAAATTATTTCAGGCGCTTTCTTATACAATTGACTAGATGAGGAGGACCTAATTTCAAGAGGAATCAGTACCCGAAGTCCCAGTTGTCACCTAAATTGGCGTTTACGGCAAACCGATCGACTGGCGTTTTTAAATGTATGGAGAAATTGAAGAGCGCGCGCAGTGGGCGTTAAGCGAACTATCATTTGCGAGTCCGAGTTTGATTTGACAGCTTACTCAACGTTGCCGTAAATACGACGACGTTGCCGTAAATAAGACGACGTTGCCGTTTACGTCCACTCCGCGATTTCATGCAAATCGGAAGTCCGAGTTTGGCTTTGACAGCTTGAAGAAGTAAAACCACATAATATCTAGTAAAAACTTGTATGGAGTTTGACGTTTTCACCGAAAACGCCAGTCGATCGGTTTGCCGTAAACGCCAATTTAGGTGAGAACTCAGACTGACCACTCAGATTCCATAAACGCGAGGCATTGACAGTCCGTGAAGGAAATCGCTTTGACAACCGCTAAAAAATCCTGATCCCTGAGACTGCTGTTGGCTGTCTTCAAATCAAAAGAATTAATGAAAATCTACGTTAAACCCAGATTTTTGTAATTCAGTCAACCATGTAAATAGATAGCATAGTCGCTGTAATATGCGATAACACTAAGCGATAGGCACGAATAAATTGTTGAAGCGCATTGTATTTACTGCTACTTGCTTCCACTACTCTCCGCTAGATGGACAAGCTATATAATTAACAAACATCAGTAATTTACAGCGACTTTTGGATACGTTTTTAAAATATTTAAAAAGTGTTCATTGCACATCGTTTTTTCTGTAATTTGACTCAGGTTTACCTAATAAAAAAATACATGAAGAAATATGGATCGGTTGGTGTGGTGTATAAACGGAAAATGGGTTATCTTGATTAGTGAATTTCGTCACGAATGGAAGATGTTTCATGGTTTGGAATCCATGTGAAACTGTAGGACCTCTTCCCCTTCTAGGTTTTCATTCAAAGCGGCAATGCAAAATTTTCTGTGTTCTCCCTTCTGTGCTCATAGGAGGGTAATCCTGGCATGGCATCTAAATCCTTCGAGGAATGCGGTTTGTGAATATCAGACAGCGGGTGGTGCCCATGTCCATGCATGTCCAGTTACATGCAAATAAATCTCTGCTAAATGGTTTTAAATTATTTCTAAACTATTTTATGGAAAGCGCACGTCGAAAGCATACGACACGAGAATGCAGGTGAGGAGATCACATGACATCCCGTTAAAAACAAAAAAATACTGACCAAGTGGAAGTTGGACACGCACACGAAGGGTTCTGGACCATCGTACAGTTTACACAAAAAACACATTTTTTGTATATAAATTAAAAAACGTTTTTTTTTATTTTATTTTTTTATCTATTTGTTGTTATAGGAGCAAATTCTTAAATTAACTACACACTCTGTGAAAATTTCAGCTGCCTACTATTACAGTTCATGAGATACAGCCCTGTGACAGACGCACGGACGGACGGACGGACGGACGGACGGACGGACGGATGGATGGACGGACGGACGGACGGCGGAGGCTTAGTAATAGGGTTCCATTGGCACCCTTTGGGTACGGAACCCTAAAAAGGGAAAGCACTCGAAACAAAACATGTCCTGTGAGTTGGCAATGGTCTCGAATGCGACCGCGGCCGACGCGACGCGACGCCATGCACTCGCGGCCGTTCGCCACTCGATCGAGTTGACGGCGAACCGCGACCGCCCTCGGCGCGTGACGCGACGCGCCGCCGCCGTGACGCGACGCGACCCTCGGCGTGACGCTGAGCGTGACGCGCCCCTCGGCGTGACGCGCCCTTCGCCTCGTCGACGCCGCGTGACGAAACCCACTCCACACTCGAGTGCTGCCTAGCAGCAGGCGCGAAGCCAGGATTTGTTTGCAGGTTCAAATACCACCGCCATGATAATATCACAACACACCGCAGTACCGAAAGATTCTGTGCCATGCCTTTCATTTACGAGCACGGCTACATTAAACTGGATGGAAAACAAGGACAATTTGTCAGTGCCGCTTCGACCATCTTTTCTTTGAATGCGATGGTACGAACACTTGCACTTTTAACACAGAAACAGAAAGCTGTGCATGAACTTGGCGGAATTTGAACCCATGAACCGATCCGATCCGCCCCTCTCTTACGACCCGCATCATAGTTTTTTATTATTATTATTATTGTAATTGAAATTCGATTTACCTTAAATACTATTTTACCATTATAATCAGTGAATCTAACGATTTCAGTTTGACATAAACATAGCAGGGGTCCATTCAGGGCAAGAGTGAGTTCGAATTCGTCACTAAATATCAACTCACTTTTTTACGTAGTTAATGTTTCCACACTTTTTGAATATCATTACAGTTAGGTAAAAATCTGGTCCGTCCCGTAAATACCTTGGAAGTATAAATAACGGTTCCGTTATTTAAATAATAATATATTTCCCACCTATTTTTAGGTTAACTCACTCCCGAACTCGAACTCACTCTATCTCTGAATGGACCCCCTGGGGTAGCAGGGATTATTTTATAAAATAAACATAATATTTCAAACAAAGAAGTCAAATGGAAACTTGGAAACGTTCTTTTATCTAGAAAACCTTTTTGTTTTTCGCGACGATGACAAGAGGCCAGGTGGTAACACACTGCTACCCTGGAATCAAGGGTGGGCTTTGACCTGGGACGTAGTATTTGCAGACACCTTAGCCGGGTATGCCGTAGCATAGGGTGAGCAACTAAAGTAAAGTATAGGTGTCATCAAGGCTAATTACGAATGTATCGCCTGTCAGTTGGAGCTCAGAGTCTGTAGTCCCAGTTGTCACCTAAATTGGCGTTTACGGCAAACCGATCGACTGGCGTTTTTAAATGTATGGAGAAATTGAAAAGCGCGCGCAGTGGGCGTTAATCGAACTAACATTTGCGAGTCCGAGTTTGATTTGACATCTTACTCAACGTTGCCGTAAATACGTCGACGTTGCCGTTTACGCCGACTCCGCGTTTTCATACAAATCGGAAGTCCGAGTCTGACTTTGACAGCTTGAAGAAGCAAAACCACAGAATATCTAGTAAAAACTTGTATGGAGTTTGACGTTTTTACGGAAAACGCCAGTCGATCGGTTTGCCGTAGGTGACAACTGGGACTACAGGCTCAGGTGCAAGAATGTTTCCGATAAAAAAGGACAAACTGCCCGTCTAATGAGACGTCTATTGACCCACAACTTATGTGAAACATTAGCCTGGCTATTCAGCAGGAGTACGCCTCTTATAGTACTACGTCGGATACCCGAATAAAGGAATCATTATATTCTGTCTATCACAGCTACAATCTCAATACAAGACTACAAACAAGATGGTAGGTTATCTATTTTGTTATAACTGTCCACCTCTTGTTGTGTTTGACTTGTTGTGTTTAAGCCTACAACTGAGTCCAGCGTTTAGCAAACAAACGATAATAGCACCTCCGAAAGCATTGAGTTTGGTTAGGGTTCATTTCTGTGTGCACATAAAAATCGTTTTCAGGCGAGCGAAATTTAGATTTTTAATGTGTATAGTCTACTTTTTAAGGGAATTAATATATCTTTCATGCTTATTCACTAGATAAATATGCGATATTGTACAACAAAAATATATTTTTCTTTCAAGCCGGCTCTACCGACCTAGGACAACCTAGTATAGATATGTTTATTTAGACTTTCACTGTTGTTACACATTATTACTAAAATGATTTAGGATAGACAGTGTTATAAATAGCTTACTTGTATTATTATTATTATGTTTTATTGGCGCAACAAAGCACCACGAGGCTTCAGTTGCCGATACCATCGTAAGCATCGTTTGCACGGATAAATTTCTCGCCGAGCAACGTGCTGTGGAACTACCCTCATCGGCGGCTGGAGCTACCCACAGCTATAATCTTCGCAGCCGACGACCTGCAGTTGACTTCTGACTGGACGACGTGTCGTCCTCCAGGTCGCGCCGCGAAGTCTGAAGAAGTTCACAATGCGGTGGACGAAACGTCGACTTAAACAAGTAAGCGATCTATAACACTGTCTATCCGAAAACATTTTAGTAATAACCTAGTAAAGGTTTTACAAACACATTTTTTTAAGGTTAAAAGGAACGCATTTAAACTGTTTTACGGCATACACTAGATAATAGTCTAAACTTTAATATTTTGATTTTTCTACGGGTGTTTATTCTTGCCTGACGCTGAGATTAAATAAAAATAACCTCGAAATATTGGAGGTTAGCGCCGGCCCCGTCATTGTACATAGTTTCTATGTGTGCTGGGTACATTTTTATTACACTTTTTTTTATTCTTTTTTTTACACATAAGATAAAGTTGTAATTGAAAGACTACAAACTTGGAAACCCTTTGATTAGGACATCCAAAAGAGGCCACGATATTTATACGAACGGTTGTGATCTTTAACTACCCCTATTCATAGTGGGATGATTATTTCTTTCGAGGATTATTAGTTTAAAAAAATACGTATATATTCTAAACAATCGCAAACATCTAAATATTTCTAACGGAATCCTTGCTTGCATTACTTGGTTACAGAAACTCTAACATATTTATTTTAGTAATCTAAGCAATTCAAACAAAGAAAAATCTGACATCTAGCAAAAATAGTAAAGATTAATTATATAAGTAATTAAAATGAAGAAATGAAATAAATTCTTGAATGGAAACTTGAAGGTTAATTTTTTTTCAAGAATCCAATCAACACACGATTGAGATTTGGAAAAAAAACTAAACCTATTGCATGGTAGAAGAATCATGTAATTGAATATAATTTTGCATAAAACATGAATATCACTGATTTTGAGGTCACTTTCATTTTTATTTTTAAATGTATTCGCGTGATATGGATTGAAATTTAGGTTTTTCATCCAAGATAAATTGGTGACACAATTTTATTATCATGTTACTATTTTCATTCAAGTTCATGGAATGAACTGAAGGAAAATACTGTTTCAATATTATCTAATTTAAAAAAAATGCAATCAATGCAGAAACTGCAAGGAGGCCTTCAATAGGCTGCCGAACTAATATTGATTGATTAGAAGTGGACCATAACGAACCAGACCTCTTCGTTTTTTTAAATGTACCTACCTAGGCACAAAACGGATTGCCTGGATTGGATGTTTTCTTTCATATCCGATACCACCTTCGTCGTACTTATATTTTCAAGTAAAATATGAAAAGAACTTTGACCTTTCCACAAGACACCTTTTCTGATTCCCTAACGCAGCGTTATCGTCACCGAATCCAGTTGACCAACAACGGTAAGTTTTCGTCAACAAATGCACTTTCAATAATCAACCCGCCATCGCCAGTGCGGCAGATATCAGGATGCTAATTACTATTCGATCGGCGATATTTCAGTAAAAAAAAGATAAAAAAAAGCCGGGTCGTGGATCAGCAGAGGTCTCGAATACCATCGCCCGGGGTTGGCGGCTTCGCTCGGTACCCCAGACCAACCGCTGATGATAAAAAACCGCCAAAATAACGTTCACTTGGTGTGCCGTGACGTGTCCGCCGTATCGCGGGACTTATCGCTTGATAGCGGTATCGCACGGATCTAGAACAATGCGATAGGTAGCATCGCGGGCTCTTCCAGGGCCGTATCCATCCGCCTGCAGTTCCTGAAATGTATGAAGCTTTCCGCTTGGCAAACCGAAACCTTCCTTCAGGCCAGTTCAAAAGATCAACTCGGCACAGTACTTGCATACATATATGTGTCCAGTTGTTCGTTAAAACTCCTTGAAACTTAAGACTTTCAAAAGTTCTAATGCCGTACCTCCTGTCACCTGTCATATATAAGCCCAAAACACCTCTTGAGAAGTAGGTGCCATGTCAGGACCTTCACACCGACCTATATCACGGGGAATCGTCAGAGACATCAAATCGACGATACAGACACAACTTTTGGGCATGAAGTGATTATAAAGAGAATACCCAGCTACCTGAGAGATAGAAGGAGTATGCAGGTTGGAAAATTTGAATCTCAGTCAAAAATAGGAGGTGGGGTTTTACGGACTCTAAATGATGGGAGGGCTACAAAATTGAAACGAAGACCAACTCCAACAAACAGGCCAGCCCTGAACAATGGCTACAAGGACGTAGCGAACGCAAGGCGTGCTGCGTGCAGTGCGAGCGTTGACCGTGGCCAAGTTTAAGAACGATCACGAAATTGAAGAGAGACTAGTCCCTATGGATTCTTACGTCAAGTAGCCGCGACACCTCCCCTGGAGCGTTCTGATGGATCACTCGCTATGCCCGTGAAGAAGAAGGCGAACAGTTTTGGTCATCTTTTCTCACTTATCTTAACGTTGATGACTAGGGTGCAGGCCCGATATTCCTCAATAGCACACTATGGGACTTCTATGAAAGAGCTGATACTATACTCTAGACTTAATTGAAGACGTTAGACACTTCGAAGAGTAGTGTTCCTGATGTTATTCCTGGCATTGCGCTGTAAATATGTTACCCTGAATTAACACCCGTCTCCTGCGTCTCTCCTTCACCCGGGATATCATTACATCTAGCTAGAAGAGAGCCACTGTAGCGTACTCTTCTCACTATCGGCCCATTGCGATAACTTGTTATTCATTTAAAGTTATGAAGCGCATTAACAATTTGCAGCTCCTAACGTACTTAAACTTCTGGATAATAAACTTCTAGATGATAACGAGTACGGTAAAAAAACAAGGTCAACGGGAAAATCTTATCGTTATACAAATATGGGCCGAAAGACTGGACCAGTTTAGTTAGTCGCTGGCAGTGGCATTGGTCATCTCTGAAGCCACTGACTGTGTTTAACACCAGAGCCTTGATTTTGCCACAAATGGGCTCCCGTCCTTCGGCATTCGACCAAAGCTTTTCTTATGCATTAAGTACCAGTTTCCTGCCGGGCAGTTGCTTATGTTATCATTGAAGGTGCTAATTTGCACGAATTTCCAATTGGACTCATTGATAGTTACACTATGTTTTATCTTCATCAACGATTTAATGCCCATGGATGGCTTCCATCACCACAATGCATCTGTCAACACCTGAATGTGATGTGTTTGAAAATCTGAGAAGTACGTTTGAGAGAGTGTGCTCGACATTTTTGGAAGGCTATTTGAAAGTTAACTCATCCATAGTTAATTAAATGTCTGTCTTTTTCTTTTTTATACTGTAATTAGGTATGCTACATTTCTACGCCTTGGATTTCTGTTATGTGAAATGTTGTATTTGTCATGTGTTTAAATAAATAAATAAATAAATTACTACCACTAATACCACACTCCCGAAGGCATTAGGTGCCATGCCAGGACCTTCCCTTTATTAGCAGGGCTACACTGAACTGAATGAAAAACAAGAACAATTTTTCATTGCCGCTACCACCACAACCGTACTATCATTTTTGTCAAATCCCAGGGCAATTTTAACCCCCTGTAACTTCGTTGTAGATAAAGCTTGAAGCATTAATATGTACCAAACAAGAGGACACGAGGACTAGCTTTCCCTGTTAAGGGAGTGTTAGCACCTAATTGCATTCAGTCCCATAAGGGTGTAAGTAAAACATCATTTAATTTAATTTAAAAATAACTACAAATAATTTCTATAATAAAAAAATACATTTGTAAATTTGATGGTCTAGACATACAGACAAAACTGTAAGACCCCGATGCTTTGATTGCTCAGACACATAAAAAATGTATACAAATGCGTAAAATGTTTTAACAAAGAAGGGGAACCTTAGATATTTATAATTATAAGTTTCAAATACAGCTAAATAACCAATTTATATTTCATATTTTTTTAATTTTAAAAATCAGTTGTAGTTATTTTAAAAAATATTAAAATGTGCTTTCATGTATGGAACTGAATGTGATCGGGTGATAACACTCCCTTAAAAGTATTTCCTGTTTATTTGCCTTTTCAGCAATAATCAGTTCGTTCGTCCCTGCTGTTACCGGTTGTCGCGTCGTGCAGTCTGTGGGCTGAGTGCCGCCGGTAAGTACATTCATTATCTTCCATTGGCTAACCACAGATTGCTGTAATGACGTATTTACTTACTACATACTAGATAAGTAATTTTCTGTAGGTACATATTTTGTGTAAAATCTTTGTTGAGCTGCAATCAATCGCACTGTTTATACTTAATTAGTCCTACATTTTTTTTAGAATGAACAACCAACAGTAATCGAACATATTTAAAAAATAACAAATCGTTTGAAAAATCAATGTTAGGATACATAATCATTATAAACTGACATAAAAAGTTTTAAGGTGGCCCATCCCGCTCATCTCCCCATACAAAAGGGGAAAGAAGATCACGCCCATATTTCTTGTCAGAGATCCAAAATTTTGCTCGAAATAGCTTTATTTGATCGAACTAGATGTCTGATGACCATTGGCGTTGTAAAATTTTGTTTGGTTTCTAAGTTATAAGGTCCGAAAGTTCGAATTTTTCGCGCGTTTTATACAATAACTTTGGAGGTAGATTACGCAATGATAAAGTAAGAACATCGTAAAAAGATTAGTCATCAGACATAGCTTATTTAATCAAGATTTATTATCTATTTGGTTTTTGTTAGATTTTTGACTACAGCGGTCGTGGTTTACTTTTAGCTATAAGTCGTTTTGAAATTAAAATTTTCGTAAATCTTACCAAATCATACACTATGCACATTGTCTTTTTTGTGGACATGTTGCATCTTCCTCATCACGGAGCCTGTCTTATTCTTTGAAACAGAGAGGGTCCCAGAGCGCTACAGCACGGTTTTGTTCCGTGCCCGCGAATGAGTTGGGCCCGCCGGGTTGGGCCACCTTAACTGAAATATTCACATATATTCGAAAGAAAAGCACCTAAATCATGCAAGAAATCGCACATCATAATTCTGTGTAAAAAAGATGATCTGATTATGATGATGAAAACTTCCCTGAAAATTCTCTATTGCTTCCCTGCTTGGCACGCGTTTGTCAAACGTGAATTATGAACAAAGCCTCTAGAAAGAAAATCCATAAATGGCAGCGGGTGCTATAGGGACACTATTATCGACTCAGATTGAAGTAGGCTGACCACGCTGCTCGAACAAAACGTGGAAAATAAAGTCACCCAATGGGAAGGCCCAGGCGGCAAAAGAGGTGGATGATGTCCTCAGGAGATATGGGTAGACGAAATAGCCAGAAATGCTGGGAACGATTAGACAAAGATAGCGAAATAGAGAGAATAATGGAATATCATTATACGACACCGGTGTGATTATTTGAGCCCGCTATATGGGAGCTGGTAGGTTATTTATATTAATTTTACTTAAATTACTAATTGATTTTTAATAAATGTTACTGCAGGATTGCCAACAGACTTTACACAATACACTTATAATAACACTGTTACAATTTTGGTTACGTGAATCAGCCCAATAATAGGCAAACACGACAAGCTTCAATTGGTTTTATCTAAGCAGCCACAATGGGGTCGAGCGCGCATCTACCGTGGGTATAATTTGAAATAAAGATAGAAGCGTGCTCACCCCCAGTTTTAGTAACAGCTAACACCACACCTAACACTGCAAACACACACCTCTGACTGTGATGGTTCACCTCATGAGAACCAGGTGAATTGCCAGGACCTACCTACATAGAACTGTATGGAAAAAAACATAAAATTTTCATTACCGCGTCGACCATATCGTTCATGCTATGGAACCTCATCGAAATAATTGTACCACTAGTAAGCAAGGAAGGGGAACTGCAATTTTACGTAGAATCCGAACCTAAGCCTCTTAAGACATGGACACGGAGACATTTAGTGGGTCCAATTGTATATTTTTTACGTGCCAGAACCCACACAGCACACTGTATGCATATTAACTGATTGTATGATATCAATTCAAATTTAAATGACCTAATCACGGAATATATCGACTTATGTAAAAGCGCAAATTTCGACTGATATACCGGATGTACATAGTATTTAATGGCCAGTAAAATTTTGTTTTCTGAGATATTTCTTAGAATAACACGTGTTTCATTAGGCTCGTTATCAATACTACGTATCAGGTGATACACGCAACCACAGCGCAGCAAAAACAGTAACTGCAGTCGTTCACCGACGCGGCATCGCGTGCGGCGCGGCCGTGTCCGGCGCATCGCCCACTTTCTCGTCGGCGCGTTATCGACGTGCGTCGGGCGGCGGCGCGCGGTGGGGGCTGCGATTGCAGCGCGTCGGCCGCTAATCCTATTTGTGCGGCCGAGAGATGC
Organism: Incurvaria masculella; assembly: GCA_946894095.1. Taxonomy (NCBI): domain Eukaryota; kingdom Metazoa; phylum Arthropoda; class Insecta; order Lepidoptera; family Incurvariidae; genus Incurvaria; species Incurvaria masculella. The sequence goes on along the minus strand of OX335645.2, from coordinate 22,005,228 downwards.
GCCGCCCGCGCGCCCCAGTGCAGCGATGAACCCGCACCCGCTCGGCGGCGGCGCGCCCGCGCCCGCACTCATTGAGATCATCGAGCCCGAGCCGGACGGCTGCCGCGAGAGCGTGCTCTCGCCCGAGGGGCACGTTAAGCTGCGCAACTACCGCCTCGTCGGCCCCGCCGGCACGCTCCGCGCCTACACGCCCTCCGGGGACGTGCACACGACGCCGCGCAAGGGCAAGCTCGTCTCGCGCTACGACCACTTCGACGGCGTCTCTCCGCCCCGCCTGCGCATCCTCGAGCTGTTGCGGCCCGACGACCCCGGCCGCGACGCGCTCGAGGAGATCGTGCGCCCGGCGCCGCGCCGCCCGCCTCGCGCCCCCGACAACGACGACCTCGACCCGCACATCACGGACGACGCGTGGAACTTCCTCCAACGCACGCTGCTCTCGCCGAGCCCGACCGGCCACTCGGGGCCCTCGCCGGAGCCCCCGCCTTCCCCGCCGCCGCGCTCCCCCCCGCCCGCGCGCTACTCCTCGGACGAGGAGGGCGACGAGGAGGCGCCGCCGTCGCTCGCGGACGAGCTGCGCGCCGCCGAGCTCGGAGCGTCGCCGCCGACGGCGGCGCGGCCTCCCCCGCGTCGCACGCGCGCCTCCCGAAAGGACGCCCTGTCGTCGGAGCGCGAGCGGCTCGCGCGCATGGCGCTCGCCGTCGAGGAGGACGAGGCGGCGACGTCGGTGGCGGCGGCGCAGTGCGGGCTCGCGGCGGCCGCGCGTCAGCTCGACCTCATGCTGGCCGAGTCGCGGGACCTGCGCACGGAGCTCGCCGAGATCCACGACGACATGCAGGTGCTCGCGCGACGCTTTTCCGTCGCGCTCGACGACTTCGAGCAGTCGTTTTGACTGGCGGCGCGGCGACTGACCGGTGTGCGTGTTGGTTGCAGGCGGAGACGCGGCGCGCGGCGTGGTGCGCGGCGACGGCGCGCGCGCTGCGGGCGGACACGCGCGCGATGCGCTTCCTGGACGACGTGCTGGCGCTTCTGCGCGGGGACGTGACGGCCGCGCTGCGCGCGCGCGCCTGGCCCTTCGCGCTCGGCGGCGTGCGGCGCGACCCCACACACAACTACATCGTGTGACCGGACCCCGTCCGTCAGGACTCGATCTAAAAATATACGTCGTCGTATCTGTAGAATGTTATCTGTAAGGTTGAAATGTCGTGACATTTCTCGGTTGTTTGTGAAAGTCGGTAGCTCCGGAACGATCCGAACGAATAACTCTCGTGTTGTGTAAATATCCTATGAATAAAGCGAATCTAATTCCCTCGACGTGTTTGTTTTGTAACTGAAGTTTCACCGGTGCCGGTCGGTGCGCGGAGGAGGGGCGGCGGTGAGGGGCGGGCGTGCATTGAGTTGCGCTAATGTAATAAATAGCTCGGGTTATGCGATAAACAATACTATTTACAAATTTTAGCGCACGGCACGAAACGCCGTGGCTGGTGGCGCCTCCTGCCGTGTAATTATACCGGTGCGCGCACCTCCATGCTCCGAACCCCTTCCGCATAAAAAACATGAAATTATCCGCCCCCAGGCAAGGCATTAAGTCGAATGGGCTTCTCCAATTTTCCATGGGAACCATGCGCCGAACTCGACAATCGAGAAAAAAACCATCGAGGTTTTAACACGAGCGAAACAAAATTCTGTAGTACGGTTAATGGTATATCGTGCAAGGGGTGATTGATTGATTTTGTTTCAAACTCACAATTATTTTATTTTTTTACAAGACCCTTTGAATTCGTAATCAATGTTCACAATCTGTCGAATTTTAATCCGCATCGGACATCCTATGTTTTTTTTTATTATTATAGCTGCGTAAATAAATGATAAGTCCTAATGTTTTTCTCGTTTTTGCACAAGAAAAATATCGAAGAAAAAAAATCGGGGGTGCCTGTAACTTAAGGTTTGTAGTTGTGAACATTACATGGATCGCCATATTTAGGAATGGGAATAACGTGAGCCTGCTTCCATTGATAAGGAAGAATGCCGCACACTAACGATGTGTCAAAGATTATATTAAGAGGAACCGCAAGACTGTTAGCACAATTAGTGACAAATAGAGAGGGGATACCATCTGGTCCGGCTCCTTTGTTTTTATCTAGTTTTTCAGAATAGTTTCGACGAATAGTTTTGACATTGTACCAATAGTAGAAATAAATGTATTAGTTATTAGTGAAGTTCAAGTTACTCGGCTGTGAGTTGGTGGACGTTACAATTTGGTTGTTGTTTTGGTACAGTCACTGAAATTGATTTGCAAATAAATCAAAGTTAGTGCTAGGTGTGGCTGCTTTACAGTCCAGTTGATACATTTCACTAGGACTGTTACTTTTATAATTACGTTTTGATTTTAAATATGACAAAAAAAATTATGTTTTTGTTATTGATTAGAGAATTTTCCACGTTTTTCTGGTAAGTTCTGTAACATTTTTTAATGGCTAAATGGCATCGCGATCTAGTATATTCGAAGTCAATTTGATCAAGTGGATTATTATATTTTGAATATTTTCTGTGAAACTTGTTCTTTTCATTAATTAATTTTATGAGACCATTTGTGTACAATGGTATGTAACAGGAACATGAATATTTTATTTTAGGTACATGTGTTTCGATAATATGATCAAGATGACAATAAAATATATTTAACATTTCATCAACCGTAGAAGACAGGTAAAAGTGTCTGCCACACTAGTTTATCAATTTCATAATTAATTGATTGTAAATGAAGTCAGCCTTACGGAAAATCAAAAAGTTATTTTTAAGGTATTTTGTAAGAGAAAATTGTAAATGCATTTCTATTAGAGGATAGAAGTTGTCTACGTTACTCAAAATTACTTGAGACGATGAATGAATGAATGAATAAATTCTTTATTGTGCAATAGAAAACAAGTACAATTACAAAAACAATTCGAAACAACAACAAAATTGCACAAAGGCGGACTTATCACTAGGAGTGATTTCTTCCAGTCAACCTTTGGGGTGATGAGGAGAGACAATCTAAAATATCTGTAGGTAGGTACACAATAGCAATTTGAAAGGAAAAGAATAAAGCAAATAAAATAAAAATATATACATAGAGTATAAACATACATAAACCATAATTTACATAACAATACAAGCATACTTTGAATAAAATAAACTAATATATATAATACAATATACTAAAATATATATTGTATATCCACAATTTAGGAACAAATTAAAACAAAACAAAAATATATACCTATTTCTTTGATGATAATAAAAAGAAAGATGTACAGCGATAAAAATAGTATATTCAGATTTCATTTAAATAAAACTCCTTGATTCTCGACTTGAAAGAGCCGATAGTTTGACAAGAGCGGACGGAGGAAGGCAACGAGTTCCACAGACGTACTGCATGTACAGTGAAGGAGTTGGAAAAGAAGCAAGTTGTATGGCGGGGAATCGCAAGGATACTGTCGTCGCTAGAACGTAGAGGGAGACCGTGTGAAGATAGGTGCAAGAATCGGGAACGAAGGTACTCAGGAGAGTGAGGGTTATTTAAGACCCCAAAAAGAAGAGTGAGTATGTGACAGTTCGTTCGATAACGAATGGGTAGCCATTTAAGCTGACGACGGTACTGCGATACATGGTCGTATTTACGCAGACCATATATGTAGCGAATGCAGAGATTCTGTAAACGTTCCAATTTATCAAGGAGAACTTCAGTTAAATCCAAAAATCACACATCTGCATAATCTAAAATTGGAAGTAGAAGAGTTTGCGTCAACGTGATTTTGGTACGGATTGGAAGGAAACTCTGTAAGCGTTTTAAAGAGTGGGCGGCAGCAAAGATGTGCACTTAATAGTTGAATTGTTGTATAGAATTAAGTCTTGAATTTTGCATTCATGATTCTTAAGGTAATTAAATTGCTGAAAATTATTTAACGACATAAAATCTACGAGAATGTGGCCCATGTTGCAATCGAAATGAGATGGAGTGGTACTCGTTAAGTTGGTATCGGACGGTGGGTTAGGTGTTAGGTATGCCTAAAAACATAATTAGGCGAAAGAAGAATGACATTAGTCAACCGCGGGTGGCCTTAGACCGACCTGCGGTGCTCGCGATCTAAAAAAAATAAAAAAAACATTAAAAAAAATCGTGCCGGAAATCCGTCGAGTTCGGCGCACAGGCCGCGGGTATCTCGCTACGGGCCGTCGCGTGCGGGTCCCGCGTGCCGCCGCGCGGCCTCCCGCGGCCGCCTGCCGTGCCTGCTTAATTGGCCATCCCGGAGGCAGTCGACTCCTGGGCCCCGCCGGAGACACCGCGGCGGCTGCGGCGCTGCGGACCCGAGCGGCGGACATGCGGCTCGCACGTGAGTTGACCACCGCGTTTATGTCACTCATACATTTATCAATGCATAACACAAGGCCGCAATGGATTATGTTTAATTTGTAATCATAGTAAATTAAATAATATTTATTTCATTTCAAATGTATTTGCAATATTAATTGGAATGATTTCGGCAGATAATTGCTTTCAGAAAATTTTCCCGCCTGTTATTTTTCGGTTGACAACTGTAAGTTGTAGATTTATCATAACGCACCCTTGTACGCGTGTACACCCTCACAAAGAGGTGTCCTATCCAGGGTCGGATTTAGAGTTGTGGAGGCCCCAGGGCAACAAAGGAGTGGATGCCCCTAATTATTATTCAAATAATCTGGAAACGGCGGTGCATACGTTTGACAGAGACATTGAAGACGTCCCTAAGGAAGACTGGTCGAACTGCTTTTTGCATATGTTCCAAATAATGCAAACAATCATTTGTTGTGAAAAACTATAAATGTATCACTAATGTAACATCTGGTTTTGTTTATCAGAAGCCAGAAACTTTCAGTATTCCCTAAGTGTAATTAAAAATGTTAAAAAAACACACTGTTATAACGAATAAATATTAAAAACTGCTAAATCGATAAATTGAACATATTTTCGTTATAAAATTAGTGCCCAACCTTTTCTTAAATAAGTAAAATTCATGTGGAGGCCCCGGGCAGTTGCCCCGGTTGCCCTCCCTTAAATCCGGCGCTGGTCCTATCATACGCTATGTATGCCGTGTGATACGACCACGACGTCTCTCGACGTGACGTACTTCGCACACACCAGTCCTGTGACATTGACATACCACAGTGCGCGATTTCATGTGTGCGAGAAGGTTCGGTACAGGTTTACTGTTTACGTATCGCCAAAGATGATCTCGATATAATTATTTAAACCGAAATAATTATTGTTTATTATGTAAGATACATATGTTTAAAAACTATTCAGACTGCATTGCTGAACGGAGCAAAACAAAAATGATGACGAACCATACTGAATATGCAAATGACTCAATTGAATATTGTTAATGTTGTGTGTTCTTTATGGCGAAATAAATATCTGTATCTGTATCTGTATCTGAAAAGATGATTCCATTATTTTCATCATAAAAAAAACAACGCAAAATTTGAGTGGGAGTTGCATTAATTTAGGGTTCTCAAAAAAGTCAACATGTGGCCAGGCCACCATCGCATTGGATGAAATGGTGGTCAAAGCGGAAATGAAAAACCGTCCGACTTCATCTAATGGCTCCTAGTACCTTCAGGAATGCAGTGTGCCAATATTTCCTCTGCTTCCGACGGTTCTCTGGAATTGAATGGGGTCTCCAGAACCTCGTTTAGCTCAACGCGAGCAAGACACATGCGTGCGTATTCAGTGCGAAGCGGACTCCGCTCAGTACATCTCCGACCTTCCAGGGTACAATTCCGAGAATTGACGACCACAATTTCGGACGCGATGAGGATAAAGCCAAGATCGCCTCAAAAATGCTGAGAGTGCGTCATTATATTACGCCTGATCAAAAACTGCTTATCTACAAGGCGCAGAAAATGTCTTGCGTTAATTTATGGTTCGCATTCGTGTGACGTCTCAGCACTCTTACGCACGTCTGTTATTCTGTGTCTCAGCTATCTGCTTGGCTCCCTGGACTCGTGGACCGTGCGACTAGTCGACGACCCCGAGAATTCCCTAAAGGTAGAGGCCCTCTAACTCCGAAGGGACATAGGCAGAGGCGGACTTGCAGTACCCGCCCACTTTCTCAGCTCATTGTTTACTGAGACACGAACTGGATTCATGTACTTTCTTGCCAACTTTTATCGAAATCAGTTCAGTAGCGGGAGCACAAACGAAACGATACCGCCGTCCGCCGTATCGATCAATAACTCTCGTTTTTGTTTTGGTCTTCATGCGAGCGGAAACAAGAAAGATAGACGTATCGGATCGTATAGCTGTTTGTGCTCTCGCTGCAGAAGTTAGGTCATGAAGAAAAGAAAACTGAGTTATTTGAGGATAAGGAGACGTTATACTGTATGCTTTAATTTAGTGTCGTTTCATGTTCGCATCAGAATATTTCTTTGGCACGATTAGCCGCCTCCTAATATCTGGCGCTGAATGTAGGGCCTCTCTCTGTGTTCCCTCATGAAGAATTATGTATTTTAAACGTAATATAGAATTTTTTGGAACATTACTTTATTACCATTAGCTCAAAAGCTTTCTTTATTCGCCGCATTAGCCTAGAGATCCAAAGGGGTAACGCAATAAGTGCCTTTGGGACCATAGCAGCTTCAGCTGACTTTGAAGAACTTTTTTATTTATTATTACTGTTTGTTAGGGTTCAGTAGAATTGTCATATTATTTTATTTTTTTCATATGTATCTGTTTCTTGTTGTGTATTTGCATGTGTTCTGTGTTTATAAAAATGTAACTGAGAATAAATACGATTACAATACTATATTGTTGTAATGAGACAGAGATTCGTTTTTAGGGTATCATCGGAACCCTATTACTAAGCCTCCGCTGTCCGTCCGTCAGTCCGTCTGTCACAGGGCTGCATCTCATTAACCGTAATAGGTAGGCAGCTGAAATTTTCACACAGTGTGTATCTATTTTGCCACAACGAACAGATAACATTTAAAAATAATAAAAATTAAACGGGGGGCCCATACAAAAAACATGTTTTTTTTGTTAAATATTGTACGATGGTACGGAACCCTTCGTGTGCGAGTCCGACTCGCACTTGACCGGTTATTATGCAATCTGACATTGATAAGCAATACCAAACAACTACCGTTGATATTAGCCCAGTAACAAACCGGGACCTTCCATTTATGAGCACGGCTACACTGAACTGGATGGAAAACACGGACAATGTTTTATTGCCGATTCAACTATACTTTCAGCCAATGCGGTGGTACCAAGCTAATTCCTTCGGGCGGGAATAAGGGGCCTAAAACAGAACCCTGCGGTACTAACCCTACGCTAAGGCATTTTTACTGCAATGATGGTTAGTGAATATGGGGCCCTTAGTGTACGGGTTTGGCCCCGATGAGGGCGTTTTCGTTGATAATGCGGGTTATTATATTGTTCGTAACCCATGTTTAAATGTGGGTCGTCTTGTCTACTGACTAGGTGGTGGGGCTAAACCCGCTCGGATTGGTACCATCGCATTGTATTAAAGATGGTCAAACCGGAAATTAAAAATTGTCTGTTTTTAATTTCCGTTCCGTTACCATGGTAAGTTAAAAGCCAGTGAACAGGCAATAGAATGATTAAATTTCCCGTTTAGTTACATTTTGTACCATGCCAACTGTCAACTGCGTTATTCGGTCAAGGGAACCGAAATTTACCAGTTGGCATGGTCAGTTTTAATCATTCTTTTAATCACCTGTTCAATCATGTTGCTTGGCGAGTTTAATGCCCCCAGTTCTACGACGTACGACTACATTCGTGATTATAAATATAAGGTACTGGCATGTCACCTTATTCCTTAAGGAATGCGGTTTTGTGCTCAATCCAATTAGATAAAAAAATACTATAGCAACAAACTCGATCTGCATCATTTTAGTGGCTCTACCTGCCCGTTCTAGAAATACGTAGGTGTCTGTAATTTGTTTATATTTAATGACATTACTATGAATAATTTGATGGACGGCATTTATTTTTACTCTGCATGCGACCTTGCGGCACCGAAAAAAGGAGACACGAAAACTCAACTTTAAGCATTTGCAATAAGGTCACTGTTAGGCTTTGGAAAGATAAGCATCGATTTAGGTGAAACAGTCGTATGCAGAAAACTTCGTGCGAGAATGTGCTTGGTACAGGTACAAGGTAGCAGGGGTGCTGCAGCGGTCGCCAACATTTTCAATTTTTTGTGTTTTTTTTTTAATTTTATTTCCATTTCATTTATTGACAATTCAATTATGATTTCTATGTCACCAAGCTAACTAGAAGATCGATCTTTTGATCCTAGAAAGAAACGTGTATTTTCTTTGAGAAATCCCCCCCGTCTTCCCTTTCACCACGAATGTATTCGTTAGGAGGGAGACGCTGCATAGTAGCTCTCCTTCACAACCGGTTCCCCGACTAACCGAACCTAACCTAACTATTATTGTTTTTCGCAACGCTTGAAAATTTTAAGCCCGCCGCCAAGGAAGTTTCACTTAATATAATAATAAAAATAATAATAGCACTGTGTAACGGTATCCAAATTTTTTTTTTCTTAGATCGTGGGTGAGTCTATTAGATTCGCCCTCATAGAGCATTTCAATAAGTTGTTATTTTATTATTTTTAAGCAGATATTTCTATTCATCAATCATTAGTTCCGTTACAAATAACTGTTTTTACTGCACTACGAGAACATCAAATCGCTTGTATCCTATAGGTATGTCCATTTTTATACAATTCGATTGCATCTTTTGGTGTATTTGTCATGGGATCGACCCCGCCCCGTACATGGACCACTTTCTCTTTCTGAGTTTGATAAGTGCATTTCGTCACGAACGCGAGCTGTTCCATGGTTCGGAATCCATGTAGAACTGTAGGTTCCCCTTCCCACTAGCTGTTAGACTGAATTTGTACCGTCACATTAAATGTGGTAGGTTTAAGCCCGACTGAATTGGTACCGTCACATTAAATGAAAAAATCTTCGAAGCGGCAATGAAAAATTGTACGTGTATTTCCATTTAGTCAATCTAATGGTAGATACTCCCTAATCAAAGGTAGGGGAGATCCTGTCGTGGCACCTAATTCCTGCGGGAATGCGGTGTGATGGATATCACGGCGGTCGGTGTGGTATAAGGTGTTACATGTAAGGAGTCACAAACCGAACCAAGTTATAATCGCACAGGTACAAAATAAAATCCACACACACTTATAGGCGTCGATGTAATGAGACCATACATTTTATATAATTATCATAGCTGTTACATTTTCCTAGTGTTTCTTACAATAAAATACAACGAAAACCAACTGATATTAACTGCGTCTAAGAAGTCTCAACGATTTAAAATAATCTGCTGAATAAAACGCTAGTTGGCTACCACTGCAGCATTAGACATATGGCGGCCGAGGGTGGCGGAGGCGGGTAGCGATTTCCTGCTGACGACTTCAGCCGACAGTGGGCACGATGTCGTTGGCGGTAACTAACGCTTCGTCGGCGGCTCTGTCCGCAGGCAAGAAGGCCGGCCAGGTGCAGCTGCAGGCCGAGCTGGCCACCGACGACGAGTGGGAGAAGTTCCTGCAGAGGGAGGGACTGCTAGGTGGGTCACTTCTTCCTCTCGCCTCATTCCATTCTATATCTTAAGAACGGCCCGTAAGCTATGCTCACCATACAAACGTAGTTTACTAATTATTTGGAAACCGCTATTCCAATTCAATTGATATTTCATATAAAATATCAGGTAACCAATATCTGTGTTTGCATGCTTTTGTTTTTTTTTTTTTAAAATACAAACTGAATGAAAATAAAGCAAAAAGAAAATCTTCATACAAATTTTGTTTCCTCTTTGGTTTTACCCAGAATACATTTACCGAAACAACAAAGACATGCAGACACAGATATTTGTAGCCTAATATTAGGTACCAAATATCAAGTAAATTGAAACAGTAGTTTTCAAATTATTAGTAAACTACGTTTGTATGGGAGGAGAAATTTTCTGATGCTTACGGGCCGACCTTAATATCTTAACATTGTTCCCTATCTAACAATCATTTCATTCAAAACAGGAGTAACGAATATGTATTATTTAAAAATCAACTATCTTCTGCATGAAGACCGATTAAAGGAGATGCACCGCGTTTATATTCCTTTGTTTGCTAACTTCCTATCTTTCTGCTATTTAACAACAAGATTATTTTCAATATGTAGTTAAATATATAATTAATACCAATAATAAGTTATATTTATAAAATTTCAAAGCATTATATTACTAAGTGTAAAGAAAACAGCGCGTTTAACTTTAAAGAGGCCCTGAAATTAAAACTAAAAATGAATTAAAATTAATCTAACTTCTATTTTAATGGACAGAATTAAAATTAAAATGGTTTTCAGGAACTAAAAACGTTATGTAGCCAAAAATATACTATAATAATAAAACAAAATGTAAGTAGAATTTAAAAATAATATTCAATTTAGACTGAATACACACACGCACCTAAATTAAAACACAACCAGAAACATTCCCATTCACAGTTCAATGTAAGTGCTAATTTTTTCCCAGAAACATGAGAGTTGGCACAACCTAGGTTAGCACTCTAGAAAACGTACGTACCTAAGTAATAGTCATAAAGACTGACACGGTTTTTTGCTCCAGTGGTCGACGTGTACTCGGAGTGGTGCGGACCCTGCCTAGGCATGGTGGGAAATCTCAAGAAGCTGAAGGTAGAGGTGGGAGGCGACAATCTTCACCTAGCAGTGGTGAGCTATAGGGATTTTATTGACTATGCCGGTGGTGTTTCGTGCTGCAGTGGTCGATGTGCACTCGGAGTGGTGCAGACCCTGCCTAGGCATGGTGGGAAATCGCACTAATCCGAAGGTAGAGGCGGCAGGCGAAAATCTTCACTTAGCGGTGGTGAGCTATTGGGATATTATTGACTATGCCGGTGGTGTTTCGTGCTGCAGTGGTCGATGTGCACTCGGAGTGGTGCAGACCCTGCCTAGGCATGGTGGGAAATCGCACTAATCCGAAGGTAGAGGCGGCAGGCGAAAATCTTCACTTAGCGGTGGTGAGCTATTGGGATATTATTGACTATGCCGGTGGTGTTTCGTGCTGCAGTGGTCGATGTGCACTCGGAGTGGTGCAGACCCTGCCTAGGCATGGTGGGAAATCGCACTAATCCGAAGGTAGAGGCGGCAGGCGAAAATCTTCACTTAGCGGTGGTGAGCTATTGGGATATTATTGACTATGCCGGTGGCGTTTTGTGCTGCAGTGGTCGATGTGCACTCGGAGTGGTGCAGACCCAGCCTAGGCATGGTGGGAAATCGCACTAATCCGAAGGTAGAGGCGGCAGGCGAAAATCTTCACTTAGCGGTGGTGAGCTATTGGGATATTATTGACTATGCCGGTGGCGTCTTGTGCTGCAGTGGTCGACGTGCACTCGGAGTGGTGTAGACCCTGCCTAGACATGGTGGGAAATCGCAATATGCTGAAGGTAGAGGTGGCAGGCGACAATCTTCACCTAGCGATGGTGAGCTATTAGAATTCCATTGACTATATCGGTGGCGTGTTCTGCTAAAGTGGTGGACGTGTACCTACTTAGAGTGGTGCAGACTCTGCTAAGGAAAGGTATCTCAAGAAGATGCAGGTGTAAGGTGACAATCTTCACCTACCGGTGGTGAGTTTTTCTATTCTCATTTACTATGTCAGTGGCGTCTTGTACTGCAGTGTTGGACATATACTTGGAATGGTGCCGAGCATGCTTGTACACGGTGGGCAATCTTAATTAAGAATAAAGGTAGGGGGGGACTATCATCACCTAGAGGTGGTGAGCTTAGGGATCTCATTGACTATATAGGTGGCGTGTTGTGCTGAATTGGTCGACGTATAATCAGGGTGACGCTGGCCTTGCCGTGGCGTGATAGGAAATCTCAAGAAGCTGAAAGTAGAGATGATCTTTTTTTATTTTTTTTTATTTATTTTTTTCAGGAAAAACAAACAGAGTAACATAGAAAACTTAATATAAGTGTTAATATATTGCTTAGAAAATATGTTAGTCCAGCTTCGTATTTCACAAGTTTTGCAAAAGTAGTAGGACGAAGCAGTATATGTATAGCGTAGAACAGAGAAACAAAATAAGAAAAACCTACAGCTATTGATTAACTTTTATATTAAAGATGTAATGTAACTTCACACTCTTCATGTAACGGTTGTGAACTTTGATTTCATTAACTACTTATGTTGGCGGTGCGATGTGCTGCTAGTGGAGGGCGAGCGTTCGTACTATTACGGTTTCTTCCTGGGCATAATGACCATTTTTTTTTTTGCAAGATATTAGGAAATAAATAATTGTTACATATTGATAAATACTTAACGACAGATCATTGAAGCGTTGTAATCAGAATGTTTTTGGTCGTGAACCTGTTTCCGACGAGTGTTATACCCCCCAAAAACGTTTTCTGGTTATTTTCAAAATATGATTACAATGCTTTAATGCATATATCGTTGGATAACCTCAAATCAATGAGATAACGGTAATGTCGTATCCATTAGCGATATAACACTATTGATATGCACATATTCTTAATACATTCAAACTATAGAAGGACATTCAAGGTAAATGTATATTTTAAAACGTATTTGTTCAATTTTAGGCCAGGTCTGACAGCATTGAATGCCTAAAACGGTTCCGGAACAAAAGTGAACCAACTTGGATGTTCTTAGCGGTGAGTTACAATCAACTGGTTGCGGATTATCTACTAGCTTCCAACGTAACATAACCTTGCTAGCCTTGCGAGTTGTGCACGCTTGCTATGTGAACAAATTTAGAAAACAACATTCACAGACCAAACTTCATGGGGCTTACTGAACCTTGTTTTTTGCTAATTTTCATAGACAAAATATGTAATGCTCACAAATGCACCGCACTTTTCAACCGATTCACGAGAATCGTATGAGAAGTGCGAGCTGTAGAGAAGAGTCGGACAGGTAGACATCCGGACGCTGCTGAAAAGACATCCGAAAGCATTTTTGCCCCAGCTGAAACGGAGAACTTCAAAAATCGGAATTATTAACCGATTCAGTGAGTATTTCCTGTGTAAACTAATTAGCGCATGGATTGTCCTGCTCGTGGGAGGGAATAACGCGGGTTGGGTGTGCGCGTGCGCAGGGCGGGCGGCTGCTGAACGTGCTGGGCGGGGCGGACGCGCCGCGCCTCACGCGTCTCATCCTGGAGGAGCTGTCGCGGGAGGAGGAGGCAGGCACTACCTTACATTCATTACGCATCTTTCCTTTTTTTTTTTTTTTTTTATGCGACCTGACATGGATGGCTAATACCACACAACTACCGTTATGATATTAGCCCAATACACCACATTCCCGAAGGAATTAGGTGCCATGCCAGGACCTTCCCTTTATGAGCACGGCTACATTGAACTGGATGGAAAACACGGACAATTTTTCATTGCCGTTTCGACCATCTTTTCATCCAATGCGATGGTACCAACCCGGGCGGGCTTAAACCCTACCACCTAGTAGGGGAAGGGGACCTACAGTTTTACATGGATTCCGAACCATGGAGCAGCTCGCATTCGTGACGAAATGCACTTGTCGAACTCTGAAAGAGAAAGACAGTGGTGCAAGTTGGTATTGAACCCGGGCCTCTGGTACGCTAGGCCAGTCCCCGCGCCACTAGGCTACGAGCCGCTCCTACTTTATCCTATATCTTTATCTCATACACGGTGATCAGAAAACCTGTCGAACACCCGAATTCAGGAAGTGCAGTTTTAAATAGTGGTTCAAAATTGCTACATATTCCAATACAGGGAACGGACACAAAAGGCGCGCGTTTCACCGCCGCAGTCACAATAACAGTGGGTAAATACATACTGGTACCTTCAGATAGGTATAGATATGTATGTACAATTCACATTGTAGCTGTTAGATAAAAAATAAAAATAAAATTGGAAACAAACTTTGTTTTTATATTTGGTTGATTCAGTGATGATAGAATACGAAATTTAGATTCATATTTTTGTGGTAGGTGAGGCGGGGGGAGCGCACGCGTCCGGATACCCTGCCGCACGAGCTTACACCACACGAGGAGGTAACATCTCTTGGAACCAAGGGTCCACAAACTATGTTCTATGATTCATACATCCTTGGTTCTCGATACGATACTTTCTCGGAACGTTTTGTTAAATGACTGGATGAACCACATCTACATTCACAATAATCCCACGAACCTCAATAAAACTTACAATATAATTTAAAGTTAAGGACCGTAGTTTAGTCGACTGGTGCATGATGGCGCTGAAAAAAGTATTTTGCGTACACTTTATCATTTGTAAGATATAAAGTACACGCGCCTAAAACAGTACAAACTGTTCAAATCGAAGGGTGGCAACCCTAACATAAACAATGATTTCTGAGCGCGGAATCCCAAGAATAGACCCCCAGGCGCCGCGGCTGTGTTCAGGCATTGGCTGCGGAGGCGGCGCGCGCGGCGGAGGCGCGGCGCGTGCGCGAGGAGGCGGCGGCGACGGCGGCGCTCGCGGCGCGGCGGAAGGCGCGCGCCGACCTGCTGGAACCGTACGTGCGCGACGCGTGCCCGCTGCTGCTTTGGCCGCATGCGCACAAGCACCTCAAGCGGCTCACAGAACTGCTCGAGCCGCTGGGTAAGTTGCGAGGCTGGCTCGCGTGCGCATGCCCACCGCGACAATGCAGCATTGGGGATGGAGCCGGTGCGATGCTCGTGAACGAATATTTTTTGTTGATACGGCCTGCATTTCGGAACAAGTTATAAGGTACTAGCGGCCCGCTCCGGCTACGCACGGGTATGAAATATATCTGAATGGCTCCCGCCGCCCCGTCCGGCCGGTACCGCCGCAAACGCTACGTCCCGCAATTTTTAAATCTGTAATATCTTCGAAAATATTTATTTAAATCATATGCTGTAATGGGCCATATAGATCTATATTAAATCAACAATGTATTAAGATATTTAATTGGATAAGGATTAATGCTGTATTGGTTAAAATCGCTTCGAAAATTAGCCATAATTTGTCGTAAAAAGTAAATGACAATAAAATGTTATTGTGGGATATCCATAAGAGATAGAAATATACCATCGCGGAGTTTTCTGTAGACCTTTTCAATGTGTACAATACTTAGTACATTATTTTGATAAATCTCGTAGGATTCAGCCTGCGTTTGCAATGTAAGCGAAAAAAAAAAATTTTTTTACGACATCACATTGGGAACCTCAAAAATAACAGTGCTTCTCCACTATTTAAAGCATGTTATTATACATATAAACCTTCCTCTTTAATTACTCTATCTATTAAAAAAACCGCATCAAAATCCGTTGCGTAGTTTCAAAGATTTAAGCGAACATGGGGATATAGGGACAGAGAAAGCGACTTTGTTTTATACTATGTAGTAATGTTAATAAAACTGTGACGAGCACTTAGCGCGGACTGATGGACGTACTAGAAGGGGTAGGTAGGTACCGAACTCACTAACCTGTAGGCGCGATGTTCCGTATTCCACCCCAGCGTCCGAGCCTGAAGCGGGTTGCTCCAGAGCTGTTCTCACACTCTTACACAGCAGAGGTCTTACAAGCACGGTCACACAATACACTCAATGTTCACAAATAATCGTTCCAAAAGAATTTCCAAAATAGTTCGTCTATTTCTTGCACTTCAAAAACGTTCGCGTCTCGTCTCCCGCGCGATTGTCTGTTTACTCGTCCCCCGCTCTCCTCCGCCGGTGCGAAAGTACCACGGAGGATAGAGAGAGAGAGGAGATGTTTTTAACTCATATTACTAAGGATCGCAGCGTGACACTGTGCGGGGAAGCGGGGGGAACATCGCTTCATGGTGGGGTCATGCACAGCCCATTTTTGCGAAATCCATCTACCGGAAGAATCGATATTCTGGTAGCAGCTATTCCGAGAGCTATTCTTAGTGGTTACAAGACTACAACTAGATGGCGCCTTTTAAATTTTACTAAGTGTTTTTTCTTTAAAAAAACCTTATAAATTTAAATCTATACCTTCGCGCGGATTCAAATAATTTTAATTAAAAAAAATTTGCATCATGAGATCAACATTTCTTACCGTAAAACGAAAATTATTGCGCGCCATCTATCGGCACATAGCAAGAGCGATACATCGATACAATGCTCGAATGTTGACTCAAATTATAAAATATGCCGTGTTTTACTGACAAATAAAACGTAATTCCACCTACAAAATTTAGATTATTTTGTCCGGTGTAATGTTTGCAACATTTTACACAAAATCTCATCGTGTAATCGACTGTTCGCCGAAAATTGCGCCGTGGACCATAATATGGTCCCACAACCTAACACCGCCAGCGCCATGTCGCGAATGACTAAGCCACGCCTTCTTTGTCACGTGGGCTGTGACGTAGCGACCCACTTGGTGGACACAGACCCAGTTTGCTTAGACCATCTCCTCTTTACCTCTATCCTCCGTTCAATCTACCCGCAACCAGCGAGCTCGTAGGAAATCGGTTAAATTTTGGCGGGAAAGGGAGATGCGCTAAGTGCTTCATTACAATGTGATATATAACCTTTTTGTAGAGACTGGCCTGCAGTTCGCAACATGTGATAGGTTACCTTTTTGTCGAGACTGACCTGCACTTCGCAATATGTGATAGGTTACCTTTTATGTCAAGACTGGCCTGCAGTGCGCAACATGTGATCGGTTACCTTTTTGTCGAGACTGACCTGCACTTCGCAATATGAAAAGAAAGAAAAGAATGATAGGTTACCTTTTATGTCAAGACTGGCCTGCAGTGCGAAACATGTGATCGGTTACCTTTTTGTCGAGACTGACCTGCAGTTCATAACATGTGATCGGTTACCTTTTTGTCGAGACTGGCCTGCAGTGCGCAACATGTGATAGGTTACCTTTTTGTCGAGACTGACCTGCACTTCGCAATATGTGATAGGTTACCTTTTATGTCAAGACGGGCCCGCAGTGCGCAACATGTGATCGGTTACCTTTTATGTCAAGACTGGCCTGCAGTGCGCAACATGTGATCGGTTACCTTTTTGTCGAGACTGACCTGCAGTTCGCAATATGTGATAGGTTACCATTTATGTCAAGACTGGCCTGCAGTGCGCAACACGTGATCGGTTACCTTTTATGTCAAGACTGGCCTGCAGTTCGCCACATGTGATAGGTTACCTTTTTGCTGCAAGATAGTCCAAATAATCCCAAGTAATTGTCGTGAGTTGTGGCGTTTTTCATGAACAGTACAG
This sequence comes from Incurvaria masculella, assembly GCA_946894095.1. NCBI lineage: Eukaryota > Metazoa > Arthropoda > Insecta > Lepidoptera > Incurvariidae > Incurvaria > Incurvaria masculella. Next base: position 21,987,911 of record OX335645.2, on the reverse strand, counting down.
TGTGCCGTATTGTGGAATAAAAATATGATAGTAGAAAATCAGCCCTGAATAACGATTTTTTTAATTGATTTAGTGAATGATTTCCATAACATTGTTCAGAGATATGTTTTTCCAGTTCTTCGCTGTTGTTGTTGAACTGCCTAAAGTTAAAGTTTGATCTATCCGAGTGCCTTAGTTGACGATGTCACCTTTCCAACATTGCGTAGGTATAACGGTGGCCGACAAGTACCCGATGCTGTTGAGCGGCGAGCAGCTGGCGGCGCTGTGGGAGGGCGTGGAGGCGGAGGAGCGGGAGGCTCTGCGCGCGGCGGCGGGCCCGCTGGGCGAGCGGCCGGCGCTGGCCGTGCTGCTGCGCCGCGCGCCCTCCGAGCCCTCGCAGGGAGACTTCGCCGGTTAGTAGATACTCATATAGCCGACAGTAATAGCTTCGTTACTATTTTTTCTCTCTTTTAGTGATAACGAGAATAAGCAAGATATTTCTATCTTACTAATCTTCCTATTCTTATTACCTTTCGGTCGCAATGGAAGAACATTTGCAGTCAGACCGATAACTCAATGTTGTGTTTATGAATTTCGCACGAATCAAGCTTGATCGTAAAATAAATTCAGCAATCGTCAAGAGTACGAAAGAAGTTAGGACGGATCTAGGATTTTCATCGAATCCTAATCCAGCGCTAGCGTTCGATCTTGTCAGGAATTGGCCCTATGATCTTCAAGCCGCTCCGAACGCACGCCTTGCCAACTGATTGTCTACCCAAGAGTGATCGGTAGGGCGATTGCTTCAGAGCTGATCTACCGCGTGGTGTGCGAGGAGCGGCGCGGGCCGGAGGGGAGCGAGGGCCGCACGGCGGAGGAGGAGGCGCGCGGGGAGTGCGGGAGGGGGCTGTACGTGCCGCGGGACCGGCTGCAGCGGGCCGCCGCCGTCGACGTGCTCTACTCCAAGGTTTGAACCAGGGATGTTGCGAATATTCGCATCTGCAACCCCAATTCCGCTTATATTTGAACATCTGCATCCGCGCTCGCAATAATCAATGCGGATGTTCTTGCGGTTGCGAATGTAATACAAGTTGCGATGAGAATTGTTGTGTTGTTATACAAGTTGCAACTTGCAATTGCACTTCATTGGTATCAAACTTGACGAGGGCTTTATACACCTGACATAGGTTAAGTTGACGACGGCTTTTACACCAGAGTATACTTGTAATGCTATAATTTTTTTAATTTATATAGGTAATTTCATTAGCAACTTTATTAGTTGCAAGTAACTTAAACTGAGGGTTTCTGTTTCTATTGTTCTTTGTTCTTTGCCTTAATCTGTCCTAGCAAGGAATTGTTTGGAAGTAGCATTTAGATCTAAGTATGTATTTCATAATTGTGGACGGAAAAATATGTTATGTAAACCCGTGAAGTTTCTTTGCGGGTTCTTCTTTACTAGGTTGATCGAATCCGCGGATCTTTGTTACGTATCTTGGTGTTGTTTGACTACCAAAAAGTTTAAATAAATGAAATAGAAATTAAATGTAAAAGAAATAGGACGGAGCTGGCGAATGACAAATGGGAGCGAAAAAAATGGTAACCAGATCCGAGCGTTTGTTATGGTGCATCATTTGTTTAATTTGGATTACTTATCGTATAGATTGATATTTTAGTGTTTTTGTTATGCAGTGATCATTGTTTGTAAATAATTGTTTATTGGGAAATATTTATTTGCTCTTGTTTATTTGTTTATTGAATTAAAATCGCCAGGTAAATGCCATTATGTTTTCCTCGTAGTATGTTTGTGGTTTCTATAGTTTTCTTCATTCATATACTATATTTATATAAGATCTCAAACATCTGCATCCGTGGATGTGAGCCTTAAAAAATCCCGCATTCACATCCGCGGATGTGAAAAAATCGGGTTCTGCAACATCCCTTGATTGAACATGATGATTGGTTCAGAGCTGATCTACCGCGTGGTGTGCGAGGAGCGGCGCGTAGTCTATCATTTTTGGGCCCCGCTAGGGCCCCTTTAAGCACGCCACTTATTATAATATGGAGATGGCCAATGGTCTTCATCAATAGCTTTTCATCTTCATTTTATTTCATTTCATTTATTTATTCAACTTCTGGTAGTCAAACTACACTAAGTCATGTCACAATTTGATTGATCTGCGTATTCGATCAACTCAGTGAAGTACCCGAAGAAACGTAACTGGTCTATAAATCATGTTTTTTTTTTTTTCCTCCACATTAATGATATAGGTACACAATTATGATTTCATACCTAAACGCTACTGCCAAACTTGCATTGGTAGAACGGTCTAAGGCAAAGAACTAAGAACCACTAGGAAACAACCCACAATGTGAAAAGTCTGATTTGCTAATTTAGGAAATCAACAGCTTGTATTAACAGACATGTTAACATAAAATCTTATACTAAAATACAAGCCAATTATAGATTCCCACGTAATTATAAATTACTTAACCTAATAACATCTAGTTCCGTCGCGCAGCTGGTGAGCTCGGCGGTGGAGCCGCCCGCGCCGGCGACGCCGCCGCACGTGGCCGTGCTGCTGGGCGCGTGGCAGCGGCGCGCGGCGCTTGCGGCGTGCTCGCTGCACGCGCGCGACGCGCTGCACGTCGGCTTCTTCGCGAGCGCCGACCTGCACGCGCCCGTCAACATCGCCAAAGATTTGGTGCAGTACGAGCAGCGACCGGAGAAGGACTAGTTAGTGACCATATCAAATTACGTTTCGCAGATATGGAAACATATACATATTATGTCAGGGCACGTATATTGAGGTGAGTTTTTTAAGTATTCCTTAATGGCCAAATCCAAAACTGAGAAATAGCGAAAACACTCAAATGAGCCATGTGGTAAATTTTGATATAAACTAAAACTGCATTATGCGATTTTTTAAAACAAAGTTTTTTGACCAGGGACTCGAAATCGTTGATTTTGAGAAAAAAATACATGAGTAGGTATCCAGTATACTTGCACTATAGATAACAGTGTCGCGTATAAAGAACATATTCTGTTATAATGTCAAACGGCAAACTGGAATTCCTAGATTGTAAGTCAGAGCAATACTTATTATTCTTAAATTTTATTCCTTTAATTATTTTAAACGATTCATTTAGTCTCGCTTTGTTTTCACTGCAACTACACATCATGTAGATACATGTATTGATTGATAAAGGGCAACAGATAAGATAATATACTATATATTTGAGTACTCCATTAGTCACCTGGTTCTGCATCGCTGGTCATTGTTCGCTTTGTTGAAGCTTTGATATTGGCAGGACATTCGCTGCAAGCGAGTCAAGGTCAAGCGGCCAACCATCCCACGATAAAAATCAATCAGAAAATACGAACAAGCTTGGCTACTTTACTCGTAATTTTGAGTTCGAGTAAAACAGAGGTAACGGTAATTTTGGCATTGCCGTTTTTATCAAATGTGCAAAGTTAGTGTGCACAAACACAACTACAAATTCAAATTGACTAAAAGTTTGTGTTTGTGCTCACTAACTTTGCACATTTGACCGCTACGGCAATAACAAAAAGGCCGCTCGTCCGTTTTACTCGTAACTACTTGAAATTGCGACTAAAACCCGACCGAAACTCATCCGTATAGCGGCAGCGTAGCCACGTTTTAGTGATAATACATTCACGGTAGCGCTGGCCAGCCAGTTCGCTTACGAATTCGCTCAATCCCAGTTAGACGTTTTGTTATAATTTGTGACTACACCACTTATTTTGATCGCTTTACCCGTCCTTCCACGCTCGCTGTTCTGGCCGGACAACACCGGGTTACCATGGTAAAAAACTCGCCAGGTGAATAGCAGGTGAACAGGCAAATAGTGATTAATCCCTGTTTTCACCACCTCCAGTTACCTGAAATCCAAAAAGTAACTTTCGGTTACATGGCATATTTACATGACTTTGGGATTTTTGTAGCAGGACGTTTAGTTGCATTTCGTACCATGCCAACTGGTAAATTTATAACTCTCTTGCCTGTTCACCTGCTATATTCTAATAAGTACTATTTCTAATCCATTTTCACTGAGGGTTGCTGTTTTGTTCTTGTTTTTTGCTGTTCTGCCGACATTTGTTTGGCAGTAGCATTTAGATCTGTGTGTGTATTTCATTACTGTGGACGGAAAACCAGTAAAGTTTCTTTGCGGACTCTCCTTTACTGGTTGATAGAATCCGCTGATCTATAAGTTTTTGACGTAACTTGACTAATGAAATATTTACTCGGCGAGTTACCTTACCATGGTAACACCCCAGAGCCACAATTAGATTGTGTGCACGCGCAGCGGTGACACGCTGGCGGTCATGGTGGCGCGGCGCGGCGGCGAGGAGGGCGACGCGCTGCTGCGCGCGCTGGCGTCGCTCGGCGCGCTGCACGTCAGCGAGGACACGGTGGTGGGCGCCGAGGAGTGCGCGCGGCTCTTCCCGCCGGGCTACGGCGCGCCCGACCCCAAGCCGCAGCCCAAGGTCAAGAAGAAGAAGTCCAAGGTATGCTTGCATTAAGGTGGCCCTTCCCGACGGGACTAACTTATTCGCGGGCACGGCACAAAATCGCTCTATTTCGCTCTGACACTGTCAGTTTTAAAGAAGAAAACAGTCTTCATAATGAGCAGGATGCAATACATCCACAAACCAAACAATGCCCATAGTCGAATCAGGACCAAATCCTATACCAAGATTAGTCCGAGAAGCCATCGAGATTAAGAACCACAGCAACTTCAATCGAGAAGACTCTTATAAGCTCTCTGCAATGTGGAACCCCGCGTTTCAGCCACTCAGGACGGTCAAAGGAGACGATAATATCGGCGACGATATTGTCAGCTCATACTGCCTGTCGTCTGAGGTTCGGACCGCAACCAAACACATTTCCGCTTCCGCCCCCACCCACAGCTACGATTTACGACCACGGCGAGCCTAGCTTTCACCTCAGTCGTCTGCTGCGTACGAACGTGGCGGATGTCTCTTTATTAATAATTAATTAATTAGCTTTAATGCAATGGAGCAACACAAAATATAATGTACTTAATAACAATGTAACTGAACTGGTGCATTAAAATCTGCTCTAACTTTACCCGTGTAAAAATCAACAGTCCACTGCTCTCTGCAGCACAGTCTACCGACTAGTGCAGGGGACAGTAATCACTATGTATGTACATTATTACTCAATAAATGTTTTTTTTACTTTTACTAAAGTTTTTAATGGAAAATTATAGGTTATGTTATTTTTATTTTTTCTCATTGCGACTTTATTTGATTAGTACCATTTGGGAAAACATGGCTGACTTAATTTTCGCAATAATCTCCAGCAAATTAAGTTATTTCCATGACAATGAATCTGTTTTACCTTCAGGTCAGGTTAGTTTGACCCATGTGTTTCCCATTAATCCTAATTAGTTTTAATTACCACTTTGACATCTTAAATATGATCCTTAGGGCGCTTTTTCACGGGTCGGTAAGAATTTTTCGAGAAAAAATATATATCACAATAATATTTAACCTCACAGAAGCGGATGGAGTCCGGCAAGGAGACGACCGAGGCGGCGGCCACGGAGCCCCCCGCGGCTGGTGCGGCCGCGGACGGCGCGGAGGCGGCGGCGGCGGAGGCGGTTGGCGAAGGGGGCGAGGGGGGCGACGCGGAAGAAGCGGGCGAGGGGGGCGAGGGGGGCGACGGGGTGGAGGATGAGGAGGAGGAGCCGACGGAGGAGGCGGCGGCGGAGGACAAGGCCACCTCGCCCATCCCAGACCCGGCCGCCTAGGCGGTATCGGTTGTGGTGAGGCCGTTATTAATCACAAACAGGAAATTTTCTCGATGAAATAAATAGGAGCCCATAGTTAGACAAAAAAGTTATATGTAGGTAGTAGTCGTGGGACGAGAAATGAGAAATGGGTTCGTATAACTGTTACTAGTGTAAAAACGAAGTATTCATTTTACGCCGAGCAGTATGGCCGCTACAAATTTCTTGTAGCGCACTGGATCGCGCCCGCGGCGCCCCAACGAAAGCCCGTAGGTTGCAAGCCGTCTAGACGCAACGACCCGCCAGCCGCGACTGTCTCGCTTTCGCAATGGCGGGCGGCAGTAGCGGTAACGTCGGTTGAGGCTTGGAGCCGGCGACTCTCGTAACTGGAGTTACGAGTTATAGTTAATAATACTAATAATTACTTTGTTGCGGCTTGTAGCCTGCGACTCTTTACCGCCGGTTACCGCCGAAACTGTAATGCGCGCGCGCAGTGCGCACTGTAGTCGAAGAGGGGCTACATTGTTAACGACCGCCGTTGTGGTTTGCATACAGAAAAAGTCCAACGATTAGTATTTCTAAATGCTAATAGGCATATAAAATAAATGATAATAATGTTTATTTATCATTTGTGTTATATTATTTCTGGGGATTATTTTGTCGAGGATAAAAAGTTTTGTCTGACTTCTTAATTGTTTGCGATAACTACATAGTAACAAAACCTCTACCAAACAAAACAAAAAAAAAAAAGGAGAAGGGAGAGCAACAGTTTTCGCAAACGGCTATCGGCATCAGCAACAACCGTTACAAACGTTTTTGAAGACCAGTGGAAACGCCCGCTACTGGTAGGTAGCAAAAAGTCTCAAAGCGAAATTAGTTTTAAAATTAAAATAAACTGTTTATTTCTGCATTGTGGAAATTGTGTTTGTCCATTATACAAACTTTGACAAACATTTGTTTGTCCTTTTGTATAGGCAATATTCTCAGTTTTCGAAAAATGTATTAAAGGAATTCGAGAAAATTATGCTGTCATAGTTATTCTATAAGATATTCCTGGGTATCTGTTGTTGAGTTGCTAATATCAATGCAATATTTAAACCTATAAGGAGCGCAGGTCCATCTGTAATATGTCTGTAATATGCGGCAAGAAAGAGTAGAAAGCGGTGACAAGTGAAACTAAAATGTTAAAAATTATTCGATGAATTGTTCTCTACTGTGATATTTTTTACGAAAATTGCAGTAAATGATGGTACAGATTTCAACATGAACAGAAACAATTAAAAGAGTTTGCACGTGAAATAAGATACCATGCCTACAAGACATTTTTAACATATTGTGAAGCAGGAAGACGACCATCATGCGTAGAGGATGTTGAGTGATGGCTGTATAGCATAAGCAAAATCTTTACAGACATAAGAGATGACTCTATGGAAAAAGCTAATTTATTATTTATTATTTTTGCCAGGATGATAAAAAAATAAATTGAGAAAATAAAAAAATATCTAAATAAAAAATTATATCCAAATCGTTAAGAGCCGTTTCCAAGAAACCAGTAAATAAAGATTAAATATACTTACATCCTTACAAGAATTGCTCATTTAAATCAGTCAGTCAGCGTGCTTGCGTCCACTGCTGGACATACGCCTCTCCAATTTTCCTCCAGTCCTCCCGGCCTTCAGCGGTACGGAACCACTGCTTTCCGCCGACGCACTTGAGGTCGTCGTCCCACCTGGCGGGTGGTCTTCCCACACTCCGTTTTCCTGTCCACGGCCGCCAGTGTAGGACACGGTTACTCCAACGGTCATCGTCTCTTCGGCTGACATAACTAGCCCACTGCTACTTGAGCTTAGCCACCCGGTGTCCAATATCGACTACTTTGGTACGTCGGCGGATTGCCTCGTTGCGCAATTGTGCTAATTATAGGTGACACGGAATTTTACACTAGCATACATGAACTAATAAAAAAATACGAGTAAGGATTAATATTTTCTATTTCGATATCAGTTCAATTTCCGGAAACAGTTCTGGATTTTATTTAAGTCAATATTTTTGCACAAATGACAAAAGATGTAAATTATAGTAGATATAAGCGTTAGTTACGCTTTGTTAAATTTACTTTTTCCGTGTTAATTTTGGCTCAAAGATTTATTGATTTGTGCTCAATTCTGTTATAATTTTCTAATGTTATCCTTGTTAGGGTATGTGCAGAAAGAGAACTGTCGTGTCACACAAAGGAACTTACATTGTGATTTTTACATGGAAACCCAACCCAGCAACCTTTCAAATGTCAAACTTATTTTCTTAAGTAGTGATAACTGTCACGACACTCTAAATGAATTATGTATTGGTTATGTTTTTATTTTATCTATGTAAACGCATTTGGTTTCTACTAGTCGTTTCGTCCAGATTTTTTTTTTATATTCGTGGGGTATTTCTCATATTCAGTATCAAGATATTTACTGATGAACTGTAATGACGTGGGAGTATTGTCAAAGTAAAAATACAGTCTTTTAGCACCCTGAAATGATATGCAATTATCTTTTTGCACGGACTCTACTGTATACTTCGCAAATTTAATTATATTTTAAGTATATAGGTATAAAAAACCTATTTATTGTAGTAAATAATAGACATCATTGAAATAAAATATTTTATAATAAATTTGTCAGTTTGAATGAACATTTAAATTCATTTTAGTTCAACAATAGCTACAGAATTCACTTTTTCATAATTTCTAAGACAAATAATTTACACCCACCCCTCGTATAGAGTCCTTGCTCTCGCCTAACCCCCGGACCACCAGACACACACACACACTCCGACCACCGGAGCGACCAGATCTCACACCACCGAGTCCTTGCGGCTCCTGCAACACAACACAAACCTTCTGGAGTCACAACTTAACTAATGGTAATCATACACTTCTAAGGTTCTTTCTTTGGAAAAAGCACTGGTATTTTTTTATTTTTGCAATAAAATAGTTTGATTCACGTTTAACATGAAAATAGAAAGATATGATTAATTCTCAGTTTTTTAGAAAATTGTTGACATAAAATCTAGTGTCAACAAATCAAACGTCATTTTCTAGGTAAATAGTTGCCAGGTCAAGACGTTCCTGTTGATTATGGCACATCGGACATCGCACATCTCCATACATTTGAAAATGCTAGTCGATCGGTTTGGGGTCAACTCCAATTTAAGTGCAAAGTACGACTACAAGCTCTGATCCCACCATAACTTCGGATTGAACTTAAAGAAACCTTAGAGATGTTATCAAACGACGAAAATACCAAAACGCTGCATTCTCAAAAACTTAAATGACAGTGCTATTTAAACCCTACCAAACATAGCGCTATGAGATCCACTTAAGGTGGCCCAACCCGCTCAACTCCCCATACAAACGGGGAAAGAAGATAACGCCCATATTTCTTATCAGAGATCCCAAATTTTGCTCAAAAGAGCTTTATTTGTTGAACGAGATGTCTGATGACCGTTGGCATTGTAAAATTGTGTTCGGTTTCTAAATTATAAGGTCCGAAAGTTCGAATTTTTCGCGCGTTTTACACAATAACTTTGGTGGTTTATTACGCAATGATAAAGTAAGAAAATCTTAAAAAGATTAGTCATCAGACATAGCTTATTTAATCAAGATTTATAATCTATTTGGTTTTTGTTAGATTTTTGACTACAGCGGTCGTGGTTTACTTTTAGCTATAAGTCGTTTTGAAATCAAAATATTCGTAAATCTTACCAAATCATACACTATGCACATTATCTTTTTTGTGGACATGTTGCATCTTCCTCATCACGGAGCCTGTCTTTTTTTTTAAACAGAGAAGGTCTCAGAGCGCTACAGCACGGTTTTGTACCGTGCCCGCGAATGAATTAGTCCCGCCGGGTTGAGCCACCTTAAAAGAGGACTCGACTTTCACAAATAATTTCGAGATGGAACCCACACGCATATATGTGGACTGGGTATAGAAATTGCGGGAGGTGCTCTCACCATATGTAGTTGGTGTCGGTGTGCGGCGCGCGCATGACGCCGACGCCGCCGCCGAGCCGCCGGTAGTTCATGGCGCCGCACAGCCGCCACTGGTTCGAGTCCGGGTCGAACACCTCTATCGACTTGAGGTACGCGGTGCCGTCGAAGCCGCCCACCGCGTATAGCTGCCCGTTGACGACGGCGAGCCCGACGCCGCTGCGCCGCGACGTCATCGCCACGATGGGACTCCACGAGTTTGTGTGGGGATTGTATCTCTCAGCGCTGGCAAAAAATATAGTTATTTATCAGAACAAACAGAATGTTAACAACTCGATTAATTCCACCCAAAACAGATTGTTACTAGTGTTAGTACACTCTGTACTACTAGTACAGAGTGTACTAAGAGCACATTGGTATTCTTTTTAATTTGTACCGTAAATTTTTTGGTTTGATACTAAACTAAATCAAAATATTAATAGTATAAAATAGTTAAGTGTTAGTGTTTATTGTAACTTAATATGGTGAATGTCAATAGTGACCTTAGACATAGGCCTAGTAGTTTTTGTTATGAAATACTGGTATGGGTAGCTGTGCTGAGGACCGAAGGTGCTCAGAAAAACCAAATATACCTCGCCTCCCGTAACCAAGCTCAATGAGGCACCATAGCAGCGGATTATCGCTAAGCTATTGAGCTTGTTCAAATTACGATTGAAGACTCCCAGGTTATAGGTATGAGGAAAGGCACCTTAAGGTGGCCCAACCCGGCGGGACTAACTCATTAGCAGACACGGTACAAAACCGTGCTGTTGCGCTCTGGGACCTTCTCTGTTTCAAAGAAAAAGACAGGCTCCGTGCTGAGGAAGATTCAACATGTCCACAAAAAAGACAATGTGCATAGTGTATGATTAGGTAAGATTTATGAAAATTTTAATTACAAAACAACTTATAGCTGAAAGTAAACCACGACCGCTGTAGTCAAAAATCTAAGAAAAACCAAATAGATTATAAATCTTGATTAAATAAGCTATGTCTGATGACTAATGCTTTTAAGATGTTCATACTTTATCATTACGTAATCCACCTCCAAAGTTATTGTATAAAACGCGCGAAATATTCGAATTTTCGGACCTTATAACTTAGAAACCAAACACAATTTTACAATGCCAACGGTCATCAGACATCTAGTTAGATCAAATAAAGATATTTTGAGCAAAATTTAGGATCTGGATGGGATGGGACAAGAAATATGACCGTGATGTTCTTTCCCCGTTTGTATGGGGAGTTGAGCGGGATGGCCCACCTTAAGGCAAGTTAGAGGCAGAGGGAGACAAAGATCAAGTCGACTGCCGAAAACCAATCAATCAAAATGCCTTCTCATAGAAAACAAATGGTGCAAAGTCTATAAAAATAATTATCAAATCATTGACCTGGAAAGTTCTGTGCAGTCGTCGCGTCCTCCGACTGCGTAGATCTGATTATTGAACACGGCGCAGCCGAGGTGTTTGCGGCGCGTGGACATGGGCGCGACGGGCGTCCACTTGTTCTGGCGCGGGTCGTATCGCTCGACGGTGTTGAGCGGGCACTGCCCGTCGGAACCGCCCACCGCATACAGCATGCCGCCGAGCACCGCCACCGCCACGCCGAGCCGCCGTGTCGTCATGGCCGCCACCTACACACGTGTACATGTATCTAAACATAGCGCTGGACTGCGTTGAGCAGGCACTGCCCGTCCGGATAGTTTATCCCCATAAAATTTTCCATGTGCAAAAGCTAGTACAAAAGATAGGCGCAATGACAACTAACAATAAACAAGGGCTGTATATGAAATCAGACAAAAAGTTAACAGTAAAAATACGTCACATGTCACAGGTACGTACAAGACAAAGAGGAGACCTCATCGAAACTTTTAAAATATTAAATGGTCATTACGACGTAGCCAACTTTAATTCAATGTATACAATGAACACCATCGAGAAACTCCGTGGACATTCCTGAAAACTAAACCGAACTAGTTCCAATTCCAACCCAGGAAAGTACTTTCTAACTAACAGAGTAGTGGACTCTTGGAACAAGCTACCACAAGAAGTAATAAGTGCTGTATCAGTAAACAGTTTTAAAAATCCACTTGACAAACATTTGAACAAAAATAAAACTAATAAGTATAACAGAAACAAAAAAACTATTAAAGATATTTAAAAAAGTGCACGTGAAGTACACGCATCAGTTTCATGCTGCTAGTGTATATAAATAAATAATAATACCTTGCACCACTTGTTTTCCTTGGGTTCATATCTCTCAACGTGGTTGAGACATTGCACGCCGTCCTGTCCGCCGACCGCGTACAGCGCTCCCTCCAGCACGGCAACGCCCACAGACGTGCGACACGACGACGTCGGTGCCACCTCGCCGCACCACTGGTTCGTCTGCGGGTCGTACCGCTCGATGCTGCGGACGACGCGTCATCAGAGATTAGCATGACATCTCTCGACGAGGTTGACACCAGCGAGCATGGACGGACGAGAGGAGCTAACGAAATAATAATATAGCAGCAGCGCAGCCATGAGTTAGACCAATACATTGTTATGTCGCTTGCGAACTCGGGACGAGCAACATCGAATGTTTGTTGCAATAAATTATGTGCTGTGATATTCTTATGTCTTTGAACTCGAGTAGTAGGAATTCGTAACCGAACTGGGTTGCCGGAACTTCCATATTTTTATATAAAAATGGCTACTCTGTGCCCATACAGATGAGTTTCGTTTTCTACTCCCGTCCATTCATATTCGCTGGTTGAGACATCCTGGTCAAATTCAGGATTATTGACGGATTAATGGCTGACTCAGGCTGAGATAAATAGTCGTAACCGAAACTAAGACTAACGAAAAGTAGTTTATTCGGCTGAGAGTGATGGTAAATACAAAACAGTAAACAGACCTGTTGAGATAGCTCTGACCGTCGTGTCCGCCAACAGCGTACAGCAGGTCGGCTAGCACGGCGACGCCTACGCCGCAGCGCCTTTTGGACATTGGTGCCACCATCTTCCACTCGGCCGTTTGCGGGTCGAAACGCTCCACGGACGCGATCGCGTCGCCCGAACACCACCCGCCCACGGCGAACAGAACCTCGCCTGGAATATGCATGTACGCTCATAAATATGTGTCTCGAGAAAATTACTAACTGTCCAAGCATTCATTGACAAAATTCCACCATTTCCAAAATAATTTTTTTTAATGAAAAATTTCCCAAAACTGAAATTATGAGACTAGTTTTGATTGTTCTTAGTTCAGAATTGAGAAAATCAGAAGAGCTTAAAGATAGCTTTTATAAATGAGCAGGGCTAAACGATAGTTCCCTCATAGCCCTAACCAAGTTACAAGACTGCGCCGGAGAAGAATTAGTAACAAAGTAAACGGTTGTAGCGCCCAAGAATGAGAAGCTAGATGAAACTGGTCCAATATACTCTATATTGGACCAGTTTTAGGCAATGTGGTGTGCGCGGGACGAGAGCCGAGCCTTCACAGAGAAGAAAAAAATATTCTTAGAAAATGTGTTCAAGGATCACGTCGACAACTTAACCTAACCCGACCCAATCTCACCGCGACGCGTAGGCTTGCGGGGGCGCGTGCGCGGTCCCTGCATCAGCGGGCGCTCCTGAGGCAGCAGCAGGTAGTTCTTGGCCTCGTCGAGCAGGTCGCGGCACGCGTCGTCCGAGCGGATCAGCAGCTCCGAGCTCACCGTGCCCACCAGGAACTTGGGACTTAGCAGCGGTAGCCGCACGTGTTGCAGCACCTGTCAGGGAGAGAGACTTAGACACCTATCGTCGGGGTGCCAGGGTACAAACCACTTATTTTGGGATAAAAAACCATCAGATTTGTGATCACGAAAACGCAGTGTTAGAAAAGCCAAACTGGGCTGTGAAGCTAGGCAGTCCATGCAAGAAGAAACTGTACTGAAAGTCAAGTTATTTGTAGCATATGTGGGTAAAGAGATTTGTAACCTGGATTCAAGAATGTAAAACAGTAGATTCTGTTCTTCCAATAAGCGGAAGGATATGGTAGGAAAAACGTGTTGCATGATAAAACTGGATACTGCCTACACCTACTGCCATGATATTAGCCCAAAACACCACATGGAGACTAGGTGCCATACCAAGACTTTCCTTACATTGCATGGCTTAATTAAGGTAAATGCAAAACGTTGATAATTTTCATTGCCGCTTCGACCATCGTTGATTCAATGGTATCAACCGGGAGCACAAACGCAGAGTCAGTTAGGTCTGCTCCTTGTTGCGCACATTAAGCTCATCAGAGGAGACAATGTCTACGAGCGGCGCCCCTGCTAGGAGGAGGAACTCCTCGCTCTCCATGAGCTGCCGATGCGGTCATGTCCATAGTTCAAGAGGTTACCTGCGCTAGATGCTGCCTGCGCTCCGCCACATTGTACTTGACCCAGGACATGACGGCGGTGAAGGTCTGCTCCTCGTTGCGCACGTTCAGCTCGTCCGAGGAGACGATGTCCACGAGCTGCGCCGCCGGCAGCAGGAGGAACTCCTCGCTCTCCATCACCTGCCGATGTGGTCGGATTCATCAACCATAGTGATCTCAGGTATATTGGGTTGATCTTGGTAGCTCGCATGAGGGATTCGTGCATGTTTGTGTAGTAGAACTTTATATTGTGGTGATTCTTGTACATGTGCGTTCAAACAAGTGGTTACTGATGTACTGAATCCGATAGACTGGGGTCTCCAATACTGTTGCTGCGTTAAAACCCTTACGTTTGATTGCACAGGAGCCATGTGGTAACACAATTTATTTTGTCAATTGTCAAATTATATTTCGATGCAAACTGTGTTACCCACTTGTCAAACAAATGCAATGGTTGCAATCAGCAATTAATGCCTACATACATTGTGAGACGTTGTACATTAGGCTGCCAATCGGCATTCTTATGACCTAGTGTCTGACATACATTTTCCTTGTAGTCATCATGACATTACAAGTGTGATTGTTGCTTTTCATCATTGAAAAGACCAAATTTAATTCTCGTGCAGGTTTCCGTGGTTGAGCTGCGACTGGCGATCAATTAACACGTAGTTTTATCGCTTTTGCCACTGGGGCATTTGTAGCTGTTCTCCGATTTTTTCTTCCATAAGCGAGTTCTGTGACTCCTCATACTACAGTAAACATTTTGTATCTGTTGTTTTTAGGTAACTTTACATTGATAGCTGATATCATACCCACATACAGAAACTTCCTTTATGAGCAAGGCTACATTAAACCGGATGAAAAATACGGGAAATGGTCAAATTGTCGCTACGTCCATCTTTTCAACCAACGCGAATCTACCAACCTGGATGTGCTTAACCCTTCCGACTAGTACGGAAACGGGAACCACTGTTTAACATGGATTCCGAACCATGGAATAGCTTGCATTCGGGGTGAAATACAATAATCGAACTAAGAAAGAGAAAGAAAGTGGTGGATTAAAGGGATGGGGAATGAACGCATGACCTCTGGCCGCTCCGACGCTGGTACCATTGCGCCGTGAGGTGCGAAGACAGGTATTGTCCATCTGGGCAGAATTCTTAATGGTAATGTCGATACGGAAAAGCTTAGTGCCAGTCTTTACCGTGTGTGCATCCTTGAATTTTGTGGCAAAATAAAGGCATCAGCAAAATGCGTACTTATAGCGCCAAGTAATTATTTTCAACAAAACTGTGTTGATTAGAGTAAATAATTCGTGGTACCGGCTCATATTCCAGTGTACAATTTATTTGTTCCGGCGAACTCGGCACTCGCACAAATGCATTTTGCACAGCATGCTTGGAAGTTTGCTGGAAATTTTATTTAAATGGCCTGCCTTTTAGTGCTATTCTATTTTGCCTAATAGATTTACAATTTTACCTATGCACATTAGTAGACAGTGATCTTCCAATCCCAGGGCCGGCTTCAGAACATTTGGGCGACGATTACAGTTCAAGAGGGTAATGTTGGGTAGAGTAAGTCAAGGTCGGCCAGACCTCGGGGAAGTTCTGCTGCGTGAACTTGTCGGCGATCCGTAGCAGCTCGCGGCACGAGTGCGTGTCGGCGAACGCCCTGATGCCGAGGCAGTTAGACGAGTCCAGCTGACGTTTGAGGAACTCGCAGCAGATGTCCTGCATCAACATCGATACTGAGACTTGTGCAAAGTATTAGGTTGGGGAAAAAGTTTCTTCGCATTTTTTAAGAAAATTCAAAACATTTTTTAATATGGTTTATTTACATTTAACTAAAGTATGTAGGTACCATTTTGTTCGATAACTTTTTGCCATCTTGTAGGTAGGGACATGATCCCATTGCTATAGAAATATTGGGACTTCTGATCAATATACCGCGACAAGTGGTTTTGGCAGTCCTCTCGTGATGTTAACCTGACACTGCCTAAAGAATTCTGAAGAGACCTAAACAGGTGTAAATCTGAAGGTGCAAGGTCAGGACTATACGGCGGATGCATTAACACCTCCCAGCCAAACTCTCTTACTTTTTGCTGAGTGGCTAAAGATGTGTGAGGTCTAGCGTTATCATGATGAAAAACCACACCCCTTCTGTTGATTAATTCCGGCCGCTTTCTCTCAACTTCTTGCTTTAATCTCATCAGTTGTTCGCAGTAGAGTTCAGAATCGATGGTCCTGCCTGGTGGTAACAGCTCATAATGAATAATGCCCTTCCAATCCCACCACACAAACAGCATCACCTTGTTGCGAGTTAACCAGGGTTTCGCCACAGTCTGTGAAGCTTGACCGGCCTTTGACCACGACCTTTTTCGCACGTTCTTGTCGTACGTGATCCACTTTTCATCACCAGTTATCAGCTTCTTCAAAAATGGTTCGGTTTCATTACGTCGTAATAAAGAATCACAAATGAGTACACGGTTCATTAGGTTTCTTTCAGTGAGCTCGTGATGTACCCAAATATCGAGCTTTTTTGTGTACCCAGTTTTTTTCAAATGCGCCAAAACTGTTTTGTGGTCAATTCCTAGTTCTTCAGCTACGTCGTAACTACTGATATGCCGATCTTGCTCCACTTTTTCAAAAATGGCATCCATTTTATCCGTAATAGGGCGACCAGAGCGACGTGCATCTTTGACATCAAAATTTCTGGATTGAAAACGCTTAAACCAAATTTGTGCTACTCTCACAGACACTGCACTAGGTCCATAAACATCGCAAATTTTTTTCGCGGCTTGCGTTGCATTTTTACCTTTTTTGTAGTAAAATTTTAAAATGTATCGAATTTCTTCATTAGATTCACTCATTTTGACAGTACGAAAAACAAATGAGAACCACACATTTTCCTAATTTGAATTTGGAATTATGTTCTTTAAAATTTAAACTTTCAATGATACCAAAACCAGCCAGATACAAATAGTATAGCCAAAGAGATTTTATTACAAGTTCATACATACTATAATGCGAAAAGACTTTTTCCCCGACCTATTATAACATTTCCCAAAGTGAAAAATAAAATTGTATCTTTGATTTTAGATATTAATATTAGGTTTCAACTAGGTATGGTTAAAAATCAAACATAGCAATCAACACTTTTGAATCTAAGGTGTCATTGTTAAATTTGTAGCCTGTTGTAAAGTTACACCAAATTATGAAATTCGAATATTCCAGCAGAATGAAGCCATCGGATGGCATATTTGATGTCTCTTATTGTATCTTAAGAATTTCTGAGCATTTCCAAACCTATAAAAATAGTCCCTAATGAGTGAGCAGACAGTTGACATTAAGTTTATAATCTGTCCTCTCTTTACCAAAGACCATGGCTGCAATACCGAGGGTCTGAACCTTTCTTCCTTATTCGAGATTAAAACGCATGTTTCATAGAAAATGTGGGTTAACTCTATGGTTCGCAACCCATGTAAAACTGTAGGACCATTTAAATACATACTAGACCATAATGCAAAGTCAGTCCGTATTTTCTATCCCATCCAGTGCAGTTCTTCTCAAATTAAGGGAGGTACTGGCATTTCCTGACGAATATCAAAACACTAGCAGTTGTATTCAGAATGAAGCTGTCAAAATTTAGTATGTGATTAGCACCGGACAAACTATACAAAAACCGGTTTATTACGAGCATCATCAACGTACTAAAGTTAATCCTCCCACTCTGAATACGGCTGCAGGTGTGGTATAAGCCATCTGGCTAGCATCAAAACACTAGGTGTGCTATAAGCCATCTGGCTGATATCTAAATACATGGGGTGCTATAAGCCACCTGGCTAATATCAAAATACTAGGTATGCTATAAACCATCTGGCTAAAATTAAAACACTAGGTGTGCTATAAGCCATCTGGCTGATATCTAAATACATGGGGTGCTATAAGCCACCTGGCTAATATCAAAATACTAGGTATGCTATAAACCATCTGGCTAAAATTAAAACACTAGGTGTGCTATAAGCCATCTGGCTGATATCTAAATACATGGGGTGCTATAAGCCACCTGGCTAATATCAAAATACTAGGTATGCTATAAACCATCTGGCTAAAATTAAAACACTTGGTGTGCTTTAAGCCATCCTTGTCTAGGTACCTGTATCTCCTGGAGCTGCAGGAGACAGGCGGCCGGCAGCAGGCTCTGCACGTTGCTCTCCTCGACGACGATATGCGATGTGTAGCAGAAGTCGATGAGCAGCTCCATCGCGGCGTCGTCCACGTCGCGTATCGTCACCTCCGTCTGCCGCGACTCGGCCAGCTCGCCCGTGAACATGGCGCGGAAGTACGGGCTGCACGCCGACAGGATCACCCTGCGCACGTCGCATCCGACGATTGTTGGACATCTGTCATTGCTTTTGGCATTGGCGCGATTTATGAAATATAATTATTTATTTCTATAGATTTACGATTTTATAAAAACGTGTATTCTTGTGTTTGTTTATGTTCACCTTTTAGGTATATAGTTTCTTGTTTAAATTACACTTAACTTTATGTGCTTTCCATATATATATATATATTTTTTTATGTGACTGGACATGGATGGCTAATACACAAGTTCTGTCATGGTATTAGCCCAATACACCACATGGGAAATAGGTGCCATGCCAGGACCTTCCTTATATTGCACGGCTACATTGAACTGGATGGAAAACACGGACAATTTTCATTGCCGCTTCGACCATCGTTCATCCAATGCGATGGTACCAACCCGGGCGGGATAAACCCTACCACCTAGTAAGGAAGGGGACCTACAGCTTAACGTGGAATCCGAACCACGGCCAGCCTCTCTCAACGGTCGAATGGTCACCCATCCAAGACCAGACCGGACCCAGCGTTGCTTAACTTCGGAGAGCGATCGCCGAAGTGTCGCGCCACTGGGCCATCTTATCTGCTTAACTGTACACAAGTAGTATTCTGCTCTAGTGGAGTGAACACAAACTTTAAATATTATAAGTGTGCATATTATTTTGTTTCTATGGTTCCAGAACAGAGCTATACACTCTGTTGTTGAACCATGATAAATAAATAAAATAAAAATAAACAAAATAAAGTGCTGATAAATACCAAAACAGCCGCTCAATAATGGAAACATAAATCACACATTTGCAATCATATTACAATAGGGAAAACAAATTCTGATGGCCCTTAACACACAATCCCGTAGTTGATATGTTTATGCATTTTATTATTATTATTATTCACAGAATATTTTTTTATTCAACAAATCTAGGAATACATTATTTACTACAAAAAATAAGGTTTTACACACTAAAAAAGGAGATCCAGGAACCTCCGAATGATTCTCGTGTTCCCTTTTCTGAATCTGGAATCAGCGCCCAATTTTGATGTTAAATTTTGTGTGTAAACGTAAATTTAAATGTAACTGCACAACAAAATGTTTTTCCAAAATATTGGACAAAATTTTTATCAAAAATGCCTGCAAAATCTATTATATAAGGTGCCCAATTTTTGAGGCAATTAATTGCGGGGCAATATAGAGCAACCCCAATACATTTTCGGTAATCATCCCAGCGATATGGAGCGATATTGCTCCACATCGCTCTATACTTTTCGGGTCGCCGGTGAATTGTTTATCGAATTGCCACGTAGTCGTGCACTTGCTCGTCACATGCGGGCAATCAATTACACCATGAATGGTTAAATACTTGTCGATAAACCATGTTTGCTGGAGATTGCTGGATGTTGTCGTGACGACAAAATCGACAGAGATAGCTGCAAGTTGAGCAACTTTGCGGGTAACTTTAGCGGTTTATTGATAAGTGATTTGTAACTCGTAATAGAGGCTCCGATCGCACCTGTGAGCGAACAGTTTCCTGTTGGCCACGTTGAGCACGACGTCGCACAGCTCGCGGTGCCGCCGCAGCACGCCGAGCTCCTGCAGCGTGGCGCGCGGGTGCTTCTCCGAGGTGTGACTGAGCCGCGCGCCGCCGCCCGCGCCTCCCGGCGAGCTCTCCCCGCCACCCCCGCATTCGCCCATCCTGAAACGTGCACACACTCGATGCCTTATTACCCCTTGAAATTGTTCAATCCTATTTCGAAAGCAGGATCGTTCAAAACATAGGTCGATCGAGTGTGAGGTAACCTCGGTAGCCTATTAGTGCCATACCTTGCAATTCGATAGGCTGGGTGAAGCACCTCTGAACGCGGTTGGTTTGTGGACGGGTAACCATTTACAACCTTTGAGACTGGCCATGGTTCGGATTCCACGTAAAACTGTAGGGCCCCTTCCTTACTGACAAGGTGTTAGGGTTAATCCCGCCCGGGTTAGTACCATCGCATGAATGAACAATGGTCGAAGCGGCAATCAAAATTGTCCGTGTTTCCATCCAGTTCAATGTAGCCTAGCAATATAAGGACGGCCCTGGCATGGCACCTAGTTCCCATGTGATGTGTTAGGCTTATATCTGACAGTAAGTTTGGTATTATCCATCCATGTCCAGTTACATAAAAAAACAAGTGACAAGAAACAAAAAGCGAGTTGGATGGTAGCAGGTGTATCTCATTACACAGCACCTACAATGTGTGACATACTACATCTCCATTAAACAAGCGCGGAACGAGTGACTGAAACCGCCAATGTAAAGTGATTGTTGCCTGCATGCTATTCGATTTACATTAGCTTTAACTCGACATTGCATAATTTAATCAGAATCTCAAAGTAAAGTACTTAGGAGTCTTCTGTACTTAAGAACTTCTATTATTCTGTGGTGGTAGTTCTATGTTCAATGTGTGTCTCCAACAATAAACTGTGAGCGGGATGTACCTTTTGTGGGCACGGAGGCTTCCCAGCTGCAGCCGCAGCGGGGGCGAAGCCCAACCCCACACCGAGTCAATCTGAAAGTTAAGATCTCCAATGCAAGTTTTGTACAGGCATTGTGAGAATGCTCACTCAAGCAGCAGCTTCGTCCAAACGGACTGAATTTGGGCACGGCACAGCGAACCGTTCCAACGCCTCAAGTGAGGGCAAGTGATTTTTTTGCGAGGCAATCACGTCGCTTGTAATCAAATGAAGTTTTGGCCTCGATTTTAATAAAATAGTATTTAATTGTTCTTACATTACTTAACTAAACAAAGTAATAAATTGTTAAATGAGTCCCTTTCCATTAGTTTGCCGCTTGACATACTTCACAGAATTGGTTTCTTATGAGCAACACAAGCGTGCAATAATACAGGTATGTTATTTTTCTCTAAATCAACGGGTTTGAACCTGGTGGAAATCAACTAGTGAACAACAAGAGGAAAATAGAGAATTGATCACGGAAATAGATAAAGCAGTCTGCTTTAAACGAACCACGATTTCCTTGAATTTAATCGAATAGTTCTGATTATGACTTTATAATCACAACCATTCAGTTAAGTGCAAGGAAATAATACTAGTAATTAGTATTCAAAATTGTTTGATGGGGGTGTGTTTCAGATAAAACAATGTAGATAAAAATCAAAATCAAAATCATTTATTCCGTGATAATATAAATCAATTCAATATTCAATTAAATTTTTCACATTGTCATAAAATAAAAATAAAATAATTCGCAATAAATCTCATATTACTAATCCATCCCACCTTTTTAAAGAGCATTTTTTTTGTAGCTACACAGCAGTCACAATATCGCCATCAATTACATTCTTTCAGAACTTCTTGAGTAAATATTCAGATGCACTCATAGCCCCAGTTGCACGAAGAGACGGCTGAGTTAATCGATGTTCAAACACGTCACTTTTAGTGACCCGCATAGAGTTCCTTCCATACTGTCCACACAAAGTGACGTGTTTGATCATGCTTTGACGTTGATTTTGATTTTTTGTCCTTTCGTGCACTCGGCCCATAATCGATGGCTAGGTAATGTTAGCAGTAAGTAATGTTCGATCCAATTACGGTTAAAATCGTCACAAGCTAGTACTTATATGACTCCTGTAATTGTAAAAGTTTCATCCATTTTTCGCACAAATAATTTGGAAACAAATGCTGGGCCTAGGCTCCATAGTAAAATGGACTGCATCCTTTCAGCAGAATCTTGCTTGTTCCCCTATTGTACATTTTGATATACCATAAAGCAGATAGGAAACATAACAACTTAAGGACTGAACCACAAAATCGGACTAAAACCGGAACTATTAATTTTATGAATCGCCACGGAAGTGTATGGGTCTGGTAACATGCACTCACTGATTCCGGAGTTCCCACCACAGAAAGAAATTCCATCCGTCCGGTTTTATTGCAAACATGCGGTCCAGGCCTTAGACAACTAACTTTTTAGAAATAAATTGGAACCAGCATCCACTGCTTTTGAATGACATTAAGTATGGGTCCCAGCTGTCCCTGTGCCAGTCGAGCAGTCGTGCATTTTACATTATACTGTGCAGAAGCAAGCCACACATCAAACCAAAAAACCCAAAAAAAATTGCTAACACTGCAGCACTGTCTAAGTAGTCCACGCGCTGTTGTGTGCTGTTTTGTAAATCAATGAGGTCAGCACCTTCTGCATTGAATAAGACATGTTTAATAAGGTAACAACAGCACATATCCCAATTTCCAATGGATGGCACGATAAAAACCGATAACTGGACTTCCAGAACCCTTTGAAGATGCAGCAGAGGTTAGTATGTGAAGAAGAAATATATTTTGTAGCCGCTTACGAGTATAAACATAGTGGTGCTTGGCGACAGTTCCAAATGTATGGTTTCTCTCTATTAAATGCCTAAACTGCGTTGAGTGTTTACTTTGAGTCGTATTCACTACGTATAATATTCACAACGTATAATAGTATTTTTTTCCAAAAAATTAAAACCATGCATATCGTATAATATCCACAACGTATAATGTTATACGTTGTGCATGAGTTTAAAAATAAAATAAACTCTTTGCATCATGCAGAACGTATAATAGTCACAACGTATAATATTCCTAACATGAATTCACAAAAAAAGAAAACCATGCAGAACGTATAATATGCCAAGAAGCACTGCATAAAGCGCCCTAACAACGATACATTTAAGGCTGAAATTGCTACGAATCGATATCTGTTGAAGAGTAACAATTTGCTACAACGCTAATTGAGACGGTCGAAAAGTCGCGTGCGAGTATAATCTTTAATCTTATATCTATAAGGGCGCTTATCGTATGAAATATTTTAGGATTATATGATATGCATGGTTTTCTTTTTTTGTTAAATAAAGATCATAACATTATACGTTGTGACTATTATACGTTATGCATGGAGAAATAAGTAATTTAATTTTTTGGACTTCTTCATGCACTACGTATAAGATTATACGATCTGCCGATTATACGTTGTGCATGGTTTTAAAATTTTGTTAAAATATGACATTATACGATCTGCATATTATACGTTATGCCGTTCCCCCTTTACTTTGATGCACACATTACCTCCATGCACAGCAGCACATGTGAGTCTTAAAATGTTCACAAAAAATATACTGAAGTTGTTCAATGTGGATGCACAAACACATTCGAATGCAAGGCAAATCCAACTGTGTAATATGAGATTAAGCCACCATACTTCATGTGAGCTCAAGAATTGCTATGTTTACATTTTTGTAATGATAACAACAGAGAATCTACAATCCAAAACATGGGTGTACCTACTCAACTTCTCGGAAAACAAGCAAGAACACAAATCATAAGTCATGATTGACTCATTGCTAGTGAGCAAGGAATTAATTTTAAGGTTTTATTACAATGTATTTTATTTGACAGTCTAAGGTAAAATTCACACCACAGTGGCCGGCAGTGGCCCGAAGCAGCTCAAACCGGCCAGCAGCCATGCAAGAGAAGCCCCGCGGCGCTGCGCGGGGCCAGCTTGCGTGGGCCCATCGGAGAGTTTACAATCTACATTCAAACACAAAACTGTTGCGTACCTAGGAGTGAAAATGGGGCTTGTGGACTATATATATGTATATTGTGTGTTATAAATGCACTCATATGTACAGCAAAAGAGGAAGAGCAGAAAATAAATGTAGAAGAGATATTTTGATACATGACATATAGAAAAGAAGATGAGGTTTTAGCCAATAAAAAAAACATAAATTTATATCATAAATAATATATATATATATGAATTGAACTAGGTATGACCAATTTGAAGATTTTTTTAAAATTGTGGGGCCACATATTCAGAAACAAAATAAAAATTATAGGTTGCCTATATACACTGAATAATGATTATTCTCTTGTCTTAGATGAGTTTTTTGAGCATTTTTATGTTATCTTTTTTAGTTTATATATGTATATGTAGACTGAGTATATGAAAGATTAATGAATGCTTAATGAAAATTGTACATTCATAATTGATGACATAATTTTGTTTTATGCCTACTTCTCACTCCGACAAAGAAAGGGATGCAAGCGGTCGTACGACTATTTCTAGCTTCTTAAGCGATACTATGTTTTAGTTATGAATATAAACCTTATAATGCTATGACACAAAGTGCTCGCTGCCGCAAGAATTGACCCTTATTCACAGTTTTTGTCAATAGAGAGAACTTTTCGGAACCCACACATTTGGTCAACAGGGTTAAAGCCAATCCATAAATCCTTAAAATTAGTGCCAACCACGGTAATCTCAAATCGGAAGCCCATAGGTACTAAACCTGTTAAGAAAATAAATTAAAAATCTTTACATTCCTACAAAACGCCCCAATAAAATGCAATTGCACCAAACAAGAGTTTGCGTAATCCAAAAAACTACAGTGTAAACTCTATATAATGACACTTAGGGGACTGTGCATTTTATGGTGTTATTTAGAGTTGTTGTAGTTTCTTATTACTGCCTAGAAAGTGCCTCGTAAACGGAGGCAGAGGAGAGGCAAGGCAGCCCTGCCTGTATGTGACATGCATAGATAAATTGTAAGTGTGCAAGCAATCGTAGGACATCCAGTAATCAATCACCGTTAAAACAATCGGTGGGTGGTCTCGGCCTGGTAAATGGGTAAAATGGAAATATAGGTAGATTGGTGCAATTTTACATTCACAATATTATGGTAATCATATGGTTTTTTTTTATGCAGCCTGACACGGATGGCTAATACCACACACCTACCGTTATTATATTATCCCAATACACTACATTCCCGAAAATTAGGTATCATGCCAGGACCTTCCCTTTACCAACAAGGCTACATTGAACTGGTTTGAAAACATGGACAATTTTCAATTGCCGCTTCAACCATCTTTTCATCTAATGGTGCCAACCCGGGCGGGCCTAAACCCTACCACCTAGTAGAGGAAGGGGCACTAGTTTTACATGGATTCCGAACCATGGAGCAGCTCGCATTCGTGACGAAATGCACTGATCGAACTCAGAGAGTGAAAGAAAGTGGTGCATGAACGGGCCGAGGATTTGAACCCAGAGCCCTGGTTTGCTAGGTAAGTCCCCGCGCCGCTAGACTTATTTTGTAAACACCAACACAAGTATTATTCACTTCGTTAACATCCCAGAGACAGAAAAAGATTACCCTGACCTAATAGCTGCAAAAGCCTTCAAAACAAGCCATGGCCATAGGTCCCAACCCTGGCTCAAATTCCTGGTTTAATGCAACTATAAAAGCCGAGTAAAGACCATCGTTGATCAACAGCATGGTCTAAGGCATCGGTTTACCTTTGAAGATGATATGGGGCTCTGGGAAGGAGCGATCTCGGCGGGCGAAGCACCGCCAGACTTTAAATCCAAACTACGGTCGCACTTGTCCCCGTCGCTCCTACGCTATCTTATGCAGACACCCAGGGTACGCTTTGTTAATAGCTCCAGTAAATCATAAATTTATTATAATGGCAGCATGATGGCAGCAACAAAACGCCTTTTAATTTTGCGTAAAATATACAGTGAAAGAAAACTAGCACAGCCAAGGCAGCAGCCACCCCCACCGCCAGAAAACAAACCGCTATGCAAAACAGACAGTACACCAAACTTTGTATCGCTATAGTTTGATCTCTCATATTTAGGATAGCATACCGTCCCATTTCGTAATGAATAATTTTAGGGCAAATAACTTCTATTTCTTTCTTGTATATTGTCCCTGCCCTGTGCTGGGTAATTTTCTAGCATCCAGTTTGTGTATTTTATGAATTTCCCATATCCCAACTAGACTCTAATTGATAGAAACACATGAAAGATTGGTCATCAAATATGGTAAAATATTTATTTTAGAAGACCTCATGATTATTATTTAAACACTTGACGTCAATATAATCCAAACGGCCAACAATTTTCAGGAACATACAATAGTATTTTCAGTCTCGAATTTCTTGGGTGCTTAATTACTTATTTATTGAAAAGAAACTTAACAGCTATTACACTCATAAAAAATACTTTGTCTAACACTATTAACCCCTTTTTTCACCACCTCCAGTTACCTGAAATCCGATAAATAACTTTCGGTTACATGGCACATTTGTATGGTGTAACCGAAAAGTAACTTTGGGATTTTTGTAGCTGGAGATGTTGGAAACGGGCGTAAGCCAATTATAAAGACTCACACCCGGTCTCACAGTTTGCTTCTTTCATAATTGAATTAATCTACTATATACAAATAAGTCGGCTTTTCCTTCCTGACGCTATAACTCCAGAACGCACCAACCGATTTCCACGGTTTTGCATTCGTTGAAAAGGTCTCGGGCTCCGTGAGGTTTACAGCAAAGAAAATTCAGGCAAAATTTCAACAGAAAAGCGGGAAAATCCTTTTTTTACATACAGCGCCATCTCTGATATATAGCATGTACTACAAACCAATATTTTAAGTAGATGGCGCCGGTGCGTGATACATTGTTTGACAGCTACTCATTGCTGAAAAAGCGGGAAAATCCTTTTTTTACATACGGCGCCATCTCTGATACATAGCATGTACTACAAACCAATATTTTAAGTAGAAACGCACGAACCGATTTCCACGGTTTTGCATTCGTTGAAAAGGTCTCGGGCTCCGTGAGGTTTAAAGCAAAGAAAATTCAGGCAACATTTCAACAGAAAAGCGGGAAAATCCTTTTTTTACATACAACGCCATCTCTGATACATAGCATGTACTACAAACCAATATTTTAAGTAGATGGCGCCGGTGCGTGATACATTGTTTGACAGCTACTCATTGCTGAAAAAGCGGGAAAATCCTTTTTTTACATACAGCGCCATCTCTGATACATAGCATGTACTACAAACCAATATTTTAAGTAGAAACGCACGAACCGATTTCCACGGTTTTGCATTCGTTGAAAAGGTCTCGGGCTCCGTGAGGTTTACAGCAAAGAAAATTCAGGAAAATTTTCAACAGAAAAGCGGGAAAATTCTTTTTTTTTTCATACAGCGCCATCTCTGATACATAGCATGTACTACAAACCAATATTTTAAGTAGATGGCACCGGTGCGTGATACATTGTTTGACAGCTACTCATTGCTCTCTGCTCAGTTAATTTCATGTGAAAAACGGGTAGATGGCGCCGGTGCGTGATACATTGTTTGACAGCTACTCATTGCTCTCTTGTGAAAAAAAAATGTGTAAATTATGTGGATCGTGCATTTGAGGTTAAATTCACCAGTCTGTCCATAGTCCAAAATGCCTAGAGGACGACGTGCGAACATCGGCCGCCGCACAAGACATGCAAGCCAGCAACAAGTGTATTCACAGAACTTAAGCGAAGAAAGACAAAATATAATAAGAGAAAATGCCCGATTGAGACAACGCGTGAGCACACGAAGATCATTGGCATCATACAATCAATTACAATACAAGAAAATCATTGTTTTTCACATGGGCAGTTATACGATGCGTGTTCACGAGTTGCGAAACCATCCGCTTTGTTTGTGTTAACGTCAGACCAAAAAACCAAAAATGTGGTTTACCAAAGAGCACTTCAATGAAACGGATAATTTGCGGACACGTATAACGCTTCGATTCAGTATTTACTTTGGATTCACTTTCATTTACTTAGAGAAGTTCAACTAAATAACACTTCATTTCTGTAATCGAAATGAATTCATTACTGTTGTGAAATGAAATATTTTTTTTCCTTTTCAAATATAAAAATGTCTTCATCTTTTAATCACATAAAATGAGATGTTACATAAAATGAAGCCATCTGGTGGCGAAACGGAGTTCGCCGGGTTTGCTAGTTTGATTATATAGATTAATTGGATCCAAATTATTATTCATACATATATTTTTCGATAAATATCCGCCAAAATATTACTGCTGGACTGGATTGCAATGGTATAATCTATATTTTCAAATGATTTTCCTTTAGCGCTGCGAAAAAAATGTGAGAAGAATCTTAGCATGGTTTGCACGGAAGTTATACGCACTTAATTACATATAATACTTAGCCCCGGTTGCACGAAGAGACAGCCCAGTTAATCAATGTTCAAACGCGTCACTTTTAGTGATCCGCATAGAGTTACTTCCATACTGTCCACACAAAGTGGCGTGTCTGATCATACTTTTACGTTGATTTTGATTTTTTGTCTTTTCGTGCACTCGGCCCTTAATGTTAGTGGTTCTCTGAGCTGTAGACTTCGCGAGTCTGTCATTGTATAGCTTAAAACAGAAGAAATGTTAACAGCGCACCATAAAACAAAATTCTATTATTTTTCTTGTATTTTAATTATGTACTTACTTTAGTACTTCCCTAACGCTTTAGGTGTTGTCATAAAAATGTTTTCTTGAAAACTGGCTTCACAAATAGAAGCATATAATTATCGAACCTGCTCATAAAATTTCAAGAGAACCGGTTGAGAAATGCGACCTGTATTGGAGAACAGCCGGACAGGCGGACTCCGGACAGATACCTATACGAAAACATTTTTGCTAGAGCTGAAATGGAAAACTGCTCGCCGCTCGCAATGATGGTTTGGTTTGATACCGTGGTTTGATATTTTGAATTCGCGCATTCACTCTATTGACAATTGTGTGTAGACTCTGTACTGTACACGCCATTCGGAACGCTGGAATGACGTGACAGTGACAGCGATTTGAGTTTTGTCCTCTTTCTACGGTTTTGTCAAAGAGTTCGGAGAAGTCGCTGCGATCCTATAGTTTTGTGGAGGAAAGAAAAATTGAACGAAATTTCTTCCTGATTCCGCTGGATGTTTACTGGTTGTTTCTGGCTGGCTCAATTGTAGTGCATTCTAATTCTGCGGGCTGGCCTCAGCTGTGCTACTGTTATTTATAATCGTTGTTACTGGCGTTGTTGTGATTTGTTTACGGCCCACTTCGAGGACCTCGCTCTCACTCAGATTGAGTCTGCCTAGCACTGCCTATCAGATCATGAGCAGAATTAGCCGGAACTAGCATAAAAAAATGTCTATCTCGAGCCTTATAGAAAAGTACGACATATCGTCCGAAGATGGTTACCGGCAGGCGCTTGCCGAAATTGAACATGAACAGGTGAGGAGATGATTTTATACTCATAAACTTAGAAAGGGTCTAAACTTCTAACCTCCAACACTTGGTGTCCCTTACCACTCAGAGCAAGATCGCCGCTCATTTCACTCTTCTTAACTGCCCTAACTATTTTTAGTTTTTGCGGCCATGTGGAAAGATCTCTGATAGTCCCATAGTACACAAGTATAAAAATGTAAAGGAGATAAATATACACCCAATATATGTGAGCGAGCGAGATGGAATTTTGAAGCAATATTATGTTTATGACTTGTAATTTTTCTTATCCCACCAAAAACAAATATGTAAAAAGGGGTCAAGTTCAGTACAAGTTTCACTGATGAAATAAATAAATTCAAGGTGGGTGCCAAGTTTGAACTAATGTAATTCCAATCAACCTACCCTTTCAACTGGTAGGTCCTACAGCGGCTGGCACTTTACTAGCATGCTGGCAGGCTGGCAGCTGTATGAAAATTGTCTGAGTGTTCCGTCTAGTTCAACGTAGCCATGCAATGTAAAGGAGGTCCTGGCACAGCACCTAGTTTCCATATAGTGGGTTAAGCTAATATCATGACAGCAGGTATTGTATTAGTCTTTCATATTAATTTACAAAAAATGAGTATTTGAGTAATTTACGGATTTCGGAAAAAAAAATTACCTGTAAATTAAATTCATGCATAAAGTGTCAAACTTTTTTTGGGATGTGACACCGTTAACCTTTCGTTAAAGTTTTCCTTACGACATCCTGCTCCATTCTGCCTATTGAAATTAACCTGAACCGCCTCCTCCAGACCCAGAATGTCTCATAGTCACAAAGAATAACGTTTACGATGCTCAACTTCGCCAGCGGTTCGGCTGGAGGCATGGACGGCTTAAAACCGCAACACCTAAAGGAACTGATAAGCCCTTCGGCGGGCGACGCCGGCCACCGTGTCTTAATCTCGATTACCTCTCTGTGCAACCTTATACTAACTGGTCACGTGAATGCCAAGGTATGTGCATATTCGAGCATCTTTTTTCGCTCTGAAAAAGAAAGATGGTGGAATATGCCCAATCACAGTCTGAAATGTTTATCGCCGTCTAGTAGCAAAATTGGTTTGTAATTCAATAAAGGTACTTGCTTGCGTCCACGTCAATTCGGCTTTGCCACCAAATGAGATTGTGAAGCTGCCATTCATGCAGTCAGAACATATGTAAAGTAGAACCAAAGCAGTGACAAAATTTTAATCAAAGTGGTGCTTAAAAACGCCTTCAACTCCCTGGAGTGACACCAAATCCTAGGCTGAGATCAATGGTCGTAACAGAAATTAAGACTAACGAAAAGTGGTACTTTGTGACGTCACTTTGACACATTTTGTGTCGGCGCAATCTCAAAGCATGCAAAGTGACCTCACAAAGTACTACTTTTCGTTAGTCTTAGTTTCTGTTACGACTATTTATTCCAGCCTTAAGGTGTCCCTTCCCGGCGGGACTAACTCATTCGCGGGCACGGTACAAAACCGTCCTGTTGCGCTCTGGGACCTTCTATGTTTCAAAGAAAAAGACAGGCTCCATTATGAGGCGGATGCAACATGTCCAGAAAGCAGACAATGCGCATAGTGATTGATTTGGTAAGATTTACGAAAATTTTAATTACAAAACAACTTCTAGCTAAAAGTAAACCATCGACAATCTAACAAAAACTAAATCGATTATAATTTTCATGGCAAAAGTTATGTCTGATGACTAATCTTTTTAAGATGTATAGATTTTATCGTTGAGTACCCCACCTCCAAAGTTATTGTATAAAACATGCGAAAAATTCGAACTTTCCGACCTTATAACTTAGAAACCAAACACAATACAATGCCAACGGTGATCAGATATCTACATAGTTCGATCCAATAAAGCTATTTTGAGCAAAATTTTGGATCTCTGACAAGAAATATGGGCGTGATCTTCTTTCCCCGTTTGTATGGGGAGTTGAGCGGGATGACCCACCTTAATGGCCGTGAAGGTAAATACCCTAGAATTATACCCATTCCTTTTTTAGTGTTATTCTTTGCCATCACATCTTTTTTTCGATGATCATCTGGTATTGATATCATCATCATATCATGATAAACATCTGGTATTTAGACGATGGCACTATCTAGCACGCAGGTAATCCGGAGACTGTGCTTTCCGGCTATAATTGCTTCACTACAAAAGCCTCTGATAAGAAATATGCGCATGATCTTCTTTCCACGTTTGTTGGAAGTTGGGAGTTGAAAGGGAAGGCCCACCTTAAAATAGCTCCGTCCCCTACAAAAGTATTTATGAGGTTTTTACTATAAGTAATCATATAATAATACTAAATACTAATAATAGTAATAAGACATAAAAATACATGTGGAGTACAAAATTGACTGAATTACTAATTATAATCATGAAATTGAGAGTGCTGGAATGTACAAATACTCTTACTCACCAAACTGGCCTGTAGCTTGGCTAGTCGCCTCACTGTTGCTCACGGCGACACGAAAACTATATATTTTTT
This sequence comes from Incurvaria masculella, assembly GCA_946894095.1. Lineage (NCBI taxonomy): Eukaryota > Metazoa > Arthropoda > Insecta > Lepidoptera > Incurvariidae > Incurvaria > Incurvaria masculella. The sequence goes on along the minus strand of OX335645.2, from coordinate 21,955,769 downwards.
AACTCACACAGCGTAGAGGGTGGTGGCTGAAAAACAGCGCTGCTTGTGGAGTTCCTTACTTCACGGGCGATTTTCTCGCTGAGCCTCCTAACCCATTCATACAAAACTGTTTCTTATCTTAATATTACTTTTGTATCTTTTTTTTGTATTCTTTCATATTTCCCATGATTCAATTTAAGATTAACTAATTTTCTTATGTAATTACGTTGTTTTATGAGTTTTTGTTGTCTGAATAAATTAATTTTGATTCTTCTTTCTTTCTTCTTTCTTAGAAAAAAATGGCCCATCAGCGCATTCACCGCAGCCAGTGCAATATAAGGAAGGTCCTGGCATGGCACCTAGTTCCCATGTGGTGTGTTGGGCTAATACCATGACAGAACTTGTGGTATTAGCCATCCATGTCCAGTCAGATAAAAAAAAAGCCACCTGACTTGAAATGTTCCAGGAAGAAGTGCACGGTGCGCTGGATTCGATCCTGCAGCGGCACTGCCACCTCGGGGGCAAGCTGCGCACCGTGAGCCGCGCCTACTCGAGCCTGGCGCGCGTGCAGAGCGACGCGGGCCAGCTGGCGGAGAGCATCGCGCACACCTGTGAGCTCGCCGACAGCGTCAGCGCCAAGGTGCGCCGGCTCGACCTCGCGAGGGTGAGCTGCTGAATGTTTCTTGTGTTCTTCTGGCGGTTTGTTTCACAGGCTTTGTGCTCCCGTGGTTCGTAGTTGTTTAGGCTTTGTTAAGCTTCAGCCAGTGCCCTCAAAACCTGAGTAGGGTTTTTTGTTCAAACAGGTAAACTAAGTTGAAAATTATTTGTCTCTATTTTATATTTAAATTATGAAATAAACATAGAATTGTGAATATATAAATATACTGTTAATCATATCATATTGATTTCATCATCATATTGTTTTATTTTGCAATACAGCTCCCACCTTCTAAAAGCATGTCCGTAACCTGCTGGATAATTGTGATAAGTAGTGTGAGTATTATATTATTTTATATGTTTATTTGTGCCTCTTCTAACTGTATACTTTTAATGCTATTCACTTTTTGGTAAATCTTTTAATTTAATCTCCTAGACATCCAGGGATCCAAACGATTCTTCTTACATATAAATATATATTTTTTATGCGACCTGACATGGAAAGCTAATACAACACAACTACCGTTATGATATTAGCCCAATACACCACATTCCCGAAGGAATTAGGTGCAATGCCAGGACCTTCCCTTTATGAGCACGGCTACATTGAACTGGTTGGAAAACACGGACAATTTTTCATTGCCGCTTCGACCATCTTTTCATCTAATGCGATGGTACCAACCCGCACGGGCTTAAACCCTATCACCTAGTAGAGGAAGGGGACATACAGTTTTACATGGATTCCGAACCATGGAGCAGCTCACATTCATGACGAAATGCATTTATCGAACTCGGAAAAAGAAAGACAGTGGTGCATGTCGGAATTGAACCCAGGCCTCTGGTACCCGCGCCACTAGGCTACGAGCCGCTCAAATACTGTTCTCTGCTGTGTAATGTTCTGTATTGCTTCATCTAGTTTGAATATTTATGTTATACATTATGTGTTTTCGAGGGAGGCGTAGTTTAAATTTAATTTATAATATTTTATTAATGTATTAATGTAACCCTGTTCTCTGTTCTTCTCCAATAAATAAATAAAAAAATAATAATATCAGTTACATAAAAAAATGCCAATGTTCCAGAGCCGCGTGGCGGAGTGCCAGCGACGTGTGCACGACCTGGTGGACCTGCAGCTGTGCGCGCGCGGGGTGGAGGCGGCCATCCGCGACCGCAACTATGAGACAGGTGAGCACCGCCCGCTCGCTGACCAGCTTAAATGTTTCCCTGCGCATCGTTCCTTTAGGTTCTGCCATCTGATTGTCGGTTGTGCTGGCTATGTCTGCCGCAGAACCAATGGCCAATGGAGCCAATGAGTTCCAGAGTGGAGACCATGCACCTACAAACGTACTGTAAGATGCCCAGAGGCTCTTTCGATGGACTGGAACCACTTTTTAGGGTTCCGTACCCAAAGTGTGAAAACGGAACCCTATTACTAAGCCTCCGCTGTCCGTCCGTCCGTCCGTCCGTCCGTCCGTCCGTGTGTCACAGGGCTGTATCTCATGAACCGTAATAGGTAGGCAGCTGAAATTTTCACAGAGTGTGTATTTATTTTGCCGCTATAACAACAAAAAACGTGATTTTTTGGTGTTGATGGTACGGAACCCTTCGTGTGCGAGTCCGACTCGCACTTGGCCGGTTTTTACTTGACTGCAAGAATTTTATTAGAGAAAGAAAAAAAAAGTTTCCACAGTTTTACATAGATTCCTAACCATGGAGAACTTGAATTCGGAACGAAATGCACTTATCAAACTCGGAACGAGAAATAATGTGTTGCACGACCTTGGCATAATAAGCAAGACCGAGCTACGAGCTACTCACGTGGTATATTGCATGGTGCGTGGCAGCGGCGGCGCACGTGGCGCGGTTCCTCGCGATGGAGCCGAGCAGCCTGGAGGCGGCGCGTGCGCGCGGCTCCGACAACTCACAAGCCACCATGACCAACGCGGTCACGCATCTGCGCCAGCAGGTCACGCAGAGGTAACAAAGTCAATACTTATGTTTTACTTGCTCCGCATCTCCTGGCATTTGGTGCTTTTTTATGTAACTGAACTGTTTCTAATTTACACACATCTGCAAATCACCACAGTTTGCAAATAGAAATGCACATGGGCGATTATAGCCACACCTACTGCTATTATATTATCCCACCTCACCACATGGGAACTATGTATTGTTTTGGTTATATTGTTGAAATTGTCATTTACAATATTTATGGTTAAAATACATTGCACAATAAATTACACCTAAGATGAACGTCCACTTAGTCTAAATTGACAGAAGAGTTTGTGAATTTAAAAAAAAAACACAGGTATTACAACAAAATGATTCATGCCTTACACGACAGTTCATGAAAAATATTAGTTTATTTGCAACTTCAACTGGGCACTTCGGCGATCGCTCTCCGAAGTTGAGCAACGTTGGGTCCGGCCTGGTCTTGGATGGGTGACCATTCGACCGTTGAGAGAGGCTGGCCGTGGTTTGGATTCCACGTTAAGCTGTAGGTCCCCTTTCTTACTTATTAGGTGGTAGGGTTTATCCCGCCCGGGTTGGTACCATCGCATTGGATGAACGATGGTCGAAGCGGCAATGAAAATTGTCCGTGTTTTCCATCCAGTTCAATGTAGCCGTGCAATATAAGGAAGGTCCTGGCATGGCACCTAGTTCCCATGTGGTGTGTTGGGCTAATACCATGACAGAACTTGTAGTCTTAGCCATCCATGTCCAGTCACATAAAAAAAATAAAAAAAACTAATACTTCGTTTATTCCTCTTAATACACTCAATTATACAAACATTCAGGTAACATAGCACAGTATAGGTAGTTACATTTTTACATTTTAGACTAAAACTTAAAACTTATTTGACACAGTGAAGAAAAAGAAAAAAAAATACAAGATAGTTATATACCATGTACATCGGAGGAAAGGGTGATGGGCTCAGCGATAGTGCACTAGGTGCGTTGCAAAACATACCTAGAGCCGCTGGTTTCCAGCCAACACCGGCGGCACACAACAACTACGACTAACCCCGCTGTCTAAACATGTTGCCAATCGAAGAAGGCCAGTCCCCACAAACAGCCACGAGCAACACGCCAGGTACAGCCATCACCTCTCTCAATCATATTTGACGGAAAGAGGTGATCCGAACCAATCGCCACCGTAAGCAAGGAACTTAAAGCGGTGGAAACAAGAAAACATTTTGTAACATTTGCATGCTTAGTTTGAACGCTATTATTTTTGTCATAAACTACTACAACGGTGATCACATAGGTACATAATGAGCAAAATTGGCTTTAAGTCTGATTGTTTCTAAAAAGTATACTTCGACAAAATTAACTAATATGTAATGAAATGTAGTGTTAAGACCCTTTTTTTTTCATGGACGGTATTTTCAAGACCAAATTTTGAAAAAGAATAAAATTATTTTAAATAGGCTTATGAAATTTATAAATCAAAAAAACTTTAAATGACCATAGGTTTGAGGAAGCGGCCAAGAAAGACGACGCGGCTGCGGTGGAGCGTTTTTTCAAAATTTTTCCATTGCTGGGACTTCACGATGAAGGAGTCACGCTCCTGGCCAGCTACATCGCTGATCAGGTACTGTACCATATCTGCTGAGTAACTCATTTCTACAATGCTCAATGTTTCGCTGCTTACCCGCGTGCCGCCACTTTCCCTTTAGAGTTATTGCATAATTATTAGTCGGATACAAACAACAGAACAAAGACGAAGACGAGGTGACCTAATCAAGGTATACTAAATGCTTACAGCCAAATACAACTGCCAAGTTATGCAAATGCTGTTCAGTCTCAACAAAAACCCACAAGACTAATGTACGTAAGCACTTCATTAGCAACAGAGTTGTAGAGGACTGGAACAAACTCCCTGAGTACATAATTAACGCAAATAATGTCTATTAATTTAAGAACCGTTTGGACACTCAGAATACTTAAAGACGGTATTAATAACCAAAACTGACATTCATAGATTACAAGGAAGTGACTAAGTGAACACCATTAGGACAAAAAAAACATACAAACATGAAAAGTCATAACCATACTTGAACACGATTAAGACACATCAGCCTAGGCTGCCTGTCTAAAATAAAATAAATATTTTTTTTCCGTGTGGGCTCGCTGTGCTGTTATTTGACTACTTATTCTGTGATGCAGGTGGCGACGGCAACCAAGCGTTGCGTCCCGTCAGCGAGCGAGCTGCGCGCCGAGGAGCCCACCTTGTTCGCGGACGCATTTACCCGCCTGCTGGAGGCGGGCTGCGCGGGCGTGGAGCGCGCGCGCGTGGCGTGCGCCGCCGGCGGCGCGGGCGGCCGCCTCTCCCGCGCGCTGCTCTCCTTGCAGGTAGCGCTTTTTCAGCCTCGGTAGCCCAGTGGTGAGATGCCTTGCGATTCGATAAGCTGGGTGAAGCACCTCTGAGCGCGGTTACGTTCTGGATGGGTGACCATTTTGAACTGTTGAGGCTGGCCGTGGTTTGGATTTTAGTTGGATAAAACTGCAGGTCCCCTTCCTTACTAGGTGGTAGGGTTAATCCCGCCCGGGTTGGTACCATCGCATTCAATGAACGATGGTCGAAGCGGCAATGAAAATTGACAGTGTTTTCCATTCAGTTCAATGTAGCCGAGCAATATAAGGAAGTTCCTGGCATGGCACCTACTTCCCATGTGGTCTATTAGGCTAATATCTGACGGTCAGTTTGGTATTAGTCATCCATTTCAGGTACATAAAAAAAAATGTTAGCGCCCGTGAACGTCGGTAGGCACACTTCACGCTGACAGGTCACCCACCCTACAGATACTACGTAGCAAGCTCACAGCGCATACCATACTGCCGGCCATGTTCATCCGGCGATTTAATTTAGCATGGCAACCCTATAAGTACCGGGTCATGTTGCAGCGACACGTCTTCTGCTGCTGCAACGTGTAGTCGGCTACGAACTTGTACCATTACCTAGCCATGTATTAGGTGATTATGAACGGTTTTTAGTAAAATTTTGATTAATGTTTCAAATTATGTATAGACTAACTGGCTGTCATCGACACCCTGTATTTTTCTCTGTGAGTATCGAGTTATCCTAAGACTCAATTCACACCGTGATGGCAGCGGCCCAGCGAGCACTTTCAGTGTCAAAGCATATTAAAATTTAAATTAATTAAGAGGATGCATAGTATCGCTTGAGAGGCTAGATTGCCCTTGGCCATTTTTAGACTCTCAAGCTATATTATGCATTCACTTTATTAATTTAAAGTTTAAAATGCTTTGACACTGAAAGTGCTCGCCGGCCTCTGCCATCTCGGTGTGAATTGAGCCCATGTGTCGGATCGCAGCCGACGGTGTGCGCGGCGGCGCGGCGGCTCGCGGGCGAGCTGGCGCGCGCGCGCCGCCTGCCGAGCGCGCCGCGTGACCCGCGCCGTGCGCCCGCGCCTGCGCCCGCGCCCGACCCGCTCGCGCTCGATCCGCTGCTCTCGGAGCTGGCGATGGTGCACTCGCGCATACACCTCTACTTCCAGTTCCTGCGCAGGAAGGTGCAGGTGAGGCGTATGCAAGAAACTTACTTGAGCGGCCCGTAGCTCAAGGCTTCGTGCCAGGGTTTATGGGATGTATCCCAGCCCCATTAATAAACCACTTCCTTTTTCTTTCTGTGTCTGTGTAAGTTTTAATCCCATCATTGTAAACTGTGCAGGTAGACTGCGAGGGCATGGACGCCGGCGCACGCGAAAAGCAGACCCAGGCACTGGAGCAACTCATTCTCGACTGCGACCTGACTCGCACCGCCCAGGATCTGTTGGCGCACTACCTCGCACTCGAAAGGTAACTGGAGCACAGTGCGCCTACGCCGTCCAGGCAGGTGTGATTAAACTCAGTGATGTAAGTGTGGCTTCCAAGGTAAATTGTACATATGTTAGAAAATTGTATGATTGCTTAAAAAGTAATGGTGATTTTATTATATTCACTATCAGTCTACACACTATAACTGGGTGATTTGAATAAGGAGTTACCAGTCCTGTCCAGCAGATGCTGAAGCACAGTGCTAACTGCTGTATTAAACACTATATGTAGGTAGGAAATATCATTAGCATACGTTGTAGCGGTAAAATCATTTAATGTGGGCAGATCCGAAGTGAAAATACTATACAGGACTGGATCCAACACTGACCCCTGCGGAACACCTGCATATATATCACGAAGAGTCGATCTGGCGTTACTCTGCTCAACATGAAAAGGAGGTAGGACGTTGTGATCAGGAGCAGCGAGTTGTTGATTTTGATTAATAATATTTTTTGCCAAACTATCGAAGGCCTACTGAACATAAAGAAAAGCTGCGGAGCAATACTGCTTTCATTCAAAACTTTCTCTAACTGGAGAGAGAGAACACACTCAGTGAACCTACTCAGTAATAGAGTATGATTTTCGGGGATGTGATGGTGAGCCAATATATTTTTTTACAGGTACTTCCTGGAAGAGAGCGTTGCCAAGGCTCTGCGGATGGCGGCGCCTGTCGAGGGTCAGCTCACCAGCAGCCTGGTGGATGACGTATTTTTCATCGCTCGCAAGTGCATCAGGTGTCTTGTCCTCGTTTCATTGCATTGTTAGATCTCACACCCCGTAAGTGGTGATAACAAATATTGTAGGACACAGAATCGTTTTCATGGCCGAGGCAAACATTTTCGTGATACAACAACACTATAGAAATGTAGGGATGATATTTCAGTGTCATAACTTTTTATTAACAAACCCTACATAAATGTTCCAAGAGATTTTCATTTTGGAAAATGCATAAATTCTAAAATTTGCAGGCTGCGACAAAAAACTATAAAGTTATGATGTGAGTATGGAGTTGAGCGGTAGAGGGCTCTTGTGATCCCAGGAATTCAGTGACACGTTTGTCTGTGTACAGGCGCGCGGTGTCAACGGGCAGCGTGGACGGTGCGTGCGTCCTGCTGAACGAGTGCGGCGCGCGGCTCGAGGGCGAGGTGTGCGAGGCGCTGCGGCGTGCCCTGCGCTCGCCGCCGCCGCCGCCGCCGGACGCGCCGCCCGCCGCCGCCGCCGTCGACCTGCCTGCCGCGCTCGGCGCGCGCCTCAGCCGCGACCACGACGCGCAGCGGGCGCTCTTCCTCGTGAGTACCGACACCCTCCCACGCGCGGCTCGAGGGCGAGGTGTGCGAGGCGCTGCGGTGTGCCCTGCGCTCGCCGCCGCCGCCGCCGCCGGACGCGCCGCCCGCCGCCGCCGCCGTCGACCTGCCTGCCGCGCTCGGCGCGCGCCTCAGCCGCGACCACGACGCGCAGCGGGCGCTCTTCCTCGTGAGTACCGACACCCTCCCACGCGCGGCTCGAGGGCGAGGTGTGCGAGGCGCTGCGGCGTGCCCTGCGCTCGCCGCCGCCGCCGCCGCCGCCGGACGCGCCGCCCGCCGCCGCCGCCGTCGACCTGCCTGCCGCGCTCGGCGCGCGCCTCAGCCGCGACCACGACGCGCAGCGGGCGCTCTTCCTCGTGAGTACCGACACCCTCCCACGCGCGGCTCGAGGGCGAGGTGTGCGAGGCGCTGCGGCGTGCCCTGCGCTCGCCGCCGCCGCCGCCGCCGGACGCGCCGCCCGCCGCCGCCGCCGTCGACCTGCCTGCCGCGCTCGGCGCGCGCCTCAGCCGCGACCACGACGCGCAGCGGGCGCTCTTCCTCGTGAGTACCGACACCCTCCCACGCGCGGCTCGAGGGCGAGGTGTGCGAGGCGCTGCGGCGTGCCCTGCGCTCGCCGCCGCCGCCGCCGCCGGACGCGCCGCCCGCCGCCGCCGCCGTCGACCTGCCCGCCGCGCTCGGCGCGCGCCTCAGCCGCGACCACGACGCGCAGCGGGCGCTCTTCCTCGTGAGAACCGACACCCTCCCACGCGCGGCTCCAGGGCGAAATGTGTAAGGCGCCGCTGCCGCTTCCACCGCCCTAATGTGCACGTATTAGCTAACCACCGGTTTAGTAGTGCGGGCAGCAATGCTGCAGCTGCACTTTTGCCGACATTTGTTCAAAAGAATATGTAATCAGGAATAATTTTTTAAAAGAAATTTTGTTTGTATGTTCTGTTGTACCTTACCTTAACATAAAGAAAAGAATAATAAATAACCTATCAATTAAGCCTTCATTATTTAAACAAGAATGTCTAACTTACTTTGAATGAACTATTATGTAAATAAAAGCAATTTTCAATATGTAAGGCTTCTTCCTATTCACAGCTTGGCTCTGACATCTCCAATAAAGTGAAATGTTATGTGTTGTGCAGGCACATCTGAACGATGCGGAGATCGGTGCTGAGTATGTGGAGCGACTGGTGGAGGGTGCACGACGTGAGGCGGAGGTTCGTCCCATTAATTTTAGCTAAACATATTTGTGTTTACCATTAATTTTATGTTTTATAGGCACTATGGGACTGGAAAAGGCTTAGCTTAATTAGTCCTAAAAATAATAAAGATGAAAAAAACCTGTAATTTCTATTTCAGAAAAGATCCTCAATAATGGTTCCTCAGTACTGGATTCCGTGTCCGATTGATGGTCCGATCAGTGAACTTAAATCGGCATATTTCTGTGGAAAATTGTAATATTGCCAGTGATCTCTTTGTTGTGCTTGTTGCTGCGGGATTATTTCTATTACCTAGCCTGCTATGATGGAACACCGAACCATTCTGTTCAATGCCACGAATCTAAATTCCTGTCCTAGGCCCCAATTTTTAAACATATTTTAAAAGGAGGCAGTTATCAATTTAATCGTTTTTAGTTTCTGCTGTTGTTTGAGCGCAACTTTCTATTGCCGTGACTGATTTGGATGTTTTTTCTCATTCAAATTGTCTCTTACAGGTTGCTCACGACCTGTACCACAATGTGCAAAGACCTGATCGATTACGTAAAAGAAAAAATCCTATTGAAATTTGTCATGATTTATTTTTAAGGTATATATGCATATCAGCATATTTTTATGAAATGTCAACAGAGTGTTGTATAAACTCGAGTTTGAGGGATGCTGCCATTTTTATGTTCAACCCTGCCGGCTTCCACAACTCAATTTGTCACGAACGTATTTGAACATGCGTCAGACAGCACTGGGGGCAAACGAGAAGCTCGCGTCGTGCCTGTCGACGCTGGGCGGCGCGGCGGGCGCGTTTCGCGCGGCGCACGAGCTCGGCGTGGCGGCGCTGCGGGCGGCGCTGCGCGCGCGCGTCGAGGGCTGGGCGGACGCGGCGGCCGCGCTCGGCGGCGAGCGGCGCGACGACGAGCTCGGCGAGGAGGAGGTGTGGGAAAATAAGTTTGTGGTTATTGGGTAGAATGTTTGGTATCCACTTCTGATTGGTGCTGAATTGATCGAATCCCTTCATTTTATAACATTCTTCGCCATTTAAGTCCCTGAGCTATCAATCCTAGAGTTCGCAAGCAGAAGATTGGGCCATTCGATGCCATTCCATATTCACAAATATGTACAAATCACCATTCAATTTCACTATTTATCCATAACTGAAATACTATTGCGTGCTTCACTTGAGATAAGCATAACATGGCCTACGTCTGAACATCCGATGGACTGGCGATTGAAGAGACGATAATGGTTGCTTCCTTTTTGGCCATAGAGAAGTCTTTAAACAGGCTTGCTTAATTCATTGGTCTGATCTAGAGATAACTTTTGCTATCTAAAAATCCACCACCTCCTTTCTACGAATCCTTCGTCTGTTAGCGGTACTTCTGGCGCGAAAATCAAGCCGAGGCATTTTTGACACTGCAGGAAGCAGACGCGACGCCCGCCCGGCTGGAGGAGCTGGCGGGGTACCTGCGGGAGCGCGTGGCGCCGCGCGCGTGCGACGCCGTGCTCGCGGCTCTGCTCGCCGACCTCACACGCCGCTGGGAGAAGCACATCTTCAGCACCGTCTACAATCGGGTGAGCGTGCTATGCTATACTAGAGGAGCCGGTGGGGTACCTGCAGGAGCATGTGGCGCCGCGCGCGTACAATGCTATATTTCGAATTAATTGTACATACCTACTGTACTGGCTCTGTTAGACTTTAGCAGCGCAATTAATTCAGTAAACTTTTCTATATTATTGGCTCGGCTCCGTTCCCTAAAAATGTCAGACGTAGTAATTACGTGGTTCTCCAGTCCAACGAAGTGGCCCTGACGATGCTTCCGTCGTGGGAGGCGAAACATGTCGGCCAAGCACGGCATTGTACACCGGAAAACCGTAAGTTTTCAAAACATTATCTCCAGTTATCTGTTGGAGCGTAAGCAGAGCGTAAAAAAATCCAGTGATGCTTCTGATTGGGCTGCGCTTGATTCAGGTGTCCCACAGGGAAGCGTACTGTTGCTGCTTTTGTTTTCACTGTTTATCAGACCCATAACTCGTCATCTAATCGCCCTATATCACATGTATGCCGACGATCTCCAAATTTACATTTCATCTAGTCCAGAAACAATCAATGATGCAGTCCTTAAATTAAATGAAGATCTTCGAAAAGTTTGCTTGTGGTCTAAACGATTTGGAGTTTTAATTAACCCTACAAAAACACAGGCTATAATTATTGGAGGCCGCAAATTAATCTCTAAGATGGATATGTCTATTGTTTTGCCCGTTGTGGTAGATGGAACGGCAATTGAATATTTTAAAAAGGTAAAAAATTTAGGTTTGATAATTGAACAACACATGGAATGGCACGAAAACATTAATCTCTCGTAGAGTGTTTTTCAGTGTCCATTCCCTTTAAAAAAAATGCAAAATTATCTACCTAGATTAATTTAAATTAAACTGGCCCAAGCTTTTATTCTCCCCTTTCTGGATTATGCGGACATTTGTTTTCTCAACCTAAAAAGTGAATTAATCAATAAAGTGGAACGGCTACAGAGCGCTTGCATCCGCTTCATTTATAACATCCGTAAATACGACCATATCACCCCATTTAGGCAAAAGTTAGGATGGTTAAAGATACCCGAGCGGAGGAATTTGCATTTACTCAATTTGGTCTTTAAAATCTTACCTAATCCCGACTCTCCCAGCTATCTAAGTGAAATGTTTTTCCCCCTCTGTGACCACGGCCTCTCATTGCGTTCGTGTGATAAGCGTCTGCTTCGAATACCTGATCACTGCTCTAACTTCATGACACGTACCTTTTCAGTTCAAGCCCCTCGCCTTTGGAACGAATTACCGTCTGACATACGCGACTCTGAAACCTTATATATTTTCAAAGTTCGCTTAAAAAAGTACTATCTCGAGAGTTATACCTGACCTACCTCAATATCGATCTAGTCGTTGCCTTCGTTTGGTGTCTATTTTTGATCTACTTGCTCCTTGTATGCCTGATTTATGTTTTATGATGTTTGTTAAAATTTTGTTTCTTTTAGTTTTAAATTGTCGCATGTTTTAATCTTAAGGTGGCCCATCCCGCTCAACTCCCCATATAAACGGGGAAAGAAGATCATGCCCATATTTACTGTCAGAGATGCCAAATTTAGCTCAAAATAGTTTTATTTGATCGAACTAGATGTCTGATGACCGTTGGCATTGTAAAATTGTGTTTGGTTTCTAAATTATAAGGTCCGAAAGTTCGAATTTTTTGCCCGTTTTATACAATAACTTTGGGGGTGGATTACGCAATGATAAAGTAAGAACATCTTAAAAAGATTAGTCATCAGACATAGCTTATTTAATCAAGATTTATAATCGATTTGGTTTTTGTTAGATTTTTGACTACAGCGGTCGTGGTTTACTTTTAGCTATAAGTCGTTTTGTAATTAAAATTTTCGTAAATCCTACCAAATCATACACTATGCACATTGTCTTTTATGTGGAAATGTTGCATCTTCCTCATCACGGATCCTGTCTTATTCTTTGAACCAGAGAAGGTCCCAGAGCGCAACAGCACGGTTTTGTACCGAGCCCGCGAATGAGTTAGTCCCGCCGGGTTGGGCCACCTTAAGTTAATGCTTAGCCCCGGTTGCACGAAAAAACGGTTGAGTTAATCAATGTTCAAACACGTCACTTTTAGTAAACCGCATAGAGTTCCTTCCATACTGTCCACACAAAGTGACGTGCTTGATCTTACTTTGACGTTGATTTTGATTTTTTGTTCTTTCGTGCACTCGGCCCTTACTTTACTTATTTACCTACCTAAATGATGTTGTTAAATCTAATGGGTGGCCAGGAAGAGATTGCCTCAAGGCAATATGGTGGCTCATTAGATGAAACTAACACTTGTACAATTATATTAACTCTAAGAATGTATGTATATGTTTCATCTAATAAACAGTTTGAAAAGGTGGGTCAGGTCTTGAGACCCACGGCAGCGCAGCTGCTCTCCTCCAGTCGTGATTTGAATGTTGTATATGTGTTATCTCGCTGGGAAACTTCGTTAGTGCGATATAGACTTCAGGCTGGTAGCGCCATCTAGCGCCCGCCATGTTAACTAGCTTCTATTGCATCTGTTGGTCGCATTTGTGGCATGCGAAACTAGCAGCTCTCAGTAGAGGGCGCTAGGTCGCTACAAGTTTATTATTATTTACCTATCTGAAGTTTCTAGTATGTACTTACCTACTGTTATTGCGCCGTTGTTGTGGCGTTGCGTCGGTGGAACAGGCGCGCCCTTTGTGTCCGTTTTCTGTATTGGATTTTGCAGCTATTAGGTAGATAAAAAAATCCAAAGTTTTGTCCGAATTTTGAAAAATAATCTAGCCTATCCGATTCAGTATCTGACACTGTACTTCCTGCCTTCGGGTGTTCGACCGTTTATCCGATCACCGCATATAATTTGGCGCAGGTGGGTGGCCTCGCGCTGGAGCGGTGCGCGCGGCGGCTGGCGGCGTGGGCGGCGGGCGCGGGCGGCGCGCGCGAGCGGTGCGCGCGGCTCACGCAACTGGCGGCGCTGCTCGCGCTCGAGTCGGCGGCGGACGCGCCCGAGGCGCTGCGGCCGCGGCCGTGGCTGGCGCCGCACGAGGTGCGCCAGGCGCTCGCGCGCAGGTATGCCGCGCAAAAGCTTAGTTAAGGGTACATTGGCAATTTTTAAGGCAACTAATTGCTGGGCAACTATTGCCAAACATAGTGGAGCAATAGATGGAGCGATAAAAAAGCAGCCCCAATACATTTTCAGAAATTATCCCAGCGATATGGAGCGATATAGTTCCACATCACTCCATACTGTTTGTTTATCGAATTGCCTTGTATCCGTGCACTTGCTTGCCACATGTGGGCAATAATTGTTCTCTTAATGGGTACGCATCAGCATAATGCTGCTAGTGCATTACAATATAATAATATACTTGTCCATAAACCCTGTTGCTGGAGATTGCTGGCTATTGTCGTGACGACGAAATCGACAGAGATTGCTGCAAGTTGAGCAACTTTAGTTGCCCTTGTAAGGGTACCTTTAACAAGGGGCAGAAAACAAACTGATGCCTGCCCCCAAAAGCAAGGCTTATAGTGGTTTTATTAACACGCTTTTTTTGCCCTTCTCACTTTTGTCCCGACTGTTTCTAGTCGAACTTAAACGTAGCCGGAGCGGTGACGTCTCGTTTTTTTCTAAGTGAAAAACCTTAGAAAACAAGTTTTAAATTGCCTTTTTGACCATATGTCAATCGAACCTTTTCCAGATCGAAACCAAAACTTTAAATTATTTTGTTTCAGGTCCGATTTTCGCCTAGAGGATATCAAGAGACTGAAGTTATAATTTACACAATAAAACTAATAATTGTAACACATATATAACAATTTAGTATGTTACGTAATATTTATAAAGAAATTAAAAGTTGCTTGTACATTTTAGATCATTTGCATCGATTTCTTATAAGAGGGCATTTTAAATCTGCCCTAACACTTCTAATGTAAACGTCACTTACCTGATAATTTTAAATATTTGGCTTTGTTTGGACTCCAAAAACCCCCAAAACATTCGAAATAGTTATAATTTCACTCCAGAATGGGCAAGCAAAGGTAATGCTGCCTGTTTCGGTAAGATCGTCAATAAAATTTTAACGAACAAGAAAAGGTCATTTGACCGGTTTTTATGAAATGGTCGAAAAAATCTTGAATGAGCAAAAAAGCTCATTAAAAGTTAAAAAAATAGAAATATTTATGTAGGTCGGTTTCTGTAAAATGGTCAGTAATCATTTTAATGAGCAAAATCATTCTTATGCATCCACTTTCGGTAAAATGCTTTCGAAAAAATCGAATGACCAATAAAAAAAACAAGGTCATGCAACCTCCGCCTCTACAATGATCTGGAATGACTATTATACACTCTGGAATTACTGTTATAACGGAATGGATTGCTGGAATTTTACTATACTTAGGCACACAATCTCAAACCTGGGTTCAATTCCGACATGCACCACTCTCTTTCTCTTTCCGAGTTCGATAAGTGCATTTCGTCACGAATGCGAGCTGCTCCATGGTTCGGAATCCATGTAAAACTGTAGGTCCCCTTCCCCTACTAGGTGGTAGGGTTAAGCCCGCCCGGGTTGGTACCATCCCATTGGATGAAAAGATGTTCGAAGCGGAAATGAAAAATTGTCCGTGTTTTCCATCCAGTTCAATGTAGCCGTGCTCATAAAGGGAAGGTCCTGACATGGCACCTAATTCCTTCGGGAATGTGGTGTATTGGGCTAATATCATAACGGTAGTTGTGTGGTATTAGCCATCCATGTCAGGTCGCATAATTTTTTTTAAATAACATCAAGTCAAATACTTTATTGTCACATAATCAGGTTACAACAAAGTTATCTGACCTTCGTCACGTTGTACCTACATACAACTCTCGACTTCCTATTCGTATTTGACAGTGTGGTTTTCCTCTTTGGTTCCTACACAGCAAGGAATGAAATCGTGATAATATCATCGGCCTGGTCGAGTTACCCGCGTGGTTTTCCCTGTAAAGGGTAGACTCTCCGCTATTGCTGGTGTTAAAGTGTGGCTAGTCGGCTGTCAGGATGAGAGTTGTGGTGTTTCTGCTGGTCGCGACGGCGGCGGGGGCGGAGGTTGGGGTGGACCCCTGCGCGAAGCTCCTGACTTGTGACGCATGCGCCCAGGGGCCCGGCTGCGAGTGGTGTCTCGACGACCAGGTAAGCACACACATGCACAATGTAACACTGGTAAGCATGGATAGATATGCGAAGAATAGAAATAGAATAAAATCTTTTTAATATAAAGCGCAGTATATAGCGTACGCCAGACCATTACAAGGGGTACCCTACTAAGCGTTCGCAAAAATAAAATTTGGACAAATGTATACACATATAAAATCATAGTATTAAATATAATAACCGTTATATTAATTTGAATGTATGAGTAAGTATATAAAATATAAAATTAACATAACAAACATTACAACAAGTATATAGAGTACAAAGATGCAACAGCTATAAGATAAGAGGAACTCATGGAGCAGACACTGAGACGTGTTAGATTTCATAAGGACTTTAAAAGGAAGCCTTAAGACGTATTCGGAATGTGTGAATCGATTAGCATAAACCCAATTCAAGCGGCAGTGCAAAAGCAATTCACTGGACAGGGAAGAGTCCCCGTATAAAACTGAAGAATGTGAAGGGATTGAAAGAACGAGATTGTCAACCGACCTTAGTGGGAGACCATAGGAATAAAGGAACTTACGAAATAGCGTGCGTGTTCAGTGCGAAGTGAACTCCATTCAGTGCAGCTCCGACCTTCCAGGGAGCAAACTCTACATATTGACGACCACATAGGGATCCATGATGTTGACTTGACACATGTCCCTAATTTCGGACGCCATATCGAGGAGAAAGCCAAGCTCGCTTTAAAAAACCTTGGAGTCCTCAAATGGGTGCGTCAGTACCCTGCCTGGCCAAAAACTGCTTCTTTACAAGGCGCAGATAAGGTCTTGCGTGGAGTACTGTTCGCATTTGTGGGACAGCACAGCTACACCAGCTTGGCTCTCTGGACTCGATACAGCGTTGGGCTGTGCATCTCGTCGACGACCCCGACCGAGGTATCCCTAAATTTGGAGACCCTACAACATTTCTGAGTTGGAGGGTTTCCAAATTTAGGCTCTCTGTCTGCTATCATCTTTACCATCGAGTATGCTTGTCGGAGTTGCATTACGCTGTTCCTCTGTCCCCTTTCTACCTTCGATCAACGCGGAACAGGGGAAAAATGCACAAATTCATAGTCGACATTTCAAAAATAAGAACCCACCGATCCTCTAGATCCTTTATCCATAGGGTTGGTAAACAATGGAATGAACTTCCGAGGTATTTCCCCCAAATTACGACCTGGGGTCCTTCAAACGTGGTGTGAAAAAGCACCTGGCCGGCCGGCATGTTTTCGCAGCCCCTCTAAATGTTCGAAAACCCATGGGCGTCGTCGAGCACCTTAAGGTCCTGGCGTACGCCATATGCCGCGCTTTACATATAAAAAACGTTATGTGATCAGAGAGATATTTAGGGGCAGCGCTATCTTTTCGTGTGCAGAAGAGAAGGGAAAGGATATGAAATTTTCTACGGCGACGAATGTCGAGCCACTGAAGCCATGTGTGTGCCGGTATTCAGTGATGTGATCATATTTGCTCAATCTGAAGATATATTGGATGCATAGATTCAATAGTTCGCCCAGCTTATTCAGAATCTTTTCCCTCCGGTCGACGTAGCAGACATCAGCATAGTCTAGAATGGGAAGTAGAGATTAGACACTTTTTTTTTGTGCTGATTGGAAGGAAATTTTGCAGACGTTTGAGAGAATGTATGCTTGCAAAGATTGTATGGTTTACCTCTCAAAATTGCTTATTCCAAGAAAAGGCATCGTCTATGTAAAGACCAAGGCCTTTTGCAACCTTTGCGTATGAGATAGCAACACCATTAAAAATTACATGGGGATGGGAAATTGATTTAATTTTGCAAGAAGTTTGGTAGTAAAGAGTTTGCTCTATGCATAAAAAATATATTTGTGAGTAATAGTCATCTATTAACGATTGTAAACTAGATAATAAGTATAAAAAAAGACAAACCTGGCGAAGTTTCTTGTCGGGTCTACGCCAGAGCAATCGGCCCAGCAGAAAAAAATATTGTTGACGAATCAGAGTCTGTCATCTACATCATACACTGTCATCTAGCATGAGCGCGCTGTGCTTACAAGAAGAACACAGTATGTGATTGAGAAGTCAACTCAAACACCACTACCACGAGTTTGAGAGAGATGGAACATACCTACCCGACGCGACAACTTTCCGAATTACTATAAACATAGTGTCCGGACTCACTTATTATGAATGCATTTTTGTATAAATCTTTAAAATTTCTCTAGTTTTCCTTTAAGAAAGCATGGGTTCAAGTCATGGTGCCCTATGTTTATAGGATGTGGGATGAATGGGCATAATAACCCGGAAAAATACCCATTGATTCTTTGTCAATCATTCTTTTCCTATTTTTTCAAAGTAAAACTTCAAGATAATTATTTAGCACCTACATGGCGATTTAGAGATGTTTTTGAATAAAATAATAAAGGAGAATGCCCAAAGCCAGGGTTGTGTCTTTTATTGACACATGCGATATTTTTAATTGATTATTTAAACACATTTTATGTTACCAGAATCCTCATTTTTCCCAGTCGTTTACTCGTTGTAACTTAAAGGAACCATTCACAATTACTTCTTCTGAGAATATGAATAAATAAGTATGTAAAATTATCCCTAAGACCAATGTGAAAATTTGTTGCTCATGAAATATCAAAGAGACATTAAACTTTGTCCTTTGCCAATAAAACATTATATAATGCGATTAAAATAAGAATAGGACGGGGCTCGTGACTAACTTCACTCGAATTCGCGAGGGAAGTACGCGGCTACAACGTGGCAAAGTACTGAAGTTTGTGAAGTGATGTGAGTGTTTTAGCAGTTTGACATTCAAAATGGCGGTGATCCTATTTGCATTGTACACTATTTTTTTATTGAAGAGGTACACAAATAACACAGCACACAGTAAGGTCATTGTCAGATGACTATTTTTATTACTACGAGAGGGCAGCAAGTAGCGGAACCGGAAGTGTACATTAGAATGGCTGCATTTATATTCTAACAATTTAACATTCTTGTACATTTATAACCTCAAAACCGAATCTCGTAAATAACTTTAAAATGGTAATGAATTCATTCATATGTTGAAAAGCTATATTTTTTTAAAAATTAAAACACTCGTTTGGCAGATAGACTCTAACATTTTTTAGGGGCCCAAAATGTAATGGGCAATCTTAGATGAAAAAGGAATGGATAGGGGACTAAAAAATTTTTACGGTCCGTCAAATATACGCTCAGTTAGCTCATATGCTCTCAGTCGGTGTCAAACGTCAATCCATGCGCGTCAGTTGGGCAAGATTTCAAAATATCAACAAAATGCCTTCAAAATGTCTTATGTGGTTGACAAATGTCGAAATAACACTAATAAGCACAACAAGAGCAATGGAATCACATTCCATGTGTAAGTACAAGCATATTCAGTATATTTTTAGTTTAGTAGATGTGTTGTAAAGGCGCAAACAGGGTTGGCACAAGGAAACTTAAATTGTCAGTTCGATTTTTATTTTTGTTTTCATTTTAGTTTGCATCCTAGCTTGGGGAGGGGCAAAAAGTATTTTGTTAAAAATTGAACGTGCACAAAGAGCTGTGTTGAAAGTTATGCACATGAGACCCTTTCGCTATCCCACTGATCTTCTATATCAGGAGGCGAATGTACTTAGTGTTCGCCAGTTGTTTATTTCAGCAATGGTCAAGAAATTTCATAGAACTGCTTACCTAACATGCAATCCGGGATCGACAAGACCCAGTTGTTTAGACAAATGGCATATTCCACTCACCAGAACTGCATTTGCACAAAGACACTATTATTTTCTTGCTCCGTATACTTATTCTAAAATAAACCAAATTCTGCAACTCAAAACCCTCACACAAAGAAGTTGCGCCAAGTCACTCACCAATTGGCTTCTGAACCTAAATTATATTAACACGGAAAATCTTTTTGTTATAATCAAATAAATACACCACAAATACATCCTAGAGACTAAAAACTCACTAAACTATAATATATTATTCTAGCTACATCAAAACAAATAAATATGATCCACGACTTATATTTTTAAATGAAAAAACATCACCTCTAACATAGTACAATTCTAGCTAATATTAATATATACAAAAACACCCTTGTGTACACGTGTTTACATATACATACATTAATACATTACATTATTGTCTTTATATATTATTTCTTATACATTACTAACGCCAACACAGTGCACAATTAGTGCGACGAAAGACACTGACTCCCACAGCACAGGGAATCCTAGTGTGGGAGCCAGGGCTTAAAATACTACCTGTTCATCAAAACTATGTACTGTAACCCATGGTTGTAATTATACCGATGTATGTAATATTATGAACAAATAAATCTTTTTTACTTTACTTTACTTTAGTATTATATATTAAACTAAATTTTATTTTAAAAACAAGTAGGGCTGCCACAAAACAATAGTCTACGTACTGTTTATTATTTTTTATAATGTCGTTTAGGATGTTTGTATAATATGTCTTAGTTCTGAGGCTGTGCTAAAAAGGTAAATCCTTGAAAATGGTCAAAATTTTACATGTGACAGACAGCTCGTTTCCATAAAGATTAAAATTCTCAAGTCGTTTCTTGGCTCAAATGTCCTTTTGTCATTGAATGAGTATTCATTTCTTCAACCTGCTACATTTAATCATAGACTTATCACGACTTACTTAATCATCTTCTTAGGGCTATTATCGAAAAATATGTAAATGTAAAACTTTATCATATACATAAAACCAATCCGGGGATTAAAGCCGCGACAAAGGGACAAAAGCGTAATAAACTGATCCTTTTTTGAAGGAAATAAAAAAAAAAGAAAAAGAAAGAACTTAGTGGTTTATCAAAATACCATCACACATTTACGGCAAACGGCAATAATCATCAACAGGTTTTACATAACACTGTACTGACTATTATTTGGACTATTTTTTAGCATCTAAAACGCATTGAACGAAATTTTTAAATGCATAAAATGCAAACATTCAATTCAAGAATAATCAATATTATTAGTTTTGCAATGTTTGACCCATACTTGCAATACAATTATGATTCCCTCTTTGTGTTTATTTTATTTTATACTTTATAAATTTATCCTTAATATCGATGATTTTTACTCGGAAAAACGATGGTTTAAAGAATGATTCAATTAATATTTTTTTCATTTTCCCGCTTGCAAATTCGCGAAAAGATTATTTGATGCCTTGTTAACTATACAATCATGGTACTACTTGTTCTGACCACTAGCACTAAATAGGAACCTCTTGTCATCTATGAGAAACTTTGGATTCTCTGAAAATAGTCATAAAAGAAACGGTAACATTTTTTTTATTCATAGTATGTATAAATTATTGTTTGTATTTTTTTTTATCTAATAAATAATATAAAGGGGAAAGTTTGTAATAATGGATGGATGGATGGATGGATGGATGGATGGATGTTTGTTACTCTTTCACGTAAAAACTACTGAATGGATTCTAATGAAACTTTACAATAATATAGCTTATACATCAGAATAACACATAGGCTACAATTTATGTGCCCATGGGCTTTAGAACTTTCACGGGGCTGCGAAACGATGCCGGTAGCGATACTTCACACTAGGGGGAGAGGAGCCGGGGGCGGTGGCGGGGAGCGGCGGCGGGGGGAGGGCAGACGTCGTGACTGTTTGGTGTCCGTTTGGCGAATTTTCAAGGCACTAGCGATTTGTAAAACTTAGTACATGTACATTTAACTACCCGGGAATTAAGATTGGCTAAATAGAATTCAGTTCCGCTTACGCTAAGATGGGGCTGTCATACAAACTGCAATGCTATGCACGGCTCGGCTTTGCGGCGGCAGCGCTTACTTTTACTGAAGTACGACTTGGTATTTCCTGCAACTTTAGGACTACTTGGCATCACGCTAAATCGCCGGAGGAGCGACCAACAGAATAAAATCCTTGAGAACCAATTACTCGATTTAGATGTGCATTGTATCTACGTCTAGCCTGATTCTACTAAAAACTTAAAGATTACATAATATAACGCTTCATTACCAGAAGGGTAAGTAGTGAGTCTTAAAGTCTTATAACATGCGAACCACTTACCTGATTTATATGCGTATTTTATCAATGTATAGCATCTCTGGGAGCAGTCAGGTTCGAGATGGGTTACTGTTTTCGATGTTGAGGCTGGCTGTGGGTTGGAGTCCACGCAAAACTTACCTACGTTACACGTTACTTACTAGGTAAGCAATGTAGCAGTGAAAGTGCAGAAAGGTTCTCGCGGCAAATGTTTTTTTTTAAATAGCCACCAAACGTCAACGAAGCTCTAAATGGGAATTATTGGATGTTTCTCATTAAATCATGCTAACTATTTCGGCTCGAACGATCTTGATTAAATTTGGTACATGGATACATTGTCCTGGACCAGTTTGACCCTATTTTGGACCAGTCATGTGGGCTACTTTTTATCCATGAGATAATTTAGCCGACACTAACCCGAGCGGAGCCGGGTACCGCAGCTAGTATTATTATAAATTAATTAATACAGAAAAAGCAATAAAACACAACTAAAGAATAAAATATTCCTCCATCATCGGCGCAATTGGCAACGTGCCGATGACGGAGGCCGCGTTCCCCCGCTGAATGGCTAGGCTGATAGGTAGAAGACCTAAGATAACTCGTAGTTCGATTTTGCTGAACTGTATGAATATATGAATAAACTATGAATAGGAACCTTAATATTTTAATGTACAATACAATATATTGTTATTTATTTTTGTGATAATTTTTGGCAACCCTGCCGTTTTCACTTTCATTTTTAATTTAGTTTTGACGCGCCATTCTGGTCAAAGGGCTTAGCATGCGCGCATCGTTGATGTGTCATGATGGATTAGGATGAATTTTGCACTATATCTACGACCAGACGTCACAAATGTCACCTTCCTTTTTTCTCATGCTATAACTAATTCAATTTAAGGAAATTATTGTCTCATTTCATTCTTCCGCGATTAGATGAATCTATTTGTCACTTTTTGGCATGATGCATTTCCTTATACCTTTGTCCTGCTCTTTTACCCTTTACGTATTAGAGTTTGGTGTGCATGTAAAAGTATAGGTGTGTGAGTTTTTTTAAAAATAGGAACGCTTTTGAACTACCATACTGATGTATGGTAGTATCCATTCTTTTTCATCTAAGGGGGCAATGGGCATTCTCCTTTCAGTACATTTTGAATGAAACACGTTTTGTCTCATCCGTCAGTTGAATCTGTTAGTCTTTACATTCTGAGTCTATGGTAATATAAATCTAATGAAATTAAGGAACCAACGGAACTAACTATGTTTGGAAAAATCAGATATGAAATTTAACTTGATCTCTTTTTCTTTACATTGATTTTCTTTCAGAAAATAAGCGATGGCGTCCAGTGTAAGAGCACGTCCCCGGGGTCCTGGTGTAATGCATCAGTTATCAACGCTGACGTAAAGCCCGAATATATGCTGACGATAGACATTGACAAACCTTTTACAAAAATGACTGACCAGAGTGAAGCAACTATCCAGCTGAAACCGCAAGCAATAACTATTAATGCTAGACCTGGTCAAACCGTACCATTTGAAATATCTTACCGACCAGCTAAGGATTACCCATTGGATGTCTACTATCTCATAGATTATTCAATTTCTATGAAGGCATTCATAAAGCAAATGAAATTACAAGGTCTGAACATTTATAACGCATTGACAAAATTAACAAACAATGTCCATATGGGAGTTGGTAGCTTTATAGAAAAACCTGCTCTGCCATATTCAAGGTAAAATACATATGTTCATTTACATAAAATAGCCTATTTCACTTACATACATACTCCACTTCCCTGAAGGGTATGCATAGATGATTTAGCTCCATATAGTACGCTTACTTTCGCATCCACAACAGACGTTAATCTTTAATGAATTCTCTTTAATTGTGGGTATGTACTGCACTGGAGATCGTGGTACGTATTACTAGGCCGCTCGGGCAAAATTTCCTCTCGTTTCTCCTCTGTACATTTTTTTCTTCATTCTTTCGTCACCCATTCGCACTGCATGCGCAAACCACCTTAATATACCCTTCCTTCTCGGTTCTTATAGCTACATCTTTTTTCAATTTACGATGCTCTGCAATTTGCGATGACCCAGCTTTGCGGAACTTGTCTGGTAAAGTATTTGCGCAAACTTTCCTCAAGATCCCATTTAGATTGCATTTATTCTACAATCGTGCCTGTTCTGCCATACTGCATAGTCTGGCTTCTACATAAATGTAGGCACCAGCACACCGTCAGAATAGCCATCCTAGCTGTAGGCGTAATGACCCGGCATTCCAGCATTCACTCTTTAAACTGACTGAAAACTGCTTTATAGAGCCATTCACTCATTAACCTGACTCAATCTTTCGTTAGTATTTTGATAATCATAAAGTATTTATTCATTTTAGCAAATACATGGGCACATACTCTTTCAAAAATCATCTCGCACTACAAGACGTCCTCGCCAATGGCGTGGATTTTGCTGAAGTCCTGAGCACAACCGATACGAAAGCCAACTTCGACAACCCAGAGGCAGGCTTGGACGCACTGCTGCAGGTATTATAATGCATATTATTTATGCTTTATTATGACCAGCTCATAGCTCATGGCTTAATTAAATCACAAACAAAGTCAAAAATCAAACAAAAACTAAACTGATTTTGAATCTTCATGGAACAAAGGCTTGATGACTAAGATTTTTTAAATTTTTTGTTTAATCGTGTAGTAATTCTAATCCAAAACATAGAAATTTCAAATTTTCGGATCTTATAACTGAGAAACCAAACACAATTTTACAATGCCAATGGTCATCAAAAATCTAGTTCGATCGAATAAAGCTGCTAACGTTCATTTTAGAAATAACACTTCACTTTTATTTAAATTTAGGTTATAGGTCGTTAAGGCCCACCTTAAGGTGGCCCAACCCGGCGGGCCTAACTCATTCGCGGGCACGGTACAAAACCGTGCTGTTGCGCTCTGGGACCTTCTCTGTTTCAAAGAATAAGACAGGCTCCGTGATGAGGAAGATGCAACATGTCCACAAAAAAGACAATGTGCATAGTGTATGATTTCGTAAGATTTACGAAAATTTTAATTTCAAAACGACTTATAGCTAAAAGTAAACCACGACCATTGTAGTAAAAAATCGAACAAAAACCAAATAGATTATAAATCTTGATTAATTAAGCTATGTCTGATGACTAATCTTTTTAAGATGTTCTTACTTTATTATTGCGTAATCCACCTCCAAAGTTATTGTATAAAACGCGCAAAAAATGCGAACTTTCGGACCTTATAACTTAGAAACCAAACACAATTTTACAATGCCAATGGTCATTAGACATCTAGTTCGATCAAATAAAGCAATTTTGAGCAAACTATTGGATCTCTGACAAGAAATATGGGCGTGATCTTCTTTCCCCTTTTGTATGGGGAGATGAGCGGGATGGGCCACCTTAACGCCACTCGATGTCAAACAAGATTACGCAAAATCTACTATCTCAAACAATCTGATTGCAAGGATGTGAAAATAGCATGATACTTTGTCTTGCGAACAGAATTTCCCCGACATGTTTGCCTGTCATAATTTCGTTACATTTTTAAATATAAATTAGGTTCATGGTGTTTTTTTAATTACCTACTATTTTAGAAATAACTCTTCACTTTTATTTCAATTTAGGTTATAGATAACTATTTCACAACGAGAATAAACCTCAAGCGGCAAGATAACCCGTTCGCGGGATCGAAACCACGTGCGAAACTTTTTGCGGTGAAAAGACTGCCTTGCGAGACTTGCATTTTTTTACATTTAATATTTTTGTTGGGATCTCTATTTCTAGCATCGCCTGCCACTTTGTTGCCTAAACTGAACGGCGTATGCTGTGTCGCCTACAGGTGATGGTGTGCCAAAAGGAGCTTCAGTGGCGCAAAACAACCACACGTCTCATACTCTTCATTACGGACGACATGTACCATAGCGCCGGCGATGGCAAAATGGTCGGGGCGTACCGCCGACACGACGGCAAGTGCTACGTGAACAAAGACGGAATGTACGATGTAGCCAAGAGCCTTGAGCTAGACTACCCGTCCGTGCCATATCTCAACTACATCGCGAAACGGGAAGACTTCACCATCATATTTGTGGTCGCCGAGAGAGTACTGCCGGAGTATGAAGCCCTGGCCAGTAGCTTCGGCCAGAGTGCCAAGGCCAAAAGCCTTATATCTGAAGGGGCAGACGTTATAAATTTAATAAAATCTGTGTACTTGGTGAGTGGTGTTGAGCAATTTTTATACAGCCTGTTACATTCCGGGAGGTCACGACATTTTTGGTCACGATAATGTAAATGGCTGAATCTTGGTTCACAGGTCAGAGACCAACCCTCTAATGTTAAATAAGTCGGTCTGCCTGCGCTAAGTGGTTGCTTTATCTAGAGTGGCTATACAAAATAGATGTAGGCATGTAACTGCTCATAAATATACTGATTGTCTGGACATATTGATACCTATTCATTATGCAACAATAACCAGTCGTTTTTTTAATTAAATACTTAAATATACCTAAAGTTATATCTGTAATCAAAATCGCCTATAACTACGAAATGCAACCAAATATTTGTTCACTTTTGGTGTTACTAAGTAAGTATGTACTGATACTGTCATTCAGCGTTATTTGCTTCCATTTATGTTATCATGTATTTTTCTTGTAACGATAACTACTTTTTCAGGCGCCTTATCTAGGTAACGCAACCACTTGGCGCAGGCAGACTGACACATTTAGTTTCAGAGAGTTGGTCTTTATCCTCTGAACCCAGTTTCAGCCATTTACGTTATCGTTACCATTTTTGTCGCGACCTCCTAGTCTATTATCAGAGGCTTCGCCAGCCAATGGCCGAGAATGGGCTCGCGGAGATAGGGGGGGGGGTGGGGCAAGAAAATTATGAATTGTATGTACATAAAGCTCTAGGGGGGACAGGTGCCCCACTCTACCCGCCCTTGGCGACGCCTCTGCCTATCATACTGTGGCTCCTGTATCTATATGTTTATACAAAATAAACGCCGTATAAACCTGTGCCCGGTAACATAAACTTGATGCTGCTGATGTCAACATTTCGAATCTTAGTTGTCTTTGAGATTTGGTTCCATTTATTTTAACGTTTCAGAATATGACTTCACAATTAAATCTAGGTGTCTCCGGTGAAAATAAGAAACTCTTTGAGTTGTCTTTCGACCGCGATTGTCGCATCGAAAACAAGGAACTATGTAAAGTGGAACATAACTCAACATTGACGATTCAGGCGAAACTCAAAGTGCACTCTTGCCCTACTGAAGGCAGTAATATCCAAAAAATCACAATACAACCTCAAGGGACATCAGACAAATTGAACATCACACTCAATATTGTTTGTGACTGTAACGCATTCAGTGAAAGATATCCTGAAGAGAACAACTCGACGAAATGTCATAGTAATGGAACTTATCATCTTGGCATCTGCAAATGTAATTCGGGAAGGTAAGCATTTTTTCGTTTGCAGAATGCTTGAATTTTGTGAACACATTAATTCCGAATTCCTGCATTATTTTTTTATGCATCTTCTCCATTGAATTTGTTTTACGGCTCACTTTCAGACCACGTTAATCTCATAGTAACTGTTTGTTTGTTTTGGCTACGCAGGTCAGGAAAGTACTGCGAGTGCGACAGTACAGAGCAGGACAAGATAGAGCACATGGACCAGTGCCGGCAGCACCCTCACGAGGATGTGTGCAGCGACCGCGGCGTGTGTGAGTGCGGCCAGTGTGTAAAATGCACGCAGCAGTATTACGGCAGGTATAGTACACAGTCCCCCCCCTGCCCCTCTAACGAGCGGTAAGGTATACCCAATGCGGCACCACACAGCAAGATAGCAAGAAGTAAGTGGACAAGTACCAGCAACACCCTCACGTAGACGAGTGCAGCGAGCGAGGCTAGTACAGTGAATACGTCAAGCGCAAGGTATAGTATGGACCAAATTTTTTGGCCATTCTTAATACACGCCGAGTCCGAGTTTGCGCAGGGTAAGTTGCGCCCCCGCCCGCCGCTTACCTCAAATTTTAGTTCTGCGCAGCGAAACGCGCCAACTTCTCATCGGTTGATGTGAAGTTGGCGCGAAAGTGTGGCCCAAGCTGTAGAGATGCAGTTAGTGCTGTGTCACTCTGTCTCTCTCACATGCGAATATGTACACATACCCATTGTGACAACACACAACGAGATATCAAGAAGTACGTGGACGATTGCCATCAGCACCTGCGCCCAGACGTGAGCAACGAGCGTGGCAAGTGCGGCTGGGCGTCTTGTGTGTGGGCGTCCGCCATACACCGGCAGTTCAATATACTCTCCGCCACTGTCTCTCTCACGAGCGGACTGAGACACAAAAATTAAGACAATTCCATCACTAGGCAACTCTGACATGTTTGCTTTCACGTTTTATTGTAAACTTGAGCCTAAACAACAGAATTCATGTCAATATATTCAAATAGAAAAAAAAATGTGCAGATACTGTGAATGCAACGAAAATGCCTGGGAGTGCTTACCGCAAGAGGAAGGCGCGCCCGTGTGCTGGGGCAACGGTACGTGCGGCTGTGACCGGAAGTGCAAGTGCAAAGAGAACTACGATGGCGCTTTCTGCCACCACTACTGTGACCCCAGCACCCTCAAGTGTCAGCACATCTACTCCGACCAGGTGCTCTTACGAACCGCCCATTTAACTTATTAAACTCATCTTAAAATCGATTAAAGCAACAAAGAACTAAATATCACCAAAACTAAGTTTTCTTGACAATTTTGTCACAATTTGAACAGAACCTTACGTTTTTTTGTAACTGGTTATGAATGGCTACAGGACACCCATCAAAAATATGCATCTGTATTTGAGAATCCTTATAAATCACGTTCGTTTTAAGTACTTTTTGAAATATAAATGTAAATCCATCCTGCAAGTAGTAACGAAAGCAGTAAGATAAGATTTTTACCACAAAAACTAAGTTTTCGAGTTCACCCCCTTACTTGAGTCTAGTTGCTTGTTCATGCTACCAAAGATATAAAATAGGTCCTTGGTTAATGAAAATGAATATGTTAACTACTGACACATTGTTATATAGTACGTACACACACAAATGCATTTCTCTAATGCAGCATGCCTCTCTCTCTTGTCAGCTTCAGTGGCCCAGTGGCGCGACACTTCGGCGATCGCTCTCCGAACTTAAGCAACGCTGGGTCCGGTCTGGTCTTGGATGGGTGACCATTCGACCGTTGAGAGAGGCTGGCCGTGGTTCGGATTCCACGTTAAACTGTAGGTCCCCTTCCTTACTTACTAGATGGTAGGGTTAATCCCGCCCGGGTTGGTACCACCGCATTGGATGAACGATGGTCGAAGCGGCAATGAAAATTGTCCGTGTTTTCCATCCAGTTCAATGTAGCCGTGCAATATAAGGAAGGTCCTGGCATGGCACCTAGTTCCCATGTGGTGCGTTGGGCTAATACCATGACAGAAGGTGCGGTATTAGCCATCCATGTCCAGTCACATAAAAAAATGCTTGAAAGGTTGATCTAAAAACAATATCATCATCAAATCATACCAGCGGGCCAGGTGCTTCTTCACACCGTTTTGATGGACGGTCCTAATTTGGGGGAACTACTTCCGAAAGTTCATTCCATTGTTTAAGGGCCCTATAGATAAAGGATCTAGAACATCGGTGGGTTCTTATTTTTGGGATGTGGACTGTGAATTTGTGAATTTTCTACCCATCATACCCAGTTTTGTGAATGTATTTTTTTTGCCTCAGATTAGAATGAACGATCTATACTTAATAATATTATAACAATGTTTATTTGTAAGGTATTATTGTAATATTATTATCCAAACACACACCCTCGGGGGCTACAGAAGTTAGGGTGTGGTGAAATGCCATGCCAACAGTAGAATTGTAATAATATATGCATTGATTTAGTCAATATGTGAATAGGTGTGCTCCGGAGTCGGCCGATGCGTTTGCGGCGCGTGCGACTGCCCCGACGACGCCGCCGGTCACTACTGCGAGCAGAGCGCCGACAGCACGTTCCTGCGCGACACGTGCGCGCGCCTGCAACCGTGCGTTGCGTGCCGTCGCGATGGCGCCGACCGCGGCGAGCCGGACTGCGCCGCCGCCTGCGCCGTTAGTACCACCAACGGCACACGCACCATACACATAAAGCATGTAAGTGTAACCGCCCCGACGCTGCCGCCGGCCGCTAAAGCGAGCAGAGCGCGACAGCAACACGGGCGCTGCGCGACGGTGTACGACTCCTCCGCCTGCGCCTTCACCACCACCAGTGGCACCTTGCAGATAAGCAGGTAAGTGCGATTATCCCTACGAAGTCGCCGGCTACTACAGCTCGCAGAGCGCCGACAGCGCAACACGTGTGGGGGTCGGAGTGTGGGATGACCCCCTGCCAGGTGGGACGACGACATCAAGTACGTCGGCGGAAAGCAGTGGTTCCGTACGGCTGAGGGCTGGGAGGACTGGAGAAAAATTGGAGGGGCGTATGTCCAGCAGTGGACGCAAACACGCTGACTGACTGACTGACTATCTCAAGAACAGACACGAAGTAGGACCCCTAAACCTATTTTACGGCTTATTCTCCCCCTCTCATCTGAATACAAAACATCTTAGGATATTTTCACAACCGCAACACCCATTTGTCGCAGCCAGAAATATGATATGACTAATACAGACTGATTAATTACACAGGTGAGGTTCCTGGAGACCACAGAGTACGAGAGCGTGCAGGCGGGCTACACCGAGTGCCGGTCGCTGAAGACGAGCGCCTCCTGCCACATCCTGTTCAAGTTCAGCGACTACGATATTGTCGTCCAGAATACGCTGGATTGCACTGCACAGGAAAAGATTTTACGTTAGTATGAGCATGTTACGATGTATTATTTATTTTTTATTTATTTATTTATTTGATAAACGAGCATCCTAAGCTGATGTGTTCATATCTGGGTTCACTGGTGCTTTGTTATTACGGTTACTTTAGTTTAGTGTTTTTAGGTGTTTGTCAAGCCTGTTTTTAAAAGAATTGGTAATGGGTGCTTGAACGACATCTTCTGGCAGCTTGTTCTACATTTCCACTGCTCTATTCGACAGGAAGTGTTGTGTCGGGTTTTTTTGAGCAGTATATAGGAGTGGTAAATATTAAACATGTTTTAATGTACATAACCTACTTAGTGTACACATTATAAAAGGGTCATTCTCATGTATGAAAAGTATGCATTTTATGCCCCCAATAAAAACTTTGTTGCACTGGAACACCTAGTGATAAACCAAAATAAATAAAATATACAAAAATCGTTGGCCACCAAGGCTTATCACAAATTATCCAGGTTGGTATCTTTCATCCTACAGTGTAAAAGATGATTTTATTTCCATCGGAGAGCCTAGCCTTGAATAAAAAATAAAAAAATATGCCTATTGTTACAGTGACAGTGGTTGGCGTGATCGTCGGAGTGGTGGTGGTGGGGTTGCTGACGCTACTGGCGTGGAAACTGCTCACACATATGCATGACAAGCGTGAGTACGAACGCTTCCACAAGGAGATGCAGAGCAGTCACTGGGGCGACAACTGTAACCCCATCTACAATGCCGCAACCACCACCGTCCGCAACCCTGCCTACAAAGAGTAACCACATGCCTGGGCCGCCATTTCCACATTTGAGTGTAGACTGAGGCGACGATTGTGACCAGTACAAAGAGTAACCACATCCCTGGGCAGCCATTTCCCCATACGAGCGTAGACTGAGGCGACGATTGTAACCCGACCTACAATGTCGCCACCACCACTGTCGGCAACCCTGCCTACAAGGAGTAATCACATCCCTGGCCCGCCATTGCCCCATATTAGTGTAGACTGAGGTGATGTTTGTAACCCCATCTACAATATCGCTACTGCTGTGACCACCCTCTGCGACCCTGCTTAGAAGGAGTTATATTTAATTTAAATAACTTAATTATTCTTTTGAAAACAATGGTAATGGCTTAATGGAACAATGAATTACGTTATGAAAATCCTTGGCTAAGGTAAAGTCATGCACTAATTTATTTTTTCTAAATGATCATGTTGGTGTTTTTATGTACTGCAGAAAATAAATACTATTCGATCTGGTTCTTGTTTTCTTTAGTTCCTTATTAATGACAATAAGTATTGAATGAAAGTATGTTTAAATATCTATGATTGATTAATCGAAGTCGAAGTGGATACCTGCACACGTACATACATACCAAAACAACGTTTGCAGGCGGCAAAATCAATGTGATTGTTAGTAAAGGTCAGGTACGTAGCAACCGTAATCGTAGAGCATGTATGAAAAGTGCCAATTTTGGGCTAACATTTTTTTACCTAAATCGAAAGTTTTACGATTGATTTGAGTAAACATTTTTACAGAAAACAATTCAGTGCTATTTGCCTGCTTAGATATGAGTAGGGTTACCATATCTCAGGATTTGTCCTGAGATTTCAGGATTTTTCGACTCTTCTCAGGATTCCGGCCGGATTTAGCAAATCTAGTGATATCTCAGGATTTTTAATAAAATACAGGTTACATTTTAAAGATCTCTCTTATTAAACTACTAAAAATAATCTTCTTTTGGTAACAATTGCAGTTAAAATCAATACTTATGTATTAATTTAAAACAAACTTAAAATAATCTTCTTTTGGTAACAATTGCAGTTAAATCAATACTTATTTATCGAAGTAAAACGAACTGAAGACAATCTTCTTTTGGTAACAATTGCAG
Organism: Incurvaria masculella; assembly: GCA_946894095.1. Classification (NCBI taxonomy): domain Eukaryota; kingdom Metazoa; phylum Arthropoda; class Insecta; order Lepidoptera; family Incurvariidae; genus Incurvaria; species Incurvaria masculella. The sequence continues at coordinate 21,923,195 of OX335645.2, read as the reverse complement.
TTGCAGTTAAAATCAATCCTTATTTATCAAAGTAAAACAAACTAAAAATAATCATCTTCAATAATCATCCTTAAAAATAATGTTACTAACATTTGCAGGTAAAATCAATACTTATTTATCCAAATAGGTACTTAATTAGTTTTGTCGTATTTAATATTTGAAGAAACTTTTTTAAGTAAATTCTTTTCTTTGATTATTGATTTATAAAATGCCTCACAAGTTAAACTCTTCAAGTTATATTGAACTAAAAGTAGAGCTCGAATTGAAGACACGTTTAGTCGGTTTCTTTCTTTCGACCATTGAGCTCCCATGATAGAAAAAACTCTTTCTACGTTTGCATTTTGAGCTGTTATTGCAAATATATATTGACAAATACGCAGTATCTCTGGCAATCGTGAAATACCTATTGTCTTGAAAATGTTTGCCCACAACGCATGAAGCATTACGTCAAAAAATGCTTCTTCCTGTTTTGTCAAAAAACTATTCAGAGATGCAATTTCATCGAATAACTTCACATCATCTATGTGTATTCCTTTTCCATTTAGATAATGAATTGATAAAGCAATCTGATCAAAGTCGATCATTTGGCCCTTTTTCAGCATCAACCAATTAAAGACTTTGAAATCATCTAAAGGCGTCATCCACTTGATCAGATATTCTACGCAAGTCTTATACATATTTTTAAGGTCATGCTTGAAAACTTCTTGGTTTTCCGCAGTGCACTTAGCCAGCAACTCTCGCACTTTAAGTGGCATGAAGTTTGCGTTCGCTCGTGCAACTAAAATTTCATGTGTGGATTCGAGGATTCTTTTAATATCTAAAACAGAATTGTTTTCTTTTTCGATGTCTTCAATTTTCGTCTGAAATATTGACATCAATGAGTGAGCAAGAAATAAATAAACTTCGCTGAGTTCATTTTCAAAAAAGTTCTTCAAAGTAATTGGTACACCAGGAGTAGATAAAAAGTACTGCTTCAACGGTTCATACATCTTCAATATTCTTTCGATCGCTGGAAACAGACTAAGCCATCGGGTCTTGCTATGAAACAATAGTTTCTGATAATTGACGTCTATATATTCGCTGATATCCTTCAACGCCTCCGTGCGTACGGTGTATACGGAAAAATAATTAAACAGCTTCATTACTACAGATTCTATATCAATATGCAGATTATCAGTGCCATGTTGAATACAATTGTGTAGTATGTGCGCTGGGCACCCAACTCCTACGATATCTTTGTCCAGAAAGTTTTTTAAATTAGTCCAAACATTTTGTCCCGGTTGCCGATTTACTCCGCCAAAATTAACATTAGCGTTGTCTGCTGTAAATGATACACATTTCATCAACAAGTCGTACTTTTGCAAGCTTGTTTTAATTATCTCTGTTATAGTGTTAGCATTTTCATTGGGTGTGCTCAGCACATCCAGCAGTTTGGTTTTAATTCCTTCTTGCCAGTCGAAGAATTGTATCATAATAGGAAATATTTTTTCAGCACCGTGATTACTTGCATCTGTGGAAACGCCCAAGAAGTTGACATTTTGTAATGAGACTTGTACCTGTTCAATTACCCACGGAGATATCACGCCCGTTACAATGGCTTCAGTCTTCGTTCGTGCACAAGAAATACTCTTCGCAGTGTTGGAATCGGCAAATATAGCCTTAACCAGTTGGCTGGTGCAATCCATAGATTTAAATGACTGGTGATGTTTCACTGTGTGGAAAGCTAAAGTGGCTTCAGCGGCGGATATTTGGTCTGTCAGTCCAGAACTTTGTGGTTGAAATAAAGAGTCGATTTTGGTGTTACTTGAAACAGTCAGACTATTTTTTTTATGTTTTTCCGTTAGGATATGTTTTTCAATATCAGCACCTCCCTTGAACTTAATTGAAAAATGATTGTTACATATTGAACAAAACACTTCGGTAGGTTCTCTTCCATCTTTCATAATCGGAAATCTTTGTTTTAAAGTATCTGTGAATGTACACACGTATCGTGGTCGTTTGGTACTTGAAGACATTTTAACTCGTATCCATCCAACAGCTCCGATTCTCGCTCGCTCGCCCGTCCCGTGGTGACACTCAATGAAGCGTAATCCAACCTTCGCAATGGCGCAAGACGAACTGACTGAGTGACCGACCGAGCGAGCGGCAACCGCGCTGCGGGGCGACGGGCGCCCCCCTCCTCCCTCCACCCCGCTGTTTTGAGTGCGATGTACATACAAGCTTGCAACGCGTCGCGTAAAACGCGTATACAACGATAATAATACGTTTTTGAGAGAAAATTCTCATCTGTAGAAAATCTCAGGACTTTTCCATGGAAATCAGGCCTTTTCTCCGGACTTTTGATTTTTTCATCTGGTAACCCTAGATATGAGCGAATATGACGGAGGCGTGTTCAAAATAGGATGATGACAAATAAAAACTGTTGTGGTAATTATGGTTTCCGGTACTACAGCTTATCTAACCGTGTGACAGAATATACCTAATGAGATATTAAAGGTCGATTGTTTTATGTTGAAGCGATCACGGCCCGCACACAAATGCATTTATCAAATCCAGCACTTTTGTGCGCTACATTAGAACACTCTATATAAGCGAATGAATGCAAGCAATGCGTATAGTCGTAGCACTATCTCTTATTCTGTGGTATAGTTCGCGCCCTTGTTTCAAGAGCGTTTTTTGTTCGGAGAAGTCGCTGCTCTTTCTACGACGCGCGGGGTGCATTTAAGTTTAGCGCGTACTGTAATATAGCGGTCTCTGGTCCGAACCACGGAACTGTCGCCCGCATAATCCGCGCGCGAGCCTACGAGACAACTATATTCCGCTTTTTTGCATTTGCATCTACGAGCGAAAGGGTCGCCATATTCGTATCACGTTCGCTCCTTAGTCCGCGGCATACATGTACACAAAGGCGTGGGTAGATGTGAACGTGACCTGCAACTCCGAAGGGATGTATGTAGGTTCTCTTTCTGTGTACGTAGTATTGTCTGCACCATGGAGAATGTGCTGGGCTGCATATCTCTATTTCTCCGTCCATCCCCATGCTACCATCACTGAACTATGGTATGGTTCCTATAAGAATCAAACGATTCTTTAGATAATTTATTCTTCCAGGGGGGACGCCTCATAAATTAAAAAAATCATAAGGTCCAAAACCCATAGCGTGGTTAGGTTAGGTTAGATTTGGTGCTTTTTATAATAAACCCGAAACATATATACTTTTTTACGTTCTGGGTATTGGATCTTGTGCTTTTTGGACTTTATGAAGGCGACCCCTAACATGTGTTTCAGTAAATGTAATGTTCGTCAGCACCTGAATGACCCGGCTGGTCTCTATGGTTTTCGCAGCCCCAGGAAATATTGAAAGTGCATGGACGTGCGAAAGAAAAACGAGTGCTGATTAAACATGTTGGCCCCAGGGTGACTTAATAAGCCACTCAATGGGAAAGAAAAATCAAATCTGTCGCATGAGTGACCTCACCTTAACACCTTTACGTCAAAACTGTCATTCCTGTCAAGTTGGAATTTTTTGTTTTTACATTAAAATGTACTCCATGATGCAGTTAGAATAAGGTTAAGAGGAAAAGAAGAGATTTTGTTTGTCTTCAAATTAATTTAAATGTCATTGACCAGTAATTAATGTTTACGGATATACATTAAGTATTATGTCGAACAACAGTGAAAATCTAAATAAACATAGTCATTGACCAGCACAAAGTATGAAACGGATATTATATGTTATGAGAGGCTCGTAGCCTAGTGGCGCGGGGACTTGCCTAACATACCAGAGGTCTGGGTTTAAATCCTCGCTCCGATCATGCACCAATTTCTTTCTCTTTTTGTGTTAGATAAGTGCATTTCGTCACGAATGCAAGCTGCTCCATGGTTCGAAATCCATGTAAAACTGTAGGTCCCCTTCCCCTACTAGGTGGTAGGGCTTAAGCCCGCCCGGGTCGGTACCATCGCATTGAATGAAAAGATGGTCAAAGCGGCAATGCAAAATTGTCCGTGTTTTCAATCCAGTTTAATGAAGCCGTGCTCATAAAGGCAAGGTCCTGGCATGGCGCCTAATTCCTTCGGTAATGTCGTGTATTGGGCTAATATCATAACGGTAGTTGTGTGGATGAACCGTAATGTCAGGTTGCATGCAAAAACATTGCTAATGCATTATAATTAATAAGCGTCGCACGTTTGGGACCATAGGTATATCGCTGATAAACACAATTCAACATTCGCAGGAGCGGATATCTCTATCTAACAACATTTTGGAAGAGTTTAATTATTTGTGAAGCGAACGAAAATTAACCATTGCCTTAATAATTACTGAAGGATAGCGATATCATGTAACTGCCGCGTATTCTGCTTGTCCTAGCGGCCTGATTTTAAAATATTATATTTGGGTGCATCGTCGTTCCTATGCAAACATAGTTTTACTTAGCACAAGAAGCGGATCGCGGGCTGCCACAGAACATTGAGGAGATGTTCTGTGGCTCATATGTAAACACTCCAGTGACGTCACAAAGTACTACTTTTCGTTAGCCTTAGTTTTTGTTACGACTATTTATCTCAGCCTGAGTGTCACGATATAAGTCCAACACACATCAGAGGAAAGGTAGAAAATAATGTATTGATAAGCAACTTCAGTACCTACACTGAGAAAAAAGTAGGCTGACAAAGTGACAAAAATCACGTCGTCAGAAAAAAATAGTTGAAGCATCAAAATAAGTTGTTACTATAACGAAACGTACTATATAACGAACGCTTATTTCTCAGGACAGCTTTTATTTTGTCAATTGCTTTTTGTCATTGAAACAAAGTCGTATTTGTTACTGTAACAACTTTGGTCACGGTTTGTTAGTGTAACAAAGTGGAAGTTGCGAGCGCAACAATGTCTAGTATGTTTTGCTAGAATTACTTTGTTAGATTGTATATATGGTCGACAAAATAAAGGTTGTCGTTGCAACCAATTCACTATGACGGCTCTCCAGGGTTAAAGTTTCTTTGTTGGGCCAACAATATTTTTTTCTCAGTGTAGCGGAAAGCTATTTATCTCTCGGGTCTCGGCCCTAAGACGAAACGACACCTCTGTTAACTTTTAAGGTTCCTAGGAAACTTTTAAGTTTTCGGTTTGTCAAAAGACATTTCAATTTAGATCTTACCTTATCGATTTTAGGAAACTTAAAACTTGACGGATCCCCAAATATCTAGTTAACTGAAGGCGGGATTTACTATGGGATATTTTTTACATCATAACGGGCATACAGTTCAGTTTTTTAGGAAACTTGTAAGTAGACTAACCTCGTCAGTAAACTTGTAAAATGAGATATTTTTTACATATTTACTTAGGGCCTCTTCCACCAAGTACTGATTAGATTAATCCGTACATTATAGGGCCTTTTTAGGGGTCTGTACCCAAAGGGTAAAGATGGAACTCTATTACTAAGCCTCCGCTGTCCGTCCGTCCGTCCGTCCGTCCGTCCGTCCGTCCGTCCGTCCGTCCGTCTATCACAGGGCTGTATCTCAGGAACCGTAATAGGTAGGCAGCTGAATTTAGTTTCATAGTGTGTATTTATTTCGCCGCTATAACAACAAATAGGTAAAATAAAATATATATATATAATAAAATAAAAATTGCAAAAATTCAAGGGCCATAGAAAATACGTGATTTTTTGGTTTTGATGGTACGGAACCCTTCGTGTGCAAGTCCGACTCGCATTTGGCCGGTTTTTACCATCTTGTATTCGATACCTGAGTGCCTTTTTAGGGGGTGCCAACTGAACCCTATTACTAAGCCTCCGCTGTCCGTCCGTCCGTCCGTCCGTCACAGGGCTGTATCTCATGAACCGTAATTGGTAGGCAGCAAAAATGTTCACAGAGTGTGTATTTATTTTGCCGCTATAACAAATAGACAAAAATAATAATAACAATAATTAAAGGGGGGGGGGGGGGGGACACATACAAAAAAACCAGATTTTTTTGGTTTAAAGTTTTGTACGATGGTACGGAACCCTTCGTTTGCGAGTGCGACTCGCACTTGGCCGGTTTTTTCACCTACTACGGCGGACCTGAATTGCGCGCCATCCACGGATAACTAAATCTCAAAATGCTGTTTATCAAATCTCCAATTTCATAGGTATTATATATGATAAAACGTTTAACCTCTACACAATTTTTTATTAATATTGGGCGTTGAATTCAGCAAATAATAAATTCCTACAAATTCCTTCAAGACAAATGACGCGCTTCGCTTCCTCAGTGAATTCCTACCAAGTGGTTCCCCGAGCTGAATCCGTGACTCACCGTTCAACATGACCATATGTCTGAAAGCAACATCCACACAACAAGAACATGCATGAACAACCAGTCTCACGAAGTAAAATAATTTCATCACAATTTATTCCTACAGGCAACAAAAAACACATATTTTATTTTATGAAATGTAGAGTATTACTGTGTTCGTTTTCCCTATATATATATAGGAAATATAACAAAATGCTCTGTTATATTTCAACCATAGCTCAACGTGCAACATCCCATTCGCTGTCCACATTACTCCAATAAGAAGCAATCGATTCTGTTTATCATTTATCTTTGGGATATGCAGTATGCTGTGGTATTTCTTCATGTCGAGGAGCAACTCCGAGACATTTTTAAACGAATGCGAAATGCATGGACTTCATCTAGCACCCCCAACGGTCTCGACGAAGAAGCTTTGCGGGCCCGGCATACGCCATATGCCGCGCTTTACACATAAACATTGCAGCATTGTGCCGGATCAATTTTGTGGTTCCATCGGACCTGTTAACATACTTGTAGCTTAAAGACTGCAGTAGGTTACACGCGACTAAGGGAAAAGGACAAGATTCAATGTTGTTGGATATAAATCATCAAATATTACTCACATAGCACTGCATTAAAGCTCTGCCTTGCCATTAGCATGAATATTCGTGATGTTCTTATACATGCTCACTTGTCTTTTTTCTTACTCAAGGCCTGAACTGTCGCCATTCTCCATTCACGAATGAAAGCTAATCAAGTCAGTCTGACGCGCACATCACCGGCGAGGGGGCAGCTGTATTATCAATCAAAATAGTAGCGACCAGCGCGTGACTGCACTGAGGGCGACGACGAGCTCGAATTGTGTGTGTTACCCATAGACGATGAACGGACATAAAAAATACATAAAGTTGAACATAGAACATCCTCCTTTTGTGAAGTCGGTTAAAAAGGAAGGATGTACACCATTTAGCGCGCCTGCTACGAGACAGCGCTCTCAAGTAAAAAAAACCGACCAAGTGCGTGTCGGACTCGCACAAGACTTGTGCCATCGTACGAGATAAAAAAATCACGTTTTTTATTACCCCCTTTAAAACATTTTCACACCTATTTTTTATAGCGGCAAAATAAATGTTCACTCTTCAGCGGCCTACCTGTTACGGTTGATGAGATACAGCCCTGTGACAGACGGTCGGACCGGCGCGCGGACGGACGGACGGGCGAACGGACGGCGGAGGCTTAGTAATAGGGCTCCGTTGGCACCCTTTGGGTACGGAACCCTAAAAAATACTAACCTATATATCACATGCAAGCATAGTCACAGACGTATTGGAGGGTTTGGGTGGGTGAACTGACTTGACGAACGCATTTTAGAGCACATTCGCGCGCGGTGGCGATGTTTCGACTGTGTGGCATACGACACGCCTCCGGATTCCCATACATCTACATGTATGGCCACTTTGGACATACGGCATATATATCGCCTGCCACTTTTCCTTCCTATCTCTTCAGAGGTGTTACCATGTTTCGGTGATATTCCTATTGTCAATTCCATAGGTAGGTCAGTTGTAAGTATGTAGTTATGTTTTTTTTATGTTTACATGGAAGGCTAATACCAAACTGACTGTCAGGTATTAGCTTAACAGACCACATGGAAACTAGGTGCCATGCTAGGACCTTTCCTATATTGCTCGGCTACATTGATCTGGACGGAAAACACCATCTCGGTGGAAAACACGGACAATCTCCATTGCCACTTCGACCATCGTACATTAGCTCGTAAGTATTACGAATTCCGCCATCCCGTCAGCTGCTGTGACGACGCGTCTGCGCGGCGGATGAGACGGCCACTGATCTACCATGTGAGAAACGAATCAGCTCACGCAGTCATCGGTGCGCGCCGCAGGGTCACGCACGCAGAGCGCCCGCCGACCCCGCGCTTCCCGCTCAAATTGTGCGTTCGGTGCGTTCGAAAAGTGTCGAAGTTTCGAAGTTGTCGAAGTGTCGGTTCGAGTGCGGGGCAGGCTAGGATGTGGTGGACGCTGGCGGCGGGCCTGGCCGCGCTGGCGGCGTCGGCGCGCGCCGACACGAGCTGTTCCCGGATCGTGCAACCCGACGAGTGTATTTTGAAATGGGGGTGCCAGTGGTGCGCGTCTGAGGTTAGTTTCATGACATTGCTGCACAGAATGCTTCAGCGAAGAATTGCAAATCAAAGTTTATTTTCAAAATGTCAAGGTGGAATAAATGTCGATAGTGGACGCACTTTTAAAAAGATAATCTTGCCTGCAACGACGTGCACGGGAAGATAAACAGTAGTTAAAATAGCAATGTTAAAATATAACAAATCCGAGTGCAGTGTACTGTCTATAGATGATGAATAAACAATATAACAATACAATACTGCAATATAATTTGACTTCGACAAGTGCATCCATCATCTATCACATTTAGAATTATTAAATAGCTTTAAATTTTTATTTTTTTATTAAAAAAGCTACAATAATTTAAAAAGATGAGAAAACCCTTTATGGTTTGATAATATTTTTTTTAATTTTAATTAACTATTTTTATTAATTTTAATTGTAACATTATTTATTATTTTATTGAAGGGATAAAACAATTTATAAACTTTTATTGATCTGATCTTTATTTAAGGATTAAGTAAAATAATACATTACCATTACAGAGTTATTTTTAGTTCTTATAATTTAAGTTCGGTCATTCTCGCTCTCATTAGACTACCTACTATTTTTAAATACGAGTACATTATTTAACGCTTATAAAATACTGAGTACCTACTTACATTTGTCATCATTACAAAAATGAAATAATTATGCTTATAAAGCAATCCGAATATAGTTAGTTGTTATTGTTGTTAGAGATGGTCGTTGGTCTCTATAATAGTTCGGTCCGTTGTACAGTGCATATCTGTATTTAAATTTTATATCAATTCTTTAAACGGATCGTCATCGCCTACTAGGTACATAATATTAAATATCACAATATTTTCTCACAGTAAAAACTTAAACCGTGTTTTAACTTGAAATAAATACGTAAATGTTTTATTTATTTCGTCGTAAAGAATAGACTCAGAATTTTACTCCGTTTCTTTCATAATTTACCAAAAACTGGCCAAGTGCGAGTCGGACTCGCACACGAAGGGTTCCGTACCAAAGTACAAGATTTAACACAAAAAAACACGTTCTTTGTATGGGGATCCCCTTTAATTATTATAATTTAAAAAAAATACTTATTTGTTGTTATAGCGGCAAAATAAATACATACTTTGTGAAAATTTCAGCTGCCTACCTATTACGGTTCATGAGATACAGCCCTGTGACAGACGGACGGCCGGACGGACAGCGGAGGCTTAGTAATAGGGTTCCGTTTTCACCCTTTGGGTACGGAACCCTAAAAAGCATCAAATCAAATCAAATTATTATATATACCTATATTATATAACGTTGTATGGCTTTACACTGTCACCCTCCTCCCTTGCCTAAACGGTGCAGGTTTTTTCGCCCTAACTCGTTAGCAAAGTGTCCGCTTCCGGAGCGGATGGCGCGGTAGGAGGCCGCGCTGGGCGGCGCAATTTGGGCGGGCGGCGAACCGTCAAACTATTTCGTCGATAACACAATGAAATGTTTAAAAAGTTGTAATAAAACCGGCCAAGTGCGAGTAGGACTCACACGCGAAGGGTTCCGTACCATCGTACAAGATTTAACACATAAAAATCACTTTTTTTTCACATTTTAATATTTTTTTTATTTTGACTATTTGTTGTTATAGGGGCAACATAAATACCAACTCTGTGAAAATTTCAGCTGCCTACCTACAGCGGTTCATGAGATACAGCCCTGTGACAGACGGACGGACGGACGGACAGCGGAGGCTTAGTAATAGGGTTCCGTTTTCACCATATGGGTACGGAACCCTAATAAGAAATCTAATTTACTGATTTTCACGTAAGCTGGGTCCTAGGTGAGATATTATTCTCGGGTTAGCTAAAGGACAAAGAAACACTTATCCACGCAATAATAACTAGTTATTTGTTGAATGAAGTTTTCTCCGTATAAGGTCGCGCGTGGGCGGCTTGCAAACTGCCACATCCGTTTCCGCTACTTTAACTCGTACGTTGATCGCGCTATCACAAGGCGGTGCCCGACACAGGATAAAAGGAGACGTTCATCCGGTGTAACTAATAAAGTTCAAGGATGCAATTATTATCCCAGTACAGTATGTAAAAGTGTGACTAACTAACTGCTAAGCGCCTGAAATATATATATTTTTCCGATTTTTTTTCCGCTTTCAAATCCAGTTGGCTTAGATTACGATATTACCAATTTATATGAAAATTACTCCGTTGGCACCCTTTGGGTACGGAACCCTATTAATAAGCCTTCCCTCTCCGTCCGCCCGTCTGTCACAAGACTGTATCTCAAGAACCGTAATAGGTAGGCAGCTGACATTTTACCACTATAAAAACCGGCCAAGTGCGAGTCGGACTCGCACACGAAGGGTTCCGTACCATCGTACAAAAAAATTATAAAAAAATCACGTTTTTTGTATGGGGGCCCCCTTTAATTTTAATTATTTTTTAATCTTACCTATTTATTGTTATAGCGGCAAAATAAATACACACTCTGTGAAAATTTCAGCTGTCTATCTGTTACGGTTACTGAGATACAGCCCTGTGACAGACGGACGGACGGACGAACGGACGGACAGCGGAGGCTTAGTAATAGGGTTCCGTTTTCACCCTTTGGATACGGAACCCTAAAAAGGTAGCATTCAAAAAATATTGAAGCAAAAAACATGGTACGGAATCATTCGAGTGCGAGTCCGACTCACACTTGTCCGGTTTTCGGCACTAATATATAAGTCCGAGTTAAAAGAGTGTGAAACACCTGCGCAAATGCGGTGATTGAGTGTGAATCATGGGTAAACATGTTGAAATCTCTCTCTGAACAATGGACTGCGTTACAGACGCATTCATGCATGTTAGCAGTCATCCTGTTAATTATAACCTTTAGGTAACTTGCAATCAACTACATTAATTGCAATTTATTAATGTTAAAATTACTTTGACAAGTGTCAGATTGGGTAGGTTCTATACGGAATGCTCCTTTGAATTCGCACTCCACTGCAAGCACTCTGAAGGCAAAAATAAGCACCTATTTGGAGAACTATTTCAAATATTATACCTCGAGCAGGGCTCTAGGTGCAGTAAATGGTCATCACAGATTCACATTTTCTTAAAACATTGTTTATGACACTAAATATAATTTATCTTTAAAATTTCCGACAAATGAAAATATGTATCGTAAATTGATACCAACAATTAGGCACTGTTGCCATTCTGGATGCGTCAAAATGTAGTAAACATGGCGAACCACTCGATGACAGCGACAAATTCCTTGTTATTCAATGTAATTCTTCGGAGTCATCCCTACGCTTATTCTCGGAACTGTTCCAACCACATTTTCCTATTAACCCAATCTATCGGCCCACAACACAACTCGGGTCATTGCTTTTATATGACACCGAACAATGCGAGGTTCATTGAAACCATACCCCTATTGAAACAAGGTACAAATTGATTTTCAAACGTAAATGTTGGAAGAGCCTTGTTAGCCATTTTGTTGAGAGAGTCTACGCTGTTTTTTTAGGTTTCTCCTTGCAAATCACAGTAGCCTGGGTGCTTGGTTCTCGTCTAAAATCATCAGAAGACTAACGCTGAGATTCATAGACGTTACTCGTATTTGGCCGAGCGAAAGTATGGCTTCCGACTGTCAAATTTGACATTCGGATTTTATGTCAAAACTGTCAGTCGAAAGACATACTTTGGCTCAGCCAAGTACGAGTAACGTCTATGAATATCAGCTTAAGACGGCTCCATCTGCTGGAAAGTTCATGGAGTCAGTTTTTAGGGTAGGGCGTGGGATAATTTTCATTGATTAATTATCTTCAAAAAGGTAAAACAATCAACGGCGAGTATTATGCGATCTAATTGCATCATTTGAGTGATGAAATGAAGAAAATCAGCCACATTTGGCAAAAAATAAAGTTTTGTTTCATCAAGACAATGCACCAGTTCACAGATCCGTAAATGCGATATATCATGCGCCATATTCGCCAGATTTGAGCCCCTCCGATTATTTTCTTTTTCCAAACTTGAAAAATGGCTCTACGGTAAAAGATTTACCAACAATGAAGAGGTAGAATTGGCCGTTGATGGCTATTTTGAGGAGCTCGACGGATCGCATGGATCGAGGTCGCATATTCATCCGAGCGTGCAATTAAGAAGATCACAGCTTCTCTTTTAACTCATATCAACACCACATACACTGCATATATCATCCGCCGGCCTGCTTAAAAGAATGTTTACACGCAGTTTTAGTGCATACGCGTTGCTATACCATACCATGATTACCGCACACGCAATGCAGCTTACGATGGCAAAGCGATGATCTATTTATTAAAATTCGGTCAGTTTTATTGGCGGCGCAAGCGTGCGTCTCCGTCACTCCTCCCCGCCTCCCCCGCCGCCGCCAACGGTCTAGTAGGGTTATGCAAGTCGCGGTGTGTGGCATCTCGAACTAAATAAACCGCGCACTCACTTGACTCGCTTGTGCAATGCACAAGAGGCGCCTTGACTGCCCTTTGCCTGGCTGTTCTTATTTATTATTTCTTACTCTGAGGACGTATGTCTTCCTTGTCCGAGTCATAGAAATACTTAATAGAGCTATAGATGGCTTAAGACCTCTATGTCTTGGTGTTTCATTGTCAATAACTCCTTGTAAGTATTGTCATCCACGGATGTAATCTTTGCCATCGGAATGCAACATTCAGATAATGTCGATAGCAGAATTGAAAAGTGTTAATCAGTTTGGTAATGAGGTCTCCGTTCGTATGACCTTTTATTGTATAAACACGTCTTGGTATACGTATAATAAATGAGGTCTTATATTCAGATAGGTACATATTGTCACAATGCCTATAATACATTTTAATACGTATGAACATTTTAGATAGGTTGAGGCCATAGAATATAGAATATTCTCGAGGCCACTGAGCAAAAACATTTATCAGTCGCTAGCAGTCAGCTTATTTCGCACCCAAGTAAGGTATAAATTATGAATAAGTGGATGATTAGTTTTAATAAATAATATCTGATCATACATAATCTCTGGCCTCTACTTTACCAAAGAATATGTTATTTACCTAAGCACCATGTGTGTATGTAGGTACCTACAGAGTGTTGTTGCCGTATAGATTACGGCAAAAATACATTTATTTAATTCCTTGTATTACATGTTTTACGTGATAAAATAAATAAATAAGATGGCGGACAGATATTAGGGGTCGCTAAATATACTGACGCAAACTAGAAACGGCACCAAATTACAGTGCACTTCTTACTTCTTTACGATCTAACTTCTGAACCAATTTCGATAAAAGTAGATAATGACTTGACAAGTGGGCGGCTGGTACTACAGGGCCTAGGGCGGCTAAGACTGCAAGTCCGCCTCAGAGCCGGTAGTCTCAGTTGTCACCTAAATTGGCGTTACGGCAAACCGATCGACTGGCGTTTTCAAATGTATGGAGAAATTGAAGAGCGCGCGCAGCGGCGAGCGCAGCGGGCGTTAAGCGAACTAACATTTGCGAGTTCGAGCTTGATTTGACAGCTTACTCAACGTTGTCGTAAATACGTCGACGTTGCCGTTTACGTCCACTCCGCGTTTTCATACAAATCGGAAGTCCTCGTTTGACTTTGACAGCTTGAAGAAGTAAAACCACAGAATATCTAGTAAAAACTTGTATGGAGTTTGGAGAAAACGCCAGTCGATCGGTTTGCCGTAAACGCCAATTTAGGTGAGAACTCAGACTGACTACTCTGGGTCCAAGTCGAGACGATCCGTTTCGAACACAAAGTTAAAAACAATGCAAATGATTTCGGAATTAGATTTAGGGCCGAGTTGACGAAAAAACAAAAAATCTAAATCAACGTTAAAGTATGATCAAACACGTCACTTTGAGTGGACAGTATGGAAGAGACTCTATACGGTTCACTAAAAGTGACGTGTTTGAACATTGATTAACTCAGCCGTTTCTACGTGCAACCGGAGCGATTTTTTTCTTTAGGTGTTTCGTTCTGTTAATTCGCTTTTGCTCGGTGTGCAGATAACCTCTCGCAGGACTGCCCTGCACAGGGTCTAGCCAGGATTTGGGTGTTGTCTGTAGGGTTTTCCGTAGCTATAAAACCATTCCGTTCAGAATTACTTATTTATCTTATAAGAAGTAGGACTCAAACATGTGACTTTCGTACAAATTGGATAAACCGAAATATTTCCGCCCATTTTCCAAAATCTCATTAGTAACAGTGACATGCAATCTCATCGCCTTGTTCCTCTTGCTCCCTATGTGAACGTCTAAAACGAATGCACACTGTGTTGTGACCACTATAAGCACAAAACGATAACATTGCAGTCCCCTTTCCTAAGCGATCTAGCTGGGAGCTCGCACGCAACTATAAAAGGTTACGGGTACCATGCACATGCCGTACAAAATGAGTGGGTATATGAATCTATTTACGCAATTTCTCACACGATCAAAAGCCTGCACGGCCCTAATTACACTGCGAGCCACCAGCTACGACCCCGTGCCCTATTTACTTGCGCAACAAAAAAAACAATCGGCGCATTCTTCGTGTGTTACTGGAGCGAACGAACCGGACCGCATTGCGCAAGTTTACAAGTCCTACTCATAAAAATGCATGCGAGCTGGATTTACGCTGTCTCTCATGATTTCACCTTTTCGCTTCGGACGCACGCCTCGGCCGCGCTGACTTGGTGCCGGCCAGTGAGCATGGAAGGACTGCAGTAGAAACCGAAACTCGTTCGTACGGGGGCGGGGCTGGGCGGGCGGCGCGCGTAGCCACTTTTAAATACAAAATCGCAATGCCGGCGAGTGAGTTCTTTTACGAATTCGCTTTCTTTCATGCAACCAGTACCCGAAGTCCCAGTTGTCACCTAAATTGGCGTTTACGGCAAACCGATCGACTTGCGTTTTCAAATGTATGGAGAAATTGAAGAGCGCGCGCAGTGGGCCTTAAGCGAACTAACATTTGCGAGTCCGAGTTTGATTTGACAGCTTACTCAACGTTGCCGTAAATACGTCGACGTTGCCGTTTACGTCGACTCCGCGTTTTTATACAAATCGGAAATCCGAGTTTTACTTTGACAGCTTGAAGAAGTAAAACCACAGAATATCGAGTAAAAACTTGTATGGAGTTTGACGTTTTTAGGGAAAACGCCAGTCGATCGGTTTGCCGTAAACGTCAATTTAGGTGAGAACTCAGACTGACCACTCTGACATGGATAGCTAATACCACACAACTCCTTTTATAATATTATCCTAATACAAATACAAAGTTCCTGGCATAACACCTTATTCCTTCGTGAATATGGTGTACCGGGCTAATATAGTTTGCTTTGATAGCTAAAATGGTTTTGATTATTCGAAATGTTCAGGGTAACGTCACCCAAAATCGCTGCATGACCCCCTTCCTTCGCGTTCGATTTTCTTTAAGTCCTCCACAGTTTCCTGGGTGCCGTTTGCATGTTGGCTTCGTAGGGCACAGTTCACCAGAAAATTGTTTTTCATTGAATTCGTCAATATTAGTGAAAACAAATGAAAATATGTATCGTAAATTGATACCAACAATTAGGCACTGTTGCCATTCTGGATGCGTCAAAATGTAGTAAACATGGCGAACCACTCGATGACAGCGACAAATTCCTTGTTATTCAATGTAATTCTTCGGAGTCATCCCTACGCTTATTCTCGGAACTGTTCCAACCACATTTTCCTATTAACCCAATCTATCGGCCCACAACACAACTCGGGTCATTGCTTTTATATGACACCGAACAATGCGAGGTTCATTGAAACCATACCCCTATTGAAACAAGGTACAAATTGATTTTCAAACGTAAATGTTGGAAGAGCCTTGTTAGCCATTTTGTTGAGAGAGTCTACGCTGTTTTTTTAGGTTTCTCCTTGCAAATCACAGTAGCCTGGGTGCTTGGTTCTCGTCTAAAATCATCAGAAGACTAACGCTGAGATTCATAGACGTTACTCGTATTTGGCCGAGCGAAAGTATGGCTTCCGACTGTCAAATTTGACATTCGGATTTTATGTCAAAACTGTCAGTCGAAAGACATACTTTGGCTCAGCCAAGTACGAGTAACGTCTATGAATATCAGCTTAAGACGGCTCCATCTGCTGGAAAGTTCATGGAGTCAGTTTTTAGGGTAGGGCGTGGGATAATTTTCATTGATTAATTATCTTCAAAAAGGTAAAACAATCAACGGCGAGTATTATGCGATCTAATTGCATCATTTGAGTGATGAAATGAAGAAAATCAGCCACATTTGGCAAAAAATAAAGTTTTGTTTCATCAAGACAATGCACCAGTTCACAGATCCGTAAATGCGATATATCATGCGCCATATTCGCCAGATTTGAGCCCCTCCGATTATTTTCTTTTTCCAAACTTGAAAAATGGCTCTACGGTAAAAGATTTACCAACAATGAAGAGGTAGAATTGGCCGTTGATGGCTATTTTGAGGAGCTCGACGGATCGCATGGATCGAGGTCGCATATTCATCCGAGCGTGCAATTAAGAAGATCACAGCTTCTCTTTTAACTCATATCAACACCACATACACTGCATATATCATCCGCCGGCCTGCTTAAAAGAATGTTTACACGCAGTTTTAGTGCATACGCGTTGCTATACCATACCATGATTACCGCACACGCAATGCAGCTTACGATGGCAAAGCGATGATCTATTTATTAAAATTCGGTCAGTTTTATTGGCGGCGCAAGCGTGCGTCTCCGTCACTCCTCCCCGCCTCCCCCGCCGCCGCCAACGGTCTAGTAGGGTTATGCAAGTCGCGGTGTGTGGCATCTCGAACTAAATAAACCGCGCACTCACTTGACTCGCTTGTGCAATGCACAAGAGGCGCCTTGACTGCCCTTTGCCTGGCTGTTCTTATTTATTATTTCTTACTCTGAGGACGTATGTCTTCCTTGTCCGAGTCATAGAAATACTTAATAGAGCTATAGATGGCTTAAGACCTCTATGTCTTGGTGTTTCATTGTCAATAACTCCTTGTAAGTATTGTCATCCACGGATGTAATCTTTGCCATCGGAATGCAACATTCAGATAATGTCGATAGCAGAATTGAAAAGTGTTAATCAGTTTGGTAATGAGGTCTCCGTTCGTATGACCTTTTATTGTATAAACACGTCTTGGTATACGTATAATAAATGAGGTCTTATATTCAGATAGGTACATATTGTCACAATGCCTATAATACATTTTAATACGTATGAACATTTTAGATAGGTTGAGGCCATAGAATATAGAATATTCTCGAGGCCACTGAGCAAAAACATTTATCAGTCGCTAGCAGTCAGCTTATTTCGCACCCAAGTAAGGTATAAATTATGAATAAGTGGATGATTAGTTTTAATAAATAATATCTGATCATACATAATCTCTGGCCTCTACTTTACCAAAGAATATGTTATTTACCTAAGCACCATGTGTGTATGTAGGTACCTACAGAGTGTTGTTGCCGTATAGATTACGGCAAAAATACATTTATTTAATTCCTTGTATTACATGTTTTACGTGATAAAATAAATAAATAAGATGGCGGACAGATATTAGGGGTCGCTAAATATACTGACGCAAACTAGAAACGGCACCAAATTACAGTGCACTTCTTACTTCTTTACGATCTAACTTCTGAACCAATTTCGATAAAAGTAGATAATGACTTGACAAGTGGGCGGCTGGTACTACAGGGCCTAGGGCGGCTAAGACTGCAAGTCCGCCTCAGAGCCGGTAGTCTCAGTTGTCACCTAAATTGGCGTTACGGCAAACCGATCGACTGGCGTTTTCAAATGTATGGAGAAATTGAAGAGCGCGCGCAGCGGCGAGCGCAGCGGGCGTTAAGCGAACTAACATTTGCGAGTTCGAGCTTGATTTGACAGCTTACTCAACGTTGTCGTAAATACGTCGACGTTGCCGTTTACGTCCACTCCGCGTTTTCATACAAATCGGAAGTCCTCGTTTGACTTTGACAGCTTGAAGAAGTAAAACCACAGAATATCTAGTAAAAACTTGTATGGAGTTTGGAGAAAACGCCAGTCGATCGGTTTGCCGTAAACGCCAATTTAGGTGAGAACTCAGACTGACTACTCTGGGTCCAAGTCGAGACGATCCGTTTCGAACACAAAGTTAAAAACAATGCAAATGATTTCGGAATTAGATTTAGGGCCGAGTTGACGAAAAAACAAAAAATCTAAATCAACGTTAAAGTATGATCAAACACGTCACTTTGAGTGGACAGTATGGAAGAGACTCTATACGGTTCACTAAAAGTGACGTGTTTGAACATTGATTAACTCAGCCGTTTCTACGTGCAACCGGAGCGATTTTTTTCTTTAGGTGTTTCGTTCTGTTAATTCGCTTTTGCTCGGTGTGCAGATAACCTCTCGCAGGACTGCCCTGCACAGGGTCTAGCCAGGATTTGGGTGTTGTCTGTAGGGTTTTCCGTAGCTATAAAACCATTCCGTTCAGAATTACTTATTTATCTTATAAGAAGTAGGACTCAAACATGTGACTTTCGTACAAATTGGATAAACCGAAATATTTCCGCCCATTTTCCAAAATCTCATTAGTAACAGTGACATGCAATCTCATCGCCTTGTTCCTCTTGCTCCCTATGTGAACGTCTAAAACGAATGCACACTGTGTTGTGACCACTATAAGCACAAAACGATAACATTGCAGTCCCCTTTCCTAAGCGATCTAGCTGGGAGCTCGCACGCAACTATAAAAGGTTACGGGTACCATGCACATGCCGTACAAAATGAGTGGGTATATGAATCTATTTACGCAATTTCTCACACGATCAAAAGCCTGCACGGCCCTAATTACACTGCGAGCCACCAGCTACGACCCCGTGCCCTATTTACTTGCGCAACAAAAAAAACAATCGGCGCATTCTTCGTGTGTTACTGGAGCGAACGAACCGGACCGCATTGCGCAAGTTTACAAGTCCTACTCATAAAAATGCATGCGAGCTGGATTTACGCTGTCTCTCATGATTTCACCTTTTCGCTTCGGACGCACGCCTCGGCCGCGCTGACTTGGTGCCGGCCAGTGAGCATGGAAGGACTGCAGTAGAAACCGAAACTCGTTCGTACGGGGGCGGGGCTGGGCGGGCGGCGCGCGTAGCCACTTTTAAATACAAAATCGCAATGCCGGCGAGTGAGTTCTTTTACGAATTCGCTTTCTTTCATGCAACCAGTACCCGAAGTCCCAGTTGTCACCTAAATTGGCGTTTACGGCAAACCGATCGACTTGCGTTTTCAAATGTATGGAGAAATTGAAGAGCGCGCGCAGTGGGCCTTAAGCGAACTAACATTTGCGAGTCCGAGTTTGATTTGACAGCTTACTCAACGTTGCCGTAAATACGTCGACGTTGCCGTTTACGTCGACTCCGCGTTTTTATACAAATCGGAAATCCGAGTTTTACTTTGACAGCTTGAAGAAGTAAAACCACAGAATATCGAGTAAAAACTTGTATGGAGTTTGACGTTTTTAGGGAAAACGCCAGTCGATCGGTTTGCCGTAAACGTCAATTTAGGTGAGAACTCAGACTGACCACTCTGACATGGATAGCTAATACCACACAACTCCTTTTATAATATTATCCTAATACAAATACAAAGTTCCTGGCATAACACCTTATTCCTTCGTGAATATGGTGTACCGGGCTAATATAGTTTGCTTTGATAGCTAAAATGGTTTTGATTATTCGAAATGTTCAGGGTAACGTCACCCAAAATCGCTGCATGACCCCCTTCCTTCGCGTTCGATTTTCTTTAAGTCCTCCACAGTTTCCTGGGTGCCGTTTGCATGTTGGCTTCGTAGGGCACAGTTCACCAGAAAATTGTTTTTCATTGAATTCGTCAAT
This sequence comes from Incurvaria masculella, assembly GCA_946894095.1. NCBI lineage: Eukaryota > Metazoa > Arthropoda > Insecta > Lepidoptera > Incurvariidae > Incurvaria > Incurvaria masculella. The sequence continues at coordinate 21,902,858 of OX335645.2, read as the reverse complement.
ATTAGTGAAAACGTCAATAGACTTCTCAATTACATTTCGGAAGTCACGCGCCTAAATAACGCGAGCGTTAATCAAAAGTTCCAATTGATATTCCAAATAAATATCAAGTGTTGATGAATGAAAATCATCCCACTTTATCTTGCTAAACACAATACAAAAATACTTACCAAAATTTGAATGCGTACAAAGACGAATAACGGGAAGAAAATCAGATGTGGGTGCCTTCAGTGATGAAAAAATATCTCACAATTTGTTCCACTCCTTTAGATAATAAATAGGGAAATCATTTCATAATACGCTTTTGTTATTTTTTTGTAACTAAGGTCGTCGCCAAGGGGGTGACAGGGAGGGGCAGGTGCACCCTCCCCCCCCCCCCCCCCCCCGAACTTCATGTGCGCTTGACTGCTATTAATACCTTTCCCATCAACTTGCCCTCCCTGCGGCCTTATTGCCGAACAGCGACTGTCGCTGCCAGCGTCAGTGTCGCTGCTAACGAGACATCGCATACCAAATTTTGCGGCTACCGTTACTGCGGATAAAAGATAGGCAACCGCAATTAATTTTTATCCGTAGCCGCCATCGACATAGTCTATGTCGTCGGTATCGGTAAGTCGATGGTAGCCGAAAATTCTTGTATGCGATGACTCGTTAGCAGCGACACTGACGCTGGCAGCGACTATCGCTGTTCGGCAATAAGGCCGCTGGTCAATCCTGGGCCGTCGGCTAGCGACACCACCATTTCCTAGATTATTAAATTTCTCCTTCCTCATGTTCGAGGGATTAAAAATAATGAGTGTGGGAAATCTCGTCGTGTGAATATATAACAGAATATGACGCGACATCCCGTTATGTATATGCCGGCGAATATCCGACATTCGCTCTCGTTGAATGAGTCAGGAGTCTGTGATAACTAACGCGGGCTTACCGCAGACGCGTGACTCAACACTCATCTGCACAGCCTCCGACTGCGACGCCTGCCGCGGTCGTCACTGTTTTCTTTTTATGTAACTTTTGTTACTGTTTTAGTTTTCAGTTTCAGTTTCTTTATTTCCTCCATTAGATGTATATATATAACACACTTGAACTCGTATTTTTTTTCCAGTCAGTTCAATTACTTCTGGCGAAGAATGACAAGGAACTTCGCCGCAGGTTGGTTTTTTTTCAGGTTTTTGCTTTTTTTTCCTTTGATACTTACAAACTAGTTAACGGTGATTGATTGATTACTACTGCTCACAAAGAACATTATAATACGCCCATTATATACATTGTTGAAGAGCAAACTCTTGACTACGATAATGACATCTTATTCTAAATTAATAGCAATTATGATCTAAATTATTCAGGCGTTACCATGGTAAATAAACTCGCCGTGTGAACAGGCAAGTAATTGATTCAATCTGACGTTAAGTTGTATTTCGTTCCATGCTAGACTCGGTAGCCAAGTGGCGCGACGTATGGCGAATAACTTCCATAGGCTTGGTGAAGCAACTCTGAGCGCGGTTCGGTTCTAGATGGGTGACTGTTTTCAACCGTTAAGGTCGCCCCGTAAGCATCAGAAAATTTCACCTCCCATACAAACGTAGTTTACTAATAATTTGAAAACCACTGTTCCAACTTACTTTATATATGGTATCTAATATTAGGCTACAAATATCTGTGTCTGCATGTCTTTGTTTTTGCGGTAAATTTATTCTGGGTCAAACCACAGAGAAAACAAAATTCGTATGAAGATTTTCTTTTTGCTTTGTTTTCATTCGGTTTGGATTTTTCAAAAAAACAAAAGCGTGCAGACACAGATATTTGTTACCTGATATTAGATATTAAATATTAATTTAATTGGAATAGCGGTTTTCAAATGATTCGGAAACTACGTTTGTATGGGGAGCATAGCTTACGGGCCGTTCTTAATTTAGGCTGGCCATGGTTTATCCCGCCCGGGTTGGTACCATCGCATTGAATGAATGATAGTCATAGCGGCAATGAAAAATGTCCGTGATTTCCATCCGGAGGTATTTCCCTCAAAGTATAACTTGGGATCCTTCAAACATCGTTTTCACAGCCCCCCTGAAATTTCAATAAATAAAATGTGATGAGTTTTTTTTTATTTATTTCTAGAATCACCCAAATTAAATGTTCAGTAGAAGATGGACCAAAATACATATATACATTCACACACGTTGTATTTAGCGATAATTGGGTAAGGCGACCATTACATAGAATATTATTGAAATTATAAAATAAAAACCCTATGAATCAAATAACCATATCCATATCTCTTTCTCAGGTGGATAACGGTATCTTGTCACGAATGCGAGCTGTTCCATGGTTCGAAATCCATGTAAAACTCTATGTGTTGGCGTAACTCTAATAGGTGGTAGGTATTATTGGTACCATCGCATTGGATGAAAAGAAACGTCAATGAAATATTATCCGGACGGCATATTGAGGAACCTCGCTTCAAAAATGCTGGGAGCGTACAACATGCAGGGAATGCACCATTTCCTAAAAAAAACAACCTATCCTGTAGATCCTGCGTCTATAGGATCTGTAAACGCACTCCCGAGATAAATAATATTCAAACATAATCAATCATTCAATTCTATCACCCCACTTACATATAATATCGGAAGTGGCTCCTTGGTTATGTCGTTTCTTGCTCACTGGCGACGACACCGCTTCAAATCGATTTACAAGTAGGTACTTACTTAGGCCTTGTAGGGCAACTGCCATCAATAATGTGGCTGGTGGCTTCGGTGGAGTGCGGGGGCTGGGGGAGATTGCTGACCAGGAAGCATTGGCGATTTTATTTAACGAGTATAATCTCGTTATACAGCTCGAGCTAACACAATTTTACATCGGAAACGAACTGGAAACCTTCAGATGTTTATATGGAACTGGATATGGATAGCGAACTTTCCCTGCCGTCATGTAATTAGCCCAAAACAACGTTTTCCCAAAGGAACTAGGTGCTATCTGGGACCCTATATTCCCGTCACAGCGTCATGTTGAGTTATTAGCGTGGCGGAGTACTGACTTTTGTGGATCGGTAGTCCTTGGCGTCTGATTTCATGCGAAAAAAATTGTCCTTTGATTTGTGGAGAGATGAAAAGATGGGTCAGGTCTTGAGACACGGCTGCGCAGCTGCTCTCCTCTAGTCGTGATTTGAATCTTGTATATGTGTTAACTCATTGGGAAACTTCGTTAGTGCGATATAGACTTCTTGCGTTTTGACATGTTGGAGGTCGCGCCATCTAGCGCCATGTTAACTAACTTCTATGCATCTGTTTGTTGATTTGAGGCCTGTGAAACTAGCAGCTCTCAGTAAAGGGGCGCTAGGTCGCTACAGATTGTTTTAGATAACTGTTCAACGACTGTAGCCTAAGATACATCCGTGAACTGGGCGGCCTTAGCGATTGCGTGGCTCCGGGCGCGGTTAGATCTTTGCAAGGCCCACGGAGGCCCTTGTCTGCGGTCATATTACCTATGCTTGATATTATAGTACAGAGATACGAGATCCATGTATGGTTATCTACTCAAGTCATGCTAGAAATTATCTCAATCCGTCCGCATGTTATTGTCCATATATGTACATGGATAATTTAATGAAGCGACTAAGCTCAGCGATATCAAAACAAACATTGTGATAAGTACAATATGTACCTACTTACGGACTATTTATTTCTGAGTTGGACAAGTGCATTGCATCACGAACGCGAGCTGATCCATGGTTCGGAATTCATGTAAAATTGTAGGTGCCATCCCCTAGTAGGTGGTAGGGTTGAGCCCGCCCGGGTTGGCACCATCGCACTGATTGATGAACAATGGTCTGAGCGGCAATGGAAAATTGGCCGTTTTCCATCCAGTTCAATGTTTCAAAATCAAAATCAAAATCAAATAATTTATTGCATATTTGCAGAGGTGTTACAGAACCCAAATGAGGTAAATAAAAGCGAGTGCCATCTACAAATTGCCTGGGTAGGCGTGGCGTAGGGTGGCTCTCAATAAGAGAGCAGTGCAATCACTATATTAGCTTAATCTAACCATGTATGTAAATTTGAATAAATTAACCTCTTTTAACGTTTCCTTATCTAATTAAGCCATTTATATATATAAAAAAAAACCATTAAACACTTCTATTATTTCAAACTATTATCGTCATAAATTTCAGTTTTCAGTAGAAAAATGTTTCATTTTGTAGAAACATTTTTCTACTAACCATACATACAATTTTTTCTTAAATTCATTTAGATCTAAATTTTTTATTTCATTTGGTATATTATTATATATTTTTGTCGACATATAGTATACATTTTTTATGTAGAATTTTGTATGTGGTTTAGTAGTGGATAGGTTATTTTTCCTTCTAGTATTATATCTATGCGTGTCACCTGCTGCTGTGAAATGTTCTGGATTCTTTTTTACAAATATACAAATTTCATAAATGTACATACATGGAGCTGTTAGTAGATAAAGTTTTTTAAATAGTGGCTTACAACTGTCTAAAGGTTGAGCTTGGCAAATTGCCCTAATACATTTTTTCTGAATTTTTAAAATGTCGTCTATAGTTGTACCATTACCCCAAAATATGATTCCGTACCGTATGTTGGAAGAGACATATCCATGATAAGCTGTCAGAGCTGATTGCTCGCTTGAGATTTGGGCTATACGCCTCAATGCGAAGATAAAACGACTTAGTTTTCTGCTTAACATATCAATGTGTTCCTTCCAGTTACAGTGGCAATCCAACATTACACCCAGAAATCGAATTGTTTTAACTTCTTCTATTTTCTCATCTAGATATTTTATATTTAGCGGAATGTGCTTTGTTTGTGGGCTACAAAATTGCATAATTTTGGTTTTTTCGATATTTAAGATTAGATTGTTATTTTTAAGCCATTCTATATTTTTTTCTATCGTTACATTTATTTCGTCTTGGAAAGCTTGAATGTTGTTTTTGTCGCCCTTTATTATTACTGTGCTGTCATCGGCGAATAATACCATACGGTGATTTATAGAAAGTGGAAGGTCATTTATATATATTATAATAAAAAAAGTAACGGACCCAAAATGCTACCCTGTGGAACTCCAAAACTAACGGATTTGAACTCCGATTGATATTTTGTTATGATTTTAGTTTTATTACATATTCTAGAAATCTCTGTGCATTGTTTCCTATTACATAAATATGACTCTAGCCATTGGTGAACAATACCACGAAATCCATATTTTTTTAGTTTTTTAAGGAGTGTATCATGGCAGACAAAGTCGAATGCCTTTGTCATGTCCATAAAAATGGCTGTTACTAGGGTCTTATTATGCATACAGTCCATGATGTCCTTCATGAGATTGTATACTGCTAAGCCAGTTGATTTATTTTTACGAAAACCATTCTGCTCATTGCATAAGATGTCATTTCGTTCTAAATAATTATTCATTCGGGTAAACATTGCCTTTTCAAAGATTTTTGAGAATACGGGTATAAGCGCTACTGGTCTGTAATTTTTTGTTAAACATTTATCATCTTTTTTATGCAGTGGTTTGACAACGGACCATTTTAATTTATCAGGAAATTCCCCTTTTATGAATGACATATTGACAATGTGAGATAAAGGGCAGCTTAAGATATGTGCACATTTTTTAATGATTTTCGTAGAGATATCATCGTATCCTACAGCATTTGTATTTCTCAAATGACTTATGATTTTTTTTATTTCCATAGGCGAGGTAGATGTTCATGAACGCTTATAAACTCAGCTCTCACAAATCTCTTACAATCTCTCACAAATCTCTCACAATCTCTCACAAAACTCAACAAATGCTCATAAACGGCTAGGCCCTGCCAGGGCCATTGACATAAATGTTACTACGTAAAGACAGGCCCTTCCATGCAACACAATTCCGTTAAGTTCTTCAATCTGAAAATATTTGTTTTTAGGTTCTGTGATATGAAGATTCCAATATGAGTCAGTGAGTAAGTGGAATTCGCTTTAAAATAAGAATTTTTCAATTGGGCCTTCAGGGCCAAATCCGAAACTATAAGAAATAGCGAAAAACACGCAAAGGAGTCATAACAGACCGATTTTTATATAAATTTTAACTGCATTGATAATTTTATGTATTTAATGGATACGACATTACTGTTATCTCATTAATTTGAGTTTCAGCGACATCTACATTTAAAGCATTTTAATCAGATTTTGAAAATAATCTAAAAATCTGATTACAATGCTTCAAACGTAGGTGTCGCTAAAACTCAAATTAATTAAACTGCATTGTTTAATTTTGGAAAAAATGTTGACCAATAAAAAGGTTATGGGGCGATTTTCGATGAGTTTGTTGTCGAATTGCCAAGATTATTTTGGAGGCCTTTACTTTCGGATGGCCGAGAATACGGAATGCATGCAAAACCTGTAAGTAGCGTTGGTACTATCGCATTGAATTAAAATATGGACGACAGTAGGTGTGGTAATAGTAATCGATGTCTAAAGAAAACATGTGGCAGTTCACACCCGGCAGAAGTGAAACCTTCAGGCGACTGTACGTGCCAGTCGACGCATCTTTAAGAACAACTAAAGTGTATATGCAACCATGTTGTGAAGAAACCTAGAACTTGGGGGCGGAGCTCTGACGATTGAAAGCAAACTCCTGGATCTCTTGACTCTACTTTTATTCACTTAGAAGAACCCTGTGCTTAATTAGTCGTGAAGAAAAATTACATCTATTTTTCCATCGTGTCGCGAGTGACAGATCAATATTAGCTCTCCATACGAAAAAGATCAATTGGAGGTTTCGCCAATCAGGAGTTCATGGCGAGATTAATAATGGTAATAATGTAGTCCATCTCATTCTCTCGTAGGCTAAATCCTATGGATGTGTGTTCATCTCATTTTTGTGTGGCTTTTTCGGTTCATCGAGTTTTAAATCGCAACGGTGCTAAAGAAGTTTTTACTTTAAAATTACAGGAAACGCGCTCATCATAATCTTCGTCTAGAACTGTCATTCGCTAATAAAATATTTACATTCAAGAATCAAGAAGTGAAACATGAAATTGGCAAAACAAAAAAACAAAAAAAAAACTAGATCAAATCTTAGATTCCTTTTTCATCTAAGGATCAAATAGGCAATTATGGCCGAAACCTTACATCATCTAAGGTCGAAACGGTCATATTCGATTCTGTGAAATTAGTTCATACAGCAATATGTGTTGAACGCAGGAGGAGTCGGCGCCGGCGGAGGGCGCGCGGTGCAGGTCGCGGCCGCCGGGAGGGGAGGGTGCGGGGGAGGCCTGGTGCCCCGGGCCCGGCGCGCTGCTCGACCCGCCGGAAGCCAACGTCACCGTCGTGGGAGTGCGCCGCGACCCGCGCGAGCTGGAGGACAGCAGATCCAAGTTCTCCCCGGAGAGGATCCGCGTGGAGACGAGGAAGGGCCAGTTTCAGGTCAACTTCATACTCAAGACACGCGATGATGCTGACGTAGGGGAAATAGAACAAGTAAGTGAGTAGCCCGTGTGGTGTAACCACAGTCGACAGCACAGTCTCCAAATACTTTGCATAAGAATGTTTGCCAACATACCGAGGTGGCACTCGTGCTTTTACAAATAATTGTGCTCAGTTTTGAGGGTTCCTTACGTGGCAACGTTAGTACAAACGCTCGTGGTCTAAGGGCTAGAGGACTTGCCTTTCATGCGAGAGGTCTGGGTACAAATCCACGCCCCGGTCATGCACCACTTTATTTCTCTTTCTGAGTTGGATAAGTGCATGACGTTACGAATACGAGCTGTTCCATGGTTCCTAATCGGTTGAAGCGGTAATGAAAAATTGTTTTTGTTTTCCATCCATTTCAATAAAGCCGTGCTCAAAAAGGGAAGCTGGCATGTCAAATAATTCCTTCGGGAACGTGGTGTATTACGCTTATAAAACATGCTTTGTTCAGGAAATTAACATATACGGATCGGACTTGACTGGCTATGAATACGACTTCGCGAAATACTTCAAATGCACCGCGAAAGCAAAAAAGGTCAGCAAGCGAGTCCAGAGCGTGATCGCCTCGATAGAAGTGTTGAAGTGTCCCGCCGCGGGGGCGCTGCCGGCGATGAGGGTGGGCACGGCCGAGGCCAGCGTGCCGCTGTCGCTGGTGCTGCACTGCGGCGCGGGCGCGGGGGACGCGTGTCCGCGGCGCCGCGAGCCGCACTCGCCCAAGTGCTCCGGCCAGGGCACGCGGCGCTGCGGCGCCTGCGAGTGCGACTCCGGCTGGTGAGCAGTTTCTTTCTCTTCCAGTTCTAACATTGCAAATCAATACTAGTGTTTCTATTCAATTCGTTGGCTCGAGCGATCCGCTAATGGCCGAGGGGTCAGTCACTCAGGGAATTTGGTGTACAAATGTTTCGCAATCTCAGTAATCCTAGGTAATCTTAGGCCGGGCAATCTGGTGGGAGTCCGAGGAAAATTAGGTAACTTAGGGAATCTGGGAATCCCAAGGAGATCATTGACAATCCTATCAAATTCATGGTAATGTCGGAGAATCGTAGGTGCGGGAGGACGAGGAATCAGAAAATCTTCGGCAATGCCGAGTATTGCCGAAATCAGTCTAAAATCCGAAAAAAGAGCATCGTCCTGCATGACCTTTTTTTTTGCTCATTCGATACATTTTATTCCACTCCAATTGGAACCATATGTTTCAATTTGAAGACCACCTTATTTAGGACCTTACCGCTCATTTGAAATCCCCACTCAGACGAAGCCTATTTGAATATTTTGAATCTTGCAGTCTTTAGAAATCATACGAAATCCCAGAATCAATGGCAATCCCTTAGGAATATTTGGTTAGTCCTTTATGAATCATGGAAATCATCAGGTATCTTTGGTAGTCCTTTAGAATCTACAAATTGCAAGGTTATCCAGGTAATATTGACAATGGTAATAAAAGCAATGCCCCAGCACTTTTTGATGGAGGGACTGACCCCTCGACTACGGCACTGATGAAGACAATATTCACCTCGAATACCCCTTGCAGCTTAGGCGCTCTACAACCGCCTCACACACGGAGATCGACTATCTCCGCAGCCCCTTACAATCCTACTTCCATCATACTTCATTCTTCACTATTCTTAGGAGCAATGTCAATATTTTACCATCTTGTGTTTGTAAAATTGTATTTTCAGCGTTTATCCTATTTAAATTCTGTGCTTTGAAAATTTTAACAGTTTGTCTAATGTACCTATATTATTAAAAAGTTATGATATGTTTTTAAAAATCGTTCATGACAAATTGCGTACGTGACAAATATTGTTAGGTTAGGTTACGCGCTCGGTTACGCGTTAGGTTACGTGACAAATTGCGTTCATGACAAATATAGTACGAAATATACGAATAACCTAATTACTATTGAGTAGAATATATTGGACAATCTAGTTATTTTCAAATATGTTGAGTAGGTTAGGTAGTTTAGGAAATTTTATTTTTTACTGTGCCATTAACTTTTATTTTTAACTAAAAACCATTTTGAAACCCCGCAATGTGTTGTATTTTGTTTGACAATTTATTTTACTTGCAGGCAAGGAATAACATGCGACAAAAAAATCTGTTCTGAAAGAGGAGACATAAAATTCTGCGAGGAAGGGGTATGTACAATATTTTCTTCGGAAATAATTCCCACCATTACTCGTTTTCAAATGCTTCCTCCCAGTGTCCAAAGAATTTTGCTGTCGTCATATGGGGGCAATGGGTACAATTGTCCTCCCTGGAGTCACGACTAAGGCACTTCATTTCGACCAATTCGAACGATCCCATTTGAGAATGAATTGAAGAACCCTTTTCCAACCGAATGCAGCGATTTGTTCCCCCACCCTGTGCAAAATCCTGGGTCCGAGCCTGGAGGCCCATTCAGGTAAGAGTGAGTTAACCTAAAATTAGCTGGGAAATATTTTATTATTTAAATAACGGAACCGTTATTTATACTTCAAACGTATTTACGGGACAGACCAGATTTGTATCTTACTGTAATGATGTTCAAAAAGTGTGGAAACATTAACTATTTAAAATAGTGAGTTGATGGTTGATGACAAATTCGAACTCACTCTTATCCTGAATGGACCCTCTGATCTTAGCTCATTTCGGCCATGACACAGTGAACTTTGGTAAATTATGAGCAAATCGGACACCGGAAAAGCAATACTAGACGCGGCGTAGTTATATTATTCCGTTTTACGGGCTCAGGTGCTTTGAAAAGAGATTGAAATGAATTCAAAATAAATAATGATGTGTGTGTTAGTCAGTCAGTCAGTCAGCGTGTTTGCGTCCACTGCTGGACATACTTCTCTCCAATTTTTCTCCAGTCCTCCCACTGCTTTCCGCCGACGCACTTGATGTCGTCGTCCCGCCTGGCGGGTGGACTCCCCACACTCCGTTTTCCTGTCCAAGGCCGCCAGCTCAGGACACGGTTACGGTGTGTATTAGTTTGTAGCTAATTCATGACGTTCTAATTCATTATCCGATGTCTGTGTGTCGACAATAGTCGCCATCGTAAAATTCGAGACCACAATGGCACAATTCTGCGCGAACCTGCAAGACGACATCTCAAAAGTGTGAATTTCGCTCACATGTCATTGTGCGCAGACGAGGGCGCAATGCAGCGAGCACGGCACGTGCGACGCGTGCAACGAGTGCAACTGCGACGCGCCCGGCGAGCCCTACTTCGACAGCACGTGCCAGGACTTCTGCGAGCAGAGCGCGCGCTGCGCCGCGTGCCTGCGGCGCGGGGGGGACGGCGGCGGCGGCGGCGACGGCGGCGGGACCCCCACGCTGCAGGACTCCGACTCCGGCGCCTTCGAGCAGTCCGGCCCGTGCGACTCCGAATGCCGCTCAGCAAATATTCGTGTTGACGATTCTAGGTGGGTATTTGTCACGATTCTTATTTTAGGGCAACGAAATTTCTTCTTGGTCTTTTAAAACAGGCATGAATTCGGTTGCATGACTGTACAGCCCTCAGATCAAAAACAGGTCAAGCGTGAACGTGTCGAACGAGGGTCCCGTCACTGCTGGACATGAACAAAAATCGCCCTTGCCTGATGATTATGTTGCAATTTCATACAACATTTCCGTCTCAGAAATCTACCTTTTTCTCAAAAAGAATGAGTTTTTAAGCAAAAGTAACGAATTGGTGCTCAATTGCATAAGTGTACATTAGTGGTAGTTTTTTTTTTCAGAAATTTCAAACAACTGTTAATATGAGAACAATTCGGGACAAAATGCGTGTGATAGACTTGGCCCTGTTATATCATCTCTGGACCCAGCGATATCCCATTTAGATCGCCGGCTGTACCTCGATAAACTGGTCCTTGCTTTGCAGACATTGGGACTCAAATCTGAAGTGGAAGCAGTGCACCGTGAACGTGGGCGACTGCACGTTTCACTACTCCGGCACTAGGCAAGGAGAAGATGACAGATGGCTGCGTCTGGGCAACTGCACGCGCGACGTAGTCCCACCTATCGCGGGATTCGGAACTGGCGGTGGCGGCGGCGGAGCGGGATGGGGAGGTGGAGGCGGTTGGGGCGGAGGCTCCGCCGGCACAACTGGAACAGAAAGCAAGCTCGTGGTCGCCGGAACTAGAGGAACTGGAGGCGACGACAATGAGAAACCAGGTGGTGAGTGTGTCTTTTAGTTGGTCAGCTCCACGTAGTCAATGCGGTATCACAAAGACGAGTGGTCTTTATAAACTTGATATTTTTACGTACACATCAAAAACAACGGATTATGGCTATTATATATTGGATATGGTATTTTATCCGCCAAATTAAAACCGCTGGGTCCTTCAAATCTAACCTAACCCAACCCAGCCGGCCGGTATTTTTTTCGCAGCCGAGAAATTCGAAAGCCCGTGGGCATCGTTGGGCACCTCTTACGCCATAAGCCTGATTTCATTTGTGTTTTTATTGAAACTTTTGATCACCTAAGATCTTTTATTACTAAACGAGATACCTCAGAAAAATAATTTAAAAAAAACCTCCCCTTTGTAGCCGTATATTTTTTTTTAAATTTATTTATGAGGGTTTGAAGCGAGTGTAGGAACACTGCCGGTCAAGTCCAAGAATATATCAAAATCTATAATAAGCAGAGATATAGGTGAAGCCTCGGCTAGTTTCGGTAGAGCTTTAGGAACTCAGGGTGCGGTTCTTCCGGTGGTAACTTATTTTCCTACTCAGCTACATGGTTATCAAAATAATAAAATAAAACACAATAAAGGTGGAAACACATTTTTATTTATTTATAATAGGAATTCTAAGCAGCGATGGGTCGTTGGCGATCGAACGGGTCAAAATACCCGAATCTTCTGCAGTGAATGACCAGACGGGTCTTTTGTTTGTAAGACGCGAAAGGTCGCGAACGAGTCAAAACACTCGGTCGCGAACGATACAGAAGACCCAGGTCGCGAACGGGTCAAAAGACTCGGGTCGCGAACGGATCAAAATACCCGGGTCACGAACGAAACAGTAGATCCGGGTCGCGAATCGGTCAAAAGACTGGGGCTGTACGTTGAACGACCATGGCTCCAATACCAGGGTTTTAGCATCCTGGTAAATCAAATTAAATCATAAAACCATCGTAAGTGGTAGCGACGAAAGTTTTGAGACTTTGCCGCCGTGGCTTTGTTTTATGACCTGTCTTAAATGTTTTTATGACCTGTACACGCGATGGTTCTGGACACGGGGGCAATTCAGGCTCTTTAAGATGAACCTCATCATCGCCAACCCATTCTACTTCGAAATTAATATCATCACCAATGAGCGGAAGCACTAGCTCACTCGATATATTCATTCTTAAAAGCAAAACAAAGGATTTTGTTTTTTAAAAACGAAATAGAAAACCCTATGTCAACATATAGTTAATTAGTTATATTTAAAAAATAACCACGACGTATTTCGATAATACAAAATATAATGATGTTTATTGATGGTCTAGCTATAATTTAAAGATAAATGAAGTCTCTGGTGCTTCCTGTTCTAAAATTAGACCAATCTTTATAAATGTTCATAAAAAAGTATGAACACAGAATATCTGATGTTTACCGTTATATGTTGCAAATCTATAATATAATATTTTGAAATAAGTAGTCGATATTTTTCAAAATTCACTTACGCCCTTATAGAACTAAAGGCTGATTTTTCAATATTCTGAGCCCGTAGTCCCAGTTGTCACTTAAATTGGCGTTTACGCCAAACCTATCGACTGGTGTTTTTAAATGTATGGAGACATTGAGGATTAGCTACTCATTTGCGAGTCCGTGTTTGATTCGACAGCGTACTCACCGGCACCGAAGTACGTTGTCGTTGCCGGTTACGCCGACTTTGCGTTTTCTTACAAACCGGAAGTCCTAGTTTGACTTTGACAGCTTGAAGAAGTAAAACCAGAGAATATATATTAAAAAGTTGTATGGAGTTTGATGTTTTTACGTAACTTCGAAGTTCGGTAAACGCCAACTCAGTGGTTATCACGCCGTTGATGATGTGGCGGTGCGCAGCTATATTCGGCTGGGCGGTGGGCGCGCTGGCGCTGGTCGCGCTGGCGTGCGCTGCGGCGGCGCTGCTGTGGCGCGCGCGCGGCTCGCCCGAGCGCGACGCCTTCGCCGGCATGCAGTACGACATCATGGAGGCGGAGGCCAACCAGGGCGTGAACCCGCTCTACCGGCCGCCCGTCACCAACTACTCCAATCCGCTCTACGCGACGAAGGAATGATTCGGTGAGTGGCTACGCTCCCTGCATATCTACTCAGGAAAGCGAAACCGAGTAAGTCACAGATTAAAGTTAAACACTTTCGCCTGACGTCCGCAAACATAGAATTTTATCCTCGTGTCATGGCACTCTAATTAGAATAATCAGAAAGGGACAACACTAGGGTGACTCGTCGCTGTCATTTCCTGAGTACGAAAGCTTTGTGACTCAACGGTGAGTCACCGGTGCCTCACAGGTGAGAACCTCATGAGTAGACCCCCTGCAGGTGGGTATTCCATCAAAAATATAAATGTAAAAATGAGAACAAAGAATGTCCGTGGTTGTCGACAACCTAAATTGAGACAACCACAATAGAGATCTAAATGGATGCCAAGTCCAAGCAGATAATACAGATTTTTTTTTAAGAACATACAACCTTCAAAAACAAATTTAAACCACAATTTCCCGTTTATTTTTCTACTACAACAATGTTTGCTTGCGGTATGGTGTCTGGTGTACCTGGCTAGCACCGTCATCTTCGTAACAAACAATGTCGCCCAAATTGAGCATTACATATTACTCTGATATATTGTTTTTAGTGTCGCGTGTTTACCTTGGAGAATGCTCGTTGGAGCTGCATAACGCTGTCCCTCCGTCCCCTTTCTAGCTTTGCTCAATTCAGAACAGGGAGAAAATGCACAAACTCACAGTCGGCATTCCACAAATATGAACCCACCGATCCTCTAGATTCGTTATCTTAAGGGGCAGTAAACAATGGAATGAAACCCTTCCGAGGTATTTCCCCCAAAGTACAACCTAGGTCCTTCAAACATGGTTTGTGCCATATGCCGTGCGTACCTACAGCCGTTTCCTCTAAAAATCTATACACCGGAAATAGATAAACATTTGAGATCTCTTTCTGTCATGCTGACGTTAACGTTGGAGGGGATTGTCTTTGCAAATAAAATGATATTTGTCATGAACTGTTGCATACGGCATAGATTGTAAATTTTTTGTATTCATGTGAATTTAGTGTTTTACCTATGTTTTTGTTAAAATAATTGACAAACACTTTTGTAAACTTAGACTAAGTGGACGTTGAAAAAAAAAACAGCGGAGTTTCTTTCCAGTTCTTCTTCGCTGTGTTTTGTTTTGCTGAACTGGCCAATGCTAAAATATGACAAATCCGAGTGCAGTGTACTGTCTATGGATGATGAATAAACAATACAATACAATACAATAACCACAGAGTAAAAAGGACCTAGGAAATCTTTCTCTTTCCAGTATATATTTACATTTGATAGGAAACAACTGTACATGTAGTATTCTATCTTCATTATTTAGTGTGTCGCCGACATCATTGAAGTTTGATGCACGGGCGAACAAAAGAGAGCTTTGTTTTTGCACGAGGCTTCGGTTATCTCGAACCTTTGAACTTGGTTGCTGGAATAAAACAGTAGTGAATATCTATTTGCATTGGTACAAATACACAAAACGCGAGATGATAAGATAACATTATCTTTATCTGTAGCATTCTCGTAGGATTAGTGACACTCCACAACAATCAGTATTACAACAAAAACAGCAAATAGAAATAATCAGGACAAATACACATTAGCCCCTTAACTTCAACGAAATGTTTTGAGATTGCGAAATAATACATTTCTAAACTGACTACCTAACTGGCATTTCGTTTCCTCTAAATATTGCCAATGCTTTTGCAATTTTAAAAGCAGTCAAAATAGGAAGCGCAAGTTCATTGTGTTGCGGTTACGGTGATGCCGTTTTACGTTACTAAATTGTCTCTATTCGTACCTCAGTGAGGGTATTCTGAGTACGTACTAATACTTATAGACAAATAAGAGAAATACAACAGTAGATGCCCCCGGCTCCGCCCGCGTAAGTTCTGACAAAAAACAGTCAGCTTTCCACTGAGTTCTCTCATATTTAACCTAATGTTAATCCTTAGGTGATTTAGTACGAATGCAAGAAGCCTATAGCTCTACGTAGATACAAAAGACAGACAGACGGACGCCAGAAATTGAATGTTATAAGAGTAGTGATATCGATCTGGTTGAGTCACAGTTCAGTCGTTCAACATGATTCACCTAAGGTGAGGCTGCGCAGCATTTAACGTAAAGCCAACAAAAACACATGTCTGGAACTTAGAACGGTCCCCCGTGTTTTCACCACCTCCAGTTACATGAAATCCGATAGTTAACTTTCGGTTACAGTGCATATTTATATGGTATAACCTAAATGTAAATTTGGGATTTATGTAACTGGAGGTGGTAAAACCGGGCATATATCGGTCAAACCGCACCTCCACGACGTACGAGGACCGCAAATGAAGCAACTTTTCCACAAGGTTTTTTGTCAGCCGGTCTACTGTTACGTAGATCTCAATGATCGAATAAATAATGCACACCCGAATTTTTGATGAGTGACTTATTTGGATATACAGGTAAACGGGATCACCCTAGACGCCACACATTGGACTTTGACCCACATATGTTTTGCAAATGCCAATGCCTACTGTTAAAAAATCTACTGTAGCTCCGTATGATGCGCTCCGTACTCTGCTGCGATGCTGGTAAAAATATCATGCATGAATCTTATTAAAATTATAGTTGAGTTCCTCTGAAACCTTGATGTTTCTGTATTCATCGAAGGGGATAATGTAGATATGGCTTAATAGCTATAAGATAAAAAATATACAGTCAAATTGAGAATTTCCTCCTTTTTTGAAGTCGGTTAAAAAGAAAAAAAAAATCTTATGACTCCCAGTTCGTCCGCGGTAATCGATCCGTCTTTTAATAGTGACGAATCCTAATCAAATGAAGGTTTTTAGGGTTCCGTTCACGAAGTGTGAAAACGGAACCCTATTACTGAGCCTCCGATGTCGGTCCGTCCGTCCGTACGTCCGTCTGTCACAGGGCTGTATCTCATGAACTGTAATAGGTATGCAGTGAAATTTTCACAGGGTGTGTATTTATTTTGCCGCTATAAAAACAAATAGGTAAAATTTACACAATACAAAAAAAAGTGTTTTTTGTAATCTTTTACGATGGTACGGAACCCGTCGTGTGCGAGTCTGACTCGCACTTGGCCAGTTTTTTATGGAGGTTTTGATTGTCAGCCTCGGTAGCCCAGTGGCGCGACGCGATTCGATAAGCTCAGTGACGCACCTCTAAACGCGGTTAGGTTCTGGATGGGTGACAATTTTCAGCCCTTGAGACTGGCCGTGGTTCGAATTCCACGTAAAACGTAAAGGGGACCTTTCTTACTTACTTTGGTAAGGTTAATCCCGGCCGCGTTGGGACCATCGCTTTAAATGAACGATGGTCGAAGCGACAATGAAAATTTTCCGTGTTTTCCATCCAGTTCCACATCCAGTGTAGCCGAGCAATATAAGGAAGGTCCTGGCGTGGCACCTAGTTCCCATGTGGTGGGTTAGACTAGTATCTGACGCTCAGTTTGGTATTAGCCAAACATCCAACTGGACGCCACTCCCACCGTCATGATGTTAGCCCAGCACACCGCATTCCCGAAGGAAAGTATCTTTAGATGACTTTCCAGGACCTTCCTTTATGTGCACGACTACATGAACTGGATAGAAAACACCGAGCATTTTCGACAATATTTTCATCCAACGCTATGGTACTAGTAACCTCCCGGGGGAGTAGGGGATGGGTTCCGACTGTTTATGCATGAATTTCGTCCGAGCATTCCATCCAGCTCACAAAAATAAAGGTATCAGGGATTGAAGCCATGGCCTCTGAAATTAGCGGGTCAAATCAACGAATAAACTAAAACTAATATTCTTTTGTTTTCAGAGTATGAACAACGCAACACTGCGCCGACAGTAATGGACGGATAATAGTGTCATAACTAATCACAAAATAATGACAGTTATCGTGTACATACATAGTGTGATTACAAGTGTGCAATCAGTGAGAAAATGTGTCCGAACGAACAAAAGAACTATTTGTTGTGACAATACACAGTTACATAGTAAATGTAAGTCATATAATTATACGTAATAGGTAGGCACAAAATAGACAATGGCTTGGGCCTGACCGCATTCGAGCAATCCGAGACAAATCTCACAGGCTACGAACCTGAAATGATGCTAGTTATGTGATATAAAATTAAAATCAAGTGATACAATTATACAAAAGGCACATATTTCTACGAAATAAGATAAATATCACTGTCAAGTTTCCAGTAAGAAATAATTCAACTGAAATAAATTAAAAAAAAATATGAACCGAGTAAACATATGGTAGAGCAGTTACTAGACAGTAAGAACATGATCAAGAGGCTACACCGAACATAGAAATAAATTATGTAACCCTTTCTGTTGTTTGACGTTGAGCTTGAAGTAAAAGGGAATTTATTTTTATTTCCGATGTAACGACTTGAAAAGATGTGAATGTGCAAGGATATTTTTGGAACCGGCGAAATGAGGAACTAAAGACCTAGTTAATTTTATGTCGTACCTCGACAGTCACACGCCTTCCCCAGCTTCAAAAAGAGCCTTGTCGCACTCTTCACCAAAATAACTGTAAAGTTATGAGATGAGTCAACATCGCTCAGTTAAACGTGTGACCCCACTGACACTTTGTAGAAGTCAAACATAACCGGATGTGAGTGGGCGCTGGGAATTCCGGACGATTCATGAACGGTAGTGTCTGGATCGACTGCATGTTATTTCCCAGACAATATATTGATTTGCGAAGTTACGATATACCGTTGCGCGAACCGCATATTTGAAAATAATAATACAAACCTAAAAACTTCTGGGACAGCATTGTTTTAATGTAACCGGACATGGATGGCTAGCATCCTAAACTTGTATTCGTCATGGTATTAGCCATTAGCCATCACACTGACTAGTTAAGACTTCTTGTTTTACCGTAATAGTAGAGCATGTATGACAAGATGTATGTCTGTAGATGAAGTTAAGGTGTGCTGTGATAGTACCGTATGGCGCTCTATCATCTCCGCCTACCCCTCCGGGAAAGTGGCGTGAAGGTATGTAAGTATGTATGTATGTATGAGGCGATCAAATTCCATACAATGGCTCGTGGCTGTTTTCTCAGGCAAATTAAGAAATATTTCTCTGATATTTCGCACATTAAATAAATCAACTAAGAGTTACGTCTGTAAGTTTTGTATTTTTGATAAATGAACTTATATCTTCGATATACGCCTCTCAAGATTAGTATAGAAATACACCGCCATGCGCCACGATAGGCCAGCATCGTCCATCAGCGAAAAGCTGTTCACACAATAGTGCATGGCTCAATGTTGCCTGGCGAGGCCCTTACGACGGACGCCGAAGTAGTCTCGCTCGTGTTGATACCATCGAATTGAATGAATGATAATGGAATCGGCAATGTAAATTGTCTGCGTTTTCCATCCAATTCAATTTAGCCGAGCAATAAAAGGAAGGTCCTGGCATGGCCCCTATTTACCATGTGGTGTGGTGCACTGGTGACTGCAGGTTTGGTATTGTATTAGCCATCATTTTCCAGTAACTTATAAAAAACCTAAGGAATGTACCGATCGGTCGGAGACAAACTGAGCAATGGGCGGCCAACAATAGGAAGTTTTCAATCCAGTTCAAGGTAGCTAAGTAATAAAAGGAAGGTGCTGGCATGGCACCTAATTCCCGTGTGGTGCGTTCGAAGACAGCAGGTGTGGCATTAGTCATCATTTATCATATTGCTAAAGATATTAATTATCTTCAATATTATATTTCATTCTTTATTCTTTATTCGGCTTCATTTGGTAGCAACACTACACTCGAAATTGTCAAACAATAAATTAATTACATTGCTATGTTATGCATGTTAATACTATCTATAATAATCGGTGAACATACATAAAAAAAAAAGAGAAAAAAAAAAAAAGATTCCGACGAATTGAGAACCTCCTCCTTTTTTTGAAGTCGGTTAAAAACACACAACCGACACCACTTATGTTCAAGAACGGTTTCGGAGCTTGATATAGATAGATTAGCTACTATATTAATATTTTAGAGTTTTTGAAGCTAAATTTCATAACAGACGTTCCATCGGATGGGACTTAGTAGATTGATATGAAACTCAAAACGGAAATTAGCAGATTCCAAATGCAGAAAAAGAGAACCGCTATTTTTCGAAAGTTGCAACCGGCGAGCATGGAAAAACGGAAGTAGCAACTGGAACTGGTTTTTTTGGGGGGCGGCGTAGCATACAATGTTCGCTTAACGCCCATCTGAACCCTTTGAAAAAAGTGGGCATCATTAGAAATGTTATAGATATACATAGTTTGAGATCTTAAAAAACTTTGGTTCTCTAACATGTCGGCGTGCATGATGCGAGAGCCATATCTCTGGAACTTTTAGTTCTAGAGATACTTTTTTGGTAGGATTTTGCGGCTTACAGTTTTTTTTTGCTACCGAGCTAAGTTTGTGCGCTGTGGAAACGAAAATAATTCATGTACCTGAAGTTATAAAATAATTCATGAAAGCTTAGTAAGTTTAGTATTTTCTGGAAAATTAACGAATAACAGCAACAATCTTAATAAGCAAATTTTATTTTGCTTTTTCCTTCTGCCATGTGAAAATTTGTCTCTGTCATATCTCAGGAAGCTGTCGAACTAGACCTGCCGTGTCGGTATGCACATGCAATCTGAAAAACGCGTAAAGGCTTCGCTTCTGTCTTTTACACATATATTTGTACAGAGAATAAATAGTTTTTTTGAACTAATAGTTAAGAAACAGGTAAAACGATAGTTTAACTTGTTTATAATAAGCATTCGATTTATTACTACTAATCAGTTTGCATCCCAATCCTTCCCAAGCAATTGTTAGAATGGGATGCACTTACCTCCACTAATGCTCTCTGTCACTTCGGGCACACATTGATGCAAGTTTTTTTTTTCTGCTAATTAAAATAATAAAAAGTACAGATTACTGAGAAGACATGTCGTATAGGCCAAACGTGGCCTTCTATATGACTATCAGTAATGAATAATGCAACAGGGGGTCCATTCAAGTAAGAGTGAGTTCTATCATAGTTATACTTCTAACGTATTTACGGGACAGACCAGATTTTTACCTAACTGTAATGATATTCAAAAAGTGTAGAAACATTAACTATTTAAAAAAGTGAGTTGATATTTAGTGACGAATTCGAACTCACTCTTGCTCTGAATGGACCGCCTGGTCGCTGTGACAATTTCCATTCGTTATTTCATAACTATGCAATACCGAGCAGAAAAAATAAATAAAAATGTTTCCCAGGCAGTTCTGAAACTACCCTTATCCGACGATGTTTGCCTAACTCGATGAAGAGAAAAGTAATCTTAAGAATGGCCCGTAAGCTATGCTCCCCATACCAACGTAGTTCACTAATAATTTGAAAACCACACTTGTATCTAATATTAAGCAATAAATATATGTGGCTGCACATTGTTCTTTTTTTGAAAAATCAAAACCTAATCAAATTAAAGCAAAAAGAAAATATTCATACACATTACATATTCTCTGTGGTTTGACCCAGGATTCGTTTTCCCGAAAAAACAAGTACATGCGGACACAGACATTTGTTGCCTTTTAGAATTCCGAATTATTAGTAAACTACTTTTATATGGGGAGTGGAAGGTGCCATATTCCAACAATAAAGTAATTGTAAGATATGTATATTGTTGTAAAATACTTTGTACGTTTGTAAAATATTTAGGAAAACAGATATTTAAGACTGTTGTTAGTAAGCATAATTTTGAGAAAGTAGCATTTATGACAAGGGGCTATACATTGAATAATTGGTCTTATTTAATTACTTTTTAAATTCTAATTAATTACTTTGCCTAGGACATTAAGTTCAGTTATTATTTGTCTTGCTATGAGCATCAGTGGTAATTCTGTGATTTTGATTAAGTTGCAAGCTTGGGAAACCTCAAATCTATAAGTCATTAGCAGAAATTCATTTAGGCAATGTAGATGTCACTGTTGTACCACAAATTAATGAGAAAAAGGTAATGTTGTTGTAAAGAAAAATATCAAGCAGAAATGAGGATAAAAAAATGTACGGAATAAAAAGTTTGAAAGTTTAGCAGTTGTCTTTGGGAAGTAATCGGCGGAAGTAATTGTTTGACACACTGCAGTGCCAGATCCTGTGTATTATTTGAAGAAAAAACTTAATTCATTTACATTTTGTTGAGGTTTTTGTCGGTTCTGAAATAGGAATGTCATGTCTGTGCAAAATTGTGACTAAGATGATTGGGAGAATGTGGGTTTATGCTTTGCAGGAAAAATAAACAAATCAATCTCAAAAATTAAATATTTTCTTTTATTTAGAGTCAATTTTTCTACATTACAGTGTTAGAAAGAGATGCAGTTTTCCAATAATAATTGACCATCACATGACACGGCACGCACACCCACGGTCACACCGGCGGACTCGTCCGTCCGCACTCCGGCCGTGGGATCGCAGACCCGACGGTCCGAGCGGCGCGCTCCCTACTCCACCCTACACACACACACACACTCCCTACAGCCGCTAGCACTAACCGGCACACCCCAGCCTGCGCTCGGAACGTTGAAAACTGTCAATCGTTCTTTGAAGCGGTGAATCCGTACGTACGGTGAATGGGCGCATTGGTGCTCACTACATATAACAGATTTAGAAGTATTGAGCCGACGCCCACCACGTGCGGGTTTGCGCCTTTATAGAATCCCTACAAAAATACTATCAACACAGGAAGTGAACCCGACAACAGATATCTTACAAGTGAGGGGTCAATTGCAAGAATTATATTCTCCATTTAATAATAATGCATTGCTCCCATAATATTTTAGCTCGGCAAGCCGGGTGCAACAGTGCATTACTATTGAACAGACTATACCTAGTTAGTTATATACTTATAAGAACACTTTCGTAAAACAGATTTTTATAGCTACATACACAAATTTACACAGTTTATAGCATGTTACATTTTTACACATTGTTTTATATATACCTATCAACTCCAACCACTAAATATTGTCGTAAATTCAAGCGCACACACCGACTCTAGACTAGAGCGCGGCATCGCGGCGCAGCTCGTGAAATATATAAATGCCAATTATTGTCTTTTTGCATTGGAATGACGAGGAATTTGGGGTGCTGTCGCACACTCAGCCGCGGCGCGTCCACAGCCCAATTTAGAATAACACGTTTTGGTCTTGGACAAGTACATATGAAAATCGCTATAAATAAAGATCACCTATCCCGAACCCACGGAGGGCGCGGGGTCGCCGGCGGTACCGCGCCAGTACCGCGGGACTGGGAGCTCACTGGACGTGATTGATATCAATCCTGCGAGATGCTGCAGACTTATTTTTTTATGTGCACATAGGCTACCTACATATACTATTAGTCTTTTATTTTGCTCTCTTCTAAAACAAAAAAACCAGGCTCTAGATCTGCTATCCCGTATTGTTTTTAAGTTTCATGTACTAGGTCCACCATGGCGCAAACCTTAAGGTCGGCCCGTAAGCATCAGAAAATATCGCCTCCCATACAAACGTAGTTTACTAATAATTTGAAAACCACTGTTCCAACTTACTTGATATTTGTTATCTAATATTAGGCTACACATATCTGTGTCTGCATGTCTTTGATTTTTCGGTAAATGTATTCTGGGTCAAACCACAGAGAAAACTAAATTCGTATGAAGATTTTCTTTTTGCTTTCATTTCATCCGGATTGGATTTTTCAAAAAAACAAAAGCGTGCAGACACAGATATTTGTTACCTGATATTAGATATTGAATATTAATTTAATTGGAATAGCGGCTTCCAAATGATTAGAAAACTACGATTGTATGGGGAGCATAGCTTATGGGCCGTTCTTAAAAGTGAAGCTTTAAATCTCTTGACCTCAAAGTAAAGCAAAGGCTATTCATGTTAGTTTGCCCGCTGTGGCAATTCTTAAAAATGTGCACGGAAAGAAGCAAACAGTTCTGCGATGATCATTCAGTGACACGATCAATCACGTGCGAGCACCCAGTCCGGAGCCGCCGGCGACGTCTCAAAACGAAGACGGGCGCGGGGGGGGGGGGGGCGCCCCCTCACCCGCACCCCACCTCCAACCATATTTACACAAGAAATAATGCACATGTTAAATTATCATACGACATAACCATCTTAAATAATTACAAATTATGTAACACTATGGCATTGCAAGTTTGTGACTGGATTATTTCTACAAATGGAGGGCGGCAGCGGCAGCGGCCCAGGGGCCACGAGCTCTTCTTTATGAGAGGTCCCTGCAACAAACACCCAACTTGTTCTTTAGTGGCCATCAAACAATTTTGCTAGCAGGCCAAAGTAATCATCCACTTGTTTCTAGATAGCACATTCCTTTACAAAGCGTTTGTTTGTTCATGGCAAATCCATTTGTTTGCCTTTCCGTTGGAAGGAAAAATTTCGTGGACCATACGATTTCGTTTATTTTTAACCGACTTCAAAAAAAGGAGGAGGTTATCAATTCGTCTGTTTGTTTTTTTTTTTTAATGGTTCAACATTCACTTGGATAAATTTAAAGTAAGTTTAAAGTAAGCCAATACTAATGCAAAAACGTGACCAACGTGACTTCTGTAGCATTTGTCAATGGGTAAGAAAACATAAAGCATAGTGGTTTTGTTGAGTATTGAAAGAAGTGTAGTGAAAGAAGTGTAGTGTAGTGTAGTGAAGTGTAAGGAAGTTTAATGTTGTGTGAAAAGTATATATGTGATGTTATGTAGTGGAAAGTAATGGCACACAGGTGTGGAGGTTGGAGTGACAGTCACCTCATCCAGTGCTGTGAGGAGGTGTGGTGGGAGGGGGGCGCGGGCGCAGGCGACGGCGTCGCCACCCTCTGCACAACCTGCACAGGACACACACACATACACGTTACACCATCACCTATCCTGTTATTAATGCAGCAATATTCACATGATTCAAATTAATGATTTATGTTTGGAATTTATTGAATAATTTCGAAGTGCATAAGTTATAGCGAAGCATTGATTGGTTAACATATGTTTTTAAGATAGGTCACTTGAAGATTACTGTCGCCTCAGACAGCGCAGGAACGGTGATTCAGTTATATTTTGATTGAATCTGATTAGATCTCTCTCTATATAATCAGAGTTAGCGAATGATTAAACCATATGCAAGTACATGATACATTACAGGCAGAGCTCATGAGAGTTGCCAAATTTACTATGTATTCTCCGGACAAATATGAGGTAAGGCTAGGTTGCATAGGTTAGGTTATATGGATACCACACCTACTGAATGATATTATTATTCTATATATTGAATGGCTTTCTTCGACTGGAGGGAAATCAAGGATATTTTTCATTGTCTCTTTGACCATCATTTGATGCCCAACTCAAGCGCGGTTCAGTTTCAGTTTGAAGATTATTTATTTCTCTTAAGAACAGAACATTCACTTACAGAGCGGTTAGTCCTACCTAAGAAAGAGGAACGTCGAATTCGAACCATGAACGACACATCCCTTATTCGCCTCAACGACATGCACGGGAAGAAATGTAGAGTTAAGATTAGGTTAGGTTAGGTAAAATAAGTTTAGTTTAGGTTTATTTTAAGAATTACAAATGATTGCCAGCAGTCCGTAAAGTCCTTATGTCACTTAGTATGTCACACATTCCTGCAACATTGCCGGGTATGCTGGTTGTTGGGTAGGCAGGTGGCGGGTAGACGGGTAGCTGGGTGGACGGTAGGTTATGGTAGGTTTATTGTAAGAAATTGAGACAATTGATAACAGTCCGCAAACTTGTTATATCATAGTGAAATTACTTAGCCAACATTCCTGTAACATAGCCGGGTAGGCGGGTTGTTGGGTAGGCGGATAGGCAGGTGGGGGGTAGACGGGCAGGCGGGTGGCAGGTAGACGGGTAGGCAGGTGGCAGGTAGACGGGTAGGCAGGTGGTGGGTAGGTACCTGCTGCACGAAGGCGCGCGTGACGTGCGGCGCAGCGCGCTCCGCCTGCTCGAAGGCGCGCCGCAGCTCCTCAAGCGCGGCCGCGCTGCCCGCGCCGTGCTTCCGCGCCACCTGACCACGACACAATGTCACGCTCCGTTTACGTAGGGGGTCATTTGTTATGTCGATATCATTCTTACACAATGTTTTACCACCATGTATCCATAGATCGAATTTACCTTCAGCGCCTATAGACCCAGTTATCACCTAAATTGGCGTTTACGCCAACCGAGCGGCTGTCGTTTTCAAATGTATGGAGAAATTGAAGCAAACTAACATTTGCGAGTGCAAGTTTGATTTGACAGCTTACGTATTGTCGCCATAAATACGTTGACATTGCCACTTACGCCGACTTCGCGTTTTCATACAAATCGGAAGTCCGAATGTGACTTACACATTCCGTGTTTTTTTAACTTGTATGGAGTTTGACGTTTTTACGTATGTTCGAAGTTCCGTAAACGCCAATTTAGGTGAAAACTCCGACTGACCACTCAGAACCATATATACTGACTGTTCTCTATGACTAGGGCTGAGATAAATAATCGTACCCAAAACTAAAACATACATTTATGAAAGGTTTTGATGCATTTCAGGTTTGAAATGCATCTACATCTTTGGCCAAATGCAAGAAATAGTATTTCCTCTCCTCCACGTTGAAGACAGAGGTGGCAAGTGTACTTAAATACCATTTAGTGATTTTGGTGCAATTTAGCCTAGTAAGCTCAAGTAAACTTAACACCGACCACAGTCAAAACTGAGACAGTTACCTCGTTGAGTAGCGGGTATATGAGCTGCTGGAGGTAAGGTCCGGGGTTCCGTCTCGCCTTGGGCTCCTCCGTGCCCCCTCCGCCTCCTCCCCCGCCGCCGACCCCTCGGTGATCCAGCGGTGATGTCTGGACACACAATCATATTTTAATGAAAGATTCAAACAAATCAGAGTGGCTCCTAGTTTAGTGGCGCAGAGACTTGCCTTGCGTACCAGAGGTCTAGGTTCGAGTCCCCGGTTCATGCACCACTTTCTTTCTCCTTCCGAGTTGATACATGCATTTCGTCACGAATGCAAGGTTTTCCAAGGTTCGGAATCCATCTAAAACTATAGGTCCCCTTCCCCTGCTAGGTGGTAGGATTAGCCCTGGTTGGTACCATCACATTGTATGAAAAAATGGTCGAACAAATTGTACGTGTTTTTCATACAGTTCAAAGTAGCCATGCTCACAAAGGGAAGATTCCTGGCATGGCACCTAATTCCTTCGGGAATATGGTCTGTTGGCTAATACCATGACTGTGTTATGATACCATGAATGTGTGTGGTATTAGCTATCCATGTCCAGTCATATATAAAAAAACCAAAAAAATCTTTATGTTCTTTGAATAAAATTAATTCAAGCTCAAAAGACGCTAACCAACTCTATTGATTTTTCATGTCATGTATGTACGCAGCTACATCATTAAGGCGCTAGGACTAGCCAACTACTCGCGCCATACAAATGCACTTTTTAACAAATGTAATAATATGTAGTGAAACGCTTCAGCAAATCCAAATAGAACTCCAGACTGATAATGGATGGTTAATATTTTTTTATTCCATCATTTATTTAAATAATAATAAAAATAAAAAAGTTGATTTTTCTCATTAGAGATCTGAAAGTAATTCGATTTCTAGATATAAGCAAAAACAGCATATATGCATAAACAAAAAGTTCCATTTGCTTTTAGATTTCTACATTTAGTCAAAAAAGTTCGGAAATGGACACCGTTTTCGCAATTTATTTAGTATAGAAAAAGGAAACATACATTAACAAAAATAGGTTGATTCCTAGACAAGGAATCATATATTGTAAGAATGACACTTATAATCGTCAGACTTAGTTAGTTAACTTGGGGTGCCTCGTCTAATTTTGCGATTTGGCTAGTACCAGGGCCTTAATTTAATTTTCCATCCTTAGGGAGAACTTTATCAACTAATTTAAAATTTTCATAACAATCTGAATGATTTTATTTGTTATTTGTGCCAGCCACGTAACGAATACAAGTGCTATATTTTAAAAAGAGGTGCAGCCAATTTTTATATAATCAGCACAACTGTTTTGTCCTTAATAAAGCGCAATTGCATATAAAACGCTTTCAGAGTCGATATCTATTAAATTTATAAATAAATTCTTGAAAATATTACATAGATAATTTTATTTGAACGAGTTTTATCCGGTCATGCTGCACGCATCCCAGTATTACAAAATTATTGTAAGTCGCAGTTAGAGTAAGTTTTCATATGACAGCGACACACATTATATTATAACAATTTACATTATGTGATTAGAAAAAACCCCAGAACTAAAATGAAATAAGTAATTTGTAATGGTGCATTCTCAGCTGAATTACCGCTTTATTATAGACTACGCTGTCCCGGTTGGTGTGTGATTCGGCCTTCCGCTCGTCACGGTCTCTCTCCTTCGGGTTCCTCTGCTCCGCGGGCGGCGCCATCGACGCTTGTCTCAGCTGAAACATGCACAAATTTGTGGTCATGCTTAATGTTGTGGAACACTAACATGTGCAAAGAAATACCCTTCACAACATTCGAACGGACGACCAGAATGGTGTTCGAATTTACTCCAAATACAGGCCAGTCAGGTTTGACCTTAAATGTGAAGGTAGAAAATTAATAGAAGTGATGCTGTTCCTCAAACTGAACAAATTGGTACGAGTTTTTCCAGAACATTTTTTAATTTTACATTAATTATTTATTATTATTATTAAAAAAATTAATATTACTGCACGGGCCTGCCGACTTAAATTCAAAATTGAAATAGTTCACTCTAACCCTACGTTCCGAAATACATACATTACAAAAATCGCAGAGAAAGCGAATACAGTGAGTACTTGTGTTCCGAATTGATATCACTGCTAATAGCTACAATCGCACGATATCAAATCGGAACAAATTTGAGCAGACATATGTGTCAGAGCCTAACCTAGCTACTACAGGCCTAGAATTGTCTAAGTAGACTAACAAACGGCGAAAGGCCTTCATTATTTCAGAATACAAGTGCATACGATCAGAGAAATAAAGATAAACCCGCTTAATAACAGCTCCATGACAGCCATTTGACAGCATATACGGCGCAAATGCTCTCAACCGTGCGCGCTTTGTACGATCTGTGTGCGGTCTAGAGTTACGTCCCTTACGTCAAAATGACGTTCACAGGATAAGCAATTCGGAATGGTCGTGTACGCGTACATTGTGAATTCTCCGCAGTATACGCATTAAGGAATGCAGTGCAAAAGAACACAAATAGGATATACGCACGGGCGTAGTGTCGGGCGAGGTGTTGTTGTTGTTATTGTGTGCGGCGGCGAGGGGCGAGGCGCGCGGCGGGGACGCGCCCGCCGGCTCCGGCGTGGGCTCCTCCGCGCGGCCGAGCGCGCCGTTCTGCCGCGCCGCCGCGGCTGCCACCGCTGCCGCCGCCACGACCGCTGCCGCCTCCGCGCCGCCGCCGCTCACCGCACCCATTGCTGCACAACGTTACGACATTTAGCACTAGACTCAACGGGAGAAAAACGATGACAATATAACTGCACACGCAACACACAAATATATTTAGAAGAGTGACGCCATATATGGACCACCAGATATATTTCTATATCCTGATATCTACCCCGCAACCATCATTCAAAGAGATACAATTTTCGGAATTCAAACGAAAATACTGGAGACTGCGTTAGATTGAATACTTAATGGGTAAGAGGTAGGAAGTTTTCTTTGGTAGGTAAATCCTTTAGCCCGATGGATCATCACACATCCTAGAGGCAATGTCATAAGTGAATATGTATCTCTAGTGTTCCTTCACCGACTATGTGTGTTCGCAGGCGGTACTTGTCCGACCGATGAAGCGCCCTAAGACACGCGATGCATCAGAAGAAACCCTCACCAAGTGGATCCAGCTACAACTAGGGCTTCACACTACTCTCGGCGCTCGCCGGTTGGCGTCTGCTGGCTGTTGGCTGGTTTCTCCGTGCGTCGCCGCCGACACTTCGCTTTCACACACACAAACACACACACACTCAAGCCTACACGGCCCGCATTGCCGAGTAGAGAACAACAACGACATAGGGTACTTATGTGGACAACCTCTTCTTCAGGCTTTCAAAGTGTCTGTTCCAAGCATGGAGGTGAAGAAATAACAGGAGAAGGGATGGAACTAAAAAAATGTCGACACCTTAATTGTGCCGCCGGAGGAATTTGGCCTTTGTTTTGGCATATTTTCTTTGGTTTTGGCTATCGCTGAATACATCATTACAAATGACGTAATGATGTATTCCCATCCCATTTGGGAGACATCAAATTGGATTTTTTTCCGTTTTCATCACTGCGCTACAAATGTGACCGGCGATATAATGTTGTAAGTCGCGTGGCGTCATTTTTTGCGCGCTCGTTATTTCTCCATACATTCTTCACCTCCATGGTTCCAAGTACATTCCCACCGGAAATATTATTCGTTCTGTCACAGCACTGACAGACCAAGGCCAAAGACAACTCTAATGTTTTTGCCAGGGGAAGGCAAAGGACCTTTCCATACAGCCGTGTCATGTAAACTAAACAATGCGGCACGAGTCGAAGGGTACGTACGCGAGTGTTCCGAGTTGTTGCGGCGCAGCTTGTGGTCGTGCAACGCGGGCGCGAGGTCGGCGGCGGCGAGCTGCGCGCGCACGCCCGCCAGCCCCCCGCCGCCCCCGCCCCGCACCGTCATGATCCACGGCTCGTCCGGGTCTCCCTCGCCGCGGCTGCCCTCCTCCCTGCGGCACACCACGACACTTCATTGTACACGGCATTACATTTTTAGGCAATAAATATAGTTTGGTTTGAATGTTAGAATTTGAAACGCTTGGTAGTCCTTCAATGGAATCTCGATGGCTCCACTGTCGGAAAAGTTGTAAAACAATTCAGGAAATAAGTGTAATTACTAACTGTATTAGCTTTCGAAATGTTTTCATCATGGACTTGGTTCGAGAAGTACTTTGACAAAATTAACAGGATAGTCTGCACACCGAATCCGACTTCGGATTTAAATTATTAAAATTGTGTTGACCACAATTCATTATTTTTCAACTTTACGATACCTATCGGGGGATAGGTTAGGTTAGGTCATATACTTACGAGTCTGAGTTTTCTGATTCCGTTTCGCTCTCTTCACTTCTTTGTGATTTCCACTTTTTATACCTATCTATGAGGTCCATCAGATACGAATTCTTTTTAGCTTTTCTTATGAACTGAAATTTTAATAACTCCTTAGCTGTAGGTCTCTGAAACAAATGAATAGTTTGTTCGCATCACAATACAAATAGATATTACTATATATATAAGACATACTTGGATCCAAGTTGATCTATTTATTCATTCGTTAATGAGTCTCCGAACCGCAGTGCGATTACGAAGCACGAAACGGGGGAGGTTGGTTGTATTTAACAGCTAAATTGCGATAACGATATGGAAATAACCGCAGTGCGATTACGAAGTGCGAAATTAAGTGCGGTTAGTATCCAAAACTGACATATTTTGTAATCGAAAGCCGTCCGTTTGCTGTAAATTTGGGGTAGGTGCGGCACCTACACCTCATGTCGCGCTTCGTAATCGCACTGCCGGTCCGGTCCGTACAAAGATTCCTATATACATCACACAAAAAGCAATGGTAAATAAAGCAACAGTTGCTGCAGCCGAATTATTTTCAGAACATCAGGTTAATTAGTTTTGTTGTAATAGGAATAACAAGTTTCATAGGTATAGTGCACCACGCACATAAAAACCTGAACATCTGAAAATGATTTGACGCCGGCTATTAAGGTGGCCCAACCCGCTCATCTCCCCATACAAAAGGGGAAAGAAGATCACGCCCATATTTCTTGTCAGAGATCCAAAATTCTGCTCAAAATAGCTTTATTTGATCGAACTAGATGTCTGATGACCATTGGCATTGTAAAATTGTGTTTGTTTTCTAAGTTACAAGGTCCGAAAGTTCGCATTTTTCGCGCGTTTTATACAATAACTTTGGAGGTGGATTACGCAATGATAAAGAAAGAACATCTTAAAAAGATTAGTCATCAGACATAGCCTTTTTAATCAAGATTTATAATCTATTTGGTTTTTGTTCGATTTTTTACTACAGCGGTCGTGGTTTACTTTTAGCTACAAGTCGTTTTGAAATTAAAATTTTCTTAAATCTTACCAAATCATACACTATGCACATTGTCTTTTTTATGGACATGTTGCATCTTCCTCATCATGGAGCCTGTCTTATTCTTTGAAACAGAGAAGGTCCCAGAGCACAACAGCACGGTTTTGTACCGTGCCCGCGAATGAGTTAGGCCCGCCGGGTTGGGCCACCTTAACGCTCTACCAATAATAAATAACTTTTCATGGGCTAGACAGGTTCAGAGCCCTCTTAAGGAAATATTTTCATATTTAAATATGGGTTAGGTAACATATTACACTACGATTTATTCATTTACAGCAAGGATTATAAATAGTGTGCACGGAATTTGTGTATGGGTTTG
Organism: Incurvaria masculella; assembly: GCA_946894095.1. Taxonomy (NCBI): domain Eukaryota; kingdom Metazoa; phylum Arthropoda; class Insecta; order Lepidoptera; family Incurvariidae; genus Incurvaria; species Incurvaria masculella. The sequence goes on along the minus strand of OX335645.2, from coordinate 21,870,583 downwards.
GCTCTTGGATACGTCAATTTACAAAAAGGTTCGATGAATAGGAGAATCCTTAATCCGGGAGTCATTTTTATAACTACTGAAATTATTATAAAACATATTTGGAAAGGCATCACATAACACGAGGTTTATAAAAAATGAAGAATATATTGTGAACCATATAGTATATTGATGGCCCGGCTCTAGAGCCATTAACATCAAATATCAGCGAGCATGGAAGGACGAACGAAACTCATTCATATGCCGGCAGCCACGAGATAGTGGAAAAGTCTAACTTCAGCTAGTTTGCTTACGAATTCGGGACGCGCTATATCGAATGATCGTTACACCAAATAGGGTTCTGTGAAGTAATTACATTTTCTTATGTGTTATTAGAATTTGAGAAAATCTGTGCCGATTGAGTATGTAGGTAAAAGTGGATGCGCTGCCCCCACACAAACGAGTTTCGCTTCCTGACTAAGTACCGTCCTTCCGTGCTCGCTGTCAAATACAGTGGAACGTTAGGGTCGAACAGGTGATATTCATGTGCGGGCCTTAGCTAATTTCCCTTCACTATTTATTATAAAGCACTCCCAATGAGCAACCGATTAGGTTATACACGGTGTTAATGTTTTTCGCGAGATTACTATTTGAATACCGATTATTTAACTAGTTCGTATACTGATTATTTTGTGGTATTTAAAAATTAAATCTAAAATAGTAAAAAAAAAAATTGCAGATTTAATCTAAACTTTTACGTCAGCGACAATTTCCCTTTGGTATGGTGTAAGCACGCCATGTGTACGCGCCACTGCCAAGGTCACGCGTTTGCTGTCTCGCAGCTGACTGTGCGCCGTCGCCAATTTTATCGCGTCGATCCGAATGTAAATTTTCACATTTATTTAAAAAAATGTTCTACTTTAGAACTTTTTGTTAATGCAGTGCGATTCCTATTACGAAATACTATGTTTTCATACTCGTATTAAAAATTGAAAATTTTAAAACAAAAGCTCAAAACAAGAAAAATCCTTCTTTTTTTGGAATCAGTATGCGACCCAAAATAACCCCCTTTCGGGAATGTCGCCAAATTGTTTAACACCGTTTATACGCAAAGGGAGACGCAATTCACTGTGAACGCCCAAGATGGTCCAGGTGGAGACCATAGCCCGTGCGTAGGTCTTCGGTAGGTCTTGCCGCCTCGCGGTCTTGCTTTGATACTCCTAATGGCGAGTGCCACATGGACAATGTCCACTCCCTATTTTCCAGATACAGTGGGCACTCACATTGTCAGGATCCTTGTTGAGGCACGCCTCGACAAACTCCTTGAACTGCTTGGAGTAGCTGCCGGTGAGCTGCGGCGGGTTGTTCTTGGGTATGAGGAAGAGCACGCGCATCGGATGCAGCTCCGAGTTGGGCGGCTCGCCCTTGGCGAGCTCGATGGCGGTGATGCCGAGCGACCAGATGTCCGCCTTGCTGTCGTAGCACGACTGTTTGATCACCTCCGGCGCCATCCAGAATGGAGTGCCCACGAACGTGTTGCGCTTAGACGTCGTGTTCGTCAGCTGGCCGGCCACGCCTACAAACACCATCATCACAAACATTAACCATGGGTTCCGGCACAAGCTCTCGATGGCGGTGATTCCGAGCAACCACCGCCATGAACGAAAACCATTATACTCTCGAGAATAATCGTCTGGTCACGCAAAACATTGTGCAGAAAGCTATTACACTTTATAAGTTTAAAACGAAAACGTATGGAATGGATAAGGCACATAACCTATCTCGCTGAGCAGCGCGTTGGCGACCTTGATGCCGCGGTGCTCCTTACGCTCCAAATTCAGATGGACCTGTCCATGGAGCACCTCGCGCAGGATCCCTACTGACATAACATCGCGACTTACCGAAATCAGCGAGCTTTACGTCGCCCCTCTCAATAATAAGCACGTGGGTGGCCTCGATGTCGCGATGCAGCTTGCGCTCCGAGTGCAGGTAGTCCAGCCTACGGAGAACCTCGCGCAGGATCACTACTGATACAACATCGCGACCTACCGAAATCGGCTAGTTTGACGTCGCCTATCTCGCTGAGCAGCACGTTGGCGGCCTTGATGTCACGGTGCAGCTTGCGCTCCGAGTGTAAGTAATCCAGCCCGCGGAGTACCTCGCGCAGGATCACTACATTGACACAACATCGCGACCTACCGAAATCGGTGAGCTTAACGTAGCCCATCTCGCTGAGCAGCACGTTGGCGGCCTTGATGTCACGGTGCAGCTTGCGCTCCGAGTGTAAGTAATCCAGCCCGCGGAGTACCTCGCGCAGGATCACTACATTGACACAACATCGCGACCTACCGAAATCGGTGAGCTTCACGTAGCCCATCTCGCTGAGCAGCACGTTCGCGGCCTTGATGTCACGGTGCAGCTTGCGCTCCGAGTGTAAGTAATCCAGCCCGCGGAGTACCTCGCGCAGGATCACTACATTGACACAACATCGCGACCTACCGAAATCGGTGAGCTTCACGTAGCCCATCTCGCTGAGCAGCACGTTGGCGGCCTTGATGTCACGGTGCAGCTTGCGCTCCGAGTGTAGGTAATCCAGCCCGCGGAGTACCTCGCGCAGGATCACTACATTGACACAACATCGCGACCTACCGAAATCGGTGAGCTTCACGTAGCCCATCTCGCTGAGCAGCACGTTGGCGGCCTTGATGTCAAGGTGCAGCTTGCGCTCCGAGTGTAGGTAATCCAGCCCGCGGAGTGCCTTGCGCAGGATCACTACATTGACACAACATCGCGACCTACCGAAATCGGTGAGCTTCACGTAGCCCATCTCGCTGGGCAGCAAGTTGGCGGCCTTGATGACGCGTTGCAGCTTGCGCTTCGAGCGTAGTCCAGCCCGCGGAGTATCTCGCGCAGGATAAACACAACATCGTGACCTACCGAAATCGGCTAGTTTCACGTCGCCCATCTCGCTGAGCAGAACGTTGGCGGCCTTGATGTCGCGATGCAGCTTGCGCTCCGAGTGCAGGTAGTCCAGCCCGCGGAGTACCTCGCGCAGGATCACCGCGATGTGCATCTCCTCGAAACTGCCGGCCTTCATGAGGTCGAGCGCAGAGCCGCCGCCAAGGTATTCCATTATGATCCATAGTTTCGTGCCCTGCAACAATTCAAATGGACACTTTAATATTCTGAGTGCGTTTTACGTCTGTTCGTATCGTGCATACTTGCGCTGAAAAGCAGTTTCAATCGAGGTTTCAATTACTATTTCTATATCATGGTCTAAAAATGGCGTCCCGTGAACGATATGAAGTCTTCATTATGTAACTCAATGCCGTACACAGTCCTCACGCTTTGGAGGTGGACAATGTCAACCGCCAGTGTCAAACCGTGTTTTTCACAAACCGGTGAATGATTTTTTAGGTAGGATACGTTCAAGTTCAGCTTAGAAATATTGATTAGATTAGACATTGAGGAGACCTGTGTCACCTAATTTATTTATTACCAGGATTGTTTTTTGTTTCCGTAAGCGCGCAAACAAACGCTCCGAATCGTTTATCATGGTGACAGCTTTGAGCGTACAATCTGGATCGGGGTAATTGTGTTCGCCCATAAACTGTAAACGTTGACAGTTCAAATCGGACCATGATGGAAGAGACTCGTTTGAATTGAGTTAACCATTTAATATAATTATTAATTTGTGTTTGAAATTAAACTCAATCTATATATTGAATGCTTTATACAGGCTGTTTACAGACTTAATAGTCCAAACTGTATTCATGTTTCCTTGGCATATTTAGGTAGAGAATCATTGCACGACTTAAAAAGTCGTCCTCTTCGTACATTTTGTGTATAGGTATCAACTGGAAGGAAGGACAACAAAACAAAGAAAGATTTTAAACCTTGCAACAAAACCCCAATGATTGTGTGGTGGCTGACCGTTCAGGTCCTAATCGTCCAAACGTATCGTCGTCTCACCGGCTAGGCGTCCGCAAGATTAACGACTTCCAAATATAGACTAGGAGGTCGCGACAAAAATGGTAACGATAACGTAAACGGCTGAAACTGGGTTCACGGGATAAAGACCAACCGTCTGATGCTAAATGTGTCAGTGTGCCTGTTCCAAGTGGTTGCGTTATGTAGATAAGGCGCCTAAAAAAGTAGTTATGGTGACAAAAAATATATATGATAAGGTAAATGGATACAAATGACGAAACATGAAAGTAGCAGTACATACATGCTTAGCAATGCAAAAACTGAACAAATCTATTGTTTCATTTCGTAGTTATAAGCGATTTAGGTTACAGATATAACTTTAGGTATATTTTAGTATTTAATTAAAAAACCGACTGGTTATTGTTGTATAATTAATAAGTATCAATGTTTCCAGACAATCAGTATATTTATCAGGAGGTACATACCAACATCTATTTTATATAGCCAATCTAGATAACGCAACCACTTGGCACGGGCCGACGGACATATTTATCATCAGAGGGTTGCTCTCTAACATGAGAACCCAGATTCAGCCATTTACCTTATGGTGACCATAAATGTCGTGACCTCCCGGAATAATATGAGGGCCCTAATGATCACAGCAGAAACGTGCTGCTCGGAGGGGTTAGGCACGAGGTACTTATCTCATCACGATCTATTGTGTGGCGGCGCCTGTGTCATTGGGTACTCCTCGTTCGGAGACAACTCTACGGATTAAGCAAAATAATTTCCTCACTTCCGCGTCTTCAAACGCCTAACTTACGTGGGAAACGCCGGGGAACAACACATGCCGATTCCTCGGGAGAGTAGTTACTTACACAACAGGTCTACATTTCATTGGGTGGTTTCAACCCAATCTTTATTATAATACTTATTAGAATACTTCTAACGCTGTGTCAACGAAAATACCCTCAGTAATATTATTGGGTACCATGTTATATTTTAGTATTTGATTGATTGATTGATTGAAAATTCTTTAATACGCCACAAAAAACGAGTTACAAAAGAAAGTATAATGCAATAACAACATAAGTGGGGCGCAAAGGCGAGCTTATCCCTCAAAGAGATTTCTTCTAGCCAAACTTTGGGTGTTTGAGAAGTTCAATAGGGATATATTCGTAATTAGTATTTGTATATAATGAAACATTTTTCGTTATATTACAACGTATAAACAAGCTTTATAACGGATGTGTTAACGCGTTTTCTCTTTCTCAGTGTTCAGGGACGTTACCATCGGCGAGGTATGCGATGTCTTTTATGTGGAAGACCACGAGTTCGAAACCTAGCATGTCTTCCTCCTGTGGTCCTGCCGTGTTGGTACCATCGCATTGCAATGACAAATTGTACGTGTATTTCGTCCAGTTCAATTTGGCCGTGCTGCATATGTACATAAAGGAAATGGCCAGGCATTTCGGGCCGAATGACCGGAGTCGTGATATTAGACATCGATTTCCAGTTCTATATAGCGGGGTGACGGCTTACTTCATGCAAATATCCGATGCGAGTCGAGTACATACATACATGCGGCATCCGACAATACGGCGCCGCGGTGTTAGGACACAAAGGGGCCATCCGGGCATGGATCCGGCCGCGCCCGCCGCCGCTCCCTCGCCGCCTCCGCCGCACGGTCCATTGGCCATCGGTGTCCACAAGCTCACGCTGTGTGCCCGCCACGTCCGCATCGAGCCCGCGTTAGACCCAGGTGAGCCCAACGTGCGCATTTTTGCGTTATGGGAAAGCCAGACAGACAGACACTGTTTAGTTTACCAAAGACCGATATAATAAAGACGGAGGTAAGCGTCTTTTGCTTTGCTACTGTTTTTTGTCAGCGTTGCCAAGGTAACTTTTGAAACCTTTTAGGTGATTTTTCAACATCGTCAGAAGGCAAAGTCCGCTAATAGATAACTCCACTTTCTAGCGTTAGCGTTATGAGCAAATGTTGGCAAAATGTTGCGGGACTTTCACGTTATCTCAAAGCGCTAACGCTCGAGAGTCTTTATTTATTATATATATATATATTAATCTATTAGCGGACTTACGCTTCAGGTTACTTTCAGGTTACACGATTCACTTACGTCGTTACTTTTAGGTATTTTGGAGAATTGATTTTTTATTTCTTATATGAAACCAACATGAAACGGAATAATGGAACGCACTTTTTAATGTTTGTGATGTAAGCAAATTGTTGTACGTTCGTGAGGTATTATAACGTAGTGAGTGCAACTTCTAAAAAAACTTCTTTCTCTCTCGCTCTAACGCATACCGAATCACATATGTCCAAAGGCTTGACACTGAAACCATTTCAACATTGGTTGCGGGTCCGTTGTTTTTTAGAGTAGACGACACACGACAAACTTTTTTCAGGCTGTTCGAAATGTCTATTTGTTTTTATTTTTACGAAGTAGGAGTTGAGCCACGTGTTCTTACATCGACCAGGGAGCCCAGCAGGAAACAGACTTGGCGTTGTACCAGATATATTAGTGTTCTACCGACGCTGGCGGCGTCACACCGGGACATCTCATCGGCCGGTAAGAACGCCCATTCAACATGCACTTTAGAGCGTCAGATAGCCTGTTTGGGTACGTCTGAGATAAATTCGCAAAAGAAACCATTATAAAAATAGACACAAATTCGTGAAGCGAAGAGCGATCCTTGTTTATCCGCCCACCCGAGCGCAAGATCGGCTCCTTTGTGTCGTGTCATCTCGCTGCACACCGCCTGCACCCCGGGGCGGTTGTCGGGTCATCGGTCCCGTAACTAACCCCACCGCCACCCCCGCCCTCCGCCCTTCGCCTCCCCCTCCGCCGCCCAGCAAGTTTTTCCTAAAAAGAAAAACTGCCGAGAGTTAGTCCGCCGCGGGGGCGAGACGCTGACACGGTACGCGGAGGCTCCGCGGCGACTTTATTAATGGCGACCACTTTCCTAGACAACAAAGGGAATGTTCTCGCGGGCGGGGAGCCCTTGTGGCAAACTTGGACGAAGGGGCGGCTTTATGTTACGTTTTGTCGAGAGATCGGAATTGAATCTACGCTTTCTTTGTGACGCAAGCTTGAACCTCTTGCTTGTTAGCGGACACGCGGGTAAACGTTTTTGCATATTTTCCATGACGCAACCTGATACCCTTATTTATTCTATGCTGATACGTCTCAGGTACAATTTGGGCCGCCACTATCCCACTATCACCAATATCGCCGGAGTGACGTCAAGTGATAACAAACTGTGGGCGCACGACGCAATCGATTTTCTTCACCGATATAATTATTATAGGGCCGATAAATTTATCCATTATATATGTACGCAAGTATGTACATACATGTTTGAATATTAAGGTGTCCCTTCCCGGCGGGACTAACTCATTCGCGAGCACGGTACAAAACCGTGGTATTGCGCTCTGGGACCTTCTCTGTTTCAAAGAAAAAGACAGGCTCCGTGATGAGGCGGATGCAACATGTCCACAAAGCAGACAATGCGCATAGTGTTTGATTTGGTAAGATTTACAAAAAAAATAATTACAAAACGACTTCTAGCTAAAAGTAAACCACGACCACTGTAGTCAAAAATTTAACAAAATCTAAATTGATTATACATTTTCATAAAACAAGCTATGTCTGATGACTAATCTTTTTAGGATGTATAGATATTATCGTTGAGTAATCCACCTCCAAAGTTATTGTATAAAACACGCGAAAAATTCAAACTTTCAGACCTTATAACTTAGAAACCAAACACAATTGTACAATGCCAACGGTCATCAGACATCTAGTTCGATCAAATAAAGCTATTTTGAGCAAAAATTTACATCTCTGACAAGAAATATGGGCGTGATCTTCTTTCCCCGTTTGTATGGGGAGTTAAAATACTCACTGCGGTACCCGGATCCGCCGAGGACAGTAATACAAAATATGGGTTCCACTGCTCCGTACGTCCATACGTGACGTACTCTAAAGTAGTCTAATTGAGCAATTAATTTGAGCTAGCTGCACAAATTCTGGACCCCAAAGGTCCAAAAGCGACGAAGTCTACGCGCTGTAAACAATGTCAGTAACAATATATACGATCAAGGTCCTGTACAGGGGGTCCATTCAGGGCAAGAGTGAGTTCGAATTCGTCACTAAATATCAACTCACTTTTTTAAATAGTCAATGTTTCCACACTTCTTGAACATCATTACAGTTGGGTAAAAATCTAGTCTGTCCCGTAAATACGTTGTAAGTATAAATAACGGTTCCGTTATTTTAATAATAATATATTTCCCAGCTATTTTTAGGTTAACTCACTCCCGAACTCGAACTCACTCTTGCCCTGAATGGACCCACAGAAACGCTCACAAATAAGTATAATACGCGCCTGAACAAACAGCAGGCTACCTCGTCCTCTAAATGAATGCAAACAAGATAAAAACATTTGTATGAATTAAAGTTGAAACTCGGCGGCACTCGGTTAGCGGAGCACGGCGGCGTTTGTTATGATAGTCCAGAAGCCATTATGGATTTCCAATTTACCTCACTGCGAACGAAATAAACCAGACGATTTTATTTTATGTCAAAACATTTAGTAGCTGATTCTCTCGGTTAGACGAGCACCGCGGCTCTTTTGAGACAAAGAAAGGTTTTGTGTTGGCACTGTTGCACACTTCGGGGCTTGCTCCGGAGAATGGTATAAGCGACAACGATGCTAGTACATGTGGAGTGATAACTTCGAACCCCTCACCGCTTTTAAACGTGTATTTTATCAACGTATACCATATCTGGGCGCTGTCAGACTCCGGAAGGGTTACCGTTTTCGACGTTGAAGGTGGCTGTGGTTCGTATTCCTCATAAAACTTTAGGTCGCCTTCCTTACTTACTTACTAGATGGTAGGGTTAATCCCGCCTTTGTTGGTTTTGCATCCATTTCTATGTAGCAGTCCCAGTGCAGTAAGGGGTTTTTGTGGGTTAACCTTTTCGTGGGTTACTTTTTTTATTCAGAAAATAATTCAGTCTCACATTAGTCCAACACGACATTGACCCGAGCGGAGCCGGGTACCGCAGCTAGTCTACTACAAAACTATAGTGGAATGTGCACCCTATCTCCTAACATGTTGATAACGGCGGACGAAAGCCCTTTGTACTTATTATATTTATCAACATTCAAATATGTATTTATGTAAAAATCATAACATGATTTTATTTAATTTAAAAAAAACCTAATGGCATTGATTCGCCTTCCACACCCCATACTACTTACTCCTGGTTCGAAGTTCTATCTCCTCTACAGCGCTTCAAAAACGCGCAGCGTAGCAGTATTGTTATGACTACGACGTGACTTATTTGTGAATTCTTACATTTATAGAGAGTTGCGTGGTAAAAAAAAACAATAACATATGTGTGTAAAAATTACATAAAATTGTCACAAAGTCCCTCAACTTGGAGTATTTATTTCGGTCTAAGGGTATCTTCCACCAAGTACTGATCTGTTTAATCCTCACATTAAAGGGCCTGTCTTACCATCTCGCAATCGATTGGATAGATCAGTGGCCCAGTGGCGCGACACTTCGGCGATCGCTCTCCGAAGTTAAGCAACGCTGGGTCCGGTCTGGTCTTGGATGGGTGACCATTAGACGGTTGAGAGAGGCTGGCCGTGGTTCGGATTCCACGTTAAACTGTAGGTCCCCTTCCTTACTTACTAGGTGGTAGGGTTAATCCCGCCCGGGTTGGTACCATCGCATTGAATGAACGATGGTCGAAGCGGCAATGAAAATTGTCCGTGTTTTCCATCCAGTTCAATGTAGCCGAGCAATATAAGGAAGGTCCTGGCATGGCACCTAGTTCCCATATGGTGTGTTGGGCTAATACGATGACAGAAGGTGTGGTATTAGCCATCATGTCCAGTCACATAAAAAAAAAAAACCAGTTGGTGAAAACCAGGCTGAGCCTGGTTTTCACTAAGCGCTGATTTATTTAATCTACTCTTAAAGGGCCTCTATTACTAAAGTGCTGATTATCTTGTACTGGTATCGATAGCGAGATGGTAAGAAAGGACATTTAATGTGAGGATTAAGCTTACCAGTACTTGGTGGAAGAGACCCTAAGGCTTCTTGCGGTCGACCTTACCGGAAGCGGTGCCGGAAGCACTCTCGCGCGCTCGTCAGCACGACGATGCTGCGGGGCGGGACGAGGTGGGGCGGACGGAAACGGGCGGGGCGGGGCGGCTAAGGAGGGTTGCGATGGTAACCGAATTAATTATTCACGCCGGACGAGATGAGTTGTTGACAGGCTCGTCGAGGATTCGCTGTAAAAGCACCGGTGTAAAAGCCGAGCGAATTCTGGGGTATACACCATTTCGGAAGAGTATTCAAGCAACGGTTGAAAGTTAAAAACCCGGGCAAGTGCGAGTCGGACTCGCACACGAATGGTTCCGTACCTCTTACAAAATTAAGAAAAAAAATGTTTGTTGTATGGGCCCCCCTTTTAATTTTTATTGTTTTTTATTCTTTACCTATTTGTTGTTATAGCGGCCAAATAAACACACAATCAGTGAAAATTTCAGCTGCCTACCTATTACGGTTCATGAGATACAGCCCTGTGACAGACGGAAGGATGGACGGACGGACGGACGGACGGACAACGGAGGCTTAGTAATAGGGTTCCGTTGGCACCCTTTGGGTACGGAACCCTAAAAAGTAGGTAGGTATAATTTTAATTCTGTATTAACTGAGTGAGCACATCTTTACATCTGTACATTTCATATAAGACAATATTTTATTATTACTATTATTTAAGAAAATAATGTTTAATTGCCTATTCGTAGGCGGTAACATCTAAATGTTAGGATTCTTTTCAAATTCATATTTTAATACAGACTTTATTGTCGATAATTTAAGGAGACTCAGTTTTATTTTAATTTTTTTGAAAAGGATTTTTTATTTCCGCCGCTCCAGTAGATATCAAATTTCGAATCGGAGAGCAGGAACCGAGGAATATTTTCGTGCACAACAAAACGTATTACATTTTCCCTTTTCCTATCTCGCGGAATAATATGACAGCACGAAAAGATGACAGCCAGTTCACATGGCAATCCCGTGGGATGAATTACTCTCGGTCCGGTAAACTGACGGCGAACAAATTGTTTTATGTGACAATATATATCGCACTTGGCAATGTATTTATGCGTGCTCACGGGTGAATTTTTAAAACGTCTACAAATTCCAACGACCTCTATAAATATAGAGCTGCATGTACTTACTGTCGGCCGTCATTGAGCCCAACCATCTATGGCTTAAACAGATCTTTTAATGTTTTTTTTTTATGAAACGTGTAATACCATACAACTTCTGTCATGATATTAGCTCAAAACACTACAATCCCGAAGGCATTAGGTGCCATTTCAGGACCTTCCCTTTATTAACACCTACTACCCTGAAGTGGATGAAAAACACGGACATTAATTGCCGCTTTGACCAAAGTTTCATCCGATGCGGTGGTACCATATAGGGCGGGTATAGGGCTTAGTAGTAGTACAGTTTTACATGGGTTCCGAACCCATGGAACAGCTCGTATTCGTAACGAAATCCAACTTAAAAAAGAGAAAGAAAATGGTGCATGACCGCGGCGAAGATTTGAACCCATAGCCTCTCGCATGAAAGACAAGTCCTCTAGCCCCTACACCACGAGCTGAAAGGTGCCTGGAAACCTTAAAAGAAAAGGGTCTCGCACTAAAATATAATTTTACGTACAAAAAACGTAATTTTTTTTGTGTTTAATCTTGTACCATGGTACGGAACCCTTCGTGTGCGAGTCCGACTCGCACTTGTTTGGTTTATTTTATTGATTCGGAGAATCAACAGTGCATTCTTACATAACTATGAGGAAAACATTTCATCATTTCATAGTTCATGTAGAAAATAAAATACTGATAGAGAAAAGTAACAAAATATTGACATACGATATTTTTAAAATATTTCTTTGGGGTCAGCTTAGAATAAACCCTGAAAATAAAAAAAAATATTACCTCTGTGAACTATGTACCCTGACTGTTCCCTGCGGATATCCTGTGTAAGTGTGACTTTAGTTTTTCGGCAATGACATTCAGCAACGAGACTATTGGAGGGGCACAGTGGGTCGAATCCCGTATCAGGTCGGTGCGCCATTGTTCAAATGTGTCGCTCGAATGCCGAGAGGTCAGCGTCGACTTCGAAAGGTCGACAAGTGAGATGCCGTTAGCTTTCTCCGATTTGCTACCTCCACCACGCCGCGCACTAATCGGCGAACCTACGTTGTACTTTGCGTCTGTTGTGTTGCGTACTGTACCATGGCTTGGAACCCATGTAATATTGCAGGCCCCTTTCCCCTCCTAGGTAGTAGGGTTAAGCCCGCCCGGGTTGGCAAAAAAGACCGTGTTTTCCAACCAGTTCACTGTAGCCGTGCTCATCAAGGGAAGGTCCTGGCATGGCACCTAATTGATACGGAAATATGGTGTATTGAGCTACGGTAACGGTAGTTGTCACTTCTTCACTTTTTTTACCAGTGTTTCGTTTGACCGTATTTCAGGAATCGATTACCGAAATACGTGTGTTAAGAAGTCAATAATGGTACACGGCTATAATAAACTGACCGAAAATACGGATAATTTTCGTTGCCGTTTCGACCATCAGTCCAGTACGGTGGTACAAGTCCGGGCGGGCTGAACGGGCAGCGAGCAGGGGTCCGACAGTTTGACGTGAATCCCGAACCACAAACTCAAAGCTATCCTAACCTAACCGGACCGTAGCGGAAGGAACCCATGACTTTCTCCACGAGAGACGACAGGCGTTACCACCAGGATGCAAGCCGCTTTAATGACTTCTGTAGCGCTATAGCAAATTGCTGCCTTTGGCATTGAAAATTCAACATAGAAGGACAGTCCTTCTACAATCTCGTTGGTGGCACCTACATCGATACATTCGTGCTGCCTCCATGATACAATGGCAAAGTTTTTACATCTCATCTCGGCGGAGACAATAGCTTGCTACTTCATATTCATAGGAGAGCTCGAAAATAGAATAGCTTACGCAACTTTTGCCGGCGGCATTAATGCGTAACATCAGGGGAAAGTCATTTACACTAAATAAGAACCGAACAAAGTAGCAATACACACAATAAAGATAATAATATGGTCGTAATCGATATACAGAAAGGGCACACGTATATGCAAGAATAATTGTGCTGAACAGCATATGCGGTAAGATCGTTGCAATATTTTTAAACTTACACGTTTCTTAGGAAGTTTTAAAATAACCAGTTCATTAGCTGTTTTCGTTTGGTTAAGTTAGGTTAGTTAAGATTGGATTCTATTTTCTTTGGTTGGATGGGGTTAGGTTAGGTAAGTTTAGGTAATTTTTTTTAAAATTTGACATGAACGGCTAATGCCACAACTGTTGTCATGACATTAGCCCAACAGACCGTATGGAAACTAGGTGCCATTAGGAACTTTTAAGCATTTTCCTCGGCAGCACTGAACTGGGTGGAAAACACGGTCAACTCTTCCTGCCGATTCGACCATCGTTCATTTAATGAGATGGTACCAATAGAAGGAAAGGGGACCTAAAGTTTTACCTAGAATACGAACCACAAATGACTGTCTTCGTCGCCTTTTACAGGCACGGAAATACATGGTGGGCCCAATTGTATGAATTTAATTCGGAACCCACACCGCCCAAAGTTATATTATAAACCGATGTGTTCAGCTAGCGACTCCGAAGGTTTAGTTAACCATTATTAATTTTTCGAAAAAAAAAAACGGGGATATTCTGCCGCTGAAACGCTTCTTGAAATTACTTACAGATAGCACGATGCAAACCGCCAAACCAGTGTTGGAGACATAATTCCACACACGCACGATTTTACACTCCAAAAGAACAAACAACGCAAAAAATGCCAACTCTTGAACTATTTCTGCTGGCTTCCAAATGAAGAAGGTATGAGATGTAGTGTGCAGACATTGACTTGTGCAGCACATAAACGTCTATGTTGAATCCTTTGGGTTCATACGTTGCTGACTATCAAGTTGTTGAAAACAAATTGAGTTCGGGGTACAATTGGGTTTTAATGAAGTTGATAACACATTAGAAATAAATCCACATGAGACATACACGGTTTTAGCAATTGAATACCCACGGAGTGCAGGGATACACATCCGGTTGAATGAAAAGATGAACAGTAAAAATACTTTGACCTTTGGAAACAATTATAGTGTTAAGTATAGATTCAAACATAGTCTAGGATGTCTACTAGCTACTGAGTAAACAAAACCCTACAAGATTGAATCGGAAGTTGTATTTAAACACCATTTATTTTTACGTTTAGCCGGAAGTGTATCCTTTAACCTTTGGTTGACTGTACACAAAATAACATGACTCAAGCTAAAATTCCATTATGCATATTGTAATGACAAAGCGTTCAAAGGTATTGAGGTCACGTCATAAATAAAGCCAAATCGGCCTCGGGCCCGTAACCCTGAAGTCGAACGTCTGTCGCATTAATCAGCGACACACCATAAAAGCCTTCGACAAAGCGCCCCCCGCGGACCCGTATCCGTAATTACGATAATAGATAATAATATTCGTTCGCAGTAAGTGGCACCTGCACGCCAAGCAACGGCAAGGGGGCCCTTGGCCCACAAGGAACCTCCGTCCGGAACGGGGGTTCCCTTCAAAAGTTAATCGGGAAACATATGACGATCGTTAGATAGAGCATAGACCTAGCATGCGCGCGCAAGATAGAGACGGGTTGCGGAATACGCCCGCGATTTTGTATCGCTAATTGAGATAATGTTACCCTATAATAAAAGGTCAAAGAACAAACAGCGCGCGATATCACTAAATAGAGGCTCTGGTAGAGACGTAAGAAATACATAGTAAATTTAATGTAGTAATACATAGTAAAAGTAATGGGATTATGTTTTTGTTTGGGTCTTATGTCCCAAACTAGTTCATGACTGTCATGGGAAAGAGGTAGCACTTAATAAATCGTTGGTCCTACAATAATCTTTATAACAACGAGTGTGAGTGAGTGAGAGTGTGCAGCAAGGAAGTATAAGTGTAGTGAAGTGTGGTGTGGTGTGACATAAGAGGTTTATACATACAATTATGCCCGACACGCCCAAGAGCGTACGTATATGTATATAGAAAGAAACTCTATAGAGATATATCCTTTTGCCACGTGAAACGGCATCAAATTATAGAATGATTTGCGTAAAAATGTCGATTTTGATAAAAGAGACAGACATACCCTTTTGCCATTAAACTACCGTTTTACTTCCGCTTGGTGTGAGCGTCTTTACGAATTCTGCAATCATGAATTGCGACATAAACAAATATATTTCCGATAAATATAAAACTGTAAATGAAAGCAAAAAACAGATCTATGGAGACACTGCTATTAATTCGGTAAGCGCGCTCATCAATTTGCCTTGTAACAGACGAGATAAGAAAGTTGCGAGCAGATTAAAATAATTGCGATGTCGTTTAACTACGGCAGGATTCAACCCGAATTTATTTAACGGAAGTGGATAGATTAACAGGCTGAAGGAAAATAACGATTGAATTTAAATTCTATAGAATTAACTACCCAAAGATCATTAAAACGCTCGGCTAGCTTATGCCGGACGCAAATGATTTGTTATGCTTTTTACGTGTTCTGTTATTCTTGATATTTCGAAATAATCAAACGATGTTTTAGGAAATTGGTTATTCGATCTATGAACATTTTTTCGCAAAATACAGTAGAACAAATTTACCTTTACGATAGTAATTTTGTAAACATCGTAACATTTACTGCCATTCTTTCTTCACGTAGTCGCACTAGGGCGAGTGTGACCGATAATTATAATTGTAGAATCGGTCATGCTTTACAGTTTGCTCACCAGATATTATGCACCCTTTCTTTGATGAACTATAATTGTAAATCGATCACATGAATGACAGTTTGATCACAAGATATTACGCTATCTTTCTTTGATGAACTATAGTTGTAAATCGATTACATTAATGACAGTTTGACCACCAGATATTATGCTCTCTTTCTTTGATGAACTATAGTTGTAAATCGATCACATGAATGACAGTTTGATCACAAGATATTACGCTATCTTTCTTTGATGAACTATAGTTGTAAATAGATCACATTAATGACAGTTTGATCACAAGATATTATGCTCTCTTTCTTTGATGAACTATAGTTGTAAATCGATCACATTCATGACAGTTTGACCACCCATATTATGCTCCCTTTCTCTATCTCTACTATGGTTCATAGTCGTAAATCGGTCAACAGATATTATGTTCTCTTGCAATAAAGAAAAATCTTGTTTCGATGCGGTGGTGGTACTAATTAAAGTCGGGCTTTCTCCTACAATTTAGTCACTGGATTGTGGAATTGATTATATAGCAAGCAGGAACCATAAATGAACCCGCAATCAAAGACACACAATAAAAGCTTTACAAAATGTTAAGAACTGTCTAATAGCGTACATTCTTAATCCTATTCTTACAAGCAATCTCCTCCAATCGTACTAAATACACCCGCGCGTAGAGCGCAGTTGGACGAGCTTTCTGGTTCGCCCTTCGCCATTCACCGGCTAAGCGTGGGGTCGCGTGACTCTGTGCCGTCAGAGTAGAGCCTTTGCCACCCCCGCCACCCCCTCCCCTTCCCTCCGCTCCGCGGCAGCTGCTTACCATTTTTGCAACGATTCCAAGTTTCGCGTAAAAATTACGCGCAACGTAGACAACTAGGTCGCTCAGTGTGTCCTGCAGGTACTAACCATAGACGCTGTTACATGGAACTTTCATACGATATTTCTCCTCTTCTAACCTGTATCCGGACCAATTAATGCAGTGAATCAGAGGATCCTTTTGTAGCAGTCGAACCCACGACTTCGGCCGCTTTTCCAGGGTTTTATTTGTTACTGAACATGGATGGCCGATACCATACCTACTGCCATGATATTATCCCAACCCACCAGATGGTAGTTAGGTGCCGCGCCAGGACCTTCTTCATATTTCACGTAAATCCGTTCGCTAAGGCAGTTCCAGTTTCCACTAACACAAACCCCTTCAAAAACGTCTGCGGCTAAGTTTGCGTGTGGCATTGTACGTTTAACTTGGGCTGGTAGGTTTAGAAAACAAACGGGTTTAATTCAACATCTCCTTCCTTTTTTTTTCTTTTTTGCGACGCAGCTGCGATAACTATAATAAAATGTTTTTTGATTTAGATTTATTTTTCGATAATGAAAGTAAAATAAAAAAATATAGAAGTTAACGGAACCTGTGGATTTTTGTGTAGAATATTTTATTTTAAAAAAAAAATATGTTAAGTTTTAGGCGTTTTTTGTTTTGTTTTGTATTGTTTGGTCTAGATAGTTTTTTGTTCTTATCTCAAATTTTGTTTCCGTTTCTTTTTATTATCTCACATTGAGTTAGATTACGTAGCACGTAATATGTTTAGTTTGTTTGTATTTTTAGTTATTCTCAGAACCTTGAATCACTGTAAATTCTATGTTATTTTGTTAAATGGAATCTTTTTTTGTTTAATTATTATGTGTATTTCTTATTTATTTGTTTTGTGTAACTGTGTGATTCCTAAATAAATAAATAAAAAAAGCTTTCCTTTAACTTGCAATGGTTTTATTTGTTCGGGTCAAATCTTGAAACTGAAATTTAAAGCAGTTTATCCTCAACAGATTGAGCTGACATTTTGCATACACGTTAAGTTTGGATGACAATTAGCTATTCGTATGCATGGTCATTCTAAATCGCCATCCCGCCATTCCACCATTACCAGTTATTTTTTATACACCTCCATTATATGGGTCTCAAATGAAAATGTTCGACCGATGAGAAGAATGCGAAAAATGCTCAGCCTAAGATATAAATAAAAAAAAAATATTTTTAAACTTAAAATAAAAATCTAAAAGGCAGAAAGCGGAATTTACCTACCGAATACTAGCCAACCATACTAGTTTCTTATTAAACAACGAAGTACAAGTGGTTCGAGGAAAGTATGCTGCAAAAAAAGTGTTTCGGGAAAAAGACGTGATGTAATGGCATAATTTACCCTGAAAAAAATGCTGTGTGAATACCGAACTAAGCCGATTTGAATCCGGAAATGAATTCCGGAACTGGAAGAGTGAATGAAACGACGAGAGGGGTGATTTCGGGCACGGACCGTCCACAAAACCACCTCTGCCTGTTGTGTTCGATCACCGCGCATGCCCGTATAGGCCGAACGATCGCCGTCAAACGGTAAAGTGACGAGCGGCACCACTTGCCACTGCGGGTCCATATCTGCGAGCATCTACAAAAAGAACGAGGCATTCCTCAAAGGGAAACGTTCGCGCGTGCTGACGCGATTCGCATCGCTCGCCGCGGCCGCGCCAGCGCACCCGCACGGACATGCTAATGCCACATCACCATTCATACACACGAACAACTCCTTCGCATTTCTCCGCTCGAGGCATTTTTACGCAAAAAAAATCCGACGCACCTGTCGTTGTCCATCGCCAGAGAGCATGGAAGGTAGGATGTAGCGTTCGAAACCCACTTGTATGGCGGCAGCGTGGCCACGAGTTCATGGAAAACGTCT
This sequence comes from Incurvaria masculella, assembly GCA_946894095.1. Lineage (NCBI taxonomy): Eukaryota > Metazoa > Arthropoda > Insecta > Lepidoptera > Incurvariidae > Incurvaria > Incurvaria masculella. The sequence continues at coordinate 21,852,020 of OX335645.2, read as the reverse complement.
AACTGAGCCCGTAGGCCCAGCTGTCACCTAAATTGGCTTTTACGCCAAACCGATCGACTGGCGTTTTCAAATGTATGGAGAAATTAAAGAGCGCGCCGAGTGGGCGTTAAGAACGGCCCGTAAGCTATGTTCCCCATACAAACGTAGTTTACTTATCATTTGCAAAACACTGTTCCGATTTGCTTGGTATTTGGTATCTAATATTCTACAATAAATATCTGTGTCTGCACGTTTTTGTTTTGCTGAAAAATCTAAAGCAAGTCAAATAACAGGCAAAAGGAAATCTTTAAACAAATTTTCTTTTCTCTGTTTTGTGACACAGGATACATTTTTCGATAAAACAAATACGTGCAGACATAGATATTTGTTGCCTGATATTAAGTCCCAAATATCAAACAAATTGGAACATTGGTTTTCAAATGATTAGTAAACTACGTTTGTATGGGAAGGGTAATTTTCTGATGCTTACGGGCCCACCTCAAGCGAACTTACATTTGCGAGTCTTAGTTTGATTTGACAGCTTACTCAAAGTTGCCGTAAATACGTCGACGTTACCGTTTACGCAGACTCCGCGTTGTCATACAAATCGGAAGTCGGAGTTTGACTTTGACAGCTTGAAGAAGTAAAACCACATAATATGTAGTAAAAATTTGTATGGAGTTTGACTTCGAAGTTCCGTCCCCATATAAATACATTTCTATTGCTGCTTCCCTCCTTTCATGATCGCATGCGCCGATAGCCGAGAGCGTTAAATTGATCTGGATGAAAATTTTCGCTGGATTGAGCAAGTTTCCGATTCAAAAGCGCCTTCGGATGGCCGAAGCGGATGCCGTCGTATATGTAATCCGGGTTCATTTCCCAACCATTCTCCGACGGGTTGAGGGGGAGGGGTGGGAGGGTGCGAGTCCCACACGACCGGCGCCGGAGGACGAGCGCAGGATGCGAGGGAGGACTCCGTCTGGACTCGGACACGAGAGGAATCGCTAACTAGGCATGTCCCCTCGACGTGCTCTCGTCGCGAAATTTCCCCACACTTCGGGCGTGAGTTATTCCGGCACCTTAATAACACCACAATTCGATCTCGATGCAGGAAAATTGGGCAAACTGCGCAAGTAATAATTTCCAAGATAATGAAGTCGGCATCGTGTATACGACACCTACTTTCATACTCACAATAGATCCAATTGTTAGGAAATACAAAGATGATTACCTGAAACAAAACAAAACACATTAACAAAGACATTCGCCATCGGCAAAACACACATTTTAAACACTTAATTATATCTGACGACATCTGAGCAAGAAAACATTACAAGACGGCTTATTGGCCGTAGCATCGGGCCCATATTTCGAACAATAACACGAAGAACTTTCGCCATTATCTCGCTAAGCCGGAACGTCGGTCGACGATCGAGATAGGCGGTTACATCGCCGCAAATTACCATTACGAGTGAATTCCGGAATCGGAGCGAGGTAGAAATACGTTGGCGAGTATATGTATTAGGTCAAGTTCTTCTGTGTTCATCTATCCGAATACGTCCTGAGATTTTACGATAATTAACAGTTTTATTAGTGCTTATTCACGTACAACACGCGGGTGCGGTGACGGGCGCGGTCACGAAATATCAAACATACGGCGTAATATCGAAGTGTTCACATACATCTCAAACTTGCAAGCATCAAAACTTTCATATTTATATGTTTTTATAATTCTAATTGTAAGTGCACTATTGGTTCTTCAATAATATATTATTAAAAATATTTCTACTAATATATCAAGTGTGTGAGGCGAGGCAATGGATTGACGTGACTTTCTGCATGAAGATAGTTATTGTGGCTGTGGATGTAGCCCACATACGCAAACTTTTTCTTTCGATATTGTCCCGGAGTCGGATACTTATTTATTTATTTATTTTAAGGCATGCCAACAGTTTACACACAAAGACAATTACAAAGAAATTAAACTAAACAAAAATGCCTGGTGTGAAAAACTTTTGCTAGGCACGCACAACATTCACAGGTAAGTAACAATTAACTTATCGGACTAAAACTTGTTGAACTATAAATAGGATACTCTGACAAAAAAAAACATATTTTCACAATAAAAATAAAAATAATAATAATACTAAAAAAACACACACAAAAAAAACACCAATTATAGGATCAAGACATTAAATCAAATAATTTTTTTTTGAACATCTTACTTTTTTTTAAAAATAAATCAATATCTGTATTACAAATTGCATTGAACTCTCGACAAATGCGCGGCAGTGTTGCGTGGCGCCCAACATTTGTTTTTGTGGATGCAATCTTTAAAATGTTGTTTTCACATATTATTGTGTTTGGTCTTGGAATCCCAAACTTGATATTTTCAAGAATGGTTGGTGCGTCTATTTCACTATTCATTATTTTATGTAGGAACATGAGATCTAGCATGATTCGTCTATTTTCAAGTGAATGCATCTTAAGATATTGGAGGCGATCGGAATAGTCTATTCTACTACTGATATGGGGCGCAGAGAATGCTAATTGCCTCGTAAAACATTTTTGTATTCTCTCTAACCTAGTAATATATGTTTGGTAGGTGGGACTCCAAACGACACTGGCATATTCAAGCGTGCTACGAATTAGTGCATTATACAAAGTAATCTTTGTTTGAAGATTTTTTAATTCCCTTGTGCTACGTTTTATGAATCCTAGCATTTTGGCTGATTTGGACACTATGTTGTCAGTGTGCGCGGCGTACTTCGGAGTTACATACGGAGTTAGTTATAATATAAGTAAGAAGTAGGATGAACACTGTAACCCTATTTTGTTAAAATCAACCGATTTGCGGCTGCTCGTGTGCTATTCAGCTTGTTCATATATTTGGCGTGATGGAAATCCGATATGGTTTTGGTTCTGCACACCCGCTGGCGCTTGATGGGGGAAAGGTTGGATCGGCTGCGGGCTTGCTTAAAAAACTTGCACACTGCAAAAGTGTTGTCTGATTCTCTGCTGCCAATGTTTCGGATATAGGGATGGAGACGTACAACAGATGCAAGTTCAACCGATTTCATTCCAACCACAACGTCTGTTGGGGGGAGCCTCACCGAAATACTTTGGGTGCCGCGTAACATTCAGTAGCGTCCAGCCGATCACCGTAGCACGATTGTAGTGCTTCGCACAGGTACGGTAAGTTCCGGGCGTGTGATTTGATTACACGCAGTCGGTCGTGGCTCTGACGTCGCAGTGCCCAAATCCTCCAAATGCAATTAGCGCCGAAAGTAATCTCGTGAGCCACTCGGGGCCCTGTGGCGCGGCAGCCCGGTGGCAACGCTATCGATCGCGCGGCGGGCGGAGGCGCACACTATAAATAGATCCCGGAAGCTACCTACCCGCCGCCGCACGGCATGGCAGCGCAGGTGGCGCGCGGCGCCGCGCCGGGACCGCAAGGACGTCACTTGCCGATTTGGCCGAATAACTGGCGCACCACCCCCACCGCTGCACTGGGGCGCCACCTTGCTAAACTTTGGTTCAAATTAGAAACTAACCTTACGCGCATTTCAGGACTCATTCCGATGCAATCGTAACGATTTGGGGCTTTATCCAACGTTTACAACGACAATGTGTGGATTGATTTGTAATTTACACACTATCAGAGCCTGTAGTCCCAGTTGTCACCTAAATGGCGTTTACGCCAAACCGATCGACTGACGTTTTCAAATGTATGGAGAAATTGAAGAGCGCGCGCAGTGGGCGTTAAGCTAACTAATATTTGCGACTCCGAGCTTGATTTGACAGCTAACTTACCGTCGGCGTAAAAACGTCGACGTTGCCGTTTACGCCGACTCCGCGTTTTCATACAAATCGGAAGTCCAAATTTGACAGCTTGAAGAAGTAAAACCACAGAATAAGTAGTAAACATTTGTATGGGGGTTTGACTTCTGAGGTGAGAACTCAGACTGACCACTCAGCCTGACTTAACAACTCAGTGAAATCTTGAATCCACATACAAGAAAATGAGGAAGTGTTATGTGGGCGTTACCAGGGCCGCTGCCGCATGGGGGGTATTGTCCATATAATTATACGGGAAGTCAATGTGTGATTTTTCAGCAAAACAAAAACGTGCAGACACAGATATTTATTGTAGAATATTAGATACCAAATATCAAGCAAATCGGAACAGTGTTTTTAATATGATTAATAAACTACGTTTGTATGGAGAACATAGCTTACGGGCCGTTCTTAAGGTGGCCCAACCCGGCGGGACAAACTCATTTGCGGGCACGGTACAAAACCGTGCTGTTGCGCTCTGAGACCTTCTCTGTTTCAAAGAAAAAGACAGGCTTTGGTATGAGGAAGATGCAACATGTCCACAAAAAAGACAATGTGCATAGTGTATGAATTGGCAAGATTTACGAAAATTGTAATTACAAAACGACTTATAGCTAAAAGTAAACCACGACCACTGTAGTCAAAAATCTAACAAAAACTAAATAGATTATAAGTCTTGATTAAATAAGCTATGTCTGATGACTAATCTTTTTAAGATGTTTTTACTTTATCATTGCGTAATCCACCTCCAAAGTTATTGTATAAAACGCGCGAAAATTTCGAACTTTTGGACTTTATAACTTAGAAACCAAACACAAATTTACAATGCCAATGATCGTCAGACATCTTGGCATCGTAAAATTGTGTTGGTTTCTAAGTTATAAGTTCCGAAAGTTCGAATTTTTCGCGCGTTTTATACAATAACTTTGGAGGTGGATTACGCAATGATAAAGTAAGAACATCTTAAAGAGATTAGTCATCAGACATAGCTTATTTAATCAAGATTTATAATCTGTTTGGTTTTTGTTCGATTTTTTGCTACAGCGGTCGTGGTTTACTTTTCGCTATAAGTCGTTTTGAAATTAAAATTTTCGTAAATCTTACCAAATCATACACTATGCACATTGTGTTTTTTGTGGGCATGTTGCATCTTCCTCATCACGGAGCCTGTCTTATTCTTTGAAACAGAGAAGGTCCCAGAGCGCAACAGCACGGTTTTGTACCGTGCCCGCGAATGAGTTAGGCCCGCCGGGTTGGGCCACCTTAAAGAACATAAAATACCAGGTTAAATCAAGTACAGTGTCGCTCATGGACTCGTTAACACGACCAGCAGCAGGGCACGGTTAATAAAACCGTTGTCTATTTTATAGTCGCTGTTAAGTTATTGTTATCGGAGGGTATTTAATGAATGGGCATGCCTAACAGAATGTATTGGTACTGGTTCAGAGTCTAAGTTAACAGTATTACAAGTATTGCAATTAGGTTAACAGCTAGCATCGCAGCGGACGCTCCGGCAGTGCTAGATGTAGGTCGCGGCGCCTCGTTGGAAGTGCGTGCAGCCGACCCCGGCGGTACCAGCGAACTCAGAGCTAACCGTCTCTTTATTGCCACATGAGATTTGAGCCATCAACTGTATCTATTTCCGCTATAGAAACCCGCAAAAGCAACATCATTCGTGTCTTTCTATAAAAATCAGGTCATTGAGCGGCTCGGAGCCTAGTGGCGCGGGGACTTGACTAGCATACCAGAGGTCTGCGTTCAAATCTTAGCCCCGTTCATGCACTACTTTCTTTCTCTTTCTGAGTTGGATAAGTGCGTTTACGTCATATGTTCGAGCTGATCCATGGTTCGGAATCCATGACAAACTGTAGGTCCCCTTCCCCTACTAGTTGGTAGGGCTTAAGCCCTCCTGGGTTGGTACCATCACATTGGATGAAAAGATGGTCGAAGCGGCAATGAAAAATGGTCCGTGTTTTCCATCCAGTTCAATGTAACCGCGCTCATATAGGGAAAGTCCTGGCATGGCACCTAATTCAATTTGGGAATGTGGTGTATTGGGCTAATATCATAACGGTAGTTGTGTGGTATTAGCCATCCATGTCAGGTTGCATAAACAAAATTTTCTATCGGGTGGATATATAATATGGTATGTTGTAAGGAACATCGAGGCTAATTTACAAGCGAGCGAATGCTCCTACTTCCCTCATTCAGTCTAATAGCTTGGTGTGAATGCCTTCGATCTTATTTGACAACGTGTATATAGAATTGTGCCGTCAGATGTTTGAACGTCATAAAAACACTCGAAGACTTATTTTGCATTAGGACTGTGCGCTTGGCTTGGATCCGCATTACCAGAGCAAGTTAGGACAGGACGGTTGTTCTTGAAGTTCTGCGTGTACACTGCCAATTATACCGGTAAAAATATATAGTCGTCTACACTGAACGAGAACAAGCAGAATGCTCAGGTTCTTGCTCTATCCGTTTGCTCTATCTCGGGTTTAGAACCCCTAAATATTTTTTGCGACTAAGACGCTCTTCGGAGTTGCATAACGTTTCCCCATTCTACCATCGTTCAATGCGCAGCAGGCAGGGAATACACTCGTCATATACTGCTCCGTTCCTCCTATGAGAACCAACCATCCTGTCCGTTCTTTATGTATAGGTTTGTTCAACGGTGAAATCCACTCCCTGCCAAGTAAATCCCCCAAAGTACAACGGGGGTCCTTTAAACGCACCGCAAAGAAGCACCTGGCCGGCCGGAATGGTTTAGTAACGGGTGGAAAAATATAAAGCCCTAAATTATAATGGCGTCGGACTGAAAGTGTCACCAGCAAATTTCGGAGAACGCCTATACTTTGAAAAATGCCTATGAAATAATATTAACAATAAATAGAGCTTGTATTTGTTATGTTTGCCTTATCTTCTGGAATCGAGGTCTCACTTCTGTCAATGAGATAGATATTGTGCTTAAAATAGCTGCACTCAGCCACCACAATAAAATCAATAAGCGAGCCCACAAATCTTACGACGTCGTTGTCGCAACCGCTATCTCGGCTCACCGCTTCATCGACAATGGCCAGATAAGGAGCAGTAGCAGTACCCTCTTGCTCGTACGCAAGCTTCTGTGAATCACGCCTAGAATATGCTTATTAGAACATATCTGCGGGTTTGATATTATCAGTGCAAATTCAAACAATACCACACGGTAAAAAAAAAATTCTTGAAATAAAGCAAATTGCTTTGATTCAAAGCAATGCGTGATTCACATATTCGGGAACAAAATATTTTCTTAAAGTAGAATAATTATATTCTTAAAATAGTTACTTTGTTCCAAGAAATTATATACTTGAAATAAGATTTTGCTGGTCTCTTGCTTTAAGTTGTTAAAGTATTTAAATCAAGATTATTGTAACGTTAATTTAAGTTGCCACTTTTCTTAGTTGAAAATGTATTATTCTTGCTATAAGAAAATAAATAGTATATGCAACAAATTAATTACTTAAATTAAAACAGCATAGTGTTGCTTCAAGTAAATATTTTCTTGGCCTAACCACTACTTTTCTTGGTGTAATAATATCGTTTCTTCGAACGAAACTATATATTATTAGACTAAGATTTTTTTTTCTTCAATGAAGTAAATATTTTCTTGGCAAATTCTAACACTTTTCTTGGTCTACCAATATCGTTTCTTGTAAGAAAACTATAACATTTTAAGACCAAAACTGTTGTTACTTGAGTTAAGAATATGGTTTCTTGGTCAATGTCTATACTTTTCTTGGTGAACGAATATCGTTTCTTGAATTAAAACTATAATATTATTAGTCCAATATATATTTTTTTTCAATGAAGTAAATAATTTCTTAGCCAATGCTAATGTTTTTCTTGGTATAACAATACCGTTTCTTGGAGTAAAAGTGTACAATTCTTGGACCAAGACATTTGTTTCTTCAATGAAGCAAGTGATGTCTTGTCTTGACGTAGTACTTTTTTCGGTTTATCAATATCGTTTCTTGAATTTAAACTATAAAATTATTATACCAAGACAGTTGTTTCTTGAATTAACAAAATTATTTCTTGATTGATGCTAATGATTTTCTTGTTGTAATAATATAATTTCTTGGAACAAATCGATTAAATTTTTAGACCAAAATATTTGTTTCTTAAATAAAGGAAATTATTTCTTAGTCAATGCTAATACTTTTCTTGATATACAAATATTGTTTCTTAGAACGAGATTATGAAGTAATTAAATCAAGATATATATTTCTTCGATTGAAGTAAATGCTCTCTTGGTGTACCAATATCTTTTCTTGGATCCAAATTTTGAAATTTTTAGACCAAGATGTAAGATGTTCATAGCAAGGCGAACGTAATCTTGAAATAAAACAAAGCTAATACTTTCGGAAACGATGTTAATTAGAAGAAAGAAAAAAAAAATTTCCTGACGTCTAATGAACATCATCCCTTACATACTTTGTTTTCTTTCAAGATACATTCAGCTTCCTGCGAACATTTAACATTTTGTGAATTTCACAATTATTAAAGTAAAATAATAAAATAAGGATTTCATTGTTTACAATATTTATTATCTAATTAATTTAAAAAACAAACAATTACAAATCGGTATGTTTTTATCTTATGTAACAACAATAAGTAGCTTCATATGTTCTAAGGATTATACAGTTGCTGGGCCTTTTTTATGTGTTTATGTATTTTTCCTTTTGGTTTCGACATCTCCACTATTCTGAAAAAGAGTGAGAAGGATGATTAATAATTAATTGTATAGTGTTTTGTAGACAATTTTAAATATTGAAAATCCCAAAAATATTACACAGAATGTAATTAATACATTGATCATAAAAATATGTTATATTTTCGTAATGACAATCTTTTACATAATGAATTTACACTAAACATTTTAGGAGTGATTATGTTTTTACATCAGCTAAAGTTAGCGACTTGTCGTTGCTGGGAAGGAAACCCAATAAGAGAGCCTGTAAACACCCGGAAACTGCGCTCGCCATAGAACCCTAGTTTAGAAATAATTTAAAAACCACTGTTATAAGCCAATTTTATGCTTTTGGTGTGTGAAATCTGTGTTATCCTTCTGTTATATGTGTTAGTAGGTTTTATTTTCTTGAAAATTATTTTTTTATGTAACTGGACATGGATGACTAATACAAAACTGAACGTAAGATATTAGCCTAAACACACCACAAGGGAAATAGGTGCGATGCCAGACTTTCCTTATATTGCTCGGCTTTATTTAACTGAATGGAAAACACGGGCAATTTTCATTGCGTTTTCGTTAAATCAATGCGATGGTATCAACCCGGGCGGGATTTCTTAGTTAGTAAGGAGTTAGGTCCCCTATAATTTTACGTGGAATCGGAACCACGACCAGCCTCAACGGTTGAAAATTGTCACCCATCCAGAACCAAACCGCGCTCAGAGGTGCTTTCCCAGCTTATCGAATTGCAAGGCGTCGCACCACTGGGCTACCAAAGCTGACAAAATGTATCCGGCGTCAAATTATAGCGAAAAGAAATGTGGTAGCATATTTGTAGTTTTTGTCGTAATTTAATTCAGTTATGGTTAAAAAACCTAAGTATGCCAATAAATATCGACTGACTGGTGTTAAATACCAAAATAACAAGTGAATCTGCAGTGGTTCTGAAATTATTTCCAAAATGTATCGGGAAGATAGCTCAAGCAAACAATTTTACCGTTTTCCATAACAATAATAATGATTATAATCTAAATACCTTTATATCTGCTGTTCCATCAGTTGCTCGCAGCGCAGCTTTTAAATACACCTGGTTTACTCGATTAATTAATCAAATAAAATTAGTGAAAAGGCGCTGATTTTTCAGGGAAGATTCGTCAAAATCCTAGTTAATCTGAAAATTATAACACACGTAAATGTCAAATATCGTAATTGATTGTTATGAACCGTATGTTAAATACTCTATTTTTTCATATTATTGTTTCTAGCATATAATTTCTTGTGTAAGCACACATAGCTAGGTAAAGCAAAGTTTATTTTTAGAATCTAAATATTCATGCGAAGAAAACCTCACTTAAAGGAAAGCTTAAAGACAATATTATTTCAAGAATATCCGTTTTTTTGATGCAACATATTAAGTTTTACATAAACGCTAGACATTTTTATTTGAAGAATCGAAATATGTCAAACTAAGAAAGTAATTGTTGAATTAAAACATGATTTTTTATTAAAACTGACAATATTCGTTGTATTGACAATTTTACACACACACATTGACAGTTTTAAAAGATCTCTTAAAAGTCTTAAAAATCTCGCTGAGTTTTAGGTAAGGATCTAAATATCTGAAATCAAAAAGTCTTGCTTAAGTGGAAACATAAAAAAAATCTTACCAAGATGTCGCTTATCAAATCATTAAGAGCGGGAAATTGTTGCACGAACTACGTGCACCGTCAGTCCGTTTATGTTGATCTCAATGTCAAGCATGATTCCATTTGAAGATTACCGTGTCCCACGGTTCCTTGTTTTTGTCAAGCCAGGTTATGTCTTCTTCAGTCGCTTCTAGAAAAAGAATAATATAATGTGTTGTGTATTTTCTGAGAAAAAATACATCTCTGCTACATTGTTTGGTGCTGGGACAGAGTGTGGAAAAAGATGTACGAAGGGCCATGCAGAGAAGGCCAGGTGGACATATCTTCATTTCAATACCAATGATAACAAAATACTGTCAACTATCGTAAGTTATTAAAGAACTCTGTGCTTGAAGTAATGTTCGACATGAAAGTACAATAATACTACATTGCTCACCAATAAACATTTGGATGTTGTCGGATGGAACGTCCCAGCACTGCAGAAAGCTTTCGATGGTAGTTATGATTGTAGGAATATCGTCAGACATTATTTCTGCTGCACCATAGATGAATAAAGTAAGTTCTCAGCACGTCACCAAATAAAAAAACGAACAACAACCATCACGTACCTCGAGCGGCACGAATCAAGAGTGAATGAACGAGCGAGCGGATTCGGCGCGCGACGACGCTTGCTTACGCGTGGATTTATTTTCGTAATTGGTAAAAAGATACAAGTCCCCATTTTAAATAATTTAAATTGTATTGGTCTATTTTTGATTACTTATGTTTACCCCATAACACCGGTCTGCTACCTAAAATTTACATCGGATTACATTACATGAAGATTTTTGGTTTTATGCATAGAAACGTTGTGTTTTTACATAATAATTTGCTAAATTCGTTATATATGAATATACTGTCCTGCCCACTTTTTTTTTTAGGAAAAAAAAAACTTTTTGTAAATAATAGCTTAATGTCTAACGGCTGTTGTTTATTTGTGCCGAAGACTGTGGGTATAACTCTTTTTTTCCTTTCCGAAATTGTATACTTCGGAACTCAAAAAGTATCGGCCTTACTTACTAGATAGGAGTGTCAAGATGGCTTACATTGGCTTTTACCATTAAATTTTATTTGCTTAAAAATTAGGGTATTTTCTGTGTTATCAATTTTATTCAGGTAAATATTGCCACGCTTTTAAATAAGATATTATGACAGTAGGTTTGGTATTAGCCATTGATGTCACGTTCCATAAAAAAAACTGGTTGGAAGCTGCACACAGCACTACCAGTATAGTCGGTCTTGTCGGAGCCAAACCACTACGCATGCCGCACTTTAAGTAAATACCAATTAGTTCACCTAGTTTCGCACCGAAGAATTGGCTTAATTTTTGTTTTACATTATCATATTTATCGTGAAATTGTACCGGGGACTAACTAATATGAGAGAGAGGTCTGAGGGCTTTGCCGCTACCGTTAGGATAATTTTATGCCATAATTTTTACCATAATATCGTATTATTTAGTAAATTACCTTGTAAATTGTTATCTTATTAAATTTTAGTTATTATAGATTTTAGTTATTTTAAGTTCTTGTTGTTTTATATTATGCTTTTTTTTTTCTTTATTGCTATGTGTTATTTTTATTATTAAGGTTTACATATAGTTCCGTTTTTTCTAGTTGGTGGCGCGGGTAGGTCGCTGGGTTTTTGTAAATGGGGTTTGTAAAAGGGAGGCCTATATAGGTTCGCAAAAAATAAAAGGTATATGGTCCCATGCAATGCACAATCTTCTAGGGGGTTGGATAAATGAAGGTGGGACGACTCACCACGATGGAGACTTCCAGAAGTGTGCGGGTGGCCACCACGCTTCTCCTTCTCCCACAGGATGCGGTTCGGGAACGCTGCGTCCTCGACGATGAAGAGCACGGAAAGTTCCTTGGATTGTTCGAGTTTCGAGCACACGCGGTACTGGCGAGGTACTCCTGGGTACCTAAGGACCCGGCGGCGGCGAGATAGTTTTGGCGGGAACCGGTGCTACGATGACATGGCGTGTCCGTGCATCGCGGTATCAATAATTGCACTGACAGCTGGGCCTTTCAGCCTTTTCAGCAGACGCTGTCAATCTTCGCTCCATCAGGTGAAAGAGAGAGGGGGACATGCGTATGCGGGGAACAAGGATAGGACTAGGGTCATGCACATCACATAGAACCACATAGCCATACATTACGCGAATACATTATGGCGTAACCATGCCCCCCAGCTTGAGAGGACCCAGTCCTTTCAAAATTAAGTGAAAGAAAAACAATAATATTGCGGCGAAAAGCAATCAAAAATAAATAAAATATTTCTAACTGTAGCGGTTAACGAATTAATATTGCGGAGCGGATAAATTAATAAAGAAAATTGCGGTGTATGAAAAAATGCAAGAGCGAACTCAAAGTAAAATAAATGATTATGAATTTAATTAAAGTACTTATTTTAGCGGTTACAAATATAAAAATGAATTTACTGGTTAGGCAATGGGCAAATCTTTACCACTGGGCGCCTATATGTTCCAGACTTAGTACGGACATCCACGACCCTAACGATCCCATCTTTCCCAGGAAAGGTGTCCTCGACTATACCCAGGGGCCAGTTCAAAGGTGCGCTGTCCCCAGATTTGAGGATTACTACAGTGCCCTTCTCAACAGGGTGCGAGGAAGTATTCCATTTTTGACGCGATTGTAAATTATTTAGGTACTCCACTTTCCACCTTCGCCAAAACGATTGAATAATATGATCAACGTTGCGTTTCCTGTGAAGGAGATTAATAGATTCGCGCGAAACGTCCTCCGACGGAAAGGATTTCAGCGGCGTTAACGTGAGAAAGTGAGCTGGCGTGAGCGCTAGAGGCTCGCTAGGATCGGAACTCAACGTGGTAAGAGGTCTCGAGTTGAGAATAGCCTCGATTTGAACGAGGACTGTGAGCATTTCTTCAAAGGTAAGAAGTTGTGTGCCCACAACTTTATAAAGATGTAATTTGACCGAACGAACGTTCGTTTCCCACATCGAGCCAAAGTGCGGCGCCGATGGTGGGTTGAACTTCCATTCGATGTTATTTTCCCGAAGTTCATTCGCAAACTTATCTCGATACTCCTCAGTGGAGATCAAGTCATAGATGACGTCGAGATATGATTTTGCGCCAACGAAATTCGTTCCGTTGTCGGAATAAATACAACTTACAGGACCTCTTCGTGCGATAAAACGTTTAAAGGCGTTCAGAAATGATTCAGTGCTCAAGTCTGAAGCCAGTTCGACGTGAACGGCCTTAGTAACCAAACACACGAAAAGACATATGTAAGCCTTTACGCTTCGTGTTCCTCTGCGCCGAACAGGCAAAATATTCAGAGGTCCAGCGTAATCTACGCCAGAGTGATAAAAACTCTTTGCTTCGTTTATTCTGCACGCGGGCAGATCGGCCATCAGCGGGAATTGAGATTTTGGATTAGTTTTAAAGCAGATGTTGCATTTCTGCACTCGTGTACGCACTATATTACGTGCGGCCAAAATCCAATATTTCTGTCGCAGTAACGACATGAGAAGCTGAGGCCCAGTGTGTAGGTACTTGCGATGGTGGTAGTCGATTATGAGTTCGACGACATGGTCGCGGCGCGGAAGCAGGATCGGATGCCGGCTCTCGTACGGCAGACTAGAATTGTCGAGTCTACCACCCACACGAAAAATGCCACCTTCGTCGACGAAAGCGTTCAGTTTTCTAAATGCGGGCGAGAGATTTTTCCCCGATCGTGCATTTTTAAATTCTTCCATAAAATGGACGTGCTGCACTGCCTTTATTAAAGCCAGTTCAGCGTATTTCAGATGCGATATTTCGAACTTGTTTGACAATATTTTAATGAATCTGTATACGTAGATTATGACTCTAAGCAGCTTCGGCCACGAAGAGATGCGGGACGCGACCCTGACAAGCAGGGGCGGATCAGGTAAGTTTGTAGTAGTAGACATTACATTTATTTTTATTTCAGGCGGCTCGTCTGCAGTCCGCGGATCCCATGTATGTAACGGCCACTCATCGAAAGGTAAGTGGGCGAAACTCGGGCCATCAAACCATAGAGGGTGCGCCATCAGCTGTGCTGGCATCAAGCCACGCGACAGACAGTCCGCCGGATTATCCTTGCCAGGTATGTGATAAAAATGACTGGCGGCTATATTATCCTGAATTTTAGTAACACGGTTTGCGATAAAGGTCTGCCAACGCGAGGGGGCAGAATGTATCCAGGCGAGCGCCACTGTACTGTCAGTGAAAGCGAATACATTGTTAATAGTGCAGCGGGCGGCGTAAGTGTCAATCACTACACGCATTAATTTTGCGAGGACTAAGTTTCCACATAGTTCGAGACGTGCGAGCGAAACATTACGGAGCGGTGCCACCTTTGATTTTGCACAGACTAAAGTCATTCGGTAACTCTGTTCAAGCGGAAACCATACGTGTATGTAAACCACGCCTCCGTAAGCCTTTTCGCTGGCATCTGCAAATCCTAGTATAGAGATAGTACAGTCAGCATCGGCACCGATATGTCGAGGTAATCGAATGCTCTGTAGGTAGGGAAGCTCTGTCACAAACTGGTGCCAGAGCGAGATGACACCTGCAGGAGGAGACTCATCCCAATCGATTTTGTTTTCCCATAATGATTTTAAAATCAGTTTTGCCAAAAGAATAGCAGGAGCGGCGTATCCCATTAAATCCCATAAACGGGCAATAGTTGATAAAATGTTGCGTTTTGTACAATTACGATTTTCTTCGCTAACGGTAAACGTAAAGACGTCTACACCAGGTAGCCAGTGCAGCCCGAGGATTTTATAATGATCATCGGAGCTGAATTCTACCGCTTCCGAGACGCGGTGAGTAGTAGGTATGGCTTTCATTACTTGTGGTGAGTTACTCGAAAACTTCACCAGATCGAATCCTCCAGCAGAGAATAAATCAATCAACTGATTTGCGAGTTCTGTAGCCTCATCTATCGTGGAGCAGCTCGTAGCTAAGTCATCCATGTAGATGTCACGTTCCGATACCAGTGCGGCCAGTGGCGCGCGCGCGCGCTCATCTGCGGCTAACTGACGTACGGTTCGCAGCGCGAGATACGGACTGCAGCGTAAGCCGAATGGGACGCGAGTCAGTTCGTAAATTCGAAGCGGTTCATTTTGATTAAATCGGTACAATACTCTCTGAAAACGTCTATCTTTTTCTTCAACGAGAATTTGCAAATACATTTGTCGTATATCAGCACTCAATGCTATTGGGTATAAGCGAAAGTTTAAAATAATTTTAAATAGTTCGTTTTGTAAATTCGGTCCTGTGTGCAAGAAGTCATTAAGCGAATGACCCGAAGTAGTCTTCATGCTTGCATCCATCACAACACGAACCTTTGTAGTCGACTTATCTTGTCGAACTACAATATGATGCGGGATTACGTACTGTTGAATAGGCGCGTGGGTCTGAGCAACATGCTCCGAGACTAGTCCGACAGGTTGCAAGTAGCCCTTTTGGAGATATTCGTCAAAGACTTTGTCGTATTCGGACTTAGTCGCGGTATCTGACGACAGTTTACGTTCCAATGACTGAAATCTACGCGCGGCTAACTTCAGTGAGTCACCCAGGGTCGGCTCGTCTCTGAAAGGTAATGCAACGCTGTATCGGCCCGTTGCGTCACGCCTAACAGTATTAGCGTAAATCAATTCACATTCCTGCTCTTCCGGTGTGAATGGCGATGCGGCGGGAACATCCTCTAACTCGAAAAACCGAGTCATACTTTTCTCGAGCGAGTCATTAATGTTGCAGTAAGTACGCACTGTATTGTAAGCGGTAGGAATAATCGGAACTTCTCCTGAAACTAAATAACCTAATGAGGTTTCGACCGCGCCCGGTTCGTCGTGCGAACCAACGATCTTCTTACTCCCTAGAATGCGGAGGAACAAGCTGGCTCCGACAATAGCGTCGATTTGGCCCGGCTCATAATAATTATCATCTGCGAGCGGTATGTTATGTAAGTGCGTGAATGGCGAAATATCAATTTTATTGCAAGGCAATTCATTAGTGATGCGGTTTACGACGTAAGGTTGTATTGTGAACCCTACAGAATCGTCGAGGCGGGAGCGGATGGTCAGGCAGGTGATTCCTTCAATAGGATTAGTAATATCACCTACTCCTGCAACTGAGTTATTTCGCGAAAGCGGGTGAATTCTTAAGTTTAGTCTGTCACAACATGCGACGGTAATCAAGTCCCTTTGCGAGGCGTTATCTACCAATATACGTATTGGACGGACTTTACCAGTCTCGGTATCTAGTACGTTACATAAAGCGGTGCTCAGTAAAACGGTGTTGTTCTGAAAACCAGTTTTTTCAGCGAGACACGGCCCGACCGAGCAGAGTGACAAAGCGGCGGAGGCGGCGGCGGAGGTTTGCGGAAGCGGGGGCGGCGGAGACGACGCGACGGTGGAGGGAGCTGCGCGGGCGGCGGCGGTGTGAGGAGCGGGGTTACAGGCGACGCGAGCGTTGGAGCCATTTTGATACCCATTATTTACATGATTTGCATTATTTGCAGTATTCGAGAGCGGGGAATCATTATTTACTTCAAAATGAAGTAGTGTATGGTGCGATCGGGAACAAATACGACATCTTACTTCCGATTTGCATTGGCGGAGCATGTGTTTGCTACTTAAGCAGTTTACACATATTTGATTGTTTTTAACGAAATTAAATCGTTCGCGGGCGGACATAGAGGTGAATTTTGAACAATGGTATAGCAATACGTGATCAATTCCTCCACAGGAAACACATCGTTCGTCCGGTACACTTACGAATGACTTGAATGTATTTTTATTATTGTAATTATTACGCGGTGGCGGCGGAAGGTGCGAAGCAGATTTGGCTGACGATGGATTGTACCTATTGTTATTCGCGGGTGACGGCGGCGGGTTATTCGCGCGCTGCGGTGGCGGGATTTTCGACGTACCCGCATACGCGCGCTGTAGAACGCGAGATTGTTCTCGAACAAAATCTATGAACATTGCCGACGTAGGCATTTTAGTTTCGCCTCTGATTGACATTTCGAACATTTTTACTGTTTCTACACCAAGTTTTTTCGAACCAACATGAATGAATATGAACTCGTCCAAGCGGTCGATTTTTAGTTGGTTTAACGCGGCGATTGTCGAAGAGAATTTGTCGACGAAATTTTCAAGACTGCTGGGTGTAGGGTCACCGACAACAGGTGGCAAGTTGAATAACTGATCGAGATAGGAAGCGGCTAGAACTCGTTTGTCATTGTATTTGCTTACTAAAGCGTTCCAGAGTACAATATAGTTTTCTGACGTTGGTAAAAAACCTTGGCAAATATTTTGCGCTTTACCAGTGAGTCTGCCTACTAAGTATTGAATTTTCTCACTATCAGATAGATCGCTATTTTCGTGGATGACCGTTCTAAAAGTCTCGTAGAACACAGGCCAATTTTGAATATCGCCATTAAACGAACACAGCTCTAAGCGTGGTAATTTTGGCGTCTGTCGGAATGACATTTTACCGTCCACCCTATTACTTTGCGTGGTTTGACGCGACGACATTATTTGGTCGTATTTAAACTGTATTTGGGCATACAAGTCCTCGAAAGCGTTCATGGACTTGTAGCAGGGTTCGGGAGCGTCCGGGTTTGACGCTAGCAGATCATTGTATTCATCCAATGTCGACAAAAATTCTTGGCGCAAGGTGTTAGTAGTGGCGGCGTTTGCAATAAATATATCACCATTTTCTGGGTTTAAATATGCGATTTGGTCAAATATGACTTGTAAGCGCTCGAAATAACATTTCATTTTAATTTCAAAGCGTTTTAACTTCCGTTCGAACAACCTTTTTTCTCGATCCATTTCGAATCGATCGGCACTGGTAGCCATTTTAAAACACGGGACTCTTAAATGAGTTTAACAACAATACCTTTCTAGAATGCTAACCAATAGGTATCGCGGTTCGAAGGGCCACTTTATGGTGGCGCGGGTAGGTCGCTGGGTTTTTGTAAATGGGGTTTGTAAAAGGGAGGCCTATATAGGTTCGCAAAAAATAAAAGGTATATGGTCCCATGCAATGCACAATCTTCTAGGGGGTTGGATAAATGAAGGTGGGACGACTCACCACGATGGAGACTTCCAGAAGTGTGCGGGTGGCCACCACGCTTCTCCTTCTCCCACAGGATGCGGTTCGGGAACGCTGCGTCCTCGACGATGAAGAGCACGGAAAGTTCCTTGGATTGTTCGAGTTTCGAGCACACGCGGTACTGGCGAGGTACTCCTGGGTACCTAAGGACCCGGCGGCGGCGAGATAGTTTTGGCGGGAACCGGTGCTACGATGACATGGCGTGTCCGTGCATCGCGGTATCAATAATTGCACTGACAGCTGGGCCTTTCAGCCTTTTCAGCAGACGCTGTCAATCTTCGCTCCATCAGGTGAAAGAGAGAGGGGGACATGCGTATGCGGGGAACAAGGATAGGACTAGGGTCATGCACATCACATAGAACCACATAGCCATACATTACGCGAATACATTATGGCGTAACCACTAGTAGTTATGGTAAATAAACATAATTTCATTTCATTTCATTTCATGCTTGAAGAAATAAGAAATTTAAAAATACTAGGTATCTCAAGTACTAGATACATTTTTACTTTTTTTGCAAATGAAAGTGATATGTATGTATAACAAGTACACATTAATTATAAAAAGAGTCCTGTAAAAATAACTACATTATGAATTTATAAATATACTGCAAGGCTGGACTCGAACCAGCAAAACTCCCCCAAATTTGCCACCTTCTGTATACCTATCATTTGAGATTCTCCTACAGTCCCTCCTTCCTTAATCAATGCCTCCTACTAACATAGTGTTTAAGATTATACCTACATATATTTATTTAACGTTTCTTCTGCAATACGGATATTGACTGCAAAGATTGAGCTTTCAAACATATTGCCGTAGTCACCAAAATCGTATTTGGTATCAGACGCTAGAGCCGGTCCTAGGTTGAATATCGTACGTATTACGAACGTAATACTTTTACGTAATAAGCAGGTACGTCGCTTATACCAAGAAATGTGATATGTATGTTTTTATAATCGATCAAGAAGCAAGGAGTCATTAATTAAAGAAAGAGCCCAGTAAAAATAACTTGAACTTGAAGGTTGACTAGAAGAAATCACTTTTAGTGATAAGCCCGCCTTTGTGCAGTTTCGCTCTGTTAGATTTTATTGTTCTGTATTTGTATTGTATCGTATTCTTGTATCATTTTTAATGTTATTTGCACAATAAAGAATTTATTTCTTTCTTTCTTAAAAATAACTACGACCATACTGCAAGGCTGGAATCGAACCATCAAAACATGCTATTCGTGGGTATTGTGAATACCATTTTCGCCACCTGCTGTATACCCAAAATTTGGAATTATCCCACAGTCCCTTCTCCCGTAATCATCCTTCAATAATAATACCATTGGGCAGACTGCATGTTTTTACTTGCATGAAGCCAATTAAGGGATTCGTCGTTCGTGGTTCTGATTCTTAGTTTTACTGTAGGTCTCCTTTAATACTAACACACTAAGATGGTAGAGCTAATCCCACTCAGGTTGGTACCATTGCATTGATTGAACGATGATAGACGCGTCAATGAATGTTGTCCGTGTTTTCCATTCAGTTTAATATAGTTGTGCTATAAAAGGAAAATCCTGCAATGGCACCTAGTTCCCCAGAGTTGTGTTGGGCTAATATCGTGATAGTAGGGTGTGGTATTAGCCATCGATGACCAGTGAGAAATTAATATTGGCACTGGACAAGAAATATCCTGTTCCGATCGTTTAAAATTATTTGTTTTGCATTTAGGTCGTTTTGCTTTTTACAACAGTCTTTCTACCGTTCCAGTCCTAGCCGTTGATTGGTCAGTTAGGGTGGCGTGACTTGAAGAATTCATTATCTTAAATCAAAGTTAGAAGTCTTGAAATAAGAAACTCAATATTTAAAATTAAGAAAGTCAGTCTTGAATGAAAACTTGAAGATTTTTTTATTAAAATTGTTTTATTTCAAGACATTCAGTCTTAGAGAAACATTAAAGGAGTTTATTTAAAGAAACAAAATATTTAGAAGGAAGCAAATCTCTCTTGAACATTAAAACTTGAACATTATTATTTTCAAAATTGATTCGATCTAAAATATTTAGGCTTACGTAAACACTAGCATAGTTTAAGTTAATAGGTAATCTAAATTTGTCCTACCGAACACTTGCTTGAATGAACACTTGAAATGGTTTTTTTTTATAATTATGTATCGAATGCAACACATTCAGTTTTACTTACATAAACGCTACCAACATTGATTTTAAAAATCCAACTTTGTCAAACGAAAAACTTTCTTAAATGATGATATATATTTCGATGACATCCTTTGTCGTGATCTAACAACAGATATTCTAATAACTATGGATTTATACAAGTACAAATATGTTAGTCATTTAAGTTTTGGATACAAATATACTTTTCTTTCCAATGTTTTTATCATACTAAATCCAAGTATAGATAATCACCCAATTGGATTCATCACATTGGCGTGAGGACAAATAGATATTAGCCAAAATATTAAGTTATTGATGATCGTCCAAAAAAATATATGTACATTGGAATCAAATCGTTTTGCTTGACTACACCAGTATTTTAAGTACACCCATCCTAGCTATCGATTGGTCGGTTACGTTAAGTTAGGTTAGGTTAGGTGTGTTGGGTTTGGTAAGGTTAGGTTAGGTTAGGTTGGGTTAGGTTAGGTTAAGTTGGGTAAGGTTAGGTTAGGTTAACTTAGGTTAGGTTACGTTAGATTACGTTAGGTTAGACGAATAGATGTAAAATAATATTAAGGTTAGGTTAGGTTAGGTTACGTTAAGTTGAGTTAGGTTACGATAGGTTACATTAGGTTACGTTAGGTTCCATTTGGTTAAGTTAGGTTACGTTAGGTTATGTTAGGTTACGTGTGGAAATGTTAGACTACGTTAGGTATATTAGGCTAGGTTAGGTTAGGTTTAAAGAATCTAAATAAATCAAACGAAGAAAGGGTCGCTTAAATAAATATATATTTTTGAGATAGTCCATTTATTTAAAACACGAGCTTAGTTTAGTAGAAGAATGTAAATACTAGAAACGTAGGTTCGTTCGGTTCGGTTAAAACTTCGAGAAGATCACTTTTCACACTTTTGGTTTTAAGACTTACGTGTACTCAATTTAACATCGAGAATTGTTGCAATAAGAATTTAACTTGTCTTGGATTAAGCATACTACCTTTTTTCAATTCGAAGTATTCTCAAGTCTTAGATTAACATAAATTGTCTTCATCCAAGAAATATTTTTGACACTATTAAATTCTTACATTACGAATTTTCATTACTTTAGTTCAAGTTCATAGAGTAAACTTAAGAAATTGTTGTCTTAATCCAAGAATTAAATGCTGACAATATTTATTTTCTTAATTCAAGCAATCTTTTTTTACCGTGCAGGCTCAGAAACCGTCCAGGGCACGCGATGCAGTCTGCTGACTATTATACGATTCTGTGCTATTACAGAACATTTTATTTTGGGTCCAATGCACTTTATCCCGTGTACCTACTACCTAGTGAAAGGCGACTAATTTGGCGGATTCGTCATTCGTGGTTCGGATTCCACTGTACGGATTTTCGGATTTCCCCTTTTTAGGTGGTAGGGTTAATTTCGCCCGGGTTGGTATGAATAAATGAAAGATGATCGAAGCGGCAATGAAAATCCAGTTTTTCATCCAGAGTGGCATCAGCCATCTATATAAAAAACTGATGTTAGAGTATAGATGACTATAAATCACTATTTGTACGACTGTATATACTTTAAGACAAGCAGCGCGATGACCTACGTGTATCGAATTAAGACCAAAATCGTATAAACAATTGTTAGTTGGATAGTGACATATTATCAGGGAAAACTTGCAGATAAACCATCAGCACTTCGAACTTAATCAGTTATCGGATCCACATAACGGCACTCTGCATGCGAAGCATCAACAAGTCGCTCCGGCGACAGCCGCATGCGGGTCAACGTAGACGCGAACGTGCACGATTGGCTATCGCACGCCCTGCATTGTGTACGACCATAGAATTGAGAAAACGATAGGAATGCCTATCCTTTCGATGCACTAGCTAGCGCCTGACGTCGCCGTCTTATATTCATACTTCCGGGCTACGTTACTCCTTTTCCTTGAAGTTTACACGGTCATTTATATTTTCGCAACAAGAACTATTGCTACACGGGCCATATCATCGTTATAAATCTGTCTCGCTTGCACTCTTTGGGAGAATCAGTTCTTAATGCAAGCACTACATATACTAACAAGGCATCATTTTGTTAGAGGTAAATAAATGATAAAATATGACAAATCGAAGAGCAGTGGACAGCTTATGGAAACAACAACAACATCTTGTCCCGATGCTATGTATGTAAGGATCGATGGCTAATACCACACTTCATATGACAAGCCCAACACACCATAGAGGATAGGAACTTGGTGCCATTCCAAAATCTTCGGCTTGATTTAATGACACGGACAATTGTAACCGCCCTATTAACCATTGTTAATTTCATGCGGTGGTATCAACCCGGGCGGGATCAACCTTAAAAATGCAGTGGACTCTTTTCTTTTTCGTAGAGGATATACATTTCTAGCTTATTCCCAATTCCGTGTGTATGACTGTATCTGGTGCTATACAAGTACACACCATCCGTGACAAGCGAGGCACTCCTCGGTCGCTGTGTCGGTGCGCGGCGCGCTGTGAGTCATGCCTTATTGGTGCAATATCTATCGGTCCAAACAATGCCTCATATTTATTGCCTACAACATAGGAACACCGGCGTGCCATAATCTCGATATTCAGGGTCTGTCGTCACCATAGGTGTGTTGACAGGCTGCAAAATGAATCATCAAATCGAAAAAATATCCTATCGTGGTAGTACATTTTTATCTTTGGTCCAAAAAGTAAGGGACCTGACGAGGATTTTTTCTCGAATGAATACGAATGTATTTAAACTAGGTAGTCAATACAAGTAGGGTTTAGCTGCGTTTTTTAAATTCATTACGTCCGGGTTGGTACCCATGGCTTTTAAGGTGGCCCAACCCGCTCAACTCCCCATACAAACGGGGAAAGAAGATCACGCTCATATTTCTTATCAGAGATCCCAAATTTTGCTCAAAATAGCTTTAATTGATCGAACTAGATGTCTGATGACGGTTGGCATTGTAAAATTGTGTTTGGTTTCTAAGTTATAAGGTCCGAAAGTTCGAATTTTTCGCGCGTTTTATACAATAACTTTGGTGTTTTATTACGCAATTTCATTTCATTTCATTTCATTTATTTATTCAACTTCTGGTAGTAAAACTACACTAAGTCATGTCACAATTTGATTGATCCGCGGATTCGATCAACCAGTGAAGAAGAACCCGCAGAGAAACTTCACTGGTCTATAAGTTATGTTTTTTTTTTGGTCTTCTTTTTTTTCGTCCACATAAATGATATAACACAATTATGATTTCATACCTAAATGCTACTGCCAAACTTACATTGGTAGAACGGTCTGGAGCAAAGAACTAAGGACTACGAGGAAACAACAACCCACAATGTGAAAAGTCTTAATTAATAAATAAATTAGTTAACTTAATAACCAATGATGAAGTACGAAAATCTTAAAAAGATTAGTCATCAGACATAGCTTTTTTAATCAAGATTTATAATCTATTTGGTTTTTGTTAGATTTTTCGTGGTTTACTTTTAGCTATAAGTCGTTTTGAAATTATTTTTTTTGTAAATCTTACCAAATCATACATACAAATCATATTGCATCTTCCTCATCACAGAGCTTGTCTTTTTTTTTTAAACAGAGAAGGTCCCAGAGCGCAACAGCACGGTTTTGTACAGTGCCCGCGAATGAGTTAGTCCCGCCGGGTTGGACCACCTTAATGAAAGATGCTCGAGGTCGAGCCGGGAATGAAAAATTGTCCACGCTTTCGTAGCCGTGCAATGATTGAAGGTCCCAGCATGGCACCTAGTTCCCATTTGGTGTGTTAGGCTAGTATTATGACAGTAGATGACATTTTATGGAATTGGACTTTGATGGCTGGGTATTAGCCACACCGCTTTTCCGAAGGAATTAGGTGCCATGCCAGGACCTTCCCTTCATGAACACTGCTACATTTGACCTGGATGGAGAACACGGACAATGTTTCACATCGCCGCTTAGACCATATTTCATGCAATGTGATGGTACCAACCCGAGCGGGCTGCGCCCTACCACCTACTCAGTGAGGGAAAAGACACATATCTAACTCAGAGAGGGAAATTTCGAGCCGCCCGAATTTTCGAAATAAATACGAGCTCGTGTTATTGGCCACGCGTCTCCAGAGCTGCTAGTCCCAGTTGTGACCTAAACTGGCGGCTACGAAACTTCGAAGTTCCGTAAAAACGCCAAACTCCATAAAAGTTTCTACTAGATATTCTGTGGTTTTACTTCTTCAAACTTTCAAAGTCAAACTTGGACTTCCGATTTGTATTAAAACGCGGAGTCGGCGTAAACGGCAACGTTGAATAAGCTGTCAAATCAAACTCGGACTCGCAAATGTTAGTTCGCTTAACGCCCGCTGCGCGCGCTCTTCAATTTCTCCATACATTTGAAAACGCCAGTCGATCGGTTTGCCGTAACGCCAATTTAGGTGACAACTTGGACTACCGGCTCAGATCCACAGAAAAGTAACGGAGCGCACGGGGCGTGATATGAATAGCCCGTGACACGGGGAGGACGGCGAACATCTTGTTACCGGTCACGTAACGTGATGAATGGGCGAGTTGATGATTTAATTAGCCTCAATGAGGAAATCGCGCGCGCCGCCCGCGCTCCACGGATTCGGTGCGCCTGCGCGGCGACGGCGGGCGGCGGCGGTAAAAGCCGTTACATAACGCAACTTTGCTAATTACAAGCAACAGATGTGCCCAATGGATTCAATACATTGGAACTCAATTAGAGTTGATTCATTCATTTCAAATGCCCATGGGGACTTCTATTTTATCTATTCGTTGATGGACATATTTTGTTGCGTCTAATTATTTAAGCCTTTCCAGCACATGCTTCATTCCTTCTCCATTCAAAGTGCATATACATTTATTCTATTCGGTGCCACCCACTGTACGGCTTGGGCCTCTATAAACCATATAGGTTTTGAAGCAGCGGTCACTTTCCGCGAGGCAATAGCGAATTAATAAGTTAACAATTACATTTACTACTAATTTAGAATAACGGTAAATTTACGGGAGCTATGATGGCCAATTTACATACGATCACGTGAAAGTGAAAATAGAATGAGAAAAGAGAATAGCTATTAAAGGTGGGCGTGGGAAGCCCTCGGAAAAGTCGCCTCCGCCTCGCCGCCGCCGCAGGGGAAATTGAATTCCTAACGAGCTTCCGACGCAATCCGCTTTACCCCGCCTACACCATTGTTCGCTACGCCATCGCTATACGCCGATACACACGATACACATACGTGGCGCGTCTCTCAACTCCGATCCGCAACATCCTCATCGTTACCACTTTCTAGCACGTCCCACTGTCCTAACGCGCGTTGCAGACGAAGCGCAGTAGCTCGCGTCAGCCGGAGTTTGAACGTATTCTATCATTTCCCAGGTGCGGGCGAACAAATTATGTAGTGACGCAAGCCGCGATCGCATGTTGAACGGTAGTGCGGAGGTAGAGAAGGGTCGTGCGGGAAAAACGAAGTGCACTGACGCGAGGACCAAAGCGAGGGCAACCTGTACTCGCGCTTTCAATAAGAAATTTTATTTTACATTATGTAATTGAACGTCTAGTATTAGTACTTGAGCAAGCTACTAAGCATCCCCTGCAATGGGCTTCAGGATTACTGCAAGCAATCCATTTCACATTACTTACGCCTGACGGCTGAAGACCGTTCGAAGGCTTATCATAAACCGTATCTCCCGTTATATGAGTAGGACTAGAACAACGTGTTTAGGTAGTGAGTAGGAGTGTGTAGGTAGAAGGAGTTATGAAAAAAACAGTGGCAAACAATCGTCGTGAAATATTTTCCGCCCAACCAATTGATCTGAACAGCTCATGCAAGAGTTCTTAAGCCAACACGACCAAGTCAGCCAGCCCAACGGAGCGCTTGTTTAAACTTACTCCTACGAACCGGCCGAGTCCGAGGTATCTGCACGAACTTTTCATATTCAATACAAAGAGATAGAAGGCTGCCGCAACATTCTTCCCTCTCGAAAATGAACAACGACGGCGACGCGACGCCGCCGGAAAGTTCACGACATTAATTTAAAGTTGTTGCCTGAAAACTTCACCGTTCGCGGGGTAGTAAACACCAACAGAGCGTCAGCTTTGAGGCGGCGAACTGACGTCACAATTTCGTCGGTCGCTTCCTGTTTGCGCAGTCAGCCCATAAAGTGTGAATTTTAAAAATAACCTCTGATTTCGTTAGTTAAACGTACCAAGAGTAAACAAAGTTTCATATCGCACGCTATGGCGTCATGGTCGTTCTTTATACGGTGATTGTCTTCGTACAAATAGAAGAAAATGTGTGGACTTATCTGGATTTTCGGAACAGTTATTTAATTTCTGCGTTCGAAACGTGAAGACAACAACTCATTGCGAGTATACTGTAATCTGTAAAGTGAGCTGTAATCATATATTGCACAGTGCAATAACGCAAATGCCGTAGTAACGTAGTTTTTAAAGTGCGAACGACGAGTTCCACGGCGACATACACAGGAATCTGTGGCCCTCAGTCATTTTTACCCGACTGTTTTTATATTTTAAGGCTTCTTTCTCCGTCTTATTGTGTAAGGTGCTTACTTTTTTTCAATGCATCTACATTAAAACGTTTTTAAGAATAGTCTTACTCACGGTTTGTCGATGTTTGATTCGTTGAAAATTGTTCAAGCCACATCGGAAAATCACCCACACGGTACAATCCGATATTGTGGCGCGCACAAAATGTCATGCAGCCGTGGGTTCATACAGCGCACAAAGGGAAGTCTTGCAACACGAATGTTTGGATTTACAAGAGCAGTGAAGAAATGCAGCTCGTAGCCTAGTGGCGCGGGGACTGGCCTAGCGTACCAGAGGCCTGGGTACAATACCGACATGCACCACTGTCTTTCTCTTTCAGAGGTCGATAAGTGCATTTCGTCATGAATGCGAGCTGCTCCATGGTTCGGAATCCATGTAAAACTGTAGGTCCCCTTCCCCTACTAGGTGGTAGGGTTTAAGCCCGCACGGGTTGGTACCATCGCATTGGATGAAAAGATGGTCGAAGCGGCAATGAAAAATTGTCCGTGTTTTCCATCCAGTTCAGTGTAGCCATGCTCTTAAAGGGAAGGTCCTGGCATGGCACCAAATTCCTTCGGGAATGTGGTGTATTGGGCTAATATCATAACGGTAGTTGTGTGGTATTAGCCATCCATGTCAGGTCGCATAAAAAAAAACAAGACCCTACAAAGTCAGCTGTTTGTGAGTACATGGATTCCGGCGCGAATAGAGTTAGCACCGCTCCAAGGAAGATGAGAGAAGAAAAGCAACTCCACTGAAGACTCAGTCAGTGCGTACTGCACACCGTCTGACCTTCGGAACGGAGATTGCCCGGACAACCCTCACCTTCGTCGACGGTGGAAAATCTTCAATCTGCCAGTTCCCTGGTGGTCGCCTAAGTATTTCATCCAAAACGTCGAATCATCCATCGTCAAGGAAGAAGTTACAAATCCTAAAATGAGAGCGAACCAAGGTGATCTTTTACATAGAAACGTTTGTTGATAATAACCAAACCTAATTGCTCGCTCGGCCTTGCAGGAATAATTTTCATTTCAAAAGTGCATTTTTACACGCATCGCATTGTGCAAAACGCAGTGTCATAATGCAGCCGAACGCAGCGCGTCGGCTCGGACGTGTGCTCCCAATGAGGTCACGCGGACACGCGAACTTGCGTAATTCCGCATCGCGCCTCATTCGAGTGTTTACATGCGGCGATAGTGAGATATCGCCGACTTCACTCCGATAGGTTCGCTGACGGGCCGTGGGACTCGGCTACCTTTGAATGCAAAGCGAAATACATTCGTCAGTAACTATGAAACTGGCATCATTCTGATAGTTAGGCAAAGTGTGCCAACTAAATCCTAGCTAGTTTTGTATGTGTAGCACGTTAATTTAAGTAAAATATACTTTTTCATGCTGAAAAAGTACGGTGCTTTTTTAATGTACGTAGAATGGACCGTGAAATAAGGACACATTACCATAATGTTTGTGGGAGACCCATGTTTGTATGTTCAATATTTGCGGCCAATGTCCGCAATAAATATATCAGCCTCGGTAGCTCAGTGTACGACGCCTTGCGAATCGATAAGCTGGGGAAGCACCTATGAGCGCGCTTAGGTTCTGGATGGGTGACCATTTTCAACCGTTGAGGCTGGCCGTGGTACGGATTTCACGTAAAACTGTAGTTACCCCTTCCTTACTTACTAGGTGGTAGGGTTAATCCCGCCCGGGTTGGTACCATCGCATAGAATGAACGATGGTCCAAGCGGCAGGAAAAAAATGTCCGTGTTTTCTATCTAGTTTAATGTAGCCGAGCTATATAAGGTCCTGGCATGGCACCTAGATCCCGCGAAATGTATGCTTGCTGGTTCAAGACCATCCTTGCAGTATATTAATAAAGTATTTATTTTTATACCTTTATTTCTCTAATGAAGGAGTCCTTGTGTTTCGGTCGATTCTACACATATATCATATAAATCAATGAAGTTATTAATTTTCCTAGATCAGGCCAGTAAATCTCAATGAATTCTCTTTATCCAAATTTACATACTTTAAAAGATCACCAATAATTGGCGGGAGACAACGAAAGGTAAACTATGAAAGACGCGGACGCGCCGCCCCGCCGCTGACATTGCCTGCGGGGCACGCGATGATAAATGAAAGTCATAAATTCTCGCCAATCGGCGCTTACACAACGCTGGAACGATTACAGATCCCAAACCCATCCATCTCGTGAGATACCGAACCGAGCGACTTCGCCGGCGAACTTTACGTAACTACACGTCCACCTACAATGACCTAGAAAAGAGATCAAATCAAATTCAAATAATTGTATCCGTTCAGGCAGCGGAGATATACCAATGACTATTCACTCGACAAAAGCAATGGGAGTCAGGTGAAGTCAGAGGTATGTGATTTACCGGTGACCTACAGTAAGCACTCCCGTTAACTCATGTGAATGCAATTTGAGTAGACTCCACAACCAGAATATGCTTCTCTCTTCTTCTTCACCCTTTTGCTATGCACTGCTGGACGTAGGCCTCCCCCTAACGTCGCCAAGTCGGGCGGTATCCTATTTTTATTCACAATGGGTGGCCTGCTTTCTGGCTATGATCTGACCAATGCTGGTGGTTTTTCGACGCTTCTTTTTCCTGCTTAGGGTCTCCGCATCAAATACTCCAGAATATGTCATTAATGCAAAATACGTTCACATACATACATTCTCCGTGCACTGATTGATGATGCATGGTGCGAGCGCAGGGCACCAATGAGGAACTTCCGCTATGTGCAGGATGCAGTTGCGCACTCCTTTCATCAACAGCTTTGGCCTCTGTTCATGCACTTTTATCAGACTCAAGGTTGACAGAGAAGGGCCCGAAAATTGCATTGTCATTGACGAAGTAAAGAGTTCTGACGAAGTCGGGTAAGCTCACATTAAAAACGCTTGAGCAAATTTATTTAATATTTTTTTTTTATTAAATTTAAACCGACTTTATTAATGTTACCTTTTTGTTGTTATAGTGGCAAAATAAATACACACTCTGAAAAATCAGCTGTCTACCTATAACGGTTCATGAGATACAGCGCTGTGACGGACGGACGGACGTAAAAGCGGAGGCTTAGTAATAGGGTTCCGTTGGCACCCTTTGCATACGGAACCCTAAAAAGTGTGAACCATTACAAAGCTATCTTAAAACATGTGAAATTTTCAATGAATAATTTTTTTGTGTTTCTTTGTAAAACCCATAAAACGACAATGGCGACGCTTTTAGTGATATCGAATTATGTATGTATATATCGCGTCCAGTACTCGTAAACGTTATTAATATAATCTTACGCACCATATAGCATTTGCAGCAATATTATGCTTGTGAAAGATCGCCTACGCGCTATCGTGAAGAACAAAGCCTCGACAGCTGTTGTTGATTCGAGTGACAGAACGACGCTAAGTATTGTAAATTGACGACTACCATAAGGAAATCATAACCGGTAATCGAGTTAACCGGCTACTGGTTCTGGGAGATCGAGCTGTTAATATAATGGACTGATGTTGGATCTATTTCATCAAAGACACGACATAATAATGCACCATATAAAACTTTGGTAGCAAATGAAAGAAGTCTCACTGGCCTAAATTAAAAGATGTAAAAAATATCCAAACGGTTACAAGTATCATTTAAGGCGGCCCATCCCGCTCAACTCCCCATACAAACGGGGAAAGAAGATCACGCCCATATGTATTGTCAGAGATCGCAAATTTTGCTCAAAATAGCTTTATTTGTTCGAACTAGATGTGTGATGACCGTTGGCATTGTAAAATTGTGTTTGAATTCTAAGGCTGAGATAAATAGTCGTAAGAGAAACTAAGACTAACGAAAAGTAGTACTTTGTGACGTCATTTTGCATTACTTTGAGATTTCGTCCATACAAAATGTGTCAAAGTGACGTCACAAAGTACTACTTTTCGTTAGTCTTAGTTTCTGCCGCGACTATTTATCTCAGCCTAAGTTATAAGGTCCGAAAGTTCGAGTTTTTCGCGCGTTTTATACAACAACTTTGGAGGTGGATTACGCAATGATAAAGTAAGAACCATGGAGGTGAAGTCTTAAAAAGATGAGCCATCAGTCATAGCTTATTTAATCAAGATTTATAATCTATTTGTTTTTTGTTAGATTTTTGACTACAGCGGTCGTGGTTTACTTTTAGTTATAAGTCGTTTTGTAATTAAAATTTTCGTAAATCTTACCAAATAATACACTATGCACATTTTCTTTTTCGTGGACATGTTGCATCTTCCTCATCATGCAGGCTCCATTCATTGAAACAGAGAAGGTCCCAGAGCGCAACAGCACGGTTTTGTACCGTGCCCGCGAATGAGTTAGACCCGCCGGGTTGGGCCACCTTAAGAATAAACTGAGATAATTAATTCTAAATACCTAATATTTTCGGGGTACAGGTTCCGGTAGCTATCGAGAACCTCACGCCCATGTGACAACCCTACGCAGGTTTTTTAAAGATATTCAGCCTAAATTCATGCTAAATATCGACTGGGTGTCAAACATACTATACAAACAAACTATATAACTATTTGACATTTTTTTATTGATACTGTTAAGATTTATTGCGAATCATTTTTATTTTATGACAATGTGAAAATTTGAATTGAATATCGAATTGATTTATATTATCACGGAATAAATGATTTTGATTTGATTTGATTTGATTTTGATTTTGAACATTGTTCTTTATTACCTACCTACACTCTGTAATCTCAAAACAGCATGGTGTCGACTTCCGGTAATACTGTGTCGAAGGAGAAAGTTTCATTGTATGAGGTATCCGACGTCCACTGCGCGGGCCGATACATTGACACTATCGGTGAACCCACCTTCGAACTTTCCGTTTCGCTGCTCGTTCATGTTTAGTAAGCAAGCAAGCACGATAAACATATTAAGAGGGCTCTTCCGGATGTTATTATCTTTTGTGCTCTGGAGGAAATAAATACCTCGGCAGATTGTGCAGCTGTACATAAACATGTATATAGTCAGGTGGTCTACTCAGGAAGCGAACACGAGAAGTTCTCGCGTGAGAAGCTGTCAAACTACATGTAGAAAAAAAGATTTCTACTTTTTTTCTATATAGCGGATAACATCTCGCAAGCCACTTATCGATGTAACTGAAATTCAAGGGTGCATACACAGAGCCAAAAAGAGTGATTCTTTACACTAAACTAAATATTTTGTTCTTACGAATTTAGTTTCAAAAATAAAAACCACCAAAGAGAGAAGAATACTTTTTTGATCTGAGATAAAATTCAATACATTTCGTGAGCACGGCAACATTGAACTAGATGGAAGACACGGAAAGTTTTCTTCATTGCAGCTTCGACAATATTTTCATTCTCGAAATTCGTTGTGGTTATTTTTAAACTTAATTAAATGTAGTTTCACTTACGTCCTTATCGAACTGAACGCAATCGGCTCTCATCACTCCCTTAATTACATGCGTTTATGGCTACAATATGAAAAATAATACAGCCTCATAACGCTGAAGGAGGAAGATGAGAGCACGCAAAGCTCCTGAAATCCGAAATTGATGTCCGCTTCGCTCCGAGCTCCGCAAATAGCGTCCGCCCCTTCAATCACTTTCCCAAATAATCCCGCGAAACGTTTTCCCAACTCCCGGAAGAGCGGCCAAAATACACACGCCTCCGCCGCCGTACCGCCGCCGCCGCCTCCGCCGGAAGCCGGAAGCTAGCCGTAAAGGCAACATTTTCGGAACGCGGCGCGGCGGCGCGCCGCCACCGGTCGGGTGGATATTGCTGGTTCCGAAAAAAAATGTCGAGACCCCAAGTTAGTTTGGGATGTGTAAAATTTACAGTTGAACGATAATACTATATTCATTTTATTATAAGGCAGCAATATAAACACAATGTAATGGTAAAAATAAGTTAATTTGTATATCCATTAAAGTTAGTGTGTAAAAAAATAGCAGAAATAGACAAGCCTTAATTAATATTATTATTAATGGTCACTAAGGAATATGTAAACATAGAATAAGAAGTGAACATTAGTTTTTGGCTTAGTTTATATATGGTTTCAATTCTACAAACGTTGTGTACGTATAGGCTGTTTAATTTCTCTAACAAATAAATAAATAAAAAAACATATCAATAGTATTTAATTACTGATATAATATCTACGTGCTGTGACGGTTACGGCACGTAAAAATAATACAATTGGGCCCACTGACTTATTAATATTTGCATTATTATATTATTACCGTGGTTCGGATTCCACGTTAAACTGTAGGTCCCCTTCCTTACTAGGTTGTAGACTTAATCACTTTTAATTGAATGAACGATGGTCGAAGCGGCAATGCAACTTGACAGTGTTTTCCGTCAAGTTCAATGTAGCTATGCAATAAAAAGAAAGTCCTGGTATGGTACCCATGGGTCCCATGAGATGTGCCGGGCTAATATCATGCCAGTAGGTGTTGACGACGAGACGCACAGCACGGCGCTGTATCAATTCCAAGGAACCGCGCAGACACTTAGCTACAGAAGTTTGTCCGTCCGCTAGGAAAATGAGAACGAAAAGCCACCAAAAGTCGCTCTATAAAGGCGGTGTACAGATTCAGGGCGGCATTCCTAAGATTGGAGCGATGCGGTAAAGCAACCGCTTGCCCAACGCGTGCCACTCCAGTTACCGCAGAGCCAGCTGCGATCATTCCGGTTTGCCACTCAGCAACGGAATCCACACACGCTCGGTTGCGAGAGCACCGCATAACACACGGCAATCAAGAGCATCTTCCGTCAACGCTTATATGCGCCAGAACTAGGGCAGGCTCTACCAATTATAAATATGCTTGACGCTGTATGTGAATCGGTTTTCCGGTTTATTTACGCTGGTGGGTCTGGGGGTCCATTCAGGGCCAGAGTGAGTTCGAATTCGTCACTAAATATCAACTCACTTTTTTAAATAGGTAATGTTTCTACACTTCTTGAATATCATTACAGTTAGGTAAAAATCTGGTCTGTCCCGTAAATAAGTTAGAAGTATAAATAACGGTTCCGGTATCTAAATAATAATATATTTCCCAGCTATTTTTAGGTTAACTCACTCCCGAACTCGAACTCACTCTTGCCCTGAATGGACCCCCTGGTCACGTCTGGTTTTGGGCTCAAGATATTTTAAAGCAAACATATTATAGTTATTAAACCAATTATAAAAATCATGATAATTCAAAGAAAATGTACTGACTTTCTCTATAAAAATCGATGTGTGTATGTATGTTCTCCATGGACTCCAAAACGGCATGACCGATTTTGATAAAATTTTCAGGCAATCTTCAGATTAGCACAGCGAGTGATCCTATGAACGGGTAGCGATCGGATAAACATATATTATTATTTTTCTCTATTCGTTGGGAAATTACATTCAAACCGCAGGGCGTGGGACGAGTTACTTCGGCAGCGTGCACTGCTATGGGATGACAAACGAATTGAGTTATTCTGTGGCGTATCTCAGTTTTAAAATTCGTGACGTGACCATCCACCAGAAGTAGTCACTGGCTGTAAATAATTAGTGCTTCCCATGAGAAACCAGGGCGGTTCGCTGCTAGTTTATGAAATAGAAGCTGACAATTTTCAAATACGTTTTGTCCAATCCCAAACAACGCCGAGATCAGCTCCTTTACTGAAGCAGGCGCTGCGAGAGAGAATTCGCTAATAGGATTACACGTAAGCCCATAGACTAACGTAGTAATCCAGGGACGGTGAGTGCACACCTGCCGCCTTTCCCGCCCCTCAGCCTCGGCCGCCTCCCCGCTGCCAGGTGACAACCTCTGAAAGCACGGACACGCCTAAAGCTGAAACTGTTGAGAATTTTGGAATTCGGAGTACGGTAAAGACGCTTTCATGTAAAGTAATCGAATCCTCTCCAATTTGTTTACATAAAGAGTTCAACGTGAACTACACGATTAGGACCCCTCTTGCAACCTCTCCTTACGTTAGTACCAACTGGATACTACTTGAGCAAATGTTTTAGACGCACGGGTGAAATGCGGTCTTCCTGAGCGCTACGCTTCCCGGGTCTAATCCGACCCCAAAACGGCGGGTTGAGGAGTTTAGGATTGTTGGCAAAATCATCATAATTATAGCATGAATAAGCTCTGGAGCAGACATTTACGTTTTGGTAGCATTGACTACGGAAGGGCGGAAGTGGTAGCGCAGGCCGTTCGCTTACGAAGTCGCTCACTTCTGTTTTCGAACGT
This sequence comes from Incurvaria masculella, assembly GCA_946894095.1. Lineage (NCBI taxonomy): Eukaryota > Metazoa > Arthropoda > Insecta > Lepidoptera > Incurvariidae > Incurvaria > Incurvaria masculella. Next base: position 21,816,665 of record OX335645.2, on the reverse strand, counting down.
CACGTAAGAACACGTTATGAAACATGGTAATTTTGAGGGTGATCTATGCTGTCAGCTAGTAATTGTTCTTTCATTTCGTAACACAGGAGACATAACACTAACAAACTCAAGAAACCCCTTTTATCGTTAGAGCTTAGCCTTATCTTTTGAATGTACTGACGACGTGACGAAATTTACGAAGCAGCCTACGTAAAACAAAATACACAAGAGCGCCGTTTAAATCCAGCTTCCTTCATGACACGGAACGGGAAATTATCTGGTGCTGTCGTAAACGAGATTATGTCATGTTCGCCCAATTAAGGTCCGCCCGTAAGCACCTGAAAATTTCGCCTCCCATGCAAACGTAGTTTACTAATGATTTGAAAACCACTGTTCCAACTTACTTGATATTTGTTATCTAATATTAGGCTACAAATATCTGTGTCTGCATGCCTTTGTTTTTTCGGTAAATGTATTCTGGGTCAAACCACAGAGAAAACAAAATTCGTATGAAGATTTTCTTTTTGCGTTCATTTCATTCAGTTTGGATTTTTCAAAAAAACAAAAGCATGCAGACACAGATTTTCGTTACCTGATCTTATATATTAAATATCAATTCAATTGGAATAGCGGTTTCCAAATGATTAGTAAACTACGTTTGTATGGGAAGAATAGCTAAAAATAGAATTTAGATTTTTTATATGAGGGTCTGAAATATTGTTTATAAACATTTAACCGATTTGTGTGTGCAAGCAGTCTTACTGGACATGGCCAGTATGATAAAAAAAAACCATAGAACGGAAAATGTTTAGTAGCAGAATAGGACGATTTGATACAATGATTCAGCGTCGATTATAATAATAGAATTGTGCGTGTAACTTGTCCCTGTTTAGATATGCCGACTTATTTTTCGAACTCTGGGGGTTTACCGTGGTGAACAGCAGGTGCCAATTTGGACTATACGTACATTTCGTACCATTCTAACTATCAAACGACTCGTTATTCGTCCAAGTGAACTGAAATACCTACTGGTATGGTACGAAATGCAACTGAACGTCACATTGAATCGAATCACTATAGCTGCTCACCAGATATTCACGTAACGTTTTATTTACCATGGTCCTGGTTCTGGTCCACATATTTTAACTTGTAATTTTGTGAATATAAAATTGGACTTAAGTATCACTGTTTAGACCCTAGTCCCAGCTGTCACCTTAATTGGCATTTACGGCAAATCATCCGATCGACTGGCGTTTTCAAATGTATGGAGAAATTGAAGAGCGTGCGCAGTGGGCGTTAAGGTGGCCCAACCCGCTCAACTCCCCATACAAACGGGGAAAGAAGATCACGCACATGTTACTTGTCAGAGATCCCAAATTTTGCTCAAAATAGCTTTATTTGATCGAACTAGATGTCTGATGACCGTTGGCATTGTATAATTGTGATTGGTTCCTAAGTTATAAGATCCGAAAGTTCGGATTTTTCGCGCGTTTTATGCAATAACTTTGGAGGTAGATTACGCTATACGATATCTTAAAAAGATTCGTGATCAGACATAGCTTATTTAATCAAGATTTATAATCTATTTGGTTTTTGTTAGATATTTGACTACAGCGGTCGTGGTTTACTTTTAGCTTATAAGTCGTGTTGTAATCAAAATTTTCGTTAATCTTACCAAATCATACACTAAACACATTGTCTTTTTTTGTGGACATGTTGCATCTTCCCCATCACGGAGCCTGTATAGTGCCGCCGGGCTGGGCCACCTTAAGCGATATTACATTTGCGTGTCGAGATTGATTTGGCAACTTGAATAAGTGAAACCACAGAATATCTAGTAAAAACTCGTAAGGAGATTGACGTTTTTACGTAACTTCGAATTGACAATTTAGAAGAACAATTTGGGTGACAGTTGCGACTAGCGGCTCAGAAGTGAAACGCCGCTCGCTGTGCCGCGTGATCTTGCGATTGCAGCGATCGCGGCGAGGCGTCGTGTCGCTCCAACTTTGTAGCCGCTGCGAAAACTTTGAAGATGAAAGCTCTCACTGGCCGGTGTCGGTGGCAGACGTTGGCGGCACTGAGGCCAAGTTACTGCTTTGAAATGCCTCCTATGTGCCACAGTCGAGGGCGGCCGCCGGTGAGCACGGAACTATGGTAGTGGCGATCGACTCATTCTTGTGGCGGCAGCGTAGCCACGAGCTAGCGTAACTGCACTGACTACTTAGAGTTAGTTCGGTTACGAATTCGGTACACGCAAAATGGAATTTTCGTCGACCTAAATAGCGTCCTGTTATTCCGGGAGGTCACAGAAATGTTTGGTCACGATAAGGTAAATAGCTCAATCTGGGTTCATAGGTTAGATACCAACCTTCTGATGCTTAATATGTCGGTCTGCCTGCGCCAAGTGGTTGCGTTAGCTAAAATGGCATATTGATTGTCTTGACATATTGATAACTATTTACTACACAACAATAACCAGTCGGTTTTTTTTATTAAATACATAAATATACCTAAAATTAAACCTGTAACCTAAATCAACCAACGATTTGTTCAGTTTTGGTATTACAAAGCAAGTATGTACTGATACTTTCATGCTGTTTTATTTGCAGCTATTTACCTTATCATTGTAATGTTTTGTCCTGATAACTACTTTTTCAGGCGCCTTATCTAGGTAACGCAACCACTTGGCGCAGGCAGACCACCACATTTTACTTTAGAGGGTTGTTCTTTTTCCTGTGAACCCAGTTTCAGCCATTTACGTTATCGTTACCATTTTTGTCGCGACCTCCTAGTCTATGTGAAGTTCTTACATGTTCATTAGCATCGTTGTAACTCGAGAGCATCAGTAGTGAGCGAATTTGTAAGCGAACTGACTCGCCGGCGCTACCGCCATTACACGTTAAAGTAGCTACGCCGCCCAATACAATCAAGTTACGGTTGCCACTCACGTCCTTGCTTCCTCGCTGGCGGCCGCCGCCGACATCCCCTCCCCGCCCCCAGCCCGAAGGCCCCGCAATGCAGTGGTTGTGTCACTCCCTCCTCGTGCCAAAGTAGAAACTCATCAGCCACGAAAGTAAGGCAACTTCATCGAAATTTATCAGAAAAAAAAATACCCCTTAACTATGTTTCAAGTTAAAATGGTACGCCTACTGCCTATTAGCACAACGAACCGCTTGACCAAATAATGAATAAGGTTACATGCCTCCCAGACATATCAACACGGCTACGTTGAACTGGATGGAAAACACGGTAATTTTTTCCAAGAACGCTTAACGTTAATATAATTTTCGTTGCCGTTTCCACCACCTTTTCAGCCAATGCGTACCAACCCGGGCGGGCTTAATTCCACCTAGTAACCTAACCTACAGTTTCACATGGATTCTGGGCCATGGAACAGCTCGCATTTGTTACAAAATGAACATATTCAACAAAAAGAGAGAAATAAAGTGGCCAAATGGGGCGGGGAGTGAGCCTATGACCTCTCGTATGGGATGCCAGTCCTGCGCCCTGAGCGACTAGGCAGATATATTTTTATTTTCAAGTCAGAGATTGTCGATAGTACAGAACTATTACTTATTCTGTGATAGTAAGAATACACAAGAGTAAGTTTTGGTCTACCTATGTATGTTGATGGATTCACATTACACAAGGTGGCAGTTGCCAGCGATTAAGACGCAGATGAGGATAGTGCAGGTGTAGGTCGTGAAGCTCACACATCAAATAATCGATAGAAACCTCGACCTCGGAAAACCTATCAATAGCCTTTTACGGGACATCGTAAACTAACACTTAGGAGTAAAACAGCTAATGAGAGAGCTGCCCATAAAGATGTCATTAAATCAGGCCCCTTGCATGGGGCCAACGAGATTGAATCCCTGCATTGTGTGCTCGCCTGCATTGGGTTCAGAATCAATTAACCTTCTTAAGAATCGGGCAATAAAACCTCCCCTAATTTGCATACTCTACATAGTTGTAGTTGGTACATTCTACAAAGCAGTTGACACTCCGGTGTTAGCAATAAACCTTCGCAACCACAAATCTAAAATAAAGGAGATGTGACATCGAGCGCGATTACTGAAACCCGATGTCTCCAATTTTCTAAAACATCCAAACCAACTTAAACGTACATGCCACAAGCAAACATAGTCGCAAACGTAGTGGAGGGTTTGTGTGGATGGGAACTGACTGGGCGAACGCATTTCGGGCTGGCGATGTCGGCATACGAAGCGCGGCCAGCTTCCCGTTTTCCCATGCACACTCTGTCCATACGCGGCGGTGTCGTGATAAACACTACATGCTACTTCTCTTTCCTTTTCTATGTTGGGAGGTTCAGATCCTCAAGGTCAATTGGCGAGGACTTAGACGGTTTAAAAAACGTTAGCTAAATATTTTCCAATTCCACAAAAAAATATCAGAAAATTAGAAAATATCCATAAAAAGTTTGAGACCGAACAGCCGCACGAATGACCTTCATCTCAATTAACCTAATTGTGACGAAAGCAGAAGATCGTCGGATGTAGGCTTGAATTAATTTTGAAAACCTTACTTCGACGCTATAGTTACACATGGAAAACAAAATAGTAAGTCTAAGTTTTTAACACATTTCTGCTTTACAACTTTAGTGGTGTTTATATTATGGTCGATATTTTCTTTAAAAATTTAATATTCTTTTTCATCCATTACATAATGACCACTTCCAAAAATGTGAAGGGATGCAATTAAACCTTGTTACACGGATATAAATTGACAAGGGTCCTTCACAACTTTTGATAGAGTTTTACAACGAAAATTACACCCAAAATCCTCAGGAAAATCTAATTTAATCAATTCCTGAGCAATTAATATACGGTGTAATTTATAAGTGTATGTTGTTGTATACATTTCTTGCGTAGTTGTGTCTTGCGTAGTGCATTCCAAAACATAATATATGAATTACCGATGTTCCGATACATGTGACGGCGTGATTTCAGCAGGTTACATATTTCGGATGTTTCGTGGTGAAAATTCCTGCAAAGCGTCAAGAGCAGATGGTGTTGCTCTATGCGGTGAAGGTCGTTCCATCTATTGCCACGCCCGCGGGCACTGAAGAAAGAGCATTTAGCATTCCGCGCTGGACCCCGGCAAAGTATGCGGACGTGCACCCGCTGGCGAATCGCTGCGGCATTTCACTACAAACGCGCTGCGAACAGAGATTCCTTCGAATATCCGACGACGTTTTCAATTGGATTTTCGGTTGCACCGTTACGGTCGAAACGCTGGTTGGCACTAAAGCATTTATGGGGATTTCTGAACTCTTTTACCTATATTACGTGCTTCTCTCCAGTACCCTAGACTAGAGGCTTGACATGCACGTAATTAAACCTTGCGTAATTTGTTCATTGGCTGTTTCCGCAGGTCATGATTTATCCGTTTAAGTCAAGTGAAGTTACTAATATTTTAAAGTACTTTAAATTAAAATAAAAACCTACTAAATACACTACATCGATTATTCCGTTCTTTTTTCCAGTTTCATTGATAAGAATACATAACTCCCCCCCCCCCCCCCCTCCATTACGTCAGGGCCTTTTACCGTCCAGACCATAGATCTAGCATGCGCGCAGACTATAAATCGACTATAATAAGAATAGTACACTTATATGGCACGCTAAAAAATGCTGATTGCAATTGTGATTGTGATTTTTAGGATGTGGTAAAGCTAAACATTTTGAGGGGCGCTAAAAAATATTCATTTCTGAAATGGGTGGTAGACGAAATCAGTTTGGCAACCTCTGCACTAGCTAGTAGAATCGATGTCGCACAGAGAATGAGCCGGCGTAATATGTGATAAAATAAGTGAGGGAACTCGATGAATTCGGCGCTAATCAGAAGTGGATGTCAAATGTTACACCGGTAAGAGCGTTGATGCTATGTCATAAGCGCTTCTGATTGGTGCAGAATTGATTGAACTATCTCACTTATATTCTCAGACTTCACGCCGGTTACCTCCCCGGGTGCTGAAGCGTGCGTTCTGTTTAGACTCGTTGCGCCGACGAAACCAAACATTTTGCTATAACTGACTTCGCCGGTGCCTCCATTGAGTGGCAAAACGATCAACAAAACGTGGAAACATAGAGCAGATCACTTTTCTATTATTCGAAAGAATACAAATATACATTTCGCTCTAGTAGCTGCAAACAGTATTTACTGAAATTATTTCAAATAAAAAACCGATGGTGCTCTGAACTCGTGACGTTTGAGGCAAAGGTCATTTTCCCAGCAGGAAACAAAATAATTGTTTTTCAGATCAGTTAACTTATTACTAAGAGCTCCATTCTATAGGGTCGAAGTAAATACAGATAGTTTTATAAAACTCAACTACCTGCAAACGTTTACGTTTTACAAGCAATAAACTTCAGCCTCAGTGGCCCAGTGGCGCGACACTTCGGCAATCGCTCTCCGAAGTTAAGCAACGCTGGGTCCGGTCTGGTCTTGGATGGGTGACCATTCAAACGTTGAGAGAGGCTGGCCGTGGTTCGGATTCCACGTTAAGCTGTACTTCACCCCTTCTTTACTTACTAGGTGGTAGGGTTTATCCCGCCCGGGTTGGTCCCATCGCATTGGATGAACGATGGTCGAAGCGGCAATGAAAATTGTCCGTGTTTTCCATCCAGTTCAATGTAGCCGTGCAATATAAGGAAGGTCCTGGCATGGCACCTAGTTCCCATGGGGTGTGTTGGGCTAATACCATGACAGAACGTGTGGTATTAGCCATCCATGTCCAGTCACATAAAAAAAAAAAACTTGGTACAGCATGAGCAATGACGCAACGCAGACATGACAATAAAAACACAAACCGTAAAGTAATAAGTACACGAGCGAAAGATATGAGGCAGTTGAAGTTGGTTCAGGCAGTAGTTGAGTTGAATTTGCATACCTACAGATCTCCAATTGGAGAGCCACACCGACGCAGCAGAGCGCTTATATTTCGCAGCAGGAGGCATTGAAGTGTATGTATACTTGTACGTACAAAGAAATCATACATGCATTTGAAAAATGATTACAGGCGAAGTTAACAAATACTCGAGGCTTGCGAAAAATCAAATGCCTCGTGCCAATATGGCGCCCTTTGGAGACGAGGTTCAGGGATTATAAGCCCCGATTGCACGAAGAGACGGCTGAGTTAATCAATGTTCAAACACGTCACTATTAGTGGACCGCGTTGAGTTCCTACCGTACTGTCTATTAAAAGTGACGTGTTTAATCATAAGTTGACGTTGATTTTATTATTTTGTCCCTTCGTGAACTCGGCCCTAAGTAAGGAAACGACGAAGGGTTGACTGATCGCGGAGGTCGTCGTACGTACTCGTGTCGTGAGTCGAGGCGTGCGTCACGCAGGCAGCGCGGCGGTGGGGTGGGGCCGGGGTGCAGGGAGGGACGGGAGGCGACCGAACGGCCGTGTTTGTGTCGCGAGTGGCCTTCACCTTACGCCGGAGCGGCGACGGCGGTCAACTGCGCCAAAACACATCCGCCTTCCGAGGGCGAAGCCGCCCGCTCCACCCGCGCCTTATTCTTCGCTGCACGCCGCCGCCGACTGAGCACTCATTGGCTCTCCGTGCCAATTACTCCGGCGCATTCATCGGCCAGTTTTAAAGGCACCACTTTGAGACCGAACAAATTGATATGTGTTGTGGACGAGCAGTAGTACCCATCACCTTCTGTGTGTGTGGTTCTTTTTTATGGAACAGCGGCCTTATTGCCGAACAGCGTCTGTCGCTGCCAGCGTCAGTGTCGCTGCTAACGAGACATCGCATACCAAATTTTGCGGCTACCGTTACTGCGGATAAAAGATAGGCAACCGCAATTAATTTTTATCTGTAGCCGCCATCGACATAGTCTATGTCGTCGGTATCGGTAAGTCGATAGTAGCCGAAAAATCTTGATTGCGATGGCTCGTTAGCAGCGACACTGACGCTGGCAGCGACTATCGCTGTTCGGCAATAAGGCCGCTGGACATTCATGGCTAATACCATACCTATCATCATGAATGTAGCCCAACACACGAAAACTAGGTGCACTAAAAGTTGCAAAACAGTGACACTTTTTATTGCCTCTTCGACCACTTTATATTTGATGAAATGGTAGTAAACCCTTCCTAAAATTAAAATTAACCCTTCCACCTAGTAAGTTCGGAAGAGGACTAATCTAATCCAAACCAAGGGTCGAATAGTCCGATATTCGAACAGAGTCGTTGCGCCACTGGGAGGCTCCGAGGCAGGTAATTTACTTGTATTTTTAACCGACTTCAAAAAAGGAGGAGGTTATCAATTCGTCGGAATCTTTTTTTTTTACTATATAATGTTACATAATTTCAAATAAAAACATCGTCACGGGTGCCATTTCTGACTCCCGAGCACCATATTCGGTGTACAGGTTCAATAGATGAGTGGAGATGGAATTTGCATCCCCGCATATGCAGCTTTCGCTATTATTGTTGCCCAAATAAACCCGCCTCCATTATGCTTCGACTGAACATTTTCTAAAGCCTTCCATAGAGAGGTAGTGATGACAGACAAAGCCAAGACCGCGGACAAGTCGTTAGATCGAGAGACATAACGTTAGAACCGCAATTAGACAAATAGCGTATTTCTATTACGACAAAGCCGCAACGTAAAACCTCACTTTCTCCGCTTGGAACAAATGGCCTCACCGGATCGACAATGCGAGCGCGAACAGCTAGGAGTTGCCACAGAGAGCAGGAAAAAAACCGACAGTCGCCGTTTGGAAAGCGTCGTCGAGCGCGTGTGGCAATTTGAAGCCGGGCTCGACCGCGGCGCTGCGCCGGCGCAGCTGCGGTGCCTCAACACGCAATTCTGCTTGTCGCAACGTCACGGATATCAACTCGCAAAGTTCTGTTCTATAACTGGCCCTCATTAATCCTGCCGGCCAAGTTGTCCGTGGTCCGTCTGCCAGTCGAGATTGTCACGGATAAATGGAGTTTCGAAATGAATTAAAGGATTCTACAGCTTGGGATGTGACGCGGGCAAATAAGCTGATGGATTATTTACAGTTAATAAAGCCCATCGCAGATGTCGCTCAGTACCTAGCTCTAGTAGTACTACTAGCATCTTGCTTAGTGGCAGTACGAGTGTGCGTTCTTTATTTTGCGCTCGCTTTGGGCCTGGACGAACGCTGCTGCAAGTACTATAAGTTCTAGAAGTTGCGCAAGCTACTGCGCATCGTCTGCAACGAGCTTAAGGGAAACTAAAGGCCAGAAGAAAATTCACTGGGACATTCACAGAAATATCTAATATATGCAAACGCACTCGTCTCAAACCCCAAACATCCAAAATACAAAGCAAATTATAAACTAAATCTAATATCAAGCTGACATCAATTCAAACCCCTTAAAAATTCAAAAACTTTAATATGAACTTGATCGCATATTCTATAACTGCAATACACAAATTTCAGCTGCATTCAGATATCATTATCGCCATACTTTCGGTGTTTCAAACGATTGACCTTCGGAGCATATGATCAGATCCTTACTATTTTCACATAAGATCACCAAGGATACGTTTAGAATGAAACAAAAATCATTCAAATACTATCAAGGCAATAGAAAGTTAAACATAAACAAGAGAGGCTGGCCGTGGTTCGGATTCCACGTTAAACTGTAGGTCCCCTTCCTTACTTACTAGGTGGTAAGGTTAATCCCGCCCGGGTTGGTACCATCGCATTGGATGAACGATGGTCGAAGCGGCAATGAAAATTGTCCGTGTTTTCCGTCCAGTTCAATGTAGCCGTGCAATATAAGGAAGGTCCTGGCATGACACCTAGTTCCGATGTGGTGTGTTGGGCTAATACCATGACAGAAAGTGTGGTATTAGCCATCCATGTCCAGTCACATAAAAAAAAGGCCAAAACAAATAAACATATGGGTCGAATTGATAACCTCCTTCTATTTAAAGTCGGTTGATAAATGTTATTTCCAAGTTAGTGACTAACCATTAAAATAAAAAAGACAGTACCTTCCCATCGTTAACCCCCAGTAGACAAATTGGAACCCACGAACAAAAATTAATCAACAAATACGATTGAAACACGACACGGCGGCGGACCGGCGGCGGCGGCGGACCGGCCGCACTCATTAAACGAACGAGCAGCCAAAACAAGGACGGAACCACCGTCGGGTTGCGGTAGGTTGGACGAGACACGAGGCGCCAACGCGTCAAATGCCATGTTGTATAATCACGAAAGAGGGTCGCTTTCAAGTTCACTGCCGATCGCATTATACAGGAGGGTGCGTCCCAATCAACCGACATGACATCGAGGGAACGCAATTCCATCAACGCGAATGGAAATCTGTGTTCCGCTGCTAATGACCACGCATTATTATTCAAGGAGGAAAAGAGATCTCGGGTCATCGACTGTTTTCCTTGGAAAGTTTATTTTTATAATAAAAATACATTTCGAATTTCAGAGATGACAATTTTAAATGTAAAACGGTGGCGGCAGTGGAATTTTTTTCAAGAAATGTGCAACTCCTCTGGAAGTTGCGGAAAACTGAGATCAATTCGAAATACAGCCTTGATAATTCAAACCCCTAAAGACACGAGTTCGAATTAACCGAGTGTTCGGATTATAGTATGGATTTGTTTTATTTCGGTTTTATTAAACCAATTCAATATGAATTGAGTTTAATTTATGTACTTTTGTCATATCTACTTATTGCCAGCAAGAAAAACTGGCATGGATTTTTGTTTCAATTCTAATTGTTATGCAAAAAAAACACGTGGCTTCGCATTTGTTGAATGCCTCCACAGCCTCAGTATAACTTATTTTTAAGTCCTGGGCCAACCTCTTATTCGTGATAGATTTCTATGCTCTCAAGCAATCTAGCTATCATTTCTTCAGCCGTGAGGAATAAGTAATCTTTTAACTGTTTCTGCGCCCCCTTGTTAGGTTAATTCGTGAACATACTGCGGGGTCGGGATTGGCCGCGGAGATCGCGCGCAGACTGTTCAGATTCGTCTCGGAACGTCCCGTTGACATCTAGGTACATTAAGTTTGCACGGAACCCTCAGGGGATAGAGTATGTATTTTCTATTTATCTTTATGTTGACGTGATATGTGATATCCAAAATGACGATGGCTGCATACACCCGAATACAGTAATTTGGATAATTTTGTATGACTATAAACATACATTTTGGAAAACTTTGTATGTGTAAGTAAACTACTCAAAATTGTGAGCGGTAGTATTGAAAATGGGCCAACTGAAGCTATTTTGAATTAATTAATTAATGATATTTGTATGTCTGCTCTTCTCGAACCGGCAGATTTATAACGTGTCCAAGTGTAGGTATCCTACCTATGGATAAGAAATTAAATTAAATAAAGTACTCATTAGCTCTTGTCCGGTTTGTAATAATAAAATAAGCTAATTTATTCTCGGTTTAAAAAGTTGCTAACAACTAGAAAACGATTTATGTACTTTCAGTTGTTAACGATACTATTGGTATACTAACGATAATAATTCGTCATGTTGACCATGACATGAAATTGATGGTGGCTGAATCTGACAAGAACCCGTGTGAGGTCTCCCCGACACGCCCCGGCGCTTCACGCAACGCCCCTGCGGCCTTAAGGTGGCCCAACCCGGCGGGCCCAACTCATTCGCGGGCACGGTACAATACCGTGCTGTTGCGCTCTGGGACCCTCTCTGTTTCAAAGAATAAGACAGGCTCCGTGATGAGGAAGATGCAACATGTCCACAAAAAAGATAATGTGCATAGTGTATGATTTGCTAAGATTTACGAAAATTTTGATTTCAAAACGACTTATAGCTAAAAGTAAACCACGACCGCCGTAGTCAAAAATCTAACAAAAACCAAATAGATAATAAATCTTGATTAAATAAGCTACGTCTGATGACTAATCTTTTTATGATGTTCTTACTTTATCATTGCGTAATCCACCTCCAAAGTTATTGTATAAAACGCGCGAAAAATTCGAACTTTCGGACCTTATAACTTAGATACCAAACACAATTTTACAATGCCAATGGTCATCAGACATCTAGTTCGATCAAATAAAGCTATTTTGAGCAAAATTTTGGATCTCTGACAAGGAATCTGGGCGTGATCTTCTTTCCCCTTTTGTATGGGGAGATGAGCGGGATGGGCCACCTTAAGGGCCGCAACTTAGTTGCTACACACAATAACCACACACATTTTCAGGCTCGTGCGCCTTCTGCGCCCGCCAAACGACCGGCTACCCTTTTTAACGCCAACAGGCTAAAAGGATATCAGAGGGATGTTTTAGAAGGTAGGTTTGGCCTAGGGTTAGGTTAGACTCGCCAACCAGTCCCACATAACGCATTTCAACCTCCCCAGCCTCTTGCAGCTTCCGTTGGGCCCCAAGGAGGTTCGAAAAAAAAACCCGTGTGAGGAAACTAAAATTTCCCTGGAATTCATCTGTGGTAATGGCAAGTCTCGCCACCGGTCAAGGCGTACGCGAGTAAAGGATTCGAGCTAGAGTAGAGACCGCGTAGGTTTCCAGGAAACCAGGCGTGCACTTTCAGTGAGTCTTATAGTTGCAGTAGCCCGTGGCCAATAATATTACATATTCTTTGCCCGTGGCGTCCATCGCACTCAAGAAGCAGTCGTCCAGTCCAGGACACATTCTGTACACACGATCGTGCACGATACGTTTTTGTTTTGATAGCTTCGTTGATAGCGCGCACGCTATTATAACTTTGAAACAACGAGCTGTCGCCTCAATTTAGTGCGGGCGAAGTGCCCATAAAAAAAAATATTTCGACGAATTGAGAACCACCTCCTTTTTTTTTAAGTCGGTTAAAAATAAACGCGTCACGTGAATACGAACAGTGAATTAAACCGAGCTATCTCAATTTTCGTAGAATTATAGCAGGAAAATTGCGTTCCAAGGATCCGCGACAACACATATATCGGTCGGGGAGAAACATAAACCATATACATCAATACTTCATTTTGAAGGAGAAACATCCAAGAGGCCGTATTTATTATCTCACAATGGCGAGGCTTATTCCGCCTTTACAACATATCGAGTGTTTTGCATTTTGATTTATGACTGCCCATCGACACGTATTGAGCCTGGAGGCGATGTCGAAACAAATTACATTATCGTATAACACAGGAAATAAATTCAGCTATCTGCTTCTTTGATAATCCGGATTAAAGTGTAATTTATGATCTTCTAAAGCCGATTTGGAAATGATAAATTTATTAATTTACAACGAATGAACAAATATGAACTATATCGATGACAAGCAGATATATGTATAATGATGTACAGTTCTGGCTCGCTTCTGTCATATCTATATAAATTTGGTAATTTTATCCTACAATACGCATTCCTTTACATAGAACATACCACCGTTACATAAAATATTATTATTATTTATTTAATTGAAGATTTAATTATCAAATGTCCAGATAAGTCTTAAAAAGCTTCAACCGTCGAATCAATATAAACTATAGAGCGAAAATTACTACAGTCAGTTAATTTACACTAATACGTGGCTCCGCTGGCACCATTTCTCCACTTCCTTGCATCCTTACTCGATGGTAAAAAGGATAGTGGACCTTACAATTCGCACATTTCTAGAGCAATCACTTCTGAAGATAATTTATAGCGTTGGAAAAACTTGGACCTAAAACGTCGACCTGATTTCACCAATGATTAGGCGAAACAACTTGCCAAAAAGAGTCGAGCCCGTTGCGCACCTAGCTATGGCTAATACAATGAAGAGAAAGAAAGGAGAAGTGGCATGAGGTCGATATGACGTCTCCGTTATATGGTCAAAATGGTCATAAAATTGTATGGTAATCCGGCGGCGCACCATACGCTATACAAGCGAATGTGCTCTATAATAGCGTTCGTCCAAGTCAGTTCCCACCCACACAAACCCTCCAATTCGTCTAGGACTAAGGGCCGAGTGCACGAAAGAACAAACAATTTAAATCAACGTCAAAGTATGATCAAATACGTCACTTTGTGTGGACAATATGGAAAGAACTCTATGCGGTTTACTAAAAGTGACGTGTTTGAATATTGATCAACTCAGCCGTCTCTTCGTGCAATCGGGGCTTAGTCTGCATGTGGCATGTACGTTTAGGTTGGATTGATAGCTTTGAAAATTGGAGACAGCGGGTATATCCTTCCTTTTATTAGGGTTCCGTACCCAAAGGGTGAAAACGGAACCCTATTACTAAGCCTCCGCTGTCCGTCCGTCCGTCTGTCACAGTGCTATACCTCATGAACCGTAATAGGTAGGCAGCTGAAATTTTCACAGAGTGTGTATTTATAGTCCGACTCGCAGTTGGCCGGTTTCTATGGGCTAATATAACAAAATGGACGACTGCCCCCAGAGTATGAGCGGAGTAGCAGCGCCGCCGTCCGGTGCCGCCCGGACCACGGCAGCAGCGCCGTCCGTCACGCGGCTCTGACTATTAAAACACGCTCCGCTAACCGGAACGACGGATACGGTGGCCGCTCGCCAATGCACCCAGCGCCATCGCAGCCGTGCATAATCTATTATACGCCGCCGTATGCCCATTGTGCTCCGCCGCTCTATTTGCACGCGGCCCGCTCTGCGCGTGTACGGTTAATTTTTGCGCGACACCCACGTCCTGTTACTTGTGTCAGTTGTCAGTTCGATCAGGAATTTATCAAGGTTGCTCGACAAATATACATCGTACTCGCACGAATATATTTCAAGACCCTACCCATTCTCTATTATCTCCGTATTATATCGTCTCTACCATGAAGAATGCTCTTCGGAGTTGCAAAGCGCGATCTCATCGCTAAATGCGGAACAGGCTCCCCATTTACTGTAGATAGTCCAAAATGAGAACCAACCGATCCATTATTCGTGGGGTCGGTAAACTATGGAATGCCGATGTATTTCTCCAAAATTACATCCTAGGATCCTTCATACATGGTGTGAAGAGGGCCAGGTGCTTCTTGCGCCACGTGTTAGTTCGAAAACCCATGGGGTCATGCTCTCGTGTGAGGGCCTGGCGTACATCTTATGCCGCTCTTAACAATAATAACACATAATACCGATTCACGGTACTAAGTTTCGTAATAAGAAACACGAAATTGTACAAAGTATCACATTATTTCCATCATATGTTTGCAAAAGTTTCGCAAGCCCTCCATTCTCATGCACCCAGTGCGCAAACATCCTGCTTCCTTTGGTAAATGTCTTTCACTATGCATAGGGAAAACATAAAGAATCTAATATCTCCCCTACGATAGAGAGGAAAATGCAAATATGTAGCATACGAGTCGGACTGCGGGCGGGCGCGACGTTGGTAACTTGTCTCTCCAACAGAGGCGGTTCAAAGTAAGTGTCCAGAATTAGTTATAAACGAAACTTTCTTTATCAATAAACTTCGGCCATCCATCCATAAATAACTGCACGTAATCTTCTCAACTGGATGATCGCGATTTTGCGGAATGATCTTGGAAGGAAAGGAATTTTCGAAACAGGCTAATATTTCCTGCTGCGAATAACATAGATCAGCCGCGGATCCTTCTCCGCGAAGAAGACAAGGTATAGTTTGTTCTGTTCCCGCTCGGGACAATGATTGATGGAAAATGACTCCCACCGGATAATGTCGACCTACCACTGAGATACTGCTGTAACGTATTCTGTCCCAAATGGAATATTGTTATGCGCCGACTGTATATCTTTCCGCTCCACTCCCGGTCCCTTGCTCTCCTGATCCATATTTGTGAAATGGGTTCCGGAGAAAATCTTTTATTACATTCGAGGCCATAAATAGTAAGAAGCAATTATTTGGAGTATCAAGCAATTTAATGCCAAAAACAACATTACTCGGTGCCTCATAAACGCACAAAAGGTCGTATAGGTTGCGAAAATCGGGCTTAAAATGAAGAAGAAACAATAAAGTTTTCTCTAATAACGATTTAGTTCGGCTTAAAACACATCTACCCTTACACGAGATTCAATAATAAATAACTAAGAAAACCGCCATAGAACTGCAAAAGGTAAACGAATTTTTGAGCAGTACATCGGTTTGCTTTGAACATTTCAAAGTCACCTAAAAGTCAAGGCGGGAGCACGCAGCTGCCACATCGAAGACCCGAAGGTGTTTATCGATGCGCGTGGCTCCGATGCTGAATATGAACAAGCAAATATTCGCAAAGCAAATGTTAGCTCACCGGCTCCGCTACACGCGGCGCTATTGAACGCACATCATACTCTACGAGGACAAACAGCATTATCGGTCGGCTGCCTGCTCAAACACTTGCCTCTCTCACAACACCTTACACTCACGATCGTAATGTCAATTGCTGTGGGCCGAAAGCGCATTTCCTCATAGAGGAATCGTAAATATTTGTAAGCCTTTAATATCAAGGTTACGCGAGGCATCTTGGAAGAAAATCTACTTATGCATAACTACCGAACTAACTAGCGAACCCGTTGTGGAACAGCGACGAGTTGAGAAAGAATGAATAACAATAATTCGAAGAGTAGAAGTGGTAGGAGGAAAAGAAAGACCTCTGGAGATAGAATTATTACAGCAATCCGAAGTCACTCTTATTGTGGATCAAGAGCTGTAATGTTTTTAAGCAAGATTTAACTTTATATACTTTTAAAAAGAGGTTTAAACGATCCGAGACAAAAATAAAAGCATATGACTTGTGTCCGTAAACAATCTTCCTCTTGATGAATAGCCCAGAGAATGTTTAAAAACGTTGTATATGCTATGGAATACAATATTGCATAGAGATCTCACCTTGAGGTAGGAGCCGAAGTATTTAGTGACGTAGGGGCTGTCGCACTGAGAGAGCACCATGATCTCTTGCTGGATGTCCTCGATCTCGTCCTCGGCCTCCTCCAGGTCGATGATCTTGATAGCGACGACCTGTTGCGTGCGGTTGTCGACGCCCTTGAACACCTCACCGAACGAGCCCTTGCCGATCTTCTCCTGCTTCGTGAAGATCAGCTCCGGGTCCACCTTCTGTCGGACAAAGACAACGGATACGTTACCATAATGACAGTCAGGATCTGCACACATTAATCACGGTAAATTCTAATAAAGCGCAATGTATTTTACGAGATAAGAATATCCTAAAAACTAGATTTCTACTTTCTACTCTATCAATTGAAATATAGTTCAATCGGTAGGTTCTGTCTTGTAATGTATGACGAAATAATTAAAATTAACAGTTTCCTTATCGCGATTGACAAATCATACTGATGAATAAGCATACAATGCTTATCTGAATCTGAATGTACACGTCATCAGGATCGGTATCGAAAGTGAATATGTTGGAAATAATATAAATAATATCCTAGCCTAACCTCGCGTGTCTCTGCATTATGTTTCATCTCTCTGATAGTTTGTATCTATGTTTAAGTTTATCTTTATTTTTTTCAGGTTTCTAACTAAATTGGTTGTACCATTACCAACTTGCGAAATTTAATTTTGTAAGTAACTAAGGGCATTTTTGAATAATTTGTCTTCCTCGGTGGTAAATGCCATATGTGGTTCAACGTAGAATGCGCGGTCACTTATTTAATAAGAACGCGGCCAACTTGAAACGTCATGTGCGCGAACGCGACGTGATCTAATTGTAAATGCGCTAAAACAATCAATTTGGTTATATTTACATATTGTTGCCATAATTTTTACTTACTTACTTTTTAATTACTTAATTAAATTTTTTTTTTGTTTTTTTTTATACAATTATATAAATACACAGGGTCACATTCGTCTTGCACAAACAATGAAATTACATCCACACAAATATACACTTACACATAATCATACATAGAATGGCTATTAACACTTACGGTTGTCCGGTGTGTTCCTCGGATTGCGCCGACATGAACACGGCGGAACACCCTCCGAGCGTATGGTTTCGCTATGTTGATGACACCTTCGCAGTTTTGAAAAATGGGCGAATTTTTCTAGATAGTTTCCTTCAACATATCAACGGCGTGCATCCACGGATTAAGTTCACTAGAGAAATTGAGGAAAATAATGAGTTGGCATTTTTAGATGTGCTCGTTATACGGAAGCCTGACGGCACGCTGGGTCACACTGTATATCGGAAACCGACGCACACGGACAGATACCTAAATGCCAACTCCCACCACCATCCTGCACAACTGAGATCAGTGGAAAATTCTCTGGTGAACCGAGCACACAAAATCTGTGACGAGGACCATGTGCAAGAGGAGCTATCACATGTGAGATGGGCGTTGCAACAAAATGGCTATGCAGTACGGCACTGGAGGGGTAGGAAACCAGACCAGCAAGTACTTAGATATGGTGCATCTCGGCAAAATGCATATTTACCTTACGTAAGAGGAGTGACAGACCGGATCGGTAGACTTCTCCGCAAGATAGATATAAAAACTTATTTTAAACCCATGTCTAAGATACAATCCATGCTAAGATCAGTAAAGGATAGAATACCCCTCCAGGCCCCGGGTGTGTACAAGATACCTTGCAGCTGCGGCAAGAGCTACATAGGACAAACGAAGCGGAGCATACAGACGAGGGTATCGGAACATATCAAGGCGGTGAAAAACAACGAGCGGCATAAGTCAGCGATATGTGAGCATGTTCTTGATAGTGGGAGCAATCATTGGATTCGTTTCGACCAGATCACAACGTTAGCGGTAGAAAAATACTACATGCCACGTCTGGTCCGCGAATCTATTGAAATCTCAAGACATGCTAACTTCAATCGCGACGACAGCATGAAGCTCTCATCGGCTTGGACTCCACTACTGGCGCATCATAAAATTCAAGATACACGTACACCAGCCGCGGGAACTGACATCGTTAGTTATGTGTGTACGCAGCCGTACTTGTCTATGGTGCACCAAAATTTCGGACTACCCTCATCCGCCGGCGTGTCGCAGCCTACCCACCGGTATAATCTCCGCAGCCGACGGCCGTCAGTTGACGTTTGACAGGCCGATCTGTCGGACGTCGCTCCAGGACAGCCACCGTCCTGAAGAAGCCCGCGGCGCAGCGGGCGAAACATGTCGGCGCAATCCGAGGAACACACCGGACAACCGTAAGTGTTAATAGCCATTATGTGCAGTGACGGTGTAAACTTAAGAACTTATATCATACATAGAATCACTAAACAACAATATACATGTACAACTATAAACATTAACACACACACACACCCTATCACATGCGCACACACCCTCACACATCCCCATCACAGGTCGTGACCGAAAACCAGCGTCGCCAGACTGCTGCAGCTTGCTGCAGCTCTCGTTAGTGCGAACCATCGCTGAGTCATAAGCCTTTTCCCTAGGGTACTTTATGTTTTATAAAAATAAGTTATCTTGGCTATGTATACTTGTACTCTATCGAATAAATTATTTTCTATTCTATTCTATTTCTATTTGAGTTGCAATAGCGAAGTTCGAGCACATCGGAAAAATTGACGATAAGTTGATCAGCCACTACACTGGAAGCCGAAAAGTTGTCCCTCGCCAAGTCAGTCACCTAGATCGCTGACTTTCTGCATAATAGTAGCATAAGTCTTGATTGACGGTTGTTGCTCCAAAGCCATGTTACCAGCGTACCGCAGGCCTCCGTGCTGTCCCTTATATAAATGATCTGCTCGTTCTGAGCGACACTGCTACGCAACATTGCACGGTGCTAGCCAGGTACATCGTTCCCTCAACTACAAGCCGGGCTGATGTACAGGATAGACTAGGAGGTCGCGACAAAAATGGTAACGATATCGTAAATGACTGAAACTGGGTTCACATGATAAAGACCAACCCTCTGAAGCTAAATGTGTCAATCTGTCTGTGCCAAGTGGTTGCAACCACTTGGCCCAGGCAGACCGACATATTTAGCATCAGAGGGTTGGTCTCGAACATATGAACCCAGATTCAGCCATTTACCTTATCGTGACCAAAAATGTCGTGACCTCCCGGAAAGGAGGATAGGTTGCGCCTCGTTGTTAGGCTGGACAAGAACCTAGAAAAAGTATTTCGTTGAGTTTAACGCGAGACGAGCCAACGTGCGAAGCGGACACCGTTCACTGCAGCTCGCGAACTTCCAGGGCAATACCTACATTGGATACATTGGAGAACGGACGCCATATCGGGGGTTAAAATCAACCTCGTCTAAAACCATGTTGACGGTATTCAACCAACAGGCGCTAAACCGGGTGCTGCTATCCTGTATAATTTAGTAAGCACATATGTATTCTAATTGTTCTATTAGGAACTAAATCATTCATTCACATCATTCAGACTACGCACCAATAATATATCTCTAACCGATACACCAATTAAATGTTTAGCCTCTATTTCCTATAAAACAGCCTACGGGCCACTATAATGTTAATAATTAAAATATTTTTTGTCAATAAACGATTTATATTTCTTCCTATTAATAGAACACATCCGAGAGGTCATGTGAAATAGTGTTTTTGGCATGTTTCTTTAATACCGGAATCAAACAAATTAAATGCCATCACACAAGTGAAAAAAAAAACGATGCCATAAATAGATATGTAGATATATTTAAAATAACAAATGAAAGGAATGATATGGATATCGCAAAGTTTCATGATTATGATTTTATCAGAGTTAATCCATCGAATTATCTCAGTACATTGAAATCGCATTAATTCGTGAACCGTATCTACATAAAAAATTGGAATTATTTTATTTAAGTTTATTAGATCTTATCAGTTTCAGTTTCACTTTCTTTATTTCCTCCATTAGATGTATATCACACACACGGATTCGTTTTTTTTTCCTGTCGGTTCGCTTACTTCTGGCGAAGAGCCAACAAGAAACTTCGTCAGTTTGGTCAATGTATTTTTTTTCCATTGATACTTACAAACTAATTTACAGTGATTGATTGATTACTACTGCTCACAAAGAACATTATAATAAGAACATTACATACGTTGGCGAAGAGCAAACTCTTGACTACGATAGTGACATCTTATTCTAAATTAATAGGAATTATGATCTAAATTATTCAGGTGTAAAAAGCCATCGTCATTTTTGATACAAGGTAATAATAAATCAAATATAAGTTAGTAAATAAAGGATCAAGGTAAAAATATAGGTGTACGTATACACTGTTTGTGTAGGGATGGTTATGAATGATCAATGAAATGTGGCAAGAGTGAAAAAAAAAATTTCGTTATGAGAGAAAGTAAAATGTTCACGCGACTGCTAGCGCCCAGCTGCTGTGCTCGCGAGCGGGACTGTTATCATAGCCCTTCCACTCCGGTATGAGTTACGGTAAATTATTAAATTATGTACGGTAATCGTAATTATTCTGTGTCCACGTGACTCCTTATCAAGCACCAGCCTAAGTCTGAGGTGACTGTCGTACCGAGCCGCCACGCATCTACATTGACTTGACAGGTTCCGCACGCAAAACTGAGATCGTGACTGTCATTCTAAAACACTGGGTCGAAAGTGACAAAAAAATATCTTGAAACCGCAGACCGTTTTTATCAACTCATAAATCTCCTATTATTTTGCACTCGATACAGACGATCATGCATCCAACCTTCGCCACAGGAAATATCCGTAAGCCTGAACAAGTCTAACGTGGGACAGCGTACAATATACGAGTGTGTGCCGAAACCAAGAGTGAGGATCCGGAGGTACAAGGAACCCGCTTACGAGTCCCAACCCAGTGCAGAGACACTGACGCACCCCAAATTCAATTACTCTCGGCTGTGCCCTCGGTGTGTCGCAACTCCGAATGCTCAAGGGCTACGCAAGATCGACTCCTAATTGAGTTACACCCAACTCACGAGGGCTAGAAAGCGTCGAGAATGTTTAGACATGATGAACTCACTTCAGACAACACACAACATTCGACTTGTTTGGATTCGGACGAAGAGGCAAGAGCACAAATACATTCCGCGAACTTAGAGTATTTCTTAAAGCAAACACACTACAAGTTGAATAAACATTTAACCAGCCGACGCGGACTGTTCGTTGTGAGCAGAAGGTATCGTAGAAAATACAATGTTTTCAAAAGTTAAATATCCTTTTTCAGACGAAGAAGTACGTCGCTTTTTCAAAGAATATGACATGTATGTAGAATCAAAACCTGTAAATTTTATAATTAAAATCCTTAATTTGTGTAAACACTTCATACTCCTGTTACTATGTTTTTAAAAACAATGAGGATAGGAGAGTACAAAAGGCGTTTGCATATGATTGATTTCTAACACGTATTGTACGGCTGCCGACTATGCCGACAGGGGGCTATTCTTTAAGGAAAATAGAAAATACATTGCAAGGCTTCTTGGAGCCGGCAACTTATTGGATTTGATCTACGTTACGCTCTGATCATCGTAAACCAGAGCACATTATCTTACATTGGACGAGTTAATATGAACGTTTTAACAAACATTCTTTACTACTAGAGAATATGTCATTCTAACTTTTTATCTTTTTAACCGCCAACACTTCTAACTCTAAAAATTAAAATAATATTTAGGAATCACTCCATTAAAATGTATTGCCATGCACCTAATGAATGTTCTTATGTTTAACTTGATGATAGATATTGCTCTTTTACGATATACTTGACTGCTGAAGTACTTTTTTTTAAAACTGACCATACATGTCCAAGTAATATAACATGAATGGTTAATACCACATCTACTATTAAGATAATAGCCCAACATACCACATGAGAACTGCGTGCCATGCCAGGACCTCCTTGCAGAGCACGGCTACATTGAACTGGATGACAGTTTTAATTGCTGCTTCGAACATCGTTAATTCAATGCGATTGTACCAACATGGGCGGGATTAACTCTAGCAGCTAACGAGTAAGGAGAACCTAAATTGTATGAGGAATTTAAACATCAATACACAAATCCTAAGTCGCTTATTACGACATGCATGGAGAAATGCAGTGGGAAAACTAGTATTAGTTTTTAGTGCAGGAAACCACGCAGCACGAAATGCCTTAACGACCAGAGTTAACGACAAGATGGCGTGTCTGTACGCGCCGACACTTCAATACGCACATTTGCAATAGTTGCATTCAATATTGCAACATCGGAACAGAGGGAAACGTTGGACTTGGATTGGGGGCGGGAGCGGTGTCGCGCCTCCACCGCAATGCAATTTGAGCGTTCAACAAAATTGCATTATTCTCTCGGGCGTCATTTTTCCTAGTGAGACCCGCACGAATGCCGCGCGCCGTTTTCTCTGCGCAACCACCGGAACAGTGCGCCGCCCCGTCTCCGCGCGCCGCCGCCGTGGGCCGACTTGCTCCGTTTCGTTTTCTTCGGTTGGCAATACCACAGAGGTAATAGGCAATACGCTTCACTATGAATGTGTCAGCCACCGTCTTTGTAGCGACACACTCGCGAATTATATGACAAGTATGGAACCTTCACTATAACGTGGTAATCACAATTGGAACTTCATGGTTACTTAACGATTCTGAAACAGTAATAGGCAGGGATATTAGGACTGTCCACAATGGTACCACGAGATCACTGAATTAACTACCAGTTAATGAGAAGTATAAACTAAAATGTATGTGGAATTTAAACATCAATAAACAAATCGTGGGTTATGGGTTATTATGGGTCAAAAAACGACAATTACATTATTTACCTCACATACCGTTCTTGTTGATACTATCCACATACATGTTGAATCCGACTAACAACCATTTACTTTTCAGCCAGGTTTTCCTTCAGCGAACCAAAATATTCGGTTCGTCGTCTAGACCAAAATTATAGTCCAAGATTTCCTGACATATGATGCCTTGCAAAAAGTGAAGGAGTTTTGGGAAAAGTCTATACTTAAAATATGACTATTTAGAATGTATACCAGAAACCGATAAAATAAGTTTTAATTAACTAATGTTTCCTTGCTTCACGTTAGATTCTACATATATTTCACATTCGTTGAAAAAAGCCACGTACCTACTTGGTACGAAAAAGTAATTTTTACTTGAGTCATTGATTACGGGAGGGACTGTAGAATTCTAAATTATGGGGAATTAATAGACGTAATGCCCGTAGGCTGGCAGGTTCAACTTACAGTATATTCATACAGTATTTTTTAAGGTTTTCTTTCTTTAATGAATGTGTCCTTGTTTCACGATCGATTCTATACATATCAAATACGATGTTATTAAAATGCTAACCGATTATAAAATAATTTATTGTGTGTTATTGTAGGAAATGGAAGCGATTGAAAATATTTCAGTGAAATTTAAAATACATGCAAACATACTACAGTGAGCAAGTCAAGTACTGGGAAACCTGGCGCCGCCACCGCCTCGGTGCGCTTTGGAAGCTGTAAAAACAGTAGTGTCACTTAAGTGTTTGGTAAAAGCTAAAAATTTAATTAACGAGCTAATAAAACCAAACGACGATTATTCACATCAGCAAGGCAAACAAGCAACTCGACGAAAAGTTGTTTTACTCCTCAACATGACTATAGTAGCGCGGACGATGGACAGGTAGCGAGGTGCCGTCACCCGTGTGGAATGTCAGATAACCGACTTGAAACATTTTATTCCCAGATACGAGGGGCTCAATCGTGTACCTTGTCTGTGCTAAGCCGTTTATCTATTGATTGCATACCGATGAATGAATTTATTAGCTATGTAAAAATAATATTGTCATCGACATTGTATATCGACAGCTGAACGGTTTTTCTGATGGAGTGGTGCGAGGCTTTAGTGTTTAAAAAAAAACTTACTGACCGGCAGTTACATTTCTTAGGCAACCGTCTTCCTCCCGGCACTTCGTTATTTCTTCACTATTGTTGGAAGTTCTTCAAATATAAACGTCTACTGTGAAAAATATCTGTTTGCGAACCGGAATCGCAAGAATATATTCAGTTTTCGACACCTTTTACTAAATCAAAAACAGCATTATTGCAATAAGTACCCGCTAAATCAAAAACCGCTCTCCGTTGACTTTGACAATAGCATTCCTTGCGATGGTCTTTTTGAGTTCCGACAAATGGTGGGGTATTAACCTAGCCCATAACCACTTAGAACCTCAATCAGCACCTCAAATTTAAATTTAGGTTCGTTTATCTTTTTCATAATGTATGCATAAGAGTCGTAGTAGTCTAATAACTCTTAAGTTGTCATACTCTGAATAACTCTATTTTGATAATTTTAAAAGGTCTTGAGAAAATAGATACGTGCAAGCATAGATTTTGAGTAGGATAGTCGATCAAAGCAATAGTTTAAGGCAGTGACTAAAATTATAAAGTCAGAGGGGTGATGGTAATGATGATGGTCCTTGGCGTTCTTAAAGAAAGAAAAAACTAGATTCTCACTTAAGATTGCAAGCATTACCTAAGAAAATTAAATAGAGCTAAATGGCATCTAATCAGAGCAACCGAGGGCGGCCGAAATCGAAAACCGCTTCACGTCTACCCGCGTGACGTAACGCACAATCCGCGTGGCACGACACCCGGATAAGGGCGATCACGTTGAGAGAAAAACCAAAGGTAAACCCACTCGGGGGGTATTAACGGCGATAAGACGGCCTTAAATTACGCCGCGTGCTTACGTTTATTGGTGAAATAGTGAATCCAAGGGAAATCCAGGAACCACAATTCATGTTCAACGTTCGCACGCTTGGACTGCTTTGTAACTATGCGACAGGCTATAGGTTATGATAAATGCAACGGCAAATAAAGTAGAATTTCCCACAGGTAATGTCCACACCCCGTTGTCCGCGCCGTCAATATTAGCATTATGTGCGACTATTTCTGTTCAGTGGCCACTTCTCACGGAAGGCCATTCATCTGAGAGCCGCGGCCCGCGAACTGGCTCGCACCGCCGAGTACGGCAGGCGGTCTGCACCGATATGGAATTGTTAATACGCACTGACGTTTACGGTAAGACCGGCCACGGTTCGAGTAATGGTTCGACCGCCGACTAGGCATGTTTTAGTTGGCCCGAAGTTTGAATCCCGTCTCAATTCATTGATGAAATTAAACGAGATTTTTAGAATCGATAAGCAGGTTAACAGAATAAGTTACATTTAAATTTCCACTTTGAATTTTAAACGTTGAAGAAGTCTGGCTATCTCCATGAAGTTTGTCCGTAACCACGGAGAAGTTACACGGACGCAACTGCGACGGCTTCCACGATACAACCTTCATAATTACCGTAGACACCAGCCAGTAAGAAAATTTTACCTATTTGTTGTTATAGCGGCAAAATAAATACACACTCTATGAAAATTTCAGCTGCCTACCTATTACGGTTAATGAGATACAGCCCTGTGACGGACGGACGGGCGGACGGATAGCGGAGCGGAATAGGGTTCCGTTTTGACCCTTTGGGTACGGAACCCTAAAAAAGCAGAGTTGACACAAAGTTACGCATACATATTGCTGGAACATGCTGGATGATTCGTTCCAATCGACCAGATGGTGTGTACACCCTAATGTTAACTAATCTGATAAACAAATTATCTTTGAAGAATTATAAATGTGCAGTCACGCTGGATTAGCATTATTTGCGTAACTTTTACTAGCTTAGGTACCCGGCTCCGCTCGGGTCAATGTTGTTTTGGCCTGATGTCGGACCGAATTATTTCCTGGATATTATATGAGTTCTCCAAACTTTCATCCCCTGTGTCACTCGAGTCACCTTCGAGTTTAATTTTCGCCACAAAAGGTAGTAGACATTCTCCAAGGTCCAGACTATCTCTATAACGAAATTCATCAAAATTGGTTCCGCGATTTAGGCGCGAAAGCACGACAGTTACTTTATCATTAATTATAATATTAGTATGGATAGTATGGATGATTGAAAGAAGCGCAATTGCTTTCGCTAGCGCATTGATTTGTGGCTCAATGAGGTCATTACTGGTTTACACAACTCGAAGATGTTTGCTATGAAGACGTCATGAGCTAAGAACAATATTGTAAGCGGGCCATCGTTCCACTCACGCTGGTGGCGGTGTTCCTGTGCGGGACGGGCGGCGGCGGCGCGGGCGGGCGCACCGGCGCCGGCCGCCCCGGCTGCGGGGGCACCTTCAGTTGGCGCCGGTCGAACGACGCCACCTGCGAGCCCGACCACACGCCGCCGCCGCCACCGGACCAGCGCGCCGCCGCGCCGCCGTGCGGCAGCGAGTACGACGACTGGGGCCGCAGGTGCGGCGCGCCGCCGCCGCTACTCCAGCGCGCGGGCGCGCGCGGCCCCGACAGTACCGGCCCGCCGGGCCCGGCGCCCTCCCCGCGGTACTGCGCGGGGTTCGACACCGCCGCTCCCCACATGCTCCCGGGACCACTTCACCGCGCACTCCACCGCACTCCGAGCACTCGGCCGCCGTTCACTGCGCGCCGGCTGCGAGCGCACACTGCGAGCGGCCCGACTCCGCACCTCCTCTGTTGTTTCATGTGGCGCCCTTATCGACTGCGATTAAGCATTTGCCTATCGAATCGTTTCCGGTACTTTACGGGCACCTCGCAAATAGATAGCGGTCGAAAGTTTCCATCGTTAATAGTCGCCGCGTCGACTCGTATTCGATGGCACCTGCCACGGATCCAGCCGACGGGTCCTGAATTAATGAGCCCTATTTGCGGACGAAAGCCCGATGCGGAGGTCGTGCCCGACAGTAAGTGTTCCTAGTCGCCAGGAGAACGTTCACTCGTTGAGATGCAACACGGCGGCTAATCGTGCTACCGACGCGACGGTGGCTCTGCGTATGCTCTGCTACACATTGCACGCTCCGAGCTGCGAAATCGCCCTTGAAGCGACCGGCTATAGAAACGACATGAACTACCTACCCGCGAGCCATTGTACTATCGCCGCAATCGGCACACAATGTCAAATTAGATCGCATTCGATGCACGTATTCAGCGATAGCGGCGGTCCTTGACGAATCACATCACTTGCACTACACGGGGTACACCAATCGGATCGGCAGCTTTGGTGGTGATTTCTAAGCGAATTAAGGAAATAACTTGGAGGCACATGGAAGGTGTTGCGAGGTGCGTCAGCAGCGTGTGCAATTTGACGCACATAAACGAAGACTGAGCTGAGCGGTCCGCGCGTTCACCGAGTGTTCCGCACCGGCCGTCCCGGCGATTGCGTCGCCCCGCTCGGCGGCGGCGGCGCAGCGGACCGTGCCGCCGCCGCCGCCGCCGCCGCTGCAGGCGAAGCAGCCAAACTCTTGCGCGTCGACGTCGTCGCTTCGCAACAGAGCGGCGAGCGACACACCACTCGAGTTCTCAACGAACCGTAGCATTCATGCATCGGTAGCAGTGTCTGTGCAAAAGTCCACCGACTGGGGCTGCACACAGAATTGTAAATAGGCTAGAATTGCAGATTCTATCGCTTTATTACTGTGCGCTTGTCGCCGTCTTATAACAAAACTGTATACAAATTGAGCTGTGTCGCTCGCACGCTCGCTAGGAAAAAGGGCATACCGGGCGTACTCACGTCGTGACCATTTAAACAAAACGACGAAGTGTTGCAGTGATACTAGTTCTTGTTGAAATACGCATAAACTACAAAATAAACGAGTCACACAGCCCGCATGTTTAAATATAAGACGGCGAAAAGCGCTCGCAAATTAAGCGAGCATAGGCATTTCTAGCCTATTCCCAATACTGCGGTGCTGCACATTGCGATAGGCGGTTGAGGCGGTTCGTTATCGGACCGTTAACGGAAACCCTGATCGTAAAACTCAAGCGGGGACATGAATCCGAAGAAATCGATCAGTTCACAGCCGAATGCGGCATCGTGAATGCTACAGGGAAAGTGTGGTAGACAAAGCAAGGGGCCGGTCGCGGTCGGCCGGCGCGGCGCGGCGGAGGCGTAGCGACATTGTGGTGCGGGCCCCGCGCACAATGGCGCGCGTGATTAGTATTCCGCGGGCGAAGCCGTCATGGTAATACGTTCACGCACCGAGTCACCGCCCTGCCGGCGTGTGAACTGAATTCTAACCGACGGACAGACGTATGACACATTCCGAGACATTTCTTCGCAACATTTGTGGAACAAACTGTATATATAGAGGGTCAGCGAATCTATGTACATTCATATTTAGCAATAAAGTGTACCAGTATTTGCTCAGGATTTGCTCAAAGTTGCTTGAAACCGGAAGGCCCAGGGACCGTGAAGCAAGGCGCGAGCAAATTTTAAATCGAGCAGTTCGCTAGCGGACTACGTTTGAACATGAGTAAGAAGAGAAAACGTCTCCGAGGTCAGAACCGATCCGAAAGGTGCCTCCGTAAAAATCCGCGTGGGAGGTAACTGCGTTATTTCCCCGGTTTTAAGCTGCACACATTCTCATCACCTTAGTATTTTAATTGTATTTTGATATATAAATTATGGACATAGCACTAACGAGGATGGAAACACTAAAGAGAGATGATCTACATAAAAGTTGATCCAAACGCCGCAGGTTCTATTCGGAACCGTTGACGAACGAGAAGTCAGATCGATCACAACACTTCACGGAACACCGCCGGAGCACTCGCGTCGCGACCGAGCAGTAAAGCTGCAAGAAGTTAAAAAGCAGTCGAGAGAAACGAGCGTCGACCGGCAGCCGTCGAAGCCTACGCGTGACTAAATTCACCAGCAGCCAGTTGTCACCGGCGAATACTTAATTCGTACTTCGCGGGACATCTGTCGCAGTCCGACGCCGCCGCCGCTCCGCCTCCGCTGCGGCCACCGCACCGGCCCATATTAATATGAAAATTAACCAATAGTTAATAACATAAATTGTATCGAGGCGGTGCTCGTGGAATGTGGCGCCGCTCAAGGCCCCGCAGAATCCGCGAGCACATCTCGTTTGGAGCATGACACGCAGGAATGTTATCTCTCGTAGATCGGATTAGAATGATAAATCACCGCTACGGGATTTCACTCTCGTTGGTGCACTGAAGCAAATTAAGAATTTGCAAAGTATTCCAGCACTGACTTGAAAACCTTTGGAATTAGCGGGCGGACGTATTTGTTCATTTGTATCTACAAATGAAGAACGTCTACAAATACTTGAAATATTGCTCCTTCGAGCGTAGGCCTTCTAACATTTGTCTCCTTCCGTTGCCCAGTTGCAACGCGTCTGCAATGCATTCGATACCACCGAGCGGTCACGAAGAGATGTGCAATATCCGTCATCGGTGCCCTTTAGAGCGAAAAATTGAGGTTTTATTTTACCCGAGTTATTGCCGAAAGATAGGGGCCAAATTAATAGTGTTCGCCCCATATCGACCCAACAAACCTATTCGAGTCGGCATACGCAAACAAATGATTCGTTGCGAGATGCGGAGCGACAGAGTCGAGTGACGCAGGTACATTATATTCGTCTTAGAGATTGTAGATACTGGCATAATAAGAGATTGAGATTTCTATATCTGCTTCTTTATTGTTAATTCATCATCCATAGTCAGTATATTGCATGGCGTAAGGCACTTATAACATTTTAAATGACAGTTCAGTTGAAATTGATTTGACAGCTTTTATTTCTTGGATTTTAGACAGAAAAGTCATATCAAACCATTATTTGACTAATTTTGGAAAATGGTTATGAAATGTGCCTCATCTTTAGCGACAGAAATGAAATGTTTAGTGGCAACCATTCTGAATTGGGGGTTTTAAGTATTTAAGCACTGGATAAATAAATCAGAGAGACCATTAACTGTATTTACTTTTATGAGTTAGGCTTATTATTTACGTCACTAAAGGGCGAAGCGAGGGTGTTATGATGATGTTAACTTTTCCTTCGCACATCAATGATGCGCCCCGCCAGGACTAGTTGCCTGTCGGCATCTGCAGTGGAAGTCCCGAGGTCGGAGCAGGTGTGCGTTGGCGAGCGAGTGACGCCGCGGCCGTGTCCTTGAACCCGCCTGGACAAGGCTAACGAGAGAGCTGGCTCGACAGCAATACGAGCGCGAGTGCTGTGCACTAAGTGCATCGAATCGGCCTGTCTCGAGCCGCTGGCCACTGGTGCGTTGACCTCCGGCGCACGGTGCGCTCGCGTGCATGCAGTATTGCACACAAATGGTGGTAGCTGCACCTGTAATTATGAACTTGCGCATATATTTTCTGGAACGTGAACTAGACCGTAAAAGGTTCAAAGAACTAGATTCATGCAGCAGTGAGGCAAAATTTCCGCACCATTTTCAACCCCGGCGTATTTAATTAAATTGAATCATACCACCATTCCTGACATTGTTTCCACCACACATCACATGCCTAAAAAAACCACTTATCTTCTTAGTACGTTTATATTGTGCGGCTGTTTCTTGGTTCTTTGATGGAATTACTTATCAAAAATTTAAAAAAAGGACTCAAAAGTATCAGGTTCATCTATTGCATCTTTACATATGTGTAAATAAAATATATATTAATTACTGCACTCCCCACCATACTACAGTCCATATACGTAGATTTACTGGGAAAAGGTAATGTCACACCAATGAAAAAACTAAATACGAAATGTATGTTATTTATTTATTTAAGGTACTTAAGCCAACAGAGAACCAGAGAACACAATGCGCATCAAAGTTGAAAGAGAAGGTGACGAATGGCTCGGAGCACCGCTGGTCAAACACCACCAAGCGAGCTGTCCAACTGTGGCCAGCTCAACGATGCTTAGCCCCAACAACCAGGACTCGAGACACACCTACCGCCATTACGCGGCAAACCACTCGGAACGGTCGGCGGCCAAGCGCCAAGTTTGCAACTGACATGCACTTGCTTTTGTCCAGCAACTGATAAATCACTGACTCGAGGAGTGGTCGTGTTCGTGTTGCGAATAGGACATTGCGAATTG
Source organism: Incurvaria masculella (assembly GCA_946894095.1). Taxonomy (NCBI): domain Eukaryota; kingdom Metazoa; phylum Arthropoda; class Insecta; order Lepidoptera; family Incurvariidae; genus Incurvaria; species Incurvaria masculella. The sequence goes on along the minus strand of OX335645.2, from coordinate 21,784,865 downwards.
CATTACAAAAGATGAAAATGTCGCAAGGCGAGTACCTCGGGACCTTGAGGACACTTGGGTTGATTAAACAATACGGCAACAAAATATCGGTATAAATCATTCAAAATCAAATCTTTCTTGCCGTTCTTTGCTTTTATTAGGTATATTGACATAAATATTGCTACGTAAGGACGGGCCCTTCCATACAACAAAAATGGAGCAACAAACGTGGTGTTCTATGCGTCGCGGGGACACCACTTTGTCGCCAGACAGCCACTCGCTGTCGTCATACGCCTGTGCGTCGCCTTTGGCTAATAATGCGCCCCAAAAATGCCCAATGGTGTGGTAACACCGTGCAAGAATTACGCAAAGAAAGACGAAATATCGGAATACCGTAACAGGCGACAGAACAGTTTAGAGGGGTATATCCATATCACTGGTATAAATATAGTTTGTTCTGGCCCAGACACACACATGGGCGGCAACCTTGGCGGCAACGCGAAAATATAAATCCAATGTATACAGCCGATTTCATCTCTGAAAACGTATTACCGGAATTGGGCAATACATTAATAGGGTGGATTGTAACAACAAATGCTTCACTTGTCCAGCATAGAAAGAAGGGATTTTCACGGCGCATCTCAATGAGTTCGTGCAAGAGCATGTTTGAAAAGTCAGCGTACATTTCCATTGAGTCTAGTGTGTTCAGTTGTTCCGTTGCAACCATAGATAAAGAGGGAGAAGATATGGCATCGAGCGCGCCTACTATGGGACCCGCTGTCTCAAATTTTCAAAAACTACAAATCCAACATAAACGTACATGCCACATGCAAACATAGTCGCAGACGTATTGGAGGGCTTGTGTGGGAGGGAACGGACTTGACGAATGCTATTTTAGAGCACATTCGCGCGCGGTGGCGATGTTTCGACTGTTTGGCATACGACGCGCCGCCGGATTCCCATACAATTATATGGTCACTTTGACCATATAGCGGAGACGCAATATTGAGCGCATGCCCCTTCTCTCTTTCTCTTCAGTGGTTGCAACGCAAGTACCTGCGCCGAGGAACCGGACACGGGGCACGAAGACGTGCGCGGGACGTGCCACCTCCGCCGTCCGCCCGCGGGTACGCACGACTCGGCGGCGGTGCGGCGCAGTGAAAAAGTCTCGGCAAACCAGTTTGGCCGCACGGAGGCTGGACAATTGCTTTCTTCGTAATGTAATCTTGGACACTGGCGCCGGCAATTCTAAGGGTGCCGTACCCAAAGGGTGCCTACGTAAACCTATTACTGCCGCTGCTGCCTGTCCGCTTGTCTGTCAGCGGGCTCTCATGAACCGTAAGGTAGACAATTGTCGTTTTATGTCGAAGATTTATTGGTTTATGATTTTTTTTTATGATTATTTTATATGTATGTGTATTAACTGTTTTCTTCGCAAATAAAGTAAAATAAAAAAAAATATATTATCAGAGTGTGTAGGTATTTCTTTATTAAACATTTCAAAACATGAAAAATTAAAGGGTAATAAATAAAAAGACAAAAAAAGTAAACGTAACGTTTTGGCGTTTTTTGCTCGATCTTAATAATGGAAATAAGTAGATGCATGAAATGTTTACCGACTGTGTCTATTGCTGATGTAACAACAAATAATAACTGCCCGTTTCCACCACCTCCAGTTACAAAAACATCCCAACGTTATCTATCAGTTACACCATGTTCATATTCAATGTAACCCGAAGTTTCTTATCGGATTATAGGTAACTGGAGGCGGTGAAAACAGGGGAATGTCAAACCTTAAAGAGGATCACCATAGAAGATGCGTTTTTAGGGTTCCGTACCCAAAGGGTGAAAACGGAACCCTATTACTAAGCCTCCGCTGTCCGTCCGTCCGTCTGTCCGTCTGTCACAGGGCTGTATCTCAGTAACCGTAACAGATAGACAGCTGAAATTTTCACAGAGTGTGTATTTATTTTGCCGCTATAACAGCAAATAGGTAAGATTAAGAAATAATTAAAATTAAAGGGGGACCCCCATGAAACCCATAATAAGATTTCTAGCATATACTATATAATTAATTATTAAGGCTCCGTATGACGCTAAATCGCACTTAGCTTTGTCTTAATTTCTCAGAGAATATTGAACTAATCATGCTAAAATTGCGTGATATGAAACTTCACTTATATCCGCTTAATCTGAATGATTATTGTTCCAATAGCATAACATTGGCCCGATAGAAAAACATCGCGAAAATAGGTCGATTTTTTCACATTATGCTTTATTTCTCAGAATTGGTATTAATTACAGTGCTAGTAATCTCACATTACATTTGCATCATGATTTTCAAATTTTTGAATGATTATTATTGCATTTGGACACAATTTTTCATTCAAAGCATCAAAAAAATGAATTTTGGACTTACGACAAAATTTCTGAGCACCGTGAAGTATCCCTTTCCCTTTCGTTCTCTTGGCGACTATCTATCGCCATTTCGGTAGCCTCAGTCCGCTGCGATGTTTCGAAGCGGGCGCACGCCTCTCCGCACGACTCTCCGCACGCGGAGATCGCTTTCGGGATCGCGACAGTAACAAAGTTCCGAACCAAATTCCTACGAGCATCAGCTGAACTTCATAGATGGCGCTGTAAAATTCTCAATCAAATGTTATTGAGGTCTAAAGCCGAAATAATTGACACCTGGTTAGTAACGTTCGGTTAGCAAGATATAAATAAATAAAAATATAATAAATAAATAAAATATTTGTTATAATATAAAAAAAGAGATGTTTCCAGGAACCGAACTTCGATATGTGTGGTTCTCAAATTCGCAGCAAAAATACGACACTAAAACCATTGTGCCACGACTGTCGTTACGTAATTATGCTAAATTCTCCTTCTCAAGCCTAGCGGGCACTACGAGTATTGGGGCGGCCGCAAATATCCGCCTCCCCGTGGAACGTGCGTCTGCAAGTACGTCCATTGCGGACGGGTCGCAACAGGACAAGTCACATGACCTTGGCAGATAGCTCGGCGGGCGGATTTTTGTATTTTTTGTCGGCGGCACAGAATAATTAATAACATGAACAGAAGGAAAACTCCGTGAAAAGAATAAATGACATAAATAATATGTTTTGTTTTGTTGGTTCGTTTTCAGGCTACCGTACCCAAAGGGTGAAAACGAAACCCTATTACTAAGCCTCCGCTGTCCGTCCGTCCGTCCGTCTGTCACAGGGCCATAGGTAGGCAGCTGAAATGTTCACGGAGTGTGTATTTATTTTACCGCTATAACAACAAATAGCTAAAATAAAATTATAATAAAAATTAAAAATATAATAAAATAAAATAAAATAAATTCTATGACGAAAAGAAACTCCAATATTAATCTCGGAGGAACGGTTCAGTTCAATTTCATGTGTTGTACATGTCATGTCATGACCAAATTTTTTTTCGTTATATCATGGGAAACACTGGTAGTAGAACCATCATGCGACCACTCAAAATAAACGCCCCGACCTGATCTACCTGTCTGTCATGTCAAAATTTGTTTTCGATACATAATGGGAAACACTGGTCGTAGACCCATCATGCGACCACTCAAAATAAACGCCCGGGCCTGATCTACCCGTCTGTCATGTCTAAATTAGTTTTCGTTATATCTTGGGAAACACTGGTCGTAGACCCATGATGCGACCACTCAAAATAAACGCCCCGACCTGATCTAACTTCCTGTGATGTCAAAATTTTTTTTGTTATATCATGGGAAACACTGGTCTTAGACCCATCATGCGACCACTCAAAATAAACGCCCCGACCTGATCTACCTGTCTGTCATGTCAAAATTAGTTTTCGTTATATCATGGGAAACACTGGTCGTAGGCCCATCATGCGACCACTCAAAATAAACGCCCCGACCTGGTCTAACTTCCTGTCATGTCAAAATTTGTTTTCGTTATATCATGGGAAACACTGGTCGTAGACCCATCATGCGACCCCTCAAAATAAACGCCCCGACCTGATCTAACTTCCTGTTATGTCAAAATTTGTTTTCGTTATAGCTTGGGAAACACTGGTCGTAGACTCATCATGCGACCACTCAAAATAAACGCCCCGACCTGATCTACCTGTCTGTCATGTCAAAATTAGTTTTCGTTATATCATGGGAAACACTGGTCGCAGACCCATCATGCGACCACTCAAAATAAACGCCCCGCCCTGATCTAACTTCCTGTCATGTCAAAATTTTTTTTCGTTATATCATGGGAAACACTGGTAGTAGACCCATCATGCGACAATCTACCTGTCTGTCATGTCAAAATTGTTTTTTGTTACATCATGGAAAACACTGGTCTTAGACCCATCATGCGACCACTCAAAATAACCGCCCCGACCTGATCTACCTGTCTGTCATGTCAAAATTGGTTTTCGTTTTATCATGGGAAACACTGATCGTAGACCCATCAAGCGACCACTCAATATAAACGCCCCGACCTGATCTACCTGTCTGTCATGTCAAAATTAGTTTTCGATATATCATGGGAAACACTGGTCGCAGACCCATCATGCGACCACTCAAAATAAACGCCCCGACCTGATCTAACTTCCTGTCATGTCAAAATTTTTTTTCGTTATATCATGGGAAACACTGGTAGTAGAACCATCATGCGACCACTCAAAATAAACGCCCCGACCTGATCTACCTGTCTGTCATGTCAAAATTAGTTTTCGTTATATCTTGGGAAACACTGGTCGTAGACCCATGATGCGACCACTGAAAGTAAACGTCCCGACCTGATCTACCCGTCTGTCATGTCTAAATTAGTTTTCGTTATATCTTGGGAAACACTGGTCGTAGACCCATGATGCGACCACTCAAAGTAAAAGTCCCGACCTGATCTACCCGTCTGTCATGTCAAAATTTTTTTTGTTATATCATGGGAAACACTGGTCTTAGACCCATCATGTGACCACTCAAAATAAACGCCCCGACCTGATCTACCTGTCTGTCATGTCAAAATTAGTTTTCGTTACATCATGGGAAACACTGGTCGTAGGCCCATCATGCGACCACTCAAAATAAATGCCCCGACCTGGTCTAACTTCCTGTCATGTCAAAATTTGTTTTCGTTATATCATGGGAAACACTGGTAGTAGACCCATCATGCGACAATCTACCTGTCTGTCATGTCAAAATTGTTTTTTGTTACATCATGGGAAACACTGGTCTTAGACCCATCATGCGACCACTCAAAATAACCGCCCCGACCTGATCTACCTGTCTGTCATGTCAAAATTGGTTTTCGTTTTATCATGGGAAACACTGATCGTAGACCCATCAAGCGACCACTCAATATAAACGCCCCAACCTGATCTACCTGTCTGTCATGTCAAAATTAGTTTTCGTTATATCATGGGAAACACTGGTCGCAGACCCATCATGCGACCACTCAAAATAAACGCACGGACCTGATCTACCTCTCTGTTATGTCAAAATTTGTTTTCGTTATAGCTTGGGAAACACTGGTCGTAGACCCATCATGCGACCACTCAAAATAAACGCCCCGACCTGATCTACCTGCCTGTCATGTCAAAATTAGTTTTCGTTATATCATGGGAAACACTGGTCGTAGACCCATCATGCGACCCCTCAAAATAAACGCCCCGACCTGATCTAACTTCCTGTTATGTCAAAATTTGTTTTCGTTATAGCTTGGGAAACACTGGTCGTAGACTCATCATGCGACCACTCAAAATAAACGCCCCGACCTGATCTACCTGTCTGTCATGTCAAAATTAGTTTTCGTTATATCATGGGAAACACTGGTCGCAGACCCATCATGCGACCACTCAAAATAAACGCCCCGCCCTGATCTAACTTCCTGTCATGTCAAAATTTTTTTTCGTTATATCATGGGAAACACTGGTAGTAGACCCATCATGCGACAATCTACCTGTCTGTCATGTCAAAATTGTTTTTTGTTACATCATGGAAAACACTGGTCTTAGACCCATCATGCGACCACTCAAAATAACCGCCCCGACCTGATCTACCTGTCTGTCATGTCAAAATTGGTTTTCGTTTTATCATGGGAAACACTGATCGTAGACCCATCAAGCGACCACTCAATATAAACGCCCCGACCTGATCTACCTGTCTGTCATGTCAAAATTAGTTTTCGATATATCATGGGAAACACTGGTCGCAGACCCATCATGCGACCACTCAAAATAAACGCCCCGACCTGATCTAACTTCCTGTCATGTCAAAATTGTTTTCGTTATATCATTGGAAACACTGGTCGTAAACTAGCGATAGGCGATTGCGAATAAAAACAATCGAATTATTCGATTGTTCCCGTTATTCGATTCATTCGAATACAAATCTACGTTATTCGATTGTTGCACAGCGCTGCTCTGTGGCGCTACAGCGGAGCGGACGAGCGTCCAAATATTATAAGACACTTCGGCGCGGGGCGACCGCGCGACTGACGCGAGTGAACGAGATACAATCGACGAGCGCGCATACGCGACCTCACGCAATTGTACGCGCCGCGCACAATCTACGAGCAGCGCATAACTAGGTACGCACCGCACCGAATACAATTGCACGCAGTAATAGGGTTCCGTTTTCGACATCAACAACGACGAACAACGACGACAACGTCGCCAACGTCGAAAAAAAGATGTTCAAACGACAAAAGACGCGGCACTCGCTGCCGCGGCAAATAGCAGCTAAATAGTACCACCAATACTGCGTACCAGGCGACCACAGGAGAGCAAACGGGCCAAGTGCGAGTCGGACTCGCACACGATGGGTTCCGTACCATCAACACCAAAAATCACGTTTCTTTTGTATGGCCCCCCCTTTAATTTTTATATATTTTTTTAATTTACCTATTTGTTGTTATAGCGGCAAAATAAATACACACTCTGTGAAAATTTCAGCTGCCTACCTATTACGGTTCATGAGATAGAGCCCTGTGACAGACGGACGGACGGACGGACGGACGGACGGACGGACGGACGGACGGACGGACGGACGGACGGACGGACGGACGGACGGACGGACGGACAGACGGATGGACGGATGGACGGACGGACGGAGAGCAGAGGCTTAGTAATAGGGTTCCGTTTTCACCCTTTGGGTACGGAACCCTAAAAAGTGTCGACACTACTTGTCACATTCCTTGGAATAAGCGACGTAGGTACCTGCTTAGTACAAAAAAGTAAATTTACTTCACTTGTGCCGCGGGAGGAATTTGGCTTTTGTTTCGGCTCTCACTACTAATGAATAATGACGTAACGACCATCAGGTTTATTGAAAAATAATTCTTATTTTTATCAATTTACCTATCAATTTGGGAGACAAAAAATTAGATTTTTCTCCGTTTTCATCACTGCGCTACGGCGCTATGAACGGCGATATAATGTTGTAAGTCGCGTGGCGTCATTTTTTGCGCGCTCGTTGCATGGAAATTATTTCTCCATCGTCTCACGTTTATCCTTTTTAAAAGTGTTATTTTACTTTTTATTGTATCAAATGACGTTTATACTTTTTAAAATTGTTAATCAGGTAAAAACTTTTACCAAAACCTATTATTATGTAATATTTTGTTATATGTGTAAATCAATTAAGTCTAACCCACGCTATAATTATATACTATACACCATTAACAATAAAAAGTAAAAAAAACAGAAAAAAAAATTTGTAACCTACAGGATTCGAACCGACATCTCCCATCGAACAATAACTGTAGATAAGACGTTTCACGCGCTACACCAACCAGCTACTGACGATTAACGTGAAAATAGTAAATCCTTTCATGAAGTAGAGATCTGACGAAATGGTTGCTGTTTTCTAGCAGCAATGTGAATAATATGGCGGGTGATCTCGAGCCTTGTGATTGGTTGTATGATCATTGACGACTTGCCGCGGGATCGATACAACTTTCACGAAGTTCCAGCGACGGCGTATAGGTGTCGCTCTAACAATATCTCATTTCAGTTTTATCCTAAGATTCACGGCGCCACTGCCGCTTCGGCGTCTAGCGGAGCGGTGGGGGGGAAATCGGGAATTTGTCTAGCTTCATACGCGGCCTTAAAGAGATCTCGTCAGGGAAAAATCAACATTACTAAATTAAGGAATAACATAAAAATACGATGACATGAACCTATGAATAATACAATACATTCAATGACATATTAAAATATTGCCTCATATAATCAAGTATTTTGAGGGAGCATTAGCAGTAAAGAGAGCTTCTCTAGGTGCACGAAAAAAGGGCTAATATAATATAGTACATTAAAAACCGGCCAAGTGCGAGTCGGACTCGCACACGAAGGGTTCAGTACCATAGTAACAAAAAAATCACAGAGTATGTATTTATTTTTACGTTATAACAACAAATAGGTAAGATTAAAAAATAATTAAAATTAAAGGGGGCTCCCATACAAAAAACGTGATTTTCTTGTATATATTTTTTTACGATGGTACGGAACCCTTCGTGTGCGAGTCCGACTCGCACTTGGCCGGTTTTTTGGACGATGTGGGTACGGAACTATTCGTGTGCGTGTCCGAGTCATCCCTGGCCGGTTTTTATATGTGTCCGATCTGACGGGAAATGGCATGCCTTTTCACGGGCTATGTAACAATTAAGGTGCACTCGATTACGTTGCAAACCTGTGCATAGTACTCTCAGTTTGTAAACAGTCTGCAAGATCTACAACGACACGATAATTAACTTAACATAATATCGAATGCAAACTAAAATTAGCATCCGTTCGTGAGGTTGTCTGCCTACAGCCTCCACAGCACATTATACCATCAGTTATTACAACTCCTTGAAAGCAAGACAATAAAGCCAATACTGTATTATCTTTCTTGTTCACGACGCACTGTGTCCCGCACATGAGGCCAATTATCATTGAATAACCGTTATACATATGGATAGTTCCGATAATGGAGTCGTATTGCAATCGCAGTTTACTGCAAGCTGCTACGGTTGACTAATTCCATTCGCATTTAATCGCATTTAAATGTGACGCTTGCAATTCTACCAAATGTACCAGACCTTTTCGTGTGATGCTTGAAATTCGTGTTTCCAGTAGGCCTTACACTGACCATGCTAAATATTTTGGAGTTGCTGCAGACGTAGATAGATACCTGCTTGTCGCCGAGACGCGACGCACGACAATATCTGACAAGCTTGGCGGCTCTGCGCGAGCGTCTAGTGCGGTGAGTCGGGGAAAACGCCGTTACGCTGTTAACTGCTAGAAATACAAGTGGTCTACACAATGTAATCGACAAAAAAATATTTCAATTAAAGGATGCGTTAAGAAGTGTTCTTCAAATGGATTCACTCTCATATTTGGGAGTTATTCACAAAGTAATTAAGCCTTCTTTGTTGTTCAGACATTGCCCTAAACTAAAGAGTAAGCAAACATTTAATGGTGTTTGTTTTTCCACGACGAACCATTTCCCACAAGCAAAACAATATTTTAGGGTAATACTTTTGAAAACTCTAATAAGTCCTCAATCAATATTTATTGTAATCGGCTGCAATTATTTCATCATAATTTTATTTACTTTAATTGAGTAGCTCCACGTAAATATAATGTAGCACTTTTTCAAATTATTTATTAAAAGCTGCGGATGTGCACATCGCACCAACAAATAGAGTTGACTCCTAATTTCATACGTAACTTGGGACTAAATTGAGAAAATCATCAAAAATACGTCTAAAGAATAGAAGTCTGAAACATTAATTTGCATGGGAAGCCACTTTTATCAGAATATACATGTTACTTTTAATAAAAAAACATTTTATGAAGAGTGCTTCAAATTGCGATGAACTTTTCTTCTTATTTTCTCTATTAACTTCTTTTGCTTTATTCCCAAATCCCCTCGATACGTTAACCTTAATATCTGAAGATATTCGTTAGATTTTCAAAATGCTACAATTCGGCATCCTCTTCAGCCAGTAGCACAAGCTTAATTAAACCGCGAATATTTTAAAGATCGGAATGTTTCATTAGCATGGCGAGGACGTTTCACGAGAAAAGTATTTAAATTTTTCGATAAACTAGTTATATCGACAGCGGCGACCACTGCCGCCAGAACCCGCGACCGCGGTCGCAGCGCAGCACGCATCAGCTACGAGCCTGCGAACTTGCCACGCGGGTCGTGTTTTCACGAAACTATTTGGTCTAGCCTAAACTTCTGGACCTCAGATGATTTTTTTTTTAAATACTCCTTTAGTACTCTAACTAAGTGATAAATAAATGCTAAAGAGCGATTTTTTAAACAACAGAGGGGGCGAACGCAGGTGATTAAGTTTGCATGGAGAAATGTTTTTCCTGCGATTGATCTGTGAATTGTTGTAGGCACGCCCGCGAAGATTTTAACGTGCTCAGGTAAAGTCAGGTAGTATGAAATACATGTGCTTTTTTCATTGACATGTGGGGCACTTGCATCAGGGTTGTTTTTTTTAATATTAAGCGCGATATATGGCTCACTCATTTAGAGATGTCCACGACGCCCGAAGGGCTTTCTAACTGTTTGTGGGACTGCGATAACAATGCCATCAGACAAGGTGCTTCATTATTTTCCTTTTAAAGGACGCTCTCGGCAGATAGTACATTCCACAATTTACCAGCCTTATCGAGATATGATCAAGTATCATGCGGACAATGAATGGGTGCATCCCCTGCCGGTCGCCCGTTGAACGATTGTAGCAGTCTCGAAGACTAGTCTCCGTGGTACAGGCTTTAAGACACGGACCCTTCAGAGATGGCGGGTCTCCAAATTCTGGGATGGTTTGGGGTATTCGACGAGACGCACGGCACGGCCCGCTGTAACGGGTCCAAGGATACAAGCAGGTACCATCCCTCTAAATCAAGGATGGTCGTGATCAAATAAAGGAAAGATCCTAGCAAGGTACCTAGTTCCTTAGGGTATGTGGTATGATGAGGTACCATCATGACAGTAGGTCCGATATTAGTCACCCATGACCGGTTCGATAAAATAACTATGGAATAATAAGACGGACACATCCCTCGAAAGCGTTTCAGCTGGCAATTTTTGTGACTTTGTTATTTCATTACCTCAATCTCAACATCAAAAGCGTTCGTTCTGCTGCTTTACGCGTGAATTTCGTAGGCCGATAAAAACGACTCGAACGGCTCGTTCGGAAGCGAGGGTCGACGAACTGCGGATCGAATTGAATGAAGTGTAAATTCACGCAAGAAACGGATCTTCTGTGCTTCATTTAAATGAAGTCGCACCGCCGATTGTGTGCTCGCGTCCGGGCCCGACGACGACTAACGCCCATTTTCACCACCTCCAGCTGCAGATATTCCAAAGTTATCTCTCGGTTACACCATGTAAATATGCAATGTAACCGAAAGTGAACAATCGGATTTCAGTTAGCTGGTGGTGGTGAAATCAGGGGTTAATCAATGATTAACCCCTGCTTATTCGCAGCCTAAAAAGTTAGAAAGCCCATGGGCGTAGTAGGGCATCTCTAAATTGAATGAGCCGTATGTCGCTCCTAATATAAAAAAATGATCACCGGCGGTGTCCCTTGACGCATACGTTCTTTTTAATGTTCTGGCTTTTCAAAACTTGTAAAACCGGCCAAGTGCGAGTCGGGCTCGCATACGAAGGGTTCCGTACCATCGAACAAGCTTTAACACAAAAAAATCACGTTTTTTGTATGGGGACACCCTTTAATTCTTATTATTTTTAAATGTTACCTTTTTGTTGTTGTAGCGGCAAAATAAATACATACTCCGTAAAAATGTCAGCTGCCTATCTATTACGGTTCATGAGATACAGCCCTGTGACGGACGGGCGGACGGACGGACGGCCGGAAGGACAGCGGAGGCTTAGTAATAGGGTTCCGTTGGCACCCTTTAGGTACGGAACCCTAAATAATCAGGCCAATGTTGTGCCCAATGTATTACCTAATCGGCTTATCACTTTTCATAAACCCCTTTTGAACCCTGATCACCACTACGATAAAATAAATTAAATTTTTACCTCCCGCTATTCACATTAAAATTTTCAATATATTCGACTTGGAAGACATCATTTATTGATGAGCTCAACAGCATATTTTCATTTTCATTATAATGAGTTAGATATGAAACATTTTACAAGAGTATAAGAGATGATGTTAAATGTATTCAGGTACATTAACTTGAAGCTGATTTAGTTGACAATCCCCTGTTTTCACAACCTCAAGCTACCTGAAATCTGATAGTTAACTTTCGGTTACAATGCATTTTTGTATGGTGTAACCGAAAGATAACTTTGGGATTTTTGTTACTGGAGGTGGTGGAACCGGGCGAATAACCATTGGCCTGAGAATCTTAATACCTTATTTACAATTTACTCAGTTAAATATATCGTATAAATAAAATTGTTAATTAAGAATAAACATTTAATTACAATTTTCAAAAGGATGTTAAATAATAATGGATCAATATGAGACCCTTGCGGAACGCTCAAAGTAACTTCTACATCATTTGAGCCGAATGCTTTTATGTATAGTAACCGACTGGTATGAGGTTAACCAGCGAAGAAGAATACCATGCATTCGACTTTTTCAATCGAGATGCAGTGAGGATTTTTGTCAAAAGTTTTGGAATAATCCATATGGACAACATCAACTTAAAACCCTTTACCATTGCATGAAGCACTGTTCGAATTAAATCCGTTTCAATAATTTCAATAGATTACTGATTATTGGACTTAAGGTGGCCCAACCCGGCGGGCCTAACTCATTCGCGGGCACGGTACAAAACCGTGCTGTTGCGCTCTGGGACCTTCTCTGTTTCAAAGAATAAGACAGGCTTCGTGATGAGGAAGATGCAACATGTCCACAAAAAAGACAATGTCCATAGTGTATGATTTGGTAAGATTTACGAAAATTTTAATTTCAAAACGACCTATAGCTAAAAGTAAACCACGACCGCTGTAGTCAAAAATCTAACAAAACCCAAATAGATCATAAATCTTGATTACATAATCTATGTCTGATGACTAATCTTTCTACGATGTTCTTACTCTATCATTACGTAATCCACCTCCAAAGTTATTGTATAAAACGCGCGAAAAATTCGAACTTTCGGACCTTATAACTTAGAAACCAAACACAATTTTACAATGCCAATGGTCATCAGACATCTAGTTCGATCAAATAAAGCTATTTTGAGCAAAATTTTGGATCTCTGACAAGAAATATGGGCGTGATCTTCTTTCCCCTTTTGTATGGGGAGATGAGCGGGTTGGGCCACCTTAAATCACACAACGAGTTAAGCGAGTTAAATAAAATCATTACGTTTTCATACACTGAATTTCATAATTGAGTGGTTATCGAATTATAGGATATGGCTGTTTATTTCATCAAAATCTAATTAAATTTCGGACAGGCTTCTGTGCCCGGAAGGAAAAAGGCCCAAGTAAAGCCAATAGGAAATGCGTGATTGCATTTTCTCGTTGATCGTTCGTGAAGGAGTGTCGTTTCCGGTGCGGTGATGTTTCTCAGCCACTCCGCCTCGTGCTAAAAACGGCCTAATGACTTAATGTAGCGACCGCGTACCTTCATTACGCTGAGGTCGGGTCGTCCGTCGGGCCGCACGATCTTCCGAACCTCTCGAGCCGCAATTAACCCACGCTCCCGTCCGGTTAACCGGGGCGACCTTCTCTGCTTCCGAATCGAGACCGTACGTACACCTTCCGTCGTGTTCTTTAGAGTCCGTGCGGAAAGAGAACCGGCGGCGTAGCGTACAATGGAACTAACATTAAGATTTTTATATGGCAATCCAACCCAGCCATCTGAAGACCTGAGAATCTGAAAATATTATATTCTAACACAGCCTCAAAATATCAAGTTGTTACAGTTTCATACTATAATGACGTGCCAGTGTTGTCAACAGGACAAATACGGCAAATGTGCATATGTGCGCCCTCAAATCTTATGACGGTACTCTTTCCGCACGGACCTAATAGCTTTATACCGTTCGGTGTGATTCGAATGTAGCTGCACGCCCACCGTGATTAGGCAAGTAATGCGATCGGTGTAACGACACGCGTCCAAAAGCCGAGCGCCCCCCGAGGCATTTAGCTGTCTGATTTCGTGGTGATTTACTAGCATTATAGAAAAAGTGCTTTTACTTCTCTATTGAACATTGGGTTCTAAATCATTTGTGTAAAAGGATCTAGAGAATACCTTGGAACTTCGCCGAGTGGCCCGCCCTCACGGGTGCTGTTACACCTATATTGAATATTGTAGTTCTAAATCAGGTAAGCACGTGAAAGGACAAGGTTTGTGTGAAGGGGACTAGAGAAATACCTTAGAGAAATGCCGAGTTGCTGACCTCAAAGGTGCTCTTACATCTCTTTTTAAAATCTATAATAAAAAAAAACCGGGTCCCACACGAAGGGTTCCGTACCATCGTACAAGATTTAACACAAAAAAATCACGTTACTTGTATACCTCCCTTTATTATTATTTTTTTATTATGCTTATTTGTTGTTATAGCGGCAAAATAAATACACACTTTGTTAACATTTCAGTTGCCTACCTATTACGGTTCATGAGATACGGATCTGTGACAGAAGGACGGACGGACGGACGGACGGACGGACGGACGGACGGACGGACGGACGGACGGACGGACGGACGGACGGACGGACGGACGGACGGACGGACGGACGGACAGCGGAGGCTTAGTAACAGGGTTCCGTTGGAACCCTTTGGATGCTATAAAGTACGTCAAATAGAAGTAAAGAAAGACAACGACACTGAGTGGCCGCCCCTCCGCGCCAGCGCAGCGGTCAGCTCCCGGTCAAGTGTGCACTGTTTACTTATCTCCTAGACTTAGATAGCGAGGTTCAATTTCCAAGTGCAAGGTGGTCGAGTAACGGGGCGAGACGGCTACTGGGATTTAATCGCTATTTGATTAGGCAGCCGCGTTTCGTAGCGACGCGACGCGACGATGTCGGCGCGCCCCGCACCGGTCGTTGCGAAAGCTTCTCTTCTGCCAACCAACGCAGAGTCGTGATGATGATTAGGTTGGGGAAAAAGTTTCTTCGCATTTTTTAAGAAAATTCAAAACATTTTTTAATATGGTTTATTTACATTTAACTAAAGTATGTAGGTACCATTTTGTTCGATAACTTTTTGCCATCTTGTAGGTAGGGACATGATCCCATTGCTATAGAAATATTGGGACTTCTGATCAATATACCGCGACAAGTGGTTTTGGCAGTCCTCTCGTGATGTTAACCTGACACTGCCTAAAGAATTCTGAAGAGACCTAAACAGGTGGAAATCTGAAGGTGCAAGGTCAGGACTATACGGCGGATGCATTAACACCTCCCAGCCAAACTCTCTTAGTTTTTGCTGAGTGGCTAAAGATGTGTGAGGTCTAGCGTTATCATGATGAAAAACCACACCCCTTCTGTTGATTAATTCCGGCCGCTTTCTCTCAACTTCTTGCTTTAATCTCATCAGTTGTTCGCAGTAGAGTTCAGAATCGATGGTCCTGCCTGGTGGTAACAGCTCATAATGAATAATGCCCTTCCAATCCCACCACACACACAGCATCACCTTGTTGCGAGTTAACCCGGGTTTCGCCATAGTCTGTGAAGCTTGACCGGCCTTTGACCACGACCTTTTTCGCACGTTCTTGTCGTACGTGATCCACTTTTCATCACCAGTTATCAGCTTCTTCAAAAATGGTTCGGTTTCATTACGTCGTAATAAAGAATCACAAATGAGTACACGGTTCATTAGGTTTCTTTCAGTGAGCTCGTGAAGTACCCAAATATCGAGCTTTTTTGTGTACCCAGTTTTTTTCAAATGCGCCAAAACTGTTTTGTGGTCAATTCCTAGTTCTTCAGCTACGTCGTAACTACTGATATGCCGATCTTGCTCCACTTTTTCAAAAATGGCATCCATTTTATCCGTAATAGGGCGACCAGAGCGACGTGCATCTTTGACATCAAAATTTCCGGATTGAAAACGCTTAAACCAAATTTGTGCTACTCTCACAGACCCTGCACTAGGTCCATAAACATCGCAAATTTTTTTCGCGGCTTGCGTTGCATTTTTACCTTTTTTGTAGTAAAATTTTAAAATGTATCGAATTTCTTCATTAGATTCACTCATTTTGACAGTACGAAAAACAAATGAGAATCACACATTTTCCTAATTTGAATTTGGAATTATGTTCTTTAAAATTTAAACTTTCAATGATACCAAAACCAGCCAGATACAAATAGTATAGCCAAAGAGATTTTATTACAAGTTCATACATACTATAATGCGAAAAGACTTTTTCCCCGACCTTTATTATAATGTACAGCCGCATAATGAAGTTAATGAAGCATACATTGAGGAGCACATTACAAATGCATCAGTTCTTGTAATTTTCTGAAACGCAAATGTTTGAATAAAATACCGCATGCTTGACATGCAATTACCATTGAGAAAATTACCCGTTAATATTGATATTGACACAAATCATATTCCTAAAATATTTTATCACCTCCAAATCTTATTTTTGTTCTTTGTAAACTGTACAAAAATGTTAGTTTAGCTGTAGCATTTTCCCAAGCGTAACAACATATTCATGTCATTGGATTATTTTACGTTAGTGAACGAAAAATTAAAAATGGATTGATTGATTGATTGAAAATTCTTTATCACGCGACAAAATACAATTTACAACAGAAAGGACAGTGAAATAAATACATAATATGTGGGGCGCAAAGATGGCCTTATCCCACATAGAGGATTTCTTCTAGCCGAACTTTTGGTCTATGAGATGTTAAATGGGAATGTACCTATTCGTAGGTAGTGGCGGTAGCTTGAGTTTCGCAGTTTGAGTATAAATAAATATAAATAATTACATCAATGTAGTTTCTTTGCTGATTCTTCTTCACTTAGTTATCCAAATCCGTGGATGGATTAAGGCCCTTGTACTAGCCAAATCGCAAAGTTAGACGAGGCACGCCAAGTTAACTAACTAAGTCTGACGATTAGAAGTGTCATTCTTACAATATATGATTCCTTGTCTAGGAATCAACCTATTTTCGTTAATGTATGTTACCTTTTTCTATACAAAATTAATTGCGGAAACTGTGTCCATTTCCGAACTTTTTTGACTAAATGTAGAAATCTAAAAGCAAATGGAATTTTTTGTTTATGCATATATGCTGTTTTTGCTTATATCTAGAAATCGAATTACTTTCAGATTTCTAATGAGAAAAATCATTTTTTTTATTATTTATTATTATTCAAATAAATGATGGAATCAAAAAATATTAACAATCCATTATCAGTCTGGAGTTCTATTTGGATTTGCTGAAGCGTTTCACTACATATTATTACATTTGTTAAAAGGTGTATTTGTATGGCGCGAGTAGTTGGCTAGTCCTAGCGCCTTAAACAGGTTGTGACATAACTTTTGCATTTTGACCACTAGAACTAAATAATAGGACGATTTTATGTTGCGTGATTTAATGAGCGAATTTAACAAAGGAGAAGACCTTGACACGCGGACCGTTAACATTAGGCACAGCACGGCCGCGAACAATCTCGTCTGCGCGCGCGCACGCCACCGCAGGCCGGCCCGCGATGCCGGATAATGATTTAATTTAAAATTGTATACGCTTATTCTAATAGGGTTACAGTATATTTTTGCATAAATATCGAGCGGTGAACGGCGGGCGAGAATGCGGAGGAGACATTTGCATTTCGCATCGACGCGACCGGGGGCTGCATTCTGTACGATCAAATGAGCACGATACGGGACGCTGTGTTTTTGCAGGATAGAGTTGTAGTGGATGCGACATTTCATCATCATAATGATACCAAATCGAGTATAAATTTACGAACCATTTTGTAATAACTTCCATTAAAAACATGCTCCACTGTGGCGCCAAAATCGAGTTCCCAAAAGCTCATTGGTCGAAACAATTTTGACTTGAGCTTGGCTTTTTTAAAAGCCGAAGACAATTTATGATTTTCAACCCAATGTTACATATATAAATGGCGATTTTACAGGCAAACCTAACGATATTACCGTAAAATGGTAAGAACAGTTAATTATGCCACCGATGATGGCCAAAAGTCAAATGATTGCATAGATTTAGGCATGAATCAAATAACACATTCTGCTGCAACTATAAAAAAATGCACATTTCCTTGCAGTCCATCGAACTTAGTCTCCGTTATATTCGCGCATGGCTAAAGATGTGTTAAATTCCGTGGTATACATTACGGACGTAAAAGACCTATTGTTCTGTCCATCACGATTATCAGTTTGGCGTAGATTACAAAAGCGTATTAAACCAATGCGTCTGTAATATATGTATATGAGCACAGAAATAATGTGATGACATTTCGTTGGAGAAAATTCGGTGTAGATACGACACCGGATCCGCCCGTATGATGCAGTCACTGGGTAAACTGGTGAGGTAATTCACAATCCGATCGCGCACTAATGACGGCATTTCCATTAAAAACTACCATCGGAGGTGCCGCGCCGCGGTCGTCTTCGCACTAGCATAGATTAAAGAAAGAATGTATAGATAGTTAAGATCAGAATAGTATAAAATAAACGTTTATTTCCTTATTTATACAGTAACAGTTTTGTATACAGTGTGCTCGTAACTTAGAACTAAGAGGAAAAGGGAGCGTCGGGGCTTCTTTTCCACTTTCCAAATTTTGCCTAGATAGGCGTGATGAAACCGTTAATTTAACTAGAAAATATAATTGATATTCTTTATCTTTTATTATCCCTATTCAACACTGGCATGACATTAGCAATCTATTCCTTCCTCTTTAATCTATGGCACTAGAGAGGCACACATCTACGACTTCCGCATCTTCGTCATCGCCATCTACATCTAACCTGTGTCCCGATTAACAATTCTTCCGCACCTATCACAATCTGACACATGCTGATGACAGACCGTTCGGTGGACCACAAATATCCATCAGATTTTCTTCCGTCTACTGCCGCTTTGTCAATATCGACTTCCGTTTCCATTGGCCTAGGCGCTTTCAAACACGAGATTGATAAAGTCACCCCCGACGACATTATCCGAAGTCGGCATTGAGAAAATGTTCGCTCGTTAAGGTTAAAGTCTTAAGGTCGGCCCGTAAGCACCTGAAAATTTCGCCTCCCATACAAACGTAGTTTACTAATAATTTGAAAACTACTGTTCCAACTTACCTACTTGATATTTGGTATCTAATATTAGGCTACAAATATCTGTGTCTACATGTCTTTGTTTTTTCGGTAAATGTATTCTGGGTCAAACCACAGAGAAAACAAAATTCGTATTAAGATTTTCTTTTTGCTTTCATTTCATTCGGTTTGGATTTTTCAAAAAAACAAAAGCATGCAGACACAGATATTTGTTACCTGATACGTTTGTATGGGGAGCATAGCTTACGGGCCGTTCTTAACGGATCATAGGGGTGCATCCACACATGTGCTCCCTGATTTCTTCACTGTTTGTCTTACAATCTGTCTGTTTACTAACTTGAGAACGACTTATTCGATTTTGATTTGGTTTGAAATTACGTATAGCTTGATTATTTCCACCTGGGATTTGAATTACCTGAAAAGTAAGCAGTAAGGTTAAATAAAAGGGAAATTGGGGACATACAGAGTTTTTTCGTGGAAATTGACGCATGAGGCGCCCTGCCATCTACCGGTATAGCTATGAATTACAAAAACATGCGTGTCGTTGTTGGAATTCACCCCTTGTGATGACGACGGAGTTTTTCCCGCATTATTTTAGCAAACCTCCATGAGCCATGTTTCCGTACAATGTTTTGACTACTAACTAACTATTTACTGCCGCGGCTTCGTTCGCGTGGAATTCGGATGTTTTCATTAATACTGTGATAATCTACTACATGTACTACTGACTATCCATCTACCAAGTTTCATCCACCCCAGTTAAGCTGTCAAGATGTGATTGAATAACAGACATCCAAGCGTTTACATTATAAGAGGTGGGATAGGACTTACTACCGGGATAATAATATAACCTAACAAACCACACGGTAACTAGATACCTCGCCAGGAGCTTCTTAAAAAAGTAGCACTTGCTGATATTTGTTCGCGAAGTTAAAACCAGTTTATGCTATGTGCTATTTGCGTAGAACGCAATGTAACGGCCGTTGCTGACAAACATACCACTGGACAAGGACCGAGTCGAGTACATCTGATTAACTTTAGCTTACACTGAGCGAATAGCGTTCTCGGAATGAACAGTAGCGACTCGTACCAACTAATGCACATCGTCTGCAAAGAACCAAAGACTGGGATTAGCAAGGGAACAGATATCACTTGTCGGTGGCAAGTTAGCTCCATGCGAGTTTAGTAGCAAGATCTGCACGAAGTCGTTCGTATTCAATATTATTTTTCTAATAATAATTAATAATATTTTTCTGAAAATTTGCACATTAAAAAAATCAACTGAAAGGTACCGTTTTTTTAAAACGTGATTTACGCCTTTTAAAATGTGCATACAAATAAAAGAGGCTAGCGAGTCCAGTCGTAAACTATACTGATAAAGTAGTTATTTTAACAGCTATCTTTCTTTTTGCCGTGTCGTTGATTCACGGTCGGTCCTACACACATCACATAATATCAAGTGTTACAATAAGTAAATAGGTACTTATTGTTCAAAATACCAGAAATGCGATACGGTTTTCAAAACAAATTAACCTGGAAAGACCAGCGTCGCGTCGCGAGCGGAACTCTGATGGCTATATCAAGTCACTTCCCACGGAGAACAAACGGCCACCAAGCGGGCTGCCATTCAACCCGGCCATTGTACGTAGGTAGACGTAACAATGCAACGCACCGCGCGGAAAAGCTGAAAACCGCTTTATATAGACTAGGAGGTCGCGACAAAAATGGTAACGATAACGTATATGGCTGAAACTGGGTTCACGGAATAAAGGCCATACCTCTGAAGCGAAATGTTTCAGCCTGCCTATTCCAAGTGGTTGCGTTACGTAGATAAGGTAAATGAATGCAAATGACGAAGCATGAAAGTATCAGTACATACTTGCTTAGCAATACAAAAACTAAACAAATCTTTGGTTGCATTTCGTAGATATAGGCAATATAGGTTACAGATATAACTTTAGGTATATGTAAGTATTTAATTAAAAACCGACTGGTTATTTTTGTATCACTACATAGTCACTACATAGTATAAAACAAAGTCGCTTTCTCTGTCCCTATATCACTATATCCCTATGTACGCTTAAATCTTTTAAACTACGCAACGGATTTTGATGCGGTTTTTTTAATAGATAGAGTGATTCAAGAGGAAGGTTTATATGTATAATAACATCCATTAAATATTGAAGAAATACTGTTATTTTTGAGGTTTCCAATGTGATGTCGTAAAAAAATATTTTTTTTCCGCTTACATTGCAAACGCAGGCTGAACCCTACGAGATTTATCAAAATAATGTACTAAGTATTGTATACATTGAAAAGGTCTACAGAAAACTTCGCGATGGTATATATCTATCCCTTATGGATATCCCAAAATAACATTGTTTTCTCATTTACTTTTTACGACAAATAATGGCTAATATTCGAAGCGATTTTAACCAATACAGCATTAATCCTTATCCAATTAAATACCTTAAATACATTGTTGATTTAATATAGATCTATACGGCCATTTACAGCATATGATTTAAATGAATATTTTCGAAGATATTATAGATTTAAAAATTGCGGGATGTAGTGTTTGCGGCGGTACCGGCCGGCCGGGGCGGCGCGGCGGGAGCGTGCCTCGGAGGCCGCGATTCTCCCTATAGCACTTTGAATTTACTATTTCTCTAATATCTAATAATCATGTAATAATAATATCTAAGTTTTTTTTTTATTTCAAATATCTCAATGTAGGAACTCTACGTAAAAATGGTTTATTTGTGTATCATTGTGTCAAAATAATATTTTTTTAAATGACATTATGCCCGTGCAAAGCCGGGACGGGCTGCTAGTAATTAATAAGTATCAATGTTTCCAGACAATCAGTATATTCATCAGCAGTTACATACCAGCATCTATTTTATATAGCCAATCTAGATAACAACCACAACCACAACCACTTGGCACGGGCAGACCGACATATTTAGCATCAGAGGGTTAGTCTCTAACATGTGAACCCAGATTCAGCCATTTACCTTATCGTGACCAAAAATGTCGTAACCTCCCGGAATAATATGGGCGGGCCTCGTAACAGTTATCATAAATAATAGGTTTGGCTCAGTGAGGCTGTCTTCAATGGGGGATGCATCTTATTTATGTTATCGGACATAGATTTCGTTAGTCTTCTAGGTTTCGAACCTATACAATAAATACACAGACATTTTAAGGCTTCGAGGCACTCGTAAGTGTTGCCGCCAAATCATTTTCCGAATTTCAGATTTATTTATTTTGTTGTAATAGCAATTAGAAGTTGTACACAATTAGATGGCGCTATAAAAATGCTGTTTTAGGTTTTATCAACAGGTTTCCGTAACCAGCATTCGTAATGACAAGTATACTTCATACGCCGAAAGGAAAAAAAAATAAGTGCATGCCAGTTGGATGGATCCCATTTTTTCTGAAGCGAACAATCCCAAAATTAGGTACATAACGCGCAACATGGGTTATAAGTAGCGTCGACATTAGCTCCAGCATACACACAGACTGCTTTAACCCTCAACAGAACCACACGTGGTAATACAATCTTCAATCATTCATTCATCTTGGAGATAGCTAGGAAGAGGTCTTCCCAAAACACCTGCAGCCGTTTTCAGAGTGGGCGGAATTACTTTAATACGCTGGTCTAAACCGGTTTTTTTTATGGTTAGTCCGGTGCTAATCCAGTACTAAATTTGACAGGTTCACTCTGAATACGACTGCTAGCGGATAACTTAAGGACATTACAGATTTCTCAATCCTCAAGCATTTTTCTACGAAAACAATTTAATAAAGCCATGGGGCATATCAGCCAATATCAGACCTCATATTAGCCCCAAAACAACACAGGAACTAGTTGGCATGCCAGCTATATTGTACCCTTTATTAATTATATCCAGCAAGAATACATTTATTCTTATTTGCGTCATTCCTGCCACCGGGTTAGTGATACATATTCTCTTTCGACGTGGGTCGGCGTGGTTTAATCCGAGTAGCTTCAGAATCCACGACTAATTATGCACATGATACCCCTTAAGAGGATAGTGAGGTGATCGAGTGCCATACAGTAGCTCGGGCCTGTTTCCTGAGTCAAATTAAGAAATATCTTTCTGAAAATTTGCACATAAAATAAATCAACTGAGAGCTACGTCCGTAAGTTTTGTTTTTTTTTTTTGTAAATTTATGTTATATCTATGAATTATTAAATATGATAAGCCTCTAAAGTATCAAAATGTTTAACGGCGTACATCGTGGATATAAGTTTAGTTATAAAAATTTCAAACCGTACAAACGTAGATCAGTTCATTTATTTTATGTGCAAAATTTCTGAAAAAAAAATCTTATTGACTGAGGAAACAGGCACGAGCCATTGTATGGAATTCGATAACCTTACTATCCTCTTAATTGTGCCGATCAATGATACACTTTCTTATCGGCGGAGCTCGCGGCTATTTATATGCATACGGTGCTATGGCCGGACAACACGATCGATATTCAACGTCTTTCGATTAATCCCAATTGCTGGTTGAAGCTCTTTAGGTACTTCTCCCGTGTCCTAGTCGACAGTCGATCGTCGCCGTGGACATTACGGGTTCAATAATAATCGTGGATGCATCCTATCTAAACCGGGACCGCATCATAAAGTCCAAAAAGCACAAGGTCCAAAACCCACAGAATCCAAAGCTCGTATTAATTAGTAAATTACAAGATGTTCAATTATTTATAAGATCCAAAAAACCCACAAGGTCAAAAACGCACAGAATCCAAAACTCCTATTAATATTAGTAAATTACAAAATGTTCAATTATTCATAAGACCCAAAAAGCACAAGGTCAAAAACGCACAGAATCCAAGACTCCTATTAATATTAGTAAATTACAAAATGTTCAATTATTCATAAGATCCAAAACGCACAAGGTCAAAAACGCACAGAATCCAAAACTCCTATTAATATTAGTAAATTACAAAATGTTCAATTATTCATAAGATCCAAAAAGCATAGGGTCAATGGGACTTTGTGGTTTTTGGATCTTATTATCTTTGTTATCTTATAAACCAACTATAGGTTTTTTAGTAGGTGTGTCGAAGTAGCCACTAATCGAGAGCTGTATAGGTCGCGGCAGCGGGGCAGCTATGTTTCCATGTTCCCAATTTGACATTCGGTCCATCTATTTTATGTCAAAACTGATAGTCGAAAGACATACGTTGGCTCGGCCAAGTACGAGTAGCGTCTATGAATCTCAACATACGAGCAGAGCACAATAATCGGCGACGGGTATGTAGTTGCGTAGCTCTACTGAGCTCTCCGTACTCCTTTCACTAGATACAATGCAGGCTGCAGGCCTGCGACACGGTGTTGTGTGTTGAAAGTAATGGCGTGTTTGAATAGAACGTTTTTAGATAACACGCCTAGATCTATGTAATTACTTTCTGCAACTTTTAAAATAGGCCAATCAATGTAAAGTCAAACGGGAAAACATGACAGGAAAGCCTATTTTAAGGTCCGCCCGTAAGCACCTGTAAATTTTGCCGTAGTTTACTAATCATTTGAAAACCACTGTTCCAACTTACTAGATATTTGGTATCTAATATTAGGCTACAAATATCTGTGTCTGCATGTCTTTGTTTTTTCGGTAAATGTATTCTGGGTCAAACCACAGAGAAAACAAAATTCGTATGAAGATTTTCTTTTTGCATTCATTTCATTCGGTTTGGATTTTTCAAAAAAACAAAAGCATGCAGACACAGATATTTGTTACCTGATATTAGATATTAAATATCAATTTAATTGGAATAGCGGTTTCCAAATGATTAGTAAACTAAGTTTGTATGGGGAGCATAGCTTACGGGCCGTTCTTAAGAGGTGCTTTTATATTGTGTTACAAGTTACATATATCAAATAAAAAAGTGTTTTATATTTTTTTTATGTCCGACGGACACTTTACAACTAAACCACGTTACATTATTTTACTGGAATTAGGTATGTATGGCAGGAGAACTAAAACTTTAACAATATTTTATTATGTTTGCACGTACAGGAATGACGTGTCGCATCTAGGCATCAATCACATGTTCTTATTTTACGATACAGGACCGCAGCAGCGCGGCAGAGACGGCTTATAGCGGCATAGAGCACGACGATCGGTCCAAAAGGTTACGTTCTCTCTTGCGCTGAGGCAACGATTGCAGCATGACTAACTCAACTCTCACATAGTTATTAGGTGCGTTCGATTGTCGTGGTTCCAGCAGAGCGTTGCAGTGACTAAACTAATCATACCATATCTCGATAAGAGCACATAGGTAGACTTCGGGTTGAAATTGAATGGTGCGACACCCCGGTGTTCAATCATTGAGGTTAAGTGACACTGGCCACAGGCGGGTTCTGTATGGGTAACCGTTCGACCGTTGTCCCGTTCCTTACATACTAGGTGGCAGGGTTAATGCCGCCCGGGTCGGTACCGTCGAATTTAATTAAAAATGGTCGAAACGGCAATGGAACTTATCTTCCATACAGATCAAGTGTAGTAGTTCGGTGCCCTGCATCTCAATCGTCAAGCTTCATCGCCAACATATGCATCGCCAATATCACCATCGCCGGAGGCGCAGATGCGTCGCCAAAGTGGGTATTGTGGTATGTAAATTAGGCTGGGTTAAGTAAGGTAAAGTGGGTATAGTGATATGTAAATTAGGTTGGGTTAAGTTATTTAGGTTAGTTAGCTAACCTAACCTATCTGGATATGCGGTCGGGCCACAGCTCCGTCGCTGGCGATGGAAATATTGGCGATGCATATGTTGGCGATGCACATATTGGCGAGGCAGATATTGGCGAGGCAGATGGTGGCGACGGAGATATTGGCAAGGTAGATGGTGGCGACGGAGATATTGGCGATGGACATATTGACTACCTAGTCGTTCAATATGAGGAATGTTTTCTCATGGTACCTAGTTTTGATGTGGTGTTGGGATAATAACAGTAGGCCGTAGATATAGCAAGCCATATCCAGTAACAAAAAAAACCATAAAAGCGCTCTGCTAAAAGTTTTCTAGGTTCCTTGGAGGAGCAATGTCTCAGAAAACACTACAATTGATTCGTATTTAAGTAAATATTAAAAAATTCTTAAATGTAGGATTATTTGTTTGATAATAATTACATCAAGGACAAATGTAACATTTTAATCGGATGGATAATATTATAAGATGTACGTGGATCATTAGCACATAGGATAAATCTCCGAGATTTAAGCCGAGAGAGGGAAACTATATATTTGCATAATAATGCTATTAAATGCAAATAAACAATTTAATTTGAACTTCGCAATGTCAACAGAACAGAAGTTTATCGTCTCAAAATTATTTAAAAACGCGCTAACCATTTTACCGTGAGCCGAAAATTAGTTTCCCACCGACCGCGTCATTTACAATTCGGCAGTAAACAGGTTAGCGAGTACCTCGATATTCCGAACGAGCCGAGCTCAGGCGGTGGGGGCGCGGACCGCGGCATGTGCGACACCGTTAGCTATTAAATTTACATACGCGATTCACACCAGCGTCAAACCAGCGTGTTGGGAGGGATATGATACCGAACGCATCATGGTACGAGCACTGACACACTTTGTTAAGCGGGCGGTAACTCAACCCGACCGATTAGGCGCCGGTTGACGCTGCTGGTGCGTTGGAAGGAAACGGGATCCAGTTCTAAAGGTTGGGTTTCTTACGACTCAAAATTCCGTTGGCGCCTACTGGGCTGACTGCGCTTTTTTCTGCTCGCAGCTCGTAATCGTCGACGCTTCACGTTTGGCACAATATCCCTCACTCATACACGGCCGGCGTTGCCGAGGCGAGAAGCCAAACACGTGGCACTTATGTCGACAAACAAAAATGCTCACAAAACACGACCTCTTCTCTCGTGAATGATTTTTAAATCGCTAATGCCCCACGAAAATACAACTCTATCTGTCACAGCACTGACAGGCTAAGGCCAATGACAACTATAATATTAATGTCAGGGAGTAGGCAAAGGACCTTTCCATACAGCCGTGTCATGTAAACTAAACACACGTGGCAGACGGTCTTCCTGGAATATTAAATGAAAACATTTTTAATTAAAAAGTATGCCATATGAAACTGCTTTTAACTCAGTAAATAACGAGAAAACTACTTTACTGATAAACGTGGCAGGTTTGTGAGCCTAGGAATTATGCAGCAAAGGTGATCTGAAATTAGATACTTTTTTTTCCTCAGCACAAACACAATATTATACCAGTGTCACAACGTTCAGCAAGCCGAAAGATGCACCAAGACAAGGTTCTGTGTTTTCGCATCATAAAGTCCAAAAAGATTCAAAACCCATAGCATCCAAAACTTTTATGAATACGAAATATTCAATTAGGTTAGGTTTTTTTTTCCGAAGAAGAACTGGAAATAAATTTCGCTGTTTTTTTTTTTTCAACGTCCACTTAGTCTAAATTGACAAAAGTGTTTGTCAATTATTTTAACAAAATTTACAAAAATGTACAATTCATGCCGTATGCAACCGAGTATGCAACAGTTCATGACAGATATCATTTTATTTGCAAAGACTATCCCCACCAACTAACATGTTGCCAATTGAAGCAGGCCAGTCCCCACAAACAGCACCCGTATATAAAATGTTGTGTTTCCCTTAGAATGTATTTTACCAGTTATCCATGGTACTGCGATTAGCTTTACCCTGCCACGACAGCGATGTTACCATAGAAACTATGTACCTCACCCGGCGATAGAGGGTCTGTTATCTACGCAACGTGTATTCCACTTCACGTAACCCACAAGTTATGGCGAAGCGTTGGAATATTTATTGTATGGCATTGGAGATAAAATTACAACAAATGAGTCCGCCATGCTCGTTTTTGCAATGTCGCACAACCCACAATTCCAAACCTTGATACCTACCTGCATGCATGATTGATGTAAATACACAAACCATATCGCCGCCTGCCCGAGAGGTAGGGTAAACAATTAAAATGCAAAGGAATGTATATCAGCGTGGCTTCTGGTGCCTCGCTGGTTCTAATACCATGGTATGATAAAATAAGTTGATCTACTCAGATTAAACGCACACTGCCAAAGACCAGGGTACAAACATGTTTGTTGAGAACGAAACGATTGTTCGCTTCACTTTTACTTTCCCAAGCGACATTTACGAGTGAATAGGTATACGCCCGGCGATGGATGAAGTTAGCATCAAATTAAAAGACGCGCTAACTCACAAGTCAACAGCAGAATAACAATTACCAACGCAGAGCCCGTGTGAAGCCGACAACGTTGCGTGCCAGCCCTGATGCTGATATATGGGCCAGAAAAGTAGATGTATCGTGCATGTCAACACATTTTGCTTAAAAATATACCTTTAATATTCCGCCCAACGTTGGTCACGGCAGCGTATTGAACACAGAGTTTAATGCTAGTTGATATCCCTGCAACGAGCAGTTAATATAAATGTGACTTTCAAAACGAATGTGTTCAGAAGGGCTACTCAGGCATGAGAAACTGTCTAACTATATGTAGAAAAATCATCCCTACTTTTTTTTCTGTACATGACAACTCGCAAGCGACTCACCGACGGAAGTGAGATTCAAGAGTACGTACACTACTGAGGGAAACGTGAGGCGCTATGGCACCAAATTCCCAGTCAATACACTCGATCCGGTCGCTGAAAGGAGACATCTAACGCGGCATTTTTTTTAAGGATTAAAGGAATCTTAGTTCACTCTACTCATTTATTTTACACGTTAACATAACTTGCACTCGTAACTCGGGTCTGTCTGTTGCGTTTTCACGCCTAACATTTGTACAGTGAGGGTCTGGACATTGGGAAAGGAAATAGGGCTACCTTTTGAAGCGAAAATTAAACTCAAAGGGGATGAAAAAAGGAAAGAAAGTTTGTATGGGGAACTCATAACTCGGGGAGCCCGACAGCAGTCCGAAACGACTCTGACCCGAGCGGAGCCGGGTACCTAAGCATATAATTTATTTACGTGTCGGTTCCGCCATCTCGTAATCTGGCGCACATCATGCTACTTCTCAAATTACGAAACGCTCTCCGACGACGCCCACGAGATCTTTTTCACTTTGGGAGCGAGTTAAAAGTTGTATCAGAAGTTTCACGTCAATAACATACCAAGCCTCTACCGAATTAGTCTGAAACAATCGTAACTTGGTCTAAGGTTTGTCAAATATAGTTAACGTAGATCGGCAGAAAAAAGATTAAAAACTGATTGCAAAACTCACTGCACCCACCCAGTCGATGACGTGTGATATACTAATGAGGTTCTGAAGACGACTTGGCGCCTTCGACAGTACCAATTATGAAACATACCGTCACACATATAAAAAGCAGGCAGAGCACAATAATGTGTGAACACAATAATATGAGGTACATTTATGTACCATTTATGTATGTAACTCATATTATTTCATATTATTGTATACACGGTGTCGTAATAACCAGTACATAACATTTGAGAAATGATTATTGGGATAGAAAAAAAACAATAAAGTTTAATAACGTTTTGCTGAATATCCTCTAAAAAAATATATATTTTCCATACATTTTTGTCTCCGAAAAACATGACGATCACGCTGGCGAAATTAATGTACTGGCTGTTACGACACCTGTATATTAGATGTATTATTTATTTATATTGGAGACGCCAAACATCG
Source organism: Incurvaria masculella (assembly GCA_946894095.1). Taxonomy (NCBI): domain Eukaryota; kingdom Metazoa; phylum Arthropoda; class Insecta; order Lepidoptera; family Incurvariidae; genus Incurvaria; species Incurvaria masculella. Next base: position 21,754,949 of record OX335645.2, on the reverse strand, counting down.
TACATTTATGTAACTAGGGTTCAAAATTGCCCGGGTTCAACATTGCCAGGGTTCTTACGTATAGTCGAACAAAGAGCTTAGGATACACATCCGGTTGAATGAAAAGATGAACAGTCGAAATACTTTGACTTTTGGAAACTGAGTGAGTTTGAGTATAGATTCAAAGATAGTGAGGATGTCTACTAGCTACTAACAAAATTTAATCAGAGGTTGTATTTAAGGTGGCCCAACCCGGCAGGCCCAACTCATTAGCGGGCACGGTACAAAACCGTGCTGTTGCGCTCTGGGACCTTCTCTGTTTCAAAGAATAAGACAGGCTCCGTGATGAGGAAGATGCAACATGTCCACAAAAAAGACAATGTGCATAGTGTATGATTTGGTAAGATTTACGAACATTTTATTTTCAAAACGACTTAAAGCTAAAAGTAAACCACGACCGCTGGAGTCAACAATCTAACAAAAACCAAATAGATCATAAATCTTGATTAAATAAGCTATGTCTGATGACTAATCTTTTTACGATGTTCTTACTTTATCATTGCGTAATCCACCTCCAAAGTTATTGTATAAAACGCGCGAAAAATTCGAACTTTCGGACCTTAAAACTTAGAAACCAAACACAATTTTACAATGCCAATGGTCATCAGACATCTAGTTCGATCAAATAAAGCTATTTTGAGCATAATTTTGGATCTCTGACAAGAAATATGGGCGTGATCTTCTTTCCCCTTTTGTATGGGGAGATGAGCGGGATGGGCCACCTTAAACAGCATTCATTTTTACGTTTAAGAGCATCCTCATACCTTAACGTTTTGGACCAATTTTTGCGATTAAAACGAGATAGCCAGAGCCCGATGTCGCTTAGTAAGAGCAGCTCGTAATAATTCTTTCTAAATGTGCCAACCCGCATAACGCGTTTATACGCTTTTTTTATGGTTTCGTTAAAGAAATTGGGAAAAGTTAAACATGGTCTTCGCTGAATGGGTAGATAATGGGTAGATATTTAAAATGGTATTAAAATAAATGTTAGTTAATATCAATATAAGCCGCAAACTTGAAAAATAATATATTTGAGACCTGACTTCAAAAATTTTTAATGCATAAAATATCAATTTATGTAAAAAAAATCTGTTTTGGTAGAAGGTTAGCTGGAATTATACATGTTTTTTTTTCATGTTCTCATTCCATTGAGATCAGGAAATTAACGCAATCGAACCATTCGCACTGGCTAGTATAACTATCTTAACCGGAAGTGTATCCTTTAACCTTTGGTTGACTGTACGTCGCGTCGGCGTTGGGTTACTGTATGAGCTATTAGTCCGGCGAAGAAACGATGGGAAAAAAACGCGAACAAACATTTAAAGTTAAATTGCTTACATAACAAATATATTGTGTCAGAGTCGACAGCCCAGTGGCGTCGTGGAGGTTAAGCAAGACTGTGCGCGCTCTTGTTATGGCTGGGACCATTCGACCGCTGAGGCTGGCTGTGCTTCGGATTACAGGCAAAACTGTAGGTAGGGTTATCCCGCCCGGGAGGCAGGTACCACCCAGCGAGCATGGAAGGACGGGAGTAAAAACCGAAACTTGTTTGTATGACGGCGACGCGACGCCGCGCCGCGGCGCAGCCATTCTTATCGCCCCGGCGAGTGAATTCGCTTACGAATTATCTTGCCTGCTTCTGATTTTCTCGAATCCAACTAGAAACCAAAGAAGAAGAGTTCAAAACGAACTTCACAGGTCGCTATTTGGGCAACGATCATTTGAAGTCGCGCGTCCCGAATTCGTCTAACTACAGTTATACGTTTTCCACTAACTCGTGGCTATGCGGGAGCCGCCATACGGATGAGTTTCGATCGCTACTCCCGCCCTATCGTGCTCACTGGTACCTCCACACTGAATAAAATGTGCTTGAAGAGGCAAATATTTATATCCAGTTCAATTTAGCCTTGCAACGTACCTATACAAAGCAAGATATTACGAGTATAGATAACTTAAAAGTAGTGATTTCGGCTAGACTGAGGAGACAGAAGACCGCACACACGAGAGGTTGGAGTCGGTAGGCAACGCTAGGAACAAAGGTTAACAGCCAGGCCAGACGTGCAATAGCCTCCAGGGGACAACGAACCTGGAGCGATCCCTGCGAGACAGGGGCTTTATTGCTTGCCGGCGAGCAGTCCCTCTGGATGCGTGAGTGAAACGTATACCTCTACATTAAATGGAAACACTGCTAAGAATTTCTTTGGATAAATTTAAGAACTCTATCCTGATCTATTTATTCACAATCCCAATAAATTAATATGTTACTGTAAATGTAAGGACTATTGTGATAGGAGTGATCAGTCTGAGCTCTCACCTATATTGGCGTTTACGGCAAACCGATCGACTGGCGTTTTCAAATGTATGGAGAAATTGAAGAGCGCGCGTAGTGGGCGTTAAGCGAACTACCATTTGCGAGTCCGAGTTTAATTTGACAGCTTAATCAACTTTGCCGTAAATACGTCGACGTTGCCGTTTACGTCGACTCCGCGTTTTCATACAAATCGGAAGTCCGAGTTTGACTTTGACAGCTTGTAAAACCACGGAATATCTAGTAAAAAATTGTATGAAGTTTGACGTTTTTACGGAACTTCGAAGTTACGTAAACGCCAATTTAGGTGAGAACTGCAGACTACCGGCTCAGGACACAAGGCTGGAGTGCACCATCTCTGGTTGACATAAGAAGAAAGAAAACAGACAATATTTAACAATAACAATAACCATATCTAGAGATGGTGCACCAAATGACCAAAACAGTAGTATTAAGGCCCTGGTACTAGCTAAATCGCAAAATTTGACGAGGCAACCCTAGTAAACTAGCTAAGCCTGACGATTATAAGTTGCATTATTCCAACATATGATTCCTTTTCTAGCGATCAAACTATTTTCGCTAATGTTTATTTCCTTTTTCCATGCGAAATAAATTGCAGAAACGGTGTAAATTTCCAAACTCTTTTGACTAAATGTAGAAATCTAAAAGCAAAAGGAATTATTTGTTCATGCATATACGCTGTTTTTACTTATATCTAGCGATCATATTACTTATCAAACTTTATAAACGACTTTTTTGATATTAATATTTTTTAAATAAATGATGGATTTGTTATTAAAATGTTTTCGGATGGACAGTGTTATGAATCGCTTGCTTGTTTAAGTCGACGTTTCGTCCACGGTATTGTGGACTTCTTCAGGACTTAAACAAGTAAGCAATTCATTACACTGTCTATCCGAAAATATTTTACAATAATGTGTAACAACAGTGAAAGTCTAAAAAAACATAAATGATGGAATTCAAAAATTTTAACGAACCATCCATTTGGACTTACTGAGGCGTTTAACTACATGTTATTACATTTGTTTAAAGATACAACTTTGTGTGGCGCGAGTAGTTATCTAGTCCTAGCGCCTTAAATGTAAACGGTTAAAAAATATCGTATATGAAGGGCGTGATAACACTTGATTTAATTCACTTACATAAGGACGTAGTTAAAACTGTATTTTATTATTTTTAAAAATAACTTCTACTTATTTTGGAATTTCAAAACGATGAAAAATGCATTGATGGTCGAGCTATAATTGAAATTTATGCATATTTATGACGCTCATGTGTTAAAACTTTTTTTTTATGAAAATTTATGAATATTTGTCTAATTTGAGGACACAAAGCACCAGAGGCTTACAGTTGCATTTTTTTAATTATAGTTAGACCATCAATTTACTTTTTGATTCTCAAAATTCCTTGTGGTTATCTATACTAATAATAAATCTGTAAGGGGTGTTCATGGAGTAAGTTGCTTTGTTTTATAAGATACTTCGTTTGTAGACTTTATGTATGATACTAAGACTAAATTGATGATTTTTAGAAATCAGTTCTGTATGTATGAAAGTATGTATGTTCCTCCATAACTCTTAAACCGATCATCCCAATTTAATTAAACTTACTACATGTACATGTAAATACACGGGACACAGGAGAGGCTATATATAATTCAGTTCCGCTTACGTTAAGATGTAGCTGTGATACAAACCGAAATGCTCCGAGGGGGCGGCTTAGGGGGGTAATCATTATCTGCCTTTATTTCTTTGTTTACTTACTTCTAAGTCACGCAACGGACTTTTTGATACGGTTTTCATTAATATAAGGAACGATCAACGAGCGTAATCCTATAAACGTTATAAGATTATTCTAACCTGTGATGTCCGTGACCTATGTTTTGTGAGCCTCGGGAAATGACATCAAGCCTCACTGCCTCTGCATCAAGTACCAATCAAGATGCTTTCTGGATAGGCGTGCAAATATCACATGTGGTAATTAATGTATTAAACACAAAAGAGACAAGATAAACTTCAAGCTTAGAAATATGTACTTATTCATGGGAAGGAACTCCATTACATTATCTAATTCCATTTTAGCCATAGTAGGACTAAGCGGAATGGCATTGGTCCGAAAGATAACTTTCAGTTCACATGTAGCGGACTGATTGTCAAAAATGCTTTTCACCACCTCTTTTTCGGAGAGGCTAAACATGAGTTAATTGCGAAAGCTTAGCAGCTAATTTCACACCGCCGCTAAACCATTTGTGTCTATGATCAAATCTTTCTGGGGTGTAATGGTTTAGGTTTAATTCCAATAATATATTTAATCAAATAAGAAATTATTAGCTTGGTTTTTGGTTCTGAAAAAAAATCAGAATATTTATATATATTTGTAGTCATTTAGTGTACCTACCAAAATAAAAAAAATCTGACGGACCCTTTTTTCGGTTCAAAAATATTTGATTGATAGATTGATTGAAAATTCTTTATTACGCCACAAAACAAAAAAAACAATTTACAAAAGAAAGTATAGTGCAAAAACAACATAAGTGGGGCGTAAAGGCGGGCTTATCCCTCGAAGAGATTTCTCCAGCAGACCTTTGGGTGTTTGAGAAGTTCAATAGGGATATATTCGTAGGTAGTGGCGGTAGGTTTGGTTTGTTCGTTTGAGTATTAACCTAAAACTAAGTACTCATTTGGTACATACATGCATACATAAATTATGTAATAAACTTACTTAAAAATATTATGACAATAAAGCTACATATATAATATTGCATATAAATATATATATAATACATACATCATACCTTTTTTTTCGGGAAAAAAATCTGATGGACGGGTTTTACCCTTTCACCGATAAACAAATAGTAAACAGGATTCCTACATGAATTTTAAACAAAAACTGGGTTCACGTTTTAACTGAATGGCTCGCAAAATAGCAAACAAAAATCATTAGGGGTGCCAATTCTGGCTCCTGAGAATCTCAATCCTAGGGTGCCCAGCAGATGCCCTGACATCAACCTCATTTCGACAAATGATATTTAAAGACACATAGAATGAGTAGGAGGCCCATAGCTGTGTCGTTTAGCTTTATTCCAGGACACCATCGTAGAGCCTAGTGGGTTATTGTATCATGATTTTCTGCATGAACAAAATCAAAAATTCACAGTTAATTTTTAATTTTTTTAACACATCACAGTTAACACACAATCAAAACATTTGACTCTAAAGTAATCATCTCATAAAGAGAACTTTGTCTTCGGCTGATTTTCTGTGCTTGTTTGAGCCACCGGGTCTCTTCTGGGACGACGGTAAACGACCCAATTGCATGACTCTAATACCTTGGCGAAAAGGTAAAGCACTAGTATGGGACGCAACTTGTGTAGATACCTTTGCGCTTACCCACCTTAAGAACATCTCAACCACGGCTGGCTCCGCCGCGCTTAGTGCTCAAAACAACAAACACAGAAACATACAATTAATGTTTCATAACATAAAATTATATCTGAAAAAGGGAACAATGGATATTAAAGGCGATATCCCCCACGTATAAATAGGTATTTACCTACCTGCCTATGTTCCTCAAACCATAAAAATATAAGTATCTTTTGCAGCAAACTAAAATAATAATCAGTAGTCAAAAATCAGTTCACCAAACTTTATTTCGCTTATTGATAAGGTGCCCCTTGCTAGACGCAGTTCGAAACGAAATAGATAAGATTTTATGTGGTTGACTATCTCACCTCACTGATGGACATGACTCCGGGCGGCCGCGGCGGCGCGCCACGGAGCCCCCGTACTCCTGCACCTCAGCAACCTCACTTTATGCGTGCTCCGACCACCATCGGACTCCGGCCCTAAACCGGCTCCTTGGACTGCTTGGACACAACACTTGCCGACCCACAACAAGATCAAACCACCAACATTCCTCAGGTGGGTCGGTGGTCACTCACACTCGCGACACAAGGCAAGTTCACAGTTCATATAAGACTATGAGAAACCACGATTAACACAGTTGCCAGCGGGACAGACGCAATTTAGATGTGGCGGACTTCACAGCGAATACGGAAAATTGTCGAGCGGACGACCGTCAGGCAGAGCAACTCGCGCCATCTTGCTTTTCCGGCCGTCATACTGTTCAGTGTTGCCGCACTACATCAAATAAAAACCGGTTCACGTGGGTTGCCAAAAGCACAAGGTACCAAAAGTAAAACAACTGATAAAACAATATTTCAATAGTCCACAATCGATCGAAAAATCGGTGAGCGGACATAAAAAATACACAAAGTCGAACATAGAATCTCCTCCTTTTGTGAAGTCGGTGAAAAAAATAGCGAGCGATATTACAATTCCACAATTCCACTGTTTGCAAAAAACAAAAGAACCATCAACTTGGTTTGAATTATGGAAGTACGCATCGGTATTAACTAATTCCATGGTTCCAAGTAGTGAACATAATTTTATGTGATTTATGCTCTAAAAGTAATTAGTTGCATTAGCATCCAACGTCTAGAAAATAATTTACTGTCATTTGTTGAGGCGCGCGCATTGAGCCCGCGACCTTTTTGAATTCATGAAAATAATTATTGAATATTTTCTAAATTAATGTGTGAAATAAAGGAAATTACCTGTATGTTCTGCGATTTATGGGACTTTTCAGAGGCAATTAATTCTAAAGGGTTAGTAAAGTAGAATTCAAATGATCCTCTAGATATTTTATCTAAAGCGTCGGTAAACTATGGAATCGACTCCCTGCCGAAGTTTTTCCCTCAAAGTACAACCTGGGGTCCTTCAAATGTGGTGAACCTGTACGGCCGGCATGGTTTTCGCAGTCCCTCATCCCATGGACATCGTCGGGCGCATTTTTTGTGAGGTCCTGGCGTGCGACATATCGCGAAAAGCGGCTAAAAAAAGTGCGTGTCGGACTCGCACAAGAAGGGTTCCGTACCATTATATAAGATTTGACCCAAAGAAATCACGTTTCTTGTAAGTATGGGTAAATGGGACACCTTTAAGTTTTATTTGTTTTTTTAATTATAGTATTTATCGTTATAGCGGCAACAGAAATACATACTCTGAGAAAATTTCAGCTGTCTACCTATTAGGGTTCATGAGATACAGTCCTGTGACCAGTGCCTGTGACAGAGGGAGGGGCGGACGGACGGACGGACGGACAGCGGAGGCTTAATAATAGGGTTCCGTTTGACACCCTTTGGGTACGAAACTCTAAAAAATATTTTACAAAGCAATTTGCAGCAACGAAATTGTTAGTTTTTGGTAATGTCATTTATGCAAGTAATTCAGGTGAAGGAAGCGTCATGTATAGTTGAAAGTCAGCGGGGAGTCGGAGCGCTGCTGCCTAACGCCTCCGCCCCGCGCCCCTGGCTCGTCACTGCCACGTACCAGGCAGCGCCGAGCTCCGTCCGAGGCTTCGTGCGGAACATCGGGAGGGAATCTCTATGTGGGTTAAATTAAACTAGGTTATTGCACTGCGAGTTAAATATAGCGTTTCCGCGGTTAGTTCCGCCCGAACCTTCGTAGGGGAGGTTGTGTCTTCGCGAGCCGCGACAGCGAACTGTTCGAAACGAGTCTTTTTAATTCTTAAAAAAATGACTTGCTTCAGAAACTCATTTCCATTTTGTTTTATTAGGGTTTTTAGGTTTTCTAAATATAAGTTCTCCTCATGGCTGTAACGATGGACCTGGAGGAGAGCACATCTGACTCCAAATTGCACAAGGATAGCGCCGCCAAGAATGAGCTGCGCCCTGCAAGCGCCAGCCTCTCCATCTCCAAGTCTGACAAGGGCCCAGGTTCGACCTCTGCGTTCAGTCACGTTTTTAAATTTCGCCTTTGATATGTAAATAAAATAGGCCCATGGATTTTTTCTCTATCCCCGGTGAAAATATGTGACGGTAGATCAATATGTTTTGTACTTAATGATAGGAGGACCTTGATCGTAATCCTTCACGGGTAAATTTATTGAATATTTCCACAGACCAAACAATTTCTAACGAATGCCTGAAGCAGTACAAGCACTGGGTCTCCAACGAGCGATGGAATGAGTTAAAGAAGATTGCAGACATCGCTATGAAGGAGCGCAAGGTTTTCACAATCAGAGGAGGCGGCTTCCCCGCCGTGCGAAACGCTCTGCTGGAGCGGGGCTGGGTGGAGAAACCGGACGGCAGCCGCATCAAGCACACGCTGCCTCCCGAGCCGCGCTGCCTCGACGGCGAGAAGAAGGGCTCGCTGTCCAGGGTGGAGCGCATGATCATGTACAAGTTCATGGAGCACCACTCCGTCGATTTTCTTTGGACGACGAAGCGTGACAAGTACGACTGGATACTCAGCAATAAGGATGTGCAGATTAGTAGGTGAGTGGCGTTGTTACGCGAGAGGTCTTTCCGGTGGGGGAAGGCCGAGCGCAGTTTGGATGCAGAACAGAGACGAGTCTGCTCTCTTTTGTGCTCCTAGGGCAATGCACGTCTTTCTCTTATCCAAGATTCAAATGTGCATCTTCGTTGAGAATTCGGGCATGGTTCGGAACCCATAAAGTACTGTAGACCCTTACTAGTACGTACCAGTATAGTAATTACTACCCTATCAGACTAAGCCCACCCGAGTAAATTACTATCGCTTTCGATGTAAGATGGTCGAAGCGGCCATGAAAAATGGTCAGTGCTTACGATCCAGTTCAATGTAGCCGTGCTCATAAAGGGCTGGTCCTAGCATGGCACCTATTTTCTTCCGGAATGTGGCATGCAACAACATGGCAGTAGGTGTGGCGTGGCCATGCATATCCGGTTCCATAAAAAAAGCATTAAGCATTCGCTTCTGCCGATATGTTCATTGTTCAGGGCTGGGTTTGGTTTTCTTAGGGCCGAGTGTTAGAAACGACAAAACATCAAAATCAACGTCAACGTATGATTAAACACGTCACTATGTATGGACATTATGGAAGGAACTCTATGCGGTTCACTAAAAGTTTGGCCTGCTTAGTTAAACATTGATTAACTCAGCAGTCTCTTCGTGCAATCGGGGCTTAGTCTTATTAGTAAAGCTGAAACTCTGTTGATAAGACACTCGAGGGCGGTTGTTGCGACTGGATCTCAGTAAAAAGAATATATTGATCATAAGCGCTATATTTATGTCAGAAATATTTTCGGAGGAAGGAGACTGATGATTTTGGAGGAATAAAAAAATTGGCAAGAGGGCATGAAAATGTTAGTGTGTCGAAGCATTTTTTAAACAGACGGTCAATAAGTGCTCCGTACTTGCACAGCTCTCGTAAACGGATGACGGCATTGATCACAGAAATCGGATATTTCTGTGGTATTGATGATACGAACTTCTACAGTAGCGACCATCTCAATGCGTTCATCTTGCACATCCTTTGTCGGTCTGACTACCTAGTTATGCGTAGGTTCTATTGGTCCTTATTCACGTCGAAGAAGGGTGTGTGCTCCTTCATCACTCAGATGCACTGGCACACGGAACCAGGTGTCGTCTTGCCGAGGTTGCCTCGCTGTCGCAACATCGACAATAGCGAGCGTCTCGACGCGTTAGTCTAGCACATCCTGTGTCGGTCTAACTACCTCATTGTGCCCAGGTTCTGCCGGTCCGTATTCACGTCGAAGGAGGGGCTGTGCTCCTCGCTCACCCAGATGCACTGGTACACGGAGCCCGGTGTCGCCGTGACTAGGTTCCCTCGCTGCTATAACATCCACAATAACGAGCACCTGGACGCGTTCGTCGATGACTTTCGCATCACCGCATGCATCAGCCTGCTCAAGTGGCTCTCCTATGAGATGCAAACGAGCGGAGAGAACGAACTTCTCAGCCCCACTGGCAAGGTTTACTTTGATTTAATTTTTAATTTTATCTACTGTCAGCCTCGGTAGCCCATTTCCTCGACGTCTCATTCCGTTTAATAATCGGGGTGAAGCGACTCTTGGCACGGTCGGGTTCTGGATGGGTGACCGTTTTCGACTGCTTTTGCTTTCTGTGGTTCGGATTTCACGTAAAACTATTAGGTCCCCTTCCTTACCTACTAGATCAAGATGGACAAACCGGCCACAAATATTGCAAATTTTCCATCTACTCCGCCATGCCACCTAGTTTCCATGTGCATTTATTTCTTGCATTTCATTAACTTCTTTGTTCAGAATAAATAGGTACATGTAAAACTGGGTCTGCTTCGATACTGACTAGTAGTTAGCCACCCACAGATGTATGACAGCCTGAGGGATGTCGTACTACTACCTATATAAAAGTTCAAGGTGTCGTTGCTATGCCTAATGTGCGGTACTGCCGGTACTGGTATGGATAGGTATACTTAGTTTCATCGGGAATATTGTGTGATGGGCTGATGATGGCACGGAAGGTCCCGCACTCGGCGCTGGAGTTCGCGCTGAGCCGCCTGACGGAGTACATCGAGTTCTTTACGCACGGCGACATCGACGTGGAGGAGGAGAGCGCGGCGCACGTGTGGGAGCACGAGTGGGACCAGTTCCTTACGCACCACTACTTGCTCGTCCACGAGAAAGCCAAGTTCGTGGACGAGAAGACCTACAGTCTGAGGTCGGTGAATTTTAAACTACCTACACCAGCTTGTTTGTTAGAGTTTGCATTGAGCCGCATGACAGAGTACATTGAGTTATTCACGCAAGGCGACATCTCTGTGAAGGAGAGCGTGTCGAACGTGTGGGTGCATGAATGGGACCAGTTCCTCACGCACCAATACTTGCTCGTCCACGAGAAAACTAAGTTCGTGGACGAGAAGACCTACAGTCTAAGTTCGGTGGATTTTAAACTACTTATACGTGCATGTTTGTTAAGAGTTTTTCTTTAGCCGCCTGACATCGATGTGGAGGAGAGCACGCCGCATGTGTGGGACAGCCTTACGCAAGTAAGTATAAAATACTGACAGGGTGTTAGCTAGCGGAGGTTAGGTCCAAACCAGGTACCGGCGAATATTCCTTGGCTAATTTGGAGCCAAAAAGCTAGATTGAAGTTAGACAGAGCGTCATACCGGGAAACCGGTGCTATTATTTATGTAAAATAATTATAAATTAATAACTTCTAGCTTAAATAAGTTATAGCTCTTCGGTGAGGTCACAAATTTGCTTTCCGCAGGTGTTTGGAGAAGAAAGGGGCGAAAATTCTAACCACAATGACCAAGCACTGGCCGCAAATAGACATAGACGGAGTGCTCAACATCTGGATCGTGAAGCCGGGCAACAAGTGTCGCGGCAAAGGCATCCAGCTCATGAACAACATCAAGGATATCGTCGGACTACTGAACATACCCGCTGCCCAGAAAACGAGATATGTTGTTCAGAAATACATTGGTAAAATAATAATTTGGATGAACTAGAAATAGGAATTTATAATATTGTTTTAAAACCCTGGAGATAAAAATGCATTAAAATGTTTCAGAAAACCCTCTGGTGATTTACGATACTAAATTTGATATACGCCAATGGTTTCTAATAACTAACTCACAGCCGTTGACGATATGGATTTACAAGTAAGATTTATTCGCCTAGTTTATTACCGTTTTGTAACAAAGACATGGCGTACGTAAAATAGCTGCTACCATTGCTAAACATATGCAATCGACGGAACTTTTATGATCACTGCTTGCACTGCATATTATATTTGATGTAGCTACCTAGTACCTAGTACTTTTGATTATATCTCTTTCACAATTGCGGCAAAAAAATCTCAAAGCGCCAGTTTGCAGTGCAGGCTGCCTAAGATAATGTTTTTCATCTTCAGCTTAGGACAAACGGGACAAACATATTGCTTTTCATCAGCAAAGCGGGGCTAACACGTAGATTCTGACGGTGTCACTTGAATATCAGAAAACAAATTCGCTTTGGAAACATGTACTGGATAAGGTCTTGGTTCAAATTCTGCAAATTCTCGTTCAAAATCGGTTTCGGCAGCTATCGCTGAATAATAACGCTGATGTGGTCGATTTAAAACTTGGCCCGGTCGTCCAGGGACAGCTACCTGCGCTTCAGCTCGCAGATATTCAGCCTCTCCAACTACCACGAGTCCGTGCACCTCACCAACAATGCGGTGCAGGCCAAGTACAAGAACTACGGCGAGCGCGACAAGGCACTGCCCGACGAGAACATGTGGGACTGCCACACCTTCAAGGCCTACCTCCGGTATGTAGGCTGCTACGCCACCGCAGGCATTTTCTTCAGCTGCAATGCAAAACTTTATTTATTGCAGTATGTTCCTAGCATTTTTATACATTTTTTGAGCGGCGCAAGGACTTGCCTTGCATACCAGCTAGAGGTCGCGGTTTAAATCCTCGCCCCGTTCGTGCACCACTTGATTTTATTTCTGAGTTGGATAAGTGCATTTCGTCACGAACGTTAGCTGCTCTATAGGTCGAAATCCATGTAAAACTGAGTCCCCGTTTTCCATCCAGTTCAATGTAGCAGTAAAGGTAAGGTCTTGGCATGGCACCTAATTCATTCGGGAATGTGGTGCAAAGAAATAATTTAGATATTAAATATGTATCTGTTTAATGTGCTTGCCACCAGTTATTAACACAAATAGACAAAACAGTTTGTCATTTGTCGCATTTCTGCAACCATCTGTCCTGCTATGAACCGTGACGGACAATATTTTCCGAACGCCTGGTAATGCATAACGGCTATCCTGCTCTTTAAAGACAGATAGGGAAGTCGGAGATGTGGGAGTCGCGGATCTACCCCGGAATGAAGCAGTGCTTGGTGGGCGCCATGCTGGCATGCCAGGACGGCATGGACAAGCGGCAGAACAGCTTCGAGCTGTACGGCGCCGATTTTATGCTGACGGACGACTTCACACCGTGGCTGATCGAGATAAACTCCAGTCCTGACCTGGCGCCCACAACGTCCGTGACCGCGCGGCTCTGTCCGCAGTGTCTCGAGGATGTCGTCCGAGGTGGGTCCCGTGGCTAAAATTGTTTAGCCCCATTGCAATAATGCTCTGTAAGATTTATAAGATGATTAAATGACATATCAGGTATATCGTTTTAAAGTGAATTTTCTCGTATTTTTGTATATACGTATCGTTTGAGATACGAAATCGTACCATCCAGGGGTGATAAGATAGTACAATGTTCTGTCAAAGAATGTTTACCTTTTTTAACGTTCTTGGCTCTACCAGTGATCAGAATGCACACGACAAGATCGTATGACCCTAACGCTCGTGCATGAGTGGAATGAGGAAGAATTTTTGGTCAGAAATAAAACATACGAACAACTTGTCTTTTCCAGTCGTAGTTGACAGGCGGACCAACCCCGAGAGTGACACGGGCACCTTCGAGCTAGCGTACCGGCAGGTGGTGCCCAAGGCGCCGGCCTACCTCGGCTTGTCGCTCTGCATCAACGGCAAGAAGATGCTGCGCAAGTACAAGGCGGAGCGGCGGACGGAGCAGCGCGCGGCAATGGCGGAGCTGCGGGCCCCGCGCGCCCCGCACGCCGCCGACCGCGAGCTCGAGCTAGCCGTCCCGCCCGCCTACTCGGGGCCCATCATCACCGACTTCCTCACCTGGCTCCACCCCTTCGGCGGGCTTCCCAGCGACGCGGACGGCCCCGCCGGCCCGCCCGACCGGCACGCGGTGCGGCACGCCCTCACCGTCGTCAAGTCGGGCCTCCTCCTCAAGAGCACCGGCAAGTCGAAGCGTAAGTCGTCCGCCATGTCCTTCCGGGGGCGCGCGAAGCGCAGCGTCGTGCCGCACTCGTGCTGCCAGCTCGACAGCGGTAAGTCTGCGCCGCCGAGCAAGTTCCGCGTGGAGCCGCCCGCCAAGTCGGAGCGGCCGGAGACCCTCTCGGTGGGCAACAAGCGCTGCTACATCGACCCGCTGGAGTGGGAGCGCGAGACGGCCGGCGGCATCCTGCGCAGCACGTTGTCCGTGCAGCAGCGGACGGCGGTCGGGGCGGCGGTGCGGGTGGGGCGGGGCGCGGGAGGGGCGGCGGCGCCGGGACGCCCGAGCGCGGAGCCGTGCGCGCGCGCCGTCGACCCGAAGAAGATCAGCGCCATCGGTCGCAACATCGGCAAGTTGCGCGCCGAGAGTCTCTCCTCGAAGGAGAACTACAACAGCCGAATTAACTCTCTGTACGGACCGTATCGCCTGACACTCTCCCCGGCGACTGATGAAATTTTGTTTAAACATAAATGATAATTTTTCTCATGTTAAAATACTAAGCACTGTTATTATCTGCATCGCATATGAAAATTATAATAAAGATACCTATATCTCGTTGATTGCCAGTGTAATGACATTTTAAACATTTTCAAAGCTCGAAAAACACTTTAAATGCTTTGATATTTTCCAGCTCCGTCACCCCACACACCTGTGCCTTCTCTCCTGACTGCGTCCTGACCCGTTGCTTCCGGCCTCACCAACTCCTTTTTAGCGTATGAAATATACGTTTAGAAAAGATAATTGTTGTCTGTTTTCTGTTGAAACAAATACATTTCGTGTTAAAAAAACCTTAAATGGTATGTGTTATTATTTCCCAACCCATTGAGCCTTAGTGGTTATTGGTTATGCCTAATTGCCTAAAATTAAAAAATGTGCTCAATATATTAAAGTCGTTAAAAAAAATGTGTTGCAAATCATGATACTTTTAAGTTGTATTTTTTATAATTGTTGCTGGTCAGTTCGAAAATAAAAAGAAATAGAAAAGCCCTATTTTTAAATGCCACCAGAATGAACCATGTCGACAACTGACAAGCTGTCAACCAGCCAATTGCTCAAATTACACAAGTAAAAATCCAAGTAACTACAATGCAATATACCGTACTACGGGAATTATTCTCGAGTTTGCCCGACCATGAAGTGCACTAAAGGAACCTTTGGAGATTCTATTTCCAGTACCTATCTGAACACTCAAAGTAGGTGCCTTTTAAAAACATTTACTAGCACCTATTCCTTATTACATTCAATATCCTCACTTTTTTTATGCAACCTGACATGGATGGCTAATACCACACAACTATCGTTGATATTAGCCCAATACACCACATTCCCGAAGGAATTAAGTGCCATGCCAGGACCTTTGCGAGAACTACATTGAACTGGATGGATTTGGATGGAGATTTGACATTAATAAAGGTTTTAAACCGATGTGTTATCTATTCGCTGTTCAAGTCGAAAATCTGGACACACATGTACGAACTATCTGCAACTATTTATTTACAGAAGTGGTGGTGTTTGAGGATCTTTCTAGCAGAATGTGAATCTATTAAATGCTCAACAATTCAATGGATCCAATATGTCGCAATGTACAGTTTCAAGAAAAGTAAATATAAGCCTAACAAAAAGGTTAGTTTTTTATTGTTAAAATTTTACTTACGACATTTATCATTTAGTTGAATTCTTAGGTAAAACGAAAAAAAAAACCATTTGTTTACATGTTTTATTCAACTTTCATTTTAATTTGATGGTGGCATTGCAAATATTGAAAGAATAGAAGATTATCTAAATTTGAATATTTGATCTACAAAAAAGTACATACTTTATTTTAAAGCTAAGGCTTGGGTCACACTATTTTTTCAATAGGGAGTTTAGGATATTTTACTCAATACTGGTTTACTAGATAGCAGTTACGTATGTAGGGAGGTGGATAGGTAATTTTGAAGCCATGGGCTTATGCAATGTTTTTTTTTTTTCGAAAACAATAAAATTATGATTTCAGAACTCAAGCAAAATACATAAAAATAATCATAAATCTAGCGATGTTACAAAGTCAATTGTTTGCAATGTTCCAAAGCCGTCTACAAGTTCTTCCACCCGCGCACCTGTTTTTTTCATTTGTAAGAATCCATATGCAGGGGGTTTAGAAAGTGGTTTAAGTAAAAAAGAAAGAGCTTACATCATAACAAAGTGCCAACAGAATAACACTCGCTACACGAAACTAAAAGCTCTAGCGGCGAACGCCATGAAGACCAAACAGGTGTACGTTGTGTATGGCGGTAACACCGACATTAAGAGAGCGCTGAACAGTCGTGGCTGGGTCGAGAAAATCCCACGCCAAGGCATGAATCTGTCAAAAATACAACGAACGGATGCAACGAAAGATGATACAAACAATGAGTTGGAAAAACTCCTGCTTTCCTATCTAGTCGAAAAGCACCCTCCAAACTTTATGTGGAAATTGAAAGACTTAGGTAGACATAGCTCCGAGCTCAACGACCGATACCAAACTATCATCAACAAATTAAAGATGGAGACGGTGTGGTCTTCGAAGCAAGGGCTTTGCTTGTCGGTCAAGAACAGCAAGTGGTTTTTCATCGAAAACGTATCAGAGACGTACACGCCGCGGACCTACAGCAGCTACAAGCATGACGACGCTGTCGAGTTCGCGACAGATTTCAAGCTCACTGCTTGCTCGAGTCTGCTCAAGTGGCTCCTCCAGAAGCGCGAAGGCGAGAAGGAGCTGTTTACTGCACGTGGAAAGGTGTCGTTGAACATTGTAGCGTTCGCCCTCAACAGGTGTAAGGAGTTCTTGCTGAAGAAGCAAAACAAAGACATCGACCGCAACTGGCGGCCGGTGCAAGAGAACATGTGGCACGTTTTCTTGAAGAACTACTACAGGCTAATCGATGACGAGGAACTGTTCGAGGAAGACAAGGAGAAAAAGGCTCCATTGTACACTGCGTACGCTGAAATATTGGTCCGGGAGATGGAGAGGTACCGGCCACAACTCAAATGTGAAGGTGTCCGCAACGTGTGGATCGTGAAGCCAAGTCACCAGTGCCGTGGGCGAGGTATCATGTTCGCCTCCAAGCTTGGAGACATCAACAAGATGATTCAGTTCAATCAGAGACGAGTTGTCCAGAAATATATAGGTATTTTGTTTTTTCGTTTTTGCACAATAATCTAAAAGTTTCAATAAAGAGCTTAACACTGTGTGTCATGTTAAAGTCTCAATTATTTAACGATTTTTCTTCCTCATGATCATCTTCCTTGCAACAATAACCCCTTTTAAATTAATTTTAAATACAAATTTTTCAGAAGACCCCCTACTTATTCACGAGACAAAGTTTGACATTCGGCAATATTACTTGGTGACGAGCACGTTTCCACTCATCATATGGATGTACAAGGACTGCTACTTGAAGTTTAGCTCGCAGAAGTACGACCTGAAGAATTACCATGAATCAATCCATTTGACAAATCACGCAGTTCAGAAAAAGTACAAGAATTGCCAGGGTCGACACAGCAATTTGCCTCCTAACAATATGTGGTCGTTAGAAAGGTACAAGCAATACCTTAGGGCAGAAAACATGGAAAATGTGTGGGATGACATTATTTACACTGGTATGAAGAAGTGTATAACGGGTGTAATGCTGAGTTGTCAGGAGCACATGTCCATATGTAAGAATAGATTCGAGTTGTTCGGGTGCGACTTTATCCTGGACAAGGAATACAGACCCTGGCTGATTGAAATAAACTCGTGTCCGGACTTGAACCCAACTACCAAAGTCACTGCCAAGATATGCTCTGCAGTGGTTGAAGATATTGTTAAGGGTAAGTTTTTTACAATGTCCATAATTATTCTGTCATAAAATTTGACGTAATAGAAGTAGTTATCACGATTCATTGAACAACAGCAATAAAAGTATCATGCTGCATTAAGTACTAAGGCCAATAAGCGATCGTAGAAACAATACCCTTTGCGTAGGAACCACCATGATGCCATGTGCTGGCATCTTCCCTGCAACCCAGTCATATACACAACATGATTGGCAGACCTGGTTTACATTATAAAATAAATATTAAATTAGGTAAGGATCAATGCAATTGAAGTCTAGTGATAAAATTCCCACGTTTTTTTATCAGCTGGTTTATGAGATAGACATTTCACGGATTTTCCAAAATAATTAACCTAATGCGATTCGGTGGAAGATATGTCCCTCCCCAATAGATCCAGTTTAAACTGTGTTATTTTTTATGAGTTTACTTAATATCAAGTTTTTTTAATAATTACTTAGCAATTCTGGAACAAGGAACAGACCGACTAGCTTAATTAAATATAACCTATGCACACAAGTACTTCTGAGCTGCAGGATACCGATTAGTTCAAACATTACTCATGAGCCATGTCCTTTCCGCAGTCGTGATAGACCGACAGAGAATTTTGAAGGCTGGAACGGGCAACTTTGAGTGCGTGTACAAGCAGACCATCACGTTCCCCATGTACCATCGCATCAACGAGCTCTCGTTGGAAGGCAGAAGCCTACCGACCTCCTACTTCTGCAAGAGCAGCATCGTGCACGAGCCGCTCCCGCCGAGCGTCGACGTCGACCCTCCCTGCGACCTCCTGGCGACCTTCAAGCACCTCGAGGCTATCTACTCCGAGGAGCCCGCTGGCACCATCAAGCTGAAACTCGACATCACCTCGTCGGAGGAGGAGCTTGGACAGATCGCCGACGTTATCACCTCTCAACTGGATATTATTCTAGACAAGGTGCCGTCCAGTACTGTCGTCGACTCGAGCCGGCGCTCAGTTATCACGGTCGTATCTATGTCGAGCCGGAACGGCGAAATAACAGAGAAGGATAACGTCAGGGTGACGACTTGCTGCAGCGAGGTGGATCTGATGACAGTCCTGCACAAACCAATCACGGTTCAGATGTCTTCGAGTGCGGTCAACTTGCTCGACTCGCGCAGATACAACATCGAGGATATGAGTGGTCTCAACGTAGCCAAGAAAATGATCCGCAGCATGTCCAAGAGAATCACCTCGGACGCCCACGAACATTATAACCGATTCGGTTTGTGCCACCCGTCGATCCCGGTGTGCAATTTTGAAAGTAAAGTGGAATTTCCGACTGCACCTTCCAGGATTCTAAGCTTCATTACAGGAAAACACATTCAACAACGACCTGTTGAAAGAAACGTCAATTTCTTGTTATCAAAATACACTGAGTCGTAACTGAGTGTAGTTTGATTAAAATAAAATTAAAAATAATTGGTATCTATTAATTTCATAATGATGTAAAGATGTAAAAAAAAAAGTAAAAGCCCACATTGTGTCTAAATGTTTTTATTTTCATAAGCAAGATTTCTATACATGGAAAAACCAGTGGAGGTGGCCATACATAAATATGGTGGGGTATTACGAAACTTAAAAAATATTTTAAGCTTAATAGTGAATTTATTTTGCAAAATCGAGGTATACTTTAAAAAATTAACCCCATTAATAAATCAATTATCAATAGAGCATACTAATATGAACCCATTGAAGCATCTTCATGTGTCTAATGTATGAAGGCTTTAGTCCGATATTGTCCGATTAAATTCCAAAATTGTATTTTTTGGCTTATCATGTAGGCTTGTCATGTCAAGTAGCAAATTAATCTAGAAATGCTACTAAGAAAATACTCTTTGGTATTAACACATTACATTTTAAAAGAAGCACAAAACTACAAGGACATTAACCGTACTGTAATATAATGTACTGGACTCCACTTCAGTCTGAAGCCAATATTGGAAAGGTTCAACAAAAATTACCAGAAGGCTCAATATGAGAAGTCTGGGAAAAACTGACATTTTATTGTCACGTATTACTATTTCTTTTTCCGGCATCCGAGATTTCGCCTACTTTGCACAAAGGAGATATTTACGCCAAAATATTGGTAAATATTGACATCTTTCGCCCTCTGCGTGAATTCAATAAGGTGAATTTAATTGCAGGTCCCAATAATCGGTCGTTGTAGGGGTCGAACGAGAATGGGTTAAAAAAGGTTTTAATATTTTCATTTAAAAAACTAAACATTAGTACAAGCTTTTAAAAATATATTTCAAATGGCCTCAGGAGAGTGAAGCTTGCCCATAATGTTCATATGTGTGGATGCAAAGCGAGTCTATTTCATATAATGGACTCATCCACCCACTGATGACGGTGACAGTATGCTGATGGTGAAGTGTTTTTCTCAGTCTATTCCCGAGGATGTAACGGGACTATAGGAATATTGCTCGAAAATTAAATTCGTTTTTGAAATATTCGGTATAAATGATAAAGGTTTATTTTCTTTCCAACCATCAATTTAACTATAGCATTTGACATGGGTGAACTTAAAATGCAAAAAAAATTCAGACTTCGACCAAATTCAGACTATAAACTTGAACCATAGAAAATGAATACATAATTATAAAAAATGTGATAATCGTAAAATATTTTTTATAACGGGACGTACAAACAGTTCTATTTAGTTGAAAAGGAGGCACAATAAATAACGAAGATTGATGATAACAATATCCAACTTGTTCCTTTTATTGATTGCAAATGAGGACAATTCATTATCTATTTTAGGGGAATGATTAATTACTTACATTGCTTACTGATGCATGCTCATATACACTTTTTTAAATATAAAATGCTATCCACTAAGACCCACTGCAGTTAATTATAAGGCTTAATACACTTGAAATGTTTTTTTTAAGTTTGTGACTTTAAAAATTTAGACAAGGGGGATATCTTCCAGTCATCTTTTTTAATACCGTTTTAATAAATAACCGAAAGTAAAAAAAAATGTCTAATTGAAATTGCTCACTCCAAATCCAACAGCATGTCGGTATTCACGCACTCTTGTAGATAAATTCACCTTAAATTAAACTATAATTATATACAAATGTGAAGTTCAACAGCGAAAGCCGACCCTCACGATACAGGCTTTAAACTGAATGACAATTTTGGTCTAGAGTTGTTTTTACCAAGAATTTTCTTCTGTTCCTCCTTGAAGCGTTTGTCTTGCTCTTTTTTCAGCTTCTGCCTCTCTTCGTCCATCTTACGCTGCTCCTCAATCATAGCAAGCCGTTCTTCCGCCTGGGCATACACACACATACTAAATGAGAGGCGGCGGTAACATAAAAAAAAAAAAACACCATACTTCCTTCATAAATTCATTGTTTTCCGTTGCAGGATCAAATTAAATTTTTCATCATCACGAAACCTTTGGAAAAATCATAAAATGTTTTCAGGTCTCGATAACATTGCAATAGATGACGTTACACGGGTTTCCCGGTCAAAGCTTATATTTTATGTAGGATAGTCGATGAGATATAAAATTTTTTAGGTTCCAATAAAAAAAAATGAGATTACCATGAAAGTATGATTAGGCAATTTGTCGGTGGGACTGAGCCGAAGCGGTTGCGTGGGTTAGGAGCAAACTGTGATCGGGATGGTTTCTCAAACTGTTTTTGTCTAGTGACTATTTTGTTATGGATGTTTTCATAAAATAATTAACTCTTTTGGTTTTCTCTCTCGCTCTTACCGACACCAGCGCTGAATGGGGCATTGAAAACTCTGCCAAAGATCTATTAGTATCTATTTTAGAGCGGCTATTAATATTTATACATAATTTGCGTTACTAATAAACCATCGCTATTACTCTGATATATCTAGCTAGAAGTAACAACTAGAAATATCAGAGTAATATCGATGGTATAATGTTTATTATACGACAATGACAACAGTCCCAATGGATGAATTTTTTTATATTTAATTAAGAGTATTTCATGTTTGTTACTTATGTTGTGTTTGATTATATGAATATAATTTTACAAATAATGTTTATTAATAAGACCGATTTTGTTTTAATCGTAGTTCAGATACTATATTACTGACAAAATGCCTCGTTGCCTGGACTCACCAATTTCTGGCGAG
Organism: Incurvaria masculella; assembly: GCA_946894095.1. NCBI lineage: Eukaryota > Metazoa > Arthropoda > Insecta > Lepidoptera > Incurvariidae > Incurvaria > Incurvaria masculella. The sequence continues at coordinate 21,732,912 of OX335645.2, read as the reverse complement.
CTTCGTCGATTTTCTTATTGTTTTCAGCCATGATATCCTCCAGTTCTTTCCTTTTACGTGCTTCTTCCTCCTGTCAGATAAAATAAAGTTCGTTAATATTCACGATCGCAACCGACTTCATGACACACGAACATAATAATTACCTCACGATACAGTGAAACCATTTATTTGTATAGTTATCGAAGGCGCACATTACAACAATATACAATCATTCTTGTAGGTTGTGTAGTCATATTAACCACCAAATTTTACAGCTAAGACATTTTTTTTATGGAACTGGACATGAATGGCTAATACTAGACCTACTTTCATGACAACAGCCAAACAAACCGCATTCCCAAAGGAATAAGGTGCCATAATGAGATCCTTCATTTATCAGCATGGCTACATTGAAATTGAAATGCACGCTTCCTCTTTTGATCACATGGGTATAGATCCTAACACGTCAATATATTAAATAGAGATCTTAAATGTCAGATGATGACCACAATCTCAGTAATGTGTAAAGAAACAGAAAAAGTTATTCCACTTTGCTTTGTTTCCTAAATATAATGTGGTCAGCTCGGGCATTGTCGGGCCCTACAAATTTTGAACCATTATAAGGCCCCATTTCCACGAGGAAGTAAACTTCCGCGAGAAAAGTCAGACAAACTGTCGGACAGTAAACGGACAGACAGTCTGTACGACATTTCTCGCGGAAGTTTTCTTCCTCGTGGAAATGGGGCCTTAGAGGTACTCATGTAATAAGCGCCAAACAAATTCGGCCAACTCAGAACCGAACTCTTATCTATAAATGTTGTGCAATCTTCTCCACTTTCTATTACTTTCAATAAAAGTATACAGACATTCGAAGTAATAATATCAATAATGCAAATACCTTCACTGTTCACGACCGGATCCTCAAAGCGGTGGACGGCGAAAAAGTCAGCAGTTCAGGGTCTTGATCTGTCTTCCGACCTGACTTAACGACTACACGACTGTCGGAAACAGTCAATTTCAACATTTTTACAATGCTAGCCAGTCACTATGTGTGAAAACAGCTACACCCAAAAGCACAATTCGCTTGACGATTTCAAGGTGTCCCAAGAAATCGTTTGGGTCAAATATTGTCTGATAGTAATTTAGTCTTTGTAATATGAGTATTAATGTCTGTGTCCTCCGGGGCACTAAAGCGTTTGGATTGGAAAGTTCACTCAAAACCTCTCGAACTAAGCGTGCCGACCGGACCTTTAACAAATTTGATCGAAAGAATTCTGTTATTAATCATGAACAAATTATTCTGTGGGCTGCCAGCCGGAGCTTCGGGGGGCTGGCGGATAAGGTAACAGGGAGACACACACATGTAGGAGGCGGAGTGCCTCGGGGAATCTGTGGAACATTACAGAGATGCTACGGATGCATTTCGGCTGCTTCAAACGGTTCGGTGCTGTTCGAATACCTTCACAAATAAATTTAACACACATTTTCCCAAATTACTAGGTCACGAAAGTCGCAATGTTGTCTATTTACAATCTGAGTTGAAACTTTTCAGCAGAAGCAGAAAACAGCAAAAAATACCTCTTTACTACTTAAAAACGCATGTCTGCAGTTTGACCAGTATAAGTGTGTTTGTGATAATATCATGCTGTTTTTGCAAATAGACCAGTAATTTGAAACCTTGAAAATTATTCACTTGCATTCGGTCCATTGGCTCGAACTCTGAACAATACAGTAACGCTGCAGGGACAGTACCGAACCGTTCAGAGCGTCGCGAACGCATCCAAACAAGATGGCGGCGTTCGCCGCGTGACCGTGGAATGGCTACCTGGCGCGCCTGCTCCGCGAGCCGTTGGCCCTCGCGCCGCCGCTCCAGCTCGGCCATCATCTCCTGCTCCATGGTGCGCTTGGCCTCCTCCACGCGCCGCGCCACCTCCTGCTCGATCTCGTCCTTGCGCTTTTCGAGCTCCTCGTCGACGCGACGCTTCACCAGCAGCTCGATCCGCTTGGCCGCCTCCTCCTCTACCACCTGTAATCACATATAAGATGTGTTGTATAATATGTTGTAGTATATTGTGTTTAAGTTGTGTATCCTATTTGAATAAGTGTTTTCTTGAATTTTAACAGTGCTATTCAGAGTGGGCGGACTAACTTTAGTACACGGGTTAAGCCGGGACTATTGCCGTATTAAGGCAAAGCGCTATCTATTCAGAGAGCGGGATTAGTGTTAGTCCTCGTAATGGCGGTCGACTTACCGCGGGACTAAGCCCGTACTAGCGGCCATTTTGCAACTGTCAGTCGTATTCAGAGAGAGCCATCAAAGCTTAAAACGAGGACTAAATCAGAGCTGTCAGTTTTATGAAAAATGGTTTTCAGAGAGCCGGTTTAAGGTTAGCCTGCGCATTAATAAGGTACAATTTTTCGAATATCAGTAAAACCACCTCAGCATAGGTTTAACAGCGGACTAAGCCCGTATTAACGGCGGCCATTATTGTTTGAACAGCTGTTTGCCAATATTCTTGCATCAATAACACCATAACACTCATAATCTTAAATGTAGGTTCCCGGCGCATAAAAATAATATAGTTGGGCCCATTTGTTGCATTTCCCAGTTTGGGCATTTCTTCATGTGCATGTCGTTAGAACTGACTAAGGACTCCGTCGTTTGTAGTTCGGACTCCTCGTTGAACTGTAAGTCTCCTCCCTGCCTTGCTAGGTGGTAGGGTTAATCTCACTCAAGTTGCATTGCATGAACATTCACATCCCATTGAATGAACGATGGTCGAAGCGGCAATGAAAATTGTCGGTGTTTTGCATCTAATCCAATGTAGCTGTGCGATTAAAGGAAGGACCTACTGGCATTGCACCTATTTATCATGAGGTGTGTTGAGCTCAAATCATGACAATGAATAAAGAAAACATACCGTTTCATTCAATAGGCAGAAGACGTGTGCGAGGGAATAGATAGTACCAAGGAGTCGGTTTATCTAAGTGGGAGACCATGTGAGCAGAGGTATTAGGTATGAAGGGGCGTCATTCAGGGTGATAAAGAGGAGAGAAAGCACATGAGAGTTCCTGCGATGACAGATATCGAGCCACTGAAGACGAGTACAAAATTCCGAAACATGATCGTATTTACATAGGCCAAATATGTAACGGATACACAGGTTGAGAAGACCGGCAAGTTTATTAAGAAGCTCTTCAGTGAGCATAATCGAGTACAGGGAGAAGTAAGGTTTGTGCGAGAGTAATTTTGGTAGCGAATGGAATAAAGTTCTTCAATCTTTCAATGTTCAATGTTCCCATTTCAATCGCATCATCAACATTTCAGTTGACAAAGAAGTTTTCAATACATATGTAAATTGTTCATCAGCTTTTATTCAATGTACGAAGAAATATATAACAAAAGCGATCAATTATCATTACATTTTGTTAGGTCATAAAGGTTTCCGCACACTTGTAATCATTAATTTCTATACACCATAGAATGTTTCTATCATTTTGGTTGATGTCTATTATGTATGTGTAACTATGCAAAGTGTGTAACATGTTTAAACTCAGTAAATGTATTTTTAAACGAGGCTTTCACAGGCGTGTACAGCCGTTTCCCCCCGCCTCAGTCCATGCGTGCTGCGATGTGTGCCCTTACAAAACCAGTGAACAAACACCCTTTAACCTAAGTACCCTTCACACGTTTCACTACAGCCTAGCGAGCTGATGATTACATCTTGCTAAAAAATAAAAAAGGCGATGGTGATAGCCAAAATGCACACAGTTATCATTACATGTTATAAAATTTGTTACAAGGTACATTTGTGGTCGACGAGTTGACTCGTAAAAATAATGCCTTAAAACCAACCAAATCAGGACCAGCAAATATTGTATACACTCAGTTATGTTACTAAGTGTTGGGAATTAAGATAAAAAGTTTGCATCCAAATTCAACGTCTGCAGTAATGCATTGGTATGATCTGAAGATATATTGTCTTACAAAGAGTAAGATCACATTAGTGACAGATGATGAAGAATATAGTACCTTCTGCTCAGCCTCGCGCACGCGGCGCTGACGCTCCATCTCCGCCAGTCGATCCACCTCATCCATCTTGTTGCGTCCGCGCACTTTCTTACGGTGCACCTTGCTGCCGCCTCCATCCATTGACGCGTCGGTGCTGCTCGATGATGAAGCCGAGTGAGATCGCTTCCTGCAACACGGTTGGATCGAAGCGTTCTGGTTGATGGTAAAAAAAACTATTGCAATGCAGTCTTTTTATGTGACTGGACATGGATGGCTAATACCAAACCCACAGTCATGGTATTAGCCTAACACACCGCATTTAGGAAGGAAGGGAACTGTCTTTGCATGGATTCCGAACCATAACAGCTCGCATTCGCAACGAAATGCACTTTTCCAAATCAGAATTAAATATAAATTAGTGCATAAACGGGGCGGTGATTGCAAGAATCAAGGCCCCGCGACCCTTAGGGGTGCAAAAAAACGGTTGAATGTGGAAATGATGAATCGGGTTACGTACCTGCTCTTGCTGCTGCGATCGCGGAGCTTTTCAGCAAGCCTTGAACGCGCACGCGAGCCACTGCGGCTACGTTTCCTGGAGTGTTTCTTGTGTCGGCGAGGTGACTTGCTTCGCGAGCGTGACCGCCCCATCTCTTTACTCTTTCACTTGACGTAAGAGCACAATAACAAAATCTTAGGTTCTGAAGATTATATTTAACATTAATGTCGGCACGGGTTGGCACGGGCACTAGTTCACTGATAACAACCCACCAGCAATGCTACTAATGCACACACCAAAATACCATTCGACCATTCCTACCACAGACTGGAGATTCCTAGCCCTGCCGCATCAATTTTGGATGACACAAAAGTTAGAGCAGCAGCCAGCGTTGCCTATAACCACTCCCCCAATTTCCCCAAAACGATCTTAGGATTCCCCGAAATCCGTAAAAGGAACCAAGTTCGGAACCAAACCGGAAAATTTCGAATGAGCAAAAAAAAAGGTCGTGCAGCCGACGGCCGTCTAAACAACTTTCGAAAGAACTGAAATCCAAATTTCAATCTAATATTGTATTTATAATAATATAATATCAATTTTAATGTAATATTTTTCGAATAAGTAAAAAAAAGTCAGAAAAATTTATTTCCCCGCGGATTAGCCAATTCCCCGACGCTCTTTTTTTTTATGTGACTGGACATGGATGGCTAATACCACAAGTTCTGTCATGGTATTAGCCAAACACACCACATGGGAACTAGGTGCCATGCCAGGACCTTCCTTATCTTGCATTCCCCGCTATTTTCCTCGCAAGACCTCAAATTCCCCGTGATTCGGGGAATCGGGGAGCGATCGGCAGCGCTGGAAGCAGTAGGGTGACCATCATAAAACTACGAATCCTGCCAATGCTAATTCAGGAGCTAAATACTTGCCAAAATTGCCAACCCTCGTAGATTTTTTTTGGTATTTCCATTTAAATATTTCGAACTCTAATGAAAAGGTCGTCCTTCTGTAAATAACATGGTCTACCTCTGCCTTCATACTTCCCGAATATAACCGAATTTTCACTGCGGGCTGGAAAACTGTAAAAATCTTTAAAATTAAAAAAGAATGGGTTGTTTAGGAGCGTGGGCTACTACCGCTTGTTTATTTTCGTGAATTCGATGACGAAGAGAAACTCCAACATCAATCTCAGAGGATCGATATAATGCGGTTTCATTTTCCGCTAACGCCTGCTTAAAACTCATCTATCAATTGGGTTTTTTTTAGTTGTTAGATGAGTTTGCGAACTAAAAAAACTGTCTATTTCGCGCTCGTCGCTCGACATCTTCGCTAACCTGCTCCAAACTGGTGTCGTTCTTCTTAGTTTGTTTATTTCTTAAGGTGGCCCTTCCCGCTCATCTCCCCATACAAAAGGGGAAAGAAGATCACGCCCATATTTCTTGTCAGAGATTCAAAATTTTGCTCAAAATAGCTTTATTTGATCGAACTAGATGTCTGATGACCATTGGCATTGTAAAATTGTGTTTGGTTTCTAAGTTATAAGGTCCGAAAGTTCGCATTTTTCGTGGGTTTTATACAATAACTTTGGAGGTGGATTACGCATCAGATTTATAATGTATTTGGTTTTTGTTCGATTTTTTACTACAGCCGTCGTGGTTCGCTAAAAGTGAACGTCGTTTAAATTAAAATTTTCGTAAATCTTACCAAATCATACACTATGCACATTGTCTTTTTTGTGGACATGTTGCATCTTCCTCATCACGGAGCCTGTCTTATTCTTTGAAACAGAGAAGGTCCCAGAGCGCAACAGCTCGGTTTTGTACCGTGCCCGCGAATGAGATAGGCCCGCCGGGTTGGGCCACCTTAAGTTGATCCATTCCTGAAAGTGATTTTAAATCTTCTTTTCCATATTGACTCTTTTTAAATTGTTTGCTATCGGGCAGGGCATTTCTACGTGACCCTTAATGCTAAAACTCTGATGATAGATATTTTTTACCTACAATATATAGATTAGACTTTAGTCTGTCAAAAATTCTGCCAGATACCATGCAAAACAAAACAAAATATATTTCAAAATTGAATTTACCCAACCTTCGTAATTAAAATGACTTAATGTGCTCGTTATTAATCTGAACATTATTTGTTCCAAATTCTGCTAATCAAATAAAGTCGTAGGAAAGAAAATATCACAATAATATAACCTATAATATTTAATTTCCCATTATGTGCTCGTCTATTACATTAAAATTTGTTTGAAGACAAACAAAAGATCTTCTTTTTCTTCAAACCCTATTCTAACTGCATCGTGGAGTACACTTGCATCTTAAAACTCGTAAATAAAACTTGACAGGTATTACTGTTTTGACATTTGTAAGGTGAGTTCGCTCATGCGACACTAACAATAAGCTTAGAGTTATAATCCCCATTGGATGCTCGCACTGCCGGGTTTATAAGTAACACTGTGGGGGCTTCAAAAGTACATGATTTTCGTTACAATTTTTTTGGGGGAGGAAATCAGACATTACTGCCATTGAAACACTATCCAATCTAGCCAAAATGGCAGGAAACTGTAACATATGGTCACACTGGATTGGAGGCGTTGATGCCCTATGTTTTGGCATTATATATTTCGTTATCTGCCCGTCGTCCGAATTTCCATGTTCCACAATTAAATCTTCCTCATTTCAGTCATCTTCTTTTGTAAGGTACATTTTACTTTCATATCGTTGGAAATGGCGAGAAGCTGGAATGGAGGTGATATGGGCCACAAGTAAAAGATGTCTAGATTTGAACTCCCAGGAAGATTAATGTTTTTAATGTAAACAGTACGTTATTTAGAGCAGATCCACGTTAGTACGAATGTAATTACTTTAAAATAATCGAAAATGTAGGCCTTGTACTTATGAAATGTCATAAAACCACGTGTTTAGAATCAATGAAGAAGTCCAGATGGTCAAGGTCTCAGATAAAAAAATAAGTTATCGCATCTGGCGCTTCTACTATGAGACCGGGGACCCATTCAGGTAAAAGTGAGATCGAGTTCGGGAGTGAGTTAGTCCAAAAGTAGATGAAAATATTATTATTGAAATAACTTCACTGTTATTTTACCCTCCAATCTATGCATAGGACAAGTCAGATTTTTACCAAACTAAAAAAAACGGGAACTGCTTTGAATTCGCCTTCCTTTTCCATTATGGGGTGAAGGTGCTCCGAGGCAGGCACGGCATTGCATTGGAAACTTTACAGGAACGGAAAGGGATCTACCTCGGCAGAGAAAAACCAGTATTACGTCTTGCTAACGTTGAAGCCGACAAGGTTCTTATTGTTCCAGGTGGCTTCTTTTTAGCGTTCCGTTGGTACCCTTTGGGTACGGAACCCTATTACTAAGCCTCCGCTGTCCGTCCGTCCTCCCGACCGTCCGCCCGTCCGTGCGTCCGTCTGTCAGCGGAAATTTTTACAGTGTGTGCATTTATTTTGCAGCTATAACAATAAATAGGTAAAATTAAATATAATAAAAATTTAAGTGGGGCCCCATACAAAAAATGTGATTTTTTTTGTATTAAATCTTGTACGATGATACAGAACCCTTCGTGTGCGAGTCCAACTCGCACTTGGCCGGTTCTTATTGGAGAAAACGTTGCGCGTCGCGGTACTGTGCATCCCTACCTACTCCTCCAATAAGGGTATGGTCAGGTATATCCCTCATGCCCCGTGCTGGCATCCGTGTAACTGTGAATGTTGATAGCACACAAAACAAATAAAAATCTTCTGCACTCTACTCTACTTGCATCCGCTAAATTCAAGCTTATGATTCTGATCTCCTCTGCCTGAATAGATAATTTAAAACCAGATTTTATAATACTAAGAATGTTTTTTATTGTTTAATTGCATCCTCTTAAACACAACAGTCCCAAAATTAATACATTAATTTAGGATTAACATTTACCTATCTTAATATTATGTACATGTCTTTAATATAAATATTTTCAACATACTTTGGTGCTTGTATTTGGTTCATCCTCCCGTTAGTCATTCTGCAAGAGAAAATCAATATTTAGATGCTATATGGCTGAATGAGCACCTAAAACTACATTTGCAAATAATCCGCAATGCAGTTCGTGCGCTTTTTATTTACTTACATTGAAACCAAAGCAAGAGTCAATTTCCAATTTGATGTTGGGTGAAACATTGCGTTTCTGATACTCTCTTTCCAGTGAGGTTTCGTCATCTGTTTTAACACCTGAAAGAACGAAAACATGCTTATGTTGAATAAGCGAGAAAGTGAAAAAACATAGCCGATAAGTTCAGCAGTTACGTCGATTGAGGCCCGGGCCTGAACTTTGACGAATAGGTTAGGAGACCTGTGGGCATGCGACACGCATGCTTACCAATCCAAATGCATGCTGCCATTGACGATGATACTGTTTACAAAGTCAGCGCACTATTATAAGTATGTTTAACAGGACCCAGGAATTTCTCGTGGAAATGTGGTGAATACACGAATATTCGAACTACATATTATATATGAAATACGTTTAAACATCATCACTAATTCTACGCCATGGTCTTACTGCTGATGTATGCGTAGCTAGTGTTTCAGTTGATATAAACATCATTTTCTAGCCAATTGGGCAGAAATGCGTAATTTAATAGCGTCAATCATAACAAGAAAGGAGTAGGCAAACCTCCAATCACCACCAATAAGGAGCAGCAGATTAAACTCCCAATCACTCCCAGCAAGGAGCAGCCTGCAAACTTCCCAATCGTTAGCAGAATGGAGGAGCACGTAAACCTCCCAATAACCAAAAGAACACAGGTAAACCCCCCGATTACTAATTAATATCTCCATCGGTCTCATTCTGACAGTGTGCCACTGGTCAGTGTCTACGGCGCATAAATCGCATCACCTTTTACGCCATTCTCCCTCCCCAACACCCCTCCGCCACATGGGTAATGTTAAAAAAGGACAAATTCGAGTGCAGTGTATATGGATGATGAATAAACAATACCATACAAAAATACAAATGTGCTGCTCCTTCCCGTTAATTCTGTGGCGTACATCGGATTTGGTGCGATTACGATATCCTTCTACGCCGTTTCATACCCTGGTGGCTTCACGACATAAATTATTCATTCGTCAAATCCTGCTCTTTCCCTTTATGCTGGGGTGTACCTATAGCTCTGTCTCCATCACCTTTTGCACAATGACTCCCTCTCCCGGCAGTCACCACCTCAATTACCACCAACACTTCTCCTAATGTGCTTCTTTTTCCTTTGACAGCAGCGATGTACCTCTGGCAAGTGTCTCCGGCGCGAGAAGCATGACCTTCTGCACCACGCCTCCCTCTCCCGGCACCTCCACCACCTCGATTATCACTAACTCCTCTTGCGGTGTATTGTCACGCGTCGTAGAATTGTCTTCCATAAGCACCTCACCATACAAATAGTCACTCTGTGAGCGCTGCAACAGTTCAACCAATCATTGGAAGGAAAATCCATCAATCGGCGCCCATTTTAGGAAACGTTCATTATTTCTGGCACTATTTTTCATCAAAGATAAATATTGGGTTATGGAAAGAGTGGACGGTTTACAAATATTCATGGACAGAAACCTTTGCTTGACAGTTAGGTTACGTACATTGGCAAGGAAAACTGAACCTATAATTTTAATTTTAATCCGAATCACAGTTAAGGCAAAATGAGTGAAGAACATTTAGAAGGTATGTTAAGATGGTCTCATTAATTTTGATTAACAACTTAAATAAAAAGATTTCATTTAAAAATATATTTTGAAATGGTGGAATAATATTTTATAGATTTTTTTGATAAACTTCATGCATGTTTTTTTTTTTTTTTATGTGACTGGACATGGATGGCTAATACCACAAGTTCTGTCATGGTATGAGCCCAACACACCACATAGGAACTAGGTGCCATGCCAGGACCTTCCTTATATTGCACGGCTACATTGAACTGGATGGAAAACACGGACAATTTTCATTGCCGCTTCGACCATCGTTCATCCAATGCGATGGTACCAACCCGGGCGGGATAAACCCTACCACCCAGTAAGTAAGGAAGGGGACCTACATCTTAACGTGGAATCCGAACCACGGCCATGTAGCATTATATATTCATAGAATTGCTCAGGGCGCGAGGACTCGCTTATCAAGCGAGACGTTCAATCGACCCGTGCATACAATGCTTTCTTTGTCCCTCTGAGTTGGAATTCGTCACCAATGCGAGCTGTTCCATGTTTCGGAATCCATGTAAAACTGTTGGTCCCCTTCCCCTACAGGTGGTAGGGAACTTTCTATCATGGCACCAAATTACTTCGGGATGTGTTGAGCTAGTATCACGAGAGTAGGTGTGGTGTTGTCATCCATGTGTTACATACATTACATACAAAAAATGTTAACAAAAAAAAACCGACTTCAAGGAAAAAGCACTAAAAAGTAAAAAAAAATTGCCATTTTTGTAGTGACGATTATTGTTATTTTTTGAGTCGGCATCAGCCGGGCATTCGCTGCGCCAGTCAAGAGAACCTTGGCTGACACCGACTCAAAAAATAACAATAATCGTAACTACAAAAATGGCAATGATTTTTTAACTTTTTAGTGCTTTTTCTTTGAAGTCGGTTATTTTTTATTTATTTTTATTTTTAGTGAATTTGTTTACACTAACTCATCGTAATTTCCAATAAAAAAGAATCATCGATATCGGTTGGCGTTATATTGAGTTATTCGTGCATTTGTCGCGCACATCGTTAATGCAAATTTAAGACTTATATGATTTTCTCATGGACATAATTGTCAGAACTAAACCAAATTAAAATGGGACCACAGGGGAAGCACCAACTTTCAAATAAAAATAATAATAATCATCAAATTCGGTTCACCCAGGCAAAACTTCTGAGGTAACAAACATTTAAAAAAACATACAGACGAATTGAGAACCTCCTCCTTTTCTGAATGTTTCCTTACCGCCTCCGTAGCCGCCGCCGCCGGAGGACACTCGTGCAAGGCCATATGCCGGACGAGGTTCCCCTTGTTCGCGAACCGCTTGGTGCACTCGCGGCAGCAGTGCTGCTTCTCCCTAGGCGGGGCCGGCACGTACTCCGGGTTGTGGTAGAGGTTCTCGTGCCGACGCAGCAGCTGCTTCTGCCTGTGCCGCGTGCGTATTAAGGTGGGCCTTCCCGCTCGACTCCCCATACAAACGTAGAAAGAAGATCATGCGCATAATTGTTGTCAAAGATCCAAAATAATACTCAAAACAGCTTTATTTGATCGAGCTAGATGTCTGATGACCATTTACATTGTAAAATAGTGTTTGGTTTCCAAGTTATAAGGTCCGAAAGTTCAAATTTTTCGCGCGTTTTATACAAAACCTTTGGAGGTGGATTACTCAACGATAAAATAAAAACATCTTAAAAAGATTAGTCATCAGACAGACGTAGGTTGTTTCATGAAGATTTATAATCGATTTGGTTTTTGTTTGATATTTGACTACAGCGGTTGTGATTTACTTACAGGTATAAGTCTTTTTGTAATAAAAAAAATCATAAATCTTGCCAAATCAAACACTAAGCGCATTTTCTGATTTGTGGACATGTTGCATCCTCCTCATCACGGAGCCTGTCTTTTTCTTTGAAACAGAGAAGGTCCCAGAGCGCAATAGCACGGTTTTGTAGCGTGACCGCGAATGATTCATTCCCGCCGGGATGGGCCACCTTAATGGTAATCATCTCGACGACCACCGGTTTTGCATTAAGTAGTTTCCTAAGTATTACTAACGATTTTTTAAATACCAGTTTTTCCGGTTCGGCACTATCTATTCGAGTTCCCAATTATAACAACCAAAGATGTTGGAAGCATTAGAATATATGAATCATTTGAAATCACGCCCGCGCCCCAAGGCTGTCTGGAAGGGTCTGTCTGACGAAGAGATACACAAACAGAATATCATACCATATATAAACAAACTTGATATTTAGTTACAGTACATCTACAGCTACAGTTAAAAAATCACTCAATATATCTAAGGCTGTTGTCACAGATATAATGCATATTTTCTTCAGAATTGCAGTGCTAGGCTAATATACCGCCATCAGATATGATCCTGTGAACATGGCCTCAAAGGGTTCCACTAAATAGATTATCTGCCAAATTCTTGGGTAGTAGCAATTATCTTTGATAGCAGCTTGCCTGAAGGTCTGCCCGCAGAGGCCGCATACGAATGGTTTCTCGTCTGTGTGCTTGAGCATGTGCGAGCCAAGGTGGCGGCTTGATGTGGACGCGTACGAGCATACATCGCACTTGTAGCACTTCTCTCCAACGTGAGTCTGTCAAGAGACAACTGAATCATTTGGGGTTGCGAGATTTCAAGGGCTAGGTGAGGTCATGATATACTTTTTCTTTAAGACTTTTGCTGTCGTTTTCAGAGTGAACCTGTCATAACTTAGCACGGGATTAGCACCGATCTAACCGTACAAAACCCGTTTGGTCCGGGAATAATCCGCGCACTAAAGTTAGTCCGCCCACTCTGATTACGACAGTCACAGCTATATTCAGGGTGGGCGGACTAACTTTAAAACGCTGGACTTAACAGGTTTTGTATGGTTAGTCTGGTGCTAATCCCGTACTAAGTTTTGACAGGTTCCTTTTTAATTTTATTTTTCATAATTCGAGCCTGTATTTTTAGATGTAACGTGAAAGTTATGAGACCGTATCTATAAACTTGTCGTAATTACTTCGCCAACTTGAACTAATTTTCTACAGCCGTATTCAGAGTGGTCGGACTAAACCGGTTTTTGTATGGCTAGTCCGGTGCTAATCTCGTACTAAGTTTTGACAGGTTCTCTCTGAATACGACTGCTAGTGTTTGACTTGGAGATCCAAACACGAAGGAAAGTGCTCTTTGAAATGATGTAATTAGTTATTCGTTTGTTTTTGGTTCCGTACCCAAAGGGTTCCAACTTTATTACTAACCCTCCGCTGTCCGTCCGTCCGTCCGTCCGTCTGTCACAGTGCTGTATCTCATGAACCGTAATAGATAGGCAGCTCAAATTTTCACAGATTGTGAATTTATTTTGCCGTCATAACAAAACATAGGTAAAATTAAAAAATAATAAAAATTTAATGGGGGGCCCATACAAAAAAGGGATTCTTTTGTGTTGAATCTTGCATATGGTCCGGAACCCTTTGTGTACGAGGCCGACTCGCACTTGTCCGGATCGCTACTGGATCACATAACACTACTAAAGATTTGAATATCGGAGGGGGTAAAAATGGTTATTTGCGGTTATGGACCCATATGTGCATATCGTGGTGGGAGCAATGCAGCTTAGGGGATTAGGTACGCAATATTTAACCAAATGGAAGCAAATTTTCCCTAGGTAGGCGTGATGAAAAAGTTAATCATTTAAATTGCTTAACATTAGCCAGTTCAGCCACAGAAATCATATTCCGATTTCTGTGAGTTCAGCAAAACAAAACAAAGCGAAGAAGGTCTGGCACAAAACTTCGCTATGTTTTTTTTTCAATGTCCACTTAGTCTAAATTTACAAAAGCGTTGGTTGATTTTTTTTAAAACAAAAACCGGCCAAGTGCGAGTCGGACTCGCACACGAAGGGTTCCGTACCATCGTACAAGATTTAAATTAATTTTTATAATTTTTTTATTTCACCTATTTGTTGTTATAGCGGCAAAATAAATACACACTCTGTGTAAATTTCAGCTGCCTACCTATTACGGTTGATGAGATACAGCCCTGTGAAATACGGACGGACGAACGGACAGCGGAGGCTTAGTAATAGGGTTCCGTTTTCACCCTTCGAGTACGGAACCCTAAAAACACAGGTAAAACAACTGCCAAGCACGTGCGCTCGCTACCGTCCCGCACGCCCTGATCGTCCCTCCGCCACCCGCCACCGCACACCCACCACCGAACCGACTGGCGGACCCGCTATACACCCCGCTGGCGCCGACGCCGCATCGTGTAGAATCGTCATAAGATTCTTCAATATACTTATATGCATGTATAACCCTTTTGTGCAGCTTGAAGGAGTATTTGTCAGGGAAGATGTTGCCGCAGCGCGCGCATTTCAGCGGTTGGTCGGCGTTGTGCAGCTTGCTCACGTGGAGGCGAAGGTCGGTCTTGCGGCCGCGGGTCGTTGGGCAAAGCTCACACGCGAACACGCTTCGCCCCGTCGCTGCCGACATGATCCAAACAATAATGTAATAAAAAACCTAAACACAACCATGGAATGTGATATGAACGTATGTATAATCGACCCTGAAGCAAGGACAAATTAATTGAAGAAAGAGCCCAGTAAAAAGTTTCGTGTTTTCCATCCAGTTCAATGTAGCCGTGCAATATAAGGAAGGTCCTGGCATGGCACCTAGTTCCCATTTGGTGTGTTAGGCTAATACCATGACAGAAGGTGTGGTATTAGCCATCCATGTCCAGTCACATAAAAAAAAAAGAACTACTTTACGAATATGCTGCAAGGCTGGACCCGCACCAGCAAAACATACCATTCGCGGGTATTGCGTCTACCAATTTCGCCACCGATATATTCGTAAAGTAGTTATTTTTACTGGGTTCCTTCTTCAATTAATGTGTCCTCGCTTCACGGTCGATTATACATGCGTACATATCACATTCCTTGGAATAAGCGAGGTACCTGCTTAGTATGAAAAAGTATATTTACTTAAACACAACCATGTTTATTTGGCAACAAATAAGGCCTGGCTGCTCGGTTTTTCGTTAACGTTGCTAAAAGGAAAGTGAAAATTGAAAGATAATGAAAAGAAAACGTCTTTTTCTTACTTGACAACAAGGTGGAATTTGCTGTAGTTAGCTTGTATTCAACATAATTTGTCCAAGGTTAATAATATAATGTTCTTACGGTTGTGGATGAGCTCATGCTGCTTGAGGCTGTTGGACTGCGTAAAGCGCATGTCACAGTGCCGGCACCTGTAAGGCCTCTCTCCGGTGTGCGTGCGCATGTGCCGCTTCAGTTTAAATGAGTCGGCGGATGCGTAGGTGCAATGTTGGCACTGCGGGTCGGAATCGTTAGACAATTCTAGTTAGCGATAAGCACTATAAAACAGCGGCAGGCACCACTACCTTAAACGAATCTGTTTGACGAGATTCCGAGAGTTTCCGAGATCAGGCTACGCGCGCGGCTACAATCGATAAGACAAATAATTCGCTCCATCATCGGTGTTTCTGCAAGTATGCGCGTTGCATGCAACAACATACATGTACCCTAACGAAACATCGGGCTTGTTATTTATCTTGCAAGACATTTTAAATTATAGGTACATACGAACTACATTACAACCTGAAGCTGACTCGTGAAATGCTAACGCTCGTCATTATAAGTTAGCCAACAGTCACCTGATATGGTCTCTCGCCAGTGTGGCAACGGCTGTGTCGTCTCAGCTTGGAACGCTCGACGGAAGCGTAGTCACACTCTGTGCATGCGTGTGGCCGTTCAAGCGTGTGTCGGTACCTCGTGTGCCGAACGAGCTCCCCTGGAGAAAACAGTTTTATTTTCTCCTTATTTCCTTTTAAGAAAATTATAGTCAAATACACTCGAATAAAAAACAAATTTACAAAAAAAAATAACCGACTTCAAAGAAAAAGCACTAAAAAGTAAAAAATAATTTTCATTTTTGTAGTTACGATTTCTGTTATTTTTTGAGTCGGCGTCAGCCGGGCACGCGCTGCGCCAATCAAGAGAACCTAACCTAACCTAACCTAACCTAACCTTGGCTGACACCGACTCAAAAAATAACAGAAATCGTAACTACAAAAATGAAAATTATTTTTTACTTTTTTGTGCTTTTTCTTTGAAGTCGGTTATTTTTTTTGTTAAATTTGTTTTTTTATTTGTTTATTTTTAGTGAATCTGAAGTAAACTTACTAATTTGTACACGTCCTTTCCAATAAAAAAAGAATCACCGAAATCGGTTGGCGTTATATTGAGTTATTCGTCCATTTGTCGCGCACATCTTAATACAAATTTAAGACTTTTATGATTTACTCATGGATATCATTGTCAGAACTTAACGAAATTAAAATGGGACCACTTCGGAAGCACTAGCTATCATTAAAAAAAAATCATCAAAATCGGTTCACCCAGGCAAAAGTTATGAGGTAACAAACATTAAAAAAAAAACATACAGACGAAGTGATAACCTCCTCCTTTTTTGAAGTCGGTTAAAAAGTAGCCACATAGTGCGTGCAGGTTAGGTACGTCCGAATGTCTCTTCAGGTCACGTGCGTAAGGTAGACATGGAGTGTACCAGTACCAGTAGAGAATGCGGTCCACTGCTTGCAAGCCGTACGCGTGGCTTGTTACCGATGTGCGTGTTCATGGTTTACGAGGCTCTTCCGAGTGTCTCCTCAGGTGACGTGGTGCAGGTAGGTATGGAAGTGACTGTACCACTAGTGATGACGGCGGTCCCTCAGCCCTGGCAGGCGTGTGGTTTGGCTTGATGCCGGTGTGCGTGTTCATGTGGTTTAGGAGAAGCGCAACTAATACGGGTGTCTGTTTCGATTGTCTCCTCGGGTGGCGTGAAGGTGGTATGGAAGCGACTGTACCAGTAGTAGTGAAGGCGGTCACGCATTGCTTGCAGTTCACGAGGCTCGCCTTGGTCCGGAAGCAGCGCTCTAACACCGAGCTCAAGTGAAGTGTTTGGAACGAGTCTCTGCTCAGGTTACGTACAGAAGGTAGGTACGGACTGTACCACTAGTGTTGAATGCTGTCTATCAGTCCTTGCAGGCGTGCGGCTTTATGCCGCCGGTGTTCGTGTTCACGTGGTTCACGAGAATCGCCTTGATCCTGAGGTTGCGCTTGCACACCAAGGTCAAGAGCGCTTTCTCGTTCGAGTGTCTCTTCAGGTGAAGGTAGGTATGTAAGTGACTGTACCAGTGGTGGTGAAGGCGACTCCGCAGTGCTTGCAGCTGTGCGGCTTGATGCCGGTGTGCGTGTTGGTGTGGTTCACGAGGCTCGCCTTGGTCCCGAGGTTGCGATCGCACACTAATGTCACGAGCGCTTTCTCGTCCGAGTATCTCCCCAGATGACCTGCTGCAGGTAGGTATGGAAGTGACTGTACCAGTGGTGGTGAAGGCGACTCCGCAGTGCTTGCAGGCATGCGGCTTGATGCCGGTGTGCGTGTTGGTGTGGTTCACGAGGCTCGCCTTGGTCTTGAAGCCACGCTCGCACACCGAGCACAAGTATGGTTTCTCATCTGAGTGCACTTTCAGGTGACGTTGCAAAAGGTACCTGAGGAAATCACTTTCTTAATTATACGCAATCGAGCACTTTCATTGATGAAACGACAATCGCAGCGTTCTTACCGTTTCGGGGCGGAGTAACCGCAAAAGTGGCACACGTGGTGCCGCGAGATACCTTTCTTCTTCATCAGCCGCTCGTCAAAAGAGGACTTGTCGACCTCACCAACGGACCCGAAGTGGCCGCCCCTATCCGTCTCCGGGAACTTGTACGCATCATCAGTGGCACCCTGCGACGCATCCGAGTGTTCGCAATCCTGCACAATTCAAGTAAAGCTGCAAGTTCTGCTACCCTATTACTAAGCCTCCGCTGTCCGTCCGTCCGTCTTATTGACATAGAGAGAGTCAGGACCACGGAGGATAGAGGGAGAGAGGGGATGTTTTTAACTCATATTACTAAGGATCGCAGCGTGACACTGTGTGGGGAAGCGGGGGGAAAATCGCTTCATGGTGGGGTCATGCACCGCCCATTTTTGCGAAATCCATCTACCGGAAGAATCGATATTCTGGTAGCAGCTATTCCGAGAGCTATTCTTAGTGGTTACAAGACTACAACTAGATGGCGCCTTTTATATTTTACTAAGTGTTTTTTCTATAAAAAAACCTTAGAAAAATAAATCTATGCTTTCGCGCGGATTCAAATAATTTTAATTTAAAAATTTCATTAAAATTTGCATCATGAGATCAACATTTCTTACCGTAAAACGAAAATTATTGCGCGCCATCTATCGGCACATAGCAAGAGCGATACATCGATACAATGCTCGAATATTGACTCAAATTATAAAATATGAGGTGTTTTACTGTCAAATAAAACGTAATTCCACCTACAAACTTTAGATTATTTTGTCCTGTGTAATGTTTGCAACATTTTACACAAAATCTCATCGTATAATCGACTATTCGCCGAAAATTGCGCAGCAGACCATAATATTGTCCCACAACCTAACACCGCCAGCGCCATGTCGCGAATGTCGCTAAGCCACGCCTTCTTTATCACGTGGGCTGTGACGTAGCGACCCACTTGGTGGACACAGACCCAGTTTGCTTAGACCATCTCCTCTCTATCTCTATCCTTCGTGGTCGACCTTGCGAAAGGAAGCTAGCTTTTGTGGCGACAGTTAAACTCAAAAGTGGTGAAGAGGGGGAAAAAAATGTGCATGAGGAACTCATATGGCATAAGAAGTTAGGTGCAGCCCGACATCAGTCCGAAACGACATAGACCCGAGCGGAGCCGGGTACCTCAGCTAGTATTATTTATGTGAATAATGTTACCTGCTCCACCTTGCAGATCTCCTCCTGCACAATGAGTACGTAGCTGGACTCGCCCACATCCTCGCAGGCCCCATCCCAAACCGACACAACTTGTGAAGAGCTCTCCTCCTAAATCAACCATTAATATAACTCTTGCCGGGCACGCACTTGGCGGCTGTTTTAAAAACTTCAATATGTTAATTATATCCAATATCAAAAGAAAAAGAGAAAAAAGAGAAAAGCTGAACTGCACCTTAGCATGTTGGTTACGTTCTTCTGCTTGGTAGTAATAGTTTCCCTGCTCGTCTACGAAGTACAACCCTCCATGTCCATCGCCAGTGTCTCCTTCCAGAGCTGCGTCTGCATAAATAACATGATGATAACCTCCACAGGTATCTCACAGATTGACTCAGTAGTTAGTACTTAGACACACATTACTTGCCATCGAAAATCAAGAAAGTCGTTACCCTAGCGAATTCCCATACTACGGGCGATATTCTAAAATATATTGTCGAATTCTAAGTCTATATTTTTTTATGTACCCTTGAAAAACATAAGTAGAAATCACTGGAAAAAGTTGTCTTTTAAGACGTTAATTTAAGATTATTTTATTTTACATTATATTATTATATTTTACATTATTTTGCAAAAAAATAAAAAAGGTACGGATATTGAATGAAGCTTCTTTCTCAGGTGATTAACAAAACCGGCTAAGTGCGAGTCGGACTCGCACACGAAGGGTTCCGTAATATCGTACAAGATTTCACACAAAAATATCACATTTTTGTATGAGGGGGGGGGGGGGGCGTCATTTATATTACTATTTTTTTACCTATTTTGCATATTTGTTGTTAAAGCGGTAAAATAGTTACACAAAACTACGTCAGCCCTGTGACAGACGGACGGACGGACTGATGGAAGGACGGACGGACAGCGGAGGCTCAGTAATAGGGTCCCGTTGGTACCCTTTGGGTACGGAACTCTAAAAATATTAAAATCTGACAACTTTTAACGTTATTGAAAGGATAGGGTCTGAAAAACGATTTCGATAATTTAATGGCAATCGCCGTGCAAAATTGTGCTTTGGCCATAGCAATGGACAAAGAATGCAGTTCTTTTAATTTTCAAATCTTGAATGAATCCTATTTATTATCTATAGGAACGTGTCACGTCGTGGCGTGCTCGGGGGTGGCGTGGCTAAGTGAAACGTATCAAAACATGGGGAACCAGAATTTTATTTTGGAAAAAACTTATTTTCTAAAACAAAACTGTCTCAGATCAGCTCTCCTAGTCCCCTGTTCGAACACAGAACTGTCATTTTCAAATTATTCTATTTTATTTTTATGTGCATGGCCTGGCATGACAGAACGCGCGACTGAAGAGTTATAATACGAAAAAGCACGCGAAAACATGTTTTTCTTACCCCATATCACTTGTGCACCTTCAGCGTTCGAGATCTCGTCGTTGAATGATTTAAGGTAATTATTGACCGAGTTGTTATTAACAACAGATCCAGAATTTTGTACATCCATGATAGTTTCTGTAAAAAAATGCAAGTCATAAAAAATAAGCATGCATCATTTACCCCCATGCATGCTTTTTTTCAAGAATTAATTTGAATTATTTGTTTTGAAGAATTTAATAGACAAAATATTGCAGCGTACAGCAAAAGATCCATAAACCCACATAAAATAAAAATAGACTTATATAAAAAGGTTAGCGCATGGTAAAACAGTAAAATTATGAGGCTTTAAATTGTGCACAGCGGAAAAAGTTCCTCATTTTCAATGGATAAGTTGCCATTGAAAATTAGCAACTATTTCCGCACACAGCATATACAGGTAGTCAAGCTATATTTTGGAAAGATTGGACCTTTAAGGTGGCCCAACCCGGCGGGCCTAACTCATTCGCGGGCTCGGTACAAAACCGGGCTGTTGCGCTCTGGGACCTTCTCTGTTTCAATGAATGGAGCCTACATGATGAGGAAGATGCAACATGTCCACAAAAAAGATGTGCATAGTGTATGATCTGGTAAGATTTACGAAAATTTTAATTTCAAAACGACTTATAGCTAAAAGTACACCACGAGCGCTGTAGTCAAAAATCTAAAAAAACCAAATAGATCATAAATCTTGATTAAATAAGCTATGTCTGATGACTAATCTTTTTACGATGTTCTTACTTTATCATTGCGTAATCCACCTCCAAAGTTATTGTATAAAACACGCGAAAAATTTCGGACCTTATAACTTAGAAACCAAACACAATTTTACAATGCCAATGGTCATCAGACATCTAGGTCGATCAAATAAAGCTATTTTGAGCAAAATTTTGGATCCCTGACAAGAAATATGGGCGTGATCTTCTTTCCCCTTTTGTATGGGGAGATGAGCGGGATGGGCCCTTAAGAGGCGTAAAAATAATTAAGAGAGTCGTTATCCTATCAACTCCCCATACTACGGGCGATAACTGTTTCCATGCTCTAAATGTTTTTCTTATTTTGGATTCTAAAATATTTTTATGAAATCTACGTCTGTATGTTTTAATTTGTTTTGTTATACCTTTTAGAATAGAAAATATTGGCTAATAAACATTGGAAAAAATTTGTCTATTTTTACGTCCACTTTCGATTTTTTTTACTGAAAATACAGATATTTACGAAAGAATCAAAATCTGACAACTTTTAGGGGTAGGGAAACGTAGGGCCTAGAAAACGATTTCGCAAGTTTATTGGCAGCCGCCATGCAAAATTATGCTTTGGTCAATGGACAAAGAATGCAATTCTTAAATTATCAAATATTCGATTTCCTGTGACTACGACAGCCAGTCAGATCATAATACTTTTCCACTCTACTCCAGCCTTCAGAGGAAGGAAGAAAGAAGAGTGCCTCTGACTCCCTCTCCGTCGACATGCACCAGTATTTTTAAGAACTCAGATGGAAAGTTGTATTTTTTTGTGTGACTGACATAAGTGGGTAATACAACCCCCCCGCCATGATATGAGACCAACAAACCGCAGTCCCAAATGAATTAGGTGCCATTATTTGCACGGCTACATTGGATGGAAATTACGGACCATGCTCAGCCGTTTAGACCATCCTTTGGTACCAACACGGGCGGGCTTAATTTTACCACCTAGTAGGGAAAGGGAAGCTTTACATGGGTTGGGACAGCTCAACGATCGTTAGGGACCTCAAGGCGAAGATTGAGCCACTGGACGACTTCATCGGCCGTGCGGCGACATCATGTTCAAGCGTGTCGACGCGTCACAGTTCCCGCCGAGGTTCCCGCATATATGGGAACCGACACCGCTCCACGCCCGACCGCCAAAGGGCAGAAAGAAGTACCCGCGCGACCTCGTCGTGGAAGACGAACCGACTGAGGAAGACCAGTAGTGAGGAAGGCCGGCAGTGAGGAAAACCAGCAAACCTGCCTGAATAAGGCCCCCACTATGAACTGCCTGCGGGCAAAGGCTAAAACCAAACGCGGGCGGAAGAAAACAACGAGCCAACAGCTCGCACTCGTGACGTAATGAACATATCCATCTCAAAAAGAGTAAGAAAGTGGTGGAATAACAATGCCAGTCGCCGCGCCCCTGAGCTACGAACAGCGAGCATGGAATGACGAGAGTGGCGATCGAAACTCATTCGTATGGCGGCAGCGGAGCCGCGAGTTAGTGGAAAAAGTCTTTTAATCGATTCGCTAGTGAATTCCAGAGTCGCAGGGCAACATCGAATATTACTAAATAGCGTACGCTCAAGTTCTTTCATACGTGTCGTTGGAACTCGAGAAAATCAGTAGTATTGGCGAATTCGTAAGCGAACTCACTCGACGGCGCTGCTGCCATTTTAAGTAATTTAAAAGTGTCTACGCCGCCTCAAACAAAAGAGTTTTGGTTTCTATTCATCTCCTTCCATGCTTTGATTTTATATTTTTTGCTGATTGCAAAGTTTGAAAAATGAAATAGGTACAGTCGAACAAAGAGTTTAGGATACACATCCGGTTGAATGAAAAGATGAACAGTCGAAATACTTTGACTTTTGGAAACAATTGTAGTGTTGAGTATAGATTCAAACATAGTTGAGGATGTCTAATAGCTACCGAGTAAACAAAACCCTAACAAAATTGATCAGAGGTTGTATTTAATCACCATTCACTTTTGCGTTTAACCGGAAGTGTATCCTTTAACCTTTGGTTGACTGTACCTAAGTGTTTTTAGAATTAATTAATTAGCCCCTTTTTGTTTTCATTGTTGTGTTAACAACCTGGATATACTTAGGTACATATTTATCTATTCAGTTAAATATTGACAAAAAGATAGTAACCGATATATTGTACTTTATTAATCTTTTTGATAAAAAAATATGAAATTATATCAAATTTCATTCACCTACTTAGTTCTTTTTAAACCACTTACGCCCGGTTCCACCACCTCCAGCTACAAAAATCCCAAAGTTATCTTTCGGTTACATCATACAAATATGCAATGTAGCCGAAAGTTAACTATCGGATTTCAGGTAACTGGAGGTGGTGAAAACAGGGGTTAGTCATCGATATACTGTAGTCCATTGATTCCTTTGTTTCTTCCATTGACGTACATAAAGCAATTATGTCGATGGTTTCTTCATAGGTTTCTTACTATATTACCTATTACTACTACATTATGATCACGGAAATATGAAATCTATGCAATTTTCTGAAATAAACTGAAATGAAATAAACGTATTCTAAGTCCACGAAAGTCCTATATATGTAACGTACCTACCTACCTCCAATTTATTTTAGAACGGGTGACCGGGTGAACGGGTTTGATTTGATTTGATTTGAATGACGACCCGCGATTTTTATTGCGAATTACCCCTTTCACCTCTCTTCGCAGAAGTAATATCCGTGAGTAATATTGTACCCACGACTTTAGGAACTTGTCACGAAATAGGTAGGCTGCAAAGGCGAGTGCGGGCTTGACATCGTTGTCTCGTCGCGACGAGATGACGACGCCAAACCCGCACGAATTCCCGTACCTTTGAGGTTGCTCGACGACGACAATATTTTGGAAATAAATCCGACTTGTGCCTTTTCGACTTTTCGTGCCTCCGTGGACAATAGCCATAGCGCATCCCATAGCGAATATGACCTATTTTCTATTGTTATTATAGGATAGCCATTGTTGGTTCACGTTGTTTATTTATTTGACGTTGTCTCGCATTGCGTAGCGTCGGGTCGGTGTACACTGACCATTTCCCTGTTCGTTGTAAGACATACCACGACATTTAACATTGCAGGGAAATGTTGTAGGCCGTTTGACGTAACACGTATGCTATGTACATTTTCGCTAACGTGGCATTTTTACTACAAGATAATATGACACCAACGCTTCGCCCAAAGAAAATATTGCCACCTACCTTCCGCCTACACGTCTTTCAAGATTCAAAACTTCGAAAGCGTTACATACGCCATCTATTTAATATTTTGCAAACGCCATGAAAGATAGAACAAAACACACGCGGCGTAGAAAGATGGCAGCACATGCAGTTCAAAGACTGCAGAGATTGCTTTTTTTTGGGTCTTTTTTTCTGATGGAAAGAAAATTGTACTTTACAACCATCTCTTTTGTCAAATAATCATTCTATGCATATTTTTCGATATTGTGTTTCTTTTACTGTCTTGCCCCTGTTTTCACCACCTGAAATTAGATAATTAGCTTTCGGTTACATGGCTTATTTACGTGGTGTAACCGAAAAGTAACTTTGGGATTTTTGTATCTGGAGATTGTGGCAACCGGCGTTAGTGAACTGGCGAAATATCTTCTATTGTATCGAAGATCTATTAACATATGGGTCCGAATTTGGTCGGTCATGATATCTTCTTCAGCGTATCTACTCATGAGATTTTCACCTGCGAGTCGCCGTTGAATTACTGGTGACCAATTGGTGAGTCATACATTTTTGTACTCACAGTCACAGGTGATAATGTCATGAGACCCGCAGGTCAAGCGCAAAGCGAAAACGAATAAATGACAGATGTAAGTGAAACGCTTTCGCTTGACGTCATCAAACATTAAATATTTTGTTGTGTCATTGCACTCTAATTAGAATTATTAGAAAGGGACAACACTGGGGTAACTCGTGGCTGTCATTTCATGAGTACAAAGGCGTTGTGACTCACAGGTGAAAATCTCATGATTAGACTCCCTGATAGTCATGACAAAAAAAGGCACGCAACTTGCATAATATCAGAGACCTAGCATGCGCGCGCAGCGCGCTTTCATCCTATCCATCCTATTTCTATGCATAATATTGTCATTCAAAAGAAATTATTTTATTAGAGTGATAACATTCTTTTTTTAAACAATTATTTTTGAATCTGTAATCTCTAGCTCAAGTTATTCTGTGGATACAGAAAACACAGATCATAATTAATGATCTCGTTTACATACTCTTTGATAATGATTTGACCGTCCGTCGAAAACGTTGAATTTTAGGTTGAACATAAAATAATATTATTAACACAAATATGACGGAATTTGTACGCGCTTTGGCGCTAACGTTACTATCGGAGACGTGCTTTGAGGAATATTTCGTAAAATACAATTTTTTTGATGGTAAGTTCTACTTTGCCATAGTCCACATCAGCGATTTTCATTACAGCAAGATTAATATCATCCACGTAATCATTTCTACGCTAAAGTTGATGTTACACGTTCAACCAAGTTCTTTAATCACCGGGTGTGGTTAAAAACATTCAGAATTATTTCATTGTGGCTTCTACGCACCTCGAGTTATTTACCTGGCCCCAATAGTGGAGTGGTGTACTCTTAATAATTTTAATTTGCTTGTGCACGTTTAACATGACGCAGCAATCCCTTGGTTCCAGTCCCTTGCTTCAAGTCAACACTGAGCAAAGGCCTCGGAGTGGCAATCATCGCGGGCTCGGTGCTGGTGAAGCTACCTCAGATTCTGAAAATCGTGCGTAGTGGCAGTAGCAAGGGGCTCAACATCTATGGCGTACTTTTAGAGCTATTCGCCATCACAGCCTCTGTCGCATACAGCTGTGTCAAAGGATTCCCATTCAGGTAAACTTCAATACTTTATGTATGTTAATTATAATGCTGTAGTTAGTATTTAAGTTTTCTAACCTCACACCTATACATATACAAATAAAAGCATGATCTGTGGACCCTCGACTAGATTGTGATAGCAAAATAAATTATATTCAACAAATACTATATATTTTAAAATCAAACCGTATAATGTCCTCAGTTTTGCCTCCAGAATAATACGCTGCAGTGGTGTGAATATACAAAAGAGCAGCTTGTATATGCAGGGTGGGGTTATTTGCCTGGGCGTTCCTCACAGGTCGGTATGATAAGACTATCTGATCTGATGCACAACTCACTGCTCACATCAGATTTGAGTTACGCATTTTTTTTTATTTAATGTTGATAACTCCTGTATGAAATACGTGAAAGCCATCCACGCTGTGCTCGCTTGAACACTGTCAGTGGCACCTTACATAACTACCTATGCCAAGTTCAGACTACCATTAATTGTTATTCGATAATTTAGGGAATAAAAAAATATTTGTTGTCAAACTGACACTGTATCACACCTGTGATGGATGCCCAGGCAATCTTTTTCACCTATGCTATGTCAATAATGTGCAATTAGGCGTTAGACCATACCATAGGTAACAGTGACTGTTCACAAAAAAATTATAAAAAAATGTTGGGTAACACTTTTGAAATAATTCAAAAAGATCGAATACTTTCCGAGAAATAATGGTTGAAAGTTTACCTTGTTTTTAACGCTCCGTTTCATCGCATGATGTCACAGCTTCAGTCGCCGGTCACGATGCACGCGGGCGCTTTGCTTGCAAGCCCCTAGCAAACCGGCGTGGTGGCGGAAGCTGTGACGTCACCACAGTAATCAGAGTTTCAAGAAACTGCAACTGTAAGGCTGCCTTACGAAATTACCTTTTGAGATATCAAACTAAAGAATTAGTTTGATGTCTTTAAAGGTAACATCGTTAAAGGTAGTGTTGTTTATCTAATTATTTTTAACTTATTCAAACAAATAACTTATGATACGAATATCTTTTATAATAAGTAAAATATTTTCAACCATTGAATACATTGTATACATTATATATATATATTTTTTTTTGAAAATGCACATAATCTTGGATAAGTAAGAAAAATAACCCTGGGCACAGAATTTAAGGTCTTATCAAAAAAGTAACCTAACAAAGACATATCTTCAGATGCGGAAAATACCTAATTCCGATTGGGTAAATTGTCACGTGGCGTTTATGGAGTTTATGGAAAAAATGTCAAACCCATGCGAGTTTTACTTCTTCGACCGCTCAAATAAAATGCTATTCAATTGATTTGGTGTGAACCCCCATTTAGGTGAGAAGTCAGACTAGAGGCTCAAATGCGGAAACATGTACATAAACCAGCGAGATGGGTATGCTTAAAATCAAATGCAATTGTGACCAAAGGTAGCCACACCTCGCCCTGCGGAGGGATTGACTGCGGCAGGTGCGGATTATTTGGGTCTCTGCGAACTCTGAGCTTTGATAAGTTATTTAATTGGTAACCATTATAAATAGACGCTTTTGTAGCAAAAGTTGTTCTATTTTAGATACTGAATCAACCCGGAAAATACTGGATGACTGCAAAACTGGCTAAAAGCTAGAACATGTCGGGCACGCAGGAGAGGTTTATTTGTTTCTTGCGCAGCCTCGATTGTTTGTGATCCTGCATTTATAAATGGCAGCACCTTCTTCAATACAGTGCCATTTCATATACAAAGTAGAACCTTGTAAGTACCAGTGAAAATAATCAGCGAGTTTTTTAAGTTCTATGAATTTAGCAATCTGTCTTCTATTTTTACCGATTGCGTCGGTTTGTTTGCTCTCAGATTTTATATGCTGTCTCAAACTAAGGGACATCAACATATGATTTAAGCCTGGTCAGTCAACATTTGCATTTCAAAATAGTTGATCGATCGACCCATCAATTACCGTACAATTTACGACTAAACATTATTTCGAAGTGTCAAAAGTACAATTTTTGCATACAGGTAGCCTAGTATGTCATTTATACAAGAAAAATGTCGCCATAGACAGAACACAATTTTGTTTATTAGACTGGGTCTCGATGCTAAATATGAGTAAAGTCGACATATTGGACACTAGCAGCGCTACCGTGCGGCTTCTAGAGAAAATCTATTTGTTGGTTTATATTAACCATGCTTCTAGTTGTTTACTATCCCTGTTTTATTATACTGTAGGAAAAGGACCAGTGGCGCGACACTTCGGCGATCGCTCTCCGAAGTTAAGCAACGCTGGGTCCGGTATGGTCTTGGAAGGGTGACCATTCGACCGTTGAGAGAGGCTGGCCGTGGTTCGGATTCCACGTTAAACTGTAGGTCCCCTTCCTTACTTACTAGGTGGTAGGGTTAATCCCGCCCGGGTTGGTACCATGACATTGAATGAACGATGTTCGAAGAGGCAATGAAAATTGTTCCGTGTTTTCCATCCAGTTCAATGTAGCCGTGCAACATAAGGAAGGTCCTGGCATGGCACCTAGTTCCCATGTGGTGTGTTAGGCTAATACCATGACAGAAGGTGTGGTATTAGCCGTCCATGTCCAGTCACATAAAAAAAAAAGCACTGATTAGTCGTCTTCTG
The DNA here is from genome assembly GCA_946894095.1 of Incurvaria masculella. Lineage (NCBI taxonomy): Eukaryota > Metazoa > Arthropoda > Insecta > Lepidoptera > Incurvariidae > Incurvaria > Incurvaria masculella. The sequence continues at coordinate 21,704,170 of OX335645.2, read as the reverse complement.
CCGCCGGGCAATCTAACTTCATCATCGTTAAACTGTCCTGCACTGTAGCCTTAGTGCTATAACACAGTATAAATAGGGTAGGCCAGTCAAACCAATGTTGGTGCTCTTTTATGACATATTTTAGATTGATATTTGTCTTGAATACTAAAAAATACCTTCATAAAAATACACTAGGTACCATAGAAGGAAGGTCCTGGCATGGCACCTTATTACTTTGGGGATGCGTTGTGTTGGGCTTACATCATGACGGTGGTTGTGGCATTAGCTATCCATGTCCATTTTCACTGAAAAAAGGTTTTACATTGTTCTCCATTTGTCCTGAATTGCCTAGCATTCGTATACATGTCGCAATGCCGCTTGGATTATGATATGTTTGCCAATTTAAGGTACTTTAACACTGAGGAAGTATCGATCAAATATTTTACAGCACAGTGATGCAGCAGTGAGTTGTTTTTGCTTTTCAGTGCATGGGGTGAAGGCACATTCCTTGGCCTGCAGACGGCTGCCATAGCTGCACTCATTCTCCACTTTGGGGGTGCTCCAAAGACGGCAGCGACATTTGTGGTAGCTTACGCGGTCGCAGTTACTGCACTCATAAGCTACACTCCGGTGGATGTACTATGGATGTTGCAGGCCAGCAATGTTCCAATCGTTCTGGCAGGAAAGGTAAGACTGGTTTGAAGCCTTTTGGGTGGTTATCTATGATTTTTAATTATAGCATGTTTTTAGTCTGTTGTACCTTTTTAATTTGCCACTTAAGGTGGCCCAACCCGGCGGGCCTAACTCATTCGCGGGCACGGTATAAAACCGTGCTGTTGCGCTCTGGGACCTTCTCTGTTTCAAAGAATAAGACAGGCTCCGTGATGAGGAAGATGCAACATGTCCACAAAAAAGACAATGTGCATAGTGTATGATTTGGTAAGATTTACGAAAATTTTAATTTAAAAACGACTTATAGCTAAAAGTAAACCACGACCGCTGTAGTAAAAAATCGAACAAAAACCAAATAGATTATAAATCTTGATTAAATAAGCTATGTCTGATGACTAATCTTTTTAAGATGTTCTTACTTTATCATTGCGTAATCCACCTCCAAAGTTATTGTATAAAACGCGCGAAAAATGCGAACTTTCGGTCCTTATAACTTAGAAACTAAACACAATTTTACAATGCCAATGGTCCTCAGACGTCTAGTTCGATCAAATAAAGCTATTTTTAGCAAAATTTTGGATCTCTGACAAGAAATATGGGCGTGATCTTCTTTCCCCTTTTGTATGGGGAGATGAGCGGGATGAGCCACCTTAAGAACATTATTTTAAGTCTATTTAAGCATTTACTAAGGTGTATTAGTTTTGATTGCTACAGTTTACATTGTTAGAGATAACGTTTTCTTTTTTTGTTAGAATCATCACTATTTATTTGTTCACAAATTGACAATAACTTTCAGAACACTTTAGGGACTTTCCAGACCTGATAAGTCTTTACTACTTTTTTTCTAAATTTGAAATTTGATCCTCTAAAGTCACCAATTTTTATGAAAATTTTTGCTTTGGGATTTGTGGTTTCAACTCCAGAAATAATTTAATGGATGCTGATTCATCTTCATGACATTTTATATTTATTTAACAAGTTAACAAAATACAGGAGTTAAAATATGTTGCCAATTACAGATTTCCTCTAATATAAACAAAGTAAAAGTAGACACCAGACACACATTTTGGTTAACTATAGATTTATTTTGTGATTAGTTTATTCAGGATAAAAAACCATTCAAGCGTGAACATATTCATGTGCCGAGGGTCCCGTCACATAAATTCATACGAAAAAATGAATGCTTCGGAAATCTAGCTTTTTATCAAAAAACCGGCCAAGTGCGAGTCGGACTCGAACACGAAGGGTTCCGTACCATCGAACAAAAAAATCACGTTTTTTGTATGGGGGCCCCCTTTAATTTAAATTATTTTATAATCTTACCTATTTGTTGTTATAGCGGCAAAATAAATACACAATCTGTGAAAATTTCAGCTGTCTATCTGTTACGGTTACTGAGATACAGCCCTGTGACAGACGGACGGACGGACGGATGGACGGACGGACAGCGGAGGCTTAGTAATAGGGTTCCGTTTTCACCCTTTGGCTATGGAACCCTAAAAATATGACATTTTGAGCAAAAGTAATATTTTGGTGGACAACTACATAGATACTACTTTAATTTAATTTTAATGACTTATTCTATTATTAACCGTGTATATTTTCTATCTCAGATGTGATTTTGGTTCTGTCAATAAAAAAAAACATAAAGTACCTACATATATAGTTAATATGGGTAATTTTTTTCACAACTTTAAACAACCATTAAATTCTGGACAAAATGCATGTGATCACGGACACCAGAGCCTCTCTCTCATAGTCTCTTTTTTCGCTTTTAGCGACGGCACCCATGATATTATGAAAGTACTACTATATTTCTTTGTCTATTTATTTTCCTCTAAACACACTCTTAAATTCGTAATTATTTTACCGACTTCACAAAAGGAGGAGGTTCTATGTTCGGATGTATGTATTTGTTTTGTCTGTTCATCGATTTTTAAAGAAGGCTTATTACCGCTGTCAAAGAATTTCGTCTGTTTGCCTCATTGTCACATAATGTTAGTAAAACAATTATTTACTTGAAAAATGTTTACTGTTGAACAATAAATACTCTTTTTGTTGAAGACACTTCAGAAAATGGTTTGAGGTTTTTTTGTGAGCCCTATTAGCACATTCGCTGTCAAACCAATTCGGACCAAGGGGTCCTTATATAGGTACATATCTAAAATTCGGGTGTACTCATCGTTATTGATACGAAATTACCATTCGTTGTTTGCACAATACCAGCTGTACTAACAGCCAAATTTATTCATAGATGAAAATCATATGTAAATTGGTGATATTTTTCAACTTAAACGTAACTTCACATTGTGTTCACTAGCTCCAGGTAAACATATTGCCAACCTACATGTCCTACAGCCCACCTAGAGAAGTGGTCATATTCATGTTTCAAGACCTATATAGTTAGTACTAGGGTCTCTGAGCTGTAGACCTCACGAGTCTGTCTTTGCATACTCAAAACTGAATTAATGTTGATCATCTTATTCATGTTATTTTTCTTGTATTTTTCTCACCGTATTAATTACTTAAAGCTTTAGGTCTTGTCACAAAACGAAAGTAGAAAGTTTTGTGACATTTTTGAAAAATTTCCAAAAACGGAATCAACAAAACATTCTGGATATAATTAAGGAAACTGCTTACAAAATTTCACGAGAATCAGTTGAGAAATGCGACCTGTAGAGGAGAACAGCCGGTCATACGAAAGCATTCTTTCCCAAGCTTAAACGGAGACCCTTCGGTCGGTCTGTGACTAAATACAGCCGAGTTTTAGTTATAGGAGTACTGTAGCCAACATGAATATATTTAAACATGGACAATTTTCATTGCCGCTTCAACCATCGTTTATTAAATGCGATGACACCAACTGGGGTGGGATTAGCCATACCATCTAGTGTGTAAGGAAGGGAACTACAACTTTACGTGTAAATTCGAACAACATCCTGTTTATGATGTGCACGGAAAGAAATGCAGTGGGAACACTTGTATTCTTTTAAGGTGGCCCAACCCGGCGCGCCCAACTCATTCGCGGGCACGGTACAAAACCGTGCTGTTGCGCTCTGGGACCTTCTCTGTTTCAAATAATAAGATAGACTCCGTGTTGAGGAAGATGCAACATGTCCACAAAAAAGACAATGTGCATAGTGTATGATTTGGTAAGATTTACGAAAATTTTAATTTCAAGACGACTTATAGCTAAAAGTAAACCACGACCGCTGTAGTCAAAAATCTAACAAAAACCAAATAGATCATAAATCTTGATTAAATAAGCTATGTCTGATGACTAATCTTTTTACGATGTTCTTACTTTATCATTGCGTAATCCACCTCCAAAGTTATTGTATAAAACGCGCGAAAAATTCGAACTTTCGGACCTTATAACTTAGAAACCAAACACAATTTTACAATGCCAATGGTCATCAGACATCTAGTTCGATCAAATAAAGCTATTTTGAGCAAAATTTTGGATCTCTGACAAGAAATATGGGCGTGATCTTCTTTCCCCTTTTGTATGGGGAGATGAGCGGGTTGGGCCACCTTAAGTAACGGACCCATACAGTATAATGTTGATGGTGATATTATAATTTACATATACAGGTGCAATTGACAAACTCTCTATCTGTATCTGATACAAAAAACATTTCTAATATTTAATTTTATTTGGTATTTCATTTTTAAAATTAATTAACTTATAACATATGGATATATGGGTACATATGTCCATATGTAATAATAAAATCAGTTCTACAATGATACTGGCTGGATCTGAAAACATGTCTACATTAGTCGACCATTCATTATGTGTCAAGAACATCTGCCAATGAAACAGCGCCATCTAGCTGCTTACTAGAAGTTCGCTAAGGGTGGGCATTGTTTTAGCTGATCCAAGCGTTCACGAACTACAAGAACGGCAGCACGGGTCAGCTGTCAGCGGTGACGTGCCTGCTCCTCTTCGTGGGCTCGCTGATGCGCATCTTCACGTCGGTGCAGGAGACGGGTGACTTCATACTGGTGCTCACGTACGCGGTGGCCTCGCTCGCCAACGGGCTGCTCGTGGCGCAGCTCTTCTGGTACTGGAACGCCGAGAAGACAACCAAGAGGAAGAAGAAGAGGGCGTAATCGCAGCCTTTTATTGGCCCTCGTGACGTCAATTAGACTGATTTATTCTTCCATTTTAATGCTTCGTGGAGTTTATTTATATTTCCATTACTTTGTTGATTGAGAATGTTCAGATGATGCGGATGTTTATGGTCGTATAGGTTTAGTAGGATCAACCAAAACTATGTAGTTTCATGTTTTTTTTTTTAATATTTTTAAAGTAAAGTGATGAAAATGTGAAATGGAATACCTAAATATTTTATATAAAGAAAACAAAATGATTTAACATAGACCTATGTTTTTATAATGTATACGACCTTGTCATTGATTACTTTTAAAAGTACCAGTACTGCAAGTAACAGTTTGGAGCGATCAACCATAAAATTAGTGGCCTTAGATTAGTAATGTATCAAGTCCACTTTGGCTATGGACTGTTAATGCTTTTTGATAGACTTTGAAAGACTCCTGTGAAACTCCATGCTAAATACATAGGTACATAACAATATGATCTCACATATGTTGTGCAACCAACAAGCCTTACCATATACAGTAGTGGCCAAATATGTTCTACTTATGGACTGTTGATACGCTCATGCTGTATCACTGGTTAATTTTATTTTATTATCACACGTCACAATTTCTTTGTTAAAATCTCTATCTGATATAGAAAACATAGGTGTTTTCTTTTGTATTTCTGAAAAAAAAATCATTCACCTAATTGCTTCAACCTCAAAAAAGTGCTCATTCTTACACATACATACATACATACACATGCATTCCACCGGATATCAACAATGTCTCAGGAAATTAATAAATTGATTTTCCTCAATTGGCTTTTAACTCCGCCTTTGTGCAATTTTGTTGTTGTTTCGAATTGTTTTTGTAATTGTACTTGTTTTCTATTGCACAATAAATTTATTCATTCATTCATTCATTCATTCATTCATTCATTCTAATCATTAATGCTATCCAATGTTTTGGAATTGCCTCCGGGTCGTTGACAGGGTGCAGGAAGTTTGAGTAGTTTTTATTTTAGTTTATGTATTTACACCACATTTCAGATAATTTACGAAAGTAGTATGTTGATTGAGAATGTGATTAAGTAATTTTAATAAATCCCTAGATAGTTGGTTACTATTGTTTTGCTGACTGTAGCATGTAATTGTGACCTTCGCGGTTCATAAGATAAAATTTAGCTCATTTATTTCACGTGATCTAAGGCATTTATCTTACACTTTACTGTTCCAATGGTCGTTCTTTTGTTTAGTTCTAAATTTGTGATGGAATAAAATTATTGGCCCATTTGAATTTAGAAAATGATTCAACTCTTGCAAACTGAACTTCAAAGGTTCTTATCACAACAGTGTTACGTGGAATACATCGAAAAGTACAACTACAGCAATGGTAAGTTCCATGCTTGCCAGAGTAAACCATTTTGTAAAGTTTACAAAAAAAATAACATCAATCACAATAGAACCTTTAAAGTGCTGATGTTTTGCAAACTAATTGATGCGTCTGTATGTTTATTTATTTTTTAAATATCCAGGCTCAAGCAACAGTGAAAATAGAATGTGTTTGAAGATTTTGTTTTTTCTGTAATTAGACCTGACTGGCTATTCTAAACCTAGGAATATCAATGCCGTCGGCACGATTCACGAACGATATAGTTTAATTTTCAGTACAATGTTTTAAACAAACTGCCACAACAGCGTTGGGCATGCTTATCATGTCGTCTTCGGTATTCCTGAAAGTGCCACAGTTGCTCAAGATCTCCAAGAGTAGAAGTGGTCAGGGGATCAACATGAAAGCTGTCTTTATGGAATTGTATGCCTTAACGGCAGGAGCCTCATATGCTTACACGAATGAATATCCTTTCAGGTTTGTTTTTTAGATTGTTTAGCACTAAGCAGACTGAAATAATCCAAGCTATTAGGAATGATTTCGTCTTTGGTTTTAAATTCCTTAATTTATGCTTAAACTTTCTCAAACTCTAGATCACTAGTTCAGAATTACTACTAGAAAATTGATGCCTTCATTAATTATTGTGTTCTTGCTGCACAGTCGATTCCACCAATGCAACATACAGACTTGCTTAGCATGAAATAGTATATTTTACCTGTCAATTAAATAGCTGTTGAGCAGACTCCGTCTTTTTCTTTGAGTCTCAAAGAATGTGTGATATAAATAAACAATGAATTGTTAAAAACAATCAATGAAATGAAAAAGTGTGATGCACTTGGTGACTCACATAATATTTGATATCTCGTTAACGAATTACATGAGTCTTCTAGGATCTTATCGCTTCACATGACATACATTCTGGGTTGATACTCATATGTCTGTGTTGAGCAGAAACCAAAAAAAGATGAAAAATGTTGTGGCCATAAAATTGTGTTGCAAAAGTTCATTGCAAAATACTCGACAGAGGTTAGGTTATTTTTTGACACATGTCAATAACAGTTATACCAACCTCACGCAAAATATTTTTCAAACATCTCTGGTGTGGATTTTTTTAATAAAAACATCCAGGTACTTTTGGGACACAGTAGTAAACCGCAGTAACAATATTTTCCAGTGCTTGGGGGGAGGGCATGTTTCTTGGCCTGCAACAATTTGCCATGATGGCGATGTTACTACACTATGGCAGTTCCACCAACACCATGCTTTTGTTTACGGCGGGATACACAGCACTAGTAGCTACTGTGGTGGCAAAAATAATTCCACTGCACATACTGTGGATTGTGCAGGCATGTAATCTCCCTGTAATGCTGTCTGGAAAGGTAAGAATTATAAAAATAATGTTTTAAAGCAGCTGGACATGTATAGTTAATACCAGACCTACTGTCATATTAGTTTAACGCACTGAATGGGAACTGCGTGCCAGGAACTTTCTTATCTTGCTTGGCTACATTGAACTAGGATGGAAAACCGGGACAGTTGATAATACCCGCTCGACCATCCACATTCAAGCGATAGTACCAAGATGGGCGGTATTAACCTTGCTATCTAGTAAGGGGACATAATTAAACGTAAAATCTGAACCGGCCAGCCTAAACGGTCACCTATCAATTACCGCAAAGTGTTGCTCGAATATTATCAACATAGATGTAAATTCTATTAAAATAAATTGGTAATGGTTACTCATTTGTGTAATAACCGATTAGTTTCCACGTCAAATCGAGTGGTGCAGAGCCCCTGGTCGAACTTCTTAAAGTATAAATGTCAAACCCCATACAAGTTATACCTATTCTGTGATTTAACTTTTCCTCAAACCACACTCGGACTACCAAATTTGCATGAAAACGCGGTCGGCGTAAACGGCAACGTCACCGTTTTTACGCCAACAACGAATAAGCTGTCAAATCAAACTCAGACTCGCAAATATTAGTTTGCTTAACACCCACTGCGTGCCCTCTTCAATTCTGCACATACATTTGAAAACGCAAGTCAATCAGACGCAAACGCCAATTAAGGTGACTAGGGGCTAAGACTTTCCCATCTTGCAGCTGACGCAATGCGCGACCAACCACAGCAACCAGAGCACGGGGCAGCTGTCAGCGGCGACGTGTGCTCTGGCCACGCTTGTGTGCGGCGCTCGCGTGCTCACCACCGCGCTCGTCACGCGCGACCCGCTCATGCTGGCGCTCTACTCGCTCGCCACACTCGGCAACGCTCTGCTCCTTGCGCAAGTCTACTACTACAGGAGCTCTGGTCTACCGAAGAAACCGCTCAAACAAAAAACGACATGAGTAACGAGCCTTTGAGGTTTTCTGCCTAATATCAGACTGCATCATACTGACACCCAAACAGAAAATTGCATGAGAAGTACTCTGCTCATCAATCAAGACTACCTCTAACTGAAGTCAATGTACTGCAACGAGCAGTCCGACGATAACAACAAAATCGACGCAAACTGAGACCAATTACTACAAGCGGTCAGGCCAACACAGAAAGACGAGGATCGATGTTGTTTATGCCCGAAATCTACTGCATTTGCTGTAGACAGCTTAACACCTAAAATTAATGGAAAATGCGACTTTCTGAACCTTTTATGATTAGTTGAACAAAAAATATGAAACATTTTTTTCAATAAAAAAATCGATTCTTTTCTTACATCTTCATTTACCTATTTTAATACATAATTAACATTTTTAAATAAAAAAGATTATACCTACATTTTTGTGAAAGGCGGCTTATAGTGTCTGTAGCTCATTACAGAGGGTTACCATGCTAATTAACTCGTTGGGTGAAAAAACAAGAGAGGGATTTCGTTAACTGGCGTTAAGTTTTGTTAACTGGTGTACTATGTTAAGTGTCTCAAATGATGTTATTCTGCCAATTGAACTAAACTGTACCAGTTACCAGGGTACAAAATGCATATAAACGTCAGATTTAATGATGCACTTGTCTGTTCACCCAGCGAGTTAACTTCGAGCGTCCTCGGGCGATAAATAATCTGAATTGTGCCCACACTTCATAGCTGGTGGCCTATAAATCGTAAAGTTTGGGTAGAAAGAAGACAGACTACTTGCTGGAAAAACAAAAAGGCATACGGGGTAATGTTTTATAAATTTATTGTTATAGTAACTAAACATATCGCATTTTTACATAGTCTTTTACTTTAACCCACTCATTAAATGACTGGAAAATAGTTAATTCAATTTCCTAACCCTTAACAATAACATTTCAGCAAGAAGCATGCCAATTTTACTTCATTTTCACATTGAATATCAGAACAAGCAAACATTTTTAGAGGCAAGATTAATAAAACGATGATAATATGGTTCCATCACTAAATCATACTACATTATTGAAGCCATTTACCGTAGTTAAATGCTCTGCACTACTTAACAGAATACAAAAAAATAAAATGGTACCCAATATGATGACACACTACAAACATTTTACTTTTATTGGCAGTCATCTGTTTTATTTAACACCAAAAGTTTCCAAGCGAGAAGGAATGTAGATGTGTTAACATATGTACTTCACACAGCACATCTAACAAACTACATAAAAAACTGTGCGATACACAACTGAGTTCTTACCCCTACATTTGGAAATGACAAGAAAACATTTGGAGCATAGGGCATCATTGCACCCAACTCATGTTCAAGACACTTAAACTATATAGCACTTTCTGTCCAATTAACGTAAAGAACATAGAAACCAGAGGTAAGATTTCGAAACCACACATACTCACGCAATGTTCCATTAAAATTGTTTTCAACTGGTGCAAAACTCCACCTCCTTTAATGAGTGACGTGCTGGAGGCTCGGTCAGAATTAAACATTTGGCGGCTCTAAGCGCTATCGCTGGTCGGAAATACCCTCAAAATTATCAGTCATTTGTGCTGTCAATGATATGATGTCATTGGTGATTTCCACGCTCACAGTGCTCTTGATTTCAAGGCAGTGCAGTGTGGGACCTGTCAACTGTCCAATCTGACATTTCTCAGTAGAATGGTGGACTGCGACAGTCGACCTGAATTATACACGTCTCACCAGTCCCATTCACGCACAATAATTCAGACCGGCTTGCAGCATGCTCAGATCTATGTAAGCTGGGTGGTGATCTTTTGTGCTCCTCTCTACTTACTCTATGACTTAAATAGCTTACGAACGTGGTGAAGAGTTCATAAACATGGCAGCACCTCCTAATGTGACCCACATTACGTTGAGTGCCGCATGATTTAGTCCTTGGCGGGTGGTGGTGGAGCGGCTTCCGGTTCGTGCGGTCGCTCTGCTGGTTCGTTTCCATCAGCCCATTTTCCGTCGTACTCCTTGCGGTCAACATAACGTTCCTCTTCGTATTCTCCCTCGCTGCGATGCCCACCTCGCTCCGAGTAGCGTGAGTAGCTGAAATACACACATTTATATAATGCTATATATACAGTCATATCAATAATAAACTCATCTATCTGAGGCCACATTTTGTACTCTAAAATGTGCACAGTATGGTATGGTATGATGCGTTTTTGTATGATAGCGACGTGGTTAGTGTAATCATAGCGTTTCGTGTAGAGAATGCAGCGTCTGGGTCAGTCAACTCGGTAAGGGACGGTTGCAGTAAATTTCCAATCGAAAATTGTTGCATTATGATAGAGTAAAAATGAAAAAACAAAACAGTTCTTGAATTTTGGTATTTGCAGGTGTAATTGCTATCTATAATTTTTCATCTGCAAAAACAAGCTGAGGAAAAATTGGGAAAAAAATTCAGGCGGGAAGGTGTTGGGTAGAGAAGCGGGTCCCAGTAGGAAGGGAAAATATGGAGATGGAGTAGAGCGTTACTATTAGGGCGCAATACCCTCTATTGCCTTGCGTAATTAACCTTAGTTCAAATCATCATCTCAAAAATTCATTTTCCCAAACACTATCGGTATAAATCTTATTCAAAAACCTTGGGACTTTCGAGGGCAGTGATGGATTTCCATATGGAAATCATTCTATGGCTCATTCACAAAATGGATTGCTAGAGGTGTAACGAGCGGGCGAACGGTTCTGCGAGCGTCGTAGTCAAAGCAGGCTAGCTGTGATTTGTTTCAAAACGAGATGCTGAAATGCAGCAAGTACGACAGGGTGGCATCTTCTAATTTGTCTCAAGCAAATGGCAAATGTCCCTCCCAGATATATAAATAGATCGCTCAGATCATTGCCTTCCTTCACTATTTTCCGAAATCGTCTATGCCACCAAATTAGAATTAAATTTTAAATAAAATATATATATTCTATCCATCAAATGTTTCTGAGAAATTTGGATTGTAGGTCGTTGATGTTGACTAGTGCTCGATCCAATTTCTGCATGGAATGAAGTATCACCTGTCTCTGTCCTTCATGTCGTGTCGGCGCGGGTCGGGGCTGTAGGAGCGCGAGCGCGGCCGCCGGTCGGGGCTGCGCGAGCGCGAGTAGCGCATGCCGCCTCCGCCGCCACCTCGACGGTCTCGGAAGTCGCGAAAACCGCCCCTGCCGCCCCACAACCAGTGTTAGGGTCCATTCATATTGGCGCAGAGTCGATTCACCATTTTAGTGCAAAGATATATTATGTTGCTTATTGCACAAATCACGCAAAGATAATGCCTTCAATTTGTACCTTCCATTTAAGAATTTGTATGTTTGAATTTTCAACGTGTGAATAGGAACAATTAGACAAAATGATTCGATAAAATAGAAAATCTTCATAATAATTCTAAGCTAAGAACAAAGCATACATTTTTAGTGGATACCTGTCTCTATAATATGAAAAATAAAGTCAAGCTATAAATCCATCAGGTGTACTCGAAGGGGTTTTACGGATAAGCAACTTGAATGTTCTGACATTTAGTATACTGCGGCACAAAGAGTGTCGATCATTAAGGTGGCCCAACCCGCTCATCTCCCCATACAAAAGGGGAAAGAAGATCATGCCCATATTTCTTGTCATAGATCCAAAATTTTGCTCAAAATAGCTTTATTTGATCGAACTAGATGTCTGATGACCATTGTCATTGTAAAATTGTGTTTGGTTTCTAAGTTATAAGGTCCGAAAGTTCGAATTTTTCGCGCGTTTTATACGATAACTTTGGAGGTGGATTACGCAATGATAAAGTAAGAACATCGTAAAAAGATTAGTCATCAGACATAGCTTATTTAATCAAGATTTATGATCTATTTGGTTTTTGTTAGATTTTTGACTACAGCGGTCGTGGTTTACTTTTAGCTATAAGTTGTTTTGAAATTAAAATTTTCGTAAATCTTACCAAATCATACTTTATGCACATTGTCTTTTTTGTGAACATGTTGCATCTTCCTCATCACGGAGCCTGTCTTATTCTTTGAAACAGAGAAGGTCCCAGAGCGCAACAGCACGGTTTTGTACCGTGCCCGCGAATGAGTTAGGCCCGCCGGGTTGGGCCGCCTTAAATTTATTTATTCAACTTCTGGTAGTCAAACTACACTAAGTCATGTCACAATTTGATTGATCCGCGGATTTGATCAGCTCAGTGAAGAAGAACCCGCAAATAAACTTCACTAATAATTTTTTTTCGTCCACGTTAATGATATAATACACTTATGAATGAATACCTAAATTTGAATTAGATAATTTTGAATAACGTAATCTGCGTACGCCGCCTACAGCTACAGACGTGAGTGTTATACCTGAACGGCCTGCCCCTCTGTCCGCCGCCGCGCCTCGGCCGGAACGTGCGGCCGCCGCGCGACCGATTGTCGCGCCAGTCGTGCTGGAAGCGGCGGCCGTCGTCGCGGCGGAAGTCGCCGCCGCCGCGGCCGCGACCGCGCGGGCCCCCGTTGCTGTACGTGTGGAAGCGCGGCCGGTAGTACGTGCCGCGCTCGTAGCCGCCGCGGCCGCGCCAGCCGCGACGGTTGAATGTGCGGCGGAACCTGCCGACAGTTATTAACATGCAATATTTCGTAGAATACTTTTATACCCAGCCTTATGCAATAAGGTTCTGAATCTCATCATTTTTTTGGCTGAATTGTAGGTGTAAAGTGATTTGAAACACTCCCTAGTTCAACATAGGTTAGATGGTGCCATAATCATAATGTCATAATCATAAAGTTGGAAAAGAAAACAATGCTTACTATCAAAGGTATGGCCAAAAAAGTTTGATTGCGTTCACTTTAATTTTTTTTTAAAGAATAACATATTTGTGCTCAGAGCCTGTAGTCCCAGTTGTCACCTAAGTTGGCGCTTACGGCAAACCGATCGACTGGCGTTTTCAATTGTATGGAGAAATTGAAGAGTGCGCGCAGTGGGTGTTAATCGAACTAACATTTGCGAGTCCGAGTTTGATTTGACAGTTACTCAACGTTGCCGCAAATATGTCGACGTTGCTGTTTACGCCAACTCCGCGTTTTCATACAAATCGGAAGTCCAAGTTTGACTGAAGTTTGAAGCTGAAGAAGAAAACCACAGAATATCTCTTAAAAACTTGTATGGAGTTTGACATTTTCGCCATCAACCCCAGTCGATCGGTTTGCCGTTAACGTCAATTTAGGTGAGAACTCAGACTGACCACTCAGGAAATGTCAAAACCTGACATGTAATCGGTGATCAAGTTATAGTGATAGCAAACACCTGTTAAAAGACAAAATAAGAATAGACTCCTATATCTATCTATTAATATAACATTTCACTTAATAACGAAAAAACATTCTTATACAAAACTAGCAGAGCATATGGAATGACATAAGGTGGGCTCGTAAGCATCCTAATAGGATGCCTCTCATGCAAACTTAGTTCTGCAATCATTTACACACCACTGAGCCCGTTCTCAAAGTCATAAAAATAATTCCAAACATTACTAAACAATATCAATCAACCTCAAACAATACCAAAAGTAACCTAACCATATTCAGCAACACCAAAAATAGTTGGTCTACAGTTTCTATACAATCTAGGCCTGCCAAGATCGACGTTAAGCTAATACATGGAGAGAGCTGCAAGTCATCACTGGAGACATTTAACAGTATTTGAATAGATATGTAGGCACGCACCTGTCCCGGGAGCCGGAGCGGCTGCGCGAGCGCGAGCGCGAGTAGTAGGAGCGGGAGCCGTGCGAGCGGCTGCGCGAGCGCGCCGAGCCCGAGCGGCGACGGCGCGGCGACGCGCCCGACGCGCTGCCCGAGGACGGCGAGCGCGAGCGCGAGCCCGAGCGCGAGCGGTACTTGCGCGGCCGTGACCTGCACCACACAGACAAGGACACATCACATTACTAAACAAAATTAAGGTTTACTACAACTCTTTACACAGATGGGACCTTCACTGAGACATAATCCATAAAATTACAGAACTACAGTGAGTTGCCAGATTATTAGTCACTTGATATGTAGGTAAATTTGGGGTTATTAATGGTCTTTTTAGGCAGGTTAGCTTACCCCGGTTGATATGGCAGTAGTTATTGTAGGCTGACACCTATTAAAGAAACTAGCAAAAACAATGTTTTTTAATTTTGATATTGTTGATTTTAAGCAAGGTAAATATAATTTATTTTAAGGAACGATTCAATTGCAATGATTTAAACTTCAAATTTGTTGTTTATTTGCATTCATGTTATGGGTAATCAGATGAGCGAAATTTCAAATGAGATTTTAAATTTGTATTGTTACCACTAAAATCACAAATTAATATTTCCACTCATCAGTGGATTACTTGCTTAATGTAACTTGTGTTCTTGTGATCTTGTTATTTTTTCAACTGAGACTTATATTTAAATTTTAATTTCAATATGTGTTAAAAAACCAGTAATGTGATGGTGTGCTTCGGCACACTCCAGCCCCGCCTTTTCTTGTAGCTTCTGTAAGGCGAGGTTTTGCAACTGGTCGCTGCCCAATGTGGAGGACATTCTAGTGAAACTATTTCGGACTATTCTTTAGGATATTTGATACCTTCTTTGTTGGCCATCCAGGTCAGACTGACCAAAGATCTTTGGTAATGATATTAGGAATGGTAATTCCAGTAAATGTGTTTTTGATTATTTTACAAAACCCCACATGTTTGGAGGGTCGTAACATAAGGCACAGCTTTTGCGAAGCATAGATCGAAAATCTCTCTCTCAATGTTGACATCCCAAAAACATGTTCTTGTTTGCTTGAATGGCACCAGGCTCCTGTTATTATCCACTCCTTATCACCCATCAATAAGCCAGCCTGTCCATGTCTTCAACGCAGGAAATAAAGCGGCAGGGGTGTTGAAATACGTTAGCATGTGTGACCTGCTGCGCGAGCGTTTGGCGGGCGAGCGGCGCTCGTCGCCGGAGCTCGAGGCGGAGCGCGAGCGCGAGCGGCGCGGCGGCGAGCGCGGGCGGCGCGACGCCGGCGCCGGCGGCTTGATGCGCGTCACGAACTGCTCCGCCTTGCTGCCGTCCACCGACACGGGCGTCTCGCCCTCTTGTGCGAGCCGGAACGAGCCGAACTTGTCCAGCACCACATTCGCCTTCGGACGCACCTGGACGTACAGATATAGCTCATCATCGAACTGGATAGGATAGGTCAATTTTTTGTAAGGTCGAGTGCGGGTTATTATGAAGATATACAAGGAAATCGTGTCGTTTCCGCCGTAATCAATGATTCATTCTTTGTAAAAATACCAAACCAAGCTGCGGTCCCGCTTTCACCTAAAGCTGGCGAAACCACGCTCAACGAGACACTGTAAGATTGTTTCAATTAGGTTTGCTATTCTCAAGTTGTAGGTATGAGGAAAAGCATTCTTCCGCAGACAGTTCCATACCAAGGAGCTGCCAAGACTACGAGGAACTTACACAGGAGCAAGAGGATGGCGCAACGAAGCCAGTGCTTTTTATTATCACAGTCGACTGCCTGAGCTCACAGAGTTGGTTCAGGAGTATACTAACAGGTGGGTGCGGAATGTCCTCAGTTCCGGGTGGTTCCGGCTCCCGCTTGGGCGGCGGCACCGACGTCAGCGGCGGCGGCTCTTTCAGTGCCATCGCGCGACGCACCGACACATTCTTGTCGCCGCTCAGTGGAGACAGCTGTCAATGCACATGCCACGTTTTTT
This sequence comes from Incurvaria masculella, assembly GCA_946894095.1. Lineage (NCBI taxonomy): Eukaryota > Metazoa > Arthropoda > Insecta > Lepidoptera > Incurvariidae > Incurvaria > Incurvaria masculella. Next base: position 21,687,910 of record OX335645.2, on the reverse strand, counting down.
CGTTTATTTTCCTTCATTATGTGTACTTGTAGCTAGTCTATAAAAAATCTGAACTAATGGTTTGAGAGCAACTCCACATTATACAGGTCGTAGACTGTCCATGTGAATTCTGAGCACCGGCCCAGTTAAGATTGGACAGGGGAACGTCTCAATCAATAATCTATGATGTGGTGTATTGGGTCAAGATCACGACTGTAGTTGTGTGTTAGTAGGCACCCATGTCCATCATCGCTCATCATGTTTTGGCACACAAAAAGGATTCTATATGAAAAATTCATGTCAATAGTGCCCTTGTACCATGCCAGGACATTAGCAGATATTTATGTTCAAAACTAGGCCATTACAACAATAATGAACGAGACTTACGACTGGTTTGTCTGTACAGTAATACCTCGTTTTATGCTAATGTGTGAGACGATGTATGAGAACGATCAACCCAATAGTCAAAGCTACAACTAAGCAGTTTGCAATTGCTACAATGAACCGTTTAGCCTGCCAGAAAGTTCAAACCATTGGAACTCGCGCATCCAGTCAATATATCTGGTGCGGTGTGATGCAAAATTTATTAATCAATTTTGAAGTCATACAAGACGGAACAGGGCGGTTGATTGCTGTCATCGAGAAACATCTTACCTTTCTGGATTTATCGTTTTCGCGAGAGTCATCAGAACTGTCATCAAAGGCGTAGCGCTCCTTGTAACCAGACTTGCTGTTACTGTTTTCTTTTTTCTTTATCCTGAAACACAACAAACAAGGCAAATCCATATTTATTATGGCAGTTTGTAATTTTTTTTATAAAAAAAAAGTGGGACTGCAAATAAGCAATATGCCTATTATAACAATAATCCTTAGAGGCAGTTCGTTTCAGGGTGCGTGACCGCTGAAGCGGCAGTGAAAATAGACCTAGTTTTCCGTAGAGTTCAATGTTGCCGAGGTCCTTTACAGGTGGGGTGTCGACAGTAGGTTTGCCATCCATGTCCAGCTCTATACAAAAAGTATCGTTTTAAGTTGCAAGCGGAGATCTTCTAACGAGTGTGGGTTAAGCATGCGTTGTTTAGTATAGTATAGTATAGTAGAAGTGTCCTGTGGACTCTCCTGTGTGCATATACAATATAATTCAGATCAAAGGATCAGTACATGATCTCGCATCTAATGCCACCTTAAACAAGACATTATTTTGTGGGCTATCAAGCTCAGATAACGCGAACCAGAGTGATGCACTTACTTATCTTTGACGGAGGTCATGGACATCTTCCACTTTGGCTTGTCGGTAGGCGGCGGCTGCTTGTCGGCGCTGGGCGAACGCGAGTCCCTTCGCTTGCCGCTGAGCGCCCCGTCCTTCTCTACCTTGGCGTAGTACGCGCTCAGCTTCGACTCTAGCTCCTCGAGGTCGGGCATCTCCTCCAGAATCCTGCCAGAATCGGATTAGCCCATTAAGTAAACTGCACGATAAGCTCGATTGGCTTCACGGCTGATTGGTGTACTGGCTTATCAGCTCGAATGGCATATTGACAAACTAATAATTGTCTCAAAAAAATTTGCTAGCGCAACTGACACATTTCCTGGAATTACATTTTATTAACTAGGATTACTAGAATTTTCGTAATAGCAGAGTGTGGTGTTGATATTTATGTGCGTTTCTTAACATATGTACCAACCTTATAGTGAGGCTGTGTAGGTGAAATATTTGGTATGTCTTCAAATGTGGTATTTTATAACACCCCAGGCAAAGAAAAATCAGCGCTGATCTTATGATCGCTAAGTTAATAAGAGGTCTAATACATACTTGCCTTTCATACATACGTGTTTATTGCAATACAGACCGCACCAAAATAGTTTAATCAACTAACTAGTAAAAATTGATACTTTCAATAGGGCCATATCGGACCTGATATGCATACGGGCGACTTATGAATCCATTTCTTAATTCTAAAGGGGCCGCAAGAGCAACAAAAAAATCAGGAAGAATCCAAGCGTAGCCATAGAGAGAAAATACGCGAGTGAAACTCATAGTAATACATACTCTGTGTGTAAACTGCGGCTGTCAATATTTCCTGTCCACATTTTTCTCCTTCAGACGCCACACTCTCAGTGCATAATCATAGACAATCAGTCTAAGACCGTTTAAAACACGTTTAAAAGTCCGCTACACACAATGTGTAGCGGACTTATTCTGAGATAAATAGTCGGAACAGAAACTAAGACTAACGAAAAGTAGTACTTTGTGACGACACTGCACTACTTTGAGATTTCGTCTATACAAAATGTGTGAAACTGACCTAACAAAGTACTACTTTTCGTTAGTCTTATGCTTGGATTCATAAAGATTACTCGTACTTGGCTGAGCCAAAGTATGCCTTCCGACGATATGAAATGTATGGAACAAATGTCCATTTTGACAGTCGGAAGCTATAAAAAAATTACCTCTTCTCGCTGCCGTGTTTTTGATCATATTCGCCGTCGGAACTCATGTCCCTCTTAGTCTTTCTCCGCTCATCGCCTTTCAGCTCTTTTCTGTAAATATACATCCAATTTAGCTCTATTGATTTCAGTGTAGGAGCACCAAGAGCCGATAGTTCACGAATATATGAATACTAGGCATTCATAGAAAAATATGTAAAAGGCTAAACTAAAATGTTTGTTAATCTGACATGAGTTATTGGCTCTTGGCGAAATAAATAAATAAAAATATGGCAATACATTTTGTTCTTCTTCGGCATCGGATTCCCAAATTAAACTGGGTTTTGGTTTGCAATTAGTTCCACCTCATATCTTCGTTGTCATGACAAGGCTGTGTCAATTTCACCTTCTGTAGAAGTTCCCAATTTTTGCCGAACCATTCCATCGAGTAATTTTATGCATCGGCATTTTTATTTGTAATACATGTTAAATACACCTGGAATATTTAAATGAAAGATTTAGTTAAGATGTGTGATCAATTCATAATATCGGTGGAGTAAGATATATCTCCCTGTAAAATAATAGCGAGAGTTTCGAATTTCAGTATCGCACTGACTTGAGTACATAAAATCCTATTTACTTTTTTTTTATGCAACTGGACATGGATGGCTAATACCGAACTGACCATCCTATATTAGCCTAACACACCACATGGGAGCTAGGTGCCATGCCAGGACCTTCCTTATATTGCTCGGCTACATTGAGCTGGGTGGAAAACACAGACTATTTTCATTGCCGCTTCGATCATTGTTCATTCAATGCGATGGTACCAACCCGGGAGGGATTAACCCTACCACCTAGTAAGTAAGGAAGGGGAGCTACAGTTTTACGTGTAATCCGAACCAAGGCCAGCCCCAACGGTTGAAATTGGTCACCCAACCATAACCTAACTGCGCTCAGAGGTGCTTCCCCAGTTTATCGAATCGCAGGGCTTCGCACACTGAGCTACCGAGGCTGACAATACTACTGTTTTGCAGTTTAGTTCGGTAAGATATTTTTATGTTACTTAGTTATGTTATCTATGTTGATATCTACATATAATTCGCGAGAATTGCAATATATTTAAGCTTTTATAATGAAATTTCAAGCATACAAATATTTTTATCCCCAGAGCTCACTCAACATTAAAAAAATACTATCTGGCTTGATTGGAGGCGAGCAATAGTATTACAAAAAACTGGCAAACAATTTTAAAAACTTTAGTAAATATACTTTTTCGTACTAAGCAGGTACGTCGCTTATTCCAAGGAATGTGACATGTATGTCTGTATAATCGACCGTGAAGCAAGGACGCATTAATTGAAGAAAGAGCACAGTAAAAAGAACTACTTTACGAATATACTGTAAGGCTGGACCCGAACCAGCAAAACATACCATTCGCGGGTATTGCGTCTACCAATTTCGCCACCGGCTGTATACCCATAATTTGGAATTCTCCTACAGTCCCTCTTCCCGTAATGATTGCCTCCTACTAACACAGTGTTTAAGATTATACCTACATACATTGATTTAACGCTTCATCTGCGTTCGTATCAGTCAGTATATTCGTAAAGTAGTTTTTTTTTACTGGGCTCTTTCATCAATTAATGTGCCCTTGCTTCACGGTCGATTATACAAACATACATGTCACATTCCTTGGAATTTTAAAAACTATCAATTCATTCTGTTATGTTATATACCATTAAGGCTGTTGTTAAGTCGCAGGAAATCAAAGATTATTTTTTATTAAGAAATGCATTCTTTGTCCATTGGCCAAGGCACAATTTTGCACAGCGACTGCCATTAAAATAGCGAAATCGTCTTCCAGGCCCTAACGTTTCCCTACCCCTAAACGTTGTCAGATTTTTATCAGTTTTTTTTCATCACTTGAGAAAGCTTCATTCTATGTCCATAGGTTTTGATTTTTTTTGTGAATATCTGCATTTTTCAGTAAAAAAAAATTGAAAATGAATATAAAAAAAGACAACTTTTTCCAATATTAGTCAATATTTTTCAATCTAAAAGGTATATTAAGACAATGAAAACATACAGACATAGATTTCTACAATATAATAGGTCGGGGAAAAAGTCTTTTCGCATTATAGTATGTATGAACTTGTAATAAAATCTCTTTGGCTATACTATTTGTATCTGGCTGGTTTTGGTATCATTGAAAGTTTAAATTTTAAAGAACATAATTCCAAATTCAAATTAGGAAAATGTGTGATTCTCATTTGTTTTTCGTACTGTCAAAATGAGTGAATCTAATGAAGAAATTCGATGCATTTTAAAATTTTACTACAAAAAAGGTAAAAATGCAACGCAAGCCGCGAAAAAAATTTGCGATGTTTATGGACCTAGTGCAGTGTCTGTGAGAGTAGCACAAATTTGGTTTAAGCGTTTTCAATCCGGAAATTTTGATGTCAAAGATGCACGTCGCTCTGGTCGCCCTATTACGGATAAAATGAATGCCATTTTTGAAAAAGTGGAGCAAGATCGGCATATCAGTAGTTACGACGTAGCTGAAGAACTAGGAATTGACCACAAAACAGTTTTGGCGCATTTGAAAAAAACTGGGTACACAAAAAAGCTCGATATTTGGGTACCTCACGAGCTCACTGAAAGAAACCTAATGAACCGTGTACTCATTTGTGATTCTTTATTACGACGTAATGAAACCGAACCATTTTTGAAGAAGCTGATAACTGGTGATGAAAAGTGGATCACGTACGACAAGAACGTGCGAAAAAGGTCGTGGTCAAAGGCCGGTCAAGCTTCACAGACTGTGGCGAAACCCGGGTTAACTCGCAACAAGGTGATGCTGTGTGTGTGGTGGGATTGGAAGGGCATTATTCATTATGAGCTGTTACCACCAGGCAGGACCATCGATTCTGAAATCTACTGCGAACAACTGATGAGATTAAAGCAAGAAGTTGAGAGAAAGCGGCCGGAATTAATCAACATAAGGGGTGTGGTTTTTCATCATGATTACGCTAGACCTCACACATCTTTAGCCACTCAGCAAAAACTAAGAGAGTTTGGCTGGGAGGTGTTAATGCATCCGCCGTATAGTCCTGACCTTGCACCTTCAGATTTACACCTGTTTAGGTCTCTTCAGAATTCTTTAGGCAGTGTCAGGTTAACATCACGAGAGGACTGCCATAACCACTTGTCGCGGTATATTGATCAGAAGTCCCAATATTTCTATAGCAATGGGATCATGTCCCTACCTACAAGATGGCAAAAAGTTATCGAACAAAATGGTACCTACATACTTTAGTTAAATGTAAATAAACCATATTAAAAAATTTTTTGAATTTTCTTAAAAAATGCGAAGAAACTTTTTCCCCAACCTAATATTTTAGAATCCAAAATTTCAAACACCTAGTAAAACATTAAGAGCCTGGAAACGGTTATTGCCAGTAGTATGGGGTATTGATAGGGGTAACGACTCTCTTAAGTGGGTATCATGATGCTACAACCTGCCTGCACATTCGCTATTTGTGTAACTAAAATATCCTGAGGCTTAGGGACAGCCTTATATACGCCCGGTTTTACCAACCTCCAGCTACATAAATCCCAAAGTTATCTTTCGGTTACTGTTAGATACTTGCGCGTTTATGATCTCTCTTTCCTTTTCCTAAATACCAAATACCTACCTACCTTCAAAAAAGAATATGCAATAAATAGCACTGGACAAAGTTGAGTTACCTAGTGTGTTCTACAGGATGTTCCAAAAGTCATGGATCAAACGAAAAGTGGTGATAGAGGAGGTCATTTGCAATCAATTTCACCCCATATGTAGTTACCCCATTTTCAATGGTTTAGGAGTTAGAGCAAATTTAAATATTTTTTTTTAATTTCTTCCCGCTCAAACAAAAAATTTTTTTTTAAGAAAATGTTGTTTTCTAAAAAAAATTTTCAAAGTTTTGTGCTTACTAGTTATGCTTCTTTCTAGTAAACATGACTTCATGATCATCACTTTCATATTACAATAGTAAATCATATGTTTTATGATTTTTATTTATTTCTTCCGAACAATGCCTAGACTTTGAAAGAGGTTTACTGAAGAAAAATGTACTACAGAATATGGGGTGAAATTGATTGCAAATGACCTCCTCTATCACCACTTTTCGTTTGATCCATGACTTTTGGAACACCCTGTATAATAAATGGTATCCCTGGCCAGGGTAAGTGTTTTAAAGGACACATCTACTTATACATACGAAACAGTTACACCATATAAATATGCAATGTAACCGAAAGTTACCAATCGGATTTCAGGTATCTGGAGGTGGTGAAAACAGGGGATAGACAATTATATTTGGCCAGTTACGAATCGACAACGTAAGCCATTGTCACCCATATTAGAAGCCACTAATAGTATTGGAAGGAATTCAAAACAGAAATTAGTAATTCTGAAAGTCGCTCTGGAGAGCTATAAACCATAATTTAGAATTATAACATAATTATGTGATGCAAAGATAACAATCTTGCCGCAATATTGTGAAAAGATGTCACAAGACATTGATATGCCTAAGACGCTGTTATGATTTAAATACAGAGGTTTTTGTATTGTGACAGGATGCAATTCCACATCTAAAAATATTTCAAGAAAGAAACGATTAAAAACTGAACATAGACTATTGTCACCGGCATGGTGTTAAAAAATATCCTTGGTATTTTTTACAACACCAACAACTATATCGATGATGATCATGGATTACAGTATTTTTTAGACTAGATATTGTCTCATCCTAGGGAATAAGTAAATAAAAAAAGTTTAATCAACTAGGCATAAAAGTTGGTTAAAGTCAGATTATGATAACTCGCTTGGGAATGTGTAATAGGGAAACTGAGAAAAGCAACTTGTGACAATTCGGTCACCCAACAGAGAGGAGAGCGGGTGAGGGGGTGAGGCTGAACAAATGTGGTGAGGGTTACCTGAGCGCCTCGCGGAACTTCTTGTCCCCCATGTTCTGATCGAAGTCACGCATGTTGAAATCGCCGCCGCCGCCGCCGCCTCCGCCGCCGCCGCCGCCTCCGCCGGAGTTGCGCGCCATCTTGGCCTTCCTCTTCTCTTCGCGTTCGCGCTCCTTCCTCTTGCGCTTCGACTCTTTCTTGTTTTTTCTGTAACCGCAGATTATTCGCAACCATTACAGATATTCTAATTTTTCTTTTGAATAAAATCACTCAGTAGGTTGATCTTGCGATCAATTAGATTTAAATTTCGCGGTATTTCATTATTTGCTACTTTTCCTACCTATTCCTTTCCATTTTTCTTCCCTACCTTTCGAAAATGATATATCCATCAACCTGCGTTGTGGTTAAAAGTGGTTCAAGCCGTGCTCCCCCGATGGAAAATATCGAAAAGAACATCAGCGAGTCTCCCAATCTGCCGTTACGGTGTGTTATATTGTGCTCCCATCGTACCGCGACCTTGTCGCGCAAGTTTGTGGTCGAGTGCACCTCGTTGTGGCTCGATTTAGCGACCGACGCGCGCCGCAGCACCCCCATTCTACAAGACGGTGGAATGAAGAGGAGACACAGAGGCCTAAGCCCAGCGACCGAACCGCACCAACATTTGTTCTCGAGTAAATTGATTATGGAAATTGCTGAGCCATTCAAATTAAAGGCTTGGTTAAAATTGCGGCATGCGGAACCAAATTTGTGGCAATGCTCTAGTTATTGACTAAGTTGAATATGGGCAGCGATGACAATATGACATTCATGTCCACACGAGAGCATCCTGACCCTTAGTCTCGTCACATCAATCAGTTCCAATAGACGAAAGGCTCACTTGTCCTTCTTCTTGCGTTTCTTGCCCTTGTCGTGGTCGGGCGGCTGCGCGGTGGTCGCGCCGAGCTCCTGCATCTTGCGGTCCCGCTTGAACCTAGCCGTCTGCTCCAGGAAGGTGCGGACCTTGTCTTCAAAGTCAGAGCCATCTTTAGTCATCTCCAGGAACTTGCGCACCTGGAAACCGTCATGTCGTTAGTAGATGAACACGAACCGGGATTCCGTCCTCAATAATGCAGGACAACTGGTTTTCAGTTACGCTACGCAAACAAAATTTGAGGAAACTTATTAACACATTATAAACCACTTACTCTGACACAAGGGGGATTTTACCATCTTTGGATAAAGTTCTCATTAGCTATTGATAAGATAAAATTAAGTAATTAGTAAACCGGTTCCATATTAGGTTAGACTATTGGCTTTAAAATTATATGGACAATTACTAGAGAACTAAAGCTAATGTTGGTAAAATAGGAATTGATTAGAGATCCTTTAATTTTCCATAAGTACCAATGAATAGGGTCTACTATTCAGATAACTACATAGAATATATTATATTGGAGGTAAAGCTCAAATGAAATTATACACGAGGAACCCCATAAAAATCTTTAATCATTCTGTAATTCCTTCATAAATAATAATACATTAGGTCCTTACCTATGATATTATCGTTTCCACAAACTGATGACTTTAACTTAATTAACTTTTATTTACTTAGGAATTACAAATTCATATATTTTCCGTTATATAAGGAAACTATTCCTTTTTCAAAATCAGTTATTCGTTTGTTTTCGCAGTGTTTATTTTTTTTTACATTGTCGTTTCTGTGACCATGGAAAAATTAAAATTGTGCATTATTTTTTAATATGAATTTCGTTGTGGCACCAACGCAGCACGGACGGCATGCAATATCATCGACGTCTATGGACCAGGAACGGCAAGTGAACGCACTGTGCGTTTTTGGTTTAATCGCTTCCATTCTGGAAATTTTCATCTCACTGATGAGCCCTGTGGCCGACCGGAGATGAAAGGCGATAACAATGAATTAAAAAGCCGTAGTTGAAGCAGATTCATCATAAAACACGTCGGAATTAGCAGCAGCCTTCGGTGTAAATGATAAAACTATACTGATTAATTTGCGTTAGATTGGAAGGGTAAAAAAGTTCGGAAAGTGGGTCAAAGCTTGTCTTAACTTGTTGAATAGGCACAGAAATGAGGGGACTCTGAATCGCATTGCCACTTGTATGAAAAGTGGATCCTGTATGACAATCGAAAACGTCCATCGCACTAGTTGGACAGAGGGGAGGCAGCCAAACCATGTCCCAAACGTAAATTGAGTAAAAAAAAACAGGCCAAGTGCGAGTCGGACTCGCGCACGAAGGACGCCTTTAAAGAGTTCCCATTACCAGGATTTCTATAGCAGAGGCATCAAGAAACTTCCAGTAAAATGGCAAAAGTGCATTGCTAATAATGTCCAATACTTTGATTAATAAAACATATAACTTTCATAAAAAAAAGTTGTTAGATTTTTTTTTCTATATAAAACAGCACAACAATTCTTGATCTGTTGTTCTGAATTTATGTATATGTTTATGCTGTTTAGCAAAGAGTCCACTCAAATAATCGTAATTTCTAGTAAGTTTAAAAAAAATGCTGTCATCTCCACTTTCCAGACCATTTTAGTAGTACATGCAGTAGTAATTGCAAACATTTTCCTTCATTATCAGCAATGAACTTATTAAAAAATGAATGCGAAAGATAGTGGTGCCGCCAAAGGGTATGGAATCAACATTTCCCAGGGAAAGAGGTGCACATCCAAACAGCACGGTCACAGCGGAGCATGCCTGTGTAAAAAAAAAAGATCAGGGGCCCTCAACAAAAGCGAAGCTTCTACCCTTTCTTCTGTAAAAGTGATTTTCTTTTACAATAAAATTCCAGTAAAGAACAATAAAATGCAATAAGAAACACCTACCATATGAATGCACCATATGAATAGGAATGCACGGATGTTTACAGATAAATGTTTACTCCTCCAGCTAATATGTGCTTATTGAAGCTATAGAATCTATGTTTCAAAAACACTCGCCGTGTATGTAACTATTTCATAATGGACTCAACTAACCGCAGATGATTGATGTTTTTTTCAGTTTCTCCCCAGAGTGCATTACGAGGGCGAAGCGTGGGCGAGAGGTGAAGGAGTTACCCTGGTCTCGTGCTCGATGTCGGCGTGAGAGCGCACGGGCGCCTCGTCGGAGGCGGGCGGCGGCGGCGCCGCCGGCGCCGGCTGGTACCCGTACGGGTGGTTGAACTGCGAGTTGTGCGTGGGCCGACCGCCGTCGTCCACCTCGCCGAGCGTCGCCATGCGCTTGCTGAGCGGCGACAGCGACCGCTGGCGCTTGTTGTGCGAGCGCGATCGACGCTTCTTCTTGCGGTGCGGCCCCTCCGAGTCTGCAATATACTCGACCATTGCAGCACCGAAGGAGACGAGAACTTTAAATATCCCTAACAGAGTCACTATACTATATCATCTCGGGACGCCAGTGGTATCGTAGTTACGGATAGCAATTCGGGAACTTTCGGAACAACCGCTCTCTTAGAACACCATGTGCAACTAACGCTAGTGATGAAGGTCGTGTTTTTTGCGCAGAGTTTATCACAGCATAAATCCACTTAATTTTTTTGGCCGTTACTCTTACTAATTCTGTTCGACTCTTCATGTCTTTTGTTGAGTTGATATATGGGGCAGAAGCCTTTTTACGTCAAGCAGCGATGACGTCTTAAAAGTTTATGTTTATATTCACCTTTTGTACCATGTTTAAAACAAAGAAAATAGTTTCGCACCAACCTCTATTCTTCATACTGATACCTGAATTTGTAATCAAGTTTAAAGAATATTACACTATTTTTACTGTTCGTGATCTCCTTCTGAGGTTGCCAGCTGTAATTTTCAAAAATAGATAATGCTGTAACATTCATTGATGGCTACAATTAATTGCGAATAGAGTTTAATTTCCACTGACTAATATTACACTTGACAGAACCCGTTATTCTAAAATGATTAGGCACTGTACCAAGATGCATTAAGCTAGAATAAAAAAACAAGAATATAAATATCATATACATACATTTCATAGTCTCGTAACATTTGTATAGAAAATAATTAGCCTTTTTATAGTCAAAGCTAAGATTTTGAGTAAGATTTTGGTACAAAGTAAAAGAGTCTCTCACTCTACAAATAAAAATTACAACGATCACCACTTCATAATGTTTAGTCGCTACCTCACTATTGCACGGTTTGGACTTTGGACGGTGTCGTTAGAGTGCTCTTAGTAGCTTTTATTCAAAATGTAATAAAACCGTTGAATTGAATACAAATCCGCTAATTCCATTAAAGCTAGAAAGTTACTGGTTGTGGTTACCACTGCTCTCCGAGGAGGACGAAGACGAGTCCGAGGAGGAGCTGGAGCTGGACGAGTCGCTTGAGGAAGACGAGGAGCTGCTGGACCTCTTCTTCTTCCCCTTTCCGCGCTTTTTCTTCTTAGACTTCTTTTCTTTCTTCTCCGTCAGGTTCAGCAGCTGCTTCAGTGTCTCCTTCATCTCGTACGTCTTCGCTCCGGCCAGTCCGGGCAGGAGTAGTTCCGCCGGCTCGATCAACGGCTTTGGCACCGCTCCTTTGCTCTTGAGGAACTCGAGCGAGTTCTTTGCCTCGTCGTGAAATGGTATTATAGCCAGACAGTCTTCGTACGCCTTCTGAGCCTCCGCAATCTTATTCTCGTCCTCGTAACTTCGGCCCAAGGCGACCAGGGTCTCCCCCATGTACTTCCTCGCGTTCGCATGGCTCGGGTTGAGCTTGAGCGATGTCTCAAAGTCCTCTATGGCCTTCTTGAATGTGCCACTGTTTGCGTAAAGTGCGCCGCGCGCCACAAGTCCCTCCACGTTTCGTGGGTCGATGCTGAGGGCCTTGTTGAGGCACTGGAAGGCCTCGGAGTGGCGGCCCGCCTTGAAGTGTTCGATGCCCTCGGCGACCGAGCGGAACGCCCACTTGCTCGCTTGTGCCTGGCGGAGCTCAATGGCGTACTCGTGCGGAGCGAATCCTCCCCTAAACAATGAAATACTTATAGACAGTGTTGGTGCGAGCAATACATTTAGTCGAATGACTGTACTGAAAGATGCGGTGGTTCTTCCAAATTGCTCTGAACATCTGATTAAACATTTGCTGGAATTTCATCGTTATCAACCGCATTTGCAATCAGAAATTAAATTTTATCTTGTGATTAGCAAATCAAGAAACATGATATGCAATATTAAAATATTTTAAAGGGTATTATTTACTAAACTACAATAACAGTTGATTTCAGCAGGTAGTGATAGCTTTTAGGATCTGTGAATGTAAATCACCTGAGCGTGGCGAAGTTGGTGCAGTGCATGTTGGCGACGCCCAGAAGTTCCGACAGATACTGAACGCAGTTGGGGTTATTGAACCCGGGACTCTTCTCCAGAATGGCTTCATACGTTTCCCCTTTCATGTCTACAGTTTTCCTGCCACACAAATGATGGTATTAGTCAACTCTTACTATAGGAGCTGGAATTTATGAAAATGAGGCCTTATAAACATTTGATTGAAATAACAAAAAAATATATATTAGGTACAAATAAACAGTGCGTGCATTTTTTGTGATTTTTTTGCAAGAAAAGACAGGGACAGCTCAAACAAACATGAAACATATGACTTTGGTAGCATTGCACGAATATAGTAGAACACCGACTATATCAACTGACCAGTGGTAAAAGTCTGCTTGAAACAGCACCAATTGTATATTTTGTAGAATTGTATCATGTTTTTCTTTCTTTAGCTTACATACACTTTGTATTATATCTATAAATAGAATTAGAAGAATTCTTAAGCGTCTAGCTACTTTTGATACAGCATATACAGTTAGCATTCTACTTTTACGTACAGGTTCGCTCACCAAGTTCATGTTTGAGGTTTTAATTTTTTATTCAAGTTGCATTTTTAAACAGATCTGATGAATGATTTGAAAAAATTTACTTCGTCTGGTCCAGATTTCGAGTAGTATATTAAAAAAAAGGCACCCTACCATCCTCACCTGTTCCTTGGAGCTGTTCAAAAAATTACGTCTACTTGATTTTGCTTTATTTCTTTCACACATACATCAAACGGGTACGTCACAGAGATGGCTGATTCGGCCTCGACAAACCAGACTTGTAGATATAAGTATAAAACAACCACAATGTCGTAATCATTACGGATCATGGTGTCATAACGAGCGCTCTTGCGAGTCACGATGATACCTAGAAATTAAACAGCCTAAAATATATGTCATGGCTGCAGTCGTGTCGTCCGTTCTGTGGGGGTTGAAGTTCTGGGCTAGCGTTTGGACTTGGTGGCTAGGCATCGTCTCTGCAGCGAGGTCAGTGTGGCAGCAACGCACTCAAGTCCCAAACCTTACAATACAAGCTGCGAGGGCATCGACTAACTTTTGTTATTTTACAGTCCGCAATCAAATTATCGTTTTGTTTTTTGCTGGAATATTAAATTGAAAAATTTAATACAACTTCATACAGTTCCTCAACAGTTCACAACATTTCAAGTCCCCAATACTTGAGTACTGACCTTTCCATGTCTGCTTACGTGTGTGTAAGTGATTTTGTACTCTCAAGACATTCCACTCATGAATATTGCAGGCCATTTGACTGTGTGCTGTGGTCATCATTATATTCCTTCAGAACTTCTCATGGCTGTTTATGCAAAGATCCACGTAATTTTCTCACCAGGAAGTTAACTGTAGTCCCGCTAGATATTAATATGGTGTCAGATATTTGGTTCCCCGCTTGACGTGAACCGTATTACTTCCAACTGGATATTAAACGGTGTTCATTTGAAGGTCGACACAAAATGAGTTTTCAGAAATCGGTAACTTGAGCGATTGCTGTTGCAGGAGCATACTGAAAACTCAGCTTCCACAATTGTCTCCTAGCTATAGAAACACAAACAAATAAAAAGAAGGTGTACGTATGGGTGAGAGTGGGTGTGGATGAGTGGGCGAGGGATGAGGTGGCCTTGAGTCCAAAACATACTTGTAGACGAGCGGGAAGTCGTCGGTACTGAGCAGGCCGAGGGGGGGCCGCGGCGGCGGGTCCTCCGGGCCACGGGTAACACCCTTCATCCCGCACACCATTTTGTCAGTGTCGGGGATAACTTCGAGCACTTCACAGCACACCGTGTCATTCATGAGGTAGTTTCTTGACACGTTTTTCTTGTCCACTGCCGGTATGATATTGGTCACAGGTAGAAATGCCTGCAGGAAAAAAAAAGTATCAGCAATCCAACTTAAAAAAAAGGACATTGCCGATTTTACTATGGGCCAGAATAGTGCTACTACTTAAACGATACTGTATCAACCAAACGTATTTTCATTCCTCATATGCTTACACACAATAATTAATATGGTTTACTTTACTTTCACAGCAGGAATAACCTGTCAGACACTTTTAAAAATGCATATTTGAGGTTAGTCTTGTGAAATGTTACTTCTTTTTGTCGTGTCTATGTTCACACGGAAAGGCAAGGACTTTCAGCATAAAACCATAAATATCTTTTTTCTATTAATTACGAAAAAGGCATTTAAGTTAAATTATAATTAAAATAGTAGTTGACGAATCATTACAAACGTGTATGTTTGTAGAGGAAGCGAAATCAGTATGCTATGATCGAACAGTATGGTTGTAAACCTAAAATAAATTGATCTGGCTGATAACCTTTTCCTTCCGATCTAAAGGAAAATGGTATAGCGATAGCAGCGCCAGTCAGTTCTCCGTAAACTATTGAAGACGTACTGACCGATCTTTACCTTGATACATACACACAATCTGTCCTGATGACGCCATGTCGCGGTCGGAGCTGCCAGATATTGGTATACCAAAACTAAACCATAAGTATAATGATAAAATATTTGATTAGTAACATAATTCATTTTACTATATACGGAGTGTATTTAGTTAAGATTTATTTAGATCAGATTAACGACTGTGACATTAATCATTTAGCTGAAATCGCAAGATAGGATTAAAATGTCATTACCTATTACAGCTAAAATACGCAACATCTGACAACACTGAGAACAACATGTGAACTTTTTTAAAAATAATGATCCTTGTTCGCTGGGACTTTCATTAATTAGTAATTGAAAAATATTATTTTTTATTTTAATTTTCAATCAAATGTTTGCCTATTGGAATCGGTCTTTTTGAATGTACTCTTTAATGTGATTTTGATTTCAGCATTGTCATTTATAATAATCAACAAATATGTTTTGTAGCTTACAGTAGCTTTTAATTAATCTGCGATTCTTGTTATCAATGAATTGTATAAATATAATATAAATGTAAAAAGACTTTCAGGTTTCAGTTTAGGTTGAAAATAACTCATCATTTGAATTGTACCAATGATATTATCGTTATCTTATTAATTTCAATTTTAAAAGTGATTAGAAACATTTTTGGTCTGGACATCAAAATCTCATTACATTGCATCAAATCAAACCTGTACCTTAACATTGATGTCTGCAACGTAACGCGGGTTGGTTCCGGCGGTGCAGAGAACTTTCAGCATCATCCCTGAAGCCGTTCTGTTGATCACTGCTCCAATCACCAGCTCTCCAGTCTTCACATTCTGTACAAACATTTGAATTTATGTATCGGACAACTACATTATATCTGAAAGGATACATTCACTTAAGTGAATCACAAAGTAAATGTGAAAATACCCATGTGAAAAAATTTACTTAATCTATTTCTCATGTGAAAGATCTCACGTTGTACATTTTTACTTTTCACTTGAAAAAAAAAAAAAATATATATTTATTGGTAACTTCACTGATCTGTGGATTGAAGCCTAAAGTTAAGACAAATATAGGGGCACTAAATGTATGGATATTTGTACATTCAAATTCATTTGTATCTTCATACAGGGCTTGTGTTGCTGCTGTCTGTTTCGCTTATATCATACTAGTACTGTGTTTTGATATTGTCCCCTACGGAATTCATGCTTTATGTAACCTGTACTCTTGTGATCTTGTTATTTTTTCAACTGAGACTGTACATAACTATGGCATTTCAATACGTGTAATAAAACATATACATATACTTAAATAAATAAAACATTTGGCAAACTTACGTCAAAGAAGTGTCTTAATCTCGCAGCCTTGTCCACAGTTAAAAATGTCTCAAATGGCGGCATCAATGCATAAAGATCTGGAAAGAGGTAAATAAATAAATCAAAGATAGATAGGGCACCAAACATGACAGCTATCAATTTTTACTTAAGCATAGGGTGATTTACGCTAGTTCGCCAGACAAACTCTTTTCTTGACCATTATACCAGTTTGACTAGACGAAGAAGACGATGTTGAACTGAGCATATGGAAAGAAATTCATATTTAATGGCATTGCAAAGAACTTCAAATGCAGAGTTGAGAATGGAATCATATAGGCCCATAACTGTATGAAATATAGGACAATAACTGGATAGAAGTGGCATACATTTGGTTGACAATTTATATGAATAGGTACACTTATCGGGCGAAAACACCTCTATTCGTGTAGCCTGTCTGCTCACTTACACAAAATGGGGAACTCCTAATTGGATGGCAAATTAATGGTGGCAATCAATGTGGTAGACTGCCTGGCACGGATGTTGTCCTGCTCCCTCCAAGCGCCAGCCGCTGCACAGACACCAAATTCGATATATTTTTGGTTCTGCGCAGCCGTTTGCGAGAGGAGGGAAC
Source organism: Incurvaria masculella (assembly GCA_946894095.1). Taxonomy (NCBI): domain Eukaryota; kingdom Metazoa; phylum Arthropoda; class Insecta; order Lepidoptera; family Incurvariidae; genus Incurvaria; species Incurvaria masculella. The sequence goes on along the minus strand of OX335645.2, from coordinate 21,670,868 downwards.
CGGCCAACGTCCATACCGACAATTCTACAGGTGTATAAAGCTCCAGATTGGTATTTTAATTGAATGATTGATACTTACTGTCTTCTGGTGCAATGGAGTCAGTATTCAGGGTTGAAGACGATGGGGTTTCTTCCATCAACGAGCTGTCGAAGAGCAAGCTCGCCTCTTTCGCTATGAATTGGTGCAGTTTGAGCCTCTTTCCGCGGTCCGTAAAAGTTAGCTGTTTATGCCGCGCCTGGTACACGGCGAAGTCCAGTGGCCCAACGTTCAACTTGGCGAGGTCTTCCTCGCCACGCTCGCCCTCCCACGTTTTTTGCAGCTGCTGTCCATGGTAGTTCAGCGACTGCCGCACAAGGCCGGCTTCCATAGATGAATCCATTGCGGAAGAGCGCTGTAGAAGCGGTATTATATTACCACAGTGTATGTAAACTTTGAACTATGATGAGCTTTTACGATCAATAACGCATACGATGTTCAGGTTTACTCGGTGGCTGGAATTGCACCATGCAGTGCAATCGCCATTTTGTCTCACCCACGCGAGGCGAGAATGAAGACAAAGCTGTCCATTTTAGCCAAGTATCATTGATCTAACGAAAAATAGACTTACTAGTCACTGCTCGCAAATAAGCTGCTCCTTTTCACTTCTTAGAACGCTTCGACATCGCGTTTAATTATAGAGGAAAATAAACCGGAAATCGCCGAAACAAAACGCATTTGATATGACTTATGACAAAACGAGACCGGCAGGGGCTAGTGTTGCCGACTATACAAGCCGTAAATACCCGAAATTTGTTAAGTGAAAATTCCGATTCGGAATAAGTGCTCCATCACCACCAGTATTTCCGTATTTCCGCCTCCTTAAAAAAATAAGATTTTTTTTGCCTATTTTGAACTCAAATTTGGGTGCAAAAGCTTATTTATGGTCAATTAAAAAACATCCTGAGCAATTCACCCAAATCGGCTGCATGAGCTTTGCTTGCTCATTTGAAAAAATAAATCCAAGCATCCTACTCTAATCGACTGCATGAGCTGTTTTTGCTCATTCGTAAAATTCTCCGAGCATTCTACCCAAATTGGCTGCTTGAGCTGTTTTTTGTTCATTTGAAATTTTCTTTGAAATAGCTGGGCGGCGATCTTTCTCCATAGGCCTAGTCTATGGAGTCTATAGGGCGGCCAAGGTCTAAGTTCTAAGGCTGATGTCAGGCTATCTACTTATGAGATTCTCGTCTGTGAGTAACCAGTATGTCACAGGTGAGAATCTCACTAGGAGACACAATAAAGTGAAAACGAGTTGGTCACAGATGAAAGTGATACGCTTTCGCCTGACGGCATCAAAAATAGAATGTTAGGTTTGAGTCATCACACTCTAATAAGAATAATTAGAAAGGGACAACATTAGGGTGACTCGTGGCTGTCATATCATGAGATCGAAAGCGTTATGATTCACCGGTGAGAAACTCTTTTCATTCTGTTGTCAAAATATCCGGAAAATCCAGATATTTTATTTAACCGATTCCCGAATTTATCCCGATAGTAGACTGAAATTTCCAAATTCGGGAGAAATTCCCCACATCGGCAACGCTGTCTGCGGCTCTCATTCGTTTGTTCGTTGCCATGTATAATAATAGTCTTTAGTTGCCATATAATAAAATAAACTCTTGTGGCTGGAACTAATTCCTTTTTTCCAGGGTGTCTACTCGGGAAGCGAACATGAGAAGTTTTCACAACGAATACGAATTTGTATGGAATCATTGGGATTTCTTGGTAAGTTTGCCTTATATTCATAAAGTATCGCATATCTTAACTGGGTGAACGTAAATTGTATAACACAATATAGGTACCGTCAACTTTGGTAACATTGCCTAATTGTTGCATGAATCGATGAATAACTCGATTTTTTACTATGAACGTGATTTGTTCAACGGCATAAACTGATTGGATAATGTGTTTTCTCTCTGTAGTTTTATGTCAGTAAAAGAGAAGTAACTAAATATAACGCTTTCCATACAAACATATTTTTTTGGTTAGGGTTGTTACCAAAGGGTCGATACATTTTTATTTACCTTAACCAAAAAGTTTTGAACAAAAATTTTGAAAACAATTTCTCCTCTTCGACCAGTATTAGGATCGGGAAGTACATTCTCGATGTCTTCAGTGTGTAAACGTTCTGATACGTCTTCAACAATGGGATATGTAAAGATACTTTCTCCTTCTCTTTCTTTCCTCCTGTTTCGCTTATACGTAGTTTATTGTTGGTTTTTTTGTTCATATATTGGAGTCACTTAGGAGATCAGTACCTTTGCATGCAACGATTTGGGTCAACCCTAGCAGTGAAATTGACTGTGGTAAGATTTTTTTAAATTTAAGTGGCAACTTTTCCTTTTAAAAAATAAACCACTAAGAAAATAGATACAATTTTAAGAAAAAATCTAGAAAAACTATGTCATATATGCGACAAAATGCAATAAACTACAGTGCATACTATTCAGAAATACTCAAGTTATTTCAAAAGTATTGGAGGTGAGTGAACCAAGTGAAGTTACAACTTTAATTATTACTCAGTGTTGCAACATAATATTATAGATTTTGCCAAAATAGTGTAAAAACCACTAATGCTTTTCTATTACGTTATACAAAATACTTTTTAACAAAACCTCCAAAAAGGCAAAGTTACCTTAGACTATTATTTAGTGTATGACCGTAAAACGGTTTCAATCATAGAAATAGGATGCCCATGGTAGGTCTATGGTTTCAATGAATTGCTTATATTCTTTAGAAAAATAAATGTTTGTAAATACCTATTTAATAGGTTTTTACTAGTCAAACCATAGACCTAACATGCGCGCTGTTCTATGAGTCAAACCGGCGGCGCTTGGAAACTATATATTATTTATACTATTTTCTTTTTTGTGATACAAAATAATTAATCTTGTGAACAAGCGTGAAACATATATTAATTCACTTTAAAAAGTAGACTTTACAGGTTTAAAAACCTAAATTTCGCTTCGTCGCGCTCGATTTGCACGCGCATACAACAATGAACCCTAACGCAAACTCAATGTTTCCGGAGATCACCATTATCGTCTGTTAGGCGAGCGCTGGAGTCAGATGGAGCCTCCCGCTCAACTCCCCATACAAACGAGGAAAGAAGATCATGTTCATATTTCTTGTCAGAGATTCAAAATGTTGCTCAAAATAGTATTATTTGATCGAACTAGATGTCTGATGACCATTGGCATTGTAAAATAGTGTTTGGTTTCTATGTTATATGGTTCGAAAATACAGTTTTATACAATAACTTTGGAGGTGATTTCTCAACGATAAAAAAATAATATCTTAAAAATATTAGTCATCAGATATAGCTTGTTTCATGAAGATTTTTAATCAATTTGGTTTTTATTAGATTTTTGACTTTCGTGGTTTACTTTTAGCTATAAGTTATCCATACTAATAATCTATACTAATAATAAATCTGTAAGGGGTGTTCATGGAGTAAGTTGCTTTGTTTTCTAAGATACTTCGTTTGTAGACTTTATGTATGATACTAAGACTAAATTGATGATTTTTAGAAATCAGTTCTGTATGCATGTTTGTATGTTCCTCCATAACTCTTAATTCGATCATCAAAATTCGATGAAACTTACTACACGTATATGTAAACACAGGATAGACTATATATAATTTAGTTCCGCTTACATACGTTAAGATGTAGCTGTCATACAAACCGAAATGCCCCGAGGTGGCGGCTTGGGGGGTAATCACTATCTGCCTTTATTTCTTCGTTTATTTCTTCTAAGCCACGCAACAGACTTTTTGATACGGTTTTCATTAATATAAGAAGCGATCAACGAGCAAAGATTGCGTACGTAATTTTTAAATATTTAACGGTGTACTTGAAAATTGTAGGTGTTAAAAAGGCCTACAGAAAGTTCCACGATATCATGTAGAGCGATAACTTCGAACCACTCGCCCGATTTATTTGCGTATTTTATCAAAGTATAGCAACTCTGGGCGCAGTCAGATTCCGGATGGGTTGCCGTTTTCGATGTTGAAGGTGGCTGTGGTTCGTATTCCTCATAAAACTTTGTAAAAGCAAGGAAGGTGGTTGGGTTAATCCCGCCTTAATAATTCAGACCGAAATCAATCCAACATGACATTGACCCGAGCGGAGCCGGGTACCGCAGCTAGTTTTGTAATAAAACACTATGCGCATGGTCTGCTTTGTGGACATGTTTCACTCTCCTTATCACGAAGCCTGTCTTTTTACTTGTAACACAGAAGATCCCTGGGCGCAATAGGACGGTTCTGTACCGTGCCCGCGAATTAGTTAGTCCCGCCGGGAAGGGCCACCCAAAATTTCGTGTCCGTTGATGAGGTCTCTTGCTTGGAGCCAATTTTGAGTGCAGTAGCCATGTCATGGTGACTCTTAGAATGGGTGATCGTAATTGAATGCGCATACCAGAGATTGTGCACTATGTTTTAACATTTTACAAAAATCTTTATATTCGACAATTGGATGGTTTTCACATTTAATATTCTGCAAAATAATTGATGAACACACAGCGTTCCCGAAGGAATTAGGTGTCATATCAGGACTTTCTCTCATGAGCTCATGAGCTCGGCTACATTAAACTGGACACGGAAAATATTTGCCGTATCGACACAATACATGGATTCCGAATCATGGAGCTGCGTGCGGAATCGTTATGAAATGCACTCGACCAACTCACAAAGAATTAGAAATTCATGCATGCACATGGCGGTACTGAACCCAGGACCTCTCAACAATACGACCCAAGCGAAGTTGTCCGAGAGACGAGTATCCACTGTGCCGTACCTAGTAAAAAAAAACGTCGATCTGTAACATGCATTTGTCAGGATAAACCCAAAAAAAAGACCCATCTCCCAAACCCCGGGACCATAGGCGTTTCGTCTGGAGATGGCGGAGGGGGTGCGGTGGCGGCGCGCTGGCGGCACACAATGGCCTCCCCCTATCCCACATTATTTTGCGTGATGTCGAAATAGTAGCGAAGTTAGTGGCGTCCTACGCCGCTGAATGTGTACTGACAATAACGGCCCAGCCTCAATAGATGTCGAACACAAAGGAGCCGCGAGGACTAGGTAATGGTGAACACAACAGAAATATTATTTGAACGTGGTCACAGGGAGCCTCCCTGTGAGCGCCCGCCCGCCCACATTCGCCTCTCCAAATAACCGCCCGCCCAACTTTCCATTGCCGTAGGTATGCAGCATTAAGTGTAGTCAAAGATTCTTAAATGTGTTTCCAGTATTTTTTATATTTTTATTAGTTAAGATTTATTTTATGATTGAACTGAAAGTTGATTGTTAACAAAAAAGTGGTTCGTATATGCTGCCCAGTCACTTATTTAAGCTTAATGGCTAACATTTCGGAACATTATTATCACTTGTTATATTGCGAAAAAATTTCATATTCTATTATTTGACGACATTAATTGGTAAATTGGTATAAATATGATGTACCTAAAATAAAATCATCTCTTTATATAATAAAGATTTTTATAATTAATAATTAATATATATATATATATATATATATATATATGTTTAAATTTGTGTCAGCCATAGACAACCACCATGAAATTGAGGACCCGACCCGGAGGTGTTCGAACATCGAAGGTCACTCAAGCACCACAAATTGTTCTTTCTAGGAAGGAACAACAATTTGTGTTGGCAATTTGAAATATAATTTGAAATAATATTTAGGGATAATAGTATCAAATTCACATGATCTATCAGGACTATGAGGGGAAGGAGGATTAGATTTAATTGATTTATTTTAAAGATTTAATTAACTTTTTAGATCGAATTAATTCTTTTAACGTTTTCATTTCGGTAGCATTACTAATAATTCAAAAAAACCTTAGAGCATTAAGTTTGAAAGTGACCATATAATTTTTTTGATTAACTACATTTGATTCCATACGATTGGAAGTGTCCTAAAAACCTGTTAGTCAACAGATCTTGCATTTCCTCTGTGGCTCAAGGCACGCTTTATTATGAATTCTTAATTATTTATTGTTGTTGTGCATGTTTAATAATTTAAGAATTTACTTATCCTTATGTAGAAATTTAGAAATTTAATTTATATAAGACATTGACGGACCTTGCCGATGCTGCTACAGGATTCACGGGAGAAGGTTTCATGCGATTAGTAACTCCGGGTTAGACAACTTTACTATTCCAGAAAGGGACTTGATTTTTTATAAGAATCACGACTTAGCGGTGAGTGATTTGATAAGTCAAGATATATATTGACAGTAGACAGAGATGCGTCGCAAAGCCAGTCGGCTAATAGGTATTGCACGACATCAATTAGTTTTATATCTATGATTTTCATAAATTTCCTATTCAGCTTGCGATAAGGCATCGAACTGGGAACCTCGATACGTTCGCCACATGAGGCACCGCCGATAGAGGTCTCCCGTCCCACACCATAATCGCGCCCTAGAGACGAGGTCGCCGATATTTTCCGGGGCGCGTGTGCCGGAGTGTTTGCTCCTGGATTCACACCTCCGCAGGTTACATTGTGTCCGATTGTATTGTGTCGCACAATGCTTCCCCGAGTATTGTGCTCCGCGTATTCATGGCATTGTCAGCGAACATATTAACTTGTCTCTACGTGTTGCGTGCGCGTGTGTGCGACTCTGTGCTCGCGTACTGATGAACGCTACATATGGCCTCGGCTACGGAATAAAAGAAGCACTCCTTTCTCTACATATTGTTCGGGTAATGGGGTGCGCTTTGAAAGCAGTTCGCAGCCTTTGATAACTTTTTATGGAGAATTTTCTAGAATGTGTATATCAATATAACCAAGTTTACTATTACACAACATGATGTAAGTGACCGCAATTAGGTACATTGCTGAAACCACGAAATCTATGCTCAATTTAGAACATATCTGTTTTATTATTTATTTAACTGTATGATATAAACCCGTTCGAGTTAGTACTATCGCATCGAATGAAAAGATGTTCGAGGCGATAATTTAACATTTTGCTCAATTGCGCAAGAACCTGTGCTCATAGGAAGGTAGCATGGCACTTAATTCCTTCGGGAATGCTGTGGTGGTGTTAGACATCCATGGATTTTTCATGTAGCTCATGTACAAAAAGTCGAATAAAACTCCATTTAATACACATATATCTCCATTTCACATCCATCAATAAAGTCTCACCCACTTGTTAAATACAATGTTCTGAATTTTGCGGGATAAATTCTCTGTATGGACTAATATAAAAAAAGCTTTCATTGATTTTGAATTCGAGTTTACTGCTGTTTATGTTTCACATGCTTACGGCGATTCAATATGTATTTGGCTTGCTAATTTATCTATGCAAACATAATAAAGGCATGGGTAATAATTAATATATTACACCATCATATTAAATTGGCTACGAAACATGTCTTTAAAAATTGTTATGGTGGCCTTTTCGGTACGAAATGAAAGTAAGTTGAAATTAAAGTAATCTTCTTTCTATGAATGTTTGACCGATTTTTCTAAAACTCCTAAATGATCGTCACAGAAGTTACCATTAAATTATTTATTAAGTTTAGTTAGTTTATTTTAAGGTTCGTCAACACAAATCCTGCTCAAGAGTCAAATGCAAAGCCCCTTTGTTAACATTTCGCGCTTGCATAATACAAACTTTACAATAATCTTTACTGACTGACTCGAGTCGATTCAACTATCGATAGTAGGATACGAGTCCGGAGTTCTTCGGCAATCCAGAAGCACGACGCGTTACTTTGATGAGTCCTGCTAAACAAGGCACGCTAAGCGCGGCATCCATTGTCCTGGAACCAGCAGGCCTCAACACACCGGCCCAGGGCAAGCAGTACCCGAAGTCTCAGTTGTCACCTAAATTGGCGTTTACGGCAATCCGATCGACTACATTTTATGTAACTGGACATGGATGGGTAGTACCAAACTGAACATCAGATATTAGCCTAACACACCACATGGGAACAAGGTACCATGCCAAGACCTTCCTTTTATTGCTGGATGGAAAACACGGACAATTATCATTGCCGCTTCGACCATCGTTGATTCCATGCGATGGTACCAACCCGGGCGGGATTAACCCTACCACCTAGGAACCTACAGTTATTCATGCTTTCAGAACAATGGAACAACAGCTCAGATATGTGACAAAATGCATGAACTGGACGAGGATCGAACCCATGACCTCTGGCATGAGACGCCCCTGGGCAACGGACTTGTGAAATGAAAATGGAAACCGCAATTGTAAAATCAACATACATAGAAAGAAATGATGGGTTTCTTCTATATAAGTATAAGTTTAAAAACAATATAAAGAGAGGCAATCTCTTGAAGAAAATTCTGAATCAGGTGAAGTTTCAGAATTGCATTACAATACGATATAGTTCAAAACAATTAAAAATACGTAAAAAAGCGATACTGGTGAAAAAGACGTAGTTATTAATAAAAAAACTAAAGTAAAGGATATTTTAGGGCTAGAGCTCTTAGTCCGACTTGTCGACTGGCGTTTTCAAATGTATAGATAGATAATTGAAGAGCGCGTGCAGTGGGTGTTTAGCGAAATAATATTTTCGAGTCGAAGTTTGATTTCACAGCTTGCGCCGATGCGCCAAAAATATTTTGACAGGTTGAAGAAATAAACCACAGAATAAGTTCTAACACTTGTATGGGTTGACGTTTTTACGCAACTTCGAACTTTCGTAAACACCAATTTAGATGAGAACTCCGACTACCCTTGACTTATCATCTAAATTGTCGTTTACGCCAAAACTATCGACTAGCGATCAACTCTTTTTTGTGAATTTCAATTTGAATTTGAGAAATTAAAGCTTCAGGGACTGACTTACGTATTCAGACAGCACCTGCCAAAACTTAGTACGAGATTAGCACCGGATTAACCATAAAAAAACCGGTTTAGTCCGGCGGATTAAAGTTAGTACGTCCACTCTGAATACAGCTGTCAGTGTTCAATTTAATATTTTTTTAATAATTGAAATTTGAAATATATATTTTGAAATGAATGTAATGTAGTTTTACTTACTAATTAATATGGTTTTACTTATCAAATTGAACAAATTTGGCTCTCATCTTAGAGAACTGAGTCATGTTAAATTATATAGAATGGAATATAATTTGCAGAAGAAATATAAAATGTAATGAAATGCGTAATGTCTGGTGAAATGTAATGGAAAAAAAGTAACCAAATCAAAATAAAATATTCCTCAAAAATTGTTTCAACCACCCTTGAAGCACAGATTACATATGCAATCTGTGCTTGGGGTTTTCCCGCGCGCCTGCCTCCTGGCCGCTCCCCCGCCCTTCCCGCGCCGGTCGCGTGGCGGAAAAGCCGTTACGTCAGAGCCGGTACGCGGCCGCCAGTGTTCCCGCGCTCGCGTTCGCGACACACGCGCCGCCAGTGGCGGCCGACGACACGGCGACACGCCACCATTCAAACTTCGAACTACTTTTGTTTTCTTCTGCGTGTCAGATCTTGTATTGTTTTCGTGCCAAATTAATTAAGTTGTCGGTGCCTCGAGTGACCACGTGGAATTGAATGTGAATTTGGTTTTGGTGTTTTGTGATTTTCCGTTTTTGTGAGTGGTTGCTGTTGCGCCTGTGGATCGCTTTAAAGTTTCAAAAGCTGTTGGGAGAAGTGGATTCAGAAGAGGTAAGTGAATATTTTATTGAGAATGGTCTCTCATTAGATTCTTGGCAAATTCTATTTAGATTTTATTCTCAAATTCACAAAGCCTTATCAAATGTCGCAATAAATGTGATCATGCCATTGAATTATATATTACTTGATCATTAGATGTAGTTTGTGATTATTTTTCTTTTAGTAGTTGTGGCGTCATGATCTGATATATTTCCATAAATTATTTTACCATTGTTTTATATATTTTATAAAGTTTCTCATTTCGGTGCGACGCCGTTGTTGACTTGTTTCTTATTGTTTATTCTTCACATACATTTTCTGTATCTACAAACAGTGGAAAGACAAGCGACTTTTTCTAATTAGTGCAGGTTTAAACTAGATATTTTGTAAAAAACTACTTTTGATGGCCAATAACTTAAGATATGCATATGCACGATCTCTGGTTAGCATGCAATTTATGTTTTTTAAAGATCTATCTTCTTTCTTCTTCAGGCGAAAAATAATGACAAATACATTTTTATTTCAAAGTTTTTTCTAATTTTAGGTTCTTTTTTATTTGATGTTGTAAATTTCAATTAAACACGTGTCGCCACGACAAAAATGGCGTCATAAATCCTGAAACGGGCATTAACTTCGGCCAACAAGCCGTCTATCCTGGAGCCCTGTCTCAGCAGACAGGACGGCAAGCGCCCAGCCGGGATGACCCTGGTCACACGTCTGGGATGCTACCTGCTCCGATACGATTGCGGTTGGCCGAAGGGAACGCGGGGTCCGCTAGTGAGACAGCAACTAGAGCCAAAATTGCCAAGAACCATGCAATTATAAGCCAAACCCTAGGTCCCTAGTTCCCAGCCTGAAAGCAATTGTTGATTGAGCCGAGTAATATTCCGGGAGGTCACGACAATTTTGGTCACGATAATGTAAATGGCTGAATCTGGGTTCACATGTTAGAGACCAACCCTCTGATGCTATTTAGCATCGGCATGTCGGTCTGCCTGTGCCAAGTGGTTGCTTTACCTAGATCGGCTATATAAAATAAATGTTGGAATGTACCTGCTGATGAATATACTGATTTTCTAGAAACATTGATACCTATTAATTATGCAACAACAACCAGTCGGTTTTTTAATTAAATACTTAAATATACCTAAAGTTATATCTGTAACCTAAATCGCCTATAACTACGAATTACAACGAAACATTTGTTCAGTTTTTGTATTGCTAACCAAGTATGTACTGATACTTTCAGGCTTCGTCATTTTCATCCATTTACCTTATCATAAATATTTTTTGTCACTCTAATTACTTTTTCAGGCGCCTCATCTACGTAACGCAACCACTTGGAACAGACAAACTGACACATTTAGCTTCAGAGGTTTGGTCTTTATCCCGTGAATCTAGTTTCAGCCATTTACGTTATCGTTACCATTTTTGTCGCGACCTCCTAGTCTATAAGAGCCTGCGAACATTGCCTGGAGACAGTAGAGCCGGTTCGTTCCTCCTCCACCGCATCAGCCTGGCCGTGCAGAGCGGGAACGCAGCGAGCGTCATGGGGGCCCTTCCACGTTCGGTGCCCAAGGAGAAGCGTCCGCAAAGCGGCCCTATCTAATAAATATTATAAAGGGGAAAGTTTGTAATAATGGATGGATGGATGTTTGTTACTCTTTCACATAAAAACTACTGAATGGATTTTAATGAAACTTTACAATAATATAGCTTATACATCAGAATAAGACATAGGCTACAATTTATAAAGATATTGTGCCCATGGGCTTTCGAACTTTCACGGGGCTGCGAAAACGATGCCGGTAGCGCTACTGCACACCAAGGGGAGCGGTGCCGGGGGCGGGGCGGGCGGTCCGACGGGGGCGGGTGAGGGGGGGGGGAAGTCGCTCATCGCTGATTGCGCTACCCGAACACGGGCAGGCGCGTGAGGGCAGACGTCCTTGACAGTTGTGTCCGTTTGGCGACTTTTCAAGGCACTAGCGATTTGTTAAAAACGCATTGTACTTTAAGTAATATATTCCCAAGGTTAGTTATTGGCAGGTTTTGTTTTGGTTAGGAGTTACACGTACAAAAAGATACTTCATTTTTATTTTAATTATATAGATAGGTTACTTACCTGTTAATTATTAAGAATTCCTTCGTGTTTATTTAAATTATTATAGGCTTTAGGTAGGTAAGTAACTGGTCCTTTTTTGGTTGTTTTAGTTCATTTATATTAATTTGAATAACATAACAGCAATCATAATGCCAAATCTATACTAATAATGTAAGGGTTGTTCATGAAGTAAGTTGCTTGGTTTTATAAGATATTACGTTTGTAGACTTTATTTATGATACTAAAATTAAATTGACGATTTTTAGAAATCATTTCTGTATGTATGTATGTATGTTCCTCCGTAACTCTTAAATCGATTATCCGAATGATATGAAACTTAGTACACGTACATACGAAATAATTTAGCCGACACTAACCCGAGCGGAGCCGGGTACCGCAGCTAGTTTAATATAAAATCTCGGTCAGCAGTTAGTGACACCGTTTATTCAAAAACGCTCACACCTTCCCCGAGAATCCTGTTCGAGACATTGCAGTACGGGTACAAACGGACTCAGCCCCATTTCAGTTTTATTATTTTTAAATTTTACCCATTGGTTGTTATATCTGCAAAATAAATACACACTCTGTGAAAATTTCAGCAGCCTACACGACACGGTTCATGAGATACAGCCCTGTGAAAGACGGACGGACCGACAGCGGAGGCTTGGTAATAGGGTTCCGTTGGCACCCTTTGGGTAAGCCCTAAAAACTGACAAAAAAACAAGCGAAAAGTGTAAAAAGTTTATTTGGAAACGACATTCAGTCACACAAAGATTTTTGCACAAATTGCAACTGATTTTGTTGTTTTGATTTTCTAATAAAGGTTCTAAAAATATTGTAAATTAAGTTTTTTATGCCTTATTTACTTAGCACACCGCAAAATGCTATATCCTACAAATTTTATAAAGGGGAAAGTTTGTAATAATGGATGGATGGATGGAAGTTTGTTACTCTTTCACGTAAAAACTACTGAAAGGAGTTTAATTACACTTTACAATAATATAGCTTATGCATCAGAATGACACATAGGCTACAATTTATAAAGATATTGTGCCCATGGGCTTTCGAACTTTCACGGGGCTGCGAAAACGATGCCGGTAGTCGGGTGCTACTTCACACCAGGCTGCGTTGGGAGCGGCGGCGGGGACGGGGCGGGCGGTCCGACGCACGGCGGGTGAGGCGGGGTGCGCGAGTACCCGAACACGGGCAGACGCGTGAGGGCAGACGTCATGACTGTTGTGTCCGTTTGGCGACACAAGCGACCGTTTCAAGGCATGTATGTTCCTCCATAACCCTTAAACCGATTATCCGTATGTGATGAAACTTAGTACACGTACATTTAACTATCCGGGAATTAGGATAGGCTAAATAGAATTCAGTTACGCTTACGCTAAGATGTGGCTGTCATAAAAACTGCAAAGCTCTGCACGGTTCGGCGGGAGGGCGGCGGCTGGAGGGGGGGGGGGGCGGCGGCGGAGGCGCTTACTTTTACTAATTGTACCGAAGCATGGCTTGGTATTTCCCGCAACTTTAGGACTATTTGGCATCACGCTAAATCGCAGGAGGTGCGACCAATATAATAAAATCCTTGAGAACCAATTACGATTTAGATGCGGATTGTATCTACGTCTAGCCTTATTCTACACAAAACTTATAGGTTACATAATATAACGTTTCATTACCAGAAGGGTGAGTAGTGAGTGTTAAATTCTTATAACTTGCGAACCACTCACCCGATTTATGTGCGTATTTTATCAATGTATAGCATCACTGGGAGCAGTCAGGTTCGCAAAACTTACCTACGTTACACGTTACTTACTTACTAGGTAAGCAATGTAGCAGTGCAAGTGCAGAAAGGTTCTGGCGGCATTTTTTTTTTTTAAATAGCCACCAAATGTCAACGAAGCTCTAAATGGGAATTATTGGAAGTTTCTCATGAAATCATGCTATTTCGGCTCAAACGATCATGATTAAATTTGGTAGATGGATACATTGTCCTGGACCAGTTTGACCCTATTTTGGATCAGTCATGTGGGCTACTTTTTGTCCATGAAATAATTTAGCCGACACTAACCCGAGCGGAGCCGGGTACCGCAGTTAGTATTTTAATAATTAAGGAAATAATTACCAATTCTTAAATAATCCAATTCAAAGAAAAATCGCAAAAAGCCAAAATAATACGTATGGGTCTTTATTGACGAGGACCCGAACGAAAGGATAACTTGAGGGCCGTATGAAGGTGAAATGTGTTATCTTCAATATAATATAAGGAACTCTCCGTCCAGATAACGATCGTTCCAACAGTATAAACAGTTTGGAAGACTTTCGAATGGTACGGGATACAATTAATGACATGGCGGATTATGCTATACTGTACCGGGGTGGCCGAGATTTACTCGGTTAACAATAATTGTTTTGGCGTACGTCAGGACCTGCCCGACGACACCCATAGGTTTTCGAACTTTGAAGGAAGCTGCGAAAACCATGCCGGCCAGGTGCTTCTTCACACCATATTTGAAGGACTTCACGTTGTATTTTGTGGGAAATACTTCGGCAAGGAGTCGATTCATAGTTTACCGACTCTATTTACGAAATTCCCCCTGTATTTATGTTTTTAAAAAAGATCTCAAAGCTTATTTTCTGTCTTTATGATTTATTTAATTTTCTCCCTCATACTTCTTTAAGTTTGTCAGTATTTATTTTTATTTTTTATTTCTTTTGCCAATATTTTTTTCCTTTTAATTATATTGTATCAATTATCATCTTTGATTTATTATATATATTATAATATAAATATATATAGTATTTAGAATTTATTTATTGATAATTATGTAGTTATATTTATGTACAGTATAAGTTATATATTTAAGTTTAAGTATAATGTGTATTTGTTGTATATTGTGTAGGAATTATGTTTCCTCTAAAGCTATTTCTCCATAGTTACTACTCGCACTACTGCTCACGATACCCAAAGGTAGACTGGTAGAAAATGCCTCCGGCATTAAGTTGTACCTTTTGGCCTGAGTTTTTTTTTAGTGCAATAAACTTATATAAATAAATAAATAAAATGTGTAGAGAACTCTTATTTCGTATTTTCTCACATGCGAACGAATCCTACTAATATTATAAACATGAAAGTTTGTATATTTGGATGTTTCTTAGTCAATCACGAAAAACGGCTAAATGTGATTTGGATGAAATTTGTCACATTGATAGTTTATTAAAGGGGTTTACACAGCCTTTCTATCCCAGAAAACTGAAGGGTCTTGTGGGATTATCAAAAAACTAAATACTGGACGTATCGATTTGGTGGATGTGTATAATGCTATTTATTGTATGTATATATTGTCCTCGAACAGCCCTTTGGGCTACTTATTATCCAGGAAATAATTCAGCCCGAGATCAGTCCAAAACGACATCGACCCAAGCGGAGCCGGGTACCTCAGCTAGTAATTCACAAATTCTTTATTACAAAGTAATACCGTCATTTCACCTCCACCGATCGCTAAAAGAGCGGTATCACTACAAAAAGCACACTCATTGTTGTGCAAATGAAAACGTGTGGATACAATCGGGCACATTTTCGCGAGTATTGTTCGATGCGCTGTTTAGGAGTTTCCATTATTAAGAGCAAACACAAAAGACAAAGGGGAGTGTCGCTGCGAGCGGAGCCGGCAAGACACGCGGCGGCTGTGGCGGGCGGCGTGTAGGCTAAACAAGAACGAAAAATATATAATTGTCACTCAGTAAGGGAATAATCGTGTGAAATAGAATTGAGTCACCCATGGAGGTGAGGAAATTACATTCTTCGCCTCCGTGATGTCACTAATATAGTCTACATATCTTGCGAATCGAGACAAAGGATCAACATTTAACTTGAATGTAGTCGTTAAAGAACGGGCAGCAAAGGAAAGAGCAGACACTGAAAAGAGACATAACACATAAATAATAACAGAGGCGACGAAGACCATCGCAAATCTAGATAGAATACAAACCAAAATTAAGAAGGATTATATTTGCTTATAAAATCTGCAGAACAAGATCGAGAAAAGGCCTACTCTGAAAATAGTACTCTTCTAAACAAAATTGGAAATATTTCTTATTCCAGCGTCTGCACAATAGGAGAAGACATTATTTAATCAATCCAACGTCGAAGATCTTGGTTAATGTGCAAAGACTGAAAAAGGCAGCTAATAAAACAGTTGTTATATAAGGCGGAAACAGAATCCATGAAAAGTGGGCTGTTTTGGAAAAGGACAAGGAGCTGAAAGTAGAAGATTATAGTAAGACATTCACTGGTGTCCTAGCCTTTAATACAAATGAAGATATTATATTATATCTCGCAAAGCAAAACAAAAAAAAGGTCTCTTTTCGGATTTAAGCGAGATCTTGTCCGCACCTGACTTTATTCAAGTTACGTGTACATGAAGAGAATACAATTGGAAACCCAACGAAATCGGCAATACTCAAACTAAAATGGTATTATTCAACATACATCGAGCCCGACTGCATCTGGTATCTGTCCCAATGTTTATGCCTTTTAGAGAGCATACTTTTAGATTATGGAACCATTCATTGCATTATTGGAGGATACATTAGTTCAAAAAGTTCTTGGTGGAACAGTCTTATCGACACGACCTGCGTGGCTTAGGGTACTTAGATTTCTATGTACTAACCGCATGGCCCTCACAAAAAATCCAATGATCTCTTATTTGTATTATACAGGGTGTTAACGGAGGTATGGTCCAAAAGCTAACCACGTATTCCTCGATATATTTGGAGCCAAAAAGGTAGAAGACATTTTGTTGTCCACCTTAAAAAAAAATTGTCATCCCCATACATTTTTGTAAATACCTACACACAAAATGTATGGGGAGGACGATTTTTTTTTTCAGTCGTAAAAATAAATGTTATCTACCTTTTTTGCTCCAAATATGCCAAAGGACACGTGGTTAACGTTTGGATCATACCTCCGTTAACACTCTGTATACTGTGTAATCATAGGTCGGGGAAAAAGTCTTTTCGCATTATAGTATGTATGAACTTGTAATAAAATCTCTTTGGCTATACTATTTGTATCTGGCTGGTTTTGGTATCATTGAAAGTTTAAATTTTAAAGAACATAATTCCAAATTCAAATTAGGAAAATGTGTGATTCTCATTTGTTTTTCGTACTGTCAAAATGAGTGAATCTAATGAAGAAATTCGATACATTTTAAAATTTTACTACAAAAAAGGTAAAAATGCAACGCAAGCCGCGAAAAAAATTTGCGATGTTAATGGACCTAGTGCAGTGTCTGTGAGAGTAGCACAAATTTGGTTTAAGCGTTTTCAATCCGGAAATTTTGATGTCAAAGATGCACGTCGCTCTGGTCGCCCTATTACGGATAAAATGGATGCCATTTTTGAAAAAGTGGAGCAAGATCGGCATATCAGTAGTTACGACGTAGCTGAAGAACTAGGAATTGACCACAAAACAGTTTTGGCGCATTTGAAAAAAACTGGGTACACAAAAAAGCTCGATATTTGGGTACCTCACGAGCTCACTGAAAGAAACCTAATGAACCGTGTACTCATTTGTGATTCTTTATTACGACGTAATGAAACCGAACCATTTTTGAAGAAGCTGATAACTGGTGATGAAAAGTGGATCACGAACGACAAGAACGTGCGAAAAAGGTCGTGGTCAAAGGTCGGTCAAGCTTCACAGACTGTGGCGAAACCCGGGTTAACTCGCAACAAGGTGATGCTGTGTGTGTGGTGGGATTGGAAGGGCATTATTCATTATGAGCTGTTACCACCAGGCAGGACCATCGATTCTGAACTCTACTGCGAACAACTGATGAGATTAAAGCAAGAAGTTGAGAGAAAGCGGCCGGAATTAATCAACAGAAGGGGTGTGGTTTTTCATCATGATAACGCTAGACCTCACACATCTTTAGCCACTCAGCAAAAACTAAGAGAGTTTGGCTGGGAGGTGTTAATGCATCCGCCGTATAGTCCTGACCTTGCACCTTCAGATTTCCACCTGTTTAGGTCTCTTCAGAATTCTTTAAGCAGTGTCAGGTTAACATCACGAGAGGACTGCCAAAACCACTTGTCGCGGTATATTGATCAGAAGTCCCAATATTTCTATAGCAATGGGATCATGTCCCTACCTACAAGATGGCAAAAAGTTATCGAACAAAATGGTACCTACATACTTTAGTTAAATGTAAATAAACCATATTAAAAAATGTTTTGAATTTTCTTAAAAAATGCGAAGAAACTTTTTCCCCAACCAATATATGAACATGATAAAAATACCTGGCTGTTTCCTAACAGCCCAGGTTCGATTACCGGGTAACATTTGCGCCGCAATCACTAATGGTTCCCACATGCTATAATATACAATAAATAAGCACATGCAAAAACATGGGATACATTATGTATTATTATATTAGTATAATAGTTATACTTCTTATTTATTGAAAAAAAAAACTTCTACTAGCACTAGGCTTACTATATATACCCTAGTAGTCTTCATTTATGGGTTAAATATCAGAGAAGTCAGGGATATATTTCCAAACTATCCATAAAAAAATCGATTCGTTTAAATAAAAAAAAAATCCGTGCATCAAAGCGGTTGGTAGGTCAGCCTATTTAGAATCTTACAAGTGACTCAATACGTTGTCAGCTTGAAGCCGAACGGAGCGCTGGCCCGGCATCAGGGCGGGCGGCGGCACGCGGGGCGGGCGGGCGGGGCACCGCACGCGCAATTTTCTTTCCTCGGAGCGTGGCCGCGGCTCGTCCTTATAGGTAATTTTCATCGTTGAGAGCGCGTCGACAATGACAACAACTAGCGCAATCCGCACGGGCCGCTGGGCGCGCAACTTTAAATTTCCACGTTCCCTTTATGGCTTGCGGGGGCGGCGGCTCGGGGCGGGGCGGCGGAGGGTTGAGGAGGGGGGGGGGGTACTGTCCGCTGTATTATCATTCCGGAAGGGCAAAGTCGAGGATGCTGCCTTTTGTTAGTTTCGATATGTTTCGACGCATATAGGCCGGTGTCTATAATTTCTCATAGGGTATTGTTGTACGTATGAACTATCGCAAAGCCTGTCAATAAATTGATAGTGTCGTGCCCAAGGAAAAAAGTTGGAGATGACATTATTAATTATATTATGACGCAACACAGAACAAGTTTTGGTGTCAGGACCTTCCTTATAATGCACGGCTATTATGAAGTAATTGCCGCTTCGATCCTCGTTCATTCTATGCAATGGTTCCAACCCGGGCGGGTTAACCCTACCTACATACTAAGTAAGGAAAAGGGGAATTACAGATTTACGTGGAATTGGAATCACGAATGATGAACCCGTAGTCGCCTCTTACATAAAACATAAACGGTTATAAATGAAGTCGGGTGCAATTGTATAATTTTTATGTGCAGGAACCCACACTGTACACAAAGATTGAATAATAAAAATACAATTAAAAATTTAAAAATTAGAATACTAAAGTTACCAATTATCGTCACATTGGTGCATTACATTTTAAGGACACAATATAGATGACACAAATACGGTTTTACAATAATTTGATATTATATTGTTTTATTTTTTAATACATTGTATGAATTATTTAGTAAGCACGAAGGGCCTATTCAAAACATAATGTGCAAGTGTATAAGAAGTTGTTTGAGCTCTCCGAACAAAAGATAAGGAGTAAGCGTACCTTTTATAGAAAAGAATACTGAATGGCTTTCACCTGTTTATTAAATTTCTGTATAATAGAAAGTTTCACACAAAGCCCTCAACTGTCAACTCTTGAGATTTTTCAACTTTACGAGTAGCGAGCAGAGGCTGCGAACAAAAGGGCCTGTGTTCTTCACAATCGCGAGTCCGGCGGCGGAGGTTGCGGCGGGGCGGCGGCGGCGGAGGCGGCGGAGACTCTCAATGTTTTTCGCAACTTAATTTACTAGATTATATTGTGTGGGAGCGCCATTCCAAAATATCCATAAAAGTCGAACATTACGCGAAACAATGGCGCCGTACGCCGGCCGGGGCGGGGCGGCGGAGGGGCGGGCACGATCGGAGCATAGTGAGGGTATTAGGTGCTCGCATTGTTGTTGAAGAACTTTTGTTCCTATTGTGCTATCCATTGAAAGTAACACAAAGACGTCCGCAACGGCGACGGACATAAAATCGAAATTCATCAGAGTCGCGCGATTGTTTGATGTAGTAATGGCGGGTCGCGTTGCTTGGCGACCTTGCAGAGCGGAGCGAGGCGAAGGCGGCGGCCGCGGTGGGGGCGGTAGCGGTATGCTGTGCCTGCTTTTATCCTTCGGCCGTTGTATGCATATTGTGACCATATGGGACTGAAGTATTGACGTATCCCATACACACGTAGTTTATTAATAATTTGAAAATCACTGTTCCAATTGACTTGATATATGGTATCTAATATTAGGCTACAAACATCTGTGTCGCCATGTCTTTGTTTTTTCGGTAAATGTATTCTGGGTCAAACCACAGAGAAAACAAAATTCGTATGAAGATTTTCTTTTTGCTTTCATTTAATTCCGTTTGGATTTAAAAAAAAAAACAAAAGGGCGCAGACACAGACGTTTGTTACCTGATATTAGATATTAAATATAATTTTAATAGTAATAGCGGTTTCCAAAATATGAGTAAACTACGTTTGTATGGGGAGCATAGCTTACGCTCCTACTCACTTACTTTCGGAAAGGATTTTCTCTACGTTTAATAGAAACCGATGATTACTATACATAATGTTAGCTTTTTTCTATTTTTATGGATCGCTCCTGAATCACTGTATAGGTACAGTCGTTTCGTCTGAAATCAATACACCGGAAATAGAGATCTCTTTCTGTCATGCTGAAGTAAACCATAGAGTAAAATGGACTTAGGAATTCCTTCTCATTCCAGTGTATACAATTGAGAGGAAACGACTGTACCATAGGTTTTTGGCGAAACGAGTCATTTTGTCTCTTTTGACGTCTTGCGGGGAGCAGAAAGCAGAGTGTTATCACAATTCACGAGGGATTTAATATACACTTCTCTATTAATTCGTCCCTGATCCTACTTGTAAGGAAGTATCTGAGCAGCAACCGAAACGCGTTTATATGGGGGCGGTGTAGCCACTTTACCATACATTCACAGTAGCGCCGGCCAGACAGTTCGCTTACGAATTCACTCAGAACGCTCTAAGCTCAGAAAGTACTTATGTTCTCGAGTTCCAAGTAATAACATTGCACGTCCCGAATTCGTAAGCGAACTATTCACAATTATTGCATTCACAGTAGTACGTGGTAACCCTGTCGCAATACGAATAAATTTCGATCGCCAGATCCGTCCTTCCTTCTCCCCGTCTACATCTGAGCTATCCCGAAAATTACATCAGCCAACTTCTATAACAACCAGATTATATTCGAATCGACACAATGCTTCTCCTATCTATTACTACTTGGCGCTGGCTTCGCATATTGATCCTACGCTAAGGTGATTTTAGATATTTCACATTTCATCAGATATTTCATAAGCGAAGCGAAACAGAATAACACAAAGATCAACACAAATTACCCCTAATATTTTTCAAAGCTTTCTCCACGAACCCAGGCTTGACAGATATGAAATCATATCGTTAAAAATAAATATTTTTAAATACAATTATCAAGCTTCTGACGACATATAATGATTAATTATATCTATTTATACATAAAGAAAGCCTAAGAAAGTTTACTCTTCACTATCACTATCACTATCACTACATAGTATAAAACAAAGTCGCTTTCTCTGTCCCTAATATCCCGATATCCCTATATCCCTATGTATGCTTAAATCTTTAAAACTACGCAACGGATTTTGATGCGTTTTTATATAGAGTGATTGAAGAGGAAGGTTTATATGTACAATAACATCCATTAAATATTGGAGAAATACTGTTATTTTTGAGGTTTCAAATGTGGTGTCGTAAAACAATCATTTTTCCGCTTACATTGCAAACGCAGGCTGAGCCCTACGAGATTTATCAAAATAATGTACTAAGTATTGTACACATTGAAAAGGTCTACAGAAAACTCTGCGATGGTATATGTCTATCTCTTATGGATATCCCACAATAACATTTGTTTAACATTTACTTTTTACGACAAATAATGGCAATTTTCGAAGCGATTTTAACCAATACAGCATTAATTCCTTATCCAATTAAATACCTTAAATACATTGTTGATTTAATATAGATCTATATAGCCCTTTACAGCATATGATTTAAATGAATATTTTCGAAGATATTACAGATTTAAAAATTGCGGGACATAGCGTTTGCGGCGGTACCGGCCAGTCGGGGCGACGCGGCGGGTGGAGCGTGCCTATACATATTGCGCCGGAGGCCGCGGGTCCCCCTATAGCACTTTGAATTTAGCAGCGATCGGTCTAATAATAATATCTAAGTTTTTTTTTATTTCAAATATTTCAACTCTACGTAAAAAGGGTTTATTTGTGTATCATTGTGTCAAATTAATATTGTTTTAAATGATATTATGCCCGTGCAAAGCCGGGACGGGCTGCTTGTCATTTATAAAAGCTTGCTAGAAGGTTTTAACGGGTCGTATGACGCTAGAAAAAATCCCGATTTCCCCCCCGCAGCTCCGCTAGACGCCGAAGCAGCGGTGGCGCTGTGAATCTTAGGACAACGCAGAAATTTGATATCGTCTTTTCTAAGTTATCTCTACTTTCGATAAAAAAAAGGGTACATTTTAATGTATTTTTGGTATTATACAAAGTCAATCACATACCGTGTTTTCTCCGATTAAAACTAAAGTTTTAAGCTAAGGTTTTGATGGTTTATTGTCCAGTTATCGGGTTTTTGAGAAATTACCCCGCCGTAAGCTTAAAGGGATGTTCCTGAAAAGCTATTTGTACCTACCCCAATATAACAGCACACATAATATATTTATGTCTCGCAATAGCTGCCACGTCACTACACTACCGGTGACACGAAAATAATTATTTCCCCTTTTTAAACCTTAATATATGTATAGGGTGGTGGCTGAAAAACAGCGCCGCCTGTGAAGTGTACTGCTTCACAGGCGATTACTGGCTGAGCCTCCTAACCCATTCACATAACAACAATGATATGTTATAATTTTAAGATTGCACATCCCATCCTTATCTTTTTTTACTTTTTTTCTCTGTTTATATCTACAATATTTGTATTTTTGTTTTGTTTGTATTATTGTTTAAATAGTTAAAGTGCAATTGTACTACTGTTATTAGTTATATGCGTATTATTTTGTTGTTTTTTGAATAAACAAATTTTCTTTCTTTCTTTCTTTCTTCTATTTAGTTCTTTCGGATAGGTACTCTATCACTTTCCCATACTACGGGCGATAACTGTTTACATGCTTTTATTGTTTTAACACGTTTTTGATATTTTGGATTATAAAATATACTGTCGAGACCTACGTCTGTATGTTTGAATTTTTTTAATTTACGTTTTATATTTGAAAATATTGACTCATAAATATTGGAAATAGTTGACGTTTTTTAAATGCTATTTTAGGTATTTTTTACTGTAAAAAACGTATTGGACATCAAGCTTTCTCGAGTGATAAATTTTTATTTTCATCTGACAACTTTTAGGAGTAGGGAACCGTTAGGGCCTGTTAGACTATTTCGCTAGTTTGATTCGCAGTCGCCGTGCAAAATTATGCCTTGGCTAATGGACAAATAAATAATTTCTTCGAATTTTCATATCTCAGAGCCCGCTACCTTCAAGACAAAGAATGACCCGTAAGTACTTTCGTATGGAGAGCGTAATTTTCTGATGCTTACGGGCCACCTTAAGGCATTCATATGATTATAGTGTATTAGTATTTAAAACATTAATTTATTTTCAGGATTTTAAAAATATGTTGGACTGTTTATTAATTCTTTTTATGGAGATTTTCTGAATGGCTAATGGCATTCCTCCATCCTTCATTTTTGTCATCATCTTTGTTGGATTGTATCTTTCTCATATTGCAAGGGTACATTTTATTTTTATGTTTTTTTTATGCAACCTGACATGGATGGCTAATACCACACAACTACCGTTATGATATTAGCCCAATACACCACATTCCCGAAGGAATTAGGTGCCATGCCAGGACCTTCCCTTTATGAGCACGGCTACATTGAACTGAATGGAAAACACGGACAATTTTTCATTGCCGCTTCGACCATCTTTTCGTTCAATGCGATGGTACCAACCCGGGCGGGCTTAAACCCTACCACCTAGTAGGGGAAGGGGACCTACAGTTTTACATGGATTCCGAACCATGGAGCAGCTCGCATTCGTGACGAAATGCACTTATCGAACTCTGAAAGAGAAAGACAGTGGTGCAAGTTGGTATTGAACCCGGGCCTCTGGTACGCTAGGCCAGTCCCCGCGCCACTAGGCTACGAGCCGCTGTAGAATTAAATAAGACATTGGGACATGTAACATAATAACATGTGAACGGACGTTCCCTTTTATAAAAGTAGAGATTAAATAAGACATTTCCATGCCACGAAACCAAATCTCCAACACTAATAAAATCTTGTGAGGACACTGGCATTTGAATCCTCCCTTTTCCTATCAATTTCATCGTTGATCGTACAAGGGATTTACAACGGAACATTCGGTGCTCCAAGATTGCACAATGCGGCGTCGCCGACGAGTGAGTAAGCGGAGACGTGACGCGGCATCTGCTCCCCATTATCTGTCAATGTCTGGCTGGCTGCAGCGTTATGGATTCGTTAGGCCGAAACAATGGTCCGCCCTTGCCGCCCTAGCCTGGCGCCGCCGCCGTCCGCCCCGCCGCCGCCGCCCTGTTTGCCGAAGTGATTTTTCTCCGGGTGCAGCTCGAGTCATTGGGTACACAATGCTCTCATTGTTGGCTCATTTTTTTCCCTCTTCGTATTTGAATTCACTTAAGTTCGCCGTTTCGGCATTGCGGCGGCGCCACCGTTGCTCGGATAGCTCTTTTGTCCGCACGATTGCGTTGCTTCCGAATGTTGAAAAACTGTCGATGCTCCTGGGAACTGATCGATTTTTGTTCTAGTCAGTTATTCATAAAGGTTAAAACAATAAATTTAGCTATTTTACTGAACTATGATTTATTGCAAGTGAGATATATTTTTTAAAGTTTGTTAAATTAACATTGTTAAAAATGCGATTTGATTCATTTAACTACAAACTTATCACATAAAAACGAGGGGTCACTCACTCAAGGAATCTGGTGTACAATCGTTTGGGAATCTCAAGAATCTTAGGTGGGAGTCCGAGGAATCTGGTGGGAGTCCGGAGAATCTCGGAAATCTTATGTAATCCCGAGTAATCCTAAAGAATCTGGAAATCCCAAGGAAATCATTGGGAATCCTATCAAATTAATGGAAATCTCGGGTAATCTTAGGCGGAGTCCGAGGAATCCGATGGGAGTCCGAGGAATCTGGAAATCTTATGTAATCCCGAGTAATCCTAAGGAATCTGAGAATACCAAGGAAATCATTGGGAATCCTTTCAAATTAATGGAAATCTCGAGTAATCCTGGGCGGGAGTCCGAGGAATAGGAAAATCTTGGGTAGTCTCGAGTACTCCCAGGGAGTGTAGGAATCCTAAGCGAATCATTGGCAATCCGATCAAAGTCTTTGTAATCTCAGATAATCTTGTCGGGGTCGGACTAAACCGGTTGTATGCTTAGTCCGGTGCAATTCTAGTACAGTACGTAAGTTTTGACAGGTTAGTTCTGAATAAGACTGTAAAGGTTTTTAAAATAAGAGTACCTTATCTCGAGTACGTGAAATATTTACTAGGTTTTTAAATATAGACTTTTATAACGGCCCAGGCAAAGAAATAATCAACTTTGACCTAATGATGGCTGAGATACTAAGGGATTTCGAAAGATCGGAGTACCTCATCGTGAAGTTGAGTATGTCAAATATGTTGTCAGTGATGTCAGTTCAGTTCAGTCCCCACACTGAGCGCACGCCTCCCGCGAACCGGCCGCTCGTAATTAAGTAAACGCTAGAGTGAGCGAGTGCATCGTTAGTCGCGGCGTGTGTGATTGAAACGGGTGAATCTGTGAAGTTTTTGTTATTTACAGTGAACAAGTTTTAACTCGAGTACATTCTTACCTACATAATATAATTAGAATGGATTGCGGTATGTGTACTAGCCAGGTCTTTTCTGGTGACGACATCAAATGCAGCCTCTGCAAAAGGTTCTTCCATTTCAATTGCTTAGGCATTAGTGAAGCTAATCATCGAAAAATGAACAAGGCGTACAGGGCTGCATACAAGTGCCCTTCGTGCCGAGACATTGTAGTCGATTCACAAGCATTATCGGCACCTCTAGACTCTTCCAAAATGCCTGATTGCATCTCTGCTCAATCTTCGCCTGCTGGTCCCCATCGTAGTGACGATAGTGCGAGTAGGTCCGATGGTGCGCGCGCAGTATTGCAGGAGCGAAGTCAGCCGGAAGCAAATTGCAATGTTGACGTCTTGGAAGCGCTGCTGGACAGGAAACTTTCTGCTAACAACTCCATTTTACAGCGAATGGAAGCTAAGTTATCGTCTGTCGAAAATAAACTCGTGACGGTTGAATCATCTTTCAGCGAGAATCTAAAAGACCTTGTCAAATCGTTGTCATTTTTATCCTTAAAGTATGATGACTTACAAAAAGAGTTCGATGTGACTAAAACAAAGCTAACCGAGCTCGAAAATGACAACAATAACCTACGGGCACGCGTGGTTCAGCTCGAGCTAAACGAACAGCAGAACAGTATGGCGGCCAATAAGAGAGATCAATTTGACCGACTTCTAAACATCGAGATCGCTGGTATACCTACCAAACCGTCTGAGAACCTCATCGGCATCGTTGCATCTTTGGCGGCTAAGTTGGACGTGAAGATTCAACCATGTGACATCGAATTCGTGACCAGGGTGCGGCCGTGGGTCGCAGAGGTCACTACGGCGGCCGGGCGATCATCTGTGGGAGCGAGCGGGTCCAGTGGCGGCGGCAGCAGCGGAGGGGGCGGCGGAGATCGTGATGGCGGCGGCGCAGGTGCACGCGCACCGATCCCGCGGATTGTGCTGCGCCTTCGGAGCCGCGAGCTAAAGGATGCCCTGCAGAGCGCAGCGCGCGAGCGGCGCCGTGTGACTGGTACCGGTCTCACTTCGGTGGATGCTGGTCTGCCGGGAGTGGGGCACCCCGTTTGGTTTAACGACCATCTTACCCCCAATAATAAGGTGTTGCTTCGGAAAGTTAAAGTGACGGCTAAGGCCAAAGGTTTTCAATACGCCTGGGTTCGGCAATGCCGAATTTTTGTGCGTAAATCGGACACAGCTGAGCCTATATATATCGCGAGTGAACATGACATAAATAAAATGCTGTGACTTTTGTCGTCGTCCGTTTTGCCGATGTATCGCCTCATAAAAGTGTACTACTTTTGTTCCTTATTTTGTCTAGAGTTATTTGTATTCTATTCTACATTATGTTATCGTTGCTGCTACTTTTTCTCTGTTGAATCAATATTGTGCCTAACCTGTATTTTTAAAACTATTATATATTTAAGTTTAAATGGCTGATCTGTCAGTTTATTATCAGAATGTGCGCGGGCTTCGTACAAAAACTAACCTTTTTTTAAGTAATCTGTTAAATTGGGACTACGATATTATAGTAATCACGGAAACTTGGCTATGCGACGGCATTTTTGACAGAGAACTTTTCGACGATAGATACACAATATTCCGGCTTGATAGAGATTATGCTATAACAGGTCAAATGTTTGGTGGCGGAGTGTTGATCGCGGTCCGATCCACGTTCAACAGTACTCTGAAGCACGTGTGGTCGTCTCCTCCCCCGCACCCTTCACCGCCCCCTACAACCCAGCCTGCATCACGACAGACTAACTCATTATTACGTCCAAATGAAGTCTTATGGGTGAGCATTTTTTTAGGAACTAGAACGTTAAATATATGCACTTGCTACTTTCCTCACGGTAGAGATCATTATAAAAGTTTGGAGATTTTTTTTGATACCTGTGCAGACTTATGCTTAACTAACCCAGATGATATATATTTAATACTTGGTGATTTTAACTTAACTCATGCAACCTGGGATTTACCTAGTTACTCAAAAAATGCTGACCTTCAACCTAACTTGGAGCCAAATGTTATGCTATTATCTACCTTCCTAGCTCTGACGGGCATGGCACAGTTCAATAGGTTCCCTAACTCTAGTCAGCGTCTTCTAGATCTAATAATTAGTAATCACATGTCGATGCGAGTTCACCGTTGCACCCAAAGTTTAGTTCCTGAAGATGATCACCACCCGTCCTTATTAATTAATGTAGATATTCATTTTGATAGTGATCCTATTTTGGATAATCGAGAATCGATAAGGCTTTTCAGATACGCTGATTATGATAAAATAAATAAGGAATTATCTTTAATCGATTGGACTGCTCTCTTATCATTGCCTTTAATGGAAGAAGCCACTGAAATATTTTATAAAATGTTATTCAATATTATAGATACCTTTGTTCCTTCACGTCAAATCAGTAATAAGGCCCGATTTCCAAATTGGTATTCTAAACCACTTAAAAAGATTATTGCTGAAAAATTAAGATTTCATCGCAAATGGAAGATTTATGGTTTACGCTCAGATTATTTAGTTTTTAGTTTGCTCCGTAAGAGACAAAAATATGTACAAGAAAAGTGTCACAACGATTTTATTGACAAGGCTGAATCAGGCATAAAAAATAATCCCAAATTATTTTGGAATTTTGTTAAATCTAAAAAGGCAGGTGATAGCATACCTAATGAAATGGTCTTTCGTAATCATAAGGTGTCGGGAGGTCAAGACATATGTAATATTTTTAATTCATTTTTTAATTCTGTCTTTGTTCCTACAACATCTACAGGTAGTATATATCTTGATACATCAATCGATGTTAATGAGTGTCCATGTGATATAAACACTATCCAAATTAATAAAGCTTTAGTTTACAGGTACCTTAACAAACTTGACACTAATAAGAGTGCTGGCGCTGACTCGATTCATCCTTTTTTCATTAAATCATGTTCTTTAGAATTATTGGTCCCCCTTGAATTACTATTTCGCAAATCTATAGACGAAGGTTCTTTCCCAATCACTTGGAAAAAGGCATATATCACACCTGTTTTTAAATCTGGTGATAAGCGTAATGTTGAAAATTACCGGCCTATTTCAAAATTGCCTATAATTAGCAAGGTTATGGAAAAAATTGTTTATGACCAAGTTTATCCAATTGTGAGACCGCACATAATCAGTAACCAACACGGATTCTTAAGAAATAGATCGGTTGACTCCAATCTCTGTCAATTGACTGAGTTTGTTCTAGAATCAATGTGTGACAAGATGCAAGTTGATGTTGTTTATACAGATTTTTCAAAAGCTTTTGATAAAATAAGTCACTCAATATTAATTAATAAACTAAAATCTATCGGTATTAGAGGCGATCTTCTACGCTGGCTCACATCTTATATTTCTAATCGGTCTCAAGCCGTTGCTTTAAGAGGATACTGCTCTAAGTATAGTTCTATATCATCTGGCGTACCACAGGGTTCCCATCTTGGCCCATTACTATTTTTATTATATATAAACGATATAGGACAATGTATTAGGGGTTCAGAGTACCTACTGTATGCAGACGATATGAACATTTTCAAAAATATCCGGCAACCACAACACTGTAATGAGCTTCAAACAGACCTAAATAACGTATCTAATTATTGCCTAAAGAATCAGCTTTACCTAAATGCAAAAAAGTGCCAGACAATTACTTTCTCCAGAAAAAATAACCCTATTAGTCACCTTTACACTTTAGGTAACGAAGTGCTCGGTAAATGCTCAAACGTTCGCGATTTAGGAGTTATAATTGATGAAAAATTACTATTTGATAAACATATTACACATATAGCCCAAAAAGCTTACAAAATGCTAGGTTTCATCTTGCGGGTTTCTAAGTCATTTAAAAAAGCTTCTACTCTTAAATTACTTTACGTGTCATACGTCAGAAGTCACCTTGAGTTCGCCTCCACAGCTTGGAACCCACACTATAAAACTTATATAGATATTATTGAAAAAATTCAAAATAAATTTATAAAACATTTTAGTTTTCGTTTTGGCCTAGAGGATCTTAATCTTGACTCATTAGAGAACAGACGCACGCTCACTGACATTAAATACTTGCAAAAAATTCTTAATAACAAGGTTGATAGTCCATACCTACTAAGTAAAGTTCCCTTTCGATGCCCTAATCGTTTTACACGATCCCGCGACCTGTTTAACGTTCCGATCAGTAAGACCAGGTACCTTAGTAACTCTTTTTTGCGACGCAGCTGCGATAACTATAATAAAATGTTTTTTGATTTAGATTTATTTTTCGATAATGAAAGTAAAATAAAAAAATTATAGAGGTTAACGGAACTTTTGATTTTTGTGTAGAATATTTTATTTTATAAAAAAAAACATGTTAAATTTTAGGCGTTTTTTGGTTTGTTTTGTATTGTTTGGTCTAGATAGTTTTTTATTTTTGTTCTTATCTCAAATTTTGTTTCCGCTTCTTTTCTTTTTATTATCTCACATTGAGTTAATTTGCGTAGTAGTAATATGTTTAGTTGGTTTGTATTTGTATCTTGTACTTGAATCACTGTAAATTCTGTTATTTTGTTTAAGTGGAATCTTTTTTGGTTTAATTATTATGTGTTATTTTTTTTTTACTTATATATTTTGTGTAACTGTGTGATTCCTGAATAAATAAAATAAAATAAAAATGTATTATGGCTTCAAAAATGGTATTGCATAATGCATCAGGCAAAAAAAAAACAGGGCTGACCTAATGATCGCTGAGATAATACGGGATCTAATCTAACAATGATAGCGCGGCCGTGGGCGCGGCCGCCAGTTTGCGAAGAAATCACGCACACGTGTGCGCACGAGTGTGCGCAGCGCGCACCCCGCGTGTGCCCGACGACACAATTCCAAAACATATTCAGCCGTATTCAGAGTAAACCTGTCAAAATTTAGTACGGGATAAGCACCGGATTAACCAAACAAAAACCGGTTTAGTCCGACCTTAATACGCGTACTAAGCGAATAGAAGGTTATCATGCGTATACTACTTTTAAGGGTTCCGTACCGAAAGGGTGAAAACGGAACCCTATTACTAAGCCTCAGCTGTCCGTCCGTCCGTCCGTCTGTCACAAAGCTGTTACTCATGAACCGTAATAAGTACGTAGCTGAAATTTTCACAGAGTGAGTATTTAATTTGCCGCTATAACAACAAATAAGTAAAATTTAAAGATAATAAAAAAATACAAATAATATGATTTTTGGTGTTAAATCATTTACGATGGTACGGAACCCTTTGTGTGCGAGTCCGACTCGCACTTGGCCGGTTTGTTTACTGTGTTTATTGTATGTATTTTGATTAAATAATTAGATGATTGTAGGTATGTTGTGAACCGAGCTCGGGGCGGACTAACTTTACTACGCGTATTAAGGTCGAAGTAAACCGGTTTTTGTATGGTTAGTCCGGTGCTAATCTCGTACCAAGTTTTTACAGGTTCACAGTGAATACGACTGCAAGGGATTTCGAAAAAGAAGAGTACCTACCTAATCGCGAAGTTTTCTACGTGAAATATTTGCTAAGGTTTCAAATATAGCCTTTTATAATGACCCAGGCAAAAAAAAAATCAACCCTGACCTAATGATGGCTGAGATTCTAAGAGATTTCGAAAGAGCGGAGTACCTCATCTTGAAATTTAGTATGTGAAATATGTACTGTGGATTCAAAAATGGTATTGTATAATGCCTCAGGGAAAGAAAAAATCAGCGCTGATCTAAAGATCGCTGAGATAATATGGGATCTAATTTAACCGGATTCCGCCTGGGTAAATATGTCCAAAACGAATATCGCACGGCCACGGCGCGGGGGCTCCCCGCCCGCCGCGCCGTTGCCGTCTCCTGCGGGCGCCGCTCGCCCCCGCCGCCCGCGCCCGCGCTGTTGCCGCCTCGCGCGGACGCCGCGCCCGTGCCGACCCCCCCCGCCGGCCGCGCCGCCCGCCTGTCTGCGATGACGTCACGGACACGTGCTGCGCGCAACGCGCAATTATAAGTCTCTATGAATCGTTGGTGGTCACTAAGAATCTTTAGAAATCCCGAAATCATTGGAATGTACCAAAAATGTGTTGGTAGTCCTTAAAAATCCAGGTAATCTTTGGTAGTCTCTAGGAATCTTTGGTAGTCCTCAGAAATCTTACGAAATCCCAGTATATTTGAAATCTCCAAGAATCTTTGGTAGTCTTTGGAAATCTTTAGGAATCTCCAGGAATCTTTGGAAATCTTTAGGAATCTCTAAGAATCTTTGGTAGTCTTTGGAAATCTTTAGGAATCTCCAGGAATCTTTGGAAATCTTTAGGAATCTCTAAGAATCTTTGGTAGTCTTTGGAAATCTTTAGGAATCTAGAAATCCCAAGGAAATCTTGACTACTGGGAATCTGGTGTACACTTTTTGCTCGAGTGACTAACCCCTCGCATAAAAATAGATGAATAAATTTGAATAATACGATTCTGCACAAAACCCTGTTGTGCAGCATTGTAATATTTTACAGGGATGTAGAAAATACATATTAGAACTATCAATGGCTCTTTTCGAAAAACAAACAAAAAATATGTAACCACTGAATGAATATCTTTACCACCTATGTTTTTGTAAAACTCTTTTTTTATTTGAATTTTTGAATTTGACCGTTTGGGCACATAATCAAATGTATGAGGTATGTAAGTTTAATTTAAGCACGTGGTAGGAGCCGTTGTTTATAAATATGAACCCAACCTCGACTTCCTCCCTCCTCCCTTCCTCGACGCCTGTTTTCACCACCTCCAGCTACCAAAATCCGAAAGTTATCTTTCGTTTACGTCATGTAAATATGCAATCTATCCGAAAGTAAACTATCGGATTTCAGGTAGCTGGAGGTGTGGAATCAGGGTTTAATTGGCTACATCGATGAAACGCAATACAAAAACGGTTTCAATTGCGACCTCCAATTACTCTGCCAGCATTGATTTAACAAGCTTTTATTTAACTTTGAATGTTTGTATGTATGCACGAGTATGTATTGAATGTGCTTAGGTCAAATCTGGCAAGTTGAATAAGAATCGCTTCCTTTCATCTCACGGAGTTAAATTTCAGCATGTATTTTTCTTCCGTGTAACATCTGCGATCAGTACTGAAACTATAATCAGATTTGTTTTGAGTTATACGTAAGGTCGTAAAGTGTTATTTTTTACGTAACTGGAAATTGATAGCTAATACCAACTGTCATGATATTAGCCATATACACCACATGGGAACTAGGTGCCATGCCAGCATCTTCCTTATATTGTTCGCCTACAATGAACTGGATGGAAAACACGACTAATTTTCATTCCTGCTTCGACGGGATATGCGTCTTCGAAACAAATAAATTGTTTATAAGCTTTTATCAAGATTTTACCATGTTTCTTGTGAATTTAACGATTTTGTTTTAATGCTATTGCAGACCCATGCCACTTCATTAGATCCACAAGCGTGTATTAACTCTCTTAAGATATGTTTGTTTAGATTTTCACTGTTGTACGACATATTATTTTAAGTTTATCATCAGATGATGTCCACAGCGTGGTGGACGAAACTTCGAGCTAAATAAGTAAGCTAACCACTGTTCCGTAACCGGAATCCGTAAACTTAAAATAATATCTCATAAAGATGTAAGCCTCAAGTAAACCACCAAGTCGGATTTGGCTGCCCTGCAGGTATATTCCTGGCATTCAGTAATCAGGAATCAGGAATTCTGAGTCTATAAAACCGCTTTTGTAGCGGTTTTCAAAGCGATTTTCTAGACGAAAATATTCCGGGGCATAGTTGTTTAATCAATCAAGGTTTTCCGTCGAAAAACTCGCTTTAATAATCGCTATAAAAGCTGTTTTAGAGACTCAGGATTTCTGATTCCTGATTTCTGAATGCCAGGAATAGACCTGCTGCACACATATCCTTGAGACGGTTGAGCCGTTGCGGCGGGGTGTCTGCGGCGCCGGCGGGGGCGGCGGGGGTGGCGGCGTATCCAGACGATCGTCTTTTGACGAGGCCTGCCCTGAAAGGAAGAAAAGCTGAAATGTAACCGCGAGGTCTGCAGCCGGGGTGCACGCGTGATATGTGGATGCATTGAACTCTGCTTTGAAGCTCGACTGAGCGGGCGAGGGATGTTGCCGACTTATCCGTCCGATTCAATGCATTCAAGGTAGAAACTAATCATTACGTTCGATCAGACACTGCAGTATTTAGCGGTATTCATTACGGTTATTAAGTTGAACGATCATTTTAAACTCGGATTTTGAATCCAAAGACAATCCGCCATCAGCGGAGAATGAAACAAAAATATGCACATTGACTAGTTTTAGGCCAGACTGGCTTAAAATAGTGATATCTTTATATCATATAACCAGAAATACTGAGAAATTATTTAATTCTCGCATGGTTTATGTATAATACCGAACTATTCAAAATGGTTATGTGAACATTTTATCCTCCAGAATCACCCCACGAATTTGAATGCGCATTAAAAATAGCTTCTCTATTAACTAAGTGGAAACGGAACTCACAAAATATGTAGATCACTTTGGACAGGGGTATATTTTCAATATGATTTCATCGGCACAGTTCCAAAAATATTTTTATGCATTTATTTATTGAGTAAATTTTTTTATTCAAATTCAAATTCAAATTCAATTTATTTTTTTCCAAAAACACACGTATATACATAAATAACTAAAAAAAAACAATCGGTTATAATACATTTTACAAAAATCTACGAGTAGTTAATAAAATTATACGTTGCAGCCTACAGAAGAACTAAATTCTGTGTAGTAGGCCGATATATGAAAATGCAGGAAATTAAAAGTAATAAAAGGGGCGACTTAAAAAATCCTATTTGCCTACATTTCTCTGAATTTAAACATTTCATTTTATTTTTCATTTCTCCATATAAAATTATATACAATAATTAGTTATTCTGTGATGCAATCACCTACATTTTCATGTAAACCACTAATTTCAATATTTGCAAGTTCACTATAAATTCACATGTTTCTTATTAGTTTCAATTTATTATGCAAAAAGTCGATTATCATGGTCGCGCCGGGGCCTGGGGCTGGTGGGGGTGTGGGGGGTGCTCCAAACGTAATTGGCCGCCTCTCGCCGTGGCTCGTTGTGCCCGCCCCGACTTTCGCTAAATAGCATTCATAATCAATGGAACGTGTTGAATTAAATGATGTACTTGAAGCTTTTGTGACGAGCTTCGTTAGTTACCGCCACCGCACCGCCACCGCACCGCCACCGCACCGCCACCGCACCGCCGCCGTCGCGCGCCGCGCTGCTGGGCAGATTTTTGTTTCTCGCGTCTTCCGGGTGGCTGCGAGTTGTGTCTGAGGAGTTATACGCGTATACGTACGGATGTACGGTAAATAATGGATAGCCATCAATTAGATATCCACGAAACCGTTGGCTGTACTAATCGGCGTTAAAAAACACAAAAAAGTTAAACCTATTCGAAGTAAGAAGACCATGTTCATATAAACATATTTATAAATCAATTCATTTCATCTGTTTTTTGTTCTTATATTATTTAGAGCTCACTTTTGTGGTGCTAAATAAAGAAACGAAAAATAGTAAAGTCCTATAATTTTGAAAAAATATGTGCGTAAAGTATTATCCGCCGGTTTCCACTTGGCCGGCCGTGACGTCAGCAAGGTCTGTCTTATCAGTAGGGTGAGCAAAGAAGTAAAAGTATACGAAAAAAATGAAACAAATTATGCAGGGAATTTCAAAAGTGATAAAATGTAATTACCAATACAGATTATTTTTATTAGAATTGTACTTACATATATAGGAAAAAACATGACTTATACATATTTTTTTCGACAGATCAATGTGAAAAAGTCCTCTTGCTTGACTTTGAATAAAAGAATAATACCGCTGCAGGAGGCGCTACACACACAAGTTAAAAACGTAAATAACTAAATATTTACAACGTGAATTGGTACTCTCAGTCTGATAAGTACTATCTGAGGATTGACAGACCGGCCCTTATTTGGAGTATTAACAGTCTTATTTGAGTTTAAAAATAATAAAAAAGCATATGACACTTTTTAGATTACCATGGTTGTTAAACATGATTAAAAAAAACTGACTGCTCTTCATGCGGCATCATTTTGATAGAAATGGGACCGAATAAACGGTGGAGAGACGTCTTCAACCCTCGCTTCAACCAGAGATGTGGACTCCTTTGGATGCGAGAAGCGCGGGAAAGAAATGTATGGAAAGAAAGATGGAAAGGTTGTTTCGGAGAGGACTACGGCGCAGAGGCGACTTCTACTAATAAAAATTAACATATATATGTACAATCGAACAAAGAGTTTAGGATACACATCCGGTTGAATGAAAAGATGTACTATCGAAATAATTTGACTTTTGGAAACATATATAGTGTTGAGAATAGATTCAAACATAGTTGAGGATGTCTACTAGCTACTGAGTAAACAAAACCCTAACAAAATTGAATAAGAGGTTGTATTTAAACACCATTCATTTTTACGTTTAACCGGAAGTGTATCCTTTAACCTTTGGTTGACTGTACATTCACAATTTTACATTTAACAATAAACACATATACTATTATACTAACTTATCTTATCTTATCATGCGTAAATTCTAGTAGAAAATAAAGGCAAATTTTTATTTGAATTGTTGTATTCACGTCGATCTCCGTGGTTGTATTGATCGCTAGTTTAATAAACAGAGTGGCCTTTTTATCGATTTACTAAACAAAAGCTCGCGACACAATGCTCCCGAATAAGTGAGTGTTAGATACGGTGGTGGTTTTTCGTAGTGGCCGCGGGCATTGACAATGGAACAACCCTTGTGTGTTTTCATTATAATTGCCGCGACCAGGGAGATCGACGTTCGAATGCACGCCCGGTTGAAAGGATATTTTTTACATAGATAGAATAGAAATGTAACTTTGATACATTACCCATCATTGTGAAGATTTGTGACAGCAGTAATGTCGCCATTTCCGCCCTACCTTACCCGATGTACTCGTATAACGCTCTTTTATATCCACGATAGGCCATAGGATACTTCTTTTTCTTTCTCTTCAGACGTATATATTTATATTCATCTCCAAATCTAGTTTTCGTTGGTGGTATCTTTCGCGGATTCTAACAACTCTGTAAAGAAGAATCCGCAAAGAAACTTTACGAGTTTTCCGTCCACAGTAATGAAATACATACTTAGATAAAATAGAAATGTAACTTTAATACATTACCCGTCATTGTGAAGTTTGGTGACAGTAGTAATGTCGCCATTTCCGCCCTACCTTACCCCATGTATAGCGCTCTATTATATCTATGATAGGTCATACGATACGACTTTTTCTTTCGCTTTAGATATATATATTTGTTAATGCTCTATGATTACGGCTGCTACGTACTTGAAGTTTAGAAAATAAATTTTAATCTCCAAATCTAGTTTTCGTTGTGTTTTGGTATCTCGACAACTCAAAGTTGTCTAGGAATATGTATGGGACAAATTGACCAACTAGCCCAGAACGACTTCGAAAAATATCCTGTAAGGTGTTCGGTTAGGGTAACTCGTTATATTTTTCGGCATCTATTCCGCAGCGCCTCAAGACCAGCGTCTTTAACATTCGCATCCTACCTGCATTGACTTACGGAGCCGAAACGTGGACACTGACAAAGAGGCTAGTCCATCGTTTCCATGTCACTAAACGAGCTATGGAAATTGCTATGCTTAAGTTGTCTCTGAGGATACGAGGGATGAGGTTATCCGTTATAGAACGAAAGTTACCGACCGACGTAGCCCTTAGGATCAGCAAGTTAAAGTGGCAATAGACTGGGCGTGTCTGCCGCAGAAGCGATAACCGATGGAGCAAACGAGTTCAGAGTGGTCAGTCTGAGTTCTCACCTAAATTGGCGTTTACGGCAAACCGATCGACTGGCGTTTTCTCCAAACTCCATACAAGTTTTTACTAGATATTCTGTGGTTTTACTTTTTCAAGCTGTCAAAGTCAAACGCGGACTTCCGATTTGTATGAAAACGCGGAGTGGACGTAAACGGCAACGTCGACGTATTTACGGCAACGTTGAGTAAGCTGTCAAATCAAGCTCGGACTCGCAAATGTTAGTTCGCTTAACGCCCACTGCGCGCGCTCTTAAATTTCTTCATACATTTGAAAACGCCAGTCTATCGGTTTGCCGTAACGCCAATTTAGTTGACAACTGAGACTTCGGGTACAGAGCCGGAGAACTAATATTTGCGAGTCCGAGCTTGATTTGACAGCTTACTCAACGTTGCCGTAAATACGTCGACGTTGCCGTTTACGTCCACTCCGCGTTTTCATACAAACCGGAAGTCCGTGTTTGACTTTGACAGCTTGAAGAAGTAAAACCACAGAATATCTAGTAAAAACTTGTATGGAGTTTGACGTTTTAACGGAACTTCGAAGTTACGTAAACGCCAATTTAGGTGAGAACTGAGACTACCGGCTCTGGTGTGGAGAGCACGTACTGGCAAACGTGTGTAGGATTATACCTAACATGAGCGTCTGGTTGGATTGGTAATAAAAAGAGGTTTTTTTTGGTTGAATTCATGTTTCCAGGCTAGGTAATTTCCACTGAAGAGAAAGGACGGAGAAGTGGCAAGCGGTCGGTATCGCGCCACCGTCGTATGGTCAAAGTGACCATATCATTGTATGTCCATCAGGCGGAGCGCGGTATGCCACACAGTCGAAACATCGCCACTGCGTGCGAATGTGCTCAAAAAATGCGTTCGTGAAGTCAGTTCCCACCTATACAAACCCTCCAATACGTCTGCGACTATATTTGCATGTGGTCAATCAGTACTTTAATATCAACCCACTTACACTTTGTAAACCACATAATTTCCATCAGTATCCTTCTATAATTGTCGTGGTCCAACAACTTCACATTGCTACGCCTCGCTAATTGGTTTCCGGGGAATGGAACTAGGAACTGCCCGAAGGTGCGATAACATTTAAAAACGCCACGGAGGGCGCCCGGGCGGTGCGAAGGCTCCGCATGCCCGGCGCCGGAGCGGCTACGAGCGTTCTTTTGTCACGATTATCGGCTCAAATCCGATGGAGAGAAAATGTAGCCTCCTCCAGCGATGCCTCCGCCGCCCGCGCGCCGCCGAGAGCTTTTCAACTCGCGGCAAACTGTATTATGACTTATCTGCGGCCATTGTGCGCGCTTCTATGCATAATCTATTTGTGCATAGAGGCGGTGCGGTGGCGGCTGTTCGCTTAGCGCAAACGCGGCGTGTCCTTCATAGAGAATAGAGAGCGCAGTTATGTAGAGTTCAGGAAAGGTCAAGAAAATGTCTGCTGTTTGGGTTTCAGCACATCAAGTAATAGAATTAAATATTTATTTAGGTTATGAATTTAGTCAATGTGTATTCAATTAATGTTAATGTTAGATTTTTGTTTGCAATCATTTCAATGCGGCACGCATTGAAATTATAATAGTAACTAGCTGCGGTACCCGGCTCCGCTCGGGTTAGTGTCGGCTAAATTATCTCATGGATAAAAAGTAGCCCACATGACTGGTCCAAAATAGGGTCAAACTGGTCCAGGACAATGTATCCATGTACCAAATTTAATCAAGATCGTTCGAGCCGAAATAGCATGATTTAATGAGAAACATCCAATAATTCCCATTTAGAGCTTCGTTGACGTTTGGTGGCTATTTAAAAAAAAACATTTGCCGCGAGAACCTTTCTGCACTTTCACTGCTACATTGCTTACCTAGTAAGAACCGTGTAACGTAGGTAAGTTTTGCGTGGACTCCAACCCACAGCCAGCCTCAACATCGAAAACAGTAACCCATCTCGAACCTGACTGCTCCCAGAGATGCTATACATTGATAAAATACGCATATAAATCAGGTAAGTGGTTCGCATGTTATAAGACTTTAAGACTCACTACTTACCCTTCTGGTAATGAAGCGTTATATTATGTAATCTATAAGTTTTTAGTAGAATCAGGCTAGACGTAGATACAATGCACATCTAAATCGAGTAATTGGTTCTCAAGGATTTTATTCTGTTGGTCGCTCCTCCGGCGATTTAGCGTGATGCCAAGTAGTCCTAAAGTTGCAGGAAATACCAAGCCGTACTTTAGTAAAAGTAAGCGCTGCCGCCGCAAAGCCGAGCCGTGCATAGCATTGCAGTTTGTATGACAGCCCCATCTTAGCGTAAGCGGAACTGAATTCTATTTAGCCAATCCTAATTCCCGGGTAGTTAAATGTACATGTACTAAGTTTTACAAATCGCTAGTGCCTTGAAAATTCGCCAAACGGACACCAAACAGTCACGACGTCTGCCCTCCCCCCGCCGCCGCTCCCCGCCACCGCCCCCGGCTCCTCTCCCCCTAGTGTGAAGTAGCGCTACCGGCATCGTTTTCGCAGCCCCGTGAAAGTTCTAAAGCCCATGGGCACATACATTGTAGCCTATGTGTTATTCTGATGTATAAGATATATTATTGTAAAGTTTCATTAGAATCCATTCAGTAGTTTTTACGTGAAAGAGTAACAAACATCCATCCATCCATCCATCCATCCATTATTACAAACTTTCCCCTTTATATTATTTACTAGCTGCGGTACCCGGCTCCGCTCGGGTTAGTGTCGGCTAAATTATCTCATGGATAAAAAGTAGCCCACATGACTGGTCCAAAATAGGGTCAAACTGGTCCAGGACAATGTATCCATATACCAAATTTAATCAAGATCGTTCGAGCCGAAATAGCATGATTTAATGAGAAACATCCAATAATTCCCATTAAGAGCTTCGTTGACGTTTGGTGGCTATTTAAAAAAAAAACATTTGCCGCGAGAACCTTTCTGCAC
Organism: Incurvaria masculella; assembly: GCA_946894095.1. Classification (NCBI taxonomy): domain Eukaryota; kingdom Metazoa; phylum Arthropoda; class Insecta; order Lepidoptera; family Incurvariidae; genus Incurvaria; species Incurvaria masculella. The sequence continues at coordinate 21,630,017 of OX335645.2, read as the reverse complement.
TTTCACTGCTACATTGCTTACCTAGTAAGTAACGTGTAACGTAGGTAAGTTTTGCGTGGACTCCAACCCACAGCCAGCCTCAACATCGAAAACAGTAACCCATCTCGAACCTGACTGCTCCCAGAGATGCTATACATTGATAAAATACGCATATAAATCAGGTAAGTGGTTCGCATGTTATAAGACTTTAAGACTCACTACTTACCCTTCTGGTAATGAAGCGTTATATTATGTAATCTATAAGTTTTTAGTAGAATCAGGCTAGACGTAGATACAATGCACATCTAAATCGAGTAATTGGTTCTCAAGGATTTTATTCTGTTGGTCGCTCCTCCGGAGATTTAGCGTGATGCCAAGTAGTCCTAAAGTTGCAGGAAATACCAAGCCGTACTTCAGTAAAAGTAAGCGCTGCCGCCGCAAAGCCGAGCCGTGCATAGCATTGCAGTTTGTATGACAGCCCCATCTTAGCGTAAGCGGAACTGAATTCTATTTAGCCAATCCTAATTTCCGGGTAGTTAAATGTACATGTACTAACTTTTACAAATCGCTAGTGCCTTGAAAATTCGCCAAACGGACACCAAACAGTCACGACGTCTGCCCTCCCCCCGCCGCCGCTCCCCGCCACCGCCCCCGGCTACTCTCCCTCTAGTGTGAAGTATCGCTACCGGCATCGTTTTCGCAGCCCCGTGAAAGTTCTAAAGCCCATGGGCACATAAATTGTAGCCTATGTGTTATTCTGATGTATAAGCTATATTATTGTAAAGTTTCATTAGAATCCATTCAGTAGTTTTTACGTGAAAGAGTAACAAACATCCATCCATCCATCCATCCATCCATCCATCCATCCATCCATCCATTATTACAAACTTTCCCCTTTATAATATTTATTAGATATTCGATAAATAATGATGATACAACATAAATTATTCGTTGTCCAAAAATATTTTGTACGTCCTGTTCTTATTATCAAATAAGCCATTAACTGGAATACCACACCCACCGTCATGATTTTAGCCCAACATACCGCATTCCTCTAGGACTTAGGTGCCATGCCAGGGCCTTCTCTTGAACTGGATGGAAACACGGAACATTTTTAATTACTGCTTCGAGTATCTTTTTATCCAATGGATGGCATACCAACAAGGAAGGAAAAAGGGAACCTACAATTTTACATGTATTCCGGACCATGGAAACGCTCGCATCCGTTACGAAATGAATTTTTCCGAAAGAAAGTGGTGCACGAATGGGGCGGGGATTGCTACACATGAGAATCAAAGCTGGCCTAGCGTTCCAGAGGCCTGGGTTCAATTCCGACTTGCTCTTTCCGAGTTCGATAAGTGCATTTCGTTACGAATGCGAGCTGCTCCATGGTTCGGAATCCATGTAAAACTGTAGGTCCCCTACTTAGGTGGTATAGGGTTTAAGCTTGCCCGGGTTGGTACCATCGTATTGGATGAAAAGATGGTCGAAGCGGCAATGAAAAATTGTCCGTGTTTTCCATCCAGTTCAATGTAGCCGTGCTCATAAAGGGAAGGTCCTGGCATGGCACCTAATTCCTCCAGGAATGTGGTGTATTGGGCTAATATCATAACGATAGTTGTGTGGTATTAGCCATCCATGTCAGGTAGCATAAAAAAAGGCCCTGCGCGGCCCTCTCCGTATTTTTGATAGTTGTATTGTTGAATGGACTCCGATGTGTAGAAAAAAATTAAGAACGCTCAATTTAGTAGTGAAGTGATACGCATTCGACGATAAGTGGCCGTGTTTGCGATGGCTCTCCGCGAACGGGCGAGAGGCGCAACTTTGGAGAACAATTCACGCAACAGATCGGACGCGGGCCGCCTCCGCCGCCGCCCGGACCGATCAAGCGTTAGCTGCGGATCAGTTAGTGCAACTTGCCGGACACCGAGTACCTCGGTCGGTACCGAGTCGTCGGCTCGAATGCAAAACTTCCCTCCTGCACTCTGCGCTCGAACACAACCGTCCCCAGGCCCGCAGCCCGACCCATTCCATATCACTCTCAAAGTATTCCCAGCAACAATGGTACAAAGGAGCCAAAGAATAAGTGAGCGAGCGCGGGGGGGGGGGGGGGGCGCTGTGGGGGGGGGGGGGGTGGCCGGTCGGGGGTGGGTTGGGAGCTGCGGCTCAAAAGGAGAATGAAAATATGGGTTAGGTAGGTATGGAAAGCCTTTCTGTCGCTCATTCAGCGCTCTCTGTTGGTAGATGGAGATCTGTCCCTTTCTCGATGAGGCACATTGTAAAGGTTCTTTGTACAAATATGGAGCTGAATATTCAGAGCTCTTTCAGCGCGCGCGAGCCGCTTGCCCCGATCCTGCGAGCCGCCCGCCCTCCGTCACCGTGCGCGTGCGGAGCCGTTTTATTCCCACGGCTTGTTGGGATCGGTTGTGATTACACAGTGTATCAGTATTCAGCTGCATGCAGGTTTTGAATTATCAATAGAAAAGAGTAAATGTTATAATTTATCCTGAACATGTTACGTATATTTATGTTTCTGATTTTTGGAGGAAATTTTAAGAAATAAAATGAATTATTATTAATACTTCAAGAGTTAATAATGAAATATCATGGGTTGATATCCATGCTAACATTGTACATACAAAGCTATCACAATATGCCGTATACATACAATTCCAGTGTGTTCTTCATTCTTGGGTGAATTTCAAAAACGAATAACGAATAAATTCACCACAGTTGCAACCACAAAATTAACCTTTTTATTGACTAACAAAAAACTGTTTTTCTGACTAAAAATACATAAATAATATGAAACTTTAAAATCTCCCATTAAATTTTTCATACTACTTATCATTACTTTATTTGAATGTACATATTACTTTTGATTGCATAAACAGTTGTATGTTTAAAGCAAAGATTTTGAATAGAAGAGTTGATTAAAAAATGTGACACTGAAACGTGTGAAAAATGAGAGAAAGTGATGAAGTTATGAAGAAAGACGCTTCGACGGTAGTGCTGTTGCGCGCTTTGAGGGCGGTGTGACTCTTCGTTTACTACCAAACTTCTATTGCCTGATTGTTCAAGCGACCGACTTCAAATATATTACGATCAATGGGAAATATGTAGGTCTTCGTTATTTTAGGATCACAATTTTTTTATTTACCTCACTGGTCACACTGATGATCAGTGAAGATTAGTCTCCATGGCGCTCCGCTGCACTCGAAGACAGAACTACACAGCTCCAGCGCTCTGCCTACCTACACGGTAGACTATGCGGCTCACTCGCTCAAAGAGATCCACTCAATAACACGAAGATAATTCCTACCACACACACAAGCGCGTCTACATTATCACGTGAAAGAGAAAGACGCACACACGCGCGATTGTAATGGCTCACACGTATGCGCGTATTGTACTCCCATCTGAAGGATGATGTTGGCTTTTGAAATTGCTACAATATTGGATGAAGTTGTGTATAAAACGCGGGCCTGTATTGTGGCGTGTATGGCAGATTGACATGAATATAAATTGTGTAATCGTTTAGTTATTGAATGCCGTGTGACTGCGCGATTCGGCGCGCGCATGTGTGGGTGCGTCTTTTGTCCTGGTTGCGGATTTAATGTGTTTGCATTGTTGGCGGGCCCGCTGCTGGCGCGGCGCGTGCCGATATGTGACGGAGATTGGGGCTGCCAACTCTCGCGGGTCCCATCCACCTGAGTAGGTGGAAACGAAGTCGTTCTCCTTGGCTTTATAGCTACGGCGGTAGGTGCGAGAGACGGTACATCGGTTGCCTCACTAGCCCACTCGTTGTGATATTTGTTTACTAGATCTATGTGTCAGTCTTCTTTAGACCGTTATTTGGAGACTGGATCTGGGAAATTGTCTGCTGAATGTGACAATGTTTATGTATGCAACGGCATGTCTCAAGGAAGGCCACATTTATAGTAGTTGCTTTACGAGTCGCGTACGACAAATATCGCCCCGAATTCGTCTACTCCTCCGCCTAGTTGGTGGCTCAAAAGATATCTCATTCGGCAGAACAAAGCGGTGCCGTTCGACAGACCCCCAATTCGTGCGGTCTCCATACGCCGGGAACAATGGTGCCCCGCCAGACAAAGACACCACGACAGACGTAGCTTCCGAGCTCATCCGCTGATTTACTATTATAATCCGTTCTACACGAGTACGCCGCTCTAATGAACATCCCTCAGATAAAGTTTTACATCCAATCTCGCTCGCGAACGAATTACCGCGCCTGCCGCTAAGGCAACCCGTGAATTTCGACGCAAACATTTTATAAATCCACTCTGATACGTTAATCAACTATTGTGGCAAGCCTGATTCGGCTGTATAGGCTCTCAAACAGGGGTTATTCAATCAGAAGCATTGAATTGATTTGTACGCGAACGCCATTGACACAAATACAAATGGTAATGTACTTTTACGTGATTTTTTCAATTTTAATCTATACGCTTTTCCCTAAAGCACATATTATTATACTGGTTTGGAGATGATGATGGAAGATTCAAGTTGTCGAATGGATCTCCAATTTCAATTTTTTGTACCCTATTTAGTTAATTGTAATAATAGAAGCAAATATTGTTTTTTTCTGATGGGGTGGAATAAAAACTCCCGAACGATGGCCTTCTGTTGCAACAACACCGTCGCATCTTCACCGAAGAATGCGCCTATGTATGCAGATAGAGCACAGCGATGGGGGAAGAAAACGCAACGTGCAGACAGCTAATGGCGTGCGTACACACGGCGCGGTGTGGCAGTGCAAACACTCGAGCGCCCTGTGCGTGGCAACCACGCCATATGCACGCCCAATGGGGGAAAATTGTGCACGAACGAGATATTCTACCCGGTTGTGGTAAGTTATGAGCAATCAAACACCCCTGTCGTCGTCACAATGTGCGATATTTGATGCGATGTGTTTTTCTGACCATTTCCTATCGGAGAGGATTGAAGGTACAGTCAGTAAATAAAGGGATTATTAAAATCTGCATCTTTCACAATCGGGTTGATATAGGTATAGACAAGAACTCAGGGTTAGCCGTAGAGTTACGTTTGTGTTGAGCGTTATTGTGGCACTGGCGTAATCTTTGACATTGTTGAGCATTACCATCATCTTATCTTTCATTCTGATGATCTGGTGTTTGAAAGGCCTTTCTATGAAGGGCGTTAAGTTCGAGGATTTTAAGATATTTCAAATGGCTGTGTTTGAAAATACATCCTTAGATAGGTATTATTTTTTATGGAAACGAACATGTGTAAAGGTAATACCACACCTTCTGTCATGTTATGAGGCCAATAACGCCTTACGCAATAAATTACGCCAATTCTAATGGAAGAAAGGCACTTACGTTGTTCATCTTTCTTTAAAATGTATCATGTGACCCCGCTAAAGTTCTAAATACAGACAATTTTGATTGCCATTTTATCCCAGATGATCAATGCGATGGTTTTATTATTATAACGTGGGATTATTACGTGGAACTTTTATCATAGGCAGGCTCAACTGTCGAACGGTCGCCCGTCCAGAATCCGACTGGATCCAGCGTTGCTTAACTTCTATGGAGCGCCGGGACGTAACGCCACTGGGCTACTGAGGCTAAGAGTTATTCGCCCTAGATTAAGGCTAGTGGCCCTGATGGTATTCCTGCGCTGGTGTTGAAGACGTGTGCTCTATTTTTTTTAAAAAATATCAGCCTCTTTATCTCCTCAGCGATCAGCAGAAGGGAATTCGTCTGAATCTGTCTGCTAAGGTTCTTCTAGTACACTTCTCACATGTACATCGATATTTTAAAAATATTTTTATGTTTTGAAATAGCAGTGTGTTTCTTTTCAATTCACAAGAAATACAAACGATTCGATCGACGCGTCGAAAAATATGTAGATCGCCCACACCCATACATCCATTTTTGGTTTCTTCGTCGTGTCTCCCCATGTCAATACTGGGAGGTCGAGAAATATGATACGCGCCTACTTACTACCGTTCAAGAGGAAGATAAAGTATCTTCTCTACACGTCTCTACTTGCACTTACTTCGATTATTTACATTTATTTTTTTGCAAGTGTTTAAGCGACAGCGGTAGTTGTAACATAGCGGAACTAATGAAAATATGGTTGTAGAGACATTACACATTGTTCGTATCATCCACCCAGCTCAATGTAGCCGTGCATCACTCGTTAGGAAGGTCCTGGCATAGCACCTAATTCCTTTTGGGAAAGCGTTGTGTTGAGCAAATATCATAACAGTATGGTTGAGATTATTAGTTGCGACTGAAACTAGACAAATTTATTTATTTATTTATGGACAACATAACAGATTACAGACAATATGACAATAAAGAAATCAACAACAACAACTGTTGCCACAATGTACATATGTTTTAATGCATACGGCATTTTTTATTTTTTATTACTTACCTAGAAAACTTAAAGTAGAATATGTATCTATATTAATTATTTTGTAACAGAATGAGAAAAAAAAGAAGATATAATATAAATGTAGTATAGAACATAAGACACATCTTAAACATTTACACATTATGTATTTATAGTGTTTCTTAAATTTAGCTTGTATTAAGGATTAATGAAAATCTTCTAGGTATTTACTAAGTAAGTAAGTAAGTAAGTAAGTAAGTTTATTTGCAAATAAAGGTACAATACATTATCATTTCTTATACATCTATAATATCTGTAGAAAATGTTATACCCGTGGAGCGAGTCGTAGTCCAGCATCAGCCTGACTACATTCGCAAAGGTTGTGTCCCGAATGCTTCGCTAGGAGTCCCGTGTTGAAGCATGCGGGTTTTTTTTTCGCTTGGCTTAAATCATATGCGTAGTAATCAATAAATTCTTGCCCAAAGAAAAGGGTTCATAGATACTATACAAACAAAAAAAAAACTAACAAGTTGCAGTATGATATGTACTATACTAAGCTAAAATTAAATTAAAGAATAATACAGGAACAGTCATCTCAAACCAAAGTCTTATTAAAATTAAGTAAAACTAACTACTAAAAAAGTAAGATCAGTAAAGCGATATATATGGTGTATTTGTGGTGTGATATGGTGTGTGAGTGGTATATATAAATGTTTGTTAATAAAAATAAGTTAAAAGTTTTTCTGAAGCTTCTCTTCCTAGCTGGATTAAATATTTTCTTATTTCAGATTTTATCTGTTTATGAGTTTTATCTTTAAATATTGAAGAAATTTTATTATAAAGGTTAGGTCCTAAATGGTAATGAAATCTGTGAGCAAATTCTGTTTTGAGAGCTAAAGATGCTAAGTTATTTCTGTTGACTTGTCGTGTGCAGTGGGTGAATGGTTTAATGAAATCATCTTTACATAGGTGATAGTGAAGCAGCAGTCTTTGCATATAACATTGTCTAACGTCCAGCACATGATACTCTTTAAACAAACTATCTACATGTTTTATTTTGCCTATGAAGCCTTTAAATATTGCTATCTACATCTATTCATTATAATTTACAAGTTTCAATATTTTATTTTTAAATGTGGACTGATTATGTGGAAAATGGTCAACTAAATTTAATTTTACGTTGTAAGTCCTAAACATTCGGAAGAAAGGTTTACGTTTACCAGCATTATTTCTACTAAGCGAAAGATGAAATAAGTTAGAGCTGCGAGTGGCTCGTTGATTGGGTACATGTATATTAACTTGCGATAATAACTCGCTACAATTGATCTTATTGTGTAGTATCTTATATATAAATACAATATTAAATTAAAAGTATTACAAATTAAAAGTATTACAAACGAGTGTGAGTGATATTTCGTCCCTGCCAAATAAAATAAACGTATGTTTATAAGTTCTACTTTTTTTTTCGTTGGTTTTAGGTTAATTTGACTTATGACTTAATTTCTTGATAAGATATCTTGATAAGTCCGCTTTTGTGCAGTACTGTTGTTTTCTCTATAGCTAATTGTATATTTTCTCTGTGCATAATCAATAATACATTCGTTCTTAAAAATATGTTTGGTATTAGCCATAAGTTCAGTTCCATAAAAAGAAGGTGCCCCATTCGATTGGAAAGCGAAATATGTTACATCCAATTTTCAAACGAACCATGAAAAAATTTTTTTGTAATTTTATAAAATGTAAATTTGTTGCGTTAAAAACATGCAAGCATTTACTATAATTTATGTAAACATATTTCAGCAGAAATAACATTGCGACGGACGGACGGCAATGACAAAATCGCGAGGGTAATACCTCGGAAACCTATATAGAAAACAATGCATAAACACACACATAAACAGTTTTGCAGGTAATCATTTATTTAGTGATTGCAGGTTTCAGATTTACGTAATCTTTGTTTGACATTTAAACTTGACCATGTAGGTACTGGGGGGCCATTCAGGTAAGAGTGAGTTCGAGTTCGGGAGTGAGTTAACCTAAAAATTGCTGGAAAATATATTATTATTTAAATAACGGAACTGTTATTTATACTTCCAACGTATTTATGGGACTTACCCGATTTTTACCAACGTAAATTTATATTCAAGAAGTGTGGAAACAAAAACTATTTAAAAAAAGTGAGTTAATATTTAGCGACGAATTCGAACTCACTCTTACAGGAATGGGCCCCCTGTTCAGTTTGGATCACTCAATAGCCGGATCACTCCCCAGTCGGATCAATCCGCTCCGCTCGGACCTGCGATCCGGGCGCGCCGCGGAGCTTCCGATCCGCATAAATCCTGCGGCCTTTGTCGAACCCGCGCCACTCGCACACCGCCTCATGAGTTATGTGCTCCGTGAACGATTAGCCTTTCGGGCGGCGCTTTTCGACTTTGTTGTATCTGAAGCTCTGGTAAAATTTATCGGTTACGTCTTTGATTTGCATGCAATCCCAAATTAGAGTTCATCAATATTAGCGTTCGAGTCGATCGTATGGACGCAAAATTAAGACGGGGGGAGAGTAAAAAGCAACGCTATGGAAAGGTCCACATGGAAAAAGAAACCGAGGAAGACCGCTGACATGTTGGGAAGACGAGATTAGCAGAACCGCCGGCTCAAACTGGACCCAAATTGCACTGGACCGAGACAAATGGGCATCTTTGGAGGAGGCCTTCACCCAAACCGGGGTTCTTGCAGATGATACAGTTTCATAAAAAGTGCAACTTAAACTTACAATTAAGAAATTAGGAATATGTATTTAAAAATAATAAAATGGGCTTTCGTAAGTGAAAGCCCATTTTATGGAACTGAATGTAATCCGGTGCTAACACCCCCTTACTCTACCATACACGCATTTCAACGACCGAATAATTGTTGTGATAACACTTAATTTTAAAGTTGAGTCTACTAAAACTGTGCTGATGGAATCTTTTCTAGATTTAGTCAAAATACAGTTGTCATCTTCTTAGGGTCCCGTCGCAAAAAGCGAAAAATGGTCTGACTCTGGTGTCTGTCGGCCTCACCCATTTTGTTCCGAATTGTTCTCCTATTAACTTTTAGAAAATTCTGAAATATAATACTAATAAAGTGACATTATTTTTGCTCAAAACGTCAAGGTTTTAGAAAAAACCGACCGGAAACCGGATTTGACCAAAATAAATCACGTTTCTTGTATTTTCACTTTTATTTGTTTTTTAATTTTAGTGTTTGTCGTTATAGCGGATAGGCGGATACTCTGTGAAAATTTCAGCTGGTCTACCCACTACGGTTCATGAGATACAGCTCCGTGACGAACGGACGGTTGGACGGACGGTCGGACGGAAGATCGGACGGACGGATGGACAGCGGAGGCTTAGTATTAGGGTTCCGTTGGGCACCCGTTGGGTACGGAACCCTAAAAAGCTGGATTTATGAAGCTAGCAGTGACGGGACTATCGGCTCGTGAACACTTTCACGATTTAGTAAATATGCTTTTTCGTACTAAGCATGTACGTCGCTTATTCCAAGGAATGTGACATGTATGTATGTATAATCGACCGTGAAGCAAGGACACATAAATTAAAGAAAGATCCCTGTAAAAAGAACTTCTTTACGAATATATATATTCGTAAAGAAGTTCTGCAAGGCTGGACCACCAGCAAAACATACCATTCGCGGGTATTGCGTCTAACCAATTTCGCCACCTGCTGTGTAACTATAATTTGTTAAATACATGTATGTAGTATGTAATCTTAAATACTGTGTTAGTAGGAGACATTGATTAGGGGAAGAGGGAATGTAGGAGAATTCCAAATTATGGGTATAGAGCAGGTGGCGAAATTGGTTAGATGCAATACCCGTGAATGGTATGTTTTACTGTTTCGGGTCCAGCCTTGCAGTATATTCGAAAAGTAGTTCTTTTTACAGGGATCCTTCTTTAAGGTGGCCCATCCAGCTCAACTCCCCATACAAACGGGGAAAGAAGATAACGCCCATATTTATTGTCAGAGATCGCAACTTTTACTCAAAATAGAGTATAGAATATATATATCGAGTATGTATCAAATAGAGTAGAATATTTGATCGAACTAGATGTCAATTGACCGTTGGCATTGTAAAATTTAGTTTAGTTTCTAAGTTATAAGGTCCGAAAGTTCGAATTTTTATTCTTTTAATTTTATACAATAACTTTGGAGGTGGATTACGCAATGATAAAGTAAGAACATCTTAAAAAGATTAGTTATCAGACAAAGCTTATTTAATTAAGATTTATAATATATTTGGCTTTTGTTAGATTTTTGACTACAGCGGTCGTGGTTTACTTTTAGCTATAAGTGGTTTTGTAATTATTTTTTTTGTAAATCTTACCAAATCATAAACTATGCATATTGTCTTTTTTGTGGACATTTTGCATCTTCCTCATCACGGAACCTGTCTGTTTCTTTGAAACAGAGAAGGTCCCAGAGCGCAACAGCACGGTTTTGTACCGTGCCCGCGAAAGAGTTAGTCCCGCCGGGTTGGGCCATCTTAATTAATGTGTCCTTGCTTCACGGTCAATTATACATACATACATGACACATTACTTTCACGCTTGATCGGTTTTTTTACATGGTATGTGTCAAATCGGCAATAATAATAAGGATATGTAATTCTTGTGAGCTTCGGGGCGTAGGGAATTGCCTTCAATACGTGAGGCCATAGGTTCGATCCCCACTTCGTTCATGTACCACTTTCTTACTCTTTCTAAGCTGGATAAGTGCTTTGAAACCCATGAAAAACTGTAGGTCCACCTTTCCTACTAGGGGTAGGGCTTAAGCCCGCCTGGCTTGGTACCATCGCATTGAATAAATCATCTTCATCGAAGCTACAATGAACAATTGTCCGTGTTTTCAATCCAGTTCAACGTAGCCGTGCTCATAAATTGAAGATTCTGCCATGGTAAAAAATAATGGCTTGCTCATCGAGAGTTTCCGAAACCCCCAATTTTTAGTTCAACGCTTTCCGCATTGTCTGCTTGTTTTGACAGTTCGGTGCTTCGGAATTTTTCGAGAAGGCACAGAAGAGGTATTGTGCGGGCGGGCATTGTACGTCCGCCATTGTAGATCGCCGCCATTGCAACGGGTTATTAAGGGCGTCCGCGCTATCACGGGCATTCGTCGTCGGGGGCAGCGAGAGTGTCTTTTGACAATTGGTTTTTTATCGTGCGAATCTCCCGCGCCGTCCAAAGGAAACAATGTGAGATAATACAACAATGGCGCGCGCTGGATCATCCCGAGTATTGTGTGTGGCGCGAGTGAGTACCGCGCCTTTTATCTCGGCACGTCGCCACCCCCCGTGCGCCCCGCACCCACACCCCCCCAGCACCCAGGCGCCGCGCCAAGCTCGAGGCGACATGTGTATTTCGGGGCGGGCCATTGTGACGAGTTGGCGACATGGAAACGCTTGCTGCGATCTCTTCCAATTATGCCCTTTGCAGTTCGCGATGCGGCGACAGTTGCTCGCGAGGCACTCGCGTCGGCCGCTGCGAGGGGGGGACTTTGCAACTCCTCGCCGGATGGAGTTCAACGCCGAGTTTGTTACTTTATGATAACTCGGAGCTATGTTGAAAATGCACTGTCTCGCGCATGGAAATTTGAAAATTTCCGTATGCTGTTTGGTCCGTATTTTGATTGGCGTTCGCTAAGTCGCACTTCCAAATATTTGCTATGAATATTTGGAGGTGTCGCCTCGAAAATTACGATGAACATTAATATAGGCAAATCGAGTGCCCATTAGTTAGCACTATTGGCTCTCTGAAGTGTAGACCTCGCAAGTCTGTCTTTTTGAACATCTGACGTTTTTTAGAAAAAACCAATATCTAAAAAGCTTTAAAAAAACAAAATAAATATCGAACTTGCAGGCAAAATTTCAAGAAAATCGGTCGAGAAATTCGAGCTGTAGAGGAAAACAGCTTCTTTCAAAACTACTCGCAAATTTGAAAAAAATAAAAACTGGCTCAACTGAAAAATTATGTCTAAATATCGAAACTGCTTATAAAATGTCACTAGAGTCGGTTGAGAAATGCAACCTATAGGCGAGAACAGCCAAAAATAAGAAAAAAAATTTGCCCAATCTTGAAACGGAGACCTTCGCTACGCTCTGTCAAATATACCTATTATAATAATATGTATAATTATATCAATATTATTTAATGTATACTAATATAAACATTAGTATGAAAAATCAATGGCTAAGCGCATAAAGCACTTCAACGATTCACTAACTGAGCAGAAAATGCAGCAAAGGCTGCATCACGCCGTCAGCGGCTATATTCCTGCTGGAGTGTCAGATAAAAGCATTGTGCTGCGGCGGCACAATCGCGCCATTAATGCCGCCGCTATAATGACATTAACATATTGTTATCGCGATGCAGCGCCATCTATTGTCTGCCGGCACGAACTTGTCAGCGGGATCGATGATGCGCGCCTTTCATAAATTTTCAAAGCTGAATCGTGGAACGGTGGCTCTATTTCGCCGCATTTTGGTAACTTGTGCAATTGCGATAACGTAACAAGCTTGGAAACAGAAAATCAAATCGAAATTTCAAGGAAAAACTGAGTTGAGTGCGTGCCGCCGCCCTCGGGAATCCATTCCGCCCGCCCGCGGCGGCCGCAGTTGGGCGGCGTGACTTACGTGACCGACGTGGGCCGCAACACGAGCGAACTCGAGGCGCGGCGGCTGCGGTCGAACCTCCAAGAAAAATATGACACATTTTCTGCATTAACAAAGAAAATAGTACCGGGGCCGCAACAAAGCCGTCTCGTCGCGTCGGCGAGAGTCCCAGTTCGGCGCAGGCGGCGGAGGACTATTGTTTTTGGCGCTCGGATCGCGCGGAGCTGCACAATGACCGCCCATTGTAATAATGAGAGCAGGTCCGGAGTTAGCATATGAATAAACTGGACAATGGCCCCCCTCCGGCCGCTGCGCGATTTTATTAATTGCTTTATTATTGTAGGACAGAGGCGAGCGCGCCAGACGTACCGCTCCGCCGACGTCGCCTCCGCCGCTGGACCGCCGCCGTGCCTTCTAACAAAGGGGAATTTCGTCTAACTAATATAGTTTATCTTCGTTAACGGTGCGGACGGTACTGTGAGTGAGGGGAATCTGCTATGGCTCAAATAATGTTAGAAGCTTCACCTGCGTAACGTGGGGTTTTCTCTACGTTTCTTTCATGCAGTTCAGCAAGAATGTCTTTCAGGAAACTGTTTCAGGTACCCGTACACGGGCATCTAAAGTTGCTCAACTTGTCGGTTTCGTCTACACGACAACATCCAGCAATCTCCGGCATCATGGTTTATGGTTAAGTATGGAACCATTCATGCCAGCATGTGGTGAGCTAGTGCACGGATACGTGACAATTCGATAAACAACTCACCACCGTCACGAAAAGTATGGAGCGATGTGGAGCAATATCGCTCCATATCGCGGGATAGTTACCGAAAATGTATTGGGGTTACTCTATATGCTCTATGCCCTACTATGCCCACTATGTTTAGCAACTGTTGCCCAGCAATTAATTGCCTCAATTTCCTCATTGCCTCCTCACCTGAATTGGCGATTGCGGAACTTCGATGTTACGTAAAAATGTCAAACCCATACAAGTTTTTACTGTTTATTCTGTGGTTTTACTTCTTTAAGCTGTCAAAATCAAACTCGGACTACAAATTCGTATGAAAACGCGGAGTCGGCGTGAACGGTAACGTCAACGTATTTACGGCGACGATACGTAAACTGTCAAATTGAACTCAGACGCGCAAATGTTAGTTCGCTTAACGTCCCCTTGGGCATGGGGTCAATTTCTCCATACATTTGAAAACGCTAGTCCATCGGTTTGGCGTAAACACAAATTTAGGTGACAAGTCAGACTAGGGGCTCGCAATCGATATTTTATAGATTATGGTTTATTTATACAACCGTCTCGACTGTACTACAGGAGGTACTGGTGCAATTTTTCGGAGTGGGGGAACCAATGGGCCAAACTGGAAGAAATCTTATTTACACAATCGGGCGTTATAAGTATTCGCATTTTCAGACAATAACAGCGACGCGAGAGGTTCAGCGTCGTACAATAGGCTTCCGATGGACGCGCGTCGACCTCCCCCCCTCCCCGCCGCGCCCCCCGCCTCCCCCGCGCTTTCGTTTTTGTCTGCGATTTCAATGACACCGGCAGACAACATTGTTTCTGTGCGCACCCGCGCCTTTGTCTCACACGCCGGGAGCTCCGCAACGTATTATCCTGGCACCGTCAGTGTGGGAGGACGATCGATAATTTGAGAGGGCTACCGTTTTCTCGTGTTGAAAAACATACCATTTTCCATCAAACACTAAAGATTAGGAAGGGGCATTACGCCGATCGAGCTCCGTCCCCGATTTCTCCATCTACATAAACGAAAATCGATTCCGAGCCCGAGCGGAATAAGTTGGCCCGGCAGTCAGCATTGTGAGGTCCGATGAATGCGGGACCTTTTCAGAGTGCTGATTGTCAATAGAGTGCACTGTGGGACGGCGTGATCACCTCCCCATTCATATATTGAATGGGCGCACTATTTGCATGCAAATACGTAGCGGAATGTGGGATAAACAGAGGGAGGGGGGAGGCGCGGGAGGGGGGGTGCGCCCCCTAACCCCCCGCCCCCCCCCCTCCTAGCCGCAAGAAAGAAGCGCCCGGTTACAATGGCGCCGCACAGTCACCGGGCCCTTTGAAGGCTGCACTTGGTCGGGAATTATGTGTCGCGGCTCTTAGTGCGTGCGATGCGTCGCTTTGCTGGAATCGCCTATTGCACTAATGTTTTGTCTATTTCTGGCACTACGACCAAGTTGGTGGCATATCATGCGAGTAAACCCAACGAAAAAAAGCACTGAAATATACAGGGTGTTACAATGACCAGTACATTAATTTCGCCAGCGCTATCCTAATGTTTTTCCAAGACCGAATGTATATTTTTTTCTCTGAAGTGTTTAGTTACAGTGTTCTGAATTTTCGAAATTTACATTTTCGTCTAGCGTAATTTGGGGCGATGTTGTAACGGTGCATAAGTAAGTTACATAATGGCATGGGACCTAGATCCCACGTGGCGTGTCAGGTAATGTCATGACAGTAAGCGTGATATTAGCCATCCATTTCCAGTTACATACAACATTAGATTATTTTTACACTGAATTACTTTGTACGGATAGTCTAACTTTTTATTTAGAGGAAAAAATAAACTTTTTTGTTTATATCAGTCCCAAAAATAACTTCATAAAATTGGGTGATTTCAGGATATTGCACTGGCCGTTGCAACATCCTGTATGTGTCTAATTTTGTTCACATTGTTGAAATTGAGAGAAATAAATAAATAAATAATTTATTGCGCAATGACGATTTTTTTTCGTAGAGATCTGTATTTTTCAGTAAAAGAAATAAACATAAAAAAGTTTTTTTTTCACCGTATACTGGCCAGAATTTTTCAATCCAAAAGGTATAATAAAAATAAAAAAAAAGATTTAGATTTAGACAATATATTTTAGAATCCAAGATTTCAAAAAGTTAGTAAAACATTAAGAGCATGTAAAAAATTATCGCCCGTCGTATGGGGAGTTGATAGGGTAACGACTCTCTTAAAACAAAAATCAAACACAAAATAGTTAACATAACTGCACAATGGCGGACTTATTACTAAAAATGATTTCTTCCAGTAAACTTTTGGGGTGATGAGGATAAGAAATTAAAGTTTATCTATAGGCAATGGCATCAAGGGCAACAAAAACCGGTATATATAAATTCATGAACATATTAATAAATTTCTAACCAAGCAAAATATTAACAAATACATATGAAGAGGTGCACGATTTAATATTTAAGGTGGCTCTTCCCGACGGGACTAACTCATTCGCGGGCACGTTACAAAACCGTGCTATTGCGCTCTGGGACCTATCTGCTTGAAAGAAAAAGACAGGCTCCGTGACGAGGAGGATGCAACATGCCCACAAATCAGACAATGCGAATAGTGTTTGATTTGGTAAGATTTACAAACATTATAATTACAAAGCGACTTACAGCTAAAAGTAAATCACTACCGCTGTAGTAAAAAATCAAACAAATTATGTCTAATGAACTATGTCTAAACTATGTCTAATGACTAATCTTTTTAAGATGTTTTATTTTATCGTTGAGCAATCCACCTCGAAAGTTAATGTATAAAAAGCGCGAAAAAATCGAACTTTCGGACCTTACAACTTATAACCAAACACTATTTTACAATGCTAATGGTCATCAAACATCTTGTTCGATCAAATAAAGCTGCTTTTAATAATAATTTATATCTATGACAAGAAATGTGCGCATGGTCTGCTTTCCACGTTTGTATGGGGAGTTGGACGGTATGGCCCACCTTAACTATGGATTTAATAATATTTCATTCTGTTGGTTAGGCGAAATGAAATCACTCACATATTCACAGACGCATACATAACGTGGACTTTAAGGAACTACGCAATCGTTAAAAACAATGGTTAATCAATAAAAAAGATTACGAAGATATATATCCATTCATGGGAAGCGGGCCCCATCAGGTCTAATTTTTTTTATCAAAAGGGACGTTCAGCTTAAGAAAATGTCCGTGCGCCCGCTCACTCAAAACGACCGTTGCGGGAGCGCAAAGTTTTCCCGCCCAAACAGGTAACGGCGCCCAACTCTGGTTCGTTCTATTATTGCCCCATAAAGAGTTGCCGAGAGCGGCGCTGGTGGGGGGCGATCATTGTTCTCAGATGTGTGGAGCTCTTTGTCGAGTCGAGGGCCGGGCGGCGGCGGGGAGGGGCGCGCGGGTTGGAAATCGCCTCGCTAATCATGTTTGGAATGGCCTCGCGTGACGTTGATACTGGGAATGAGAGGTGGAGGCACTGCATAGAGTATTACAAAGGTTACTATGTTGTTGTTTTTTTTTGGGAACTCTCGCGCGCTTGCGTGTGCTGGTGGTGGCGGCACGGCGGCGGAGCGGCGGTGACACTCTTCAGTGGCGTAATTCGAAGAAATCACAATGCCCATTCCAGAAGCCCGATTCTGCTATTTGTCCAATTTCAAACCATTCCGTATGAAACATAACACGCTAAGTTTTGAGCGCGGTTTCCAAATATCGGTATTCAGCTAATTCACGGACGCGTTTTGTTATTGTCTATGGAGTTATTTGTTTTGCGCGCCGCCTAAAGGGTAAAATAACCTGTCACTATTTTGACAGTTAATTTCTCTTTCAAATATGACATATAAAAAGAAAGAGACAGCGATATACAGACGTAATGTAGGAAAGTGATATTCGCATTTCGGCGACGCGATGCTTCGAAACAAGTATAAGCCTGCGAGAGAGGCGCTCGTCTCCTTTCATTTGCCTATACGTGCATGCATTCATATGTAGTACAAAATATATCGATGTGATTTATTTATCCGTAGGTACGTATAGATCAAGTATAGATTTACGTAGTATATGCCTAATTTACATTAAGAGTCAGACAACTAACTTTTGAAACATGTACTTTGTGAAAACGTGTACGTAAAAAGATTATTTTAAACTAATAACCAAAATTCATTTAATTATTTAAGGTGACATTGATTTATAGGTACCAATACCATTTAATTTGACAAATTGATAAATACAATTCTCAAAACCGCAAGTTTTCGGCAAAACACACGACCCACGAGATCACGGAGCGCGCGTTACGAGTTTGGGAACAAAACCCAAACACAATGCATGCGTTTTGCAAACTGCGCTAGTAGAATACCATTTCG
This sequence comes from Incurvaria masculella, assembly GCA_946894095.1. Taxonomy (NCBI): domain Eukaryota; kingdom Metazoa; phylum Arthropoda; class Insecta; order Lepidoptera; family Incurvariidae; genus Incurvaria; species Incurvaria masculella. Next base: position 21,611,833 of record OX335645.2, on the reverse strand, counting down.
CCGAAACATGCGGTTTTGAGAAAACACAAACATAACGCGCGCAGTTATCAAGAAAGCGTTCGGAAAGCTCGTGCCTTTCCACTTGGAACCTAATTATATAATAAAAAACCGGCCAAGTGCGAGTCGGACTCGCACACGAAGGGTTCCGTACCATCGTAGAAAAAAAAACAGGTTTTTTGTATGGGAGCCCCCTTTAATTTTAATTATTTTTTAATCTTACCTATTTGTTGTTATAGCGGCAAAATAAATACACACTCTGTAAAAATTTCAGCTGTCTACCTGTTACGGTTACTGAGATACAGCCCTGTGACAGACGGACAGACGGACGGACGGACGGACGGACGGACGGACAGCGGAGGCTTAGTAATAGGGTTCCGTTTTCACCCTTTGGGTACGGAACCCTAAAAAACATCTCCAAGACACTTTTGATATGTTTTCCATACATCTTAACCATTCACGAACTTTTAATATCAGTCGCCTATTGCAAGTATGATTTACGGAAAACTTTATATTTCGTTTAGATTTCAAATATTCTATTTTTATTTTCTTTTTTTATGCTAAGCGCGGCATATGGCGTACGCCAGGACCTCACAAAAAAGGCTCATGGGATTTCGGACTTTCACAGGGGCTGTTAAAACCATGCCGGCAGGTCAGGTGCTTCTTCACATCATGTTTGAAGGACCCCAGGTTGTACTTTGAGGGAAAAACTTCGGCAGGGAGTCGATTCCATACTTTACATACTTTATATGCGCGGTCAACCGAAGCGGCGCCGCACCAACGGATGTCACCACTTGCATGGACAATCTCCTCTTTTCCCTATGTCCAGATGATGACCCGGCAAGAGATGAGGCGCACCACGTCACCATCAGGGGCCTCGCTAAGATTGCCCCAAGTGGGCCTGACGCCCCCCCAACAACCATAGACGAGCTAAGCAAGACGATCAAAATGCTCCCAAACACTGCGGCGGCAATCGACGGAGTGAGCAGCAAAATGAAGGGAGGGGTCCTGAACGTCTTTAGGGACTCCCTCCATGGGGGGGCCGGACCACCATTTTTGTGCGTCTTTTGGAGGTCGGTTTTACGACCGTCTTCTAATTGCGGCTTCTCTGCGAGCTTGATTTCGGATGATGGTCTATGACGAAATCGGGTATCGGTGCGGGTGCTAAGCCGCGAGGCTGGTGCACTCGGGAGGAGGTGGGTTAATTTACGGACCCTAGAGATAAAAGATCTAGAGGATTGGTGGGTTCTTATTTTGGGTATGTCGACAGTGAATAGGTGCATTCCCTGTCTGTTTCGCGTTGTGCCGTTATATAACACCCCTTTGCCCTTACTTAGGAAACGCAATGGGCAAGCTAGTCATTAACGGTTGTTTTTGCTTGGCTGGGCCTATAAGCATCAGCAAATTATGTTCCCCAGTCTCCATGCAAACGTGCCTCGTCAAACTTTCCGTTTTGGTTGGTAGCAGGGTTTTAAGGTGAGCTCGTAAGCAAGAACGTTAACTTGACCGTAAGCATCAGAAAATCACGCTCCTCCCACGAATGTCCTATAGTTTACTTTTAAAGACCAGAATGTACGACTGCCCGACGACCTCTCGCCAATTTTATGATTGTGCTTAGACTTAGTCACAGTCAGCGTTCGCTTGAAAGACTTGGAGGAGGTATTTAGGGCACGGAATGCAATTGAAATATCCTTCACTATCCGATCGTTCAGCGCTCCAAAATCACATGATTTGCTTTTGTTCTATATTTTCACCACTCTTTTGTTTTTTGTAAAAAACTTGTTACTTCCATAGGTAATGTTTAAGTATGTTTGGTAATGGTAAAGTTCCTTGACTAAGGGCCGAGTGCACGAAAGGACAAAAAATCAAAATCAACGTCAACGTACGATTAAACACGTCATTTTGTATAGACAGTATGGAAGGAACTCCATGGGGTTCGCTAAAAGTGACATTGATTAACTGGGCCGTCTCTTCGTGCAATCGGGGCTAAGTCCTTATATATAACCGTGTCTATGTCTAGATTTAACGTATTTAATATATCTAGTGATTTTTCACCTATAAAATGGAATAACACGGCGACTTTTCTGTCGTTCGATTCTTCCAATAATATTGTGAAAGTTTGATACCATTTTCGCTAATTTATGCTTAGGTTACCATCGGTTGCTAATTGTTTGCTATATTTAACTTTCTTGATGGCGTTGTGGACTAATTTTTCCCTTTGGTTTTTTTCTTCCGACGTGATGACGCCGTGTCGACGTTAACGACGTGTTTTCAACTTTTGAATTCGTGATATTGCGTGGCTGCTACTTGTGACCACTTCTGACACCATGCTTAGATGGTTAGCAATATAAAACAACGTGCGATTGTAAATACTTTATTCTAGATATTTTACCTAGTTGACAACGGCTGGGGATCACGTCAATGACATCTTACCTGCGTCGTTGCTACGTATCAGAACTAATCATGCGTTCCGATACATACTCATAACAAATACAAAACAAATCTAGAGTGTGCACGGTTTGATCGCTCTCGCAACCCCTGGGTTCGCTTCGCTCGAACAAATCTCGTCCCGACTCACTAAAGCCTCCCGCGGGCCCAAGCCGGGCCCACGTGTGGGCCCATTAGAGGTACATCACATTGACAAGGTCCAGTACAAACTGCGAGTAAGTCAAGTCGGAAATGTCGAGCGCGGGCCCTAATCCCGCTCTGGGCACTCGCCGCGACCCGCCCGGAACAATGGCCGCCATTGTCGGCCGCCTTCCGTTGTCTCCTCGGCCGCACCACTTGGACTTTGACGTCAGATATAATTGTTATTATTGCGAGGCTTTGTTCCCGGCACGAATAATGTACGGCAACAATGAAGGGACGCGGCATTGTCGCCCGCTGCCGCTGCTCGCCCGCCATATTGTACGACGTGCGCCGTATTACTGCGACATCCGTCATGAAACTGATTGCGATTCGCGCGAAGACGCCGACTATTGTTCGGGTTCGGGTATTCATTGTCCGGCGTGGGGCGTGGTCGGTGGTTGGGGGAAGTGGTAAGCAGGTGTTCTGGGTGAGCTAACCAAATAACTACTTGTAGAGCGGAAGCGAGAAACTGTGTACGGACGTTAAGATCAACCATTGGAAAGAGAAAGAATTCCTAAGTCTCTTTTACTCCATGGGTGACGTCTATAAAAGAGAATCTCGCATTCGTCTCTATTCCCGGTGTACCGGTTTCAGAGTAAACGTCCGTACACGAGGTGCCATAAGTAGCGATGTAAAAAATAGTGCTTGATCTGAGGTTCAGCAGATTAAGGTTGACAAACCTATTTTTTTCATACAGTGAATAGACAAGAACACCAGTGAAACAAAAAATACCAAAAACCACACCACGCAACACAGAACAACCACAAATAACACTAAGACCGGAATGCACCATCTCTGATTAACGTCAATGCTTTTGTTAAGATTATATCAGTCTTCCTTCTTCTTATTTAATTGACTAAGGATAGATATATCTTATAAATAACATGCAACCTAACCTAACCTAACCAGAGATGGTGCACTCCAGCGTGTATTTATGTGTACAATTAAAAATTTACTGCTAAAATTTTAGATGTGCACATATTCAAATGTTATTTAATTGTTGACTAGTTTTTTACACCTTAACGAGGACTTTTTTCTTAAATAATCGTCACCGCAAACCAAACCAAAAAAATATGGTACTTGTGTGACAGTGGACCACATTGGTACCTTTTCTGGAAGCTTATGAATTAATGTAATTATTTCCATAATGTGTATGCCTCGTGTCATCCTTTTTTTTTAGTAATCCTCTTTAATTTAAAAAAAATTTAATTTCTTTTACATAAACTGTCATTTTTTACCCATTATTTCTGAGATTATATATATTTTGCATGCATTTATGTTTTTCAAGTAGTTTCTCATTCATCAGCTATTAGAAAATCGCTGATAAAACTTCCAGAGTGTAGTAGTTATTTTACAATCATCACTTTTTCATAATAACACAGAACATAAAAAATAACTTAAAACTTAAATAACAAAAAAAAAAATTGAAATTAGACCCCAATTTCACTGGGCCAAATTTGTTGCAAGCTAGCTCTAGAATTACCTATATCGAATTTTCAAACATCCTGTAGACAAAAAATAATAATAACACTGAACTAATCTAGACAAAGGAACCGTTCAAAAAACTTTTGTAAGACTTATGTCTATGTAGGCTGTGTAGTCCGAGCAACGACAAAGTTACGAAAAATCGTAGATAAAAAGCTACAAAAAGCACAACCATACAAAAAAAACTGCGACAATCTACGAATAAACTTCGACAAAGATTTAAAATTCCGTGAAAAAGGCTACTATAAAGTTGTGAAATGTTTCATCAAGGCTTCGACAAAACTGAGAGAAAGTTATGGAAAATTGTACGGCAAAGCTACGTAAATATTAAAAGAAAGCTAAGATTGATTTTTGAAAAAAACTACAATATTTTACTACAAATATAAAGCCAAAACATATGTATGTATCAACGAAAGGTCTACAACAAAGCAACGATTAATAATAGGTCCGTTTAAAATAAGAATATTTCATCCAAATCAAATATTTTTCCCTTAGTAATCTAATGGCCGCCTCGGTACCACGTAGATTTTTAGTAGCTTTGCCAGGTTCGCCGTAGGAAGCTACATATTTTACTTCTTGCTCGCGTGGACGCTTAGCGCTAGCTACGACGATACTTCGATAGCGATTTACAAAAAAGATCCTTCGAAGAAGTTACGACAATGCTGCGAAATTATGAAAAGTCTTTAAAAGGCTACGAAAATAACTAGATAAGGGCATGAATAATATTACCATTCTAAATGCTAAAGAATATATAATTTAGCTATGATGAAGCTACGAAATGCTACGCGTGAGTTTAGTGGATGACAAAGAGAGATCAAGACTGTTGTATTAAATTTTCTGAACCGTGTATTTAAGTATATTTATTAATTTTCTAGGTATACTGTCTGTATTAATTCTAATAATAATACAAAGGTAAATAACTAATAATACAAACTAAAATCAAACATTAATATTAATTCAAAAGAAACACACTAAAGTCTAATATCTAAAATCTCCTCTAGAAAAGACGATGCGGCCATAGTACCGAGAACACTGGAAACGTGTCCAATTTGATTGGCCATGCCAATACGCTGCCTCAGGTACTCTAACGATATGATTTTGCCTGAAGCTGCGCGCATGGCCATTCCAAGATCTTTGGTCAGATCTGTTGCTTCCTCGGACCATGCCCCCATCGTCTCTACTGCAAATTCCACAAATGTGTAATGATTTTTGATTGTTGAATTTTTGTTGTGTTTAACACGAACTGCCTTCTCTGCGGCTGCGCCTGCGCACTTCGAGCTTGACAAGACATGGCCGCCACATAAAGTGTCCACACAAGTAGTATCGCACACCAACGACTTGCCCGTTCGCCATGGCACCATCGTCAAGCCGTCTGGTCGTGTGCAATCTTCTCGAAAAATACCTGTTGATTCCGTAGTCGAAGGGAAGCCCGCCGATATCAAAGATCTTTTGATTATATCGTTGATTATGTAATGGCGTGGGATCCTACCTGCGCTTAGCTGACAGCTAAGTCCATGGTGTCCGAATTGGTCAGCAGTTTCGCCACAAACACATGTATTTGACCTCCAAGTACATCCAAAAGTCTGATATGCCGGACAAATAAGTACATGAAACAAATGTATGGTTTCCGTTCATGGTTACAGAGTAACGAATACCTTATCTACCCTCCGCAACACAAGTTGCATTCAAATGCAGTCAGCGTTAATTCAGTGCTTGCTTCCACACAATGCTGCTGTTTTGTTCGTAACGTGGAGCATTTAAAAAATAAGTGGTCTAAATTTGCCGCGAACAGGTTGCGCCTGAGATGAATGAAATGAAATAAAGTGTAGGGCGTCTCAGCAAGAATTTAAATTTCGAATCGCGCGCCATTTTCGAATGAGTTGTTGAGTCAGCCATTTTTGGAGTTCGTCTCAGTAGAATATACACATATATTCGGGGCGTTACAGCGTTCTTACGTTGTTAACAGTTAAAACCCATTACGAAAATGGGGAAAAATTTATTGTCGCGATTCGCAAGTGACCTTAATCATTTCGGCGTGCATAATCGACCGTCGCGGCCTGTCATTGAGAATTTTTAAAAAAATTGCGAACGTTTTCAATGAAAGATGATCAAAAAATTTTACGAACGTTTTCATTGAAAGACTCGTCATCGGCCAAAACAATTTGTGACCTGTCAAAGTCGCGCCCAGCCGCACGCGTACATTCGCCCTGAAGATGATCTGCACGAGTCATTTCGAAACTTCGACTACTATGTCCGCGCGCAGCGATTTTCGGTAAAATGACCCATAAAAATTCGGATGAAAAGGAAAAACTATTAAATTCAATGAAATAGTCCAAAAAGGCTTTAGAGTGAGCAAAGCCGTGTTTTTCATTCAGTTCAATGTAATTCCAGTTTCTTTATTTCATCAATTTTATTTCCTTTTTCTGTCAGTTCGATAAGTTCTGGCGAAAAAGAACCGACAAGAAACTTCGCCAGGTTTGTAATTTTTTTTTCCATTGATATTTGCGCTCATGATAACTTGCATAGGTACTTGCGTAGCCGTGTTCATAAAGGGGAGGTCCTGGCATGGCACCTAACTCCCTCAGGAATGTGGCGTATTGGGCTTATATCATTCCGGTAGTTGTGTGTTGTCCCCTTCCTTGCTTACTAGGTGGCAGAGTTAATCCCGCCCGGGTTCTTAGCATCGCATTGAATGAACAATGGTCGAAGCGGCAATGAAAATTGTCCGTGTTTTCTATCAAGTTCAATGTAGCTGAGCAATAAAGGGAAGCTCCTGGCATGGCATTTAGTTCCCATATGGTATATCAGGCTAATATTACGACGGTCGGTTTGGTATTAGCCACCCATGTCAGGTTACATAAGAAAAGGGTAAAGAGGCTCGGTGGTGGTGCAACGCACATATTGCCCCCCCCCCCCTTCTCAGGTAAGTTTATGGAACCAATTGCCTCTGGGATTAAGATAAGATACAATCCAGATTTTCCGTTCGCACCTGAAAGAGTATCTGTAATCATAAAATCTCTCCTTTTACCCACCATTTCGTGAGTTTCATCATTACTAACTGTGAAAGTATTTATCCATGCTATATTATGTATTTAGTGTATGTATGTATTGATATGTAAAATATTATTGTGTCATGCGTATATATTTATAATAATTTTATACGTTTAATATCTTGTATTATATAAGTAGTAGTAGTTTGTATCATATATATGTATATATCACACATATATGTATATATATATATAATTTTCTTCATCTCGTTTATTTGAGAGTCGTCGGCTATAATGATGTTCAGCCGGAAACACACACACACACATATATATATATATATATATATATATATATATAATACAAACTATAAAAGCACACGACAGTAATAAAGCTATGCATAGTATCCAAAAACTGGGCAAAGAGTTCAGAGTTGATTTAAATTTGGAAGATTCTACTGAAGATGATAACAAAATTTTAAAGAGCCAAATTACTGAAATGAAACAAAAATGGAAAGAAAAACCATTGCACGGCCAGTTTGTAAGACAAGTTCTTGAAAGCCCATATATTGACTACAAAAAATCTTTCGCGTGGCTAAAGAAGAAACCTACTACACCAAAATTGGAATCACAAATTTTTGCAATTCAAGACCAAGCAGTGCTAACTAAACAACATGAAAGAGACATTTTAAAAAGGAATGTAGATGGGAAATGCCGACTGTGTCAAGAACATGATGAAACCATTATGCATATAATTTCAGGGTGCAAAATTCTAGTGCAACCATTGTATCTCAAAAGGCATAACAAACTTGTGAAATATGTCTATTGGTGCCTACGCAAAAAGCACAATTTCGAATGTACCCAATTCTGGTGGAAGTGTCCGTTGCAACAACCGCATGTAATTGAAAACGAGACTGCAAAAATAATGTGGGAATTGCCAGTTATTACAGATTATGCCCTTCCGAATAATAGACCGGATCTCATTTATACCGACAAAATAAAAAACATGACGTACCTTATAGACGTAACGGTTCCATCTGATTATAATGTACTAAAAAAAGAAATAGAAAAGCTCTCCAAATATAATGCCCTTAAAATCGAAACACAAAGACTTTGGAATACCAACAGCAAAATTATACCAGTGGTCATTGGAAGTACCGGAATTATTTGCAAGACAGCACAAATATACATTGACAGTCTCGAAGCCAACATCAAAATTGAAATACTTCAGAGGCAAGCGGCAATCGAAAGTACAATGATTGCAACAAAATTTTTGTGCGGATATTTAGGAGAGATTAATGAAGAGGAAGGATGAGGAAGAAATAGACTCTTCTGCTCTTTTTCCTAAGAGGATCCTGGGCGGGAGCAGAAAGATACCGGCCTAACATCAGAGCCGACGACTCCAATCAAACAGGACGAAAAAAATTATATATGTGTCATAATTAATTTTAATGAAGTACTTAAAATTCCTATATGTTGTATAGTTGTTCTGTTTTTCCTGTTCTCAACATTGTAAGGTAGGCTGGTAGAAAATGAATTTAGGCATTACGTGCTACCATTTGTACACTTTATCGTTCAATAAACGTTATTATTATTATTACATCAGCGCTTGCATGTAAGATAGTGCAGGTCCATTCCGGCAGTCAGTTATCGGGTCGCCCGGGGCCCCTCCGGCGACTGTTCCGGCGGGGTCGGCCCCGCACAAAGCTCCGCGGCCCATCTCATTAGCCGCGTCGGATACCGCCGCGCCGGTGATGTGGGCACGTGTACCCGTCCGTGACAATGCGATTTGTTTCGACTCTAAAGGGCAATTAAAGCCAATGGTGAATTCTGCTAAATTACTATTTCATTGTCTTTTAGTGTAGAATGGAGCTTTGATGAGAGTTGTTCAGTGTCGGGTTTTCAATTTGAAATATAAATTGTGTCCGTATTAGTACTTACAAAACCACCAGCATTTACTATGCATTAAGAATGGCCCGTAAGATATGCTCCCCATACAAACGTAGTTTACTAATCATTTGGAAACCGCTATTCCAATTAAATTTATATTTAATATCTAATATCAGATAACAAATACCTGTGTCTGCCCGCTTTTGTTTTTTTGAAAAATCCAAACAGAAAGAAATTAAAGCAAAAAGTAAATAAATCTTCATTCGAATTTTGTTTTCTCTGTGGTTCGACCCAGAATACATTTACCGAAAAAACAAAAACATGCAGCCACGGATATTTATTGCCTAATATTAGATACCAAATATCAAGTAAGTTGGAACAGTGGTTTTCAAATTATTAGTAAACTGCGTTTGTATGGGAGGCGAAATTTTCTGATGCTTACGGGCCGACCTTAAGTTCATAAAATACTTTACCGGACTAGTCAATTTCCTAACCATGAATTTCCTTCACCGTTAGCATTCCTGTTACATAAATGTGTTATGTGAAGGATTTATGATTCGTTTTTATTATTTCTCATCAAAATACATTTATATTGGATAATGAGTAAATGGGAAAGTTTCAAGTTTTTTCATCTGAATCCTGCTATCGAAATTTTCCAAGTTAGGGCGAAAAAACGGGGAGAAATGTAAAAGTTTTTATTATTTCCGTAGACCCCTACCCCTCTAAAGTCTGGTGAAATTAAAAATTGGCCTAGGATTCTTCTTCGATCAATAAATTAATTTAAACATGTTACGTTCAACCATGTTTTAGAGAATATAAAATTTTAAGCCGAATTATAGCTAATGTCCCTACATAAGAATGCATACATATCGAGGTTACCATCCCAAATTCTCCGTACTTCTAGGAACGATTAGAATATACATATTCTTTTCTATGCAACATTTAATGAATTATGAGCTCTATAGTTCCCGCTGAACTTTACGGAGCATTGAGGTTCAACCGTCAATTTGAATTTTTGTAATGGTGTAAAGGAATCGGATTCTGATATGAAAAGTGCGGTTTGATTCAATATTCCGCGAGGGGCAGTACGGAGGGAGGGAGGGAGGGGGGGGGAGGCGCGGTTTTCCCATTGAGGTGCGTCCGAGCGAGCGTCTCTGCGGCGGTCGACGCACAGTAGGCCGAACTGACCCGCACATGAAATATAGCCAAGGATTTTTACCCAAATAAGTACTAATGCAGGATGTCAGCGACCGACATGAAAATGAAGGAAAACCGTTTGTGACATTGTCGAAATTCATTAATTCAACTAAAACTATGATCATCAACGTCACATAATATACGGACGCACAGTTATTTTACGCCATCACTGCATTAGTACGCGTACGAGAGGAATAAAACTGGTTTGTTAATTAGAGATTGACTAGAGATTGATTGATTGATATCATCTATATATATATAAGTAGAGGCTCATGTTAACAATTTTCGTAATCATTCAATGTAATATCGGAATAAACTGAATGGATTTTGTTGAAACACATGATTTAAAAATAGAATGAGGACCCGCTTCAATTCAATTTTATTCATTTATATTAATTTTGGTAGTGAAACTACACTAAGTTACGGCACAAACTAATAGTTCCGCGGAATTGATCAACTGAGTAAAGAAGAACCCGCAAGGAGACTTCACTTCACATTTAGTTATATTTAAATACAATCATTACTTAATATGTTAGATAATAGTGTTCCTACGGCGCTGCAAGAAGTTTACACTTTATTACAATCCAAACTATTATTATAAATACGAAAGTGAGTTTGTTTGCTTTCACGACAAAGCCAATTGTACTCTCCGGAAGAACATACATAGACTAACCTTTTGTTTAAAAACAAATTTTATTTTTATGGGCAACAAATAATTTCTCTAATATTAAAAACTAATATGCCTGGTTTTTCCCGCAACTTCAGGGATGCTTATCATCACGCTAAATTACAATAGTGGTGACCAGTGGGATTTCATGATTATAACTTGAGAACGATGCGCTTTGTGTCTACGTCTAATTTTCTATTCTGACTAACTTATAGGCTATTAAGCTAAATTACCACAAGAGTGAGCAGTGGGGATTAAACGCTAATAACTTACGAACCACTACCCGATTTATCAGTTGGTTGTATCTACGTATAGTATCTCTAGGCGCGGTCGTGTTCCGGATGGCTCACCGTTTTCGAAGACTGACTGTGTTTCGTATTCGTATATTAAATATTTGATCTCCTTTCTTACTTGTTTTCATTACATGCATTGCATTTAATTGAATCAAAGGAATTGAAGGAGCCGAAGCGGTAATGAAAATTATCAATGTTTTAATCCATTTTTGTTTTTAAAAATATTTGAAAAAACAAAAAAAAATAAACTAAGTAAGATTTTTGTACCACTGTGCAGTCCAGTGCGCTCAGGAAAAATCATAATGGCGCTAGCAGATCAAAGGGTCCCTCCCCGAGTCGCAGCCGGACCCCACCCCGCCGCCCTCCTACGTTTACAGTCGCTGGACGTGAATAATGAAATGATACTTTTACAGTGGATCATTGAGAAATGTAGAGTATTATTTGTATTCACAGAGCATCGGGCGAGATGAAATCGCATTATATTTTAATGATATCAGCACATGTTCGTAGGGTTTTTATATTTAGCAAGACATTATGGTACAAGACAGGCTCTTACTTAAGACGTGCCTGACGATGCCCATGGACTATCGGAATTTCACAGGTGCTGCGAAAACTCTTCTGCACAACGTGTTTGAAAGACCCCGGGGGGTCTACTCGGGAAGCGATCAAGAGAAGTTCTCGCGTGAGAAGCTGTCAAACTCGTTGTGTGAGTAATGGAATGGCAAAATGTTAAAATATGACAAACCGAGTGGAGTGTATCGATGATAGAGAACTAGAAATTAATAAAGAATACAGAAGATGTTTGAATTATAACTCCACCAAAGGTAGAGATTAGGATCGATGGCGACTTTGGGCGAGCTAACACATTTTTTGTGGGACTCACTCCCACAAAAAATGTCAGCAATGCCGGCCATTTTGCCGCAGTAAAATATGACAGGCGGGTAACATGGTTACATTTTACCCATACTTATCTAAGGCTTTCAAAGTGGCCGCTTTTTATGAAAACCTAAATAACATTTTCATTATTTCGATTTGTTTCAGGTCACCCGATTAAGATCTAAGGACACAGAGCATTGAGTGGATTGCCTGTTGCCTGCTTAAAAGGTAGGCTCACACTTTACTGTATACATGTGCTTACTTTTTCTTGGTCACCCTAGAGAAAATCTTCACAGGATCTGAACAGGTTTAGTGGGTTCTTGACGCGACCAACCTGACACGCGCCGCGCCCCATTTTATTTGTACTCGTATGTTGATCTGCAATCGATTTCTGATTTCGAACCAACTAGGACTTCGACAAAACTTAACAAAATATAAATGTTGATAATTTTATCTATTTAATGGATGCGACATTACCGTTATCTCATTAATTTTAGTTACAGCGACATCTACATTTGAAGCATTGTAATCAGATTTTGAAAATAATCTGAAAAAGTATTGGTCGTGACATTCGTCGGAAGCAGGACTTGTCACGCATGCCACCACCAATACTTTTCAGATTATTTTCAAAATCTGATTACAATGCTTCAAATGTAGATGTCGCTGTAACTCAAATTAAATATGAATGTATTGCGTCTGGTGTAGTTTTTAGGAGTTCCTTCGAAATATGTTAAACCGAAAATGAATTTGTAGAAGTTTCTTGCACTAATTTGAAGTATTTTGACCTGACCACAAAATGTATTCCTAGCCCCCAGGGGTAGCAATATAAAGGTACATGCCTCGTCAAATGAACGGGGCCAGAATTAGATCTATCCCTGTACTCATGGAATTGGCGTCAACAGCTGAATGGAATAACTTTCATTTTTGTCATTGCACTAAAATAAGAATAATTTTCAAGAACTAGGGTGTTTACGTTTAAGGCGAGTCATTCCATGATTTAGAAAGTGTAAGAATTCAACCGGTTAGTCACAGGTAACTTGTCAGCCTCCGTAGCCCAGTGGTGTGACGCCTTGTCGCACCTCTGAGCGCGGTTGGGTTCTGGAAGGGTATCCATTTCCAACCATTGAGGCTGGCCGTGGTTCGGATTCCACGTAAAACTGTAGGTCCCCTTCCTTTCTTACTAGGTGGTAGGGTTAATCCCGCCCGGGTTAGTACCATCGCATCGAATTGACGATGTTCGAAGCAGCAATGAAAATTGTTCGTGTTTTCCATCCAGTTCGATGAAGCCGAGCAATATAAGGAAGGTTCTGGCAATGCATCTAGTTCCCATGTTGTGTGGTAGGCTAATATTTGACGTTCATTTTGGTATTAGCCATCCATATCCAGTTAAATATTTTTTATTTAACTGGATATGGACGGTGAATAACTGGCGAATGTGAATTTTAGGATTAAACCCACTGTTATTTAAGAACATGTTCCACACATTACTTTTAATGTCAAACATCAAGTAGATTCCAAATAAGCAATTAACAACGAGTTAAAAAACGATTTGGACGATATTTTTAGGATCGATGAAAATTTGATTCAAGTTCCGTCGATCGCGAGTCTGCAACTACGTTGCGAAGCTTGGGGCTAGGGCTTCAACCTGCAGCCGAAACCGGGCTAGGGTCTAACGATGACGCCGCGCGACAATCGTTTCGGAAACAATGAGCGGCGCGGAAGGCGCGGAGGGGGGGGGGGCGCGGGCGGGCGCAGAAAGAATACCTACTTGAGCGTCGCATTGTGAACGGCGCGGGCGCGGGCGCGGGACAAAAGCGCGCGCCGAATTGTGTTACACCCGCCCACATCCAGCGGACTTTTGTTCTTGCTGAAATAGGGAAACGACGATTGTATCACGGGATAATACACCGCCGGAACTGACTCATTGTGCGGAGGGAAGCATAATTTGCTTGAAATATGCTTTGAATGTGGGGGCTGAACTGAAAAAAACTCTGGGAGCTTTTTGAGATAATGAGCGTTTTTTTTAAGGTTCCGTACCCAAAGGGTGCGAACGGAACCCTTTTACTAAGCCTCCGCTGTCCGTGCGTCCGTCCATCTGTCACAGGGCTGTATCTCATGAACCATAAAAGGTGGGCAGCTGAAATGTGTACAGATTGTGTATTTATTTCGCCGCTATAACAAGAAATAGGTAACATTAAAAAATAATAAAAATTAAAGGAGGGGCCCATACAAAAAACGTGATTTTTTGTGTTAAATCTTGTACGATGCTACGAAACCCTTCTTGTGTGAGTCCGACTCGTACTAATCCGTTTTTTTTAAACTAGAGGCTAGGCATATTCAGAGAAATATGTTATCAATCGCTCGTGTATAGTCCCAGGGCAAGGGATGATACCTTTTCCAGCAATCTTTAGATTTCAGTAGTCTGTTTTTAACGAGTTATCTTGAATCTATTAAAAACCGGCCAAGTGCGAGTCGGACTTGAACACGAAGGGGGGCCTTTAATTTTCATTATTTTATAATTTTACCTATTTGTTGTTATAGCGGAAAAATAAATACATAATCTGTGAAAAATTCAGCTTCCTACCTGTTACGGTTCATGATATACAGCCCTGTGAGAGACGGACGGACGGACAGCGGAGGCTTAGTAATAGGGTTCCGTTTTCACCCTTTGCGTACGGAACCCTAAAAAGAGCGTAATAAATGAAGGACGTACATTTAAAAAAACCAACACCCAAATGTGCATTCGCCCGAACGGTCGCGAAACCTCAATCTCGTCCGCTCTTTCAGTTGCATTCAAATACCAACCGGCGGCGGCGCTGCGCAGGCAGCGGGGGGGTGGAAGGGCGGGGAGGGGGTTGGGCGGACACGACGTGCCGCCCTCAATGGAAACTTGCGACCGAGTGCCGATACCGGGAAAAAGGAGAAGCGTTCTTTCTCTCCTCCGGAGTGCGCGGCTTGAATAGGAACCTCGATGTCAAGGCGTCCGGCGCCGCATTACTCCGGCCGTCATTCAATCTAATTGAATGCGATAAACCTGAACATTTTGTTTGAATCAAACCAGAAAAATAGAGTATGTGAAGGCTCAAATGGTCACTAGGTCAATGACGTCATGTGATTATTCTTATGTGACTGGACATAGATGGCTTATACCACACCTGTTGTCGTAATATTAGCCCAAAATGCCTCATGGGAACTAGGAGCCATGCCAGGAACTTCCTTTTATTGCACAGCTATGTTGAACTGGGTGGAAAACACGGACAATTTTAATTGCCGCTTCGACTATCGTTCATTCAATGCGATGGTACCAACCTGAGCCTCTATTCCGAGTTACAAATCACTTATCGAAAAATCGCTAAGATCATCTATGTCGCAGATTTACATCGTTGAACAGAGCAGGCATTTGAAAGATATCCCAAATCGCCCGTCCACGGATTTTTATGTTTGTGTTAGAAATATGAAATAGTATAAATGTGTTGAAAATATGTATCTACGCAAATACAAAAATTCGTGGACGGCCGATTGAGTGTATCCTTCAAATGCCTGATCTATTCAATGACGTCATTAATTATTAATTAATTATTATTTTTTTATTTTAGTGGCTCGTGGCCTAGTGGCGCGGGGACTGGCCTAGCGTACCAGAGGTCTGGGTTCAATTCCTCGTCCCGACGTGCACCACTTTCTTTCTCTTTCTGAGTTCAATTAATGCATTTCGTCATGAATGCGAGCTGCTCCATGGTTCGGAATCCATGTAAAACTGTAGGTCCCCTTCCCCTACTAGGTGGTCGGGTTTAAGCCCACCCGGGTTGGTACCATCCCAAGGATGAAAAAGATTATCGAAGCGGCAATGAAAAAATTGCGTGTTTTCCATCCAGTTCAATGTAGCCGTGCTCATAAAGGGAAGGTCCTGGCATGGCACCTAATTCCTTCGGGAATGTGGTGTATTAGGCTAATATCATAACGGTAGTTATGTGGTATTAGCTATCTATGTCAGGTTGCATAAAAAAAACTGCGCCAACTGTGATCGATGGTTTTTCTATAAGTAAATCACTCTCAACTCATTAATGAGGCTCTGAGTGATATAAACCACCACCTATTAGGTTAGGAAGGAGACATGGAATTTGAACCACGAACGACGAATGCCTTAGTCGGCTCTTACGACATGCACGTGAACATATGCAGTGCGCCCAAAGGTATTATATTTACGTGCCGGAACCCGCAGAGTTAAAACAATAATTTAAAATTTATCGTTATTGTTTCACAGAAGATTTTTAATGAATCCGATGGAACTTTATGCAACACCACTGACCTTTCACTGAATTCATTGGCCACCGCAAAGTGATACGCAATTATTCTGAAATTGTGTAGAAATATCGCCCACTGAGCAAAGTTCAGCGGAGAGAGCGCCGACTGTAGAGCTTTTCAAATTGACGTTTCATTGAAGTGAGTTATTCGTTCAGAGATGTTCGTATGAACTGTGTTGCTACTTCACACAATGAGATAATATTTGTATGGCTTCCATACCCATACATCTCAACTAAAAAAAAACTGGCCAAGTGCGAGTCGGACTAGCACACGGAGGGTTCCGTATCATCGTACAAGAGTTAACACAAAAAAGTCACGTTTTTTGCTTGCATTAATTTTTATTACTTTTTTATTTTACCTATTTGTTGTTATAGCGGCAAAATAAATACACACTCTGTAAAAATTTCAGCTGCCTACCTATTACGGTTCATGAGATACAGCCGGACGGATGGACGGACGGACGGACAGCGGAGGCTTAGTAATAGAAAGAAAGAAAGAAAATACGTTTATTTTTTCTCAACACAACTTAGAACACTTACAAAATTCAAAATACACATTTGTGGAGAAAAAAAAGGAGCCAGCTCAGCATTTTGTGCTGCAGGTCCCTCTTGATGAGTGAACTACAGCGCTAATTTTACGCTGGTCCGGACACACTTACGACTAACATAAGGTGAGAGCAACAGCTGTTTGTCGTGAGTGAGGAAACATAATACATATAACCAGAAAAAATACAGTAAGTAAACCCTTAAAAAAATTTGAATAGGGTTCCGTTTTCACCCTTTGGGTACGGAACCGTACAAAGCTAGGCAAAGTGAATTGTGTAATTGAACATGTTCGCCAATATAACACCGATATTATCTGGTAGGGCACACCCTCGAAACCCAGCCTTTTGGTTTTTTGAATAATTTGTTTAATAATATCCATTGAACAGAAAAGGAAGAAACGTGGCATACGGTCGATATCGCGACTCCGTACAGGGCTGTATCTCATGAACCGTAATATGTAGGCAGCTGAAATTTTCACAAAGTGTGTATAAAAACAAATAGGTAAAATTAAATAATAATAAAAATTAAGCGGGACCCAAACGTGATTTTTTTGTGTTAAGGTGGCCCAACCCGGCGGCCCTAACTCATTCGCGGGCACGATACAAAACCGTGATGTTGCGCTCTGGGACCTTCTCTGTTTCAAAGAATAAGACAGGCTCCGTGATGAGGAAGATGTAACAGGTCCACAAAAAAGACAATGTGCATATTGTATGATTTGGTAAGATTTACGAAAATTTTAATTTCAAAACGACTTTTAGCTAAAAGTAAACCACGACCGCTGTAGTAAGAAATCGAACAAAAACCAAATAGATTATAAATCTTGATTAAATAAGCTATGTCTGGTGACTAATCTTTTTAAGATGTTCTTACTTTATCATTGCGTAATCCACCTCCAAAGTTATTGTATAAAATGCGCGAAAAATGCGAAATTACGGACCTTATAACTTAGAAACCAAACACAATTTTACAATGCCAATGGTCATCAGACATCTAGTTCGATCAAATAAAGCTATTTTGAGCAAAATGTTGTATCTCTGACAAGAAATATGGGCGTGATCTTCTTTCCCCTTTTGTATGGGGAGATGAGCGGGATGGGCCACCTTAAATCTTGTACGATGGTGCGGAACTTTTCGTGTGGACTCGCACTTGGCCGGTTTTTTTTAAATTGGAGACAGCGGCGGTTCATAGTAGGCGCCCATGATGACATATCTCCTTCCTTTTCGATCTGAGATTTTAAGAAGCGTTTTTATTTAGTGAAATTCTTATATTTAATGTAATGTTTAATGAAAAAAACCGTTTATAATACATGACTATAGTAGTGTTGATAGTACTACTGTATTGTTGTATTTATTTTCCTCCTTTGGGACGCAGAAAACCAGAGATCAGAGAAAAAGTTTACCACAAATGTGAACACAACTTTATCATCAACACAAGAGCAACAATCAGTCATTATCATGGCAAAGGGCTGACTTTAGTCTAACTAAAAAAGGAACTAGTTATACAGTTAAGTATTACAAAAGCAGGAATTAAAGCATCAAAATAATTGTCAATATAATATAAAAATAAAAAGATAGTAATTATTAAAATATTGCCGGAACACTGTTCCCCTCGTCACGCCGCGCCGCGCCGCTAGCCTAGTTCGCTGCCTCTGCAGGTCTATTCCTGGCATTCAGTAATCAGGAATCAGGAATCCTGAGTCTAGAAAACCGCTTTTGTAGAGATTTTCGAAGTGAGTTTTCGACGGAAAACCTTGATTAATTAAAAAAACTATGCTACGGAATATTTTCGTCCACTACAAAAGCGGTTTTCTAGACTCAGGATTCCTGATTCCTGATTACGGAATGCCAGGAATAGGACCGCTGGTGGCGGACACGGAGCCGCGCTGCGCCGCCCCGCGCCGCTTTGCGTCCTCGGCCGCGCCCTAAGCACGGATCTCCTCGTCTGGCAGGAAGCGGCGGCTGGGAGGAAGCAATTCGGCACGGAAGGTGTCGGCACGACGACGTGAGCGACAGCGCCGCGGTATCTGCTAATGACGCCAGCATGGACGGCACTGACGGGATTTACACATTAGTCAGAATCTCGGAAAATATAATGGAGCGTGTTTTATGCCCGTCTTTTGACTTGTAAGTAAAGTAAGAAAATCACAGACAATTTTCATTGCCGCTTCGACCATCGTTCGTTCTTAAGGTCGGCCCGTAAGCACCTAAAAATTTCGCCTCCCATACAAACGTAGTTTACTAATAATTTGAAAACCACTGTTCCAACTTACTTGATATTTGGTATCTAATATTAGGCTACAAATATCTGTGTCTGCATGCCTTTGTTTTTTCGGTAAATGTATTCTGGGTCAAACCACAGAGAAAACAAAATTCGTATGAAGATTTTCTTTTTGCATTCATTTCATTCGGTTTGGATTTTTCAAAAAAACAAAAGCATGCAGATGCAGATATTTGTTACCTGATATTAGATATTAAATATCAATTTAATTGGAATAGAGGTTTCCGAATGATTAGTAAACTACGTTTGTATGGGGAGCATATCTTACGGGCCGTTCTTAACGGTTGAAAATGGTCACCCATCCAGAACCCAAACGTGCTCAGAGAGAGGTGCTTCATCGAGCTTATCGAATCGCCAGGCGTCGCGTCACTTGGCTACCGAGTGAATTTGTCTGTCTGTTTTGATAAGTTTTTACAAATAAATTCCCAAACTCATCAAATTTGGCAGAGAAAAGAGGGGTACCAAAGGTACTGTTTTCATGTCGATTGAAATTTCACTCTGTTATTCGCCTAAAAAGAGATCGTCCCGGGCGGAGCCGGGTGACGCAGTTATTGTCAAATTCTTCTGGAAATCGTGATAAAGTAAGTTTGTTACAGCCGAAGAATAATGAGCCCGCGAGCATTGCAGCCCCGGCATTGTGCGGGCTCGGGGCCGCAGTGTTACCATTGTTCAGGCACGCTTCCTTTTCCCCTTTCGTCTAGCGCGAGACGACGAGGTAGTGTCACCGCATTCGAACGGCAACACTGCCGGTCGTCTAGGCGCCAAAGCTCAGCGTAGGCAGCGCCGCCAAACGGTCAGTTAAATTTGAATAAAGAGTCAACGGCGTTTCAGCAAAAGTTTTAACAAGCCAGCTACTTGCATGCGCACAGACAAGCAAATTTAGCGCTGTATTGCTTGGCCCAAAAACCGGTTAAGGTGATGTAACCCATGAGGAAAAAAGAAAAGGAACAGCCATCGATTGGAACAGTGAATACTTTTCGTCATAGGACATAGAGTAGGATGCAGAAAAAGTTGTTGTGTACTTTTATGGAACCGATAAAAACTGGTAGGTACTTAAATTGTATTTATTCCCTTGCAAGTCGTAGGTCAGCGGGAAACCCGTTATATAGGCTTCTCAGCCAATTTTTTTTTCTAATAATGATCCACACTGAGGAAATCCGAAATTTGAGCCAATTGGTTAGTAGGGTTTTCTACGACATGATGGTTAACAGCATTTTTTAGTGCAGAGGCAATTATACCGAAAGGCAGACGTGTGCATACCTAAATCGCCTTTTTTTAGTTTGCTAATGTTCAGTGTCAATTGTTGTTTTTAAAGGCTACAAAATCAATGGTGTCAATTGGTAAATCCATCCGGGCTTAGAGTGTTTAAACATTATCGGTGCATGAGTGATGATTTCTATTTGTGTTTTCCCCATTTTCCATACAGAAACGCGAGCCGAGAGCTATTGACGCGCCCGCCGCCGCCTCTCGACTTCACCCGGAGGCGCTTTTGCTATTCTAAATTAACGCTATTCATGCCGATTTTGAAAGACACTATTGTGGCTACAATTTAGCTCTTATTCAGGACATTTTCAAAAGCCCGATGCTCGCGCCGGCGCCTGAGAGACGGCGCGGCGAACGGCGGCGGGGCCCAGCCGACTGGAATCAACCCTACAAGTCATATGTTAATAATATCAACGTGTATTGAAACTTACTAGCCAACTTTGCTCCGGAGAATATCGGCATAAACTAGCACAAACTATAATTCCAGATCTTTATACTAGTATATAAATTGCTCAATTTATACATTAATAAGTCCATCTTCATTATTGTTGTTTTGCTGTAGTTTTTTCTGTAACTGTATTTTTTATACAGCATGTTTCGGAATGGGTAGCAGTAATTTTACTATTAATAATATGGAATTAATAACGGATGGATAAGCAGAGGCGCAAATCGATCCGTCGAATAGTTATCGGACTGTTGATCAGACCATTGAAATACAGCCCTAAGCCAAGGTATTAACCTTGATTTTTTACAAGAACTGGAATAACCAGCTTTTCACCCAGTAGCAGCTTGGCATTGAGTTTCGGAACACCCGTATATTAGGAAGTTAAAAGTTTTGTTGCATTGCGTGGAAATTGAAAGTAAGTCAGTGTTCCTTTTAGAATGGAGTGGACTTCGGGTTCGGGAAAAATGTAGTCGTGTACGAATAACTATTTACTTTACTACAGAAACCTTGCGCGCGAATGCTAGGTTTGTGCTACTACTATTCTCCAAAGCAAATAGGTAGGTAGTATTATTTTAAAATATTGTAATTACTTCTTAAATATTGTTTATGTAAGTGGCCAGTTCCGATAAGATATATTGCACCGAATGTATTTATTCAATTAAAAATTTGTGAATATTATGGTTGGAAAAAAAATGTTTTTCGTATTTAGGCAGCTCATTTTTGTCGCAGAGACGCCAGTCACATACCCCTTACTCTTTGAAATAATCTGAGGAAAGATCATATTTCTTAGCCTGAATAGCGAGCAATTGGCCTTCGAACGCGAGTGAAGGCGGGAAATTATCATGAAATACCGCTGTGCGGGCGGCGACGGCGGGGCGCGGGGCGGCGGCGAATTGGGCGGGCGGGCGGCCGTGGCGGTAGCGGGCGGCGTGATTGCGATACGTGGTCGTTTATTAAGCTATTGATATTCAATTGACTTCATGGAACACACCTTTAAAGAAACGAAGCGCTGCCACATAACGCAGAGAGCTGCATGCCTATTCCTGGAATTCCGTTCTCAGGAATCAGGAATCGTGATTAAAGAAAATCGCTTTAAAAGCGGTTTTTCGTCAGAAAACCTTGATAAATTAAAACACTATGCTTCGGAATCTTATCGTCAAGAAAATCGCTTTGAAAACCGCTATATAAGCGGTTTTCGAGACTCATGATTCCTGATTCCTGATTACGGAATTCCAGGAATAGGCCTGCAGGGGGCAAACAAAGTCAAGTGAGTTCGGCGCTAAATAACAATCACTTGTTCTTTTTGTTCATGTTTTAAGTTATCTTTTGGCATACGCCATGGCCTCACATAACAGGTGGCCGACGATGCCCATAGGCTTTCAAACTTTCACGGGCGCTGCGAAAACCGTGCTGGCCAGGTGCTTCTTCACACCATCTTCAAAGGACATTAGTTCGAAAATAATTTAGTTTTTCGAATGAGCCCGATGTAACTAAAAGTTAATTTTTTAACCGACTTCAAAAAAGGAGGAGGTTCTCAATTCAACTGTATTTTTTTGTTTGTTTATGTTTATTACCTCAGAACTTTCGCCTGGGTGAACCGAATTTGATGATTTTTTTAATTATATATTTTTTCTGCAAGATAAGCGTCCACTAAGTTTTCACTTTGTACCTGTAAGGACCTTATTGGCTGATTGGTACCTCAACATTTAGGACATCCTGATAACAACGTCCCATATAATAGTACTTTCATCATAACTGAAGCATGTTTAATAGCAACCTCTAAATTGCCGATTTTTCTTAATCGACACTTAAATGACCTTTATTACTAAAGTGCTGATTATCTTGTGCTGATATTTAAGTAGTTGTAACTGAAACTAAAGAGCTATCAAAAAGTACTACTACGTCACTTTGACACATTTTGTATGGACGAAATATCATTTTGACACAACTTATTATACGTTTACGTAACTTCGAAGTACCGTAAAAACGTCAAACTCCATACAAGTTTTTATTAGATTTTCTGTGGTTTTACTTCTTCAAGCTGTCAAAGTCAAACTCGGACTTCCGATTTGTATGAAAACACGGAGTCGACGTAAACGGAAACGTCGACGTATTTACGGCAACGTTGAATAAGCTGTTAACGCCCACTGCGCGCGCTCTTCAATTTCTCCATACATTTGAAAACGCCAGTCGATCGGTTTGCCGTAAACGCCAATTTAGGTGACAACTGTGACTTCGGGTACTGGTATCGACTGAGAGAAAGGCCCTTTAATGTGAGGATTAAGCTAATCAGTACTTTGGTGGAAGAGACCCTAAAACTTGGAAATTGATATATATTTTTTCTAGCAATATATACCTATATGATATAGATTTATACACTCATTATAATGAAACGAATATCTACGTACATAGATAAGTTAGACAATATTATAAAACACATATTTATAACCGTCCTCATAGTGATATATGTACTTCATTTGTCATTGCGAAGAGATAGGTAGAGTTCGTAATTTTCTTTGATTTCCCGCCATTGTCGGCGAGATAAAAGCGACACTTTCAGTCGTGACGAGCGCGCCTGAATAAACCCATTATTCCAAATACAAAAGTGGATATTGCAAACAAAAACATCGTCGCTGCCGTTATTATACCTCGTAAAAAACAATTCCCACTCTATTCCATTGCGATTCGGAACAATGTAGTGACTGAAAATATATTTTGGACACGAATAATGTTGGCATTGGCATTGTATTGTTGCGATTCAGTTGTTAAATTCGCATTGTTTGCCGCCTAATAAATTCTGCGAAGGTACTGGAGGTGGTTGGACGCTTATTGAATTCAGAATGGACAATGTGGACACATCTTTATTAGTCAGGGGTCCCGCTCCTGCAAAACTTCTTACCTCACAGTTATAAATGGCACAATAACACCTACGCCTTCGTGATATTCATTTATATACTTGGTCGATCGACAATTTTTTTTTGTGAACCTTTGACGATTAAATTTGGGTAGCAAGAGGAGATCTTTAATTGATTAAAAGTTACGGGACGGCAAACACATGTGTTGGCAATAAAGTACCTTCTTGCACTGCATGATAGTTCCTTGACTTTAATTTTATGCCTTAGTCCTATACAAGGCTCAACAGTAGTCATTGGCGTAAATTTTCCATCAAAATATTTTAAATAAATAAAAAAACACCATAAATTATGCTATTTCTGGCTCCTGAACACGATTGTCGGCATAGTTAATCTCGTTGTCCCAATCAAGTTTGAGGCACGCTACAATAAGTGGCGAGATCATGTTTGTCATCTGTTAATCGTTGGAAATCCTAAAACCACCGACGTAATACCCATCCCCATCCGTCCTCACGATGCTTCCTTTGCCGCAAAGCATTCGCGTGCGGGAGTTTTTTGCAAAGAGGCCGACGAGAAAGGCCTTCTTTTTAGCGGAAATAGCGAGGGAACCGTTACGCTGATGCAATGATGGTAGAGAGGACTGACAGAAATTAGATTGGACGAGGAACCAGAATTGACGGCTCCCAGTTGCATTGGCTGATCCACTTCTCGCCAATTCTTCCGATATACCCAAACTAAGGTCTTGCAATATAAAATCAATGAATGTGACCAGTCCAGGCGCGAATCCACGATTTTGCTCGCTACGCGTTGGGGCAAAAGTCTGGAATCAAAACAAAATCTTGACCGGCATTCCCAGCAGAGGGCAAATTTGAAATTCCCGAGAAAAAAGACTTAATAGGGAAGGCAATTCCTTCTCAAAATCGAGTACCTATGTAATATTGTATCCCTTGTTAGTCAATACAATTGGGGGTGCGCACCAGAGTGAGGCAATTACACCCATTGTCCCACTCTGGATCGTTTCCTGAATCCCCTGAAGCCCCCCTGGATCCGTCAGCTACAGCCACCAGCGTTGCTAGATACTCCACACGTGAAGGGTGTGTGCGTGGCGTCCATGTAGGTAGATTGTGCCACGGTCGTTCATCGCTATTTCTGCTGACTCCCAAAAATACGAATTTACTAGCAAACCTCACTTTATGTAAAAATTTGCTAATTGTTAATGGCAACATTTTGCACACTTCCTCAATATTTCCTTTTTAGAGTTCCGTATCCAAAGGGTGAAAAGGGAACCATATTACTAAGCCTCCGCTGTCCGTCCGTGCGTCTGTCCCAGGACTGTATCTCATAAACCGTAATAGGTAGACAGCTGAAAGGAGAATGCACATTGCCCCATACATTTTGGGCTCCTCAAAATTTTAATGTCTATATTCCAAACCAGTTTATCTGTTCCTCTGAAATGTTTAGGATGTTACAGCCTATCCCCTTGGTCCGAACTCGGAATCAGTATTGGCGAATACTGAAATATTTGGGATAACAAATCGGACCGATTGTGAACGTGCTAACGGTGCTCACAAAATAATCTCAAAACATTGGCTGAACTAGTGAAATATCTTTAACAAAAATAGTATTTAATGGAGAGAGCGCACAATTTTTTAGATTTGCAATCGATTACGTCGTTACTGTAAGTAAAGGGCTAGCGAAAGTGGTGACGCGTGGAAGTGATTCGTAACTCGTAATAGAGGCTCTGAGCTCTGTCAGCGCGATTCCGGACCAACTGTATTCACGTTGTTAGCGTTTGAGCTCAAATCGGACCGCGGCATGAAATAGCTACGAACGACCGTGGCGCCATCTACGTTCCGATTTTGCTCAAATAAATCAGGGTCCATCCATATGATAATGTTGTTATTTTTATTGCAGTTTTACGAACAAAAAACTATAGTTTTTTTTAAATCTACGTTTTGAAGCTACCTCTCATTTTGTTTCACCATTTAACAACACTGCACACGAATGCATAAGGCGAGAAAAATAGAAATTGCAACTGAATTTTAAAATGTACATCCCCGGAATCCTCACGTCTAGATTATTCGAAGCCTAGGTAAAAACAAGCCAAGTGCGAGTCGAACTCGCACACGAAGGGTTCCGTACCATCGTACAAGATTTATCACAAAAAAAAAAAATTTTGTATGGGGCCCCCCTTTAATTATCATAATTTTTTTATTTTACCTGTTTGTTGTTATAGCGTCAAAATAAATACACACTCTGTGAAAATTTCAGCTGCCTAACTATTATGGTTCATGAGATACAGCCATGTGACAGACGGACGGACGGACGGACAGCGGAGGCTTAGTAATAGGGTTCCGTTTTCACCCTTTGGGTACGGAACCCTAATAAATATGCCATGTAGCTAGCGCGCCTGTTTCGACTGTGTGGCATATAAAGCGCCGCAGGATGCATGCTACTTCTTCCTTTCCCTTCAATGATTCGAAGGGATCGCTAGTCCTTCAACGAAACTTAGATAGCACCACAATCGAAGTTGAAAAACTATATTTGTTGAAAAACCGATTGTCGGCTGAGGAATCCACATAATATTTGTATAATATTCTATGCCAAAACATTATCTTCTATTATCATTACCGTTTAAAAATAAACCATGTGTTAGGTACATAGGATAGAAGTCAAATATTTATTTGCTGCAACTGTTTTGGCAATTATATTACATTTCTCCTTATTAGCATCCTAGTAATAAAGTATGGATTCCATAGTTTAAAAATGGTGATACATATTTTTTTTTTTTATGTGACTGGACATGGATGGCTAATACCACAACTTCTGTCATGGTATTAGCCCAACACACCACATGGGAACTAGGTGCCATGCCAGGACCTTCCTTATATTGCACGGCTACATTGAACTGGATGGAAAACACGGACAATTTCCATTGACGCTTCGACCATCGTTCATCCAATGCGATGGTACCAACCCGGGCGGGATTAACCCTAACACCTAGTAAGTAAGGAAGGGGACCTACAGTTTAACGTGGAATCCGAACCACGGCCAGCCTCTCTCAATGGTCGAATGGTCACCCATCCAAGACCAGACCGGACCCAGCGTTGCTTAACTTCGGAGAGCGATCGCCGAAGTGTTGCGCCACTGGGCCACTGAGGCCGACAACCATATAGATCTACAGTTTATTGCTTTTCAAATTTTTCAGTCGTATCTATATTTTGTTGAAGGTATAACATGGTATAACCAGCGTTTTGAAAATACATTGCGTCCAATTCACACACGACACATTCCCTTTTTCTAATGAGACTGGCATGCGTTTGCATCGAGCAGTTTTTTGGCAAATGTATTTAATAGAATAATCTAGCCAGGTGCTAAGATTCACGAGACATCAATTAAAAAAAAAACTTTGGAGACATTTACAACATTACAATGACATCATCTAGACCTTAGATGAAAAAAGAAATCTAGACTATATCGAAACACTTGTGAACTTGTGCACTAAGACCAAAGAATATATATGCTATAAGAATATGTATTGCTCAGGCCAAGATTATCAAGAAAGCTAATAAACTAAAAAAACATTGTTTTTAATTATTTCTAAGGTAAGAAAATATTAAAGTGCTTGGTCACAGTAAGTATAGTCTCAGCCAAGTCAGTGCAATAAATATATTAATAGAATTTTGAGTCTGTGGCTGATCAAATAAAATATTTGCTCACGCTATGACTGCATAACTCAAAAGGTTTGCGTAGACATTGCAAGAATGTTCATCAAATTGTTGCATGATCATGTACTTTATCAGTCAGATATTTATTACAATTTGGATATTTTCGAGTCGGTCACAATTATTTACAATAAAATAATTTTCGCTAATTGAAATAGGATAAAAAAATCCTCAGATCGACTGATATTAGTCAATAGGCAGTGGTCAATAACATCACAATATATTTGTGTTATTGCTGCTAACAGGGCGCAAGGAAGAATACAATATAAAAAATAAAACACCAATGTTACATATAAAAATATTTTATTAAAAACATTTTGGTAACATTTAATAAGAACACTTAGGTAAAATAAATCAACCTTAAATCATTTCAAAAGAACAGCCTGAACTGGAAGTTCACGGAGGAAGCCGGAACAGCAAAAAATAATAATTAAATAAAAAATAAACACAGAAAGTGTCTAATTGACAACCTGAATTAAGGCATCGCAAGAATAATTATTAAGTACCGTGAAAGACCTACTTCTATTACAATTATTATTACAACAAATAAATTGCCTAGTGCCCTATGGTTTTCAATAATTGTATGAAGCAGGTTGCTACCGCACAGAGAACATGGCGCGCTGGCACACCTGTTCACGTGTCATTGGCAGGGAACTTATAATCGAGTATTATTGCCACTTCACTCTCCACCCGACAACTCGCTCGCACACTAAGTAATCATTTACACCTACAACTACTAAATACTAAAACATCCCAATTATACGAAGCTATGTTAAAATTTACTTAACTATTAATATTATTAACATCTTCGGTTAATTTTGATACTAGATTGATATAACACCTCATATTGTACTCTTAAAATTACGCTGGATTAAATTAAATGAAGGAATAAATCAAGTTACAGTATTGCAAGCTTTGTGGACATTGTGCTAATGACAACCTTATTAATAAGTTATCTTTATATTCAAGAAAGCTCTCAACAATAATTAAACAAAGGAAGAATGCTTGTACTGACTTTTCACAAGGTGTGCTCAGGAAGATATAAGTTCAACAAATTTGATGCTATAAACAAAGAAACAGTCAATAAAGTTTAAATTACGAGCATTGGCACTTTCAAATATTAAATATTAATTCACTCTCGAAATAGCACTGCATATCAATAACCAACTTAAAAACTAAATTCAGATCAGTCATTTATGATATCACATCAAAATAAACAGGGAAATACATAAGTAATATGTGATTATCGATCCAATATATATTTTCTTTTCCAAAGAGGTATTAATTTCCTTTAGGGTTACTAAAATATTGAGCTTAACGCCGTAAACGACGTACAATTATCACGACAATACGAGAACAACATTGAACCAATAAGTTTGGTACGTGGAGAGTGTCTCCCAGTTAAATTCTATTCAGCTAAACCTACATAATGCTTATCGTAGTCGCGACCGGTGGAAGCGCGCACGGACGCCTCGAGACGCTCGGAGCACCCCCCCACTCGCCCTCGTACAATGCTCATTACAAAAATACTGCCATTTGACTACGGTTTCAATTCAATGAGAAAAAATATTTATCATAATATTAATGAATACATAAAATATATAATATTATGTGTCTATGATTTGACTAAACAAAACAAAATGCAAAATTCGAAATGATCAAAACATTATAAAATCACTTGCAAGACACTTAGCCGTGGAAGGTACTAACTTGATATTTGAGTAGACGATAGCACAACAACCAACATATTTGGCAATGTGAATTAATAAATAGTTACGACTACCCTCTCTGCAGCTACGTCTTAACACAAACTGGAATGCAGATATTGCATCGCTGGTCGCCTCGCTAGTTCACGAACCTGAGGCACCATCTCTACTCACACGCACACACAAACAAACAAACACACCTAAGACTAAGGGAAGGGGTATACAATATGCGGGCGGATACCACGAAAGTGCGTTTCATTCCCATTGCTAGGTTTCCTTCGCTCCATACATTTGGACCTTGTCTTTTGCAAACAATAAAATGAACCAAGACAAAGCTCATCTATAATAGTCGAATAATTTAGGCTGGTATAAAACCAAAAATGTAAAGATCAAAAGGAAGATATCTTTATATATAGGAAGATACATTTCCATCTTACTTTAAAATTACAGAAGTGAGAAATGAGAGGGTTTTGTTAACATGATTAGATGCCATAGATGTTATTAAATCATCGTCTAATTAGTTGTAGACTACTGTCGCTAATTGTTATGTTGCTTTGGAACATAACAGAGTAGATCATGATACAAAACAGGATACACTTGTGTACTAATGTGACAGCTAATTGGTATAGTGTGAAAATAGTAAGCAGTTTGTTGGTCCCTTCCTAAGAATATTTGCCAAACCTTACCTTCCACCAATTGAACGCAAAAATAAAAACAAAAAACTACATCATGTATTGTCTCGAGATAAATTTTTACTTTTACAAAAATAAGTTTTGCGGGAATTATTCAGTGTTTACAAAATAGTAGTTAGAATTTAAAGCTGATCACAACATAGCAAAACTGAGGTGGCACAATCGGGGGCTCTCCCCTTGTCCTCTGCGACTGACTTGCTGCAGGTAGCACTGGCACTGACCGCAAGTGCTGCACTTCGGTACCGAATCACTTATTTAAGATAATTGAAGAGACTCACACTATTTTATATCTTGACTAAGATAAAGAGACCATGTATTACAATTATATGCACACACATAGAGATATTGCCAGTCTGTTAACGACACTTAAAAATAATTTCACTATACACCCAGTTGCTGGGCCATTTAATGACTCAAAACGCCTTAAACCTGTCTGTAACATCTACTAATACCTAAGAATATCTAATCACTGCATTAGGGTGTGATGATATGCACTGAATTAACCCATTTTGACTATGTTTTGCATGAGTTTGTCATAGAATGAAATGAGTCCTCACACTCCATCTCAGAGTATTGTAGAAGTCAATTTTTGGGCGATGTGTACTAATAAGAGTTGCTCGTATTGTAACTTACGTTGTCTTCATTATTATTATGTTACACACGGACGGTCCATCCAACAATCGTCATAATAATAATTATTAAACCTTAAATATAAATTATAACATGATTTTAAATTCGTGCCTACTAGTCATTGTCATATAATATTTAAATATCATCTGAGAAGCAGCCTTTTGGTTCAACAACGACGCCCTAGAAAATGACTGTGGAATAGTTCTACAGCATCTATTCTTTTAAGATAAAACTAGTCCATAACTAACCAAGTATAGATTTAAATAACGTATTCCTTTACATTAATTAATGGTGGGTAGAAATATATTATGTACTGCAATATGTAGCATTGATACGTATTAATATTGCTTCAAAAGAAAATAAATTATTGTTATAAATTAGCTACAAAATCCAAGGCCTCGTGCATCGGGGCACCGTATTTAAATTGGAGATTGGAGAAATAGTTAATTTATAGCAACATTCAGAAAGTTAATGAAGATTAGATTCTTTGGATATCATAAAAATTACCTTTACTAAGAGGAACTAAATTATTATACATTATGTGAAAATTTTAACCAGTCTTTAGTTTTATTGTTGAGTTGGAACATTGTTGATAGTGATAGTATAACAAACAAATATTGACATAATGCAAGTGGCAAAGCTCCATAAAATCTTTGATCGTTTGCAATCATATAGGAATTTGGACCGGCTCATGTTTTTTAAATGGCTCATACATCTAGCGGAGTAAGTAAACTATTGTAGGTACCTGTCGCAAATTTTAAAGCTTCTATCAGGACTCGTCAAAGAAAAGCTATCGATGAATCGCAAGGGTTCGTTCAAAGAATCGGTTAAAATCATCTCGTTTAAATTAAGATCACAGTTTTAAGTCACGTCATACAATGTAACTACTCTGGCGCGGGACGATCGCCACTTACATATTCCACAGTCATGGTGGTCGCATCAGTTCAGCGGGGCGACGGGAGGGCGGTGCTGGGGGTGAGCCGGCTACTCCGCCACAGCCACCACGGTCTTGAATCCGCAGGCGCGGCACGACTCTGTCTGGAATTGCGGCTGCGAGAATGCACCTAACCTGTGGTACTGCGATCGATTCTCGAAGAACAGAGCCGGGTTCGACTGCGGCAAATAAGCGGCGCGGTATTGCCAGCTCGGGTCTTTGATCGCTGACATCAGGTTGAGGATGTCACGGCCACCGTACAGGACACGTACCTCCTCCACTCTCTGCGGCTGCGGCGGTGGCGGAACCACAGACTCCTCGAATACGTTCTGAAATGGGATAAAACTAAATTAATACAAATCAGATTTTCTGTTCATTTAGGAAACAGCAGGAGTGGCATACACCATGTAAGATTTGGTCCCACGATTCCTACAGCATATCCTCTTACACATAGATTTTTAATAAATATTGTTTTCAAGGCTTTAGCATTGGATACTCATCTGCTTAAGTACTAATCCGTCCTCTGCTTGCCTTTTGAGTGCAACATTTTCTGTTTTTATTCTGCAGTTTAGAAAGGATGGAATAAACACATGAATCTAGATTGAAAACATGGAGAGTATTTAATAAGGTAAATTTTTTTTTCTTTAAAGATACTACTTCATATCCAAAATCACAAAGTTCAAACGAAATGTTTAAAAAAAATCAGCTTTGAAGTTGTTACACTCAAATTTACCCTAAAAGAACATTCTAGATGCTATGCAATTTAGTCGATAACCTCCTTCGAATTTAGATTGTGCTTCTAACCATGTATCACATGATGTTATCACTTTTTGACCTATGGCTGAAAATGCACACATCAAAGGTTCACGAAATATCACACCAAGAATGCAAAATATTTCTGGCAATAGACAAATGAGCAGTCATTTCCATACACTTGCTTTGCCTGTATTATGTCAGCGCATCTCCAGCACACGATACCACCGGCGCTACTGCTAGCAGATCGGACAAATTTTTGGCAGACTATGGGATAAGAATTTGTTCTTAAAACATTAAGGGTACTGCAGTTTATTAAATTATACAAATGGATTTAACGGATATCTTGACAATAGGTACCGACAAAACTGTGACACTTTTTTGTAACAGCTTTAGGTTTCAGGTTACATACCTAATTACTGAGAACGCAATTGTGCTTTGCCATGCACTGCTTGCAGTCAACTCAGTTTTTTCACGTCGTCGGATCGAATAGCCAAGGTTAGTAGGTAATTAAGTGCACTAACACGTCCTCTATTATTCGACCGGAGAGACACGGGAAAATAGCCTTAAGCAAAGGATGAAAGGCTGTCGAAATAAAATATGAATATAGCTTAGGGTTTAAGAAATGCGTTTATATAAAATTATGTATACGCACATTTCCCGTTGGGCAAGTCACATATGGATTATGAATAACAAACAAGGTAAGGGATCTTGAACTGCAAAAAATACTCCAAGAAGATTGACTTATCTTGTTGCTTTGATAGTGTGGCAGAAATCTCTATCTCTATTTATATAGAACGATAGAACTTTGGCAACATTGGTTTTAATAAGTGACCCTCTACTGAATATTGCTTTCCTATTATCTTCAAATGCAACATTTTTCCTATCTAATAAATAATCTTTACAATAACTTATTTACATAACATTGTTATGATAGCATGAAATGCTCCCTCTAGTGGCGTCCGCTCTCAATGTGGCCGCGAGGTCAAGGCCGGGATCGGAATCTACCCATGGCAAAATATTGCAAGTTTAGCCGAGGCCTCCCGAGACCCTACGGAGGGTGTTCGGGCGGCGCACCCTCACCGACACGATTTTGACTGAGAAAAATAGAATATGTACCAACCTTATCGGTGGAGTGAGGGCTCGAGGGAAGCGATTCCGATTTGAGGCTACCCAGCGAACCGATACCACTCGACTCCGACGAGGCGGAGGGACTCGGGCTCGGCTGCGAAGAGCCTAAAAGCAGCGCCAGTGATCCAAATACGTCGTCCTCGAGTCGACCGCCGCGACCAACGCCGCCGCCCATCGCGCACCCGCCCGCCGGCGGCAGCGCCACGCTCAAAGCCATTTCTAAAACACGAAGGCACAACACTAAAACACGCTTCTCTGTGGTGGTCACGATCCCAGACAACTCGCGGCAGGCCGCTACAGAAGCTGAGCAGGGCACTTGGCTTGGAAATAAGGAATAGTTACCAACCAACTGGTGATACAACGCACGTACAACAAAAACGGCGCACGCAGCACAGCAGTCACTCGCAGGAGATCGAACGTGTGCGACGCGAAGCTCGCGCGAGCCGAGCCGAGCATGCGCGACAGCGGCCGGAATTGCCGGAAGTTGGTAGCGGCCATGTTGCGGTGCGTCGCTTCCTTAGTCCATTGAAGCGGGAACTGCGTAGTAACTCATAAAATACTAATACGCAGTATAAATAGATTTCATCAATCATATATTTATTATTTTCATCTTTTATTCTAAGAATTGTATTAGTACGTTCTTCCGTAAATTAAAACGATTTAAATAGTCACTCAATTTATTTACCCATTTCCTTACAGTAGCGACATCTAGCGCAAACTCAGTGTTTCTGCCACCTAGCGGCTGACTTCTCTAACCTGATACAGCCGCGTCTGCGAATTTTATACTAGTACTGGGGTAATGTGGTAGATGGCGCTGCACAACCGGTGGTGATATTTGTGATACTTTGGAAAAACTCGGGCAGATGGCGACAGAAAATGATAGCAGTGCTCGATTTTCCCGTTAGAGGGTGAAATTGTAAGGCGAGGGATGGGCTACTCCTAGAACAACGGACCCCTAAAAAATATTTACGAAGCATGCAAAGCTAAAATATAGATATATACTACCTAACTGGGGGTCCATTCAGGGAAAGAGTGAGTTCGAATTCGTCACTAAATATCAACTCACTTTTTTAAATAGAAATGTTTCCACACTTCTTGAACATCATTAGAGTTAGATAAAAATCTGGTCCGTCCCGTAAATTCGTCGGAAGTATAAATAACGGTTCCGTTATTTAAATAATAATATATTTCCCAGCTATTTTTAGGTTAACTCACTCCCGAACTCGAACTCACTCTTACCGGAATGGGCCCCCGGGACTGCGTAAAAGCGAGCAAGAACAAGTGCGAGTCGGACTCGCACAACAAGATGTAACACAAAAAAATCACGTTTTTGTATATAAATTAAAGGGGGGGCTTTAATTTTTATTTATTGTTATAGCGGCAAAATAAATACACACTCTGTATACATTTCAGCTGCCTACCTATTACGGTTCACGAAATACGGACGGATGGACGGACGGAGAGCGGAGGCTTCGGTTTTCACCCTTTGGGTACGGAACCCAAAAAAATTTTCCGTAAACTGCCTGTGTTTATTGTTATCTTTATTTATAAATACACATATTCATCATAATCTCGTCCTATTTGTATTATAATTATTTTTCGTACCTTTGCTGGGAATGTATAAAACATAAATGCGGCAGCGCGTCAAGCCAAGTTCAAGAAAAACCGGCGAGTCGGACTCGCACACGAAGGGTTCCGTACCATCGTACAAGATTTAACACAAAAAAATCACATTTTTTGTATGGGACCCCCCTTTCATTATTATTATTATTTTATTTTACCTATTTGTTATTATAGCGGCAAAATAAAGACACACTCTGTGAAAATTTCAGCTGCCTACCTATTACAGTTCATGAGATACAGCCCTGTGACAGACGGACGGACGGACGGACGGATGGACGGACGGACAGCGGAGGCTTAGTAATAGGGTTCCGTCCGTCGGGCAGCAACCGTGTGTTATACCATAGATCAAAATTATACCTACCTATTACACCCCTTGCAACGCCACAAAGCTGACTGACATATATTTAGATAAAAACCTAATCCACTTCCAGATTACGGGTGATAACTTTTTACATGCTCCTAATAATTTACTAGGTTTCATAAATTTTGCATTCTAAAATATCTTGTCAAAATCTTTGTGATTTTTTAATAAGTATACCTCTTAGATTGGAAAATATTGTCTCAAAAAATTTGAAATAAGGTGTCTTTTCTTCATTTACTTTACATTTTTTTTACTGAAAAATACAGATATTTACAAAAATAAAAACTAAAAGGACACAGAATGAAGCTTTCTTAAGTGATTAATAAACATTACTTAAAATGTGACAACTTTAACGGAAGTTACTTTGGGGAAACGTTAGGTCCTTGAAGACGAGTTCTCTACGCTGTAATACGCTTATAGTCGCAATGTCGCTTGTTTATGGCAGTTGCCGTGCAAAGTTGTTCCTTGGACAAATGGAAAAATAAAGGATCTTAGAGTTCCTGTGAGTTCACGGCAGCCTTAATCGATCGCAGCGCCACACGGAATGAGCGGCACGTTTCATTTCATTTCATTTCATTTCATTTATTTAAACTTTTTGGTAGTCAAACTACACCAAGTTACGTCACAAAGATCCGAGGATTCGATCAACCCAGTAAAGAAGAACCGAGAGAAGAACCCGCAAAGAAACTTCACGGGTTTACATAACATATTTTTCCGTCCACAATTATGAAATACATACTTAGATCTAAATGCTACTGCCAAACAATTCCTTGGCAGAACAGTTGTAAGGCAAAGAACAAAGAACAATAGAAACAGCAACCCTAAGTTTAAGTTACTTACAACTAATAAAGTTACTAATTCAATTATATAAATTAATATAATTTATAGCATTACAAGTATATTCTGGTGTAAAAGCCGTCGTCAACTTAACCTATGTCAGGTGTATAAAGCCCTCGTCAAGTTTGATACCAATGACGTGTATGAAGTCAATATATTATATAGAATAAGTATTTATATATAAAAAAAAATACTACCAGCGTAGTATTATGTCAAAGAAATCTTACAATTTTGTATGGTACACAGTTATGTACTTGTCTTCTTATGATATTAAGTCACAAAAGAGAGTTTTATCGGAAAGAGCTTCGCTTATATTATAATATACTTTACTAAGAAGAACTGATTTAATTTTATTTTTAAATTCATTAAGGGACAAATTTCTCATTACTGCTGGTAATTTATTGTATAATCTAACACTGTTGTGAATAAAACTCTTCGAAGTCTTTGCTCGTCTGTGTTTTGGACATTGTATATTAAACTTATTTCTAGTATTATAGGAATGTATGTCAGCATTAAGAGTAGCCGATTCTATAGTATTTTTTGCATAGATTATATTTTGATATACATACTTATTTGCGAGGGACATTATTCCGAGATCTTTAAAGACATTTCTACATGAATCCCTGACTTTCATGTTGAGGATACTTCGCAAGGCTCTTTTCTGTAACAAAAATATTCGATTTGCTTCGGATGCATTTCCCCAGAACATCTGACCGTATGACATCAGACTGTCAAAGTAAGCATAATAGACTGCCCTAGCTGCCTGAATACCACATAATTCCCTTATCTTTTTTATAGCATAGCATGCTGAGCTGAGTTTACCGGCTAGCTTATCTATATGAGCTTTCCATGTCAGCTTATTATCAAATACTACACCAAGGTAATTTATTTCATTCGTGATATTCAAAGACATGTCTTTAGCAACATTACCTATCGTATCACTTAACATACGCCTCTGTGTTCCGAGAGCAAAGTTCATTAAATTTGTTTTATTCACATTAAGCAACAAATTATTACACTGGAACCACGACTGTAGGGAAGCAACCGTTATTTCAAGAGACTTTTGCAACAAATCCGTGTTTACATTATTTAAGACTAAAGAAATATTATCAGCAAACATAACTAATTCTACATCGTCCGAAATGCAAGCAGAAATATCATTAACATAGATAAGGAAAAGCAAGGGGCCTAAAACAGAACCCTGCGGTACTCCCATGTTGATGGATTCTGTGTTACTTTTAGTGCCTTGCACATCACAAATCTGCTGCCTCTTGCAAAAGTATGACTTGATCAAATCTAATTCCCTACCTCTAAGCCCGTAATGTTCTAGTTTCATAATTAATATGTCATGATTTACACAGTCAAAAGCCTTGGAAAGATCGCAGAACATACCATATGTATATTTGGATCCATCCAAGGCAGTCATAACCGATTTTACCATGGCAGCTATAGCGTCACTGGTAGACAGACCCTTACGAAAACCAAATTGCTTACAGTTTAATATATTATATTTCGTTAAAAAACTGTGTAGTCTCAGCTCTATAACTTTTTCATACACCTTGCTAAAAATGGGTAAAAGTGACACTGGACGGTAATTTTCGACATCACAGTGAGCACCTTTTTTGTACAAGGGTATGACCTTTGCTATCTTCATTGAGTCTGGAAATGATCCTTCTTTCATACATTTATTAATGACAGTCTTTAATGGTTCAATGAGAGCATGACCTATGGATTTTAGTAAATGTGGCGAGAGATCCCAGAGGGGGTGAGCGCTTGGGTTTAAGATTTTTTATAATGGTCTTTATTTCTATGTATGTTACTGGCAGGAACGTCGCAGAATCAACATTTCTTGGAATACATTTCAGGATATATTCTAGTGCTTCAGATGTACTTGAATTTAAGTTCTTAGTAGTATCCTTAGCTATTGTTGAAAAATATATATTAAATTTATTTGCTACGGCTGCACGCTCAACTATGCACTCACCTCCTATTTTAAGCTCAAAGTCCGCTCCATTAGAGGGAGGACATTTGCCTGTTTCTGATTTTATAATATCCCATGTTGTCTTTATGGTGTTACCAGAAGCTAAGAGTTTATTCCTTAAATTCATTTGTTTAGCACAGAATGATACCTTCTTAAAAATTTTGCTGTATACAGAAACATATTTTCTTAAATGATTGTGTTTACTTATTTTTAACAAATCATACAGGAATAGCAAATGTTCTTTGGACTTAATTATTCCTGGAGTAGCCCAGTCTGCAAATCTAACTTTATGCCCTATTTTAACGCGTTTGATAGGTAGGTGTAGGTTCATATACCTAATAAAAGTATTGAAAAAATTCTTAAAATCATTGGGCGTTTGATTCCTAAATTCACTATCTAAGTCTTTGCATAAGGAAGCTATTTTATTTTTATCTGTTATTCTAGTACATCTGAATGCGTTTGAAATTTTATTTTTAGGAATATAAGCAATAGAAACCAACTGAGCAAGATGATCTGATTGTATTCCCGCAATCACCCTAGAATCAAGAACAGCGCAATCTGTAAATAGATTATCAATGCAGGATGCGCTAGACTCTGTCACTCAAGTGTGCTCAAATATAGTCTAACTCAGCAAAAAGCCGTTCATTAAGTCAGAAAGAACATGAGTACTATGTTGGTCAATTGGGAACTTTATATTAAAATCTCCACATACTATTACGGATTTGCAGTTATTAGAGCTTATTTTATGCAAGCACGAAATAAAACATTTAAATATGTTTCCAACCAAAAAAGCGCTGACCAAAAAAATATATGCTTGCTTATCCATTTCCATAAGCAATCCGTAAATGCCCAGAATAGGTCGGAAGTTATTTACTTTTTCAGTGAGGATTCAGGAGTGTGTATTCTATATCTGGCCTTGATGGTATTCCAGAGCTGGTGTTGAAGAAATGTGCTCCAGAATTGTCCCTGTCCTAACCCGCCTTTACCGCCAATCGTACTCCACTGGATGTGTGCCTACAGCTAGGAAATCGGCCTACGCCGTTCAGCCCTTGTCAAAAAAAGGCAATCGATCAGACCTGACCACCAACCCATAGCCATTACCTCTCTTCTCTGCAAAGTAATGGAGCGCATCATGAACTCTTAGTTCGATGAGGTACCTAGAGAGCAATGAACTCCTCAGCGATCATCAATTCGGCTTTCGTCCGAAACGATCTTTTGGGGATCTCCAAGTTTACGTCTGACATGAGGTGGGTGATGCGCTCGAAAATCATGGCTATCGGGCTGGATGTCGCGAAAACATTTGACTGGGTCTGGCACAAGACACTGCTTTCCAAGCTACCGTCCTATGGCCTTCCAACCGATCTGTGTGACTGGATCGCCGACAATTCTGTATCGTGTTTTTTTTTCTATTATTATTATTTACTCTGACATGGGTACTACAATAGTATGAATTTGTTTATTTACTAACTTATATTTAATTTGATATTACCTTGTATCAAAATTTTTCATTGCTTTTTACACCTGAATAATTTAGATCATAATTCCTATTAATTTAGAATAAGATGTCATTATAGTAGTCAAGAGTTTGCTCCTCACCAATGTATATAATGTTCTCATAATAATGTTCTTTGTGAGCAGTAGTATTCAATCAATCACTGTAAACTAGATTGTAAGTATCACTGGAAAAAATAATAATACAATGACCAACCTGACGAAGTTTCTTGTCAGCTCTTCTTCGCCAGAAGTAATCGAACCGACAGGAAAAAAAAAGACGAATCCGAGTGTGTAATATACATTTATTGGAGGAAATAAAGAAACTGAAAACTGAAACTGAAATTGGCCGCAACGATAAAGTCTTGATTGATGGTACTTTGCTCCAAAGCCATGTCAGTGAATGCCGGCGCGTAACGCAGGGCGCTGAGCTGTCCCCAACCCTATATCCAAATGATATGCGTAATTTGGGTGATACTTATTACTACGCAGGTGACAGCACGTTGCTAGCCAGGTTCATCAGTCTCCGGACCGCAGCCGGGCTGAAGTGGAGGTGGATAGGCGGCGTCTCGTTGTTAGATTCGAAGAGACCCTTGAAAAAGTTTCTGGATGGGATATCCAGAACCTCGTTGAGTTTAACGCTAACTTTAAGACTCCGGGGAGCCGCGTTCAGTGCGAAGCGGACCCCGTTCAGTGCAGTTCGGACGTATTGACGAGCATATAAGGATTCTTGGTGTTGACCTGACGCATAACCTTAATTTCTGACGCCATATCGAAGATAAACTCAAGCTCGCCTCAAAAAAGCTAGAAGTACTCAACAGGGTGCGTCACTATTTCACGCCTGGCCAAAAATTCATTCTTTACAAGGCGCAGATAAGGTCTTGCGTGGAGTACTGCTCGCATTTGTGGGACGCCTCAGCTCAGCACCTGCTTGGCTCCCTGGACTCGATACAGCGTCGTGCCGTGCGTCTCGTCGGTGACCCCAAGGTATCCCTGAATTAAGAGACTCTTCAACTCCGAAGGGATGTAGGGTCTCTCGCTGTATTATATTGTTTTTACCATGGCGAATGCTCTTCGGAGCTGCAACGCTGTCCCTCCATCACCTTTCTATTATTATTCTGAAAATAAGAACCCATGGACCGAACCTCTAGATCTTTTATCTATCCAAAGGGTCGGTAAACTATTGACGCCCGGTTTCACCACCTCCGGCTACAAAAATCCCAAAGTTACCTTTCGGTTACACCATACAAATATGCCATGTAACCGAGAGTTAACTATCGGATTTCAGGTAGCTGGAGGTGGTGAAAACGGGGGTGAGTCGACTCCCTGCCGAGGTGTTTCCCTCAAAATACAACCTGGGTTCCTTCAAACATGGTGTGTAGAACATGGGCTTAGAATGTAAAGACATTTAGTATACAGAGTCAACTCACGGATGAGACCAAAATGGTTTCATACAAAATGTATTGAAATTATATTTTTTTATAATAATCTGAAGTTAGGTTTTAAGTTTTACTCTGAAATGTTAAGGAAAAGTTAAGAAATGTATTTGTAAATTGTATATTTGTATGCTTGTATACTTGACATAGGTTAAGTTGACGACGGCTTTTACACCAGATAATACTTGTAATGCTATAAATTACATTAATTTATATGATTGCATTAGTAAATTAGTTAGTTGTAAGTAATTTAAACTGCAGGGTTGCTGTTTCTATTGTGCTTTGTTCTTTGCCTTAATCTGTTCCACCAAGGAATTGTTTGGCAGTAGCATTTAGATCTAAGTGTGTATTTCATAATTGTGAATGGAAAATATTTTATGTAAACCCGTGAAATTTCTTTGCGGGTTCTTCTTTATTGGGTTAATCGAATCCACGGATCTTTCTGACGTAACTTAGTGTAGTTTGACTACCAAAAAGTTTTAATAAATGAAAGGAAATATTAAATTTTGGATTTGGCAAGGCACACATAAGAAATTCACCCAGGATAAAAAATTTTTTTTTGGTATTTTCATAGATTTTGTCTAGTCAGACCAGATGACTATTTTAACGCGGATGGGTCGTTAATTAAAATTCTTTTTATAACTTGAACCATATCAGTCATAACATTTCATAATAGGAGTTTAGAATTTTTCGGCTTTGGATAAAATGTGTATAAATGCATACAGAGCGTCTCATAGCGTAGTAGCGCGGGGACTTGCCTAGCATACCAGAGGTCTGGGTTCAAATCCTCGCCCCGTTCATGCACCATTTTATTTCTCTTTCTGGGTTGGAAAAGTTCATTTCGTCACGAATGCGAACTGCTCCATGGTTCGGAATCCATGTAAAACTGTAGGTCCCCTTCCCCTACTAGGTGGTAGGGTTTAAGCCCGCCCGGCCTTGTACCATCGCATTGGATGAAAAGATGTTCTAAGCGGCAATGAAGAATTGTCCGTGTTTTCCATCCCGTTCAATATAACCGCGTGCTCATAAAGGGAAGGCACCTGCCATGGCACCTAATTCCTTTGGGAATGTGGTGTGTTGGGCTAATATCATAACTGTAGTTTTGTGGTATTAGCCATCCATGTCAGGTTGCATAAAAAACATAATTTAAAAATTAAACATTACATGGATTTATACTTAACCAGACCAGATATTGTTGCGAGTCTATAGTCCATAGTTAAAAATATTTGTTACGTAGAGTATGTTATTTCAAGTGCAGCTAATTGCACATGCCAACATTGGGGTTCCTATGCCAAAACTTCATCGAAGTTCAAGCACGTTAAGTTTAAGTTGCACAAAATTACCTATTCAAAACATATTTGAAGAACATGTCTCTGTGGAGCTATTAGTTTTGCTAAGCACTATATACATTGAAAAGTTAGATTTAGTAATTAACCGGTTGTAGTTTTTTTACCCAGAGACGTGCAACAAGACTTAACTTGTCGTTATTATTTCTCGTTGAAAGCAGAAAGTTAAGTTAAGGCTGTTCCGACCCAT
This sequence comes from Incurvaria masculella, assembly GCA_946894095.1. Lineage (NCBI taxonomy): Eukaryota > Metazoa > Arthropoda > Insecta > Lepidoptera > Incurvariidae > Incurvaria > Incurvaria masculella. The sequence continues at coordinate 21,569,293 of OX335645.2, read as the reverse complement.
ATAAAGTTGTTTGCACACATACCCCAAAAAGTATTGCACTTTAAGCAACGAATTAATAATAAAAGTTTAATATAGTCATATTACGCAGCGAAAACAATTTCACAATTTCAGGATTATTGGTTTTGTTACAATTTATTTAAATACTATTTTTATTTAACAGCGCCATCTAACGGTGTAAAACTTCTAATCGGCAATTACAACGAAACCATTAAACCTGAAATTGTGAATATGTTTTCGCTGCAACTACTATGGCTATATTTAATATTTTTGACGAATTCGTGCCTTAAAGTGAAATACTTTTTGCGTTCTGTGTAAAAAAAAACATTGTATGGGTCGGAACATCCTTAACTTGCAGACCTCTCAGATCCGCGCTAAGGAAAACAGGTCATACGCAGCATCTTCAAATAATCACTTTCCACCCGCAGCGGTGTATCTATCAAACTTGTAAATATACTTATTTCGCCACTTAGCCTTCGTTCAATAAAATAATAATAATAAACATCCCCTGCAAATGGCTGCGGCGCCGCGGCCGAGGCGCGCGTGCGAGCGGGACGCCGCCATCCGGAACTCTTATCGATTGCGCTCCGTCGTCGGGGCGAGCCGCCGGCCGCCGCACCGCCGCGCCGCCAGAATAGAAACAAAGTGTATCTATCCTCTCATCGATAGCCCGTTCGGAGCGCGCACAAAGAAAGAGATAGGTTTCGCCGAGTTTGATCCTTTTGTTTTTGGGTAGCGTCCGGCGGGGCGGGGGCGCGGGCGGAAAAAAGCGTCGGCCGGGAGGTGGCGCTGATTGGCCGGCGCGGCGCGAGGCGTGACCGGCCGGCGCGACGCAGCCTCCGCGCCGCCGCCCCGCCGCCGCCGCCGCCGCCACTCTCGCCCGCTGTCCGCCTCTCCGGTTCCGCCGGAGCCAGACCGTTTCCGAACGCTAGGAGACGCACTCGCCTGTTTCCAGTTGCATGCTTGTCTAGTTCGACCGATATAGAGAATAAAACATTATTTTATCTGAGCCTGGTTTTCACCAAGAGCTGGTTTATTTTAATCAACACATAAAGGGCCTTTATTGCTAGTGTACTGATTATCCTGTACTGGTATTGATTGCAAGCTGCTAAGAAAGGCCCTTAATATGTGGCGATTAAGTTAATCAGCAGTAGGCGTAAAAGGCCCTAATTACTGTAACTACAATAATGTTATATTGCTAAAGTAGAATGTTTAATATATAAGTTCATTGATACTGGTGGCACTTTAAGGCGGCGTTCATAGCTTTACCGTCCTTAGATTATGGCTTATTTGTATTGCCATTTTTTATTTAATGCAATGGTACCAACACGAGCCGGATGAACCCTACAACCTAGTAAGTAAGGAAGTAATTCTACCAACAGTTGTAGGTGGAATCTGAGCCTTAACAGCCAAAACGACAATTTTGCGAAGTAAGCGTCATTGAGTTGAGAAAAAGCCGGTGTGTCGATGATACAATGAGCGATAAATTCGCCGGCTCACGAGACCGTCTGGATCGCTCAGTTGGTAAGAGAACCGGATATGTTATTCAACAGCAGCTTAACAGTTATGACATAGTTTCGTAACACATGTATTGCTGCACGTAAGAGCGATTGAACCAAATACAGAGCTTGCCTGGTCTGTGTGCCCAAACACCAACATACAATCTCAATCCTCGTCATTGCATTCCATTTCAGATTACAGTATTCTCTCTGAAACGATCCTTCGGAAATGCATTTCGGCTTTATTCTTTTTTTAAATATCTTATCTTTCACTGTTTTGAAAATTCTGTAATAGATACATGTGGTGGATGTATCTTGGATAGATGTGTATGTAAAGGCACCCAACGTGCATAAATATCGCCACAAAGTAATCTCTTCCAGTCGTAACTTTCGATTGATACAGGTATTCCACTGATTTAATTGCCGGGTTCTGTGGAGCTTTAAGGTCATCGCACTGAAACCAATAGAGCTAACCGTCAAGCGTCTTTGTGAAGGTGAGCGGTTTAAATATTTATAAATGGCGGCCATTGTTCGTACAGCTTTGTCGCGCAGAGACAACCTTCCTTCCATAAATTACGGCGCGAGTTCGTCTGATGACACTGCTGATGACTTAAAGCGACTTGGCGTCTTTCTCATTGGTACTCACTAGGTAATCAGGTACCGTTAGTCCAGTGCGTGATTATATTTTCCGATGTACACTCGTTCAGCCCCGTTCGCTATGGACTATTTTAGGATACCTAGGTTGTCGGAGATCTATTTGCTGCATTTGGACTTAGATCATTTGGATCTATTTCATCGAAATAATGCGCCTTGAAAAAAATAAAGACAGACACATGGCAGACATCCCGACTCAGTTAAGTATCCTGTATATTGTGTTTTTTGTTATCTTCTTTTGTTGTGATTGATCTTGACTTAATTGTGTGTCATCCTACTGGGCATGTATATACTTAGTCATACATGCCCATACTGTTAGTTATTAAATATATATATATATGTTTTAATACCAAATAAAATAAATTATCACAATAATTTTTGATTTCCGTGCATCGACATATCGACGTTGCCGCGATAACACAGCGTTCTGGATGACTGCCTTAATTTATTTTCAGTGTTCAGGTATGATTTATTAACACATTCGATTGTAAGATCGAATATCTGTATAGAATTTAGTAACTTCGCTGTAACATACAAAATATGAAACACACATCTTAGGTCATTTGAACATTTGCCTGTCCATACACAACCTGTATGTACAAATGACTTGCCACAGTATCTACTTATTGTACCGAGTTTGTGTAATGTTTGAGCCCATAACATTACTTATTATTCAATCCGTTCCCATAAACTATAATACTGCCCTCCTTATTAAAAAAGCGGTAACTACATATGAGGCCCATATGTAGTTACCGCCTTTTTGATAAGAAGGACATAATAGGTTCTCTAACCTGGATGTACAGGCCCATTCAGGTAAGAGTGAGTTCGAGTTCGGGAGTGAGTTAACCTAAAAATAGCTGGGAAATATATTATTATTTAAATAACGGAACCGTTATTTATACTTCCAACGTATTTACGGGACAGACCAGGTTTTTACCTAACTGTAATGATATTCTAGAAGTGTGGAAACATTAACTATTTAAAAAGTGAGTTGATATTTAGTGACGAATTCGAACTCACTCTTTCCCTGAATGGACCCCCAGATTTGAATTTAGATTGATCTTAAAATTACCATTACACTCTTAACATGAAAAAAAATACTATAAATGTAATATATATTCGTATATAATACATATTTATGTATAAGTAATTTACACCACTTTCCAACCTCACGTTTTTGACCACGGAATTCGCTCTGTTTTCGACACAATATCAGAAACCTTTTGCCCGAGTTTTTTTTTGAGTGCAATAAACTTATATAAATAAATAAAATAAATGTCGACATATTAAATACCTAGTACATATTACAATCATAACAGGGCACAGCTCGGGAACAATCTAGGGCAAATTTTGTTCCGGAATAACATTGAAATCGGTTCAGCCGTAATGACATTGAATTACATGCGTCTAAACGTCCAATCTTTCCTATTTTAATCAAAGTGGGACTAAGTTAGTAAATTTTCCTATTACTATGTAGGTTTTTTAGTAATTGAAATAAATCGCGTTCATTGTAATCAAACTGACAATCCAGGGCGTGTCAACATCTCAGTGCGAGGTGCCAGCCGAGTAGTGCCGCCTATCAGCGGATCTAACGTGCGGCTCTCATCTCGCGAGATACATTTGGTCGCGTCGACTGCACGCGCGGCGGAGGCTGATGGCGATATGGGCCGTGCACTGTTGACCGGCGATTAATGTCGCTGTTTGTTTATTTTTTAGAAGTAATACATTTATATGCATTCGAATTTCTCACTTGTTTACTATACGAACATTGAATATGCATATTTTGGTTTATTGTAAAAGTATAAACGACATCACCCTAGATGCCACATATTGGACGTTGAGCCACATACGTTTTCCTTGAAAATGCCAATACCTACTGTGGCGCCGAGGGTGATGCGCTCTGTAATAATATGAGATAAAATATTTGGATTACACATACATATTACATGATCGTGAAAGAGAATGCAATTTCGAATAGAATAGGATACAAAAACAATGGTAGTTAGTTCCCCAAAATTTAAGAATTGTCATAAATAGCAAATCGTCGCTTATAAAGGTACAGACAAGTAGCAGTATCAGTTATAGAGGTTTACGAAAGAAACAACCACTTTCTCTTATAGATATTTCCGTTTCTCAGTTATAGAGGTTGACGACGGGACATGGAAAGTACTTTAACTTGTAGAGTTTTATCATTTCTCACTAACTCACTTTTGACTGTATATCATTGTCCCTTTCAATGGCAGAACCTACAGAAAAAACTTCAGGAACAATCAGAAAAGGACACCTATCTCCCATAGAAATGCAAGAAAAGCTCGCAAGAAAGTTAGGGTAGCGAACATAAATCTAAACCTGGTTAGGCGTATAAAAGTTAAAGTGGAATCCAGAAACTTACACAAATAACATGAAACCTAAAATTCATCGTATGAAAAGAAAAGTGCTTGCATGGAAAGGTAATCTTGAATTGCTTTTTCTAGGATTCCGATTTAAAAAGGATCCTTGCAACTTAGTCTTTAGGATTTTGACGTAATAGATCTGACTTACATAGTATGTTGTATAAAGGATCGGCAGGTCCGTGAGAATCACTTTTTTTTTTATTGTGCAACAATATACCTAACATTACACCCTAATAGCCAAGGCGTTAGGCAATTTATAGATACAGCACAGTTGAATTATGGCTTATAAGATTTATAACAGATAGTTCATTAAGATTAGGTTGCCTAGACGTGTCGTGATAAGAAAGCAGCATTCTTTCCCATTCCGCCCTGATGAATAAAAATCTTCGTTTCATTATTTATTGTCCTATTTCACAATTTTTGGTTTTATCGTGGTATTTGAAGACATAGAAAATCTTACGTTCACCGCACGAACTAATATAATAATCTGGCAAAAGATATAATTAATGCCAGAAGTCAACTCATTTGAGGCATATTCGGTTTGAATAGCACTCTCGCGGGGCGCTCGAGTGACAGGTGGAGCAAAATGGCGGCGGCATCTAGTGCCATGACGTTACAGCCGCCGAGTGACGTCAGCGTCGCTTCCGTCGACAGTTGAATGGGTGCGCCAATTTAGCGGCGGGACAATTGGCCCGATCTTCGCGGGGAGGATGTCTACGTCGATATTGTACATCTTTAGCGCTCGTACCTATGTGATATCAGCATAACATATTTAGATTATTCAGTGATTCAGAAACATTAGTAATACTAACAGTCTTTTCAGAGTTCGAAATTGCGAAAAATAGGGCATTTATTCTCCTTGACTGTGGTGGCACGCAAATATCTTGGTAACCATGAATGACAACATACGAAATACGTAAAAAAATGGCCGCACCTGTATAGGGTGGCTGAAAATGAGAATTAAATAAAAGATTATTTTTAAAAAAAATCGACCAAGTGCGAGTCGAACTCGCACACGAAGGGTTCCGTACCATATACAAAGTAATCACATTCTTTGTATGTCCCTTTCATTTTTATTATTTTTTAATATTACCTATATGAGATACAGCCCTGTGACAGACGGACGGACGGACGGATGGACGAACGGAGAGCGGAGGCTTAGTAATAGGGTTCCGTTAACAACCTTTAGGTACGGAGCCCGATGTGACAAAAATATATTACAATTAGACATTTGTAAATACTGCTATAACAAACATTTCTTTGGAAAGTTGATAAAAATGGGTTGCTTTTTCCGGCTTTTGAAAAAAATATAATCAAACATTCATTTATGTGCACTTAGTATTATTTATAATGTATTGATGTTTTATGTGCAGCAAGTTTTAATAAAAATAAATATTGGTCGGTCCGAAATTAATATACTAATACATCGTTTGACCGAATAACAGGAAAGTTGGTACATATTTGCATGTTTTCATGGAGAAGGTTTTTATGCTATCCACTGTGATGTTACTCGCCACCAGAAAGCAGCATATTAACTTCTATCCATTTAACCGGTCGCCATGAAAATTGGTATAAATAGATATTTGAGCACGGACAATATTTTCACGATCAGATTTTACCGGGCTCCTTTCGGATGAATGTCTAAAAATTCATTGACCCTAGCGGAGCCGGTAACCACAGCTTGAATAATATTAAAAAATATCACAAAAATGGGAGCAGGCTCAATTTTTTTTAAAATAATATATATATATATTGCACGTGTATAAAAAGAGATAAACATATGTACCTAAGGTAATAATGACGGGAACCTTAGCATGTGACCAGTTCTTTTTGCCCCTGCTATGTATTTATTCATGGCCTGTATTATTTGTAACGACGTCTTCCCGCATGTAATATTTCACAGGTACCACACGTGGAGGCCGTCTCACAAAGGGGCAAGGCGGATATTGACAGGAGGTTCGGCGTATCATCACGGAGCGGACATTAAGGGGCCGCAGGTCGGCGATAATCTCGCCTAAACTCCACCGCTAAGCGACAAAATATTTAAATAAGTATATACAGCGGCTATCTCGAGATAAACGCTCCAATTCACATGCGTGAGCCGCCGTGATGGATGAGGCCGGCGATCAGGGTTCGCGTCCCCTCCCCGCGCCCGCCGCCCCCTCCGCCTGCCCGCCCGCCGGCCGCCGCCCGGCGACGCCGCCCGCCCACTCGATAGGTGATCCATTATGGAACGCACGTTTTTTGCTTAATCCCATGTTCATGTGTACGAAATTCCTATGAAACTCTTAGATGAAAATTCATATACGATGAAACTCGAGTCGGATACCGGCGTTTTCACTAAGTCGACGGGCGCACGGGTCTTTATAAATACTTGTTCTAGCATGGTTCGGAATCATAATGTGTGCAGATAGCTCAAACATATTTAACACTGTTAACGTATTTCACTTATGGTGGCTAAACATTTTTTTATGAAAACTCTTTAAGAAATCGACCTATGCGAAACAAAATGGTTTTGATTATTCATATGTCCTCTGATTTATGAAGACCTCAAGGGAGTGAAAATAGCTGATTTAATTTAGTTCCATAAGTTTTTAAGGATTTTTATTATTTTTTGGAAATAACTAGGAATCATTACAAATATCAAAATAATTTAATGTCTATATTTGAAATATGTCACGCTAAATATCTGAGGCTCACATTATTTGTAAAAAATATAATTTAACCTATTTGAGAATCAATAATAAATAAATAAATAAAAAGCCTTTATTACTGTAACTTAAATAACATTCATAATCTAACATTTACCTAATTCTACTTAACAATTTATCTTTTTCCTTAACTAATTATATATATCGGCACCGGTTTTTCTTTTACAGCTTGTCCTTCGACAAAGGCCTCCTCTAAAGCTTTCCATTGTTTCCTGTCTTTTGCAGTGCGTGTCCATTCTGGGCCAGCTATCTTTTTAATGTCGTCTTCCCAACGTTTAGTTTGTCTACCTTGGCTTCTTTTACCGTCACGCGGGTACCATTCCGTTATTAGTCTCGTCCACTTTTCTTTTCCTTCCCTTAGCATGTGTCCAGTCCATTTCCATTTTAGGCGTTTGCATATGGTATGTATATTTTTAAATTTAGTTTTATTCTTTATATTTTGTAATCTCACCTTGTCTATTTTTTTTACTCCTATTACGCTTCTTTCCATTCCATTTTGGCATACTTGAATTTTTTTGAGTTGTTGTTCTGTAAGTACCCATGTTTGGCATCCGTAGGATAAACACGGGAGGATACATGTGTTATATACTTTCCTTTTTTCTTTGATAGGCATATCTTTGTTCTTCATGACCTCGCTCAGTGACCAAAATCGTTTCCAGCTGTTTGCTATCCTTCTATCTATTTCTTTTTGCATCGTGTCTTCTGTAGATATTAGTTGGCCTAAATATATGTATTCGTTGACATACTCTATTATTATGCGTCCACCATTGATTGTAATGTCTTTTTTAGTTGAGTTAGTCATTACCTTCGTTTTCGATGTGTTCATTGATGGCCTACTTTGGCGCTTTCGTCTAATAGTTGTTGTAGCATGTCTTGCAAATTATCTGGGTTCTCAGAAAACAGGATGATATCATCTGCGAAGCGTAGATGGTTAAGTTTTTCACCGTTAATGCTGAGACCATTTCTTTCCCATTGTAGATTTCTACAAATCATTTCTAGAACCGCAGAGAATAGCTTCGGTGAAATGGGGTCACCTTGTCTGACACCTCTTTCGATAGGAAATTCTTCTCCCGTTCTTTCTAGCTTGACTTGGGCCGTACTATTTGAGTAGATGTTCTTCAGTATTAGAATGTACTTGGCCTCAACTCCCTGACTTTCTAGGGCCCTCCAGATGCTATCGTGGCACAAGGAATCAAATGCTTTGTTAAAATCCACGAACGCTAAGTAGTAAACTTTGTTGTATTCCTTATACTTTTGAAGCACCTGTCTTACGACGTGAATGTGGTCTATCGTCGAAAATTTACTCCGGAAGCCCGCCTGTTCTTTGGGTTGGTTTTCATCGAGGGTGGCGGTAATTCTTGACAGTATTATTTTTGAGAATATCTTGTAGATATTCGACATTAAACTTATTGGTCTGTAGTTGCTCATATCTCCTTTGTCTCCTTTTTTGTGTATTAATATTATAGTTGATTTTGTCCAATCATTAGGAATACATTCGGTTGACAAGATGTCGTTGAATAGTTCTGTTAGTCTAGGAGCAATCACCGGTAGTGTACGTTTTAATAGCTCATTGGTTATTTGATCTGAACCTGGCGCTTTGTCTAGTTTCTGTGTTTTGATTGCTTTTATAATTTCTTCCTGCAATATTATTGGTACAATTTCTGAGTCTGTCGTTATTTGTTTTTGTTTTTCTACTTGTGCTGTATTTTGTCTTCGGTATAGAGTTCTATAATAGTCTGTGGCGATTTTGAGTATTTCTTGTCTTTTACTTGTAGAACTTCCATCTTTGGTTTTTATATTTGGCATCCAGATTTTATTTTGGTTTAATTCTTTTAAAGCTTTTTTAATCCCTCCGGTTTTTTCAATATAGGTTTTTATAGTTTTCTGCCTTTTTATTTTCCTGTCTTTCCTTATATGATTGTTTATCTTTTTGCTTAGTTCAGATATTTTATGACGTGTTTGTGTATTTTTTCCTTCACGTATAATTTCTTTTCTCTCATTTATCAGTTGTTTAGTTTCTAAGGATAGTGTATTTTCAGTTTGTTTGTTTTTCTTTCTGAATTCTGTTTTGAGTATATCTAGTATGTTGTCGTACTGTTCCTGCATTGTGTTAATGTTCATTGCGCTATTTAGGTTGTCAAGGGGTATATTATAATTCTTTTCAGTAGATATAAGTGCAGTAATGTACTTATTATTATGTATATATCTTCTTTTTTGTGATTGCTTTCCTGATAGTAACGTTCTTAACATTCTATGGTCTGTATGAAAGTTAAGTTGGCTCACAGTGCTTACATCTTCAAATATCTTTCGATTGTTTGTCAGAATAAAGTCGATTTCGTTCTTGTATTTGCCGTTAGGGGACATCCATGTCCATTTTCTCGACCTTCTTTTTCTATAGAAACTGTTAAGAATGCTCAGTTTATTTTCTAGTGCAAAAGTGACTAATCTATTTCCGTTTCTACTTCTTTGGCCGTGTCCATGTTTTCCTATTGTATATTCTTCTCCTTTATTGCAGACTCCTATTTGACCATTAAAATCTCCCATCACAATGAGATATTTATATGCAGCTTTTGCAGCGATTATGTCCCATTTGATGTTGTCTAAAGCCAGCTCTAGTTCCATCAGCTTTTCAGGTGTTCGTAGTGATCGCGTGTTCAGAGTCGCTATGTATATGTCCGAGATTGTTCTGTGAGATTTGCTTGTTACTGTCGCTTATTCCGCTTAGAGGGCCGAGGTCATTTTCCCCCACGAGGACCAGTCGGCTTGGAGGAGGGTTTTGTTTTTCAGTTTTTCTGTTTTTATAAGTATTCCATTTTGTTTTCCGGTTTCCGTTTATTAATTGCTATTGGTTCTTATTGGTTGTACAGTTAGAAAGAGAATTTAATCTATTTCTCATCATCACAAGGCATTGGTCCTGTTGTCCTTCGACGTCCATGTAGGATGTTTTCTTGGTTGGATGTTATTTTGTGGCGACGAAGACAGTTCTCTCTTTCGTTTATCCTTAGTTATGTTTTCTTTTATAATGAGTTTGTCGTACTTGAGATACGCAATATTTCCCTTCTTCCTTTCTTCTTCCATCTTTGGGAGTAGCTCTTTCCTCTTTTCCATGGCTTCTTTTGAGAAATCATCTTTCACGTACAGGCCCTTTAGATTCTTCTTATTTTTCATGATTTCACCTTTTTTCCATGCACTTACTAAGGATAAAAGGATCGGCCTGGGTTCATCCTCTCTGATCACTTTTCCCAGTCGGTATATTTTATTAACTTCACATTCTTCTATGGAAATACCCAGATCGTCCTTAAAAGCCATCTTTAATTTATCCAGTATTTGAGTAGTCGATTTTTCGTCCTCTTTTAAGCCGAATATGACAATATTATTGCTTTTCCTTTCTCTTTTCAGATATTCTATTTCTTCTTCTAGCTTTTCTACTTTTGTTTTTAAGTTTTTATTTTCTGTTATAATAGGTTGTAGTTTTTCTTCCAATCTTCCCATAATTGTGTTTGTAACAGTTTCTGTTATTGATGTTGTTTGATTTGCCAGCTCTATTTTCATTTTGTCAAATAAAAGTTGGAATTGTTCTTCCATTTTACCAAAATAAGTTTTTTTTTTTACTGGCAATTCTGCAAAAGTTCAGTCAGTTGTCAATATCAAAGCGAAGTCCTCATTGTTTTTTTTTGTCTGTGACGCTTGTAACTAGCCTCACTTTGTGTTTTTTCACTTTGGATGAACAGGAATTATTATCTATAGCGCTTTTTTTTTTTTTTTTACATTTACTTTTGTTTCTCAATGGAGGTGATAGTCGGTTCCAAAATGACTTTTTACTGTTAATCAACACGATTCGTTTTCTGATGTTTTCGTTGCCAAAATCGAAAGCAATATTAATTACGAATTTTCTTCATTAGAAACAGGCCAGCTTGACTAGTTTTGTGATAAACCGTTGATCGTTGATAATTCCCGAAGTTGTTGCTGCTGTGTGTTTGAGTTTTTAAACCGATACAGCATGGCAACTCTCAGCTATCGACGTGAAGTTCGCGCGATCAGTCGATAGCCACAGAATACACTATACGGGTACTTCCTCTATTTAGTCTGTGGGGTACTTCGACTGCTTGTCTGTGTGATTTGTAAACATGGAGGTTCGATTCGCTGATTTGTTCACTTCGGAATTTCGAAGTCTTTTCTATAGTTCACTTGACCATATTATTCCCTTTTTTCCATTGCAGAGATATGTTAATACGCGTACAATTGTGTTTAACAAGGTTTATCTATGTCATTAAAGATATTTCGAATGCTATTCGTGTGATATGTTTGAAGTGTATTAAACGCGATTGAGCCTTGCTCACCGTATGATCGGTGCGTTCTGCAGTTGCTATAGCTTCGGCGGCATTTCCATTTGAATAATAACACTTTAGAATTCTCTTCGGACCGATAATTTAGATTTATTCGTATTTGTTTTTGCGGGATCGTTTTTACATTGTTGACAGGCGTAGTGTTGCCCATCAATAACTTAAGATTATTTTAAAATATTTCTGTCACACGATGCGGCGGCAACACGGAGTGATAAACGAACTAACCGAGTTGAATTATTTGATGGGAAATGGCGGGAAATTTGTCATTACAAGTTCCGAATGTGAAACGGGAATATCCGGGGCTGACTATGTTCGTTCACTGAATGAAGGACTGAACAAATATGCCATGAATTTGAGTTTAATTGTTTATTTAAACGAATAATTGTTAATAAATACCTTCATTTGGTCGGGGCTGCTAACTAAGAAACTGATTGTTTTATTTCTAGTTTATTTTACTATTATGTAACGAATATTTATTTATTATAAGGAATGTGACATGTATGTATGTATAATCGACCGTGAAGCAAGGACACATTCTTAAACGTAACGAAAAAGTATATTTACTAAAGTCAACCTAGGACTGGCTCTAGCGTCTGATGCCAAATACGATTTTGGTGATGACAGCAATATGTTTGATTGTTCAATCCTTGCAGTCAATGTCCGTAACGCAGATGAAGCGTTAAATAAATGTATGTAGGTATAATCTTAAACACTGTGTTAGTAGGAATTCATTACGGGAAGAGGGACTGTAGGAGAATTCCAAATTATGGGTATATAGCCGGTGGCGAAATTGGTAGACGCAATACCCGCGAATGGTATGTTTTGCTGGTTCAGGTCCAGCCTTGCAGTATATTCGTAAAGTAGTTATTTTTACTGGGCTCTTTCTGTAATTAATGTGTCCTTGCTTCACGGTCGATTATACATACATACATATCACATTCCTTGAAATAAGCGACGTACTTGCTTAGTACGAAAAAGTATATTTATTTATTTATTATCTTTAGGCGAGAACGCAGTGGCATGAAAATTAAAATTTTTAGAATGTAAAAATCCCTTCGTTTTATTGACATACAATCTTATTAATTTGAGTTTCAGCGACATCTACAGCGAAGTGCTTTCGTGCACTCGGCCTTTAGTGTCCGATACCAAAAACATCTTTGGTGACGACAGCAATAAGATTGATAACTCAATAATTGCAGTCAAAATGCCTTAGCGTAGGATCAATACGCAAAAACATCAGCGCCATCTAGCAGAAGAAAGGGGAAGCATTGTGTCGATTCGAATATAATCGAGAAATTCGTTGGCTGACGTAATTGTCGGGATAGCTCAGTTGGTTTAGAGCAGTGGACATGTAATCCAAAGATCGCAGGTTCAAGTCCTGCTTCCGACGAATGTCACGACCAATACTTTTTCAGATTATTTTCAAAATCTGATTACAATGCTTCAAATGTAGATGTCGCTGAAACTCAAATTAATGAGATAACGGTAATGTCGTATCCATTAAATACATAAAATTATCATAGAATCTTATAATCTATGGTGGCCCATTAGATGAAACTAACACTTGTTCAACTATGTTAAGTCTACTCTAAGAATGTATGTATAAGTTTCATCTAATAAACAGTTTATTATTATTATTATTATTATAACTGAAAATACTCTATAAAAATAGAACGGTTTCTACAAATCTTGTCGCGATGTGACAAGTGATGATATACTGAACGAATGTCATCATTTGTCTCATATCGAATAAAATGGTTTTTTTTGCGATTGTTTTTTATTTTCAAGAAGCTTAAGAATCTTCGGAAAATAATCGATAAAAAAATGGATGGTAATTACAAATAAATAATTACATTAAAAAAAAAATGTAGCATTATTTTAGCCCATTCAGCAAGGCATCTTTTGTTATAATTGTCATTTCTCTATCTAAATATATAATTTAGGACCCGGTCACAATTTTCTTGAAAATGGATTACTTAAAGCGACCAAAAAAGCATTTTGAATATTAAAAATTTTTTTAAACAACCTAATCATGAACACAAAAATGGAATCGTTTGTTCGTAGGTATACATGTATACACAAGCACATGCAATGTGCAGAGTCTCCGGGCAACACGCAAGCGGGTGCCTGCGTCTGATTGAAGGTAGTCATACGATTTTGATTGCACGTAATTATAGACGCAGAGCGCGTGCCGCCGCCGCCGCCGCCGCGGGGCCGCCCGCCCAGCCGGAGGGGCGGAGGGACTAGTGATGAGCGATTTGGGTATTATTTGTGCTATATTTGGGTATTTATTGCGCTCGAATGACTACGCAGATATTATGCTTATTTATTACGGAGGCCCCCCAGGGAAGGATCCCCCTCGAACGCGGACGACGGCGTACTCGGCTCCTCACGCTGATTAATTAGTTCATGTACCTAAAGATATGGCGGAGAAATATTACCGACTCCTTCACTACACTCATTCTCACGCATTTCCGTTTATTGTCGTTACGATTCTGTGGATATCAGCCGAAAAATCACAAGGGGTTCAAATATTTTGTGTAAAATAGCCTAGGATTTTTTTTTATTGTACAGCGCGGTATTTGGCGTACGTCAGGACCTATTAAGGTTTCTGACGATGCTGAAGGGTTTTCGAACATTCAGGGGGGCTGCGAAAACCATGCTGACCGGCCAGGTACTTCTTCACACCACGTTTGAAAGACCTCAGGTCGTAAGTTGGAGGAATTACCTCGAATTCATTCCATTTTTTACCGACGCTATAGATAAAATTCAAAATATTTCAAAATAAAAAATTCATTTAATCCGTGATTTTCAGTTGATACGAGATACTAACCAATTTATCACATCGTCAAAATTATTAGGTCTACATAATATACATCTCAATCAATTAAAGTCAATCAAATCAAAAGGACATAGAGGATCTGTGGATTATTATTTTTGGAATTTTGACTTTGAATTTGTGCCCCCTGTTCCGCATTGAGCGAAGGTAGAAAGGGGACGGAGGGACAGCGTTATGTAGCTCCGACGACCATTCTCCACGATAAAAATGATAGAAGAGAGAGAGAGAGATACCCTACATCTCTTTGGACTTAAATGGGCGCCATAACAATCGCCATTGATGGTCGAAATAAAAAACAATAATAAATTTAAGTATTTCATAAAAAGATAAATGGACTTATGGTAAAACCTGTAAATACAGAGCGTGTCTACAGACATGCTTTTTTTCCATGTCTTCTAATGCATTAAATAAATTGAATATTGAGACGAACATTTTTTAAACTCTATACATAGGCACCAAGCAGCTACGCATCGCACCAAACACGAATGATTATCCAACGATAGTTCCGTTTAGCAAACGACTCTGAATAACCAACTCGTTCTTTCTGAACTGCCAGATGACATGTTAAGATTAGATCGAATCAGTGTAAAGGTAGACAGAGCTATGATAATGCCGAGTTCACGTGTGCATGGCTCCGCGGGGCCAATCAGTATCAGATTACCTATTTTTGTTTGTCCCCCCCCCTCTCGTTCCCTCCCCGCCCCCCCTCGCAGCCCCGCGCCTGCCCCCTCGCCCGCTACACCGGGCGTCTCTTTTGTGCGGTTTTCATCTCGTTATCTTCACTAAACGATCGCTGATTATGCTTGATTGCTCGGTGGGTGAAAAGCAGTGCAAGGGACTAAGCGATGAATTTGAGATGATATGGTGTTATTATGAAGTGACCACTCGTACATAGATTTAAAAAAATGCGAAGACGATAAAACACATGTCATACCATGGACAATATAAATGAAAAAGTGTGTTTTTTGCTTGGTCGATGCGTCATTCTTTCACGCAGCAACGGAGCAAGTATCCGCGTAATATGTGCCCGAGAGTGACATCCTATTCTGTAGGACAATTTTATCCCGATTCATTTGCGATATTGTCTCGGGCGGAACCGGACACCGCAGCAAGAAGTGCATGAATTAATATTTTATTTATTTATAGTTACACCAACAGTATATAAAACAAAATTTTATCACTACACTAACAGTACAATACTACAAGAGTAAGTGGCGCCATCAAAATACACGTATTAGCTTAAATCAAATCAAATCGAAGTCAACGTTGACTTTTAACTGGGCGACGCGTCAGAGGCCCCGCCCCGCGATCCTGATTATGTTCGCTACGTGGCGGACGAAACGTCGGAAATAAGTAATCTTTTACACTGTATATCCGTAAACATCAAGTATTATATGTTTAACATATAATAATAATCAAGTTGTTAGCTATAATACACAGAAATCAATTTATAATATAAATAAAAAGTAACAAAAGATAAATTACATAATACGTATATTAATCCTCAATTTCAATTACTGACAAATGCCAACCAATATGTTTTTGATTACAAATTTCAAATTCTATTTTGCTTTGGAAGTCATTGTAACATAGTACCTAACATTCTCGGCAAGGTTTTCTCTGATGCTAAATTAAAAGTCGTAAGTGGAACTTTAAAAGTTTTATTACTACGTCATCAAGGATCCAAGGCACCGACTTTACCTAGGAGGTAATCCCTAACCACAGGCATCGGTTATCAATTTGTGCAGGAAAGTTAGGTCAATCAGAACTTTCAGAATCGAAAAGTTGATTCATTATTTTAGTCAGATTTGCCACTATAGACACATATGTCGTACATAATTTGTCCGTTGCCAGTTTTTATTTTACAATACATTCTTTTTTTTATTTAACTCAATGTTGTTAATGTGAACAGTCGTTTTGGAAAATACAAATCTTTTTAGATTTTACAAACTGTATTTGATAAGAAATACTATGGTTAATTTCATGGCAAACAAATGAAAACTATTTCGCTTAGACCACTCACAATGTCAACCTCACGGCAAACGTCGCCCGTGTCGGTTGGCAAAGCTAAGCTCCTTTGAATGAATGATCCTGTGGCTAGACCAGGGTATGCTAATTATCTAAATTACGTCACTTTATTTATCAAAAGTCTCATTAAGGCATCACGCAAGAGGTTAAACAGCTACGTCTATATTACACCATTGTCAACGGATAAATAAAATGTGTCAAATGTCCACAAAAAAACATTCTGATTAAATTTCAAAATACGATTATATTTCTTCAATGTAGATTTCGCTGATTACATTTTAATCTGAGGAAAAACGGTAATGTAACCGCTAAATTACATACATTAATATTACGTCCGATGTTTAAAAAATGATCTTATTTAATTAATTATTAGATTCATTAATATGGGAATTTCAACAAACTACAAGGAAAATCTTAAATCCTAAAAGAAATTAATTTGATAATATTTTTTTCCATTGAGGAAGATGCGGCTAGCAGCCCCGAAGGATTTTTTTTTTAATTAATAAACATTCTTGTAAGGGCGCATAAATAAATGTTACTGAAGATTAGTGATAAAAGTCAGCCTGCCACGGTAGCTCGGTGGCGCCATGCCTCGGTATTCGATCATCGAGGTTAAAAGATACCGAGCGCGGTCGCGCTCTGGATGCTTGTATTGTCCCAGATTAAACTTTTGGCTATTAATAAATGCTATCTTTTTTCTTTGACGTATCTACGCACATAATCGTAGGTCAATGAACTAACCACGGGAGCTAACCAAATATATGAAGCGCTTCTATTCTGCCCCACCGAGCGGGGATTTTGGGGGTAGGTATAAATGAAGGTTTTAGTGCAGCGATGCGTCCACAAAGAGCGGTTAAGGGTTGGGCTGGCGCGTTGTTTGTTGTAGTCGGATTTGACGCCAATTACTGCGGCCTAGGTAACGTTTTATATGGTTAGGGCACGTAGCATGAATATTGAATATTGCGGCGATAGTTGAATGTATAGCTATGTAGATAAGACTTTACAAGGAATACACGGGCATTTGTTTCCATATAGGTGTATTTTAATTTTAAGGTCACGTATGTCGCAGAGATGACCACAGATGGAGCACCGAAGTTTTGGTGTGGAGACCCTACACAGGGAAAAGAAGCGTCGGCAAACCGCCAGCACATTGGTCAGACGATATACGTCAGACAGCAGGTGACAACTGGCGAAGAAAAACAGGAGACCGCATAACTTAGCGAAGTCTGGGGGAGGCATACGTCCAGCAGTGGATAGCAAAAGGCTGAAGAAGAAGAAGTTTTTTTTATTATCATATACCCGTAGGGTCGATGTAAAGGTGGACACAAGACTGAGGTTGTTACCATAGTAAGTTAGGGAACTATATAGCGAGCATACACAGTGAGAAAAGTAGCTGATTTTATCCCTTTCTTCGCTGTAGAAACATAAAATGGAAATCTACAATTGTATAAGTAAAATTAAGTCCATACTTTTACATTCGTTTCACATCAAAAGTATATTATTCTTTGGTATGAATTTCATCGGTGTTTTATTGACGTGATCAACTGATAAAGCTGACCCTTCATAGAAAAATATAATTATTTCTGGATTCAATATAAAAACTACAGATTTGTCTTTCGGCATTTACTTAATTAACATTTGATTTTTGTTCTGGAAGAATTGAAATGAAAAAAAAAATCTTTATTTGCAGCCAAATGGTATAAAAAGGCAGAAATTAATGCCATAAGGCTTCTCTAACGCTCAACCTTAGCGATGCAAGTACCGATGAAATTAATTCACTTTTGGGCGTTGGGCAAAATAATTTATAATAGCTAAAATTAGAGCTAAGAACTGTATGAATTTCATCGATGTTTTGTTGACGTTAACTGATCAACTACTCATAAAGCTGACCCTTCATTATTTTTGGATTCAATATAAAAACCACAAATTTGTCTTTCGGCATTTACTTAATTAACATCATTTTATTAATTAACATGATTTTTGTTCTGGAAGAATTTAAATGAAATAAAACGAAAAAATACTTTATTTGCAGCCAAATGATATCAAAAGGCAGAAATGAATGTCATAAGGCATTATCTAACACTCTACCTTAGCGATGTAGGAGAGGTGCAGTGAGGCAATCGATATGTTTTTTCGTCGTTACCTCGGAAAAAAGACAAATTAAATATTAGTTTCTATCATATTGACAAACTTGAAGTGAAAGGGTCTTGGAAGTTCTTTCTGTTTCCAGCATAAAGACACGACAACACGTGACTGTACACGAAATTGTAAAATAATAAACTCATTTTTTCTTTGACCTTATCATCTGCACGAGAGGACACCTATCGTCCCACCCCAGAGACAGTGCGTGATGAGCTCCCGCTGCAGAATCCCGTCGATTCCACCATTAATACGACCCGTCACGGCATCCCGCGATTAATCTCGCCCAAACGATTTTACAACGAATCGTGGGAGAGTCGCCACTTGTATCGCACCCGCCGCGCCAGCCCCGACCGTCCCTCCCTGCCGCCAATATCGAACTGATACATACATTTTTTAATACGAAAACGAAAAACGTCTCCAGCATTTTGGGGTTATTTTTATTTTATCTCAGCGTCGTCGGTTAAGAATAAACACCAGTAGAAAAATCAAAATATAAAAATGTAGACTATTATGTAGTGAATAAACGTAAAACCGTTCTGAATGCGTTGCTTATATTCTTTAAAAAATATATGTTTGTTAACAAAAAATTACTAAATTTTGCTAGGTTTTAAAGCCAGTGGCGCTTGGAAACTATAAATGATTTAGAGCCGATTTTTCAATCCTCAGATAGAACTTATCGGACTGATACCAAATTAACCATGGTCAAAAGACGGATAGTAATTGCAGGAGAATTATATAATCTATCTTGATTATCTTATTATAATATTACTAATAATCATACGGACTTACTATTTCGGATGGATAAGCAGAAGCGTAAATAAATCCGTCGAATAGTTATCTGGCTGTTTATCAACATAAATTTCGCTCGCCTGAAAATGTTTTTGACCCGCATACAATAATGAGCCCTAATACAAACTCACTGCTCCCGGAGCTCGCCATTATCGTTTGTTAGCATAACGCTGGACTTAGTCGGAGGCTTAAGCGCTGCATATGGCGTACGCCAGTACCTAAAGGTACCCGACGACGCCCATGAGTTTTCGGCATTCAGAGGGGCTGCGAAAACCATGCCGGCGAGGTGCTTCTTCACACCACGTTTGAAGGACCCCAGGTCGCAATTTGGGGGAAATACCTAGGAAGGGAGTTCATTCCATTGTTTACCGACTTTATAGATAAGGGATCAAGAGGATCGGTGGGTTCTTATTTTTGAAATGTCGACTGTGAATGTGCTCATTTTCTCCCTGTTCCGCGTTGAGCGAAAGTAGAAAGGGGACGGAGGGACAGCTTTATGCAGCTCCGGCATAGAGATCGGGTTTTTCGTTTTAACGCAGTCGATCTAATGATTTTGTTTGCATTGTCATCCAGTCGTGAGATAGTTAAGGGTAGGGTTTCGTAACTTTTTGTAATCATGGACCTTCGGCAAATTGAACACGACATGACAGACCCCTTCCAAACGCAATTGAAGTAAAAGAAAACAAACCATTTTGAAAAAAAAAACTATTTATTTATTACCAAACAAAAAGTGAAGATAGGTAAGTTCCTAACTTTTTTACATTACTCACATGCTTTATGTCTTTTTTATTTTTCTCCTGGTTTGAGAATATAAAAATATATATTAGTGTATTGTTTCATATATATTAGTATATTTAATTATAAGTATAAATATGTATGTGGACATCATGGTATATGTATGTATATGGAGTTGATTAGTTTTTCTTTTCAAATTCGTGTGTTACTTACCTACAGATATTTCTATTGCCTTTCCGCATCACCCCAAGGGTTGACCGGAAGAAATCACTCTAATTGATAAGTCCGCCTCTGTGCAGTATTGTTGTTTTGCTGTATGTTTTCTCGGTAATTGTATTTTTCTTGGTGCACAATAAATACATTTATTCATTCATTCGTGGCTACGTTGCCGCCATACGAATGAGTTTCGATGGCTACTACCGTTGAGCCACGCTCGCTGGGTCGCAGCGTGAGCCCGCGCGCGCGTGCAGGCGGGGGCAGCGCCGGCGGGGCGGGGGTGGCGCCGGGCCGCGCGGAGGGGGGGCGACGGTGACATTTCACGAGCGGCTGGTCCGTCCGCGCCACTGGCCGCTTTGACCTTTCCGCGGGCTCCGGGCGGGGGTCGCGCCGGCCCGCCGGGACCTACCTTGCAAATGCCGGTGCACCGCCTCACCGCCCCCGCCGTCTCACCGCCTCTGGGCTGCCATACGTGCCCCGTTCCCGGACTCTGAAAACTCAAAGCAAGTAACTGTACATAGGTATTTGTACATACTGTTATCTAATTAAACCAAGGGTCAATACTGCAGATGATTGTAATATCAGGATATACTCTAATGAGCCTAAGACACATGAGACTCAATTGCCCGTGGAGAGCTCTTCCTTTCCGCCTTCACTCTGAACAACATGGCGGTCAACCCCCTTCCGCCGCCTCCGTTTTCCGGTGCAACTTCACTCCGCTCCGCGTCACTGGAGTGTTGCCTACCCTTGAGTGTTGCCAACACGGCCATGCTGCATTTGTGTCTGCCCTCAGACACGGTCTGTTCAGCGAAATGACTAAACTGGAAACATACAAACAGTTCCATCAGATATTTGTTTCTATATTGAAAACCCAATAAAATCGTTGTAGATACTGGTAGCATACAGCCCACATTGCATGACCCTCCAAGTGACCTTCGACTCTTCGACGTTTCTTCCTGAGGTACCAGGTTCGTCCCACCTCGGACCGCCTGCACTCATCCCATCGTTTCCTCGATTTGTCAACTTGAACGTCCCAATGCGCATTATACACCAATATCTAGTACGTTCTTTAGCAGTAAAGTGCAATCGACATGTAAACCCAAGCTGTATTTGACGTGTCTTCCTGAGGCACTCCAGGTTCGTCCAAATGACCACCTGCTACTCATCCCATCTTTGACGTGTCTTCCTGAGTTTGTCCAGGTCGTCCTTACAGAACACCTGCTACTCATCCCGCCATCGACGTATCTTCCTGAGTATGATCAGTCCTCATCCCATCGTTCGGCTTGAAATTTTAGATCGAATAGCACAATTTTACAACCAAGAAGTGGATTTCAGATATGTAAAATATATTACAAAAATAACACAATACCTTGCCAACACGCTCTTAAGTTTTTCTATTGCGAAATGACCGTCTTGATTACGTTAAATAATTTGCGTAATCCAGCGAGGACCACGGCTTGTTTTTGACATTGTTACCTAACAGGTCATATTTTTTTAACGATATCTACATATGTTACTCTCGGCATCTCCTGACTATTACAGTCTTGTGACTTATATCCGTATAATGTAATTGGACCGATAGTAACCTATCAGCTACACTGACTTTACCTCTTAAAACACATCGACTCTGTGTGACCTTTTCTTTTGCAAAACTCTCATGTAGAGGCAGCGTTACATTGAGCTTGTGTATGGTCACCACAGCAAATATAATATTGTAACAGTCGCTGACTGCCTAACGCGCTGTTTCGCGGAACAAAAGATATGGTATGGTGGTACCTATAAGCTGGTTTGACTGCCAATTCTCGTTTAGATGATGATTTGTGTGCGTCGGTAAAAAAAATGCAGTTAAATTGTCACAAGGAATAAACTGTTAGCCTCCACGGATGCGCTCAAATTATTGTCCCCAACTTAGTCCGTCAACCTTAAATCTTTGTTCAACAATAATTCCTACAGAGACTGATTCTCGTTTGGCTTTGAATTAAAAAAAAAATGTTTTAATAGCTCAAACGTTTTTGGTTTGATCTAAAAAGTTGCCGCGATCTTCTTTCCCCAATCAGACCACCCGCAATTCATCCACTCGGAACGCGGCCGAAACAATAAGTATTACAACAACTTTGGTGGACCTTTATCTTATTTAAAGCTTGATAACGAATCATATTATCTGACCAAGATGATGCAGATGCGTAGGATTTTATGATATTTAGCCAATCATTCACATTATCCGTGAGGTGGCCCTTCTTGGCGGGACCAACTCATTCACAGGCATGGTACGAAACCGTGCTTATGCGCTCCGAGACATTCTCTGCCCCAAACAAAAAGACAGGCTCCGTTGTGAGTAGGATGCAACATGTCCACAAATCAGACAAAAAAGATCCGTGTAAAAAGAACCACTCTACGAATATACTACAAGGCTGGACCCAAACCAGCAAAACATACCATTCGCGGGTATTGCGTCTAATACATTTCTTCACCTGCTGTATACCCATAATTTGGAATTCTCCTACAGTCCCTCTTCCCGCAATCAATGCCTCCTACTAACACAGTATTTAAGCTTTACTTACATACATTTATTTAACGCTATACCTGCGTTACGTTATGTTACGTACATGAAAAAGTATATTTACTTAAAAACCAAATTGTTTATAAATCTTCATGATGCAAGCCATGTCTGATGACCAATCCCTTTAAAATGCCCTTATTCTATCATTGAGCAATCCACCTCCAAAATCATTGCACAAAACGCGCGAAAAAAATCGAAATTTCGGACCTTATAAGTTTGAAACCAAACACAATTTTACAATGCCAACAGTCATCAGACATCCATTCCGATGAAATAAAGCTATTTTGGATCTCTGACAAGAAATATGGGCACGATCCCCTTCCACGCCTGTATGGGGAGTCGAGCGGGAAGGCCCCTTTCCGGAATCATTGTGCTTATCGTGATTGAGTTTCTACTTACAGTGACCGTTCCACATTTCTTAAGCTTTTTAGATACTGGCGGCGTCCCTGAGCTATCGCAGCTGCAACTTGAGCTCGTGGATGGCGAGCGGGCACGTTTCTTCTTACTACTTTTCCGACGATCGTGAGACTCGCGACTCATGTTGCACTGAGTTCGGTTCGGCACTTCTGATGTTATCTAATTAAACCAAGGGTCAATACTGCAGATGATTGTAATATCAGGATATACTCTAATGAGCCTAAGACACATGAGACTCAATTGCCCGTGGAGAGCTCTTCCTTTCCGTCTTCACTCTGAACAACATGGCGGTCAACCCCCTTCCGCCGCCTCCGTTTTCCGGTGCAACTTCACTCCGCTCCGCGTCACTGGAGTGTTGCCTACCCTTGAGTGTTGCCAACAATACATAGATTCCGATCCTAACAATCAACTAATCTGCATATTATTATACAAATTTGATGTTTTTCATTCTAACCTGAACCTAACTTGATTTTCTCAGAGGTGCCAATACATTTGGATATAATATTCCCTATTCCCATAAGATATGCATATATTGTCTAACGAAACATCAAAATTAACACAAAAAACAAATGAAGTTTCTACATTCTCGCTCTTGTATACCTCTGCATTTTCCTTAACGATGACAACTACCACGGTGCATTGTTAATTGTCTTTTCTCATGACATGGAGGTTGTCGCATCTAATTTCGACAACTCCTTGCATACTCGCAACTACACAACTGAATGAATCCACGATTACTCACTCGTCATTCCTTTCCGAATGTAAATAATGGCATTAAAATGGCGACGATTTTAAAATTCCCGTCGATGGACAGCGGCGACGGTGATGACTGGTTTTGTTGGGCGATTTGTGTCGACAGTGATTTAATAATTCCGGCCTGGCGGCCATTGCTCAGTTGAAGCGAGGACCATGTGACAGGATGGGATAATGTATTATGACTTATTAGCATCCGGTTTTAAGGAAATATGTCGGTTAATCAGAATCTTGTTGGCGGTGATAGTTTTTGCAATAAACTGACATTTGCCATGAATTGTTCAGCGTTTTACCTGGGATTTTGTTAAAAAAAATAAAAACCTTTTTTGAGGAAGATGCAACATGTCCACAAAAAAGACAATGTGCATAGTGTATTATTTGATAAGATTTACGAAAATTTTAATTACATAACGACTTATAGCTAAAAGTAAACCACGAACGCTGTAGTAAAAATCTAATAAAAACCAAAAAGACTATACATTTTGATTAAATATGTCTATGTCTGATGACTAATCTTTTTAAGATGTTCTTACTTTATCATTGCGTGATGCACCTCCAAAGATATTGTATAAGCCGCGCGAAAAATTCGAACTTTCGGACCTTATAACTTAGAAACCAAACACAATTTTACAATGCCAACGGTCATCAGACATATAGTTCTATCAAATAAAGCTATTTTGAGTAAAATTTGGGATCTCTGACAAGAAATATGGGCGTGATCTTCTTTCCCCGTTTGTATGAGGAGTCGAGCGGGATGGCCCATCTTAATACTAAGTGGACGTAGAGACTGGAAAAAAATAGCGGCGTTTCTTGCCAGTTCTTCTTTGCTGTGTTTTGTTTTGCTGAACTGCCTAATGTTAAAATATGACAAATCCGAGTGAAGTGTACTGTCTATGGATGATGAATAAACAATAAACAACAATCCGCATTGCATATTTTGCATTTACTGATAAAGTGATGATGATTGTAGTGATATAATAATTATGAGCCATTACTCAATTCATAGCGAATGCTTGGAATTTCTTAGAATACTTAAATATTTGTAGTCGTGTATTTGTGTTGGTATAGGACAAAAGCAAAATAATGTTCCAGTTTCTTATTCAGACAGTGAGTTTTCAGGAGGTGTTTCATGTCCTAGAATGAAAAAGTTGGATTAAATTTCATTTAATTCCACTTAGAAAAAGGATTTGACTAGATTCAATTAAACTTGATGTTATTACATACAGGTACTAAGTTATAACATTTGCAGAAATGCACATGTTTGCATTTTCACAATCTTCCCATTGGGAATAATGCCAAATGGATAATAGTATTCAAAAATGGATATAAATCCAATCCAGGCGAAATCCAAAAACAATATGCATATGCAAAATATGTAGGTACCACAATTCCAAATGCCTCCTGTCAAGTAGGTATTCGTAAGCAGAATTCGCTCTCGCGAAATTCGGATGTTTGAAATTCGTGACGACACATTGGAGTCCAATAGGAGGTGGCTCCGATCGCATTCCAAGTGACTTGCATTCCTGGGGAAGGGTGGTTCGAGTGGATAGTGGAGGAAGGAACGTAATAGGAGTTCTATTGAAAACACTATGTATCGATTTGGTTTCGCCTAGTTTTCGAAAATATGTTCCATTGAATGTGACATGTATGTATGTATAATCGACCGTGAAGCAAGGACACATTAATTAAAAAAATATATATTTTATAATAGATATAATAAAATAAGCGACGTACCTGTTTAGTACGAAAAAGTATATTTACTTAATATGTTCCATGTCCAATCTAAATATATCGCCTGGAGTGGAATTATCATTTGTTTCAGCGCAAAAAAAAAACGTTAAGGATTTTTTAAATGTATCCCTCATTTAGATTTTTTATTGCCTTTTTTATGTAATTGGACATGGATGGCTAATACCACAGCTACTGTCAAGATATTAGCCAATCCTTATTTTGTACGTCTACATTGAACTGTATTAAGAACACTGACATTTTTTTATTAGCGATGGTACCGATCCGGGTGGGTATCAACCTAGGTACCACCGCTAATCATTGAAGAAGAAGATTTTACGTCGAATCCGAACCACGAACGTCGAATCCCTTAGTCGCCTATTTGGATATGCACGGAAGATATGCAGTGGAATCAATTGTATTATTTTCAGGTGCTGATTATCCGCTGATCAATCCAGATAATCGTAAGTTAAGTAATAACGTCTATTTTATTTTTAAATGAATATTTTTTAAAGGGAGCAGTGAATTTAAAAAATATTGAAATAACCAAGATTAAAATAATGACATTCTGAATTTTACTATATTTTTTTTAACTACGGATAACAGATAATGGCATCGTCTCTTAGGCCTCGCTTGTAGTGGTAAGAGGAAAAGCTAGAAAATTCTGGGGTGATGATATATAAGCGCCCTTTTTTTAGTCTGAATACGCCCAACTGATAGTGGACAAGTAGTCGACGTCGAGTGGAGTGAAGCCGGGTACCGCAGCCGTTATTCACTCGTGAGATAGCGGCGTCTATCGGCTCGAAGTCAATACACGAAGGAACTTCGCAATAAAAACGAAACGTCATCGCGTCTCCCGCGCGCCGCGCCGCGACGGCGACGTTATTAAAGGCGCATCGCATAATAGTGGATCGGGAGGGTATTACCCGCCACGTAATCGCGTATTCAGGAGGCGGCGGCGGAGGCGGAGGCGGCACAAAGCCTCACAACAGGACGATTACCCCCGGCGTGTCACCAGCCGCGGCAGCCATCGGGTTGATTTACACCTCCGCGGGCCGCGAGATGCCGCGGTGCCGTGCGGGAACGACGCAGCGGTATTTGGAGAGGCTTTGCGATAACGATTGAAAACTCGTCGGTCGCGATGGTGGCGGGATGGCAGGTCGGGATGACCCGTGGAGACAACGAGGCTCGTGGCTCAGCGGCGGGTGGACTTACCTTCCGTCTCAAAGGTCTGCGTTCGGAACCCGGTCCCGTTGATGCACCATTTTCTTTCTATTTGAATTGAATAAGTGCATTTCGTTACGAATGCGAGCTGTTCCATGGTTTGGAATCCATGTAAAACTGTAGGTCCCCTTCACCCACTAGGTATGGTACAGGTAATGTATGAATACTCGAAAAATATGAATCACTTTACTAAAAATCAACACTTTCCTTTAGTTTGTCGTATAACATTACTCCACAGGTTTTGTTTCTTATAAGCGACACTATTGACTGGTGCATAAATACAGAATGCATGATTTTTTTCAAAATCAACGAGTTCTTTTCCCAGCTAGGAAAATATTATTTAAAAATCTAACAATGCAGTTTTAGGTTTTATCAAAATCGGCCTCATGACAAACGTTTGAGTGTTTTTCGTTATTTCTTATGGTTTCGGATTTGGTCCTGAATGACCAATAAATACTGTCCATGAGCATATCGCCGCTTGCCGAAGCCATCAAATCTTATGATCTGTGTCACATGCTCTCCGAAAATATTTTTTCAACTTCATAATATTTAGCACTCTACCAGAATATGTAGTTTCTGTTTCGTTATATAAAAAGGAACTACTTAAATTTGAGATACCAATTTTCTTCGATCCTGATGCTTTGAACGTTATTTTATGTATTATTAGTATGTACATACGTCACCTGTATATGCCGCATAGCAGAGATCTTATTAAAATTTGATTATTCCATTTCACTAGAAAACTGGGTAATATATTATGTATTCATTAAAAGTAGGTATTGAAAAAAAAACAAATTTATAAAACACTTTATGAAATCTTGAAACGGTAAAGCTGAAACTAACATTTGCTAATCTTAGTGCGACAGCTAAGGCAATACATGTCTCAGTACATAGCTCCGTTCGATATTTGAGATGAAGGGGCGAATTCTGGGCGCGATGAGGTTCTTTATGGGTGAGTTTTCGACCACTGTGGCTGTCCGCGGTTGGAATTAAAACGTGTGAGTCTTTACTGACTAGGTGAGTTTAATTCCGTCCGGGTTCATCCCATCGTATTGAACGAAAGATGGTGCAAGCGGCAATTCAACTGTCCGATTTTCTGTTTAGTTAAATATAGCCGCACAATATAAGGAAGGTTATGGTGTGTTAGGTCAGTTCTTAAAAAAGTGGAAACATAGTCAGCTCAATTGGACATCAGGGTTCATATGAAATCCTAGATATTGTTTTTGTCTAATATTTCCAAAACATCCACGCATTCTCAACATGCATTCTAAGAAATCACCTCGCTGTACGGTAACGCGAAACGCTAAAATATATTTTAATGTTTGATCCGAGGCCCGACACAAAGGCAGCTGCGAGCCCCGGGAGGCCGCGACGAGTCTCCGCTGCAATCTCCGAGATAAGCTGTCAACGCAGACAAACGGAAATCGATTAAAAATCTTGCGCAAAGGAATGCCTTTTTTCACGCGCGACAGCTGCGCGCGTGCTCAACACCTGCCCGCCGCGGCTAAGATAATGGCGGCGACAATGGGATGGATGCAGGCTATTGTTGGTGATTTGCAACGGAATTACGTAAAACTGGAATCCGATTCGGCGTCGAGCGCCACGTGTTTGTAGCTAAAATGGTGTGTAATAGCGTTGCGTAAATGATCTTTTATTTTGCCAGTTTCGTAACGGCATGATAACAGAAACATTCATGACTTATATAATTGTAATTCTCGCGACGAGAATTTCCGTACCTGAGTAACTGAAAGCTGTATTCTCAAATTACTCAGGGCTCGGGCATCTCTGCGCATGAATATTTTATGAAGAAAAAACTTTTTTTTTATGTTAAGGGCCGCCCTTATTATTGCGTACGCCAGGACCTCACACAAGAGCTGCACGGCGGCGGCGCTCATCGGCTTTCGAACATTCGGGCTTGGAAAACTATGCCGGCCTGCCAGGTGCTTCTTCACACCATGATTGAGGGTGGGGTCCTTCAAACATGTTTTACTTTGGGGTAAATACCTTGGCAGGGACTCCAATCCTTGGAATGTGATATGTATGTATGCATAATCGACTGTGACCAGCAAAACATACTATTCGCGGGTATTAGTAGACGCATGGTATGGTAATGGTATGGTTTTGCTGTTTCGGGTCCAGCCTTGCAGTATATTCGTAAAGTATTTCTTTTTACTGGGTTATTTCTTCAATTAATGTGTCCTTGCTTCACGGTCGATTATACATACATACTTATCACATTCCTTGGAGTAAGCGACGTACCTGCTTAGTACGAAAAAGTATATTTACTTACTCCATTCCTTAGTTGAATCATCTAGTTACAGAACCTCTGCTGTAATATTTTTTTCCTGCAAAATTGCGACGGAAAAATACTTGATCCGATCTCGATTTTCATAACTGTCATTGTAGATATGCATATGCGTACTTAATTACATGTTATGATGTCGGATTCAAGATAACATGTTATGATGTCGGATTCAACCGAGTTGTCACAAATTATATACATAGGTGTAGTAATAGGTAGACATAATAACCAATGCGATAAAATTTCGACTGTAATTCCCTAGTCATACACGCAACGCACGAAGTGATCGTAAAATCGAAGATAATTTCAAGAGTGTCCTTCAAGAGGCGTCCCGTGCGTTTCGTAGTGATTTAAGCCCGTCCCATAAAGCACGTTTCGAATAGAGCAAGCACAATTGCGAGGTAATTGTGAGCATTGACACGGATCCAGTATATTTTGTTCGACTTTACGACAAGTCGTATTTTATGTTTTTTCTACGTGCCGGTGACGCAGGTCGCGGTGGTGGAGTCTCGTGATCTTTTATTGCGATATTACTTTTCGATTTCGCTCGATTGTTTGTCCTTGAATTACGTAGGGCTATGGGCCACATGCATTCTAAATAGATTCCTTATATCACCGAGTCATGTGAGAGATGAAAGCTCTCGAGCGCTCACTCAAAATTATTCGGTGTCCAAAATTATTCCATTCCGTTATGGAATGTCTTTGATTCCGTTAAACAATTTGGACAAAACGTTGTCTCTGGCGACATTAGAATAGGCAAGCACTAGGTCGTTTTTTATTCCAACGTGGACTGCTGAAAACGCAAGTCGATAATGAAGAATTGAAAACGATGATGGAATCGGATCCATCCCAAACCACATCAGAGTTAACAGCAGTCTAAGATGTAAGTGACAAAACAATCTTAATTAATTATTAATTAATTATTATAAATTAATTTGACGCAAACATTTAGTAACTAAAAAAATCTAAGCTGCACTTCCTTAGATCTAGCTCGACACTAACTGTAAACTATAGATATAAAATAGCCAAAAAATTAAAACGATGATGGGAAAGATCGTCATTCAACTAACGAGCCTGGTAAATAGCTCTAGCCCACTGCTTCTTCAGCGCAACGCTAGCTGCAAGGCAGACAGTTGTCAAAATATAGAAGCTCCGACTGGAAATAATTCTTCACCCACCACACCCTCCAGCTTTTTCAGATTTTTTCGGATTTAAACTGAGAGATCGAGCCATTTTGTGGATGTTGTCTGATCATTACAATCTGGTGTAATTTCTTAAGATACATTGTAGAACAGAAGCAACCATATTGGATACTCTGCCGACATCGACTATATATACTAGATGATGGCACAACAGTACTTTTTTATGTGTATGTATTTAAGTATTTTTTGCAACGTACTAATTTTCAGCCTGGTATCAGGTAAGAGAGAATATAGTTACAACGATAGGGAGGGTGTCTGGAGATGGTTTGAATATGTAGAAGACATAAGTAATGAATAAGTACATCGCAATTTTACATATGGGACACGCGTAAAAATGTTTAAAAAATATCGAGTTTATACCACCCGCAATCGAAAAATATGTATGCTGTTTGCGTATAGCATGGCACCCTATCATCCCCGCCTACCCTTTAAAAGAAACGGCGTTATGGTAAACATACATTTTATACATGGCATTACATGTGAAAGCTTACCTGCGTCTCCTCCAAGTGGCCGAGCGCGGGCCGCTACGAAATATTTCCATTGAGATTTTTTTTCATCTTTCTGGTTTTACGAACATTAAACTGACAATCATTGTTCGCGGAACACCCCGAGCGTGCGCGCCGCTGCACAATGGGGTGGCTCCATCTCCAAGCCTGCTCGCTTGCTCTAGGTATAGCGTGGTTGTAGCTTTGGTATAGCCTTGTGCAGTCGGATTGTTTACCTTGATTCAAGACAGAGAATGGGTTGTGTCGAATGATAAGGTATTGCTGATGTTGTATTAACCGTGCATACACGTAAGTCTTGGTTAACTTGATTGTGTGTTTGGGTATTGATGATGAAGGTAACAAAAATCATATTATTAAAATTAAATTAATGTACCACTTTAAAGCGGACTAAAACCAAAAACATGGGGTGCACGCCTTATTATCTTTTGCACCCTCGTTTTCTTTTAAGTCCGTTTTAAAAACCTGGTGGAATAATTAAAAGTAATCTTGTTTTGTCATTTAGCGCTGGGCAATGTTTAAAATTTCAAGATTTTTGTTCTTAAATCCATTGAAAATTTTGTACCGAACACAATATTAAATAGATAAGAAATCGAGTGTAATAGTGTCAATCTTTAACTTGAGTTCCGGTGAGGAGCATAATGGAAAATCCATTTAAATCTTGCAAATTATCATAACAGGTATAAAAAAAACATTAAATTTGAGAAATTAAATGTTTATTATACCTGAAATAAAGCCACATGATTTTGAGCAAATAGAAAAAACCGTTATTTTGCTAAGTTTGATACCTACCTTTTAAAGAGGTTTTTCAGGTTTTTTTCTCCATTGCATTATAATAATAGCATTGGGCATTAGTTATATAATGTCGATGTACATTATTCCGTTCTAAGCATTGTTTAAACATTGTAGCGATGATTCGATTCGGATTCGGTACATGCTATTAGCTGCTGCACTCAGCAAGTCTACAACTTACCGATCCCTCGCCCCGCGCCTACCTCTCGCTACCCCGTCGACGGCACAGCTACCTCTACTCGGAAATTGAATAAAGGGCGCTGTCAAATTTTTTTTTCGCGGTGGGTGTAGCGAGCGCGGGCGCAGCAATTCGCGACGAATTCCACGCGGGCACCTGGTCGGAAGCGAGCCCAGGGGGTCCCTTGACGGGGGTCGGCCGTGACGGGCCGAGCGCGATTTTCGAAAACCCAGCACAATGGCGCGGGGCTGCGGCGTTTTTACCCCCGCTTCGTTACGACACTTTTTTCGAGCGTGGCGTCGCGTCGTCTGTGTTACAGATTCGAGGTAAAACAATCAATGAGCGATCGACTCGGTGAATGGGACCGAAACAAAATCTCGAAAGGTGGGTGCATTGTGGGGCGCGGTGTGTGGCGCTGGTGCAGGAAGTTGACTCATTTGACGACGGGCGATCGGACAAAAGGAGATACGTGCAATAAATAATTTGATTGCTGGCGACCTCACTGTTCGCTTTAAGTGTTCGCTTCGATGCCCATTCACGGTGCGTGTTTCATTGGTTTTACCTAACGAGCAAAACCTGCCGATACGAGTAGGTATGTTCTTGCATGTAAACTTTGTTTTATTCCCGCGTAATACGTAGCATGGAAAATTTTCAATTTTTAGCACACGTAAGAGATAAAAGACTACACTGAACGATTTTGACAGTTGATGTTTGAAAGGGCTTAATTGATATAATCCCCTTCAACATTAACCTGTGATTATTTATTGAGATTTTTATCAAGATATCCCCTTAACCAATCAACGTATTTTTAATTTTCATCTTTAACTTCCTGCAGGAAGTGTATATATACTTTGGGGTCGGGAATGGCCCGTTTCGCCGCGCTTTGGGGTCTGCCATCAAAATTATACCGTTGGCCATTTCTGCCTACGGAGGACAATTTTCGACCTCAGAGTTTCCAGTAGTTGACTTTGAGCGCATCAGAATGCTATGTCGTTACGTTGTCGCTTTATACATTTTTACGTTGTCGTCTTCCCGAGTAATTAATATTGTTTTATTATTATCGCATTGTCAATCACATATATTTCTGGAAAAAGCAGATTTGCCGGGGCTTTCATTTGGTTGAGTATAATGTACTACATGTAAATAAATTACGGACTTCAATGAAATTGGTAGAAAACATAAACAGCAATTTGTTGTCGCTTCGAATCATATTTCATACAATTCGATCGTATCAACCTGGGCGTTTAACCCGACCACCAAGTTAGTAGGGAAGGAAAACAAACAAATGTAGGTTTCCTTCCAAAGTAGTTGCAAACCATGAATTTATCCACATTTATTATAACTCACACTTCAAACTCAGATATTAAAGAATGAGGTGCTTATACCTTCGATTCCCATCAGCTAGGATTTGAGCTGCTCTTAAATAAATAAATAGACTTATTTGTGCTATTTCAGATCTTATTGCAGTGACTGTAATATGTTTATAGAATCGATTGTGAGGCAAAGACAGATTGTTTAAAGAACAAACGCCGTATAAACGTAATTAAATTGTAAGGAAATATTTTGCGGGGAATGTATCTGCACCCATCACTGAATCACCCATATCTGAGAATTCGCCTACAGTCCCTCCGCCAGTAGCGGACCTATTATATTCGATGGGGTATGCAGATTCACACTTGCCGCCAATAAACAGTATCCCTGCGGAGTGATTAGTGCCCCCTGCGAGGCTCACTATCTCCGCTCCCGCTCGCAGCCTGTGCACCAACATTACGGGCGCAACAACACAGATTTCAATCTCAGATAACCGTCGTTACTCGCTATGTAAACTTTACATAAATTCGCAGGCGTCTGAGACTAAGGCGCGCCTCGCATGCGGGGCAGGCTTCCGGTCACCAGTGCATGTTCTATATCCGGCCGCTGATTGTTTCCCCGTGTTCTTGCGAATAAGGTCTGTGGATTCACAATTTGTGTCCGTGTACAGTTCAGTGTGGGTAGTCCGAGTTCTCATTTAAATAAATAGGCGTTTACCGGACTTCGAAGTTACGTAATAACGTCAAGCCCATACGAGTTTTAGTTCTTCAAAATGTAAAAAACAAACTCGGACTGAACCGAATTTTCGGCGAAGATGCGTAAGCTGTCAAATTAAACTCTGACTCGCAAATGTTAGTTCGCTTGACGCGCACTGCGTGTGCTCTTCAATTCTCCATACATTAGTAAACGCTATATGATCGCTTTGGCGTAAACGCCAATTTAGGTGCGAAGTGTGACTAAGGTCTCACAGAGTAAGTAAAAACCGGACAATTGCACGTCTGACTCGCGCACCGAGGGTTTCGTACAAATTTGGTTGTATATAATTCGTCCATCACGGGATGTTATGGTTACGAATGTTTTGGATTTTCCTGCCGTGAGAACCTGCTTTCTAGCAAATTTCAAGATTTTAGGTCAATGGGATGTAGGTATAACCTATAGTATTTGATTTATTTGCGTGTGCAAAATATGCGGCGTAAATGGCTATATTTTTTGATCGCGTTGGATCAGAAGTTTAATTGTTTTACAGTCTAAGATTGTTGTCATAGATCTAAGAATTTGATTTGAAAAGGGGCCTTGACAGACCTTTTTTCATGTTGAGGAACGGACTCTAAAAATTAACGATTTTAAAACAAAACATTTTCTTTCTATTGGACCGGGCTTATGTTTTCAGTAAACTGAAACGTTTTCAACAATCATAATAATATAATATGATCGCAACGTCGCAAACGTGCAAGCGTGATCAATTTGAAGAATAAGGGATATATTGAAGGGCCTAAGTAAATTATTTGATAAAAATAATCGCAACTTAAACTAAAACCAACTTAAAGAAATACGAAAATGTTTAAAGTGGCATTTTTTCCATCCGTGACGTTATAGTTTCAGTAAAGACTATTTATTTTAGCTTAATATTCCTTTGAAGCGCAACTCGAATCTGAAATAAAGCGACTACGTCGCGTCGAAGGCGCGAACGACCGGTACTAATTAACGGCCATCACTGTCTTCTCCACTCCTCCGCCCCTCCGCCCCTCCTCGCCCTACCCACCCCCGGAGGGCCCATGCGGCGGGAAGTTTTTTAATATGCATCCTCACCTTCATAAAACCAAAGGATAATTGCTTTTCTCTTTCGCCCCGGAAGGTCTCGCGAAAGCGGAGAAAGAAAAAAAAGGCGAAGGGAGTGTCCTGAAATAAATCTCGCTACAATTAGGGAAGTTGCAGCTATTTGTAGGTGACGGGGCTTTGAATTTTCTTTAATTTCCTTCTTAACTCGCACTGGCTCGATAAAAAGAGACTGAACTCTCTTGGAAGCGTTCAACTTGAGCGAAACTCGCTAGTTTTAAGTGGATTGGTTTGGTGGAAGTTAGCCTCGTACTGGAATGGAACGACTGGCTTTTTGTACCTTAGCTTTATGTGAGGATGAACTTTGACGACATTTTTAATTAGACAGACTGCAACCGTTACTTGCGAGCTTTTCTTAAACTTCCATTGTATAGATTAAGTTATTTGCATGTTAAGTAAGAAATAAATAAATAATACATTTGTGAATTATATTTTAAAAAAATTATGATCTACAAATAATTATACATACTGAGTATGTTTATAAGTAGATTGCGATTATGAAAAATATTTTTTTCTTTTATTAGGTGATGCGTAATTAATTACAGTCAAATAGTGAACAATGTGTGTATTTTTGTTGCAGTTACCTATTTGGATTGCCTGTGATGAAGTGTCACCTGGATTTGGAAATCAATGGAATGATTTTCGGGTAAGAATAGCTGCATATTACTTATTTTTTGCAACGTTATTTGTAATTAGTTTCAATTTAAAGTTTTTACTTTAAATTAAAACTAATCACTTTGCGCATAATGATGTTAAATTCCATTGCATTTTTTCATTTTGCTATGATGCTACCATAAATTCTGAAGAATTACCGTAATTAGGATTATGGGTTGCATGCACACGGCGGCGGCCGGTTGCATCAGCAGAAGAGACGGCAGCGGAGGCGGTGCGGTGGCGGCGCGGGCGAAGCGGTTGTGTGGGAGAAATAATAACGTAACGCGGTAAAGCCGTGTCGTGCAGCTCAGCTGAGCTGCTCGGAGAGATAAAAAACGCGGGGATGGCGGCAATCCTTTTTGGCGGCAAATTGAATAGTTGGATTACGCGCCCTCCTGGAGGTCTGGCGGTCGGCAGGGCTGCTCGGCGGGTGTTTTCGGCTCGATTGATTTTTTTATGTATTCATGGAACGAATAATGCAACGAATATTAGTAAACAATAAAACATAACACGCATCATTGGGTGCACTTAATTACTTGGGAAAAAACGCCAATTATAATTTGGTTAAAATGGTATCTATTTCCATCAGCATAGTTTTAGTAGACACAAATATAACATTAACTGTTATCAGAACAACCATTCGGCTGTGATAGCTATAATAATTTAGTTAGAGCGTGCACGGAAGAAATAGCCAGATATGCGTTTTCTCAAGGCAGCAAAATAGCCTAACTGGCGTATGCCCGTTGCTACACAAACCGTCCATTAGGAGAGAGAAAAGGCCACAAAATATACACCGCGTAATGAAATACGTAACTTCGCGCACGAAGCAGATATTAAAATGTGTCAGCCCTAGGCTACGGGTGGCTGCCGCCGCCCCCCTCCGCCCCTCCCGCGCGGCCGACGCCATTGTCCCGTCGACCCGCGGGGGCGGGCGGGCCGGGCGGGGCGGCTGGCTCGCCGGAGACGGATAAACCCGCCGCCCTGATTAGAAACAGCATTGTGAAGAAAAGCGCCTGGATATTGAGACATTGGACGCAATTTAATGAATCTTCCGTCCCTCCTCTGCGTCCGCACCGCCAAGAGTATCGTATTCGATCTAGCTTAGTCTCGCAAGCGCATACGTTCAACAAATAACAATTCAGCCAGGGGGTGAATTCTACGCCATATATTGTTTCGACATTCAATTGAAATTACAAAGGAATCCGATTATTTCAAGCGAACTTACCCTAAGTATAGAAAATGTGTTCATAAGTTTAATTAGAGCAAGGCCGATTGGCATAGGCACATTTAGAAGTTATGTAATCCCGTTGTGATGGTCGATATTAAAGTTCTTATTCTCTATTATATCTGTAAGTATCTTACAATATTTATTGCTAATGTATTTCACTATGTGTTGATATAAATTGATTATAATTCTGGCTCAAGGTGTTACCAATGGAAGGCCATAACTTTCCGAG
Source organism: Incurvaria masculella (assembly GCA_946894095.1). Classification (NCBI taxonomy): domain Eukaryota; kingdom Metazoa; phylum Arthropoda; class Insecta; order Lepidoptera; family Incurvariidae; genus Incurvaria; species Incurvaria masculella. The sequence continues at coordinate 21,532,027 of OX335645.2, read as the reverse complement.
AAATAATAAATAGTCTCCAGGCAGTTTAATTACGGGCTGGAAGCATCCGCATTATTCTGCCGGGGCATAAATAAATATGTTTTGCGCGCAGGCGCGCTGCGGCGTCGTCGGCGGCGCGGCCTGGCGACAATGGCTAGTCCCGACCAGGTGCGTCCGGAGTCGCAAAACCTTTGTGTCGCTCCTTGTTTGACTACCAGGAATAATAGTGATTTAAAGGAGCATCGCTCGTGCTCCTTTTTGGCACATCTTGAATACCAATGTCGTAAAAAACGAATGACATAAAATATAGGTAGGTACCTAAATTTAACGAAAGTTTGGGTTGAAGGGTTTTCAGTTTTATTCAATTCTGTATGAGCTTTGCTGAATGGGTGCTCATCTAGGTCATCCATTTTGCAATTATTTGACAATTGTGTTTTACATGATTCCAATTATTTCGAAAAGGGTTTTATTAAATTGGTTTCAGGATATCAAAGTTCAATATCATGCGTTCGACATGAAATTTTTTTAATATTTTATGAAACATTAAACGAATGAAGCGTCACACTTTACTTTAGCAATTCTAATAGGAAAAATGTCTATTAGTAGTTAGTGATAAGAATAAAATTATTGACTTCAACACAAGTGGTTATCTAATAACTCAACAGTTCACATGATTTGAATTTATGAAGTATAAGCCGGACAAATATATAACTAGCTGAGGTAACATTTTGGGCATTTACCCGAACGGAGCCCGGTAAAATGTGCGCACCTTAACGTACCACAGTTGCATCGCAATAAGAATAAAGGTTTATTAACGCAAACTGGACGAATAATAAATATACGTTTCTTCATACATTTTGAACAATCCCTTTTACACGATAGAACTATAGGATACTGAAGTAATATTTCCTAAATACATCCAATATCTAGGCCCACCGGGTTAGGCTGTGTACCGTTTTATAAGTAACGATTAAACTTCTACAATCCACTCTGGCAGGTGAACGTCGAACAAAATGGTTTTTCTTCATCGAAATCTTGTCGCAATTCACGGACATTTCATCGGCTTTACGGTCCCTTGCAGCAGAAACGCACCCACATAATCCTCGCAGCCAGCACCTCGAGAGCGGGCATGCGGCGGAGCGAGCGAGCCGCGCGCAGTGGCGCTAACGAACGCGCCTCAAAGCGAACCACTTCATTACGAGGAGCCTCACCGCCGCTGCGCCGCTGCGCCGGCTGCGAGACTCCGCACCGAAAGCTCTGTCTGCGTCTTCTGGCACTAATTAGCGCCGGCGAGGGCTCATCTCATTAGTGGCGTTCCGGGGACGTTTGTGGCTAAGTGCGAATTACACTTTGGCGCTGTTGATTCCTTTCACACGGTGAACATTCTTGCAATTTGTTATTGGTATGATTAATTCAGAATCATTTCATTTACGTCAATGAGTTAAAAGTGTTCTTTGGACATTAAAAATAAAAATGAATTATTTGATGGGGATTTTAGCAGACTGAGCTTGGTTTTCATCAAGTGCTGATTTATTTTAATTGACACTTAAAGGGCATTTATTACTAAAGTGCTGATCATTTTGTACTGGTATCGATTGCAATATGTTAATAAAGGCCCTTTAATGTAGGGATTAAGCTAATCAGTACTTGGTGGAAAAGACCCTTAGGTTCTCTTTTTAGTAACTTCTTAGTAACCAGGTTTAAAGGGCCTTTGCCACTAAAGTGTTGATTATTTAGTACCTGTATTGATTGCAAACTGCTAAGAAAGTTCCTTAATACGTGGCGATTAAGCTAATCAGCAGCAGGTAAAAAAGGCCCTAAGTGTCAATAAAATAGATCAGCCCTTGGTGAAAAACAAACTAAGCCTGGTTCGCTTCACTTATTGTCCGTTATTGGTTAGTTGATTTTTTGATTGTGTGGTATTGATTGTAAGATAATAAATAAAAAAGTTATGTGCCGATTAAGCTAATTAGCACATGATGAAACAGACCCTGGATGCATGGAAAATTAATGTTAGTTTTATGGTAGAGCATAAAAAGGCTTGTTGACGTAGGTTTGTGGGTTTTTTTAAGAAAAACCAATAGGGTGGCCGTGCTGAGAGCACGCCCCACCCTATTGGGTGTAAATCCGCCTCACCTCGCGAAACTACGATCAGCGCCGCACCATACCAGCGGATTTGCGGACTCTCGCAGAGCTATCGAGCTTGTTCAAATTACATATGATGACTCTCAGGCAGGTAATAGGTTTGAGGAAAGGCACCCGCCGGCAGATAGCTTCATATCCTGGCGTGGCGCCAGATAAATAAAGCGTTATTTTATATTCATCTGTATAATAGCTCGATATTGGTATATTACAATAACCGAAGTATATTTAAATATTTTTAACCGATGTTTGGGTTCAAATACATACATTTAAATACCTCTGCTCTTGATGGAGAATCAGAAATTATTAATACGCTATTTAAACTGGTGGAGAAACCTCTAAAATAAAGTTAATCTACCAACCTTACAATTTTTTTCCACATTTTCACTTCAGTATTAATATATTTGAGAGTAATTGCCATATTTGCGAATGCTAAATCGGAGGCTCCCAAACGTGGGCAATGGGAAAACAACATTTACCTGCAGCCAGCTGGCTAATAAAAGAGAAGCGGGTGGAAAGTGCGGAAGAATAAGAAAAGCCATTATTTTAATTAGGAAAAATTGTTGCCAGCGGCGGAGTGGAGGGCGGGCGGAAGCGGGCGACGGGCGGCGAGTGTAGGGCGGCGGGCGGCGGGCGGGACGCTAGGCCGGCGAGCCGAGAGAGGAGCACGCCGACAGAAACATTTTTGTCAACGAGACATTTCACAGCAACTGCGACTAATTCACTGTCGTTACCGTGTTTGACTAGTATATTCGTTTTTGTATTTTATTTGCCTGCATTTTTCGTACCCACATTTAAGGTGACATTAGACTCTAGAACGACCGTATCCGATAAGCGTTCGTTTTTTATTATTCGTTTTCCTTATAACCACTTTTCTGCAAAAAAGTTTAATGTAAAATCTTTACATTGAACTATTTTATGATTTAGTTAATCAAAGTTGGGCTTTGCCATCGCTTATATTTTGGCAGTTATCGCGCTTTATAGGTTTTCAAACCTGTTTTAAGGCTTGAATTGTAAGGGCAAAGACTAACTTTTATTTATTTAAATCATAAAATAGTTTCTTGTCAAGCTTTTTCCGAAAATCATGTTTGCTAATAAGTGCTTATTATGAATACCAATAATACGTAATGAAAGCTTATCGAAAAGGATCGTTCTCTGGTCATATGTCCCCTTAATTCGTCCATTAAATAAATGATTATTAAATTATTTACAAGATATGCTAACTCACCAAAGAAAGCGCTTATGTAAGAACAGTATTTAGTAAGAAATATTGTTAAAATATGCTTCATCACAAGAGAACCATTTACGAAATATCGACGACAATGACATTGGCACTGAAGGTAAAAAATTACGTGTTATTAATATTTGCTCTCTCATTGTCACGTCCCTCGGGACAAGCTCCCCCCCCCCGCCCTGGTGGCTCGTACTCGACACCTGAACTCTGCAAATGACATTGGCAAAAAATTGCAAAAAAATATCCATCGCCGGGCGAAAAAAGCGCACAAACAGACAACAGGCAGTTTGAATGATTGCTTCCCTGGAAGAGCGGCGAGTCCATTTTTCACAAGTGCCATTCGCCGCTCTCGTGTTTCGTGCTGCCTATTTTATGTATTTTTTTATTCATCGACAATGCGGGACGTATGGTACATGCCGCCGCACCACCTCGCCCCGTTCCAGGAATTAAAATAACGCCCTGATAATATACAACGTCGATCCTGTCATTTACTAAAGTTAATTTTATAATTTGAAAAGCGTCGTTATTTTGTTCTATTGGTTTTTTTCTTGTTTAATTTAGTGTTACAATGAAATGTTAGCTAATATGCACCTTTTCCGAAGTTTACGTTACACGAGACTTATGTTTAAATAAAATGTTTCATGCATCTCAATGGCAATTACGAATATCGAATTAAATTAAGAATATCTTAGGTTTATTTGTTTACTTTATTCATTTTAACCATGTTGATTACGTTAATGCTACGCCACGTACGCTACGTTAATACGTTACGCTCGTCTTAGTTATGATAACTAACTTTAAATAGGAAATATTATTATTGAATATGATTTCAATGTAAAATAACACGTTGGCAATTGGAGCGAAGGTATTGTCTTACTTCAGGTACAGATTTTTGCTGATTTTATAAAAATAATCATTATGGTAATGAAACAACGGTGTATTTTTTGTTTCTAACGAGAAATATAAATTCTAATTGGAAAAAAAAATTAACTTAGTCTACAGTGTAGATAAAAAATACTGCAGTTTTTATTTACAGTTTTTTACTAAAAGTTTGAGAACATTTTGAGTGGCTATAAATATTAAAGATATGTCACAACTATACAGCATGTCACTTAATGCCTACTTCATGTTCTTTCCTTAGCTTTCACTTATTAGCCGTCATGCAGATTTGTTTTTACAAAAAATCCGTCTCAAGAGATTTTAAAAAGTAAAAGATGTACACAGTTGAATAATCCATATTTATTTCCAGTTGAAGGACAATATTTTAGTTAAAAATACGTACTCTTTATCGAAATTTGTATTAGCCGACTATGCACAGAATATTATCAAATATTATGGAAAATATTCATTAATTTTCGTCAATATTAACATTCAACCGGAATGTTAATATTGACGGATATTATCGGATTCACATATTTCGGATTCACCTCTACTGAAAGTAAAAAACCTGAATCAAGAATCAGAACGACAAAGTAAAATGCTGTTTACGTACATATTTTTTGACGACTGCTGTCCATTGCGACGCTACAATGGACGTAGAGAATTTCCTATAAGGTGGTGGTATTACCCATAAACGGATCAATGCTTAATACAATTAGTCAGTATTAGAAACGAGTGTGCTGTATTTATTATTATAAATAAATTATTAGGACACCATTTTAAAATTTCTTCATTACCTAAGGTTTTTATTCTTAGGGCCTTTTAAACCTACTGCTGATTAGCTTAATCGCCACATGTTAAGGTCGGCCCGTAAGCACCTGAAAATTTCGCCTCCCATACAAACGTAGTTTACTAATGATTTGAAAACCACCGTTCCAACTTACTTGATATTTGGTATCTAATATTAGGCTACAAATATCTGTGTCTGCATGCCTTTGTTTTTTTCGGTAAATGTATTCTGGGTCAAACCTCAGAGAAAACAAAATTCGTATGAAGATTTTCTTTTTGCATTCATTTCATTCGGTTTGGATTTTTCAAAAAAACAAAAGCATACAGACACAGATATTTGTTACCTGATATTAGATATTAAATATCAATTTAATTGGAATAGCGGTTTCCAAATGATTAGTAAACTACGTTTGTATGGGGAGCATAGCTTACGGGCCGTTCTTAAGGCCCTTTCTTAGCAGCTTGAAATCAATAACTATACAAGATAATCAGCACTTTAGTAATAAAGGCCATTTAAGTGTCGATTAAAATAAATCGGCATTTGGTGAAAACCGCAGGCTTAGTGTCTTTTCTTAGTAAGTAAAATATTGTCTAAGGTGACACACTCTATTGCAAAGATAAACATGCGTGTTAACATACAAATTAATTTTAAAAGCATAAGGGCTTCGTGCATTTGATAATGATTTGAACAAACACAAATCGGTCCGTCAGTTCGTTCCCCCACGCAAATTAAGTTAGGAAGCAGATGTTACATGAAATAATCCGCGATTAACACGACCTCTCGCCTGCGAGTCGATAAAATAAATATAAAATATGATAATAATTTCTAAACTAATCCATCGTCGTCCCGGCGACGCGTCGCCCCCTCCCGCGGGCCGGTGCCCCCTCACCCCTCCGGTTTAATGACGTAAAGAGTGTGGGATACCGTGGGTAAGCCGCGGTATATCCTCGCTCCTCGACCTGTGTCTCGCTAGAGGGAGCATTTTATTTTATGCAACCTGACATGGATGGCTAATACCACACAACCACCGTTATGATATTAGCCCAATACACCACATTCCCGAAGGAATTAGGTGCCATGCCAGGACTTTCCCTTTATGAGCATGGCTACATTGGACTGGATGGAAAACACGGACATTTTTTTATTTTAGCCTCGACCATATATTCATCCAATGCCACCTAACCGACCCGGGCGGGCTTAAAGCCTGCCACCTAGTAAGGGAAGGGGACCTACGATTTTACATGAGTTCCAATCCATGGAGCAGCTAGCATTCGTAACGTAATGCACTTATCGAACTCGGAAAGAGAAAGACAGTGATGCATGTCGGAACTGAACCCAGACCTCTGGTATGCTAGGCCAGTCCCCGCGCCACTGGGCTACGAGCCGCTCAAAACCGTGCATAAAGTGGTGGATAATAATGGTGGTCTTTAGAAACGCCAGACTTTTCAATGACCATAAAAGTAAGTATGCTAGGAAAATATTACCTAAGGAGTGGTTCAGCATACCAACACATACACACCGCAACACAACAGATACACAGATTGCGCGTGATGGATCTGCGGATTTTCTTATCGGCCGGGCAAGCCCGGGCTTAGGGCGCCCAAAATTTCGGGGGCGGCAAAACCTGAGGATTGTAAACCTTGGGAATGGACATAGGCTACCTTTTTGGGCGAAAATAAAACCCAAAGGAGCTGAAAAAGGGGATAAAAGTTTGTATGGGGAACTCATATAACATCACATCAGACTGAACCTTACATCACTCCGAAACGACATTGACCTGAGCGGAGCCGGGTACCTCAGCTAGTTTTTAATACATTTTAAATCTGAAATAAAAAAGTGATACATCACTCCGTTTATGCGATAGCAATGATCAGTGGATTCGGAAGTTCGAATTCGGAACAAGTCGTGAACGCATGGTTGGCGCATCGAATAGCGCTCCCTCTACGCGGCGCACAGCCCGCGCTCATAATGCGATGGGCGATTTCAAAAAGGCCGCAGTCATGGCGGCACAATTTGAATGCGCGAGGGATGGTCGGCGGCGGGGGGGGGGGGCGCGGCGGCCGGCAGCGGACACGGCGGGATCATCCCCGTCAGCGTATGACTGATGACGCGGCAAGGGTGAGACGCGCCCGCCAGATTATTACCTAAAGTTTGGCCCAAGCGAGATAAAATTCGGATAGGTTTGGGGACGCAGCCGCAGCAGGATACGTTTGAGCCCATGTTTTTAGTTCGGCCGTTTCCATGTACATGGGCTGAATTACTTTTTCGAAAATAAGTTCGAAACTGACGTTCGAATGGAGTCCTACCTAAATTACAAAGTTTATATTAACTTTACTTCCTGTGTGAACCGAAACGGAAATTCAATATTTCACTCACGTTCCGAGGACCGTACTTGAGCATTGAAATTTAGAAAATATGCTTCTAGGAGCTGACCATACATGATTTAACAACCGGTCAAGCGTGAAAATGTTCACGTGCCAAGGGACTTGGGTTATGTTGGGAATATCACTGCGAGACTGAGCGCGAAACTAAAAGAAAATCCCTCGCCTGATGATTATTTTGCAATTTCATGTAAAATTTGTGATTCAGAAATGTAGAGATTTCTCAAAAAGTAAAACGTTTTGAGCAAATGTAATTAATTTAATAATTTTATGTATTTAATGGATACGACATTACCGTTATCTGATTAATTCTCGCAGGTTCGAATCCTGCTTTCGACGAACGTCACGACCAATACTTTTTCAGATTATTTTCAAAATCTGATTACAATGCTTCAAATGTAGATGTCGTTGAAACTCAAATTAAAGTAATTAATTATTCCACAACTGTATGGTTTACATCTATTGAGCGCCAAATAATAAATATATTATTTGAAAGCGGTCGTTGACCTGCTTTGTAGGCAAAAATGTGCGGTGATGCACCGTACAACTACATAAGTAACCAATCGATTAAGGCGAATCGGGACAAAATGCGTGTGACCAACAGACACAAGAGCCACTTTTAACCATAAGGTTTTCTCTTTGCGACGGGGGCTTGGACGGAAAAGAGTGCGTGTCTGTGTCCACCTACACTGAGTAAACACAGTTAGCCTTTTCATCTTTTAATTGTTCAACTGTCTTAAAAAACTTCGTTCCCCAACTGTTTTATCACCGCAACCAAATTTACTTATAAAGCTGCAATTGTTTTCACAATTATTGGTATGATTCCCTTAAACCTATTTTGTTTAAGTAATAGCATTTATATTTTTTGTCAAGGTATGTCAGCTTATGTATTCATATCACGGCTCGTGGGCTGCCTTTCACGTGTCGCGAGCGGCCGTGTCGTGTTGTCAGCTTATGTAAAGCGTGGCTTACAGAGATCACTGGAGTGAAGATGATTTTTTTGGGGAGTTTTAGTAAATATTTTGTGAGTTGAATATGTCTATGACATAATAATTATAAAACTTGTCTTTTATATTAAATATGGAGATAGAATGAAGCATTAATATGTTTGATTACACCAAAAAAAAAATCAATGAATCTATGTAACTATCATTTTGATAATAAAAATCGTATTCCAACGTTAAAATAGATCCATCTTTTTCAATGGTCAGATAAACAGCCAGATAACTATTCGACAGATTTATTTACGCTTCTGCTTACCCAACCGAAATAGTAAGTACATATTTTTATTAGTAAAATTATAGTCAGATAATTGTGATAGAAGATATAATTTTCCGGCAATGACTATCCGTCTTTTGACAAACGTGAATTTGTACTATCAGTCCGATAAGTACTATCTGAGTATTGAGAAATCGGCCCTAAGTAAATTAATTACTGTAACTGAGTGAAAAAAGTTAACCTTAAACATTAAATATTACTGTATTTATTATTTTTTTTATTACGTGCCCATAACTCGTTGCTCCAACTATTTTCCCAATTATGTGATTACTGTTTTCTAGGTTTAGTATTTTTTCCATTGTTACTTATGTTTTATATTCAGTAAAAAGGTTTTCTGTCTATTAAAATTACTGTACGACTAGATACTGGACAGTTCCACCTAAATTGTGGTCAGCCATAATGTTCAATCATATTCAAATCATCTGATCGGTTACACGTGTTATTTTCACCAAGTGATACTGTTAAATCGGTTAAAATAATATGAATATTATTAATTTGGGCACGATTATGGATACTTATTAATTGCAATGAGAAATTATTTAATATAAATTACTGAATACAAAAAATACTAAAAAAGGGAACAGCAAAAAAAATTTCCCCTAGAAGGCAATAGAGATCAAATGATATCATCACAGAGTATTTCCTTCGATTTTTCGCAACCGATATGAAATAGAGATCAAGGTGCTATCTATATATTATGCATAAACGGCACCACCCAAGACGACACATAGGACTTTGAACCACTTACGTTTTCCTTGCAAATGCCAATACCTTCTGTGGCGTTGAGGGTGATGCGGTCCGTACATACCTTTCACCAAAGTGGTTAAGGTATGTTGACATATGTAGTTAGATCAAAATTAGCAATGATTCATTACGCGTTAAGTGAATTTAGTTGCTGTGTTGCCCTTTGGTGTAAGGCGATTTCCGCGCCATTATTGCTGCGCATTATCTAACTAAACATTACTTGGAAAATTTCCGCGGGAAATAAATTAAAAAAGGCAACAACAAGCTTGTAACAAGGAGACGCTGAACAAAGCCGCCCAATAAATCAACTCAGGTAGAGCGGGCGGCGCGGTGGGCGGGCGGGGAGAGCGCGCCCTAGGGTGGCTCTGCTTCGGCGATGCTGCGAGACTTTGCCGGACAGTTTTCTATTTTTAGGTAACTTCATATTTTGGACCCACGAACGGACGAAATATAATTGGACTAAAGAGGAACATTGTTCACATCTATTTATCAGAAATATAGCAAAGTCAGTAATTAAAAGAAAAATCACGATTCGTTACAACAGTAATTTTTTTTTTTTATGTGACTGGACATGGATGGCTAATACCACAAGTTCTGTCATGGTATTAGCCCAACACACCACATGGGAACTAGGTGCCATGCCAGGACCTTCCTTATATTGCACGGCTACATTGAACTGGATGGAAAACACGGACAATTTTCATTGCCGCTTCGACCATCGTTCATCCAATGCGATGGTACCAACCCGGGCGGGATAAACTCTACCACCTAGTAAGTAAGGAAGGGGACCTACAGCTTAACGTGGAATCCGAACCTCGGCCAGCCTCTCTCAACGGTCGAATGGTCACCCATCCAAGACCAGACCGGACCCAACGTTGCTTAACTTCGGAGAGCGATCGCCGAAGTGTCGCGCCACTGGGCCACTGAGGCAAATATATAAATAAACAAAATATTATTGAAAAAAATTAATAACAAAACATGTCTTTACACATACATAACATAATACTGCAGGGCGTGCTGTAACTTGCATACTTGCATTGCTAATTATAAATCAGTATTTACATTTATTTCATATATTCTTGTTTTTGATTAAGAGTGCTTCGTAAAAAATATTTAACAACCATGTAATGTTATAGAATACATTTCACATCGTGCAGTTTGATTTATTTTTGCCCCGTGTTTTTTTTATCCTTCTTTGATAGTTAATTCGCTTTTAACTTTCCATTAATTAACTTTATCTTCTTCTCGAATATATTGATAAAAGTCTCGGTGCTAAATCAAAACGTTTGGCAGCCCTAGCTCAGGTAGAGTTGGCCAAAATGGTGTTTGTGCATTAAGAAAACCTGCCGTTTCCTGCGCCGCCGCCGCGCCGCCTCCGCGCCGCCTCCGCGCCGCCGCCGCCCCGCCCGCGCCCGGCGGCGGCCGCTTTCTTGTGCTTTCTTTCCTTTTAAAAAGCAGTCGACGTTGGATATTTGGCCTCGTCATCGGCAACACATAAATATTGGAAGTGCTCCCCTCCGCCTCCCCCCCCCCCCCTCCACCCCCGCAGCGACCCGCGCTCGCCCCTTTACTTTTTGTCCGTACGAATAATTAATGCCGCGTCGCGTCTTACTCCGCCGCGACTTGTTTTGTTGACGAAAATGGCGCTTATTGAAATATTGCAGCGTTCGAAAGGAGGAAAATTTAAATAATTTTCTGGTGTAACGGAGAATTATGTAATTTGCGATGCCAGGCGACGTAAAGTTACCATTTCTAAGTAGCGACACTAAAATACAAGCTTCACACAGTAATAAAGAGGATTTAATGATTCAATATTGGTCATTTATATTAAAAACTAGCTGAGGTACCCGGCTCCGCTCGGGTCAATGTCGTTTTGGACTGATATCGGGCTGAAACCCAAAGGGCTGGCCCAAAAGGCTAGTTGAACTACTTTACTAACAGAAGATTAAACAATGTATCTAACAAAAAAAAACTGGATCAAAATCCGTTGAGCCGATATGGCATGATTGAATAAGAAAACATCCAAATACTGCTATTTATAAATTCAGTGGAAGAAATGTACTTGAATATATTGCAAAATATTGGGGTCAATTACTGAATTGTTTTTTAAAAGCATTTGCCGCCGCGCTGGGGCGATCCTGCACTGGCACTACTACACATTGCCATGGACGGAAAACATGGACATTTTTTATTGCCGGTTCGACCATCCATCATTCACAGTGCGATGGTACGTAACAACTCGAGCGGGATTCACCCTACAACATAGGTAGTAAGAAAGGGGAGCTATTTTTTACGTGGAATCCGTACCACAACCAGCATTAACATCGAAAACGGCCACCCATCCAAACCCCGACCGCGCCCATAGGTCCTGTACGTAGATGCAATCCACATATTAATCGAGTGAGTAGTTCGTAAGTTATGAGCCTTTAATCGCAACAGTCACGCCTCTCGTGATCTAGAGTGATGTACTCTGCCAAATTTCACATGCAGGAGCAGTCCACTTATTGTTTTGTTATAAATATGTAACCCTCTGTTCTCACTCCTCTGGTAAGTTAGCGTGATGCCTATACGGCTAGACTCAGATACAAACCTCATCTAAATTGGGTAATTGGTTCTCATGTTATAAGCATTTCATACTACTGGTCCCCTCTCTGGTAATTTAGCGTGATGCTTAGTAGCCCTAAAATTGCGGAAATAAATCGAGCTATACGGAGGAGGTACAATTATCAGCTAAGTATCTGCTTGGCTCCCTGGACTCGATACAACGTCGGGCCGTGCGTCTTGTCGACGATCCCAAGGTATCCCTAAATTTAGAGACCCTTCAACTCCGAAGGGATGTAGGTTCTCTCGATGTATTCTATCGTCTTTATCATGGAGAGTGCCCTTCGGAGCTGCACAACGCTGTCCCTCCGTCCCATTTCTACCACCGCACAACGCGGAACAGGCAGGGTATGCACCCATTCACTGTCGACATTCCCAAAATAAGAACCCACCGATCCTCTATATATTTTTTCTATAGGGTCGGTAATCTATGGAATCGACTCCATACCGATATATTTCCCCCAAAGTCCCCCGGGGTCGTTCAAACATGGGGTGAAGGAGCACCTGGCCGGCCGGCATGGTTTTCGTATCCCCCGTTGAAAGTTCAAAATACCGCGCTTGGCTTAGTACAAATCTAACAAACAAAAAATAAGAAACCGTTCAACTGAAAACGTAATATCTTAACAATACGCCTTTAAACAATCAACCTTAAAAGCCTAAACTAATGTGTGTAGCTAGGACACGGCTAATTGCTAAGTTAGCATACCGCGCGGGTTGGTAGAAACAATACAAACAATTTACGTAAAAAACCTCATACTAATCCGTGTACCACACGACCACGGAGCGATGATCTCTGCAACCGCGTCTATCGTTAGCAATCGCGGGAAGCCGACTGGCGAGGGGCGCGGGCAGCATTGCCGATCGCTTGAAGCAATCGGGGACTTTGGATTTCATCTTCTCCCGAAAGTTGTTCGGACGGCCGTCGACTGCACGAACTTTTATTTTGCTCATTCGAATTGAAAATTTCGTTCCTATTCCGGATTTCCTAAGAACGTTTTTGGGCAATTGTGGTTATCGGCAACGCTGGTAGCCGCTTCGCGCGCTCGCGCGTGGTACCTTCGGCTCTTCTCGGCAATACTCGGTCCTCGTCGGGTGGCCACCGCCGCCGTCTCGGCCCTCGCCGCGCTATCATTTCGTATCTGACTATTTTTCTTTTTGCACGGCTCCTAAGGGTCGTTACGTGATGTTCAATAGCTTAAAGCCTTCCTTAAGAATTAGGCTAACGAATGTAAAAATATGTTTTCAAACCTGACTGGTAGTTCCAGAGATTAGGGCGTTCAAACAAAAAAACAAACAAACTCTTCAGCTTTATTATATTAGTATATAGATATACTGTACAAGAAAATGTGTAGATCTACATATCTACTAGGACATAACTATAACATTTCGTTTTACCGCTTACTGCGGACTGAGCGTGACCAGAAAGAGGTTCAGGGGGCTTACCAGCGTAAAGTGTGAAAAAATATGTGCGGGAACTCGATCCACCACCATCTGATTGGTGCACCCGTTTATGTCATAACTTCTGCGCTGTTACTGGGTAGAATATTAAGTAAATATACTTTTTCGTACTAAGCAGGTACGTCGCTTATTCCAAGGTATGTATGTATAATCGACAGTGAAGCAAGGACATATTAATAGAAGAAAGAGCCCAGTAAAAAGAACTACTTTACGAATATACTGCAAGGCTGGACCCGGACCAGCAAAACATATCATTCGCGGGTATTGCGTCTACCTAATGAATATTATTAGCATGTTCTTCACCCTAGTGGAGAATTTATCGAATGTTCTCACATATTTTTTCACATTTAACGCCGGTTCAGGCCCTGTTCATCATACAAGCCGTCAAACGAAATATTATATTGTCTTCGTTACTACCTAGAGTTACAAAAATCCCAAAGTTATCCTTCGGTTAAACCATGTAAATATGCAATGTAACCGTAAGTAACTAGCGGATTTCAGGTACCTAACTGGAGGTGGTGAAAACAGGGGTAAAGGAAAATTTCTAGGAGTATCTGCAGCCGACGATGACGTAAGTTACGCACAGAATCGGTAATACGAAGTACGTTTTTTTTATGCTACCTGACAAAGATGGCTAATACCACACAACACCATTATGATATTAGCCCAATACACCACATTCCCGAAGGAATTAGGTGCCAAGCCAAGGTCCTGGCCCTTTATGAGCACGGCTACATTGAACTGGATGGAAAACACGGACAAATTTTTATTGCCGCTTCGACCATCTTTTCATCTAATGCGATGGTACCAACCTGGGCGGGCTTAAACCAACCTTAAAAATCCTACGTACGCCGTGAGACTGCGTCCATTTGCATTGCATCGCTCGTCAAGCGTTTTCATGCAGCGGCGATGCGGCCCGACTCGATTCGGCGCGCCTCGGCCTAGTCGACACCAGCCTTAAGAGTGCACAGTATCTGCGCGAGGCGTCAGAGAATCTCGAGGGTCAATTAGTCTGTTCTCTCTTGAGTCATCACGGCGGCTGCTCCCCCCACCCCGGCACTCTCAGCCGCGCCGCGCCCGCACTGACGCCTCCGATACTCCGATCCGCAGCCACTATTATGAAGGACTATTTATTATTCAACGATAATGTTGGCGCTTTTCACAAGCACTAATACTGCATCCTATAATTAACGCGACATTCGCTAGCCCTGGACGGATTGAAGTGGATAGATGGGACTGTCTTCTTAATCATTGTACTGCAATGAAACTGGCAACCGTATGCCGTACGGGATGTAATTATGACGTGAATCATGGTTGTGTTTGTAAATTCCGCAGGGATGAATGAAATTCATTTTGAATAAGTTTGCATGTATCAATGAGACGTTAAATCTAACCAACGAGGCCAAAATAAGTAAACCAAAATCAGACTTTGCTTGCAAAATAACTATGATATTTCAGCCCATTAACGCAATTAAACTGACCAGCGTAGGTAGAACACTTAAGGTGACCCTTCCTGGCGGGACTAACCAATTCGCGGGCACGGTAAAAACCGTCCTATTGCGCTCCGGGACCTTCTCTGTTTCAAAGAAAAAGATAGGCTCCGTTGTGAGGAGGATGTAACATGTCCACAAAGCAGACAATGCGCATAGGTAAGATTTACGAAAATTTTAATTACAAAACGACTTACAGCTAAAAGTAAACTACGACCGCTGTAGTCATAAATCTAACAAGAACCAAATTGATTATAAATATTCATGAAACAAGCTATTTCTAATGACTAATATTTTTAAGATGTTTTAATTTCATCGTTGAGTAATCCACCTCCAAAGTTATTGTATTAAACGCGCGAAAAATTCGAACTTTCGGACCTTATAATATAGAAACCAATTAGATTTTTACAATGCCAACAGTCATCAGACATCTAGTTTGATCAAATAAAACTATTTGGGTAACACAAAACACTCTGACAAGAAATATGGGCATGATCTTCTTTCCACGTTTGTATGGGGAGTTGAGCGGGAAGGCTCACTTTAATACTGTACAAAACAACATATATTGTGTGGATAAAAAAAAAAGTTAGACCAGACTTAATTGTAAAACTTTTAACGCATAATTAAGGACAATATGAATATATGTGTAGCAGCATGGCTGTGCAGATTGGCAGTGATATCTCCTCTCTAACTGATGTAAGGAAATGCAGATTAGAATTAATATGTGTTTGAAGGACCATAGATCAAAATGAAAAATTAACTACTTTAAAAACGAACATTCATCCTTTGTACTGATATTTAATTTAACAAAACCGATACGAATAAACTCTACGCCTCTTTATGTATTTGATGTAATGCAAGTAAATACATCAGTAAGTTTACGCAGGTACAGTTTTTAGAGCTCCAGGCATCCTGAACCGGCATTGTCTGACCCCAGTCGCCAGCCCTCCTGGAATTAAGAGCTGAAATGCCGACCGCAGCCGCCGGCTGAATATGCGAAATCCCTTTCAAATTTGCAGCATTATTTTTCCTCTTGTTCCTGAGAAAAATGAGGTTATCTCACACACGCAATTTGCGCAGCAATTTTCATGTTTCCTCTCATTACGCCCGCCGCCGTGATATATTTACGTGTTTATTACTGCAATTACTTAGAGTAAATCTCGCGTCCTTCCTGCCCGGGGTCCCTCGCCCCCGCGCCTCGTCCCGCCTCACCCTCCCCCACGCCCCGGCACGTACCGCCGCCATTTTCTCCCTGCTTCCGGCGGGGCTCGACCTTAAGTCTTTTATGTACCTCGTAAACTTCTTAACGAAATTTAAGTTAGGCTGCGCAGTAATTATTGTTGCTTACGTTATCTATTTACATATTATGCAATATTCACATAGATTTAACTTCATTCGAAAAGTTATTATGTTACTGAATTGTGTTAAAATTCGAAATCAACACAGTTAGGCCAAAAATATATTTATGTCATCTAAACATATAGTAATTTTAAGAAATTTCAAGATATGGTACAATAAATCTCTGTAAATCATTTAAAAATTCAACAACTGTTTTATTTCTGTCAGTAAATGGTATGTTTGCCTTAAATTGGTTTACATGCCAGAAATCAGGTACATTTACATACATGCATTAAAAAATACCTTCACGCCGCCGCTTTCCTGGAGGGCTAGGCAGAGATTATAGAGCACCATACGGTTCAATCACGGCACACCTCTTTCACTTCATTTACAGACATATATATTTTTATACATGCTCTACGATTAGGGATGCTGAGTACCTGACCTTTATTTCTTTATTTATTTATTTATTTATTTATTTATACCTTACTTATTTATACTTATAACCTTTACGAAGTATGGTCGCGGTGCGGGCCCGGGCACGACACTTTCGCTTACTTAGGCTCCGTAAGTTATTATTTATGTATTTATATAAGAAAATTCATTTATGAAAATATCTATTATTAAAATAAAAATACTTTAAAAGGAAGCTAATATACATTTCACCAAAAAAATCCCCATTGATTTAGAGGATAATAGCGGTCCAGGAAACTGCCCAAGGGAGATTTGAATTGACATTATAACCGTTATAATATCGTGCTGAAATCAACATAATGACGATCATTCAAAACAAATATTGCTTTGATTTAGGACAACTTATACTAAATTTAACAAAATGATTATTATCTTACAAACATACATTTTGTCAATGTTTAACTATTTCAGTGATGGCATAAATCAGAAAAAATAAGAGGAATTATTAAATATACGTAAGTCAGATAATTGCATTGATTATAAAATACTGCAGACTTCAAATATGGCAGGATTTTACAATCCTCCGTCAGCATCCTTAAGCGGCTAAAGTCGCCAGTAATAAAAGCTACTTCCCTCTACATTCTTCGCCTCCAACTTAAATCTAGATATTAATCTCTCAGCGAGCGTTGGATTCGCCATTTTGCGCCTAAATATGATAAACTTTCCCCCCGAATTTTCTCGTGAGATGTGCCTCCCTTCGTAATTTTCTCGACGCGAAGAAAGGTTCTGGGGGAAGGGGGTGTGGGGGCGGCGGAGGGGCGGGAAGGGGTGGGCGGCCCCCCCACTGCGCGCGTCCCGCCCGCCCTGGATCTTACGACCCGGCAAGACTCCGCTTTTAAACTAAGCTCGTTAATTAATTATAGAACCCAAAGTTGACTACCTACTACCCACCCTGGAGCGGCGCGCCGTAGCGTGGCGCACTGCTAACTCGCTGTAGCAACGTATACGTTTAATATAAGCGAGTACGATAGCATAGTTTTAACATAAGTTTAGAATGCATTTATTTTTCTTTTCATATAGCTATCGAAATTCTATATCGAAAATAGCTCGCTTACATTTTGGTCTGCTCACATTTAAATACAGTCATGATGCAGTTATTATATGTGACTGGACATGAACGGCCACATGACCACAATCACGATTATGCCAGGAGCTTCCCTTTATAAGCACGGCTACATATTTGATTTTTTCCCGATCCAAATCAGAAATAGAAATAAAGTGGTGCTTGAACTGGGCCGGTATTTGAACCAATGACCTTTACCCGGAAACTAGCTGCGCCTTGATCCGCGAGCCAGTTTGTTGGCCAAGTTGTATGTGCACACACATGAAATATTAATTAAAATTTTAGCCATCTCGTGAGATTTTCAGTTAATGTCCAATGTAGTAGGTAAATATTGGCCACTGATTCAATGTTATTGTAAGCAATTGAACATTAACCTATACGTAATAGGCCCAAAAAAGTTGACCTATACTGCTTGTCTCTCTGAATTCACAGACATCCTATACGTTGAGCGTAGATCAAGTAAGCGCGCGCGGAGACGAGCAATGTCTCGGTCCTTCGGAGATTTAACGTGTCCTTTGTTTGAACTCAACAGCTCCGATTCGCTCGGAGATCTTGAGTAATCTCCACACTTAAATTCCTCGTAAGAGTTAATTAAATTCATGCGTTCTTCATTTCGAATTTTCACTTAAGAGCGCTTCCTTTTACGATACACACGTGCTCTATGGGTATTCTATACCTGGTACGTTCGTTTGAAAGAAGAAGTTCCTGATCAAATTAATTTAATTGATCGAGTGGCATTTCTGTTATCAGTCTTACTCTTAGTTTACATGGTCGATTCGTAAGCAAAGTAAAACGAAGCAAAGCAAAAGTGTCTCAGTAAGAACTTGAATTTTATATTTTAAAAAAATATTAATCAATTTTTTTATTTATTTTTTTATACATAAGTATGAAAGTAGCGATGACATTTATGTCATGTACCTGTAAATGTCATCACTATCACTTTACAAATGCAGAATAAAAGTATGTTTTATGTATTATATAAATATACTTTTTAAGTATTTAAAGTTTTAGTTCTTACTGAGACACCTTTATACCTTTATAATGGTTTAATAAATTATTCTTTAACAATCATTTATTTATTCTTAACATATAATTACAATATTAAATCACATATTTAAAAAGCTACATACACATCGACTCTTGTTATGGCAGCGCAGTTCGTAACTCAGTGGGGTAAGTGCATTCGAGCATTTCACTTCGGCTTGTGAAATGCACTGAAAATAAAAGCAGAAAGCTCACAATCCGCTCTCGGCATATCACAAACAATATTAATTAACAAAATAAATTAAGTAAAACGGCGATTAACAAGCAGACAAAGCGCTTAACTCTGCGTGAAGTGGCATGTATTCGTGAGGCAGACGCGTGCGGCGGCGGGCGGGGCGCAGTGGCGGTGTGGCGCGGTGGCGGTGTGGCGCGGTGGCGGTGTGGCGCCGCGGTGGCATTAATGAGCGACTCAGTGTGGTGTGCTGTTAATGAGTCGACTCCAACTCGGGCTCATGAGTGGGCAAACTTGCGCGATGGAGTCGGTTACTTGGCGGGCGAGAGATACAAACTGCCAGCTCTGCGCGCCCTTAACGCAAACCTGTAACCCTGGACTGGAACACATTAACGCTGCGTATGCCCCTAGGTGACACTCAATTATTCATTAATTTCCCAGAGTGTACGCAAATTTAATACTATATTCATATATACACTTCATATATTTCAGCACGAAATTAGTGATTTTCGTTTACATAGCACAAAACTTTGCTCGATAGAAAACATAGAAAAAATTGTTTCTTATTTCTCCGTATTTCTTCCAAGTCGTAAGCATGAACGCGTATAGTACTATTTCATATTTGAAGCGAATATGGTTTTACGCCAACAACATTTTTCATTCAAAACTTTTCAAATTCAAAACTTTCGAAAGATTCTCAGGTGAAATTTTCAACCATTTTGTATGTAACATCTATGCCGCTCTTATGGGGTGAACGTAAATTCCACGACTGTAGGACTACGGCAATAATTCTACAAACTCTTAAGAACGGCGCGTAAGCTATGCTTCCCATACAAACGTAGTTTACTAATCATTTGGAAACCGCTATTCCAATTGAATTGATATTTAATACTCGTATATAATATCAGGTAACAAATATCTGTGACGCTTGCTTGACTGCGATGCTTTTGTTTTTTTGAAAAATCCAAACCGAATGAAATGAAAGCAAAAAGAAAATATTCATTCGAATTTTGTTTTCTCTGTGGTTTGACCCAGAATACATTTACCGAAAAAACAAAGGCTTGCAGACACAGATATTTGTAGCCTAATATTAGATACCAAATATCAAGTATGTTGGAATAGTGGTTTTCAAATTATGTTTGTATGGGAGGCGAAATTTTCTGATGCTTACAGGCCGACCTTAAGCACTCAGCATTTGGGTCCCAGATATTCAAACGTGAGATATTAAAATGAATAAATTTAAGCCCATCGACATGTTCTAGCAGGGGGTTAATAGACCCTCTATTACATGAAACCAGACACATGTGCATGGAGAAGCGGTAGTGTTTCGCAGGCGTGGCGCTTCTCGTGCAGGGCGGCGCGGGGGCGCGGGGCGGCGGGGCGGAGGGCGGAGGGTGGAGGGCGGGTGGCGCGGCGCGGTGCGGTGAGGCGACGCGCTCGAGTGCGCGCGCGACTTGACTCCGAATGTGTCGAGAGCGGCGCGAGTTGCTCGCCTTCTGGCTTGTTCGCCGGCTCAGGCGTGCGACTCTCACCGGTCACACTGAGCTTTGAACCGAGCATTACGGAAACACATAAAAGGAAAATTAATTCAAAGTAAATCCACAATTACTGTTGTCTTTATTTGTATACACATGGACATTGCTAAATGAATTAGCTCAGTTTATTTATTTTAATAACACAGTAGTTACAGAAGTCAATGGTTGCCCTCGAGATTCAGAGGGGTAATGCAGTTAGTATAGTGGGCACATGCACGGGAGCTCCGGCTAACTTAAATCAAATATATTACCTGTTAAAGCAACATTGTTTCTGATCGATTTTAGATTAAAATGTTTCCCTTTTAATATTTTATTTCATTATTGTCTAGAATTAAGGTGGCCCAACCCGGCGGACCTAACTCATTCGCGGGCACGGTACAAAACCGTGCTGTTGCGCTCTGGGACCTTCTCTGTTTTAAAGAATAAGACAGGCTCCGTGATGAGGAAGATGGAACATGTCCACAAAAAAGACAATGTGCATAGCGTATGATTTGGTGAGATTTACAAAAATTATAATTTCAAAACGACTTCTAGCTAAAAGTAAACCACGACCGCTGTAGTCAAAAATCTAACAAAAACCAAATAGATTATAAATCTTGATTAAATAAGTTATGTCTGATGACTAATGTTTTTAAGATGTTCTTACTTTATCATTGCGTAATCCACCTCCAAAGTTATTGTATAAAACGCGCGAAAAATTCAAACTTTCGGACCTTATAACTTAGAAACCAAATACAATTTTACGATGCCAATGGTCATCAGACATCTAGTTCGATCAAATAAAGCTATTTTGAGCAAAATTTTGGATCTATGACTAAAAATATGGGCGTGATCTTCTTTCCCCTTTTGTATGGGGAGATGAGCGGGATGGGCCATATTTTCTCAAATAATTCAGCCTGGGTAATCCGGTGCCGTGACTTCTTGCGTTCAATAATCTCGGTGAAGGAACTCTTGTTGCTGCCAAGTTATGGATGGGTGACCGTTTTGCACCGTTGAGACTGGCCGTGGTTTTCCATGTTCATTCCACTTGGATGGCGAATAACCTACAAAAAATATCTCGATAATTCTAAGGCCACTGTAAATAACTAACTAACCACTAAGTCGCCTGATTTCATTAAAGTTACGAATTAATTTAATAATTTAATCTGTCACCCTTTTAAAACTACATATGTAAGTTTACCTGTTAACCTGTTCAACAAACTCATCAATGTTATTTCTAAAAATGTTTCAGAAATAAGGCCGTCTACCATCTCTACGTAAATGCGGTGTTATCATACCAACCGATTCGCGTAACCGGGTGCTTGTAAGATAAGTGAGTGCGACACGACACATGTAGGCATCTTTTCTCCGGCGTAGTTACACGTGTTGTGTGCTGCCGCCAGGTGCCGCCGCCGGCGCTTCGTGTCGTGACGTCGTGACGTGCGCGACGCGGCGTGTCACGGCCCCGCGGAGGAGACTGTTTCACTGCTGTTGGACTTATGTGCCTTGGTTTCATTCCACGTACAGTTTAAGTGTAGCTCAGAGCTATTGCCAGAAGTGAGTACGTATTTGCCAACTTAGGAAACCCAGAGCTGGTCCGAATGTAGCCCGAAACACTTGTCCCTTAGTATATAAATATTTCTGTAGTCTTAATTGTTACTTATTACAGTTTGCTGATCCGAAGGTTCATGATGTGAAGACGCAGGCTAAATTTAACAACTTTTTTCATAGGTGAAACAAAGAGTGTATGGTTAACGTTTTAAATCAGCCGATAGCCTAAAACGCATGGTAATTGTTTTGGTGGCCACATGCTCGAGGCCCAAAATGTGCGTCGTTCACAACGAATGGAAGGTTACTCCATAGTTCGGAATCCATGTACAACTTTTGGTTATCTTCCGCATTTTTTGGGTTAGTATCATGACGCCAGATGTAAAGTAGGCCATCCATGTCCTGTTTAAAAATGACAGTTACAATCGATCATAGGGAACGTCACTTCTAAAGTCAGCATCAGAAGATCAACTATCCGGTAAGCGAGGCCTGGCAGCTCCGGATAGGTAGGTAGTCGTGAAACGAGAGCGGTGTAGGTGAACGGCTGAGGTGGGGGTGGGGAGTGGGGCCTTGTGGGGTTGGGGGCGGGGGTGGGGAGGTGCCGAGTGGCGGCTGAGATTAGCGAAGTTAAACAACGTATGAAATGGAAAGCCTCGCTGCCTCCGTCGACAACTAGGCTTCATTTACCCTGCGGCTACATGCTTCTCAATATTAACTGAAGTGTCTTAAGTGTGAATTAAGTTTTTTGTCTTGCGGCTAGCCTTAGGATCAGTGCCAAATTGTTGAGCGACACCGCTGCCAGTGCGGAGCGATGGTCGATCAACTCGGCCACCATGGCCTATCGTGTCAACGCAGCGCCGGCCGCCTATCCCGCCATGCCAGCTTAAATGACGTCATCCGTCGGGCTCTTGCCTCCGTCAATGTGCCGGCTCTTCTGGAGCCGTACGGTATTGCACGTGACGACGGTAAGAGGCCAGACGGAATGACGCTCATTCCGTGGAAAAATGGAAAAAGCTTAGTATGGGATGCAACATGTGTAGATACGGTGGCGCCCTCTCACATTGATGCAACCTCCCTGGAAGCAGGCGCGGCGGCTGCAGGCGCGGAGGCACTAAAACGGCGCAAATATTCAACGCTCAGTGAGTGCTATATGTTTGTGCCGTTTGGTGTCGAAACGTTAGGCTCATGGGGGCCGGATGCTAGAAATCTGTTTGAGGATTTGTCGTCGCGGTTGATCGAATCATCGCGTGATCAGAGGGCTGGCTGGTATCTCGGGCAGAGATTGAGCCTAGCTATTCAGAGAGGGAATGCGGCCAGTCTTTTGGGCACCCTGCCGCCTGGCAGCGATATGGCTGAAATTTATTATTTGTTGTAAATTTGTGTAATTTTAGGATTAGTTTAATTTATAGGATAATGTATTATTTTTGTTTTTAATTTCTTTCTTGAATGAATATTTCTACAAACTGTAGTGTTGCGATATTTTTTCAGATACATAAACCTGCACACTGTGGTTTATGTTTCTACTTATTACGTTATGTTTGTAATATTTAATGTTGGAGCTACGAATTGGTTCGATTTTGACTGACGAAGTTTCCTTTGAAAATGAGAAAACCTATTGAAGAGTATCTTAAATGTGTAAAAATATTAAAATCTATTGATAGATATTTCTATTGAATCGTTGGAATTACTATGTCATTTTATCAAGTGGTGCAAGAAAACAATATCAAAATTCATTCTTGTGCATAAATATATAAAATATTATTGCAACGCTTCAGTGGCTTGACGCATGTAAGCCCAAGTTAAAATAGCAACTTGGGCTTAATGGAAAAGTTCGTTCCTAAGAACTGTACGTTCCTGCCTAATATTATTCATATCTTCGCTTACGCGCAACCACTCTTTCCTCTCTTGGCAATATTGAAATTGTTATTTGAACATCAATTATTATGCGAGAATCGGAGCAAACTGGCGAGAAAACCCTAATGACACGTAACCAAGTTGTAATGACTTCAGTGAAGGCTGCCGCTTCACTTGTTTCGGCGGAAATGAAAAGGGTTGCTGCAGTGGTGTGAAGCTATGTTGGCCGTCAGACATCCATCTACTGTGGCCATTCATCGCAGCATGAGAACGAAAACTGCAATAAAACTAAATGCAGAATCTTAGGCCGTGACAAACCTTCAGTATAATTATTTCTTTATTTCAGGACATTTAACAGCGTATATGTTTTAATTATAACAATATACTTAACATTACAAATTATTACTATACCCACACAATTCATAAATTTGCAAATCCTTATGAATAGAATTACCTACTTACCTAGGAGTGTGTGAGAGTAAGGGATGGAAGGTTTGAGGGTGTGTTTGCGTGTATATATTATTTTCCATTACTTTTACTCAGTGAATGGATTTATTAGAAAAAAAACCGGTACTGTGTGTAATGCCTGCGGCATGTGTTGAGATATGTTACGCGTTCATATCATTCGTATCATGAGATATGTGGTCATATGACGCGTTCGAAATTTAAATGAAGTGCGATTAATACTTTAAAGGCAGATTTTGGCAAGTGCATCGATGTCAGTCGTCTTATGAAAATAGCTCAACTTAGAGCAGCGATCGGTCATTTTGTTACTTATTAAAGGAAGAAAAAAACCTTTTTTTAAACGTATGGCAACAATATATAGAGAGTCTGCGCTCTCTAAATTTCAAGCAAAATGTTATAGCAAGCACGTTTAATGGGGAAGAGAGTCCATAGCAGACGAAACTCACTCAGGGCTGCCCGTGACGATGATTATTCCACCGATTCCAGAAATGTGTAAAAAAGTAGAAGAATTAATTTTGGCAGATAGGCTAGTGCTTAGATAAAAAGGAAGAAGATATTGCATCCAGCGCCCGCTGTCTTCAATTTTCAAAAAATACTAATCCAACTTAAGGTGGCCCAATCCGGCGGGACTAACTCATTCGCGGGCACGGTACAAAACCGTGCTGTTGCGCTCTGGGACCTTCTCTGTGTTTCAAAGAAAAAAACAAGCTCCGTTATGAGGAAGATGCAACATGTCCACAAAAAAGACAATTTAACGAACATTCTAATTAGAAAACGACTTATAGCTAAAAGTAAACCACGACCGCTGTAGTCAACAATCTAACAAAAACCAAATAGATTATAAATCTTGATTAAATAAGCTATGTCTGATGACTAATCTTTTTAAGATGTTCTTACTTTATCATTGCGTAATCCACCTCCAAAGTTATTTTATAAAAAGCGCGAAAAATTCAAACTTTCGGACCTTATAACTTAGAAAACAAACACAATTTTCAGACATCTAGTTCGATCAAATAAAGCTATTTTGAGCAATATTTGGGATCTCTGAGAAGAAATATGGGCGTGATCTTCTTTCCCCATTTGTATGGGGAGTTGAGCGGGTTGGGCCACCTTAAACGTGAATGCCACATGCAAACATAGTCGCAGACGCATTGGGGTGTTTTTGTTGGTGAGAACTTAATTGACGAAAGCTATTTTAGAGCACATTCGAGGGCGGTGGCGATGTTTCGACTGTTCGGCATAAGACACGCCGCCGCGCGCCAGATTCCCATACAATTACATGGTAATTTTGACTATATAGCGGAGACGCGTCATCGACCGCAAGCCACTTCTGAGCCGGTAATCTAAGTTCTCACCTAAATTGGCGTTACGGCAAACCGATCGACTGGCGTTTTCAAATGTATGGAGAAATTGAAGAGCGCGCGCAGTGGGCGTTAAGCGAACTAACATTTGCGAGTCCGAGCTTGATCGTTGCCGTTTACGTCCACTCCGCGTTTTCATACAAATCGAAAGTCCGCGTTTGACTTTGACAGCTCGAAGAAGTAAAACCACAGAATATCTAGTAAAAACTTGTATGGAGTTTGGAGAAAACGCCAGTCGATCGGTTTGCCGTAAACGCCAATTTAGGTGAGAACTCAGACTGACCACTCTGCTTCCTTTCTCTTCAGTGGGCAAGTGACTGTTTCCAAGATAGCTGAACAAATTGATATCCCGGCAAGCGCGGTTTCGAATATAATTCGTGAAATTCAACGCCAGATTGGTCCCGCATACGAATTGCGTCAAAATCGTGTTAGTGGTTTTGAATCTAAGTATAAGTGAACAGACAGACAGACAAGACACGCCAGACGTTGGATTTGGAGGATTTAATGATGATAATATTGAATATACAGTGAATAAAGAATGGTGGTGTTGGTGATGGCGGTGGTGATGGCGAGGCTGCGGCAGTGGTTTATATGTTACGGTTAAAGTACGACTTTTTCCTTGATGGTAACTGTTTAAATGGTAAATTGCTGTCCTACTGTGGTAAATGCCACAGTAGGTATTGGCAAAGGAAATGGCAAAGTCTAATGATGACACGTGTCGAGTGCATTGATTTCGGGTTTGTTTTAAGAAAAAAAACTTAACTAATTTTTTTTTCCAAACAAGTAGTACAGTAAGTAGTAGTAGTAGTAGTAGTAGTAGTAGTAGTAGTAGTAGTAGTAGTTGTTCGTACCATCGACTCTCAATTAGTTCACTCAACATTGTTACAACTCTAGAAGCCCTATAACATTCAAGAAATGATAATTTCGGACTTTAACTGCCATCGGGCTTTAACCGTGATATCTAAATATGTATGTATACTCGACAGCGACAAAACCTGCCACGTATTAGTCACACCGGAGTGCCCACGACTAATTATCGATATTCCAAAATATGCGCCGCCGCCCGCCCTCTGCACGCCCTCCGCTAGCCTGGGGCGGCGCCTACCAATCAGTGGTCGAATATTTTTTCCTAAATAATTTTCCGTTAAACTTAAATTTGTAATTTACCAGAAAAAAATAAGTACTTTTACATTTATTTTAATAACTCTTATTAAAACAATGCTTCAATTTATAAGGGTTGAATTATTGTAGAAAAAAATGTTTTATTTGAATCATGCACATGAAAATAGACAAAGAAGCGGTTACTCAGTGTAAACTCTCGTTTCAATAATTTCGAGAGTTTCTGCAGAAAAAAATAGGTTTTTCAAATGACGTCTAAGACTAAGTAAAGACTAATTAAAAAAGAGAAATCGTGTTTGCACCCGGAATGTAATACGTTGATCATTTCGATCATATCATGATATGATACGAGGGTATTGATCATATCATGACGATGTCATGTCCATCACTAGTGAACCACTAGCGAGTCCAGGCCGATCGTACTCGCTTTGTGTTGCCAGCTACATAGTCCTCTCTGAAATTGGCAGAGGGAGCGTCTGCGATAGATACATACATGTATACCGAATTATTCAACGTAGGTACTAATTGCCCTATTAATACCTCCACTATAGGCACACATAGTAAGATACATACTACGTTTACAGGATCTTTTGTCAAGGGTTGGCTAGCAATTTCTTATGTTTATCCAATTATAAACATCCTACTATTTTTGTATATTTTATCACGTGACTTCGATGGGACATATGGGAACGGCGATTTTATTTCGCGATTCCAGAACGATTTCAAATGGGAATGTGCTTACTTTTTACTTTATCCACTACACTGGTGCACAAATTCAAAAGAATACCTGTATTCGTTAAAAACTGGACAAGTGCGAGTCTGACTCCCGTGCCGAGAGTCTCGTGAAAATTTCGACGGATATATTTCTTCCATCATGGAATTTTTTATTCTTTCTTCGGCATTAATTTGGTAGCACACTACACTCGAAATAAATTATTTTTTTATATAACTACAAATTAACGATTTTGAGCCTGGATTTCACTAAGTGCTGATTTATTTTAATCGACACTTAAAGGGCCTCTATTACTAAAGTGCTGATTATCTTGCATTGGTATTGATCACAAGCTCATAAGAAAGACCCTTAACACGTGGCGATTAGGCTAATCAGCAGTAGGTTAAAAACGCCCTAAGTATTTTTATTGACTTGTGCTGTGAGACCTTGCTTCTTCCCAAATATAATAATTACTATTCAACGGGTAACTTTACAACCCTATAAGTTTGTATGTATGTTTTCAGCGCGGCAGAATGAAGTGATCTTATCAGGGTTCATTTTTTAATTCCTTTTGTGAGGAATATGAACGGAACCCTAAATAACGACGTAATTTATGTGTGCGAAAGAGTGAAGATTACCTTTGGTACGTAGGTATGTTACTCCGACTCTATAGATGTAAAAAAATTGAACCAAGAATTGCGATTTTCTAAACGAACAAATAATACGCGAACATTAATTTCCGTCAGTCGAGTTGCCGCGTGTGCCTCCGTCGCCGCCGGTCGCCGCTTAGACGGACGTCAAATAAATAATCCCGGAGACTAAATCGACAGTTTGTAATTTGCTTTCTATCGCCAAGTGGAAATATCAAATGAGTGGATTTGGCACTCGTTCGAAGCAATTTGATTGAACCTTTTGAAGCGGCGTAAATTGGTTTTCTTTTTAGTCGCCCGGGACGGCGCGTCTCCGCCGCCTTCGCGCTGCTGCCGCGTACGCTCCGCTCTTTTTTTCGGTTTGTTTCTGTTCGAGGCCATCGTTTTATGGGTCACGTAACGATGTGTGACTATTTTTAATAGGAAAATGCCGCTCACAGCCGCCGACTGGTCCCGCGTACAGTGAGCGAGCTCATGCACAGTCGCACGTTGGTAAAATTGGCGCTACAGTTTTGTATTATGCGGTGCTTGCGAACGATTTTCGTTTCGGAATAAAGTTTTTGTTAATGATATACCTTACTATATAATTGTTTTTGCGATATAACCATACTCAAAATGTTGAACTCTTAAGTATTCTGTAGGTGATAGCATTTGAAGGGATAATGTCACATTTTTTTTTTTGCCATAATAATAAAAATAAATATGATAATAAAAAAAATATTTTGACTCTCGGCAAAGTTTCTTATCGGTACTTATTCGTTCGTGATAAAGGAACCATCTATAAAAATGACGCATCAAAGAATCTATTTACATCCAATGGAGAGAAATAAACGTATAAACTTATGTTGTTACCATAGATATTTAATTTATCTATGGTTGTTACCATGCGGTATATTTTGGTAGGTAAGTAATATAAAATGTTATTAGAGTACTATGCAGGATGATAAAAACATAATTTTCTCGCTTATTTTACAATCGCTCGCACATCTTTTCAATTATGATTGCTAACATTATAACTAAACTCTTTACCATGCTTGCCATGGTGTGTTCTTCTGCAAGTTTCAATTGTACTTAAACTATTTAAGTATTCTAATCATATAATGCTAATGTATATTGCTATGTTTGTATGTATTGTATATGTTAAATAAAAAAATTGAAAAAAGATGTGGCGACTAGTCTTTCAAAGTATAAAATAAAATCAAGATGGCATGATTCTTTAGATAAACGGCTTTTGATGTTGATTAATATTTTAAGATTAAAGACTTGCAGATGTAAACTTCAGACAAAAGGTGTAAAAAATTAATATTTTGCATAATATGACAAATGTTCAATAGACAAGGCAGGCACAATGTTAGTCCTCCAGCAAAATACGATGAAGTAAATCATATGGTTCTAGAAATTAATAGCTAATAACGAAATGCAGCAATATTAAAATAATTAGTAGATTCTAATTGTACCATAGTTATAAACAGCGCTATTAAAAAATCAAATGAAAATGGCCACTGGTACGCTTGTGCAATATGAGTGGTCGAAGTGTGACATAATTTGGTTTGCTCTAAATTAAAAGTTTATTATTAGCAAATAAACTCTCCATTTCGATGATTATATCGTTAAATTACATACTCTCAAAATAATTATATACAGTTCAATGATTACTAGGGCCTATTTTACTACCATTCGATAAGGTTGTCATTAGCTATCGTATATGTACCCTTCAAAGTCTTTTAATAGCAAGCTCCAACGATATGCCAGATATCCTAAAAGTATAAAGATGAAACAAGTTATTATTTAAACGGAAATTAGTTGGCTATTAAAACTATGAATTGATGCTATAATCTAGTCTCAAGGAACTATTTTAAAATAAAAAATCTCTAATAACATTGAACAGACTTACAGGGTACATATATTTATGTGTTCGCTAGTTAATGAGAACTTTATCGAGAGATGTTCTAAACGCACTTATTCTTTGTTTAATTACGCATCTAGTGTGGCATATAACCTCAATTTGTGCACACAATACGCGTTTAATCAAACCGTGTTTATTTAAACACAAAAATAGGTAAAAAATCCCTGTAATTCAAATGTTTATACTGACGGGACTGTTAGACAATAAATTCTATACAACGAGCGAAAGGCAAATAAAAAATGACAACAGAAATAACCGTTGCACTCAGCCTCTGCCAAGTGCGACAGTTTAGGTAATGCATATTAGACATAGTCATTTATATATATATTATATATATAATACATATATATCATAGTATAATTTATTATACTGATAAGTTTAATTTACATGTAGATATAGATGATATAAAGTTTGGGCTTACGCGACCAAAACGATGGATAAGGCTAGCAAAGTATGTATAGATATATGTTTAGAGTGTCTGTACCCATGGGACAAGAGGTACCTACATATTTTGAAGTCTGCGCACAAGACCGCCTCCCTCACGCCTCCGCGGCGCACCTGAAAGCGGAAGCAGACACCTCTTTCAACTTCCCCACACGTAGTTTTTCTAACGGGCTTATTAGGTTAGAGGCGGCGGCGCACGTGTTGATTGGGCGGGCGGGGGCGCTGGGGCGGGGGGTGGGGGCGGGGGCGGCTAATGCACTCGCTCCGTCGCCCCCGCCTCCACCCCCGTGCTGCGTGATCACACTGCAGATTGCGAACTAATGCATTCGCTCAGAAAGCCCGCGGATACCTATTCACCGGCTCGTCGTGCAGTGGCTCCTGTTTTATTCAATAAATTCTGGTATCCGTTACTCGTAGACATAGGTGTAGAGAGCAATCCGTGTGATCTACCTTTACTATCGATCATAGAGCAATCTGAACTAGATTTAATTAGCTGAAACCACAATTAACGGTTGTTAAGATCAACATGATACTATCGCCCTGGGCGTTTGTAAGTTTCGAGGTAAAGAGTATTTTTTTTTTTTTATTTACCGAAGACCGCAACAAAATCTTCTGGATAAAAGTTACCCACACGTGAAGAGTTGTCGCTAAGATATTATGCATATAAGCGAGTACAGGTGTAAGTTGAAAATGCAACCGTTGCAAAATATTGGTAACCAATTGCTTAACACACATGAAAGATCCAAGATTACCAACCAACTACATGTTGGCGGTCGCTAGTGGTCGCTAGTTGTCACTAGTGGTCGCGGCTCGACTCCTGAGAGCCTCTCGCTGTCCGCTGCAAATTGATAAGATCAAGTGTTCTCAGGGCGGGTGCTCCCCTCGCTCCCCCGCTGCGTCCCCCCCCCACCCCCTCCCCCCACCCGCACCGCAGGAAGGGCGCCATTACGGGAGTGCCCGCTGCTTTATTTGGCCATTAGGTGAAATAGCATCCGGATCGCGGTGATAAATTTGTAGGTAGTTTGTCCGAGGCACTGTCTTAAGGCGGCCTACTTCGCTATGCCGCCCCCGCAGCGGGGAGCCCGAGGTGAGATTACCAAGTTTCTTCGCGACTACAATTTGTACGAGCTGCTGCCGGGTGGAAGCCATAAACTAGCTCACCGAACGTTTGATTTAGATCCGAGAGAGACCGTTCAAACTGAAAGTGTGTGCGTCTCACAAAATAATAATTGAAAGCAGTTAAGCAAATGTTGTGAATATGTTATACTTTATCCCGTCTTTATTAAACGAAGTCATCAAAGCTCATTGTATTGTACTATTTATTGTAAATATTGTATGTTTATTAAACACCTTAACGACACATAAGGAACACTGGGAGACGTTGGAAACCAAAATTTAACAGACTTTAATAGATTTGTCAACTCAGGTAGCTCCTTTTTTTAGTCATATATTTTTATATCGTATAACATTATTTTTTTATTAGATTGAACTCTGCTAAATCTGTTGCAAATTAGCACTACCTTTAGAAGGAATGTATCGAATCACCAAACAACCTGTATACGTGTAGCAGGCACGTAGCTGCGTTGCTGCGCGTGCAGGGGTGGGAGCAGCTCGTTGCTGTATTAGCTAAATGAATAGCCGGCGGCCAATATGCTGGATAACTCGATTGAATGCGAAGGGAATTGATTTATTCAATTACAAGGAATTTTTAGTGCTCGATGAGGAATAGATAACGTTGTTTTACGTCCCCGCGCAGCTTCAGCGAGGGGAAGGCAGGCGGGCCCCAATGTCGGGTTGTCTTGGAGGCTCCCGTTTCATGGGGACATAAGTGCGCGGTGTTGGAATGATGTTAACCGTCACTGTTATAGCTCGCAGAATTAATTTACCATTATAGCTATCATAATATTATTACACCTCAGGTTGGAATCCTGCAGTGAGACTAGCGAAAATAGTGAATAATCAAATCCATAAAAGTATTTTCTATGTAAAACTGCTTTTACTTGCAAGCTTTTGATATGGTGTTTCTAATGTTTACATAGCAAAAACGTTTTTTTTTAGTTTACGTGACAATAACCGTAATCATTGGATACATGACGAAATATCCTACCGATATAGAGAAAGAAAGTGGTGCATGAATGTGCAGGCATCGAATGTCCTCTGGCATGGAAATAAGTTCGCGCGCTTTTTGCAGAATACCTCTGCAACAATAGTGAATATTTTGTCTGTTTTCGGCATAGTTATATGTATAATATTTTAATGCGGCTTTGAGCGGTCGTAGCCTAGTGGCGCGGGGACTGGCCTAGTGTACCAGAGGCTCGGGTTCAATACCGACTTGCACCACTGTCTTTCTCTTTCAGACTTCGATAAGTGAATTTCGTCACGAATGCGAGCTGCTCCATGGTTCGGAATCCATGTCCTTCCCCTACTAGGTGGTAGGGTTTAAGCCCGCCCGGGTTGGTACCATCGCATTGGATGAAAAGATGGTCGAAGCGGCAATGAAAAATTGTCCGTGTTTTCCATCCAGTTCAATGTAGCCGTGCTCATAATATTTGTAATGCATATATTTGTAATGCAATGATAACTGCATGGTCACCTGACATGTAAGACTATGAGCGTATAACAGGAACGCAATACGGCTATAATTAGGAAACAGTTTCACTTAGAGACTATATCCGCACCTACTTACACGATCCACGACCTCAAGGGATCCGTTTGCTCTGGCGATGAAGGGACCGCTACTAATCAGGCTACCGTGAGGGTTCCAAATTTGACGCGAATTTATGTCTAAACGTCACCGTCCGGCGCCATTAGTCCCACTAATGCCTTCCATTACCGCCCCGCACCGCTCCCGGGAGCAGGGTTGCCAACTTTTCAATAATCTCTTGACATTTGTTGTTTGTATACATTCGTAAATACGATGTCACTGCGGCGTTAATGTGACGAACATTTTAAATGTTGTTTCAGATATTAATACAAACATTAGCGCAATTCAGTACGATCACAGCATACTTCTTTGGATTGCTCTAAAGACAAACATCTTCTAATACTTGCTCTACTATTTCGGGGCTTTAATGTAATATATTAATCTGGTCGTGGTACTAGGCCGCTAGAAAAAAAATCCTCATTATTTCATCACCCATTTGCTCCATGTCCAAACCATCGCAATATTCTAGATATTGTAAAACAGGTCCAGTAAATTAAATCCGCAACTCCTACTCCATTTATTCTAGATTTGTGTTTCTTCTGCCACACTCAAATATCCCCTCCATACATAAGTTTAAGCATGAGAACACTATTATGAATCGATAGTTTTTGTAATATTTGTTACGTGGGCTGGTTAATATGGGATCTTTTTATATATATTGAGTATAATTTAAGTTATGTCGTAAATGTTTATTAAACTTTTAGTTATTAGTTATGTTTAATATAGTGTATGTTTTGATCTTGTACTCCGTTTAGTAAACCACTCAATGCTGCAGAATCGCAATTTCCAAGCTGTGTTCACTATTTGTAGAGTGTGTGTCCATGCTGTGTATAGGCTATTTGTTTTTTTTTAAACTCTTTGGACGCATGTATCCTGTGTGGACCTTTTTATATATATAAATAAATACATTTTATTTAACCGACTTTGGAATGGAAAATCTGTTTCTACGCGTCCTTTTATTGTTGATCGTGATAGAACGAAGACTCTATTACGACCCCATCGTCGTTCTGGTGACACTTGTTCGTTGCCAACCCTGCCGCGGCATCGAGTCGCAACCCTGCTCAGCTCCGCGTCGCCAACCCTGCTCAGGCTCGCCCGCCTCAGCCGGTAGCTGACGTGCTCCTTGTTTTCGGTAATTTATTAGCTCGCTCCCGACACGCAGCCGCTCCGCCTCCGCCTTCGCCGCCGCCGCACACCTGATTACATGCGTGCTTCACACTTGCGAACATAACGCCACCGATGCCGTGCGCGGGGCGAGTGTTTTACGGCGTCGGGAACCATAGAAATTCTCGCAAGGTGTTGTTGGGGTGTTTGGTACAGCGACGCCGCGCCGGTTTGAAATATGTTGTGGAATAGACTGGTTCGGATTTGGATCGCGATAGCTTTGTCAATGCACATTTGCCACTTAAGGGGATATGCGACGCCTATACAAACAGTTTCATTCAGGATACTTAAGCAGGAACCTTCCAATTAAGTTAAGTATAATTATCATAAGATGATTCCTTAATCTGCAATAGCTATTTTTTGAGATTTATTTCTCGTTTTGCGCAAGCTAAGTTGCTTCGATTGAATTGTTAATAAACATCCTCCACGGGAACACACGCGATTATGTTGATATATTTAAACTCAACGTAAATGTAATTAATTCTTTCTATTTTTCGTGATGAAGAAAGAGAGAACACGACGAAGTGCAGTAGTTTTTTTTTCAAATTATACACGGTATATATCTTGGTATCCCCACCAATCTGATCCCATTGCCCTTTTGTAATTGTATTTCACATGAAACTAAAAGGACTAATTAAGGGCAATAAATACCTAAATATGAACGTTTTTCTGAAGTCGATTACATTAAAGCTTTTGGTTGTTAAACATTGAAAAAATACTGGGCTTATAGAACGTACGTTTGCGAAGGTACACATCCCTATTTTGTCCAAATCACCTATATAATATTTCTAAAAAGACCTTTTTTATCTTTAAAAGCCATTTTTTCTGTTATATTTCTATTTAGAAGAATGAAATAAAAAAAAAATATACCTTTCAGCCATAACGAGGTACGGGATGTGTAGCTCGTTATGGCTGAAAGGTATAAGATTTTTTTCTGCTGTTAAAAAAAACATCTATTTTTTTTGGACAAAATCAGACTAGTCGTACCTTGCCGAGCGGGGACGGAGCGCGCGAAACGTGCGTATCCTCCCGCTGACATGATGGCACTGGCTAGATTCCACCGCGCGCCTTATTGACTTTACGCTATGGGATATAGGCGCCTTAAAAGGAATAATTTTAATTCTTACCACCGTTATCGTGAAGGCGACACCTAAGTAAATGCTTGCAACATCCATGAAGCATAAATAATAATAATAATAATAAAATTCTTTATTGTACACCATTATAAAACAGTTTACAAAAGGCGGGCCTAATGCCAAAAGGCATTCTCTTCCTACCTACCCTTGGGATGTAGGAAAGGTGCAAGGCGGCAGACAAAAAAGGATAAAAGAAGTAAGATTTTTTATCAATAAAGATATATATATATATATATATACTTAACAAGAATAAATATACTTACATTCTAATACTAATACATACAGATACATATAATACATAGCTTATAATATATATTTAATTTAAATATATACCAATATTTGTGTATATACATTTATTCTTATATGAACCTATTTTTGTAACAGAGAGCGAGCAAGAACTTATATAAATCATAAAGTTTAAATATAATTTAAATAATAGGACTTCAGACGTTTTTTGAAAATATATACATTGGAAGAGGACCGAATTTCTAGGGGAAGCTGATTCCAAAGACGAGATGCGTTTACAGAAAAAGATTCACTATAATAAGTGCTGCGATGTCTAGGAATTGCTAACAGTAAGGTATCAGCAGACCTAAGTGGAACACCATGTGAAGATAGCAATTTGAAGCGACTACATACACCGACTAGTACCAAAAGAACCACACCCAACACATCAACTGATATTTATGTTAAGTAACAAAACGTAAGCCCTGATTGCAGATTTACTGCAGCCTGTTAACCGGACAGCGGTGCACTGTCCGCGTCTAATCTGGATTTAGCACGATATGAGGGGGTATATTCTTGAAATTCCGCGTTCAGGAATACGGAGCACTTCCGACGAGAATACGAATTCCAAGAATAGATCCTAGAGCGGTGGCTTCGAAAGTGTAGACCGTAAATTGTTTGTTTTTAGGGTTCCGTACCCAAAGGGTGAAAACGGAACCCTATTACTAAGCCTCCGCTCTCCGTCTGTCCGTCCGTCCGTCCATCCGTCCGTCCGTCCGTCCGTCCGTTCGTCCGTCCGTCCGTCTGTCACAGGGCTGCATCTCATAAACTGTAATAGGTAGATAGCTGAATTTTTCACAAAGTACGTATTTATTTTGCCGCTATAACAACAAATAGGTAAAATAAAAAATAATAAAAATTAAGGGGTGTCTCATACAAATGTATGATGTATGTATGTTACGGAACCCTTTGTGTGCGAGTCCGACTCGCACTTGGCCGGTCTTTTTAAATGCCAAGCCTATTTATATGTGCGGAGTCAAATAAAAAAAACACTTAAAATGTTTCATTGCCGCTTCAACCATAGTTTCATCCAATGCTGGCGAGCTTAATTTACCACATAGTAGGCGAAGGGGACCTCCAGTTTTAGTTGGGTTCCGAACCATGAAACAGCTAACAAGTAAAATTGTATTTATGTTGTTAGAGAATAACATAAGTAGATATTTATTTTAATCCAAACTACAAATTCGTAGTGATTGTCTTGAGGTAAAGTGTCGATTAGTGGTGTTCGTGACATCGGCCTGCGTGCATTATGCCGCGTCGGACCGCATTGTGTGCGGCGGAGCGGGGCGAGACGCGGGGCTCAATGCGTCTTGTTACGGCGTAAGTTATGGCGTCTGCCCAGGAAATGCCCACGCGCGAGCTGCCGCCTCCGCGCCGGCCGGCCGGTGGCGCCTTGGTCGGTGGCAGCGAGGTATTGAAGCCATGTTGCTCTTGATTACTGCACCGCTAAAGCTCATATCACTAAGCACACAGTTTGTTTTGGAAAATAGTGTTTTATGCTTTGTAATCATCTAGGTTTTAGGAGAACAAAGACAAAAATACTATATGATAAAAATACAAGCGCCATTGTTCGAATCGTCAAGTCAGAGAAATCCTAGAAGCATGGATAATAAATTTGCCTAGTTCGCCTGTGATTCTCTTTCAGTCCTTGCTTGGTCACGGAATAGAGTACTAACTAGAACCGACGCGCATGTGATATACCTGCGTAGAAGTCGTGAGATTGTGGTGTTCAGAAATGACCAGCATTCTTGGTTATCTACCAGTAGTATATTGTTTGTAGTACTCGTCTATCGGTGGTACCCAGTGGTACGGTTGAAGCCTCACATTGAAGAGGCGTAGGTGCAATTCCAGCCACCGTAGGCCGGTTGGCGTTTTCGTCTTTACATAAAGAGCCAACCCAAGACAATGGTTAATAATTCTGGGGCGTTCGAGAATAAAATGAGATAAATTATTGTATTTTGTCAACCTCGGTAGCTCAGTGTGCGACGCCCTGAGGGGAAGCAGATCTGAGTGGGCAGTCTGAGTTCTCACCGAAATTGGCGTTTACGGCAAACAGATCGACTGGCGTTTTCTCCAAACTCCATACAAGTTTTTACTAGATATTCTGTGGTTTTACTTCTTCAAGCTGTCAAAGTCAAACGCGGACTTCCGATTTGTATGAAAACGCGGAGTGGACGTAACCGGCAACGTCGACGTATTTACGGCAACGTTGAGTAAGCTGTCAAATCAAGCTCGGACTCGCAAATGTTAGTTCGCTTAACGCCCGCTGCGCGCGCTCTTCAATTTTTCCATACAATTGAAAACGCCAGTCGATTGGTTTGCCGTAACGCCAATTAAGGTGACAACTTAGACTACCGGCTCTGAGCGCGTTTAGGTTCTGGATGGCTGACCATTTTCAACCGTTGATGAAATGAAATGAAATGAAAATGAAATGAAAATGAAATGAAAATGAAATGAAATGAAATGAAAATATCCTTTATTGCTTACAACTATTACATAGTATGCAAAGGCGAGCTTATTGCCAAAGGCAATCTCTAACAGCTAACCTTAATATTAGAAAATATATTAAGAGGTAGCAAGAAACAATAAATTACTTAAAACTAAGCACCATAATCACACTTAGAAAACATTAGATAACTTAAAACTATATAAACAGAAAATATTTGATTTGCTGGCCGTGGTTCGGATTCCATGTAAATCTGTAGGTCTCCTTCCTTATTTACTAGGTGGTAGGGTTAATCCCGCCCGGGTTTGTACCATCGCATTGAATGAACGATGGTCGAAGCGGCAATGAAAATGGTCCGTGTTTTCCATCTAGTTCAATGTAGCCGTGAAATATAAGGAAGGTGCTGGCATGGTACCTAGTTCCCATGTGGTGCGTTAGGCTAATATATGACGGTCAGTTCGGTATTAGCATCCATGTCCAGTTACATTTAAAAAAAAATAACCCTGACTTCTTTCGGCGAGAGCGCAACGCTCGCGAAGCTCGCAGACATGTTTATGCTGTCGTAAACATCATTAAGTTGTGGCGTGGCTCCTGCTACCATGAAGAACCAACCGCTCGATGCACATTGTAAATCGACCGCATTGTTGAATGGCTAACGGGGTGCTATAAATGTTTGTGTATTCAACTCTAATGCCGATTCCTCACAGGCGAGATGGTTTAAATCAAGAATATACGATTCCACAACTAATAATTTGGATATTTATTATCATAGATAATGGTAATATTCGAGAGAACGCTGTAGACTTGTCTCTAAGTTAAATTTTACTACGTCTTACACTGAAAAACAAATTATGAAATAGAGCCAACTAAATAAATTGATTGCTCGAACTGAGTGAATATTTTTACGCTTAAACATTAAATTTTACTGTTTCGTTTAATTGTTTTTTAAATGTGTGCAATAACTTTTTTTTTACCTATTGCCTAACTGTGTGAATACGGTTTTATCTTTAGCATTACCTTACTAATGTCTTATATTCAGTGAAAAGGTACTGTTCAATCTGTTAAAATTACTATACCTTTTGAAACTGGACAGTTGAACGCCTGATTTGTAGTCAGCCCTAATGTTCAATTTGTTAAGATAATCGTTTCAAAATCATCTGATCTGTAATACATGACATTTTCACCAAGCGGTACTGTTAAATCATTTAAAATCACTATATAATATTAACCGTTTTAGTTCATTTATAGAAACATAACGTAGAACATAATAAATAAAGAGAAATAATTCACCAATAATTATTGAATTTTAATTTTGCTAAATAGAGAACAGTTGCACATATTTTTTTTCGGTGTACAGAAAGAAAGAAAGAAGAAGAAAGAAAATACATGTATTCAACAATTACATAATCGATTACACGTAAAAAAATATAATAAATTGACAGATATAAAAAAATATTGTTTCGTTTGGATGGATTGACTGGATGTATAACACGGACATTTTTATTGCTGCTTCGCGAATACGATGAGCTGACCCGGGCGGTCTTAACTCTAACACCTAGTCAGTAAGAAAATCTATCTTACTGACTAGGTCTTATTTACACTTTTTCTCGGAACCTGAACCACGAACTGTACCTACGGCCAACCTTCCAGTATTGCCGAGACTGACTTGATACATTAGTACACATTCGAAGCTCACAAAAGGAAAGTCGGAGGCGAGGTCGGAGGCATGTCGAAGATATATTAACCTAATTGCTGAATTTAGGGGCCTTAAATGTTTAAGTGTTAGTTAAGCTGTATTAAGATTTCTTATGAAATATAAATATATCCAAGATCGCTATACAGCTACATAATAAATTTAAAAAAAATTTACGTTAGACGTGTCGCTCGCCATGTTCCATCGGTATGGAATGCACTATTTGGCGAGATATTTCCCTCACAGTACAACCTGTTGTCCTTCAAAATCGTGTGAAGAAGAATCTAGCCGGCAGCTTAGAAAGCCCATTGGCATTTTCAGTCTTTTTAAGGTTCCGTACCCAAAGGGTAAAAACGGAACCCTATTACTAAGCCTCCGCTGTCCGTTCGTCCGTCCGTCCGTCCGTCTGTCACAGGGCTGTATCTCATGAACCGTAATAAGTAGGCAGCTAAAATTTTCACAGAGTGTGTATTTATTTTGCCGCTATAACAACAAATGGGTAAAATAAAGGGGGGTCCCATACAAAAAACGTGATTTTTTTGTGTTAAATCTAGTACGATGGTACGGAACCCTTCGTGTGCGAGTCAGACTCGCACTTGTTTATGTGAGGGTAATGCCAAAAATGTAGGCAAGTTAGGTTTGATAGAAACGTCGCTGCAATTCAAGTCGCCGACATTTTGGTCTTTCACACAAGGCCGAAGCAGTATTCAAACAATGTTGCGTTCACGTCGTTAACCTGCGCTTTCGAATGATCGTCCGCACTTTCGACCCGCTAATGTAGGCACGGGCCGCATTGTGCCGACACTTCGCACATCCTCTAAAACGACTTTGTAGACTCGCCGCACAATGTCCGCAATAAAACCCGCGAGCTGCCGACTCCGACTCATATCTTTATTATCAATTCATTTGTGCTAAATTTAAGCGCGGCATAAAAATAAAGTCCGAGCTGTTAACACATTTATCGGGGCATTCATTAAAGCCCGTAAAAGGACGACGTCGGCCGTTAAACCTGTAATAGTTGGCGCGATCTCTCGTAAAAAAATATTGCGCGGGCGTAAAATTTACGAGAGCGCGCAGCGTTCTGGACGCGTCATTAAACTTCTATCTAAATTTAAATTCCGAACGAGAAAACGCGATTCTGGCGGTAGTTTTCCCGCGCTTGTTTCGCGGTGGGAATGCCATAATTGTCTGACGAGCGTCGGAACGCGCTCGCGACACCGGGCGGCAGAGCGGGAAGGCCGACGCGCCGGAGAATTATCTTCAGCGCGCAGGGCGGCTGAAGCGGATTAAAAAGAACGCCGGAGCGTTCGTTTCGCTTATCAACTGCGTCGTTAGAGCGGCGTTGTGGAGTCGCCGAGTGAAAAACATTCACGTTTGAAGCCGCTTTAAAGTTCTGATGGAACCGGGATTATCCCTTGCACATGAATGTCCGTCCAATTTATTTATTTATTTTTTCCATTGCAGGCTGTGATTGGAGACGATATTATTAAGAACATGACGTAAACTATACGCAACTATCTAAAGCTCAAGATGTCCGAAGCAAGTTTTATTACTGAAAATTATAGCTTCGGTAGGGTAGATCGCTTCGGTAGGGTAGATCGCTTCGGTAGGGTACCCGTTTTCAAGCAAAATGTGATCTGTTTCTAGCGTCTTTAAATATAAAGATAGAGAAATAAAAATAGCATAAAAATATTTGAAACTTAAAGGGGCTGCATATGTATTTTTTTATTTTTACACATTTTTTAAAGTTTCTTACAGATTTTTTTTAAAGAATCTTAAACTTCTCAAAAACTAAAAGAGATCGTATCGAATAAAATTATCGAAGTAGTTGATTACTGACTGGATCAACTACTTAGAGGTTCATTTCTGACTGGACGAAGGACGCGCCGCGTGCCCAGAAGAATTCCATGAGGTGTACGAAACGTCGACTTAAACAAGTGATAGTTTGAGCACTGTTTATCCGATTTTTGTAATAATGTGTAACAACAGTGAAAGTCTAAATAGATAAGCATCGATTCATAGTTAGGAAATATTAAAGTATTTCTAATCTAATACTGACAGTTTTCTCAGTGTATGTACTTACATACTTGTAACTTTTCAATACATCTAGCAGACGCGATCTCGAATGTAGAGCTAACCACCGCCGGTGTCGCGTGCCTCCAGGAGAACTATAAAACGTGTCGGAGGTGGTCGGAGCAGATAAAGGCAAGGGGAGGAGGCAATCTCGCCGCGGACAGGCCGTTTAGATAGCGCGACCCACCGCGACCTCCGTCGTACCCCCCGCACCACCCCTCCGACCCTGCCGCACCTGCGCTCCGCCCTGAAAGATATTGGCAATTTTAATCGTGCGGTACAAGTATCTACCACTATCCGTCATCCCCTGTTGTCAGAAATGAAAGTAAGAAACGTAGTGGTGTCCCCATTTTCAACGTGATCGTGTTAACAAGCGAGTAGCAGCTCGTTTTAATCACCACTTTCATGCAAACGGCTCTTTATTGGTATTGGAACTGATCTTTTTTTTTATGCTACCTGACATGGATAGCTAATACCACACAACTACCGTTATGATATTAGCCCAATACACCACATTCCCGTAGGAATTAGGTGCCATGCCAGGACCTTCCCTTTATGAGCACGTCTACATTGAAATGGATGGAAAACACGGACAATTTTTCATTGCCGCTTAGACCATCTTTTCATCCAATGCGATGGTGCCAACCCGGGCGGGCTTAAACCCTACCACCTGTAGGGGAAGGGGGCCTATACAGTTTTACATGGATTCCGAACAATGGAGCAGCTCGGATTCGTAATGAAATGCACTTATCAAACTCAGAAAGAGAAAGACAGTGGTGCATGTCGGAATTGAACCCAGGCCTCTGGTACGCAAAGCCAGTCCCCGCGCCACTAGGCTACGAGCCGCTCAAAGCCGAGCTTGTTTTATGTTGGCGATAAAAAAAGAACCAAGCTTCGTTTTTAGAAGATATGGAGCGTAGTGTTAGGACTAACTAAACCTATTCAGATGATTGCATGATTGTAGGTATACGAGTTTCACTATCGGCATAAATCACTCAGGACATTTCAATCAAATGTCCAACCATACCATATATAGAAGCGATTAGATTTCTTTTTATATTTAGCGCGTCATATGGCCCACGCCAGGACCTCAAAAGAAGCGCCCGACGACGGACTTTCACAGGGTCTGGAAAAACCATGAAGGCCAGCCAGATGCTTTCTCACACCATCTTTGAAGGACCCCAGGTTGTACTTTGAGGGAAAAACCTCGGCGGGGAGTCGACTCCATAGTTTACCGACCCATCTTACCGGTTCTGATTTTGGGAATATGCCATTCGACACTGAATGGGTACATTCCAGGCAGACTCAAGCTGGTACTTAATGCGTGCGAATAAATAAATACTCCACGCAAGACCTTATCTGCCCCTTG
Source organism: Incurvaria masculella (assembly GCA_946894095.1). NCBI lineage: Eukaryota > Metazoa > Arthropoda > Insecta > Lepidoptera > Incurvariidae > Incurvaria > Incurvaria masculella. The sequence continues at coordinate 21,488,517 of OX335645.2, read as the reverse complement.
CAGAGGAGTCGTTTTTGGTCAGGCGTGAAATACTGACGCACCCTGTTGAGGACTCCCAGTTATTTTGAGGCGAGCTTGGCTTTATCCTCGATATGATGTCCAAAATTAAGGTCACGCGTCAGGTCGATACCAAGAATCCCTTTGGGGTCGTCAATATGCAGAGTTCTGCCCGTAGGTCTGAGCTACACTGAACGGTGTCCGCTTCGTACTGAATACGCTCCATGTGTCTCGCTCGCGTTAAACTCAACGAGGCTCTGGATATCCCAACCGAAAACCTTTTCCAGGGTCTCTTCGAGTTTAACAACAAAGCATAGCCTGTCCATCCTATAGTGTACCTGGCTGGCACCGTGCTGTTATTTGCGTATCAATCATTGCGCCCTTAAGTTGTGGCTTGAATTTCACGAAGTCGCTGACACATGAATTGATTACGCAGCTCATGCTGAGCAGTATGTGGCAGCATTGTTTGAAATGTTTTTTGACATTTAATAATATTTTTTAATGTTACTGGACACAGATAGCTAATACCAAATCGACAGGCATTATATTAGCCTAACACACCACATGAGAACTAGATGGCATACCAGAACCTTCCTTACATTATTAAACTACATTGAACTGTATGAAAAACGCGGACATCATTGCCGCTTTGACCATTACGCGCCGTTACGATAACACATAAGCTAAGGTTATTTAGTTTCCGGCAGTATAAGAAAGCAACCCGGGACGAGGCGCCTGTACCGAATACGGTAGGTGTGCGTTGCGAGCTCCACATTCTGCAGCGGATTAAGTTCTGGAGGCGAACGACGCGCGCCCGTGGGCGCTGCTGCCTTCTGCTCCCACAGGCTGTGTTTTGTTGCAATGGAGCTTCGAATCTGAAAGACATAACTTGCAGGATCTCGACGTTTCGCCTTTGGATCGACGGCGTTGATTATTTATTTTTATTTATATATTATTTATTATGCTATTATATTGGTATTACGTGGCCGAATCGTTTTAAAGATTGGTTTGATTCAGACAATTCACGCATGTTTTTTTTCATAGCATAATTATTGTGAATCTTGGAATAACTTCCAGCATTCTCTATTTGTGAATTCTTCTTTATTTCAGAATAAAAGATTTATTTAGTTGATTTAAATATCCCTTGCAGTCAAAATTAGTTTTGCCTCTACCACACGATGGGCCTGTGGGATAGCTAAAGTACGTTGTAATGTCATTCAAATTGTAAGCAATACTTACAAGTGAACCTAATAATCATATAGTACATGTATACCAACACGCCGCATTCTTGGAGGAGTAGGCGGAGATGATATAGCGCATATTGCAGGTGCTACGTACCTGACCTTTAGAAAGTAATAATCGTTGAGTCAAAATTAAATCCAGGTCTTGCCTTCGCTGATATCTATGACCGCTGCAAATAAAAACCCGGTAGGCGCCGATTCCGGAGTGTAGGCGTGCCCAAGTGGACGGCCGAGTGTGTAATGAGAGTGGATAGCGTCGCAAAATGGACGTTATTGTGTGTCATGAGACATACACACCATCACCGGGTACTTTAAGCGATCATTTTCACGCCTTTATACGCACTGACTTCATTTTAACTTGACCGTTTGATCATAATTAGAGCTTATTGTGCCGTTTTGGTCGCCTACAATTTTATAATGATTTCTACAGGGTCCGGCACTGGAACTGTTAATAACTTCACACTGCTTTTATTTTCAAAATAATAACGACAGCACGCCAAATTTTGGTGAAACGTCAGTTTGTTTCATTGTTTTAAAATAGGCGAAAAGAGCGGGAACAATTTGAATTTGATATTAAATTCTTGCAATGGATATTAAACGTAACAATATGATCGTTTTGCATTCAGCCGGAAAATCACAACCACTCATCGTTCGGGAGCTCCGACATTTACGTGTGAACAAAAGGTTAGTGCATCGACCCATTAAGCGTCATAACCAAACCGGAGATATTGCTAAAAAACATGGAGGTGGTCATCCGAAAACAGCAACATCACGTGATATGGTCCAAAAGTGAGGGCTCGAATTTAAAGTAATCCTCGCCGGAGTGCTGCAAAATAGGCGAAAAGTCTGAAAGTATCCGACTCAAGTATTCGGGGCGTACTGAAAAAAAGAATTAAAACTGAAGCCCTAGAAGATACAAAAAATATAGCATCTTACTTCAGCGCGAAAGGCAGACCGACTACAAAGATCTCGAGCACTCAAATCTGCCGAACGTGGCGATCTGGAAAACATTGTTTTTTGTGATGAAAAATTGTTTACTGTCCAACAATATGGAAACAAACAAAATGGTCGTGTTTGGCTGCAGGGCAAGTCGTAAGCAAGCGCCTGCTTCTGTTATGGTCTGGGCTTCAGTGACCGCAAATGGTCGCTCTCCATTCGTGTTTATCGAGAAGGGTGTCTAAGTCAACCAGCAAGTGTACCAGCAAAAGGGGTTAAATGATGCGTTCATACCATGGGCACGCAAGCAATTCGGAACAGCTGGACGTTCGGAATACCGCAAACCCATCTTCGTGCAGCCTCCAATGCCTTTGCCGGAAGACTTGGTGCCTTCATCCGTGCCAAAGGAGACTATATTTATATATATATTGGTTTATATTATGTTCATTTATTTAGAGCATTTTACATCATTTTCAATTGGTTACACTTCAAATGGCTAATCCTGTATATAATACCAGCAAACAATTAAGTTTTAGATGTCCGTCTGTATGCCTTAGCTTACCTTGAAAAGTCCTAGGATCGAATATTAATATACAATGCCAGAAAACTCATTTGTTTTGCAATAGAATAAGCAGCGGCAGGCCTGAAATTACAAAGGTAATCGGCTTGTATGGGGGCCAAGGCACTGAAAGTAAGCTATCAATGTAATTTCTCCACCGATAAGACTTTACGTAAAAAAATACCCGAACATTCGTAGGTAGCGCGACGCATCCGGTGCCGTTAGATCGAAATGAAAATTGGTTCCAATCAGGTATGAGTGGATTCTGCGAAGGAAATCAGAAAATCAGCTCGCCTGTCTAACGAAATTGCGAAATAAAGCCGGAGTTAGAATAAATTGTGCGAGTGGATAAAGCAATATTTGTTCCTCCCCCCGCAGCCCCCGCGGGCCGCGCGCTCCCCGCCTGTCGGCGCGCGGCGGCAGCCATTAGTGAGATGCAAATAACGTCTTGTCATTTTTACTTCTTTATTTTTCCTCGTTGCCTGGAGATTTCTTGGCCCCTCCGCCACGCCTTGTACTGATGCCCCATTTCTGGTCGAGGATGCCAGGAAATACAGTGGGGATGTAAATGCTTACCCTTTTATCGATGGTGTATTTATTATTGTATTCTTTGTCGATGGCGTCTACGAGTAAACGTTTTAATTACATGCCAAATAATAGATATGTGGTTAACGTTTAGTATCCGTATCAAAAGTTTAATCTCACAAAGGTCGGGCTGACCTCAAATTTAAATTCAAATATTGGAAGAAAGAAACAAACAATGCAGGGAATGTTATATGTATGTATGTATGTATAATCGACCGTGAAGCAAGGACACATTAATTGAAGAAGGATCCCAATAAAAATAATTCCTACTTCTTCAATTAATGTTTCCTTGCTTCACGGTCGATTATACATACATACATATCACAATCCTTGGAATAAGCGACGTACCTGCTTAGTAGGAAAAAAACCGGCCAATTGCGAGTTGGACTCGCACACGAAGTGTTCCGTACTATCGTACAAGATGTAATACAAGACAATCACGGTTTTCGTATGGAAGCCCCCTTTAATTTTTATTATTTTTAAATTTTTGCCTATTTGTTTTTTTAGCGGCAAAATAAATACAAACTTTGTGAAAATTTCAGCTGCCTACCTATTATGGTGCATGAGATACAGCCCTGTGACAGACGGTCGGACGGACGGACGGATGGACGGCAAAAAATATTTGAATCGGTTTACAATTAGCGTAGGTATTGAGTAACATTCATACCTAAAAAAACATACAGACGAATTGAGAACCTCATCCTTTTTTGAAGTCTGTTAAAAATCATCGACTGTGCGAGTGCACATCTACCTACTCTAAAAGTCCCCTGACCCCCGCAGACCTTCCCCCCGCACTGTTGAGGAAGCTCCCGCTATCTCGGAGTTGTTAAGACAACATCAGCCACATTAGGCGTTCGCTTGTTTTCGCGCCAATATCTACGCGGCCTCGTAGAATGGCGGCCCATCCCGAAAATGGCGTCGCAACCGACGTTTTGACATCCGCCCGCGTTTTTTTCACCCTCCCACTTAAAATGCTGTTTATTTGCAAACCAGATTGCGTGCTTTTGCGGAGGAAACATTATTTATTGTGCGAGGGCCAAGCGATATTAAAAAGTGTAATGTCGTGGGTTGCGGTGGACATTAGCTTGGTAGAGCCAATTTATTAGCGGATAGAGCAAGCAGAAACACGACGTTTTGGTTTAAGATCCACATGAGTGAATGGGCAACTCCATCACAACATTTGTGCACAATATAAACAAATCATTCGATGAAATGGACAACATGAAAACTTAGTATGCGTAGTTAAATAATAATTAGTTTGAGAAGAGATCTAAATAGGCTTTGATTCCCATAAGAGATCTATGCTTTGAGTTGCTGTCATTGTATAAAGCTATTCCTCGAACCGCTATAGTGTTGTGCTAGTCTGGCAGCCAGGCCGGCGGATAGAGAGCGCAGTTTGCGCAGCTCGGAAGCTATTAAACTTGAGCGCTTGACAATACATTATTTCGCCGTAAAAATAGTGTTTGTTTTGCCGGGCGAACGCTAGCAGCGTTGCCTCGCTTATATGCAGCACCGCGGCTAAGTATGGACATGCCTTTCCTAATATTTAACCACCGATACATGTTAACTTTTTTCTTATGCTACCTGACTTGGATGGCTAATACCACTCAACTATCGTTATGATATTGGACCAATACACCACTTTCCCGAAGAAATTAGGTGCCATGCCAGGACTTTCCCTTATCGAGCACTGAATGGAAAACACGAACAATTTTTCATTGCCGCTTTTTCTTTTCATCCAATGCGATGGTACCAACCCGGACGGACTTCTACCACCTAGTAGGCACCTATAGTTTTACATGGATTCCGAACCATGGAGCAGCTTGCATTCGTGACGAAATGCACGTATTAAACTCAGAAAGAGAAAGTAAGGGGTGCATAAAAGGGAGGATTTGAACCCAGACCCCTGGAATGCTATGCAAGTCCCCGCGCCCCTAGGCTACGAACTGCCCAAACCTAAAAATGGCTCAAAGCCGCTCAAACTAAATAAATGGAATAATTCAAGATGGTATTCATCGACTATTTCTACCTTTTTAGAATCTCTGAATCTTTCTCGCATTTCGCGGTTTCATATGTGGCTACTGCATACATATTCTGTTAAGTAAGAACCACAATATATGGGAAACATTTGTGGCTCCCAAGCACCGATTTTTCAGCCTCATTGGCCCAGTGGCGCGACACTTCGGCGATCGCTCTCCGAAGTTAAGCAACGCTGGGTCCGGTCTGGTCTTGGATGGGTGACCATTCGACCGTTGAGAGAGGCTGGCCGTGGTTCGGATTCCACGTTAAACTTTAGGTTCCCTTTCTTACTTACTAGGTGGTAGGGTAAATCCCGCCCGGGTTGGTACCATCGCATTGAATGAATGATGGTCGAAGCGGCAATGAAAAATTGTCCGTGTTTTCCGTCCAGTTCAATGTAGCCGTGCAATATAAGGAAGGTCCTGGCTTGGCACCTAGTTCCCATGTGGTGTGTTGGGCTAACACCATGACAGAAAGTGTGGTATTAGCCATCCATGTCCAGTCACATAAAAAAAATGGTTAACCAGCGTCAAACTCGTTTTAACCAAAAAAATATTTCTCCTTGGTATAAGATATTATAAATAATATATAATATAATATAATAACATATTGAAATATTTTCATTAAAACTAGTCCCATGCATGGCAAAATATAGTTCAGTTATAAATCCAGGAAGACACTGGTTCATGTGTGGCGACGGGTCGGATAACCAGCGGCTAAGTTATTCTTAGTGAGCGCTCGAGTGAGCGAGGCATGTCCTTCCTCCGGCGAGGCTGACCGCGCGTGGGGTTGGGGGAGGCTGGAGGGGGAGGTTCGTCATCTCGGCGCGTATGGGTAATATATGAGCGAGCCGGCTAGCTCGCGCTCGAGGTAAATATTGGGCTGACCTCGCAGCGTATGCCGCCCCCCCCACCCTCTCCGAGCTGTCGCCCCGACCCCACCCCGCACACCGCACGCTCTACGCTCGTGTCAGATGCACCGTTTACTGGCTTCTTTCTCGTAGAACTGGAAAGAAGTGGAATACTGAGCATGATCTCTCTCTCTCGCATGCCCTATAGTGACAGACTAATGTTAAATGTGAGTGATATTCCTGCTTACTACATAGTCAAGAATGAATACTTGTTTGTTCGTGGTTCGGATGGTTAATCGCGTTTATGTCAATACATTAAATTAATATTAATTCACAAAAATCTACCATTCACGCCGTATGCAACAGTTCATGACAAATATCGGTTTATTCTGCAAAGTCATGTCCGTCATCTAACATTGGTTGCCAATTGGAGCAGGCCAGTCCCCACAAACAGCACCCGTTCACGAGCATCACGCCGGGTCCAGCCATCGCCTCTCTCAACCATATTTTAGGGGAAGAGGTGACCCGAAACAAGCGTCATCACTAGCAAGGACCTCGAAGCGATGCTCCACTCCAGTGGCAACAAGAATAAAAAATAAAAATTGTGTTACATGTGCACGTTTATTTTTATTACTATTATTTCTGTCATGAACAACTACAGTCTCAAAGTAATGCAAATTGACGTCACAAAGTACTACTTTTAGTACAAATCGTTCGTTTCAAATCCGTTCAGTAGTTTCGGAGCCTATTCAGTTCAAATACACAAACAATCAAACCTTTCCTCTTTATATAATGGTATAGATTACAAATGAACATTTTTCAGATTTTTCGTTTAAACCTTGCTGCTTGCCAAATTTCATGATTCTAGGTCAACGGGACGCACAAGTTAGATAAAAAAGTTGGCGAGCTTGACAAAAATATGTGACCAAATAGGCCGTTATGATGTCATGACGAAGATCTACGATCTCCGTGGTTGCTTACGACATGAAATTTTGATTCTCGGTAATTCATATTATTTTGTGTTTTTACCATTAATTTTATTGTATGCATAAGTGGCAAACACTTTTATAAACATAGACTAACTAAGTGGGCCAGCTCAGATTATTGTCACTTCTTGATGTTCATGTGATGAATAAACAATACAATTCAAATTCATTTGACGCATGAAGCTAGATTTTTTTATACCTCCAAGGAACCGTTAAATTTTATTTAATTTTTAAAATTTATTTTTACTTCACCTATACGACACGGTTACCTGACTGACGGAAAGGCAGCGAAGTAATCCTATAAGGGTTTCGTTTTTTTCCTTTTGAGGTAAAACGTAAATTGCAGAGCGACTATGTTTGTATTATGAAACATATTCCTGTTTTAAGTAAGCTATGAATACACCCTTAACAATATGTAATGTATCTACAATTATACATAAATAGAGAAGGCTGGTCGATGTACCCCCGTGGAACTTCGGTTGATTAGTTCTGCAGAGAAAACTATTGAGCGAACATGAATGAAGGGTCGTCCAAGCTGATTTTGAGGGGCTAAAATTAGAAGTACAGTTTGAAAATTATGAGCTTCAATTTGAAATAAAAATATATTAATAGATTGTGATTTGAAGCGTGATGATATTGATAGTAATGGCATGCTTTGTGCTAAAATAAAACGGAGTTAAACGTACATGTAAAATAGTAAGTATCTAAATGGTAAGATAAGTTTTTTATTCATTAAGCAAAAACAAAAGCATAATTATGTGGAATTTCTATGCGAACGTAGCTCAGTTCACGGCAGCCTTATATATTCATATAAACCCTTTTCTTTATATTTCCCTTATCCTGTACGTCGTTACGAATGATAGCTATTCTATGGTTCGGAATTCGGTACCAACGCATTGGATGAAAAGCTTTCATCCGATTGGATTATTCAAATCGGCAATACCTGTCAATGCCTGTAATGTTTGTCATCTAAGAATGTTTACTTATAAAAAAATCGTCCTCCCCATACATTTTGTGTTACCTACACACATGTAGGTACATTACAAAAATGTATGGGGAGGACGATTTTTTTATAAGCCGTACATAAAAAAGTTTTTAAACTTTTTTGCTCCAAATATGCTAAGGAATACGTCGTTAACGTTTGGACCCGCTCCGCTTACACCCTGCCTATTGTTTTAAATCAATCTTCAAATCAATCAATCGTATCATATGCAGCAACCTCCATCAATATCGTAGTTCCTTGCATGGGTTATTAGAAGCAGCACTCAACAAACATATACATAATCGTGAGGGCCGAGCAGCGCAGGCCGAGGGTAGCGGTGGTGCAGCACTTTCGAGGGTAGTTTGACTGCGTAACGAATCGAAAAACCAAATCATCGAGTAGCGCCCCCTAGTGCTGCCGCCTCCGCACTACGCGCCACAAGGGTGATAGTGGACGTGGGGAATCCGTGGAAACGCTAATGATTCACTTTTGATTTGTTGAGAGAGTAGTTACCCTATGAATTCCCCATACTACGGGTGATAACTGTTTAAATGCTATTAATGTTTTACTATATTTTTGAGATTTTGGATTCAAAAATTGTATTCTAATTATTTATTATTATTAATTTATTATTTATTAGAACGCCCCGCATGCATGAAACCCACCCGAATAGACCCTCGTGGATTTTTATTCCATGGGTTATCAGTCTTTTCGTAACGGCCCTGATGTTAGAATTGTGTTTTGTTAATCATTTTAAAAAGTGTAAATCGCTTAATACTTAATTATAGTTTGCACCAAAAAGCAAACAGTATAATACCACAGTCCTGAATACTCTAACCTATTGATTATCGGGATAAAAGACGAGAGGGTATGCCGATATAATTGTGATAAGTGTTAGATAGTTACACTACTGATTGATGCACATTTTCATGCAAATATTCAAATGACATAGACCCGAACCTATGCGTAGAGCCCGGGATATGAAATCGAAATGTTAGAACATTAATTATACGCAGATTCCAGTCCATGCATCTCCTGTCCCCGCGTCTTGCACTCGGCGGTCGCTGGAGAGTGCTAGCAGTTTTTTATTTCGAATTTTAATTTAAATTTCATATCGGTGCTAATGGCGGCTCGTCCCCCCCCCCCCTCCCCGCCGCTCCCGCCGCACCCTCGCCGCGCCCTCCGCCGCGCGAGACCCTCGCCGCGTCGAATCGGCCCGAGCGGAGAAATATATTCATAACGCAATAAAACTCAATGTAGCGCATGAAATAATATTGTCTTATTCAATATTTGATTTCGGAATAAATTTGCTAAATTTTTCGTCGCAGATTCTGGGGTTACGCGATTTCGAGTTGAAGCTGAAATTAGCTGTCAACACCTTGTTCGCTTTTGAGTTAGATTGTGTGCTTTTCTGAACAATTTGGTGATGGATTGAGTATGTATAATGTTAAGTTTAATTAAATAATGTTTTAGCTTTATGGAATCAATTTTACATTAAGAATATTTTAAAATTCAAATTACGTCCTTGCACAATTAGTCTACATATTATAAAACAAAGTCGCTTTCTCTGTCCCTATATCCCTATGTATGCTTAAATCTTTAAAACTACGCAACGGATTTTGATGCGGTTTTTTTAATAGATAGAGTGATTGAAGAGGAAGGTTTATATGTATAATAACATCCATTAAATAGTGGAAAATACTGTTATTTTTGAGGTTTGCAATGTGATGTCGTAGAAATATACATTTTTTCCACTTACATTGCAAACGCAGTCTGAACCATACGAGATTTATCAAAACTACATATTATAAAACAAAGTCGCTTTCTCTGTGCCTATATCCCTATGTATGCTTAAATCTTTAAAACTACGCAACAGATTTTGATGCGGTTTTTTTTAATAGATAGAGTGATTTAAGAGGAAGGTTTATATGTATAATAACATCCATTAAATAGTGGAAAATACTGTTATTTTTGAGGTTTCCAATGTGATGTCGTAGAAATTTACATTTTTTCCGCTTACATTGCAAACGCAGTCTGAACCATACGAGATTTATCAAAATAATGTACTACGTATTGTACACATTGAAAAGGTCTACAGAAAACTCTGCGAATATCCCACAATAATTTTTTTTTGTCATTTACTTTTTACGACAAATAATGGCTAATTTTCGAAGTGATTTTAACCAATACAGCATAATCCTTATCCAATTAAATACTTTAAATACATTGTTGATTTAATATAGATCTATATGGCCTTGTACAGCATATGATTGAAATGAATATTTTCGAAGATATTACAGATTTAAAAATTGCGGGACGTAGCGTTTGCGGCGGTACCGGCCGGCCGGGGCAGCGGGAGCGTGCCTATAAATAGTGCGTCGGAGGCCGCGGTTCTCCCTATAGCACTTTGAATTTATTATTTCTTTAATATCTAATAATAACATCCAAGTTTTTTTTTTATTTCAACATAAATAGTGCGTCGGAGGCCGCTGTTCTCCCTATAGCACTTTGAATTTATTATTTCTCTAACATCTAATAATCATCTAAAAATAACATCTAAGTTTTTTTTTATTTCAAATATTTCAATGTAGGAACTCTATATAAAAAGGGTTTATTTGTGTATCATTGTGTCAGAATAATATTTTTTTTAAATGATATTATGCCCGTGCAAAGCCGGGACGGGCTGCTAGTATCTGATAAATCATTAATGCTTTCAAAAATATGTTTTGAGATACCATTTAATTGTTATGATAAACTGTTTGCCAGGCACTGCTTAATACAAGAAAAAGTTTATTCAATGACCAACAATAGGATTAATAAATTTAAATTATTTCGATTTTGGATATTATCATAGATTATAGTATGTAGTTTAAAATCAAAATTAAAACAAAAAATACCTTTTTAAAGATTAGCACGGGTTAATTTTATTGATAACGATTGCTTACTGTTTAAGTAAGTCAAGGCATAAGATCAGATTTCGACGCAAGGTTCGGATTCTCTTATATGTGAAAAAAAATATTTTATATTGTAACTTCTACCAAACCAAGCAAACATTGGAGCTGATTTGATAATACATTTAACGAAAATCTCTGTAACATGAGCATCTGTCAAGATTAGGAACACGACCGAGTGACAGTTGGCGCGGTAGTAGTGGGGGGAGGGTGCGGGCACGTGCGCGCGCGCCGCATCGGTCACGCTTCCTGTCACATCTTGTCACATTTTGTCATACACGTCACAGTCGATTTGGCAGCGGGCATCGCGCCGACACGTGAGAATTCTGCGCTAAATATTTTATTTCCCAAGCGAATATACGTACAAATTTCAGCTCTAACACGTAACTCGTTACTAACTAACTCTAAACTTTTTTTATTAATTTAATTGTTCTCTTTTCTTTTGCTTAGGTATATGTATTCACGTTACTCAAGCTAAAACTGCCTGGGTAGGCGTGCATTTTTTCTTGACAAAATACAAGGTACATAAATATGGAAGCTAGGAAACGTTGATAATCTCAACCTTTTGAAAAGTGGTCTACAACTATCCACTGAGCGAGACTGACACACTGCACCTACACATTTTTTTTAATTTTAAAAACGGCTTCTATATTTGTGGAGTTGCCCTCAAAATAGTAGACCGTATCTTAGATAGGAGATAACATATGCATGATAGGCAGTTAGTACTGTTTTAAGGCATGATATGTAGTACTATTATTTGTAGACTTAGGGCCGAGTGCACGAAAGGACAAACAATTAAAATCAACGTCAAAGTATGATCAAACACGTCACTATGTGTGAACTGTAAGGAAGGAACTCCATGTGGTTCACTAAAAGTGACGTGTTTGAACATTGACTAACTCGGCCGTCTCTTCGTGCAACCGGGGCTTAGTCTCAGATAGGTATTCATTGGCATATTTGAAGCAAAAACGTTAATAACATGATAGTACGGCTTACAATAATTCGTTTTACCCATACATTTTTATAATACCAATATACCTTTCTACGAGTATGCTCAGTATATGTAAAATTTATTCAATCAATCTTTATTTTTGATCACTTATGTCTTTGGATTCGTAGTATTTCGCACATTATTCACTCGACACACTACGGTCATGACGAAATTTCTTTGCTGCAAGTTTTTTTTTTTAATTCAGTTAGTACCCAATTTTTATGTTTAATATTATGAGGCCTGAAATAAATTAATTTAATGAACTGATAAAATATCGTAAGAAAATAAACGAAATCGATTTAGCATAAACGACCAGCGAACATACATTTTTCACGCCAATATAGCATGGGTGACCTAGGTGGGTAGTTTGCACTTCACGAGCGTTCATTCCCATCCGAAGTTTTTCCTATGCCACTCGATCTGCTACTAGCTGTCAAGCATGGTGCACGCATGCGCCGCGTCCCCGCAACCTTTCATCGTGGAGCTCCTCTAAGGGCTCCACGCCCGCAACCCGCCGCGCGCCTGACAAGCTGTGTCGTCTCGCCTCGTCCGGGCGAAGTGCTGTGCCGCCGAACACTGTCCCGGGACCCGACGCCTTGAGCTGGTGCTGCTGGAGGCAGGTGGCTGTTCCTACTCCTCTGGTGGCCCCCTGTGACGTCCCGAGGCTACCGGGCATTGCCCTCCTTCGCTCGTGAAGTGCGACCTGCCTGGGCGCGTACATACATATTATCACGCTGTTTCCCCGGAGTAGACATATTTAGTAACACGGTACGATCAAAGCATGCTTCTTTCGCTTTCTGTATGGACTGTATTTTTATATATGCTCTACGATTATGGGTACCTGCGTACCTGACCTTTACGATGTATTATATATTCTGGTCGTGGTATAGTCTCATTCAAAAGTCCAGTAGCACATTCCAACGCGATTGCTATGAAGCGCTAGCATCGCGCGGGGGGGGGGGGGGGGGGGAAGCGGGAGGAGGGGATAGCACCGCCCGCTTGGATTGCAGCAGGATGCCCCGGCTGAAAACCGGTAAGCGGGGGAAGGGGCACACCAAATATTCAAAACAAACCGACCGTATGGTGCTACTGGACTTATGTCGTCGATGGTACGTTTCTCTCCGTTCTGATAACTTTAACTTTGGAAATTTGTCCGGAAAACTCACTCCGCAGACTTTTTAGCAAAGAAAATAATTTCCGCTCTATTGATATTGCTTTCGTGCCAGTTCCGCCACATCCAACCATCCAAAATGAAACTAAATAAAATAATAGCCAGTAATGCACCCCGGAAAGCGATTTGCGAAAGTCAAATCAGCACCAAGTTAATCCGTTTACGTGCGCGGGCCCACTTGATTAACTTTAATTTATTTAAAAAATCAGAGAGCCGAGCGCACACACTGCGCCGCCGCGGGCGGAGGGTCGCCGCTCCGAAATACATTATTCAGTGTTTTAGAATAATTTTCAAATTCGATTACATAGGTCCGACCCTTCGGTAAGTGGGTGGGCCGGGCGGCGGAGGCGGAGGCGGCGGCGGCGGCGGCGGCGGCGCGTCTATTTAGCCAACACGGGGGTCGGCCGCGTGCGGGCCCAATTTGAATATTCCGTGCACGTGCCGCCCCTCCCCCACCCCTCCACCCCCGCCGCACCACCCCCGACCCCGGGGAGCCTCGCACCGCGCGCGATCATATTTCAAATGTCACCGGCGATGTCTCACTCAGATACTTATCTCTCGGCCGATAAACTGTCGGAGATATTCACAGTGGGCCGGCGTCGAGGGTGAGAATAGTTTCGCCGCTCCACCCGTTCTTTATCGGCCTTATTTTTCATTTTACGATAATCGTTCGCTGCAGTTGACACCTCGGAACTAACCCCGGGGAGCGGCCGACCCTCCTCCCAGCGGTGCTGCGGTTCACGAAGAAATTCTGTACATTCGGTGGCTTCGCAATGAGACTAAAAATGCAGTCGTGCCATCGCCCAAGAGGTCTTAGCCCCGATTGCACGAAGAGACGGCTGGGTTAATCAATTTTCAAACAGGTCACTTTTAGTGAACCCCACGGAGTTACTTCGATATTGTCCATACAAAGTGACGTGTTTAATCATACGTTGACATTGATTTAGATTTTTTGTCTTTTCGTGCACTCGGCCCTTACTATGATTGTCTTGTTTGTACAGTTGATACCTTAAATAAAAAACATCCACATAGACGTAATATTCTCCAAGCTCGTATCCACGAGAAAGCAAACTTCCGCGAGAAATGTCCGACAGACTGTCCTTTACTTCCTCGTGGAAATGAGGCCTTAATAATCTGAGAACTTGGACGTGCATCACCATCGAGAATGGCGCTCCCAAACTGACTCGTATGCGCTACTTCCCATATAGTGACGGTATCACATGCGAGTCAGTTCGCTTACGAATTCGGGACGCGTAACGTCGAATGTTTGCTGCACTAAATGCTGTCCGGTGCAGTCATTACGTGTCGTTGCAAATCGAGAACAACAGGAGTGAGCGAATTCGTAAGAGAACTGACTGGCCGGCGCTACCCGTGACTCGTGCTAAATATGGTGGCAATGCGGATGAGTTCTTTACTCAGTGTGGACCACTTAGTTGGTTCGTAGTTCATTCTCATTGAACCCGATAGTCCAGCTCGAATGATGCCGCGTTGTTGAGTGCAGTCGAGTCGCAGCGTGCGATCCTCTCGTGTGACGCGAGGCCGTGCGACACTAACAGCGCATAATCGCCGGGAGTGGTCGCTGGAGGCGCACGCGGCCGGCACGCTGCGTGCTGCCGCGCGCCCGGCCCGGCACGCGGCAGCACGCAGCGCGCCGCACGCCGCCCGCTCACTTCGTTACGTTGATTTACTTACCGGCTTCGCTGTGATGCGATCGCTCTCGATTCAATACGCCGGCGCTGACTGTCCATGTACAGAGGAATGAAATGAAACAGATTTATTACGTTCACATCTAAATCAACATGCGGTGTATTCTTTTATTTTTGCTAAACTTTGTACATTATTATCTTTGATGTTTACCGTGACCCGTTATACATCATCGCGGGTACCGTTTCTGGTCCTCGAGCGTGCCCGAGTACCTCGTCTACCTCGTTTCCACAAATGATGTTTAAGACACATTTTAAGTGGTACTCATTTCTGTGTTATCTAGCTATACCTGCAAACTATCAACATAAACGTACTTAACACCACCAAAGATGTGGGTTACCTCACGAAATTATCCTTCACCTTAAATAATTTATTTAACATATGATTATGTAACATGTATGTAATTATAAGCACGTACAATAATATATTCCATCTATTAAATATTTTTAAATACAAAATTGAAACCTTCTGGTTACTATTTAAAGTATGTTCTCTATGGATCGGATCAAGCATTTAAAACATTACTAAGCAATGTAAAATAAAAAGTGTAACGCGCTGTATAAACATGAAGAATGGAACGAGAAGGAGATAAAAGGAGAGGAGGGAAGCAAATCGCTGGTTAATCCTCAACTTGTGTCTACACGGAGCGATCGCCCTGGCATGGCGGCTGCCGATACGACGGATTAATTAAATCGAATGTCACGGAGGTACGAATGTCATGTCGCAATGAGTGAGCGGAATTGTTTGATTGACACGAGATTGGCGGAATCAATCCAAGAATATATTAATAAAAAAAAACCGGCCAAGTGCGAGTCGGACTCGCACACGAAGGGTTCCGTAACATCGTACAAGATTTAACACCAAAAAATCACGTTTTTTGGTGTTCATCACCTATTTGTTGTTATACCGGCAAAATAAATACACACTCTGTGAAAATTTCAGCTGCCTACCTATTACGGTTCATGAGATACAGCCCTGCGGCAGACGGATGGACGGACGGACGGACAGCGGAGGCTTAGTAATAGGGTTCCGTTTTCACCCTTTGGGTACGGAACCCTAATAAATTTCTTACTTAACCAAAGACATGTGGTTAAAGTCCTAACAATTTTTTTCCTTGTTCCGTTATTGGGTTTCTGCAGTTGATATACGAAATTTAACCTATTTTTTTGTTTGGAAAACAAAGCATCGGTCTATTTTCTTACCATAAACTCGAAATTAGTGCACTCGGCACCAGCGCGTATATCTAAAAATAATAGTAACAGGTTAGGACGCAGGTTAGATGTATAGTAATTGTTTTACAACTGTTTTATGACTTTATCTGTATTCCTCCAATAAAGTAAAAAATAACTTTGAAAACCATACAGAAACGCAGTTTGGATAATATTTTATCTTTACATGCTTGATATATAAATCGATAAAATTTGTTAGTTTAGTTTTTAATGTAACTATGGATACCTAATAAATTTAAACCGAGTCGGGAATGAGTTCGTTAGTAACTAGGAGGTCGCCGGTTCGAATCCTGCCTAGAATAAAAAGCATTATTTTTAAAATTTAATTTTAATGCTTAGTTCATCTTCTTCCACGTCTCAGCTTAAAATTCATCAATGTGAAGTAGCTAATGGACGTCACCATTGAAAACGTACACAAAATTTAGCTCAATACCTATTGCGAAAGTTATTTCAAACGGAAATCTGGACGTCAAAAACATTCATCGTCGGCTGCCTGCGCAGTAATTAAATCACGTAATGTAATCGTCAACACAAGCAGGGAGAGCCAAAACAAATGAAACTTAATTTAAAAGCCAAATTTCAGTAATAATGTGTGATTTAATTCATTGTAAATCGCGCAGGTCTCCTGCAAGGGCGCCGCGATTGGTTTCCATAGAGCGAGGAACCGGAGCCTAGAGGCGGCTTCAACTTTCATATTCAATACGACAGCGCATTAAAAAAAATATTAAGTTGGTCATTTTTCTTTCGTCATTTTGAAAATTGTGTCGGCGTGTGTCGTGTGTGATTGAATTCGAGAAAATATTCGTTGAATGATTTTTTTTATTTTTGCTGTGATTAGAGGTGAAACAGTTGTCGTAGACTACAATTGGTGATGAAGCCCCATCTCGTTGCTCTGTTTATACATGGTTCAGTGAGCTTAGTAATCTTTATCTTAGTAAATTAGTAAGAATTCGTTAGGAGTATTAATACATACCACAATAGCTGCGCGATGGTAAATGTAGTAAGAAAACCCACTAATTCGGTTATGTTAGGTTCATAGCAATAGCTCGATGACATAAATGGGACGCCACCCGTTATTTGTGCCAAAAATATAACATTGGGGAAAACATGGTCGACATATGCAACCGCTGGAAACCCAACATTTTTTTAGATTACCGCGGTCTTCTCATTGGTTCAATCATTTTGATACTTTAATGTATTGAATGGATATGACATTGCCGTTATCTCATTAATTTGAGTTCCAGCGAAACTACATACATTTATATTTATGTATCATATACATTTAATCATTGTAATTATTGATCAATCTTAGTCATCTAGATGAAATGATTATTATATTTCGTTATTGTTAGTCGAAGGTTTTGCTCCAGATTATCGAAATAGCAAATAGCTACTAGTAGTTCTGAAGCCGCGCGGGGAGCAGCTCACCCCAGCGTGCCGCCCGCCGCCGCCGCCGTCGCACCGGATGTGCGACCGAACAGTCCCCTCCGCCCAGCATTACATATGGTAATGTCGGAGGCGCGATTGTGGATTGCAGTGACTGAGCGGCTGTTGGCAACGTCGATGGCTTCATTCGCTAGAGTGGGCTTTAGGCCAGACTAATAATTTAGGAGCATTTTTTTATTACTGGCCCTGTATCCTTTTACATATGATTCGTGTGATATCGCAAAACTAGATGAATCAGTAGCTATCAGTTTCAGGATCCAAATTATTAATTTAAGAATGCCATTATTTGTGTTGTGTGGTTTCGGCACGAAAAAGCAATACAATTGGGCCCATTGTATTTCGTATAAGGGATTCATTGTTCGTGGTTCGGAACCCACGCAAAACTGTACTTATTAGGTGGTAGAATTAATCCTATAGTTAAAAATTGTCCGCGGTTTCATTCATTGTAGCCGTGCAGTATAAATAAGGTCTTTGCATGGCCTGTCATCCATGTCCAGTTACATACAAAAATCGGTCAAGTGTAAACGTGTTTACGTTCCGAGGGTTCCGTCACTGCTGGACACGGAAGAAATTCGCCCTCGACTGATAGTTATTTTGCAATTTCATACAAAAGTAGCGCATCAGAAATATATTTTTCTCTCAAAAAATATGACGTTTTAAGGTAAAGTAATTTGTTAATGTACAACTGTGTAAGTGTACCTATATTGTTTTATTTTTATTTAAGGATGGCTTTATTCATTGGTATTTGGTGAAACGCAGGCTGTCTTTCAATTATTTACTTTTCAGTCGTGTTTGCATTACGTACGTGATTCCAACACACGCGTTGGTCTCCCGATCATTTTCATGTTAAGTTTGGTCGATGTGTTTTTTTCTAACATATTTACAAATGTATCGTTTATGAAATGGTTGGTCCGTATTCAAGAATGGTATTTATTCATTATTTTATAACTATGGAAATGAAGCACAATTACCTCAGTTCCAAATAAAATCTAAAACTCTACTCAGAATCACTACGACATGACGGCAAGCGACGGCATTCCGTCGAGGGTCTTGATGTATTCCAAGTTAAATAATGCATTCAGATTGATTGCATGGAAACTATGCGGGGGAGCGGGGGCGAGCGGGAGGGGGAGGGGAGGGGAGGGAAGGTTCTCCACTCCCCAGGGCGGCGTGTCGGATTAGTTCTCCGGCGAGCTGAGTGCCTGCACACCGCTACATGCGGTCCACCGTGATGCTTTTTAATACCCCTACATTGTCCCCCAATATCGAACCGATTGCGCAACAGATCCGACAACTGGTCCCGCGAATCGCGAAAAACTCACTCAGTTGCCGGACCAATTGGAAAATTAATTGCGCATATCCTCCCGAGGCGATGTCGCGCGCCATATGTTGCGGAGAATTTATTATTTGATTATGTTTTTATTTAGCAACTCTCTGCAGAGATGAGTGTTTAAGTCGACGTTTATGATATTCTCTTGTGGTTTGGGAGGGAAGAATTTATTAATTGCGCTGCTTTTCGTTTTGTTTAACTATTGCGGTTAAAATTACTGCACTGATCTTTGAAATTATTTAATTCAAGGAAATTCTCAATTACCCATACATTCCCACGTTTGATGTGTACATCTAAAGCTTATTAGCTTAGCTTAGTAACATAATAATTCATATACCAGGCATTAACCAACAATTTACTATTCTGATTAAAATTTAATGGTTAATCATACCTTTCTTTTATTTTTAATCAATATATATATGATATTCTTTGTAAGCGGTAGTAACATATCAACGACTGTAAACTAGTAGTAAAATGTCAAAATGACAAACCTGGCAAAGTTTTTTGTCGGTTCTTCTTCACCAGAAGTAATCGCACCGCCAGAAAACGAATTTGAGTGTGTAATTTACGTCTAATGGACGGAATAAAGGAACTGAAACTGAAATGGATTTGTCGTTTGCCGTTCCGATTCCACTTAAAAACTGAAAACCACTGAGTCTTACTTACTTAATAATAATAACCATATGAATGGGAACGCGGTAATGAAAATTGTTTCTGTTTTCGATCCAGTTCAATGTAGCTTTGCAATATTCTTATATTGCAAAGCTACATTGAACTGGCACGGCACCTAGTTCTTAAAGGTGTGTAGAATTAATATCATGTCAGTAGGCGTGGTGGCCAGCCTCAGTGGCCCAGTGGCGCGACACTTCGGCGATCGCTCTCCGAAGTTAAGCAACGCTGGGTCCGGTCTGGTCTTGGATGGGTGACCATTCGACCGTTAAGAGAGGCTGGCCGTGGTTCGGATTCCACGTTAAACTGTAGGTCCCCTTCCTTACTTACTAGGTGTTAGGGTTAATCCCGCCCGGGTTGGTACCATCGCATTGGATGAACGATGGTCGAAGCGGCAATGAAAATTGTCCGTGTTTTCCATCCAGTTCAATGTAGCCGTGCAATATAAGGAAGGTCCTGGCATGGCACCTAGTTCCCATGTGGTGTGTTGGGCTAATCCCATGACAGAAGGTGTGGTATTAGCCATCTATGTCCAGTCACATAAAAAAAAAATTTTTTTTTCCCGTGCATGTCGTTAGAGACGATCGTTCGTGGTTTGCATTTCACTGTGGGTCATTTGCTGGGTGGTATGGTTAATCCCGACCCGATCGGTACCATCGAATTAAAGGAATGATGGTTGAAGCAACGAGAAGCAATTAAAATGTTCCATGTTTTTCATTAAGTTTTAGTAATGCAGTAAATGGAAGATCCTATCATAGAATATATCACCTACAGTCCTAGATAGATGTGTTGGTCACATATCAATAGGAAATAGTTGTGGTATTTGCCATTTCGTTACAACAAAAACAAATGAATTGGAGACAATAAATTATTATTTTTAACTCCATCCTCAACGAAACAGTTTTGTTGTAAGCAAAACATTATTTTATAAATTGTAGACTCGTCGTCGAGACCCAGAGCAAAATAATTTAATCTATTTATTTTCCCCATCGTGGGCTGGTTACAGTTGAAATAAGGCCATAGACCCAAAGTTTGTCAAGAGCCAAAGCAGCCACGTCCTTCAATGATAACGCGGCCCTGCGTGCATCTCAACTAAAACAATATATGTATTTAAACCAGAGTGGAAATAAAGAATTCCTCCCTCGCCCTGGGCGGTTATCTTATTGTTCCGCGCTTCCGCTTTCCCGCTGATTATTTCCACGGAGGCTAAACAAAGCCTGCGCCGGCGGTGGGCGGGGGAGAGGAGGGGGGAGGGTGAGGAAAGTCTGGGAGGGAGGGAGGGGGGGGGGTGTGGGTTCAAACCCATCAAATTATTGCGAGTAGCGGAGCGGTGCAGCCGGAAACGTCAGAACAGAACATTCTCCGTGACCCTGTTTTGTGAAGGTTAAATAAAGCTGCATTTCAAATTATAGACGAATGTTTGAGCGCATTTACTTTTAGAAAGTGAGAATTTTTTTTAGGGTCCCTTGGAAAAAAGGGAATTTCTTTTACGTCCAGCAGTTACTTATGTAACTGGACATGGATAGTGAATTCCACAACCGCCGTGATATTAGCCCAACACACCGCATTCCTGAATGCGTTTGGCTCCATGGCAGGACCTTATCTTTATGAGCATAGCCATTTTGAGCGTCAGACATAATTATGACAATTAAATTGCATTTTATATACAATATTAATAAGAACGCTCCGCTTATACTCAAACAATACATGACATTTACAAAACTCTAAATTGATGCCAAAATTATTTAATGAATAAATAAAAAAAAATTAACTTTAAAAAATTTACACACCAGAAAAACCCTATGAGAACTACCGGGCCTACAGGGTATCCTGTAATAAATATCAATGTTTCATCACACTCGGATATCATGAAGAAAATTCGAATTTTATTTCAGTGAAAAGGCATGTTGGCTTTTATGGTCACAAATGGCCTCAATAGTGTACATTATACCAGTAGTTCGGGACCCAATGTCCCGAACTACTGGCCTTGGGAGCAACACGATCATAGCCGTATCTGATAGAGAACTTGCTTTCTTAGCAAACACCTACCACTTGTTGCCTTACCGGTACCCGATTTTGGATGTAGAGTTGCAAACGGCATTGATTAAGTAAAGAAGATATTGGGCAACCAAGTATAGTTCTTAAACAATGCTTCCTTATTATCGCTGAAATCGTAATCGAAATCATTATATCTTCCTTCGAAACTGGTATTCTACGGCCTATACTCTCTGTGACCCCCGTTTATATAAGAGATGCAATTAACCTTCCATCAGTATGGCAAGGGTATGGGAAAAATGATTTAGCTAGCCGGATACAATCCTTCATAACTAAAGGACGCGTCATATCCAATGAGCAACATGAACATGTCCCCAAGCGATCTACTATCACCAACTTGCTTGTATCCTTAAGTTAAGGTGGCCCTTCCCGACGGGACCAACTCATTCGCGGGCACGATACAAACCGTGCTATTGCGCTGTGGGACCTTCTCTGTTTCAAAAAAAGACAGGTTCCGTTATGAGAAGGATGAAACATGTCCACAAAGCAGACAATACGCATAGTGTACTCGTATGATTTGGTAAGATTTAGGAAAATTTTAATTATAGCTATAAGTAAACCACGACCGCTGTAGTCAACAATCGAACAAAAACCAAATTGATTATAAATCTTGGTTAAACAAGCTATGTCTGATGATGACTAATCTTTTTAAGAGGTTTTTACTTTATCGTTCAGTAATTACCTCCAAAGTTATTGCATAAAACGCGCGAAAAAATCGAACTTTCGGACCTTATAACTTAGAAACCAAACACAATTTTACAATGCCAGCGGTCATCAGACATCTAGTTCGATGATCAAATGATGATCACAAGAAATATGGGCATGGTCTTCCTTCCACGTTTGGGGATTATGGGGAGTTGAGCGGGAAGGCCCACCTTAATGGACTAAAGTATATGACAGCAACGAAAAACCGTTCGAATACGAGAATCGTGTATGGAGGCTTATGTCACTGCAGCTCCGTCTCTTGGAACCTGCCAAAAGTTATATCCATTTTTAGGTTTTATTTTATGTAACTTCATATTTCATTTAGACATGAGACTGTGGAAGCAATACAAATAATAATAATAGTTTTCGGATTTATTTCTCGCCTTGAGAATGGTGCATGGAGGAATAGCATCATGCATCTCCGAAAACCATTCTCGATCGCGCAAACTTCGGAGTGGCAGAGGTTAAGGTGGCCCAACCCGCTCATCTCCCCATACAAAAGGGTAAAGAAAATCACGCCCATATTTCTTGTCAGAGATCCAAAATATTGCTCAAAATAGCTTTATTTGATCGAACTAGATGTCTGATGACCATTGGCATTGTAAAATTGTGTTTGGTTTCGAAGTTATAAGGTCCGAAAGTTAAAATTTTTCGCGCGTTTTGTACAATAACATTGGAGGTGGATTACGCTATGATAAAGTAAGAACATCTTATAAAGATTAGTCATCAGACATAGCTTATTTAATCAAGATTTATAAACTATTTGGTTTCTGTTAGATTTTGGACTACAGCGTCTTGGTTTACTTTTAGTTATAAGTCGTTTTGTAAATAAAATATTCGTAAATCTTACCAAATCATACACTATGCACATTGTCTTTTTTGTGGACATTTAGCATCTTCCTCATCACGGAGCCTGTCTTTTTCTTTGAAACATAGAAGGTCCCAGAGCGCGACAGCACGGTTTTGTACCGTGCCCGCGAATGACTTAGTATCGCCGGGTTGGGCCACCTTAAAACATAGATACCAGAGTAATTATGGCGCGATGGGCCGATGCCCCTTATGAACAGTGAGTAAACACTGATTTCCTAACAGCTTATGTTAATATCGGTGTGGATTTTTGGTACTATCGCAAAAACCTACTTATGTCAATAGTCGATCACGGTACGCGTGAGTAACGAGAAAAGTGAGTGGATATCGTTCACCGAATCGGAAGGTCCAGTGGAGCGTGGTGCGGAGCTCCGGCCGACCCCCACCCCCTCCCGCCCCTCATCCCCTAGCCCCAGCTGCTGCCCCCTCCTCCAGCGGCGCGCGCATCTTCCCAACGCACTGTGCACCAATATCCGACTGTAAAGTTAAGGTGAGCAATTATTTGAAACAATCTTTGTACTGGGTTCCTATCCTAGATTTAATGAGATAAACAAGTCTTAAATTTCGAGGCTTAACTTTAAAAATGGCCAAAATTATAAAATGGGAAATCGTCTGTTCCTTTTATCTACTGTTATTGTGTTTAAATGTATTTTTCTAATATTATGAAATGGTGTTCTGGTTACTGATAACGAAAGAAAAACCAACCTGGGTGATGCGAAGTCGCACCATATTGAATTTGGTTTCTTTTAACGAGTCCAGCTCTTTCCACCTTTTATTATGGTGTATTGTTATATGTGAGGTTGCCAAAGGTCAACCGTTGCATACCCCGGGGCTGTATATCGGTGCTCAGGAGTTAGAAATGGCACCAGTAATTATATTTGTTTTGTATTGAAATTTTAGAACAATGCAGAATATATTGCAGACGTATCATCGAGATCATTCGGTTCTGAGAATGTGTGTTTATCAATGATCGCAGTGTAATTTGTGTGCGGGGTAGGTAGAGGGGAGCGGATACGGGGTGAAGTCTACTGATTGACTGACAGAGTATTATGGATATTGAACAGCACAGCGGGCGGGTCCGCGGGTCCACAGCTCCCCACCATCAAAGGGTTGCGCAACCACCCAGAGCTCTGCCCTGGGATTCGGCTTCAATCTACGATCGAATTTATCGTTACCGACGGCCCCTATTTCGGTCTCGTAATGCTTCGATAAACATGATTTTGATTTTTCTCCGTTTCTGATTTTCATTAAACGGTTTGGGTAAAATAGTCTTGAAATCATTGCATATATTTTTAATGGTTACGTTATCGTTTTGCCATGGAATAATTCTGTGTGAGTTATCTGAGACTCTATTTTTAACTGATTATTTTAAAATTAAATAATAGAACTTGAGAATGCTCTTCAGAAACAAATTTAACACATTTATACTAAATGGCATGTAATTAATCAACCAATGGTAGCTAAATACACAAAACATTTGCAATATAATCCTTTATATAAAAAAAAAACTTGTACTTTCAGTACCTACTTATAATGAAGTTTGAAATCGACACATTTATATCATTGATCTTTTTATAATATTTATATCTCATTCAGGGTGGATTCGGGTCTCAAAAACAAGAAGATCTAACGTTATCGGACGTTAAAAAAAATTAAGGGAATAGTAGATGTTGCGGCGCGGGGAGGCGTCGCGTTGGCTGCAGCACTGATATTGCGCTGTCGGCGGGGGGTAAATTAAAATGATAGATATTATTAGAAATGTCGCGCAACACGCAAGGACTTTAGGGAAATGTACCAAGCGTTTGCTGACAATTTTAATTCGGGGGAGGTTAAAATTAAAATGTGTGTATTGGCGGTTGGAACTGCGATCCTGGCTAGGTCTCTCCTTGGTATCTAAATATGACTGGCAAAAGTGTGATTGTTTTTCTGTTTTATCGGATTAATGTAAGAGATTGTTATTGTATATTCTTACCATCACGCTATTTTCCCGGAAGGGTGGGCAGCGCGCCATACGGTACGATCACACTTATTTTGCTTGTTTAAATCTGTTGGTATACTATAGAAAAACAAATTGAGGTTTATTTTATTATTGTTACTTGATCTCAAAATAAATAGAGAAAAAAACAAGTAGGAACAGAAAACTATTAGGTAAATAGTATTGCAGTTTGAACACTTAACATATTTGGGTTGAGATAATTATATGGAGCAGAAAAATAAAAGAAATATGTACTAGTTCTAATGTTTGATCTTTGTTAAGTCTAATGAATGTTAAAGGTGTACATAGAAAATTACAAAATATCGATCAAGATCACAGAGTTTTGTCATAGTTCTTGTTATCACAGTTCTATCCACAACGCTAATAGTGTGCGAATTGTGAAAAAAAAGTGTATCAAACCCTATACCGGATACATCAAATTACTCAGTTTTTTCGGCGACGTCCCACCGATTTCCACGATTAATGCATTGTCTTATCTCAGCCGGGGGACCAAAAACGATTAGCCCATATCTGACCCCAGCCCGAGCCGGGAGCGCTCGTGAAAAATGCGTCGCGTCGTCGGGGGTGGGGGCGCAGGCGGCGGCGCGGGCGCGCGTCCGCAGCTCGACGCTGATATCGGGCAGTGCTGCGGCGTCGGAGGTGGCGGCGGCGGCGCCTAATGAACTAGAACCACGAGATAACTCGTGTGACGTGACGTCACCGCCGCTCTGCGCACCGGACCCTCATTATTTCGTATTGTGTTTTTTTTGTCGTATTTTTGTTTTGTTTTCAGGAGTGAGAGTACCCTGTACTGCTGTGCATTTATATTCTGCAATTCATTCCGGCACAACTCTCAAAATTAGGGTTGTTAAAAATCCCATTCAGTTTGCGGACGTTGGGGTTTGCTGCAAGGAACGCGAGCTCGTTCCCGCACGACTAGCACGTTGATACATATATCGTATTGCAGTTTTTACTAAGTTCATAACTTAGTACCACACTCACGGATCACACTAGTAGTGGTTTGCTAAGAGTTTTATATTTATATATCGATGTTAGTGTTATATAGGTCTTTGTTTAACTGGAAACTTCGGCTTGTAGCAAAAAAAAAGTCAAGAACGCATAAAGAGTTAAAAACATCTCCACATTATTATTTTCAGTTTTTCTTAAAATTTCACTACTCTTGCCAATACATCTTTAATCCCTTTATATCGCTGCCTCATGGCAATCTATCGAGTAACCGACAAGCAATCAACACAAAACATAGTATAACATGAAAAGTACATAACAAAGATACAAAAAGTATATTTGTCATCATCGTCACATTTACATGTATCAACATATCTATTGCTGAACATTTACTTAGTTTCAATATGAAAGGGTGGGTGGTGTTTCCGTGAAAGCCACAACAGTAGAAATGATATTGAAATCAATTTGCTAAAAATAAGAAACTAATTTCCGCTGAACAAATAGTAAATGAAATGGAATCGAAAAAAATATATGTCAAACACTGCGCATGAGCCAATAAGGCAAATTGAAATGGGTCGACGTTTTAAGAGTATTTCAAAGTAATTGGTTGACGTTCCTACGGTGGCTACCTTGAGGGATGTCCCTGCCTCTTGTGCGTAGGTACCGTAGAAATATAAAATCTCTTTGATGGGTATCTACATTTTACGTATTTCTCCTTCCAAATGTTTTGTTTTATGCCTGTATTCCTAATGATATATATACATTCCTGAAATATTCCTATATGAAGCATGAGCATACAATAATCCCTTAAGATGAAAAATTAAGCATGGTTTCAGTAAAAATTGTTTTTCTTATCAAGCAAGTACATAGCTTTTTTAAAAGAGTGTGATGCATGCACATAGAATCGACCATCAAGCAAAGATCCATTATTTAAAGCAATAAATCAGTGAAAAGAACTACTTCATAAATATAGTGCAAGTTTGCACATGAACCAACAAGCAAATTTTTTGGGAGCAGTGCTTCTATCATTTTCTTCATCTGTTCTGGAGATTTAAAATTCTCCTGCAGTCCCTCCTCCCGTAATCAAGCTTTCTACTAACAGATATTTTAATATTATTCATACATCGTTCATCAAAATCGGTCCATCTGTTTAAACGGAGTTCAGTGATAAACACAGGTGTCGAAGAATTGGATATCTAAGGATATAGTTCTTGCAAAATTATTATTATTGAAATTATATTTCCTTATTTTACTGTCGATTATATATAGACCGCATTCTTTAAATTTTTTCGATAAAAAATGCAAAATGTATTTATATGGTAATACCTAAATGATTTCATGTTCTTGTGTACGGGTTTATTTTTTAACGTTGAAGAAATACTCGATGTAGCTTTTTTTTTATTTTTATATTTTATATTATCGATAGTTACCAGTACCGCCCTAATCCTCCTGAACTGCGGCCTTTTATACCCGTCGTACATTTGAATAGAATCATCTATCTAACATTTCGTAGAGGTCATTGCTAAGTGAACCAAGTGCTATTACTTCCCTGTCATTATATTCAGAGTTGATGGTGAAAGCAAGGACACGCGAATCTTGATGTGTGGTCTGCGTCATCGCTTTGGAGCATCTATCTATTTAAAAAGAGTTAACGATGGGCACAAATCCAATTACCAGAGAGCAAAACACAGTTAGAAGAAAAAGTTTCCTTAATTTCGAGATAGAAAAAGATTTTTGTATTGAATTAGATTTTTTTTACCATCGTGTTTTGGAGTATTCAGAGAGATTGTGCTTATTTAACATTTATATTTTTACGAGATTTTTTTTAAATCAGAAAAATTAAGCGAATGCCACACAATAAATTATTTTATTTAATTATATATTTTTTGGGTATATTAATATGCATATCAAACAACAATTTATATTTTTATTCATTTATTTATTAGAGTAACTTCCTGTCTCGTTCTGAGTTGGATAATAATTGGATACGCCACGAAAGCGAAGTGTTCCAAGGTTCGTAATTCGTCTAAGACTGTAG
The DNA here is from genome assembly GCA_946894095.1 of Incurvaria masculella. NCBI lineage: Eukaryota > Metazoa > Arthropoda > Insecta > Lepidoptera > Incurvariidae > Incurvaria > Incurvaria masculella. The sequence goes on along the minus strand of OX335645.2, from coordinate 21,460,265 downwards.
ATTCCACACTAGGTTGTAGGGTTGAAGCCATACGGTTTGACTCTATAGAATTCGATGAAAAGATTGTCGAAACGGTCCGTGTTTTCCATCCAGTTCAATATAGCCGCGTCCATAAAGGCAAGGTCCTGGCATGGCACCTAATCCCCTTTGGAATCCGGTGTGTTGGGCTAATCTTATGACTATGGGTGTCGCCTCAAATAAAAAAGAAAGGAGATCTATGCATTTACCTACTACGAGACCAGCTGTCTTAAATTTTCGAAAACTAACGTATCGTATCGGTGGGAACTGACTTGGCGAATGCATTTCTAGATCTCACGCATGCCACTTGTCCTTCCTTTTTCCTTCAGTGTGTGTTTTATTAGCGATCTATTTCCAGTTTAAATTTTACTTCAATAACCATTCCGCAAGGTTATAGGAACAATGTTAAAACCTATATAATTTCTGTTCCTTTACTATGCTGAGAGTATACATCATAATTTTATGCCGTTTCCCTGGAGGGGTAGGCAGAGGCCATTCGATACGGTCGGTATGGGGGCGGTGGCGTAGGCACTTTTAGATACAATAGTGTTAGCGCCGCCCAGTCAGTTCGCTTACGGATCTTCTTGAGTTTTAACGACACGTAAGAACACGTGAACACTTAACAGTAGCGCAGCGTTACGCGAATATACGCGAAATAACTGCAGTCAGTGCAATTACACTCTTACATGACTACGCTGCCGCAATACGAGTTTCGATTCGAATACGAGCCACTCCATTACCCATCTACAAAACAACATTATAATGAAGTAGTATTAAAACATGATTTCAAGGGTTTTATTTAAAAAGGGCACCTGCGAAGAATGTGAAAATGAGGTGAAGGGCGATCGGACGCAACCAAAACGTGTCCTCAGAGTACGGAGAGCTCACAGTGAATGTTGTAGGCCGGGGCGACCCAACCGCCGCACTACAGGGCCCCACTACGTCACTAGCGCGAGATGTAGCCCCAAGGGTGCCCCGACAATCTCCGTGCACGCGACGACATGCTATCATTTAATTGAATTTTTGGTGTGAAGTAGATCGAAGTGCTCGGGGAGAGAAATTTCGTAGACGTCTAATTTTATTTAGACAGTGTACAATATGTAGCCACCTACTCGGTCGCTATGTTTTTCACATCAGGATCGTCATCAGAATTGTGTCGATCAAGTCATATTTCAATGTAGTTTTACAAGCTTTATTATGAATATTTATGTCCATCTTGTACATATTGTACATTTTAGGCGGTTGTTGAATGTTTAATGACAATTTTATTTTAAAATATTATTCTGCTAATGACTTTTACAAGATTTCTTCTTTTTATTATCCTAATTCTTCGGTATAAAATTACCCATGTGAACTCAATTTGAGATTCTAATGTTTTTGATCGCGTCCCCAAAATAATTAGACACTTCAAGAACCCTTGTTCCCGTGCATATGTTATTTGTTGAAAAATTTCGATTAGTGTGATACGGATTTTTTTCTTTCGATAATTCTTACTTCCCTATTATGTCGTTAAGCCCATAAGGGTATACCCAGGAAAATTTCGATCGGAGTCTCCGTAAAAAATTGGAGGTTGGGTTTTGCCAACTCTAATTTACCGTATGTTGGCGAGGTCAACACAAAAATGGGAGGAGAATATTCTAGAGGGTTGATTATAAACCGCGATGCAATGTTTTTTCTCATTTGGTTAGTTTCGATGGATTTTTAAAAATGGTTGGTTTAAAGAGGCATAGAAGAATGAACAAATCGGAGCGGCCGTTATGCCGTCACACACTCTAGAAAACGCTGCTTAAATGCTTAAGCCGCACAGCACGGAAGGGCCCCCAGACCTCTGCGTCACCGACCCCCCAGGCAGGGAACCTCCTCACAGTGTGGTGAGATGTTCAGATCCCCTACAAACGTGACTTGTATCTGCAACAGGCTGGCGATACCCTGTCTCTCTGGATCTCCCTGACCTCCGCGACTCCCTGACAGAACATATGGATCCGCAGGGATAGCGTTTACAGCATCCACGACTCCGAGCTGTCGATCCCCTACGCAAGTGCACCTGGCCGGCTGAGTGGCAGCTGACACCAAGCACAGCAAGCTGCATCAGAACTGTTTAGTTTAGCGACATCGAACCGCTGAAGTAACTATATATAAATATAAATATATATAAATATGAATATATTAAATAAATAAAGCTCTTCATGCAATAAACATAATTTATACATAAAAAAAAAAGATAAATTTGTACATACAATCCAATTTAATGGTAAAATTAACAGAAAACCATTGTAATTAAATTCTTAACACCACTTATCGCCTAATACTAACATAATTACAAAATGCAATAAACTTACAGATATTTTCAGGATACTAATTATAGCGACCTAGCGCCCTCTACTGAGAGCTGCTAGTTTCACATGCCACAAATCAACAAACAGATGCATAGAAGCTAGTTAACATGGCGCTAGATGGCGCTACCCGCTAGACATGAAGTCTATATCGCACTAACGAAGTTTCCTAGCGAGTTAACACATATACAACATTCAAAATCACGACTAGAGGAGAGCAGCTGCGCAGCCGTGGGTCTCAAGACCTGACCCACCTTTTCATCTCTCCACATAAAATAATCGCACACAAATAAGGGCTTTCTGGCATGAAAATGTATCGTTTCAGATATTCAGTACGATGAGGATGTTACTAATTTTGACATTGTGATATTCACTTCGAAAGCAATGTCTCACTTAGTTCGGAGTGTGATGTTGCGGATGGCGCAAAACCGACGCGGTGTAAGTAGATGTAGAAGCAAGCAGAGGGAAGAGCCTTAAGGGGAAGGGGGGAAGGCGGGTCCGACTGCGCCGCTCCGATAACGCCGACAAAGGAGTCGCGGAGTCTCCAAACGAAAACTTTGTTATAATCATCCAACAGTTTCCACCTCGCATTTCACAAGCATATTTGAAGTTTAATTCTGGCAAGTTTCATAAACGGATGCGCAACGCATTTTTTGCAGCTTTCGGCTCATTGCTTAGTGGCGCAGGGACTTGCGTCACATGCCAGAGGTCTAGGTTCTAATACCCGCCTTGTTCATGCACCACTTTATTTCTGTTTCTAAGGGCCTTTTTTACCTACTGCTGATTAGTTTAATCGTCACATATTAAGGGCCTTTCTTAGCAGCTTCAAATCAATACCAGTACAAATAATCAGCACTTTAGTAATAAAGGCCCTTTGAGTGTCGATTAAAATAAATCAGCACTTGGTGAAAACCAGGCTAAGTAGGATATGTGCATTTCGTCACGAATTCGAGCTGTTCGGTGGATCGCAATCAAAGCATAACTTCAGGTTTCCCCCATCCTCCAGTGGTAGGGTTGATCCGGGTTGGTACCATCGCATTGGATGAAGAGATGGGGGAAACTGCAAAGAAAAATCATCCGTGTTTTCCATGCAGTTTGAAGTAGCCGTGCTAGGGAAGGCTCTGGCATGGCACCAAGTTCCTTCGGGTATGCGGTGCGTTGGCGTAGGAGTGGTCGACTTTTTTCTGTTTTCGTCATTTATAGTATGTTGCGGAAGCTGTGAAAAGCCGGTACCAAAATATAAAACGCGACACGAATATTACAGTACACGAGTGCATACATTGCTGTTGGGTTGGCTCCATCTAATTGCGGACCATGAAAATATTTTCTCATTAACGCCACTACTACTGAGATTATTTCGCCGTAAGCTCCACCACTTTACTAGTAGGCACTTGCCTTCGCAACGCCGCCACCTCCGCACCGTCCGCCCCTACTCGGTTGCCGCCAGCAACCATGGAAGGACGGAAGTGAAACCAAAACCCGTTTGTATGGAGGTGGCGCAGCCATTTTACAAATAAAATCGGCGGCGCCTTCGAGCGAGTTCGCTTAAGAATTCGCTTACTACCCGACGATTTCCGACCACACACGTGAGAACACGTACGAACTTCACAGGAAGCTATTATTCCAAATAACATTTCCACACTACGAAATTCCAAAAAGGCCTAAAATGCGAAGGTGCCATGATTTATAATAAATTGCCTTCTGATATAAAAAACATAGAAAGTGACCAAATATTCAAAGGAAAGTCATGGCAAACCTTCTACAATCTTTTCCAGGACTAAGTTATGCGAATTTCATTTGAAAAATGTGAATTTGTAACAAAACACTGATATTTAATGTAAAATTTGTTTATTTTTAAATAAGGTTATTTTATTTTTTGATAACTATGACGATGCGTACACAAGATCTAACATATAACTGTAATGCTCTTGAAATCATAGTATAAACGATTTTGATTTGATTTCATGTAGCGCGTGCCGTCCTTACCTGGTCGCAGGTCGCCGCCGTCTTCAACGCGGCTAAAGGTCGTAGGAACCAAGATATTTTGCGTCCATGATTACGTCTATATATACATAAACTAATAGCCTAATTCGTGGAATTATAATATTTCTGGATTCGACAGGGTATTTTTATTTCGGGGTTAATATTATGTATTGCATTTTCCACTTTTTATAAGGTGACAAAATAATCCTAATCGATGTAGCTAATGTATACAACTAGTTTATAACGTATGCAATTAAATGCAAGCTCATTACATTTACATAAGACACATAAAATAAATATTGCCATTTTTTCACTTTTATTGCATGTAGAGTATGCGAGTGAAGTAAATGGGGAGATACTAATAATTTGGGATACCATGACGCCTTAACATGGGCCACTCACCGCAGAGGGTTGAGCGTTTAAGAGGGTAGAACTAGTTCCTCGCAAATTGAAAACGTATAACGCTTAGGCGGGCAGCTTCCAATCAAAGGCGGGGACGGCTGTCGTAAACAAGCGAAGATTTATTTAAATTTGGAACGCTAATAGGGTCCGCCCGCCCTGCCGCGGGGCCGGGGAGCGGTGAGGGCGGGGAGGCAGGGCGGGCGCCGCTCACGCAGAATCTCATCAAACGCGCTACGGCGACGTGCGATATGCGGTCGCTTTTCCGCTCCTTCTAACTGTACCATATATAAACCCATATATATTCTTACCTTTGAGATATTGTAGGCACTCCCCTTTAGTAGCGGAGGTACAATGTTGAATTGAGTTTTATTGCAATCATGAGTACTGGTAAATTTTAAGGCAATATCTTAAAAATTGAATAAGCTATTTTTTTTTATTACATCAAAAATTTTTATCTGTTCGAAAGGGTTTTGGCTAAAATAATATAGTTTATTTAATTAAATTATCTAGTCAAATTAAAGAAAGTTCAAAAATATTGTATATAGAAAGTCGTGTTGCTGCTTATTTCTGCAGTATTTTTAAGTACAAAACCCGGCATATAGTGTTTGGCAAACGTGCCCGACGACGGCCATGGACTTTCGAATTTTCGCGTGTCCTGCGAAAACTAAGTCGGCCGGCCAGTTCCTTCTTCAAACCGTGTTTTACTTTAGGGAAAGTTCCTTAAACATTGCAAAGTTTTTCAACCATATAGACAATAGCTCTAGAGGATTAGTGGGTTCTTATTTTGGAAATGTTGGCAGTCAGCGGGTGCATAATGCGCGTTGAGCGAGCATAAGATGTTGATACAACAAACAATTTCTGCTCCCAACACATTTTTATGAGGATCGCTCCCCCGATTTCGCGGTAAAGTCCATCGACAGCGCGGCCTTCGTCGTCCTCGGTGTGAGAAACAATAGCACGTTGGGCGCATTGTACTCGAACCGGAGACCGCGAGGTTCCGAGAAGTCGAGACGCGCCCGGCTGGACGCGGCCGCTCCGCTTCACGGAACATAATCACGAGGACAGGTAGGGTGTGAGTTATGCCGATATATGAGTACGCACCTCAGTTGTATGCTCCACTGAAATACTTCTTCAATCATAGGTAAGGATATGTTTTGATAAATGTGGTAACGATGTTACAATATCGCGCAGAACGAATCGAGTTACAGAAGAAATATGTGTTAATAAATAATTAAAATATACTCATTTTTGTAACTATCTCAATTGCTGCTAGAAGTATGGGACAGCAATGGGGTATAAAAGTTTATTAGTGAGGCAGATATTTTTTTTGCTTGCTGGTTTGAGTCCAACTTTGCATTATATTCATATTTAAATTCTTTAGAGCGTTTTTCTTAAGGTGGCCCAACCCGGCGGGACTAACTCATTCGCGGGCACGGTACAAAACCGTGCTATTGCGCTCTGGGACCTTATCTGTTTCAAAAAAAAAATAGGCTACGTGATAAGAAGGGTGCAACACGTCCACAAAGCTGACAATGCGGATAGTTTTTGATTTGGTGAGATTTATGAAAATTTTAATTACAAAACGACATAATACAGCTAAAAGTAAACCACGACCGCTGTAGTAAAAAATCTAACAAAAATCAAATTTATTATAAATCTTTATGAAACAAGCTAGGTCTGATGACTAATCTTTTTAAGATGTTTTTATTCTATCGTTGAGTAATCCACCTCCAAATTAATTGCACAAAACGCGCGAAAAATTCAAAATTTCGGACCTTATAACTAAGAAACGAAACAATATTTTCCATTGCCAATGGTCATCAGACATCTAGTTCGATCAAATAAAGCTGTTTTGCGTATAATTTTGGATCTCTGACAAGAAATATGCCCATTATCTTCTTTCCACGTTTGTATGGGGAGTAGAGCGGGAAGGCCCACCTTAAAATAATGTCTACTTCCATCATGGTCGATTCTACAGAAATCGCACATTCGTAGATAACATTTTGTTATATCGCCTAAAACAAAATTATATTATGAATAAATTTTCCCTATGAATACGATTTTATAAGTCATTAAAAATGTTATCTATGCATCTTTGTTGCTCCGAAAAGGTTTTCCCAGGAATAATTGGTTAACGTTTGGATCAAACATCAGTTAACACTCTGTATTATCATGTAACGAAATATGAGAGGCGCTAGTAGTGGCGCGGGGACTTGCCTAGCATACCAGGTGTCTGGGTTCAAATCCCCGCCCCGTTCATGCACCGCTTTATTTCTCTTTATGAGTTTGATAAGTCTATTTCGTTCGATAAGTGTTAATGCGAGCCTATAATATCTATGTTCAGTTCCATAAAATAATCTAACTCGCCATAATAGTTTTTCAATTATTGCCAATATAACCCTTCATACAATGAATGCTTTTTTTAAATTTTAATAATATTATATTATATTCAAATGATACTTACTTGCGTGTTTACTTTAAAATAATATAAAACCAAGGATATTAGGTATCTAATTATCCAGTGGGAGTGGTTCAAAATGAAGGAAGGTCCAAAGGTTAAGTCCTCTCGAAACTCGCTCCGACGCTCATATTCCAAGCTGGAATCTCTTCTGAGCGAGCTTTCGTATTGAAACAGAACGCAAATGTACGACGCGTCGAAACTTTCGTCGCTTTTCGAGAATTCCGTAAGATATCCGGGTTTATTTGGTTAAGCTAATTTTAGTTTTAGAGTAAAAAAAGCAATGTCGTTGAATTTGTAGGGAACTAGTGTTAAATGGAATACTCACAAGGCGGATGTTGCTTGCAGATAAGAATATATTTTTGTCACAATTAATCTCTTGTTTGTTAAATCCTAGATGTGAAGTGGGTTCATGGGGACTTGCTGACCTTGTTGACTTCCTGTCTTCGTATAAGTCTCAGGCTTAAAGGAAAGGGTTGTAAGTTTTATCCTAATAACATCTGATCGATGTTGAACGAAATCGCGCATCATGTTGCAAAATTCCTAACGTGAATTTTGTTTCAAGCAATCTTACAAGAAGATGCGGGCAAGAAATGTCAGATTATTTTTTAATTGAAAAATATTTTATAACATAGGTAGGTACTAGAATTTATTGTAATTGTAATTGTTATCACGAAAAAACTTGAGTCCGACATAATTTGTGCATTACGAAATTCAACCGGAAGAAAGTCTCATTTTTTTAATATTATGTAACATTTTTGTAGAAATACTAAACATGGAATGAAAATAATAATATTATTTTTAAAAGATTTTTTGTATAAGATATATTTAATAGTATTTTTTCCGCGGAAAAAAATATGCCAGCCCTGAGATAACTTAAATAAAATCCGGAGCCGTATTGAAGATTTAAAATTGCAAGTTTCCTGCCCTTTGGGCTGTGTCACCATTGCATGGGTATCCCCATTTTAAACGTCCGAGTAAAAGGCGATCTTTTATTTCATAGGATGAGCCAAGTGGCCTCGCCGCCGGCGCGGTACAAAGCGGCGCGCGCTCGCGAACTTACCTGTACTTTTCCGCTTATTTGCTCTCCTAATTTTTTTTTACATCTGCACTTTTCGTATACTCGAGCGGGAGGACGTTTTGTCCATCTTGTAAAGATCCTTTTTAACGTGTACTTACGCCCTAATTAAAGGGAAGGCCGGTGAATGCGAGGGGTAAGTGTGGGCCTTCGTCGGTCCGAACCTTGGAAACAGCGGGGGTTGTTTTTCTCGCTCATGTACTTATCACTTACATAATCTTGCCAAATTCATTTATATATTATTGATCTACTTATCCCTTATACGCATACCTTTTGATGTAATATCTAAACAAAATGAAATGTATTGTAAGTGCTTATAGCAGTGCTCAACTCCATCACATGTATACTTATTTTTTAAATGGAATCTAATACGTTAAGGATGTTCCGACCCATACAATGTTTTTTTTACACAGAACGCAAAAAGTATTGCACTTTAAGGCACGAATTCGTCAAAAATATTAAATATAGCCATTGTAGTTGCAGCGAAAACATATTCACGATTTCAGGTTTAATGGTTTCGTTGTAATTGCCGATTAGAAGTTTTACACCGTTAGATGGCGCTGTTAAATAAAAATCGTATTTAAATAAATTGTAACAAAACCAATAATCCTGAAATTGTGAAATTGTTTTCTCTGCAAGTAATATGACTATATTAAACTTTTATTATTAATTCGTGGCTTAAAGTGCAATACTTTTTGCGTTATGTGTGCAAACAACTTTATATGGGTCGGAACCATAGACCTAGCATGCGCGCGCAGCGCGCTTACATCCTCTTTCTATGGTCGGAACAGCCTTAAGTTAAGTTAACCTACATTACAAATTAAAACATATTGCAACTATAGAAAAAAAAGTGCACTTCATATGGGTTCGAACTAATCCAAGGCTTCTAATCCTGTTTTTATTTATTAGTTCCATGCTACCTTGCTCGCAGGGATTTAGGCTTATGTGTAACTATGCCTGTATTCGAGCTAAGTTAACCGCAACACAAGCTTGTTATGCCTGCCCCTTGCTGGTCTAGCTTTCCGTCTGAGGCAAACATGGCCGCCGCGGGTGGGGTGGGCGGTGGGTGGTCACCACGGCGGAGAGACCAGGTTAAACCGAACAAGAGAGTTGTGTTTGCAAAGCCTGCAGCTGTTTGCATAGTGTGGCCTAGGCGGCAGTAGTCTCTACATAGTAGAGCATGTTGACTATCTTAAGGTGGGCCCGAATATTACACTCTCCATAAAAACGTAGTTAGGAATTCATTTTGATATTTTGTAAATAACAACTACTAACTTATATTGCATTTCTGCATGTTTTTAGGGTTCCGTACCCAAAGGGTGCCAACGGAACCCTATTACTAAGCCTCCGCTGTCCTTCCGTCCGTCCGTCACAAGACTGTATGTCATGAACCGTAATCGGTAGGCAGCTGAAATATTCCCAGAGTATGTATTTATTTTGCCGCTATAACAAAAAAGAGGTAAAATTAAAAAAATATATATTAAAGGGGTTAAATTTAAAATAAAAAAAAAATTAAAAAAAATAATTATAAAATACGTGATATTTTTTAATCTTGTACGATAGTACGGAACCGTTCGTGTTCGAGTCCAACTCGCACTTGGCCGGTTTTTTTCTAAAAGGAAACAATGTAAGTTTTTACAAAAGTTTTTGTAGTCATTTTAGTTTTGCACTTTTGATTCGGATTTGATTTTCCAATACAACATTGTCACCAGATGTGACACGGACATCGAGTACAAGATTTTGAAATTATTTCCATAATTCGATTAGCGACTCGTAGCCCAGTAATGCAAGAAAATGCTTTCCGCGTTATAGATAATGCCCCGTTCATCAAACAGTTTTTTTTCTAAGTTAGATAAGTGCATTACAACAGTAATAAAAGCGGTTACATGCTTCATACCAATATTAATCCAATAGTTAAATGATTTTCCAATTAGTATCCTTGAACTGTGTCTGTATATTTGTGTTCATAGTGAAGTTATCATTAATTATTTCAAGTAACCACTTACACTTTAGCAAGTTATATTGCTTTGTTTTGTTCTACCAAAATATATTTTTTGCCTGACACTAATGTGTACAAAAATAAATATAAACCAGTGAAATTAATATGCGGTTAACATCTTTATTGAAATAATATAATTTGGGGATCAATTAATCTGTTTGTGACCTAATTTATCGTAGTTTACGAGTAGTACTCGTAAACTACGATAAATTGAATGAATGATTGATAAATGAGTAGACGTTTGAACAGTAAATTGAACAAAAATAAAAAGTTGTAATTAGTTTGATACGCTAGTAGCCGCAAAAATAAGACAAAGTGGTCCTTCTAATTGATCGAGTCTAGATCATTACGTAAGATTTTAAAATGTAGATTTCAAAGATGAAATCAAAGCTAAAGCTGTTTGACGGTTCGTTTTCGACAGTGGTAGTTCAACAGTGCCATATTCGAATCCGTGAGTGTGTGCCTGTATAGCAACTTAAAGAAGAATGTAAAAAGGTGGACTAAATTTTAAGCATGTGTAACAAAAAACTCTTTCCAAAATATTTCATTTCGTAATTTATTGATTTTAACGCTCTTTGAAACGGAATAAACTGTTAGTTTATAATAAATAGCTAAGCCCTATTCGAATATTTCCCCTATGAATAAATAAACAATACATCCAAAATAGCCGCATATCTTGTGCTTCGGAAACATCTACCTTCCTTGTCTCAGCGAAATTAAATAAGTAAGGGGAGATCTTTTGAGTTAAAAGCTTATAATTTAAATGTTTTAAATAAAACTGCTGTTAAACTGCCGCGGTGTTGAATGCCCTTTCTTCCACACTTTCGATGGCTTCCAGTAAGATACAGGCACCGCTGCAATGCATAAGTGCAAGAATGCTATTAATGTCTCTTGTTAACTAGACAACTACGAAAGAAACTACAAGGTGATAACTTTTATTTAATTTCGGTTTAAATAATTAAAGATTTTCGATTTTTTTAAAGATTTTTCTGTTTTCTGTTCTGTTTGTGACAGTTTTCTGGATGTAGGCGCGGAATTTTCCTAAACGGGAGCTAGTGCTCGACTGGTTATTTTTTCAGAACGTTTTTGTTGTATTCCAGTTTTGCACGACCACGGAAATTGAAGGTCTACAAGATCGGCAATTTTCCATACATATGGACTCCTTAAATGATGAATAATGTTAAAGCCTAATAAAAAAACATTTGGCACGCACATTAATATTTAACATTCCATATTCTCAAAAATAAAACAAAATTTATGTCAGCATCTAAATCGGAATCCCGAAATCGCAAGGAAACAGGTTTCTCCGAGCGCACTCACTTTTCCACTAAATCATATTCGTCGGGATTATTTTTTATTTACCGACCCGGAGACATCTATGCAAAACCAGTTAAATCTCACGACAATAGCGCGCCGAGGCCCCGGCCCGCTAATAATAATAGCTAATAGTTTCCCGAGTTCTCTATAGAAACGTTGATTTACGATCGCCAACTCAAAAGTCCTGCAGTAAATCAAAATATGATAGCAGAGCAAATCGTCCGATATTGCCGCGGTCGAGAGCCATCCGGCAGCCATAATGCGAAATATCATTCCGCGGCTATCATTGCCCGCCACTCGCCTCGCTCGCTCATTCCGCTCCAAGTTTATTCGCGCTCGAAAATAAGTAAACTTCACCTTTATGACAGCACTCGCACGCCATTCAAAATTAAATGAGAGAGACGACACATGAACGTTTTCAGTTAAAATCGGCTTGTTTTCTCAAACGTCGATTTTTATATATATTTTAAAAATAAATCCTACCATACTTAATAAATCATATAATACAGATTTTTTTATTCCCTTTAAGTGGAGGAAGCACTTTTACTATGGCAACATCTACTTGAAAGACACGTGAAAGCTGGCTAGTGTCGGTGCAACACTTTATTTCTCTTACGGAGTTGGATCGTTACAAAAGTGAGCTGTGTATGTCAGAGAGATAATTAGAAAACCACTGATCCAATTCCGTTGCTATTTGGGATTTAATATCAAGCTATGTGATACAACGGAGAAAATAATATTTGTAAGAAGATATTTTTGCCTGTAATTTGTCACGCTGTTACAACATTTTGAAGACGCAGATATTTATTGTTGAGTATTAGATACCAAAAAATACCAAGAAATATCTGTCCCCTAAATGGCATATAACTACGAAATGCAACCAAAGGTTTTTTCAGTTTTGGTATTGATAAGCAAGTATGTACTGACACTTTCGTGCTTCGTTATTTGCAGCCATTTACCTTGTCATCTATTTTTTTCGTCGCCATAACTTTTTTTTCTGGTAACGTACGTGGTACGTAACGCAACCACTTGGCGCAGGCAGACTAACAAATTTAGCTTCATTATAATATGAACCCAGTTTCAGCCATTTACGTTATCGTTACCATTTTTGTCGCGACCTCCTAGTCATCTGCACTAAATAGCTCCATGTGAAGTTCTTAGGTGTTGTTGGAACTCAAGAAAATCTGTGATAAACGAATTCGTATTTGAACTTACTCGCCGGTGCTGCCGCATTTGTGTGAAAAGTGCCTGCGTCGCGCCGCTGCCCCCATAAAAACCGTTGCTACTCCGTGCTTCCATGCTCGCTGGGTATTGGCCATTCATGTCCAGTTACCTAAAAAGTAATCTGCATCATCCGATCGCGACATCTAAAATCGCGATGCCTAGCGATTCGATAAGCTTGGTAAAAAACCTAAGAGCGCGGTTGGACTATGGATGGGTGACCATTCTCAACCGTTGAGGCTGGCCGTAGTTCGGATTTCACGTTAAACTGTAGGTGTCTTTCCTTACATACTAGGTGATAGGGTTTATCCCGCCAGGGTTGGTACTATCGCATTGAATGAACGATGGTCTAATCGGGAATGAAAATTGTCCGCGTTTTCCGTCCAGTTCAATGTGGTCGAGCAATATAAGGGAGGTCCTGGCATGGCACCTAGTTCCAATGCGGTGTTTTAGGCTAATAACTGGGGGTCAGTTCGGTATTAGCTATCCATGCGAGTCGGACTCGCGCACGAAGGGTTCCGTACCATTGTGAAAGATTTAATACAAAAAAATCAAGTTTAATTTTAATTATTGTTTTATTTTACCTATTTGTTGTTATAGCCGCAAAATAAATACACACTCTGTGAAATTTTCAGCTGTCTATCTGTTACGGTTACTGAGATATAGCCATGTGACAGGCGCACGGACGGACGGACGGACAGCGGTGGCTTAGTAATAGGGTTTCGTTTGGAACCCTTTGGGTACGGAACCCTAAAAACTAAGCAGCGCGTGGACCGTTCGTGCGGGCGGGCGGGCGGAGGCGGCGGCGGGCCGCAGGTGGGCCGAAGTAACGACCTAGTCCGCTCGTTAACAGTTTCGTGGCGAATTGTAAATGTCCGCAGTCGGCTAACGCGCCGTGCGCATGCGCGCGCACGATCCCGCGCCGCGACCCCACATGCATGCCTACACGGCCGAGAAATTACACTTGTAGGGTTCCGTGCACTGCTTTTGGATACCACAAAGAAAACTTGTAATGCTATAAATTACATTAAATTATATTAATGCATTAGTAACTTTGTTAGTTGTAAGTAATTTAAACTGAGGGTTGCTGTTTCTATTGTTCTTTGTTCTTTGCCTTAATCTGTTATACCAAGGAATTGTTTGGCAGTAGCATTTAGATCGAATGGTGTATTTGAAAAATATGTTATCTATGCCCGTGAAGTTTCTATGCGGGTTCTTCTTTACTGGGTTGATCGAATCCGCGGATCTTTGTGACGTAACTTAGTGTAGTTTGACTACCAAAAAGTTTTTATAAATGAAATGAACTGAAAAAGTCTTTATTTTAATCTAATGAACATGGCCTCTGCCTTAGCAGACGTGGATAGTGAGTGAAGATAAGCAACTAGAGTTTGACATGATTCTAGAACCATGGTGCAATTCATACTCAGTACTCTTGGGCGGTATGCTGTACCCACTGGAAAGAAAGAAAGGAGACTTCTCCGCCGTACGGTCAAATTGACCATATATGGGGGATCCGGCGGCGCGTCGTATGCCATACAGTCCAATGTGCTCTAAAAATGCGTTCGTCAGATCAGTTCCCACCCACACAGACCCTCCTATACGTCTGCGACTATGTTTGCATGTGGCATGTACGTTTGTGTTTGGTTGGTAGTTTTTTAAAATTGAAGACAGCGTTTCTCATAGTAAGCGGGCTAGATAGCATATCTTCTTACTTTTTATCTGCTGGTTGTACCTTTGCACTATGAGCCCGAAAAAGGAAAGTATACTTTTCATACGAAGCAAGTACCTAATTTTATTCAACAACTTGTAGAAATATTTCAAAAACTTTAAAACATATGAAACGAATTTAATCAAGACATGAACATGCAAGCTTCGGCTGCTCGTCCATCAATCAAATAATAATAATTATGATTATCGCAGATCTACTATCCATATGGGCCTTAAAATATGGATAAGGCTGTGGAACAAGTCCTCCGCCGCCGCGCGCCGCTCAGTCTGCCGCGTTATACCGCCCCCCCCCCCCCCCGCCCGCTCGCCCCCCCGCCCCGCTGCCGAGACGCTGTTGATCGATCGACTCTACGATGCATTCCCTTGGGTGGCCTTTTTTACTTTTATAATTCGGTCGAAAATATTTTTTGTTATCGAAAATAAATTGCAAATTGAACTGCAATTTCTTATTCATCAGGTTACAAGACTCTCTATGATTTTTTAAAAGTTTTGTATTTAAATAAATTACTTGCAACTAACGAGGTACCTATCACTAACGAAAATATTTTGGCTACGTCTACATTTGAAAATAAAAGTAAAAATGGCCACAGTCCCACCTATATGTAATACGTTTAATCGATCTTAGTAGGAATCCTGTAACCAATTAAAATATTTTGAATTCATAACAATCTCTACCAAGCTCCGACGACTTATTGCCGCCACTTAACTTTAACGTAATGCTACCGACAATCCAATGATAACCCTTCACGTCTCCAATTGTAATCAGAAGTTATAAAATCGGCCTATGTTACGGGCATTGTCAATGATTTACTCTAATACGCCATTCAATGAAATAACAAGATCAAAAACAAACTATTAAACGATTTCGTTCGAGAATCCATAACGAGGGCGCTTCTCTACCAGTTCGGGAGCACACCTGGGCACTCGAAATTATGTAAAAGTCCTAAGCGACGGTCACAGTCGGAACTAGATAGCCATAAGTCATACAAGTTTTACAGTGCAAAATGATTTCAAACGACAAGTTGAAGCTGAGAGCAAAGGAACCCCATTGTGTTCGAAATCGCGGGTAGTTAAGTCGTTATGATATCGAGTCGTCGCCGGGAAGTGGGATATTTTTAAAAATGGAACATTTGATTTGCATTTGAATGAGACCCTCCGCGGCCCAGGTGCTTCGGTACATGCCCCTGTCCCCGCTCTACTCCGCGCCTTCCCCGCGGCTACACTTAACTAGTCCATACACACACAGCGATGTGCAAGGTAGGTATTGTTTATATTGGCTTGTTAGTTGCAAGTCGGATATTCTCGGCTTATAACATACTAGCTGGGGTACCCGGCTCCGCTCGTGTCAATGTCGTTAAGAACTGATGTTACCTATCCCCTTTTCACCCCTTTTGAGTTTAATTTTCGCCACAAAAGGTAGCCTATGTCTTTTCCCAAGTTCCGGACGCTCTCTGTGCTAAATTTCATCAAAATTGGTTCAGCGGTTTAGGCGTGAAAACGCAACAGAAAGAAAGAGTTATTTTCGCATTTAATATTATTTATTAGTATGGATAGGTATAAAAAACATAATTAAATGCATTGTCTGAGAAATTGACCAGATTTTAAAGGGAGTAGGTAATGATACAAATTTGGAAAAATAATGGGTAGAAGTTTACACATATAATACCGTAAATGAAATACCTATTCATAATGCAAATTAGAATGATTTTTCCGCATACACAGATTACAACAGTTTAGTTCTTACTTAATCAGTGGTTTATTATGTTAGGAGCATTTTGCTATCTGGCATCACAAGGTATCGAAAAGCTCGCACAACTTTGGCGAATGTGTGTAATGATAGGTATAATGTACTAACTTACATGAACGGACGTTAAATATCACAATATACGGGAAAAAAAATTGCTAAGTCCCTTTTCACTCTATGCTTGTCATTGTGACAGAATGAGATCTCGAATTGGTTTCAGAGTAAACGTCGTCCGTACCTTTATGTACGGACGTTTACTCTGAAACAAATTCTTGGTCCTCAACTCGTTTTTTTTATTTACCTGGATGCTAATAAAGTTAACAAATACCTATTTCGTTCTTAAATTAATACACTTAGATTATTTCGTAGTTTTCGAAGCAAGGCATTTTACCCCACAGGAATAACAACATAAAAAATCAGCACCATATATAGATCTATAGATAGTGGCAAAGAAACACGTGTATCGGCCCGGAAACCAAAAGAGCCCAAGTGCCATCTTGTTTTGAGGTAGCGCGCCATTGTACAGGATAATACCCCGCCGCAAGGAACACTCACGTCCATTCTTTACAATTTTTTACTACTTATTTGTTTTTCGATGCAACCGGAGAACGCGTAAACGGTAGCTCGCTCTCACTATCTGAGTAACTGATCTCGATGTAGGTTTTTTTTTTCCTGTAAACCGAGAACGGTGGCGTGAGATCGGAATGTATTTCGATATTTCGCTGGCTTTTGATTGAACTTCGATATTTTATTGGATTACGCGAGATGTCAGCAGCTCTTTTGAGGGATTTAACGAATACTGTGACAATGCGTGGGAACGTTTGTCAAGTAACTGTAGTTCATATCAAATAGACAATCAGGCTTTGTTAGTTGAAGTATATGTGTTCAGAATTATAAGCGGCAGTTATTGGAGGCAATGGGTTATCAAGTTTTATGAATACTTCCAAAACTTATCGAATATTTAGTCCTGATTACGGCTCCGTATAAAAACGACTTATAACAAGAATTACGAAAAAGATTATTGCTATGCTTGAAAAAACATTTTCGAAGCGAAAATAACGGTAATTTTATAGATCCTGCCTTAAAATATTGTGGATTACTAAATACAATCAGTAAAACAGAAAAAAAATCTCGGGGAATTTCTTGTTTTGAGCACTAAAATCCAATCTTGTTGGCTCTGAAGATTTTCTGTCTGCAATGAAGGGGATGTTCATACACTAACACGGCGATATAAATTGCACACTCAGTAATAACTACATTCTGTTTTCGTCTCCGTCCGCGGTACATCTCACCCTGTGCTCAAACCTATCATCTTGAGCAACTCGTGGCTCAGGGGCGGGCAGGGGCGGGTGGACTTGCCTTCCATCCCAGAGGTCTGGGTTCAAATCCCCGCCCCGTCTATGCACCACTTTTTTTGTAGTTGGATATGTGCATTCCATTACGAATGCGAGTTGTTCCATGGTTCCGAATCCATGTGAAACTGAAGGTCCCCTTCTTCTAATCGGTGGTATGGTTAAGCCCACCCAGGTCGGTACCATTGCATGAAACATTTTCCGTGTTTTCCATCTAGCGTGTAGCTGAGCTGTCCTCATAAAAGGCAGGCCTTCTCAGGCACGGCCACACACACACCAAATACCTTCGGAAATGTTATGTATTGGGCTACAACATGACCGTAGTTGTGTGGTATTACCATGTCAAGTTACATAAACAACATAATTGAATATAGAATATGACAAATCAAACCGCAGCAATTTCGAATTTAATCATTAGTGATATGGACGAGGGACGCTGGCCGTCACCCCCCCCCCCCCCTATCCCGTCCCGCACCCCCGCACCCTCCCTGTTGACATTCCGGCTCATGACGGGGTGATTATAGATCTGGCCGAGCTGTTCCTGCATTCTCCTCCACATTGCGCAAGACTGCGGACTCGTCCCGGCCTTCATTACACACCCCTTGCCGCCCCCTCAACTATAACAACCGAAAGCAACGCGGTCAATGCAATGTGTGTCGCTTTCACTTGCAATAAGGTTCCCAGTTTGACGGTCCATGAGACAGATTAGTTCGTTTCAATACGAGATCGTGGCGCATCAAGCGAATACACTATACTTATCCGAAACTTAAATATGGCTTACGCCTAACTTATTTTTGCGCCACGAGCCTACCCAACATCGGATTCATAATATCCTTGCTGGCTGGAAATATTGTTGGCAGTTTGCGAGGCTTGAATGTCATTTCCAAAAAATGTATTCTTGAAAAAAATTAGTAATTTTTTTATGTTTGCAATATTCCATCTAGTTTTCTTAAAGGCACTCAGGGCATGAAACGTTCAGTCTTATTTTTCACCAATTTTTTCACTATTATTTTTGAATTTTACATATTTGTTGTTATAGCGGCAAAATGAATGTATGTATACTCTGTGAAAATTTCAGCTGCCTGCCTATTACGGTTCATGAGATTCAGCCCTGAGACAGGACGGACGGACGGACAACGGAGGCTTATTAACCGCTTAGTTCCGTTGGCACCCTTTGGGTGCGGAACTCTAATAAGCGATGCATATTACAAAAAGTAAAGTTGTAAGTAAGGTTAGGTAAGGTTAGATCAAAAACATTTCTTCATGTTTGTTACCTAGAGTGTAATTCATATTTTATATCACTTTCTCCTCCATGGCCAGGACTTCCACAATGGTTTCAGGATGAATAGCAAAATTTGCAAGCTCACTCACCAACGTTTTAAACTGAAGGTTTTAAACTGAAGTGAAGAGTGGGTACTCTTCAAAAGACGAGCAGCAAACAGTACTCGTCAAATGTTGTGGGTATGCTAACATACCGACGCACGTACGGGAAGCAAGCCCCGAAATGCGGTATGCTACGGCTACTAACCCCGACAGTAGACCTTCATAAGGTCCAACACTGAATAATCATCACGATAATTCCGGCAATGTTCAGACAACACACAAATATGATGAACTTTACTAAACCCGGATAATGTTATACCGTTCTTACGTAATCGTGATATGGTTTCATGTTGTTGTTGTTTTTTTTTATTTAATGTTCTTCTCTGTAAATTAGATCAAAGTTACTGTGCACAACTTATCATGTTTGTTAAGGTTATAATAAGTTATTTCACAAGCAAAAACCGTGAAGTTTACAATGTTCATATTTACATAAAACATAAGTTGAATTAACGCCACTACGTGGCACTGGAACCTGCAATTCCATGGTACAGAACCCACGTTTTTGCCACCAGTCTTCAGACACTTGCGCGCCCTATTCATAGAGTCAACCGAGTCGAAACGAACCTCGGAAGCCATTGACCTCATTAGTTTAGCGAAGAAATAAAAAAAAGCGAGGCTGAAAGAACAAACCGCTTCACTCGAATCTGACGTTCGCCTTTTCCACTCAAAAATAACTCATCTGCGGCGGTTCTTCAGCGGCTTTTCAGGAGGTGTCATTAATTCACACCGAGCCTTTGTCGCGGTTTTGCCTCGTCTCTACCGGTGGGGCCGTGAGGCCAGCACGATCAGGATAAGGGCTGAAGCACCGTTAATTATAAGCACGCACTGCAGTGCAATTTGAATTTTGAAATTTTACATTGAGTGTTTAATCGGGAACAACCGGAAGGGGCAGCGGGAGCTACAGGGTTATAAAAGTGTGCCAATGCAAGCAAGCGGCTACTGTACGCTGTAGAGAAAGCGAGTATGGAAGGAAGGAAATATAGTGAAGAGCGGCAACGTAGCAACTTTTTAGTGAAAATACAAACATCGATGGAAGCGCACGATATCAAGGATAAAGCCAAGCTAGCCTCAAAAGAGTTAGGAGTCCTCAATAGGGTGCGTCAGTGCTTTACACAAAAACTACTCTTTTGGAGATAAGGACTTGCGTGGACTATTGTTCGCATTTGTGTGACGGCACAGCTCAGTGCTTATTTGGCTCGCTGGACTCTATACAACGTCGGACCGTGCTTCTCGTCGACGTCCCTCGTAACTTATGTTCTATCGTCTTTAGCATGGAGAATGATCGTCGGAGCTGCATAACGCTGTCCCTCCGCTACCTCGTTCTACCTTCTCTGAATGCGGAACCCAAAATAAGAACCGCCCGATTCTCTAGATCTTATATATTTAGGGTCGGTAAACTATGGAAGGTATTTCCCATACAGTACAACTTAGGGTTCTTAAAACGGATGTGAAGAAGTACCTGGCCGGCCAGCATGGTTTCCGCAGTCCCCTTGGAAGTTCAAAAGACCATGGACGTCGCCGGGCATCTCTTATGTGAGGTCCTGGCGGTGGGCATCTTAGAGTGTAGTGGAGACTTAGAATGTAAAGACAGAGTCCACGGACTGATGAGACCAAAATTGTTTTACACAAAATATACGGAAATTATTTTTTTTACTTAAACAAATTGGTGTTTTTTGCATAAATATATTATCTCTCTCGAAAGTTGGTTCCGCCGTGCTTACGCACACGGGTGACTCTTCCCCGCGGAGCGCGCCGCGTGCGTCTGCCGCGCCTGCGTAATGACGCCGCGCCGCACTCGTCTCGACCGCTCCGCCGCGGCCGTGTCGGGTTTTTCTACCTCATTAACAAATCTCAACACCCACTACAATTTTCCCGGCTCAGACCGATGCAATGTTACGTTACTGAATTAGTAGCAGCGAAAAGGAACACGCTCTCGTTGCTTGCACCCCTTGAATTTGTATTTTTTTATATTGAATGTTTCGGAATGATGAGTCTTAGATGCATGGTGATTTTTCTTTGGAAGTTTTAATGGAATATAATGGGAAGTACCACAATGTTTTTAAATGTATGTTTGTAGCCTTTTGTTTATAGAACTAAGCCATTCCTACAATGCTATTGGTTGTTTCAACATTATCATTTTATTATGCCTTTAATCATTTTAATTAAGTAAGAATTAAATATATACTTTGAATCATTAATGTATAGAAAATATCAATTCCATCTGTTAGGTACCTGTTTTTGGTAAACCGTGAATTTATATCTTTGGTCTTCGTGCTGGGTATTTAACACAAGTACACGCCCAGAACCAGGACTTAAGCTCATCGCGTTGCTGAGATCATGATGAAAGACTTTTCTTTTCACAAGAACAAATTAGTTTAGATTTTAAGATATTTAAATATGCACACTTATTTATTAAATATTTGTAAAATAATGGTGCTTACCAGCATCTGAAATAGAAATGAATAAAAACCTCTCCAGAAAATGTCGGCGCCGAGGTACCTCCCGCCCGAGCTTAATTACTGGTGGTCCCCCCCCCCTCCCCCTCCCGCCGCTCGCCGGGCCAGCGGCGGGCTGGGCGGCGCGACATCTTGCAACACATACATATAATGGCGGTTCGAAAGGTAACCTTACCATCCTGCCAATCGGGTTAGAGGAAAGCAATTTTTATAAAAAGTGTTAAAGCGAACCCATGAACATTACTAGAAATACTTTTGTAGTGTACTGATGATGACACTTCTGCATCCGTCTCAACGGTACCGTGGAAATGGTATGAGCATTAAGGTATAGTAGCCACGGAAACTTGCAAAGCCTGTTAAAATACGTTGATACTTAAATAAGTTTCCTTCGTGCCTCACATGATTAAGTTCAATATCCAATTACATCATTTTATTTAAATTCGCATAAAACATGTTTTATGTCCTTTGAAACGTTTAATGAACTAATCATAACTTAAAAATCATACTTGACTATGAGCCAGTTCACAATGAATGGATTAAGTAATCATTTTAATTGATAAGTTGCAATAAATAATTGCACGTCAACAAGTTCACAGTTAAATAAGAAATAGAACCGAAATTTCGAATAAAAATGTCGTTTTCTTATTTTACAAATTGTACATAGAAATGCGTGCAGCCTGAGGAGTAAGAAGTGCGCAGGCAGTGTAGGCGGAGGCGGCGGGAGGTCCTCCAGAGGCGGAGAGGAAACACCCCAGGCGGAGAGCAAATTAGAGCTGCCTGCGAGAGCGGAGAGCGGAGTGAACTCACGGATTCCGAGAGGTGTGGTTGACAACCGGGCTTGCCAGGTGGTAAATACACGGGCCTTAGTTCTTAGAATAAATAATACTCGTAATTATAAAATATTAATTGTCCGTTTGCTTAGCTATGCGGAAAATACCTCAAAGCAGCGAGCTAAGATATTTTTCACTAACTCGTGGCTACACCGCTGCCTTACGAATGTATCGTATTTCGATCTCTACTCCCGTCCTGCCATTATTCGCTACCGGTGATTATTCGACACCGTGGTCTCTCGGTTCGAATAAAGCGTGTCGATAATTTTTTCCTCGAGTTTCAAATCACAGCGAATTCAAACTTCAAATATAGCCATTGTGAAATCAAATTGAGTGCTATGAAAGAACTTTGCCTACGTACTCAAACATAGTAAACTAGTACTGAAACGGAAGAAGGGAAAAGGACCGATGTCATTTTTAGGGTTCCGTACCCAAAGGGTAAAAACGGAACCCTATTACTAAGCCTTTGCTGTCCGTCCGTCCGTCCGTCCGTCCGTCCGTCCGTCTGTCCGTCTGTCACAGGGCTGTATCTCATGAACCGTAATAGGTAGGCGGCTGAAATTTACACAGAGTATATATTAATTTTGCCGCTATAACAACAAATAGGTAACATTAAAAAACCTGATTTTTTGTGTAAATCTTGTACGATAGTACGGAACCCTTCGTGTGCGAGTCCAACTCGCACTTGGCCGGTTTTTGTCATTATGAGACGCAAATATTGCGGACAGAGTTGTGGAGTAGCGGACAGCCAATTGACAGGAGTGGTAGATAAAAGATGATTTACAACATCAAAAATAAACTCTTTGTATTTTTAAAGGGTTATTTTAGCGCAAAAACTCAAAAAGCATTTTAAAACATTTTGAACCGGCCCGAAGGCAATGTCTCTATCAGATAGTTTCTTACTTTCGTTTGTAAGTATTATTTCAAATGTGGATACATTCAGATTGCACGTTTAATCAATAATAATACCGCGCAGTCACGAGCGAATATACAGCTCTTTCTTCTATAGGTTAAATGGTAAAACTTCCTAAAAAATATTGGTAGCTCGTGGCTTCAAAACAATCAGATTATAAAATAAACTATTTTACCAAAAAAAAAATGAAAAAAAATTCAGATTACTAAAAACGATATTTTTATGATTCCCTTAAATATCAAAGGAAACTCTCAGGCTAGCAGTTACAATTATATAGATAGTTAGTTACCTAACTAAAAATATTTCTCTGCAAGTAAATAAAGAATCAGCCAAATGAATTTGCTAAAATTATGAGTTACTAGCGGCAATTAATCGAGATGAGCACAAAAAGCACATTAAATCATCCAGCGAGTGGTGCGGGGTTCGCAGCGCGGTCGGCGCGTTGTTACGAGGCACACAGTCCGAGCGATCTGAACTCGTCCGGGCGCCCCTGCACCCAGCGAAACGACGGCGCCGGCGCGCCAAGAAGCCGGGACAGGCTGTACCGTAGCCTATAATAATTAACGTTTGCTGCCGATAATGCGCCGCTGTTTAATAACGCGGAATAATTAGACCCCTCCACCCCGCACCGCCCCGCGCCCCGAGGGTCCCACAGAACGTTCGGTTGCCATAACTATCCCCGTCTCTCACTTTTCTCTGGCGAGCAGTGAGTAATAATACTCCGGTTCTTGCGGGATTACGTAGGGATATTAAAATGCAGTTAACCTTATTTGATATTCTTCAATTTACGAAATAATATTTAGCGCAGAACAATCGCTGGTTAAAAATAAATTGTATACAGTTAGCGTATAAAGTCAACCTAAGGGTCCTTTCACTCCTTGCACTTCGCACTTTTGTAATTGATTTAGAAAAATCATTAGTTTTGTAAATAATGTGATATGTATGTAAAACGACTGTGAAGCAAGGACACATTATTTGAAGAATAACAGCTGGGATAAAAATAACTAAGTTATGAAAATACTGCAAAGCTGGACTTCAACCGGGTCGAGATTCGCGGTTCTCTACCAATTTTGCCACCCACAATAATTTTACTACAATTTGGAATATCCTACGGTCTTTCCTCCTGTTATAAATGCCTCCTACTGTCACAGTGTTTACGATAATTAACACGGCTTACTCCCAAATAGGTCTACAATGACCAACACAACTTTATTTGTGTACGATGTAATGGAGGTTCTGGACAAGGGAGCGGAGGTACACTCAGTATACACAGATTTTAGCAAGGCGTTTGTTAAAGTTAACCATTCGATTCTTATTTAAAAGCTGTCAGTCATGGGTATACATGGAACACTTCTTCGCTGGTGTGAATAATACGTATCAAATCACCCACAATTGGTGGTTTCGAATGGATTTAAATCGGATGTCCATGTGATTCCATCGGGTGTACCTCAGGGTTCATACCTGAGTCCTCTTTTTTTTATCGTGTACATTAACGATATCAGGAGTCACATCAAACACAGCAAATACCTGTTTTTTTAATACGACTTCTAAATTTATAAAACAATAAATTTGATAAACTACAAAATACCTCAATGGCATTAACAAATGGTGTAATGACAACGACCTGATGTAAACACATCAAGTTTTTTTTCTCGCAAAACTTTGCACTTAACGCCCGCTGCGCGCGCTCTTCGATTTGTCCATATATTAGAAAACGCCAGTCTATCGGTTTGGCGTATCGCCAATTTAGGTGACAACTGGAACTAAGGGCTCTGGGATTTGTTTTAGATAAAAAACTGAAATTTACTGAAAATTATAACATAATAATCAAAAAAGCATCAAGAATATTGGGATTTGTTATTCGACAGTTTTAAATATTTAAAATTTCTTAAACCTTAAAAATTACTTTAGTCTCGTGAGACTAATTTTGGAGTACTGCAGCATAAACTGGAAATTTTGTTACGCCATAAATGCTGCAAGAATCGAACGCATTCAGAATCGAACGCATTCAGAATCGAACGCATTCAGAATCGAACGCATTCAGCTCCCCATACAAAGCCTCAGTTAGCCTCAGTGGCCCAGTGGCGCGACACTTCGGCGATCGCTCTCCGAAGTTAAGCAACGCTGGGTCCGGTCTGGTATTGGATGGGTGACCATTCGACCGTTGAGAGAGGCTGGCCGTGGTTCAGATTCCACGTTAAACTGTAGGTCCCCTTCCTTACTTACTAGGTGGTAGGTTTAATCCCGCCCGGGTTGGTACCATCGCATTGGATGAACGATGGTCGAAGCGGCAATGAAAATTGTCCGTGTTCAATGTAGCCGTGCAATATAAGGAAGGTCCTGGCATGGCACCTAGTTCCCATGTGGTGTGTTGGGTTAATACCATGACAGAAGGTGTGAAAAAAAAACATGGAAAGAAGATCATGCGCATATTTCTTGTCAGAGATTCAAAATTATTCTCAAAACAGCTTAATAATTCGAACTAGACGTCTAATGACCATTGGCATTGTAAAATATTGTTTGGTTACTAAGTAAGGTTGTCTGCTTTGTGGACATATTGCATTCTCCTCATCGCAGAGACTGTCTTTTTCTTTAACAAAGTAGGTCCCGGAGGGCAATGGCACGGTTTTGTACCGTGCCCGCGAATGAGTTAGTCCAGCCGGAAAGGGCCACCTTAAGGACCTAATAAGTAAGCGTATCACTCACTACCAGGATATATTTCTGTGGCATTTAATATCTCGAGAATCGGCGCGATCGGATAAATCTATGTTTTATGCATCGAGTTTTAAATAGGAAGATAGACGGTGAGGACCTTCTACATAGAATCAAAATACAAGTTCCTCGAAAGAGTTGCAGGCTTTGCTCGGTGAGAAGATGTCGAGCAAACATCGGATCACACTCACCTTCAGGCTTTCCCTACTGTCAAACATTCAAAGGAACTCTATCGACATTTTATTTCATCCATTCAAGATATTACAAAGATCTGTCTGAAAGCATAAGTTGTTTTTAATAAGCATAAGTATTTTTTTAATTAATATGATATGTGTGTAGAATCGACCATGAAGCAAAAAAACATTATTTTTTATTTGAAAAAAGTGACGTACTTACTCAGTTGTTGAATGCCGACAAACTTAGCTAAGACTTAAATAACCAATAAAATTGATGAATATTATTACACCATGGCTCTAGTCTTATTAATAAATCACTAGTAAATTAGTAGTATCGTGATAAGCACTTATTTAAAAATATATGTTAAAATGAGTTGCTGCTAGTTTTTTATTAAATCCGAGGTGTTTAGGGTGTCACTATTGGCACGTAGCTGCGGACTCCCTCCAGCCTTCAGGTTAGGCAATATTGCGGACGTCACGGCGGCACGTGCTGCTCGAATAATTTGTGCTTTATGGCACGTGAATAATTCGGGATAATCCGGAGTCACTCGCCGCCCCCCCCGCGCCGCCCGCCCACGTCGCCCGCCCTGCGCCGGCCCGCCCAGCCCCGCGTCGCCACGGCAACGTTTGATCTGCAGCTCTCTGTAATCCAGATCAGAAATATTGAAGGCAATGGTATAATATCACCGAAGCTACAGCCGAGGCTTTGCGGGATAGCCAGAACACGCCGCTACTACAGTTCTTAAACAGCGAACATTGAAATAAATATGTTTATCTTATGACATGCTGTGCCAAACCATCAATAGGCTGGTTGAAAAATGAGCAGGCTTAGGAATGTACATAATTACATAAAAATTAATATCCAATATCGAACGCTCGTGAAGTATATCTTGTAGAAAAAATCTTTCAAAATTGCAATTTTAAATTGCTTGACAAATGAATTTTTTTAAGTTGCAGCAGTGCGGAGCGTCGATGTGTCCAGTCGTCTCTCCGCCTTTTTAGGGTTCCGTACCCAAAAGGTGAAAACGGAACCCTATTACTATGCCTCCGCTGTCCGTCCGTCCGTCCTTCCGTCCGTCCGTCCGTCCGTCCGTCCGTCCGTCCGTCTGTCACAGGGCTGTATCTCATGAACCGTAATAGGTAGGCAGCTGAAATTTTCACAGTGTGTGTATTTATTTTGCCGCTATAACAACAAATAGGTAAAATAAAAATATAATAATAATTAAAGGGGGGTGCCCTACAAAAAACTTGATTTTTTTGTGTTACATCTTGTACGATGGTACGGAACCCTTCGTGTGCGAGCCCGACTCGCACTTGGTCGGTTTTTTACTAAGGTTGCTACGCCACACGCAATTATCATGTCCACGTAGGCACTCATTGTTCATGTCTTCATTGAAATAACTTTAACATACAACGTCCAAAATACAGACTAGCAAAAACTTCGAAGAGCTTTATTTACAATAGTTTTTTTTACAATAAATTACCAGCGTGAGAAGTATGCCTCTTAATAAATTTAAAAATAAAATGAAATCAGTTCTTCTTAGTAAAGTATAATATAATATACGCGAAGCTCTCTCCGATAAAACCCTCTTTTGCGATTTAATATCAAAAGAGGACAAGTACATAACTGTGTACCATACAAATGTTGTAAGACTTTTATGACATGAATTTTTTTTTTTATGCGACCTGACATGGATGGCTAATACCACACAACTACCGTTATGATATTAGCCCAATACACCACATTCCCGAAGGAATTTGGTGCCATGCTAGGACCTTCCCTTTATGAGCACGGCTACATTGAACTGGATGGAAAACACGGACAATTTTTCATTGCCGCTTCGACCATCTTTTCATCCAATGCGATGGTACCAACCCGGGCGGGCTTAAACCCTACCACCTAGTAGGGGAAGGGGACCTACAGTTTTACATGGATTGCGAACCATGGAGCAGCTCGCATTCGTGACGAAATGCACTTATCGAACTCTGAAAGAGAAAGACAGTGGTGCAAGTTGGTATTGAACCCGGGCCTCTGGTACGCTAGGCCAGTCCCCGCGCCACTAGGCTACGAGCCGCTCAAAACACAAAACAAGCTGGTAGTACTTTTTTAAATATATAATTATTTTATGTATGATATATTGACTTGACACACTTCATTCGTATCAAATTTGACGAGGGCTTTATTCACCGGACATAGGTTAATTTGACGACGGCTTTTACACCAGCGAATACTTTACAAGTATTCGCTACAAATTACATTAATTTATATTATTGCATTAGCAACTTAGTTAAACTGAGGGTTGCTGTTTCTATTGTTCTGTGTTCTTTACCCAGAAATCGTTTGGCAGTAGCATTAAGATCTAATTGTATTTTTCATAATTTTGGACGGAACAATTATGTTACGTAAACCCGTGAAGTTTCTTTGCGGGTTCTTCCTTACTGGTTTGATTAAATTCCGCGGATCTTTATAACGTAGTGTAGTTTGACTACCAAAAAGTTTAAATAAATTTAATGAAATATCCGCAATGTGCAATAGAGCACTAGTTTTCTACGAAACGAAATCAAAAAGTGTGGTCTAGCGATGGCTAATTCTGAGTCAACCCTAATCCGAGAAACCATTCTCTGATTTTAACACGTTAGCATCAGCGTTACCTCACTTATTCTTGAATGATCAATCGCTAGTTTTATTACTGTATTCCTACCTTAGAGTCAATCTAGGTAAGTGAGCGCTACGGCCGCAGAGAAGCCATGGGGACTCTCACTTTTGCATAATGTAATTTCTGTACTTTAGATCAAAAATTTCCAATATTTTTACTTACGGTTTTTCGAAGTCGACATTTTCATTCGCATCGCTTACATACCCAGTCACGGTCAACCTGTATAATCTAAGCAATGTTACCCTTTTAACACAATGTTTAAAATATATTATAAAATATATATATTAATATTTTCTGCTATGTTTCTATAATTAATATCTTCGACATTAAAATGTTAGCCGCTGCCGCCAGGGTCGCTGGCGGCTGCACGCCGCGGCCGCACGGCGACGCAGATGGCGTGAGTGCCGTCGCGTCATTAAAAATCAGTGCTCATTGTTCCGAACATGTCTAATTGGTCGGGAAAGTAGGGGCTAATGTCCCGCGCCCCGCGCCGCCCTAAAGCGCTCAGCATCGCTGGCTGGTTGACCCATTTGTACCGACTTCATGTCATCATGACAATAATTATGTGATACATATTGTTAGATAATGGGTAACCATTTACAGTTATTAGCAATGTTTTGCGCTCCTAATTATCACAATAAAAAAAACACGTTTTATTTGTTTACAATTTGGAGTTAGTTCCTGTATTTGTATTGTCGCAGAGATTGCGACAAATGACTGTGGCACTACCTATATGGACAGGTCCAAATATATCCGGACATGCTATATTTGTCGTATACTGCACACGAAATGTAATACACTTTTAGGCCGTTAATAATCATAAATGTTAATATAGCTTTGGGGCCAAATAATTTTCAGAATTTAATGATCATTGGTTTTCTTATTTTAGCCATTACAATTTTTATTCCACTGGATGGCACTATATTTTTTGTAAGTCTCATCTAACGGCTTAGTTACCCTGAATTGATTGATTGTGTTATGTATGTTTGAATATCGGAAAATCAATGGCTTATAATTTTAATGCAGTAATAATTGAAACTTAAAAGAACAAATTGAAATATCGTTTTGGAACAAAAAAAAAAATTCTTAAATATTACGTTTTAGAGTTTAGACTGTATATGTTCCTCCAGAGGTTTTTTAATGCGTAAACGTGTTTTAATATTAATTTAGAAAAATCATTACCTGACCGATTTTCTATGCCCTTAAAATAAAAAAACTGCAATGTTTGAGATGTTACATGACGTCGCCTCAGTGGCCCAGTGGCGCGACACTTCGGCGATCGCTCTCCGAAGTTAAGCAACGCTGGGTTCGGTCTGGTCTTGGATGGGTGACCATTCGACCGTTGAGAGAGGCTGGCCGTGGTTCGGATTCCACGTTAAACTGTAGGTCCCCTTCCTTATTTACTAGGTGGTAGGGTTACTCCCGCCCGGTTTGGTACCATCGCATTGGATGAACGATGGTCGAAGCGGCAATGAAAATTGTCCGTGTTTTCCATCCAGTTCAATGTAGCCGTGCAATATAAGGAAGATCCTGACATGGCACCTAGTTCCCATGTGGTGTGTTGGGCTAACACCATGACAGAGGTGTGGTATTAGCCATCCATGTCCAGTCACATAAAAAAAACAAAAAAATCACATACCTATGATCCACAATCAAGCTAAAGAGACCATCCATATCAAACATTTTTTTTTTCAAATTGGCATATATCTATTGTTGAAGAAACAAAACTAGTAATATACCCTAACTCCCTCATAGCCCTGGGTGAAAGAAAAACGCACACCGTTACCTAATCGAAGATTATATTTCTTTAACTGCGTATATAAATATCCATTCATTCTTTAGGTTCCTTTCTACAATAGTTCCATGCACATATTTTACCAAGTGGAATTAAATTGTGTACATGCGTACAGTCCAAAGCGCTTCGAAGAGCGAGGGGAAAGCTGTACAATTGTTTTTAAGTCTTACATCATCTTGATACCACGTAATCAGATCCCTGGGGCAGCTTCAAAAGACCGACCGGGTAAACGGACTGGGGACGAAATACCCGGTTCAGCGTCTGGTCGCGTCACACGGGGTCGCAATAGCAAGAACGGTGGGATTATGTATCTTGATCATTGCGGAACAGAGAAAAACTTCCATATAATATAATTTACCTGTAACTTTTATACAATACGGTTTTATATTTAATTTGTTCATGCAGCTGTCTTCTTCAGCACAGATCGGACCAGGCTTGACACCCGAATCGTTTCTATAGACCAGCCATTAAAAACGAATATTCAATTCGTAATGAGACCTTGAAGATATATTTACTTTTGGAGAAAAAGCAGAAATAGACAAAGTGAAGTGAAAATTGTTATTGATCTCAAAAAAATTTAGGCACAACCATTGTATTAAAATAATAAAAAACACAAATAACCACAGAAGATAAAACAATTATTGGCGAACCAATATGTTACTTAACTTTAATATCTGGCTTTAACACATTTCTTAAATTTAGCATAGGAGTCGTTAAAAATATTTTTGTTTTGCCCTCCATTGTAAATTTTACACATTGGGTATATGGGGTTCCGTTGACCAGCCTTTGTTCTTGTTCGAGCATTCGATCGTGTCGTATATGAATGGATTCTAAGTGAAATAAGACCATGAATTGGCGTGCTTCTTTAACGCCATTTCTTGGTGAAAACAACACAGAAACCACGCAGAATATTTTTATCATGTATGGGGACGATAAAAATATCATTACACTCGCCGTTTACCGAATCGCCTCTAGTATTGTACGAAATACGTCTTCTAATTGTTTATTCCATTTGTGTAGGCAAGTCAATATGTACCAACAAATTTTGAATTAAAGTGTGGCATCATTCATTAATTTTCTTAACAAATTAAATTATAAATAAAATAATTTATTATTGAAAGTGCAAATATGTTTTATTCGAACTATAACAATTTTCAAAGTGGACTTATTTTTTACTGGACTTAATGTAACGAGTGAACATGCATTTCACCCTATCTCCCCTATACAACCTCCGGAACTATCTTAGCAAACTGTCGTCTTCTTGATCATCCAGGTATGACCATTAAACCATTAAATAAATTAAATAAATTAAATAAATTGACCATTAAATTCAGTCAAAAATGCATATAATTATGCTCTTCTGCGCAAGCAAATGGTCCCAGATTGTGATAAATTGTTTGAAGAGCTTTCATGGAATGAATATGTTATTTAACATCGTAGTTTTTCACCGCAAAATCAAGCTACGAGAGATGGAATCCATGCTGTAAGAGGTATTGCGGCCAAATTTCGAGGTTGGGAATGAAGGCCCTACCCGTGGCCGAGCGTTCTTCTGCCACGGTACGTTGCGCACGCGCATGCCTCGCGACCGCGTGACGTCATCGCCACAATGGCGGGCGCGGGCCAATTGAATCAATACGCTAGCTTCCGGTGCATCAGTTTTATTTCCGTTCATTCGGCTTGCTTAATCGAACCGGCATTGTAGCGGAATGACATCAATACGTACTTGACTTTAACAATGGTTCAATAACGGGTCCCCCATTTGTGTTAGATGAGACTGCAACGATCATTTGCCGTTTGTTTTTTTAACTAAACTACTAGCTGGGCTTAACTCGGCTCAATGTCGTTTTGGCCTGATGTCGGGCTGAATTATTTCCGGGATATTACATAAGTTCCCCATAAAAACTTTCATTCTCAATTTACCCCTTTCGAGTTTAATTTTCGTACCTTCAGGAAAGGTAGCCTTGACTACCTCTATACCGAATTTCATCAAAATTGGTTCAGTGGTTTAAGCCAGAAAACGCAACAGAGTCATTTACTTTCGCATTTATAATATTAGTTTGGATGGATTTAGTTTTCTAGCCATTTGAATTGTCTCGTTCATCAAACATTTATAGAATATATGTATGAGGGATAAGTTACTTTAATGAAATAGCCGACGTGTTATCGTAGTTAAGGACGACGTTGTTTCGAGGACACTGTTCGCAAACATTTTCCTGTGCTCTGCGCAAGCATTTGTTCACACACCAATGTGCAGGCACCGTCTTTTGGTCTGCCGAAAAAGGATGCAACCGTTTTCTTAACAGTGCTTCGAATTTTCTTAACTTTACAGGCAAATATTCATAAGAAAAGATCCATTCTGCCGTTGGAATTTATCTTCCCGGTACTGATTTGTACATCTAGATTACGTTACCTTTCACGATATTACATATATTCTACCAACGATTGCTCTTCATAAAACTTACGGCACCAATCTACACGTAGTAGTTTCTCCGTCTTCCGTCAAATCATGCGGTATCCATCAAGTGCAAAGCTTTCGTGACAAATGTTTTCAAAGAATTTTTATTTTTTCAAATTTCGAAATTAATTTTTCATTTACTGGCCCCAAGTACAAGAAGGGAAATTTTGCTTTACCCGTAAAAGTGCTGAAACATTTATTCAAACACTAATGTCTGTATGAAAACGTATGTCCCGAACCCCGCCGCCCGCACCGGAAGTGTGGCCATATCACCGCGAAGGACCACGACAATATTTTTACAAGCATCATTACTCCTGCGAAAAATAATAAAAATCCGATACCGACTCCTAAACTATCTGCAAACACGACTCGGCTCGGAGGCGGCCAGTAGCCCGGGGGCGGCAATAACTCTGGCTGCCCCCCCACCCCCACCCTTCTACCCCCCGCACCCGCACACCACACACCACACCACACGCCGTAAAGAACGTTTATAGCCAACCAAAGGATTAGAAGCCGCAAAAATACCAACAGCGACGACGGACTCGTTATTTCATTAACTGTGGCTTTGTATTTGTGCTGACATGTTTGTCACAATCACATACGTTGGCACTGATATGTATTCTTTGACTAAAGTGTATTTTTCAGTAGATGAAGTACACTCGCACAATTAAGAGAGTCCATAAGATAGATTTTTTAATTTTTTGGACAACTTTAAAGGCTTTTACTTTTTTATTGTATTGTACTGATGTAATCAATTGATATGTATGAAACACTGTGTAATCAGTATACTGAAAAAAATATATATGACGTATTCTATAGCATTAAGTGCTTACAATGTAATATTGTATACTTGAAAAAAAAATGCTCCAATGAATAAAGAATTTGAAATATGAAATATGAAACATATTTTACAAACGAAATTGATGTATTGGAAATACTTTACTGAGGGGCCAGGAACATGCCATCTAAACTCAAGAACAAATATGAGATCTTTGAGATAGAGGAGATCACATACAGACATTTAAGATCTTGAATGACTACTACATAGCACATACGCTAGAGGAAATGTACAGACAAAATATAACACCCACCTCCGTGGCCACTCAATGAAACTGCCAATGCACCTTATTGCAGAGTTGTGGACTATTGGAATGAGCTTCTTATTGATGATAGTCGCGTTAATTCAGTGAAGCGATATAAAACGATGAATATATATTGTAATGAAAGAAACTGGGAATTTTTAGCAAAAAACATTTTTATTATATTTTCAAACTTGTAACAACCGTTGCTAAGTGACGCTCTTTTCAAATATCACAGAGAGAAATAATAGGCCAATTTAAGGACAAAACATACTTGTACAAGTATAAAACGGATCTTAACTGCGTTTATATGATGCATACGGCAGCAAAAGTACAATGCAAAGACGTAGAAAATATCCGTCACTAACTCGTACTATTGACTGTACAAGTCATATCAACCAAATAGATGGATAGTATAAAATATAAGTATGCATTCTCCGTCCAGGTCATGAGTTTTATACTTCTTATCTAGATGCTTTATATTTCCTTTCATTGTCATTAAGGATGTTGTATATTTACTTTATGTATGATGCATACTTTCCAAGTTTATTTTGAATTATTATTTATACGTTCCATACGTTCTGTGATAGTAATCATACGTTCAATTTGTATGATGCATACGTACAAAATAGATAATGCATATGTACTAGACAGACAATAACATTGCAACACAAACGCGACAGGCGAATTTATATGCAGCTCGCTCGTACATAGATCCGCCACGTTGCTTCCAATCGCAACTCTTCAACTACCGGATAATGCGTGAAACCATACCCATTACCATAGTTAGGTTATATCATAGATTATTTAATATTACACAAACTACTACTTTGGATGAAACTTGGAAGATTGAAAACAATTCAACGGAATGTACTTAGGTACATACAATATAGTATACACATGTTTTTGTACTTGGACGTAGACATACATTTATTATTGGGTAAACCAAATTAAACGTCTATGGATTAAACCATGTCGATCTGTAAATTTATTTGAAATATTGATGCATGATTATACCGAATATTCGTACTACTTTGTGACACGATTGGGGCATGAAGCACGAAAAAGGCCTTTTTATACTTCATTCAACGTCTGCTTGGTCTGAACGTACGTTTAAAGTACTAATCTCTCAAGAAGATTCTTTTACACGTTACGATACATACTTCCGAAGTACATTGCAGTGTTTGAAAGATTTAAGTATACCTACTACGAGCCATTATTTAAATATAAAAAACATACTTCAGTAGTTTATAGAAAGCATACAACCGTAATGAAGTTAAATATGTCAAACGTATGTTTTACATATAGACGTATATTTTCGAAATGTACTATAGGTGCATGATGTAACATCTTGACAAAAATAGGGTTGTACATACAAAACATACTTGTGTCAATATAAAACTCTCGTTTTCCGTAACAAACATATTTTTTCTGGATAAAACGTAACTATACAAGTGGACGGAGACCGCATTTTTCTCAGTGTTACTTTTTAAAATGTGTAAAGGCATACAGCCTGTTAACTCATCCCGGGCTCCCTGAGGGGTGAGCACGGGGAGTGTTTTGCTAAACAAAAAACTTCGGGGACTTAAGACTCGCTATGGACCGGAATGGGGTACCATGCCAGTTCATACACGGGGCTTGGCAAAAACCATGGCTAAAAAGTCCTAAGCCCGCAAGTCTGACCTAGCTAAAAGTCGAGCAAGTGACGGCGGCGCCACTGATTACCTATAGCCCTAGATAGTGGGTTCTTAGGGAACCCCTATATAAACTTAATTATGTTATTAACAACACATGAACACACAAATAAACACAAATGTAAACAACAACAACTCCTCTTATACCCGGCGTCTGTGGAATGAAAGAAACTGGGAATTTTGAGCAATGAGCAAACAATTTTTATTATATTTTCACACTTCTAACAACCGTTGCTAAGTGACGCTCTTTTCAAATATAACTTTTTAAAATGTGTAAAGATATACAGCCTGTTATAATATTTAAGTTTTGTGACGAATACGCATCAGCGAAAGGTGCTAGTCTACAAAAAAAAATATTAGAAAACTAAATAATATTTTACTTATCGTCTGGTGCGATCGTCTGTATGCTGTACGTAATGCTGGGTGTCATTTTTATAAAAAAAAAAAACATACAGACGAATTGATAACCTCCTCCTTTTTTGAAGTCGGTTAAAAAACGCGATGTCTGGGCAAGCAAGCGAACATGAGGTGGCAACTAATATCATGACAGTTTAAAATGAGTCTAAAAGGATCACATGCCTATGTATTATAAACTGTTAATGGTTATAATGATTTTTTTTTATGTGACTGGACATGATGGCTAATACCACACCTTCTGTCATGGTATTAGCCCAACACACCACATGGGAACTAGGTGCCATGCCAGGACCTTCCTTATATTGCACAGCTACATTGAACTGGATGAAAAACACGGACAATTTTCATTGCCGCTTCGACCATCGTTCATTCAATGCGATGGTACCAACCCGGGCGGGATTAACCCTACCACCTAGTAAGTAAGGAAGGGGACTTACAGTTTAACGTGGAATCCGAACCACGGCCAGCCTCTCTCAACGGTAAAATGGTCACCCATCCAAGACCAGACCGGACCCAGCGTTGCTTAACTTCGGAGAGCGATCGCCGAAGTGTCGCGCCACTGGGCCACTGAGGCTGACATGATATGGTGGTATTATTAAATTGTATGTTATGGTGATCATTTCATTTATTCGGACCAGCGTTTTGGAAAACATTGTTTTAAATGTTCTGCAATAATTCTTCCCTTGTCGGTAGCTACATAACTGCGTCGAGACACAAGCTCCTGCCGCATGCACACAAGTATGGATCGAGGGCGCCGGAAACTGCGAAAAAATGCACCATAAAAATCACTTCGCCACATCATTTGTAACGCCATTCCCCCAAAGACGCTGTCCGATCCGCAATCTCGTAGCAGCTATTAGCCCCTGCGGTGGCTATCTCTGGGGCGCGGGGGTGGGTGGGGAGGTGCGGCGGTGCGGAGAGTGCAGCTCATTGCGCCCTGGATCACTTTTATAGCCGGATGCCGTAAAATAAATGTCTCCTGCGAGCCGGCCACGGGGCGGGCGGCGGGGGGCGGGCGGGAGCCGCGCGGGGAGGGAGAGATAGCTCGCCTCTTAAGATTTACGCTCTCCCACCTCGGTCAGGTGAGGACACGAACTTGCGCCGAGATCAATAATCGTGTGAGGCCGCCTCGTCTAAGTTGAAAATAAAAAACGTAATCTCCCGATGTTAAATTTACAGCTGATGGTCAATTATTACCCCGCCTCTATATGCCTTCTAGATTTTCCTTCGTCGGCACAAGTCAGTGAGACAAAACGGAAAAATATCGCATGATGGGCTCATAAAATAAATGTTTTCTGCAGTGCTAACAAGATCGAAAAATCTACGTTTTCCTAGCCGACGTGTTTTTTGGTAAAGCTTTTTTAAAGACATGAATATATTCTGTTTGTTGTTATCGCTGATTTTTTTGAGTAAGAAGTTCCTAAGGACCGATTTTTCAGAATGATAAGCTATCACTAACAATTTGCGGACTGCACAATAATATAAATTTGCAAATTGGGACTAACTTTAGAATATTTTAAAAAGTAGGAAGCGATGTTTTTTGTTTTATTTTATTTTATTTTATTTTATTTGGGAAATCAACAGCGTGCTACATCACAAGTTAACATAATAGATGAGCTAAAATATGTTGCTAATTACAGATTTCCTCTAATATAAACAAAGTAAAAGTAGACACCAGACTTTAACTGGATGAATCTACAGGACATTTTAGGATATGCAACGGAATCTTCGAAAATGTGAAATTCATTTTCATGGACCCTACCTCGGATCAATGATCACCTCGCGTACCTACCTGACCATTTTTTAGGACTACGAAAAAACCTCTGTATCTCGATATGGGTGATGTATTGATAATTATATGTATTGAATGGATACGCAATTACCGTTATCGCATTAATTTGAGTTTTAGCGACATCTACATTTGAAGCTTTGCAATCAGATTGTTTTTAATATTCTAATAAAAAAACAAATTTAACAAAAAAAATAACCGACTTCAAAGGAAAAGCACTAAAAAGTAAAAAAATAATTTTCATTTTTGTAGTTACGATTACTGTTATTTTTGAGTCAGCGTCAGCCGGGCACGCGCTGCGCCAATCAAGAGAACCTAACCTAACCTAACCTAACCTAACCTAACCTTGGCTGACACCGACTCAAAAAATTACAGAAATCGTAACTACAAAAATGAAAATTATTTTTTACTTTTTAGTGCTTTTCCTTTGAAGTCGGTTATTTTTTTTGTTAAATTTGTTTTTTTATTTGTTTATTTTTAGTGAATCTGAAGTAAACTTACTAATTTGTACACGTCCTTTCCAATAAAAAAAGAATCACCGAAATATGTTGGCGTTATATTGAGTTATTCGTCCATTTGTCGCACACATCTTAATACAAATTTAAGACTTTTATGATTTTCTCATGGATATCATTGTCAGAACTTAACCAAATTAAAATGGGACCACTTGGGAAGCACTAGCTATCATTTAAAAAAATAATCATCAAAATCGGTTCACCCAGGCAAACGTTATGAGGTAACAAACATAAAAAAAAACATACAGACGAATTGATAACCTCCTCCTTTTTTGAAGTCGGTTAAAAAAGTGGACATTCGTCGGAGGCAGAATTCGAATCTGTCTTTAGATTGATCACAATGTATTGTACCACTGGGTATGTAATCCAAAGGTCGCAGGTTCTAATCCTGCTTCCGACGAATGTAACGACAAAAACTTTTTTAGAATATTTAAAAAAAAATGATTATTTTGGTTAAATCTATGTACTCTATACCAGTCAGCAGCAGAGTACAGACAGTAGGGCTGTATCTCAGAACCGTAATAGGTAGGCAGCTGAAATTTTGACAGAATGTATATTTATTTTGCCACTACAACAACAAATAGGTACCGATCCAAAAATCGAGATTCGGTGTTAAATCAGGTACGATGGTACGGAACCCTTAGTTTACGAGTCCGACTCGCACTTAGGCATTTTTTTTCTAATCTATATGAGGCGACATGGCGCATGGCGGTGCGGCACGATATATGGGTCGCTTCCGGCCGCGCTGGCGAGTAATAGGCTTCCGGTCGATCGGCCCCGCCCCGCCCCGCCCCTCCGCCGCCGGATGCGTTACGCACTTTATTTGGACGCGCTCCTTCGCGTCATTTCGGTAAGATTTGGGAGATCGAGAAGAACGCCTTGTAGTTTAAAAATGTATATAAAACCTCTCTCACCGTCATGTTATTGGGCCAATAGACCGCATTCGTGCAGAAATAGGTACCATCCCAGGACCTTCCTACTATGAGCACGGCTACATTGAACTGGATTGAAAGCACGGATTTTGTTTCATTGCTTCTTCGACCATCTTGTCGTCCAATACGATATGTTACCAACCCGGGCGGCCTTAAAACCCAACCACCTGAAGGAGATCTACAATTGTACATGGATTCCGAACCATGAGCTCGAATTTGTGATGAAATGCACGTGTCCAATTCCGAAAGAGAAGCAAAGTGATGCACAAGAGGGGCGACTATTGAACGCATGACCTTCACACGAGAAACTATTGCACCGTCATCGACATTTTTATGTGAATATGTTTATTTCAGATTAGTATTGTTTTGTACGGTGTATTTACCGTTTTCTTTAAAGTCATCATATGTTTTTGTGACAAGTTTAAAATAAGTTTACTGAGAGCATAAACTACACACATAATATAAAACGGTTACGTTTGTGATGCCAAGTCACTTCCAAAATTCGGCTAGCCGAAAGAAAACTAGCGATTTGCATTATGTAGATAGCTCAGCTCGGCGTTGGTAATTTAGGTGGATATAAACAAAAAAAAAAAACTTATTCTAAATCTAGGAGATGGGGATGCTGTTAAATATTATTTGAAAAGTTTCATTAATATAATTCATTATCGCCTTACATATGTATTTAAAATGTTATAGCCAGCTGCATTTTACATGAAATCCGATCAGATCAGATACACAGACAGTTATTATGCTCTTTTATATACCGTAATCTGTAAATTAGTTAATACTTAAGCTCACACACCAAACTGATTGTGCTCAAAGCACAAACATTGCTATGCATAGTAGATACTCGATGTCTCGATAAAACAGAAGCCCCGGGTGGTCTTTAAAGCAAATATTTAAGCATCCCAGAACCCACACTTATCACCTACTTATATCATATATTATTCCCTGCTGTAACATTCCTCTCAAGCCGGAAACATTAAAATCGGAGCGTTAGCGCCGGGCCGCACACAAATTACGAATGTACATTTTCCCCGGGCGGGTCTCGAAGCTCCAATCATTTTTCACCAGTGACATTATTTTCCGACGAGCTGCATCCTCCGCCGGCAATACATCCAACGGTTAATCTGAGATAGATTTGGGTCGAGCGATTGTGGAAACGTTTCGGCGATGCTCAATGGGAGAGAAACCGCCGGAAGGGAGCGAACTGGGTCGACATATCGGAATGCTTATTATTATGAGGAATATTTCCGTGGATAGTGCTCGTCCGTTATTTATGCTTCCGAGAAACGTATACTGCGCTCGAAGAATACAGGATACGTAAGGGATAGAACCCAATGTAAATTGATCTGGGATGTTACCATAGTAAATGAACTCGCCGGGTGAACAGCCAAAGAAGTAATCTGACGTAAGCTGAAGTTCGTACCTTGCTAACGAATAAATTTCAGCTCTCTTGACCGAATAAAACGTCAGTTTTATTCGGTCAAGAGAGCTAACATATAAAATAAAACACAGTTAACATTATACGAAATGCAACTTAACCTTAGATTTAATTACTCACTTGCACCTGTTAACCCGGCGAATTAATTTACTATGGTAAACCCCAGGTCAAGTTACATTGGGTTCTATCCCTTACATATCCTATATTCTTCCAGCGCAGTATACGTTTCTCGGAAGCAAGAAAAAGTTGTTATTTTCACAGCCTCTTTATTTAATTAATGGGTCCTTGATTAACGGTCGATTATATATACAAAGCATATTATTTGTATGTTCGTTAAATCGGACCTGCGGGCCTCGCATTGATCTTTAGAGTTCTCACCACACCTAGCAATATCATTGGGTGTAGAGCCGAGGCGAGGGTGGACAGGTCTGTTTACACAAACAATGAAGCGCGCAGACAGACACGTATCAGGCAGTGCCACTGTCTACATCAATCCATTAATCGGATCCATTTACATTATTCGAAACACTCAGAGAAATACTCGTGTTTGGGATAGACAATATTTAAAACTTCAAATAAAATTCGATATAGTAGATCCACCCACCCATTTTCGCCATTTCTAAGGCACACATCCAGCTGTGCATGTGCATCCTAACACCACCGTAGAAAATGTTTTTTACGAAACCCGTATTATTTTTTACGAACAACGTAGGTATTCTTGTTTCACAAATGCATGGAATGCAACATCGGTATAAATATATAGAGATATAAAACAAGAGTGTTTACCCAATGCATATGCAATTTATATAGGCTTTGTAAGAATGGTCTTTAATAATATATTTTAACATAATTTATATCTTGAATATTTATTATATAAATATATCCTACATTGAACTGGATACAAAATACGGACAATTTCAATTTTCGCTCCGACTATCATTCATTGAATGCGATAACACCAACTGGGGTGGTTTAACCTTATCACCTATTAAGTATATGAGAGACCTACGGTTTTACGTGGAATCCGCACCACAAACAAACATTTCTGTCACCTCTTATTACGACGGGTTGAAACGTAGCGGCAAGAACCCACACATCACCCTCGACCCATAGTTACATTAAGTTATGCTAGATTAGGTTAAGTTAGGTAATATTACATAAGATTTTTAGTGAATAAATTCTTACCTGATATGCTATGCCATTCGTTGTTTGAGTGTACTCGCAATGTGAACACAATTTCCGATGGATAGTTTATTAATAAACTGTGTCTACACAATGACTAGCGGTATGGAAAATCACGAAAAACAATTTG
The DNA here is from genome assembly GCA_946894095.1 of Incurvaria masculella. Classification (NCBI taxonomy): domain Eukaryota; kingdom Metazoa; phylum Arthropoda; class Insecta; order Lepidoptera; family Incurvariidae; genus Incurvaria; species Incurvaria masculella. Next base: position 21,418,073 of record OX335645.2, on the reverse strand, counting down.
TAACTACATAACAAGGCCGATTTTATGGAATCAATTTCTTGTCGTAGATTTCTATGAACTGTACACATATTGTGTAAAACTAGGTGTATGAATTCAATCATACAAAGAAACTGTAGGTCCCCTTCCCCTACTAGGTGGTAAGGTTTAAGCCCGCCCGGGTTGGTACCATCGCATTGGATGAAAAGATGGTCGAAGCGGCAATGAAAAATTGTCCGTGTTTTCCATCCAGTTCAATGTAGCCGTGCTCATAAAGGGAAGGTCCTGGCATGGCACCTAATTCCTTGGGTAATATGGTGTATTGGGCTAATATCATAACGGTAGTTGTGTGGTATAAGCCATCCATGTCAGGTCGCATAAAAAAAATTAAAAAATTCAGCCGCGCAGCCAATAGGTACTAATGCTTAGTGTCTAATGTGTTGAATCCTTAGGATTTGAATATTTCTCTCTTCGAATGAGAATCCACCTTTTCATGTCCGAGACTAGCTGAGATTCGCGGCTCCGCTCTGGGTCAATTTAATTTTGGACATTTACGAGCGAATCCCGGTAAAATGAGACCAGCAGCCTTCGCGGGCGTCCCTGGGAATCAAAGTTTCATCGCTTATGGATGATAGTATAGGAATACGACAAAAATTTTCTCAATACAAATGTTGCCGCCCTCCTTTTCCCATTTTGGGATCAAATTTAAAAAAACCCCTCCTTATTGCGCCCATTCAAGGAATATTTCCTCCAAATTTCAAATATCTGGGTCTGATAATGTTTTGTATCAGGGTTTACACCATGGTTTGCAAGTCTCCTTACACAATTTTAAGATTACCGCGGTCGTTATACATCTTTGACAAAACTCACTCACACGCAGCAGTTACCTTTTCGACAACGGGCTGAACGATCAGCTCGAAACGTCGGAGAAAGTCTCCTTCTGCCGCGTGAAAAGCCGTGAGAAAGCCTCCTTTCATATTTACTAGATAAGCTTCTTAAGGTGGGTACGTAAGCATCAGAAAATTTCGCTTCCCATACAAACGTAATTTAGTAATCATTTGAAAATCAATCTTCCAGATTCATTGATATTTGGTAACTAATATCAGGCAACACATATCCGTGTCTGCATGTTTTTTGGTTTTTAGGTAAATGTATCCTGAGTCAAACCACAGAGAAAATGAAATTATTATGAAGATTTTCTTTTTGCTTTCATTTGATTCGGTTTGGATTTTTCAAAATAACAAAAGCGTGCAGATACAGATATTAGTTGCCTGATATTAGATATCCAATATTAATTCAATTGGAACAGAGGTTTTCAAATGATTAGTAAACTACGTCTGTAGGGGAACAAAGCTTACGGGCCATTCTTAAGTTCGCCCGAATTGGTATCATCGCATCGAATGAAATATGGGCGAAAGGGCAATGAAGTATAGTGGTGATGGTGAAGAGGAAATATCTTATGCTTAACCCTAATCAAACAATTTTAGGATTTGAAATGTTATCTTGTCTATACCTAACCTGATTATTATGACGACGACACTGGGCTGTCGAAGGACGTCGTAAAGTTATCCGTGGTGGGAACATACTCTGTTTAGGATTCATGTGTAGGCGAGCGAACAGCTCTCTTGTTCTGAACTGGCAGAGTTATTGAAGTATCGATCAGAGTGGCACGCGTGCGGTCGAGTGGCGGCGGCTCTCGAGGCGATGCGTGCGGCGCGGGGTTGCGCGAGGGAGAGAGCGGCGGCACGCACGCATTGTGGCGCTGCGCTTGTGACCAGCACCCGAGCTAATTGGCTCTGGACTGTTGGCAAATTGGAAACTTATAGCTATGGGGCACTCGCTAATGAGAGCCGCTCTGTCGCCGCCTGAACAGTCGGTTATGGATTGACATTTTCAGCATCATTTGACTGAGAAGTTTTCTTTCGATTCTTTTTGGATCTCATTTTGTTATAATTATGATCGGTAAGGATATCTGATGTACTTAGAAGGAAATGAGGCGGGTAGGGAAGGCGCTGCGCTGTTTCCACTTAGTAGTCCAGTAATCAATGCCTCCTACGAATAGGAAGTATAGGTGGAAGCAAGATTTTTTTTTTTTTATGTGACTGGACATGGATGGCTAATACCACAAGTTCTGTCATGGTATTAGCCTAACACACCACATGGGTACTAAGTGCCATGCCAGGACCTTCCTTATATTGCACGGCTACATTGAACTGGATGGAAAACACGGACAATTTTCATTGCCGCTTCGACCATCGTTCATCCAATGTGATGGTACCAACCCGGGCGGGATAAACCCTACCACCTAGTAAGAAAGGAAGGGGACCTACAGCTTAACGTGGAATCCGAACCACGGCCAGCCTCTCTCAACGGTCGAATGGTCACCCATCCAAGACCAGACCGGACCCAGCGTTGCTTAACTTCGGAGAGCGAGCGCCGAAGTGTCGCGCCACTGGGCCACCGAGGCTGACTAGATATAATATATATAATAGATATAATAAATATATAATATAGATATAATATTAAACACTATAAGCAGTCTTCAGAGCTGGCTAGACTAACTTTAGTACGCGTATTGAGGTCGGACTAAACCCGTTTTTGAATGGTTAGTCCGGTGCTAATCCCGTAATCACTTTTGACAGGTTCACTCTGAATACGACTGTAGGAGGGACTGTAAAATAATTCTAAATTATGGGTATACAGCAAGTGGCGTAATTTGAAGACGCAATACCCCCGCGAATGGTATGTTTTGCTGGTTCGGGTCCAGCCTTGCAGTATATTCGTAAAGAAGTTATTTTTACTGGGCTCCTTCTTCAATTAACGTGTCCTTGCTTCACGGTCGATTATACATACATGCATGTAACATATCTACTTCTTTTTACAGCTTTATTTCTTTAATGACATATTCATTAAAGATCGGTGCTTTCCGGTCGATTATACATACATACATATCACATTCCTTGGAAAAGTCGACTTACTTGATTAGTACGAAAAATTATATTTGCTTACATGAGATATTATAGTTTATTCGATACCAGTATTTTTTTTCTTTTGAATAAATACATAATTCGGGTGAATCCGAAATCTCCCAGATGTAATAGCACATACATTTAACACCACAACCAAATCTTACTAAGAAGTTAAGCCTCATTTAAGAGCGGATGTCATCAACTCTAAAAAGTGACAATAAACTTATAACATGATCCATCCGTCACCTCGTCCGTCCGTATGTCAACGCCGCAGCTAGCGGTGCTTAATAGAGCAGGGTATCTCCGTAACGAATCGAGACCATATATCCTTGTAGAATTTTTGTTATTAATATTTTCTTTTAATAAAGCAGAAGTAATTTTGTCGTCATGTACGATCATGTTTCCTTATCACTTTTATTCAAAATAATTCCTTTTTGGCAAGAACGATAGTGAAACTATCTAAATACTAGCTGAGGTTTCCGACTCTGCTCGGGCCGATTTCGTTTTGGACATTCAACCGATCGGAGCCCGGCTAAATCACGGGCGTGTTATTCGAACGGTCAGTTCTGGATCTCGACAACGACGTCACCTACCGGATCCAACTATAGCTAAGAAACATCCTCGGATTTCGACAAATTTTCGAAAAAATAATTGTCGAATCGGTATAGCCGTTCATCATACTAGATCTATCTGCTGCAATATTTTTGTCAGTCATACCAGTAGGTTCCTAGTAGACACAGAAACGTTTTACATGCCAGGGTTGGCAAACATCACTCAACGCGTATCAAGCAGGGAATATGCTCATTCACATGGGGTTCGGTAACATTAGTATTAATACTAAACGTGCACGTGTATCACATTTTTTTCTTGTTGCCACTGGAGTAGTGTATCGCTTCAAGGTCCTTGCTTGCGGTTCAAGTCACCTCTTTTCCAATATGGTTGAGAGAGGCGATGGCTGGACCCGGCGCGTGATGCTCGTGAACGGGTGCTGTTTTGTGGGGACTGGCCGCAATATGTTAATGGCGGGCATAGTCGTTGCTAAACAAAATTGATATTAGTCATGAACTGCATACGGCATAAACTGTAGATCTTAGGTCTTCTCTTATCATCAATGATAAATACTTATCTACAATATTATATAAATAGGTAATGTTTGATTGTTTGTTTTTTTTGGTCAGGGTAATTTTTGGAACAACGGAAGCGATTCTATAAATTCTTTCACTAATGGAAAACTACATTATCCGTATCTAATATGGGCTATATTTCATATTCGTAATTCATAATAACCAAGTCGAAAATATAGCACTGTTTGGCCGCTTCATCTGTGTACGGTGCTCTGTACACCTGTATTCAGATATTCCGGTTGGTCACGACATTTTTGGTCGCGTTAAGAGCATCCTCATACCTAAACATTTTGGACCAATTTTTGCGATTAAAACGAGATAGCTAGAGCCCGACATCGCTTAGTTAGAGCAGCTCGGAATAATTCTTTCTAAATGTGACCAACCCACATAACGCGTGAAACCGGTTTTTTTATTGTTTCGTTAAAGAAATTGGGAAAAGTTAAACATGTTCTTCGCTGAATGGGTAGATAATGTTATGATCTTTGAAATGGTATTCAAATAAATATTAGTTAATATCAATATGAGCCGCAAACTTGAAAAATAATATATTTGAGACCTGACTTCCATGCATAAATTATCAATTTCTGTAACATTTTTCTTTCTGTTTTGGTATAACGTTAGCTGGAATTATACATGTATTTTTTCATGTTCTCATTCCATTAGGATCAGGAACTTAACGCAATCAAACCATTCGCATTGGCTAGTATAATCATCTTAATGTAAATGGCTGAATCTGGGTTCACAGGTTAGAGACCAACCCTCTGATGCAGGAAGACGGACCTACGGTCTTCCTACGCCGAGCCGGATCGGGTCGCTAGTAATATATATAAAAATATGTCACAAGGATTTTTAATAATGTATTCACACAAACGGGTACCAATAAACCTTACCTATGTCAAGCAGTGGCAAACAGTTTTGTAAACTTAGAGTAAGAGGACGTTGAAAAAAATACAGCAAAGTTTCTTGCCTATTCTTGTTCGCTGTGATTGCTGCGAATAATGACAAAGTGTGACAAATCCAAGTGCAATGGTAAAATGGATGATGATGAGCCAACAATAAACTGTGAAATGCACTTCTTGGCTAGGTATATCCACCAAAGTACCACCTGGGGTCCTTCAAACATGTTGTGAAAAAGCACCTGGCCAGCCGGCATTTTGCCTCGCGCCAGCTTTTATGTAAGCCAAAAAATACTAAAGGAAAATAATTATATATAGAATATTAGACAGAATTGCGGTAAAAATAAAAATTAAGATTTGGGTTTCAAAGTATTTTACTAAATAAAACTATGAATGTAAAACATAATGATACAAGAAAAGTAAAATAATTCTAGTATTTTTTTCCGTATTTGTTACACCTACCTCTGCGCTCTGCCTACAAATACACCCGGAAATCCACATTCTGTGTCGCCGGGTGTGCCGTATTGCACGGGCTCCGTTTCGTAGCATTGATATTATTTGGTTTGTTTTTTAGCTTTCTTTGTCTGATACTTTTGTTTTGTTTTCTTTCTCATCTTTTGCATTCACTACTTTTATTAGTAATTTGTTAAGTTCAAACATTATTTTAAGTGCTTCTTTTGTTTCTTGTTTTTATGTTCATATGAAATATTGTTATTTCGTCTTCGTTTCTCTGCACAAAGTATTTGTTTTTTACATTATTTTTATATTTATTATTATGAAATTGTTAATAGTTTGCCAGTTACTGTCACTTACTTAAATAGGCTAGGCTTAAAATCAGCGACTAACATCTGTTAGTCACATGCTGCGTCTAGACCTTTTGTTGCACCTTGTTAATTTAATTTAGGCTATGTACGAGTATATACATGTAATTTTATTTATATTAATTAAGTTTATTTTTTTCTTTTGTATAAATGTTATAGTTTTAATCAGCTTATTGTGCATAGTTTGTAAATTTTGTCACATGATTTTTTCTAGATGCAATAATAAACGTTTCTTATTCTTATTCTTAAAAATTAGGGTCTACTAATTACTTGTGGGCACATTGATACCTCACCGTCTCCACCAGCATAAAGGCGCTTCGGAACGGTCGTGGACTCGATAGTAACCGATTCGGTCATTATGATTCCATCACTGACGAGGGAGGCCTGTTGGTTATAATGATCAGACAAAAAGTAAATAATAGAATAAGTACATCATCTTAAAAGCCTTTTTTCCATTTAGCAAACAATGCGAGATTCCAGAAAGGAATTTTAACGGTAGCGTTACTTTTCTATTCGAGGGGCCACGGGAATATGGTTTGCAAACATAATGTTTGAAAACTCGATGCTCGAAACGTCGGAGAATGTCTCTTCCCGACGCGTAAAAAGCCGTAACATTTTTCAAACATGTTTAAGGACGGCGGTAATCTCAAAAGTATCCAAACATAATACTAGTATAATGGTCGTGGCGCACCAAAATGTTCTGACGGTAGGCTGGAAGCTGCTCTCACATATACAGAGAGAAGTGGAAAATCGCCTGACTCCCAGACGGATATTATTGCGTCGTGAATCGATTGAGGAACGATACGATTTGATTTCATTTCACCATTACAGTCTTAAACTTCACTTTAATTCATTTGGAGAAAAGGGTTCATCGGCGTGAGCATTCAGAGCTTCTTTTTTAGGGTTCCGTACCTGAAGGCTGCCAACGGAACCCGATTGCTTGTAACATACGTTAATTTATTAATTTGATTTTTTAGGCATTATCAATATGTGTATGTCATATCCTTATTGAACTACCTTAACGGTAGCCATCAGAACAATGTCATTGCCTATGCTTACTCACAATGGACATGTATAGTTATCTACATAATGGAAAAATACACGTTTCGAGGAACCAACGGTCAAAATTCTTTTAGAAACAAAACAACAAACCACGAACATTAGTACCGTCTCTTTCTACCACTCAGCAATTCAAGGATGCTGTCTCCCTCATGCGCTCCTACTAGCGAACGTCAGGCGATCCGACAGAGCCAATGGGAGAGGACCACGACGGCAGCCATCTTGTTGTTCGCCCGCCACGGCGCGTGGACATCTCGCCGGACAGACCGCCGACCGCCGCGAGTAACGCCAGTCGCGTCCCGGGGTCGCGCCGTCGCCGCTTTCGGGCTGGCTCGGTGGAGCACAACTGCACCCTACGTCTCTTCGGCGCCCACCCCGTGCTCCTTGGAGTGGGCTCCGCCAACCGCTGAGGAGATACCCAGCCGCTTGAACTTCGCCGCGCGGGGCCATTCGGCGCCCAACCACGTGCTCCAGGTACCGTACCGAACCTTGTTTTTGTCGGCTTTAGAGTCAGTGCGCGTAACACTTCTCAGTGTTGTCGTTCGTATTTAGGGGCCCAATTAGGAACCTACTCTATTTCTTTACCTACTTGTATATTTTTGTGTTTATGCTCGTCCTAGAACATTGGTTGTTGTTTCTGTTTGTATCTATGTAATCATTCATAATACATGTTGCATTAATTTAATTTATCTGGTTTTGATTTGTTTAGACAGAATTAGTACCCATCTTGTTATGGAAGGGTTAGGACCCGGCCCCGCTCACCGACTGATATCCGCATGGCATTCGTTTAACAACTGGCGTCACGCACAGCGTTGAAATGTCCCTTAGACATCCGTGCGTCCGTCCGTCCGTCTGTCTGTCACAGGGTTGTATCTCATGAACTGTAATAGTTAGGCAGCTGAAATTTTCACAGAGTATGTATTTATTTTGCCGCTACGAGTATACTAACAAATAGGTCATATTTATAAATAATAAAAATTAAAGGGGGGCCCCATACAAAAAACATGATTTGGTGTTAAATATTGTACGATGGTTTTCGTGTGCGAGTCTGACTCGCACTTGGCCGGTTTTTCAAGGTTATCGAGGTTATTCCCTCAACTTATGCTTATCGGAGACTGAGGAATTTTCTGACCACCCAGCTGACTCATCGTCAATTGAAGGCATTATCCTCATTCGTCGTGGAATCTATAGTGTTTTTTTTTTATATTAGCCCGATGCTGTTACTATTGTACAGGTATGTGCGGGTTAATACCGCTAAATAATAATTGCCGCTAAAAAAACACCTTCTTCCTATCCCATTTCGTTGCAGCATCCATGTTCGATTTTTTCCTCCTGTCCGCGTCTCGGTGCAAGTATTTTTAAACTTTATCACAATTTTTAAAAACGTGAAAAAATGTTCTAAGCGGCAATGAAAAATCTTACTTTTTCAGACAATTCAATAAATCCGTGCTTATAAAGGTCCTGGTATGGAATCTAATTCCTTCGGGAGTGCGAGTGTGTTATTACCAATTCATGTCCAGTTAGATAGAAAAATAAGTTCCAGCTTACACCACGGCACAGTAGATATATAGCTATGCAACTGGGGTCACAGCAGTAGCTCAACTCAGACGATTTTTCAGATAAATACTTTCCCTCAATCGAGTGTCGGGGTCACTTACATATTGCCGGAGCACTGCTGGTTCTGTTATTTTTAAAAAGATGATCTCGAAGGACCATTCGTGACAGTTCAGCACCGAGAAACTAGCTTAGAGCCCAAACACGCGAAATGTGCCGTAATCGTAATGTGCGTGTAAACGAAATCGGGACTTTGTATGGAGTTGAGCTACTGGATGTAATCTACTATATAAAAATAAGTCGGCTTTTCCTTCCTGACGCTATAACTCCAGAACGCACGAACCGATTTCTACGGTTTTGCATTCGTTGAAAAGGTCTCGGGCTCCGTGAGGTTTACAGCAAAGAAAATTCGGGCAAAATTTCAACAGCAAAGCGGGAAAAATCCTTTTTTTACATACAGCGCTATCTCTGAAACATCTAATATCTAATAATAATAATAAATATCATAAAGGGGAAAGTTTGTAATAATGGATGGATGGATGGATGGATGTTTGTTACTCTTTCACATAAAAACTACTGAATGGATTTTAATGAAACTTTACAATAATATAGCTTATACATCAGAATAACACATAGGCTACAATTTATAAAGATATTGTGCCCATGGGCTTTTGAACTTTCACGGGGCTGCGAAAACGATGCCGGTAGCGCTACTTCACACCAGGGGGAGCGGGGCCGGGGGCGGCGGCGGGAGGGGTGTGCGGTGCGTCGGGGGCGGGTGAGGGCAGACGTCATGACGGTTGTGTCCGTTTGGTGAATTTTCAAGGCACTAGCGATTTGTAAAACTTAGGACACGTACATTTAACTACCCGGGAATTAGGATTGGCTTAATAGAATTCAGTTCCGCTTACGTTAAGATGTGGCTGTCATATAAACTGCAATGCTCTGTACGGGTCGGCGGGAGGGCGGTGGCTGGAGGCGGGGGGGGGGGGGCGGCGGCAGCGCTTACTTTTACTAATTGTACCGAAGTACAGCTTAGTATTTCCCGCAACTTTAGGACAACTTGGCATCACGCTAAATCGCCGGAGGTGCGACCAATAGAATAAAATCCTTGAGAACCAATTACTCGACTTAGATGCGGATTGTATCTATGTCTAGCCTGATTCTACTAAAAACTTATAGGCTACATAATATAACGCTTCATTACCAGAAGGGTGAGTAGTGAGTGTTAAAGTCTTATAACTTTCGAACCACTTACCTGATTTATGTGCGTATGTATTTTATCAATGCTGTGGGTTGAAGTCCACGCAAAACTTACCTAAGTTAAACGTTACTTACTAAGTGCAGAAAGGTTCTGGCGGCAAATGTTTTTTTTAAATGGCCACCAAATGTCAACGAAGCTCTAAATGGGAATTATTGGATGTTTCTCATTAAATCATGCTATTTCGGCTCGAACGATCTTGATTAAATTTGGTACATGGATACATTGTCCTGGACCAGTTTGACCCTATTTTGGACAAGTCATGTGGGCTACTTTTTATCCATGAGATAATTTAGCCGACACTAACGCGAGCGGAGCCGGGTACCACAGCTAGTCGCATCTATATTCTGTGGCCACAGTGGATCACGCGGGGTTGGTATGCATTACAGCTCAGAGTTCAGGCCGGCAGACAGCGCCGAGAGCGGCTCCGGCCGTGGCCTTGCGCGTGTTGACGAAGAAAGATGCGAGCGGCGCGGATTAAGGCCTAGCAGTCAGGAGGCCCATTGTGCTCCGCGTCGTGATTAACTGCCTCCGCGCCCGCCCCGCCCCGCCCCGCGCCCCGCACCCCGCCCGCGCCCCGGCCCTAAGTCGACCTAATGAGAGCGCAGTCGAAGCCACGAGTTGTATTAATCATCGCGATGACGAATCAGTGTTGAAAAGACGCCAGCTCACACGTCGGCGCTTTTCGAAAGTAGCTGTGGAATACAATTTTAAATTTACTTTTTTAAGTTAAAACTATCACTCATAACACGAGAAAAGTTCGTTTTTGTTGTTTCCAAAGCCAGATAGTCTCCTTAGCCATCTATAACCAGGCTTTAAATATATACTCCTAGACGATCTGAGATTACTAGCTCCCGAAAACATGTTCGTTCTCTGGGTGCCCGGCCGTTGACTTACGTATGCTTACGTGGACCTCGTTTTGCCGCTAATATTTTTAGGAACATATAAAGATGACCAAGTAAATGCATGTGTTCTAGCTACTGTTTCTTTTACGGAAAACCGAATGTGCTGAGGACAAATACACCTCGCCTCGTAAAATCACGCTCAGCGAGGCACCAGATTTGCGGACTATCGCTGAGCTATCAAGTTTGTTCAAAAGAGACTAGACTAGTGGAGTCTAGGCTCCAGCTAAATATGTAATGAGTTTTCTCACGATGTTTTCCTTTACCGTAACGTTGGTGCTTAATAAATAAATTTGTAATTGTTAATATAAACGAAAACTAGACTATAATCTTGCAGGACTAAACTTGCAGGAAACGTGGAAACGACGCATGATGACCAAGTCATCTTATTCAACGGTTCGTGCCAGATTAACAAACACACAAAATTATCACCTTTTCTTATTGGGTGCATCAATATTACCAAACTAGCGGGTAGTGTGACCCGCCCACGAGTCAGCGGCCGGCTGTGAGAAGCCCGGAATCAAATCGTCATCATTCCATATGTCAAGTGCTATAATAAATAAGGCGGGAAAACACATCGCAAGGCTTCAAGAGGAGAAGCGCTCCGTGCCTCGCGCCGACACCGGCGGATGAGCGATGCCTCCGAGACTATACCCGCACGGAGGTTTATATTACTTTTTATTCCTGTACGAACCATTCAATGGGATTGCCGACTTTTAGTTTTTACGGCAAACTCGGATTGAATAATACGTTTGGTGCGTTTTTTGTTCGATCTCATCGAGAGACGCTCGGCCCGCAGACGTGATGGCGCGTCGCATTAAAATGAGAAATTGGCTAATTATTCTTGGTTGAGTGACGGAGCGGCGACAAATATGCTGCCACATACATATCTGGGATTAAGATTCCTTCGTACACAGACGGCTACAGAGATCACTCGGTAATTAATCTAAGGATGAGACCGTGACTGCACGGACAATATCTCAGTACCCATGTACCTCTTTGAAGATATTATACAAATATATTATTAAGCGTGGTTTGAAGTTATTGTAATTTAAAGAAATCATATTTAAATATTACGGCTTTGAAAGCGAATCACGACTTATTTTAATAAGCATATGCGATAAATTACCCGCCTTGTAACTAAAACTAGGAGAGTCACTAAGAGTTAAAACAGATCACACAACATACCTACATCCATGAAAATTCAACTCAACTGTACTCACTCTTTCTTATCGATAAAGATGGTATGAATGATAATATATTAGGTGCAATACCATGACAACATTTCTATGGCCAGGACCTTTCCTTTGTAAGCACGGCTGCATTGAAATTGGATGGAAAACACAAAAAAATTGCATTGCCGCTTCAAATATATCTTTCATCCAAAGAGTTGGTACCACACGGTTTTACGAGGATTTATAACCATGGAGCAGCTCGCATTTGTGATGAAGTGCAGTTGTATCCAACTCAGAAAAATAATGAAATTGGTACATGGATTAGGCAGGGTTGAACTGACGGGCTCTCATTTGAAACATTATATTTATTTCTTTTTTATTCGGAAAACTAACAGCTTAACTACTAATACAAAACAGGTTTTAAAAACTAAACATATCGCCAATTGAAAGTTTTCGACATAAAATCCAAAATACGGCGAGGGGGGTGTGAGAGAGAGGGTGTATCAGGGTGTGTGAGGGTGTGCTTGTGTGTAGTGTAAGGGTGTGTAAGGTTTTGTGTGTTCGAAAGTACCTGACAATATTCTCAAAATACATCATGATAGATAAATAATAAGTAATAGTTTTAATAAGTAAGTACATGATAGTTGCCTTGATTCTCTGTTATATCTCATTTCTCACATGTTACTTTCTCTAAATAGAAAATCATCGAAACAGTTGCTCAAGTGTGTATCCTTAGAGCTTACCTATTAAACAACTTCATTGAGGTCACGATCGTTTTTGGCTGAGGCCAGCGAGCATGGAAGGACGGGATTAGAAACCGAAACTCTTTTGTATTGGGGCGGCCTAGCTGCTTTGACATAGTATGGCGGCAGCGCAGGTGAGTGAGTTACTTACGAATTCACTTACTACTGATTGCCTCGAGTTCCAATGACTCGTGAGAGCACGTAAGAACTTCACAGGACGCTGGTACGTTCGATTTTGCGTGTCCCGAATTCCTAAGCGAACTAAGTAGAGTTAGACGTTTTCCATTAAGATAGTCGTTACCCTATCAATTCCCCATACTACGGGCTAAAACTGTTTCCATGCTCTTAATGTATTACTAGGTTTCCGAAGTTTTGGATTGTAAAATATATTGCAGAAATCTATGTATAAATATTTTTATTTTAGTATACCTTTTAGATTGGAAAATACTGGCGTATAAATATTTGAAAACCGTTTTTTTCAACGTTCATTTTCGATTTTTTTTTACTGTAAGATACTCCTACTAATATATTTTTTTTATTAAAATCTTACAACGTTTAGGGGTAGGGAAACGTTAGGGCCTGAAAGACGATTTCGATATTTTAATGGCAGTCGCCGTGCAAAATTGTGCTTTGGCCAATGGACAAAGAATGGATTTCTTTAAATTTCCAAATCTTAGATTTCCTGTGACTTCACGACACCCCTATCTCTCTACGCTGCCGCCATATGAACGAGTCCTTGCTCGCTGACTTTTTTTTTTTTTTTTATGTGACTGGACATGATGGCTAATACCAAACCTTCTGTCATAGTATTAGCCCAACACACCACATGGGAACTAGGTGCCATGCCAGGACCTTCCTTATATTGCTCGGCTACATTGAACTGGATGGAAAACACGGACAATTTTCATTGCCGCTTCGACCATCGTTCATTCAATGCGATGGTACCAACCCGGGCGGGATTAACCCTACCACCTAGTAAGTAAGGAAGGGGACCTACAGTTTAACGTGGAATCCGAACCACGGCCAGCCTCTCTCAACGGTCTAATGGTCACCCATCCAAGACCAGACTTAGGCAGTCTAAACCGTAAATATTTCAAGCAAGCGTCCCAACGTTGCGTCGTGTGTGGCGCGCCGGCCGCCGTCTCGCCCGCACCGAGACGGTAGCCGCCGCACCCGCGCCGCCGCCGGCGACTTGGCGTGGTGGCGCGAAGAGCTCACGCCATAAATAAGGCTTTGCGGGGTAATTAGCGTACCCGCGCCGCAGCGCTAAGGCCTCGCTGATTTATGACCCGTCGGTCTAAAAAGTAAACGGGCCCTTCGCGGAGTTTGCGCCGAATTTTCGCAGCTAGGTATTGTAAGTAGGTTGCAGTAACTTAAAGTTACGGGTAGCTGGCTGATTAGCTTGTCCAGTTGGGTGAGGTTTCGTTCTCCATATTCCGCGAGGTCACGACATTTTTGGTCACGATAATGTAAATGGCTGAATCTGAGTTCACGTGTTAGAGACCAACCATCTGATGCTAAATGTGCCGGTCTGCCTGTGCCAAGTGGTTGCAATAACTAAATTGGCTATATAAAATAGATGCTGGTATGTTCCTGCTGATGAATATACGGATTATCTGGAAACATTGATACCTATTAATTATACAACAATAACCAGACGGTTTCTTTATTTAATAACTTAATATACGTAAAGTTATGTCTGTAACCTAAATCGCCTTTAACTACGAAATGCAACCAGAGATTTGTTCAGTTTTGGTATTCATAAGCAAGTATATACTGATACTTTCATGCTTCGTTATTTGCAGCCATTTACCTTATCACATTTTTTTTTGGCCACTATAACTACTTTTTCAGGCGCCTTATCTAGGCAACGCAACCACTTGGAGCAGGCAGACCGACACATATAGCATCAGAGGGATGGTCTTTATTCTGTAAACCTAGTTTCAGCCATTTACGTTATCGTTACCATTTTTGTCGCGACCTCCTAGTCTACCAGGAACGCATGGGTTTTTCGATTAGTAAAAGCAATGCTTGCGATATGAAACTAGCATCGATATAATCTAAAATAAATAATGTAATGGCTTTGGTTCGTCCAAATCACACAGTGTGTTCAAATATTAATTTAATTCCGTTTCTTATATAGAGTTAAAGTTCGGATGCCATTTGTGAAATGAAAACGTTGATTCAGCTCGCGATGGGCGGTCAAAACAACGAAATGAATCTTTTTACAGACGAAGGTACACAACGAATTACTTTCACGGTGCGGTGAACTGAAAAAGTTCACGTTTCTCATCATATTCCAGGCCGAGCCGTCGTCGGCCCCCGCCGCCCCCCCCCCCGCCCACACGCTGCGTTATTATAATAATAATGAAAAGCTTCACTCGTTTAGCTCGGCAGCTTTCCGCGGGTTTTCAGGCTGCGACTTCGTCGGGGCTAGTCTCCATTTTGGCTGCATCCTACAGTTTACGTAAACGAATATTCAAAAGCCTTAAGCCTTTGATGTAAATCAAAGGCCAATTTTAAGGTATACAAATAACTAGCTGCGCTACACAGCTCTGCTCGAGTTAATGCTGGGTTGTTTTTTTATATGCTTACCTAACAATCATAATATTTTCATAATGAATACTCGGTCTGGATAATTAAGGACGAAATAAACTACATAGAACATTATTATTTGTAAACTTAAATTTTTATATTTACAAATGACTAGCTGGTACCTAGCTCTGCTCGGGGAAATGTCTGCCTATTTTTAAATTCAAATACACTATCTACTTAACAAGTTATTTTTACTTTTTTTTTATTTTAATATTTTTTGTGGGAACCGATATCTTTAAATAAAAACTTATTTTAGTAATTATTCGAAATTGCACAGTTGCAAAGTAATTATTGTGAATGCATGTAATGCAATTATTGTTACGGGTGAGATTTCATGTTACAATGTGTACCTTGATAAGTACTTCTATCAATTTCCAGTATATCACCCAATAATATACATACATTCTTTCATCGAAAAGAAACATTAAGTATACAGTTTATAATTATTCAGGATTTTCTGCTAATAAGTTCACCCAGGTTCAGTGAAATCCTCAACAATAGCCAGTTGCAGGTGGATGCAGTCCGCGACGACGCTGCAGCCGCGGAAAATCCGGCGCCGGCGGAGGAAGGAGCGGTGAGGCGAGGAAAGAAGGGGGATATGGAAATAACTGGCAACACAATGTGCTCCGGTAATGACGTGCCCAATTCCACCCCTGGCTCACTCACCATGAATGCTGTAAAGGAGTGGATGACATTTTTGAAGGAGATACATATATTTAATACGGTAGCAAATTCAGATTTAATGTTTTCTGTAGGCACTAGCACTAGCCAAAATGATTAATCTAAAGAGGCCGCCATTAACATATTTAATAAAAATAAAAAATCTAAGTAAGTAAGTAAGTTTAGTATGTAAGTAAGTTAATTTGCAAAAAGGTGCAATACATTATCATTATATTATCATTATACATACATAATATCTGGAGAAATACCCATGAAGCAAGTCATAGGCGGTGGCGGAAGACCAGCGGCCAGCGGGTTGGCCCCTGCAGACATCCAGCTGAGCCACAGCCATTTTTCACACATCGCACATCTTTCGATATTTCTTTACTTGGTTCCTACTACTGTTTTAAATTGTGTCTGATACTGTATACCAATTATTGTACTGTTGTGTGTGAAATAAATCATTTTATTATTTATTATTATTATCATAGTCCAGCATCAGCCTGACTACATTCGCAAAGGTTGGGTCCCGAATGCTTCGCTAGGAGACCCGTGTTGAAGCATACGGTTTTTTTCGTTTGGCTTAAATCATGTGCGTAGTAATATTGGGCTAATATAATAACCGTAGTTGTGTGGTATTAGCCATCCATATCAGATTGCATAAACAAATCAATAAATACTTGTCAAAAAAAGGGTCAAAAGATACTATACAAATATAAAACAAGTTGCAGTATGATATGTACTACACTAAGCTAAAATTAAATTTAAGAATAATACAGGAACAGTCATCTGCCACAGTCATCAGTGACGTTCCCAAATGTTGTAAACTATCAGAAATGTAGGATTGCGAGTATTTAACTTATATTTCTTTATTTTTATTCTAATACCATTTCATTGTTTAGTTTACATAACATGGCTGCATGGAAAGTTCTTCTACCTAATACTATAAAACACACTGACAAATACTATAAAAAGTATGTGGTTTTTCTAGCAGTAAGTTGTCTGTGCCACTTTCTTTCTCTTTATGAGTTAGTTAAGTACATTTTGTCACGAATCCGAGCTGTAGTTCCAATACGTGAATTCCGACGTATTTATTGTAGGTTGTAGTTCCATACTGTGTGCTAGGGTAAAGCCCACTCGAGTTGGTACCTTGCATTGGATGAAATGATAGTCAAAGCGGCAATAAAAAATGTCCGTATTTTCAATCCAGCTCAATAAAGACATGCTCATAAAGGGAATGTCCTGGGATGCCACCCAATCTCCACGGAAATACGGTATGTTGGGCTAATATCACAAGACGGTGGGTATTGTGCTAGCCATCCATTTCCAATTACATAAAACAAATCTGGAAACCGACAATGCATTCAGTATGCAACCGGTCGAGCAGAATTCGCGTTGTTGACACAGAAATACAGTGTATTCGGCCCCGATCCGCAGATACACGCAAAGCCCCGCTGAATAGCGCGCTCGGCATTCAGCGTACAGTCGGCGCGCAGTCATTGACCGGCGACAATGCTGCCTGCGCGCTGTGGCTGTGGCCGACCGTCTGCCGCCAAGATCAATGTCTTGAATACCACAGGCGACGCTCAAAACGTACTATGTGCTCTTGAAAAACGTCGCGGTCGCTTTGCGTCTGGGGGATGCGCGGAACATCGAAATATTTAAAGAGAAACGCCATTGCTGGCGAGTCTAGGATGTTCAAGCGTCACGAAAGATAAGGATCGCTTGATATTCGGTTGTTAGTGCCTCAGCAACGACGTAGGAAGCGGAGGGAGAGAGGGGTGGGTACATGCGAGTTAAAACGATTGGATAGGGTGACGGCAGGGGAGAGGTAGAAGCAGTGGTTTTACGGATTTCTCAGAACGCTGCTTGTCCTTGTTGTTTTTTAATTTGAGATTATAGCAGCATCCTTCATATTCACAATAGTTATCTTATGGTCAATAAAATTTTTACTGATTGTTCTCTATGATGAGCAAGAAGTTGCACTTCTATCGTGCGTGGTCAAAAAGTGTAGATGAAATATTTTTATACATGTAACTAATACTTAGGTCGAACATAACTAAAAATATTAAAAAATCCTAAAAAAATCAAAAGTCTCTGTCTGTACAGTGTTACAGCTAATGACACGCTCCACTAAAATCTCTAATTCACGGTAGCAAAAATGCTTGCGCTTGTATTATAAGTATGGTCAAAATCTCAGGCACAAAAATTGCTTTAGTACATATGTTTTAGAGAAAGCTTTGAACTCTTATGGCATCCACCTATAGTGGTTTCGAAAGAATCAAAGTAACGTGGAAATCCCCACAATCGAAAGCCAATAACATACGCTATTTTGATATCCGGCCAAACGAACGTAAACGCTTGATAAAAGCAGTCACAAGTGCCCAGCCTACAATAGTACAATAACCTACCACAACCGTTTTCACAATCTATGTAGGCATATACAAAGCGACACTTGTTCAATTCGTTTTGTTACTGGGCGCGACGCCTATTCAGGTCCCGGAGTTGTATAGAAAAGTGCGTGAAAAGCATTGTATTGTGATGTCGTGACATTGACCTACTGGGCTGAGCAGGTGGGTGACACGGCTGGGTGTTGGTTTTGTAAGGACTTCACATTTGTATGTATTGCCGTAGTTAAATCGTATCGCGTAACAAAATGCAGCATGTGGAAACTCTGGTTTCTCGTGGCTCGGAACAGTTCTTTACTCACGCTCTTGATTATAAGGAATGTGACATGTATGTATGTAAAATCGACTGTAAAGCAAGGACACATTAATTAAAGAAAGATCCCTGTAAAAAGAAACTACTTTATGAATATACTGAAAGGCTGGACCCGAACCAGCAAAACATACCATTTGCGGGTATTGCGTCTAACCAATTTCGCCACCTGCTGTCTACCCATTATTTGGAATTCTCCTACAGTCCCTCTTCCCGTAATCAGTGCCTCAGTAACGAAGATATAGCGTTAAATAAATTTATGTAGGTGTAATCTTAAATACTGGGTTAGTATGGAAGTCCGGAACGGAACCTACAGTTTTACGTGGAATCCGAAGCGCGAATCCCTATGAACGGAAAGAAATTCAGCATAACACTTTATTATTTTTATGTTCCAGAACCCACACGGCACAAAAGTTAACAATCTCAAAATAGGTTGATATTTCTCGTTGGAAACTTTAATTACGATCTTAAAATAGAGTGATGAAAGGCCTTTGTATAGGACTCAAAATGAATACGCGTGGATAACCGTGAGAGATGTGAAAACAAACATTTTGTGAGGACAGGCAAATTTAGACATTTGAAAATTGATTGGACTGTTATTGAAATGGTGGAAATTGTTGACAGAAGAAATTTAGCAAAAGATATTTGAAACCAATATATTAACAAGAATATAAGTGACCAAATAAATAGATATAACATAACATTTTAAACACATGTGCACCACATGTTCTTTTGCCCTTCTCATACCTACTTCGGCCCATATCCACAGCAAGTAATATGTATGTATTCTTTACTGATTAACAACGCACTGACTGACAGCTACGCGCTGATACTTCATCGGAGAATAAAATCATCGAGCTTATCCTTTTTTTGTACAGTTTGTAGAGGAAGCGCCGACGGCTAGAAGTTTCTTCTCACGGTCCACTGTTTTGATATGGTTCTCTAAGCGTTCTATTTGTTTAACTTTGAATAGCATTTGATGTCATAATAAGGACCTAAAATAAACAAGTTCGCAACCGGAAAAATAATTACGAAAACTTATTTTCTTAGTTCAAACGATGCCTATAAAGTACACCGGAGCGCTCAGAAACGCTATTTTCGCTCGAGTCGCAAGAATTCGAGAACTCGCTTTGACTTGTGAACATTACATAACACCTAAAATACACTTTCGGATAGGGAAAAAGTTTCCCAACTCTGTTGCTATTTTCGACTCTTAAATCCGAAACCGGATAAAATTGTGTAACACAACATTGCACGACGGTTAATCGATCTGGGGGAGTGAGCGCGGGCGGGGTCGCGCGAACAATGTGACGTAATAAAGAAAATTTGGACGTCTCCCCCCTCCCGCGGGAATACCCGCCGTCCCCCCGCACCCTTCCTGACGCGACGCCAATATTTGTTTCAGCCGTATGTTTGGTTTCTTTTTCCTTCGCCTCATATATTTTTACTTTGATTGCATAATGGCAACCGGGGCGCCTCCAGCGCTGAGGGCGTTCTATTTGAGATTTATATGGCTTTCAAAAATGCTTATTTACATTTCTGTTGCATTCAGTTACGTTTTTACATATACATAACCCAAATTAAATTAACGAACGCACAACAACAGGTCTAGGCGCCACTTATGACTAACATTAGTCGCCGATTGTAATCCTAGGCTATTTAATAAACCGACAATAAGTATAAATTAGTAAGAATAAATATAAAAATAAGCTCCAAAATAAAACAGAAATTAGTAGCCTCCGTAATCGAAGAGCATTTACAAAGAGATTCATTCCTGTTGAAGAAGCGAAATACGTATTATGTGATCATACCACATGACGCTCTACCCCCGGGAACGTGTGATGTTATGTAAATTAAAGAAGTATTTTTGAATCATAAACAATTAGCTGAGGTACCCGGCTCCGCTTGGACCAATGTCGTATCGGACTAATGTCGGGCTGAACCTAACATTCTATATTATATGAGTTCTCCATACTAACTTTCATCCCCCTTATCACCCCCTTAGTTTAATTTCCGCCATAATAGGGACCTATAACCAACCAAATTTCTTCAAAATTGTTCAGCGGTTTAGGCGTGCAAACATAACAGACAGACTGAGTTACATTTGCACTATAATATTATTATGGATTCGCAGTTTTTCAACGTAGATTAATTTTCCCACAGCATTGGTTGGTATCGCATTTTCAGTGATTTAAGAAAATGAGACGATGGCCTAAATTGGGCATTTCATCGATTCGACCTTGTGTTTAACAGAAGGACAATGACTTTTACGAGGCGTCCTGCACTTCTCCAAGCCACACGACGCTCGGACCGAGGCCCGGTCTCCAGGGTCTCTTCGCTCGTCGATCCCGGGGCGCCGCCGTGAAGGGGAGCAGACGCTTTTCAATTGCACGTTTAATGAATTGCATTAATATTACATTAACTGGTCGGCGTCCCTCGCCGGATCGCTCCCGCGCTGTATAAACAATCATTAGAAAAACGCTCAAGGGGGCGAGTGCACTATTTGCGATGTAGTCGCAGGACGCTCGCATTCAAAAGTCCGGGAGCACATCGCGGTGCGATTGGCGTGAAGCGCTCGCCTCGCGCGGGGCGAGGCGGGAAGAGGGGATCGCATCGCCCGCCTGGAGACCGGTCGGCGGGGGACGGGGCGCGCCGACCGTGCAAGGCAAACCCGACCGGAAGGCGCTACTGGATATATGACGTCGATGGTCCAAGCTTGCCAATATCTCGACGGGCTTCTGCGCACCCTCGCTACAACAAACGGTGTGCACTCCTGAGGGTCGACGTGCCGAGACAAAATTGTGCGGGTTCGGGAGTCGGCCGCGCTCTCTTGCACTGTATTTACTTGCTGCTAAATCAATTGACGGCTGATTTGGGATAATTGTTTGTCAGATTGTGCGATTGTTGACGCAACTTAATTGTGGCTGCTGGAAATTCGATTGCGCTAGTCTGGCGTTGATTTCGCGCTAGCTAGTCGTTCCTCCGTGAGGTTGTGCTTGCGGGATTCGCTCTTTAAAATAAAAAAAATCGAATTTGGAACGAGGTGGTAAAATTATTTGTAATGAACTATCGTCACTGTTTAAAACAATTCAATTGAACTTAAATTACGATCGATAATCATGCAATAGCTTACATACTGATTTAATTAGTTTGAAGCTAAATAAATTAGACATCTCCTATTTAGTGTTTCTTACGCTGTGGTCAAATGGTAAAAAACGACACATATAATTTTATCCTACGTCCAGCCCTGAAATATGTTTACAAAGTATTTCTTTACACAGTTTTCTTTCGAATTTGGTCGACTCAACATATAAATCACATTCGTAGAAAAAATACATTGTGTGCCATGCTTGAAACTGAGGAATAAAATAAAATATCCAGTACACATAGGCGTGCGGGTGACGTTAGATCAAAAGTTTCATGACTTTTGTTTCAATATCCACTTTGTATGTCGAAAAAAGTGTGTCCAAACTTTTCAACTACGTATGATAAAAAATACGAATATTCGGAAAAACTTGCAGTTGGTGGTCCTTATATACATAATATGTGTATATAATATGGCTGAAATTTATTATTTGTTATAAATGTGTGTAATTTTAGAAGTAGTTTAATTTATAGGATAATGCATTTTATTTTAGTTTTTAATTTCTTTGTTGATTTTGTTGATAAGTTATTGAACTAAATATACTGTCAAGACTTAAGAATTGTTTGAATAAGATATGTTGTGAATTTTTGGGATGTAAGTTACTTCTGGTGACGTTCTTGACTTTTTTTTCAGTTAGGACAGATTAATTAACGTATGTAAATATTGCAATTTTCCTTATATTAAGGTATTCTTGATTTATTTGATAACTATTGGTTCGTATTCCTTGCAATAGTGAAAATTCAGATTGCACCGATAATACGTGCAACCGTAAAGCCACGACACGACAAATCGGTGACACATCGTCTCGAGGCGTTAAGCCAACGTGACATTATGCATGCGAGGTACGTATCTTAAGTCGTAGCACTCATTTTCACGCGCGTCCGCCGCCATACAAATCTCAACTTAGCATGCAGAGTATCGTCTGGTAGATCGCTTTAATTTTTAAGGCCGAGAGTTCGACACGACTCCGCCGCAGAATATGAACACCGCATAGAGGTTCGACCACAGAACTGTGAATTCGCTAGAAGCGCCTATCCTCTCGATTCACTTGCGCACGTTTGTCGCCATGTCGCATATTGCAATAGCCAATACACGAATTTTGGGAGCGTAATCCTAATGTTTTTCCAAGGGATAATATTTTTTGCATATGGAAGGTCTTGGCATGGAACCTAGATCCCACGTGGCCTGTCAGGCTAATGTTATGACAGTAGGTGTGCTATCAACTATCCATGTCCAATTACATACAACGTTCCCACAGTCTTGGGAAAAAAATGATTATTTTTACACTAAATAATTACATTGAATTACTTTGTATGGGAAGTATAACTTTTTTTTATGCGACCTGACATGGATGGCTAATACCACACAACTACCGTTATGATATGAGCCCAATACACCACATTCCCGAAGGAATTAGGTGCCATGCCAGGACCTTCCCTTTACGGCTACATTGAACTGCATGGAAAACACGGACAATTTGTCATTGCCGCTTCGACCATCTTTTCATCCTATGCGATGGTACCAACCCGTGCGGGCTTAAACCCTACCACCTATTAGGGGAAGGGGATCTGCAGTTTTACATGGATTCCAAACCATGGAGCAGCTCGCATTCTTGACGAAATGCACTTATCAAACTCGGAAAGTGAAAGACAGTGGTGTCGGAATCGAACCCGGACCTCTGGTGCGCTAGGCCAGTCCCCGCGCCCCTAGGCTACGAGCCGCTCGGATTTTTAAATTAGAGGCTATTCAGGAAAACAATTGTTTTGTTTATTTCAGTCCCAATAATCATTTCCCAAATGTTATGTTGTGGCCGTTGCAACATTCTGTGCATAGAACAACCTGTGCATGCAACGGTATTGTTATGGAACTTGACATGGATGGCTCATACGACACAAATACTGTCATTAAATTAGCTCTCACCACATTCCCGAAGGAATTTGGTGCCATAACAGGACCGGACCTTTCCTTTGTGAACACGGCTGCCCTGAACTGTGTAGAAAACATGGATAATTTTTCATTGCCCCTTCGAGCTTCATTATTTTGACCAGTTTTTAAAGTTTACTTTCGAAATTTCCACAATTTTTGTCTCGTTAAACTTTATATAGATCGACCGGGTTTAAGAGCAATTATATCCATCGTTTCTCATATGAATGTTACGTAGTGATGTAACTCCGCTGAGGTATTCCGCTCACGTATCCGCCTCTGCCCCGGCACTCACGTTGCTATTAGCTATTGGTGAACTCGCCTCTAGCGCACACACGGAGACGTGTCGCCACTCACTCCAATTTCGGCCCATTGTCTAAGAGGGTAAAGTTTAGAATTGTTTAAAGTTAGGACTGAGAAGGCGGTGTGCTCTACCTCTAGCGACTCTACGGAGATAGTTTACATAGGCAAGTAGGCGTTTATCGTTCTAAGCTACGACGCAGTAAGATTACACCGGTTTTGATATACATAAATGGTGGCTTGAGAATGGGAAAATATTCACTGTGATAAATTACTCAGTATTTTTACACTGATATTAATATTCAGCGTAGCATAAGGCATACGCTAGGCTCTCATATAAGATGTGCCCGACGAACTTACTCGGGGTTGCGAAAATTCTACCAGAGCCGGTAGTCTCAGTTCTCACCTAAATCGGCGTTTACGTAACTTCGAAGTTCCGTAAAAACGTCAAAGTCCATACAAGTTTTTACTAGATATTCTGTGTTTTTACTTCTTCAAGCTGTCAAAGTCAAACTCGGACTTCCGATTTGTATGAAAACGCGGAGTGGACGTAAACCGCAACGTCGACGTATTTACGGCAACGTTGAGTAAGCTGTCAAATCAAACTCGGACTCGCAAATGTTAGTTCGCTTAACGCCCACTGCGCGCGCTCTTCAATTTCTCCATACATTTGAAAACGCCAGCCGATTGGTTTGCCGTAAACGCCAATTTAGGTGAGAACTCAGACTGCCCACTCAGCAGGCCACGTTTGAAGAACCCAAGATTAACTTGTAAGCAATAACTCGGTGGAAGTGTATCCCATATTTTACCGACTTTTTTTGTAAATGTTAGTCAAAATAGACAATAATATCACGCGTGCCGTTTCTGGCTCCTTAGAATAGAATTTGGATTCCAGCGGTTGATTAAACGTTAACCTAGCCAATATTATGGGTGAAGACCGCCCGGGTTGGCACTATTGCTTCGAATGCATATTGTCGCGAAACGGCAATAAAAAATTGTCCGTGTTTTCCAACAAGTTAAATGAAGCTGTGATCGTAAAAGGAAGGTCCTGGCATCACACCTGATTCCTTCGGGAATCCTGGGGTGTGTTAAGCTAATATCATGATGGTGGGTGTCTTACCCACCCATGTCTTACATGAAAAAATGCTATGTGGCGATTGCGAGAGGCTGGCACCGTCGAAGTATGTAGTAGATTCCCTCCAGTCATTCCTTGTTCGCCAGTTAGCTATAAATTAGTCGTCAGTACGCTGCACATTTTTTTTTATTCAAAACTAAAGAAACATGTTTATGCTACACGAAGATAAATATTAAGTATTTTCAACATTATTTAGTCAACAGCAAACAGTAAAAACATTACTCTGCCAAATCAAAACTTTTATGATATACTGTGCATGTGTCGCAGCTACTTAAAATTATCACAAATTTCGACCTTGAAACATAATTAATTATCGACTAAACTGTAACTACTTAAGTTATATATTGGAATATATATTATATTATACAATATGATATGTAAATATGTATGATATATGATACATAATAATATTATTGAATTTTCTACTACTACTATTGTTACTAAACTTGGTTTATTCGCTTTTGCATATTTTTCTGTCTTTAATATTGTTACATTATCGTACCCTGATTACTGTTTTAAGTAAATTTACAAATGTGTACCAAATAATATGTGTACTTGTTCTGCTGTGTATTCGAAGATTGGCCCAACGAGAAACTACACTACTTGCAGGTAGTCAGCTGCAGGCACTTGCAAGCTATAGGCAAATGTAAGTGTAGGCTCGGGCTGGAGGCGGCCCGTACGTCGCGGCGCGCTGCACGTCCCAGTTGGCTCCTATCAAGTATTTATAGTGTTTGCACAGCGGAGCGGGGCTTCATAAATATTCAACGATAGCCGACGACCGGCCTCAGCCTTAGCTAACACTAGCTATTCAAAAGATTTCCTATACTTAGCTCGGCGCGGCGACGTGTACTAGCGGAGCACTCTGAAGCGAACAAGGTGTAGCCGGCTCAGAAGGTCTATTCCTGGAATTACGTAATCAGGAATCCTTTATAGCGGTTTTCAAAGCGATTTTTTCGACGGATAATGTTGAATAATTAAAACAACTATGCTCTGGAATATTTTCGTTAAGAAAGTCGCTTTAAAACCGTTATAAGAGCTGTTTTCGAGACTCAGGATTCCTGATTCCTGATTACGGAATTCCAGGAATAGGCCTGCTACGCGTGTCAACCTGTGCGCTGGTGGACGTGTTACGAGTTCGGGTGGAACGGGCGGACGGAGACTTGGCGAGGACTCGAGGAGGTTTCACGTTAACGCGAGGGTCTTTCTATGAATTTATTCGATCAGCGACACGCAAAAATAGTCGCTATAAAAATTTATATAGTGCTGTGGATATATTCTGTCGATGATTCGAATGGTTAAGCTTACTAAATTAATATGTAAGTAATTTAATCCATACTTTATCACGGAGTGTGGGAAGACCACCCGCCAGGTAGAACGACGACATCAAGTGCGTCGTCGGAAAGCAGTGATTCCTTACCGCTGAAGGCCGGGAGGACTGGCGAAAAAATGGAGAGGCATATGTCCAGCAGTGGACGCAAATTTGCTGACTGACTTATCTTTGAAAAGCGAAAGTAACTCTGTCTGACGATTGCGTTTTCACGCCTATGCCGCCGAACCAATTCTGATGATGTTAGGTGATGTGAGGTTACGTTAGTAGCCACGGTAATCTCAAATCATGCATCAATTCTGATGAAGTTCGGTAAGTAAAGCGATAGTCTTAGACATAGGCTACCTTTGGTGGCGAAAATCAAACTCGAAGTGAATACGGGATGAAAGTTGGTAAGGGGAACTCATATAATGCCCAGGAAATAATTCAGCCTAACATCAGTCCTGATGTACTCTGATGATGTACCCGGCTCCGGAGCGGAACGATTTTCTTATGAACTTTCGTTTGACAACGGCAACGTAAAAAAGCTTTGCTTACTGAATTAAGTAAGTAAGTAATATATATTTTTTATATTTGGGCTTATCTACCTTTCTATCAAAAAGACAAAATTAACTAAATCAAATCATTTCAAAATCCCTCAAAGTAATTTCTCAGTGAAATAAAATCACATCTATAGGAAATATTCAAATATCAAACCCCGCTTGCAATTGCTTATAATCCGTGCCTAAAAGTAATATCCGAGATATTTGTGACGGACAATCGGTGTGGAGTGGAGGCTTTCGCATTTTCTGGTCTGCAGCGCGCGATTTTCATTAGACGGGAGCGCGGCCGCCGCAGACATGGCGTCCGGGGGCGCTTATTTGAAGACGGCGACAGTTGCCAGTTTTTAGGGTTCCGTACCCAAAGGGTGCCAACGGAACCCTATTACTAAGCCTCCGCTGTGCGTCCGTCCGTCCGTCCGTCTGTCACAGGGCTGTATCTCATGAACCGTAATATGTAGGCAGCAAACATTTTCACAGAGTGTGTATTTATTTTGCCACTATAACAACAAATAGGTAAAATTAAGCAAAAATAAATAACGAAGAGGCCCCCATTAAAAAAATGTGATTTTTTTGTGTTAAAGCTTCTACGATGGTACGGAACCCTTCGTGTGCGAGTCCGATTCGCACTTGGCAGGTTTTTCATCCAACACACTCACTGCCTATTGATTTGAACAATGCTTTGATAGCAGTGCACTATGAGGGTTCGTACCGTTTCATTGCATGTAACAAAAAAAATATTCGTCTTTTCCATCTAGTTAAATCCCCATGTCACCCACCCACTCGACAACAAGTAAAAAACTTCTGTGCCTTTTTTCGTAATTTTATATAAATGTTTGCTTGAGTACTGCGAGTGTTCGCACCTTATATGTATAGTAATAAGACTTGTACATTTATTTATTGATTTATTTCAGGAAACTTAACAGCGTACATGCTTTAATTATAACAATATACTTAAAATTATATATTATTAATCGATAAAATATTTTAATATCGAAGATAAATGCCACCATAAGGGGAAAACTGCATTGGATATTTTAGTAAGATCAATCTATTTCCATACCCCACTTTAGATAATGCTCATTGGGTAACGTTAAAAAGTACGCATTATTACCATCGAGTAAATTTGAGTTTACTTGCTTGTTTCTCAGAGATTGTAACGTTTAATTTGTAGTAAAATTTGACAATTGCTTTAATGTGCAAATTAACCCAAGAAAAGTTTCTAAAAAAACCCTTCTAATGCTTGAAATTATAAGTTCCCCAAAATTAAATATATTTTCGCATCTGTAGAAATCATATATATGTCAATGGTTGGCATGGATAACAAATAGAAACCAGCGAGCTAATGTGGAAATTGAATTTAAAATAAACATTGCAAACACAATACATCGACATGTTTTTTTCATTTACGTCTGTTTGTTGTTGTGACGACAATGCATTTTT
The DNA here is from genome assembly GCA_946894095.1 of Incurvaria masculella. NCBI lineage: Eukaryota > Metazoa > Arthropoda > Insecta > Lepidoptera > Incurvariidae > Incurvaria > Incurvaria masculella. The sequence goes on along the minus strand of OX335645.2, from coordinate 21,389,808 downwards.
TACTTAACGTACAGAAATGTCACGGTTTGACCTCCGGGAGGGACCCGTTCGCCTGCCCCGCTGCTGCGCCGGAGAGCGTCAGGTACCTTTCAATGCGTCTCTCCACGGCGCATTGTCGCGGCGCTCGCGGGAGGTCCTTTCTATCCTCCGGCAATGAAGACATACCCACCGCTCGATTGATATCGGGCCTCGATAATCGATGAATTAGTGCGGGATTGTGTGCGCATGCCCACAAAGCGCTGGCTTCATTGTGCCGTCTAACAGGTGTCACCAAACAACTCCCCGCTACTTGTTTATTCAACCCTTTAGGCATTCAACTACGGGGGCGGGTAAAAAGTGAACAATCACACGAGGCGGTGCTGTGCCCTTGATGGGTTATGCATGAGTTTTGACGATCGGTATCGTGCGCTCAATAGTAAGTGATATGTGACAGGTAAGATGGGACCCAAGTTCAAGGGTCCACGTGGGATGAGGAGCATGATGTGATAAAGAAAGGCGATATGCAACCGGAGATCCAGGACTATTTGACCGTGAAATTACGACAGTGTTCGAAGCCAACGATAATTATTTTTTATTATTTGATTGTTCATGACAAGTCGTAATAAAGAACGTGATATGTAAGTAGAATCGTCCGTAAAACAATGACTGACATTCATATGTTATTAAGTTTACACCGTTGCTGTACATAGTATTTGTTGAACTTACGGTTTTTCGATGCGTAAAACAAATAAAGTGGTCCGGATGATGCCTCCGGCGTTGGAGGCAAAACATGTCGGCCCAGACGGAAAACCGTAAGTTCAACAAATACAAAACGATTAACTTCATGATTATAGTACACCGCTGTAGCAGACCATGTTTGATCCATAATAGTTCATACAAACTTTGCAATCTCCTTTGAAAGTACATTGTTATTTTTTTAAGTTAATTACCATTAAAATGTATCAGGTAGGTACCCACTTTCCCGTTACATAAGAATTTTCACAATTTTTTTTATTTTTTTCGTCAGAAATTTTTGAAAGCAAATGTTGATTTCATATCACGGAAAAAAAATTGCTATTAGCAAATCATTCAAGGTTAGGATGACATGTCACGGATCGCGGATTGCTTCACCTCGTTTATAATCTAAATCAATGCACTATTACTTATTGTGTAGTACACCTACTTGAAACCGAAAATCAGAAAACCCCAAAAACCTCTAGCTATATTAAAATAAATCCTATTTAACCACTATAGCCAAGAAAGTTGCAAGGACAAAAATAAAGTGTTACAGCAGTTGTAAATCTACCTTCCTATCCTGTTCAAATTGCATGTGTTATATCTCTGTAACTTGTAGTTCTAGACCTATTATGGTTGTAATCAAATGCAAAAGACTTGTTTAAATTATGTGTTGTCATATCGTTTGATCCTTATGTTGAGTTAACTAATGAAAGCCCCTGGGCGTCGTCGGGCACTTCAATAAGGTGAGAGCCTGGAGAAGCCAGCGTTTTAAGTACCTGGGAGACCAAAATGCTTAGTGATATCTGTTATTCAGTAAAATACTGAGAAAATACTAATACCTCCAATAAAGTAATACCTCCTTCCATGAAATGGCGTAGGAATAAATACATTTATTTGGACCATCTATTTTCTCAGATTACACAGATTCACTGTCTAGAACAACAAAAACACCAACTACTTTAAAAACTCTAAACAATACCAAATAAAACCCCAAGAACAACACCACACTAATAACAACACTAAAGAACAACATTTAATTAATTATAATTAGTTTTGGGGATGACACCTAATCTAGATATACTGAGAAAATTAAATCAAAAACAATATCTAAACTCAAACGTTGATCCAATTCGTTAGATCCACTTCCGAGAGGAAGCAATAAAATATAGAATACGTAAAATATTATGATATAACTAACCCGAATAGGTATTTTATATTTAGGATATTATTTTACAAATTGGTAACAGCAACTCTACCTTTTAGCATGAACCCTAAGTGGACCCGATCTTCAAGCGCTCTCTCTGCCCTGCGCGAGTGAGTGTCGTGTGACGGTGCGGGTGTGTGTGTCGGACGAGAGCGCTCACCCGACGCAGCCCACGCAGCGGTACCTAGCGAGGGCCACTCGCGTAGGCGAGTAGCTATCGCGGATCCTTTGTTCTAGCAGCTGATTGGAGCGGGGGAGCGGAAGTGCGTGTCACCCCACCCCCTCATTGGTCCGTTTCATTTTCTTAGCGCGAGAGAGACGCAGCTAGGCGGGGGGCCGCCGGGAGCGGGCGGGGAGGACTCGAGACGCGTCGTGAGGGTGTGTGCGGCCCTCTGGATACAATCTCAGACATTTATTTTGTTTTCAGAAAGTGCAACCATTCTAGTATTTTTTTTTTGTAACCTGACATGGATGGCTAATACCACACAACTACCGTTGTCATATTAACCCAATACACCACATTTCCGAAGGAATATGGTGCCATGCTAGGACCTTCCCTTTATGAGAACGGCTGCATTGAAAACACAGATAATTTTTCATTGCCGCTTCGACCATCTTTTCATCCAATGCGATGGTACTAACCCGGGAGGGCTTAAACCTTACCACCTAGTAGGGAAACCATGGAGCAGAATGAAAGAAATGCACTTATCCAACTCAGAAAAAGAAAGAAAGTGGTGCACCCGGCGAGAATTTGAACCCAGACCTCTGGTATGCTAGGCAAGTCCCCGCGCGACTAGGCTACGAGCCGATCTTGTATGGACACATTGCATTCGCTTTGATTTGCTAAACTTACATAAATATTAAGCTCGACAAATGTGTGCTGTGTGGATTCCGACACGTAAAAATAATTGTAGGTACCCTCCCTTAAGGGCGTCCATTCGTTACGTGAGGCATTCACTTAGGAACGCCCCTAACGAGCCGAAACTCACGCAATTTCACGTGACCAAGAAGGGTTAAATTAAGTAAATCATGTCTCTCACAAAATATTGAAGCATTCCTCGTAAATGCGATGACTGAACTGTTCGAATAAATCTAACGCAGTCGAGTACGATTAACATTTACACTAAAACTACGCATTTTGAAAAATCTTACGTGAGCTAAATCTCACGAAATCTCAGCAAAAATTTTATCAAATGTAATAAATTATACATTTTTTTATTTATTCTTAGAACTGTTTTAATAATGATTTCAATATTATTATTTATTTTTTACTTAATAGACATGCGATGATGGTTTGGATTTATTATTTTATTTTGTATTGGATATCGTCGAGAAATATGGTTTGTATGTAAGTATTGATTTATTGTGTTTTTGTAGTATTCAATATGTGAATACGAACTTTGTGTTTGTACGCTATAACAGGATCCTATGGATATTCTGAAGACTAAAAATGTATATTATAGAAATACATTATTTGATTTCAAGAGAGGGATGAAAAAATGGTAGACTTAATACCCGCCCGGGATTAATGATCGCATAATCATCGCATTGGATTAACGACGGTCGAAGCGCCATCGAAATTTGTCCGTATTTTCAATCCATTTAAATACAGCCCTGCAATAAAATAAAAGTTTTGCAATTGCAACTTGTTCCCATGAGGTGTATTCGGCTAATATTATAACAATAGGTGTAGTGATCATTCCTAAAAAAATAATGGCAGAACTTTGTGGTTATTAGATTGTGATTAGTCCAAACTATTTGTAATATTTCAACATCGCAGAAGTAGCTTGTTTAGCCTTTTCATCAAATGGTATGGAGGTAGCTACTTGAAAATAAATATTTAAGGAATTATTAACAAAAATTAAGTAGGTAGCCGCATTAAGAAATATTCTGTAAATCTTGACGCATTGATGCATTGCATTTATCATACTTAGTAAGTAGTCGGGAATATTGGTGAAATAAATCCCTACATTCTGGTAACAAAATAAATGTACGTAGACGAGACATCAACCCAACGCGATCCGGTTACGGCTTACTTCTCTCTCGGCCGCGACTTCTGCGAAAATCCTCCTTAACGTCGTTAAAGGTACATTTTTCTTATACCCTACTTACGCGGGCCTTTCTGGATCAGGCTACACGAGACCCTCGCCTCTGGCCAGGCCAAATGGCACTTTAATCCCGGGTGTTAGAGACGCATTCGCTCTGAACAGGGCGATGGAGCGATGGCACAATCTGACTGTTGTAAGGTTTTGCTGTTTTATAGCGAATATTTCGAATATGTTTTAAGTGTTTCATGAACCGCGTCCGAACGTGGACTTTGTGGGGCGGTGTTAGTGTCGCTAGTTGATCGATAGCGATATGAAATGGAGATGAAATCTCGCCGAGTGGTGCGTCGTCTCGGCTCAGGGCTCACGGTCTCGTGTTCAGTCCCCGCCTTTTGTTAGCGTGCGCCGGAAGTGTATGCTAAAATTACACGATGCCGAATGATGTACGATAAGCCTATTTTTTGTTTCGACGCAAAGAGATTTCGATGTAATAAAAATGCTCTAGCAAATGCGAGGTAAGAGCACGGAGTTTATTTATTCATATTTATACATAAGTTATTGTAAAGTGGATTGAACATACATAGGTTTTGCGTGATTGTCAAAAGTTGATCGGCTAAGGTCACAGTTTAAAAAGCCTGTCCTTGGTTTCAAACGATGTTCTGTATAATGCCGTCCTCTATCTACCATTGTTCATCACGATGCAGACTGGGAATGCTATCATTCACCATCGACAATCCTAAAATAAGAACCAACCGATCCTCAAGATCCTTTATCCATAGGGTCGGAAAACTGTGGAGTTATTTCCCCCTAGTTAGGTACAACCTGGGGTCCGTGAAACATGGTGTAAAGAAGCATCCGGCTTTCTGGCCTCGTGTTATGTTTGAAAGCCTATGGGCATCGTCAGGAATCTCTTATGTGAGGGCCTGGCGTACCTATGCCAAAAAGCTTGATAGAGTAATGGATTACAAAATTGTGAATAAAAATGGGTTATCATTAATTCTGCACAATTGATCTCTGCCAATTTCTTCCTTTTTATGCTTCAGTGAAAAAAATAAAAGGTTTCAGTTACATCAGCAAATTGCTAAAAAAATCGACGTAATAAATAAAACTAGCCCAAATCAAATAATCGTTAACCATGTCGGGATATGTGTTCATTAACCCCGCGAAGCAGTGCCGGTGTCCCCGCTGCATACAGAGAGGGCTCAGGACTCGCAGCGTCTGAATTGGTTTGCCGATCGCGTCTCCTCTTCCTCCGGCATACTGATACGGGCATTCAATTACCCACGTAACAAGCAGCTTCACACAAAACCGGGGCCACAATTAAGCGCCGCCGACGGGAAATGGGACGTCTTATCTGGCAGCGGCCAATCTTTTCTGCGCCGGGCACAGCTCGCCGAAGACCGCCCTGCAGCGATACTCGTGTGGAATCGCTAATTTTTGCAGCGTCCGAAGTGATTAAAGTCGCTTATCGTTGCGGCGTGTGGGCGGTTCGTGATCCGTGAATCTGAAACTCGAGGAAAAGTCGAGAAATGCCACAAAAGAAGGAATTGAATATGACATAGAACATTCTCAACCCATATTCTTAATTCACTCCATAAAACAATCTGTGAAACTAACTGTAATTTCGATAATAAGAACCGTCTTGCAACGTTAAAATATAGGCAACTAAGTAAATTGGTTACTTTGACTCAGTGAAAACAGTAGTTGTATCTTTCAATTATTTTTTTATCAGTATAAAACTCTTACTGTTTTTCTAACTGTGTGAAAACTGTTTCTAGCGTTTATATTTTTTTCCTCTCTTAACTACGTTTTATGTTCAGTGAAAAGATACTGTTCAATGGGTTAAAATTACTGTATCTCTAGAAACTGGACAGTTACAGGCCTGATTTGTAGTCAGCCGTAATGTTCAATCAGTTAAGATCACTGTTTTAATCATCCGTTCAAATCTCTGATCTGTCAAATATGCTATTTTCACCTAGCCGTATAACTCAATATAAATGTTTAATATGAACGTTTTGTTCTCATTTATAAATACTAACTGTAACACATTATATTAATAAGAAAAGCTTTATCATAAATTACTGAATTTCAACTGTACTAATATAGAGAACAGTTGTTATTATTTTTCAGTGTTCTCGATTTTAGAATTGACTAGCGTTTACCGAATATAATGTGTTCGTAGAATCGACTTTATAGAAGGGATATCTAAGAGAAATAAAAAACAGTGAAAAACACATACAGGTAGCATGGAATCGAACTAACCGGCAAACTTGATTTGTGTCTTACCAAATGTGCTGTGCGTGGTGGTTTCCGGCACACTGCATTCCTTCGCGTGCATGTCGTTACCGTGGACTCCGAGTCGCGAACGACGAACCCCTAATAGACCGGGGTAGATACGGTTTAAGAAGCACATGAAATCCGAAATGATTTTTTTTTCTCAGAAATATATAATTTCATGTTTATATGCTTACATTTAGTTTGCAACATTTAGCGGGGCCCGGAAGATAGAAAAAAAATTAAAATGTATTAAAAAATATATATCTCCTAAACAAATATTTAGAAACGGTATTAAAAATGTTTATATGTTAAGTCTTTTAAGGCGTAATGTAACTGTGAATTTGCAACAATTTTGTAATTACGGAAATGTATTTAAAAAAATGTTTTTACTAAAAAAAATCTATACCGCGAACCTAACTTGCTATTGCTATATTTCTTTCCAGAATATGTAAAAGCAAATTAAATTCTTTAGAAACTATACAACGAACGTTCTTATACGTATTTGGAATTTTTTTTAGCTTTTGTGTGAATGTAAACATTATAAATGAAAAAAAAATGTGCTTCTAATATTTGCAACATTTTACAAATTTCACAGATTATAGAGTTTGCGGTCAGTTTCCAATTTCAGAAAATAAAATAGAATTTTCATTATTTGCTTTGCAGATATTAAATATTACAGATATTAAAAGTACAAAAAAAAAATTTACACAGTTCCGTAAATAAGAAATTGTTGCAAATTCACAGTAATATTAAACCTAAAATTAGCTAACATATAACATTTCTAAATATTTGTTTAGGAGATATCATTTTTTAAACATATTTCATATTTTATTTCTATCTCCCGGACCCCCAAAAATGTTGCAAACTTAATGTACACACGTCCACATGAAATACTACGTTTATGAGAAAAAAAATTGCATTTCGGATTTAATGTTTTTCTAAGTGCTGATTTAAGGCTAAAGTTCCTGGAGTATAAGTCGGTTCTTACTATATCCACGGTAAGATTTACGTGCCGGAACCCTTACAGCGCAATTTACATAACGGGCATTGACTGAAAAAACTGAATATGCAGACGTGGGAAAAACGACTCTTTGTGATATTATGCGTGCGAGAACAGTGTTCTCGATAAATATGTATAACACCATAAACAGAAAAGGCTGGCAAGTCTGGTATAGTATTCACATGCATTTCTACCTTGATTGTGTCCTAATTCCATACTAATCTAAGCTTTTGCTCAATTTTTTTTCACTTTACATTCAGGCAGCGATCCTTTATAGCGTCTTTATTATCCGCTTCCGGCCGATGTCGACGGAGCGTACAAGGGGCCAGGGTAAGACCCCTAGCCCTAGGCGAGCACAACTCGAGGGCCGCTGGTTGCGTGAGAATTCCCGCGACATCTGACCCCGGCGGCGATCGCGTGACCGGGGCCATTTTGTTTTATATCAAATTAATTCGCGCCCGCAACCCTCACGCACCGAGGTGCAATCAGTGCGATGAACGTGATTTATGAGGGATGCAACTTAATGCGTACCGATGTTTCGTTTTTCTTTAATTCTTGCTTAGTTTTCCACCTCGCATCATTAATCTTAGTCATCTCATTGATTCTAAAAAACTATATTATAATATTGTGTTGAATGTTAATGCATTAATGCATTTTTTTTATTTTTTTTACAATTTGAGAACTTCTGAGAGACGGACGGATGGACGGACAGCGGAAGGTTGGTAATAGGGCATAATTTGGGTGTGGAACCCTTAAAACCGGTAAGGCGTATGGCGTCGAAATCGAAGGTTTCCCGACAAATCCAAGTTATACAGTTTACTATAAGGTAAGTTTTTTTTTTAAACAATTCTTAATTTATTTTTGTGTAGCTCGATATTGATTGGACACCTACTGACATGCTATTTAACATAGTATTTAACACCACATGGGAACTAGGTGTCATGTCAGGACCTTCCCTATATTGCACGGCTGCAATAAGATGGATTGAAAACATCGTGAATTTTCATTGCTGGTTCGAGCATCGTTCATGGAATAACAACCTGGCGGGATTAACCCTACCACATAAGAAGTAATGTTTTCGTGGATGTATAAACATTGCTCAGCTAAAGAAATTCCTTGGCACCACTTGTATTTTTTGCAAGTGCACAGGTAAATTACGAAATCATTCAATTCAAAGTTAATTTCACAGTTAGATTTACATATCACGAAAGGACTATTGAAGTGAGTGCGCTCGATCTAGTTCGCTAACCCCCGACATACTCCACGACAAACGTCGCTTCCGCCCTCCCGAGACGCAGTCACATAATCATTCATATCGCCGTCCTTATTGCGCGATCCCCGGGCGGGGCGGCGCGGCGACGGGGCGGCGCGGCGGCGCGGCGTATTCCGCAAATTTGTTTTCTCGCGCGCGGAGGGGGCGAAAAAAGCGAAGGATAACGCGAGCACCTGCCGAGCACTCGTAAAGATAAGCCGCGAGGAGCCGAGGATGCGTAATATTTCCAGATGCTCGTCCCCTTACCGTCTCTAGACCCTCCCCTCCCCCGTCTAATGCCGGGGCCTATGTGTACGTAACGATCCGAGTATCTCTCTCGAAATACCATTTTACCATCGATATTACAGAATTGTTTGCTCGAACTTTATGCAGGGACACTGCAATAGCTACTAGTGAAGCAGTGCTTGCTGAATAAAAGTTAACGGCCAAAACATAATAAGTTATCGCAGTTCCCGCTTTACTATCTTTAGTGCACAGCACCTCCAAACTTGTGTGATGTATAGATTGTGTGCAAACTTGTGAAGTTGTTTCTGCCTCGTTTAGTTTATCCTGAGCCCCTGAAATCACAAAAATGAATGGGATTTACTACTAGAAAAGCGTATTAGCAGCGATCTATCGCGGAACTGCCCCACCGTGAACATTGCGCGTATCCTGGTATCCTTAAAACTAAATCGGATGCTTACACGTCACCACACCTCGGAACATTGCTCAACAGAAAATATGCATCGCTTTCTAACTAGGCAGCAGAATATGGGATCCACATACATACTTGTGGCTCGTAGCTTAGTGATTCGTGGACTTGCCTAGCATACCAGAGGCTTGGGTTCAAATCCTCGAATGCACCACTTTCTTTCTAATTATGTTGATAAGTGCATTTCGTCACGAATGCGATGGTTCGGAATCCATGTAAAACTGTAGATCCCATTCACCTACTAGGTGGTAGGGTTTAAGCTGCCCGGGTTGGTACCATCGCATTGGATGAAAATATGGTCGAAGCGGCAACGAAAAATTGACCGGGTTTTCCATCCAGTCCAAAGTAGCTGTCCAGGGAAGGTCCTGGCATGGCACCTAATTCGTTCGGGAATGTGGTGTTTTGGGCTAATATCATAACGGCAGTTGTGTGGTATTAGCCTGCCATGTCAGGTTGCATAAAACAAAATTGTTTTATGGCGGTGAAAGAGCTGAGCCACTACGGTTTGTCTTATCCCAGGATTGCCACCAGGTTTTCCCGCCATATCAATAAATACCAGATCATTAAGCTTTTCCAAATATACCGAGTAGCTTTGAATCACTTGATGTCGCGACTATGGTAGAAGGTCAGACTTAATCACACTTTTACCCTCGATTTGATCTGGGACCCAATAAGTGCAGACACTACCTTTAGTCTTAGAAATATTTGTATTTATCTCAAAATGTGTTTTATTTACAATTGTGAGACCTACGAAGCATTTCTGGAACTTTGTGAAATTATCCACCAGCATGTCTATTCGAGGAATTGTAGGCTTAGGAATCAGAAATGTTTTCGGCCGAAAAAACTGCTTTTACGGCAGTTATCAAAGCGATTTTCTCGTCGAAAAAAATCGGTAGCACCGTAATTTCAATGATTCAATATTTTGCAGCAAGGAAACTCGCTTTGACAACCGCTATATAGCTGTTTTCCCGACCGACACATTTTCGACTCGTAAGCATGGGATTTCTAGAATACACCTGCTGATCTGTTAAGCACTTCGTAAAGGTCAGGTGAATGACCCACATAATCGAAGAGCGTGCATGAAGAGATGATGCATGTATGCAGAAGAAACGAAGGATGTATGCTCGATCATCTCTGCCCGGTCTGAAGGGTCTCAACCAGCAACGTGATTGCTGGAATATATTTACGAGACTGTATAAATTGACATATATTATTTGATAATAAATTTTGTGCATGAATATGTAGTGCGCATTAAATTTAGTTTTATTTGAGGATGGAGAGAATTTCAGTTATTGCAAAATATTTTAGACTTAATATTTTTGGCGTAGGGCAGGACGCTCATGAGATTTCGAACTTTCAGGGGGACTGCGACAGCCATGTCGGCCGTCCAGGTGCTTTAACACTGTTGTAAGTCAGTCAGTCAGTCAGTCAGTCAGCGTGTTTGCGTCCACTGCTGTACATACGCCTCTCCAATTTTTCTCCAGTCCTCCCGGCCCTCAGCGGTACGGAACCACTGCTTTCCGCCGACGCACTTGATGTCGTCGTCCCACCTGACGGGTGGTCTTCCCACACTTCCTGTCCACGGCCGCCAGTGTAGGACACGGTTACTCCAACGGTCGTCGTCCCTTCGGCTGGCGTGGCCCGGTTGTACTATAGATAAATGATCAATAATAGTGGCATAAAAAACCTTTTGTTCATTTTTATAGCAGATGAATGCAAAATATATTTTCCTAAAATATTTTCTGGGCATAGGCGCAAAGCCAGCGAATGTCGTGTCGGAGCCGCTCGGTGCGCCAGCTCGCTAGGGCGGGAGCGGGTCGGGTCGGGGCGGTGCGGGGCGCGGGGCGTTCGCTGGGGTGGCAATATTGCGAATTAATTAAGGAAGTCATTACGCGCCGATAGCGTCACGCATTAGCGAGCAGGCAGCGAGCAACTTAAGGAAATTGCGCACACAAAGCACATTTCCGACGTTTTTCACGTAATTTCCACGTTGTGAATATGCTTAACGCTTCCGCATCGGATATTTCCGCGCGTTACAGGAGGAGGAGATTAAATTAAGGGTGTGGCGCTCATTTGATTTCAAGCCGAGAGATATTTGAGATTTCTCTTCATATGGCGTTTGGCTCCCCGGCGAACGAATTTACCTGTATCTCATAATATATTGTATGAGATGCATTCCGCTTTGGCTTTACATTTTTTTGACTTTATATTTGATCTATTTTTGGATGTACATCAAGAATTATAAAGGTTCTCTGGTGCCTCATGAACTTGTACGTCCCATTTCATACGTGCGTACGTCATACGTTTACAATTTATTGATCGTATAAAATAAATATGGAATTTTATAATCATCAAGGTCGGCCAATATCCAAATTTGTTTTATTGTTTTATTTTATTCATTATTCATAAACAGTACACTACATTCGCATTTGTCATATTTAATCATTCATCATTATCATTATCATTCTAACACTTATGTTTAAATGCCTACTTGAGAACACTCCAAAAACCGTACCTCAATCTATACAGTAATTTAATTTATAATTCAAATCAATTCCTTAAACATTGAAACTGTGTTTTTGTTTATTCTTAGAAGATATTGCACCGCAGTTAAGCACCCTAATTATTCTTTCATTGTGTCAGAAGAAGACTAAATGTGATGCTAAGCGCTAAACTCGAGAACGGCTGGGACCAATTTAGCAAACATGTTTTCAAAAAACATTGGCCGACGTCCGAGAATGGTTCTTAGATATAGTTGCAACCGATAGGTGGCACTGTTGTCGAGATCCAAAATGACAAAGAGGAACCAGAGGGTACCAAATGGGATTTTCCACCTTAGTAATATCGATAAAGCATCGTAACGTGAGATGTTGACACATGTACAAAATTGTCAGGGATATTATCACGCTCTATTGCGTAACTAATCAAATTCAATCAGCCTTCAGCCATCGCGAGACGGGAATAGCGGAGACTTGTTGACATGTCTAACTTAGAAATGTATTAATATCCGCGGCTCCGTCCGCGGTTAAGATACGACATTTTGAACATTCGGACTCTCCCCAACTTCTTTCATAATCCTCTACTCGCCTCTCAGGTAATTTAGCGCGATGGTAATCAGTGTATACGTGTATACAAACTGCTTCTGAATCGGGCAAGCGGTCCTAAAGTTACAAGCGGACATATTGACAGACATTTAAAGTGGCATAGTAGAAAAGATATACTCACAATTATAATGCTCGCACACACTCTGTGAAAATTTCCGCTAGACCGGGGTAGATACGGTTTGAGAAGCACATGAAATCCGAAATGAAAATTTTTTTCTCAGAAATATATAATTTCATGTTCATATGCTTACATTAAGTTTGCAACATTTAGCGGGGCTCGGAAGATAGAAAAAAAATTTAAAATGTATTAAAAAATATATATCTCCTAAACAAATGTTTAGAAACGGTATTAAATTTTTTTATATGTTAAGTCTTTTAAGGCGTAATGTAACTGTGAATTTGCAACAATTTTGTAATTACGGAAATGTATTTAAAAAAATGTTTTTACTAAAAAAAATCTATGCCGCGAACCTAACTTGCTATTGCTATATTTCTTTCTAGAATATGTAAAAGCAAATTAAATTCTTTAGAAACTATACAACGAACGATTTTATACGTATTTCGAATTTTTTGTTTAGCTTTTGTGTGAATGTAAACATTATAAATGAAAAAAAATGTGCTTCTAATATTTGCAACATTTTACAAATTTCACAGAATATAGAGTTCGCAGTCAGTTTCCAATTTCATAAAATAAAATAGAATTTTCATTATTTTCTTTGCAGATATTAAATATTACAGATATTAAATGTACAAAAAAAAATTTACACAGTTCCGTAAATAAGAAATTGTTGCAAATTCACAGTAATATTACACCTAAAATTAGCTAACATATAACATTTTTAAATAACATTTCTAAATATTTGTTTAGGAGATATAATTTTTTAAAAATATTTCATATTTTATTTCTATCTTCCGGACCCCCCAAAATGTTGCAAACTTAATGTACACACGCCCACATGAAATACTACGTTTATAAGAAAAAAAATTGCATTTCGGATTTAATGTTTTTCTAAGTGCTGATTTAAGGCTAAAGTTCCTGGAGTACGCTGCCTACTACGGTTCATGAGATAGAGCCCTGTGATAGACGGACGGACGGACAGCGGACGCAGAGTTCCGTTAGCACCCTTTAGTTACGAAACCCTAAAAATATGTGAGGTAAACTTACATTACATAACACATTACAAAAAAACATACCTGCATCATTAAATGCGTTTTATTGCAATTAAAAAAAAAATAAGTTATGCTGCCGCACCTTATTAGGTTCGATTGAGCTGACCTAATGATGGAACAGCGTGGTGATTATTCGATTTTTGGTTTTTTGGTTTACTTGTGTCGAAGGGTACTTTGGTCCTCCAGTGATGGCGACCATATTGAAAAATCTCAACTAATTTTGTCACTTAAAAAAATGTTTTGTGAAAAGGTTTTTTTCCTTCTGGTCCCATATTCCCAAGGTACACTTCTTGCTCTACTTGCCATTTGAACGTGCCGTGATCATATGTTTACTGTGTTACGTAATTTTCTACGGGCAATGAAAGCTAAATCGATTAGGTTATAAAAGCAAACGCGGCAGGAGAAAGGGTTTTTCACGAAGAATGACGCCGCAACATTTTATTGGCGCTTAATAAAACGGAATCAATTATTGTATCGAGCACAATGAGTTGGCGCACATCCAATCTGATTGGTGCTTCCTTGCGCCCCCCCCCTCCCCGCCGGCCCTCCCCCACCCCCGCACCCCGCAGGAAGGATGCTCTCGTAAATAAAATGTCGGCGCGTCATTTCGCGCAATTTTCTTCGAATTTTCAAACGATAAAACCTGTCATTTCGGTATTGATGCGCGCCCATAAAATATTCGGGCGGCGCGATTTTTTCGCGATCTCCCGACGAAATAAGATGTCATTTTCCGAATCATTAGCGGCGGGAGACGGTGCCGACGCCGCGCCGCGACGCCGCCGCCGTGAGCCGACCGGCCTCAATGAGACGCCCGTCAATATCACTATTTATACGCAAATTCGATAAAATGACGATCCCTTTCGAGTGTTTGACGCCCCCCCCCCCTACGCCGCAGCCCCCGCCCGCCGCGCCGCCCTCCGCGACGGCGGATTGATAAATTGCGAGTTTTCGCGTGTCGTTTGAGGTCGCTCTTTCGTTTTTCATTTCTTTCAGAGTTGTATCGGCGATCCGTTGTTGTTGAATGATGACGACTGCGGTTGATTACGTATCGACACGAAGGTAGGTCGAACTTCTTAGTTCAATTTCTCACTGATGAATACAGCTATGTATTTATGATGGACGTAGCAATTCATAGAATACAATTTACCTAATGACATAAAACACCTCTAAAATTGAAGGTTCTTTTGTTCCACATTTTGTTTAATGTAGAGACCAGGCCGACGGCTACGAAGTCCATGCCGGCCAGCCAGGTGTTTCGACTGTGTTTGAAGGACCTCCGATTGTACCAATTTGGGGGAAACACCTCTTCTGAGCTGACATTTTACAAAATCGATAAAAATATCAAATTTTAGGTTGTGACAAAAAATATGAAGGGGTCGACTTCGAGAAAATTTTCATCCATGCTAATATAACAAATGTGAACGTAACTCTATTGTTTTGACCGATTTATATATTTTTTTAAGAAAATAGATTGTATCCTGCGGAAGGACTGAGACTGACCTGGCTTCGTGTACTAATTACCCGATTTAGATGCGGTTTGTATTTAAGTCTAGCCGAAATCTACGCTTTACTTACTTATAGGCTACATAACATCACGCTAACTTACCAGAGGTGTGAGCAGTGGAGGTTTAAATATTTATAACAAAATTTTAACAAAAAAATAACCGACTTCAAAGAAAAAGCACTAAAAATTAAAAAATAATTGCCATTTTTGTAGTTACGATTTTTGTTATTTTTTGAGTCGGCGTCAGCCGGTCACGCGCTGCGCCAATCAAGAGAACCTTGGCTACCTTGGCTGACACCGACTCAAAAAATAACAAAAATCGTAACTACTAAAATGGCAATTTTTTTTTTACTTTTTAGTGCTTTTTCTTTGAAGTCGGTTATTTTTTTGTTAATTTTTTTTATTTGTTTATTTTTAGTGAATCTGAAGTACGCTTACTAATTTGTACACGTCCTTTCCAATAAAAAAAGAATCACCGAAATCGGTTGGCGTTATATTGAGTTATTCGTCCTTTTGTCGTGCACATCTTAATACAAATTTAAGACCCATATGATTTTCTCATGAATATCATTGTCAGAACTTAACTAAATAAAAATGGGACCACTTGGGAAGCACTAGCTTTAAATAATCATCAAAATCGGTTCACCCACGCAAAAGTTATGAGGTAACAAACATACAATAAAAACATACAGACGAATTGAGAACCTTCTCCTTTTTTGAAGTCGGTTAAAAACGATAAGTGGACTGATCCTGCATGTACCATGGAAATTAGCGGAGTACATCAATCAAAATTTTGACAGGGGTGACCAGTGGGGTTAAAGGCTCATAACTTGCGAACTTCTCACTCGATTAATATGCGGATTGTATCTACGTATGAGATCTATAGGCGCGTTCGCGTTACGGATGGGGGACCGTTTTGGATGTTGAGGCTTGATGTCGTACGGATTCCACGTAAAACTTTCGGTCCCATTTCTTACTAACTATGTCGGGCTTATCCTGCCTAGATACTCGAAGCGGCAATTTAAAATGTCCGTTTTTTCCATCCATATGATCAGTGCCAGTGCAGTATCGTCCCGGCTTCAAATCCTTTAAAAAAACTTGAAGGAAATCGACCCTAATGTTTACAATCAATGAAATCATGTGCATTCCTTCCACTGAAATTATTAATATTTTCTTATTTAATCATGCCACATCGGCTCAACCGATTGTGATCAAACTTCGTAGGTTTAAATTGCCTAATTTGTTCAAATTTTTTGCCATTTGGACCAGCCCTTTGGTATCCAGGATATCATTCAGCCCGACATTAGTCCAAACCGACATTGACCTGAGCGGAGCCGGGTACCTCAGCTAGGTTATGATAATTTTATTAAACCTATATACACTTGAACACTATTGGTTCCTAAAATAATTATATACTTGGTCCCCAAACGTAGATTTAAGTTTTAAAGTTAGTCGAACGTGCGTGCCCTCCTGCAATATCGGATGCGGGCGCGGCGGCGGTAGAGAAGGCGGTTGCGGCTGCGGCTGCGGTAGTCGCCCCTGCGATGCTTATCTCCGGAGGACGCTACGTGCCAGTTAATCCCTCGCATTCATTTATTTTTGACAACGCAATACGATTGTATCGTATGGCTTCCTCGCAACAATCTGTCCCTGCGGAATCTGCTCGTGCAATGATCACTCGGCGATTTTGTGATGATGAGATGGTTATATTAGTGCATGCTCTGTCGGTTAGTAGGCGTCCATTTTAATTATTTCTTTTTTAAAGTCGTGTTTGCATCAAACTTCAACTATTTCGTCAAAATTTAGAAATTGTTTCTGGAGTTTTTGAATTTGGGGGGCAGGCATATGATACCAGATTCTATAGCACAGTAGAGAAAATAAGAAGGAATAATGTCATATTGGTATTAGTTAACCCATACAGTACAACCATCAGTGCCGTGAATAAATGTTATCCAGAAATCCGTTCGCTAAGTCGGTTCCTAAAGCAACACAAACCCTTTAAAATATCTGCGAGTAGCAGCTATGTTTGCGTGTGGCATGTGTGATTAAAGTGTCTGATTAAAGACAACGGGTCTCTATCTACATGTGGGTCCCTATCTAGATGTGCTTGAGTGCTCATCTCCTTCTTGTTTTCAGGAGTAGATCTAAAATTAGCAACTTCTCCCTCTTACAACACCACATTATTTTTAAAAACACAAAAGAAAACTGAGCATACTTTGTTTTTGAAATTTTTGTCTTAATCGATTCTCATCTCATGTGGACTGGAAGTGTAAAGATATAAAATTTTACAACTGTACAACATGTATACTTGCGAAACTTCGTCCGTCCTCGCATCTAGGGATAAAACTTTGAATTTCGCTTGAAGTCTCACGTCAGCGCCTCAAACGTTCTGCGTCACGAAAATTTGCATATCTTATTAAAGCTGTCGCCGCCGTCCGAGATAAAAATGAAAATGAGACACGTCAAAGAGAAAACGTACAAAACGTCGAGACCACCAAGACAATGGTTATTTTGGTCCCTGCGAAAACGAAAGCCTTTTTGTCATGGAAATTCGCCGCTACGTTAACATTTCCTTTATTTTTATATTTTTTTCTCGACTCAGAGTCTAATATTTTCAACGTTTTGCTTAGTAATTAGTTTGGTAAATCCGTTTATCTACTATCGTTCTTTGTTTGAAACTTTGATTGTTTTTAAATGCCGTTTATTTTAGCTGTATTTTGAAAAATAATACACAATGCATTGACCATTTTATAACTTTTTACACATTTTGAAAAATTGTTGATTCCTTTGAGCATACAGGCAAATTTTCACTAACTGTGCAAAATTCAACGTCTGGCTTGTGTTTGTCTGTTTTTATGTCTATCTGCTTATAACTTGAGAACCACTTACTTGATATTGATGCGTATTTACGAATAGCTCGACTGTTCCAATAAAATATGAGCTATTTAATACTGGACTAAATTTGGTGAGGGGTGAAATTTTTGTTGGATATGAAAAAACTCGTGGCAAACCTTTTCTTTTTCTTTTGACTTTACGTGAGCAGAGCCGCATACATCCGCAAGCAAATATAACTACAAACACATATCATTAAGTATACGTTATAATTTGATCGGTGTCCAAGATGACTTTATTGTTAAAATTTACGCATGAACAGTTTTAATCTGCGCAGCTGACGACCTGTAGTTGACATCTGATAAGACGATAACGATGTCGTGACCGATTTTGACGACATTTTCCAGGAATCTTCATATCATCCCAACGGGTAATCCTTTGCAGTTTGAAAGTTTAGAAGCTCCGCTCGGGTGAATGATTGGAAGTTTAGAATCTCCAAAAGCTCAGGTAAATGTCCAAAATGAAATTGACCCGAGCGGCGCCGGGTACCTAGTACCGGGTAGTGTATTATAAAATCGGATTGCTTACACGCCTACCCAGTATAATATTATCAAAGCAATAAGTCATCTTGCTCGCACGTAATCTATAAACTTGAGCGCTAAAATAAACCACTAAATAATTGCTTTCTACGTTTTTTACGCAAATCACCAACGAAAACCAATCAAACTAATCCCTTATCCTTTTCGGCTAACGGCGCTCGGCGGGACCCGACGCCGACGCCGCCGATGCTAAAACCCGAAATAATCCCACCGCATCAAAGGCACATTGGCTCCGCCGTAATGGCGGGCTTCACCTCTCGATTAATGGCAGAAATAAAGCGACCTCTGTGTGGCAACACACGACGCGAGCGAGTAGGAAGACCTGCAAGTTCCATCACGATTTGTTTGCTTCAAAGCGACGCGGTTGGCTTTCAAGCGGCGCCGTTCACCTGTTCGTACCTATCAGTTTGGACATACACAGTTCTGGCAGCAATTGCTGCCGTAACTTCGGCATCGTATTTTTCTAAGAGACCTGATAAAAAATTACCTCTTGCTATTTGAATTTTCAAATGTTATTACTTTGCCAATTATAGTAGCCAAGCGGCTCGTAGCCTATAGTGGCGCGGGGACTTGCCTAGCGTACCAGAGGTCTCGGTTCAAATCCTCGCCCTGTGCACCACTTTCTTTCTCTTTCTGAGTTGGATAAGTGCATATCGTCACGAATGCGAACTGCTCCATGGTTCGGAATCCATGTAGAACAGTGGGTCCCCTTCCCTTACTAGAGGGTAGGGTAGCCCGCCTGGATTGGTACCATACTATTGGATGAAAAGATGGTCGAAGCGGCAATGAACAATTGTTCGTATTTTCCATCCAGTTCAATGTAGCCGTGCTCATAAAGGGGACGTCCTTGCATTGCACCTTATTCCTTTGGGTATATGGTGTGTTGGGCTAATATCATAGCGGTAGTTGTGTAGTAGAAGCCATTCATGTCAGGTTACATAAAAAAAGTATGAGAGGATCCCAGAGGTGACGCGATCTTGCCGATATTCCACTTTTTAATATGTTTGGCCAAACTATATGAACCACGCTGTTTATAGATGTGTAATAATAGATGACGGTATTCCGTGCACGCAACATGGCGGTAACCTAGTTTACTAAATGTCGACAAAAAACCTATAGTCCATGAATAAAATAATAATAATAATGACCCTACCAAAATAATGATAAGAACACAAAAATTTTACTCAAATAAAAAAACTTATAGATAAAAGCTTTTAGATCATGTCTCAGAATTTCATATCAGATAAATATGGAGGAACTAATAGAAATAAAACTATTATTATTATTAAAGCTAGTAGCTAAACGGAGATCGGTCACATATTAGTCACATGCTTAGCTTATATGTAGAGCATTATTAAAAAAAAAGATTCCGACGAATTGACAACGGCCCCCTTTTTTTTTTAATCGATTAAAAAGATTTCATTTCGAAAGCTAAGATCGGTAGGAATCATATGTATGTCCGAAAAAGAAACAAACTAAATGCATTGCACTCCGTACTCAGATGTCTGACCGAACCGTACGACCCTCCGAAGGTTCGGCTCCGAGCACGCGACATATTTACATTTAAATAAATCCCACACTTGAGGGTGCCGCCGGAGTCGGGGCCGAATTGAAATAAAAGTGTCCCCGGCAGCGGATTTAGGAGGCTTTGGCGAAATTACGCAATATTATGTGCGGTACTTAGCGGCTCCTGCGCCGGATTACCGCCTCCCGCCCTCGCGGTGCGCTCCGCCGACCGGCGGGGACGGAGCGCGGGGTAAAAAACATATGAGAATACGTGGCCACAGCGACTCTACTCTATTCATAAATTCACTCTCCAAGATGCAGCAGGAGCCTGACTCTTCAGGATATTTGAGGGATCGCATTTTGAAGCTAACAAGCTGGCAATCCACCGACGTACCCAAGTGGTCGATATTGGACACCGGGTGGCTAAGCTCAAGTGGCAGTGGGCTGGTCACGTCAGCCGAAGAGACGACGACCGTTGGAGTAACTGTGTCCTACACTGGCAGCCGTGGACAGGAAAACGGAGAAGACCACCCGCCAGGTGGGACGACGACATCATGTGCGTCGGCGGAAAGCAGAGGTTCCGTACCGCTGAAGACCGGGAGGACTGGAGGAAAATTGGAGAGGCGTATGTCCAGCAGTGGACGCAAACACGCTGACTGACTGTCTGAAATTTTGAAGTGAGAGTTTTATCCCGCCCTGGTTCTTACTATCGCATTTAATGAACAATGGTCGAAGCGGCAATGAAAATTGTCCGTGTTTTCCGTCTAGTTTTAACTGTAGCCGAGCAATATAAGGAAGGTCCTGGCATGGCACTTAGTTCCCATGTGGTGTTTTATGCTAATATCTGACGTGAGTTTGGTATTAGCCATCCGTATCTTTTTTTGTTTGTTTCATAAACGATTAATGTCTAGTAAGTAATTAAACTAATTTGTTAAGGCAATGAATATAGTCAAAGGAGGAGGCTACATTTAGCCATAAATAAGGAACATATTTAATCTGACATCTCCCATGAAAGAAAATTACTTTTTTAGGTATTTAATATTCAACTGTCACTTCACTTTCGTGTGTCCGAGAACCAAACATTCGGTCCCAGGGTGCCCCGTTGTTGTATTTGTTTTAAAAAAAAAAACCTTTTTCCCCGCGCAAAAATGCTGCACTCTCAGCGCGTAGCCATCCAACTCCATACATTTCGTCGCGAGCGCGGTAAAAAATCATTGCCCGCGCGGCCTACCCTCGTCGAGGGGAAAAATCTAATCTGTGCATTTTTTGCGGGGCCGCGATGCCACAAAGAATTTCATTTCCCACTGTTCATCTATCTCTATTTCACTGACGTCGCCTTGTTCTTGGAGCTGGGGCCCGCCGCCCCCCGCCCGCGCCCCGCGCCGCCCCGCGCACCCTCCGCCCGGCCCCAGCTTCCCCGGCCTATTGTTGTCGGCGAAGATTTTAGTCACTTCCTTGTAATCAAGATAACGTTAAATTTGCCTCCTCGTTAGTAGTAGTAAATAAGTGCAATCTGTTGGTTTTTATTTTTCATTTGCTTTGGTTTCTGTTCTGTTTTCTTATAAGTTATTATTTATGCATTAATATATTTATTTTAGTCCTTACCTAACATATTATCGAAAATATTGTAATCCTATGTATGTAGTCCTATAAAAAATGTCTACTGACTCTGAATTCTTGTTAAAACATTTTACTGTGATTTCAGAATTTGACGATTTTATTCATGTACGGAGCCCATTATAGTGAACGCCAAAGTAGGCGTATTTGTAAATATATGTGGGTCAAATTCCAATGTGTGGCGGTTACGGTGATTCCGTTGTTAAATTCCAATTTTTATGACCGATTTTATTCTGTGATTTTCTTCGTTTTAAACACACACCCTAAACCCACAAATCGGCGGGCTTAAAGTTATGTTTTACTACAAGACTGTATTTTTGATATTCATTTTATTGGCAAATAAGAATTCCTAATAAACTATTAATTTTGGTTTTGGAGCTAAAGCAAAAGAGTTGTGAAAGGATGAACAAACAATATTAAGTTATTAAAATTTCATGTTTACCCACGAAACCCTAAACATGGCGTCAATCTCCATTTCACCTAGCCGTAGTTGAAGTAGATACAATTAAGAGTACTATCGGAATATCACAAACGGAAATCAAATAATTGTACAACGCTGCGACAAAAGACATTCAAATCTGTTCACAGGGCTCCAGCATTGTGTTTTTATTGCATTTATTGACTCGTAATTGTCGATAAATTCCTCCGGGATTGACTTTTGATGTGGGTATTTTGTAAAAATTGTGTGTTTTATTAATATTTTTACGAGATCGCTTTGGGGCAGATAGCGATCTATGTTTCGCTTCGTTTGACAAGATGCCTCGAGTTACGCATTGAATATAGAGCCAAATAGGGAAGTTATGTAGTAGTGAATGCTACTTTATGAAAATATTTCTAGGAGTTTTTAGTGTTTTTATTCACTCTTTCATAATATGAAAGATACATATTTAAAATATGTTAAGTAAAAAAATATGGCGTATGGCAAAAGATACAAGAATGCAGGATGAATTCCGAAGAATACAGAATGTTTCAGTGTGGGTTCCGATACAATGCATGTGAGAGATTCTACGTTAATCTGTTGATTGTTATGTAACTGGATACAGATGGCTAGTACCACACTTACTGTCATGATATTAGCCCAACAAACCATTGGAAATAAATGCTATGCCATTCTTAATATAGATGGCTGCATTGAATTGGATGAAAAACAGGAAAAACAGGATACACTGTCATTGCCGCTTCGATCATCGTTCCTTCGATGAAATGTTAGCAACTAATGTGGGATGAAATTGAACACTTTTATTTTATTTGATAAAAAACCGTTATGGGTGGCTGTGCTAAGGACAAACCTCACCTTGCGAAATCACCGTCAGCGAGGAACCATGCCAGCGGATTTGCGATCACTATTGAGCTTATTCAAATTAAGTTTGAAGACTTATTGGTTTATAAGGGACTTCCAATTCTAGACCCTCCCAATGATGCAAAAGTTTTAGATGATTACCTAAAAATGTCCTCACCAGCGTAGATACAAAGACAGTTCTTGTGTCTTGAGATGATTCTCGAGTCTTACGACTGTCAATTTTGACATAAAATATATGGTAGTAATGTTAAATTTGGCAGTTGGAAAACTTGAGAATCGTCTCAAGACAAAAGAACTAATGCTAAGATTAAAAAAATATTCTTGGGTCTTGTGATGATTCTAAAGTCTTTCGACTGTAAATTTTGACATAAAATGTATGGAAGTAATGTCAAATTTGGCAGTTGGAAAACTTGAGAATCGTCTCAAGACACAAGAACTAATGCTAAGATTAAAAAAATATTCTTGGGTCTTGTGATGATTCTAAAGTCTTTCGACTGTAAATTTTGACATAAAATGTATGGAAGTAATGTCAAATTTGGCATTTGGAAAACTTGAGAATCGTCTCAAGACACAAGAACTAATGATAAGATTCAAAAACAATTCTTGGGTCTTGTAATGATTCTAAAGTCTTTCGACTGTAAATTTTGACATAAAATGTATGGAAGTAATGTCAAATTTGGCAGTTGGAAGACTTGAGATTCGTCTCAAGACTTGACTGTCTTTGAATCTCAGCAATAGTTTACCTGATGTGCCTAAACATAAAATAAATACATACTGATATAAACCGTAGAAAGCAAGTAAATATTAGATCACATAATACGACTGAGTTGCAGAATAGCGTTAGCAGTACTCGTGCAATCGCATATCCTACTTATGGTGTGCATATACACGAACTCCTGATTTATTATGCGATGGTTAGTCGCGGTTGTTATCATGAGGGCGCAAGTACTACCACGAATACGGGTCCAGCCGGCATCAAACACGCAATAGAGCATAATATTCGTTTGCGAATTAACCAATGTTTTGCTCATTGTAGCTATGCTGCATTCATATTCGAAACAAACTCCTCGAGAAAAAAGAAAGACAAAATCTATAGATATGTTTCGCAAAATTGACAGCACTTTTTAATTTTAATACTCTTTGCGGTTCTGTGTTTAGTAATTCTTAATGTTTGCAACAGTAACTATACATTTGTTATGAAGTAATTTACGATATTAAAAGTATTACTTTACCCCGAGAGGAAAAATAAAACCAACATATAATTTAATCTTTAATGCCAGCAGCACCCTTACCTTAGTATATAAATATGCCAAACATCTACATATTATATAACAGGAGCAAACATTTTTAAAGTTGTGTAAAAAAAATTTTTCAGAGCAGAAAAAATATATCTTAAAATGCAAAGTTGCAGGTATACATAGTGCGTGTTCTTGTAGGAATTATGAACCTTGCTAGCGCATATATTTATCAAAATATCTGCTTTGCTAGGAAATTTAGACACAACACAAAACACAACAGTACACAAGTATGTACGGAGCGCATCACAGTAAACGCCACAGTAGGCATTGTCATTTGTAAGGAAAACGTGTGTGGGTCAAAGTGTGTGGCGGGTTTTTTTTTATGCGACCTGACATGGATGGCTAAAACCACAAGACAACTGTTATGATATTAGCCCAATACACCACATTCCCGAAGGAATTTGGTGCCATGCCAGGACCTTCCCTTTATGAGCACGGCTACATAGAACTGGATGGAAAACACGGACAATTTTTTTATTGCCGCTTCGACCATCTTTTCATCCAATGCGATGGTACCAACCCGGGCGGGCTTAAACCCTACCACCTAGTAGGGGAAGGGGACCTACAGTTTTACATGGATTCCGAACCATGGAGCAGCTCGCATTCGTGACGAAATGCACTTATCGAACTCGGAAAGAGAAAGACAGTGGTGCATGTCGGTATTGAACCCAGGCCTCTGGTACGCTAGGCCAGTCCCCGCGCCACTAGGCTTCGAGCCGCTCAAAACGGTGCCGCTAAAATGTTTATTAGTAAGGCAGATAATGTTCTTCGTGAATAGTAGAGACAATCCTTTTAAACTCGCTTGTAAGTATGAAATAAAAACAAAAACACAATCCCGGCGAAGGTTTTTAACGGCTATTCTTTGCCAGAGATTATCGAACTGGGAAAAATATTGTTTACTAATGTGAGTGTGTAACAGACATCATAAGGAAATTAAGAAACTGAAACTAAAATTGATGGCCCGTCCTGGGACTAACTTATTCGTTGGCATGGCACAAAATCGTGCTATTGCGCTGTTTCAGAGAAAAAGACAGCATTTGTGATGAGGAGGATGCAACACGTCCACAAAGCATACAATGCTCATAGTGTTTTTGCTTTAGTTAGATTTAAAAAATATATTTTAAACCGACTTATAGCTAAAAGTAAAACTGAACGCCATAAAATCAATTTAATTACAAATCTTCATGGAACAATCTAGGCATGGTGACTAAATTTTTTTTTACATTTTTATTTTATCTTTGAGTAATCCATGTCCAAACTTATTGTATAAAGCGCGCAAAATATTAGAACTTTGGACCTTATAACTTAGAAACGAAACACAATTTTACAATGCCAATGGTCATCAAGCATCTACTTAGTTCGATTAAATCAAGCCGTTTTGAGTATACTTTTTGGATCTCCAACAAGAAATATGCGCATGATCTTCTTTATGGGGAGATGAGTCCTTCCCACCTCAATATGTTTAAATACTATTCACCTCTTCATCTCCCTATGTTTCACGAATACCTTTATATGTATAAAATGTGCTTAATTGAAAATACATTTCCCTGATTGAGAAACCAACGTAGTAGAGTGGGGCGCGGGGCGCGTCCCCGAGTAGCGGGGGTGAGGGGGGACGGGTGAGGGCGGCGGAATGAGCTGAGAGTAGATTAAAAGAGAAGTAATAAGGAATTAATTCGGAGCACGAGGAGAGGACATGGCGGCTGCTATCAGATGATTGTTGGCGCACGTCGCTCCCCCCCGCCGTCCCGCGCCCTCCGCCCGCACCCTCCCCGCAGCACGGGGGAGCCGGGATAACCATCGCAAAATCAATGTCAAAAACAATCAGAGCTGGGAGGTACGTTTCAATAAATTCAGTGCTTACATATTATGCAATATCTAACTCATAATTTTATAATCAAATCTGAATTCAAATCTTTTATTGGCAACGGCAACAACAAATTATGTACAATTTAAAAACGTTCACAAAAGAACATAGCCTGGCGGTAGTGGTAAACTAAAGTGATCTTGCTCAGCATAATTCCTAAGTGGTCATTACTATCTGAGTTGCGCTGCTATATTTTTTTAAAAATTGAGCATGAAATATTATTGGAATAAAATCGGTTTTATTTTTAAATAAGAAATTGTAATCTCCCCATGGCTTAGTTAGACCATTTATAACAATCTGAGCACAAACGTTTACTTGCTGTGAGATTACAAGCGGGCGTACAACAAAGTTGTAAGATGGACAACGGAGATTCAGCTTCTACGCTTTGAATCCTAAACCTCAAGCAGAAGAGGCCAATGCTTGACTATTGAAATACAAAACCACATAAATCAATCTCATTTAGCCCCGGTTGCACGAAGAGACGGCCGTGTTAATCAATGTTCAAACATGTCACTTTTAGTGGTCCGCATAGAGTTCCTTCCATACTGTCCACATAAAGTGACGTGTTTGATCAGACGTTGACGTTGATTTTGATTTTATGTCCTTTCGTGCACTCGGCCCTTAGAATAACAGCTCAATTGAAGTTTACAGCATATTTGACGAGAAACCCCTGTATTTCATTTAATATTTTATTTCAATCTTCCTGCCCAACCCGTGCCAACAAAATGAAGCCATTCTCGGGCAATTCCCGTCTTCCAGACCACGGAGACGCTTGAATTATGCATGCGACTGTCGACGATTGAATCTGACTTCAACGGGAACAATCTGGTTCCATCTTCTCTGGGCGGGGCGGGGTCTGGGAGCGCCCTCGGGTCACGGCTGACGCTATTTTCGTACTGGCAACATCGTACTCAGCCTGCATATTAAGTTTCTAGAGACACGGATAAGTATTTTTTTTATATCAAGCGGGGCATATGGCATAAGCCAAGATCTCACATAAGACGTGCCCGATGGACACCTTACGATTATTTGGTGACCGTATGGCGGAGACGCGATATCAACTGCATTTCACTTCGCCTTCCTTTCTCTACAGTGGGTTTTAACCGACTTCAAAAAAGGATTCTCAATTCGTCTGATTTTTTATTATTTTATGTTTCTCAGAACTTTCGCCTGGGTGAACTTATTGTGATGATTTGAACGCTGGTGCTTTCCGTGTGGTTCCATTTTAATTTCGTTTAGTTCTGACAGTTATATCCATGAGAAAATCATATAAGTCTTAAAGGACATTGCCGATTTTACTATGGACCAGAAAAGCGCTACTACTTAAACGATACCGTATCAACCAAACGTATTTTCATTCTTCACATGCTTACACACAATAATTAAAATGGTTTACTTTACTTTCACAGCAGGAATAACCCGTCAGACACTTTTAAAAATGCATATTTGAGGTTAGTCTTGTGAAATGTTACTTCTTTTTGTGTCTTTGTTCACACGGAAAGGCAAGGACTTTCAGCATAGAACCATAAATATATTTGTTCTATTAATTATGAAAAAGGCATTTAAGTTAAATAATAATTAAAATAGTAATGAAATGAAATGAAATGAAAAAATACTTTATTTGCAGCCATACGGTACAAAAAGGCGGAAATTAATGCCATAAGGCATTCTCTACCATTCAACCTTAGAGATGTAGGAGAGGTGCAGTGAGGCGGGCAAAAAAATAAACGTAAAACAAAATGAATTAGCGAAAATATTAACTAACCTAAAAATAAGGATTTATATATTAAAATAAATTACATACAAATATGTACATACACTTAAACATATTAATAGGTATAAGATACAAATACACAAATATTATTTTAGAACATATGAACAGATTTACACATAAAAAATACATATATATATATATATATATATATATATATATATTTGATAAATAGTGTGAAAAAAAAAATACTCTTGATTTTGTAGTCGACGAATGATTACAAACGTGTATGTTTGTAGAGGAAGCGAAATCAGTATGCTATGATCGAACAGTATGGTCGTAAACCTTAAAATAAATTGATCTGGCTGATAACCTTTTCCTTCCGATCTAAAGGAAAATGTTATAGCGATAGCAGCGCCTGTCGGTTCTCCGTAAACTATTGAAGACGTACTGAACGACCTTTACCTTGATACATACACACAATCTGTAATGATGACGGCTTGTCGCGGTCGGAGCTGCCAGATATTGGTATAGAAAATAGACCAAAACTAAACCGGAAGTATAATGATAAAATATTTGATTAGTAACATAATTCATTTTACTATATACGGAGTGTATTTAGTTTAGATTGCAGATTAACGACTGTGACCTTAATATTTTAGCTGAAATCGCAAGATAGGATTAAAATCATCTAAGATTAAAATGTCATTACTTTTTACAGAGAAAATACGCAACATCTGACAATACTGAGAACAACATGTTGTGAACTTTTAAAAAAAATATAATCCTTGTCCGCTGGGATTTTCATTAATTAGTAATTGAAAAATATTATTTTTAATTTTAACTTTCAATTACATGTTTTCCTATTGGAATCGGTCTTTGTAAATGTACTCTTTAATGCGATTTTGATTTCGGCATTGTCCTTTGCATTGAGTATGTGCGCGACAAATGGACGAATAACTCAATATCACGCCAACCGATTTCGAGCATTCTTTTTTTATTGGACAGGACGTTTACAAATTAGTAAGTGTACTTCAGATTCACGTAAAATAAACACATACAATACAATATAATTTTACGCATTTGCTAGATATAAATAGAAACTTAGAAATATTAAATTAAAAAAAAATACTTATTTATCGTTCTATTAGATTGAAATGTACATGTAAGACGAGGTAACCTATGACTTTAAAGAAAACTAAAGCAAATATTGAATGATTACGACAAGTTAATATACAAAACTTTAACAAAACTAAAACTATTGGTATATTTGGTATATTTTTCAATACTAAATGGTTATAACTGGTATTCTAAAATGTTTTATAGTATTACAATTAGATTACTGAAATATCTGCTTAACCAAAATGAGGATAATTATAATTTATTACAAGTTTCGTTACATAGGTAGTCCAATGGCCTGATCAAACATTCTACTAGTAAATGTGTATATAGGTTAGGATACTTACTTTGCCCCAGGTCTTAATCAGCGAAGCGCCTATTATTTTGTAGAGCCACTTGAAAAACCGAACTTATGTAAGTGCGCGGCACCGCAGCGGGGTGGTACCGTCACGTGTCGCCGGCAGGCCGGGGGTGGAGGGGGCGGAGGGGCGGAGGGGGGCGGCAGATTCCGGGGGAGATAGTGCCGCCGGGGCGGGGGTGGTGACGGATGGGAACGTTCGCTAGTTAGCAGCCGACAGGGGTGAAGTCTTGTTTTCCAGGGGACGATGAAGTTATCGGTAGATTAGGTTCCGAGGTGACGGGTGATATGCCTGGACTGATGTCTTAGTCAACGGGTGACTCCTCAAGTCTGCAGACATTCTTATTATGTTTCAAGAGTTGTATGTGACAATTTCGGCCATTAGTTTGGTTTTTTTTATGACCCTGTTACACGTAGGGACTTGGACTTGAATACAAATATAGGCAAATGGTATTTTTTTTTCTAATGTACAAAAGAGGAAAGCTCATGTTACGAAGATATATTTAGGATCATTAATATTTTGTACATTAAATAAATAATAATATTATATGATATTTATATTACTATAGGAAAAATACATCGAGCTTCGTGCGAGTAACTAGTAAGTTAGTGTCGTTTACATTTTACCACAGAACATTTTTTAGTTGAAAGATTTTGCTGCGTACTGAATTTCGAATTAATGGATATGATATTTTATGTTGATCAAAATATGCAAATAATCATTGAGAATATGGAACACATGGAAAAGAGTAGACTAATCCCAACTAAATAGGCACGGTAGAGTCATTCCAGCCAAGTTGGTTTTTTTTATGTAACTGGACATCGATGGCTAATACCACCAGTAAAAGGCAAAGAACGAAGAATAGAAGAAAAAAAAACTCTCTATGCAATGAAATTAAAAATTTAACTAGCTTGACTAAATAGAATTGATAGTACAAAGATGTACGCTTAAGTATTAAAAGTATTTTCAGGTATGGAAGTAGTCGTCAACTTAACAACATAAGTGGATGATTAGATATTAGGTGAGACCTTATTACCTATTATTATTAACTAATTTGTTGATCTTTTATTATTATAAATTAGTTGTGTAAGGAATATAAATATCTTCACGTTAATACGAACGACTTAAGGTATAGACATTTATTATTATCGAACAGTGTGCACTGGCAATTGCAGCATTTTGTTTAAATTTATTCGTCATATGGTGCGATGGCAGAGATTTTTCCGTGATGCCCAGATGGCACGCGGCTACACGCGGACAGTTCAATTTGATGATTGCTCAAAAATACGAGTGCTTCTGATGTCGAATGGCTTCTCCGCTGACGAGTCTAGAAGCCCCCGCGCGAGGGCGGTATATATAAAAGTTCAGCGTGATATATATGTATGTATCCTTACTTATATCTAAGTTACTGGACCTCGATGTACAAATAGAAATACCGGAAGCTGAAAATATTGAACATCTCATAAACTTATGATACTTTTGAGATTACCGCGATCTTTAAACATGTTTGAAAAATGTTACGGCTTTTCTAGCGGCGGGAGGAGACATTCTCCGACGTTCCGAGCTGATCGATCAGCCCGTTGTCAAGTCGTCTGCTGCGTACGAACGTGGCAGATGGCTCCTTGACTACGGGCTGAACGATCAGCTCAAAACTTCGGAGAATTTCTCCTCCCGCCGAGTGAAAAGCCGTAAATTTTTTCAAACATATCTCATCAACTACCCAGGTCTGAGAATTGGAAAATCAATTGCCGGCATAGAGTATTACAAAACAAGTCCGAACCAAAGATAAGCAGACATTGCGCCGGGAAACAACTGAGAAGTTTCTCAAATTAATTAAATGGTCTCTTATTATATGTAACCGAACGGCACTATATGTTATTTGTGCCGTAACAAACTACACATGTGCAAACGAAATTAATTTATAAGCGTTAGGGTCAGTCAACTCGTAGCGCCATTCAAATGTACCATTATAAATTTGAAAGCTATAAAATTACTACAGTCTGATCTCTAGTCATTTTATACGCATAAAAAAATTTCATTTTCCTTTAGAAATTCAGAAATTGAACCCCTTTCTACAATTTTAAATGAATGGAAACTATAAACATAAACAAAATAATACAAGACGATCGCTAGGAAATGAATTAAATGTTGGAATAATATATAATAGACGTAGCTAGTTTACTTGGGGTGACTCGTCAAACTTCGCGTTGACTAGCACCAGCGCTTTAATGATTGGAATTGCGCTTTAAGGAGGAACCGAAAAAGTTATGGGCATATATAAAGTCAAAAAGAGGTCAATCTTCGTACCCTAAATCCATGCGTTTTGGTGATAAAATATACTCTGACGGTAACGAGATATGTAAGGGCTTCAGTGACTTTTTTCATAGCGTTTTCAGTACTAGGGCTGACCGATATGATGAACTAGTGCTACCACCTCCACCACATGGGGATAACGAGGTTATCAGTTCAATACACATTTCACTAGTAAAAACCCTAAGAAATATTAAAAAATTAGATACATCAAAGGGAGCTGGGTGTGACAAAATCCCGCCAATTTTTATAGTAAATTGTGCGGACTCTTTAGTAAAGCCTTTAATTATTTTATTTCAGAGATCCCTATCAGAAGGTGTATTTCCCGTCATCTGGAAACAGGCTAATGTCGTCCCAATTCATAAAAATGGTTCAAAAAGTAAAATTGATAATTACCGCCCTATTTCCATTATCAACACCTTTGCAAAAATATTCGAAAAAATTGTACATGAAAATATATATCCCACTATAGCTAGAAGTATCCCCGATACACAACACGGTTTTTTAAAGGGACGCTCGACAACAACTAACTTGGCCGTATATACCAATTATATCTTACATCATATGCAAAAAGGGGGCCAAGTTGATGCAATATATACGGATTTCGAAAAAGCGTTTGATCGTGTCGATCATGTAATATTATTAGCAAAACTAAAACGTTTGGGCATTCAGGGGGATTTATTGCGCTGGATCGAATCTTATTTAACGAATCGCTCGCAAATAGTAGTGATTGGAAGCCTCAAATCTAACAACGTAGCAGTTACTTCCGGAGTACCCCAAGGATCGCACCTAGGACCACTGTTCTATGTTGCTTACCTCTATGACATTAGTGAATGTTTTAAGAACTCGAAACATTTACTTTATGCTGACGACAAAAAAATTTACATGCCAATACGCAACTTAACAGACTGTTTAATACTTCAAAAGGATTTAGATCGTTTATCGTTGTACTATGCCAGAAATAGAATCAATGTTAATATAAAAAAATGTCAGGCCATCACATTTACCCGAAAAAGTAATCCAAATATTTACAATTACACATTCGATAGTACCCCTATAGCAAAAGTAGATCTAATCCGCGATCTAGGTGTACTTTTGGATAGCAAACTTGTGCTATCACAACATTATGATTATATTACACAAAAAGCATATAAAAGTCTTGGATTTGTTATTAGGGTATGTAAACCGTTTAAAGATATCGCATGTTTAAAAACAGTATATTTTGCATACGTACGCAGCGTTCTCGAGTACGCCAGTAGTATCTGGTCACCTATGTATGCGAAATATATTGTTTCTATCGAAAGAATACAAAATAAATTTATAAAGCACTTAAATTACCGACGAAATTTAACATTTGATTCGTACGAAGCTAGTTGTCTGGCGCACAAGGTGATAAGCCTAGAAAAAAGAAGGAATGTCTTGGACATGATGGTGCTTTTTGACATAGTACGGGGTCGAATTGATTGCGCCGAATTGCTGAACGAGTTGAGTTTGAATGTGCCTTGCCGTCGTACCCGACACATACCATTATTTCACGTGCCACTTCAACGCACAAACTATGCTGAAAATAAGATATTAACGCGTATTACACGAAACTATAATCGTAAGTTCAATGAAATTGATATCTTCATCCACACCAAATATACATTTCGAAAAAAAATTATTGAAGCTCTTGTGACACTTGAAGACATTTAAGCATACATTTAAATAATACGAAATAAGCAAAATCATTCATCAATTTCATACATCTTCATTCTCATTCCACCCATATTTATATATTTACATCAAGATGATTTACACACATACATATACATATACACCCTCTCACACACCACACACACCCTCACACAATCTCTCACCATCATAGACGAATACAGTTGGAGCACAGTCTTTTTTGTACAAGAAGTGGAAATCTGTTATTGGCTTATGTTTTGCATTTTTGTCATTGTATAAAAGCTATGTTAATAAAAGCTGTTGATTTTCCAAATAAATAAATAAATAAATTATTTTCAAGGAGATATAATTATAGAACGGTGTAAGAAGTAGCATTAAATACTTAAAAAAGCATGTTAGTTATGTTAATTTTTTTAACATTAGGGATCGCTTGCTGAAATCAATATTACGAAATTTATACGCTATAACGATTTCTCATGTACCTTGGTAGCAAATTAAACAAGAATAGCAAGCTTTCTATCAGCATAACTAATCCCAGTTCCTGTTAAACAATCTAATGGCATTTCATTTAACATAAAAACAGTAAGTATTACATTATTTCAACATCCCTCACTCCGCGGAGTGAAATTGGCCAAATAAACATTCCGATGGCGGGCAAAAGAAACTCGTTCGCAAACTCGATGCGAAAAACAAAATCGCGGATAAAAAGCTGCAACTTTTACAACATAGACATTTGCGCGGTCGAGATGCGAGCGAGCCGAGTGTTCTCGCCCGTCAGCACAATATGGCGGCTGAAAGTTTGGGCGCGCGGAGCGGAGGCCGACTCACGTGTGCTCATCAACTAATGGTCCGTGCGCGCCATTTGAACTGGCTCCGTCCGCGCCGTGCTGCGCCGCGCTCCACTCGCAAAAATGTACCGCCGCCGCGCCCCGTGAATGCTTGGCTCGTCGGATGAGAAATTATAATAGGGAAACTCGCGCGTTTCGAGATAAAAAATCGTGAATGGCAAGTGCTTGCATTCGAAGGGAATCGCTGACTTCCACGGCAGTAATGCTGAAAGTCAATTGTTAGCAACCGGCGCTTCGTAAAAACGTATTTTCCCTTTTGCCATAAACGTAAGAATTAATTTTTACGCTTATAACTATTATGATTGAATTATGAAATCCTTGTAACGTTCATGCACCACTTTCTTTTACTCCAGGAACTTTAGACTTATATCAGCACTTAGAAAAACATTAAATCCGAAATGCAATTTTTTTTCTCATAAACGTAGTTCTTGGTGATTTGCAAGTTCTGATTAGGGAATTTCAATCTATTGGGTTAACTTTAAATACGGAGAAATGTGAAGTATATTTTTTTGAATCAGTATCTGAAGAAAGGAGAAAATATATTTTGGATAACCTTAACATTCTAAGCCCGGGTATACAAATTTTGAAAGATGAAAACCTATTCTTGTTAGGTGCTCCTTTAGTAGATAATTCTGTAAAACTTCTAGTTGAAAACAAGAACCACTTCTTTAATTTTGTATCGAATCGCATGACGAATTTACAGCCACATGTTGCATTACTTTTGATTAGATTTTGTTTTGGTATACCGCGTCTTACCTACTTTTTAAGATGCTGCCCTATTTGGAAAAATGATTCTTTACTGTATTTACTTGACGTGGAATTGAAGAAAACTTTAGAAAAAATATTGAATTTAAATTTAGAATCAAGCTCTTGGAAACAAGCATGTTTTCCTATCGATTTTGGCGGAATTGGTATTAGACGACCTTCTGATGTCGCACTTCCTGCATTCCTTGCTTCAGCTCATAACAGTATGAACCTCATAGGTAAAATTCTATTTCCATCACTTGGTGATTGTGAGGTTGACGGTTTGAATGAAGCAATCGAGAGATGGAAAGGTGTGTGTCCAGGAGTGGAATTGCCAGCGAGGGTAAAAACTCAATTCGGATGGGATAACCCGATTACCAAAATTTGTCACAAAAAGCTTTTAGATGAAAGTTCAGAAATTGACCGGGCTCGCATTCTTGGTTCTTCAGAAACGGAATCTGGAGCATGGCTCAAATCGTTTCCGTCTCCAAATTTAGGAACTCTCCTAGACAAGACCAGTCTGAGAATAACGATAGGCCTACGTATAGGCGTCAAACTGTGTCAACCACACGTCTGCGTTTGCGGCACTAGTGTCGATGCTTTGGGACACCACGGACTATCGTGTCAAAGGAGCTCTGGTCGAATACCCCATCACTGTGGTATTAATAATATTATTAAAAGATCCTTGGCCACAGTGAATATTCCGAGCCTCCTGGAGCCACCAGGAATTAGCCGCTCCGACGGAAAAAGACCAGATGGGCTAACTCTAGTACCGTGGTGTCGAGGCAAAGCACTGGTTTGGGACGCCACGTGTGTTGACACGTTGGCTCCTAGCCACGTTTTAGCATCCTCCAAGTCAGCCGGGGCCGCCGCTAATACTGCCGCAGCAAATAAAATTAAGAAATATGCGTCTGTGCGTGACCACTTTGATTTCCTTGCGTTCGCTGTGGAAACGCTTGGCGCATGGTCATCGGATGCGAAAAGTTTTTCTGACTGCATTGGAAAACTGCTTATTGAGAAATCCGGTGACCATCGCGCTAAGACATTTTTCATACGGCGAATTAGCATGGAAATTCAAAGGGGAAACGCACAGAGCATTTTAGGTACTATGGGCAGCTCGGCGGGCATGGAGGAAATTTTCTATTTAGTTTAGGATAGTATTAGTTGTTAGTTTATTATAGTAAGTTGTTAGTTTAATTTTGTTTAGGGATTATGTTGTTTGTGTTCAAACCTTAATTTAGCCTACCGAAAAAGAAAACGTAGTATTTCATGTGGACGTGTGTACATTAAGTTTGCAACATTTTAGGGGGTCCGGAAGATAGAAATAAAATATGAAATATCTTTAAAAAATGATATCTCCTAAACAAATAATTAGAAATGTTATTTAAAAATTTTATATGTTTAGCTAATTTTAGGTGTAATATTACTGTGAATTTGCAACAATTTCTTATTTACGGAACTGTGTAAATATATTTTTTGTACTATTTTCATATTATCTGCAAAGCAAATAATGAAAATTCTATTTTATTTTCTAAAATTGGAAACTGACCGCAAACTCTATATTCTGTGAAATTTGTAAAATGTTGCAAATATTAGAAGCACATTTTTTTTTTCATTTATAATTTTTACATTCACACAAAAGCTAAACAAAAAATTCGAAATACGTATAAAATCGTTCGTGGTATAGTTTTTAAAGAATTTAATTTTCTTTTACATATTTTAGAAAGAAATATAGCAATAGCAAGTTAGGTTCGCGGCATAGATTTTTTTTAGTAAAAACATTTTTTTAAATACATTTCCGTAATTAAAAAATTGTTGCAAATTCACAGTTACATTACGCCTTAAAAGACTTCGCATATACATTTTTATAATACCGTTTCTAAATATTTGTTTAGGAGATATTTATTTTTAATACATTTAAAAAAAAAAATATCTTCCGTGCCCCGCTAAATGTTGCAAACTTAATGTAAGCATATGAACATGAAATTATATATTTCTGAGAAAAAAATAATAATTTCGGATTTCATGTGCTTCTCAAACCGTATCTATCCCGGTCTATTTCTCATTCTGAGTTAGATAAGTGCATTTCATCACGAATGCGATCTGATCCATGGTTCGGAATCAATGTAAAACTGTAGGTCCCCTTCCCCTACTAGGTGGTAGGGTTTAAGCCCGCCCGGGTTGGTACCGTTGCATTAGAGGAAAAGATGGTCAAAGTGGCAATCAAAAATTGTCCGTGTTTTCCATCCAGGTCTATGTAGCCTGCTCATACGGGAAGGTCCTGGTATGGCACCTAATTCCTTGGGAATGTGGTGTATTGGGCTAATATCATAACGGTAGTTGTGAGGTATTAGCCATCCATGTCAGGTTGAATAAAAAAAAAGTATAGATTTAAATCCTGATATACATACCAATGGGGAAAGGGAACTAAGAGATTCGCTCTCGTATTATGTACATTTGGTAGCTGCATACGGTACCAGTGTCGACAATTGAGGGGGCAGTGCGGGGGGGTGCAGCGGAGGTGGCTATCGGCGCAGCGTGCGTCGTAGCGACAACATTCGAGTCCACTCATCGTGTCGCCACTCGCCGCCGAGAGGTTCGCTCGAATGCAGCGGCGGCGGCAGGCGAGGCAGCAGGGGGGGCGACCGCCGCTAAAACGCTCCGATTGTCGACTGTTCGAATGCTACCTATTGCAAATTTATTAGCATCGGCCGGGGGTGGCGGCGGGCGGCACTTGTTGGATTGTGCGGCGAACGTGCGCAGTCTTGTCATTTTTTTCCTGCTCGTATATTTTCGCTCGACGAGGCCCGACTCTCCCCTTTTGTTCTCAAGTGGACCGGCTGTCATTATACGGCATGTTACTGTTATTTTTTTCGACGTTTTCATAGAGTTTTGCCTCGGCGCCGCCGCTCCCCCCCCCCTCCCCGCCGCCACCCCCTCGTCTCGTGGATGCGCGTTCGATTTGGAAAAATGTTCATTTCGCATGCGTTAACGGTAACGCAAAGTTTGCTTGTTAAGCGATTTAGAATGGCGCAAAGTGGAATGAAACTCTGAAATTGCGGACCGATCTATACTTTACCTTCTCAGTACCATAGATATTGCATTAACTTGTCACACTCGAAGGATACAGAGTTTTTACGGATGCAATGTTTACCCTTGAAAGCAATAATAAACCTTATTTCAATAGGATTAAATGTAGTTTGCAATGTTTTATTGTTTTATAATTATTCATTTCCAAGTTATCTTCGATCGCACTTGAACACATTTCACACTATACACATTTGGTGTCACATCTGTCCTATTTCCAATTAAAGCTTTCTGTACTTTCAAATTTATCAACTAGTCAGTTGACCGCATCGTCGAACCTTTTTTTTCTTTTTACC
Organism: Incurvaria masculella; assembly: GCA_946894095.1. NCBI lineage: Eukaryota > Metazoa > Arthropoda > Insecta > Lepidoptera > Incurvariidae > Incurvaria > Incurvaria masculella. The sequence continues at coordinate 21,351,656 of OX335645.2, read as the reverse complement.
GGCAAGATCAGGCAAATGAAAAGTGGGAGTAATGTATGATTACATATTTAACAATCTAACTGTTCGTGTATGGATGTTAAATTCCTATTTCGAGTTTAGGAGAACAGCGGTTTTCTCCCAGGGTGTCATAGATATTTTAGAATTTCTCATTGCGTTTTTGAAAAAACTATGGTTACAATGCAATAAATTAAAATTAGCTGTTAGAGATTGCCTTTGGCAATAAGCTCGCCTTTGCATACTATCTAATAGTTGTAAGCAATAAAGAATATTTTCATTTTCATTTCATTTCATTTCATTTCATTTCAATAAAAATATTATCACATTATTATAAATGACGTAACCTAACCCTTAAAGACTTGTTAATAAAGTTTTTTTGAAGATCCGTAATAAAGTATGATTGTATTATAGTCTTTTTAAACGAAACTACAGGTAATGTAGTTAGGCACAACGCGAGGGAAAGAGGTCCTGCGAGTGGGCACTCTACGGGTATTATCCCATGTCTTTTAGGCCCCTACAGGGTACATTTTAGCAAATTATTTTAGCATTACATTAGGACGGAGCGGGGTATTGGTGTGCTGCGGACCGCGCGCTCACTCGGTGCGTGACGGAATTCGCCAATGTGCGTGAACTCTCCCGCCCCCACCCCCGCCTCCACCCCACCGCCCCACCACCCCCCGCTCGGGCCCGTTGTCAACCTGCCTCTGAGGCGAAGCTTTGTGTAATAGTGTAACCCATCCGTTAGCGGTCAAATTAAGTGGATTACCTTCGGGTTGCTTTCATTTTTTGTGAAAATATTGGAGGCATACTTGATTGTATGTGTGTATGTATGTTTACTTTTACTTTCACAGTTGTAAGAAATATTATAAGTTACGGATAGACAGTGTTCAGCTTACTTATTTATCTCGGCGTTTCGTCCCGACGCTGTAAACATTTTTAGGATTAACGAATCCACTGGAGGAATTGCTCCTCCAAGATGCGCGAAGCGTCTCCGTTTCAGCTTGAGCAAAATTGCTAACGTATGTCCGTCCGGCGTCAGGCTGTCTGGCTGTTCTATAAGTCGAACCTGCTCACAATACATTAATTAGATTGTAATTTGGCGATTGCCTCCGCAATTTTGAAATATGTTCAACAATGTCAGAAAACTTTGTTGTGTAACAATACCGAAAGTGTTGGGTTAGGTTAGGTTAGATTATTAATAGGAATTGGTTTTAAGGCGCCAGTGAAGCTTTATTCAGTTTTAAGTTATGAAAAGACAGAGCCGCGAGGTATACGGCTCAGAGAGCTATTTAGCTAGTTAGAACTAGTTTCAGAAAAGTTTCTTTTAAAAATGATCGTAATTAGTAAGAATAAAATTAAAACTGAAGACAACTCTGTTATTATATTCTCAAATTATGATTTAAACGTCTGTCAACGGTTATTTCGCCACCTAAAACATATAAATACCTTACATGTTTGAAAAATGTTACGGCTTTCACGCGGCGGGAAGAGACATTTTCCGACGTTTCGAGCTAATCATTCACCCCATTCCCAAGGAGGCATCCGCCACGTTCGTACGTTACGTCATGTCATGTCTAACGACCACGGTAATCTCAAAGGTTTCATAAATACCTTACATTTCCCAATGAATACCGCCATATAATTATTGTCTCTATTTTCTTGGCATCGTATGTATCCAGGCTATGCTGTCGCTGCTCGCACGGCCGGGAGCCCACTTGAGCCGTGGTCCGTGAGGAACGCACTCACATCTGATAAGATTAGAAACGTGACCGTCCCACGGCGCCCGCCCTAGCCGCCTGCCCCCCCCCCCCCCCACACACCCGCCCGCCCTCGCTTGTAAGGAGCTTTGATTTGGGCAATAGCCGTGCACGTGAGCTGGCGCAGGTATTAGCCGCTCGCTGTTATTTACCCTATACCGCCTATACCCGACAGCTCTGTACATAGGAGCCATGTGAGGTGAGATTTGGACATGCGTAGGTAGATAGTGATATGTACAATAGCGACATTTGACGGGAATCAGGTTAGAAATTAACAAAACAACATTTAGGAGCATGCAATTTTTTGTCATTTAAATTTCAAAAACATGGATACATTGTGTATTTATACGCACAATGCCAAGTTTGAAAATAAATTAAATTTTTATGTAACAACAATCACGTAAGCACGCTCAGGAAATAAATACTTTAGAAGCAAGGCGCGTTGGAAGAAGCGCATAAGAGTATATTTTCAGCGTGGAACGAAACCGATGTAGGTAACACACCATCTACTATCATGAATGTATTCATTTCTAGTGCGTTCAATTGTATTTTAATGTATGAAGAAAACCTGTTTTATTTACTCTAACTTGTTATGGTATTTGTCATGCAAGCAAGAAATACTCTTATTATATTTTGGAATCTATTATTCATAGAGGGTTTTTTATTCATTAATATAAAGATCATCTATTTATATTTATTACATTGCAATTGCTATCAGTTTGAAGCCATTATCACAGTTGATTTTAAAATCACCGGTAAAGTAAAACTGGCCGAAGTTCAATAGGCGCAACAGCGAAGAGCGCTTTATCTGAAAATCAGTGGACACAGCTGTCCAGGTCTGGCGGCGGCGGCGGAGGAGGCTCGCCACAAAGCCTTTGTGTCCGGCGTCACGCCGCCGGCCGGCGCGTCGTCGCCGCGTCACAGTGACACGCTTTTTACGTCACCGCACCGGCTCGTATCGGGGACGGTGACGTTCCGATCGCTGACCGATAAGGACACTTCGCTGCAGACCTCCACCTCCCTTCAGCCTCCCTCGCCTACCGCGTCCTCGCCTCTCTATAGAAAACTCCTCTCTGCTCGTCGATATTGCACAGAACAACGAGTATTAGTTAATATTCAACCCATATTGTGTGGTATCGGATAAAACATCGTCCGTTTAACCATTTGAGTAGATGACATCTAAGTAGGTTCACAAGCCACAACCATATTGCTTGCTGCATACTTAAAAAGCCTGGCTAACATGGTAAATAACTCGCCAGGTGAATAGCAGGTGAATAGGCAAAGTAGTGATTAAATCTGACGTGGATGTGTATTTCATACATACCGTGCCAACTGAAGCATAAGTCCGCTTATAGATAAATCCACTTTCGAGCATTAGCGTTATGAGATAACTCACAATTTGGTATATTTTGTGTGATTTCGGCGTTATCTCATAGCGCTAACGCTCAACAGTGGAGTTATCTATTAGCGGACTGACGCTTCTCATAAATTTCAGTTCACTAGACCGAATAACAAGTCGTCTGACCATTAGCATGGTACCAAACGTCAGATTTAATCCCTCTCTTGCCTGTTCACCTGTTATTCACTTGGTGAGTTATCTTACTATATTAGCACCCTTGGCTTTACGTTCGTAGAGCTACTTATAGACACATAAAAGCTCGTCCATCAGAAAAAGTTTCGCGAAGAATTAAATTCCTGATTTTACAGACATTAACTGAAAGATTGAACATTCAAACGCAGGTATAGCGTCAAATCGATGTGTTTAGGTGTGTGTAAGTAGGAACCATTTATTATGGGAGGAAGGACTGAATAGATTGTAGACCTGCACATCGGTTGCCGTGTAAACGACGAAGTATCGAACTTCTAGCTTGTTTTCTACTCTGAGTCCAAAACGATTCCTCGGCACACGCGCAGACATTCGTCATGCAGCCGCGCGCTTTATTCATTCTGATTTATGCAAATCTGATATTTCCTCAACTCGACTCGTAGTCGCTATGAACCATACTATTACCGTTCCGTAATTTCAGTTTTAACATTTGACATGGTATGCACGTATTTTGTATCTAATTCAATGTAGCCATGCCCGAATAAATGTGTAAGATCCTCGCAGGACACCTTGCTCCTTCGGGAATGTGTTAAGGCATAATATAAAAAAAATCTGCAAAAGTACGAAATATCAGAGCATGTGCGATTTTAGGCTATTTTACAAATGACCTTAGAAAAATAAGATAAACATTGAACCATGAATTTATACAACAATACGATAATATTGTTACTTTTAATTGTGGGTTCAACTTACCAACAACATTTTATAGTAGTGAACCGTTTACCTGAATGAAACATGCACATATCCATTTTTTAGGTGGAATTCAACGTCATTATTATAAACCCCAATGACCCAATAAACTGAGCACAAACCGCGGGATCTTTGCAGATTAAACTGAAAATTCATCACATACAATTTCATTCACTGTAGACAGCCACGGCAAACAAATGCAGGGCCGACCGGGGGTTGGCGACCCCTGCCGCCGCCAGCGCCGACATCTCATATTTTACGCTTGTAAATTTCCGATACATGAATTTCTATTAACTTACGCGTCATGCGCATGAAAATATTTGACAAAGTAAGGGTTGGAGCGAGTCTGCGTGTTGTTTCTTGGTGATTTGGTGCGGCATGAATAAATAACGTGGTAGACGCGCCCTCCGCCCCTCACGCCGCCCCGCCATCCGCTCCTGCTAACTAAGAATCTGGATGTATTTGGTAAGCTTTATCTAATGTTATTTGGGTGAGAGATGGACTGCTCCTAAAGCAGAAGAGAGTGAAGACAAAGTAAACAATTACACAATTATGCAAATTAAAATTTTTCGCGATTCCAGTTCGCACAAACACTTCTTAAGAGGATTCTATATCGAGCTCCATACAATGGCCTGTTTCCTCAGTCAAATTTTCGTAAAGTAGTTCTTTTTACTGGGCTCCTTCTGCAATTAATGTGTCCTTTTTTTTTTTATGCGACCTGACATGGATGGCTAATACCACACAACTACCGTTATGATATTAGCCCAATACACCACATTCCCCAAGGAATTAGGTGCCATGCCAGGACCTTCCCTTTATGAGCACGGCTACATTGAACTGGATGGAAAACACGGACAATTTTTCATTGCCGCTTCGACCATCTTTTCATCCAATGCGATGGTACCAACCCGGGCGGGCTTAAACCCTACCACCTAGTAGGGGAAGGGGACCTACAGTTTTACATGGATTCCGAACCATGGAGCAGCTCGCATTCGTGACGAAATGCACTTATCGAACTCTGAAAGAGAAAGACAGTGGTGCAAGTTGGTATTGAACCCGGGCCTCTGGTACGTTAGGCCGGTCCCCGCGCCACTAGGCTACGAGCCGCTCAAAACTTCCTTGCTTCACGGTCGATTATACATTCATACATATCACATTTCTTTGAATAATATTCACTTAAGAATTTAGTTATATGTAACTGCATACGTGTTGTATTCACATCTACATTCGCAGATGTCACCACGTATTAGGTGGGGTGGCTTAGAGTCGCGCGCTTTGACTCTCAGCCGATTCGTTATTTCACCTTCATTTCGCAAGAATTGCCGACGAATTATTTGATAGGAAAACATCTTGAAGTTATCCCGGCGGAAGGACGAGACGAAAGTATTGGAAGTAGGTAAACTTTTAGCAGTTTTACCCCTCATAAAGCACGAGACGTCGCGTCGCCGCCCGCCCTGAGGACGACGGCGGCGACGCGGGCGGGACGGGAGGAGTGGAGGCTTCATCGATAGGTGTACGTAGATATATACTAACTATATGTATGTAGAACGCTAGTTGTTACCAAAACGGTACTTTTAGCGTTAAAAATGCTTTTTCGATCGCTTCAGTAGGGTACTCGATTTTAATAAAAGTGCGACCGGGGGCTAGCATCCTCAATAAATAACATAGAGAATATAAAACTATATCAAAATATGTGTTAAAGGGCTAAAATACTGTATATTTTTTGTAATATAAATATATTTTTAGGACTTTTCGAAGAATCTTAAACTTCTCGAAAACGCAAAAAGACATCGAAACAAAATGGTCCTGGAAAATTTAAAGGGTTTCAAAATCATGCAATTTTGGTTTCGATAGGATTAGAATTGAGTGTAAATGTTTACCCATTTCGGAAACACCTTTTTGGTGATTCCACATAGTTTGTTCAGAATCTGGTCATTTGTCAAATGGAAGACGAGTGTTATAGAAATCATTTCATTTTATGTGATAGGCATTTCTCAGAATTTTATGTGGATTAATCAAATAAAGTATTTTTTAATGCGCCGGAAGATCATGAAGCCATGAATTCTGTGTTATTTTTTAAATTAGAAAAGCGTAAATATAAAGAATCTTGAATTCCAGTAAGAATGAGAATCCCTATCCCTACAAATATTACAAATACGAAAGTGTGTTTGTAAGTTTGTCTTTCTTTCACGCAGCACGCGAATCGACGTGATTTTGGCTAAAACATACATTCCGGATAGTGACGTGACATAAGTTTATTTCATCCCTGATTTTTTCCCTATGTTCTCCCGAGCGAAGCCGGACACCGCAGGTATTACGAAATAAATACGAATATCTCAATTTATAGACTTGTTTATACCACAGCGAGTATGCGAGCATAAATAGCTTCTCTTATATGTTTCTCGGATGCCAGAAAGCAATCTACCAATTTTACTTAGCTAGCACATACTAGTGGAACCGTCGTGATACGACACGACGCCGGCGTCGTCGCTCGGGCGCGGCGGCGGCGGCGTTAGCCAGACTCGCCGGCTCCGCCCGCATAAGCATTAAAAATAAAGAAGTCCTCGCGTCCGCCATAAATACGGAACACAAAGAGGCGCAAGATATATGATTATTGCGGCCGGGGCTACGATTGCCCCCCCCCTCCCCTCCCCCTGACCCCTGACCCCGCGGCGCCTCATCTCATATGGCGGAAGCCGGCGCCTGCAGTGGACAGAACTCATTCGGTCGCGCGCCTAATCTATGGCTTGCACGAACGTTGCTGGACAAATAGACAACTCGCATTAGCTTTTCTGCTTTCATTTTTGGAGATTATTAAGGCGTGTGTGCCTCACACCAGAGCATATGTCGGCAACTAATGCAGGTCTCCTTTGAAGGTTGATAGGATTTATTTTTAATTTATTTCGTACAACATAAATCTCCACCTTTCCCAGAAGTTTAGGCAGACATAATGGAGCATCACATGATACGACAATGGTTACTTTTTCGCACATGTTTACATTTAAATATTCTTAAACATCGGATACTACGAATCTGACGTATATATACGGTGCAAATGACTTTTACTTTAGGGCAGCCCGGAAACGCAAGTAACCTTTACACCTTAATCGAACATAGCATTTTTATGTATTTTGTAACATTAGGCTAAGAATTTACGCGTAAGAACAGAATTGTTCAAAAACGGACATTGAATAAACGATGGTCGAAGCGGCAATGAAAATTGTCCGTGTTTTCCATCCAGTTCAATGTAGCCTAGCAATATAAGGAAGGTCCTGAAAGGGCACCCAATTCCCATGCCGTGTGTTGGTATACGCTATCCATGTCAATTTACATTAAAAAAACGGACAAACGGACGGTCATGGCGAAATTATAAGGATTCCCTTATCAACCCAGAACCTTAAAAATCATTAATTTGTTGAGATTATTTCTCGCAGGAATCTCCTCGCGGGAGGCGCGGGAGGGAGCCGAGGACGCGTGCAGTCGGATGCATTAGTCGCACTTCCGGTGTCGACTGCGACCCCAGTCGAGCTTCCGCTCCCTCCGCCGCCCCCGCACCCACCTCACTACCCCTGCATCACCCCATGCCCCGACACATCACTAAAATTCATACTCGTAGATTTTTCGGGGATGAAAGACACCACGACTGTTGTCACGTAAGATTTCGTATTGGTCCCCGTCAAGATGATTTTTAAATGCCGCCAAATACATTACTCTTATTTAATTTTAATTAAACCTTAATTTTGACATAAGACAATCCCTTTTGTTCCTTGTCCCCGTGATATGAGTAGAGGCCTTTTTAGAATATTTCGTATGAGAACGGTACAAAGCTCGTTCGATGAACACTCACTTTCATTGCTATCGTTTCGTTTGAAAAACTCGTGGTAGTAGGGCCTCTGAATGAGTTCAGTTTTAAAAGGACGTAAGTAAAATAACATTTAATTATATTTAAAAATAACCAAAATTAATTTCGATAATCCAAAAGAAAATATGTAGATTGATGGTTCTAGCTATAGTTTAACTATAAAACTATAAGGGCCGTTTTCTGTTAATGTAAAATACTGTTTCACTTACGCTTTTATGGAACTAAACGCAATCAGGTGTGTATTTTGAGGAATTATAGGAACCAGTTTAAATGCGATTTTGAGACGTATTGTTTTTTTTTTAATTCTTACAAAATGGTCTCCAGTCCTGCATTCCCTCTAACATATTTCCTGCATACTGTTAAGGCTGAACATTCGCCTGCCGGCCCAAACAGGCGTGAATACATAGTACACATGAGCAACGTAAGCCTCTATGTGTGCTCGGCTAAATCTACGTACTCATTGGGTATAGGTGTGTCGAGCCGGAGGAGCGGTGACGAGCGCGGATCTCACGAAAGAAGGGTAGTATTTCCTGTCGGTGTCCCCGGGGGCGTGCGGGGCGTGCGGGGCGGTGGGGCGGAGGGGCGGAGGGGCGGAGGGGCCGCTTTGTGCGCTGCGATAACCGGAAGGCCACGAGGGGAAACGCCCGTAAGAACCCGTCACGGTTCCGCCGCGTCAGCTCCGACTTTACGAGGCCTAAAGTATTAATTTTAAACATTCCTCGGTTACTCTGCGGACTTCGTGTATTTTCGTGTATTTCGCCATCCGTGCAAACTGGTATGGCAATTTTGTAAGGTACGGTTTCGAGTACTTATTTTCCGGCATGCGATTGACTGATCTGCTAACCGTATCCTGTGAATATCGTGCCTAATATTCAGTTGTCTACGTCAGCGTTGGACTTGCCAATAGGCCGTGTAAGGTCGCGGCGTAGGGGCGGCGGACATTTAAGCCCCGGCCTAGGGGTGGCAGATTTTCACTTTGCTTTCACCGTGTTTCAACCGGCCATGTGTGAGTCGGACTCGCACACGAAGGGTTCCGTACCATCGTATAAGTTTTAACACAAAAAAATACGATTTTTTGTATGCCCCCCCCCCCTTTAATATTTTTTTTATTTTATTTTACGTTTTTGTTATAGCGGCAAAATAAATACACACTCTCTGAAAATTTGAGCTGCCTACCTATTACGGTTCTTGAGATACAGCCCTGTGACAGACGGACGGACGGACGAACGGACCGACGGAAAGCGGAGGCTTTCTAACAAGTCCGGCGCTGGTCTACTTCAATGTTCTTTATATTGCCAGACGTTTGATGTCAGTTCTGCAACGAAATGAAATAAATTAAAACTAAAACAATTGCACTATTGCAGAGGGCTCCATTGAACTTTCATTACCGCTGCGACCATCGTTTATTGAATGCCTAACCTTGTAAGTGAGGAAAGCGACCTACAATCGGTCGCCTCCTACGACATTCACGGGAATAAATGCAGAGGAACCACTTATATAATTTTAAAGATTCGGTGCCCGCCCAGCCCTCAGTACTTGAGTATAAGGCTTATCTCGCCAGGTTGTCATTAGAACCGAGCACCTTGGCTCCGCCGTCAGGTCCTTGCTGTAATGGCGGCCATTTCCGTCGATTAGAGGCGACAACTGGAGATTTTTCCGAGCTCTCCACTCCGCCCGCCCGGCTAATGACTGGATGCAGCAGAGTGCTATTGTCCCCGCCACTCCGCTAGGACACCATCTGCTGTACCCACCGTTGCTTCGCACATCTTCCGCTCGATTTGTGATGCAGCCACGGTGATTCGAGACGCTCGCTAACACTTCGACAAAATCTAGATGGCGCCAATATCTGAAATGTAGAAAAAAATTAGTTTGAACAAAACAATGCCTAATAACAGATTCATGGTAAACTATTGCGTTGCAAAATAATTTTAATGTATAAGCCAGTTCATTAAAGAAACGATATAGAAATGGCGGCTTGTATTTGTCCAACGTACGGTCAGCATAATATTTTTAAGAAGCGGCTCGTAGCCTAGTGGCGCGGGGACTGGCCTAGCGTACCAGAAGTCTGTCCTTCTCTTCTCTGTCTTTCTCTTTCCGAGTTCGATAAGTGCATTTCGTCACGAATGCGAGCTGCTCCATGGTTCGGAATCTATGTAAAACTGTAGGTCTCCTTCCCCTACTAGGTGGTAGGGTTTCAGCCCGCCCGGGTTGGTACCATCGCATTGAATGATAAGATGGTCGAAGCGGCAATGAAAAATTGTCCGTGTTTTCCATCCAGTTCAATGTAGCCGTGCTCATAAAGGGAAGGTCCTGGCATGGCACCAAATTCCTTCGGGAATGTGGTGTATTGGGCTAATATCATAACTGTAGTTGTGTGTCATAACGGTGGTTGTGACCTAAAGTTCTTCTTCACAAATAAGAAGGACGAAGTTTGGTCGATGCAATATTTTTCTGTAAGTACTCAATAATGACTTGCTTTCAAATACATATCAAGGGTGCGAATTTTGTGAAGTGTGCCAAATCGTATGCATGTACATTGGCACACGTCCGTGCAGGGCTAATCGCGGCCGCCGACTCCGCTCGCCTGCCCGCTCCCCCCCCCCCTCGCCCACCCCTCACCCCCGCACCGGAAGCCCGCACTCACCCGACACAACTTATCCATTACTTTTTTCTCAACTACCCGCGTCCTCAAAGAAAAGGGTTCGGATACGACGATTTATTCTGTATCGGATCGCGGAGGTTTTCGCTTTTTAAGGGTGGCGTAATGTTTTTGTGTTGTCGCCGACGGGAAATGGCGTGGTGCCAGAGCAGGCTGCGTAAGTGGGCCATTGCCTTCGGAATACTAACGCTTGCGCCCGACGTGATGAATGGTGAACCGGTGAACGCAGCACTTGAGGTATTGTACCCTCAGGTATTTTAATGGGTGTTACCTGCAAACACTAAACCATTTCTAGTACCTAGTTTAAGACCTGAGTACTCAAGATGGAAATAGATAATACATTAAAATGCAATTCTTACAAGTCTTATCCAGATAGAAGCTAAGCTGCATGCATGCTGACAGCTGTAAGACCAAATATAATACAAAAAATTAGCAGGCCACTTTGATACAACGTGTCGACAAACCGGTGTGTACCGGCTCAGTTGAGGGACAATCGACAGGGTTGTGACTGTGGCCGAATTTAAGGAAGAGGACCTACAGTTTGACGTGGAATTCGAACCACGACCGGCCGGGTGGTTGAAAATAGTCACCCATCCAGAACCCAACCGCGCTCATAGGTGCTAACCCAGCTTATCGAATCGCAAGGCGTCGCACCACTGGGCTACCGAGGCTGACAAATTGCAGTGCAATCCAGCTGGTTTAGATTGAAGGCATGGGAAAAATGCTCTCACAGGCTGACTAGCGTTGCTGCAGAGAAACGAATTTAAGAAAAGGTTGAAACTCAAAAATCTGTCACCCATATAAGAGCACTCTGACCGAGTACTCTGAATGTAGGTTGGATGGGCAGGTGTGAGAGATGCATGCTCCACAGAGCTCGTTAGCTCAAACGTTTACGTATATCTAAATAAGTTCACAAAAAACCATCGGTCAAGTAAGTACTGGTGTTATTATGTGCGTTACTTCTATATTTTTCACCGAGCCTTTTGGCGCAGTGTTGAACCATTAAAATTATACAAATATCAGCATTAAGGGCGCACAAAACGTCCATTAAACCCCTCCAGGGCCCGCGCCGAGCCGACATTATAATAAAGCACCCAATAACGGCACAATATTATACTAACACGAAGTTAAACGCGTTGTATTTTAACTTTAAAACTGGAGCTCGGTGCTGCCGCGTCATCGCTCCGTCCCCCTCGCTCTCGGACACTCGAAAAAATGGCGAGAAATAAAATAAATCGTGGAAATTTATCAAAATGCGCGGTAGATGCGGCCCCAGCAGTGCTGTGTGGTGTGAGTATCGTTTCGCCCACGATGAATTCAGTATTTTTCATTTATACACTAGCAGCTTGAAGCTGATGCGTGTACTTCTATGCGTACACTGAGAAAAAAGTAGGCTGACAAAGTGACAAAAATCACGTTGTCAGAAAAAAATTGTTGAAGCATGAAAATAAGTTGTTACTATAACGAATCGAGCTTATTTCTCAGGGCAGCTTTTATTTTGTCAATTGCTTTTTGTCATTGAAACAAAGTCGTATTTGTTACTGTAACAACTTTGGTCACTGTTAGTGTTACAAAGTGCAAGTTGCGAGCGCAACAATGTCTAGTATGTTTTGCTAGAATTACTTTGTTAGATTGTATATATGGTCGACAAAATAAAGGTTGTCGTTGCAACCAATTCACTATGACGGCTCTCCAGGGTTAAAGTTTCTTGGGCCAACAATAATTTTTTCTCAGTGTAGTACGTGTTTTGAGTGCACTTTTTAAATATCTTTTATATTTTTTTTGTTAGTAATACTAATAAGTTTTCTTCTTTTCAAATGCTTCTTAAGTTGATTTTTATAACTGTTTACTGATATAGCACTTATTACTTCTTGTGGTAGCTTGTTCCAAGAGACTACTCGGTTAGTTAGGAATACTTTCTTAGGTTGGAATTGGTACAAGTTCGGTTTAGTCTTAGGGAATATCCACGGAGTTTCTCGATAGTGTTCATTTTGTGCATAAAAGTTGGCTACATCATAATGGCCATTTAATATTTTAAAATTTTCGATAAGGTCTCCTCTTTGTCTTTATACCTACATGATTTTTTTATTGTCTGGCTTCGCACGAGATTTTTCACGCAATTTTTAAACTAATATAAGCCACAGAATAACGCAATCCGTTCTGTCATTCCATTGTAGACACAACATGGTGACAATGCCTGCCTGCAGGTCTATTCTTGGCATTCAGTTATCAGGAATCAGGAATCCTGAGTCTAGATAACCGCTTTTATAGCGATTTTCAAAGCGAGTTTTTCGCCCGAAAACCTTGTTCAATTAAAAAAATTATGCTCCGGAATATTTTCGTCAAGAAAATCGCTTTGAAAACCGCTACAAAAGCTCAGGATTCAGACTCAAGACTCAGGATTCCTCATTCCTGATTAGGTAACATAAAGTACCTCTGCTGGAGAGGCATGATGAATCGGACCACATCTGCGAATACGTTTTTAATCAGCTGTCAATAAACCTGCTGTTCCAAGTTCACTTACTTTTTTTTGCTGTAAGGTTGATAATCCGGATTTACGATTATCCGGACTACCCCTGGTCCGAATTAGTCCGGATAATCGACGTTCTACTGTATTTAAAAAATGAAATGGTCGCTCATGCATGTCGATGGGCGGGTACCTCCCTAGTGAGAGCTCTGTGGAACGTTGTGAAGTTTTGTAGCGCGCGGCGACATTTTGTTCTGCCGCAGGGATGTCGCCGTACATGCACACAAGTAGGCGTGCATAAAGCTGAATGAAACTTCATTTATATACCAATGTAGGTGTACGTAAACTATATAGTTTAGGATAACGTAAGCAGATGTTTCGATACGCAGCTTTAGCATAATTTTGTAATTCATAAAGGTCGGCATCCGTAATATCAGAGCATGTAAGCCTCGTTAGCCTCAGCACCCCGGCCTTTTCGATCTTGATTTTAAGCAACACTGGGAGCTGCGCTTGTACCGGATGGCGCTCAATCATCTCTGCCTACCCCTTCGGGTAAGTAATGTTATTTGCGTGTATACGTACCTTATTTTCATATTGTAAGACTATTGTTTATCTCAGAAATCATGTGGTTTTGTTATTACGAGATCGGTGTTCCTTTCAGAAATCGGTTCAATATACAATGCTTGTTGATTATTATTTTATTTATTTATTTATTTATTTATTTATTTATTTACACACACCAGTACAGATAATCATCGATATTAAGAAAATGACAATAGCTAACTTAAATGTATACAATATAAAATAAAAACGAAATTCTTAACTGTACTAGCGACAGGCTGGTAAGATTGATCGTATTCTGCATCAGTACAGCCGTTTAGGAGTTAGGTGACAAACAGACGTACAGAAGAATTATATTTATAAGGATACATTACAAAACTACCACTTCGTAACGCTTACCCTATTTTCGTCTTACATTTTCTGCAATTTGCGGTCTGCACTTAAATATTTACTGCAAACTCTCAATAAAATTAACGAAAATTCTCGAAGAATTCTTGGAATACCAATGACACATTCCCGACCCATAGTGCGCCCTCAGTGCATCTTGATTATTAATCTACCTCTGGTTGTCAGACATTTGACCCAAATGTACTGAGGGCATACGTGCTAAAAGTTTGATCGGTAACACACAGTTCATACGCCATCTTGCTTCCGCCGACGTCACCGCGGCGCGTCACGTAGGCGGAGGGCCACTCACCCTTTTCTTCCCTCTTTAAAGCCGATGCGTTCGAGTGACTGATGACTTCGACCTGCCCGTACCCTCGTCCTGTCGAAGTGCCGAAGTCAACTTCTCCCTCGCCAGACACCCCCACCCCTCCCTCCCGCCCGCCCCGCGACACTGCCGCCACACGGCTAGGTGGGCACAACTACGCAAACACTATATGTCACACCGTTTGAAGTTTGACATGTTTTCTATACTCTATATCAGTTCTTAAACGTTTTGTAGTCACGGATCCCTTGCGAAGCTTCGCAAACATGACGGACTCCTTCCAAACTCAATTAAAAGGAAATCAAATAAGGCATTTTGAAAAAATAAACCCACTCTCTATTTATTACCACAGAAGAAATGTTTTTTTTATGAAAAACCGGCTGTGCTGAGGACCAAAGTTTCTCAGAAAAGTCAAATACACCTCTCGTGAAACCACGCTTAGTGAAATACCATACCAGCGGATTTGCGGACTACTGTTAAGCTAACGAGCTTGTTCAAAATACGTTTGAAGACTCCCAGGTTTTAGGTATGAAGAAAGGCATCCGCCGGCAGACAGTTCCATATCCTGGCGTTGCGGCAGAGAAATTAATTTGAGAAACGGCTCGTTCTCAAAACCTTAATGTCAACCACAAGAGGTGCTGTGATTATCTGCGGCGGGTGCTCCGGATATAGCAACGAGAAAACCTCTAAATTGTTATTTTCTCGTTGATATATAGGTAGGATGAGGAGAAATAAGGGATGCAAGTTCCACAGAGCAACGTCCAAGGTAGTACCTGAAGAACAGATTGAATCACCCCACAAAACGTCTGTGGCTCAGGGACTCCAAACCAGCGGTGAGTTGTGGATCCCCAATAATACGGACCTCATGTTAAGGCTCCAACTGACTCCAGCGTCCAGGAAACAAAAGATAATGACGATCTCCGGAAGCGTTAAGTTTGCGTTAGGGTTCATTGTTGTATAAGCGTCAAAATCGAGCGACAACATATTATGACAGAAGGTGCGGTAATAGCAATCCATGTCCAGATGTCCTTATTAAAATGGGGCCGCGTGTATATGCTCCACAAAGCGTCAAAAACGTAACATGTTCATGTTATACATGTCTTTAATATTGTTAAATTATCGTACCCTGCTTACTGTTTTAAGTAATACCATATAAAATCTGTCATGGCTGGTCTTCTAGCACAAGCCTAGCTTAGTTGAGGACAAGCTGCATCTCTGTACTAGTTCTAACTTAATTTTTGAATAAATGTATTTGATTTGATTGATTTGATTTGATACTATTACACTTGCTGTATGATATTCTTGGAGAACACAAAATAGAGCTGCCAGGAACCGTACACGTAGGTTCCTTTTCAGCACTAACGCTGTCAGCCTCAGTGGCCCAGTGGCGCGACACTTCGGCGATCGCTCTCCGAAGTTAAGCAACGCTGGGTCCGGTCTGGTCTTGGATGGGTGACCATTCGACCGTTGAGAGAGGCTGGCCGTGGTTCGGATTCCACGTTAAGCTGTAGGTCCCCTTCCTTACTTACTAGGTGGTAGGGTTTATCCCGCCCGGGTTGGTACCGTCGAAGCGGCAATGAAAATTGTCCATGTTTTCCATCCAGTTCAATGTAGCCGTGCAATATAAGGAAGGTCCTGGCATAGCACCTAGTTCCCATGTGGTGTGTTGGGCTAATACCATGACAGAACTTGTGGTATTAGCCATCCATGTCCAGTCACATAAAAAAAAAAAAAATCCGTTCCTCTTGGACGCACAGACATTTCAGCGAAATAATGACACTGAAATAAATCCAATTGACACTTTCTTTTACTTTTCCATAAACGTATGTAACGATAAAGAAAAGATAATATAAATAAACACTATTGAATGTCTAAAACACTGAATAGCTTTATTTTCTATTAATAAAAACGTTCTTAGATCTATCGTAGGGCCGATAATATGCACCAATATGTATTTGAGAAACGTGTTTTGCCGGTTGGAAGTCTTCAAGGACCTAATAAATCTGAATATGTGCAACATCATTCGAAACTCCGCGGCGCCGTCTATCAGAGGCTCTACGCCCCGGAGGGGTCGATGCGAGCTCGATAGCTCTCCGTCCGGTGTCGGTAATAACGGATGGCCTTCGACGTTGGCACCAAGAAGCCGCTCGCCCTCCGTGTCGCGTCTGCCGTCGATAACGATACCCGCTGTCACCTTCGCGGACGGCGCCTCACCTACGCCGATCTCCTCACGTCTATAGGGCGCAGCGGGGCGGACAATGCATTCGGATAAGTACACTTTATGATAACTGATTTGTAATAACGATCTCTAGGGTAAAAAAAAAAGAATTTTAATGATGTTTATGGGTTCGGTAATACGCGCTAGGTCGAGATGGCATAGACAGATAATAAAGCAGAGCCCAACTTGCAAATAGCCCAAGATATTATATATCGAATTGCAAAACGACAGCCGCTCTAGTTCTGGTAGTTACAAAAAAATATATTTTATAACGTGTCATCGTAAGCAATTAAATTGAGTTGTGATTTCTGGATTTTCTGTGAGTACCATCTTGTCAGTGATCCGTCATACGATTTATATTTCATTCGTCTCTCACTACGGCTTTTGCAACTTGAACTAAGAATAACCCAAAGTAATACTAACTATGTAGTGTCAAAAGTAGCAAGAAACTATACTGATTTGCATTTGTTTTAATTTCAGTTACGACTATTTATCTCATCCTTAGTCTTCAAATGCAGTACGGCGGCAGGGAATAGACTGATATTCTTTTAAAATGGGAGCACACAGGTACAAAAGTGTTGCATTATGTCTTATTGTTTCACACATGTTAAATAGAAAGGCTGCATCCAAGAGCACCGGCAAATGTTGTCCCGCCATAATAAATTTACGAATATTTTGTCGATTCGAAAAAGGAACACTCATTAACATGTAAAATATTACGGTTGGCAACATTGTGCGACAATTAAACAGTCACCGTGACGATTTGAAATTTGAATATGGAACGAACGTGGATCCAAACACGGCAAAAAGGTGTCTGTAGAGTCGCAATATATGTCACTGAAGCGAACCATTACCGATGTTTCTCTACTCGAATGACATAATACCAAATAATGCCAACTGTAATAAAACTACTTATTTTTTTAAGAACTATAGCGGTAGATATAACTACTAATCTACTTATAATTTAATGGAAAGGATAACAATCTTCATCTTCAACAAAACGATTATTCCTTTGCCCAAATAATGCTTTAACAATAGATCAGTTTGAGCACGTGGAATGCCTGCATTGTAACTATTTTAATGCTTAAGAACGGCCCGTAAGCTATGCTCCCCATACAAACGTAGTTTACTAATCATTTGGAAACCGCTATTCCAATTAAATTGATATTTAATATCTAATATCATGTAACAAATATCTGTGTCTGCATGCTTTTGTTTTTTTGAAAAATCCAAACCGAATGAAATAAAATCAAAAAGAAAATCTTCATACGAATTATGTTTTCTCTGTGGTTTGACCCAGAACACATTTACCGAAAAAACAAAGACATGCAGACACAGATATTTGTAGCCTAATATTAGATACTAAATATCAAGTAAGTTGGAACAGTGGTTTTCAAATTATTAGTAAACTACGTTTGTATGGGAGGCGAAATTTTCTGATGCTTACAGGCCGACCTTAAGGAATATTTACACATACACAACATTCTTCAAAATATACCACTGGTAAAGCTTTCTCTGATACATGCATTATCTGTTTGTTGCATTTTGCATTTGCTGAACAATATTTAACTAAACGTTCCTTACGATAACCTATGATCGCCGTAGAACATCCTATTAATTGGTCGATTGTAAGGCACAAATTCAATGTAGAATCTTATTAAGTATCGTGGGTAAAACTTTGAAACACTGGCGATTCCACAGAGTTCCCTGTTCGCTATACGCACCCGTGTAGTGGAGTAATGGATGTTGAATTTACTGCGGCACCCGGGCCGATTCGTCTCGGCGGCGCGCGGCGCGGTCGAGGCGCGGGGGTTGGGGGGGTGCGTCGGTCGGCGGGGGAGGGGTGAGAGGGGGGTGCGTTGATAATTAATGATTTTTGTACAAAGTGCGGGTAGGCACAGAGCGCGGAGCCGCCACCGCCGCGCCGCCGGCCGGGGCGAAGTAGGCCGTGCTGGCTCGCAACGTCGCCGCTTGTTCCGACGAACGGTGCGACTTCCTGAAGAGCATCTCGACACCTATAGAGCAATCGTACACCGGGCCACATTATGCTATGCTACAAACTGGGGGGTATAAAGTAAAAGAGAGTTGACGTGACAACTAGAACTGCAAGTAAAACTGAGCTTTTTATTAACTCGAACTCACTTTGTACCGTAAAGGCGTCATCTGGTGCTATGTCTCTCTTGAAGTTAATATTATTTTTCGACGTGTTATATTGAAGACAATCGAAACCGTTAATATTCCCTTTTTTTTTAATGCATTAAATACCAAATTAAAAAGACCAACTGTCGTTTACACCTGTATATCTCAGGATAGATCGCTTCATTGTAAATATACTAGTTTCTCCATCAAATCTTCAAACTGTACCTATGATTGGAACTAACGAATCTTTGATGATCTGTTTGATTTGCATAAAGTTGCTAAAACTTTCATTTGTTTGTTTCAGGCTGGATGAAGGCTGGATCCATCGAACGTCGAGTAAGTAACTCTATTTGCGCCTACCGTTTTCTTCTCTTTTTACTGTAAGGTAAGATGGTAGAAAATTATTTTAGGCATTATGTTCTACCTCTTGTACACTTTATCGTACAATAAACGTAAAATAGATCTATTAATTTAACTATTCCCATAGTAGTTCAACATGTTGAGTATATTAATTATGTATTAATTACTTTTTAATTAATGCATAAACATATTATGAAAAAAGTGTTTTCTCAACCGGCGTCGAGAGGGCCTCCTCCAAGCGTGACGTTGGGTTCTGGCCGTGGGGGCGGCGCTCTCCCAGACGTGAGCCGGGCTTCGAACGATGGGTGGTGGTACTAGACCCGCGGGCCACCACCGCGCCCATCCCGGAGATCCCCGCTCCCGCCGGACTGCTGGGCGCCGGCACGCAGGTCACGCCGTGCGCGGCGCCTCGCTCCTCCGGCGGCGGAGGTCAAGTGCAGGAGGAATCAAAGAAAACTCCTCGAGAAGTCACTCTCCTAAAGTTTGTCAGCCTCAATGGCCCAGTGGCGCGACACTTCGGCTTACGTTAAGCAACGCTGGGTCCGGTCTGGTCTTGGATGGGTGACCATACGACCGTTGAGAGAGGCTGGCCGTGGTTCGGATTCCACGTTAAGCTGTAGGTCCCCTTCCTTACTTACTAGGTGGTAGGGTTTATCCCGCCCGGGTTGGTACAATCGCATTGGATGAACGATGGTCGAAGCGGCAATGAAAATTGACCGTGTTTTCCATCCAGTTCAATGTAGCCGTGCAATATAAGGAAGGTCCTGGCATGGCACCTAGTTCCCATGTGGTGTGTTGGGCTAATACCATGACAGAAGGTGTGGTATTAGCCATCCATGTCCAGTCATATAAAAAATAAGAAGAAAATCACGTATTTTTTTAATTTCGCGAGCGACAGACTGTAAATATCTCTTCATGTGAAAAGTACTTTTTTTAACAATAATTTTTAATCGTCAGGAATTTCTGGCGACATTCTTCCATTGCTCCGGTGATGAATAATTTCTCCTATAGATTTGACCTGCCTAGAAATAAAAAAAAATAGAGTGCTTAACTGACAACTCGATACTAAATGAGGTCTGGGAACCTTCATCTCACATCTAAAACTATTGGAAATGCTTCTATTTCCACTCCACCACAGTGGTTAGATTTCCTAAATCTCGGGGTGATACTTCAGGCGATTTCAATGAAACTCCTGGATGTCTTGATTACCGTTTTATTAACTTCATAAAGGTGCAATTGAAGAAATAAGTAAAATTCATAATTTACAAAATTTCTTTGAGAACAAAACCACGTAGTTTTTATTCATCAGACGAGTGACAGATTAAAAATATCTTTACATATGAAATGTACTTTTTTAACAATAATTATCGCCAGGAGTTTCTGGCGGCAATATACCATTTGGATTGTTGGCTGGATTGGTTTCTGGATAGTAACGAAATTACGTACATAGATCCCCATCGAAGCCACATCTGTATGAAATAGGTACCTACATACCTACCTTATTCAGTGAGCACGTTGCTGGCTCTCTGCGGCGGCGTACGAATCTATCCATGCGGCAACATCGCGGCCGGTCGACTCGAGGGTTCTCAAACGATTCTTATGATTAATGATCGGATTATTCAATTAAAGCGGCCGCGTCAGGTGTGCGGGGTGCGGGGCGGGGTGGGGGGGTGCAGGCGGCGGCGCGGGGGGGAGGCGGGGGGAGCGACGCGGGCGGAAGGGCTATTGTCTCCGCCGAACGCCTCTGTCTTGAGGGTTAACCCTTGTAGTATGACACTCCGCCGCGAAAGCGATCGATTGAATTTAAATTTGGAACAGACTACAATTTTCAAATATAGAATATGGTTTAGTCACGCCATTTTTTTTTTATTTGTATAGTAACGAAAAAATTATGCGTAGCAGAAAAATAACATTCAAACCGTTACGTACCTACCTACTCTGGTATTTTATTTTGCGCTTGATAGTAGTAACCAGCACCCACAGTCGTATAATTTCGCCCATGGTGGTGCATGCAATCAACGGGTTGAGAAGCTGGCCTACGAACGCTTTTTAGTGACAAAAATACTAACAAATTTAGAAATGATATGAAATTTAAAAAAAAAATTATTTGCAAGCTAATATGGTTTACAAAAAGGTCTAGTAACGTTCATCATAAGACAAAAGAAATGCTAAAGTTCGATCTTGAGCCAAATCGGTCCAGGAGTTTTCGAGATATGGGGTTGCAAGAGAGGGTCGAGAAAACTAGATGTCGCTGCTTCGATCCTACATCGAGCTATTGTCTTACGAAAATTACATTAATACTTTTATGACTTTGATCGTAAACACCTTACATAGATTGAAAACTAGAAGGCGCGACAGAACGCAAAAAGTATTGCACTTTAAGGCACAAATTCGTCAAAAATATTAAATATAGCCATAGTAGTTGCAGCGAAAACATATTCACAATTTCAGGTTTAATGGTTTCGTTGTAATTGTCGATTAGAAGTTTTACACCGTTAGATGGCGCTGTTAAATAAAAATCGTATTTAAATAAATTGTAACAAAACCAATAATCCTGAAATTGTGAAATTGTTTTCGCTGCAAGTAATATGACTATATTAAACTTTTGTTATTAATTCGTGGCTTAAAGTGCAATATTTTTTGCTTTATGTGTGCAAACAACTTTATATGGGTCGGAACAGCCTTAAAGGGCCTTTCTTACCATCTTTAGATCGATACGAGTACAAAATAATCAGCACTTTAGTAATAAAATCCCTTTAAGTGTCAATTAAAATAAATCATTACTTTGTAAAAATCAAGCTAAGAAGTGTACAGTTTTAACCTGCAGCTACCATTATTATTTCGTCTGCGCCCACCGCTCACATACATAATGTGCAGAGATACGCTATCCATCTCAAGTTCACGCAACACAAACCCGACTCTACCCACACGAGACGCGGACGTCTTAACTGAATCACCCACACACGCGCGCGCTCCCCATTGTCTTAGCCAAGTGTCAACCAATAAAAACAAAGGATCCGCAAATGGAACAAAAAGTATCGACCAATCGCAGCGCGCGGCGCTCCGCGGCGGGTGGCTTGCCTATTGGCTTGTAAAAATCCGTTTAGCCCCGATGCCTCTGCGGATTAAGCCCGACCCTGATTCTAAATAGATTTTTATTGCCCTGGCTTGAATAGAGTCCGAAGTAGACTTTTTCTGCTTTTCCCCACGTAGTTTCATCGTTTTTTTCTTCCAAGGATTAATATTTGAGATGATATGATAGGTAACAGTGAGCCACTCTTTACATTTTCACTCAGTTTAGATGTATCTTAAGCAAGTAAAATCGCTGTAAATTATATACCTACGTACATAGCTCAGGGGTGGATGGACTTGCCTTCCATCCCAGAGGTCTGCGTTCAAATCTTTGCGGAGTGGGTTTACTGGAATAAATCCACAATAGCAGGTTGTACAGAATTGTCAACTGAAAAGAGTGAAGTTAGTTGAGAAGGGTATATTGAAATCGTTTGGACATTTAGAATGAATTGTTGACGAAAATATGACGAAGCTGATTTACAGAGCAGAAGTGCGAAGTGACAGTCGGTCGAGGAGAACATACTCCATAAAGGCACCTCTAATCGTAGAGGAAGTATATAACGCCTGTACGAAAATATGGTTGGAGAAAAAGTTTCTTCGCATTTTTTAAGAAAATTCAAAACATTTTTTAATATGGTTTATTTACATTTAACTAAAGTATGTAGGTACCATTTTGTTCGATAACTTTTTGCCATCTTGTAGGAAGGGACATGATCCCATTGCTATAGAAATATTGGGACTTCTGATCAATATACCGCGACAAGTGGTTTTGGCAGTCCTCTCGTGATGTTAACCTGACACTGCCTAAAGAATTCTGAAGAGACCTAAACAGGTGGAAATCTGAAGGTGCAAGGTCAGGACTATACGGCGGATGCATTAACACCTCCCAGCCAAACTCTCTTAGTTTTTGCTGAGTGGCTAAAGATGTGTGAGGTCTAGCGTTATCATGATGAAAAACCACACCCCTTCTGTTGATTAATTCCGGCCGCTTTCTCTCAACTTCTTGCTTTAATCTCATCAGTTGTTCGCAGTAGAGTTCAGAATCGATGGTCCTGCCTGGTGGTAACAGCTCATAATGAATAATGCCCTTCCAATCCCACCACACACACAGCATCACCTTGTTGCGAGTTAACCCGGGTTTCGCCACAGTCTGTGAAGCTTGACCGGCCTTTGACCACGACCTTTTTCGCACGTTCTTGTCGTACGTGATCCACTTTTCATCACCAGTTATCAGCTTCTTCAAAAATGGTTCGGTTTCATTACGTCGTAATAAAGAATCACAAATGAGTACACGGTTCATTAGGTTTCTTTCAGTGAGCTCGTGAGGTACCCAAATATCGAGCTTTTTTCAAATGCGCCAAAACTGTTTTGTGGTCAATTCCTAGTTCTTCAGCTACGTCGTAACTACTGATATGCCGATCTTGCTCCACTTTTTCAAAAATGGCATCCATTTTATCCGTAATAGGGCGACCAGAGCGACGTGCATCTTTGACATCAAAATTTCCGGATTGAAAACGCTTAAACCAAATTTGTGCTACTCTCACAGACACTGCAATAGGTCCATAAACATCGCAAATTTTTTTCGCGGCTTGCGTTGCATTTTTACCTTTTTTGTAGTAAAATTTTAAAATGTATCGAATTTCTTCATTAGATTCACTCATTTTGACAGTACGAAAAACAAATGAGAATCACACATTTTCCTAATTTGAATTTGGAATTATGTTCTTTAAAATTTAAACTTTCAATGATACCAAAACCAGCCAGATACAAATAGTATAGCCAAAGAGATTTTATTACAAGTTCATACATACTATAATGCGAAAAGACTTTTTCCCCGACCTATTATTATGTATGAAGAAGTACCTATATAGTGATCGTACAGCATGGTGCTTCATCCGTCCGTATGCCTACTCCTCCGGGAAAGTAGCGTGATGGAATATATGCATGTATCTATCCTTTTTCACCGTTTAAATATCGTATTGTACAAATATCGATATCTGAAATACCAGTTGGATGATTCCACGTTAGCTCTGCCGTATGTTAGCAGGTTGAGTAAGTTAACATATGTTCATAAATGTGTGTGTGTGTTTGTATGTATGAGAGGGTGTGTGTGTGTGTGTGAGGACGGTCTTGTGACGGATCATGTCGTGATTGTTTATTCGTGTCGCGTCTTCGTCTTCATAGTTAGGTATGTACCTACGTAACCGTAATATATGTAACTCGGCTCGACGTAGCGAGTAGTATTATATTATTTCCAAGCACGTACTTACCGTGTTCCTACCAATGAACAACAAGGATACGTACATAAATCTGGCTAGCTTAAGAATGTTTATTATTTATTATTTTATAACTTATTTTATGAATTTTAAATTAAAAATTAATAAGATGTACGAGGGTGTGTCCCAAAAGTTTGATAGCTTGAACGAACAACAAGAATGCGTGCATAAATCTGTCTAGCTTAAGAATATCTATTATTTATTATTTTATAAGTTATTTTATTAATTTCAAATTCAAAATTAATAAGATATACGAGATATACGTATCCCAAAAATATCCGACCTAACAGAGAAAACACATTTTTTTATTACAAAACTTCACGCGAATCGATTGAAAAATGCGACCTGTAGAGCAGAACAGCCGGGACATACGAAAGTATTTTTGCCCAATCCTGAAATGGAGACCTTCGCTACGGTCAGTCAATCATTCAATTAACACCAAAACATCGTTAATGACGGCTGCTTGGTAAAAATGTTTCGATTGCTTTCACATCACATTTCCTAATATTAAGATTTTTTCTGGCAATTATAATATACTTTATCAAATAGTCTCGAAATTAGGATTGCGGAAATGTAAACTTGTGAAATTAAGTTGACTCGATGCATGTAGCTGCAATATCCATATTGTCTTAAAAGTGTTTTTGTATCTATACGCATCAACCTGATTTTAAAAATGTAACACACAAAAATTAGCCATGTCGTATAACATTATAAAAAAAAATGCACGATAAATATGGTTCCATTGCGCGCTTTTCATGACCTTTTCGAAATATTTTAATTGGTATTGAGAAGTTTTTTGGCCTTAACAGGCTTCTGTGTCGTCTACTAAAACGAAATACCAACAACGTTAGTAGTAACAAATCCTTATAGTTCGACTTCTCACCTAAGTTATACCGATGGACTAGCGTTTGTATGGAAAATTGTAGAGCGCGCGCAGTGGGCGTCAGCTTTATACAATTACAAATGTTTTTTTTCAAAAAGCAGTTTTTACAAGCATTTACGTCGCTTATTTCAAGGAATGTGACATGTATGTATCTATAATCGACCGTGAAGCAAGGACACATTAATTCAAGAATACCTGTACAGTGGCATAGCATGGGGGAAGCGGAGGGTTCGGTCCTCACTGGGCGGCACTTACATATATTTATTTAACGCCATACCTGCGTTACGGACCTTAAATGCAAAGATTGAACATTCAAACATATTTCCGTCGTCACCAAAATCGTATTTGGTATCAGAAACTAGAGCCGAAAGCCGAAGCTAGAAAGGAAAAAATATATTTACTTAAGTCAACCTAGACTTAAGTAAATATATTTTTATTTATTTTATTTATTTATTTTTTTAATTAAGAGAATTAACAGCGGTAACATAGGTACATACGAACACATTCTAATATAATAAGATATATTATTTATGCTTATGCTACCCCCAAAAACAATTCCCATTTATTACCATTACGTACGAACAAGAAAATGTTTTCAATAATAAAGAAAAACCGGCCAAGTGCGAGTCGGACTCGCACACGAAGGATTCCGTACCATCGTAAAAAAATGTATACAAAAAATAACGTTTTTTACCTGGGGACCCTCTTTAATTTTAATTATTTCTTAATCTTACCTATTTGTTGTTATAGCGGCAAAATAAATACACACTCTGTGAAAATTTCAGCTGTCTATCTGTTACAGTTACTGAGATACAGCCCTGTGACAGACGGACAGACAGACGGACGGATGGACGGACGGACGGACAGCGGAGGCTTAGTAATAGGGTTCCGTTTTCACCCTTTGGGTACGGAACCCTAAAAACGTTTAAAAAACGAACTAAAAAGTATAACAAATAAAAGTAATTTCTCTTGCCCCGATATTGATGACAAATTAACAACCAAAATAAAAATAAAATATAGCCTAATTAGTAACAAAATGTAAACTTTTTACCAAAACAGAACACTTTTTCGTACTGAGCACGTACGTCGCTTATTCCATGGAATGTGCAGTATATTCGTAAATTAGTTCTTTTTACAGGAATCTTTCTTTAATTATTGTGTCCTTGCTTCACGGTCGATTATACATATATACATGTAACATAGTTTTTAGTTCCTACCCTCTGCACAAATCGAATACTGTTTGGCAGGAGGCAGGCATAGCCATTGAACGAAGTGTGGTTAGAGCTGTCTCAGGAATAAAGTGATTGCCATTATGTTTGTAGCTAGCATAAGTTAGTAGTAAGGAAGATAAGCGAACTAACATTTTCGAATCTGAGTTTGATTTGACAGCTAACGCATCTTCGCCGTAAATACGTTAACGTTGCCGTTTACACCGTCAATTTGCGGTAATGTTTATTTAGATGTTCAATATAGTTCGATATAATACTTACATCCTGATAATATCCGCAAGTAAGTTTTACACTGTGTATCCGTAAAATTAAAGTATTATATTTACAAATCGGTCAAATATATGGTTTTAACCGAGATTTTAACTGGTATCTACAGTACAGATGAATGCAACTTGCTCATCCCCATATCGCTAAATGCCTATTTTATAAAATGTTAAAATATGTTTCCCCTTAACTTAGATTATATCCTGAACATTTAGCTATATGTATGCGGAAACAGGATGCGACATTTAGGATGCGACATGATAGGCTACAAAAGGAGCAACACATTCACTAGTTTTGAAGAAGGCTTTTAACTGAATTATAGCACGTACATCTTGCTATAATTCAGTTAAAAGCCATAGAGCCGACATGACACCTCTTTTTTTGTTTTTATTTATTGAAAGGAAAAACAGAAACAGACAGTTACATAGTAAAAATATAGAAATAAAATATACCTCTTCAATATTATCATTTCATGATTAAATCAAGCTTTGAAATTATTTCAGGAAAGTAAGTCACCATTCAATTATTTATTTTATTTTTAGTTTATTTCAAAATCGCTTGTTATACTCGGGAAAAAAGGCAGTGCCGTTACTTCTCGCGGTACTTAAACCAAACCCCTGCGCTCATGGAATTTACATGGACAGGTGAATGTGAAACACATTCGGATGACGTCATCGCTCTCATTTTACGTTGCGCCATCGCCACTAATTAGAATTATTATAAAGGTTTAACAATAGGGTGACTCATCCCTTGGGTAAGATAATGTAAGGATTCACCAGTCAGTCACAGGTGACTGTGAATCACATTTCAAGATTAACTCAACTGCTGTTATGTTTATTACCGTTTGGCACGTGTGTACCTTGTGATGAATGAATGAATGCTTAATAATTATTAAATGCTTAATATTATAATAATTAAATAATAAACAGGAGTGAGCATAGAACAAAAATTTGAATTTTGAGATTAATCTGATTTTCTGTTTAGAAACTTAAGTTAGGGACGTGACATGGCCCATTCAAATCACAAGTTATGGAACTCGACGAGGAAACATTTTGTTAACTCGCTGTTTTAGATAATATTACATAGAGTTCACAATAAAGCAACAGCTGCAGAAATCCTGAAAATCAACAAACATTTTCCACAATCAAGGTCAATCACTTCCTTTTTCCATGCTTGTATGGTAGGAAAGACTAAAATGAATATCACATTGCCTGTCATGTAGTCGGATGGGAAGGACGTGAGGTGAGGTGAAGGCCTGAGGTGAGGACGTGAGGTGGCTCACCGGGGGGGGGAGGGGGGGAGGAAGGCAGAACTCGCGCTCATTTATCATTCATATCATCTTCGCTCTACTTCGCCTTGCCACCTATAAATAAATAAGAACAGACTCATCTTTTGCCAGCGTAGCTACGTCGGCGACTTTGTTCGCTGAAATCTCAGCTCCAAAGGTAGGTTTTTACGGTATATTTTGTATTGAGAAGTTCTGGGCGGTTGAGCCGTTTCGAAGTTAGAGCTAAGGGGATGTGTGGTCTAAGTTCACTAGTTATATGCGATGTTGAGTGTAACGTGAGCGTATGTGTTTATGTGTGAAGTTCGAGCGTAAGTGTGTGGTGTACTTCAGTTCACTGGCCGGCTCAGGAAAACAGTGTACAGTTTCACAACAACTTCCCAAAGCTTGGACCATGTCTAATGCTCTAAAATATATGATAATTTGACACAAAGTAGGTAGGTACCAATTAGGATACCTAAACAAAAACGTAAAAGTTTCAGTTACAATACATGTAAGCACTGGAGTGGAACCCGAAACCCGAATGTTTACCCCGTCGAAATGCTGCGCTGCATACCAGCTGCCGAAGGGCGTAGGAATATGGGTCAGGGAAGGGATAGGAACCTTTGTATGGACAGTATGGAAATAACTCCATGAGTTTCACTAAAAGTGACGTGTTTGAACATTGAGTAACTCAGCCGTATCTTCGTGCAATCGGGGCTAAGAATGTGACACCTACATTGTAACAGACAATTGACAAAACAATAACTCTGTGATTAAACACACTTTTTACAAACAAATACTTGTTCAATTACGAACTCGCTTACAACTGATTTTCTCGAGTTCCAACGACACGCAAGAACACGTAAGAACTTCACGGGATGGTATTTAGAGCAACGAAAGTTCGATGTTGCTCGTCCGGAATTTGCAAGCGAGCTGTCTTCAGTTTGTCATTTTTGACATTTTGCGCTGTTTTCAGAATTTTTAGATTTGTGATTGACAAACGCCGTACCTATATTAATGGGTATGTAAGTATAATTGGGTATAGAAAGTCGAGGTTAGACTCAAATATACTCACTCTGAGTGCTCTCCACTCTCTTCACATGATCGAGTGCTGGATCACCGGGCTTACTGAGAGATTGATGCATGTGCCTAGGCAAATAATTAAATATCAGAATCTTATTGGAAAACTAATTAAATTCTTAGTACATGTACATGTATTAGCAGGACGATTTATAATTTGTATTTCAAACAATTATACAGCTAGCACAGCACCAGATGTGAATTTTCAACGGTGTCAGAGAAGATCAACGCGCATAATCAGTAATTTGTGCATAACGTCTTCCTTCAGAAGTTATCAACGAACAATAATTTGCGTAAAATCGTCGCTTCATAATCGGACCCCTAGGTAGAAAATGTTAGAGTTAAAATTGGAGGCTGCCGAATCGTGAACCTATATTTAAAACGCGACTGAAACAGCCCGAGCCGAGCGGACGCGACAAGTGACGGGCTGGATCCGTACACAAAACCTTCAAAATCCAGTTCATTAGGGCGCCATTCACGCGGCCACCCCCGGGCGGGAGACGCGCGGTGATTACTGCAACCGCGCGCCGGCGACGCGGCCCACGAATAAAGACTGCATCATAATTTCACCGGACGCGCTCCAGAAACGTCGCAACGTCACGCTGGTAACCAATCGACATGGAACCCTAAAGGACTGCTTGGAAGAATCCGTTTCCGTCGGACCGCTAGTCCCGGCGAAGACAAAAATAAGGACAAAGCGATGCGCGGCGGCCGAGAGAATTTCTTTCGTAATGCGAAGGCGAGAGGAGTGGATGTCGGTGTAGGACGCGAGTCCTGACACGTTGTCGCCTTCGCAGTTGTGATTCAATTTGAACGCTAATTTAATGACGCCGCCGGGGAAGTAAACAAATTGATATTCATATGGGAGCTGAAGCCGTGGCGGACCCTTGTTGATCCCGGTTATGCTTATTCCTACTTTTCGGAGATAAATGTTTGCGTTTATTTCGCCAGGTGGAGCTAGTGAGGACTGGTTGTACCGCGACATTTTATTCCTTTCTGTGACGGTTTGGTCCATTCCTAGTGGTTGAGTTACTTATTGAATTACCAAAAGTATATTACTACAACAAGTTTTGAGGTATTTTTTTATGTAACTGGACATGGATAGCTAATAACACATCCACCGTTATGATATTAGCGCTGCATGCCCAAAGGAATTCCTCCTAAATGAGAGTTTTCATTCCCGACTCGACCATATTTTCATCCAATGCCACGTTACCAACCCGGGCGGGCTAAACCCTACCACATAGTAGAAGAAGGAGACCTAAAGTTCTAAATGGAACCAAGTAAAAGCTTGCATTTGTGACAAAAAATCAACTCAGAAAAAAATGAAATGCACCCATGACCTCTGGCATGGAAGGAAAGTCCCCCCCTGATATGAAAGCTTAATACTTTGTTTCACGTTATTAAATGCGATGCCATGCACAAATAAACAGTAATAAAAATTAAAATTAAACATTCGAATCGATCCGGCTCGCTCGTCGAAGACCACAGAATACTCAGAGACAGAACGAGACTATGTAGAAAGTGACATTCGGGATACGCTACTTCCGTTGCCAGTAATACCGTTACGTTAATAACGTACATATGATAAATGTACACAACACTGTCATATTCGAACCCTGTAATCTCCATAAGCATCCACATATTTGTCTGTCCGCACGGCGTTGACTGAAATTAATAATACGTCGCCTTGGATATTTCCATCTTTACCATATCGAATCATCCTTGTCGGTTGGCTACGGCTCCGACCGAGTGAGGTCGGTTCCCAGCGAGGAACAAATCTAGCACAAAGGACCACAACAAGATAATTCCACCGACCATTACGTCGTCTGGTTGTCTGACGGCGCGGCGCATTGTGCACGTTATTACACCCTTGTTATTCAATTCACAGGACTTGAGTCCTCCTTGTTTTGAGTGCTGACACTCGAAGACCTCAAAATGGCACGCAATGGCGCGATCTTCTAGTCCGGTCATTGAATTTGGACTACGAAAGTCTTAATAAAGGGATTAATCTGGATAAGTTTAAGCACTCAATCAAAGTGGTTCATGTACCGCTTTCTTTTTCTTTGTGAGTTGGAAAAGTACATTTTGTCACGAATGCAGGCTGTTTCATGGCTTGGAGTTCATGAAAATCTCTTCCCCTTCCCTATTAGGAGTCACAGAATAATTTACCTTACTTTATACAGAATAAGTATATTCCATATAAATATTATAAATGCGAAAGTAGCTTTGTCTGTCTATTGCGTTTTCACGCCTATGGAGATTTTCTGGACCTTGAAGAAGGACTTTTTTATCGAAGATTAAACTCAAAAGTTGTGAAATAGGGAATGAAAGTTTGTAGGGGGAACTCATATAGTATTAATAAGATAATTCAGCCCGACATCAGTCCAAAACGACACGAGCGGAGCCGGGTACCTCAGCTAGTTATACATATTACGAAGATTGTTGATGTAGTGGAGAGTTAAACCCGCTCGGGATCTTATCGCTGGTACCACAGAAGAGAAGTGGCATGTAGTCGTTATCGAGACTTCGCCGTATAGTCAAAGTTTGCATATAATCGTGTGGGAAGGTCCATGGCTGCGTATTGTATGGCACCCTGTCAAAATATCACTACTGCGCGCCAATATGCTCGCCAATTCAGTTCCCACTCAGACAAAGTCTCCAATACGAGTGAGTATACATACAAAGCGAGCATGTTTTTGTGCGGCATGTAATTTTAAGTTAGTTTGGAAAATTTAAGACGTAGTAGGCGCGCTAATAGAATATCTTGTTCCTTTTTTATATGAGCTAGGTAGCATCGCGTATGAAAAGTTGGACGAAGCGGCAGTGTGAAATTGTCCGTGTTTTCCATCCAGATCAAAGTAGCCTCGCTCATTTAGGGAAGGTCCTGGCATGGTTACTAATACCCCCAGGAATGTTGTGCATTATTGTACTCTTTATTGTACAGTAGTGTGGTATTAGTGTATTGTTATTAGTATTACATAAATAATATTTTTAGGTGCACTCAGAAGAGCAACAACCTAAAAATGTAGGATGGTATAAGAATTATTCAAGAATTATCAAGAATTATCAAATATACAAGAAGAGCCCCTTGGTTAAGATCCAGTGGCAGTAACCTGTAACTGACATAGAACCGCTTGTACCAGAACGGATATGTTTAAAACAAAAAATATTTAACGATCGACTAAATCTGAAATTTCAATATTCGAGAACACTATGAATCAACTTGAATGGTTACTGAGATAACGACCTCTACACCTAACTGTTCCTGACGGTTGTAACCAATTATCTAAGATGGAACCACAAAAAAGCGTAAAGCGTCGAAGTGTTGTGCCGCAGGACTGAGGCCTGGCTGGTGAACGAAACATCAACTTCAGTATTACGTCGACGCATGATTAAAAATTTTTTGTCAAACTTATTAAAGCTTCCAGTATAAGCGACTTTTAAGACAGACATATCTATCTACAGCCGGGCCTTATATGAGCGGCTCGTAGCCTAGTGGCGCGGGGACTGGCCTTGTATACCAGAGGCGTGGGTTCAATATCGACATGCACCACTGTCTTTCTCTTTCCGAGGTCGATAAGTGAATTTTGTCATGAATGCGAGCTCCTCCAAGGTTCGGAATCCATGTAAAACTGTAGGTCCCCTACTAGGTGGTAAGGTTTAAGCCCGCCCGGGTTGGTACCATCGCATTGGATGAAAAGATGGTCGAAGCGGCATTGAAAAATTGTCCGTGTTTTCCATCCATGTAGCCGTGCTCATAAAGGGAAGGTCCTGGCATGGCACCTAATTCCTTCGGGAATGTGGTGTATTGGGCTAATATCATAACGGTAGTTGTGTGCTATTAGCCATCCATGTCAGGTCGCATAAAAAAAATGTGACGTACTTTCTCAGTTTACTCCCCAGCGGGCGAGCATGAAACAACAGTTGTAGAAGTTTTGCTTAAAAAATATCGATGTTTACATTTTTTTAATGTTAAGCGCGGCATATGGTGCACGCCAGAACCTCACAAAAAAGGCCCCCATGGGCTTTCGAACTTTCACAGAAGCCGCGAAAACCATGCCGGCCGGCCAGGTGCTTCTTCACACCATGTTTGAAGGTTGTAATTTGAAGGAAAAACTTCGGCAGGGAGTCGATTCCATAATTTACCGACCCCAAAAAGGTCTAGAGGATCGGTGGGTTTTTATTTTGGGAATATGGACAGTTACTGGGTGCATTCCCTGCCTGTTCCGCGTTGTGCGGTTGTAGAAAGGGGGCGGAGGGATAGCGTTATGCTGCTCCGAAGAGCACTCTCCATGGTAAAGACGATAGAATACAGCGAGACATCCCTTCGGAATTGAAGGGTTTCTAAAAGGGATACCTTGGAGTCGTCGACGCACGTTGCGATGCTGTATCGAGTCCAAGGAGCCAAGCAGATACTTCGCTGAGCCGTCCCACAAATGCGAGCAGTAGGTACTCCACGCAAGACCTCATCTTGAGTTACCTTACCTTTCTTATCTTCGTTCGCTGCAAGCTACCACTATGCTCTTAGTGAAAGAGCCCTAGGTGAAATAAATTGCCATAGTAGGTAGCTAACCATTCTAAACATGTTTTTCCTATGCATGTTTAAGTAGATATATATTTTTGTTCTCTTTTCAGAAATGTATTCTGATTTGTATGTTTTACTGTTATTTTGTTGTTCTGTATACGTATGTCTTCTTCACCTAATAAATATATATTATTATTATGATTCCTATATATTTATTTGTATGAAAATTTTTTAAAATTACTTTTACATATTTACAATAAAAAACATAAAAATAAAACAAAATAACGGAGAATCCATCGGCGGCGAGAGGGAGCCTCCTCCAAGCGCCGGCCGTGGTGGCGACGAAGCCTGGCTCACGACGATGTGAGCCAGGCTTCGAACGATGGATGGTGGCCTTGACACGCCGGCCTCCACCACTTCTATCTCGGAGAGCCCCGCATCCGCCGGACTGCTGGGCGCCGGCACGCAGATCGCGTTCTTGGGACAACGCCGTTCGTAGACATAACAATTGGCACGATGGTGGTTTTCCGTGCACGCCACATGCCGGTAACCTCGTGGGCCAGGTCTAAATATTTAATTAGTTTTTCATTTTCGGCCCTGTCGAGGTTTTCGTCGTGTGTTATTGTTATGTCTACGAGGAAGATCTCGTTGGACTTAGGATCGACCAAAACAATGTGGGGCTTATTGCACTTAATTGTCTTATCGGTTTGTATTGGTCTTATTATTTTATTATTATTATCTGAGCCTTGTACAGGAGCAGTTTTTGAGGCGTGAAATCTCACTACACACCTTATCTGTATATACACAAATATTGGTATATATTTAAATTAAATATATATTATAAGCTATGTATTATATGTATCTGTATGTATTACATAGTATTAGAATGTAAGTATATTTATTCTTGTTAAGTATATATATATATATATATCTTTATTGATAAAAAATCTTACTACTTTTATCTTTTTTTGTCTGCCGCCTTGCACCTTTCCTACATCCCAAGGGTAGGTAGGAAGAGAATGCCTTTTGGCATTAGGCCCTCCTTTTGTAAACTGTTTTATAATGGTGTACAATAAATAATTTTATTATTATTATTATTATTATCTCCGCATCTATGGACGATCACCGCGAAGAAAGAAGTTCCACTGACGATATCGGTACTCTGTGAGTCGATGGCGTTTGCCCCGTACCGCGCACCGCGCACCGCACGGTGTGATGTTCGATTCGATGCGAGCATTGTGACGCGGCTGTCATAAATATTGATGAATGTCCGCAGTAACGAGCGCCTGCGACGCCAATTTTTATTATTCGCTTGATTTAAGAACTGCCTCACCGGATAGACAGCTTTATAGAGTCGGTGGCATTCGATTGAGGAATACTCGCGTACGATACAGTACATACACGTGTAGGCTGAAACCGAATTCATGATATGAGGACATGCGCTTCGTTTTCATGTTTTGTTATTAAAAAAAAACTTCTTGATCTGCGACGTGCAAATGATTATCACTATTTTATTTAAGTTTATCAAAAAACCTGCGAGGTTGAGCATATATATTTAAGAAGATCTTTTTAATTGTTTACAGTGTATATTTTTCAAATGTAATAGAAATATATTATATTAATTTAATATAGGTACCTATTTTTGTGATAACTAAATTCGAAAAAAAAACACCTCTTGAAAGGGAAGCATGTTTTTTGTTAAGACCTAATAATATGCTCGGCTCGTGGCTCAGGGGCCCGTTACTTGCTTTCCATTCCAGAGGTCATGGATTCGATCCCTGCCCCGTTCATGCACCACTTTCTTTCTCTTTCTAAGTTGAATACGTGCATTTCGTCACAAATGCCAGCTGCTCCATGGTTCTAATTCCGTGTAAAACTATTCCTATTAAGTGGTAGGGTTAAGCTCGCTCGGGTCGGTACCATCGCATTGAATGAAGAAATGGTCGAATCGGCAAAAAAATGATCAATGGTACCTAATTCCGTCGGGAATGTGTTGTGTTGGGCGAAATAATGACGGTGGTTGTAGTACTATTTATCTATATCCAATAAGATAAAAACAAGGTTAAAATACCTTTAAATCCTAGGAACTTAGAACAGTGGACTAGCGTGCAGGATTTAGCAATTACTTGAGTTCTAAATTCTAGCTGCCTATAAGTAATCCCGTTCGACTTGGTCATGAAATCCCATCCAGTCTAACACAACCGCACTGACCGAGCGCAGGCCGTGCCGCGGCAACGAGAGGTACTGCCTCCCAGGCCGATCGTGTCAGTGTCGCTGCCTCGCGCCACAATGACACGTGAGTTATTACCAAATTCCTCTTGTCATGTGTCAGCTGAGCCGAGCTTCGAGCGAGTGTTTTTTGTGCGCTGGCAACACCGGGTGATGAATGGCGCGAACGTAAAATACAGCGTTTAAATGAGTACGGTACCAACTTTTCAAATTAATTTCTTGACGGGCTCTTAAACTGCCAGCGAGCAAGAATCTCGAGTTTAATGGGAACATTGAATTTTGGAGTGTCTGAAATTTGAAACAATGGTATACCGCGTAAATAAATCGCCTGATTAACAGACTTTAATGAAATCACGGATCCTATAGGTAAGTAATAGGTAGTTACTTTATAGTTAACATTTTCGACGATCATTGATTCGATACCACATAAAATGTGCAATTTTAGGGTTCCGTATCCATAGGGTGCCAACGGAACCCTATTACTAAACCTCCGCTGTCCGTCCGTCCGTCTGTCACAGGGCTATATCTCATGAACCGTAATAGGTAGGCAGCTGAAATGTTCACAGATTATGTATTTATTTTTCCGCTATAACAACAAATAGGTAAAATTAAAAAATTATAAAAATTAAAGGGTGGCCCCATACAAATAAAGTGATTGTTTGGTGGTAAATCTTGTAATATGGTACGGAACCCTTCTAGTAAGAGTCCGACTCGCACTTGGCCGGTTTTTGCAAATGCTACCTGGGTATCGTGGTTCGGTCCCATGCAAAAATGTGTGGTCCAATTTGAACGTAGCAAACCATCGTGGCAAAGCATGGCAAGTATAAAGCAAGCATAAATATCATTGTACCTGTCCGGTCATAAGTTCGGACACATGTTTATTCTGAAATAATTGAGACTTGTTTGTTTTTTTTTATATAAGCCATTTATACCAAAAGGAGTAAGTACCTTTTGACATAAATGGCATAAATTTTTATGATATCCAAGGTTATTCAATATCACCCCGGCGGTTTTATGATACAAGCCCTGTGCTGTCGTCTATAGCAGTATGAACAAGGTCTATATCAATATCTACGGCTGCTTTGATCAAGGGTGCCTTGCGTGACTCTAAATAAAGATGAGACTTTGAGCATATGAGGCTTGAAAATATTAAATATTGAAATGGTCATAAAATGTAAGCGCTCGGTTTTTTTTTTATGTAAAGCGCGGCATATGGCGTACGCCAGGACCTCTTAAGGTGCCCGACGACGCCCATGAGCTTTCGAACTTTCGGGGCTGCGAAAACCATGCCGGCCGGCCAGGTGCTTCTTCACACCATGTTTGAAGGAACCCAGGTGGTACTTAAGGGGAAATAACTCGGCAGTGAGACGGTATATATGTACTTTAGGTTCAAAGTTTGGTACAGCAAAGGCACCATCGGCAGCAAATTTGACCTCATTCCCATAAGGGTACTTATCTCTATTCTTTATTTCCAACTCCAGACATTACAGTCACACTCTCGCCCGTGGGGTCCGACTAATCTGACACGGAGCCATCTGCTGCGCAATCGTGGCGAGCTGTACCAGATGAAGTAAGTGTCGATGCGCGGGGTCGCACCCTATCTACGATACTAATTTCGTTCCTATTAGGATTTGTAACGTACCTTTGACGACTTTTGTGGCTGCACAAGTATTTTTAAAGGCACCTCATTGTTTATTTTCTAGTTAAATATGTGTATCACCACACCTTACTTTAATGGCTCTACGAAACAAACCTAATGTCAAGATATTAGCCAACATAATGCAATCCCAAGGGGATTGGGTGCCATGCCAGGACGTACCCTTATATGATCTTAGCTACGTTTAACGGGATGGAAACACAGTAATGTTTTCATTTTTTTTCTTTTATTTGACTGGACATGATCCTAACAAACCACATAGAAACTAGGTGCCATGGCAGGGCATTCCTTATATTGCAAGGTTACATTGAATTGGATGGACACGGGCTATTATCATTGCCACTTCAAATATCGTTCATTCAATGTTATTACCAACCCGAACGGGATTAAACTTGCCACTTAGTAAATAGGTCCCCTACTGTCTTACATGGAATCCAAACAAAGAATGATGAATTCCTTAATCGGCTCTTACGACATGCACGGGAAAAAACGCAGAAGAACCAATTTTATTATTTTTACGTGACGGAACCCACATAGCACGGCATTGCCGTTTCGACCATCATTTATTTAATACGATGATACCGACCCAAGGATACGCGTGCTGAACTAAAATTAACACTTCTATCTCGGTTAAGAAATAAAGAGGCGTATACTCTGGGATTAGAACCCACAATCTTCGTCTACGAGATACTATTTGTGTTTGCTTAAAAATATAATTGACGCAACTACGGAAATAAATTGCACTTGTAAAAGTATTTTTTTTTTCGAAGGCTATTATAAAACACGAATGAGATAATTTATAATGAGATTTTTTAAACATTTATAATGAAAGACCTGTTATGAGAGTAAATTTCTGAAAAATCAAAATTCAATTATTTGTTGAGGGGTTCTTTGCTCACGGTGTACTGATGAAAGATGAGAAATTTAGGACCAAAGAAGTCCGTCTTGGTTCCAAACCATCATCGACACTTTGCGTAAGTAAGCCGTTCTTACAATCCGTAAGATTAGCTAGTGTTAACCAAGGTAATCTCAAATCACATATTTGTTGAAGAAGTAAAGTTGTCCTATTGTCCTACCTAGCGTTAAGTCTCTTTAAGCTCTTTAACTATTTAAATATTATACAAATTAGATTCGCTATAGATTTATTTCCGGGATAAAAATGCCTATGATTCTCTATGGATCAAAAACTATCTCTACGGTCGGCTCATAGCTTCACTGCTGCATGATCAACAAGCACACTTTCTTCTTTAGTAGAGAAGGTAAGCAAGAATAAGCTCTTAAAATATTTTTAAAATTAACTTTTTAAAGAATGCATTTTCTAGGTTAGGTATGTGTTTTACCTAAATCTTGCAGCAAATCGTGTACAGCTCGTGGTCTAGGAGCTAGAGGACTTGCCTTTCATGCGAGATGTCTAGGTTCAAATAGTGGTCACGTACCACTTTCTTTCTCTTTCTGAGTTGGATAAGTGCATTTCGTTACGAATGCGAGC
Source organism: Incurvaria masculella (assembly GCA_946894095.1). Lineage (NCBI taxonomy): Eukaryota > Metazoa > Arthropoda > Insecta > Lepidoptera > Incurvariidae > Incurvaria > Incurvaria masculella. Next base: position 21,312,657 of record OX335645.2, on the reverse strand, counting down.
TGTTTGCATGGTTCGGAACCCATATAAAACTGTAGTACCTCTTCCCCTACTGGGTGATACCGCCCGGGTTGGTACCACCGCAATGGATGAAACTATGGTTGAATAACATGGCGGCAATAAAAAAAATGTCAGTGTCTTCCATCCAGTTCAATGTAGCTGTGCTCATAAAGGGAAGGTCCTGGCATGGCACCTAATTCCTTCGGGAATTTGATGTATTAGGCTGAATATAACCTGTAGTTGTGTGGTATTAGCCATCCATGGCAGGTTGCAAATAAAAATTGTCCATTTTTTTATTTAGTTTCAATGCGTAAAATCTCCTGAGATGAATATCCATTGCCCATCGTGAGCGTATTTATGAATTTTTTCACAGTTTGACGGTTTTTATACTAGTCGTTTTTTTTTTCATTCATAAACATAACTTACACTCGCGCTAACCTATATCGCTAAAAAGAATATCCTTCGAGGACTGCTTTCGCCTTAAAATTTTCCTGCGTACCTTTGTACTTTAATTCGAGGCAACTGCTATAATAGAGATGTTATTAAAGTAATCTCGTCATCCAGCCCTTTAATTCGCTGCGTATCTTTTTTTAATAAAGTGTAGCGAGGGCGACAGCTCCATAGCGAGAGGATTATATGGGGTCGGCGTTTATCTCGGCGCTACAGATGTGGCTGCTGGGCTCCATTATTGGAATATGCTTACCTACCAACCGGCCACCTACTAGGTCCGCGACCATGGAAGGACAGGAGTACCGACCGAAATTCGTTTGCTTAGGGCCGACACGTAACCTGTTTCGACTCCGGCGGGTGGGTTTAATTACAAATTCGCTTAGCTGCTACTGATATTATCGAGTTCCAAACCGAATATTCGATGTTGCGCGTCTCGAATTCGTAAGAGGACATTTTTTATGAAACCTGACATGGATGGCTAACCCACACAACTACCGTTATTATATTAGCCAAAAACAACAAATACTCGATGGAATTAGGTGCCATGAGGTACCAGGACCTTCCTTTTATAAGCACAGCTACACTGAACTGGAATTCAGACCATTTTTCATTGCCGCTTTAATAGTTTCATCCAATGCGGTGGTACCAACCCGGGCAAGCTTAACCTTACCACCTAGTAGGTGAAGGGAGACCTACAGTCTTATATGGGTTCGCAACCAAGGAACAGCTCGCATTCGTAATAAACTGCACTTATCTAACTCAGAAAGAGAAAATAATAGGTGCATGACCGGGGCGAGGATTTGAACCAATAACCTCTCTCATGAAAGGCAAGTCCTCTAGCCCCTACACCACTAGCTGTACAGTAACAAAAAAAAGTTAGACGTGCAACCATATGAATTAGTGTAGATCGCTACTCCCGCCCTTACATGCTCGCTGTACTAGGGTGTGTCGGCTGCGTGGAACCAGATTCGGTGCACCCAAAGGTGTGCTCTAGGATGTCAATTATATTTTTCGTTGTCAGGCTGTATCGATTAAATTCACACATTTGGGTACTGTGGGTACATAGCGCCTCACGCTGTTTTCCAAGGGTAGGACATTAACGATACCCTGCTTATCGGTCGCTTATATTTGTATGTAATATATGTGCCCACATATATAATATCTTACTTTGAGCTTCAACAAAACACACTACATTATTATTAATTATTAATTTTAAGGGTCTAGCAAACTACAATTTAAATTGATAAGATTGTCTGAATTGAAGTCAACGTTGAAATTATATTCGTAACCCGAAGGTTTGTATTTTTGTAATATGTTTTATTATGTAGGATAAGTAACTACTTAAAAAAGAACGGATTTATCGACTTACACCTAAATCTGAAGTCTGACTCAAAACATTTCACGCCAACCCAACAAATATTCTCATTCCTCCGATCAATTCACACCATATTTGAAGGATGCCCTTTGGGGAAAATAAACTCAGCAGAGAATCTTGTAGCCGATATTTTTTTTTTCATAAATTTTTCGATGAAAACAAAAGATTTGCTAAACGCATAATATGGAATAACTAATTGTTGGTATTGACATCAAGCACCAATTTCCTGAAGTTACACCCCATATACGTCGAAGGAACTTGTGAAATCCATCCTCCTCAATAATTCCATCTCAATGGATCTGGGTTCCATGCCATGCCCTTCCTTACATTACAGCCAGGATAAATCCTACCACCTAAAAATAAATGCATTTAAGTGCCGGAACCCACACAGTACTTCCCTAATAAGTAGCTTTAACGGTCACGGTAATATTGTGGTTGACTACATCATCCACCTCATAGAAGATAGACCATTTTGAGATTAAAAGATATGTGGCAGAATAACACCAAACTAAATTACAAATCACATATGTACATACATTAATGGAAATTTATGTGGACAAACAAAAAAATATGCAATCATTTTAAGAATTCGCATGTTAAAAACCAAGTGATTTAAGCATTTACGTTTAGGCAGGCGCATTTCAAATTACAAACACATCAGGCTTTTCCTACTTTCGTTTGCAATGTATACTCAAATTTCCCCCTAACATATCTCTCGCTCGCATCTCGACAGCAGGCAGCGGGGAAGCCAGACAAAAACGCGAAGGCAGGGAGAAGTGGCACACTTCATTACACAGACACATCAAACAATCATCTATTAGACGAGACGACGCGAGTGACGCGGAAGCACGCGCCGCCATCTTGTCGAGTTTCGCGCCGGAAGCGACCGGGCGGGGGGTTTTCCGGTGTTGCCAGGTACAGTAATCGCTGTGATCATTTGTAAAAATTACATTCGTCACGTAGAGTGCTTCGCACTCTTTTGTAGATAGTTTGTGTTAGAGGGAGTTTTGCACTGTTTTCATGGGATGGTTTAAGGCTTCCTGAATTATTTACATTGTTATATTAAATGTTGTTATTCTTCGAAAGTTTAAAAGGGCTTAAAAAATAATATTAATCAATGATTTTTGAAATGATTGCATCATTTCAAAAACATGAATTGGTTTAAACTATCTTATATTATATTTAAAAGGTCTCTTGTCACTTTTAACTGTAAAATAATGTAGAAAAAGACAATTAACTCGGTTTTCTTGTAGAGATCTATCATGATCCACAAATAATTCTGCAATGCAAATTGCGAAGCGGGCTCGGATAACAGGAGTGAACCGGGAATTACGAGGAGATGTGGAAAAGACAAACCCTATGAAGAACGAAACCCTATCCTAAAACCTATCCCGCCACGTGGAATCCTTTGTGGGACACAATAGTTATATGGGTTCTAGCCAACGAGAGAATTTTGGTTCTAGCATATACCTAAAGTTTACATTTTATAGAATAAATAATTAGCTATTTAACCATATTCGCCAAAACAAAGTTATGTGGTTGTGTAGATACATTCAACGGGCTTACTATGCGATGCTTCAACCTAGAAAAACGTTTCTGCATAAAAAACTGGCGTCTGAGAACCGAATATTCGTTCCCAGTGTACGTACCCCGCGATTGACTAATGTGAAATGACGCTCTTCGTTTGTCTCTGCGGTGAGACTGAAGTTATGAAGCTAGAACTTTTAATGTAAGTAATAACTCGCTGCAATACTTCACTACTCCCTCGCGGCCCCTCGTGCACCCATTTTGTCGCTTACTCCCCCCTGCCCGCTCCCCCGCCGTACACCCCACCCCCCCCGCCGCCGCCGCCTTGTTCGCGTCTCGGGAAGTTTTAACTTTGTTTCGCGACGCTTTCGGTACATTGTCTCCCCGATGAAATATGCCGGCGCGAGTTCGGCGCCTCCCGCGGAAAATATCAGCGGCGCGAATTGGCGGCGGCGCGCAGCGGCGGCTCGCGAATTGTTCTGGACGGGTAACTTCGTGGTGCACGCGTCACGTCGCACGCGCGAACAGGGTATTTTTTTCAAATTTGCCATCATGGCCATGTCCGAAATTGTTATAAATGTTTAAAAACCCTCAAAGGAGTCGTGGAGCCGATTTTGATAATCTGACTGTATTATTCCATTTTTAAAATTGTGTTTTCTGCCAAGAATCAATCTCGTTGATTTTGGAAGCAAATAACGCTTCTGTTCATTATGCCAGATAATAGTGTTGCTTATAAAGAACAAATGCTGTGATGTAATGTCAAACGGCCAATTGCTTTCAATAGTAATCTAATATATTTCTTTTAGTATCGGATTTGACCCTGAAGGCACACTTGAAAAAATTACCCTGATATGAAATATGTGATGTATTTTTTTTTCTTTTTTTTTTGGTTTTAAACAATCACACATACAAATTATCAAATAAAATAAATCAAGCTTAGACCTATAGATCCGAATTAACTAAATAACAAAATAATAATAATAATCATTGTTTTTCTTATTATTATTATTATTACACGGACAGTTCAGTACATAGCTAGTAGATGATATACATATCAATCAAACAAAACTAAAAAAAGATGTGCATCGGGTACCAATACCAACAAAACATGAATTAACTAAATAACGAAAGTAAGGAAAAACATGGAATAAAAATAAAATAAAAATAAAATTTTAAATGTTTATAGTATGTAAGATATAAATAATACAGTTATTAAAAAAAACAGTTTTTTATCTGGTTGTTAAATGACACCATTGAGGAATTTAGAAACAAGCCTATTTCATGAAAATGAGTGTTATAGTTACTGGAACTACGCCTTATAAAAGTGTTTTGAGCATAACTGGTCGTACATTTCGGAATGTGAAATAGGGCTTTATTACGTGTAAATCTTTTCGGCACTCTAAAGCAAATATTTTCTAACAAATAACAAGTCCGCAAGTTTATTGAGGATTTTCCATAAAAGTATAGCATCGAGTTGATAACGACGGCTCTGAAAGGAAGGAATTTGGTAAAGCCTTGCGTTACCAAATTCCTTCATGTATTACTTCCTGCATGTCCCTGTATGTAAATATAAACGTCTCTACCTGTCTAACGCAAGTTTTCACCATCTCTAGCTACAAAAATCGCAAAGTTACCTTTCGGTTACACCATGTAACCGAAAGGTAACTTATCGGATTTCTGGTATCTGGAGGTGGTACCTACAGTTACCTGATCTTCTAGATCGGTAAACTGTGAAATGGACTCCCGAGGTATTTCCTCCAAATCGCAACCTGGGGTCATCGTCACCCTGCGCTTTGTTTAACAAAAAAATACTGGAGGGCGCGTGGCGGGGCGAGCTTGTTTTTAGGATTTTTGCCGTCAAAGTGACCAGAGGCTAGTCCAGCCAATAGGCCGTATAGGCCGCGGCCTACGGGCGGCACCAGAGGCTGGACGTACCGTGTAAATTTTTCCTTTAGGTCGAGTAGACTCGGGTATTTTCTTGATTGCCGGAACCCACACTTGAATTAATGTGTAATAATTTCCTGCAGACAATCAGTGGGTATCCTGGATTAGTATTAAAACAATGTTTGCTGTTTGTTTTTTGTCCTAGAAGCTACACCAAAGCCACTATTAACAAATTCAATTCAATTTAATAAATAAAACCGAAATATCTTTTTTGAATGCTTCACGACTTAAAAAAGGTAACATAACACCCTAGTCACTTACACACATGACACTTACAAACATCCGAATAAATAAAAACATGTCGCACTAAATCATCTCATTCAAAACATTGACGCCCTCGCCGCTGGGAATATTATTAAAAAAGCGCTCATTATCATAGAATGCCCAAAAAAGTGGGTCGAAAAAGTGAACACAAGACAATGGGATAATTGACACCACTATGACAGGGTGTCCCGCATCCGTTCATGTAGTACAGGCGAGGACACAAAGGCTACCGATGTCATGCCTTATCAACGGAATTAAGGTTGTATTATGGCCCGTTGAAAGGATTACACAGGTGTACCAGGCCTGCGGCACTCGTCATTCACTCGAAATAATAGTCCACGTGAGGAGGGTGTGGGAGGAAAAAAATGTTTTAAAATTCAAATGAAATTCCCAGCGCCTACTGCGGATTTGATCATTTGTACGAAGATGAGAAAGCGGGGAAGCGCACTGCGAGTGATGTGCGGCGTTCTTATATCGATTGTCGATGATTTTAATAGTTCTCACTTGGGCACGTTCCCCATCTGTTGTTACGCGGGTGGGGTATAAATAGGAAAACACCAAAAGTTAACAATTTATATTTTTACTTAAAGAATTTACGAAGAAACTCGCAAATAAGCAGTTTTATTCCACGTCGATTTCGAATACTAACTCACTTACTCGTTGAACTTTTTCACTAGAAGAGCTAGTTCACTCATATCATTTCATAGTCTCACTATCGCCTGCTATCGCTCGCATTGCTTCAGTTCGCTAACATCAAAAACATAGTAAAATATGCCGCTTAATTACTTGTTGCCTGACGACGCCCATGGGCTTTCGAACTTTAAAATGACAAATTCATTCCGGCCTGCCATATGCTTCTTCACATTTAATTTTATGGAGTGCACTCCATAGTTTATCTATGGGATCAGTTAGATCTTAAAGTGAAGGGGTGTATTCCCTGCCTGTTAGAATGGAGACGGAAGGATAGCATTATGCAGCTTCTAAAATCATTCTTCATTACACAGACTATAGTAAAAGAAATATTTTTAACCGGTCATTGATTTAGCCCAAATGGCACGTTCACAAAGGAATTAGGTACCATTCCAAGACCCTCCCTTTACAAGTACGGCTGAATTAACTAGATGAAAAACTCGGTATATTTTTCATCATTCGTCATTGTTATTGAAACAAGTATCACAAATTTAAAACTATAAAGTTTACCCAAATCACACGGTGTCGTTTTAGCAACCGTTGTCACTGCAGTCAGATCGGAACTCGCGATTTTATCGATAGCAGTGCATACCTAGAGCGCTAGTTTCTGATTCACTTCTTTATCATTCGGGCATAGAATGATAAAGAAGTGCTACAGATGCAAAGCATAGAATCGTTGAGACTTATATGTTCCCCTCATCGAAGCCTGGTGTACCACTTAGGTCTGCAGATAATCTCCTGCTCCTTATTCCGTCACATTCTTCCACTGCTTATTCGGGTTCTTTTACAGTTCACTCAGCACGATTGTGGAATCAATTGCCTCTTACTATTAGGGAAAGTGCTTCTTCGTCTATTTTTAAGGTAACATTAAAATCTTGGTACTTGACATGTTATAACAATTAAATCAATCAAATATTTTCTGTTTATATAGTTTTAAGTTATCTAATGTTTTCTAAGTGTGATTATGGTGCTTAGTTTTAAGTAATTTATTGTTTCTTGCTACCTCTTAATATATTGTCTAATATTAAGGTTAGCTGTTAGAGATTGCCTTTGGCAATAAGCTCGCCTTTGCATACTATCTAATAGTTGTAAGCAATAAAGAATATTTTCATTTCATTTCATTTCAAGTCTTAAAACGCGCTGAGGGTCATCCTTCGTGGAATACATTTCTCATATTCCTGCAACCTATATATGGAACCACGGCGAAATCTTTTTTTCAATCTATTCTCCTGTTCGTCTGTACTGTTGTATGCCAATGTTGTGAAAGTTTCTTATATTACTGGGATAATTTTTGGTCAGTATTGGTGTTGCATAGGTTAGTGCTAACCAATTATGTTTACTTACTAAATATGACACAGATATTATTAGTATTATATTGTGGGGCCTACATGTGTATCAACATGTAAGCCACTTAGCCCCGATTGCACGAAGAGACGGGTGAGTTAATTTTTAGTGAACAGCATTGAGTTCCTTCCATACTGTCCATATAAAGTTACGTGTTTAATCATATGTGGACGTTGATTTTGATTTTTTATCGTTTCGTGCACTCGGCCCTTAGATTTTACTGCGGTCCGAATTGAGCATGCCACGTATTTAGCAGGCACGGCGTACAAAAGCGTCCCGATTCAGACTGAACGCAAAGTTGTCAGTGTCACAAATGATTCGAACCGATCATGCACAACCTTACGGAAACAAAAACATAATGGAACAAATCGCAGTAATCTGCATAGTTCAATTTAATCGTTTCCTTTAAGCTAAACTTTCACGTGAGACGTTGAACCGATTTAACAAGATGAGAGCCAACGAAAGAGAAAATCAAAAGTTTCACTGGCAGTTGCACACACAGTGCTCGACATCCAAGGCGTGAGCACTGTGAACAAACAGTATTCAGTGACACAACGATGACGTCATGTCGTTCACGGTGCACCATTTTGAAAATTGTCAGTGCGAATCGGACCGTCGGGCCGTGAGCGTATTGGGACCACGCTGGATGCGCTTGAGTTTTGTTAAGATTGGTCGAACCATTGTAACTCATTCTAAAATTATATATTACCATAATTTATATCACCTATAATTTCTAGGCACAATATCTGCGGCACGATATCGCAGAGATTCCTTAACTAAATGGACGAACAAACAAGACGGAGACTCCAAGACAAGTGGGTCAGCAGTGGGTCAGCGGAGCGAGGGGTCGCGGGGCGAGACGCCGTGCGAGGGGCGAGGGGAGGGGAGCGGTGTCACCGCACTAATGGCTGTCACCGGCAGGTAACGTGAGAGCTGAGACAAAGTGCAACTTTCGCGGCGATTGACAGTCTCATTTGCCGGGGACGCTTTCCAACTATCCGCGCTGAGTTACGTCTCGGTGCAGCAGGGCAGAGACGGGACCATTTGTTTTCTACGGAAATTGCAGTATTTAGCAGGTTTCAATCTTCTTTCGTCCAACTACATGTTTGTGTGTTAGACGCGTAATAAGGCTTACGCCAGGCTCTTACGTAACCGGCGTCTGACGCTGCCTATAAAACTTTCACGGGGCTACGAAAATCATACCGGCCGGCCAGATATTTCTTAATAGGTACCATGTTTGAGGACCCCAGGGGGTCTACTCAGGGTCTACTCATGAAATTCTCACGGGCGAGTCACAACGCTTTCGTACTCATGAAATGACAGCCACGAGTCAACCTAGTGTAGTCCGTCTAATTATTCTAATTAGAGTGCGATGACACAAACGCAACATTTGATGTTTGATGACGTCACGTAAAAGCGTTTCACTTTCATCTGTGACATACTCGTTTTCGCTATTTTATTAAAATTTACCGTCTTTAGTATTTAGGGTACTTTTCCCTTTAGGTGGCTGTTTTTGCCATGAATGTTTTTGTTTTCAAACTAGCTGCGGTTTCCAGCTCCGCTTCTGAAAATATGGGTTTTTTTCCGGGATAAAAGCCGACGTCACTCACCGGTTCATAAATTATCTCTTTCCAAAAAAACACTTTAATTTATTGTTCCATTGCATAAATCAATAAATACACTTTTGCATTAATAATATTTGCATTAATCGATGATGAGAATATCGCTACGGGATATGGTGCGTAACGAGGCAATCCGCCGGCGACGTACCAGAGTAGTCGATATTGGACACCGGGTGGCTATGCTCAAGTGGCAGTGGGCTGGACATGTCAGCCGAAGAGACGACGACCGTTGGAGTAACCGTGTCCTACGTGAGTAACGTGTGCCGCGGACAGGAAAGCGGAGTGTGGGAAGACCACCCGCCAGGTGGGACGACGACATCAAGTGCGTCTGCGGAAAGCAGTGGTTCCGTACTGCTGAGGGCCGGGAGGACTGGAGAAAAATTGGAGAGGCGTATGTCCAGCAGTGGACGCAAACACGCTGACTGACTGACTGACTGAAAATAATAATATTAATAGAAACTTTACATCCAATGAAGCTGGCCTGCCTTTAACTATTTGTCCCTTTAAGGTGGCCCAACCCGGCGGGCCTAACTCATTTGCGGGCACGGTACAAAACTGTGCTGTTGCGCTCTGGGACCTTCTCTGTTTCAAAGAATAAGACAGGCACCGTGATGAGGAAGATGCAACCTGTCTACAAAAATGACAATGTGCATAGTGTATGATTTGGTAAGATTTACGAAAATTTTAATTTCAAAACGACTTATAGCTAAAAGTAAACCACGACCGCTGTAGTAAAAAATCTAATAAAAACCAAAAATATTATAAATCTTGATTAAATAAGCTATGTCTGATGACTAATCTTTTTAAGATGTTCTTACTTTATCATTGCGTAATCCACCTCCAAAGTTATTATATAAAACGCGCGAAAAATTCGAACTTTCGGACGTTATAACTTGGAAACCAAACACAATTTTAAAATGCCAATGGTCATCAAACATTTAGTACAATCAAATAAAGATATTTTGAGCAAAATTTTGGATCTCTGACAACACATATCGGCGTGATCTTCTTTCCCCTTTTGTATGCGGAGATGAACGGGATGGGCCACCTTAATTATTTTTCTCGAGTAATTTAACAAGAAAGACGAAATAATATTGTTTTGGTTATAAATAATTAAAACACCATTTTTATTTGTGCGTGCAATATACTGCGTATAACCACGAGGTGAAATCAATTACACACCTGTTTTATACCTTGCCACTCATAAATATTGTATTATTAATAAAATGCACATGCAGGAAAGCAATTATTGCACAGTCAATACGGCAAAAAATATTCACCACGCGTTTCAGACGAGTAAATTACTTAACATTAATTTACGGCACAGATAGCTCGAGGTGCTCCATTCATCTCTTTGAAAAGCCACGCGAAAGTAGGTACGGTCGGGAAAAAACCAAGCGAACATTCCTTTGTGCCGACAGAAAACTATAACGCGCAATGACATAATAATAATAATTTCGGCGCTGGTACTTCTGTCAATGTCGCCGCAGGAAATGACAATTAAGTTTTGGATGCTGATCCCCGAGGGCGTAGAGAATGGGGTTTCTTTCACACGCGCAGAAATACCTCGGACGGCCCTTTGTCAGGGGTTTCGCTCGCAGACGCAGCAGTGCAGGCGAAAAAAAAGAGCCATTCACAAAAATAGGTTATTGCGTTTACCTACCTATGGCGACGACACGGGCCGGCCAATGTCACGGTGGCGTATCCATACGTATTGGACCCTCCGACGAGTGGATTTAGACGCGGTATTCGATCGACAGTGTCTGGTAGATGCATTAGAATGCATGGTCGCTTTGAGATTGTCAATGAAATAGCCGCTTTCGAAATTTCTCAAAATGTTGTTAATTTTTTGCGAGTTACACCTGAATTTAAGCACCGTGTAAGCGAGTATTCATTGCCAATATGGTCTTAAAATGTGACTTCAAATATGATTGAAATCAATCCATTTAATCATTTCCTGGACAATCTTTAAACTTCGCTAATGGTTTTAAATCGGCTATGACTCTGCTGTATCCATTACTCGTGGTACTTACCGCGGTAAATAATAATCTTCGGTGACAAGATGTAGATCTCCTTCCTTAATTGATTAATAGGTGGTATTGTTAGTATCATCGCGTTTAATAAAATATGGTCGAAGCGGCAATGATGAATGTAGCTATGCAATACAATGAAAGTCCTGACATGGCACCTAGATCCCTAGTGGTGGTTGGGTTAGTACCTATGTATGTATGTATGTTAAGATTAGCCAGATTAGGATATCACGTCTCAGAGCGCACAATAAACAGCACTAAAAAAAACTTCAATCTATACTTGTAAACCCGCATTATGGCGCTGGACCGTATGCCTCTAAAAAATTGTAAAAAAATACAAAAAGGCGTAGAACATGGATATAAGTTAAGTTATAAAAAAAAACAAAACATACGGACTTATCTCATTAAAATGAATCTGTGGTGAGTGTGCAATCCCGCGAAGATTTCTGCCTACTTTTACCGGACTCTGCTCGGGCGTATGTCGAAAATGGCACTGACCCGAGCGCAACCGGGAACCTCAGCTAGCGTAGAGAGAGTTGCGAAAAAAAAGAGCTTTGACACTATTCTCCCTGACCGGAAAAATCGCAATGTCTACAGTAAAAAGATGTAGTAGCGAGAATTGTGAAGGGTTAAAATGGTTTGGAAGCGAATGGGGGTTGAAAGAATGAAGAAACAGCACAATAGAACTGAACTTCGATCATGTCCGTACAGCCTAGGAGAATGTACCACGACCAAATGGATGCAATATTTCTTAATGTACGTATAGTACCCGTAATCGTAAAGGATGTTAGAGATTGCCTTTGGCAATAAGCTCGCCTTTGCATACTACTATGTATGAAAAGATGTGTCCGTGGAGTAATTGAAATAAGTCTTATGCGATCGTACCATATTGCGCTCCATCATCTCTGTCTACCCCTCTGGGTAACCGGCTATGATGGTATGTATGTTTCGGAGTTGCAAGTCGGATTTTAGCAAATAATAAGCATACTTTAGTTTTTATTACAACAGCTACTTATCGTACATCACTACATCATAGTATAAAACAAAGTTGCTTTCTCTGTCCCTATATCCCTATGTATGCTTAAATCTTTAAAACTACGCAACGGATTTTGATGCCGTTTTTTTAATAGATAGAGTGATTAAAGAGGAAGGTTTATATGTAAAATAACATCCATTAAATAGTGGAGAAATACTGTTATTTTTGAGGTTTCTAATGTGATGTCGTAAATAATAACATTTTTTCCGCTTACATTGCAAACGCAGGCTGAACCCTACGAGATTTATCAAAATAATGTACTAAGTATTGTACACATTTGAAAGGTCTACAGAAAACTTCGTATGTGGTATATGTCTATCTCTTATGGATATCCCACAATAAATTTTTTTTGTCATGTTCTTTTTACCACAAACAATGGCTCATTTTCGAAGCGATTTTAACCAATACAGCATTAATCCTTGCCCAATTAAATAGCTTAAATACATTGTTGATTTAATTTGGATCTATATAGCCCTTTACAGCATATTATTTAAATGAATATTTTCGAAGATATTACAGATTTAAAAATTGCGGGACGTAGCTTTTGCGGCACCGGGGCGCGCCGGACGGGGCGGCGGGATATGTATCTTCTTATGGATATAATCTTCATGGTAAAGGGAAAGGGGAACTGTTTTACTCCAAATTTAACGCGTGCGGGCCACGGGCAGTAATGAATAAATCAAAATTACTAAATCGATTTTAATATTTTTTTCAGTGAGTGGGCCGCTAGTTTTCTTATAAAACGAGAAATCGAAATTGGAAGTATTAGAACGTACCTGATATATATGGTACCTTATAGATATGTCAGTAGACACTTACCACTTTCTTGTACGAATCTACTCGTAAATAAAACTCGACGCGGAGCGGCGCGTCCTCTCCGCGTCCGCTCCGCGCCGAGCAGTCTCTGGAGAGCGTATCTGATCATTAGCGAGATATGATCACGAACAATCAAAATGGCGGCGGCACAAAGCCACGCAGTCTGCCGCCTCGCCCCGCCCCGCGCCGCGCCGCCCGACAGGTACCTACCTATGTGACGGGGCACATTTTATTGGTTTTTCGGAAACATTCTGTGCCCTATTAATAAATGAACGGCGAAAAGGGAGGCAAAAAATGGTGACCGTGGAATCCATTTGTCACTAGGGAAGTGATTTACGGCGCGAGGTTTGGCGGGCGAGGCCCTATGAGTTCCTGGAAGCACGTCCGCGCGTTTTGTTCTATTTACCTTGGCTGTCGCTCGGCGCGGCTTTGATTTAGGGCGGTGGAACGTTGACACTGCCAGAGCGACACAGCCTTCATTTCCATTTGGTAAGACTGCATATTGCTGCGTAACATTCTATAATATACTAGCTCGGTTCAATTTTGTTTTGGACAATTACCGGGCTTCGCAACATCAGAACCCTTCGCGGGATAAAAGTCTCAGTATAAAAGTCTTCATTTCGACCGAAGCCCCACTTATCGAATCCAACTACATGTAGCTAAGAACTACCCAGGTGTCCCCATAAGAATAAAAAAAAACATGAAAATCGGTTGAGCCGTTTAGGAGGAGATAAATTCAATCACTCATTCGGACACCCGAATTTTATGTATTGTTTAAAGATTGTTAAATATTCTGCAAGGGCCGTCCACGGGAAAAGTTTAAGGAAATACCGTAAATCCTTCAATAACTTCATTCCTTTACTTGAGTAAAATTTTTCGTTTTTTTTTTATATATTTTTTTTTCAAAAATCAACCCTGCCTTTAAAGACACCGAATTTATAAAATTAAAACACATGCAATGGCAGTCCGTCCAAAAATGTGGCAGCATGAATGTCTGTAGGTAGAGAAAGCGAATGAAGTACGTTGGCGCTCTATCATTTTTGCATACTCCTGCGGGAAAGCATCAAGCTGGTGTATGTATGTATGTGTTGTGTGTATGTATGAACTTGATGCAGGAATGCATATCCCTACCCAAACAATAGAAATAGTTTTCTACAAATATAATTTATTAAAACGAATTATTAAATTGCTTCAGCCAGGGGTAGCTGGTGCATACCCAAGGCTATGAAATGTGAAGTAGAGCGGGCTTTTGAGATGGAAACGAACTCAGATCTGCAGTAAATCTAGATCAGGTATCAGTGGAGCCTGTTCTGAAACATTGTTGCATAACCCTAAGACGGTTATACAATCGGTACGGTCAACCAAAAAATCGTATTATGCAACCTGAAATGGGCGGCTAATACCACACAACTACCGTTATGATATTAGCCCAATACGCCATATTCCCGAAGGAATTAGGTGCCATGCCAGGACCTTCCCTTTATGAGCACGGCTACATTGAACTTAATTTAATGTACATTATAAACCTAATCACAACTACTGTTTGAAATGTGATACAAATTAAAATTGTTAGGGTTTATCAGTATATTTTTTTTGTTGAAGCTGTTTTTTTAGGCTCACCTACTCTGCACTGGGCTAGGCCCGTCTCAAAACACGGACAATTTTGAATTCCCGCTTATAGCTTCATCCAATGCGGTGGTACCAGCCCGGGCGGGCCTAATCCTACCACCTAGTAGGGAAAGGGGACCTGCAGTTTGACTTGGGTTGCGAAAGTTAAATCAACAACATTTTCGATGCGTTGTATAACTATAGCGCACGCGGGAAACCATACATACGAATTGACGAAGTGCCAAACTAGTTCATCTGCCACCGGCGCGGGGGCGCGCGGCGTCCGGCCAGCCATTTCTCTGAATCGTTCCCGCTCTCGAAATTCCCAACACCCTCAGCTCGCGAGCGCAATAAATTACTCCAATATTATTGCCCGCTGGACGCATTCCTCAAATAGTTGAGCGGCCAGGTAGCCAGTACGTCGATCTTTGAGCGCGGGGAAAAGAGCTGAGTGCAGCAGCGTCGGCAGATCAGGGTTCCGGAGGTGATGCTATCCGTTGACGTAATTGTTTCGCACAGCAAGGATTTTTTTTATTGTATATCGTTCTACAGGAAAAAGAGACAGATTCGAGATCCATTTCAACATATTTACATCGAGTGTAAAGGGTTATTTTTAGTATTACTACATTTCAAATGTATCATGAATATAAATAGATGTTATTTAATAATATATTGTATCTCTTATTCCCATGTATAACACATTCTATTATTATAATGTTCTGTAGACATTAGATCCTCTCTACTGCGTTAATTCATGAATTCATTAAATTCTAGAACAAGTTCCTGTTTAAAAAAAATATTATTCCAATTGAAAACACAATTATGTTTCTGAAAGTAGACTTTTTTTAAAATAGTAACTTTATATTTACGAATTGCAAACAAACTTTCATAGACAGAAATTTATTAAATAAATATTCCATCTCTTGTCATACTAATTAAGGGTTTATTTTATAAATCATATCTTATCCTAAACTATGTTTGTTCTAAATCTAAAGGAAACAAGCTAAGGTCGACAGGCATATAATCAGTATTGTATATTATAGTATTAGGTTTATGTATTTTGTTCATATTTGATTTGTTTTTATTAGAAACAAAGTGTATTAAAGTAGAGACGGGAGTCTTTATATTTAAATATATTGGGTTGGATCCAGCCCCTCATAGATAATTAGCATTTTACGAATATAATATGTGCTTATTAGGTTTTCGGATTTCGTGAATAACAATGACAATAATTGTCATTTAACTCTTTGGTTATAATTAAATAGGTTAGTGCCAACTTCATTTTCATTCAGATAGAGTTTTCTAAATATAAATCTCGATTTTGGGTCTTGGTTGGAACCCTAGTTTATCCCTTCAAATTTGTAGCCACGCGTAGTGACGAGTGAACACTCACTTTGTGACGTCACTGCGCGCGTCACCGTGCGTCAGCAGCATTCACTGCCAACAACGCACCTCTGATCATTTATTTGTGAAGCCCTCCATATACCTACATACCATTTACACCTTAAATCCTTGATATGATGAGGGTTATAAGAAATAAAATATTGTTTTGGTTTGCACTCAGATTCCAATTCGTTCTTTAAAATATGCCCTATATGACACAAGTATGCTATCTGTACTAACCTACTATACTGAATTTCAAACATTATAATTGCAATTTGTCATACATCAAAGGCTTGTAATAGATTTTCTAAAACAACCTTACTTTTTTATTAAGGACCTTCGAACAGACACATACGTTATTATAAACACACAGAAATACTAAAACAAATAAGTATGCATCCATAATCGAGACCAAAATATAATGTAACTGTAAGGCCAAAAAAAATTAAGCCGATTAGCAATACTAACTTATAATGTTACATTTACACGTAACTAACTTAATAATGATAAGAATGCTAGGAAGAAACGCTTAATTCAAGCATAATATAATATAATTTTGAGTGAACTAAAAAGCAAGAAAAAAATATATGATCCGTACTTAAACCAGAAGCGAACTGAATTAAACAATAAAATAAAAAAACGGGCCAAGCGTGAACGTGTTCACGTGTTAGTGGGTGCACAACTAAAGAAGTGTACCTAAATTTAATTTCTTGGATTTTATAGGAGAAAAATCCGGGACAAATTCCATATGGCCAACAGACACCTGAGTGGTCAGTCTGAGTTCTCACCTAAATTGGCGTTTACGGCAAACCGATCGATTGGCGTTTTCTCCAAACTCCATACAAGTTTTTACTAGATATTCTGTGGTTTTACTTCTTCAAGCTGTCATAGTCAAACGCGAATTTCCGATTTGTATGCAAACGCGGAGTGGACGTAAACGGCAACGTCGACGTATTTACGGCAACGTTGAGTAAGCTGTCAAATCAAGCTCGGACTCGCAAATGTTAGTTCGCTTAACGCCCGCTGCGCGCGCTCTTCAATTTCTCCATACATTTGAAAACGCCAGTCGATCGGTTTGCCTCGACTGGCGTTTTCAAATGGCTCAGAGCCGGTAGTCTAAGTTGTCACCTAAATTGGCGTTACGGCAAACCGATACACCTTACTCAACGTTGCCGTAAATACTTCGACGTTGCCGTTTACGTCCACTCCGCGATTTCATACAAATCGGAAGTCCGCGTTTGAGTTTGACAGCTTGAAGAAGTAAAACCACAGAATATCTAGTAAAACTTGTATGGAGTTTGGAGAAAACACCAGTCGATCGGTTTGCCGTAAACGCCAATTTAGGTGAGAACTCAGACTGGCCACTCAGAGCCATAAGGATTAGATTTTTTCGACGGGACATTAAAAACGAGACAAATAATTCTATCCTAAGTATATTTTTTTAGCACTGGCATATGACGTACCTATTCATATAACATGAATGGGATGTGTTTGTAGAATCGACCGAGATGCAAGGACGCACTAAGTAAAGAAATAGCCTTGTAAAAAAATCGACTTCTTTGATAAATGTGTCCTTGGTTTACGGACGATTCTACATAACATATTCATAGGACAAAGCGACGTACCTGCTTAATACGAAAAAGTATATTTATTCATACAATCTTTTTTAAATTAGGCGGGTCATCATTCTGGAATCGCGTGTATTTGTTGATTTGCGCATATCTGCGGCATAACCGTAACATGTTTAGTGTACACAATAATCATATTTAAATTATAAAATTACAAACATCCTGGATGCTGCAAGGATGTTATGTGGATTTCTTTAAAAACAAAGTAGCTGAAGCGAAATATCAAATCACGAGAGGATCGCGAAATCCCGAGCCTCGGGCTATCTCAAATCCGCACCCAAAGCCAAAGACAGATCAGATTTAAGAAGAAAAAACTGCGCGGCACCCTTTGATTCGAGAAAGAACGCTCGGGTAGAAATACAAGTCCCGTGTGCCAAAAAAAAACACTCCGATTATCAATTTCCTCGAAGCAGCAGCCTTCGGTAATGCGAGGCACCGCCCGAGAAGGAATTACTCGGCCGAGTGTAAACTCATCCAGAATTTCGCTGGAATCGTCCAAATCCGGCCTCAGTGGCGTTAATCTGAGGGGGAAAAAATTGCAGGTAAGATTGGACTTTCCGAGAAGTGATCAACTTGAAGGTGAGACCACAATTTGGAGGCTAAATCTACTTTCTGTGCTTAGCGTTGAATAAAAAGAACTATTATATATTACACATATATTTACATAATATGTATCGAAAATAAAACCGAATAAATATGTATAAGCCTCTGGCCATCTAAAATTATTATGTATTAATTTTTCGAGTTTCCAAATGAAATTTCGTGTTATCCTTGTATGTACCTATAAACGAATGCCTTTACCCAACTATGCATTCTTAAGGTTATAGCACAGAATAAGCAATAGTGAAGTAAACAAAACAAATGCATTGCTAGAAGTACGTACAAAAAAGATTTATTTATCTCTAATATTGCATAGTATCAGGTGTATACAGTGTGAAAGTTACATAATTCTGTTTCAAATAAAAATAATACAATATAAATAATTTGACTGCTTAGTCAGGCCAAGCAACAAACGCTCCATAATTAAAAACCGAAGTCAATTGAAAAATCGAGTCAACACCCGACATTCAGTCAATTATATTTTTGTTGTTGTTATGTACTTATAGGGACACAGTTAACAAATTACAAAAAGAAACTAGCTGAGGTACACGAATCCACACAGGTCAATGTCGTTTTGGACTAAATTGTTTATGTTTGATGAACATTATATGAGTTCCCCATACAAACTTACATCCCCTATTTCACCAACTTCGAGTTTAATTTTCGCTACAAAGGTAGTTTTATGTTCTGCTCCAAGGTCCAGACTATACCTATTTTATCAACATTGGTTTAGCTGTTTAGGTGTGACAACAGAAAGATTTACTTTCGCATTTATAATACTAGCATGTATATGGATGTAATGGGTAGAAAGTGTAATGGGTTTGGGCTGCGAACACAACTGAACTGAAGTTAAATCTGAGAAATTAAGTGAGGGAATTCGATAATTTCTGCACCAATCAGAAGTAGGTATGTAGAAGTCAAAATAATTTTACACAGTAAGCGACCAGACATAAGTGCTTTTGATTGGTGCAGAATTAATCGAATTCCCTCACTTGTTTTCTTACAATCGTATTCATAGAGCACCTGTCAAAACTTAGTACGAGATTAGCACCGGACTAAAGATACAAAAAACCGGACAAGTGCGAGTTGGACTCGCACACGAAGGGTTCCGTACCATCGTACAAGATTTAAAACCAAAAATCACGTTCTTTGCATGGGGTCCCCCTTTAATTTTTATATTTTTTTTATTTTACCCGTTTGTTGTTATAGCGGCAAAATAAATACACACTCTGTAAAAATTTCAGCTACCAACCTTTTACGGTTCATGAGATAGAGCCCTGTGACAGACGGACGGACGGACGGACGGACGGACAGCGGAGGCTTAGTAATAGGGTTCCGTTTTCACCCTTTGGGTACGGAACCCTAAAAATTGGTTTAGTCCGGCGGATAAAAAGTTAGTCCGCCCAATCTGAATACGGCTGTTACAATACGCCGGTTACCCTGGTTCGCGTCCAGGTGACCGTTCAGGTGAGATACAATCGATGGATAGGATATGTATTTCAGGATTAGAATAACCTTTTCGTAATTTAATTTATGTGTGCGTGAACGATTTTCACTACCTGCTCTCCAGATTGGTACTTACCGGAGTTGAAAAGCACGCTCATTTCCTGCGACCGAAGCAGCTACATAATAATGCGCTTGCAAAAACCAGTCGCCGTAGTGTCTGCCCGCGGCCGAGCCGGGCGGCGCGGCGGCAGGCACATCCAGCGATCGATTCGGCGAGCAAATATGAACGTATACTACCATAATATGTGTGGGTTCTGGCACGTAAAATGAATACAATGCCCCCCCCCTGCATTTTTTCCCATGCAAAAGAAGCGACTAAGGGATGCGTCGTTCGTAACTCGTATTCCACATAAAACTGTAGGTTCTGTTCTTTACTTACTAGAAGAGGGGGGGGGGGCTAATATTGTCCGGGTCCGTACCATCGCTTTGAATTAACCATGATCAAAACTTCAATTAAAATTGTGCGTCATTTCCATCCAGTTCAATGTAGACGTGTTGTTTTTATGACTTTCATGCGGTAGAGTGTTTTTTGAGTTAAACATAGATTTGCTACATATATTACATTCAGTAGGTAGTTTTTTTTATGTGACTGGACATGGATGGCTAATACCACAAGTTCTGTCATGGTATTAGCCCAACACACCACATGGGAACTAGGTGCCATGCCAGGACCTTCCTTATATTGCACGGCTACATTGAACTGGATGGAAAACACGGAAAATTTTCATTGCCGCTTCGACCATCGTTCATCCAATGCGATGGTACCAACCCGGGCGGGATAAACCCTACCACCTAGTAGTAAGTAAGGAAGGGGGACCTACAGCTTAACGTGGAATCCGAACCACGGCCAGCCTCTCTCAACGGTCGAATGGTCACCCATCCAAGACCAGACCGGACCCAGCGTTGCTTAACTTCGGAGAGCGATCCCCGAAGTGTCGCGCCACTGGGCCACTGAGGCTGACAAGTGTATTTTCCTTTCAATCAAAACGTTTTGCGGGTAATCGCTCTAGTCTAGAACATTTACTTTTGTGAGATTTAACTTTTTTTGGTTTTTAACAGGCATACCTACCTTTCTTATAATTACGTACGAAGGAGAAGAGATGGTTCACATAGCCCAAGATGACATAATACACACGCTGTCCCTGAATGACCCAACTAGCCGGGATACGGACAGAGCCTAGTCCGGCAGCACTATCACAACCGACAACTATGCGAACTTTTGAGAATAATTGCATTGATGTTATCTTTTCCTAAACCTGTATGTTGTCATTTCATTTCATTTTTAATTTAATTTCATTTTCATTTCACTTATTTAAACTTTTTGGTAGTCAAACTACACTAAGTTACGTCACAAAGATCCGCGGATTTGATCAACGCAGTAAAGAAGAACCCGCAAAGAAACTTAACGGGTTTACATAACATGTCATGTTTACTTTAATCTTATTGGCAATAAAATATACTCAATACTGAATTTGCATCGGAAAGGGACTTATCTATGTCCTGGGTCCTGCTTTGGAAAATTATCTAAAACATCTCTGACACAGTCGAGCCTCAGACGTCGCGTTGTAACCGCTCACACACCCAACATGAATAGTTACCGCCGCACTCGATACGAGTGATTGATTCACGTACAGAGTCATGATGTTTAATTAAAGTTCAGTTAGACAGAGCCGCGTGTTAAATTTGAAATTCAAACCAGTACTTAATATAATTATAATGCTGCTGGAGGAGCTTACCGCTAGTGGAGTATTCTATAATGAAGGGGTGTATGAACCTGTGATAAAAAAACTACTAACTACCTTTTAAGCACAACGGCGGCTACCCTCTTAACTCTTTACTATTTCGCTTCACGTTTTTCGTTTTCGAGATATAAAAACTTTACAAAGCATGACTTGCGTAACAAATTGTATGTAAATCGCTAATAGTCGTTGTGCTATGTATTCCCCATACTACGGGCGATAACTGTTTACAAGCTCTTAATGTTTTTAAGTTTGTTGAAATTTTGGATTAAATGTATTGTAGAAATCTATGTCTGGTTTTTTTTTTAATATACATTTTAAATTGGAAAATTTTGGCTAGTGAACAATGGAAAATAGTTGGCTTTTTACGTTACTTTTACAATTTTGTTACTGAAAAATAGAGATGGCTGCTTACAAAAAAATATAAAATATTCCGTATGTTATAAAATGAAGCTTTCTCAAGTGATGATTAAAATCTGACAAATTTTAGGGGTAGGGAAACGTTAGGGCCTGGAAAACGATAAGAATACTAGAAGAGTGCAAAATTGTGTCTTGGATTCAATAGACAAAGAATGAAAATATTTACCGAATATATTTTGAATCTTAGATTTCCTGTGACTGCACGGCAGCCTCCCCGCGTACCTTCAAACAAAATCCTATTATTTTTCTTGCATTTTTCTCATGTGTTACTTACCTAGCGCTTCAGGTCTTGTGCCAAAACATTTTTTGTGACATTTGTGAAAATTTTCAAAAACTGGCTCGAATGAATATTCATATAATTATAAAATCTGCTCAAAAAACTTCACGAACATCGGTTGAGAAATGCGACCTGTAAAGGAGAACAGCCGGACAGACATTCGAAAGCATTTTTGCGCAAGCTGAAACGGAGATCGCTCGGGCTTCGTCTTTCGCTCTGTCAATTAATTACTTTCGAATGTTATTTGGAAGAGTCTATGTTTAAAATTTCAAGTCTTATACGAGTAGCTCTCCGGAAAGTTAGTTTCTCTAAAGTAAACTCTAAAAGTTGTGTGTTATATACTACCAAAAATATTTACGTTAACCTTATATTTATTCATAACCAACAAGAAAACAAATATCCTAATAAAAAACGGTTAAAAGCTGGTATAGGGGCTGGAGGACTTGCCTTACATGCGTGAGGTTAAGGTTCAAATCCTTTTCGTTACGAATGCGAGCTGTTCCATGGTTTGGAACCCATGTACAACTGTGGGTCCCTTCCCCTACTAAGTGGTAGGGTTAAGCCCGCCCGGGTTGGTACTACAGCATGAGAATTGATGTTTTCCATTCAATGCAGTGTAACCGTGCTCATAAAGGGAAGCTCCTGGCTTGGCACCAATCATTTGAGTAGTTGTGTGGTAATAGCCATCCATGTCAGATTCCATAAAAGTATCATCTTTTATTTGTTTTTATAATATATATATGTAGTATTTAGTATTTATTTATTGATATTTATGTAGTTATATTTATGTACAGTTATATAAGTTATATATTTAAGTTTAAGTATAATGTGTATTTGTTGAATATTGTGTAGGAATTATGTTTCCTCTAAAGCTATTTCTCCATAGTTACTACTCGCACTACTGCTCACGATACCCAAAGGTAGACTGGTAGAATATGCCCCCGAGTTTTTTTTTGAGTGCAATAAACTTATATAAATTAAATAAATAAATAAAAAAAACATGAATCTAAATCATCAACCATTCTGGGTTTGCACCCACACCCCTAGAAACACAGGCAAACGATTTGAAATTATACACCAGGGCGCTATTAATACCGTCAAATATTGTTGCCTAACATTGGATTAATTAACATTTGGATGTAAGACAGATATTTTTTTTAAAATATTCATCACTTTTATCGTATCAACTCTTACAATTTTATCATGTCAACTCTTATATTTAAGTTTTCTTTTCATTTGAAATGATTTATCTTAAAGACAAAAGTAATTTAGAGAATGTTTCAACAAAATTATAAGAAAACATAGTGGATTAAATATATCATAAATGGTTTCAAACTGCTTGAGTAAATAATATAATGACATCAGTAATCTTATTTTGGGAAATAATAACCCTTAAATAAATAATTTGTTTCGCCTGACACTCAACATTTTGAATTGTTTATGTAGTTTACCAATATGAATCTAGAAAAATAAATAACTGTATGTTTTGCTGGTGAAATGATTTTTATAACAAACTGTAATCAATAGGTACAATATTGTATGAATATGAACGGGCGCATATATGGCTGCACTGAGCCTTTGGGATGAGATTACACTGGCACATAATAAATGATCGGCAAACCCGTGATCGCCGCATTCCATCTTCGAAACGGGTAAACAATTTAATAAAACATGGAGAGGTGAGATTTTATCGTTAGAAGGAACGTGTCAGTCGGCTGATAATATAATAATCTGTCCATCAATTATAATTATCGTTGGGTTCCATCATCGACACCTCCTGCACGCCCGCTGAGCCGCCGCCTCCGCCGGGCCGCCGCCACCGCCAACCGCGCCTCCCACCCCGCATCCACATTGCACCATATGGCACGGAGATCGACGATCTCCGTGAGTGTCTACCACCTCAAGCAATTAATCTGTTTCTTGGGTAAAATACATTAAATTAAATCTGGATTGTAAGCACGCAAGAAATCTTGGGAATGGGATCAAATCGGTTTATGACACACACCAAATGTGTTTCGATGCTTTAATTATCTAAAGTAAACTATAGCTTGCTATAGGTTTCCAGGTTTACATAAAATGGTGTGACAAAAACATTATCTTCTATAATATAATATTCTATAAGTGACTCAGTAAGACCAATCAAATAACTGTATTTTAAATTTATGCATACACTTTATTTTTATTACAATTTTGAAAATAAAGCTAGTTGAAAAGACTCTCTTAGGCTGGAGTGCATCATCTCTGATTAGTTTTATTGTTATGACTATTGTAGATCTATATTACTTTCTTCTTCCGGCGAAAAAGAAGGACGGATATATTTTAATATTAACATACTAAGCCAGGTTTTCACGAAGTGCTGAGTTATTTTGATCAAGATTTAAAGGGCCATTAATACTAAAGTGCTGATTATCTTGTACTGGTATCGATTGTGAGATGGCAAGAAAGGCTCTTTAATTTGAGGATTAAGCTAATCAGTACTTGGTGGAAGAGACCCTAAGCCACGTGAAATTGCACGCCAACTCAGGCAAATTATAGGCGCTGCTTTCGTAGTGAAAATATAATTATAACGATAAGGATAAATGTTACTTTTTTCATTAGTTCTTACTAAAATTTTACGGTAGAAAACATGTAATTTTGTAAATAGTGGTTGTTGATGAGTTAAGTAAGGCTGATTAAGATGAACTAAGAGTTTAAAATTTAATGGAGGAAATTAATACAGTCAGTAATGTATTATATATTAAATATATATATAGATATTAATACGTCGCCAAGCTAGGTTGGTTGTTCTATAACGTTATAATATTCTTATTATTACCTACGCTTGAGAACACTTTGTGAAGTCTGTTTCAGCGTCTGAATTCTTCGGTGCCTTTGCCGATCGCTCGGCAGTGCTGCCGCTCCGCTCCCGCCCAACTTCCGCCGGCGCCTCCGCCGCCGCGGCCGCGTCGCGTCGCGATCGACAACCGCGCCCCAGCCCGCACGCGGCAACACAATGCGCGGCGGCTCTTTATTATAGCATCTCACATTGTTGTCATTGTCATTATTATGATTCTTTACCGCTTTTCGTTGTCGCGCCATTGTCGGGCGGCGTTCTGTCGGCGCTTTTTCACGTCCCTCCGTTAGTCTAGATACTGGTAGCGCGACGCGAGCACGGCTGGCGGCGGAGGGCGGAGGATTTTCGCGGGGTTTTGCGACGAAACGGCGGGGCGGGAGCGGTGTCGCGACGTAGCCGCGCGGTGGCGCGGGACTGCGCGCCTCTGCGCGCGGTGGCGTGCGGGGGTGCGGTGTGCGGGGCGGGGAGTGCGTGGCAGAACAGCCTGAGGTGACCACGTGACGTGTTCCTCCAGAAACCCATGGAACTATCGACGAGTGATTAAACTAAATATATCGATTCTAGAGACATTAATATACTCATGATTCAAAGGAGTAATTCAATGTTTTGGTGAATATACATTTCATATGAAAAATACTGTGAATTTACGTCTCACACCTGATCAATACAGATATGCAAATCGATAAGTACTGGCAGTACTTTAAATGTGTCAAATGTCAAAATGGAAGCCTTGAACGATTTACAAGGAATAGGTGAGACATGCAGAGGGTACATAAGGCAGTATCATGTCGTGTATCAAGGCAGAGATCGAGGGCGGACGAGGCGGCAGAGGCAGAGGCGGACGGACGACGGTCGAGCGCGCCGACGGACGGACAGACGTGTCCGGTCGTGGTGCGTGTACTCGGGGTGTGCATTTGAATTTAATTTGAGGGTGGTCAGACGTAAGATAGGGGCTGACGAGACAGCGGCGACGGCGGCCGCGGGTGCCTCGCTATATCCACACTATTTGAGTCCACCTGATCTTCCAAGCATCATATTTAATGAAGAAATATTTTAGTTTTAATGAGGAATGAAGAAATTCCTTTTATTCATGCACTCTGGCTTGAAATGCATTGGCATGAGGCACCCAAAATATTTTAAAGTTTTTGTCCGGAACAAAAACATCGTCTACTTGAAGATAACAAATAGCGTCGCATCTTAATTTACATTTAATCTTGAAGGTAAATGTGAAATAATTTAATAAGCATTAATTAAATATTTCTTTTTTTTTTTTTGAATTGGTAGACAAGCTACACTCAGACAAGTCATTTTTTTTATTTTAAGGCATACAAGCAAACATACATTCACCTTACAATTTCTGGCATATACCATCGTCAAATTTACTAAATAATTAATTATAAATAATCAATCAATATCATTAAATTATTTCACTTTTACCTTCAATCTATTAAATATTATACACTATACTAAAGTTTCATATTTAATCTATAAATAATTTAACTCAATATGAGAATGAAAACAGAAATGTCCGCGGTGCGTGTAAAACAATTATTTTCTGAAGTGAATCCCAACTTAACTGACTAAAATCAATCCTGTATACCAGCTGCGAAATAATGGATGGGATTTTTATGGCGGCAGTGTTGCCCTTTTTACTGTAAATGCACTGGTTAGTTCGCTTGCGAATTCGGGACGCACAATCGTATTTTCGTTGCACTGAATAGCGTCAGTAGCAATCAGTAGTGAGCGAATTCGTAAGCGGACTGACTCGCCAGGGCTACCGTCATTGCATGAAAACGAGACTCGGTTGCCACTCCAGTACTTTCTTTCTCACGCTATGCGTGGATCATTTATGTAAAAATAATGTTTGCGGTACCAGCAAAACCAGGTCCGCTCGGGTCAATGTCGTTTCGGACCGATGTAGGGATAAACGTAACTTTTTATGTTCCCTATACCCACTTTCATCCCCCTTTTAACCATCATTGAGTTTAATTTTCGCCACAAAAGGTAGCCTATGTTTTTGTCCAAGGTTCAGACTCTCTCTATACCAAATTTCACCAAAATTGGATCAGCGGCTTAGTCCTGAAAACGTAACAGACAGAAAGAGTTACTTTCTCATTTTTAATATTAGTATGGATAATGTCTATGTTGTTTTAACATGTCAGTCAGCCAGCGTGTTTGCGTCGACTGCTAGACATACGCCTCTCCAATTTTCCTCCAGTCCTCCCGGCCTTCAGCGGTAAGGCCATGCTTTCCGCCGACGCACTTGATGTCGTCCTCCCACCTGGCGGGTTTTAACATACTTATAATAAATGTATTTTAAAACAAAGTGTGAGTCCCGCTGACCACCATCACGTCACTGTTTCCGGCCCTCCTCCCTCCACCCCAGCCACCCCATCACGCTGTCTTGTCGACCGCCTCCGCGCCATCCTACTATGTATATCTATGCAACAGACGAAATTCCAGCCAATATATTTGTGTAGTCCAATGCATGTATCATCGTAGCCTGTTATCTTATTTTTTATTTTAGAAATGGATAGGGTATTTTTTTATGTTTATTTTAATCCGTTCAGTTATATAACTGCTTGTACGCGTTCTTTTTGCGGATTTTCTTATTGAAGAACTGGTAATAATTTACTGTGAATAAGTTACTAAAACGTTTATAGCATGATTCCAAATGCCACATGATTCAAATTACTATACAACTGTTTTTTTTTAGCTGAAGTACTCTTTCTTTATGTCTAAATTAAACTTTATGCTAGCTAAATCTTCCATACACAGTTACTAGATTATGTTAGCTATCTCAACCGAATGGTTGTTCTGTGCTGAGGGAGCTAGATAACATTCAACCAAAATATATTTTCTCATTGTAACTTGAAATCAATTAAAAATACCTGATTTTTTTTTAAATAACTGAATTTATCAACAATTCCCCAACATACCTGCAACCTTCTGGTACTTATTCATCGCTTGTGAGTAGACTTATATACATACATAGTTGTTGCTAATAAATTCACCGTGCAGGTAAATCAGAGCCCAACAAATGCGCACTGATGCTGAAATCACGCCGTTGTGGGCCCGCGAGCGAGCTGTCAGTGCGTAATGCCGTTTCGCGCCCTTCCACAATGCCGCCATTTTGTGCGCGCCGTCGCGGTGTTGCCAACTTGGCGATAATTAATAAATTGCAGCAGCAGCGCCACTCGCGGCAATCATTAGTGACACCTCTTGCCAATTATAACGAAAGCGCTGAGCTCTGGAGAGAAGACACCGTGGGCCGGATTCAGAATATTAACGTTTCCTTTTTAATTTTATGTTATGTTATTATTTTGTGAGCTAAGCATTCCATTGGTTTTGGGTGTCATCATGAGGCTAAAATTGTAATATTTATTCAGCATCTTTTTGAATTTTCCAATTTAAATGATCTCGATACACGACACGATAGCCAGAGTCTATAAAAGATTATTGACTTACTACTAGCGAGCAAACCCAAAGGTCAGCTGGAAGAAATCTCTTCGAGGGATAAGCCCGCCTTTGCGCCCCACTTATGTTGTTATTTCACTATACTTTCTTTTGTAAATTGTTTTTTTTTTTGTGGCGTAATAAAGAATTTTCAATCAATCAATTAATCAAACAGTTTAGGACGGAAGGCACCTTAAATATGTAGATATGCTTTCTTATAATAATTTAAGAGTACAATGCCTTAAATGTTATTAGAAGAAGAAAAATTAAATCCTCTTTGTATGACCCATGGGTCTCTTGTAGACGGGTTCAAGTGAAATCTGTATTAATTATTGATTAAACATCCACAAATAGACATAAAGTCTAATGAAAATAAAAACCGTAGTAAAAATCGAGATTGGCAGGAATTGAATAGTTATTCCAGGCGGAATAGTCAAGCCGCCGCCACTACCGCCTCCGCCCCGCCACCGCTACGCCTCCGCTCCCGACGCTTGTCACCTTCGCTCTCGGCTTATTATAAATACTTATGTTTTATAGAAATCATTTTTTTCTGCGAACGGTGAATCTCGTTTCGCACCTGTGATTCCACTTCAAATACGCGCGACGTGAATTGCGAGCTTTTCGACATAGACGGCTATTAAAAACACCCTTTCATGATTAAAGTAATGGCAACAATCTTCTTTAGTGATGTTAATATGTAGCGGTGTTTTCGTCAATTTAGTTTCACGTTTTATTACTTTACAATATGACTTTAGAATTTATTTAAATTAGAATATTACTAAGCAACGTGTTACTGGTATAGTTTGTCATTATATAACACTGCTTTTGATGTTAATTAAATCCTATATTTTGTTAAATGATAAGCTATATTCTTAAAACATTTATAACGCAGTATATAAATTGATGAAATCAGCCGATAATGTTTGTTTTTATGACTACTTTTCATGAATTGTTATATTTTATACGTCTGTATAAACGTGAATGTAAATGTGTCAACCTTTTGCCAAACCTTTATAAATAAATAAATAAATAAATAAACTTGTTTGCACTTATCATAACATTGATATTGTTTAGAAATTTATTGTAATTTTTGGCAGTTTAAGTAGCTTAAATTATTCAATTTTTGATTGAACCTACGATAAGTTGTTATTTACAAACATTTTAAATCATCTAAATCACAAAATTGTTTGGATTTATTACACCTTATTAGTTGTTTTACTTTAATAAAATGTGATATGTTTTATGTTGGATTTCATTTTTTTCCTATAAACCCATAGGACCAACTATCAGAAGATACATTAAGTGACCCCATAGGATCTTGAGAAACAGATGAATACAAATATACTAATTATATTTTCCCAGAAATCCTTCTGTTCCAAGTATTAGATCATTCAAATAAATAGGGTCTAGTCTAGATCACCAAGTTTCCTTGGGAATATGGCCCGCTTACAAGGTGACCCTAAACGCAGTGTTATCTACTAATGTTCAAATAAAACAAAAACGGTATTCCAGCAAACATTTTTAAAATATGTCCCGGGAAAGTTGTAATATCAGTGATCTTACTCAAATGTGCCTTTGGAAAATTTTAATTGTTGGGAATAGTGAACTATATAGCCTTTCATATGAGAGGTCTGGGTTCAAACCCTCGCCCCGGAAACGTACCACTTTCTCTCTCTGAGTTGGATAAGTCCATTTCGTTACGAATGCGAGCTGTTCCATGGTTCGGAACATATGCAAAACTGTAGGTCCCCGTAGGTAGTAGGGTTAATCCAGCCTGGGTCGGTACCACCGCAGTGGATGAAACTATATTTCAATATAACCGTGGTCATAAAGAGAAGGTCCAATATCATAATGGTATTTGTGTGGTATTAGCCATTCATGTCAGGTTCCATAAATAAAAAACTCTTTAGGGTCTCTTCCAAAAAGTACTGATTAGCTTAATCCTCACAATAAAGGGCCTGACAAATCCATACCTGTACATTAGTACTAAAGGCCTTTTAAATGTCAATGAAAATTAATCAGCAGTTGGTGAAAACCAGGCTTAGTATCCTAACTTAAACCTAGTACTCCAACTTAAACACCAACTCAGCGGATATGATATTTTTTTTTCAAGTATTCTCCCTAGAATTACAAGTTTCCTAGGACATATAAAAGTTTAATTATTATATTTTATTCAGTATACTAATAATTTGATATAACTGATAATTTGTATCGGAATTTAATGAATAAATAAAATAAATATTGTTCAAATTCAATTTAGCAAATATAAGTTAATTACACCTATTTTTTTTTCATTTCTGCTACCGTTATTTCAACTAATTGAGTTCGTTTTGGATATTGATTAGAGGCTGAACATTAAAATAATAACACTCTGTATAAGATGATACCCTGAAACAAACACTATACACAAATGATATTATTACTCCTTTTATAGCCACCTGGGTGTGATATAACGGTAAATACAGAGGAAAGAATCTTGTAAACTTACTCTCAATATTGAGAATATACATTGATATTTATTCGACATTATTTCGGAAGATTATTCCTGTAGTCTGAAGAAATAAAAAATCCATTTCGGTCCTTCCAATTTAGCAGAAAGGTAACACTTTTCATACAAATGAATTCACATGTTTTATTCCGGGAGGTCACGACATTTTTGGTCACGATAAGGTAAATGTCTGAATCTGGGTTCACATGTTAGAGACCAACCCTCTGATGCTAAATATGTCGGTCTGCCCGTGCCAAGTGGTTGCGTTATCTAGATTGGCTACATAAAATAGATGCTGGTATGTACCTGCTGATGAATATACTGATTGTCTGGAAACATTGATGCCTATTAATTATGCAACAATAACCAGTCGGTTTTTTAATTAAATACTTAAATATACCTTAAGTTATATCTGTATCGTAAATCGCCTATAACTACGAAATGCAACCAAATGTTTGTTCAGTTTTTGTATTGCTAAGCAAGTATGTACTGATACTTTCATGCTTCGGTATTTGCATCAATTTACCTTATCATATTTTTTTTTGTCGCCATAACTAATTTTTCAGGCGCATTATCTACGTAACGCAACCACTTGGAACAGGCAGACTGACACATTTAGCTTCAGAGGGTTGTACTTTATCCCGTGAACCCAGTTTCAGCCATTTACGTTATTGTTACCATTTTTGTCGCGACCTCCTAGTCTATTTAGTGTCGATGCAGCCGATTGCAGCATTTCCATCAGAAACTTCATTATCATTTAAATTTCTCAAAAAGAAAATCTATCACATTTGTCTGATTCAGTGCATGTATTTCACTTCGATGAAACAAAATACACTAATAAGTAAGTAAAATATTTATAAGTGAATTTAAAAAGATTTAAGAATAAAAAAAAATTTATGCACAAATATCGAAAGGAATATTGTTTGGTTCTATGCTGTGAATCAATGTAGCCGAGAAATATATGGAAGGTCCTGGCATGGCACCTAGTTCCCAAACGGTGTGTTAGGCTAATATCTGCCGGTCAGTTAGGTATTAGCTACCCATTTCCAATTACATAATAAAAACATCAAAGGGAAAAAAATATCAAACATTTATTTATCACATGATTATTGAATGATATAAAAGAGAATAGAAAAACTAATTTCTAATGTTCCCAAGCTTGTGTCGCCATAATAAGCACATAGTTAACTAATTTGTAATTAAATGATCCTTTAGTTATTTTAAAATACCGAAAAATATATATCTAATTGTAAAGTAGCTAATTCTATTATTTATTGTCGATTATCTGTACAACAGGCTAAATAATCTATGGTTACTATGATTTATTACCTCATAATAAGGCTGCACGTATTTTATTTAATCATTATATAATGCACCGTGTTCTAACTTTTAGCTTATTAGAAAACGTATGATCTTAATGCATAATACCACTTTTATAATTTACCGCTATAAATGTTAGGACACATTTACTAATATTCGTAAGTGGAAAAAAAAAACGTGAAAATAGAATATGACAACTGATGGACGAACATAGAATTATATTTTCTACTCCAGCATTATACAAATTATTTTCCGATTGTTACAAATATTTGCAAACTAGAATCTATCTCTCTCCATTAGTATAATGTTGATGCTCTCAATATTAGGAGAGCAATAGAGATGATATGCCGAAAATTCATTCGTTCGTGAAAACAAAAAAAACTATATACTACACCCAAAACTATAGAAAAATATGGAAACCGAGGTCAATAGCAGGCATGCCATTATCCTTTATCAATTTATGTATCTAATATAAATATAAATTGTTATGTACATGATCATATATGTGCTAATTAAATTTATATGTGATATTAATATAATGAGGTGTGAAAATAAAAGATGTTTTAATAGAACTGGACATAGATGTAGGACATACAACACCTACTGTCAAGACTAACCTTACCTAACACACCTCAAGGGAACTACATACTCGTAGGTGCCATTCCAACACCTTGCTCATATATCTCGGGTACATAGAATTGGATTTAAATATTTAAAAACCTGCCAATTGCGAGTCGGACTCGCACACGAAGGGTTTCGTACCAGTATACAAGATTTGACCCAAAGAAATAACGTTTATTGTGTGGTGTTATATTGGTTTTTGAATTGTACTATTTGTCGTTATAGCGGCAACAGAAATACACATTCTGTGAAAATTTCAGCTGTCTGTCTAGTATGGTTCATGTCATACAGCCCTGTGACGGACGGACGAACAGTAACCCTAAAAAACACTTATTTTAAGTTTATCACAATGATATAAGAACATGGAAACGCTTGGCGCATGGTCATCGGATGCGAAAAGTTTTTCAGACTGCATTGGAAAACTGCTTATTGAGAAATCCGGTGACCATCGCGCTAAGACATTTTTCATACGGCGAATTAGCATGGAAATTCAAAGGGGAAACGCACAGAGCATTTTAGGTACTATGGGCAGCTCGGCGGGCATGGAGGAAATTTTCTATTTAGTATAGGATAGTATTAGTTGTTAGTTTATTTTAGTAAGTAGTTAGTTTAATTTTGTTTAGGGATTATGTTGTTTTTGTTCAAACCTTAATTTAGTTTAATTATGTAATAGATTTATAACCATTAAAATGTAAAAAGAAAAAAAGAACATGCACAAGGCAATCAAAATTCCATCCATTCATTTACAAATAATTAACTAAATTATTTTAACGTAGATCATTTTGACTATTTTTAATTTATTATATTCTTAACAGGCTTAAAATAATAGGACTAGACACAGAATGTTTTGTTCCAAAACAAAATGTATATTTAATGAATTTTTTTTTATAGATATCATCAATCCAAAATTAATGTTATGTGAGCTTGAATGTCAATGACTACATAGCGATTAATCGAAAAGATCTATTCGAATCAATATTATTAGTACTTAAAAGTATTATTAATAATTAAAAATATTAATTTTTCTAGAATTTTTTTGAAAAAAAAATCAAATAACTTGAATACTTGCCTTAAGAATATTACTTCAGTTATATCATCTATTTCATTATAAATAATATATCTCTTAATATACATTAATTCAGTTACATTATTTCAGGTAGGTATATATTTATATAATTAAATATAGAACAACTAGTTTGAATGTTCTCATAGATATGGATATAATTTAAATACTATTAAGATAAATTTGCAGAACATAACTTTAATATAGCATAATTAAAAAATGTCAACGTATTAATATCGGTCTCAGTAAATTATTACCTAAAAATTTAGAAAATATTAAATCACAATATAACAAAAATATACCTGTGAAAACAAAAAAAATAGTTTACGATAACTTTAAATCCCTAATAACATCAGGGAAATAGGGATCTAAAGACTAGAAATATCTAAAGCCTTGACTACTAGAAGTTGAATAAATACATAAAATGAACACCAACGGCATAAAAGGCAAAATTATTACATGGATTAATAATAATAATAATTCATAAAATATATGCACCAACAGCCCATATCATTAATATCGAACTATTCGTAAATGTACTCGTCTACTCGAATACATATTCATTTTTTTTTTGTTAAAATTAATGTTCATATGTGTTTTAATAACGAACTAAAAGAAAACTATTAAAATTGTATATGCTATAATAATACCTAATACGTACCGAATTTGACAGTATTCCGTCCACGATATGTCTGCTGTTTGCTATTTGATGCTTTATAATGTTCATTTTTTTTTAACTTAAAATAGATGTTCTACAAGTTCTCTCAATTTAAATACTTCGTCCTAATCAAGAAGGTCGCGTTTATGTTTAAATTGGTATGTATCCACGCAGCATCCGAATTACAAATGTTGTCATACATAAACCTCATTACTTCAGATATTAGGAACATATCTTAACAACATTTAATCAACTATGTTTATGTAAGTACTCTCGGAAGAACCGTTTTTATCGAATAATAAACTATACTTTAGTAATGCTAATATGAAAAGGCAACGCTCGTTATAGTATGTACACCTACGCTATGGGGAGGTCAGGCAAATTGTATGCTGCGTAGTTATGTATACCTATCTACACACCGATGCTTAAGATAAACATTGCAAGCCAAAAGATAACGTCTACACAAACTATGGGGAGAGTGTGCCAGCAGAGAAGACTGCGCTGAATACGACGTCGACCTATGAGTAAACACATTTGATGAAGCGCGAGGCTGAGGAGGTACGGACGGACGGCGGCTGGAGCGAGGCTCTCGCGCGGGCGAATTAAAAATGCAGGCTCGCGCCGCAGCCGCCGGGCGCGGCGCTGCGGAGCCCCCCTCCCGCCGTCGTCGGCGCCCGCCCGCCGCCGCCATTGGTGCGTCGCGGCGCGCGGGGAGGAGCCTGCGCGGCGGAGGGGCGCACAAGAATGGGCCGCTGGCCGGTTTTGTGTAGCGTCATAACGGAGAGAGTCCTCGCGCCGCACGGTTGTCCCGCGAGCGCCCGCGCCCGCACGTCTCCGCGCCGCCGCGAGCTCATGTGAGCGACAGTGTCTTTGCCTCCGCGACTCACCAAGACGGCAAGCTGTACGCGCCGCAGGAAGACGACATGCTGACGATGGAGACGGACTTGAAGGGCGGCAGCCTGCACGCGACCGTGCCGCCGCACCACGGCCTGCACCACGGCTACGGCTCGCTCGGCGCGCTCGGCGGAATGATGTCGCTGCCGCAGCAGCAGCCGCTCGCGCAGCACGCGCCGCACGGCGGCCCGCACCAGCACGTGCAGCACCACGCGCAGCAGCACCCGCAGCACCAGCCGCACGCGCAGCCGCCCCCCAACAACAACAACAGCAGCGCCAAAAACGCCAACGTCGACCGCGTCAAGCGCCCCATGAACGCCTTCATGGTGTGGTCGCGCGGCCAGCGCAGGAAGATGGCGTCCGACAATCCCAAAATGCACAACTCGGAGATCTCGAAGCGGCTCGGCGCGCAGTGGAAGGACCTCTCCGAGTCGGAGAAGAGGCCGTTCATCGACGAGGCGAAGCGGCTGCGCGCCGTGCACATGAAGGAGCACCCCGACTACAAGTACCGGCCGCGCCGCAAGACGAAGACTCTCGCCAAGAAGCAGGACAAGTACCCGCTCGGGCCCGGCGGGCTCATGGGCGGCGGGGACGGGCAGAGGGCGCAGTCGCAGCCGCCGCAGCCGCCGCGCGACGTCTACCAGATGCCGAACGGGTACATGCCCAACGGGTACATGATGCACGATCCGAGCGCCTACCAGCAGCAGGCGTACGGCTATCCCCGCTACGACGTCGCGCAGATGCAGCAGGGCGGCTACGGCGGCGGCTACGGGCCGTACGCGACCGCCGGCCAGGGCTCGCCGTACATGCCGCAGCCGCCGTCGCCGTACGGGCTCGCGGGCCCCGGCTCGCCGGGCGGAGGCTACGCGCTGCCGCCATCGTGCGCGTCGCACAGTCCGAGCGGCTCGAGCGCCAAGTCGGAGCCGGTGTCGCCGGGACCGCCGGCGATGAAGCGCGAGTACGTGCCGGCGGCGCACGAGCCCCCGATGACGCTCAAGCGCGAGTTCCTCGGCCACGAGGCGCAGATGGCGCAGCTGAAGCGCGAGTATGGCGCGGCGGCGGCGGCGGACGCGCTCAAGCGCGAGTACGGCCAGCCGGACCTCAGCCACATCATCAACATGTACCACGTGCCCGACGAGCAGCGCTACAGCGCCGAGCGGGCGATGCCGCTCATGTGAGACTCGCCCTTCGTGTGCGACATCGACATCCCGCCGCTCTGAACCGCGCCGCGTCTGTCGCATCGACCCCCCGCGTGGACTCAGTGACTCGACCAGTGAACTCTATACTCGATAAGTTTCTACCGTTTAAGAAAGTGATCGTTATCTCCTTGGCAAACGTACGACTAGGTATGTTCCTTTATTTGTTTTCTATATGTAAGGGTATTTTGTTCGCGACCGCGCGGCGGCGGGTGGGCCGCCGCGGTCCGCCGCGCGGGAGACCGCCGCGGTCCGCCCGCCGCCGCGCGCAACCGCCCCGGACGTTATGATGTTAGTGTTACGCGAACGTGTTATGAATTCGTTTCTACTTATTGAAAGTTCGAATAATGTTGTTGATGGATTCCTGTATAATATTATCTTCTGATTATTATTGTATTATTTTTATGATTTAAGTTGAATAGTAATTTGAGGCGGCAAGAAAGAACGACGGAGCGAAAGTGGCGTGAATGACGAAGTAGTGCCTGTGGTAAAATCGATACCAAAAAATCGAACAATGTGTAAATATATTTTTTAAGGTGTCTAGAATTTCAAAAATGATCTTAGTCGGTACAGTAAGGATAGTTAAGTATAAGGCGACGATGCGGCGACGGCCGGAACACTCGTAGCGCCCCCGCGCATTGTACAAAACATTTTGTTACATTTATTGAAACGAAAAACTTATTAAACTCGAAAGACTTAAAATATTGTAATACAAAAATGTACAGTGAGTGTTATATAGTCAGTGGACACAAAAGTATATTGAAAAAAATGAAGTTATGAATAAACAACGCGTTAAAAATGATGTTTACTGTTTTTATTCTACGGACGCGAGAAAGGAGGAGGCGGGCACAAGTGGGCCGACTGGTCGCACGGCTCCGGTACAATGCTTTG
The DNA here is from genome assembly GCA_946894095.1 of Incurvaria masculella. Lineage (NCBI taxonomy): Eukaryota > Metazoa > Arthropoda > Insecta > Lepidoptera > Incurvariidae > Incurvaria > Incurvaria masculella. The sequence continues at coordinate 21,274,981 of OX335645.2, read as the reverse complement.
GTATTATTCTGCTCATGTGACCTGCTCGCTATTAAATTGACGGCAATTTCCACAGTAATAACTGTTTTGCCTGTGAACTCTGCTGCTACGACCTCCATATCATTTGAATCACATAAATGAAACGACTTTGCTTATAACATACTGAGTCTCCCTTAGCCGCTTACTTTTGACATGAAGGCCACTTACCTTGATATTATGACATCAAAAATCTTTGATATATTCTGAGGGGTCCTATAATACTGTGGCTCGGAAGCGTCTAAACTCTTACTTAAGTATTTGTTCGGTTCGGAAAATAATATAGAACACGAAACGAATGCCTACATTCCATTACTAAATAACAGAGGGTGAAAACTTAGTTCTTGTCAGATCACTATTTTACCCAAAAATCAAATGCAAGTTAAATGAATTTCCGTTAAACAAAAAATACCTCGAATACATTAAACACTGCAATTGGTCTGTAAAGTTGCTATAGATTGAACGAACCAATTCAATCTCCTACAGACGCGCGCTCTTTCATAAAAAACCGGTGTAACCAACATTCAATCAAACATCTCGACGGTGGATTAATTTCAAACTCTCGCCCACTGCGCGAAAATACTTGATCGAATTTCCTTCTCAATTTCGCCCACTCTCCAGTAGCCCCGCTGTGCGCCCCTCGCGTGCTAATTCAATATAACGGGTGCCGACCGAGTTGGAAACCAAAAATCCGCCTCCAAGAACGCCCCGTTTGTTCCGACGGTGAATTCTCTCACCCTATGCCGTTGCACCGCGTCCGCCCAGTGCTGCCAACATAGCGGCGGCGAATTCTCAGGGGTGGAGCAGATGTGGACTCTTTCCCACTAGTTCCCACGGAAGCTAATGGCGGATTTGTCGGACACGGGGATTTCTATGGCAAGTTGACGTGTCATTGTTTTCTCTTGAATCTTAGATTAAAATAATGGTTTTAGAGAGTTACAACAACGCATACCTATTATTGAAAATTTTAAAAAGTTTTGGCTTGTTGCAGGAATATTGTAAAAGCCGTGATACTACAATATGACTATTGATAATTTCACAGTTTTTTTTTATATCAATCGTCACTATTTCTAAAATTTCATCATTAAAGGTTAACCTAATCTAACGTTGTCAAGTGAAATCTCTCTCTATAGGACTGAAACCAGCTTTTGATATAGGAAGAAAAAGGGAAGACTGACTACAATCCTTGAGATTACAATAATACTAGTGACATCATAATTTCCAGGATTATCGCTAACGGTTTCCATTTTTTACAATATCAATATATTGTCATATATATTTATCAATAGTGATATCGTAATTTCTCTGGAAGCTTAGGTTGCATTGCAAGAAATAAAGAAGTTTAACACTTATCCGGGAAATAGGAATATTACTAGTGATATTATAAAATCTTGGATTTCATAATATGCCAGCAACATATACACATGCATCAGATGTTCCTTTGCATCGAACATTAAGACACAACTAGCATCTGATTTGTACCCGCATACCATTTCAACGCAGCCATGCATGTGTTTGCTATGCCAATCCCATGCAACTGAAATGGAAATAATATTTATACAGCATTAATGCTATTACGATTAATTTAAACGAATTGCTATTCATTTTGATTTTTTTTTATTTGGTTTGATAATTACGCATTTTGCAGACAATAATTGTTTGTGAAAATAGAGCCAAAACAATAATATATTGGTTACAACTGGATGAAAATTTATTTTGCTGTAATTCAATGAAAATTAAAACCTACATAAAACATTGAAAAAACTTGATTCTTTATATTTTTAAAAAACATTTGAAAGTAATTGGCATACCTGTATGTTTTAACATCTCGATTTCTATGTAATAACTACACTAATGACAACATAGGCGTTTGTCTTTTTTTAAATGTCGCAAAGGCTTCGGCAGCTAGGTGACTTTTGAATACATGATATAGCGGGAAAGCTTTGAATACAGTACCTTCTACTTCGATTAGCCCTATTTCAATTACTGTTTAGACAGATCCCAACGGACTGGTTCACAGGAATTTCACTCATCCGAGTGGTAGCCACCATCACACGTGACGTGCCATTTGGAAAGTCCAAGATCGTAACCGCCGCTTCCGTCGCCGCCAGCATGTGAACGCGGCGCGACACGTCATGTCACTGTCGCAGCAATTTGCTAACGGCCGCATTGTTTCCATCGTAAGTATGAACTTCCTAGTTTAGGACCGTAGTGCATACGAATTTTGTATTGTTCTCATTCACACTGAATCACACACAGGTATGTAATATAATAATAGTATTTTTTACATCCAACAATAATATACAATTTAATCAGAAACAAATATCATTGAAAACAGAGTAATCAAAAGTAAAGAAATATTGTTTCAGGGACATCTACATTTACAGCATTGCGACCAGATTTTTGAAAATAATTCGAATCCTGCTTCCGACGAATGTCACGACCAAAAACGTTTTCAAGTTATTTTCAAAAATCTGGTTACAATGCTTGAAATACAGATTTCGTGTCCATTTAATACGAACAATATTATTTTTTTTGCATTTAATGTGTAAGCCGCGCACGCGCTGCGCCAATCAAGAGAACCTTGGCTACCTTGGCTGACACCGACTCATATATAATAACAAAAATCGTAACTACAAAAATGGCAATCATTTTTTAGTTTTTAGTGCTTTTTCTTTGAAGTCGGTAATTTTTTTTGTTAATTTTTTTTATTTGTTTATAAGTGAATCTGAAGTACGATTACTAATTTGTACACGTCCTTTCCAATAAAAAAAGAATCACCGAAATCGGTTCACCCAGGCAAAAGTCAAGCAGGTAACAAACATAAAAAAAACATACAGGCCAATTGAGAACCTCCTCCTTTTTTTAAGTCGGTTAAAAATGGCTGGTCTTTCGGCACCGCCATCTACAGAAGAGTCAGACAAATAAATACCGTATCGAGTGTACAATCTTATAACAAGACGCCCGAAGAAGTGCTACGCGTCGCGATTAATTTGGCTCGTAGCGCCCGCTACGAGCTTACGAGCAAGAAGTCATTCTGCTGCACTAAAAAGAATTCAACGCTCGCAGTTTGTTTTAAAATTTGCAGTGCTGAGAGTGATAATTAATAACATCAGATAGGAACCGTCATTACTAACCTCATACTACAAGTGTTTGCTTCAATTAACAATACTTGCATATTTTTTCAGTTTCAAATGCTTAAATTCTTTGCGTTTCAAATTCCAAAAATAAAACGTTAATTTTACTAATGATACCGTCGCTTAAAAGCTCTTGGTCTCCGTCGTACCTTATCAGTTCCCCGTACTTAGTAACATGCAATCAAAATTAGTGGTTCGGAAATCTAGGCATTTCTCAGATTTACCGTTTTGTATACCAGACCAAAATAAACTGTGCGCAATATAAAGTGCTGATTATCTTGTGCTGGTATTGAATGCAATCTGCTAAGAAAGGCCCTTAATATGTGGCGATTAAGCTTATTAGCTAGGAAAAGTCCCTTAGATGTTTTAGTTAATTTATGACTAATCACTTTAACATTGTTCTAGCGTCTTGTGTTATGGTTATGAACATCACAGTTAATCTTCAGTTAGTTTTACAGAACAGTACGTTACTTTAGCATACGTTCATAATACTTTAAGTATCAAAGATTGTTTTAAGATAGACATGTAACACGGTAGCGCCACTTCATCTGTGAACACCATCGTCTAATCCAATTTGATGTCGACTAAACAAAAGTTCAAACAGATGAGCACCCTAAATGTTTGTTTTGACATCTCGCGTTACAAACACAACCTCTCTACACCCGCATGTGACATGATAGGTGTGCGTTCACAACCCTTTCGTGTTCTACTCGGGCGGGTTTTCTGAGACGAGAGACGGTACCGCGCGGATTGGGTCCATTTTTCTGTTTTTATCTTGTTTGCTTTTATTTAATGACAATATTTGAAAATAACAGCCGCCCATAGCCCATCCTTTTCACTCGTTCGGGAGATGATAATAGATAACAATAGCTAATTATGTATATTGCTGTTTAAAGTTAATAAATCTTGGATGTATTCAACTTTAATTATGTTCCGGAGCAGAATTCACTTTTCAGGTTTTTGGGAAAACTTCAAGAATAACTCAGTGCAACTTGACTTAATACAAGTGATCAAACAATAAACTCATTGAAATAATACTAGGTTTATTAAACGGCATCTTATAATTCGCGCGTTAAGTTTGGCTTAAAATGGTTATAAGACTACACCCTAGCAACATGAATGGAATTTTTATATTTTATTTTACAATTATACACATACTACTTTTTTTATGGAATCTGAAATTTTTGTCTTATACTACACCCCTTATACATTTTTTCTAACACTCCCATAGGTTAAAGGTACCATTCCTGGACCTACCTTATATTACTGGGCTGCTTTGAACTAAGGAATGTGATATGTGGACCCGAACCAGGAAAACAACCAAAACGAATGGTACCTATGTTTTGCTGGTTCGGGTCCAGCCTTGCAGTATATTCGTAATGTTATTTTTACAGGGCTCTTTCTTCAATTAATGTGTCCTTGCCTCACGGTCGATTATACATACGTACATATCACATTCCTTGGAATAAACGACGTACCTGCTTAGTACGGAAAAGTATATTTACATTGAACTAGGTGGAAAACACGGACCAGTTGCATTGACGCTTCGACCATCTGCAATGCTGATGGTAACAACCCAGTTGAGGTTGGCACCATCTTTCCACCTAATTAGTAAACTTCTCAACGCACTTTGTGACCCAATTCCAGTCATTGTGATGATCGACCCAATATGCAACAAAAACCACGGTCCTCTATGATTTAAATGATTGTGAGACAAACAATATGTTTTTTTTTTTTATTCGTTAATAAGACAACTTAGCAAGTGTCGATAGTATAGTTACAGGAAGGAGTTTTGTCCTGTTCTGAGTTTTGTCATTTATTGAAAACAGTATAGTTCATTGTGCGACGCCTTGCGAATCGATAAGCTGGGGAAGCACCTCTGAGCACGGTTAGGTTCTGGATGGATGACCATTTTTAACCGTTGAGGCTGGCCGTGGTGATTCCACGTAAAATTGTAGGTCCCCTTCCTTACTTAAAAGATGGTAGGGTTAATCCCGCCCGGGTTGGTATCATCGCATTTAATGAACGATGGTCGAAGCCGAAATGAAAATTTTCCGTGTTTTCCATCCAGTTCAATGTAGCCGAGCAAAACAAGGAAGGTCCTGGCATGGCATCTAGTACCCATGTGGTGGTTAGACTAATATCTGACGGTCAGTTCGGTATTAGCCATCCATGTAGGTACAGTTACGTAAAAATAAAAAAAAATAAAAAAAGGACACACGTGATTTGAATGTTTTTTCTTTAATGTTTAAAAAACAACGATAAATAATCAAGAAGCATAGCAGAAGACATTAATCTGTTGCAATAATAAAACAGGTTAATAAATAAATATTTTCAAAATACCGCACATGGGACATCATGCTGTGAAACGATAACTATTATTTATTCCTTTAACTAAGTACCCAATAACAGAAGTACGCAAACAGATATATATTATGTAAGTCGTCATTTTCAATCCTACTGTATTATCAAATGACTTATATCCACCTATTTTTGTAAAACACCATAAAAACCTCAATTTTAAATACAATTTAGGGTTCATTTACAAAAAATCGTCGAAAATCGGATACATAAATTTTAGATTTCCGAGTAAACTCGAACGACTGTGTGTCACATCATTGTGACTCCTTCGCGTTATATAGGTTTTAGATTTTTTTTATTGTTTGAACTTATAAATATGCATGCCATCACGCTTCTTCCCAAAACGCTTACAACCGAACTTTCAACCGCCATTACTTATGTGCAGCAACGGTATGCATTTTTAAAGCGTATTGCTGAATAATTACATTAAATATTCCATACAGCACTATTCAAATGGTTTACATCACTATCGAGATATTAGCTTTGTTAAACGGTATGGTATACTTAAATGGACAATTACTTTGTAGATTGTAGGTTTTTATTTTCCCCGAAACAGCGATAATCTATTCATATATCAGCTGACCCATTAGTTCACAATTTGTTGGTTAACACCGAATTTGATAACAAAATATATATGCATAATATGTATGTATTATTCAGAGTTGTCACGGAAACCTAATGTGAGCCTGACTCCAAATGAGCCAATTTTAACCACAAGCATCTTGATATATTGTATACTAGCTGAGATACCCGGCTCCGTTTGGGTCAATGTCGTTCCTTATACAAACTTTCATCCCCTCTTTCACCCCTTCGATGTTTATTTTTAACACAAAAGGTAGCCCCGGGCCTTCTCCGAAGTCCAGACGATCTCTACAGCGAAAATCATCAAAAGTGGTTCAGCCGTAAAAAACAGAACAGACATACAGAATTAGCTGAGGTACCCGACTCCGCTTGGGCCAATATCGTTTTGGACTGATATCGGGCCGAATTAATTTCTCGATGTTACATAAGTTCCCCGTACAAACTTTCATCCCCTATTTCACCCATTTTCAGTTTAATTTTCGCCAAAAAAGGTAGTCTATGTCCTCCTCCAAGGTCCAGGTTATCACTAAACCGAAATGCATCAGAATTGGATCAGCTAAAACGCAACAGGCAGGCACAGTTACTATTAGTATAATATTAGTATTTTATGGAAGTATGGATTATAATCCACACAAATCATAACGATAAAGATGAAGTATAAGATTAGTCAGTTGGTATTCAGCTTTTCCAGGAGGGGTAGGTTAGGTTAGGTTAGGTTAGGTTAGGTTAGTTCTTCAGGTTCTTAAGTGCACATATATTCACCGTTCTAAAACTTCGGAATCGGTTGTCCGCCGCCGATACAATTCTGCTAAGTGCCCGCAATCTTCGTCTCCGGCCCCGACCGGACCGCCAACAAGATAACCAACAACTTTCGTTGGACGCAGCACAAAAGGTTTTTTGTGCGTTTACAGCTTATGACCTTCCCGGAATTGAAGCAACGGGACTTATTACCCACCCAGCCCTAGGTACATCCCTCTCCCCGCCGCTGCGCTGCACCCCCGGCTGCATTGCTCATTGTGCATTTAAGTTTCCAGGTAAAAATGCGACAGACATCAGTAGATGGGTAGGCTTTATACAAAATTAAGGCTATGTAGAATCACGCAACATAAAATCACAGCTGAAATATGATGTCAATGTCTGCTCTTTGCTCGTCTAGTTTTCGTAGATGTTCAAGTTTTTTTAAATTATATTTTTCTATAATTTAACTTGTAATAGATTCATTAACTCAGAATTACACGACAAAAATATAAAAACACGGACATAGATTTAGGCCTTCCTCTGTAATCTATGACACGGACCATAGATAAAAAAAGAAGGAGATACCTATGCCATCTAGCGCGCCTACTAGGATACCCGCTGTCTCCACATTTCAATAACTACCAACCTAACTTAAGGCTCCATATGACGCTAACCTCCAACATTTTGGGTTTATTTTTATTTTATCTCAGCGTCGGTTAAGCATAAACACCGGTAAAAAAATAGAAATATCAAATTCTAGACTATTATCTAGTGTATGACCGTAAAAAGGTTTTAATTAGTGGCTTAACTTCTTTAAATAATATATGTTTGTAAACACCTATTTGCAAGTTTTAAAACGTTTTCAAGCCGGCAGCGCTTGGAAACTATAAATAATTTAGACAGTTTTATTTTTTGGTACAAGATCACAAATTTGTTTAGTGAATAACCGTTAAACATATGTTAACTCACTTTTTTTTTATGTGACTGGACATGATGGCTAATACCACACCTTCTGTCATGGTACTAGCCCAACACACCACATGGGAACTAGGTGCCATGCCAGGACCTTCCTTATATTGCTCGGCTACATTGAACTGGATGGAAAACACGGACAATTTTCATTGCCGCTTCGACCATCGTTCATTCAATGCGATGGTACCAACCCGGGCGGGATTAACCCTACCACCTAGTAAGTAAGGAAGGGGACCTACAGTTTAACGTGGAATCCGAACCACGGCCAGCCTCTCTCAACGGTCTAATGGTCACCCATCCAAGACCAGACCGGACCCAGCGTTGCTTAACTTCGGAGAGCGATCGCCAAAGTGTCGCGCCACTGGGCCACTGAGGCTGATTACAGGTCAAAAACCTAAATTTCGCTTCGTCGCGCTCGATTTTCACGCGCACAGTGAACCCTAACGCAGACTCAATGCTTTCGGAGATCGCCATTGTCGTTTGTTTGCTGAACGCTGGAGTCCGTTGGAGCCTTAAACGTACATGCCGCATGCAAATATAGTCCCAGGCGTATTGGACTGACTTGACGAACGCATTTTTAGAGCACATTCGCGCGCGGTGGCGATGTTTCTACTATATGGGATTCGACGCGCCGCAGCATTCCCATATAGTTATGGTCACTTTGACCATACGGCACAGACCAACATCCACAGCATGCCACTTCTACTTCCTACTCTTCAGTGCCACGGACCCTCCAATGTTAGTGAGCATCTTCTAACACACATGTTCTTTATACATACCCTTACAACAAAATTTAAGTTTACAGAAGAGTAGACTTGATATGATATTCATATTGAAAGAAGATGAAGCACTACCTATAAACAACAGTTACCTACTGGTGAATGTATATTTCAAAATATTTTACACTTTGCAGTATCTTACTCAAGAGCTTCCCAGTAGGTGAAATATCACCAATACTACAAAGTTTGCATTATCATTTTGTATTGCATTTAAGGGATGCAATAGTAATTCCAACCATTTCCAACCCAAGATCGCCAACCCTTTGGTCGGCCATAAACACCACTTTCCAAACGCTTACATTACCCTCGCTGACTTTATGGCCAGACCTTTTTTTAAACTTTACTGCCCTGTAACATGCAGCCGAAGTCTTAGTTTTATGGTGTGCGATCCGGAACTTACTCCAAGGCTATGTTTGTGTTTCACACGATGTTACCTATACCCACATGATATTCAAGAACTTGAATGGACACATAACTCTTGAATATGTACAGGCTAATGTATTTTATTGTTGTTATTCACTCTATAAACTATTTGCTGCTTAAATGAAAAATGTGTTTTCGAATTTTTAGTATTGGGTACTGCATGTTTTCATCTTGTTTTGATAGTTTAATTATACATTCGTATGATCTAGAATACATGTATGATAGCATTGAACCATCACCGAAGTCAAAGTATTTTAAGTAGGGTAAATGTTTTGTCATAGAACGGGATATGGATGGACCGTTACCTTCTCTCATAATATTAGGCAATCAATAACTCCGAACTTCTATGAGAACTGCAGGCCTATTTCTGGAATTCCGTAATCAGCAATCCGAAAACCGCTTTTATATCAGTTATAAAAGCAATTTTCTCGACGAAAAGAGCATAGTTTTTCGAATTAATCAAGGTTTATCGTCCGAAAAATCGCGTTTAAAACCGATATTAAAGCGGTTTTCTGATTACGGAATTCCAGGAATAGGCCTGCCGAGTGCCAAGCGGCTCATCTCCCCGTTCGACTCTTTCAAACAATGCTGTCGTGCTAACAGCCTTTTTTTATAAAAAACCGGTATGAGTGGCTGTCATGTCATGCCAGCGGCTTGGCGGACTATGGCTGAGCTATCGAGCTTATTCAAATTACGCTTGAAGATTCCCAGGATATAGTTATGAGGAAAGGCACCTAAATGAGTTTGAGAAACGGTTCGTTCTCAAAAGCCTAATGTCAACCATGATTATCTACGGCGGGTGCTCCGGATATAGGTAGGATGGGGAGGAATGAGGGATGCAAGTTCCACAGAGCAACGTCCATGGTAGTACCTTGGCAGGATGTTTCATATGGGTTCCGAATCTCTAAATCTAAATGCACTTTGTCTAAGAAGTTTAGAGGTGCATTTCCTGGGTTCCTGTGGTTTACTATAGGAGTCCGCATTTCCCGTCCGCTACGATGCATTGTGCATATTCTCATGCTAATTATTATATTATGAACTGCATGTAAAGTGTATTTAGTTTATTCCAAAATAGACGAATCGGTCGTTTGTATTATCTACAAATCCATGTCGTCATGCGCTTACAATATCGTTATCTGCATGAGTCAAAAGCTAATTTGAAAAATATTTCCGATAGTAATTTTACGATACTTTCAGAGATAGGAGCAGGCACCTACAACAGGTAGCCCAGTCGCTACTTACTTGAAATGAGACCGCCTTCTTATCTTCAACAAATAATACCTATTTATGTAAGTATCAAGGTTTTAAAATGCAGCGGGCAATGCAAAACGTTTTGGAGCCTCACATGAATTTATTTGTGGAGCAAATTTACCAGGTTAGGTAAAAGTCAGCGTACATATTTTCATATGGAAATCTCTTATAGATTCAAATTAGTGGTGTCTCACAGAGAGTAAATTGGCGAATTTTAGGAATTATTAAAAATAATAAATCAATTTTATACTAAATTATTATTACATGCTTTTTATATGGTATACTTATTTTAAAATTGTTGGTATTTTATTTTTGTGTATTTTTGTCCACAACTAGAATACTGGGTTTGAAAAATGCAATTAAGTTTTGCAACTTTTGTAGTGGTTGTTTTAGGTTCATTTACTCAAAAGATTGTTTGTATTTTTCTTTTTGGACAACAGTGTCGGTTGGTTGCCTCGGTAGCCCAGTGGCGCGACGCCTTGGTTTGGATTCCACGTGAAACTGTACATTCACTTCCTTACTCACTATAGGTGGTAGGGTCAATCCCGCCCGGATCGGCACCGTCGCATTAAATGTACGATGATCGAACCAGCAAAAAAGCAAAAAAGCGGCAAAACCCTTCAATGTAGCAATAGCAATATAAGGAAGGTCTTGGCATGGCACCTAGTTCTCATGTGATGTGTTAGGCTAATATCATGACAGTTTGGTTTGGTATTAACTATTTACGTCACGTTACATTAAAACAATTAGAAGGACTCAAATATGATTGCACCAGTGTTGCGCACGCTTTGACATTTAATAATAAGTAAGCGAGTGGAATGTTGTTACCATTTCGAGGTTTTCATGTGAGATTATTTGACAGAGCCGAGTATTTTTCCAGATTTAACCCATTTAACCCCTAACTAAATTCATGTGCCCACTGTTTTTGCTACCTGTGTTCAAGCAAGTTTTTTTTTCGATTTTTTATTCTATGAACAATCTTATAATTAACTTACACATCTAGTCCGAGCACCTCCTTCGCCTGTTACTACAAATAAATAATCAGTAAGTCGACTAGCTTATTAGTCATATGTGAGTGGCAAACATCGCTTGCGAGTACGTGGCATGAGTACGCACGTAACAGTGACGGTGAGTGGCGTTCTCTGCGGTGTCGGGTGCCGCGGTCGACATTAGGCAACCGCCGCGCCGCCACCGCAGCCGGAGTCGCTTCGAAATAAATGTGAGGGCTCGAGTGTCGTTGCGTAATAAATCAGTGAGGTAAATGGATTTCAGCGGCCGCCCGGTGTGTCGCGGGCTAATGAAACGATTGCGTGTGTCGCGGCCGCGGCTGTCCCGCCTCGGTACAGTCACTACCAAACTTTCGTGCATGTAGTTGTTTCGTCTCACGGTCCCTCAAACCTTTTGCGTAGTTGTGGCGGCAACGTGTGAATGCAACTCTAGTGAATTTTACTACTTCACGCTTAACCAGCGTGCAAGGTACACTAAGCGACAAAAGAGCAGAATTCATAAGTAGTAGTTGTAGCTGAGATTACACAGGCATAGCAGGATATGAACCCAACATATAACTGAGTGACAATTGTGAATGCGCTTAGCATGTTTGTGGAAACAAACAAAACTGATCTTTCAGTGAACGAAAAAAAAACACGAATCATTTGTGTTAAATTTTTTAAGGTAATCCTGTTTAGGTATGACTAAGCTGCCGAATGAGATTATCTCGTAGCAACAATAATCGGCGGGATTAATCCGGGAGGATTGGTACCATCGCGTTAAATGAAAATATGGTCGAAACTTTGGTAAAGGAAACGTCCTGGCATGGCACTTAATTCCATCGAGAATGCGGTGTGTTGGGCTAATATTGTGACCGTTGGTATGGTATTAGCAAGTTTCATAAAAAAATACTCGATGCCAATGAACAACAAACAAAATACAAAATGCAAATACAAAAATATAGGTACATAAGTAAATATACTATTTCCTGATATGCAAGTACGTCGCTAAATTATAGGTTAAAATTAAGACCCAATACCCGATAATTGTATGTTTTTTGGTTATGGTCCAGCCTTGCAGGACCATTTTATGCTTTATATTCGTAAAGTATTTTTTACAGGGCTCTTTATTTATTTAATGTAGGTATCCTGACTTCACGGTCGATTATACATACATACATATCACATTCCTATAGGTACATAAATATCGCAAATAAAATCAGTGCAGCTTTTTAAATCGATTGATTTATTTTATCTACAGAACTTTCCACCAGTTTGGGTACCAACATTTAAGTAAGTAGCGATAATGTTCCAGGAGTAATTTCCACAGATCCAAAATCAGTGATAAAGTCATTAGTAGGCCGGGGCCATGGACATAATTAAAAACAAATAATGCCGACACGGATTAGGTTATCTACTACAACATCGGCGGCGTTTATTCTATTTGGGGTGGCTAGCTGGCTCCCTTACTAGTTTCGTGAGGTTATTGAAACAAGATAGTTTATGTATTCAAATGTATGGAAGGATTTATGTATGCACAAGTAGCTGCAAAGTTGTAACATCCGCAAACGTACAAATATTCTTGGAAAATTGTTGCCCGACCAAAACTAACACAACTGGGGGTCCATTCAGAGTAAGAGTGAGTTCGAATTCGCCACTAAATATCAACTCACTTTATTAAATAGTTACTGTTTCCACACTTCTAGAACATCATTACAGTTAGGTAAAAATCTGATTTGTCCCGTAAATACGTTGGAAGTATAAATAACGGTACCGTTATTTAAATAATAATATATTTCCCAGCTATTTTTAGGTTAACTCACTCCCGAACTCGAACTCACTCTTGCTCTGAATGGACCCCCTGAATCTAATCCAGTTTGTGTTGGGCCTAAACTAACCTACCAAATAAGTAAATGAGATGGACATTTTGAGCGGCTCGTAGCCTAGTGACGCGGGGACTTGCAATACCAGTGGTCTGGGATCAATTCCGTTCATGCACCACTTTCTTTCTCTTTCTGAGTTCCCCTACAAGGATTTAAGCCCTCACGGGATGGTACCACAAAATAAGCACACACATGGTAAGTATTTTGTTACTGTTGCTGCTATAAGTCAATGTCTTAGTATATCAACCTTGAAGGTGCGAGAGAGAGATACACTGATGTGTCCCAAAGCTATACTATCCGTGACTTTTACTAAAACTGTGCAGTGGACCGAGCCTGTATTACGAGTTACAAATCACTTATCGAAAAATCGGTAAGGTCAAAGTTTCCTCAGGCTTACACGATTGAATATTTATTTATTTATTTATTTATTATACTCTTTGATACATACATGTAAAGGGCGAGCTTATCGCTAAAAAGCAATATCTTACAACTAACCCTACCGAAAAAGAAAGTGTATAGAGTAGTGGAAGTTAAACATTTAAAAAGAAAATTTCTTAAAAACTATTAAAAAACGAGACTATATAAAAAAAAGACTTATAAACGAAAATCATAGACACACACACACATACGCAACTACAGTAAATTTTCTAAACGATAATTAAACACTAAGTGTGATATACAAATAAACATTAGGTAACATAAATTGTTTTCTGCTTGAATATGTTCTTAACTCTGTACTTAAATGAATTAAGAGATTCACTTACTCTTACTTCGTCGGGCAGCTCATTCCAAAGTCTGGCAGCCTGAACTGTAAATGAGTTTGAGTAAGAGGATGAACGGTGCTCAGGGATTGCCAAGGTCTTACACTCCAGGGAACGGAGGGATAGGCCATGTTCTGAAAGGAACGAAAATTTTTCACGTAGATACGAGGGAGCATGAGGATCATGAAGAATGCGAGGTGGCATTTGAGGGATACGGCCATGGATCTCCCGTCCATGGATTTGTATAAATATTAAATAATATATATGTGTTGAAAATATGTATCTACAAATATATTAAAATCCGTTGATGGGAGATTTATTGTCTGCTGCCTCAATTGCCTGCTCTTTCCAATTATGTATACCTGCGGAATCAATTGTATAATCGATTTTTCGATAAGTGATTTGTAACTCTTAATAGAGGCTCAGATAACATTTTACCAAAAGATACATAGTTTTTTCTCGGTGCAGATTTAGAAAAAAAACGAATTACTAGTTGCTTCTTTGCGACTAAGATAATACGCAGTGTTAGGTGGCAACAAAAACCGGCCAAGTGCGAGTCGGACTTGAACACGACTGTCTCCGTACCATCGTACCAGATATTTAACACTAATAATCACGTTTGTTTATGGGCGCCCCTTTCATTTTTAATTTTAGCAATTTGTTTTTATAGCGGCAAAATAAATACAAACTCTGTGAACATTGCAGCTGCCTACCTATTACGGTTCATGAGATACAGCCCTGTGACAGAAGGACGGACAGACGGACGGATGGGCGGACGGACGGACGGGCGGACGGACGGACGGACGGATGGACGAACAGACGGACGGACGGACAGCGGAGGCTTAGTAATAGGGTTCCGTTGAAACCCTTTGGCTACGGAACTCTAAAAATGGTTTCTAAATACTACATAAACATGTGTAAAGTCAACGACACGCGCCGGCAGCGACGGTGGGACCGGCGAAGACGGCAACGGCGGGTGCGGAACACGGCGGGTGCGGAACACGGCGGGTGCGGAACACGGCGGGGGCGGAACACGGCGGGGGCGGTGGGACGGTGGGACGGAGGGGCGGCACGTTTAAACGTTGCGCGCTCACGAAACAGAAGCGGCTGATGATGATTGATGGGCGGCCCGCGAGTGTTGAAGTTCTTAATGACATTTTTACGTAATTATCGTATTTTCCCAGCAGGAAGCGTCGTAATGTGATTTCAATCTCGGCACTTAGGGAAATGTACGGGTTTAACTAATGCAGCAGCGCGGCGCGGCGGTGATAGAAAAGTTAAACCATATTTTCAGGAAAAGAGATTTCCACGCTAATGAGAACAACATAGATAATATGCATTTTTTTTAATTCCAATATAAGTAGTAGACCCGAAATAATGTGATCTTTTAAATATGTTTTCTTTTCTTTTTATACGTTCCAATTTGTGTTTTGTATAAGTAGAAAACACACATAAAAATTGCCAGTACATTTTAAACTTTGTACTTGTTAGATAACAAGATCATGAACCTAAATTATCCTAATATCCATAAATAATAAGCCGAACGAGTCTTAAAATAAAAAAGGAATATTTTTCGTGCATATAAAATAAAATAAATGTAAGAAAATTGCGTTAGTTATCTGACTTGACATTGATGACCAATTTCTCACTTTGTTTCTTAATATGAAAGTGGATGAGTTATTACATATGAGATTTATGTTATCTATCACACATACATATATAGGAGACCTAGATTTACACGGGAATCAGAAATGCGTCGAAGTGAGGATTTGGCGGACCTCTGCAGGGGAGACGTTCACACTACGCACCGGTGGGACCTGAAGGACAATGTGTTTTACCCCACTGGCCTATTTGAGCAGTCATCTAAAACTCGCATTTAATTCTGTGATCGCAAGGCTCAAATCTCAACTACTAATGTCACATCTCTTTGATAAAATGATGTGTAGTCGGCTTGTTTATTCACTCACCCCGCCGCAGAATCGAGAGGCTCCATCCTATTGCTTTTGCAATATGTACCTTCTGGCAGTGAGAACCAGCAAAGATGATGGGAAGAGAAAAGAAGTCGCTCCAAGGTCGAGAATCGATTGTCGAAAGGAGGCGTCAGCCGGTGCCGTTAGCTGGAGCGATTCAATACATTAATTTCGTATTTAACTCGAAACGAATGTGGAAGCCTCCGAGGACAAGAGAGGGGCATGCTGTTTGCCAAACCGCTTTGGCGTATTTGCATCAAACCAGTAGGTGTGCATTGGGGTGGTTAGTATGTGAACAAATGGGCAAGCAGTAAATATACTTTGCGGCATGATTAAGGAAAACTATGAGATCTAGAAGTTATCTTAAGAACGGCCCGTAAGCTATGCTCCCCATACAAACGTAGTTTACTAATCATTTGGAAACCGCTATTCCAATTAAATTTATATTTAATATCTAATATCAGGTAACAAATATCTGTGTCTGCATGCTTTTGTTTTTTGAATGAATGAAATGAAAGCAAAAAGAAAATCTTCATACGAATTTTGTTTTCTCTGTGGTTTGATCCAGAATACGTTTACCGAAAAAACAAAGACATGCAGACACATACATATATTTGTAGCCTAATATTAGATACCAAATATCAAGTAAGTTGGAACAGTAATTTTCAAATTATTAGTAAACTACGTTTGTATGGGAGGCGAAATTTTCAGGTGCAACCTGGCAATGTTTTGATATATGTGTGTAACTTTGATTTATGCTTAATAAATACAATGCAATATTCTCGAAATATCTAGGTGCGATTGTATGCCCATCCTGGTACATATTTTAGCACGCTAAAATGTAACGCTGCCGCCGCCGTCATCTATATGTTTCGTAAAATAAGGAGGTGCTAAACCTTCCTACTTATTGGGAAAGTAAGCGATTTTATTAATCTAGTTTCACAGTTGAAGTATATTTAAGTTCAAATTTATATTTAAGATGAAGTCAAATTTATTTATTTGACTTCATCTTACATACAACTTACATACAGTCAACCAGTGTTCAACGGGACCAGCTGGTCATTCAGTAATAAGGAATCCTGAGTCTGGAAAACAAGCTTTTGTATCTGTTTTCAAAGCGATTTTCTTGACGAAAATATTACGGAGCACAGATTTTTAATCAATCAAGGTTATCCATAGAAAAAACTCGCTTTTAAAATCGCAATAAAAGCGGTTCTCTAGACTCAGGATTCTTGATTCCTGATTACTGAACGCCAGGAATAGCACATACCAACCAAACAACCTGCAGTTGTATTGTTTTTAAGTGTCAGAAACCCGTGTGGGTCATCAATACACTTCCATATATTTTACGCTTCGATCTTTTTTGTCTCAGCAGTTATCCGATCGATGACAACGACCGCTATGCCCTAGAAAATGAAGAAGACACAGAAATGATTTCCTGTCACGGACGAAGACAGAAATAACACAGCTCGCGCCACTCCACCTAGACCGCGTCGAGTGGCGGCGGCGGCGGCGGCGCGGCGGCGCGGCGGCGCGGCGGCGCGGCGGCGCGGCGGCGCGGCGTCGCGGAGTCTGCGTCGGCGCGGTCGGAGCGTGTTTACACACGTCTCCCGACACATCTTGTGTCAACATTCAGATGTCAAATTTATATAAAACGGGCAGACACTCGAGCGTACTTTAATATTTTCCAGGCGTCTAGCGCGGAGACGCCACCGACGCGACGCGGCGGCGTCGGCGGCGACACGGCGGCGTGTCGTGGTGCGGTGACGCAGCGTTCTGCGACAAGATTTTTTGTGATAATTAGTGAATCTGTTTATAGAAGTCTTATTTAATTGTGATTGAGAGGTGAATATTATTTTAGGTTGCGAGAAATATTTACATAAAATAATCTGTGACACGATTTATTAAAGTGCTTTCTTGGGCGCTGACTTGCTTGGCTTATGTATCTAATATATGTGTAATCATATGCTGAAGTGAAAACCATATCTCAATATTATTGGATGAGGGGTGGCAAATTCGCTAAGTAATAAAAAAAATTAAAATAAGTCTCTAAAATAAATAAAAAATGCGACAGTAAAACAATGTGAACATTATCTATATAATATTGGTTAATCCAAAGAACCGCACGCTACCTTGCGTTAATCCGTGCGTTTATTTGCACACATGGAAGGTAATTAAATCAGCTTTCTTGTCTTATTACTCAAGCAATTATAAATTGGTCGAGTCTTGTTACATGTGCATATGAACATGTGCTCTCGCTTTGAGGAATATTTTTCGTAGCCGTATAAATAATCAAAAATGCATCGGCGAGATTAGCTGATGCAATATAAGCTAATCACATCATATCAGTATTTCAGGTCCAATTGCATTTAAGTCTTAAGACTTTTCTTTTATTTTGATTAATTCGTGAATTAACGGGTGTCTATCAAATTAGTCAAGACGTGAAATTTAAAGAAAAAAAACATTGACACGACACTAACTGTTTATAAATTAGGCAGGTTTTTATTTCATTTTAAGTTTGTCATACTCGTCGCTAAGCAAAGCTTCTGATGACGTCAACATAATTGTAATTGGACCACAGAACTGGAACTAAGCTAGACATGCCTATGATCGCTTCACTATCGCTTCACTATTAGTTTCTGTTACGTATCTCAGCCTTAGTTTCTGTTACGACTATTTATCTCAGCCTAACTGTAGGCAGTGTTGCTAAAGTTGACTTCTCAATCGCACACTGTGTTCGTATTGTAAGCGCATCGCTCATGCTAGGTCTTGTAGTCCCTACTGATGACATCATTTTACAACGGATGTGCGACCAACTCAATTTAAGTTTCATGGAGTTTGAATGCAGGCACATAAAACGGCAAAAAATCTTACAGTAGTGATTCGAGTGCATAACATATTCCCAATTCCCAGTTCTTACCTACCTATTCTTAATTCCGCGTTCTATTCCCAACTCTGCGTTTGAAACCACATCATGAGGCCGCTATACCACCAAACCACCGAGCGCCAAATAATTCTCTTTAAATAATCACCCATCAGTCAAGAACCGGTGCCGCAAAAAAAACACTTTGTCGGAATAAAACACGTCGATAATTCGACGACCAAAGAACAACAAGATCCGTCCACCGACTGGACACTTGTAACGAGATAAAACTCTCAAATCATTCCCATTAGGGGTGGAATTATGGCGTTATAAACGATCGTTTAGATGCGGTAATGGGCGGGTATTACGCCACCGGAGCGTTCCGTGGGCCCCGGGGCAGATAGAGAAATGCCCGAAGTGCAACAATCTATTAGTGGTGCAAAAAGTGTGCTTAATTTCACACCTGTTTACCCTTAATTCTATAATGCGCGGCCGCTTTGCTCGCACGCGAGCCCTAACAGTTCGCGTTCAATTTAATCACAACTCTGGTTTATGTGCGCTTATTCAACGCTCAAGAGTTTGCACAGGTTTTTTTATTCATTTTATGTAATGTCGTTTTTAATTAATTACCATTCTCAGCCACTTCGTCTGCAGATGAAAATTCTACGTACATTTTCAAGTACTGAATGCTCTTTATTTATATTGTTTATAAAAAAACTTTATAAAAAGATACCCATTTCTATCCTATCATATCCTAAGTTTATGTTCCTTGTGCGTAACATTTATTGTGATTTATTTTTATTTCGCTATTTATTATGCATAGATAACAAATGCATAGCAAGACGGGGTAGATTGACTGAAACTTTACTTCTGGAGTAATCAATTAATAAACCCTGTTTATATAATATGATTGGGTGTATACAAATCTGTTCATTTAGAACGATGGAAATGCGATTTTTTTATAATATTAGATTCAAATCCGATATTTTGCATGGGCATGGGTTTCTAAACAAGACATTTCAGTATGCTAGCTAAATGAGATCTACTAAGCCTCAAACAAAATAATAAAATAAATAAAGCTGGCCTGGGATTTTTGTCATAATGTGCGGAGTGCATGACGCCACAGCAGGAATTGACATATGCAAGGAAAACGTACGTGGGAAAGTGTGTGGCAGTTAGGGCACAGAATAAGTTGTTTAGTGATGCCTTTTTAACCGACTTCAAAGAAAAGAGGAGATGTTCTCAATTCGTCTGTATGTGTTTTTTTGTGTATGTTACTCGATATCTCCGCAAACTGTCAACGATCTGAATAATTCTTTTTCTCAATCGTAGTGTATATCTCAGGGTGGTCTACTTCCCCCCTTCTGCGATTTTTTACCTCCTTCTACTTCAGGTTGCTTGAAGTCGGTTCAATGTTTTTTGAAACCGTTATTTTCTACATTCAATAGTAACAAAAACTCAACAACACAGAGGCGCTGCGAACTGCTGCCCCACCGCTGGTCGAGGAAGATGACTCTCTTGTTTATAGTTTTTAATCGTTGAATATTTGTATAGTACATTTCGTAGAGTTGTAGCGACACGTTCGCGCAGCCGGACCTCGAGCGGGTGCGTCACGCTCCACAAACCGCGCCGGAAGGTTGCGCCCGCGCAGCCGACGCGCGCCGCGCAGCCGCAGCCGCGTCGCCGCGCGCTACGCGCAGCCTTGGCGCGCGGTCGCCTCCGCGTGCACGTGCCTCCGCCGCCGCCGCCTTCGTCACCGCATTGCCTCCGCCGCTGTTCAGCGTTAGTCGAGGACAAATCGCTTCTGTTTACTATTGGATTAGCGACGAATTCATCATGAAGTTTACCGAGAGGCGCTAGCGGCGAAAAAGTACCAGCTATACCAATAATAGTAATCTGCAGGTGTCTAAGCAGTTACTTTAATATTGGCAAAACTTATGGTGATAGTTTGAGGTGTCGTCAACTAAGCCGCTAAATGCGCGGTCAACAGGAGATATTCTATCGTACGTTACGCATATACGGGGCCAAAAGACTATACAATTTTGGGGAGTCGCTGGCAGTGGCATTGGAGCCTTTGACCGTGTTGGGCACCGGAGCCTTCTAGCCAAACTCCCTTCCTTCGGCATTCCACACAAGCTTTGCACAGGGATCGCCAGCTTCCTATCGGATCGCTCTATATAAGTTGCCGTTGATGGTGAAAATTTGGACGACTTCCCGATTGGGGCTGGTGTCCCATAGAGCTCAGTGCTGTCACCAACGCCATTTTAATTTTCATTAACGATATAGTATCCTTCGGCATGATTGACAGTTACGCTGATGAAAGCACGGAGCATGAGGGCTATGCCAGGGATTTGAGGGACAGAGATGCATAGCCCAGCGAGGCTACAGGTACTACCATGGACGTTGCTCTGTGGAACTTGAATCCCTCGTTCCTCCCCATCCTACCTATATATTCGCAGCACTTGCCGCAGAGATGGTTGACCCCTTGTGGTTGACATTAGGCTTTTGAGAATGAACCGTTTCTCAAACTCATTTCCCTGCTGCACCCTAGGATATGGAACTGTCTGCTGGTGGGTGCCATTCCTCATACATATTGCCTGGAAGTCATCGAGCCTACATAGAACAAGTTCGATAGCTCAGCGATAGTTCGCAAATCCATTGTTATGGCACCTTACCGAGCGTGGTTTTACGAGGCGAGGCGTATCAGGCTTTTCTTAGCACTTTTGGTCCTCAGTACAGCCACACATACAGATTTTTCATTAAAAAATGCACAAAACACCAATTTAACACCTTTAGCACCAGTCTTCTCACTGGTAAGCATAAAACAAATACGAAATTAATTCAACGCTGAACAAATGTGATAGAACGTAGTATTAAGCCAATAATTATTTCGCCGAAAAACTGGGAAAAATATAATAATCGAGCAGCGCGCCTTTTACGGAGTGAATTAAGACACCATCTATGTGATAAGTAGGCGGCAAGACTCAGTTTTCTTTAAAATACCCAAATGGAGTCTCAGGTTGTTGGAGCTCAATGCAATTATTTATCTTTCCAAAACGTACTTCAAATACTAGCTGAGGTACCCGGCTCCTCTCGGTTCAATGTTGTTTTACACTATTTTTTGATAATTCTACAAGAACCTGGAATTCTTCCGCGATAAATCCAGGCAATGAACTACATTGATATGTTTGTGTAATATCCAAATCCATTCAGCCGTTTTTGCGTGATTTAGGTACAATCATCCAAACATGTAAACAGAATATATATTAGTAGGATGTACAGAATTAAAGATTCGTGAAACAATTTTAAGAGAAATAAACAATCCAAATACTTGCTTTTACGAGACGGTAAATTTGTTAACAATATAATATTCTTTCCCAAATACGTGAAAACATTATCAGCAGTATTCAGAGTGGGCGGACTAACCTAAACCGGTTTTGTATGGTTATTCGTGTGCTAATCTCGTACTATGTTTTGACAGGTTCTCTCTGAATACGACTGCCATATGTTTAGTCTAAAACGACTTACCGATTATGATTGTCTGTCAATCACTTACTTGCACAATGCAGTAAGTTCCAGGCTATGGAATATAGAAAAAGATGGAAGATATACAATTTGAGATTATAGACATATTTTCTCCTCCAAATCTGTAGCTTCAAATGCATCGGTTGGTTCCCAAAAAACCGAGATTTAAAATACATCAGGTGCGAGACGAAACCATTCCCAGAATCTGAATAGGGTGACAGAGCAGAACTAATTAAGAGGACACTTGTAAAATTGTCCGGCAGATCCTGAGACAATAGCGCTCCGTGGGACGCGAAAGCGGATGGCAATAAACACATTGTCCCTGGGCGGGACACGTCGTCGCCTTGCCACGGTTGTTAAATATTTCGACAAAATATTTACAATCCTGGAGCGGGCCCATAAATTGCTAGGTTCTTCTGTGAATACGTATTCAACAGCATCCAATTTCACGTTCTGTATATATTACGGTATATACCTTAGGAGTGCGTCTTCAGCTACCACAAAAACGGCGACGCTGATTTTTTTTATTTTCATGAAACAATTAAAACCTTAATGATCATGTTTTGCAAAACCAAGTGCACCTAGGTTTTTAATGTTTTATTGTTTATAATTTTAATTGTACAATGTCATAGTCGAAAACGCTTACAGATGTTCTGCACTCTAATTTGCTCTTCATCGACTTAATGCTTTTCATAAATTTTTATTTTTGTATATTGGGCAGTATGGTAGGTATGAAATTGCAACATCTATACTAATAATAAATCTGTAAGTGGTATGGAGTAAGTTGCTTTGTTTTCTAAGATACTTCGTTGATAGACTTTATGTATGATACTAAGAATAATTTGATGATTTTTGGAAATAAGTTCTGTATGTATGTATGTATGTATGTATGTTCCTCCATAACTCTTAAACCGATCATCCGAATTCAATGAAAGTTACTACACGTATATGTAAATACACGGGACACAGGATAGGCTACATATAATTCAGTTCCGCTTACATTAAGATGTGGCTGTCATACAAACCGGAATTCTCCGCTCGGTTCTGCGGGAGGGCCGCGGGTCTAGGGGGGCGCTTACTTTTTAATCACTATCTGCCTTTATTTCTTCGTTTACTTCTTACAAGCCACGAAACGGACTTTTGGATACGGTTTTCATTAATATAAGGAGCGATCAACGAGCAAGGATAACGTATGCAATTTTTAGATATTTAATACAAACCTTAAGGTGGCCCAACCCGGCGGCCCTAACTCATTCGCGGGCACGGTACAAAACCGTGCTGTTGCGCTCTGGGACCTTCTCTATTTCAAAAAATAAGACAGGCTCCGTTATGAGGAAGATGCAACATGTCCACAAAAAAGACAATGTGCATAGTGTATGATTTGGTAAGATTTACGAAAATTTTAATTTCAAAACGACTTATAGCTAAAAGTAAACCACGACTGCTGTAGTAAAAAATCAAACAAAAACCAAATAGATTATAAATCTTGATTAAATAAGCTATGTCTGATGACTTATCTTTTTAAGATGTTTTTACTTTATCATTGCGTAATCCACCTCCAAAGTTATTGTATAAAACGCGCGAAAAATGCGAACTTTCGGACCTTATAACTTAGAAACCAAACACAATTTTACAATGCCAATGGTCATCAGACATCTAGTTTGATCAAATAAAGCTATTTATTTATATATAAAATTTTGGATCTCTGACAAGAAACATGGGCGTGATCTTCTTTTCCCTTTTGTATGGGGAGATGAGCGGGATGGGCCACCTTAAGAGAAAAATTAAAACTATGTACTTGAAAATTGTAGGTGTAAAAAAGGCCTACAGAAAGTTCTACGATATCATGTAGAGCGATAACTTCCGTGTTCAGCTAGATGATTCCTTAGCAAAATCCCCAATTTCCTGCTTTTCCTTTATATCGAGGTCGTGGAGCAAAGATTTTTTTTTATGCGACCTGACATGGATGGCTAATACCACACAACTACCGTTATTATATTAGCCCAAAATACCACATTCCCGAAGGAATTAGGTGCCATGCCAGGACCTTCCCTTTATGAGCACGGCTACATTGAACTGGTTGGAAAACACCGACAATTTTTCATTGCCGCTCCGACCATCTTTTCATCCAATGCGATGGTACCAACCCGGGAGGGCTTAAACCCTACCACCTAGTAGGGGAAGGGGATCTACAGTTTTACATGGGTTCTGAACCATGGTGCAGCTCGCATTCGTGACGTAATGCACGTATCGAACTCGGAAAGAGAAAGACTGTGGTGCAAGTCGGAATTGAACCTAGGCCTCTGGTACGCTAGTCCAGTCCCCGCGCCACTAGGCTACGAGCTACGAGCCGATCCATTTAAACTCACAGTTTCTCGGCATTTAGTCCGACCGTCCTTTACAGCGGATGTCGCACGGCCTCACAAAAACCACGGCCTCCCTCCACAAACACATTTGGCTACAATAAACCGCTAAGGAATTACGGGGCAATACATCGTGAAAGTTCACACAGCAATCGAACATATTTACATGCCGGTCCGGCTTTCGGAGACACGGGAAGGAGTGTGGCCGGCGTTTAGTTAACAGAGACAACATAGGCACATTTCGAGTGGTAGCAAATTTCAGGGTACATATTTTACATTATTTTTTTTTTAGTTTTACACCATGCTTCACAAAATACGAAACGATTTACATAACTTAGGGGAGGAAACAATCACAATTACATTAGATTCTTGCTCATAATCTATCGAAAATCAAAACACCCAATAATACAAGATAGCCACTGGGTTCTTGTGATGGTTTAGTTGTCCCACTGCATTTCGTCCTATGCATGCCGTAAGAAGTAATTTAAGGATTTGGCTTTGTATTTCAGATTCCACATAAAGACGTAATTCCGCTTACTTACTTTATTAGGTGGTGGTCGCATTGAATGGACGATTTTCTAAACGGTGGTAATGCAGATTTTTTTTCGATCCACTTCAATATAGCCATGCAATTAAATAAAGGTTCTGGCACGGCACCCAGTTCCCACGTGGTGTCCTGGGCTAAGATTTTTACTCTGGGTGTGGTATTTAAATATGTCAAAAAAAAACCTATAAAAAAAACGAGAACCCAATATCGAGTTGTAGGTCATACGCAACGAGAAAATAACCTCAAATAAGACTTTTTTCGTTGGTCATACGGCAGTATCTGTACCTTAAATTGTTTTTTCGTAAAACTTAATAAAATGCATCTCGATGTATGGACATTTCGGTAGTTATGTTAAGACGAGGGTATTTCGGCGGTCGTCGGTTTACCACCGAGGCCTTCATCTCAAATGTCATTTGTAGCAACGTGCCGATGTTGAAAAAGCAATTATTTCAATATCTAGTCCGCTTCATGTGGCCATTATAAATACGAGTATCGGAGCCGAGAAAAAACGTAGTGCGCACGCGCGACGAGACACCATGACTGGCGATTTGTTGGATGGACCTAGTCGGCAATTATATGGAGCAGTTTAGTCTTCACTTTGAATATTCAATTTTTTCTAAGAAACCTGTCACCGAGAATGGAAGCCAGAAATGCATCCATGATACAGTTGTGTATGTGTGGGTGTTTATATGTGGAATTATTCTCACTGTCATTTCAACCTGTCTTCAAACGTTATTTGAACAAGCACGATAGCCCTCGATAGTCCGCAAACTCGCTGGTATGGGATAGTTGGTATTCTAAGTATCATGCCGAGATTGTGGTTTTTTTATTATTGGACTAGCTGCGGTACCCGGCTCCGCTCGGGTTAGCGTCGGCTAAATTATTTCATGGATAAAAAGTATCCGACATGGCTGATCCAAAATAGGGTCAAACTGGTCCAGGACAATGTATCCATCTACCAAATTTAATCAAGATCGTTCGAGATGAAATAGCATGATTTAATGAGAAACATCCAATAATTCCCATTTAGAGCTTCGTTGACATTTTGTGGCTATTTAAAAAAAAAGCATTTGCCGCCAGAACCTTTCTGCACTTGCACTGCAACATTGTTTACCTAGTAAGTAAGTAACGTGTAATGTAGGTAAGTTTTGCGTGGACTCCAACCCACAGCCAGCCTCAACATCGAAAACAGTAACCCATCTCGAACCTGACAGCTCCCAGAGATCCTATACATTGATAAAATACGCACATAAATCGGGTTAGTGGTTCGCAAGTTATAAGAATTTAACACTCACTACTCACCCTTCAGGTAATGAAGCGTTATATTATGTAGCCTATAAGTTTTGAGTAGAATCAGGCTAGACGTAGATACAATCCGCATCTAAATTCGAGTAATTGGTTCTCAAGGATTTTGCCAAGTAGTCCTAAAGTTGCGGGAAATACCAAGCCGTACCCGCCCCCCCCCCCCCCTCCCCGCACCCGCCCCCGTCGGACCGCCCGCCTAATCACGAACTAAACAAACACTAACTAACTAAACACTCTGCACAAAACACGATATACGAATTTGTTTCGTGTATCAGTTGACAAAAGCAAACTCAGTAGATTAGGTAACAGACAACTTTTTTTTTTTTTAATTTGATATGACTTGAAGTCAAATCCTTTTAAGCCGTACGAATTGTTTTATTTATTTAAATTAAAAATAATAAAACACTGTTGGTAACGCGATTTTTGTTTGACTGATGTAATGACTTGGAAACTGATGCAGTTTATCTCGCGTGCCGAAACTAATACAAAAGAAACGCGAGTTTCGGAACGCGACATTAAACTCCTCCAACTATGTATTCTGTGCTCCAACGCACACACGCACATTGTTTTGATAGATATGATCTTTGACGTTAGGAACACACCTACATTACTTAGACAACTGTGAGTGTTTGTAATTTAATTTGAACTTTATACCATAGCAATAAAGCTAAATCATTTGTATGGGAAAAAGAAAAGGGCTATTTTTAGGATTTTTCCAGCAATAATTCTAATTTTTCTCGCCGTAAAAACCATCCTTGAACTTCAACGAACATTTTAAAAAAAGATTTGGCCAAATTGGTCCAGGCGTTGTTGAGTTATGCGCTTACCAACACATTTTGCGATTCATTTTTATATTATAGATTTATGGAATAAAAATAATATAATCAATACATAGGTATTTATTTAAATTAGTTGATCTCTTAAAACAAAATTTAAATTACAAATTAAGTTATGTTATCGTACACTTTCAATTAATAAATATTGTGATGAAGTTTTATTTTTAATTTAATTATTAAATTTCTTTCCAATTAGTTTTAATCGCCAACATTGATTAAAGATAAAAATCAAAATATGAAAACAGAAAAATACGAGTCATACAAAATTTGCATTGTGTCCTGTAAAAACAGAAAGCGCGGGCAGGTATCTTTTATGAGAGTCTTTATGAAGAACATTTTATTGAATCCATGTCAAAGCTAAAACCGACACGGGGTTTTATCGAGGTGCCGTGCATAGCTAGACATAAGAGCGTAACTGGCGTCAAGAGTTTTAAAATAAGTGAGGGCATTCAATCAATTCTGCACCAAGCCATAACATTTGCTCTCCTACTGGTGGGATATTTCACATCCACTTCTGATAGGTGCAAAATTGATCGAATTCCCTAACTTATTGTTTCTCATTTCACGCCGGATCAGAGTCTGTTCAGTATATTTTTTCAACCCCGCACAAGGTCAACTGCGAGTTCGTCCGCTGGCACACCAAGTCGCGCTCCGGCTGACCGCGCTCGCTCTCAACGCGACCGCACGTAGCGGCGGCGGCGGCGGCGGCGGAGGCGGCGCGGCGGCGGAGCACCCGCAAGCGAGTACGTGCCGGAGCAAGCTGCAGTCCGCTACTCACGTACCGCGGTGAAACTGGGCGCCTGGTCAGAGGCCACGTCCACCGTCCACCGTCGCTGTCCTCCGATCTGGTTAGCCCACCATGGAAACGCGAATCTCATGTGAGTCCCATAGAAGGAACTAATCCCGTGAGTGCAGTGCCTGAACCACGTAAGGCTTGAACTGGCTGGAGGTTGAGAAGCCTCCTGGCCTATTTTATTGTAATGCTTCTCGACTATGAATTCTAATGATTAGTACTGAATTGCCAATTCGGTACTTTTCTTACTTAGAACGTCGCAAAAATTGGACTGCACTCATATTAATAAAGCACTGCCACAACCGACAACTACGTGAACTTTTGATAATAATTGCATTGATGTTATCTTTTCCTAAACCTGTGTGTTGTCATGTTTACTTTGATCTTTTTGTCAATAAAATATGCTATACTATAGTATATTAACTGATTAGTAAGAGAGGTAGATTGAACCCGTTGATCGATACCATTTTGCATTGGTTATCGAGTGGTTACGAAAAACACTTAGATAAATCTAATAGCAAAATAACCTCTTCATAAAAAGGAATGCCGACTTTTTAACATCATAAGTATATGTATATCCAAACTAAGTAAGCTAGGGTTCACGAAAAAAAACGTAAACGTGGTTGTGGTCCTTAACAAGATGGTATGCACGTTTGTATCTTAAAGTCATCCAAAATTACGAAAAAATGGACATACAATAAAAAATATCAAACGATCAATGAAAGCGAAACCAGCCCAATACCCACATATTTACGATCCCTCGCCGCCCGTGCGGGACACTAATTATTATAACTGATATCCCTCAGGAGCTGTTTTTTTCTCGATGGTTTATTTCGGGAGGTGGAAGAATCCGGGCGGAGGCTGTCGCGCTGATTCGGCTAAGTAGTATTTATGCGGCTCCCGCGGCGCCGGGGCGGGGCGGAGCGCGGGGGAGGGGGAGAGGACTGCATCGGCGCGAATTAAACAATATTTACTGCGTCCTGAGAAGAAACGCGATATGTCACCGAATTTCAATTTCAAACACACATACCATCACGCCGGTCCGGATGGGTAGGCTGAGATGATTGAGCGCCATCCGGTTCGATCGGAGCATATTTCTTTCGATTCCTCTACATACATACACCTTTACATACATGCTCAACGATGTCAGGTGACACCTACCAGATTTTAACGAATAATTATATCGGTCCGGACAAGGTACGTTTATTAGTTCAATATGTTCACACCATCTTAAAAATAATCTAAATTATCGTCACTACATAATTTTTTAGTTGACAAGCTACAGCATTTTTGGAACCGATCCGGTAAAGTCCCTCTACAAACTTTCTATATTTCTTTCTCTAATATCTTCTATATTTGTGCCAGTTCTGCCACATCCTATTGTCGGTTCATTTCAGTCCATATTTCGGTTTTCTGTTATCTGATCCAGTTTTTATTTTCTTCTTTATAATCTGCGAGCTAGCATGAAATGCACAACGGGTACACACTTCATGTAGTAATAATTTTGATCACAGCTGCAATTAGATCAGTCAGGCTTTATATTAAGATATTTTTCCAAAAGGGAATATTTCATTTCACACCACTTTTAAAATTTAAAAGCACAAATATCGGACTTGGCTCACTTTACTTCTTATTCACTGCGCATTGTGTGTAAACTTCTCACAAATTGTATATTTGACACGGGCTGCTGAGGTTAATAT
The DNA here is from genome assembly GCA_946894095.1 of Incurvaria masculella. Taxonomy (NCBI): domain Eukaryota; kingdom Metazoa; phylum Arthropoda; class Insecta; order Lepidoptera; family Incurvariidae; genus Incurvaria; species Incurvaria masculella. The sequence continues at coordinate 21,245,191 of OX335645.2, read as the reverse complement.
TGTCGTGATTAATGTCTCCTGTATTCTCGTCTGCCCTGCATATGTGGCTAAGCAGTTACGAGGCATGGATTAAAATGACAGTTCTATTTTAAAAATTAACGGACACAAAACTTATCAACCTCCAAGACTTTCTTAACTTCATGTGCTGCTATCGATCGAGCCGCCTAACATTTGAACCAACCGGTCATCTAGGGATATAAAAACGATTAATTTATATTTCTATAGGGTTGGTAAATTTTAGGAGGTATTTCCCTCAAAGTACAATCATGGTGTGAATAAGCGCCTGGTCAACCGGCATGGTTTTCATAGCTCACAAGATAGTTCGAAAGGGAACTTCATATGTGAGCGGCTGGCATATGCCATGTGTCGCGATGCACATAAGAAAGTCAAGTGAGGAAGCAAGGGTCGTGAAAAGAGTCAAGCGACGAAATCAAAATGCAGTATTTTTAATTAGTTTAATTATCGACCTCAAACTGCCAAAAGAAGTTTTTTTCTATGGAACTAGGCACGGATTTCTAATACCTCATCTTCTGACATAATATAATATTAGCCCAAAACACTACAGGAACTAGGTGCCAGGTCTTTTATTCAATTTCACGATTCTATGTTGTTAACATGCCCGTTAATATAAGCTGTTGATTTCCTAAATAAATAAATAAGTATTTCTGCATATTTGGCACAAGAAAACGGACAAACTTCATTGCCGCTTCGATCATATTTTCATTCAATGCGATGGTATCATCCCGGATGGGATTAAACATATCACCTATTAAGTAAGAAGGAGACTTACAGTTTTACGTGAAATACGAACCACGGTCAGCATCTGCGATCGAAAATAGTCATTCATCCAGAACCCAACCACGTCCAACGTTGTGTAACCTCGATTACCGAACGCCGAGGCGCCGCTTCACTGGACTCCCAAGGTTAAACTGAAGTGACCAGCATAATAACACTTTAATGTTGATTCTAATAGACTTTTGAATTCTTCATAGACATTTTCTACCGGGATTTACAGTAATATTGACAAATTTAATTGTTTAGTATGTTTTTACCGTAACAACAAACTAATAGCACAAGAGACAAAAGTATTTTTCATCCATTATTTTAATTATTGAATTAACATTAAAACAATATTTCATGAAATCTGAAAAATACTTTCAAAGACTTTCAATCAACCAAATATCAATATTAACATAGATTTTTTATTGACAGCGACATACATTTTATTCACCGAATTAAGTAGAACGACTTCTGTTTTATTAACATAAGGTCATTACAGTATTTTATTAAAATCCACATCAGACCTCGTAGGTGTTCGTAATTAACGCTGCAAGCATACGAGCATGGGTCACACTCAATGACGGTAGACAGAAGCAAGCAGTAGGTTCACAGTTAGTAGGTTCTACACAGTGCGACACACACACTCCGATGCCAGCTGTGGTGTGGCGGCGGAGGAGGAGGCGAGAAGGAGCTATACTTCCTTTTTTTTCTTTTGTCAGTCGTGATAATAAATCGAGCAGAACTAAACCAATCGCATACCTGTAGCTTATATACTTTCCGCTACCTTATTAAAAACGTGTTTTCGTATTTTGAAAGACCTAAATAAATTTTACATGAAATGTTTGTAAAAAATGGCCCATGATGTGTAATTGAATTGAGATTTATGAAACTAAAAACTCAGATATGTACTGTTCTGTAATTACTGGTTGCCATTTACTGAATATGCTGTGTGTATTGATGACTATTGTATCTATGACATTTTTTCTTAGTCAATTCTGGCTTTAAATGGTGCAACATTTTTATTTAATTTTTCAGGATCACCTCATCACTGAATTCGCTCCGCATAGTTCTGAGCGTGCCCTGATACTTTCTAACAATGGTATATAAAATATCGTTTTGAAATCTTATTTTTATAATAATCTAAGGGGTTCGTGATATTTTCGATTTGTAGTTTTCTTACTGCTCTCTTCATTGCACTGTGCCGGAGGGTTCCGTGACGCCGGGCGGATGTAACTACTGAGCCGCGCTAACACGAAATGATTGAACGCGCCCACTCTTGTGAGTCGATTAACATAACCTCGGGGTATGAAAAATTACTTACTCTTATGCTCACAGTAGCCGCGCTGGTCGTGACGGGGTTAGTGCATTTATTCGGCTTTTTGATAAAATGTATTAAACTATTTCAATAGGAGGTCAAAATACTAAACGGTGACGAAGCTTCACGATGCAGCGTATCAGACTTGCAGCGTGTTAGCCTCGGCAGCCCAGTGGCGCGATGCCTTGCGGTTCGATAAGCTTGGTGAAGCACCTCTGAGCGTGGTTAGGTTCTGGATGGGTGACCATATTCACCCGGCTGGGCGTAGTTCGAATTCCACGTAAAACTGTAGGTTCCCTTCAATACTTGGTGGTAGGGCTAATCCTGCCTGGGTTGGTACTATCACATTAAATGAACGATGGTCGAAGCGGCATTAAAAATTGTCCGTGTTTTCCATCCAGTTAAATGTAGCCGAGCAATAAAAGGAAGGTCCTGGCGTGACACCTAATTCGCATAACACCACGTTAGGCGAATATGTGACGGTCATTTTGATGTTAGCCATACATGGGTGTGAATGTACAACCATGTATGGACAGATTCCAACCGAAATTTACTGTCCATTTTAGTGAACAATTTCTAGTCTGACCATCCAAAGATTTTGAAGTCCATAAGGTGACAATAATAGATATACTACTTAAAATATCTTTGGTAACAATGTAAGCTAATCCCATCAAATATTGCAGTTAAGGCTCATTGGAAATAATTTACTTAATTTTAAATTCAACCCGAAACGTGTGTAAGTTTACTTTAGATTGTCCGCGACTGTACAACACTTTAAGTTTGGAAGATGATACTGGAGATGAAAATAGGCACTTTTTCTTCTTCCAATGTTTCGAAACTAAAAATTTTAGAATATATTTTTTTTACATAAAAAAAAATTAATTAATAAATAGAGAAAACGGCTGCCTATCTTTCCGTAAAAGCTACACAAATTGGCAATAGTAATAGACATATTATCCAAAGAAAGGCTGTTGGAAATTAATTCTTAATATTTAAGACGTTTGCTTTCATTCTATCAGACCCAGTTGCACATCGTGAAATGTCAGTTTCAGATTTGTAAATTATTTTTTTTACCAAACCGAGGTCGTTCGATGTATAAGGAGCTACGCGATGGATCTTGTCATAAACATAAGTGCGCTCAAATACGTATCAGATTGACAGGAATGGCAGCACAGCTCTGCCCGCGAGCAGAAACCTCAGCAGCAATCGACGTAATTCCCCATAAATTACTTAAAACCAAAAGGGAATGTTACACTAATGCCTGTTTCGCATGACAAAGGCCCGAGCGTTTAGTATTTTTATTTCCCATTTTGCTTGATGACGGAGGCGTGACGCAATTAGCGTTACTTCGGTATTTCGGCACGCGCCGCGCCGCCGCTCGCCGCGCACTATGCGTCCGCATTCTGTTTCTTATGTCACTAGCCAAATGAAGGTGGTTGTATCGCTAGCTATGGCTATAAATTGGCTAAAACGTAGGTCGAGATACATAGTCGCATCAGAAACTGAGACTAACCAAAAGTAATTTCTGTTAAAAGTAACATGTGCCCCATAGAAAAAAGGACATAGTGACGTAAGAAAGTACCTTCTACTTTATAAAGTTACAGTTACAGCAACGGCTATTAATCTCAGTCCTTGTTGACTACGGAACCCTAAAAAAGGGACTCTCACCGACATCGGGCGTTAGTTCGATCAAATTGACCAATTTGTCTTTAAGATTAACAAAAATCTTGCAATAAATATGTACCTTCATAAAAGTCACAATCAATGCTAATTTTCTAATTCCTTATAAAACAAAACGTATTACCCTTATAAATAGTTTGTAATAGGTGAAATATACAACATTATTACATTTGTTATCTTAAATTAGCTGAAACTGTCCCACAACAACCAGAGGCCTGCCTCGACGTTTATGAGTATATCGACTTCGATAATATAACATTGACTAGACAAACTAATCGTCATGACGTCTACCAGAATCGCACCTGTATGAGAAGCGTGTGGCCTCAAGCCATATTGACTCAGTTGTTACTGACATCACTGTAACGGTACCCTCCACGATGTCACAATTCTGAGCGAGACGGCAAAGAAAAAGAATTTCGACGCGGGGCTACTCCTACCGTGCCCGCTCTCTCCGCCTCGTTCGATTCGAATGTGGTCAGAGGTTGCGGCCCAAGATGGGACCGAGCATATGGTATCCTGTTTGTTTTTTACCGAGCGTGTTCCTAGTCGAAATCAATGACTGAAGAAAACGTAACACGCCGTAGTTCGAAACTTAAAAGTTGTAGCTATTTATCTCTTGCTTCAATGCGAAATTAAAACGAAAAATGACAGCATTTAGCATGTAAGTTTAATTAATTAGATCATTGAGCTAACTGTTATTTGTGTCTTTTTATCTCATCTAAATATAATTAATTGAAAGGCTGGTTACATTTTCTGTTACATTCAAACTTTCTGTTACATTCACGAATTAGAATATTACTATTGCAACATTGTTCACATTTTTTAAAGGTTACGAAGAAAGAAAGAAAGAAATTATGTATTATGCTACATAGAATAATGCAATCTAACAAAGTGGAACTGCACAAAGGCGGACTTATCACTAAAGGTAATTTCATCAAAATCATGTCAACTATAAGCATTTTCGGGTTGTTCCTTTCCCTTTGAGGAAGTTAAAAAAATCTGAATTGACTTTCTTTAAATGAAACAGTGAATTAAAAAAGTAGCCTTATATTAAGATAAATAGAGTTTAACTCAATTCTAACCAATTTACTAGTACTTTTCAAATTGGAATTTAAAAGTCCTCATATAAACTGCTATGATATATAATGATGTCTCTAAGGAGAACATAGAACTACTAAACAAGAAAGCCTTCGACACTTTATTTCAAGCGTGTTGTGTGCTCTTAACCTGAATACACCGGCCTGTTATTATTTTGTATGACTTGGCTCAAACTTAACCTTCAAATTGAGGGTCTTAAAAGGAAAATTATTGCTGCTGAGTGGATTCCTCCCATTATTTCATTTTGAATTCCACGACGTTCGCTTTCAATTCCATTTAAAATAACTTGTTTTAGATACATAATACGTTGATATTGATAAACTTCACCAAATCCTATAAGTGATAAAACAATAAATAAATTGTTCACTACAATATTGCCATGCAACTTTGTATTACCAAAAAATTTTAATAAAATTCCATCTTAAAATACATTTAATAATTTATTCTATTAAATCGATAATCCTAAAGGATGGCTTTCAGAGCTAACTTATTAAAATTAAAGATCACTTATTGAAGATTCGGTCGGGCACGTAAAAATAAATAATAGGTCCCACTGCATTTCTTCCTGTGCATGTCGTAATAAGCAGTTCCACGTAAAACTGTACATACCCCTACGTGGTAGGATTAATACCGTCCAGCTTGATACCATCGCATCGAACAATCGATGGAGGAATCGACAATGAAAATTATCCGTGTTTTCCATCTAATTTAATGTGGCCGTGCAGTAAATCGGAGGATCTGGTACAGCACTATACTAAGTTCATACATGGGGTTTTGGGCTAATATCGGACGGTAGGATGGCAATGTCCAGTTATAAAAAAATATATGTTACGGGTAAAATAATTATCTTTACCTGCTTTGCGTACATGCACTGCAAATATTGAACATTGAAACCACGGAGACTCAAGCATATCGCCGTCTTTACATACATTATATTTTACATCAGGCGCTAGAGCCTGGCTCACTTAAGTAAAATATACTTTTTCGTACTTTAGTATTATCTCTTGCTATCCTTTTTATTATGCCTTTATAATTCAATAAAACAATTCAAGGAATTAAATCTTTTCAATATTTGAAATTAATTCAATTTTGATCTTTATTAGTAATTGTTATTTTATTAACTTGTATTGGAGCTCGCCCAGTTGAAAGATCTTATGTTTTGACAGGACACATTTTAAAAACCGGTTTAGTGCGAGTCGGACTCGCACACGAAGGGGTCCGTACCATCAACACCAAAAAAACACGTGTTTTTATTATTTATTTATTTTACCAAGTTGTTGTTATAGCGGCAAAATAAATACACACTCTGTGAGAATTTTAGCTGCCTACCTATTACGGCTCATGAGATACAGCCCTGTGGCAGACGGACGGACGGACCCAAAAAACAAACAAAGAACCCAAAAAATGATCATGTTAGTTTTTTTTTCAAATGTGATATCGCTATGTATGATGAGCTATCGATCGAATCGGCCGTGAATCAAGGACAAATTAATTAAAGAGCCAAGTTTTGCTTTTTGGTCCATGTCCATCCTTACATTGTGTTCATAAGATAGTAATCTTAACAGTTGTCTTTAATCAATGTGCCCTTGCTTCACGGCCGATTCTGCATATATATCACTTTTCCTTGAAAAAAGACGACGTACTTGCTTGGTACGGAAAAGTATATATTTCACTCACACAAGTAAGTAGTTGCTATAAATAGTGACGAGGCGTAGCTACCCAACCTTACCCCCTAACCATGTAGGTGCCTCTGGGTACGTATAGGTTCTCCCTCGGAGGCGGCGGCGAAGCCTTCTCAGGTGCAGCAAGATCGATGGCTCTCTTGATTGACGTCAGATACTTTTGACCTCTTTGATTCCGAGCGGTGCCGAGCGCGTGCCCCCCTCCCCCCTCCCCCCCCTACACCGCTACCCCGCAGCCTAATGTAATTAACCTAACGGAATTTTAATAGACATTTAAAGTTATGGTCGGCGACTTCTGCTGCAGGCGTTCCTGCCCATCAGCTGGACACGTCGACGGGTATTGAGTCGTTAGTGCGCGCGGGCTTCGAATGTGTTTCAAATTACTTGTGTTCTTGTGATTTTTCGATATAAGTAGGTTTTTTTATAAGGCCGCGGGTACGACTCGAAGTAACTTGAGGCCCGCAACCTGGAAATCAAAATACAAACGGACGGCCTAAGAGTCTGGCACCAATTATTAAAAAAAAATTCTACTTCAAATTATCCGACAAATTCAACTCTTTTTACTTTAATTAAAAGAATATAGCAATAATACTGATTGCTATATATATTTATATTTTATATATATTTTGTATATATTTAAATTACTAGACAAGTGCTATTGCAGCGGAAGTACCCTTTCGTTGTGTCGAAATTAAATTTAATTGTAGCTATATGTACATACCGTTCACGCTTTGACTACATCATGTCAGCTATCGCAACCGAATGGTTGTCATAATGACACTAAATTTTGTATTTCAGTCGTATTTGTAGATAACATTTTATCAAAATATAGCTGTCATTTTTACAGAGTATATATCTGTTTGTGCTTAACTTATAATAAGTTGACCCTTTACTGGTTTCGACAATAACATCAACTTGCCACACTTTGTAGGTGATTAAGTATTCATCCACTTATGGGAAATTCAGTCAGGAACTATTTTAATTACAGAGCCGGTAGTCTAAGTTGTCACCTTAATTGGCGTTACGGCAAACCGATCGACTGGCGTTATCAAATGTATGGAGAAATTGAAGAGCGCGCGCAGCGGGCGTTAAGCGAACTACAATTTGCGAGTCCGAGCTTGATTTGACAGCTTACTCAACGTTGCCGTTTACGTCCACTCCGCGTTTTCATACAAATCTGAAGTCCGCGTTTGACTTTGACAGCTTGAAGAATTAAAACCACAGAATATCTAGTAAAAACTTGTATGGAGTTTGGAGAAAACGCCAGTCGATCGGTTTGCCGTAAACGCCAATTTAGGTGAGAACTCAGACTGACCACAAAGGAGCGTAAAACATCACCGCTGGGAGGTCATTTCTAGCATTTCCTGAGAATGCAATTTTGGCCTCAGTGTTCCCACCGAACGTCGAAATCATTTTGTCATTGATGTTTACGGGCGCATAGAACATGCACGTGAAAAACACATGACTACCACTGTGAGTAAAAAGTTGATATCCACCAGAAACGAAATGTGGTTCTTCCAGAGGTGAAAATCGCGGTCCAAGCCGACGCTCGACAATGACATTGTCAATGACATTGAGAACACGTTTAAAGGCGCTAATTCCAAAACCGCTAGGCATCGAACAAAAATATGTTTTGGTGATAAAATTTGCAATCGTACGTAAATATTATTGTTACAAACGAAATTAATAACTTCGCGTCGGCACCGCTTACAATTATTTTTAAGTCGTTTCTCCGAATGTACTGAACAGGACAGGTACAGGAAATGTTTCTAAAAAAAGTGCTACCTGGTACAGAGACCCTTTCTGGGGTCTCTTCCAGGAACTTCCGAACTAATCAGCACCGAGATGCAGTCGGCATCTCACCGACGATCTATTCCCGATAGCTGGTAATCTCCGGAGTATTTCTGCGCAAGCAGGAGCGCGAACGTGCGCGGATCTAGCAATCTTACTAGGAATTCATTAATCCGATGCGATGGATTGTAGATTGCTAAGGGATTATCGAGCTCTGCATCCGTTCTGGGTTTTTTGGAGACGTAGGAATTTGTACTTTAGAGATAATATTTGTAATACTATATTTATTACAGTTACTAAAACTACATTGAGGTAAATTGCTTAGCATGAGTGATAATGAAGGAATGCTAGAATTTTAATTAAATAATTCTAAAGACTTCTAGGCGTTAGTTCAATGGAGTTGAGTTTGAGATTTTAATCTCATATCAATAAAAACGAGCGCATTGTATACCTCTAAGACAAAAATAAACTGTCCTGTGTCACACACAAATTGTATGTAGTTTTGTTTCGGGGTGCTACTGGCTATAACCCGATGAGTTTCACATAACTTTGCTCTCGAACCTTCTTTGTTGGTTTTTATTTATAATGTTTAATCATAACATACATACCATATTGTATGGCTTCATTTAAATATTTTTAAACTTAACTCCTGGTGAAATTTATTCTTGTTTCTTTTTGTTTATTTTTTTTATTTTTGTTTTCTACGGTTATCGATTTAGCTTGGAAAATGACGAATCCTATTCTATTATTTATTCGAATTCTATTATGTCCGAATTAGTGGGCAGAACGCTGTAAAAGATATTAAAAGGGTAGAAATTACTTGCGAAATCACATAGTACAAAGATGCTAAAAGACCTACCTACAGAAAATAACATACAATTTAAATCATTGTTTGGTACCTAAGTATATTTTACCAAATAAACTAGAGAGAAAAAAATATGAATATTTTTGGTAGGTATCATTTATATCATTTACAATCATTACATTCCCTCTAGTCCCTTTCCCTAGTTATTAGTTGCATCTAGTAAGTACGGAAGGGTTGAACCCACTCTTGAACCCATGGGTTCATCCCGTTCGGGTTGGTACCATCGCATTGAATTAATGGTCGAAAATTCATTGAAAATAGTCAGTGCCATCAATCGAGCCCAACGTAGCCGTGTAAATCCTGGCCCTGAATGTATTAGCCATCCATGTCCAATTACATACAATATTTGTAATGCATTATTTTTGTAAGGATGCAACAATGTAGGTATATGATGCCATATATTTATGGGTAGTATATGGCAAAAAACCTCTCTCTCCTCTTACCTACCAGTCGGCTGCCACAGGTTGGCAGGCGACAAAGGGTCTGCCGAATCCTACGCAAGAATACCGACCGATTATATTTCTTTTCTTTCGCGGGATTAATTATTTTTTGCGGATTAGCGCAAGTTCGGCGTTTCGCACACCAGGTAGTAACAGTACAGTTGGTACATAATTCTTCGAACGCTCTTGAAATAACAATAGATATATGTTCAATATTTACTTTTTAGGAAGCAAGTAGGTACCTTGCTTTCCGAACGGTTATTTAACTAGCAAGTACCGTACGTGGAATCGACCTTGATTCAAGGATAAGTTAGCTGTAAAACAAAGGACTTTATACCGTTATCTTCTATAAGGGCATTGCGTCAACACTTCCTCTTATTTATTTCGAATTTTCTGTTTTGGCTTAGTTCTACAGTGTAAATTGAAATTGATATGTTTGTTTCTGAATACATTCCAAGATAGTGATAACTGCAAGCACAATATGATTCCAGATTACCGTGGTTCACAGTCATTTTAGAGTTTGTGGAAAACGGCTGCACGGACACAACGTGAGTAAGCCGTTTTCCACAACCCTAAAATAACTTCTAATACCTTCCAGCCAGGAGTTCTCTCACAAAATGCACGATACTTTTTGAGATTGATAAAAGATTCAAAACATTTTAATGATTATTTTGTTATTTTATTGTACATATGAAAAGGAATGTGTGAGAATTGAAACGTAATCTGCATTTCCGCTTATTCTTAGAACGATAATATAATAGAGTATATTTATAGAAAGTTCCGGTGCGTAAAAATATTACAAGTGGGTCCGCTGCATTTGTTCCCGTGCATGTCGTCAGAGGCGAATAAGGGATTCATCATCGGTGGTTTGTATATATATGAGATTATCTTGAAGATTATGAGAACTCGTACGTGTATTTCTAAATGCGTTCCATTATCTCACACATCTGCAGCGTACATTGTAGCCAGGAGTTCTCAAAACAAAAGGATAACAGTATTATTCAGAGTGGGCGGAACAACTTTAGTACGCGTATTAAGGTCGAACGGCCGGGGTTTTGGTATGGTTAGTTCGGTGCTAATCTCGAACTAAGTTTTGACATGTTCACTGAGAATACGACTGTTATCGATTTTTGCGACTTTCCTAAAACGCACTCTTTATTACTTTTTGGGATTGAAAAAATATCCAAAATAACGTACCTACATAATTATTGCACTATGATATGAGCTATATTTAGCATGAAGCATTAAAACGGTATGTGTGAATTAAGAACTGAAAGGACAGCAGAATTCAGAAAACAGCTTCTGTGTTCTCAAACAAATACACGCTAATCCGCTGCTAAGGAATGTAAACTTGTGCGTGTTTGCACAAGTGGACCTACGCGTGTTTGTGCGACACTTTTGTTTTGATGGTGCGTTTACTGTTCATTTTATGAAACAATATATCGTTTTGAAGGAAATAATAAATTGTTCAAAACGCTTAGGTGCTTAACTTTTTTTCTTAAAGCTTTAGCACTATTTTTTTGTGAAATGTTTACGTCTGAAATTCACAATTGGTGGATCTCTTCGCGTATAACAATCACATGATTTCTCGTACCATTTCTCTTCTGTGTTAGGACCTAATCATCCTACCGTCCTAAGCATCCTACAAACCTACCATCCTACCAAAACATGCAGGCATACAAAAGGCAGAGTAAATTTCACGAGGACTTCATCTTGATTCGTCTTTGAGTTAGGCAACGCAACATCGTGATGCAACTAGAGGAAGGTTTGTATTGAATGTTTCAACGTCTCATATTGTGACAAACGGTTTCACATTAAAATCTTAGATTTTAGTTCATATTAAGGGCGGTCAATAGTGTTTGGACTTACAAGTTACATTAATTTAAAATAGTTTCGGTTAAATTTATTGGCTTTTTATTCACTACTTTTTAAATAACTATACAGAATATTTAAAAAGTAGTAATAAATTAATTAAATGGGCTGGTTACAAGGATTCAACAGCATCTACTATATTTTTTATACTAAAAATATATAAGTTAAATGTATGGAAATACTTATGGCATTTAGGTATAACGTTCCCTTAGTTGATACTATACCCACGGCAGGGATTGCATTCGAGACAAAACCATTTCTCCATTTTGACAGCGACCCGTGGTAAAATTTGATTTTAATTTTGTTATTAACCATTTTCAGTTAATACAACCAGGTGAGACGCGAATTCACTTGAAGTGCACTCATGCATCGAAGCTAGACTTGGGGATGGCAAATAAGGTATATAGACTCGATGCAGCAAGAATACGTTTATTGAGGTTTAGCAAAGTGCGTTTACTAGACAAGTTCAACACTAGCTGGGTTAGAGAGCATTGGTAACTAAAAAAGAGTATTGAAAAGGGAATGTTATATACGATGGACTGGCCATACAGAGCGAATATATGATGAAAGAATGGAGAAACAAATTTGGAGAGCAGAAACGAGTGGAACGCCTCGGATAACGTACAGCGACTAGATTGATGTAATACTTTCTAAAGAAATTGTCATCCACGAAGCACCCGAGATTGAAGAGCATGTATGAAAATCTCTAAGTATGCCTGCAGAGGCATCGAAAGAAATATGCTGCGATCGGACCGTAATTAGCTCCATCATTATGCTTACCCGTCTAGGGAAGTAGCGAGATGGTATGTACGTAAGCATATACATGTTTTGTGGACACCACCTCACTGGTGAACACTCATTCCCGAACCCAAAGCGCACTGGCCACAGCGACGGAGTGCACGCAGCAAAACTGCAGCGTCATCGAGCCGGGCTCGCGGCATCGTCTTGTCAGTCGCGGGTGGGTGTGAGGTGTCAGCCACCACTAGAGACCGATTGCCCAGCCAGACCTTGTCAAACCTACTTTTCTTCAGATACATTATGGGCCGTGGTCCGAATTGTGCTCAAACACTGACAGCATGAATACAGTTGGTCCGAATCGAGCTGACAGTGCTCAGAGCCTCTGTAACGAGCTACAAATCACTTATCGAAATTTCTCTGAACTCTTCGATTCCGCAGGTTTACACCATAGAATATATTTTTTTTTTGTGTGACCTGACATGGATGGCTAATACCACACAACTACTGTTATGATATTAGCCCAATACACCACATTCCCGAAGGAATTTGGTGCCATGCCAGGACCTTCCCTTTATAAGCACGGCTACATTGAACTGGATGGAAAACACGGACAATTTTTCTGATCCAATGCGATGGTACCAAACCGGGCGGGCTTAAATCCTACCACTTAGTAAGGAAGGGGACCTACAGTTTTACATGGATTCCGAACCATGGAGCAGCTCGCATTCGTAACGAACGTGCACTTATCGAACTCGGAAAGAGAAAGACAGTGGTGCAGTCGGTATTGAACCCAGGCCTCTGGTACGCTAGGCCAGTCCCCGCGCCACTAGGCTACGAGCTGCTCAAAGATGGCATTTGGCTGCGGACATTTCAGGGAATCGAAGAGCTCAGCGAAATGTCGATAAGTAATTTGTAACTCTGAGCACTGTCGGGGCGATTCGGGCCAACTGTATTCACGCTGTCAGCGTCTGAGCGCAATTCGAACCGCGGGCATGGACACGTGTTTATTAAACTTGGTGTACCTTAACAACGTCTCGCGATAAGCAAATCTTCTATAGCCTCGTTATACTGCCTGTGAAAAAAGAGCCCAGTAGAAAGAACTACTTTACGAATATACTGCAAGGCTGGACCCGAACCAGCAAAACATACTATTCACGGGTGTTGCCTCTACCATGGGTATACAGCCGGTAGCGAAATGGTATGTTTTGCTGGTTTGGGTCCAGCCCCGGAGTATATTAGTAAAGTCGTTCTTTTTACTGGGCTCTTTCATTAACTAATGTGTTCTTGCTTCACGGTCGATTATACGTTCATGCATTTAACATTCCTTGGAATAAGCGACGTACCTGCTTAGTACGAAAAAGTATATTTACTTAACTCTGGATGGATAACTTTGAGCGGCTCGTAGCCTAGTGGCGCGGGGACTGGCCTAGCCAATACCGACATGCACCACTGTCTTTCTTTTTCCGAGTTCGGTGCATTTCGTCACGAATGCGAGCTGCTCCATGGTTCGGAATCCATGTAAAACTGTAAGTCCCCTTCCCCTACTAGGTGGTAGGGTTTATGTCCGCCCGGGTTGGTACCATCGCATTGGATGAAAAGATGGTCGAAGCGGCAATGAAAAATTGTCCGTGTTTTCCATCCAGTTCAATGTAGCCGTGCTCATAAAGGGAAGGTCCTGGCATGGCACCAAATATCTTCGGGAATGTGGTGTATTGGGCTAATATCATAACGGTAGTTGTGTGGTATTAGCCATCCATGTCAGGTCGCATAAAAAAAAGATATTGTTTCATGTTTTACGCTGCTCGGGGAAAGCAGTCGCTCGGTGGTTCTGCTAGAGTGGAGGACCGCGGCCGGCGGAGGTGGGGCGCGAGGCGCGCAGGAGGACGGTAGGTGTCGGTCATCTCGCGGGTCCTTTGAGCTCCGCCGATACCAGCGCCGATAAGTCAGACCCTGGAGGTAACACTTCGCGGGGGTTGCCCGCCAGGGGGTGACCATGTCGATTCAAACCGTTTTTTGTTTTATTGGTTTTATTTATAACTAGGAGCAAAATTAACTAGAATCGCTGGGGTGATGTTTCATGCAATAACTGGCTAACAGAGAAAAGTGTTGGGATAATTTTAAGTAATTTTTTTTTTTTATGCGACCTGACATGGATGGCTAATACCACACAACTACCGTTATGATATTAGCCCAATACACCACATTCCCCACGGAATTTGGTGCCATGCCAGGACCTTCCCTTTATGAGCACGGCTACATTGAACTGGATGGAAAACACGGTCAATTTTTCATTGCCGCTTCGACCATCTTTTCATCCAATGCGATGGTACCAACCCGGGCGGGCTTAAGCCCTACCGCCTAGTAGGGGAAGGGGACCTACAGTTTTACATGGATTCCGAACCATGGCGCAGCTCGCATTCGTGACGAAAATGCACTTATCGAACTCCGAAAAAGAAAGACAGTGGTGCAAGTCGGTATTGAACCCAGGCCTCTGGTACGCTAGGCCAGTCCCCGCGCCACTAGGCTACGAGCCGCTCAAAATATGTAAGCAGATCATATCAGTATTCATCAAATCAGAAAGAACATCTGTCTGTATTAAAGGAAATGGCATTATTGTCTATTAATCTGATAATGATATTATAGGCTTATTCTAAATTTTAAAGGAAAATGTAGGTGAGAATTTTAACTTTTATCGACGTATGTCAAATTTACCTTCAGCTATTACATTTCAACAGGCTGCATTGAACGGCTAAATTACATTTGTTTATATTACATGATAATGTGACATTATGTATGTATATATGTAACTTATATTACAGTAATTATGCCCGCTTCTTATGGGATCAATAAGAGCATTATGTTCTATAACAACCAAACGAAATAAATTTTAATGTCAGTTTATATATGTTTTAACAACAAGAAACAATTTAAGGTTACTTACCTTTTGTTACACCTGCTTATTTTTGTTCCATTCGGTTAAGTCGGGTTAAGTTGGAAGATATTGACTTTAGGCAATAAGTCCTCCCTTGCATGTCCTATGTGTATGGAAGCAATAGAGCATATTTTTATTATTAAACGGTATATATTTATTTGCACACTCATTATTATTTGCACAAAATTATTGTTATCACAATGAACTAAATAAAGCATAGTCTTAAGTTGCATCAGGTATTGGCAACATTTGATGTAATTTAAATTGTCTTTGTATCTTTATCTTTGCGTAGTGTAGTGAAGAAGAAAGGGATTATTAGCCCTTCTATCAGGCCGAGCGAGCGCGAAGCGCGGTCCGGTCTCCTTTTCAGCTTGGGCAAAAATTATTTCGTATGTCTGTCCGGTTCTCGTCTGTCCGGCTGTTTTCCTCTACAGGTCGCATTTATTAACCGATTTTCGTGAAATATTGTGAGCAAAGTCGATAATTATATAATTTTTTTTTGTAAGTCCCAAGTGAGATAATTTAAATTTTAAACATTTTGTATTAAAGTGCGTTTTTTCAGTTTTAAGCTATGCAAAGACAGAATAGCGAGGTCTACAGCTCAGAGAGCCAGTAATAAATAAATAAATAAGCACAGCTAATAAGCTTAGTCCGACTAAAGCTAAGCAGGTAGATACATAAACCGTCATACTCAAACCAAATGGTAACCATCCCAGGCGCTCGCTGCTGTATGTGCGCGTTCGGAAGAAAAACGACGAATCCTCGGCGCACGTCGCGCTGGGAAATAAAAACTATTCTGACGCTGAACCCAGCGAGCCGGTGTGAATTGAAGGCCTTCGATTTATGAGTGTTCTGCTCGGGGTGCCATGCCGCCGCCGCCGCGGCTCTCTGCGGTACGGCGGCTGTCATTCTTTAGATCATATGATTTCTATGGATCTAACTTGAATTTTGCTCGTTGCTTGAAACTAGCGAGTATGGAATAACGGAAGTAGCAACCGAAGCCTGTGAGTATGGGGGCAGTGGCGTAGCCACTTTCTTTTTCACATACAAAAGCGGCAGCGCCGGCGAGTGAGCTCTCGTACGAATCCTGTTCCTACTGATTTTCTCGAGTTCCAATGACACGTAAGAATACGTAAGAACTTCTTTTTGGACGCTATTTAGTACAACGAACATACGATGTTGCATGTACCGAATGCGTAAGCTTACTAACTATAGTTAGATTGTATGGTATTGTATTGTATTTCATTTTGTCAAATTGGTAGGCAAGCTACACTCAGAAAGGTATTTTTTTCTTATTGTAAGGCATAGATAATAAGCATTTATATTAGGGCATTAAGCAGAACAACAAACAAACATACATACAGTTTACAATTCCTGGCATATACTAAGCTAGATATGTCAAGGTAATTAATTATTAGTCAAGGGCTTTATGATACTACATCATCATGGTCATTTCTATAATTATAATTATAAATATTATACTATATTATACGTATATATGTTTTCCACTAACGCTTATTCGTTATAATGCTCCACCGTCGCTACTCCCATCATTTCATGCTCGTTGCTAGAAACAGTCATTTCGCAATACAAACGAAAGCCTCAGATTCCTCTATATATGCTCTGAATGCATTATTTTATCGTTTTTGCAGCAAAATTGACTCTCAGCCTGGTGGTAATGTCTCCAGGTTTGTACAACATGGCTTGATAAAGCACCTATTGATTCAGGTGTTATCGTTTAATTTATCAAGATGAAACATGTAGGTTATGTTCATTAAACTCAGGCAAAAAAAAATCGACGCCACTTTCGAGGGCATTTTTGGTCCCTCCTTAAACATGTATTCTTAATTCAAACCACGGCATAACTATGCACTTCAGCGTAAACATAATATTAAACTCCAAACTACAAAAATATAAAATATACATATAAGTAAAAACTATGAATATTAAATCTCACGAAATTAAACTACAGGATATGGCCTATTACGAGAAACCGAACACGAAGATTTATCGGAAGTGAGCCTCCCAATCCTTTAACGTTTCTCCAATTTTTCGAGTATATATTTTTTTGTTTGACGACTCGACATCCCGGCGGCGCGGCGGCTCGGAAGCGCAGACGAAATGAAATCCTTCAATTTCGACAAATAGATCGGCTCGTAGCGGAGCGCAAAAAATAACACGCTATTATTTTTAATCTCCGAAACAAAATCGACGGTGTGCTGAGCCCTACATCCTTCTTAGCTCGGTAAAGATTTGCGCTGAGATATTGCAGGGTACAGCATTGGTAACACGTAGCGGCATTTATTATATTGTCCGGTGGGCCAGGTAATGAAATCATCACCTATTTGCTAAAACGTGGTCATAGATGATTTTGGATAAAGAATATTATTATAATAAGAAAAATAACTATGATAGTTTTTTGAATTTATACTCCTTTTGGCGCATTTGGGATAACAGGTATAAGTGTATTTATCGTTTATTACTAAGTTGAACGCGTTGTGTGCGTAACACATAATTTATTTGAATATAGAATACCTCCCCTTCCCACGCAGCGCCGCATTGGTCGTTTGACTCCAGCTAGCATGATCGCTCTTTGACTCAGTTTAAATGTGTCTGAATGCATGAAAAAAAAAAAAGGTTTTTTTTTTCACTTCTTACAACTTCTTACGTGCATGCAACAAACAACTTTTTTTACAATTTAAGTGTCATAGAAAAAATAAGAGCATTTGGCCAGATACGATTAACGTATTCTTAGGCAATATCAACATAATGAGAATGGGTGAGTTCATTATGACATATAGGTATGCATTGATTAAAGTCACCAAGTAAAGCATCTTCGACTAAGGTTGTCAGTTTCCTAGCCGATGCGTTGAACTCTTCCGCAGAACATATTTGCATTTCTTTTGTTTCTGACCGCATCACCCTCGGCGGCGCCACAGTAGAAAGGAAAACGTCTGTGAGTGAAAGTCCAATGTGTCGCGTCTAGGAGGGTGATGCCGTTGTACATAGATGACGACTTACTTAATTGCAGACAATTTTACATACAACATTCGTTTTTAAACATTTTAATATTAGGTGCCGTTGTACATAGATGACGACTGACTTAAATGCATAATATTATAGCAGTACTAAAGAGTTAGGTATTTACGATACTATGAGTAAAACACTATGCAATAATACAGGCATTTAGGATAAAAAGTAGGGCTAAATATAGTTAGGAATACGGTTACATCCTATTTACAAACTCTATTTGAAACTGTAAAATTAAAAGTAAGAATGTATAACGATAACAACTGTATATAAGATACTCACACTCAAATACATAAATAAGCACATGTGTGCTTTATAACGCTGGAGCGAGCACACGTGTTGCTTTAACATTTCGACGGTGGGTAATCTGACACCGAGACGGGGAGGGGAAGTATGTACCGCCACTATTGTAGGTGTGCGTGAAGCAGTGGCCATGTGTGCGTGAAGCAGTGGCCATGTGTGCGTGGGCACATAGCGAAGAGTAAAACTTTGACATGTGCACAAAAACGCCGCGAGTAACCCAATCTCGGCCGATGGGAACCAGGTGGGAGGTAAGAGGGGGGAGTTCCCAGAGCCCGAATAGGAACCGAAAAACCTTGGATTTTTTACTTTATTTATTTAGTGTGGTATACCTACGCTTCCCATGGAGAGAAGAAGTCATCTTGTACTTATTAGCTAGTCAAAGCTGTGTAGTTAGTAGATGTGAATGTTTTTCATACATTATGTGCAGTCACTCCCTTCTTACCTGACCTCTCTTCTGACCTAATTTTCTCTCAGATAATCAAAGTCGCATCTAACAAGCTTTACTTACGAGTTAGGGTTTTTTTCTGATGTCATTGGCTTAATTTCTGGGATGTAGTGCAGGCTGGCTAACAGCTTGGCTGTTAATTTCTGTGATGTAGTGCAGGCTGGCTAACAGCTTGGCTGTTAATTTCTGGGATGTAGTGCAGGCTGGCTAACAGCTTGGCTGTTAATTTCTGGGATGTAGTGCAGGCTGGCTAACAGCTTGCTGTTAATTTCTGGGATATAGTGCAGGCTGGCTAACAGCTTGGCTGTTAATTTCTGGGATGTAGTGCAGGCTGGCTAACAGCGTGGCTGTTAATTTCTGGGATGTAGTGCAGGCTGGCTAACAGCTTGGCTGTTAATTTCTGGGATGTAGTGCAGGCTGGCTAACAGCTTGGCTGTTAATTTCTGGGATGTAGTGCAGGCTGGCTAACAGCTTGGCTGTTAATTTCTGGGATGTAGTGCAGGCTGGCTAACAGCTTGGCTGTTAATTTCTGGGATGTAGTGCAGACTGGCTAACAGCTTGGCTGTTAATTTCTGGGATGTAGTGCAGGTTTTCAATCATGAGCGTTTACTCCTAGACAAGAATGCAATACTCCTTTTTCCACACAGGGTTCGTTTTCAGTATACAGCTGCAGCTTACCACTAATCGTGAAGCATTACATACACTAAATCATTTATAAAATGTCGACGATAGTTTAGTTTTTATTGTGGAAAGTTGTAAATGGGTATTTATGGTTTTAGATTCAATAGCTATAACTGCTAAATCCAGATTTGTTCCAACTGGTTGATCCGTTCGTTTCAGCGCGTTCTTAGTCCATCACGTGATCAATATTTGTGTGTTCAAATTAAATAGTTAGGCACGTAAGGGCTAATTGGTGTTCTTTGTTTTCGCCGCCATGCTTAGTTAATGGTTTTCGGGATTAAGCCAAGGAGAGCACAATGGGTGCTCTCCTTGGCTTAAACAGACAACAATATTATTTCAAGGATGACATTTAGACCAAACCCGCAACGAAATTAAATAATGATTACTATGTATACATAGACTTAATGCTAATGTATTTAAATATAAAATAATAATAATCATCATATAGTAAATCATATTTAACTTTTTTCTAATTTGCAAATCCATTAAATTTATCACCCTACAAACATTTATTCTAATTGATTGGTGCCAACATGCGCTAAGTAAACGCTTTGTTTATTAAATTAATTGAAAGATTCATGCATCCATTGAAAGAGCTCACATGGGGGGTGGGTCGTTGTTTTGCATTTTTTGAAGGCAGCGGTTATTCTAGATAATTTTCTGAAATGTCAAAAATGAGGCATAAGTGTGTGTGCCTTCGAATAATAATTTACTATCCGACGAACTCGATAAATAAATTGTACACGTGCCTGTAGGACCAGAGTGTCGAGGTATGTTGGTGTGCGTGCGTGCGAGGGTGTGTGCGTGTGTGTGTCGAGTGGGGTGTGTCGGAAGCTGCGATGTGATTTCCCCGGGCGGGTCCGCATCAGGCCGCAGCTGCGCGGCGGCGGCGCGGCGGCGGCGGCACGGCCAGGTGCGCGAGCTCTCCCCTGCTGCGCCCGCGCCGCCCGCCCCCCCTCCACCTCTCGCTACCCGCACCCTTCAACGTACCGCACAGTGGTACACTCACAAAAATGGGATTTTACGAGACTTTAAAACTTATTGTATTTTTAAATGTATTTCTAAGTCCTTATAAACCAGTTACAGATTTTACAATTAGATTTTTTTAATTTCTTAACAACTTTTTGTTTTCAAATACTGACAGTAATAAAAAACTTTAAAATTTCAACTATTTTAATGTTTTCCTAACATGTTTGAGTCCCGAAGCAATCATCCTTGTGAATTATTGATATAGGCTAGTAAAATCGTAATCTGATAAGTCTCGAACAACATTTGTGCAACATTGTGGCCCAGATGTACCAGTAATCGTACTGTTAAATATTTCAATTTAGAAAATGTTGTACATATTTAATTTTTGCCCACACATTTTAGTATTTTCCCCGTTTATCACTTGAAAGGTATACAATGTATGACAATTTAGGATTAACTAATTTCAACACCATTTCTGTTTAGTTTTTTGATATCCAGAGAAATTAACTGACTGTACCTAAAATCCCTATTGAAATCTGTGTATGCTTGCACAAACCCGCTTCCACGGCATAAACACATCCATCAGAAACCACGTTTAATTCCCGCTTTCTCCCTACAGGCGAACCGCCGACTTCATATTTCCATTGCGCGACACCGGAGGGTAGATTCAACCATAGCAATTACCTATACTCGTATACACGTACGTACGTATACCTATAACATTTGGCGTTATTATTCATTGATGTAGGTATTTTAGGGCTGCCAGAGACGAGAATCCGGCACGTGGTGAGAGATATTTACGACGGATAAGCGGAAGTAGATCGAATCTTACGCTGCAAGAATACGCTAGATAAGTGAAATGAAAATATAATTTATTCCCTCGTTTTGAACAAAACAATTGCAAAAAGAAAGTCTGCAAACGTGTAAGGTAGCAAGAAAAGAAATAGATTTTAATAAATCTTTACTAATTATTGACAAATATGTAAATATTATAACTATATACTGAGAAAATATAATGAAAGTATTGATATATAAACATAATACAAATTTTATTAAATATATACTAAAATTCATATAAATAAAAAGTCATTTCGATTACTAATGGGATATGAAGTGATTAATTCACTGTAAGTGTGAAAATAGCCTAGGAAGGTGATTGCCGAACTTGCATCGGAATGATGCTCCACACACGTGCTGATTGTGCACTCGAAAGGAGTTTGAGTAGGAAGTAGAAGCAACAGAGTAAGAAGCAATACAGGGTAGCAGTGAATCGGTGGATCGAAAGACCACGAGAACAGACCGATCTTTTAGGTACTTAGGAGCATCCGAGTTATTTAGAATGGAGAAGAGGCTCATGGAGGAAGATGTACGCAATCTCATAGCAGTGTGAACTCTAGTCTTGAAGGTGGATGATACGGTGAAATTGACTGTGTCCAATACAATGCCAAGCAACAACGGTGACTAGTCTATGATGCGCTTGGATAAATAATTGTTTACAAAATATTTGCACAGATTTCTTTGCTTAACTGCCTCACGTTGATTCATCGTAACTGCATACATAATACTAGGCCCTCACTTACCAGGTTCGAAGTGCTGTGTGAGACTAAGCGATTTAAAAATTATAAGATTTCCATAAACATTTTTGTTTTATGTAACTGGACATGGGTCGCTAATACCACACCCAATGTCGTGGCATGGCAGGACCTTCCTTTTCATTGCCCCTTCGACCATCGCTCATTTTTTTTTTAAGTAACTGAACATGGATGGCTAATACCAAACTGACGGTCAGATATTAGCCTAACACACCACATGGGAATTAGGTGCCATTGCCAGGTTCTTCCTTATATTGCTCGGCTACATTTAACTGGATGGAAAACACGGACAATTTTCATTTTCATTTCCGCTTCAACTATGGATAATTCAATGCGATGGTACCAACCCGGGCGAAATTAAGTAAGTAAGGAAGGGGCAAACCTACAGTTTTACGTGGAATCCGAACCACGGCCAGCCTCAACGGTTGAAAATGGTCACCCATCCAGAACCTAACGGCGCTCAGAGGTACTTACCAACTTATCGAATCACATGGCGTCGCGCCACTGAGCTACCTATGCGATGGTGATGCGTGAGTACTAATCGAATAATCTATATATACATTGGCTAGAAGACCACCAAAATTACTAGAAAATAGTTATGAATATTTTTTTCGGCTCAAATACCCTCCTTGTTCTAAAATTATTATTAGCTTTTATTTAAAGCACTCGAATGCGATGATAATTGGAGTAATAAATTTGACGTTTAGTATTCGTACATCATAGAGTCGTATTCAGAGAGAACCTATCAAAACTTAGTACGAGATCAGCACCGGACTAGCCATACAAAAACCGGTTTGGTCCGGCGTATTCAAGTTGTCCGCCCACTCTGAAAACGGCTGATAAAGTATTGAAAGCCATAATTGTGTTAATAACACATATATAGTGTGGCTACATTAAGGCGCTAGGACTAGCCAACTACTCGCGCCATACAAATGCACTTTTTAACAAATGTAATAATATGTAGTGAAACGCTTCAGCAAATCCAAATAGAACTCCAGACTGATAATGGATTGTTAATCTTTTTTTATTCCATCATTTATTTAAATAAAAATAAAAAAGTTGATTTTTCTCATTAGAAATCTGAAAGTAATTCGATTTCTAGATATAAGCAAAAACAGCATATATGCATTAACAAAAAATTCCATTTGCTTTTAGATTTCTACATTTAGTCAAAAAAGTTCGGAAAAGGACACCGTTTCCGCAATGTATTTTGTATAGAAAAAGGAAACATACATTAACGAAAATAATTCGATTCCTTGACAAGGAATCATATATTGTAAGAATGACACTTATAATCGTCAGACTTAGTTAGTTAACTTGGGGTGCCTCGTCTAACTTTGCGATTTGGCTAGTACCAGGCCCTTAAATTAAATAATACATTTAATGAAAGCCTTCTTTTGCTGCCAGATTTAACTCGTCTTAAGACTAAGCTAACCTTCTTTATGAAGGTAATTGTTGTATCGAGTCGTGTATTTGTACATGTGTCGTGCGGCACTGACACGACACGTGATCGCATTTTATGAATATTCATGTATTTCAGCACTTTCAGGTTTGAAGACAAAGAAGCAGAATACTCTAGAAGGTTTGTGTGATATTTGACTAAAAGAGCAATGATCTCTCAAGCGGACGAATACATACTGCACATCAAGTTAATTCGTTGAATGCATAGTACACTTGATTTGTGCATTCAATCGGAAAATAAGATATATTTACCACATGAATTTTGTCATCATTGGTATGTGTGTTTTTGTATGTAAGTCACGACATATGGCGTACGCCAGGCCCTCACCTAACAGAAAGTAAGGTTAGATTTGAAAGTTTCTCGGGGGACTGTGAAAACCATGACGGTTGACCAGAGGCCCTATTACGAGTTACAAATCGGTTATAGAAATTTCGCTGAGCTCTTCGATACCACAGGTTTACACCATTGAATAGTGCAGGCATTTTAGGGATACACTAAATTGCCCGTCCATGTATTAATATATCTGTGTAGAAATCTATACTAATAATAAATCTGTAAGGGGTGTTCATGGAGTAAGTTGCTTTGTTTTCTAAGATACTTACGTAGACTTTATGTATGATACTAAGACTAAATTGATGATTTTTAGAAATCAGTTCTGTATGTATGTATGTATGTTCCTCCATAACTCTTAAACCGATTATCCGAATTCGATGAAACTTACTACACGTATATGTAAATATACGGGACACAGGATAGGCTATATATAATTGAGTTCCGCTTACGTTAAGATGTAGCTGTCATACAAACTGAAATGCCCCGAGGCGGGGCGGCTTGGGGGGTAATCACTATCTACCTATATTTCTTCGTTTACTTCTTCTAAGCCACGCAACGAACTTTTTGATACGGTTTTCATTAATATAAGGAGCGATTAACGACCAAGGATTGCGTAGGTAATTTTTAAATATTTAATACAAACCTTAAGAGAAAAATGAAAACTATGTACTTGAAAATTTTAAGTGTTAAAAAGGCCTACAGAAAGTTCCACGATATCATGTAGAGCGATAACTTCGAACCACTCGCCCGTCATAAAACTGTGTAAACGTAAGGAAGGTGGTCAATCCCGCCTTTGTTGGTTTTGTATCAATTTCTATGTAGCAGTGCCAGTGCAGTAAGGGTCTGGCCGCACATGCTTTGAAAATTAGCTCCCACATATTTACGTTGCTCTAAATGGGAATATGTCGATGTTTATTTAATCATGCCATATCGGTGTAAACGATTTTGATTAAATTTGGTAGATGGAAACATAGTCCTGGACCAGCCTTTTGGTGGGTTCAGTTTGGGAATTCAGACCGAAATCAGTCCAACACGACATTGACCCGAGCGGAGCCGGGTACCGCAGCTAGTATGAAATAAAAAAAGAAAAACCTTTTTATTGCACGTGTTGGGTATTCCAATTTGGAAAAAAAAACGAATATCTAGATCCATATCGGTTTGGACTGGTACTAAATACAGTTTAATTAGAACTAGACATGGATGGTTAATGCCTAACAAACGACATGGGAACTAGGTACCATGCCAGGACCTTCCTTATTATTTGCTCGGCTACAATGAACTGGATGGAAAACACGGACAATTTCCATTGCCGCATCGACCATCGTTCATTCAATTCGATAATACCAACCCGGTTGGATTAACCCTTCCACCTATAAAGTAAGGAAGGGGGGACCTACAGTTTTACGTGGAATCCGAACGACGGCCAGCCTCAACGGTTGAAATGGTCACCCATCCAGAACCCAACCGCGCTCAGAGGCGCTTCACCCAGCTTTTCGAATCGCAAGGCGTCGCGCCACTAGGCTACCGAGGTTGACATGTATACGTTTGCCTTCAATTTGTAATACCAGAGTGTTGAATAAATTCGTAACAACTCAACGTGAGTGTTTACGCTAAGGCATCCTGACCTTTGTACAGGAATATAGCCTAACCGGTAAGTTCCTAAGCTGAAAATTGAAAAAAATAAACGTTGTTGCTTTAGAAAGGCTCGATTGCGCAATAAAGTTATGCAACTTCGCCGCTTCAGTACAGCTGCCGGAGTAGGACCGAAATAGTAATTGTAAGAACGAGCCTGTTTACATGACCGAAATACAAAAATTTCAGCCTGGCTCCATTCCTTTGTAACGTCTTGAGCAATTAAGTTGTTGTATATAAGTTACAACGGAGACATCATATTTTCAGAATATAAGTATTACTCAGATGAGAAAGGAACGAGATTTTCCATGCACGATGCACACACCCTATTTCTAATACAGTCACACACAGCCTCACGCATGAACCCTAATTTTCATTTTTACAATTAATTCACCAACGTTGCTAACATAAACTTTATATGTCATAAAAATGGTAATGATTTATTTCAAAGATACAGGTATGATATAATCGGAATAATAAACAAAAAGGAATTAAATATAACTAAAGATTAAAATATTCCTCCAGCAACGTGCCAATGACGGAGGCCGCGTTCCCCCGCTGAATGGCTAGGCTGATCTTCTGCCTAAGATAACTGGGCGCACGTTTGTCCCCAGACGCCTCAATGAGCAATCTACCAAGCTCTTTTACTAGATTTTTGGCGTCTGGGCTCCAAACTCCAAGACTCACCACTCCAAACTCATAGAATGTATAAGCGAATACTGTAATTTCATTTTAAAAAAAGCTTTACTTGAAATACTTAACAGTTACTAGAAATGTCCTACCCGCTTAAATTAAATTATCGAGGAATACCTACTGCTCTCTTTAGTACAAATAATCAGTAGGCTAGTTTAGGGAGCAGGGTGCATACATGGTTATGGGCCACCATCTCATATAGCATTGTAAATTATCATCTTAATTTCACGGCTTTTTTTTAGGTCAATAAAAACATGTCAATTTTATTTCTTATTTTATCTAGCGCGCCTATTTTGAGGTCCGCTCTCTAAATAATTGTATAAAACTATCAATCCATGCCACACGTAAACATAGTCGGCAGACACATTGGAGGGTGCGTGTGTGTGAGAACTGACTTGGCTAACGCATTTCGGAAGCATTCGCGCGTGGTCGCGATGTTTGGATTGTGTAGCAAACGACGCGGCCAGCTTCCCTAACAATTCTTTTTAACACTTTATCCATACGGTGGAGTCGCGATTTTGACAACATGCCACTTCTCCTTTATTTTATCTTCAGTGGGTATTACTGAATTACCTTATTTTTATTGAACGCGGAATATAATATATATTATATTCCATAACATAACAATAATACCAGCTCAGGCGGGATTAACCCCAAGTAAGGACCTACAGTCTTACGTTGAATTTCAACCACGGCCAGCCTCACGGTTTAAAACGATCTTTAACGGTTTTTAAATTATAAATAAATACACAATATATCTTCAAATTCAAACTCAAACGAAGGCAGAGCAGCACGATAATTTCCAAAACTATTTTCGTCGAAGTGGTACCAGAGAATTATTATTACAATGTCGTAAGTTAAAGTAAAGAAAAGCCTACGTATTCTTTTTAATTAGCACGCACAGTACTGAAAGTTAAACCGAAAACAATTTCCAACCACTACGCAGCCAAAATCTGTTGCGGCGAATAATCTCGCTGTCATTTGCTGTAATTTGTCAACTGTCCGGAGCGGAGAGCGGCGTGTCGCGGCGTGTCGCGGCGTCCGGCGGCGTGGCGGCGCGCGTCGAGACGTCGCGCCACGCTGCAAGTCACGACCCCGTTGTTGGAGAAAAACGATAGAATTTCGGATCCATTTAGTTGGTACTCGTGCTTCGGAGATAATCTGTCCGTTATATCGGCGGTGCTAGTGAGGGTAAGTACTGTTTGTGAGTCGTCGATAAAGGATGAACGGCAGTGGCGATCGAAACGCTTTAGCAATATCACCGTACACTGAAGGTAGCGCCGTTCAGTCAGTTCCCCTACGAACTCTCTCACTCCAGGGGGTTATCATTGTAAATGAACTCACCGCGGTAACAGGCGCAACTGAGTGATGACATATGCGGTTTAGTTGCATATTGTAACAGATTTAATTATTTCCTTGCCTGTTCACCTGGGGAGTAAATTTATGAAGTTCTCGAGTTCCAACGACACGTAAGAACTGCAACGGACCTCATTTAATGCAACGAACATTCGATCATCGCATTCTGAATTCGTAAGCGAACTTATTACCTCCAGTGCATTATTACTAGAACGTGGCTACACTGACACTATACAGAGAGTTTCCAGTACGACTCCCGTCTTTCTATACTCAATGATGTAAGTACACCATCGGCGGTGGACCAATTCTAATTGCACTCTGCTCATACACGCAGTAATATTATGTTCTTACCTAACCTAACCGGTTACAAGTTGTGCAAAAATGGCGTGAGGAAGTCTTTTTATTTAATTAGTAGGCAGGTAGTACAAAAATAACTGTAGATTCAAAGGATCCAACTTTAATTTTTAATTAATTTTCCAAAACTCCTAATTTATGGTGTCGGGGAGACAAAGTGAATATTTTTGTATGCTAAATTATAAAACACAAGGGATTAATTTCTTCCGTTGCATGTAATAGGGGACTAAGTCGTTCGTGTTTGGGATTAAAATGTTAAAATATTTTTCCCTACTTTACTTACAAGGCTGTAAGGTTAATTCCGCCCAGGTTGGTACCATCGTATTGAATGATCAATGGTCGTATCGGAAATAAAAATTGTCCGTATTTTCTATATAGTTCGATATAGCTAAGCTATTATGGCACACAGTTTCCAAGTGATCTGTTGGGCTAATATCATGACAGAATGTGTGGTATTAGTAATCCATGTCCAGTCACATCACAAGTCAAAAATGCAGAGGGACCGGTGGAAGAAGAAGGTCGGAGGAAGGAAAATCGAGATTTTAGGGTTCCGTTCCGATCCTATTACTAAGCCTCCGCTGTCCGTCCGTCCGTCCGTTCGTCTGTCACAGGGCTGTATCTCATGAACAGTAATAGGTAGGCAGCTGAAATTTTCACTGAGTGTGTATTTATTTTGCCGCCTATTTGTTGTTAACAAAAAAAAAAAAAAATTAAAGGACCCTATTCAAAAAACGTGACTTTGTTGCCTTAAATCTTGTACGATGGTACGGAACCCTTGGTGGCGAGTCCGACTTGCACTAGACCGCTTTTTTGTATAATCTGTGCTGAACCGACCTTCTCCCGCGCCGCCTACCTCTGACCCCTTGTGCTTTCGTAAATCGAAAGAGTTCTACCTCGGCGTACTGAAAGCAGCGCAGCGCAACCGCACTTTCTAGCGGCGGCGGCGGCGAGTGCACGACGTCTAGCGGGAAGATTTCACGGCGATTTGTAGAAAAACTGTCGTAACCTCGTCGCAGTCGTGCGTGGGGTCACGGAGCGCGTCCCCGCCTCACCCCCCCCCCTCCTCCCGCCACACCGCGACCGCGCCCTCGCCGCGCCACCTTAGGTCGACGCCGCTTAGGTCGACTCTTCATCTAGCTGCCACGCCCCCAATTTAACCAATTTTCCGCAAAACTTTAATATATATAATTTATTTGATTAACTAAAAGCTATGTGAAATTCAACTATCCTAAAACTGCAATTAAATGAATAAATACGTGATAAAACCCAGTCATACTTAAAGTAATCACTTATTTTCAAGTAACCATGGACTCGCCTTTTATTAGATGGTCATAAGTCCGGGGATGCCATTAAAAACAACTTCTGCAACTTGCAGCACTGTAAGAAGAAATTTAATTTACTAGCTGCGGTACCCGGCTCCGCTCGGGTTAGTGTCGGCTAAATTGTTTCATGGATAAAAAGTAGACCACATGACTGGTCCAAAATAGGGTCAAACTGGTCCAGGACAATGCATCCATCTATCAAATTTAGTGAAGATCGTTTGAATCGAAATAGCATGATTTAATGAGAAACATCCAATAATTCCCATTTAGAGCTTCGTTGACATTTGGTGGCTATTTGCATTTGTCGCCAGAACCTTTCTGCACTTGCACTGCTACATTGCTTACCTAGTAACGTGTAACGCAGGTAAGTTTTGCGTGGACTTCAACCCACAGCCAGCCTCAACATCGAAAACGGTAACCAATCCCGAACCTGACTGCTCCCAGATATGCTATACGTTGATAAAATACGTATATAAATCGGGTAAGTAGCTTTGCGAGCTAAGAATTTAACACTCTCTTCTCACCTCTCTAGTAATGAAGCGTATCTCGCCGAGCCGAGCTGAGCATTGCAAGTTGTATGACAGCCACATCTTAGCGTAAGCGGAATTGAATTTTATTTAGCCTATCCTTATTAAATGGGTAGTTAAATGTTCGTGTACTAAGTTTCATCTAATTCGGATAATCGGTTTAAGAGTTATGAAAGAACATACATACATACATACAGAACTGATTACTAAAATCAGAATTTAGTTTTAGTATCATACATAAAGTCTACAAACGAAGTATCTTATAAAACAAAGCAACTTACTCCATGAAAACCCCTTACAGATTTATTATTAGTATAGATTATAAAAAAACTATAACAGATTGTACTTAGGTTGTACAAGGTACAACCAATTTAGGTATAGTCGTATTCCCTTCTAACCAAACAGTATATAAATTGTATCATGTCGGCTTCAGAATTATTTGGCACAAAGTAGTTGCCAATCGCTGTTCGGTTCTCTATAAAATAGCATACAATTAAATTATACTTGAAAGTCGACATATCCGTCGACCTAAGCGCATTCGAGCTACGTCTGTTGGTATGGCCGTCGTGCGCGGGGTCACGCCGCCGCCGCCGCCGCGCTGTAGCCGCGACCACGCGCGACGAATGCTCTCTCAGGACGTTTGCCGTCTCTGCCGTGCCGTGCCGCCAACGTCGCAGGGAAGGCGGTGAAAGTTGTCTCGCGTACTTTGACAAATGTGTATTGTATTGAATATTTCTCGGTTTTCCGACTCGTCCTGACATCTCAGTTTGAGTGAAATCGTACTAATTTATTTACCTGGTAGCTCAAGAACGAATGCGTGTCTAAAAGTCAAACTTGAAATCAGCGTCTCTGGTGATTCACAATCACCTGTGACTAACCGGTGTAATTTCAGTGCAGGTCCTGTCATGCGGGCTCTTTATCAATGATTCAAGATTTTATGAAACGATTAAAAGGTTTAAAAATTATGAAAAATAATAGAATATTCATTTCTGAGAAATATTTCTTTTAATTTAACCCATGAATGAGCTTTACGAGAGACTTATTTGCTACATATAATAAAACATGAATTAAATCTTATCAAATTTGTCTTAAATATCTTTAATTCAAAATTTTCAAATTTCTAAATATTTTGTTGCATATACATTTTAGTGCAGAGTTCAATAAGAACATAAGGGTACAATATCTAACTCTGTTTTCAAAATTCTACCTCGACATTGGTGATGCCACTAGTTTCTAAAGAAATTTTCCACTACCTAAATATACGTTAAGCATGAGAGGTTTTTCCTAACATGTACCATTTTTCCAGCGACGGGCTGTGGCGGCACTGGGGTGCGGAGCAGCTTCCTGCTTCCGGCTGCGTAGCCAATCGCGCCTCGCCTGACCACAGAGCAGCGCGCTGCCAGACCTACCACAGCGCATCTGGATCACATGGTCCACCTTGTATAGGTGAGATGCCTAACTGTTTTTAGGGTTCCGTATCTGTCCAACCGTCCGTCTGTCACAGGCCTGTATCTCTTGACCTGTAATAGGTGGGCAGCTGAAATTTTCACAGAGTGTGTATTTATTTTGCCGCTATAACAACAAATAGGTAAAATTAATATAAATAATAAAAATTAAAGGGGGCTCCGTTACAAAAAACCTGATTTTTTGTGGTTAATCTTGTGCGATGGTACAGGACCGTTTGTGGGCGAGTCCAACTTGCACTTGGCCGGTTTTTAGTTAATGTGAACTATTTTATGATATAGGCTCAGTTTTTAGTTTTCCACGTTTCCTATTGATATTTTGTTTATGACGTACAATAACCCTGGATCTAAATTGTATTAAAAACACGATTTAATCCGGTTAGCCTTGACACATAATGTATTGCAACCAAATATGGAAACAATAAATAAAATAATAATAAAAATATGCAAATCCGAAATAAATAATGACTATTATTATAACCATTTGAAGTGAAACTATTATTCATCCCTTGTTTATTTTAATTATATTTACATCTGCCAACTAAACGATCTCTGTCATTTTATTATTAACTTCAATCGTACAGTTTTCAGTAATGATTGGTTCCTTTAATTCAGAGTATAATTTCGTATTAGGGCCTTTTTCACCTAATGCTGACTAGCTTAATCGCCACGTATTAAGAGCCTTTATGAGCAGCTTGCAATCAATACCAGTACAAGATAATCAACACCTTAGTAACAAAGACACTTTAAGTGTCGATTAAAATAAATCAGCACTTGGTGAAAAAGATGCTTACACTACTAAAATATTCTGCATCTTTGCTGCACAAGAGATATGTATCTTTTATATTGAAATCGTTAAAAATTATACGGTTATATTCAAATGTACTTGTTTAGGTTTAATATATTAACTATTTATCTAGATTATATCAAATTCAATGTGTGTAATTGTATATGTTCGGTATGGACTACAAAATGTCTGCACCGATTTTAATATTTATATATCCTAGCGAGTGATATATTTACTTATGTCATCCCATACTTCGGCACTTCGCTTCGTGCTATACTATGGGATGACATAATAATTCCGTTATTCTGTGGCAATATTAATTTTCAAATTGCGTGAAAAACCCCATGCAAGCCGGACGGGTCGCTAGTACATTATAATTTGAATGTCACCTATGACAATGACGGTGGCAGGTCTAGTAGTCGGTATGCGCCGCCGGCCCGGCACATACGAAGGAAGTACGCATCAGCCACCGCGCCAGATCACTGCACGCACGCAGCGTCCACGGCGCGTCACCAGCCGTTTTCGCGTCTCCTCTCTTTCTCCCATATATAATATCCCGAAAGAAGCTGAATGTGAATTTAGCTGAATTAATAAACGTAAAGATTCATACAGCTCGTGGTCTAGGGGCTAGAGGACTTGCCTTTCAACCGAGAGGTCTGGGTTCAAATCCTCGCCGGGCCATGCACCACTTTCTTTTTCTTTCTGAGTTGGATAAGTGCATTTCGTTACGAATGCGGCTGTTCCATGGTTCAGAACCCATGTAAAACTGTAGATTCCCTTCCCCTACTAGGTGGGATGATTAAGCCCGAATGGGTTTGTACCACGGCATTGGATGAAACTATGGTTGAAGCGGCAATTCCTTCGGAAATGTGGTGTATTGGGCTAATATCATAACGGTAGTTTTGTGGTATTAGCCGTCCATGTCAGGTTGTGTAATTGGTGGGGTCCTAATCAGAATACGGTCGTGGCATAGCGCCCGGCGGCGTGTGTGCGAGCGCGTCGCGCGTCGCGCTCGGCGGTGCGTGCAACCGCGCAGGAAGCCTCGTCTCATCTCACCGGGGCAGCCACCCGCGCCGCCTCCGCCGCCGCCGCTCCGCCGCACCGGACGCGGGCGCACACACGCCGCCGCGCCGCCGTGCCCAGCAGCGGCGCGTGCGCTCCGCTCTGGCTCGCGCTACCTACCTGAAATGTGACACCACGGAGAACATACAGTCGACCACAGCGTAAACTACATACTTTGAATATTGGCTCTTTGAAGACGCAACCGAGAGCTCAGGTCCAACATAAACAACATCTGCAACATAACTCGTTCTTTGAATCGGTGGTATGTAGGTGCCCCTCCAGGTTTCTAGGTATCTGAAGGCAGGTATACGTGCGAGAATAATGTATTTATCATAGCTTATCAGCGCTGAATTTAGGCCATAGTGACCTAGCTTATGGGGCGGCAGTCGTATAGGCCGCGACCTAGGAGTGGTAGATGTTCACTTTGCTTTTACAAAATGAAGTGACCTATGCTTATCACCACCAAAATCTGTAATTACTCCCCCTATATACAAGATATTGTCTAGCTAAGAAACTTTACTTCAGTCATTCTCATCCATTCTTCGTCTTTAGACCTATGCATTCGGGTGATATAACCCAACATAGGTATAAGCCGGCACTGTAGCTTAAGGTACCCGTACACGGGCAACTAAAGTTGCTCAACTTGTAGCAATATCGGTCGATTTCGTCATCAAGACCTGCGGCAACATGGTTTATGGACAAGTATGGAACCATTCTTGCCCACATGTGGCGAGCAAGTCCACAGATACGAGGCAATTCGATAAACAACTCACCGGCGGCGACACGAATCGTATGGAACGATGTGGAGCAATATCGCTCCATATAGCTGGAATAATTGCCGAAAATGTATTGGGGTTGCTCTTCATTGCTCCATCTATTGTTCCACTATGTTTGGCAACAGTTGCCCAGCAATGAATTGCCTCAAAATTGTCCTTGGACGGGCACCCTTATAGCAGTGACTGGGCCTCTTTCTAACCCACGCACTGCTCAAATGTCAACATTTAATGTTGCCTTTACTCTGTTGCGGATTGTACATAAATATAGGTACCCATGAAACATGAGAGATGGTGCATCATGTGTACAGGGAGGTGACCATGCCGAGATAGGTACGGTACCACACCGAATATAGTAGCCAACTTCTCTATAGTACCGATATAGATGACCCAATAGGGTCCCAAAGGAAGATAAAAAAGTATAAGCAGCGGGGTCCTGGAAAAACTTATCCTGTGCCAGACCAGTTTTTTTCAAGGAGGCAAGTACGATATGCGATTAATACCAGGCATTGGTCAAGAGATTGCATTCGTGCTCATGATCTATGTAAATGTAGTATGATCGGTTCTGACTTGGAAGATTATAACTTTGCACACTCATTTGAGGTTATAGGTACAAATACATCAAAACAATTAGATTGATTACAGTCAAAATGTCTTAGGGTAGAATAAATACGCGAAATCAGCACCATCTAGTAGTTGACATTATATCGATTTGAATATAATGGTGAAATCATTTGGGTGACGTAATTGTTCGAATAGCTCCGCCGGGTTCGAAACCTGCTTCGACCACTATTTCGTGTGGCAGCAGCGTAGCCACGAGTCAGTGGAAAATGTCCAACTTTACTTATTTAAGACGCGTAAAATCGAATACATTTTGCACTAAATAGCGTCCTACGAAATTCTTACCTATGTCGTTGGAACTCTAGAAAATCAGTAATAAGCGAACTCACTTGCAGGTATCGTCGACATTGTATGTCATACGCTATACGCAGCTTCCCAAATATTATTTTTATATAAGTAAGCGTAAACATGAGTTTGATAATGATTTTCCTGAACAAAAACAATATGCTGTCTCATTAATTGTATAAAAAAAGATGCAAATTACATCAATTGTGCCTGTCGAAGGGGCTTTTGTTTTCTGAATAAATAAATGCCTTTAATTTCTGAACGGTTTTGGTTGGCCAAAAACCGTTGCGTTGAAATCATGTCTATGTCACTGCTTGCAGATAGATGTCGCCGCCGCAAGCGCACTTAAGTGCCTAAATGATTACACGAAGGCAAGGAAAATGTGCTAGATGGCGAATGCTAAAGGTTTAGCTGTCCCCATAACAGTCCCTCCGAACTGGATGTTAAGAGACGACCTTCTTGAATTTTAAGTTTTTTTTTTAATTTTATTTTCTTTTCCATATTTGCATTTTAAGGTGTACTTGCTTGAGAGAAATACAAGGCTATGTTAGAGGATGGATCGTGAATGAAGGGCTTTTACACAAAATAATTCATAAAATGAATGTAAACATGTGACAGGCTGGCGTGTGGGCTACATAGTTTGCGCAACAAGAGTACATGTAATCCGAAATTTAACGATTGAACCCGGACGTTGCGCTGGTCTGGGCCCCCAAGCAAGTTATAATCTTTGACCGAAATTTCAGGAAAAAAATACGTATTTTCCTCTTACAGTTCGCGTTACCGCTTGCAGTTGTCTCACCTCATTTCTATACTTTCAATAAAAAGTGACAGGCGCTTACGTTAGTTTTACGTCGGTGCTCTTTCATGC
The DNA here is from genome assembly GCA_946894095.1 of Incurvaria masculella. Classification (NCBI taxonomy): domain Eukaryota; kingdom Metazoa; phylum Arthropoda; class Insecta; order Lepidoptera; family Incurvariidae; genus Incurvaria; species Incurvaria masculella. The sequence continues at coordinate 21,209,440 of OX335645.2, read as the reverse complement.
ACTCCGCCCTTCCTTAATCAATGTTTAAACATATCACTTATGGTGAACCAAATTAATTAGACTCTGCTCCCGTCCGTGCTGTGTGCACTTGGCTTATTTTCTCCAGAATTTATATTACCATACCATGTGGGAATTTTCCAAAACTATTCAGGGTTATCTCAACTTTATTATATTCCCTATTACGAAGCTATGCGCAAATTCTCTTTAGATACAAATTGTATACCCAGGTGGGTATACAGTGCAGGTAAACAGTAAAGAGAGTGATGCAATTAGACATTTAGTTGCATTTCGTACTTTGCTAACTGTAAAAAGGCATGCTATTCAGCCATGTGAACTGAAATTTACTATTTGGCTCTCTTGACTGTTAACCTGCTATTCACCTGGCAAATTTCTTACCATGGTAAATTGCTAACATTCATGAAAGGTTAATTTATTGCCGCGATCTTTTTTTATCCTCACAATGTTTTTTGCATTTCAATGACAAAGATTGCGAATCACCTGTTTCGATGACGCGTGCTGATCGATACCACGACACAGAGCGAACAAAAGGTCACATAACACTATGCCATATGGAAATGCACAAAGGCCATACATAAAAGATCCTCGCACAATACGTGACGTATCTCGAAAACCGCAGTATCATTCACAAAACGCCCCGTTTACACACAAATGCAAATTCCATACGGTTATGTAAAACCTACCTGTCCCTATACAAATAGCCAAATTCAATCGGCGATCATTTCATATTAGCGGGAGCAACGAACCTGATGGAATTCTTTACAATATGCCATTATAAAAAGCGTAGTATTGTATTGTGCCGAACAGTTGTAAAGATAAACACAATGTTTAGTCGAGAATAAAGCGCCACTTGCTAGCAGCTATTATGACCGCGAGTTTCATTATCATAAGGCGAAGGCGCAAGATCGCTCCTCTGTGATATTGTTGTAATTGAATAAAGTTTTTTGTGTGAATCTGACGTTAAGTTGGAGTTATTGTGCGTTAATTAAGTCGTCGTTATGACGTTTTATTGGAGGTATTGTTGCATGGGTCGACGCACAACGAGCGAGTGGGTGTGCTGACGCCACGCATTGTCGACTAAACTGTTTGAGATATGTATTTGAATGTTGTCGATACATGTTTATTGTGTACGAACGCGTTGGGTGTAAAATCGTTTAGTGTCAGATTAGGTAGGGTGGACACAGAGGTAGGATGTACTTACATTTTAAATACGGAAGCGATGATAATATAGATTATTTTCTGAAGGGGATGCTACGAGTATATCATAATTTTTTTTTTATTGTATCTAAATCAGATTTTTTAATTTAAAAAATCTTCGCTCGCCGCTTCGCTCGTTAATACTATCTGAGGATCGATAAATCGGACCTTAAAAGTTAAAAATAACGAATTATTATTTTTGAGAGAAAAACTGCTTTTATTATCTGAAACCTGAGCACAATATGAATACTTAATATTTTTAAATTAATGGCAACATTTTTTGAACATTCAATTTGGTATACATGATGACGCATGCAATAATAATTTTCCGCGTCCGCCGCAAGATTTAAAAAAAACCTGAAATAATGCACACGCATACACACAGAGCTCGGTATGGAACGATAATTGTAATGTCCTCGATTTGACTTCAAGAAACAAAGTAACACCATTTGTATTTATGGACAGACTTAACCAAAGGTAATGTAAATAATTACTTCGTGAAGAAACTATTATATTGCTTTACGAGCACTAACCTCTCTCTGCCCATGCACGGTTTTCATTGTAACGTAAAGGACGATATATCTGTTTTCCCAAGCTATTCACTGGTAATCGATTTCCTCGAAGGTGTCATTATGATATTAAGAACTTCAAGGATATTACACTATATTCCAGCTAACACATGTATTTGGTTTTGCGTAAATCTATATGTACTCATCATTTGTTATAATCAGGCCATGTATCGCCAATATCGATACCAAGTGTACTCGCAAACATACATTGAGATAAAAGCAACTCAAATGAAACAATTACAGTAAAACATACTAACCCGTTTATGGTTTTTTATATGGCGATATTAATTAAATGTAACGTCTATCCTATTATTATAGTATTGCCTACATCTTTCTTCAAAGTTTAGACTTTCTCTGTGCTAAAATTCATCAAAAATTCAACAGATATACAAAGTTTTATGTCTTATTCCAAGGAATAAGCGACGTATCTGCTTAGTACGAAAAAGTATATTTACTTAGATGTACGCTTCTCTAGCGGTTAGATTAGGTTAGTTTATTATTTTAATTGTAGATTTTTGTGACCTCGAATTAAACGCCACCCTTAAGGGCGTCATAAGAGCCCATTGCGTTGAGTTTGATAAAGACGTAAGTAAAACAACATGTAATTATATTCAAAAATAACCACGATGAATTTCCATAATCCAAAAAGTAAATATGTAGATTGATAGTATAGCTATAATTTAAAGATAAAACTGTAAGTCGCTGGTGCATTGTGTTCTCAATTTAGATAAATATTCATACATTTTCATAAAGAAAGATTGAACACTGAATATGGGCGTCTGATATTTACCTAATAATATAGCTAGACCATCAATGTATCTTTATTTTTTTATTTCAAAATAAATTGTATAGTTTTTTCATTAATAATAAAACATGGTTTCACTTACGCCCTCATGGAACTGAATGCAATCAAGTGTTATTACGCCCTTAAATACATACAACGTGACAAATTAGTAAAATATTTTATAATAACGAGAAAACCTTGTAAAATTTAGACCTGCTTTTTTTAAAGTGCATAGTCGGCGAGAATACGTGTCGCTGCGAACCTGCGCATATTTTTTGTGAGCAAGACGGCTCGCATCAGTTCCGCTCTGCAAAGTTTAAATGCGCGTTTCGAAATCTCTTCACAATGAGCCAGACGTATCGTGGGACTGGCGAGAGCGAAACCCGTCCTAGGGGTGTTCCGGTGCGCCCCCCGTTCCTGCTCGACAATGCAGGCCTTCGAAGGGGTCAGAACTCGAAATCTTGCGCGACTCTTGCGTCGCGCGCAATCGCGACGGCCCAGCTGCCCTAAACGTGCGTACCGGTGGGGGCCCGCAGCATCTACATACTGTTATGGTGTTCATTCGGCATGTACATCATCTTAATTGTAACATTTCAGGAAAAAAATGTCAACCTCAGAAAAACCTGATTAAATATTTTTTAACGTTTCAACCAAGAAGGTTATTTTTATTACCTATAAATTAATTCCTAAATAGGTGATTTACAGCCAACATTTTGATAACAATGAAACATTACCATTTGAGCTTTTAATTTATAAAACACACATGAATGAATGTTACATTATTTTTTCTGATTTATGTAAGTTTAGAAAGTCTTAGCATGCCAGAGGTGTGGGTTCAAATCCTCGCCCGGTTCATGCACTACTTTCTTTGACGTTCCGAGTTAGATAACTGTATTTCGTGAAGAAATTTTCGGAATCCATCTTAAACTATAGGTCCCCTTCCCCTACTAGGTAGTAGAGTTTAAGCGTTCCCGGGTTGATACCATCGCATTGGATGAATAGGTGGTCGTAGCGGCAATGAAAATTTGTCCGTGTTTTCCATCCATCTTAATGTAGCCGTGCTCATAAAGGGAAGATCCTGGCATAGCACCTAATTCCTCCGGGAATATGGTTAATTGGGCTAATATCATAACAGTAGTTGTGTGGTTTTAGCCATCCGTGTCAAGTTGCATAAAAAAAGTAGTCTTCTACTTAAATAATCAAAGAAAGCATTTTTGTTTTGTTTGGCTGTGTTGATTTAGCATCGATTCCTTGAAATAAAAAAAAACAATAATTAGGAAGCTCAAATCTAATCTATTTATCGTTGTTATGGACTTCTGCCGATTTATTTCAGCGAAATCACTTACGAAACCCTTAAATTGTGGCAGGAGTGCGCAATGGGATATTTTTGATGTTTCGCGATGCGGATAAGGGTGTTCCGGACTACCCCTCAAGATTAATGTGTATAAAATATAATTCGACACAGTACGTCCTATTCTATTACCGGTATTATTATACCTACATGCATAAGAATACCTAGGTAAACTGTGTAAAGAAAATCTCATATGTATGAATTGTAAGGTCAACTAACCTATTTTATTAGTCGTACCATTCATATTGGAAGGGTTCGTCCTTGTTGGATGATGGATTTAAAAATAGTTTAAACAGTTATTATATTATAATTTGAAAAACTATTTCCGCCAACAGAAAATTATGATTTATTTAATTGTTTCCATACATAGAGAAGCCTTTCGTATTTTTGTATCGATTAGACAAGTATAACGTTAAATAAAAGCATCGTAAGAAAACTAAATAATACATTTTTAAATAAGTACGTTGAGCCACTTTTCGAATTATTTGATGATTGAAGGTAAGGTAATGTATAAATATGTATTTGAAAATATGAATCCGTTTATGAATGATTAAAATTTTCCTTTGATTTCCCATTTAACATTACGTTACAGATTGTGTTCCTTATAAGCGACACTATCATCTGGTAAGCAATGCGTGCGTTATTTTTTAAAAATCAACGTATTCGATTCCCAATAAAAAATATATTATTTAAAAAATCGAATAATACAGTTTTAATTTTATCTGCCTCATGACTCCTTTGAGTGTTTTTCGCTATTTCTTATAGTTTCGGATTTGGCAATGAAGGCACACTTAAATCACTTTTTTTTATCGCTGCACGAGATTTAAAGAAGAAAAACCTCAAGATCAGTATAGCGAAATGAAAAATGAAAACAGTCATTCATTAATATTCCTGGCCTAGAGCGATTGTAAATTGAATGTTCCCATACGAAGCACGGGTGGCAGCGCTCGGACGACTTCTCGGTCGCGGTACTACATTTCGATTCCACACTGTTTATTTAGACGGAAATAACAATGATTTCACCTAAATTATTAATTCAGGTGTAGCCGCGTATTAAACCGACAGGCGTGACGCCGACCTGAGCTGTACAAATGTTGCTGATGCCTAACTAGGCCGGGTTATGTGACAACATTATCCGTACAAAACTTATAGTTTGATATTTTTAATAGTTTTCGATCAATTTGAGGCTTGAATATTTTAAAATTAGAACGACATTAATGCCAGAAAAAAAGCTTATTTCCAAAATTGTATTACAATGGTTCATTTTACTTAGATTTTAAATTGTTCACCATTTTGCTGCGAGATTCGTTTGCGTTTTACTTTTAAGAACAATGCGAAAATAAGATAATATATTAAGAACCCCAACAAAAACTAATGTAACTATGTCTTATAACAAAAATATTAAACTATTGAGAAACATAGCATACACGTATTATATGATTATTTAACCTTTCAAAGGATTTTTCGCATCGGGGCGCCATTACTTCTTATGTGGTAATGACAGATTAGGCGGATAGTGGATTAATGTAGCCACATTATGGGAAGGTAGCCCCGGTACTTGTTATGATCAGAATCAATACAGCGCCGAGCCATCTGGTGATCCTATGGACGCTGTTCTCTGGAGTTTGGATCCTTATTCTTCCCCATCCATCCTATATATTCGTAGCATTCGCCACAGAGAATCAGGACACTGTTGTGGTTGACGTTAGGCTGTTGAGAAATTACCGTTTCTCAAATTTGTTTCTTTGCCGCGCCGTCAGGTTATCGAATAGGTATAGGTATAGGTTTATTTGGGCTCTGGGTACATCAAGGGATGTGACGTGTATGTATGTATAATCGACCGTGAAGCAAGGACACATTAATTGAAGAAAGAGCTCAGTAAAAAGAACTACTTTACGAATATACTGCAAGGCTGGACCCGAAACAGCGAAACATACCATTCGCGGGTGTTGCGTCTACCAATTTCGCCACCGGCTGTATACCCATAATTTGGAATTCTCCTACAGTCCCTCTTCCCGTTATGAATGCCTCCTACTAACACAGTGTTTAAGATTATACCTACGATTATATTAATAAGCGACGTACCTGCTTAGTACGAAAAAGTATATTTACTTCTGGACAAATCCTTGGCCACTTCAATCTCTCAAAATTGTCGGTGTTTTCTATCAAGTTAAATCTAGTAGGATTTGTCTCAGCAGCGAGCACGAAAGGGCAGTAGTAGCGATCGAAAGTCATTCATGTGGCGGCATGAATTCCACGGAGTTAGTGGAAACGCCTAAATGTAGTTAGTTAGCTTACGATTTCGGGACGCGCGGCATCGAATGATTTCGTGCACTAAACAACGCCCTGTAAAGTTCTTACGTGTCGTTGGAACTCGAGATGTAAATGAATTCAACAGCGAACTCACTGGCCGACGACGCTGCCACCCCCATACTAACTGGTTTCATATATTTGTTTACGTTTTCACTGTTGTTCGACATACTATTTTATTATAATACGTTTACGGATAGTTGACTGACAGGACGAAGCGTCAGAGGTCCTCCAAGTCGCGTCGCGAATCCTGATGATGTCCACAGCGCGGTGGACGAAACGTCGAGCTAAATAAGTAAGCTACAGTGTATATCCGTAAACGTTAAATAAATAATATAACTAGTTTCGGTTGCTACTCCAGCCCTTCCATGCTCGCTGGGTATTAACCATAAAAAACCTGGTCGATTTTACATTGCCTGTATTCTCAATGAATTTTCATTGAATGATAAAAGTCTTAAGCCCGAGGCAGGTCGGGCCCGCAGGCTGGAGCCAGCAGCGCGCCGGGAGGCAAGAGGTGTAGGGTGACCCGCGGTCGGCGCGGGGCGTCCGGTGTGACGGCGGCGGCGGCGTGTCACGCGTGTCACGCCGGCGCGCCGCGTCACGCCACGCTGCCCACCGCACAAGTGCCGCGCTGTAATCACCATTGTTTTAATAAATTATAACTTTTGCGGCGCACCGCTTTCCTGTGTGGCGAAATGTAAATTGAATTAATCTAGTTTGTGCATCGATCGGCGAGAGTTCTATGGCCTACATTTGAAAAGACCCTTGGTTTTGCCGAATTGAATGGCCCTATCAAATAACAATAAAGTTTCCATTATATTAGTTTCCATAATTCTCATTATTAGTCGACGAAAATGCGGAGTCTGAAGCGTATTGATATTTTTTTTCGTTATTTTTAAGTTAAGTGTTATCTAACATAACCCAGCTGCCATCTGCATCTGCACGTTTTTATTTCTTTGAAGCTGAATCGATTCGCAGAAAAACAATTCAAAGATTATCCTTTTACAAAATACAAGTAAATGCACTCAGAGGCTTTGAAATTATTTTCAAACTGCATTTATAATAGCTTATAACCGACCTGTGGGTATCATCATCGTACTTTCATAATTTTTACTTGCAGCCAAAAATTATCCCACTCAAAATCTGTCCATCTATCAGCAAAATAATAAGCCCGTTCGTCCAATTTCTTCTTTTTATAAGTTAAAAGGCTTTCAAAATGTTTCATGGTCTCCTATGTAACTTCCGTATTTTAGAAAATGGACAAAGATATTGAAAGCATACATTTTGAGGTGGACAGAAGATGAAAAGAAAAATGATATCTACGCACGATTCCTCGGTTTTATTTTTAAACATAATTATTTGACGACGGAAATGCCAGTCACTTGAAACCACTTCTGTTTATTTCTGTGTCTTTTTAAGGGTACGCGATCAAAGCGAAATATTTCGATTCAGGTTCGAAATTCAAGTTTCCAACGAAGCGTTGTCGCATCCTTAGTACCCCACGTGACGCCGATCGGGCGTTCCCTTGGGCGAGGGCCACCGTGGTTACTCTACACCGCCCCGGTGTGCCCCGGTGCTCCCGGCACCGTGGGAACGTGCTCCCTGCACCCTGCACCCCTCGCCCCACACCGCACACCCCGCACCCCGCGACGCACTCGCCGCTCGAGCGAGGGAAGTTTCTAGGGGGGCGATGTCGAGAAAACTCGGGCTCCACACGTCGCACTCACGCTTGTACCATCACCACACAATCTTGATAATAAGAGATGTGTAGGATCTCAGTGCGCAGGAGGAAGACAAGTTTTATACAATAATGGGAAGACAGCAATAAAGGCACATGGCAACATGACAAATAATTTACTCTATGATTCCAGTTTCATGCAGGCAACTGGTAGTACAAACTGCCTTAAAACATGTACCTGGCAATGACCAATGAAAATGTATTTTCAGGATACATCCCGTGCTTTACTTTCAGTTCAATTTGATATTATTAATAATTTCAAATCAATAAAATTACGTTAAAATAATATTATTGGGCTCACTGAATTTCTTTCCATGCATGTCGTAAGAGCGGACTAAGAGATTCGACGTTCGTGTTTCGGATTCTGTGTTTCGACTGTACCTAGATCCCTTCCTTACTTACTGCGCGGCCTTGGTTCGTACCATGGCAGGATACGTACAAATCGGCTATGAAAATTGTCTGTACGTTGCAATATAAGAAAGTACAACCGGGGATCTTTCAAACGTGGTGTGGAGAAGCACCTGGCCGGCCAGCATGGTTTCCGTAGAGCCCCCTTAAAAGTCGAAACTCATGGGCCTCGCCTTAAGGTGGCCCATCCCGCTCAACTCCCCATACAAACGGGGAAAGAAGATCACGCACATATTACTTGTCAGAGATCCCAAATTTTGCTCAAAATAGCTTTATTTGATCGAACTAGATGTCTGATGACCATTGGCATTGTAAAATTGTGTTTGGTTTCTAAGTTATAAGGTCCGAAAGTTAGAATTTTTCGCGCGTTTTATACAATAACTTTGGAGGTAGATTACACAATGATAAAGTAAGAATATCTTAAAAAGATTAGTCATCAGACATAGCTTATTTAATCAAGATTTAATCTATTTGATTTTTGTTAGATTTTTGAATACAGCGGTCGTGGTTTACTTTTAGCTATAAGTCGTTTAGTAATTAAAATTTTCGTAAATCTTACCAAATCATACACTATGCACATTGTCTTTTTTGTGGACATGTTGCATCTTCCTCATCACGGAGCCTGTCTTTTTCTTTGAAACAGAGAAGATCCCAGAGCGCAACAGCACGGTTTTGTACCGTGCCCGCGATTGAGTTAGTCCCGCCAGGACTTTACATAAAAAAATATACTTAGTTCTCAAGTGTTGTATTGGGCTAATATCATGACATTGCGTGTGCTGTAAGCCATCCATGTCCAGTTACATTTTTTTATACATATATGCATACGTAGCTATACATTAGCATTTCACTAGCTACGTGAGTATCTACATTGTAAAGATGCCGTTCTATTCAAGGGACAAAACATGCAGAAATTATGGCAAGTTAATATCCCTGCATTGCACCCCTTGATCCCGACAAACGGATTCGCACTGACCATCGCAAGAATTCAATGCAAAACGGATCACTTGTCAAATCGTTGCATTCATCGGAGCCCTATGCAAATTGCACACAAAGGCGACCGTTAAAGCAATATTTTGGGTTGTAAATTGACGAGACAGAAAAGTATGGCCGTGTAGATAGATCCTATCGGGAACATTTGCACGCGTCTTGGCGTTTAGCTGCCCGTACGACGCGTAATTCGAACCATTTAGTTAATTTATTTGAAGAAAGATGGTAGAGGGCGATAGGACACGATTCTCGTGTTAATGGGCCTTTTTGTTGAAAGGTTTTTGTCGCGAGGTTAGTTTAACTTGTTCGCTTTCTTCCCTCGTGTGTGATACTTAAGTGAGGCCTCGTACGAAAAAAGCCTTTGCTTATGGCTTCGCTCGAATGCGAAAAGTTAATTATTATAACAGTAATTAAGAAAATTAAAGCAAGCATTAGATAACTTACGAATTCGGAAAATGTGATGAAATATATTATTCTACCTGGTAACACATCAATACCGTTTTAAAATAAAATTACTTTTCCAAACAAATTAAGGTTACACAAAGCTGACTGAAGAGTACTGATTTCTAGATATGTTTATTATATTTGTAATCGACTGCGTACCGACATAATGCAATAATATGCAGGGGAATTTTTAGGTCTTCACCTGCTATTAAAAAGTTCGGTAGCTCTTTTAATATTTAAATATTTTTCTTAGTGCGATAATAGTAAAGTTTTATAAATAATCTGGAATGTGAGAGGATTATTAGGTCCTACCCAATGATCCTACTGTATATTTTGAAGACGTGAGACTCTATACTTGCGGCTTTGAACCAGAACTAAAATGTCTGTACGGTCAAACATTTTCACTTAGAAACATTGAAAACAGACAGAATATTTAACTCCCTTTCACTCCAAGATCAATGCCAAATGACAAAAAAAGTCGTCTAGAATTAGTGATTTTTTTATATAACTGGACATGGATGGCTAATAAATACCACACACACCGACGTAATATAAGCCTAACACAGAACCTTCCCGGCAAAAGAAAACTGCATGGTACAACCACTACGATGGTACCAACCCGGGCGGGTTAATCCAACCACCTAGTAGGGGAAGGGGACCTACAGTTTTACTTGCATTCTGAACCATGGAACAGCTCGCATTCGTAACGAACCACGTAAAACTGTTAGTCCCCTTCCTTACTTACTCATTGGTTGGGTTGATCCCGCCCGGGTTGATACCATAGCAATTATTGAAATTAAATCGAAGCGGTAATGATAATTATAATTATTCTTGGTACATACGGAACGTTTGGGCTTGATACTTAGTATCCATGAAGTATCAGCCCCAATAATATTTTTCTGACCTTTTTTATTTTTAACATGACGAAATTACCCACAACAACTCGATAATGTAACAAAACAACAATATTTTTATGGAACCTGACATGGATGGCTACAGCCATTATATTAGCCCAATACACCTCATTCCCGAAGGAATTACGTGCCAATGCCAGGACCTTCCTTTTATGAGCACAGCTGCAATGAACTGGATGGAAAAGATGGAAATTTTTTAATTCCCACTTCGACCACAATTCATCCTATGCGATGGTACCAACCACCAACCCGGGCGAGCTTAACCCTATCACCTAGTAGGGGAAGGGGGACTACAGAGCATGGGTTCCGAACCATGGAACAGCTTGCATTCGTAACGTAATGCACTTAATCAACTCAGAAGGAGAAAGAATGTGGTGCATGACCCATAACCAAGTATTTAAACCATCAGTAAATAAAACGGGTACGCATCATAAAGTCCAAAAAGCATAAGGTCCAAAACCCATACCGTCCAAAACACTAATGAATACGGAACTTTTTCAATTAGGTTAGGTTAGGTTAGGTTAGATTTTAATATTTGCATTTATAAATATATGAAAAAATACATACTTTTGGATGTTCTGGGTTTTGGACCTTATGCTTTTTGGACTTTATGAAGGCGACCCAATAAAACCATCATTCTAAATAATTACTGAAACAATGAACAAAATTATTGTATCATGTGTAACATTGTGCATCAGATGAGCAGCGCAAACACCACAGAGAATAGAAGTAAACAAACCACGTGAATAGCTCGCGAAATGATCTGGAAATGAATGGAAAAACACTGATTGCAACAGATCGTTTGTACTAGTGAGAGTGAGTCTGAGTGAGACGGATTCAATGTCAGTGGGTCAGGCAGCGGTCCCGAGCTAGGCCGAACTCTAGACAAAGAGGAGTCGTCCGCACTCCCTACACAATCGCTTTTATTATGTTCTTCATAATGGCGTGACCTTGGAGTGGATAAAAGCTACAGTTCGTTTACACCGTTGTTCCGCCGCCGCTTCTCGCCCCTCCGCCGCCCCGCCGCCCGGGACCAACTGTCTTTTCAATTGGAGTGCTGTTGTTCTGTGTCGTGCGCACATGTTGGGTGTGCAGCGTCGCATCTGAAGTGCAGGGGTCAAGGTCATCTGTTCAATGTCAGTGCGACACCACGTGACTCTTTGATCACCTTGATTCGTTGACTTGATGAGCAGGTTAAAAACTCCACATAGTTAAAGCGATTCCTCAAACCGTACAGCCCTGCTGGCTATGAGGTGCTAAATTGCCTTTGAGTAGAAAGGATAGGAGAAATCAGTGCCATCTACTTAGTATACATCGGGGCTTGAATATACTTAGAGGGATTGGTTTTTCCTGTGTTCTGAACAGATATTTGGCAGACGATATGACATCTAAAAAATCCCACTGGTTGCAATGCATGACTCAAAAGAAAAGGTCCGCTACCATAAAATCTATGTTTGTCGTCGACTAAATTATTTAGTTAACTGTATTAAAAACTAAAGACTGTAATACAACCTAAAGACTGTAATCAATCCCATAATAATACTACTTTTCCCTCTAAGTCAAAAATGATGATCAATTAATATTTTATGTGTCTTGTTACTGTACGTTTTATAAAGAACCTGGCATGGATGGCTAATGCCACACACCGCCATGATATTATCCCAATATACCATATTCCTGAATGAATTTGCCTTCATGAGCACGTTTACACTGAACTGAATGGAAAACACGGTTAATTTTTCGTTTCCGCTTCAACCATAGGTGGTTTAATCCATTGCGGTGGTATCAACCCGGGCGGGTTTAACCCTATCACCCAGTAGGGCATGTGGACCTACAATTTTACATGGGTTCCGAACAATGGAACAGCTCGCATTCGTAACTAAATACACGTTTGTATCTAACTAAAGAAAGTGATGCATGACCGGGGCGTGGGTCTGAACCACAGAGGATAGGTGGTCTGAACGCATAACCTCTCGCATGAAAGGCAAGTTTTTGAGTCCCTATACCACGTGCTGTAAAAAAATAGATTTAAAAATATTATTCTGTGCTCTGAAAAGTCAAAATTAAAGAAACAAATGGAGTGAATGCTGTATAAGCCATTTAGAAAACAAATCAGTAACGAAAATACTTACTAAAACTGCATATATACAAAAAAACAAGGGTGTCTGCAACAGGTGCTGTAATGTTAGCTGCGGCTATCATTAAGTAATGCTCCTGCTTTACGAAAACAAATATTGCTCAGTGATTTGATTCTCATTTGTAATGCATAATTGCTTACGGTCGGAATGTAATTCATGTGATTTACTCCCCCTACGCAGTCAGGAGTTAGCGAGTGTTTATTGTGCTGACAAGTCAATGGCCAAAGTCTAATTGTACATACAATAATCAGCATTCATCTAGCCTAACACTATTATACTACTTTTTTGGGCTGTTCTTATTTTATTTAAAACATATTATTAATAGAAAATACATGGTAGGTTTCTGATATAACACTCCTGAAAATATATATGCGATAGAAGAGAGCAGTAGTAATCAAAGTATGTGGTTGTCATTGTAGATGTACCAAGATAGCAAAACACACTAAAATTATCATGCATGAATTTCCATAATTGCATTTTTTGTGTTGAGACAAACTTGAATCAATGTATTTCGATGCTTATCTGATGGTCGGCCCCACATTGCTCCTTTCGGCCAATTGTTTACATTATGTTTTAATCCCCAGTAAAATTATGTACTTTGTAAAATGAATAAAAAGCAAAAAAGGAATTAGGAAAATGATTAGGAGTTAAAAAGAGAAGTACCGCACTCTGGCATTGAGCCGGACGGTACTACAAGGAAAAAAAATATTTCAACAAGTTTTATTCAATATCGTCGATCTGTCGCATGCATTTCCGTTTCCATTTTGAATTAATTTGTTTAGATTTTTCTTAGAAACGAATCTCTGCCTGAAATACCATTGAAAAATCAACATTTAAAAACATCAACCATCACGTACAACATTCTGCTAATTATTGTAATAACCTTAAAATGAAACGATGTTTCTACAACAATCATGTTGTTTTGTTTTCTATTTTCTTTAAAACGAGTTTTCCAAAGCTTCCAAATCTTATAACTAGTTTTCCTTTGCCTTCTTTCCTTTTGTGATACAGAAATATATATGAAAAAATATTACCAAGGGTCAGTAGCCTAAAGTAATATATTGCAAAATAAATCGAGCTCTAAAAATTACGCAAACATACCCTATCGATTGTCGTATTTAACAAAAGGTACGTTCCGGTACAGACAACGTTGTGAACTAGAAACATGTCTTAACGTTCCCTTGACTACACCAACAGGTTTCTTCTATCCACTCTTTTCGTAACATTAAATCAAGTCTGAATTTAATAGGACACGAGGTAACGCGATTTTAATTCAAAATAAAATCCATCAAACGGACACCATTACTGCCTATTCACAAATAGTTTGCGAATTTTAGAAACGTGTCTTGCTGTATAGGTATGCACTTGAAAGGATGAATCGACATCCTTTGAGGAAAGAACCGGTTGAATGTACTACATATTTAGGGTTGTAACGACCTGTCATCATTTATGGCAACGTTCATGGATACACGTTCGAGATATATGTGCATATAAACGTCTCTAATACTTGGCTCACATATCCGCCAAATAACTGACCATTTGTGTACACACACATTTTCTCACATTCACATATACGTAACCTCACTAGCGTAAAAGCAAAAAAGAGGTACAAAAATATCGAAATCAACTGATCAAAATTTATAGAGCAGGTGATTTATTTTAGATTTTCCTTGTTTGCCTTTTACTATCGATTTTGTAATCTAGTTTGACATTCTAATATAACATGACATTAACGTTACAGTTTTAATCTATTGTTCTATAATCTATTTTTTCTTTTGTGAAGATCGTCGAAACTATAGATAAAAAGTAAGGAGATATGCCATCTAGCGCGCTTACTATGAGACCCGCTGTACCCAATTTTCAAAAATTGCCAACGCAACTTAAATATACAGTCGAACAAAGAGTTTAGGATACACATCCGGCTGAATTAAAAGATGAACAGTCTAAATACTTTGACTTTTGGAAACAATTATAGTGTTGAGTATAGATTCCAACATAGTTGAGGATGTCTACTAGCTACTTAGCAAACAAGACCCTAAGAACATTTAATCGGAGGTTGTATTTAAACACCATTCCGTTTTACGTTTAACCGGTAGTGTATCCTTTAACCTTTGGTTGACTGTACACGACACATGCAAACATAGTCGCGGACGTTTCGACTGTGTGTCATACGATGAGCCGTCGAATTTCCATCAATTATAAGGTCACTTTGACCATACGGCGGAGACGCGATTCATAGTGCCGGTAATAGCATATCATGCATGATTCGATTCAACTAAGGTGTTTTTCAGTTGAAAAAAAAAACAATTTTATAGCGATTGTAAAAACATTTTTATCGGCAGAAACCTTGAATCATTGAAATACGGTGCTCCGGATTTTTTCCGTCGAAAAAACTCAAAATTCAAAATTCAAAATTCAAAATTAATTTAATCCGTAATTTTCAGTTGATACGAAATACAAACCAGTTTATCACATCGTCAAAATTATTAGGTCTACATAATATACATCTCAATCATTTAAAGTCAATCAAATCAAGTCAATTACATTAAATCAGTATAAATCAAATAACATTCATGAAATCAATTAAATTAAATAAGTAAATGAATTATTTAAACAGAATAACAAATTGAGTGGAATCATTAGTAAAAATTATTGAAAATACTTTAGGTCATAAAAATTCTTTGTAAGCAGCCACTTGTGTAGTTCTCGTTTAAATATGTGATTTCCACTGCTTGCATGTCTAGCGGCAATTTATTGTAGATGGCTGAACCTTTATATTTTAAGCTACTTTCAAATTTCGTGGTGCTATGATTGTGCAATCGCAGGAGGAGTTTGTGCCTGGTCAGGTAAGAGTGAGAACGTGCTATGTACTCTGTTTTGTTACCTCTCGCGAACAGCGCAACCTTTTTTATATATGCATCAAATATTGTTAGCATACCTTGGGCCTGAAATATCGGCTTACAGTGATCGTCCCAAGCGGCTTTGTTAATTATTCTGATGGCACGTTTTTGCAGTAAGAATATTTTTTGCGCATCTCCCACTGCTCCCCAGAATTCCAAGCCAAAAGTCATTACTGAATAAAAATATCCATAGTAAGCGTTACTCATTGTATTTTGATAACAGGATTCAGCCAAAATTCTTAAACAGTAGCACGCTTTGCTCAGTTTTTTACTTATTACCTCTATGTGGTCCGTATATCTAAGATTATTGTCAAGCGTGATACCTAGAAATTTGTGGGATAATTGAAATTCTATGATCTCTCCTAAGTGTTGAATACACAAAATATTTCTGTTTTCGTTGCCTTTGTTAATAATTGAAAAGTGCACGAAACCCGTTTTATCGGTGTTCATCATGAGTTTGTTTGCTGAAAACCAATCGAATAGAGCTATTGAGCGGTATTCTAAATTTTTCAGCAATTCAGTTTTATCTTTTGCTTTTATGATTGCATTGGCGTCATCTGCATACAATATTATTAAAGCGCATTTAATTGATTGAGGTCATTTATAAAAAATTAAAAACAGAAGAGTCGATAATATCGAGCCCTGTGGCACCCCATGGTTCGTGGTGAAGGGTTCCGAGTGTAACTCAGTTTGTTCATTACCCTGCATACATTGTATTGCAACTTGTGCCTTTCTGTTACTCAAGTAGGTTCGTAACCAATCCAAGGCGACGGCCCGAACACCATAGAACTCTAACTTTTGAAGCAGTCATTCATGGTCCACGAGGTCGAAAGCCTTAGACAGGTCCACGAACACACCTGCTACCTGTTCTTGTTTGTCCAGACTCTCTAATATCGCTGTTGTGAGTTGATATGTGGCCGTGGATATGGACCTGCCAGGACGGAAGCCATGTTGAGAGTCTGTAAGAATATTTTCCGCATCAATAAAACTCATCAGCCTTCTGTACATTGCCTTTTCAAGAATTTTTGAAAATATGGGTAAAATCAATACCGGTCTGTAATTTTCTACATTTGTTTCTTTACCTTTCTTGAATAGGGGTAGTATTTTGGCATTTGCAAGAGCAGAAGGAAATGTGCCTGTTTCGAAAGAAATGTTGACAATGTGCACAATTTGTTTGATTATTGGTACAAAGCATTTTTTTAATAGCGATACAGGCATTGCATTGATATCCTCAGAATGACTGTTTTTTTGAGCACTAATTAAATTTATAATTTCTTCCGTATCGCATGGCCTTAAAAACAGAGTATTTGTCACTGGTTTGCAATTTCCTTGGAAGAATGAATTCGCCGACTTGTCAGTTTGTGGAATGTGTGAGACTAGGTTTTCTGCAATATGGGCAAAATATTTACCAAACTCGGATGCTACTGTAAATGGTTCTGAAGTTATTTGGCCGTCATTGCTTGCCAATTTTATGTTTTTTACCATTTTACAGTTGCAGGTTTTTGAGGTTTCACGCTTGACAATGTCCCACATAGTTTTTTTATTTATTATCGCTACTTTCTATCTTAGTTTTGTAATAATCAGCCTTTTCTGTTTTAATTTGTGCAAAGTAGCTATTTTTTATTTTTCCTAGAATGTCTTGATATCGTTGATTTTCCGTAGTGCGTTGGAGCATTTCATAAATTTGAATTTTGTCTTTTAGATTTTTGCTATCTTTTGAGAGCCACGGTGCAACTTCTTTCTTTTGCATAGTATGATATTTCTTTTTGGTGATTGGAAAGGCAAGTTTAAAGCGGTCAAAGAATAGCAAAAAGAAAAGATTAAAAGCGGTGTTTGCATTGGTTTGTGCGAATACTTCAGACCAATCAGTGCTGGTTAGCATCAGGACAAATGTGCTGATGTTACGCTCTGAAAAGATGCGCTGTCTGGATGTAAACACGACTGGAGGTAAATCTGAAAGACCTTTCACTCTTACCTCCTAACACAAATGGTCAGATAAACTGTTGGAAATTATCCTGCAGTCGACCTTCTCCTCAGTCAAGTCCGTCACTTCGATATCAAGTATAGTGAATTTCTAGTTTTACAAGTTCTAGTAGGTTCATATACAATATTGTGTAAATTAAACATGTCTAATATGATTTTAAGTCTTTTAAAATAAGGAGAGTTGACGTCAAAGTAATCTATATTCCAATCCCCGCAAATTATTAAATTATCATATTTTTTTATACAGTCATTAATTATTCGTTCTAACCTTTCCAAAAAAATATTAATCAGTTGTCCAGTTCTATATAATACAATAATACATATTTTCATTTTTTTGATAGTTTCATATTCAGAACTACCGCTTCAAATATTTGATCCCTAAAGACGGAATCATAATCGTTCACAATTTTAATGCAGTGCTTATAACGTTCATGAACGAAAACACATATTCCGCCCCCATCACTGCTAGTGCGTGTGTATTGAGCTACAACACAATATTCCGGCAGCAGCGGAACAGGCTCATCGATCTTGATCCATGCTTCCGAAATGCAAACAAGAGCGGGGAGGTTCGGGAGTTCGCTGACGAAGGCGGTCGGTCCAGTCATTTTATGTCGTAAGCTACGCAAGTTTTGGTGCAAAATTGTCAATCTATCTCGACTTGCACTTTCGATTTGGCTCTTGTGTTTGCCGCGATAGGCTTCAGGCTTAGCGGGCTGCGGGGTTTGTTTTCCGAATTGTTTGTCGGGGAAGAAAGGGGCGTGCACATCGGAAACTCCCTCGGACGCTCTGGTATGAGTTTCTCTTCTGCCTGTGCCGATGCTTCTAAAAAAATATATGACGTTCTCTTCTCCAAACTGACAACCGCTATTACAGTTTTCTCTACTGAAATATTCCTGATTTCTGAGCGCCAAATTCCAAGAATTGACACCCAGTAACTATGTTGTGATTTGACGGTATCGCGTTCCATCACCTCTGCCGGGAAGCGGCGCGCCACGGCGTGTTGGTACGGGTATGGAAGATAACCTTGGGTTCCTCATACAAATAACATACGGCGATATGTTTCATCAGCGCTGACGTCAGATGTGTGTGTTCAGGTGCGGCCTACATGAAAATCGTAGAAATTTTCCTCACTAAGTAGTGTTAACTGAGCTCCGAAGAAATATATCTCTCTTTTTTTATGGAACCCGATATGGATAGCTAATACCACAGAACTACCGTTATGGTATACCCAATTGCCGAAGGAATTAGGTGCCATTTTAGGACCTTCCCTTAATGAGCACGGCTACATTGAAGTGGATAGAAAAAAAAATTTCATTGCCGCTTCGACCATCTTTTCATCCAATGAGATGGTACCAACCCGGGTGGACTTAAACCCTACAAGGGGTTTACATGGATTCCAAACCATGGAGCAGCTCGCATTCGTGACGAAATGCACTTATCCAACTCAAAATGAGATAGAAAATGGTGCATGAACGGGGCGAGGATTTGAACCCAGAGCTCTGGTATGCTAGGCAAGTCCCCGCGCCACTAGGCTACGAGCCGCTCTCTATTTACTGCATACATAAATCACATTCTATTAAAATATTGATGACTAAAAATTTAACTTATTTTCACTTTATTTATGACGGATCGAGAATAAATTAAGAAAAATAAAATAATTTATAACTGAAAATACTACATTAATGTTACGGAGAAGGTATGATTATATATATTTTCAATAAAACAAGAGACGAAAGATGACAATAGCACGTAGTGTATTATTCTTTTTCAATTTCTTTAAGTTCATTGACCTTTGATTTGTAAATGTTTACTTTCACTAAGAGGAATTATTCATTTATATGGTTCTCTTCATTTATATGTTGCACAATAAATCGATTTGTGAAATGAACAGTGGCCAAAATGAGGCAAAAAAATGATTCCTACAAACAAAATTGCATCAGAAAGTTGGAACAATGTATTAAAAATGATTTTTTTAATTGAGTTTCAATCGTTTTTTATCCTTTATCAATTCCGTTCTCGATAATGTTTAACTCCCTTAAAGGCTATATATATGAATTCAATTTCGTTCTTCGATCGGTACAAGCCTTAAAAAATAATATTATAATAATGAATAATGAATAATCCCGCTTGTAAATTATCCCATTATAAAGTTTTATTATCAAAAAGACTGACCATTCCGTGCGTATGAAAGTATTTTGTCAATTAAAATCCATACTGTCTATACTAATATTATAAATGGGAAATTAGCTCTGTCTGTCTGTTATGTTTTCACACCTAAACCGCCGATACCTTTTGTGGCGAAAATTAAACTCGATTATGGTGGGTGAAATAGAAGAGGAAAATTTGTATGGGATCCTTGAAATATTTCAGCCCGACATCAGACTCAAACGACATTGCGGCGGAGCCGGGTAACTCAGCTAGTATAAAATAACTCAAATGTTTTTTTATAATCAGCCCACTTTTTGGTCTCATTGACCGAGCGTACAAAGGTCTCCGTTTCAACATTGGGCAAAAATGCTTTCGTATGTCCGTGAATTGACAGGTTTGATATTTATTTAGATTTTTTTTGTCAAGCCAGTTTAAAAAAAATATATCAAAATTTGAAATTTCGCAAGGTCTACAGCTCAGAGAGTAACTAGTTGTTACCAGTAGTTTAGCCGTTTTGTCAAACTTTGCTTTAAAAAATTTAAACATTCGATGAAATGCAAGCGTTTTATAAACTAAACGGCCTAGGCGTGCAATTGAGCGGCTTATTCCACCGTCAAGATGCATGCGGCGACCGCACAACCTCCGACTCGACCTACCGACAGTGAATTCGCTGAGACTTTATCGGAATAACATTAATATTACACATCAACGTGGAAATAAATTAAAAACGCACATTCATCAATCAAACGGCGCGAGGTTCGATTCCATCAATATAATTTGTTTTTTTATAGTTTTTACCGGGAACCCGAAGCCGGGTGACTGGCAACATTGAGGACGCACTGGCGAAGTTTTCGCGGCTCCGGCGGTGGCAGGTACAAGCGTACCTTCCAACCCGACTAATATACTTTATCATTAATAAAGTTGATAGGAAACATGACGCGATGCGTCGGCCAAATGGTGTTCATTACATTGGAATTTTATGTCAGACGCCGCAAAGAGGTTTTGGAAACGCGCGAACGAATAAATAAAACAATGTTTTCGAGTGCACGTAACCGAGGTATTGCCGTAGATGTTTATCATACAAATGTGGTTTAAACAATTTTTAAATGTAATTTGACAACCACTATATACACATAATTTATATTTTGTAATAAAAATCAGTCAACCAATGTCTATGTGAGAATATTTTAGTTTTTTTTTCTCAAAATCAAGTCAAATGACATAAAAATTAAATCTATGCACGATTTGTTCTTGCTAATTTGATCCACATATTTTTAACAAAAACATGCAGACACAGATATTATGTTATCGAGTGATGTTATATACAAAAAATCGGCTAAGTGCAATTCGGATTCGCACACGAAGGGTTCCGTAGCATTTTACACGATTTAACATGAAAAAACACATTTCTTGTATTAGGGCCCCCTTTAATTTTTATTTTATTTAAATGGATACCATTTCTTGTTATATCACCAATAGAAATACACACTCTGTCTATCTATGACGGTTAAAGAGACACATTTGTATGTAAATAAATCGTTCCATTCGTCCTTTTGAAGAGCGGAACCCTAATATTCAAGCAAACTGGAGCAGTCGTTTTCAAAGTATTTCCAAACTTACATACATAGGTTGCATGGGGACGGTAATTATCGTATACTTACTTAACACCTTTAACGTATATGGAATGACTCATTTCAATTAACTTACATTCTGAGCCCGTAATCCCAGCCTCAGTGGCCCAGTGGCGCGACACTTCGGCGATCGCTCTCCGAAGTGAAGCAACGCTGGGTCCGGTCTGGTCTTGGATGGGTGACCATTCGACCGTTGAGAGAGGCTGGCCGTGGTTCGGATTCCACGTTAAGCTGTAGGTCCCCTTCCTTACTTACTAGGTGGTAGGGTTTATCCCGCCCGGGTTGGTATCATCGCATTGGATGAACGATGGTCGAAGCGGCAATGAAAATTGTCCGTGTTTTCCATCCAGTTCAATGTAGCCGTGCAATATAAGGAAGGTCCTGGCATGGCACCTAGTTCCCATGTGGTGTGTTGGGCTAATACCATGACAGAACTTGTGGTATTAGCCATCCATGTCCAGTTACATAAAAAAAAAAAAAAAACTTAAATTAGTGTATACGGCAAACCGATCGACTGGCGTTTTCAAATGTATGGAGAAATTTAAGAGCGCGATTTGCGAGTCCGAGTTTGATTTGACAGCTTACTCAACATTGTCGTAAATGCGTTGACGTTGCCGTTTACGCCGATTCCGCGTTTTCATACAAATCGGAAGTCCGATTTGGACTTTGACAGCTTGAAGAAGTAAAACCACAGAATATCTAGTAAAATCTTGTATAGAGTTTGACGTTTTTACGGAACTTGGAAGTTTAGGTGACAACTATTTCTTCACCTCCATGGTGACAACTGGGACTGGCAGCTCTGAAACAAACGCTAAATTTAAAACGGTTTCAATATATTTCCGAAAGACTATCTGCCTTATCGCCTCATGCGTTCCCTAAATTCGACTTGGTCTGTTTTCTATAAGGTCCGCGCCAGACGGCAGCCGGTACGATCGCTCGACGGTTCCCGTACAAATCCGGTTTCTTCCAATAAGAAGCGATTAGACTCGGTGGCGTCAGGCGGGGCGGCCGCTCTCATTGTGGCCTCCGCTACACACGGCCATAGTAATCGACCGTCAAACGAACTCTTTATTCCCTCCAAAACTGTCGCACGAGCGCTCACGCGACGCACCGCTCGCCGAGGAGTACCGGTTCGATTCTGTGCTCGCTTTTTGTGGGTGGGTTTAATTACTGGATCCGATTCGTTATGGGACTTTTCCCATTAATTAATTTTATTTTTTTTATCTCCTCACCAAAAAGGGTCAAAGATACCTTCTTTGCTGAAAAAAATGTTGGATTCGATTATTTATTTATTTTAAATTCTCAAGGACAGAGTAGAACAGACACTCACAAACTAGTGAACAAAGCATGCGAGGTATATTGTGAGTGAGTGCGTGAATTGGCGAGTTACTTGCTGCATTACTTAGACATCTAGACTTTCCATTTAGCATAGAAATGCTAAATGGAAAGAAGTGGCGAACTCTTGTGTTCATTGGTGGGACCATAATTTTACTGAAAATGTTTCACAGTCGACATTAATTTCGAGGGTTTTATTACTTGAGACTTTGACCACCCAAAGAAATTAAAACAACTTGAGGCGTTGTTAGTAATTTCCAATAATATGGAAGAGATAGCTAACAAATACCTTATACTGTTGTTATTTCTGCCTAGTAGCGTTATAAAGCACAATTAAAAAGTGTTTTTTTTTCTGCTTGGGGTTATTTTCTCTCGCGACGTAGTTATAAAAACCCCTTATACTGCCCTCAATTAATTTGAGAGCCCCACCTCTACTTGTTATTTGTGTTATTTTCAGCTAATTAAATAAGTAAATGGTTGTTAAGTAGATTGTGCCTGTGACTTTCTATTCGAATTAGATCCATTAATTCGAATAGAAAGTATTTTAATTCCATTTAGTTTGAATTCCCGACTTCTCTAATATATAACCGCACTGCTCAACTCTCTATCAGTACTGCCCACGGAATTGTATGTACTATTCATGGGAAGTTCACGCTAGACGTCGGTATGAGCCGCATCCAAATATAATTACCTTGTAAAGACTACAAACACACTAATATCTCTTTGTCAGCCTCAGTGGCCCAGTGGCGCGACACTTCGGCGATCGCTCTCCGAAGTTAAGCAACGCTGGGTCCGGTCTGGTCTTGGATGGGTGACCATTAGACCGTTGAGAGAGGCTGGCCGTGGTTCGGATTCCACGTTAAACTGTAGGTCCCCTTCCTTACTTACTAGGTGGTAGGGTTAATCCCGCCCGGGTTGGTACCATCGCATTGAATGAACGATGGTCGAAGCGGCAATGAAAATTGTCCGTGTTTTCCATCCAGTTCAATGTAGCCGAGCAATATAAGGAAGGTCCTGGCATGGCACCTAGTTCCCATGTGGTGTGTTGGGCTAATACCATGACAGAAGGTGTGGTATTAGCCATCATGTCCAGTCACATAAAAAAAAATCTCTTTAGAGTGCATTAGCTTTAGTGTAACATTGTCGCCGGTCCAAGAAACCGAGCAGGCACTTAGCTGAACCGTCCCCCAGATGCGAAAAATACTCCAAGCAAGACCTTTCCTAAGCACTGTAGAGCAGGAGGCTTAGGTCCGTCATGAAATAGTGGCGCATAATATGGAGGAATCCCAGATTTTTTGAGGTGTTGTGTTTTAGGTAGTTGTGGTAGGTGTTTTACCCTCGATATGGCTTCCGATATTGGACGCCGGTAGCTAAGCTTAAGTGGCAGTGGGCTGGTCACGTCATCCGAAGAGACGACTACCGTTGGAGTAACCGTGTCCTACACTGGCTGCCGTGGACAGGAAAACGGAGTGTGGGAAGACCGCCCGTTAGGTGGGACGACGACATCAAGTGCGCCGGCGGCAAAGCCGTACCGCTGAGATCCGGGAGGACTGGAGGACAATTGGAAAGGCGTATGTCCAGCAATGGACGCAAACACACTGACTGACTGGCAGACATGGCTTCCGAAGTTGATGCGTCAGGTCCCAATGTGGTCGTCAATACGCATCGTTGTACCCAGAAAAGTCGCTTCGCACTCATTATTCACGCATGTGTCTTGCTTGCATCCGACTTGAAACTTTTTAGGAGTGTCTTAGGCTGAGATAAATAGTCGTAACCGTAACTAAGACTAACGTAAAGTAGTACTTTGTGACGTAATTTTGCCTTACTTTGAAATTTCGTCCATACAAAATGTGCCGAAGTGACGTCACAAAGTACTACTACTTTTCGTTAGTCTTAGTTTCAGTTACAACTATTTATCTCAGCCTTAGAGTCTTACAACGGGACGCCGTCTATCATTCTAAACTTCAGCTCTGTACCTTGATAGTGCCGCACTTTCATATGATTTGAAATCAATTCCCAGATTGAGCGCATAATTTCTTTACAGATTACTATTGCAGCAAATTTAGGGTTGGATACAGCACAGACCATGAAGATAGACGGCGATTAAATTTGAATGAAATGCTTTGGCGATATATTAAAGACTTGAAGGAAAACTTAGAATACTTTAATTGCCGCTTCTACCATCTTTCAGTACAATGCGATGATTGTACAAACCGCGTCGAAATAAACCTTACCACCTATTAAGTAAGGAAGCAGGTATCCTGTTTTACGTGGAATCCTCACCACGGCCAGCATAACGATCTAAATCGGTCACCTATCGAAAACCGACAGCATCCAGAGTTGCTTCACCTCGATTACAAACTACCGAGGTTTACAACGAAAGCTGTTAAAGTGGTGGAAACGTCGGAGCAAGATGAAGGGCGGTGCAGCGCAAGAAGGCGAAGGCGGTGCGTGCCCGTAATGAGAGCCGTCCGCCGCCGTCAACACCTCGATACGATCGCTCTATGACTCGCGAGAAATTATTCCGAATCGTAATTACGACGATTATTCACGGCTAGCGGGGCGCGGGGCGCGGGTGGGGGGAGGCGGCGGCCATTTTTCAACCAGTCACCGTTCTTAATTATTGGACGCGCTCGCGTCTCGCTCCGGAACTGCAGGGCTGCTCTTCACTCGGTCCGTTTTTTTTTTGTTCAGTGGCAATCAAACATATTAAAATCAATGTATGTTTGATGCGATTACTTTATGTCATACAACTTCCGTGGGTTCGCGTTTATTAAGCCTGTGGACACAATAAGACGTGTAACGCCCGGTTCCACCACCTCCAGCTACAAAAATCCCAAAGTTATCTTTCGGTTACATCATACAAATATGCAATGTAGCCGAAAGTTAACTATCGGATTTCAGGTAACTGGAGGTGGTGAAAACAGGGGTAAATAAGGTAGATTTCATTCAATGTTCTACTGATTATATCGTTTTTTTTTGCATTTAGGTATGTCCATGTTATAAAGGGTAGCTTCATTTTAACTAGATATAGGTTTATTCGTGAAAACATTTAATGAAACAATGTAGTTTATTCTATTTAATCGTCAGACATGATCTTTGATCTTTTCTTTTTTCCGAAGAAAACTGGTTCGGCTGGTAAGCATTGGCACGGTATCCAATCGACATCTCGCAATCGACTTGCACAAAAGTTCAAAATTTGTCAAACGCAAAATATCTTACTAGTCCCGCTTTCTTACTGTTCCGATCCGCGACTCGAACGAACATTTCGAGACTACGCAGACTCGGTGATTCGACCGAGAGCGCGTGTGGAAATGAGTGTTAGGTTCCGATTAATTAGACAGTTTCTTGCGTTTCTGCATGGACTGAGATTGCAGCGGCTAGGCAATTTGCGAAGGTGATCAGATACACCGAGCATGCGTAACGCTGCTGTGATCACATGTAATTTAAACAAACATATTGCTGCCAAAGAAGAAACCAACTACGAATAGATATTTTGTTGGAATCTATCCCATTTCCTTCGGTTCAATTTAGTACCATCTCTTAGACCGGCAGGACGAGCACAGATAAACATTGCTAGTTCCGACTCAAGCATGCTCGACTGAGGCCCTAGTCCGAGTTCTACGCTAAATAAATACTTGGACCATTGTCCGCCTCGGTAGCCCAGTGGTGCGCCGCCTTGCGATTCGATAAGCTAGGTATATACACCAGTGACCAGACCGTAAGCCGGGCTGAAGTGGAGAAGAATAGGCGGCGCCTCGTTGTTAGACTCGAAGAGACGCCGGAATTGTTTCCGGATGGGGTCTCCCTTACCACGTCGAGTTGAACGCGATCAAGACACAGGGGTGCGTATTCAGTGCGAAACGTACTCCGTTCAGTGTGGCTCGGACCTTCCAGGGAACAACACTGCTTATTGACGACCATATAAGGATTTTTGGTGTCGACCTGACGCATGATCTTAATTCGAGAATAAAGCCAAGTTCGCCTTAAAAAAGTTGAGAGTCATCGATAGGTGCGTCAGTATTTAATTCCTGACCAAAAATTGCTTCTTTCCAAGATGCAGATAAGATCTTGCGTTGAGTATAGTTCGCATTTGTGGGATGGCTCAGTTAAGAACGGCCCGTAAGCTATGCTCCACATACAAACGTAGTTTACTAATCATTTGGAAGCCGCTATTCCAATTAAATTGATATTTCATATCTAATATCAGGTAACGAATATCTGTGTCTGCATGCTTTTGTTTTTTTGAAAAATCAAACCGAATGAAATGAAAGCAAAAAGAAAATCTTCATACGAATTTTGTTTTCTCTGTGGTTTGACCCAGAATACATTTACCGAAAAAACAAAGACATGCAGACACAGATATTTGTAGCCTAATAATAGATACCAAATATCAAGTAAGTTGGAACAGTGGTTTTCAAATTATTAGTAAACTACGTTTGTATGGGAGGCGAAATTTTCAGGTGCTTACGGGCCGACCTTAAGCACGTGCTTGGCTCCCTGGATGCGATACAGCATAGAGCCGTGCGTGTATCCCTAAATTCAGAGACCCTCCAACTCCGAAGGAATGTAGGGTCTCTGTCTGTATTCTATCGTCTTTACCATCGAGAATGCTCGTCGGAGCTGCATAACGTTGTACCTCCGTCCCCTTTCTACCTTCGCTCAACGCGGAACAGGGAGAAAATGCTCAAATTTACACTCGACATTCCAAAAATAAGAACCCGCCATTCTTCTAGATCCTTCATCTATAGGGTCGGAAAACAATCGAATGAACCCCCTACCCAGGGGTCCTTTACACTTGGTGTGAAATGGCACCTGGCCAGCCGGCATGGCTTTCGCAGTGGAAATCGTCAGTTGGAAATCCCATGGGCGTCGTCGAGCACATTAAGAGGTCCTGGCGTACGCCATATGAGTATGCGTGCATACAAAAAAATTAAAATGTTTTCGTTGTGTTTTTTTGTCATAGTTGGGCGAAATAATATTCTCTTATTTCAGTTTACGCGAGGCGGGTCGAAATATGTTTGTGCCCCTGGGTGATGATAATACGAAGTTATACATTTAATGATTTCAGCAAATTATTTTAGATGCACTGATAAAGCTAGGACTTTTTATAATAACATTATTGGAGTTGGGCCTGTAAGCATCAGAAAATTACGCTACACGCAAAAACGTAGTTTACTAATAATTTGAAAACCACTCTTCCAATTTACTTGATATAATGTTATCTAACACCAGGCAACAAATATCCGTGTCTGCATATTTTTGTTTTTTAGTTAAATGTATCCTGAGGTAAACGCTTGAGAAAACAATATGTGTACAAATCTTTTCTTTTTGCTTTCATATGATTCGGTTTGGGTTTTTCAAAAAAGATATTTTGTTGCATGACATCAGATATTAAATATCAATGAAATAACAGTTTTCGGACCATTCTCAGAGGTATTCTCTTATTATCAGATTAGTACTATTAACCTAGTACTAAAAGAGCAAGTTGTTATGAACGGATGTAACTACGCCTACAATGGAATCTAGCGAAGTGATCCATATATCGCTGCAGCGCCTAACTAACCTTTTTCAAAAACGGCTTGCGTAATATTTTTTTTTTAAAATCGTCAATCCAAGTCAATATAGTTCTTAGCAAAAAAACGAGAGGTCGCTCCAGCAAATTATTCGGCATTCAATTACATCGAAATACCCAATTACCGCTCTACTGCGACTAAACTGCAACCTTGCGTCAGTAGCACAGGTAGCAGTGAGGCACATTAAATAACAGCGTTTAGGTGCACAGCGAGGTGTATAGTATAGCATAGCTACACGTGCGTACTTGTGCCTTGGCTTGCGCCACAGCGGGCGCCGCCCAGGCACGCCTTTCTACCAGCTCTGTGTGGGTAGATTTAATTAACTGCGACCGCGATGTTTTTTCGTGTTTCTATTTTTTGCCGGTCCGCGGAGATGGCCGGCGACAGAGCGGCGTTACGACATCGCCGTGATTGACGTTTCTGTTGTATAAACTACTTTAAAAATTAGCTTCCAACGTTGTGTTAACGGTGCGTTTTACTTTTCGTGTCCACGGCTTTGCTTTTATATTATTCGAACCACTACACCTCGAGTACATTAAAACTGTTCTGTGAAAAGCCGTTACGCAAAGTGATTCTTGAAATATGTTTTTAAATGTGAGAACTGATACGCTCAGTCTCCAAAATACATTGCATTAGAACATTACAGTAACAATGGATTAACCGTATGACTAAAATACGTCGAAGTATTTAATCGTATTGTGTATGTGATCCTTTGGAATTTGCTAAAATTGGAACAAACACACAAGCATTTGCTATTGATGTGGCAAGAGATTAAATTTTGGATAAAATGTAAAAATACACTATTCACTTATTAGTAAAAATATGAATACATCAATACATAGCATCAACTGGCTGGCATTCACAATGGACTTAATTCTGGTCTAAATTCTGTTAAAATATTTGCAATCTTCAATAAAAATATTTTACAATTTCTACAATATTCGTTGAAGAACTTGGCAACAATGTTCTTCCAAATTAGCGCTATTCGAAATGGATGTCCTTTCTTAATTGTCCTTGGCAAAAATATTTTGATTTACATCCGTCACATTACCCGTCGCATTCTTAAAAAAGAAATGCATTTGTTTTTAGTATTGTACAAATATGCGTGAACTCAGCTGTGGTTGTCGTCATCAGAGTGTGCCACCGCAAACAGGTCGGAAGTGGTTTACTCCGGTTCGTAGTCTCTTCTATACCTTGTCCAGGATTTATTGCCCATCCTCTATATGCATGCGCTGCGCTTATATTTTTACCGAGCAGTAAGCCTTAGTGAAAATCATCAACATATTCTGGATGTAGCTGTGTCATGACCGTACCGGATCGTCAATCAAATTAGGAAGACAGAGTTTTGCTCGATGTATAATAATTTGACCAAACAGGAGATTTGATGACTGACATGTTATGTATGCTTCGCAACCAGTCCTGACAGTAGTTGTGATACTACCACACATGTCATGCTCAATAAAAAAGGCAGTGTATTATAATTTGTTTAACACTGTACGCTGCTGCGGTAGAGTTTCAATCCGCTAGTAATAAATAGTTCATTCCACAGTTCACATGCGCTGCCCAAGGAAACAATGCGCGTATGAACGGGCCCAGTAATGACACGTTTCTTACGTCGCCACAGAAACGGTCGTGTCGCAAGATAGGCGTTCTCGGTCGAAAATGTGTAGCGTTTTTTGTGCCTGTATGTCGCACTGAGGGCGACGACGGTGACGAGCGACGCGACGGTCGCAGGCCGCTTGTAATTATAGATCGCTGCTAAACAATGTATCGAGTACGTTCTCACGACTCCCAGTTTCGAGGGAACATTCTACATTTCGGTTTTGTAAATCGGCATTTTAATTTAAGAAATAAACACAGGCTCGGCCATGTAA
This sequence comes from Incurvaria masculella, assembly GCA_946894095.1. NCBI lineage: Eukaryota > Metazoa > Arthropoda > Insecta > Lepidoptera > Incurvariidae > Incurvaria > Incurvaria masculella. Next base: position 21,179,135 of record OX335645.2, on the reverse strand, counting down.
CTAGCTAGTGTAACAGCACTTACTTGGAAATGGAGAAGTTTCAATAGATACTAACTCCATTTTTAGATGGTGTGTATGCGTCTCCACTAAACTTCGGGTCCATGATGGGCTGAATTAGTTAACTATTACTTTCCTTCGTGAAATCCTACTGGAAATCCCATACATAAAATGTATTAAAACATTCACTTTTATGAAAATATCTAGCGCGTCACAAATGAATGAAGGACTGATATTATCAAGACTCTGCAGTGAGTCATAAAATAAGTATATTTCATACTTATACTTACTTTCATACCTTATACATAATCTATGAGTGAGTTATGACAGAAGCAGTAGTAGTACAAGCAAACGTATTTATATATTGTAAAAAAAAATATTTTGCCTCTTGGGTAGTGCTATACTTTAAGGTTTTCGCTTACCGTGGCGCTCGGTCCTGGTCGTCTGTCTCCCACAAATATGATCGAAAGAGACATTTGGAAACATCGCCAGACAACTTATCTTATATCCATCAGTCAGCCTCAGTGGCCCAGTGGCGCGACACTTCGGCGATCGCTCTCCGAAGTTAAGCAACGCTGGGTCCGGTCTGGTCTTGGAGGGGTGACCATTCGACCGTTGAGAGAGGCTGGCCGTGGTTCGGATTCCACGTTAAGCTGTAGGTCCCCTTCCTTACTTACTAGGTGGTAGGTTTTATCCCGCCCGGGTTGGTACCATCGCATTGGATGAACGATGGTCGAAGGGGCAATGAAAATTGTCCGTGTTTTCCATCCAGTTCAATGTAGCCGTGCAATATAAGGAAGGTCCTGGCATGGCACCTAGTTCCCATGTGGTGTGTTGGGCTAATACCATGACAGAACTTGTGGTATTAGCCATCCATGTCCAGTCACATTAAAAAAAACCATGATATAAGCCTCTAAAGATTTGTATCCAAATGTTTTAGGGGGTATATTATGGATATAAGTAAAGTTATCAAAAGAAATGTAAACGTAGTTATTAGTTAGATTATTAAATGTGCAAATTTTTAAGAAAATATCTGTCAATTTGACTGAGGAAACTGGCTCGATCACCTCATTATCCTCTTAACAACGCTTTACTTTTGCGGGGTAATATGTCAAGCTTCTATCGCATTCCGCGCCACCATCGATAATGTAAATGATTTCCGCAAATTATTTGCATTCTGGCGACCCGCCAGCGGCACAAGCGCCGAAAGAATGCCTCGCGAGCGACATCCCGCCCCCCCCCCTCGCCTCGACCCAGCCCCTCAGGAAAAGCGTGACAAATTGCATGGACCACAACTGCCATGCGGATCTGAATAAGGACAAAATTAATTAACTACATAACCCTAACTAGTTCTTTCTCTTTTTTATTTGACTTAATATGGATGGCTAATATCAAATCAAATCAAATCAAATCAAATCAAATTCTTCATATACACAGTAAGATTTACAATATAAAAGCAGCACAATGAGTAAGCAAGTAGTAATGAAGAAAAGGGGCCATCTCAGCATAAGTCGCTTTTCACTCAGTGAGCAGCAACGCTGATCATACCTACTGTCATGATAGCCAACAACTCACGGGAACTAGGGGCCATTCCAAGACCTTTCTATTATTGCACAGCTGCATACTACTAGATGGAAAATACGGAAAATTTTCATCGCCGCTTCGAACATCGTTCATTCCATGAGATCGTTCCAACCTGGGCAGGATCCAACCCTACGACCTAGTAAGTAACACCTACTAACCCACCGTTTAACCTAACTGAAAACAAACCACGATCGACGAATCCCTTAGTCGACCTTACGACATGCACGGCAAGAAATTCAGCGGGCCCAATCGTAGACAGCTGAAATTTTCACAGAGTGCGTATTTATTTTGCCGCTATAACAACAAATAGGTAAGATTAAAAAATAATTAAAATTAAAGGGGGCTCCCATACAAAAAACGTGATTTTTTTGTTTTTTTTTTTCTACGATGGTACGGAACCCTTCGTGTGCGAGTCCGACTCGCACTTGGCCGGTTTTTTAACGTGCCTACCCAACCCTTTTGCATCGTTTGCAAATATGTTTGAACCATCTAAATATTTTCTCATAGTGTGTTTTTTCTTTTATTTTTCTCCATAAGGCGTACACAAACTCTTGGATTTGTAAATTTTCATACCTACTGTCATGATTGAAGCCAATACTTAATGAAAACTGGGTGTCATGCCAGGAACATCCTTATACATTGAACTAACTAGATGGAAATCGCCGACAATTTTCATTGCACTTCGACCATTCGCCCATTCAACGCGATAGTGTACCACCTTGGGCGGGATTAAAGCTATCCATTGGATATGTGCCCATGAAATTTTCCTATTCCATGATTTTTTATTTTTCCAAAGTTCTTTGACAGCTTTGTTTTTGTTAATAATATTAAATGCTTACATTTTTGTTGATACCTACCGACCAAAATGTATGGGTAGGATGTCATTTTTTCGTCACCGATTTTCATGAATTTTATAGAATTTTCTAGTATTGTGAATTTAAATTTATGGTTTCATTTATTGACTTGTATACCTTCCTACCATCGTCGATCTAAGCTCGCGATTGATTTAATAATTGAAAAAAAAAACGCTAATAAATAAAACGAAAATGAACAGAAATTGCACAAAAACAATAACACGTCTAAACTGAGAAGCTTCTCTTCTCGCGTCCCGCCCGTAAAAATATTGTTAATCGCGCCGTAATCCGATAATGTAGGCCCGCGTCCCTCCGACATCCGGGCCCATTCATCACCAAGCGCGGCCCGCGGACCCGCTTTGTCCCAGCTCGCGGCGCGGCGGCCGCCGCGGCGTCGACGCGTTTTTTGCGATACGTAATTTTTAGGGTTCCGTACCCAAAGGGTGCCAACAGAACCCTATTACTAAGCCTCCACTGTCCGTCCATCTGTCCGTCCGTCCGTCTGTCACAGGGCTGTATCTCATGAACCGTCGAAGGTTGAAATGTTCACAGAGTGTGTATTTATTTTGCCGCTATAACAACAAATAGGTCTAATAAAAAAAATATAGAAATGAAAAGAAAATAATTTTGTATGGTTTTTTTTTTATGTTAAATCTTGTACGATGTACGGAACCCTTCTTGTGCGAGTCCGACTCGTACTTGGCCAGTTTTTTGACGTGTGTGATCTTGAGGTCGGGCCTTGATGAGGTTGCGTTTTGTATTACTCACTCTGTGGTTTTGTTTTGACGCGTGACTCATCGCGTCGCGAGATTTAGGTTCAATCGAGGCGGACTACGCCAAAGCGTACTGAGCGGCTCGTAGCTCGGGGGCGTGGCGACTTGCCTTCAATGCCGGAGGTCGTCACATCCTCGCCCTGATTATGCACGACTTTCTATCTCTGTCTGAGTTGGGCTAATGCATTTCGGCACAAATGTGAACTGCTCCATGGCTCGGGATCCATGTAAAACTGTAGGTTTCCTTCCTCTGTTAGATGGAAGGGTCAAACCCGCCCGGGCTTAATATCATCGCATCGACTGAAAATATGAATAAATATAGTTGTCGTTGTTTTCCATACGATTCAATCTAGCCGTGCTCATCGAGGGAAGGACGTAGCGGCGGGTGTGACGACAAATTCCTTAGCGAATGCTGTATGTTGGGCTAAATTAAATAAAAAAAAATTGAAAGCTGATATATTTTACAAATAGGTGGAATTAATGCCATGAGGCATTCTCTAACATTCAACCTCAGAGACGGAGGAGAGGTGTGGTGTGGTTGGCAAATGTAAAACTACATTGAAAATATTCAGTATTTAAAAAAAGAAATTTAAAATGAAAAAGAAAAATATATATATTTATTCATGAGATAAACGTACATAATATAGGCTTGTAATATTTTGTGTTAATAGATAGATGCATGCAAACATTTTTACACATATAAATATATACATTCGTAAATCAATGCACAAAGGAATCAACGTGTCTCTTGAATCAGTAGGATCAGATTGAATCAGTGGGAGTAGGAGACTCAGTTGTCAGTAGGATCAGACATACCTAAAACTGTTTAACTTACTCTATACAAAACAGTCTTAAACGAACCGAAGGATATGAAATCGGGTTATCCTGCATATATTTTTTTCCAAATCTGGGAAGGCAACATTTGTTTCGAGGTTGTACCCGCGCTGTAAACAGTTATTGTCTGTCAAGACGCAGGCTACTCGACATTGGCGATAAATCTCCACCGCATATTTTTTACAGCTACAAAATTAATGTTCACCTCGACCGAGCATTAACGTGTAATGAGTGTCCTTCGAAACCTTCCAAGAACTCGTAAAGCCGCAATGACTGACTCGCTTTTCTCAAAAACAAAACAAAAGACAACAACCATTACACTTGTCGTCGAGGCGACACGCCGGGAGGCATATCGTAAATCAAGTTAGCTCAAAATATTGCACTTTTCTTTGTCAGCAATGTCGTTTTAGCTGGATGACAATTTTGCGATATCCCGCAGCGTGTGCAAAGAAGTCGTCAAGCTGTATATCTGGCGTGACTTCCTTAGCCTTAGACCGTAGATGGAATTAGGACAGAGACGTATATAAAACCCCTCCCTTGGCATTGAGGACTTTCCCCCACTCATCAATTTGTCTTAATAATAAACATATCTTATTCCACTGCTTATCCTCGGAACAGTTATACCAGATATAATGATAATAATCTCGGAATAGAGAAGAATTAATTTGACCTACGCTCACTAGTCTTTATTCGAAATAGACTCGAATCAGCAGTTCCCGTGACCACCGCGCCGCCTTATGCCCCGGATTCGTAGCCTCTACGCAAACACAACAAAGCACGGAATACCATATCCTGGGTCACTGATTGTCAAAATTACAAATCAGTTGATGCGTTCAGGTCGCCATTTTGCTCAATTCCTCATGTGCTTGGGTAACCTAATACAGCCTTTACTAGTAGTATTTTTGACACCTAGAAATACTGGAGTATTAAAGATTTTATAATCTTAATTAGTAAGGCAGAATATATTATGCTCACTGCCCGGATCTTCCGAAGGTTGGCCGGGTACACGGTTGAGGCAAAGATAACTCGACTGTCATTTCCGCAGATGCGATTCGACTCTCTTACAAAAGCTGCTTCGGTCTATAAGCTTCTTAATTTATTGGATATCTATAATGCAAATTATTTGAATTATTATCAATCATTTATGCCCGCTAAATCAACTGTCAGACGTGCGGATCGTTAAGTAAGCAGGAATGGTAATTTTAGTGATTTGCAGTAATCTTATGATTTGTGATGCAATGCTTTAAGCTTAATCGTAAAAATAAATATCAACGATTATCAGGTAATCAAAATTATCAATATGCAGAGATTTTGTCAATATTTCATTCACGAAAATACCAATGTTGTGCTATATATTTGAAATTATTGACTTGTTGATGAACTTTCGTAGATTTCTAGGGGTGACGAAACCGCTTGTTTGTTATGCGTTTTTAGGGTTTCGTACCCAAAGGGTGCCAACGGAACTCTATTACTAAGCCTCCGCTGTCCGTCCGTCCGTCCGTCCGTCTGTCACAGGGCTGTATCTCAGTAACCGTAACAGATAGACAGCTGATTTTTTCACAGAGTGTGTATTTATTTTGCCGCTATAACAACAAATAGGTAAAATTAAAAAATTAAAGGGGGCTCCCATACAAAAAACGTGTTTTTTTTTGTATTAAATATTTTACTATGGTGCGAGTCCGACTCGCACTTGGCTGGTTTTTTTTATTCCGGACAAGGCGAACCTAGCTACTCACATAGATTAAGTTTTCAAGAATACACATTTTATCCTTGCGTCTTGTCGTTGTGATAGAATGTCTGACCGATATACATATTGATTACTTGTAAAACATGAAGACACAGGCTTATTCTATGATTAACCGTAAAAGCATAACTATGCGTTACTTACTGTCCACCAACTTACTGTCACGATATTGGCCCAACACACCTCATGGGAATGCGTTATGTTTGTAGCTATTGGTGGAATCTTGATATTGGATACTAATGTTAGTTGCATCGTTTATCAAGGTTTCAGTGCCGGCGTCACTGTTTGCAAATAATTTATGGATTACTTCATCACTACTCTGATGGAGACACTAGACATTGTTTTTGTTGTGCCTATGCAAACCCAAAATTTTTTTTTGTGGCTTTATTTTAATAGCACGGCTACATGATAACTGACTGTTAAACACCGACAATATTGAATTGCCGTTTCGACCATTTTTTCGTCCAATGCGATTGTACCGATACGGGCGAGCTTAACCCTACTGCCGAGTAGGGGAAAAGGCACCTACAGTTGCCATGGATTCCGACTCATAGAACGCGTTCATGACGTAATTCACTTAAAGTGGTGCATGGACGGAGCGGTGATTTGAACCCATGACCTCTGGCATGCAAGGCAAGTCTACACGCCCCCGAGCTGCTAGCCGCTCAGGTGATGATTTGTGTTTTTGCATCTCGCGTTTCGCATGCACCAATTTTGACGTCCACGGAATATTGCCATTCGCGGGCTGAAAATTATGTATTATCTGGTGAAATTCCGTGGAACCACTCCGAGTTATTGCAAGGAGTTATTTAGCCTCGTTAAACATTATATTGGCTTCAAACAATCGTAACTTGGCAATACTTAAAAGTGAAACTCCGCCGCGGGGCCCAGGTATACCAAGTTTAGTGGGACCATTAGCCGAGAGATATGTCCTCGGATACAATGTTGTGAATGCACGGATTAAAAAAACCGTTTTGTAGTTATGGGTGATAAAGAAGTCAACATCTAAGTAATTAAATAATGTTTTCTGTGTTTCTGTCTAGGCGCTGCCGTACTAGTGAGTGATAAGTACATCGTCTGAAGTGAACTGGGGGTCCATTCAGGGAAAGAGTGAGTTCGAATTCGTCACTAAATATCACTCACTTTTTTAAATAGTTAATGTTTCCACACTTCTAGAATATTATTACAGCTCGGTAAAAATCTGGTCTGTCCCGTAAATACGTTGGAAGTATAAATAACGGTTCCGTTATTGAAATAATAATAAATTTCCCAGCTATTTTTAGGTTAACTCACTCCCGAACTCGAACTCACTCTTACCTGAATGGCCCGCCAGACCCTGATGCGGTTTCATGATATCGGTGACTGATATGAAGAGTACACGCTCAGTATAGTACAAAGAATAACTTGTAAGCACGTAGGCTTTCCCAACAGATCATTCCAAATATGAAACAATCGAAAGTAATTTGTTTTTTTGCAACGGGTATATATATCATGTGGTATAGTATGTGGTATGTCACGGGTATACTTAGTATGGCATAAGGAAGTCCCAGAAAAATAATTCCCATTGCAAATCCATAATACAATCACTGAATTGACGCACTGTGGCACACTTACCAATATCTAATAGTTGTATAAAAACGTATTAAACATTAATAACATTAAGCCTGGTTTTCACCAAGTATTGATTTATTTTAATTGACTGTTAAAGGGCCTTTATTACTAAAGTGCTGATTGTCTTGTACTGGTATCATTTGCGAGATGGTAAGAAAGGCCCTCTAATGTGAGGATTAAGCTCAATTGAGCCTAAGGATCTCTTCCACCAAGTACTGATTAGCTAGCTAGCAGGGGGCTGCGAAAACGATGACGGCCGGACAGGTGCTTCTTCACACCATGTTTGAAGGACCCCAGGTTGTGCTTTGGAGAAAATCCCTCGGAAGGAAATTCATTCCATAGTTTTCTGACCCAATAGATTAAGGATCTAGAAGATCGGTGGGTTCTTATTTTTGGAATGTCGACTGTAAATATGTGCATTTTTTCCCTGTTCCGCGTTGAACGAAGGTAGAAAGGGGACGGAGGTACAGCGTTATGCCTGTGAATAACTAAGCAGGTATACATTGAGAAATACTTTACTAGTTCTAGAGTCTGGAATCAAACAAACAAAATTTTAATTTGAAGGTAATACAATCGAATTAAACGTATATATAAAGTAGCAGGTATGTGTAATCCAAATCGTTGGTGTTGTTCACAGGCATTGATTAATGAACTCAAAGACACGGACAATTCTCATTCTGTGTCACAAAACTTGGTGGCGGAATCGGTAGCGCTCGCGATTGCTTTGCATGTTGGCCTTGCACTCCACTTTGTAAACGGCGAATAAGGAAGGACGGGAGAGGCGATCGTGTGAGAAATGAAACATTGACGGTAGCCAGACAGTTCGCTTCCGCATTCACTGATTACTGATGTTATCGAATTCTCGACGACGCTACTTATTGCAAATAACATTAGATGTTGCCCATCTCGAATTCGTAAGCGGTCGGTGCATTTGACACGCAATTTGACGGATTACGAATAAGTTTCGATCACCACTCCCGTTCTTTCTTACTCGCTATTTGTAAATGAGTTCCTTTTATAGTTTCCTTTATTCAATCAACGTGCCCTTGCTTCACGGTTGTGGTACATTAGTGGATAGCAGGCGACAAATCAACATTCCCAAATGGAATCTGAGCCCCTAAACCGACGTGTCACCTAAATTGGCGTTTACGGAACTTCGAAGCTACGCAAAAACGTCAAACCCCACACAAGTGTTACTGCTTATTCTGTGGTTTTACTTCTTCAAGCTGTCAAAGTCAAACTCGGATTTCCGATTTGTATGAAAACGCGGAGTCAACGTAAACGGCAAAGTCGACGTATTTACGGCAACGTTGAGTAAGCTGTCAAATCAAGCTCGGACTTGCAAATGTTAGTTCGATTAACGCCCTTTGCGCGCGCTCTTCAATTTTTCCACACCTTTGAAAACGCCAGTCGATCGGTTTGCCGTAGACGCCTATTTAGGTGACAACTGGGACTACAGGATCAGATGACAAGTCGGACTAGGGCCTCTGGACCTGCGGACAACAGACCCGCTATGGTTGGGACACCGTGCGCGCACGTCCATCTCTTTGTTTCGCCCTTGGTGACTTACGGATTTTATTATCTATCCCTCGAAATGATATACAGCCGCTCTTAAGTGAAGAATCATAAAATATTTTCTGTTTGTGAAATATTTCCGAGGCAATAAAGCAATAACTCAGGGCAGAGCGCGGGGTAGACAGCCTCGCAGGCAACCCGCTTTATTTGCCGCCATAAAGACGACCTTTATGGGGATTTTTTCTCGGTTTATGTCTGCATGTAGAGATGCAAGGCAAGACTTTCGTTGATTTTAGCCGTGTCTGCAAGAAGTTATTGTCTGCGGCGTCCGCGGGACTAGCGAAATGCTCGGTGGAATGCGTTAGCGCTCGCTAATTGTGGTAAGCGTGCTGTTGCCGGTGGAAAAATGTTTTATGAGGCGGTCATTCCATTATTGTTTCCGAAGCATCCTAGTTGCGTCATAGTTATGATGGAGCTGCCTGATTTATGCACCTACCTCGCTGATTGATTTGCGTATTGTATATTTGAGGAATGTTTAAAATAAACCACCACAGAAGGTAAAAGGAAGAAGAAGTGTTATGTAGGCATGAAGGTGAAACTTCTTCACCTTCATACAATGTAGGAGTTACCCGGGTCGTCGCTACGGACAAATTATCCATTATTGTATGTCCTGTGTAATTTGCTCCCAAAATTGTTTGACAGCTACGGCTAAAGTGTGGTGTGTAAGTTTAAGTTGGATTTGTAGTAATAGAAAATTGGCTACGCCATCTAAGATATCCTTTCATATTTAAATCAACAATTCAATTCAATTCTTTATTCGTCCTTAGGTATACGTGTTACACTTAGACAAAGTCAACATTTTTTGTTATATTTTGTGTTTCATGTTGGTATTCACAGCATGCGTTAGTGTTTCTTAGCTCACTTAGGGTCTTTTCCACCAAGTACTGATTAGCTTAATACTCACATTAAAGGGCCTTTCTTACCATCTTACTTTATTATATTGAGCTTTGAAAGACATTCAAGGAGACAAATAAATGTGAGACAATTTTCCGAGGTCCATGCTGATACCATAATAGGTATATATTATTTTATCAATCGCGGCACATGGCGTACGCCAGACTTTCTAAGAGGTGCCCGACGAAATCGAAATACTTTCTAACATTCACGGGACCGCGAAAACTATGCCAGCCGACCCATCCTCACGCCACGATGGTGGTTTTTATGAATATGAATGTGGTGATTGTGTCGGCAGGTTTTTATTTCAGGAGGAATACCTCGGCAGGACTTTCTGACAATTTACCGACCCTAGGAATATATACTTCATTTTCAGGGTCTAAAGTACTTACAGTCGCATTCGGAGTGAACTGTCAAAATTTCGTAAATTACAGCTCCGGTACATGTCTGGGAGAACAGGGAGTGGACTTCCTCCACGTGGAACTCGCCATTAAGAGTACCAAAGCCATATCCGGAGGCGGCAAGACCTACCGAAGACCTACGCGGCTATGGTTCCCGCCTGAACGTTTTCGGGCGTTCAGCGCGAATAGCGTCTCCCTATGCATAGCCTAACGGTTGGTCACTGGCACACGTTGCGCTATATAAAAAAAAAACCGGCCAAGTGCAAGTCGAACTCGCACACGAAGGGTTCCGTACCATCGTAAAAAAAAAACACGGTTTTTGTATGGAAGCCCCCTTTAATTTTAATTATTTTTTAATCTTACCTATTTGTTGTTATAGTTGCAAAATAAATACACACTCTGTGAAAATTTCAGCTGTCTACCTGTTACGGTTACTGAGATACAGCCCTGTGACAGACGGACAGACGGACGGACGGACGGACAGCGGAGGCTTAGTAATAGGGTTCCGTTTTCACCCTTTGGGTACGGAACCCTAAAAACAACGAAGGGAAAGTCGTAGAGCCTGCACAAACACACTCTGTCAAAATTTTGTACGCGAGCTAGCACCAGACTAACCATACAAAACGCTTTTTAATCCGGAGATAATCATCGTTTTATAGTTAGTCCGCCCACTCTGAATACTGTTAGTATTTACAAGATCGGTTGTTTCTGATTCAAGGAATATCAACAGTAGATAGGGAAGTACCTCGGCTGGCAGTGTATTCCACAGTTTACCGAGAGGTGACAGCTGAGACTGGGTGCATGCATGTCCTTTCTAATTTACGGAGGTGCGAATGAATCACGCTGTAATAAGTCTGGAATCAGAGATCGCCCGTTGCTTCCATGTGTCGTGCAACGTCTGACACTCGAGGTTTCGCGCGAATGTCCGCCGGTAGCCGACGCCGACACGTCGTAAATCACGCCGAGGTGAGCGGCGGTGTCGTCGCTCAAAGGACCAATCTATACTAAATCATAGCCGCAGAATACATCCGATGTCAATATTGAACTGCCGACGTATGAAAATAAGTGGACTGCATGACTCGCAGACGCAGCTGTTGAACGAGGGAAGAGGGTGTTAGCGAAGATTGGATTTGACGTGAGTGCTAAGCTCTAAAGGAAATTCTGTTGAGTGTACGTGAGTGATGCTCCCACGAATTTCATTTCAAACGGTATATTTTAGCAGCTATGATGCGACTTTTTCGAAAGTAATAGTACTGTTCGATATTGCGTATACGTGCATACAAATATATCCTGTAAAGACGATAAGAAATCGACGATCGTGTAACCACTTTTAATACATTAACATAAATTTTCTCATTAGTCCTTAAAATAAAAAAAACATCCGCATATAAGAAATACCATAAATATTCGTATAATACTCGATAAGCTAAAAAAAAGCATTTATCTCGGAAGAATTAAGCATTTAATAAATATACTTTTTCGTACTAAGCAAGTACCTACGTCACTTTTTCTAAGGAATGTGATATCTATGTACATTACATAATCGACATCGAAGCGAGGACAAATTAATTAAATAAAGAGCCCTGTAAAAATAACGACTTTATGAACATATTGCAAGGCTGAACCTGAACCAGAATAAAATACCATTCGCAGGTATTGTGTCTTTCAACGAAAGCACAAAAAATCTAAATCAACGTCAACGTATGATTAAACACGTCACTTTGTATGGACAGTATGGAAGCATCCCGTGCGGTTCACTAAAAGCGACGTGTTTGAACATTGATTAACTCGGCCGTCGCTTCGTGCAATCGGGGTTTAAAATTCCCTTCCTACTAACACGGTGTTTAAATGCTCGCTGTTTTTTGGGATACATAAATTCAAACATTCTGTCGTAAACGAATACAGTGTTCCGATCACATCGTGATATGTTTACATCTCAATACTCATTTCTATTTTATTCCGACCTTTCCACCAACTTTAAAGTAAATATGTTAATGTTTTATGTTAATGGACATGGATGACTAATAACCACACTCACCGCTATGATATTAGCCCAACACATAGCATTCCCGTAGAAATGAGGTGCCATGCTAGGACCTTCCCTTTATGAGCACCAGTTGAACCGGATGGAAAACGCGGATATTTTTTTGCTGACGCTTCGACCTTCTTTCCATCCGATACGATGGTAACAATCCAGGCGGGCTTAACCCATCCACCTTGAAGGGGCGCTACAGTTTTACTTGTGTTGCTCAGTTCGCATTTGTGACGAAATTCACTTAAAAAGAGAAAGAAAGTAGTGCATGAATGTGCCAGGGATTGAACCCATGACCGTGGGGCATAAGAAACAAATCCCCGCGCCCCTGAGCTGAGAGCTCTATTTTCTCCTAAATTTCTTGCCAAGTTCCTGATGATATCTATTTATTCTTGATATATGCTTGCATGTGCCCTGAGGACTCCAATACCTATGGATGGACAAATTTTTGATAACATTTTCAGGCAATCTTCAGATTAGCCCAGCGGGTGATCCCGTGCAGTTCGAAAGTTCAGAAGCTCCACTCGGGTGAATGTCCAAAATTAAATTGAACCACGGGTGGTTCAATTTCATTTTGGACATTAGCCGGGGCTAGTAACCCATAAAAACCTTCTCATCACGTCGAATCGCTTTAAAGCAAACCGCACGATGGTTCATCGAAACGAGTTCACTTATAACTTTTAACCTTCGCATCGTAAGTTGGACCATTTATCTTCTGTAAATACAAATCTCTTCATCTACCTCGCGCTTCCATCAGCCCGCGTTACCATCGCTCACTCCGCGCCGAGGAGGCGGCCCGTTTGAAGGCACTGCAGGTGTTAGGACGTGTGGAACCGCCGCGGGAGTGGCAGACAGTCGACGCTCCCGAAGTCGAATTAGAGGGACAAATCCTTTAATTCAAAATTATTTTAGATAAGTTAATGTGGCCTGACATATGAGGTGTAAGGTAAAATTATGTTTTGGATTCGTTTCAGCGTTTTAACGTAGGTGACCAAATTCAGTCTTCTAAAATGTTATAATTGCCCAATTGGATGGAGGCTGTAAAACAGCCTAGGACCCATAAAATATTTAAATATGTTTATGGAATATGGTTGGGTAATCCCCCGGGAACCCGTCGTCATGATATTAGCCCAACTAACCGCATTCCAAAGGAATATATGTGCCATGCCAGAACCTTCCCTTGCACGGACGGCTACATTAAATTGGATAGAAAATACGTAAAAAAAAAAATTTATCCCTCACTTTAAGGGCTTTTATTACTAAAGCGCTGATTTCTTGTACTGGTATTGATTGCAAGCTGCTAAGAAAGGCCCTTAATATGTGGTGATTAAGCTAATCAGCAGTTGGTGAACAAGGCCCTAAATATAATAATAATATGTACAAACGGCTTCACCCTAACCGCCACACATTGGACTTTGACCCACGTACGTTTTCCTTCCTCCGTGATGCGCTCTGTACTAATTTCGCTTGTTGTTAAGTTTATTCACCTCAGTAGACAGTAACCCTACCTGGCTCTGCCGTCGACCTAGCGCGGCAGCGGTGCGGGGGAGCGCGCGCGCTGGCAACATGGCGGCCGGCGCGGCGCAGGCGCAAAAGGCCCCAACGAAGACGGACGCGCGCATTTGTCACTGTTGGCGGCGATTATTCATCTCATTGAAACATTACGGAGAGCTCGCGGGAACTAATCACGCCGACTAATGGAGACCGCCCGCTGACGTATCCACTTCACACCTCCACCGAATTGTGTTGATACCTACCCGCACGTAACTTTCCTATGTCGTACGTACCCACCTTTAGACGTATACGAATACGTGCATCCATGATACTGACGTAATTCGTCAACTTTACAGTAACATCGATTCATGACGTTATCGAATTAAACTTTGACTTTTGCAATCAGTAATCACTGAGCCTTCATCACTCACTGTTTTGTAATGATATGTCATCTTGCTCATTACAACCATACAAGATTATGGTTAAGCATCTTTGCATAAGTTAAATTCGAACACAATGTTAACTTACATCGTAAGTTAAGTTTTGTATCTAGCTCTCGCACATACTCATTCTAAATCTAGACTAATAATCCCATTTGCACAGTAGTATCAATCAAACTCTTAAATGTATTCAAGGTTATGACTATAACTAGGTGGACTACAGATGATATTTTATAGACTGTAAACGTAGACTCAATTACGTATAATATAGTGGTATTGGCTTTTGGACTGTTATATTTTTATGTGAAAATGTATAGTATATAAGCTGTTGATTACCCAAATAAAGTAAATAAAAAAAAAGAAGTTGAAAATGCGAAATACCTACCGATCGCCTTGTAAGCTTATTTTTGAATTTGGTTGGATTTGAATGTTTTCATTCCAATGTTTCGCTGATCATTTTGAAATAATATTCAACAATATTCAAATACATATTTACGATCGGTTTGCGTATTTAAATAAAAAACATTAGTTCTGTTTCAAACGTTACGACTGTTTTTGGTATTAGAATAGTATTTACTGCTAAAGGTATTCCTGCAAGCGAATCATAAAACCTGATGATTTCCAAAACACAGTAGCAGAGATGTGGATGTGTACATAGTACTTTCTAACTTAAATTTTACATTTATTTATGGATAACTCTTTTAAATTACTAACGTACACAAACCCGAGCTGTGAGTTCAAGCGGACTTGAAGTTCGTGTTTGGGCTCACTAACTTTGCACGCTCGTCCGTTTTAATCGAACTAGATATTGGGAGTAAAGCAGCCCGGACGGACCAACATGAAGCTAAAACCTGCACAATAAAGCCACACAGATTTCATGCAGGATTCGAAATTTAAAAATACTATTCATACTAGTTTTAGTTCCAGTTACGGCTGGACATCTCAAATATCGATTCGAGATGATAGTTCATCGAGCCACATTCCGCAGGGTTTGCCCAGCCAAGGCCGCTCGGAGGTTCCACCCGGGATCTACCTGCTAAGTACGGCAAAGATCGTAAATCAAAGTGATACGTGGGTATGATTAATCAAACCGATCTGAAGCGATCCACTGCTACAGAGCGGCGGTGCAGCGCGGACGCGGCAGACAGTGCGGGACCGCGCGTGGAATGTAGAGAATGGAGTAAACAACATGTTAGATGTATGGTTTTTTTTATGGCACTGGACATGTATGGCTAATACCAAACTGACCGTCAGATATCAGCCTAAGAAACCGAATGGGAACTAGGTGCCATGCCAGGACCTTCCTTATTGCTCGGCTATATTGAACTGGGTGAAAAACACGGACAATTTTCATTGCCGCTTCGACCATCGTTCATTCGATGCGATGGTATCAACCCGGGCGGGATTAAACCTACCACCTAAGTAATTTTCCGGGAGGTCCCGACCTTTTTGGTCACAATAGGGTAAATGAATCTAGACGAAATGCACATTATTCTCGTGAAAGTTTTCATCTTGGATAAAAATAAAGAGGATTTTGAAACCGTGTTCTTCAAACTAAAGGATGAAATACGTTAACCGTAGAGACAACAGTCCCAGCATACATTTTTGAAAAAAAATTCTAACTTTTGAGCTGATTTTTGGGTTTCATTTGTATGACAGATAAGTCTCCAAAAAAATTTAGATATATGCAGAAAATTAAGAAAAATGAAATAAGAATTAAATAATAATAAAACACGACTGCTGGGACAAACAGTCGCAAGACGAGGCCAAGGTACTGTTGAAATCATTAAATGGGCTGGATTGCACCAGCTAGTATGGAAGAAACTAATTCGTTTGGCGGAACACATTCAGAATTGGTTTATTGAAATGATGTCTGTCTTACTGCCAGATTTCCACATTCTCCGAAACATTTTGACAATGATGGCGTTAAGTTAGACACGGTGAGGGTGATTACATGCAAAATGACAACATCGAATCATATGCCTCGTAGTGCTTGTCCTGTCCTATAAAATGAAGATAATTGCACCACCTAAACCCTAGTTTCCAGTTCTATCCCGGGGTGGTCGCTCGGTGCTTCATGTGACCGGCCCGAACGGATTTGGGGAGTAACAATCGGTGATCGGTAGGCATCCATCTGCATATCGTGCTATAGACACCTGTTAGTCAGGCATAATAGCAATAGCAGGTATAATACATAGGTGAGCATACGCCATGGAAAGCGGACCCGCTGGCCAATGATTGCTAAGGGTATTCGATTTTGCTAAGATCGAAGGGCAAGTCATACGCGTCGATTGGAAATTTTGTCTATAATAGCAACTCACTAGTATTTTCCTTCTATTTGAGCAAAGCTGAGTTGAACTACTTAGAAAATAAATACGAGTATCCACCATTGTCGTTTCTATACTCTTTCATTATATTATATTCATTGTATTAAAACTAAAACGTACAAAGTTTTCACTACTATTTCATGTTGCCACTGGAGTAGTGCCTCGCTTTAAGGTCTTTGCTTGCGGCAACGCTAGCTTCGGGTCTCCTCTTTCCCTAAAATATGGTTGACAGAGGCGATGGCTGAGCCCGGCGTGATGCTCGTGAACGGGTGCTGTTTGTGGGGACTGGCTTGCTCCAATTGGCAACATGTCAGATGGTGGGCATAGTCTTTACAAATAAACTGATATTTGTCATGAACTGTTGCATATGATATTAATTGTTTGTACTTTATACTTTTGTAAACTTAGACTAAGTGGACGTTGAAAAAAAAACCAGCGGAGTTTCTTGCCAGTTCTTCTTTGCTGGGATTGCCGAACTGGCTAATGATAAAATAATAAAATATGACAAATCCGAGTGCATTGTACTGTCTATGGATGATGAATAAACAATAAAAAAAACAATAAACAATACATTCTGAGTGAGCTGTGCTCTGAGTAACCTATACCTTACCTATGTAGTTGAAGCAATTCAATGTAACCTGGCATGGCACCAAATTCCTCCGGGAATATGGTGTGTTGGGCTAATATCATGACTGCGGATGTGGTATTAGCCATCTATGTCCAGTCACAAAAACAAAATGGAATCTTTGAATGTGTGCTGCAACACATATTATATATTTTTTCCATACATCATTTTTTCCAATTTGTCCTGCGGAATGCATTGACAGCATTTACCTTCTGAAGCCTGAGTTCACTAATGGATAATTCAATAACACAAAATGTAGTAATTTTTTTTGTGATTCCGGGGTTATCTAATAGCGCTAACGCTCGTAAGTAGAGTTATCTTTTAACGGACTCAGGCTGGATAGGGATGTTTTGGGTAAATAATGCGCCAGCTCGTTTGTCGCGCCGCCGCCGATGAGCATGGGGCCTAAAAATACATAAAACGTTTTTGGCTTTTTGTCACCACGGGCCTAATGTCTCCATAGCGAACGCCTAAACCTCGTTTGATAAGTTCCTAGCAAATGCTTACATGAGGAAACACGCCACTTTGGTAGTGTTAGGCTTTCTAGCAAATAGCTATACGACACAGCAACGGCCTCGCCACTCTGCCGAGTTTGACAATATTACATTTGAATATCTACAAAATAACATTTCTTGCCCCTATTTTTATTTATAAGGCGCCAAAACAGTAGTACATGCATATTATTTACAGAAATAGTTAGTTAGATAAAAATTAACTATATATACAACCAGCACACACAAGTACATTATAATACTGGAATGGAGAGATTTCAAACTTTGGGTAGCTAAAACATTTTGCTCTTCATGCGAATAAATACATTAAAGATGTCACCCCATCTGGCCTTAGTACATCAATAATTAAAATTTCACCGAAACCAACAGGAAGTGGTGGAGATATGTTGATGCTTCTAATTATCACGGCCGTGTTCGGCCACCCGCCAACAGACCTGCGACATGTTCTGGGCCCGCCGCCATGTTTAATATAAATTAACATGTATAAAACTCATTTGATCGCCGCTCCTTCGCGTTGCGCGCCACAACTTATCTTCACATGCGCTGCACCGCGCACACATCAAATTGGACCCAACAACGGAGAGAATACAGCGCCGTTCTGCGCAAACGTCCAGTCCGCTCGAGAGTAATACTCGAATGTCAAAATTATGACGTGTTAGATTGATTATCGGATGGATGTTAAAATACGTTTTACGACTTTTACGGCGCTGCTCTCGCTGTAAACCCGATTTAACAAATTTATTTAATACCACTGCTGTGATGGACGGATTTACACTCTACACTCCCGTATGACTCAAAACAGGCACTAGAGGCACAATCGGGGTTTATGTTTTAATTTTTAATGTTATATTTTTTAAGGGGTCCGGTAGGTTGCACTCGTAATGCTTAGATCATACACGAACATATGTATGTCTGTTGTAACTACGCAATCACCGAGTTATTCCTGAATTTACAGACACTCCTACTCCGAAGGGATTTATAGGGTCTCTCTCTGTGTTTTATTGTTTTTACCGGAGAATGCTCTTCGGAGCTGCACAACGCTGCCCCTCCGTCCTCTATCTACCATCTCTCAACGTGGAACAGGCAGGTAATGTAAGAACCAACTTTCAATGCTTTATGTATAGGATCAGCAAACAAATTAATGTTCCCCCTGCCAAGGTTAGGTTAGGTTAGGTTAGGTTAGGTTAGGCCCTACAAAGTATAATCAGAGAGCCTTTAATCATGGTGTGAAGAACATGGTTTTTGCAGCCCCCTGAAAGTTCAAAAGCGTTCAAAGGGCGTCGTTGGGCACCTTTTATAAGAGTTCCTGGAGTGCTTATAAAAAAATATCATGACAGTAGGTGTCGTAAATAGCCATCCATGTCCAGGTATATCAAAATGGAAATAAATATCTAAATCAAAACTTATTGGAATATTTGCCATGAACATAGGGACAATGAACTTTTCCATATACATTGCGTTTTAAATTTCGCATCATTCCAACCGTGCAGTTAAAATTAATTTACCCGAATAATACCTAGCCACTGTCCTTAGTTAGATGTCGCGGCCACCTAATGACTCGTGGTCGTGTTGCTATACCATCACGCGACGTGAGGCCACGAGAACGTTCCGTGAGGTTCCACTCGTGTGGATAGGACGCGAGGAGCGCACCGTGCCCGCCGGCAAATGACTTGCCCGTGTTACACCGGAACCGGAAGCGGGGTGAGGCATGAGGCGTCCAGAGGGAGGCCCACGTTAGGTGGGTCAGTGCAATGTCGACGCTCGTCGATGACGCCTGCCACCGCGTTGTAGGTCGACGATTTTTTTAAATTTCGAATTCGAACGGCCGATGAACCGATATTTGTCACAAATAAAAAGTTTTTAAACGTTCAGTAGGGAAAATTATGTTAGTAGCAAAACGTTTATTATTATAATATTCAGATAAATTTAAATGTGCAACCGTTTAAAAAGATGCTGCATCTATAGGGTAAATAATTCAAATAACTCATCGATTGGGTCCGACACCAATCTCCAAGAGGTATTGGTTAAATGTCATGACAGTAGTTGTGGTATTAGCCATTCATGTCATATTTGATAAGAAATAGTTATTGCATCCATTACACTTGCCGCATGAGCCCTCTGTATGTCAGTTCAAAGCTTCGAACTTGAGTGTCAATTGTTGCAAGCTAAGTGCGCCAAATTTTTAAAAAAGGAAAAGAGCATAACATTATTCTGTATTTAAATACTTGCAAGATTTTTTTAACAATGTTTATATGACTGTGTGATTGTATTTCCGAAAATAATAAAAAATGTGACTACATCTTCTACAAGAATTGTAAACGCTTGAATTTAATAAGATGAAAATGCTACGATAATGTTTTTGTGCGAGGGTATTTTCAATTTTGTGATAAGTAGCTATTAAAAACAAACACAAATTATTTGAATTAAATTTTATTTATCAATTGATATTTAATTCCGCTGGCGTCGACCTATGGCCGTCGACAAGCCCGCTTCGACCTATTGCGCAGCGCCGGCATGGTTCCGCAGCGCGGACGCCGGAAGGAACACCTAGCCCCGATCTACAATTTTATGAATACGAGTACAGAATTAACACATTTCCGGCTACGCCCGGACAGGCTAATAACGGAGATAACTGTACAGTGCACCGGCGTGATTTACTGACGCACCAGCAACCTGCCCGACCCACTCGGACTAGACCGCGGAGCCATCGGCTAGATCCAGCCAGAGAAATGCTATACCTATGTGAATCACTGCCTTATTCGCACCGACGGACAATTTGTCGGTATGTTAAATTATGCACAGTGTCATAAAACAACGAAATAAAATATGCAAAATGCGAATATTGCGCATTTGTTTAATGATGTTTCCACATAGTGTTTCCAATATCGCGATTTCAAAGATATTTTGTCACGAAAATCAATGTATATTTTAGTAGTAAATAATTTTATTCATTCAACTTTTATGAATCTTACATCAAATTCAGCCTTTATTTAGAGATCTTGATGAAAACATTCAAATCAAGGTTTTTTCGATCTCAAACTTTGCTAAAATTTTTCACTCTTTTCTAAATTCTGATTTATTAAAAAGTGTTTATTCTAACCTCAATAGGTCATCCTAATGAATTTTTTTAGGGTCTAAGAAAAACCAGAAATCCATTATGTACACCGAGAAATTATTATTGCGCGTATCAACCACCTATCGGGGGCTGCCAACGTAGACGTTTAGAAAAAAAAACCTGTGTTAACGTTAACCTTTAACAACGGGTCTTTTACATGCATTAAATTAAATATATGGATAAAATATCAGATTAAAAAGTACTCAAGTACTTGGCTGTTTACGATAGCTCTGGAAATTTAATTTTCAGAGCACAAAAGTGTTATTCAAATGTACCGACATAACCAACCAGGGTATTTTCAAACAAAGACCTTGATTATGACTTCAAAGTGCAATCAATACTCAGCCAACTTTACAAAGATAGCTTACAAAATGATTAACATAAAACTGTCGCCATCAGATTGTGCTTGAACAACATTCGACATATAGTCGAGTGGCGCGAGTCACCCAGCGAAACGCATAGTCAGCCCCTCTTAAAACTACTAAATTTACTTATATCGCTAAATTTAAGTATAATAAAAATTACAAATAGATGGAGCTCAAAGAGACCACACAGTCTTAAGTATCACTGCCAAAACTTGGAACGAAAAGGACCGACCAAACAAGCAAGTAAAACAAAAACCCATCCTTTAACCCTTCGATGACACTTAACTCGGCTCCTCCGGAACCATAATGTATAATCAACGTCAAAATCGTCGAATAAACTTAACCAAACATTATTTATGAGCCGCTAAGCCCTTCTGGGATCCCGTGCGAACCCTTAATCATACGCTTCGGGTTCACATTTGGACACGCGCAGAACGTATCCTTCCATTTGGGGGCATACTTAAGTTTTATATAAATGAGGATCCCGCGTGTGATTAGGGGGTTAAGTATCGGTAGCAGGCCTCACTGATTATGCTAACTATCCTGCGTTTGTCTTATTATTGTAATTTTATTTTGGTTCCGTTCACGAAAACTTACCCCGTGAGTTCTTAGCTCACAATATTATGGCACTGCTTTTGTTTTATCGATAATAGTGCGATATGGTTCTATTTTTAAATAATTTTATATTAACGCTTGTCTTTGAAGAAAGAGTGTAGCGCAAAATAAACGGCGCAATTGAATATAGTATAAATTAAAAATATATTAAAGAATTATACACTTTGAACAATGCAGAAGAGCCATTTCGTTTACTACCTAATCCAACCAACTCTACAAATACAAATGATTAATCTAAAGTTGCTCAGCCTTTTTTCGTCATCAAATATTTGATTAATTATCAGTCGGCTTATTGATCTTTGCGCCTGACAATTATGTTTCATGATAAAAATGGCATCATGCAAATTAATGTTTAATTTTTTATTATTTTTTCATTATTTGGTTCTAATTTTACTCTTCTTTAATTGATGCATTACCAATGACATGGACAGTCACAGGGATGTTTATAAAGCTTTACATTTAACAGCATAATTTAGGCGTTTAAGTATGATAAATTCGCATATAGTTAAAAAAAGATAATGTCCTAAAAATAAGATGTGTTTTACAGCCTACTATTGTACTTATCGGACTGATAGTACAAATTCACGTTTGTCAAAAGACGGATAGTCATTGCTGGATAATTATTTCTTCTGTCAGAATTACCTGACTAAAATTTTACTAATAAACATATGGACTTTCTATTTCGGATGGATAATCAGAAGCGTAAATTAATCCGTCGAATAGCTATCTGGCTGTTTATTAGACTATTGAAAAATCAGCCTTGAAAATTGGCTTGAGATAATGCGTCGTGATGTTCACGTTTACTGAAAACAATCTGAAACTACACAGATGAATGAATGCACTACTTACGGACATTCATGGTGGTTGCCCATCTTAGCTTAGCGCTTCCTTGGCAATAATGCGTTCAATAAGGCTGACGAGTACCGTCGGAACAAGACATAATAAGTAAATCTTCGTGATGCACATCGTTTAGGCTAATTTTACTTATGTAAAATGCTTAAAAGCTTGAACTTGATTCAAACGAGAAGGGTTCGAGCTCACTGATCGCACTTGCGTGTTCTTGGGTGATTGCAACTCCTTAATGTTAATTTAGTAATATGAGTGTAATACAATGTTGAGAAGTGACTTCACTACTGTCGAACAAAGTATTTTTGTACTCCCGTATCGTAATTTTTTTTTCGTATAAAATCACAGATTACCTTTATGGTGCATTATTATTATTAATATTAAGCCATGTTTCGCACAATAATATCCTTAACTATATATATATTTGATATTTGTTTGTGCCACCCTCAGTTGGGCTATATGGCCTCTCATGCTTGCGGGCATGAGGTGTAGTCTTTTAATTCCCTGGCTGACTAGACCTTCCGGGAATTTTTGCATGTATACGTTGCTAAAACAAATCGAGAGACTTACATAAATAAATAAATAAGCGGAGAAACATCTACATTTAATCCTTATTATAAATATAAATTGGTACTAGTGCTTGTGGTTTTTTGTTTTTTTTTTTTTTTTGCTTCTTCTTTTTTTTAATAATTTTTTTTTTTTTCGCACTTTTTTATCTTTTTTTTTTTTCTGATTAAGTACCTTTATGTTACATTGCAAAAAACAATATTAGTTACGAGTAAACTTAACATTTTAACGTATTTATCTTGTAAGTTGGAGGTATTTAAACTTAAATCTATTTTTAATAACATTTTTTTTTTTTTCACGTAATATACTTAAGACTACTTACATATACTATAATCCTTATTATTTAAGATGGTACTTGTCCTTTTTTTTTTTGTAAACTTCTTTTTTCTTTTTTTTTTTTTTTTTTTTCTTTTTGCACTTTTTTTTTTTTTTTTGTGTACCTTCAGGGTTGCATTTTAACACTTAATATACTTAAACCTAATCCAAATTATTTTATGTAACATGAATATGTAGCTCTGCTGTAATAGACAAACTTAATGCTCACTTCTTGATCTTATTAAAAGTATGCTTTTCCACTCTTTAAATTTCTTCACTCACTTCACTCAATGTCTCTTTTGTATTATTATTTCATCATTGACTTTATTAATTTTGTCCACTTATTCCTGTCCTTCGCGAGTGTCCACCAGCGATTGGCGGCCGCGCGCAGCTCGTCACTCCAGCGCGTCAGCGGCCGCCCGACGCTTCTCACGCCGTCTCGAGGTATCCATTCCGTAGTGAGTCTACTCCATCTTTCATCTGAGCATCGAGCCAAGTGTCCGGCCCACTCAAATTTTAATTTTCTTGCCTTTTCTACAACATCGTCTACTTTCGTTTTCTTTCTCAGATCTTCATTCCTTATTCTCGATGCTCTAGAAATCCCCAGCATGCTCCTCTCCATTGCCCGTTGGTTTACTCTTAACTTCTCTGCCTGTTTATCTGTTAGAGCCCATGTTTGTGCCCCGTAAACCATTACAGGGATTACGGCCATATTAAAAACTTTTCTTTTAATTCCTATCGGCAGATGGCTGCTTTTAAATATACATTTTAAAGACCAGAACTTTTTCCAACCATTGCTACATCTTCTATCCAGTTCTTTTTCTAGTCTATTTTGGAAAGATACAACCTGACCCAAGTAGACGTAATCTTGAACGTATTCGAGCTTTTTCCCTTTGATGTCTATTGGTATTTCAGTAAAGTTGGTCATAACCTTTGTTTTAGTTTCATTTAGTTTGAGCCCAGTTTCTTCAAGGATTTCTTGTAGCATACTTAACATTCGTTTAAGTTCTTCAGGAGTTTCTGATAGTAGTATGATATCATCAGCAAATCTTAAAACCTTTAGGTACACTCCGTTTATTCTTATCCCAAAGGTATCAAGGTCCAGCCATCTAAATATTTCTTCCAGGAGGCAATTAAATAATAATGGCGATAGTGGATCTCCTTGTTTCACGCCTTTTTTTACTGGGAATGGGAGTCCTTCAATGTCTATTTTTATGCTTGCAGTACTGTAGTCATAGATGCTTCTTATAATATTAATGTATTTTTGTTGTATTCCTTGTTTCATTAGCGCTGTCATTAGAAAAGTATGACTTACTGAGTCAAACGCTTTTGTAAAGTCAATAAAGCAGATGTAGATAGCCTTATTATATTCCGTATATTTTTCAGCAATCATGTTCATGGTGTGCAAATGGTCTGATGTCGAGAACCCTTTCCGAAATCCAGCTTGATCTAGCGATTGTTGTTCGTTTAGGTGTTGGTATAATCTTCTTCTCAGTACTGCCATAAACATTTTGTATAAAATTGGTGATAGGCTTACGGGTCTGTAATTGTTAATTTCTGCTTTACTTCCTTTCTTATGTAAAAGTTTTACTTCAGCATGAAGCCACTGTTTTGGTACATTCTCTTCCATCAGTATGTTATTATATATGTTCAATATAGGCTTAATTAGTTGGTCTTTAAATGTTTTTATAAGTTCGTTTGTAAGTCCGTCCTTTCCGGGAGATTTTTTATTTTTTAAGTCATTTATGACGGCTAGGATTTCCTCTGGTAAAATCATGGGGATATTCTCATCGTTTTCCGTACAGATGTGATCTTGGGTTATGTTAGAAATATGGGTGTTGCTATATAGTTCCTTGTAGAATGTAGTTGCTATATGAACGATTCGTGCTCTGTTGTACTCCACTTGACCTTTGCTGTTATTTAAAGATGGCATTAGTTGTTTTCCTGTTTCCTTGCTCCTCAATATTTCTTTAATAGAGCAATTTGTGTCAAGTATTGTTTGCATACATTCATTGTTGTATTTTCTAAGATCGCTTCTAATATTCCTTCGAGTTTGTTTGTTTATATTTCTGAATGTAAATTTCTCTTCCCTTGTTTTTTTCTTAATTGTTTTTATTTCTTCTCTTCTTTTGATTAATTCTTTGGTCTTTTTTGAAATTTTCTCTTTTTTCTTTGGTGAGATTTTCATCTGTTCCTTTATACTTTGAAGGCATGTTTCTAGGTCGTCATATAGTTTTTGTGTTCCCTTTGTTGTTTTATCGTTGAGTGACTCGATTTCTTTTATGTGTTCAGGTTTAGCTTTGTATTCCAAATTTCTGGAATTTATAAAATGTTTTCTTGTATTTCTTTTTTGATCGGTTGCAATGGATGTCATTAGTAGCCTGTGATCTGTATTGAATAGGAATCTGTTTATAATTGCGACGTTGAGTATGCATTCCATATTTTTCGTCAACACATAGTCAATTTGATTTTTGGTATTTCCATCTGGAGACAGCCACGTCCACTTTCTTCCATTTCTCGATTTGAAGAAACTGTTTGCAATTTTAAGTTGATTTTCTTGTGCGAATAGAATAAGTCTCTCTCCTCGTGTATTTCTTCTGCCGTATCCGTAGGATCCCATTATGTGGTCTTCTTGAGTGTTTCTATAACCCACCTGACTGTTAAAGTCTCCAATTATTAATATATTTTTGTTTTTTATTTCTTCCAGGGCAGAGTTCAGTTGGTCGTAAAAGGTTTCGAGTTCTTCGTTTGATGCTGCTGACGTGGGAGCATATACTTGGACAATGCAATGAACTTTTTTTCCCATGTTTATAGTCAGAATTGCTACTCTGTCAGATTTCGCTTCGCAAGATATAATGCATTTTTTTAATGCTCTATGTATTAGGAATCCAACACCATTCCTTCCTTTCTTCGTCCCAATATGATAAAGAATGTGTCCACTGTTTAATTCCACCAGTTCTTCACCGTGTCGTCTTATTTCAGCCATACCCAATACATCCCAGCTTATATTTTCCAATGCGAATTCGAGCTCTTCTAGTCTATCTTCTCCCAACAAGGTTCTTACATTTATAGTGCCGATATTTAATATATTTTCTTGTGGTATTTCTTCGCATGTGTTGGTAGTTCTGGCTAATGCTTGGGGTGTAATGCTTTTCCGTTTACTTAGGTTTCGAGTTATGTTCATATGTAGAGTGGTTGGCGTGACGATTCGTTCTGAAATGTTCAGTTGTTTTGGATCAGGACAGTGTTTTAGGCTTTTTCTGTTATCCGAATATATTTTAGGTGTGTGTACATTTACGTTTTTGATGTTGTTTCTACTGTTTTCTTGTTTATATTTCTGATACTGACGTTTTTTCGGCTGTGTATTTATATCGTGGTTTGATGCGCATGATGCTGGTTGCTATGCTGTATTTGAGTTGGGTGTGATGGTTGTTGGTTCTGTTTCAGGAGTACTTTGTTCGCGTACTTTGTCGCTTTGGTCGCGTGACGTCAAATAGGATTCGATCAAATTGTAAGGTTTCGTTACTGATGGGCTCTGTTTTGTTTTCCTTGACTTTTGAAAGAATGTGCCCACTTGTCTAGGTGGAGGAGGGGAAGTCTCTGTATCCGAAAGGGTTCTTTTGTTGTGGTTTTTTTCTTGTCTGTTTTGCGTAAGTTCGACAATTTTGTCGTATTTGAGCACCACGTTTTTTCCTTCTTCCTTTAGTTGTTTTAGTTTTTGTTGAAGTCCCTTACGGATTTCTAGAATTTTTGGGGGAAAGTCTTCTTTTATGTACTGACCAGAGTTTGCTAAAGTTTTCTTCTGACGGAAAATGCTAAATTTCATTGATTTCCTGGTAAGTTCCACTCTTACCGGACGTGTTTTACCTGTTGTTTTTGCCCCAATTCGCATTACGTGGCTTAAATCAGCAGTGGAAGCCGATACATCAATTTTAGCCAGAGTATTCAGTACTTTTACCTCTAAGTGAGAATAACTTTCATCCTCGCTTTCCTGGATTCCATGTAAAATAACATTTTTGCTGCGCTGTTGCCTTTCCAAAAAGTCAATTTTTGAGCCTTGGTCTTGTATTTTCTCGGTGAGTTGTTTATTTTCCAGGGAAAGATTTTCAAGTTTTTTTGAAAAGTTTTCGTTCATCAAGTCAAGTTTTTTGTTTTGAATCTGAATATCTGTCTTTATTTCGTTTCTCAGTTCGCTAATAGCATTTAATACCAGTTGTGTGTCCATTTTGAAGCCTTGCGTTGAAATGTGACGTGTGTTTCCTCTTAACAAGTTCCAGGCTAGTCGACCCTTTAGGCGACGTGTTCAGATTTGTCAGTCTTTTCAGAAGTTGCGCGCGGCAACACAGTCTCTGTACAGCGGTGACGGATGGCCGTTGGCGAGATTAATGTTGTTTATGTATCACTTCGAATTTTCAGTGCCAATTATCTGCGCCAGTAGGCACTTATTGCTAAATATGTATTTATTCTTCAATCACTTGTGAGTGTATCTTTGTTAAAAATACGCCCCGCGGGGATGTTATGCATGTAATGTAGACCGAAATTTACTATGTATGGTGCGTGAATACAATAAACTATTGAAGTTTTTCACCTGTTTTGCAGACTTGCCCACACGTATACAGAAGCACTATTGTGTCTTGCTTTCATGTAGACACTTTTAGTGGCTGTAATAGGGATATTTTAGTAAAAATAACTGTAAAATCACGCAGCCGAATGTTTAGATGTTTTCTGGTGGGTTGCCAGGCGGTTAATTTCTTCTGTCAGAATTACCTGACTAAAATTTTACTAATAAACATATGGACTTTCTATTTCGGATGGATAATCAGAAGCGTAAATTAATCCGTCGAATAGCTATCTGGCTGTTTATTAGACTATTGAAAAATCAGCCTTGAAAATTGGCTTGAGATAATGCGTCGTGATGTTCACGTTTACTGAAAACAATCTGAAACTACACAGATGAATGAATGCACTACTTACGGACATTCATGGTGGTTGCCCATCTTAGCTTAGCGCTTCCTTGGCAATAATGCGTTCAATAAGGCTGACGAGTACCGTCGGAACAAGACATAATAAGTAAATCTTCGTGATGCACATCGTTTAGGCTAATTTTACTTATGTAAAATGCTTAAAAGCTTGAACTTGATTCAAACGAGAAGGGTTCGAGCTCACTGATCGCACTTGCGTGTTCTTGGATGATTGCAACTCCTTAATGTTAATTTAGTAATATGAGTGTAATACAATGTTGAGAAGTGACTTCACTACTGTCGAACAAAGTATTTTTGTACTCCCGTATCGTAATTTTTTTTTCGTATAAAATCACAGATTACCTTTATGGTGCATAATCGTTACTAATTGAAAGCGTGTGGTAATTAATAGACTAGAGCGTGCATGCGAACCTCAGTTTGGCCAACTATGTCGATTCTGCATAGGTCTAGGACCCAGGGGTCGGGCATAAGGCACTATTACTTTAGTTACACTTAGACTTTGCGACTATTTAGCCCGATTAATCTGTGACCCTTGCATCTAAGTTCTGGCTCGTCTAAAGCCATGTTCGTGAATGCTGGTGTCCCACAAGGCTCCGTTTAGTCGTTTACCCTGTTTCTTTTGCATACTAATCCTTCCTTTGCTTGTTATCGCTTGTTATTGAGGACGATAATGATGTGATCAAGTTCCATACAATGGCTCGTGCCTGTTTCCTCGGTCAAATTAAGAAATATTTTTCTGAAAATTAGCACATTGAATAAATCAACTGAGAGAAATGTAAAAATATCTAAATAATTGTATGTATTTAATGGATACGACCATACAAACGACATTACCGTTATCACATTGATTTGAGGTTATCCAACTACTTCTACATTGAAGCATTCCAATCAGATTTTTGAAAACAATCTGAAAAAGATTTTAGTCATGAGATTCGTCGTAATGTAATGCAGAGGTCGCAGGTTCGAATCATGCTTTCGACGAATGTTATGACCAAAAAAATGAGATTGTTTAAAAAATCTGATTACAATGCTTTAATGTACTTGTCGTTGCATAGGCTCAAATCAATAAAAATAACTGCTTTACAAGATATGTACTGCAAGACTGTACCCACCCAGCAAGAAAAACAAACTCGGGAAGCGTTACTGCCAAATGAGTTCTCAGGCGTTAGAAGAATTCTTCTCTAAATTCGTAATGATTGCCTGCTACTAACTCAATATAAAAATGTTTAATGACTTGATGTTTCAATGCATTACCTGCATTGCGGGCATGGATATCGTATATTTTATGCTCAATATTATGTACACTGAATTTAATTCATGATATAGGATATGCTAACATGATTCCTTTAAGGTGGCCCAACCCGCGCATCTCCCCATACAAAAGGGGAAAGAAGATCACGCCCATATTTCTAGTCAGAGATCCAAAATTTTGCTCAAAATAGCTTTATTTGATCGAACTAGATGTCTGATGACCATTGGCATTGTAAAATTGTGTTTGGTTTCTAAGTTATAAGGTCCGAAAGTTCGAATTTTTCGCGCGTTTTATACGATAACTTTGGAGGTGGTTTACGCAATGATAAAGTAAGAACATTTTAAAAAGATTAATCATCAGACATAGCGTATTTAATCAAGATTTATGATCTATTCGTTTTTGTTAGATTTTTGACTACAGCGGTCGTGGTATACTTTTAGCTATAAGTCGTTTTGAAATTAAAATTTTTGTAAATCTTACCAAATCATACACTATGCACATTGTCTTTTTTGTGGACATGTTGCATCTTCCTCATCACGGAGCCTGTCTTATTCTTTGAAACAGAGAAGGTCCCAGAGCGCAACAGCACGGTTTTGTACTGTGCCCGCGAATGAGTTAGGCCCGCCGGGTTGGGCCGCCTTAAATTGTTCGATATTATTTGATCATAAAACAGTATACATTATAAATGACCTGTGTCTAAAATACTACTGTTATAAGCGCGATTTTAGCAACTGTATATTGAAGGTGCGTGGGCGCACATGTATATATTACAATTATTTAGGTACCTTCCATCCAGCCTACACCCACACGCAAAAAACCTGTTGCAATGACTGTTTCATAAAATTAGCTGGCTATTGTTTCTGTTTTGGTGTGAATGTTTATTGGCCAGTCGAAAATGGGCACTCAATTATTATCTTCGGCTTATAAGATGTTGCGCCCAGATATTGCCTGTCTAGGTCCATGTCGCCGATTCCATGCAAAATTCGTTGGAAGCAGAAATTCTCACTAAGGATTTAAAGCCGCCTAAGAAATGTAATTAGTAGTGCAGTAAAGTCAAGGAATTATTTTTTTTAAAGCCCTCATTCACAGTTAAATCTGGATAAATGCTCGACCTCACTTTTCTTATCAAAATAGCCAATGGCGACATTGATTGTCCTGAAGTACTTGAGCGCATACACCTCCACGTCCCCTCACATATGACTAGAACCAGTTCACTTTTACACCTACCACTAGTTCATACGAAATACAAACAAAATTCCTTCTTCTGGCGTACCAGTCACCTGTTTAACGAGGTCCAGGGCGATATCGACCTTTTCACCTCTAAGCCTGCTTCCATAAAAACAAATATATTCAAGCTTTTCTCCAGATTTAGGCTGCTGCTTACATTTTTTTTTTTGTGTAATTCACATTGTCTAAATTTTGTCTGCTTTAACTGTTTGATTATTATATCTGCTACTAACCTAATATGTTAATTTTGTGCTTCATGTTTGATCGTGCAGCTGTTATTCTCACTTTTTTAATATTTGTTTCTTCCAACTGTATGAGATAACTAATGTATTTGCTTTCGTTTATACTAGATCGTGCTACTGTAATTCTCACGTTTTTATTTTATGTTTCTTCCAGCTGTGTGAGCTCGTAATTGGTGTTATTTTCATTTATATAATTTTTCTATTGTTATGTAAATGCACTGTGAGCTCGCCTTAATAAATAAATAAAATAAAATAAGCTAGAGTTCAATGGACCGCAATCTCGTTTTCGCTCATATAGACGTTTTCCACTAAACCAAGTTTTTCGCAGGTACAGGAGTGGCTTGTTTCTCTTATAGAGGTTTAAGAAATACAACAAATATATATGTAGCCGTGCTCATAACGGGAAGGTCCTAGCACCGCACCTAATTCCTTCGGGAATGCGGTATGTTGGGCTTAATCGCGACTTGAGTTTTGTAGCAGTCTTATATTTAAACACGGGGTCCATCCTTGGGAATGTTCTTATCGAGAGATTGCTTCATCCATTCTAAAATGCACTTTTTAATGTTGGGAAATTCATAAAGTCGACTACTCTTAATGTTGGAACTTTATAGAATCTTTTGATTATGTACATAATTTAATTTAAATGTCGTAATTATTTCGGGAATATCTCGGGAATCCCTAAGAAGTTCCATTCGGCGAAATGGAACTCCTCCCAAAACCTTTTCTAATCACTGTCACCAGAGGTTGCCTTGCCGAATATCCAAAAGGCTCGGGAAGTCCAAAACGGAAACATGAATGAGCGCGGCGGCGCGGCGAGCGGACGGCGGCGCGCGGGGCGGGCGAGCGGCGGACGGCGGGCGGCGCGACCCCCGCTGGCTCGTGAATTATGTACCGGAGGCTGCGCGGCGCGGCGCACTCCGGGGCGCAGCGCGCGGGCCTAACTCGTGTCCCTTCACACCTCCGGGCTGCGCTAGGCGGCGTGTGGTCCCGCCGCTCACGACTCCGCCGGCCCGCACTATGCGGGAGGTGGCATCGCGGGATTATTAATTCAGTGATTAAAAGTTATTGGAAAATATTTTGCTTATTCGTATTTTAAATACTTTAATGGCAGATTTTTTATAAAACATACACATTTTCCTTAAATTGCTTACGCGGAGCATAACTGATTTCTGGTTTGAACCTTACCCTACGTAATTTTCAATTCAGATAATATAAACACATTGTACATAGGTTCCGTATGTGATATGACGTAATAATAAAACGGTCGAGTACTAACTTCGCTATAAAATGTTCCACATTCGTCTGAAAATAATACCTAACTGTTTTTCTACAAGGTGACTATACTCAAGTTCTGCTAAAGTTCATCGATTCCTTATTTTTGCTTCAATAGCTGCTGAGAAGAATAATAAACTTTCGAAGCCAAATTTCATCAATATTTCAAATCAAATTCATCAAATATGTCCTAAAAGAATATGAATGTGTTTTTGGAATGTTTTTTAATTGTGCCTTTTAAATGAAACATTTGCATTTGCCATTTTTCGGTTATGCACTTCGAAATAACTGAAGTACTGCTAATACGTACACGAATTTTAGCTGTAAAATATAAATGGACTAACATTTATTTAGCATAGATCAAAACATTTATGAACAAAATATTTGTATGCATTAAGAAAAGTAAATCAATCATAATATCTTGTAATTATATATTTTTTATTTTCCTCAGCGGGACTATGTTGAGTTTTTCATCTACAATCACCCCCTGAATTTTTTTTCGACCCACTGTAGGGTCCATTTATCACCATCCCCGTTTTGGTTACGTACCAATGCATTTTATAACTATAAAAAAAACCGGCCAAGTGCGAGTCGGACTCGCACACGAAGGGTTCTGTACCATCGTACAAGATTCAACTTAAAAAATCACGTTTTTTGTACCGTTGTAGGAAAGAATCTTTATATTTTTTTTAATTTTACCGATTTGTTATTATAGCGGCAAAATAAATACACACTCTGTGAAAATTTCAGCTGCCTATCTATTACGGTTCATGAGATACAGCCCTGTGACAGACGGACGGACGGATGGACGGATGGACGGACGGACGGACGGACGAACGGACGGGTGGACAGCCCAGGCTTAGTAATAGGGTTCTGTTTTCACCCTTTGGGTACGGAACCGTAAAAACTATCCCACTAAGATATGATTTTTTTACTCAATTCTATTTTACATAACTAACTACCTCTTACATAAACTGCTCCAAATATCGTTTAAATCTTCCGGCTCCTACTAGATATCCTGAAGTAGGAATATTATAATATTAGTGACATTACTCCGTGTATTTTACTTTAAAATTATTTTCCTTCCGAACGCACCGGTGCGGAGGCCGCGGGTGCGGTGTTTAATAAGATACGACATGAGCCAAGAAGCTGCTACGTTGCTCGATGGGTTCTGATTTGTGGCACGATTTTTGGTTGGTTTTAAATGGTTATTGATTTCTTCTTGTGGTTGAAATTTACGTAACGGGGTAATCTTAACTGAATTACTTTCGAACAAATACGTTCCACTCCGGCCATTTATTTTGTACAGCAACCATGTTTATTATAGTTATGTATGTATTCTTATCACAAGGAGCTGTTTTAAAATATCTTTCTATTTCTACCGCAACAATATCTTTTGTTCCCTTGCATATCTAAATCTGTTAATTTTGTCGGTTAAAAATTGTTAATCCGTTTTTAGCGACATTATGTAGATATTAGATTTTCTGTTTTCAACTGCATTTCGCATAAGAAGTTATATCAAACGTATTCTCGAATGCTTTTTTGAATGCGCTAGCAAACGCAGGGGTAGTTCTGTAGGCAAAAATTAGTACATTTAAAAAATTCTGAAATCGCAAAAAAACCCTTTCTCGTACATTTGATCGAAATTACGTGATAAAAATGTATGGGAACCACAGTTAGATTTTTTTATCTTTTAGTAGGTACATCCTCTGCATGTATACCTATGTTCATTAGTTGAATAACGGCTACGTTAGTAACATCATTATTTTTGACGGAAATTGTGTTATTTTTTTGTTTTCAAAATATCATCAAAATCGATTAGGTAATAAGTACTTCACTGACAGACAGACAGTCAAACTCAGTTCAAAGTGTATTATTTAAAATCCGTTTCTTACGCTTGCTTCAACATTCCATCCAACGGGCCATGGCCGATTCGCAAAGCAAGGCGAAAAAACTAGAATCGACTCCACAGCGTATGGAATACGTACTATTTGTTCTCTCATGAACTTGTTCTCTTGCAGGTCATGAGTCGGACGCTCCATCACACGTGCAGCATCGGCCCCCTCCCCTCCCCGCCGCACCGCGTCGGAGACGCACCGCGCATGCGTGGTGGCCTCAAGCAGTAACCCGATATTCGGCTTCCGAATGTCACGATCTCCGCTCACGATTAATTTTACCTTTTTAATAAATTTCGCCCGCTTATTAAATTATAAATTCACCGAACAAGCTGTTTTATTGGTTGCGCTTAATAATGTATATCTTTGGACACATCTCCGGAATGTATGGGTAGGTTACTATTATATATATATACTATATATGTTTTTAATATTTGATGTTTTAATAATTGCGAGGTTACAATTTTCCCATTAAGACAGTCTGTACCCTGTGGTCTGTACCCTATCAATACCTACAACGGGCGATAATTATATGCTCTAAATGTTTAACTAGGTTTCTTTAATTTTTAATA
Source organism: Incurvaria masculella (assembly GCA_946894095.1). Classification (NCBI taxonomy): domain Eukaryota; kingdom Metazoa; phylum Arthropoda; class Insecta; order Lepidoptera; family Incurvariidae; genus Incurvaria; species Incurvaria masculella. Next base: position 21,144,173 of record OX335645.2, on the reverse strand, counting down.
ACCACATTATGAAAACGTAAGTTTGTATGTTTTTTTAAATACCTTTTAGATTGTAAAAAATCGGCTACTAAACATTGAAAAAAGTTTTTTTTAATGGTTTTATTTTGTTTTACCGTCATTTTGTAATTTTTTCTCCTGAAAAAAATTTTGGTATTTACAAAAAGATAAAAAACAAACGGACTTTTTTTTGGTTTTCTTCCCTTCTATTTATTTAGGTTTAAAATATTAGTTTTTTCATAAACTTGTAACCAAAATAACCCATTATTTTTATTTTTCGAAACTAAAATTTCTATAACCTGGCAACCAAATTAAAAACCACGCTTGAAATATTATATGCATTTTCAATTAATTAATTCAACACACTACAACAAACCCTGCAAGGTATGCAAAGAAAATGTTTCTTTAAATCTTTTCACATATTACCATTAACAAATATTGCCATTTACCTTCAATTTTGTTGCTGCGTTAATTACATGCTTACAATTCTTGCGTAATTACTTACTATACGGGCATAGATTATTAGAAGTGTTCCTTACTACTTCGGAACCATATAGCATTATGCGATATAGAATATAGCATATAGCATTTTATTTAAACGAAAAAAAAAGTGTCTTTTAGCCTAACTTAATTCGAACTTGCCTATGTAACGTATCTCAATAAAAAATATGCTTTCGCAAAAACCTAAAAAGGTTTTCACGATAAACTGTAGAATATACAAGATTCACTGCTCTGATACATATACATGCATACATGTATTTTAAATATATATATTTGTACAATCCATGTTTTATATTATATATATGTATATCATTTTATCGTCATTGTTATCACGATAATGTATGGGTGCATTCATAGGTTCCTCTATTAGTATCTCTTATTTGAATAATCATCTCATATAATTTGCATTTTTATTCGATCGTTAGCCGATATTGATTGATGTAAGTGGATATTACATGACAATGAAGTGCCAATTGCTCAATATTACACATGAATGCCAATTTGTATGAATTGGCCCTTACCTATAAAAATGAGTTTTTTTCTGCAGGTCATTTTAAATTGGTTACCTTGTTTGAATTCCAGATTTGATTTATTTTAAATTTAACGCACCTATGACATGGTTTTTTAAATATTCTTATTTAAAAAAAAAAACATTTCCGGAGTTATTGAGAGAACAGTCAAGTACTTGAGTACTAATTAATCTTAAATAAAATCCAGTCGAAAACTTGTGTAGGTTTACACATCTGTTTATTTTTCTAAATGTGTTTGATGGCATGGGTAACTACTCGTAGAATGGTGCGATTCGCCCCGATAGGTGGGTGCTTCGAACCACGATATACATAACAATTTTTCAGTGTACAGAAGGTATTTCAGGTTTGCCTACTCAACATTCAACACAATATTAAACACACTTTAATAAATCAGAATTAAAAAAACCGTGAAAAAAGTGGCGCTCTCGTACCGTTAAAAAAAAGAGACACGTCAGAAAATACTTAATTACTATGAATCCCTAAAATTGCCTTATGCAACCATGACAAATATCAATTTCTTTGCAAAAAGACAAAAATACATTTAACATTTTGCCAATTGGAGCAGGCCAGTCCACGCAAACAGCACCCGTTCACGAGCACCACGCCATCACCTTTTTCAACCATATTTTAGGGAGAGAGGTGACCCGAACCAAGCGTCACCACAAACAAGGACCTTGAAGCGATGCACTTCTCCAACGGCAAGAGAAATGTGTGATTAATTTGAGTCTTTAGTTTTAACCTCAACTAAGTCGACAACATGTTATCTATTTCGACATTTGCCTGTGCTATGAGTTTAAAAGCCGGGAGGACTGGAGGAAAATTGGAGAGGCGTATGTCCAGCAGTGGACGCAAACACGCTGACTGACTGACTGACTGACATGAGTTTATTTTATCGATGTCTTTCGATATGACATTGTTCATGTTACGAGTCTGCAACTTTCGGGCGATGATAATTTGTTTAAATAAATAAATAAACAACACAACATTTGTAATCCGATCTTTAGCGATATTCCCCCCACGTCTCACACGGGAACGCATGACAAGTGTCGCCCGCGCCACGCAACTGTGCCGTAAGTTGTGTATATTGTTGCATTTTCAAGAGAGAAATGTAGAGGTCGCCTCTCGCTAATATCTCAATCCCACGCCTGCACTCGCGCACTGGAGCCACGGAATATTATACCAGATTATAGTATATATTTGAAAAGCCAAATGTGCAAAAAAACTTTATTATTCCTTCATCAACACAACTCGCTTGCATTTGTTATTGCAATGTTAAAAATAACTTTTTGTTCGGTATTGTTTTAACGTTATTACCATCGGTAGCCCTTGAGTTTCAATCATCTGTGGTTTCAATCTTAAGGTTAATCAACACTGGGCCCGGTCGGGTTCTGGGTGGCTGGCGGTACGACTGTTGAGACAGGTCGGTTCCATGTTAAATAAACTGTAAGGACGAAATAAATAGGACCACAGGGCCAGCTCCCATACAATTGACGGTCGAACAACCCGCGTTGAATAAAATAGAAGCAGAAATCGAAATCGTCTGTATTTTCTGTCTAGTTTTTCCGAGTTTGATAAGTGCATTTCGTTAGGAATGCGAGCTGTACTATGATTCGGAATACATATAAAACTGCAGGTCCCCTTCCCCTACTTAAGCTCGCCCCGGTTCGTACCACCGCACTGGATGAAACCACCGCAGCGGCAATGAAAAATTGACAGTTTTTTTCTACCCAGTTCTATGTAGCTGTGCTCATAAACAGAACGTGCTGGCATGACACCTTATTATTTCGGGAATGTGGTGTATTGTGCTTAATTGGTATTGGTTGTGTGGTATGTCATGTCATGTTCCATAAAAAAAATGTTCAATTGATTTTCGTCGGCAGCGACAAATACCACACTGGCGAAATTCCTACAAAAATGTACAGTTTAAGTTGGAAGAAAGTGAAATTGACACGAGCACAGCCGTAAGCTGCTCGGCCGGGCTGGGCCGCGCTGTAGATCCTCATCTAGACGCGTATAAATTGGATTAAACGATCTCGCCGCTATTGAGTTATTACATTCTTCCTGTCGCGCGACTTATTTTTATGACATCTAGCGGCTCCCGGGCGAGATTATTAATTACGCGCTATAAATAATGGATATTTTAAACGCAACCCGATACCACTCGATTACTCGCCTGATAAATTGGGGTCGTTTGTTGTTGGACAGCGAATGTGGCGTTAATATCAACGTTGTATGGAGTGACTGCGCCGTGTGGGTCTCGCCCGATGGGTGAGATGCGAGATTAGACGTTATTAAGTGATGTTTAAATGTTTAAAAGCGGGCTGGCTTATTGGGCACACCAGTTAAACAGATTTCTTAATTTCTTGTGATTGGATCTATTCGAAATACCGAGCGAGAAATTATGTATGTGCAAAATAGTTTTTTTTCCAGCCGAGCGCTGTGAACCGCAAAGTTTTTTATTCAACCTGACATGGGATGGTCTCACAACTACCGTTAGGATATTAGCCAAATACACAACATTCTCAAACGAATTAGGTGCCATGCCAGGACCTTCCCTGTATGAGTATGGCTACACTGAACTGGATGGACAACACGGACAATTTTTCATTGCCGCTTCAACCAAAGTGTCATCCAATGCGGCTGTACCAACCCGGGCGGGCTTAACCCAGGACCTTAGGAGAAGAAGCGGAAGTGGAACCATAGTGCAGCTCGCATTCGTAACGAAATGCACTTATCCAACTCAGAAATAGAAATAAAGTGGTGCATGACCGGGACGAGAATTTGAACCTATAATCTTTCACGTGAAAGGCAAGTTCTCTAGCCCCTTTGGAGCCAAACGAGCAAACATGGAACGGTGGTCGAAGGCTGTACTTGTGAGCCCTCTGATGACGACTGTCGAGATTAAAAAAAACTACGAAAACAATTGACTTTGTCACATATTTCGTATACAACTTTAGTGTACAAACGACATTACCGTACCCGCCACACATTGGATTTTGACCCATATACGTTTTCCTGTCCAAATAACAATGCATACTGTGGCATTTATGGTGATGCGCTCCATACATGTGCTGTCAAATTCAAGAGAAAAAATTTGTTGTGTGAGTCGTGGGGCGATTTTTTCAATTCAATAAGATTCAATCCTCCATAATTCCGTTTAAGGGCCTGGTACTAGCCAAATCGCAAAGTTAGACGAGGCACCCCAAGTTAACTAACTAAGTCTGACGATTATAAGTGTCATTCTTACAATATATGATTCCTTGTCTAGGAATCAACCTATTTTCGTTAATGTATGTTTCCTTTTTCTATACAAAATACATTGCGGAAACGGTGTCCATTTCCGAACTTTTTTGACTAAATGTAGAAATCTAAAAGCAAATGGAACTTTTTGTTTATGCATATATGCTGTTTTTGCTTATATCTAGAAATCGAATTACTTTCAGATTTCTAATGAGAAAAAATAACTTTTTTATTTTTATTATTATTTAAATAAATGATGGAATCAAAAAATATTAACAATCCATTATCAGTCTGGAGTTCTATTTGGATTTGCTGAAGCGTTTCACTACATATTATTACATTTGTTAAAAAGTGCATTTGTATGGCGCGAGTAGTTGGCTAGTCCTAGTGCCTTAAGAACATAACAGCCTGCGAGCATGGCAGGACGACAGCATACTTTCTGCTATAGCAACTAAAACGCGTTTGAATATGGGGGCGGCGTAACAATGTTTACATTCATTGTCCTGTTCCCGACGAATGTCACCACCAAAAACGTTAAGATTATTTTCAAAATCTGATTACAATACTTCAAATGTAGATGTCGCTAAAACTCAAAATAATTCGTAAGTGAAGTAGCTACAGTTGGAACTTTTCCACTAACTTGTTGTTCTCGTAGCTGCGCTGCCATCATACGGATGAGTTTCTATCGCCACTCCCGCCCATTCATGCTCGCTTATAACAGCCTTCCAAATATGATTTGTCGAGATATCGAACTTCCTTGTTTCCGTCTTTTATAAAATTTAGTTCAGACTTATTTGTAGAACTTGAATTTTAAATTTACAATATTTTGAAACTATGTACCAACCTATAATATTCAGACAACATTATACGAAAGGTGTCAAGCTTTACGTAATAAAAAATAAATACGTTTTCTTTCTTTTTTAAGTTATATTTTCCACACGATCCGATAAAATAAAATTAACACTAAGCCTGGTTTTCACCAAGTACTGATTTATTTTAATCAAATTCAAATTCAAATTCAAATTCAAATTTCTTTATTAGACAGTTTATGAAACAAATTACACAAGTAGCTTAATATGTAATATTAGTGTTACTATTTATAAATAAGCAGCCACATGTGGTTGTCCCTACCACCTAAACTGGCCCGTAGGCTGTCTCATAGGTGGCAGGTTAGCGTTCTAGCCTAAGTACGCAATACTACACCTGCAGTCCTGGCACTAGTGGAATCGACACTTAGAGGGCTTTTATTACTAAAGAGCTGATTATATTGTGCTGGTATTGATTGCCAACTGCTAAGAAAGGCCCTTCATATGTAGCGATTTTGCTAATCAGCAGTAGGTGGCCTAGTGGCACGGGGACTGGCCTAGCGTACCAGAGGCCTGGGTTCAATTCCGACATGCACCACTGACTTTCTCTTTCCGAGTTCGATAAGTGCATTTCGTCACGAATGCGAGCTGCTCCATGGTTCGGAATCCATGTAAAACTGTAGGTCCCCTTCCCCTACTAGGTGGTAGGGTTTAAGCCCACCCGCGTTGGTACCATCGCATTGGATGAAAAGATGGTCGAAGCGGTAATGAAAAGTTGTCCGTGCTTTCCATCCAGTTCAATGTAGCCGGGGGGAAGGGGAAGGGAAGGTCCTGGCATGGCACCTAATTCCTTCGGGAATGTGGTGTATTGGGCTAATATCATATCGGTAGTTGTGTGGTATTAGGTGAAAAAGGCCCTAATAAAAATATATTGGTACACAGGAGAGATAGTATGTAGGTTTGATGCGTCGGCGGCGGCGGCGGGTCGGCGGAGTCGGCATGACGCAGCAGATTCCTGCGCCTCACTTCGCCGCTCTCGGTTCGATGCCCGTTCGTATAAAATGCTTCATTCCAGTTAATAGTCTGTTTCGTTTTGTTTATTTACGAGTGCGCTGACGATGCGATAATTTAGGGAGAATTTTGGTGTGAATCGATCAGACGTCTTTCGAAATGGCATGAGACGTTGCCTGTGGATACGATGCAAGAAAATTAATGAATATTCAAATCGTTTGATAATTTATTGAATTTGTAAGATTGTTAATTAAAATGAACAACCAGTACCTAACAAGCGCCGTGCACCTAACAAGTGTTACAACCTAACCTAACCTAACCTAACCTAACCTAACCTAACCTAACCTAACCTAACAAGTGTTAGTTGCACGGCTAAATTCGATATCAGAGTGGGCAGTCTGAGTTCTCACCGAAATTGGCGTTTACGGCAAACCGATCGACTGGCGTTTTCTCCAAACTCCATACAAGTTTTTACTAGATATTTTGTGGTTTTACTTCTTCAAGCTGTCAAAGTCAAACGCGGACTTCCGATTTGTATGAAAACGCGGAGTGGACGTAAACGGCAACGTCGACGTATTTACGGCAACGTTGAGTAAGCTGTCAAATCAAGCTCGGACTCGCAAATGTTAGTTCGCTTAACGCCCGCTGCGCGCGCTCTTCAATTTCTCCATACATTTAAAAACGCCAGTCGATCGGTTTGCCGTAACGCCAATTTAGGTGACAACTTAGACTACCGGCTCAGAGAGTAAATTATTCATAGCTTTCTTTCTTAGCAAAACAATTCAACATATTATTTTTTGTGCATAGCGTGACATTTGGCGTAAACAGGTTTCTACGATGCCCATGGGCTTCTACATCCCTTCGGAGTTGGCGGGTTTCCAAATTCTAGGACACTCGGAGGTCATCAATGAGTTGCAATGTATGGCGCTGTAGCAAGCTTGTGTCTGTGTCTTGCTCGCAGTAAATTCGACGAGGTTCTGTAGATATAATTTCGCTGCTTTAAGGATAATCCGACCCATACAATATTTTTTTTACACAGAACGCAAAAAGTATTGCTCTTTAAGGCACCAATTTGTCAAAAATATTAAATATAGCCATAGTGGTTGCAGCGAAAACATATTCACAATTTTAAGTTTAATGGTTTCGTTGTAATTGCCGATTAGAAGTTTTACACCGTTAGATGGCGCTGTCAAATAAAAATCGTATTTAAATAAATTGTAACAAAACCAATAATCCTGAAATTGTAAAATAGTTTTCGCTGCAAGTAATATGACTATATTAAACTTTTATTATGAATTCGTGGCTTAAAGTGCAATACTTTTTGCGTTATGTGTGCAAACAACTTTATATGGGTCGGAACAGCCTTTAAGTAATCTCTTACTGGACCTGGAGGCTACTGTGGGGGCCTCTTTCTGCGCTTTTAAAAATTTATCAGAGCCCGTAGTCCCAGTTGTCACCGAAATTGGTGTTTACGCCAAACGGATCGACTGGCATTTTCAAATGTTTGGAGAAAATTAAGAGTGCACGAACTAACATTTGGCAGTCCAAGTTTGATTTGACAGCCTACGTATCGTCGCTGTAAATACGTTGACGTTGCCGTTTACGCCGACTTCGCGTTTTCATACAAACCGGTAGTCCGAGTTTGACTTTGACAGCTCGAAGAAGTAAAACCACAGCATATCTATTTAAAACTTGCATGGAGTTTGACGTTTTTACGTAACTTCGAAATTCCGTAAACACCAATTTAGGTGAAAACTCGGACTGACCACTCAGGTCATCAATATTAAAACAAATTCACTTTTTTATCGAAGTCACCTGACAGAGCACCAAAGCCTGAAGGACCATTTGCATAAAAAACCGGCCAAGTGCGAGTCGGATTCGCACACGAAGGGTTCCGTACCATCGTACAAGATTTAACAAAAAAAAATCACGTTTTTTGTATTTTAATTTTAAAATTTTTTATTTTACCTATTTGTTGTTATAGCGGTAAAATAAATACTCATTCTTTGAAAATTTCAGCTGCCTACCTATTTACGGTTCATGAGATACAGCCCTGTGATAGACGGACGGACGGACGGACGAACGGACAGAGGAGGCTTAGTAATAGGGTTCCGTTGGCACGCTATGGGTACGGAACCCTAAAAATACCACAAAAAATATGTGTTAATTAAAATAAACCCGCTAATAGTGAACGTTTTTTTTTTCTTAAAATGATCATCTCAACATCATTTCGACAAGTAAATTACATGGATTACATTAATTTCTCCCGCAATCTCAGTTCGAGCACGTCCACGACAGACAGAGTGGCGGTTCTAGGATTACTTCTTTTTTTTAACGAGATTAAGGGATAGACAAGCCTTTTCGCGTAGTTATGTCTTTCCTTTAAGAGTGTCGCTTATTTATTATATAGGAACCCTGTCCGTCCGTATGTCACAGCGGTTAAGGAGATACTTCTTTAATTTGAATAGCCGGTTCGATCATCTTTCATTCAATTCATTGGTGGAATCATACCATCTTGTAATTAGAGAAGTGAACACACAGTAACAAACCGCAAAGCGCGAGTCGGACTCGCACACGTAGGGTTCCGTACCATCGTACATGATTTAATACAAAAATCTTTATATATTTTTTATTTTACCTATTTGATGGTATAGCAGCAAAATAAATACGAGCTTTGTAAAAATTGCAGCTGCCTACCTACTATACGGTTCATGAGATACAGCCCTGTGACAGACGTACGTACAGACGGACGGACGGACGGACAGACGGACGGACAGACGGACGGACAGACGGACGGACAGACGGACGGACAGACGGACGGATAGACGGACGGACGGATGAACGGACGGACGGACGGATGGACATCGGAGGCCTAGTAATAGGGATTCGTGGGAACACTTTGGGTACGGAACCCTTAACCTTTTAATATTTATTTATTTATTTATTTAGGAGAAAACACAGAGAGAAATACAGAAAACATAAAACATAACATTATTAATAACAAGTAATCTCCCTCCACTACGTTTCCCTCTGGAACATAAAATTGTATAGATGCACTTGATGCTAATTAAGTAAACTAATAAGATAATTGTTAATTATTTTTAGGGTCCTGTCCTGTCCCAAAAGTGAGATGGTCTGGCGCTTCCGGTATCTGTCGGTGACACACATTTCGTCCTGAATTGTTCTCCTATTAAGGGTGGTTATATATTTATTTGCTTACATATTTAGTTGTGCACCAAACTGCACCTGTGCACCAAACTACCGTACTTTTGCCCAAAAGATCATTCTTTTTAAATCATCATTAAGCGCTAATGTTGCATGAAATTGCAAAATAATCATCAGGCGGGGGCGAATTTCTTCCAGCAGTGACGTGACCCTCGTCTTGTGACCAAGTTCACGCTTGACCGTTTTTTAAAGTTAGAACCTTTCTAATCACGTCACTGTGATCAAAATCATGAGACAATGAAATATTGTATGCTTTTTTTTAAAGTCTTTGGTTAGGCCTTAATGTCTGTGCGTAATCTATGACCGTGTGGTTCTATGTAATGTGCATGACCCTAGTCCTATCCTTGTTCCCCGCATACACATGTCCCTCTCTCTCTCTTTCAACTGATGGAGTGAAGATTGACAATCGATCAACGTCTGCTGAAAAGGCTGAAAGGCCCCAGCTTTCAGTGTAATTTTTGTAACCGCGATGCACGGACACGCCATGTCATCGTAGCACCGGTTCCCGCCAAAACTATCTCGCCGCCGCCGGGTCCTCAGGTACCGAGGAGTACCTCCCCAGTACCGCGTGTGCTCGAAACCTACGAACAATTCAAAAGACTGTGCTCTTCATCGTCGAGGACGCAATGTTCCTGAACCGCATCCTGTGGGAGAAGGAGTAGCGTGGGTCTGGAAGTCTCCATCGTGGTGAGTCGTCCCACCTTCTTTTATCCTAACCCCTAGAAGATTGTGCATTGCATGGGACCACATACCATTTCTTTTTGCGAACCTATATAGGCCACCCTTTTACAAAACATTTACCAAAAAAAACCCAGCGACCTACAACATAATACAAAAATATTTTTTCGACCAAGCCAATTTTAGGCTGGGGCCAGAAATATTGAAGCTATGAAGTACGATATTTTAGGGTCCTTAATTTACATGCCTGACAAGGATATCAGTACCACACAACCGCATAACGATAGGATATTAGCCTAATACACCGCATTTTCGAAGCAATTAGGTTCCATGCCAGGACCTTTCCTTTATGAGCACGGCTACATTGAACTGGATAGAAAACACGGACAATTTTTCACTGCCGCTTCATCTTTTCAACCAATTCCATGGTACCAACCCGGTCAGGCTTAAACCGTACCACCTAGTAGAGGAAGGAGACCTACATTTTTACATGGATTCCGAACCATGGAGCAGCCCGCATTCGTGACGAATATCTTAGTTTGACCGTGGGCCACTCTAGAAACGTCTCGAAGGTTCTAAGGAGTGAGGGCGGGGTGAGGGGCGGGTGTCGGGGCCGGCTCGTTACGCCGCGTGACGCTGCACATCCACTCCTCATTACTGCAGCCGCCGCCGCCGCCGCCTCCGCGGCCTGACCGCCGAGAGACGAGCGCATTTTGACAGGACATCACGTGTCTCGGCGGCCGCGGTCATTTTATGTGCACAGCTGAAGATTAACCGCAGCAGCCGAGGATACTTTTTAGGGTTCCGTACCCAAAGGGTGCCAACGGAACCCTATTAATAAGCCTCCGCTATCCGCTCGTCCGTCCGCCCATCCGCCAGTCCGTCCGCCGATCCGTTAGTCCGTCTGTATTTCATGAACTGTAATTAATATAAGCATTCATGAACTGTAATTAATATAAGCAGCTGAAAATTTCACAGATTTTTATTTTGCCGCTGTAACGATACATAGGTAAAATTTAAAAATAATAAAAAATAATGGGTGTTTTTAAAATCTTGTACGATGGTACGGAACCCTTCCTGTGAGAGTTGTCGGACTTAGTCGGTTTTATTATGTGACCTAAACATGGTTAGCTATAATACCACACCTGCGATATTAGTAGCCCAATACACTTTATGGGAACAGGTGCCCGCCTTGGACCTTCGTTTACAAACTTTTACTCTAGCATGGCTACATTGAACTTGATGGCAATCACGGACACTTTTTATTGCTGCTTTGACCATCAATTATTTAAGGCGATGGTGCCAAGTCGGGCTGGATTCACCCTACAACCTAGTAAGTCAGGAAAGGGACCTACAGTTTCACGTGGTATTCGGCCCAGGAACAACGAATCCCTGTTCGCCTTATTAATTTTGGGACATATGATATTCGGTATCCTTAGGACTTATTCTGTAACCCATATGAGCCTTCAAATTCTGATGAGATCTTTGCATAATGATGACCAGTCTTCTTCACTAGAACTTTTCTTTTTTATTCTGCAAAAGTCAAACTACAGGTCGAAACTCACGCCAACGTAGTTAAATAATATCTACTTGGAATTTTGAGACTAGCTTGCCTTCATTGCAACAGCTCTATCGAGAAGTACAAGGCTGGGTGGCGAATGGACGCACGTTGCAACCCAAATCTATGCCCTGCCTCGACCGAATGATGCAAACGCCATTCCGGCCATTATGGTCTGTTATATGGCATTGGGGTACATATATCCAACAATTTTCTGGCAAATTAGACAGTCAACTCTCGCCCCGCAAATGCAAATTTGATATTCACTTTCGTACTACAAATATTTCACACAAAAATCAAGATTTTAGTATCAAGTGAGTATTTATCAAATGCAAAGAATAGCTTTGAACACATGTATTTTACATGAAGCCATCTCAATCCATATTAGACACATGGTTGCATCTAAGCCGAAAAATGTGAAACGGGTTTCATACACCTACATAGTTTAAAACTGCTTTGGTTTTGTAGTAACATCGCATTGTAATCAGCCGATCATTTCATTTGCATCATTTTAATTAACTTATGGCAGGAAGACACGTGGACATTTCTCGGTGCTGTCTTCCCGCGAGCCTGACGAGCCGGGAAGACAATGCCACGGGCTTCGCGGCAGACGATTTTCCCGTCAGCCGCGCGGTCAAAGTCGTGATCTTTGACAAAATGCCAGTTTTAATGAATCCCCGTTACCGGCTGCCCGAGTGTGGCATTCCGGCGGAGAGAATTCGCGTAAGTGTGATATGTCTGCCGGCGCCCGGGGTGGCAGCTTGGGAGCAGTACGCCGATGTGCCTCCAGACGCGACGTTGTTAATTTGGCAATTGTGAACGCCGCTTGATTCGTGACTTGCGGCACGCGACACGCGACACTCCGCCGCGTCACGGCGCGATCTTGCGCCGGATCTTAAAATGGGTGAAGGAAAACATTGACAGGAATAAATTATTCGGCAGCTCGTAGGTCAGGGGCCTTCCACCCGAGAGCTCTGGGTTCAAATCTCCGCCCGTTCATGCCCCACTTTCTTTCTCTTTCTGGATGGATAAGTGCATTTCGTTACGAATGCGAGCTGTTCCATGGTTCGGAATTCCCCTGCTAGGTGGTAGGGTCAAGCCCGCCTGGATTGGTACCATTCAAATATGGTCGAAGCGGCAATGAAAAATTGTCCGTGTTTTCCATCAAATTCAATGAAGCCGTGATCGTAAAGGAAACGAACTGACCTGACTCCTAATGCCAGTCACATAAAAAAATACTTCAACAGTGTTATGCTTTAGGAATAGATAACAATATCATAACTCTTTCTTTTGTAGTCATACCTACAAGAAAAAGTGCATTTCGTAAGAGGCAACTAAGGAGACGTAAATCTGCAGGTCACCTTCTAAATTTTTAGGCGGTAGAGTCTAATTAGTGTGTCGGAAACCATAACATTATTGAATTTTCGACTCAACCATGTTTCTATCAAAACTATATCATGCACATCGAATGCAAGAAAGATGAATCCAATTCGCCGCTGCAGAGAAAGCTACGTCGTGAAGATTTTTTGTCATTATACGCCATTATTGTAGTTATTAGGGCCATTTTCAAGACGACACACGATTCTGACAGGTTAAACGTGCTAAAATATGCGAGAAATGCGCGGTGAAATACTCTAGCCCTGGGGCCGAGTATTGGCCGGCGACGGAATGCGAAAAATGAATTTCACTTAAAGTAATAATCATTATTGTTTCCATTTTCAAATTTGACACAAGATGTACTTGTGGACATTCGACGTTCGAAGTTTGATTAAGCCGCTGTGCGTTGGACGTTCACTAGAAATATTATAACTATTATACTACTTGAGGAGTAATGCTAAGAATGGAGAAATTGTGGAAAATTTTAATTTAATTTTCCTTCGAGTTATTTTATTGTAGTTTGACTAATGTTCTAGCCGCGGCCCTAATTTCCGAGGTCCTAATATATTTGTACAGGTTGTTCACGACACAATGAAAACAATTTTCTAGATTTGATGAGCTATTTGAATAAGGGCTTACAGTGAAAGTCCCTGTTTTTTGCTAGTTTATTTGCCAAAATAATCGCGCGAAGGAGGCGAGGTGCGCGGTTGCGCGTCGGCTGTTCGCATTAGACCTGTTTACACATATTTTTATTGTATTTGTACTTATTGCTAAAGTTTTTCAAAATTATGTACGTACTTAGTGGTTTTGAGAATCTGAAAATGCAGTCTTGGTTCGATTTTTCGTCGTTGTGTTAATAGCCTGTGTATCCGGCCGCTCATAAAACTGTGCTTCACCAATTTTCCTTGACCGGACTCAAAAATGTATTCAATGATCCTGCTTTCGACGAATGTCACGACCGAAAGCTTTTTCAGATTATTTTCAAAATCTGATTAAAATGCTTCAAATGTAGATGTCGCTGAAACTCAAAGTAATGAGATTACGGTAATTTCGTATCCATTAAATATATAAATTATCACATTTGAAAGACCCCGCGATCCAGGTTAGATCCATCACATCTACCCTCGAATATGTCAGTTATTAATTCTCTCGAGACGAAAACACCACGAAACGAACCTTCAAGGAAATTAACCTTTTATGATTGGCCACACCTAGCTCTAAACAGTTCACACATCATTTATAACCGACCGGTCGCTTTTTATGCAACAGATGCGGTTTTCAATCAACCACCTAAATAACCTGGCAACAGCTTGTTATCATGAGGTTTTACTTATTCCTGGATTATAAACAACTGTGTTACTACAAACAGCTAGCTCCGAGATGCCGAATTAGTTCCGGTGTCGAGCGGCGCTTTGTCTCAGACGGCAAAAGAACTTCGTCACCCTTTTTTGTCAGTCACATCACGTCAGAAAAGGAAAAAACAAATTATTATTTTTCGTCACGCCCGTCAGCGCCAGATCGCTATTTATTTTGAGACCTCCAATAAATAAGGGCTTTTGGCATTGGGAAACATTTTTGGGTGACGTCCCATTAGGTGACCACACTGCTTATTGTGACGTTCGTTTTGAAGAGCGCTTTCTATTTTTCTCTGCTTACGTCTAACTGTAAAAAATAAAATAAAACATCTTACTTACAATTGTATTTTACATATTATTAAAAGCTAATACATAAATTCATTAGTGTTAATCGTTCTCAATGAAATATTCATGACCCATTTTAAGACTGGCTCTACATTTTTTTGCTAAATTCTAGGTGTTTTGGTGTTTTTAAAATATTGCATAAACAAACGTTGTATTTATTATGTCTAGGTAGCATTTTCAAATACATTATACATTGTACCATTATGTTTTTACTGTACACTGCACTAAAATGTATATGCAATAAAATATTTTGAATTTGTAATATGATTTTAAAAATAACATATTTCAATCCAGATCTTACAGTTTCGTCAAGATTCCAAAACCTACTTGTTACTTAGTATGCTTCTACCAAGCTTCTACGAGTAGTAGGTACAACGGCCTCCCGCTTTCAAGAAGAAGCGAGTCAAGTTCTCGAAATGGAAAGAAGTTAAATGAAAAGGGCGGCAGCCCACTTGCAGCGACTTTAATTATTGTTCCCAATAAAAAAAACTGTTGTTCTTTGCCTACTGTTAACGAAACGTTTTTCGAAGCAGAGCAGCCTTAACGGTGTAGCAATAGGGGTCAAATTCTCTCGAGGGCGCGAGAGGGCGGTGCTCGCGTGACGACGCGACCCCGCGGTCGCAGGGCGAGCGACATATGGGCGCGACCGCTGCAAGACGAACGCAACAGCACCTGTCGATTTGTGGTGTGGATATGCGGCGGAATCTAGAGCAATCGATTCAATGTGATATTGGTTCGGTTCTCAGTTTAGCCTGTCAGGTGGCTCGAAATGTTGAAAAAACCGGCCAAGTGCGACCCACCCTTAAAATTTTCAAGGCTCTATTAAAAGCATTTTCCTCATCTCCCGATACAAATGTGAAAACAAGATTATTCGCACATTTCTTACCGATGATACAAAAAAAAAGAAAAAAAAGCTTTTTATTTAACTACCGTATTGGTATTAGCTAAATACACCACATTCCCGAAGGAACTAGGTGTCATACCAGGACCTTTTCTTTATGAGCACGGCTACATTGAACTGGATGGAAAACACGGATAATTTTTCATTGCCGCTTCGACCATCTTTTCATCCAATGCGATGGTACCAAGCCGGGCGGGCTTAAACCCTACCACCTAGTAGGGGAAGGGGACCTACAGTTTTACATGGGTTCCGAACCATGGAGCAGCTCGCATTCGTGACGAAATGCACGTATCAAACTCGGAAAGAAAAAGACAGTGGTGCAAGTCGGAATTGAACCCAGGCCTCTGGTACGCTAGTCCAGTCCCCGCGCCACTAGGCTACGAGCCGCTCATGTTATGTCCTTCTCATCACTGAGGAACCAGAGACTGTTCTAGAGCACCATAGCAACATTTTCTTCCGCGCCCGCCAATAAGTTAGTCCCATCGGGAAGAGCGCTCTTAAGATATTTTTTTATGTTAAAAATTAAGTTAATTTTAACACTGGTTTTCAAATTATTTTAAAACTACATCAGGACATGTAGCCTTATTTTCGGGTGCTTACAAACTCACCTTAGTTCAGCTCACCGTTCCTTCTTAATTATTCATCAATTCCGAAAAACCACCAGTTCGCTCCAGAAAAAATAAGAGGGAAAATCCGCCAACGATCAAAACGATGGCTTGTAGCTCAGTGGCGCGGGGACTTGTCGTCCATGACAAAGATCATTGGATCGAGCCGCGCCCTTTTCATGCACCACGTTCTTTAGTTACAAATGCAAGGTGTTCAATATTTCAGAATCCATGTGAAATTGAAGTCCTTAGCCCCTTAAGTTAAGCCCAGGTTGATACCATCGCATTGGATGAAAATATGGTCGAAGCGGCAATGAACAAATTGTCGGTGTTTTCCTTCCAGTTAAATGTAGCCGTGCTCATGAAGGGAAGATCCTGACATGGCACCTGATTCCTTCGGGAACGCGCACGCTGGACTAATATCATGACAGTGGATTTGGTATTAGCCATCCATATCTCATGACATAAAACGATTCAAAAATAATAATAAATGGCCTGCAGACGTACAGTGTGACGTTACTTTTTATTATTATGCATAATTATTGTAAATTTCTATAAAAAAACTGCTCAATACGACCGGTAATGCTATTCCCTACTGATCCTATATATTTATGTTCGTAACAAATTCGTTCACCGGGCAATTCGTTTTAATTTAGCCACTCCACTATTAATTTGCAAAACGAAATTATCGAATTATGAAGTCCAGACTTTACATGTGGTCTGGGAAGAACACATGAATTATGGGTCGAGGGCACGGAATTGGAAATAAGTTAGAAAGGCCTATAATCTGCCGTATTTTCATGCTTCTGGGCTATGCTATACAGGGTTTATTCGACCGTCGATCCTTTTTTTAAGCTTATGGAGTTTTCGACGTGTTATCTTAATGTCACTTTCTGACACTATTTAGTATTATTTTCGGTTAGTGTTAATTTCAGATTTGACGATTTATCTCAAAGCATGCATATAGTTTGAGTGCAAGATGGCGACAAGGGCTCGGTTAGCCAGCTTGAAAATTTTTATGGTTCCGTACCCAGGGGTGAAAACGGAACCATATTACTAAGCCTCCGCTGTCCGCCCATCCGTCCGTCCGTCTGTCACAGGGCTGTATCTCGTGAACCGTAATAGGTAGGCAGCTGAAACAATAAGGTAAAATAATAAAAAAAGGGGGGTGGGAGCATACAAAGAACCTGATTGCTTTGTGTTAAATCTTGTACTATGGTACGGAACCGTTCGTGTGCGAGTCCGACTCGCATTTGGCCGGTTATTATAAAAAAAACGGTATCGTGTCGGCGAGTTAGCTTGCTTACGAATTTGTTTGCTGCTGATTTTCTGTAGTTCCAATGACACATAAGAAAGAACACGTAATAATTTGATGTTGCGCGTCCCGAATTTGTAAGTGAAATTACTACAGTTAGACGTTTCCCACTAACTCGTGGCTACACTGCCGCTACACGGATCAGTTTTTATCGCGCCTCCCGTCCTATGCTCGCTTTCGTTTGAAGCAGTAGTAAAGGCATATCTAATTCCCAATTCTGTGTTCGGGACAATGCACAGAAATCTCAGCAATCTGCTTCAACCATTTGGTGGTACGATTCGTGGGTGGCTCCATTAAGCAATCAGTGTTGAGGATGCTTGTTGACGAGTTAATCATACTTGCACTGACTAAACTTCTATTTGTCCCACGCTTGACTTGCCCTTTTCGCGAATTTATGGACGTCTGCACATCATCAATAAATTAAACAAGACTTGCGAAGGTTTGTACGATTCTTATTTAGATAATATTTTTTATAAATAAATCATTCAGTAGTTTTTGCGGGTCCTTCGCTGAGTAAATCGATTCCGTGGATAAGTTTGTGGCGTTAAGGTGGCCCAACCTGGCGGGACGAACTCATTCGCGGGCACGGTACAAAACCGTGCTGTTGCGCTCTGGGACCTTCTCTGTTTCAAAGAATAAGACAGGCTCCGTGATGAGGAAGATGCAACATGTCCACAAAAAAGACAATGTGCATAATGTATGATTTTGTAAGATTTACGAAAATTTTAATTTCAAAACGACGTATAGCTAAAAGTAAACCACGACCGCTGTAGTCAAAAATCCAACGAAAACCAAATAGATCATAAATCTTGATTAAATAAGCTATGTCTGATGACTAATCTTTTTACGATGTTTTTACTTTATCATTACGTAATCCACCTCTAAAGTTATTAAATAAAACGCGCGAAAAATTCGAACTTTCGGGCCTTATAACTTAGAAACTAAACACAATTTTACAATGCCAATGGTCATCAGACATCTAGTTCGATCAAATAAATCTATTTTGAGTAAAATTTTTGATCTCTGACAAGAAATATGGGCGTGATCTTCTTTCCCCTTTTGTATGGGGAGATGAGCGGGATGGGCCTCCTTAAGTGTTGTGTCTTCCGACTACTAAAATAAAAAAAATCCAGAGATATGTTGAAGTTGTCCCAGTGGATTTCGACGGGTGGAGTGCACAATCTCTGGTTGTATATTTAGTTATTATAGATATTATAGATCACTCTTCTTTCTTCTTCAGGCGAAAAATAAGGAAGGATGTATTTTAAATTTAGAATTATTACGAACCAGAGGTTGTGTACTCCATAGAGTACCATGATATGGAGGGGATTTATTATGCCGTTCGGTGTTCGGATTTTTCGTAACTCTGTGGGTACCACAAGGGTGGAGTGCACAATATTTAGTAAATTGTATAGTTTTATTGTGCATCAAAAAACATGATCGGATTTTCAATGCGTTTTTATAGTTCAAATCAATGCACATTTACTTTCTGCCAAAACTCTTTCCTTTCCTGAAAACACGCTGAGAAAGGCATTGTTCAATCCGAGAATAGGACATATTTGGTAACATACCTATGACAGAGTAATAGGAGAAACTATCGATTGTTTTATGTAATATCCTCTTATTTGTCAACAGATTAAAATACACTCTCATTGAGATAAATTATTTCAATTGAGCAAAAACATCGCATCTTTAATGAGCTCCTAACGGGATTCCGATCTTCGCGAGTTTACGCAAAAATAAAGCCAAAACAGTATGGTCATTATTTCCATGCTGCAATCCCAGGAAGCAAGTCCGCCTGCTTAGCTACATTGTACGGCACTAATATGCCAAATTATCATATTTTCTCCGTTGCTCAGCACGTCTCTGCGCCAGCGCAGGTTCCGCGACGGCAGGTGTGGACTCCACGCGAGTCAGTCGTGACTTACCCGCCGCACCCCATTGTACCGCCAGAGGAGATCTCTGCCCCTCAATGGAAGCCATTCAGTATTGCCAATTGAGGCAATTTTCACCGCCGCAGAGATGCCGACGACCATAAGGCGAGCCGGTAATGGGAGTAAACGTTCATTCAAACAATATTTTGCTGCGAATTTCCAAAAATGATCAGCGGGCCTATTCCTGGAATTCCGTAATCAGCAATCAGGAACCCTGAGTCTCTAAAACCGCCTTAATAGCAGTTTTCAAAGCGATTTTCTTGACGAAAATATTCCGGAGCATAGTTTTACGGAAAACCTTGCTTTGAAAACGGCTATAAAAGCGGTTTTCTAGACTCAGGGTTCCTGATTCCTGATTGCTGAATGCCAAGAATAGACCTGCTGACGGGAAAATAAGATGTGGAATGCTGATTTAAAATCCTAAATAGATCGTCACTGGTTCTGTTCTTTTTAGGGTTTCGAACCCAAAGGGTGCCAAGGGAACTATACTACTAAGCCTCTGCTGTACATCCGTCCATCCGTCTGTCCGTCCGTCACAGGGCTGTATCACCGCAACAGGTAGGCAGCTGAAATTTTCACAGAGTGGCGGTAAAATTAAAAAAATATAATGAACGGGGCCCGGGGGGTTAGTATTAATTAAAACGTATTTTTTGTGTTCAATCTTGCACGATGGTACGGAAACCTTCGTGTGCGAGTCCGACTCGCGCTTGACCGGTTTTTGTTTTTTCCTATCGTTACGCGGGTAGGGTGCAGATTAGAGTAGAAAACACCAAAACTTAACAATTTTCCTTTATTTAAAATAATTCACAAACAAACTCACAAATACACTAACTTACATTAACACTAAATTACAAACGTCAGCAGGACGAGGCGTCACTTTATATGGGACGAGAGTGATGCAATCGCCTTCGCCTTCGAAATTGAAGGAACGATTTGGCGCACTTTGGTAGTGTAGCAGCGCTATGTCTTCGCAGCGGGGCGCGCTCGTAACACTATTTTTACAGCCAGTAATTTTATTTGTATTTATGCTACAGATGAAGTTTTCATATGAAGAGCTTATGGTGCAAAAAACGTTTTTTTCTCAATGCTCAGTAAAATACATGAAATGCACCAAAAGAAAAAATTCAACCTTAACATTATTTTAAGGAAACAGTTTGGACAAATGCGAAAGAAGCATGTTTTAGTCAGAGTAAGAAGGGGTCCATTTGTTACTGAACCCCTTACTGCCGAGCATAAAATACTACTATATATTATAACTTGGTACTTAAATAGACAAATAGATATTTTTGAGAATTTCGTTTATTTAATCAATTACAACGATGCTAAAATTTAAAATCAAGTGACAGATAAAACAAACTGTATTTATAGCCAAAGAGTTCCATTTTCAAATATAGCAATAACTTTTTAACTATTGTTCATATATGTAGCTTGTTCTGTAAATATAATGCGTCCTATGCACACACACGTGTCACAGTGCTACACTGACCAGTGCCAACGTAAACACCAGCCAGAAACAGAAACAAATGACCAAAGCAGCCGCAACAAGGACCTCTCGTTTTCCAGGCGTTGCCGGTATAGCGGAAAATGCATGGGCTGTTAAACGTCGGGAGCGAATGGAGATTGTTACACCTCTGAAGGTGATGCACTATATACGAGTTGACATCCATTTTGGATACACGGATACTCTGAATGTTTTGAGGAAAACATAATGAATTTCATTTATAGATCATATTAAAATGTTTTTAAACTCTAAACACGCAGATGAACCAATTTAGAAAAATTGCACCCTGTGCAGCCTATCAACCAGCGCATCTTGCATCGAAATTGATAAGATGATACTTAACTTTGAACTGAAAGCAGAATGATCTGAAAATTTATCCGGGGTCGTCGTTGTCAGCAGTCCACGGGGACCTCTGGGCGTGTATTCTTGGCATTCAGTCATTGCGGATTCAGTAGAGTTAACAGTAATGTCAAAGTAAATTCTTCTTCTGTTAACTCTACTGAATCCGCAATTACTGAATGCCAAGAATACACGTCCTGTAGGTTTAGACACTCCTGTAAAAAGGTTAGACAATCACGTGGAAAAATACTGTATAAATGCTGCTGTGATATGCATATACATTACATTTTCACTACCGCTTCGACCAACTCCTCCAAAACGATGGTACCAACACGGGCGGCCACCTAGTAGGCGTAGGGGACCTATAGTTTTACATGGATTCCGAACAATGGAGCAGCTCGCATTCGTGACGAAGTGCACTTATCCAACTCGGGAAGAGAAAGAAAGTGTGCATGAAAGGGGTGGGGATAGATCCCATGAGCTCTGGAATAAAAGATAAGTCCCCGCGCCCCTGAATTATGAACAGGTAAAAAAAATATGGTTATAGGCCATAAAGGCCTATATTTTTTTATGCAACCTGACATGGATGGCTAATACCACATAATTACCGTTATGCTATTAGCCCGATATACCACATTCCAGAAGGAATTTGGTGCCATGCCAGGACCTTCCCTTTATGAGCACGGCTACATTGAACTGGATGGAAAACACGGACAATTTTTCATTGCCGCTTCGACCATCTTTTCATCCAATGCGATGGTACCAACACGGGCGCGCTTAAACCCTACCACCTAGCTGGGGAAGGGCCCTACTGTTTTACATGGGTTCCGAACCATGGAGCAGCTCTCATTTGTGACGAAATGCACTTATCCAACTCATAATGAGAGAGAGAGAGGATTTGAACCTCTGGTATGCTAGGCAAGTCCCCGAACTACTAGGCTACGAGCCGCTTCGTCACGATATTCCTTTGGGTTTCGCTCGAGGCGATGGACTTCTACGTGACAGTAGCTCCAGTCAAGTCGCCCCAGGCCGATGGAAGCGCCTGGAGCCGGGCAGGGCTGCGTTCGGTGCGAGAGGCAATGTCGCTGACAGTGTGTGATCGAGCACGGCCGCCGCTCAATAATGTGAGGCACCCACTCGCAGGTAGCGGAGATAAATCAGAGGGGAAGTTGGAACGCGCGTCTGTTGAGCGCAAACTCTGGTCGGGTTGGGATGGGCTGGCGAGGGCTACGCAAGACGGGTTAGCCCGAGAGAAATAAGTTGAGTATGCCTTGCCAACATAGTAATGTAAATGAAACGGTATGTATGTAAGGTGGGGGCAAACTACTGGAAGTACCAAGTTGTTATTTAAAATAAACCCCTATTTTTAACTGTAATCTTAGCTTTCAAAGTTTCTGAAATAAAAATCAGGATAGCTTATAGTATAAAACAATTTCTACTCTAAAAAATATGTATGTAATGATACAAAAACACAATCTCAAATTATTTTTTAATTAAAGAAAGAAAGCTGTAAGAAGAACTACCTTATGATAAAGTATATTTTAGCATTTAGACTAAATAGATATGTGTATTATAGATACCTTATTATTGGAAAAAAAGTAAGTTTGAATGATTGCATAATAATTAATCCAAGTATTTTAAATCGGGTGTGGGATTTTCTGAGTTTTCTTTAGTGGTAAGGATTGTATACATTTACATATGTCAAAATTATCGAAACTATGCAACCAAGTATAAAATAGGAATCTTGTCTATTCCAGCGTTTCGTCGCGGGGCGGTCAGCAGACAGGCTGGCCGTTGAGGGGGGGGGGGGGGTGTGGAGGGGCGACGCGGCGGCAAGTGTCGGCGGAAGTGGAGCGACGGTGGCGCCGTCAGCGGCGAGTGAAGACCGGAAATGGACAGGATGACCGGATCCTATCTCCGCGTGCCTCTGCCTTGGCCGCCCCGTCCTGCACCGCTCTACCTGCGTCCCCTGTCCGTTACAGGACCTACCTATATACATGTACACACATTCAACAAGCACACATCAACCATTATAGTCCTCCGTGATAGGAACTTATGAGATCTGTTACTCGGATAAAACATTAGAAATAATAGTGTGAATTAGGCTGTTTTCCGAGCACCTATCGAAATTGTTGGCGCAGGCATTATTATTTCAAGTTTATCTACCCCCTACCATGTACAATTCACCCCAACAAGCCCGCCCGTGTTGTTACCATCGCATTGGATAAAAAGATGGACGAAGCGGTAAGTAATAAAAATTATCCTTGCTCCGTTCCAATTCCCCCCAGTTCAGTTTAGACGTGCAATATAAGAACGGTCCTCGCATGAAAGACAAGTCCTTTAGCCCCTAAACCACGAGCTGTTCGAGCTGATATAAATATGGAATCAATGGGGATGGAGAAAATAAACAAAAAAATAAGAAAGCTTTACCCATGAAAATTAATATATTTTAAAAGTAATCGTTTGACAACAACCACTTCCGTGTTTTATGTTTCATCCAACGGTAGCTCGTATTTTTATATATGCCAGATGTCATTTGTTTCATCACCGCGCCCCTTTCAGGCACCACTTTCTTTCTATTTCTGAGTTGCACTGAAAAAAAAATGTGCAACTGTTTATGTTTTAGCACAGTTAAAATTGAGTAATATATGTCGGCGCCGTTCATATCAGCGCCATCTGTTGGCTGTTGACAAAACGATTATAATCAATAGGTGATCGGCTAGCTGCCTATATTACCCCGCCATCTAGCGGAGTTTGATCGAAGCACGTTCTGAACGAAGCAGGCAATCTGTGGATCAGGCGAGACGGTGGGAAGGCGCCGGCGCGGCAGGGTGTTTTCCGGGAGACTACTCTCTCGCGGGCCGCGCCGCCTCGTCCACGCGTCTAATATTGAGAAGTATCACGCCTGAATCACTTTTTCATAATAACTGTTTTGATTGATATTTGCGATTACTTTGTGCATTTAAACATAATCATTTGTATACTTTCATGTGAATTGGTTTCGAATAATAATCATGGAGGGCGAAGGCAAAGCAGACGATGAAAACCATACTTCGCCTATCTGTTATATATCGTTCTATCTGTTACCACGTTCAAGATCCGACATATATGTTAATGTATTTCTCATTACTTTTAATATATTACGGTAAGTCTCTGTTATATAAGCCAAAATACTTACTTTACCAAACAGTTACTTTAACCGGTTGAACGTTACCGATTGGTGAAAATAACACGTGAGACAGATCATATGATTTTGAAACGGTTACTATCATTACGGCTGACTACAAATTACACAGACCTAGCATGCGGCTCAACTTAGGTGTGGAACTGTCCAGTTTCTAGTCCTGTCCAGATACTAGATACTCCGGTGAAAACTTTGAAATCGTGTTCGTTTTAGGATTACCCTGCGGCCCCGTCATATACACACACATTTGTTTACGTGAAATTTGGCTGAATACTGTATAAACTCGCCCTCATAAGGGATTCACATGGACAAGAAGGATTGAACGTGAAACTAGTCTGCAATTCAAAAAGTCTGAAGAATCCGAAAGTTTTTCGCCCCGGACTACAGGCAATATAATTGCGGATAAAGTGCACAGGTATCCTTCCAGCTTTCCCCGCTTTTCCGAGTTTCTCTCCTCTTCGCTTCCGCGCGACTCCACGCAGCTTCCCCGCAACCAACGCGGCTAATAATGTTTCGTTTACGTGCTCGAGCGTCTCCGTCGGTTATCATTTAGGAAAGTATATAATTGTTGGCAATTTTGCGCGCGCATTCAGCGCTCAATGGCCGCCATTAGGGAGTGAGCTTGCTGCCGGCTGACAGACTATACGCGGTGAAAACGGTGCTTTTTGCGAGCTACTTTCAAGTACTTGGTGCCTTATTTTAGTTACGGTTCCGAAGAAATATTTTCTTTTTATTGTATACCCTCAGTTTTCTTTTGGAGCTCCATAGATTTCGCATCCAATTTCATTAACTCAAGACACGAAGGCTGAGCTCAAATAAAGCATTTTGTAATTTAATGTTTTTCTATTTAAACTAAGAAACTACAGGCAGTCTTATCTACAGAATCAACAAGCGGAAAAGGCCTCCTCGTGTATTGCGCCAATAAATCGATAAGGCAGGACGTATGCCAAGGATTGCTCAGATGTCAGGAGCAGCAGTAGAGCTACAAGGATATCGTATTGTAGATCTGTAGATGAGAATGTTTTTCTATATTAAAACTGAATAGCGACAAAAGTTGTTATTGTGTTTGTGATAGTAATTCATCAACGGTTGCAAAGACAATACCATTACGATTTTACCATCATTAAAGATAATTATGAATTAAATTAATAAAAACTATTTACATTACTTGATATTCAGCTATTTGCAATCAAATTAAATAAACAAGATACAAATAAATCGGTATGTTTCTTATCTTATAAATATATCAATATTAAAATATAAATGAATTGGGGAAAGTAAAAAAATAATTTAGCACGGGTTTTAAAACAAATATATACAGGGTGTCGTAACGGCCAGTACATTAAATTTGG
The DNA here is from genome assembly GCA_946894095.1 of Incurvaria masculella. Taxonomy (NCBI): domain Eukaryota; kingdom Metazoa; phylum Arthropoda; class Insecta; order Lepidoptera; family Incurvariidae; genus Incurvaria; species Incurvaria masculella. The sequence goes on along the minus strand of OX335645.2, from coordinate 21,118,419 downwards.
GAAATGCTTATGGAAATTAAAACAAACAAAATCGTTTAATAACTTTTTGCCGAATAACTTCTAAATAAAAAGTTAGACTTTTCATGGAAACAAGTCAATTATTTAGTGTAAAAGAATCTAATGTTCCGTTAGAACGTGGGAACGTTTCATGTTCTTGGACATGGACGGCTAATATCACACCTACTGTTATGACATTAGCCTGACACCCCACGTGGGATGTATGTAGGTTCCATGCCAAGACCTTCCTTATGCACGGTTACAATGTCGCGTCAAATTACACTAGACGAAAACATACATTTCTAAAATGTATATCTCGGTAACTAGACATTTTTTCATTTTTCAGACATTTTTTGTCTCAGAAAACATGAGGATTACTCTGGCGAAATTAATGTACTGGCCGTTACGACACCTGTACAATCTTCTATGCCGGTTAACTTAAATATAGCACGTAAAAATAGGGTTGCAAATGATATTCTGGGAATTGTAGTTAAGTAGAGTGTTTGTGATATTTGTGAACACGTCCAATATTCGGCTACACTATTCGGCTGAAAATAATTATCAATTAATCTAACTGCTATTCCGATAATAGCGTTGCAACGTTAAAATAGAGCCAACTAAGTAAATCGGTTACTGTAACTGAGTCAAAACAGTTAGCCCTAAACCTTACACCCGTAAGTAAATATACTTTTTCGTAATAAGCATGTACGTCGCTTATTCCAAGGAATGTGACATGTATGTATGTATAATCGACCGTGAAGCAAGGACACATTAATTAAAGAAAGATCCCTGTAAAAATAAATACTTTACGAATATACTGCAAGGCTGGACCCGAACCAGCAAAACATTCGCGGTTTTACATACATACATACATGTCACATTAATTAACAGCCGTATTCAGAGCCAACCTTTCAAAACGTATTACAAGATAAGCACCGGACTAACGACTATGGATGTAAATGTTCCTGTGTCTTTTAATTATTTTTTTTACTTTGAGCAATAACTGTTTTCTCTGTTACCCTTGCTGTGTCAAAACTGTTTCCAGCTAAGAGACGGCTGAGTTAATCAATGTTCAAACACGTCACTTTTAGTGAACCGCTTAGAGTTGTGTGAGTGTAGAAGTGACGTGTTTAATCATACGTTGACGTTGATTTTGATTTTTCCTGCCATCACTTGCCGGATGTAGAGGTAAGTGAGTGATTAAATGTTACTTTAGCTGCATTTTCTTCCGAACTTTGCCGAATAACACATTGTTTAACAGTTAGCATGGTACGAAATGCAACTAAACGTTAGAAATTACTTGCCTGTTCACCTGGCAAGTTAACTTACCACGGTAAAGTTCCAGAACCAAGTGTTGGGTCACACAAATGTAGTAGCGTATAATATATGCATTGAGCGGCTTCATAGCTTTTGAAATTACAAAAATAAAATTGATAGAGTGAGTCAGTTACAGTTAGAGCCAAAATGGAGTTATAGTTTAGTAGATAGAGATATGTGTAGTTTCCACCTAGGATTTCCTAAAATATTAAGTTGATGCTTTCGGAAGAATCGGCCTTTCCGAAAGCAACGACTCCGTTCCGTTCCGTTTTAAGAAACCTTATCAGAACAATTCTGTGATCGGAAACCAAGTGCATGTACCCGTATCAAGAATGTCTACACTTTCGGGTACTTATTTTAGATTTTCCTGACTGGCAACTCTGCATGGTGCAGTGTTGCCCTTTTCGCGCCAATGTCGCTAGGTCTCACTTTTTTTCTGACCATTTAACAAAGTCTGTGTTGAAACAAAGTACACAATGAACACCATACATAATTAATTTCTCTTCGACCACTTTTTCTTGTGTAATGGAAAGAAAACTGCTTATTTATCACGAGAGGTGACGTCCAAGAGAGCTCACTTAAAATATCAGTCAAAGCTCAGATATAAAATGAAATCAAACAGAATATATTATAAAAAAAATTAATTCTTAATCTGTGTTATTAAAATGACTCAGTTTTCTCCATGTTATTCCGAAAATAAATTGTTCTTATTTAAGCTAATCAAAAGAAGACTTGGGAAAGAAAATATCACTAAAATATTACCTATAATATTTCCTTTCCTTCTTTATGCTGGTCAATGACATTTAAATTAGTTTGAAGACAAACAAAATCTCTTCGTATTTACTCTAAACTTTAATATAACCGCATCATGGATTACATCTTTTATTCAAAAACTCGTAAATCAAACTTGACCGGAATGACAGTTTTGATGATTTTACAGTACTTAATCTTTTTGGCAGGCAGTTTAACAAACTTTTGTAGGAGTACCTATATGATTCCCCGGGATTATTTGGCTTAATTAAAAATAACTTTCGTCAGGAAGCCAGCACGCTTCTTGTAGTATTGTAGAACAAGGAAGATTACTACCAACAGGGCAATTATTAACTAATAGCAAAATGTTGACTTAGTATTAACTGAAGTTAGCTGCACTTGAAATAACATACTCTACGGACGGAATAAATATTTTGAAGTATGAACTACACTTGAGAGCAAAGAAATCGAATCACTCCAGTAATATTTTTCGAAAGCGCTTTTCCCAGGTGACACTTGTCACAACAAAAAAAAATTAACTTCATTATAAAGCCTATTTAACAGGCTGACAATAAATGAAAATGTTTTCGAACAAAATTTAATGTCAGTGTGAAATGCACCACTAAATCATAACACAACCTTAAAATATCGCTAATTTGTGTTAGTCATAAACCAGCGATAGGTCCGAAACTCACCACAGCTCATCGCCAAGCACGACTTTTGTTTGCACGTGAGCACGTGAACTGGAAGCTTGAGCAATGGAACTGGGTCTTGTTCTCAGATGAGTCCAAAGTCTGTCTCTGTAGCAATGATGGAAGAGGGCGAGTCTATTGCCGACCTGGGGAGTGATTTTCGCAGTGCTGCATGCAGGAAAAAGTAAGTTATGGCGGTGGTTCGTGCATGATCTGGGGAGGCATTTCTCTCGATGCACGAACGGAACTTGTTTTCATTGAAAGGGCGCTTGGTGGACCTGGTTAAAGAGGCCTAACCGCGCCAGGATACATCACCGAGATCCTGCAAGACCACATTGTGCCTTTTGCCGGCTGTATGAGCGAGAATTTTGTGTTTATGCACGATTATGCCAGGCCACACACCGCGCGAATGATCGGGCAGTATCCAGCTGAAGTCGGCGTGAGGACAATGGCACGTAGCCCTGACCACTTTTTCTTTTTATCTTAATTTAATTTTAATTCGGGCTTGGAATCTTGCACCTGCAAACATACCAGAGCTCAAGAATGCTCTGACGGAGGAATGGGAAGCTATACGCCAAGAAGATCTGGTAAAAGTCATAAGATCCATGAAGAACCGCATGGAAGCAGTGATAGAGCACGAAGTGGCAACACCCCTTACTAAAAAATAACACATGCTCATTTTTGTTTCTTTTTGGATTAGGATTTATTGTTATATTGCTGTGTTCAATTAAACAAAAATGCTCATTTTAAGACCGTGTTTCATTAATGGCCAATATTTCATAATTTAAAAGATGTTTTTATTTCTGTTTTTTAAATTATTGACAGCCTGATAAACAGGCTTTCTAATGAGTTTTTTTTTTAATAAGTGCATCAAGTGACTCCTGAAAATAAAAAGGTTTTAACGTCAAGGACGGGAGTGATTCGATTTCTTTGCTCTCAAGTGTATATTGTAGACAGCTGTTTAATCTATGATTGTAGGTTAGATTCGAAATAGATAATTCGAACGTTCTTCCTAATCCCCTGCGCATATATGTAAACGGAACACAGAAATGAGACCAAATTATGAATCACATCGTGAATTAGAAATTCACACACCTATGAACAGAATTTTGGCTTTGAAACATGACACATTATTTTTTAAATTATATTTTACCTTGATTATATTTCGCTACTTGCCGATCCAGCAATTTTATAGCAACTTGTCTTAAAATAGATGTGGCAGCACAGAGATGCAGTAGCAACACTATTAAAAAAAAGTGGCGATTTTGTGAGGCTCGGTGCATTGCACAACTATTGCAGAACTCTTACAATTGTGAACGTATTCCTGTCTCATCAGTAAGTTCGAAAAAAGTAATGAATATTTTGCTAACTTCCGATGTATCCTATCCATAAACGTTTCTACCGTATCAAAAATTGCGTGCCGAACTTTAGAGGTTAGGTTATGTGCATATTTGCCCTCATCGAGTGAAAATAGGTTCCTTCGCCCTATTTGTGTAAAATGTATGTCAATAATGTTTAAGCATTAACTTCTGAATAATGCTCAAGTTGTCTACCTGTTCATGCCGGTATCTAAAGGTTATAACCTATCTCGCTGAATACATCCAAAGATAACGCGAAGTGTTGATTGTCTCTTTAAACGTTGGCCTACTGATGCAGACACAACGGTAGGTGGATTATAGTGATACAAGCTACATTCTTAAGATGCATAAAATCAAATCAACTTGCATCTTCTACGCTTTGGGCACATGTAGGTATATTAGGTATGTGAAGGTTTCTCATTGCTGCGTTTTTTTATAGAACTTGACGGGAAATTCTAATGTCATACCTACGGTCGTGAAATTAGCCCAACACAACATTGGAACACATGAGAACCTGATGTTTCTCAAATTCATTTGTCTGCTGCAACGTCCGGATATGCAACTGTCCGCCGGCGGGTGTCTTTCCTCAATCCTATAGCCTGGTAATCTTCAAACCAAATGTAAACAAGCTTGATAGGTCAGAGACAGTTCACAAATCCACTTGTATGGTGCCTCGCTGAACATGGTTTTGCAAGTTGAGGTGGATTTGGCTTAACCGTTACGGTTTTTCATAAAAAAAGTAGGTACCATATTTCATTCAGTGCAATGTTACTAACCAGGCATGATTACACGTACCAAGTAGTCAGTAAGGAAGGGGACCTAGAGTTTTACGTGGAATGGCCAAAATGAATGGTCGGAAGGTCACCCATTCGGAGCCTGACTGCACCAGGTGTAACTTAATCTAAACGATCGAACACCGAGACATCATGCACCTGTGTCATTAAAGAATGAGATTCAAAACGAGTATTTGTACAAACGGCTCTATCTCCTTGATCTCACACTGTCACAATCTATACTTGCCACAGAGTGTTTGTTAGACGATGCTATCTATGGCCTGTTCGCCGATTCAAACTAGTACGGGAAAGATATATACATACATACTGATGCAGATAGGTCGCGTTCACGCATACATATATGGATGCAGATGCTACGCATAGGCCGCGTTCACATTGCGAGTCAAAGTTAGTATGTATATTCATATGCTTTATTTATCTTTAATTTAGATGTTGTTGGATAATTTCAAATCAATGCGATAAAGGTAATGTTCCATAATTAAATACATAAAATTATCACCTTGTACTATTTAATTTAATGGACCTTATTAAGGTGGCCGATCCCGCTCATCTCCCCCATACAAAAGGGGAAAAAAGATCACACCCATATTTCTTGTCAGAGATCAAAAATTTTGCTCAAAATAGCTTTCTTTGATCGAACTAGATGTCTGATGACCATTGGCATTGTAAAATTGTGTTTGGTTTCTAAGTTATAAGGTCCGAAAGTTCGAATTTTTCGCGCGTTTTATACAATAACTTTGGAGGTAGATTACGTAATGATAAAGTAAGAACATCGTAAAAAGATTAGTCATCAGACATAGCTTATTTAATCAAGATTTATATACTATTTGGTTTTTGTTAGATTTTTGACTACAGCGGTCGTGGTTTACTTTTAGCTATAAGTCGCATTTTCGTAAATTTTACCAAATCATACACTATGCACATTGTCTTTTTAGTGGACATGTTGCATCTTCCTCGTCACGGAGCCTGTCTTATTCTTTGAAACAGAGAAAGTCCCAGAGCGCAACAGCACGGTTTTGTACCGTGCCCGCGAATGAGTTATGCCCGCCGGGTTGGGCCACCTTAATAGGCAATTGCATGAAATAATATTTATTTTTAATTCTATATTTTTCATATGCAGATCTTATATCTTTTTACAGATAATGGCAGCACAAGTACTAAACCGCATCGGCCAAATTGGGCTCGGCGTTGCTCTTGTGGGCGGAGTAGTCAACTCAGCTTTATACAATGGTAATGAAAATTGTGGAACTCTTTTTCAATGATTATTAATTATTATTTAAATTTACTATTTATTTTGTTTGTTCCTTTTATGTAACTGGGCATGGATAGAAAAACATCGCAACTGAGTGTTGTGATTTTAGCTCATCGCATCGGATGCCAGATGTAGGTGCCATGCCAGGAACTTTCTCATGACAGCAGCATTGACCTACATAGACGGAAGAAATAAGAAAATTTTCACTGTCTCTTCAACTAAATGGAGTAGTAACTTAACCCTACTAACTAGTAAAAAGAGAAGAAATCATGGGTTTAAAACCACTGACTTTACCTACATTAGTAGTCAAATACGTCTCTGAAAAGAAAGAAAAAAAAATAGAATTTCCTAACAAAACTTAAACTAAACCTTGAATGTTTTGTAGAACATATCGTTTAATACAGACTCTGAGCCTCTAGTCTGTCTTGTCACCTAAATTGGCATTTACGCCAAACCGATCGACTGGTGTTTTCAAATGTATGGAAATTAAAGAGCGCACAAAATGGGCGTTGAGTTTGCTTAACTTTTCAGTTTGATTTTACGCCAAAATTTGGTAGTCCGAGTTTGATGTTGACAGGTTGAAGAAGTAAAACCTCAGAATTAGTAGTAAAACTTGTATGGGGTTTGATGTTTTTACGTAACATCGAAGTTCCGTGAACGCCAATTTAGGTGTGAAATCCGACAAGGAGCTCTCAGTTGAAAGAAGACAGATAAATGCTCCTTATCTCACAAAAATACAGAAATAAAAACACTTTAGTTACTCGTATTTATCATTTATTTAATAAAGTATTAATGTCAACATTGCAGTGGATGGTGGACACCGAGCCGTGATCTTCGACAGGTTCCAGGGCGTGAAGAATCTGGTTGTGGGCGAGGGGACACACTTCTTCATACCGTGGGTGCAGAGGCCTATCATTTTCGATATCCGCTCACGACCCAGAAATGTACCCACCATCACTGGCAGTAAAGGTCCGTTCCACAATATGTAGCTGCTGAGATATGTTCTAGAAATACTTTTGAGATATATACCAATATCAGCATTTGGCTTTGCACACTCGTTTTTTTTTTATTTCTATAAATAAGTACATTGTTTTTTTTTTTCAAGAAATATGACATTTCCATTTGTAGAATCAACCGTGAAGCAAAAACATGCATTAAAAAGGATATCTTATGGACAGAGAGACTGTGGGATTGTTCTTAGTTACGTGTCCAGAGAGCAGGTGGTGCAAAATTGGGAGAAACAAGTTTTGCCTGCCGATTCAAACACAGCATAACACATTACTAAACTTCTAGAGTAGTGTTTTTTTAGTTTATAGAAAAGATGAACCTTATGGAAAAGTGTATGAACCTATTCTTATCATCGTCAAAACTGTCAAATTTCTTTTATAACTTTATTAATGAAAGATGTAATCCATGAATAAGTTGATATTTTTGTATATATTTAATTAAGAGGATAATACTATTATCTCATTAATTTCAAGTTCAACGACATCTACGTTAAAGCATTGTATTAACTGTGGTAACGACAACACAGTTAATACAATGCTTAAAAATAAACTAGAAATTCATTGTAATTGTCTGGATAGCTTAGCGGTCAGAGCAGTGGCCATGCAATCCAAACATTGCAGGTTCGAATCCTCCTATAGATGAATGTCCAGACCAAATGGTTTGATTATAAATACATACAAAAATATCAAGTTAAATCCGAAGTGACTAGTGTCTGATTGAAATAGGAGTATGTCGACTGAAATGTTTTAATGATTTCTTCTCTCATTTCAGATCTGCAGAATGTGAACATCACACTGCGTATTCTGTTCCGGCCCGTGCCCGACCAGCTGCCCAAAATCTACACAATCCTGGGAGTCGACTATGACGAACGCGTGCTGCCTTCCATAACGGGAGAGGTCCTGAAGGCGGTTGTTGCCCAGTTCGACGCGGGCGAACTCATCACCCAGAGAGAGGTATGATTGGGATTTGCGGACACTGAGATTGATTTGCAGCACAAAGGGGCTTTTGGGTATGGTGCTATGCCAGAAAATATTAAAAGGAAAGTTAACAATCATCAATATGCAATAACAATCACTAATGGAGCATGTAACATATATGTGTACACATATCCAATATATCATGTGATTGTTGAACTGAGTGCTCAGTCACTAGCACACTAATGTCAGTGGGTTTATAGATTTTTAGTGAAGTCTTTGTTCCCTCTCCAAGGTGTTCCTCAAACGGAATGTCAATAATACAGCCTAATAAGACTTCATTTTGAAAAAGTCTAGTACTACAATACACATTACTCGGGTCACAAAATTCACATTCATTCAGCTTGATTTTTCTTGGAGTTAATCATTTTTGTAAGTTTTTTTTCCATGAAAATAGGCTGTTTTCTTCAAGGGTGTGAAGAGATGAAATTAATATCCTTCGAAATGTAATCATTTATTCGTCCAATAGCGAGGCGTCTTCTGCGAGCTCATTCACATTGGGCATTGAACCGAGGCGACATACCTCACACAGCGGTTGGGCTAGCTGTTTTCAATTTATTCCAAACGTCTGGCACGCGGTTCCGCCGCCTCGGATCGACTCACGATCGCGAGTTATTCTACCAAGATGGACATAGAAGAAGTTTGTTTGCTCTAGTATATGTACACACCCAAAATCTGCCTTGTCGTCGATGGAATCAAGTGCTGGGTTCACCCTTTGCTAGAATGACCTAGAAAAGGTTATCTATTTATTTTCAAAAAATTACAAAATAACAAGTTCGTTCCATAAGGTTTCACATCTTTCAACTTCTTGAATAAATCTCTCTGTATCGAAGTTAATTGAGAGCAAACTCTACACTTGCTTTCTTGACATGGCGTGAATGAACCGCCTTGGTTCAACCGTGAAATGCAATAGCAAGCCATGCGGTACACTGGCCCACTCTGCTCAGCCGCAGCAGTTGGGGCAGCGCACCGACAAGGTTTTCGAGCGGTTTTTATAATAAAGGTATATTTTTAAGAACCGCCTCTGTAAAAATGATTCTTTTAAAAAACAACTAACTCTTATAAAATCCAAATACATTAAAAAAATGCTGCCTAAAATGTGTCCTGTACATCGATTATACTAGAAAATCTAAACATACTTTGTAACGTTTCAGGTCGTGTCACAAAAAGTGAGCGAGAGCCTCATGGAGCGGGCGTCGCAGTTCGGCGTCATCCTCGACGACATCTCAATCACGCACCTGACCTTCGGCAAGGAGTTCACTCAGGCCGTGGAGCTGAAGCAGGTGGCGCAGCAGGAGGCCGAGAAGGCGAGGTTCCTGGTCGAGAAAGCCGAGCAGCAGAAGAAGGCGGCGGTCATCGCGGCGGAGGGCGACGCACAGGCCGCCGTCCTGCTAGCGAAGTCCTTCGGGGTCGCCGGCGAGGGTTTGGTGGAGCTCCGACGCATAGAGGCGGCGGAGGATATCGCCTACCAGCTCTCCAAGTCGCGTAACGTCACCTACCTGCCCGGCGGTCAGAATGTCCTGATCAATCTGCCTGCGCAACAATAAGCAACGCCTAGGTGGGGGTGCATCGGCACCGTTGCTGCATAGCTGCATATTATGCCGCATATTGAGTATAGGCCAGAGTAGTTACAGTCCGATATATGGGGGTACACTAGCGGCAAAATTGTTTGGCGAGATCGGTGAGGCGTTTTGCAAGGGCACATTTTACAGGTTTTAAACGCTCAATTACCCACCCGGAGATTGATTGATTGATTGATTGAAAATTCTTTGTTACGCCACAAAAAAAAACAATTTACAAAAGAAAGCATAGTGCAATAACAACATAAGGATCATAGATTCCTGAGCTATTTGTAGTTAAAAAAATCCTGGACTCAGTATTTATCGAGTTATCGATTAATTTAGATTTCCCGCTAACAATCGGCATAGTATAAAAACACTATAGTTATATAGGCTTATCAGGCGTGGCTTTGTCCCCTCTGGACCGCACCCCCAATCCACTCCAACTTTGATCCACCGTACTTTGTGCATTGACTGCTTTTACACATTGCCATTTTGCACTTGGACTTTGGTTTGTATGAAACAAAAAAAAACACAATCAAATTGTAGGTACCAATCTGCTCTAAGTAAGCCATGAATCTATAGTTTCCAGGTGGTTCCTTACGCTGTTAACAGTCTGTATTTAGTCGCATAGTGTCTGAATACTCAATCTAATTGCTAAATCGAAGCGAATTTTGAATAGCAGGACTGTATTTATGTATAACTGGTGCCCAGATGTCGGTTATGGCTGGATTAAGGACAATGTTGCATTTTTAATTGTAGGTTCAGTTTATGAAAAGGTTATTGTATGCTAGTGTAACAGTGGATGTGATGATATTATTGTTGAAATATAAACTGCACAGAATAATGTAAGGAAGTGTTTAATTTTCAGTAAATATACTTTTTTGTACTAAGCAGGTCGCTTTTTTCAACAAATGTGATATCCATGTAGAATTGACCGTGAAGCAAGGACAAATGATTTGAAAAAAAAACCCTATAAAAGAGTCCAATTTTCATTCACTGATGTGTTTATAGAATGTAATTTATGTAATATATGTAATAAAATTTAAAAACTGCTGAATAATCAATAACCATAGGTGTTAAACTTTTCGGCTTCACCGAATCCATTGATAGCCAGGCCCCATGGCAGCAGCAGGGTTTCAATCGAGATTGGGACAAGGGGTGGCCACCCTCCTTTATGAGCTAACATTTCGGCCCGCTTCAAACCTGTTGATCTAACCTTCGGACATTCAAGTTAACTCGCAGGTGCAGTGATGGGTAAGGAAAAATCAAAAATAAGCTTTGCCATCCCGAAGATTATGGGTTTGTTTCTTTAGGGGTCTTGTCAAGAGACATGTCTTTATTTATTATGTGGCAACCAACTTTGAACCGGTCCGAGAGATCCTGAATGTATTTCAACTCATCAGGATTAATCTTTTTTGGCAAAGCGATTGTGCATATATTTTCGTCTGCCATAAACTGTTCTACCAAAGCGGTCATTTCGGCTTTAAACTCTTCCGTCACTCCCTCTCTGCCTTCACTTTTATGCTGACTGGCGAACAATTCCGACTTTTTGTATGCTTCCCGCTGCACATTCACAGTGTTTATTTCTTTCTCTATCGCAACCTGCATGTCCGGGCATAGTTGCATGGCTGTTTTCAACTTTTTCTCCGCACCATTGAAATCACCGAGCATTCGCAACGCTTTTGCGTTCTGGTAGAGCGCTTTGCCGTTGCCCCAAATGTTTTGTAGCCGGTGTATCTCGTTGCACATGCAGCACGCGCGGCGAGGGTTCTTCGCGTGATTGTAGCACGTGGCTAGGTTTAGATAAAGCTTCAGAAGGAACTTCTCCTGGCTTCGCTCCTCCTCCTCATCTGCGAGTCGCGTGTGGTGCATTATGTTTACGGCTTTGTTGAAGCAGCGGATCGCCATCTGAACGTTGCTACTTTCAAAAAAATGTGATCCGTTTTTGAATAGCCTCTTACACTCTTTCATATACCTGGTGAACATGTTCTCTTCCGTCAAAGATGCCCTGAAAAAAGTTTTTTTTTTTAAATCATGGTCGTGATGACAATGTGATAATGTTATGTGGGTTAGGCAATGGCACAAATGCATAGAGGTTTTCGCCCAACCCAGTCCAAGACAGGCATCCACCTTCAGATCAGATCCGCTATGTACATACACATGACACAGACCAAAGTACGCACTTCCGGTTCAACGTTAAAATATCACCATTCGAACATTTGCTATTGAGTAATTTCTTTAATTACAGATGTATACATGTTTCTGTCAAATTATAGAAATTTCCAACGATGTTTCCGGCATAGTATGCTTATCCATTGTTGATTAAAGTCAACAGATTGACTTTTCATCTTTGCCTTCATCTGAAAGTGCATCAATGAGACTACAATTGGGATGAAGTCTACTACATTTCATTTCATTTTAATTCATTTCATTTATTTATTTATTCAACTTCTGGTAGCAACATGTCACAATTTGATTGATCCGCGGATTCGATCGACCAGTGAAGAAGAACCCGCAAAGAAACTTCACTGGTCTATAAATTATGTTTTTTTTTTGTCTTTTTTTCGTCCACATAAATGATATAACACAATTATGATTTCATACCTAAATCATAACTACATGGCATGTAAGATAGTGGAGTGTACTGTTTAGGCATACAAAATATTTGAGTTGGTCATAATGTCAACTTCATCGGGTATCGATATAGCCAGAAATGTTAAAATTATATTTAGTCAAAATGAGGCCTTACGCTCTCACAGAGTTGTTTCTTCCAAGTATGAGGACATCTGAGAGACAAATTTGTTGTATGGGAACGAATTCCATTTGATGATATAGTTTATAGCGCCTAAACCCTATCAGAGACAAAGCTATTGGTTAAAGCATAAATTTACCTAACATCAGGCGTCAACTGGCTTCTCACAAGCTTGACGTAGAAGACGCAGTCCGACGCCGGTTTGATAGTGGGTGGGTTGCCCATCTTCCCATACATCACGTGGTAAGAGAGCAGGAACAGCGAGACTTCTCCCACGCACATTGACGAAACTGCCATGTGGAGACCCGGGAGCAGGACACTCTCATTCATATTGCACTCCTTCCAACAACAAAGAAAATAAAAAATATTAATTCACAAAAAATGTTTATGTAACCTGCAAGGGCGTCGCCAGCCGATGGCGCAGGGGGGGGGGAGCAATTTGACTTTACCTACTACAATTCATACTTTTCTCATTCTCATTGGTGAATTCATTCGAGTTTCGATGTACGGGAATGATTGTTCAAGGCTTCAATTTCAAGCAAATAAACTCATAGACTTAGGACTTTGGTTGCATTATATTTGGCAACTTTTTTAGAATCTCTAGGGGGGGGGGGCAGCTGCCCCTCCCTGCTCCCCCTTGGCGATGCCCTTGGTAACCTGATATGAATAGATAATACCTCACCTACTGTCCTGATCCAAACGCCACATTTCCGAATGAATTAGTGGCACCTAATTCCTTCGGAAATGTGGTATATATATCATCGTCGGATTTAAAATTAACTGCACTTGAGCAGTTGAATTGGATGGAAATCACAAAAATTTTGAATGGCCACTCCGCCCATCTCTTTATCCAATGTAATAGTATCAATCCTGCGACTTAGTTGAGAAAGGGGGCACCTACATTTTTACGTGGATTCTGACTAATGGAACAGCTTAAATTCGTGATGAAACGAATCCATCATACACAGAAAGAGAAAGTAAATGGTGCATTAACGGGGTGGGTATTAAACCCGTGACCTCTGCAATGAAAAACAAGGCCCGCGCCCTTAGCTACCAGCCGCTCATAAAAAAGTGTTTGTAGATTTAAATATTTTAAAGGATACAAGACTCATACTGCCATCCAAAGACTGGTTTCAATCCAGCGTCAAAACAAGCGAATTAATATTGTGAAATATTGCACTCAGCTGAAAATGTATTACAAGTGAATCCTGATATAAAATTAATAATAATAGGGTGTTTTGCTCTTGAACCAATATATGCTTACCAAAGGTTTTGCTGGTGACCTGAAGTCAAAGGGGTTTTTCCCCCACTCCCAATAAGCAGAATATCCAATCCCAACCGTGCATCCCTCATCTATAACCTCACCGCCGCCTTCTTCGATTATCTTCTTCTTCACATGGCCAGTTTCGCCGAGAGTGTGCATTTCTTTCGCAAGTTCTTTGAAGGACACACCAACAGGCTCACCCAGAGTGTCAACGATGTTTTCACTCTCCTTACTTTCTGACCCCGTTACATCGTAGTCTTGATAGTCTGATTGTATCTCCAGCAGCGTACTGCTTTTGTCCAAGTTGCTGAAATAGATATATATACTGCCTGAATATTATTATATTAGTGTGTGGGTTCTGGGACATAAAAATAAAACAATCGGGCTCACTGTATTTCTTCCCATGTATGTCAATCAAAGAAGTAAAAAAACTACTAAATGAAGACAAGAACATGGGAATTCAGAGCTACTTAAAAAGACTTGATGCAACTGCAGCCACCGAATACTCACTATGGAAGGCCACCAAGAAACTTAAAAGACCTAAAATTTTGTCTCCACCGATACATCAAGACACAGGTGACTGGGCAAGAAGCTCAATTGAAAAAGCCGAATCATTCGCAAAACACCTCTCTGCTGTTTTTACTCCCAATCCTGCAATAGTATCCGAAGTCCACATAGAAAATACCTTGAATGAAATCCATCAACTGGACACTCCAATCACTAAGTTTTCTAAGAGCGAAGTCAGAAATGTTATTAAAAATCTAGATCCTAAGAAGTCCCCAGGATATGACCTAATCACTGGACAACTGCTTAAGGAATTGCCAACAGAAAGTATCACCTACCTAGCCCAACTATTTAATGCCATACTATGGACTGGCACAGTCCCAGCACAGTGGAAGGTAGCCCAAATAATTATGATCCAAAAGCCTGGAAAAAACCCTCACGAAACTAAGTCTTACCGCCCAATAAGCCTGCTTCCGATATTGTCAAAAGTCCTTGAATCACTGCTTCTTACGAGAATTCTACCAATACTCGAGATTAAAAAGATAATCCCAAACCACCAATTTGGTTTTAGACGCAAACATGGAACAATAGAGCAGGTCCATAGGATTGTTGACAAAATCCATGAGTCCTTTGAGGCAAAAAAATACTGTACTGCCACCTTCTTGGATGTAGCTCAGGCCTTTGACAAAGTTTGGCACACAGGACTATTGTTCAAAATAAAACAATCGCTACCTGTAAATTTTTACATCCTCCTACAATCATATCTACAGAATCGGCACTTTTTTGTAAAACACGAAGACGCTGTGACGAATCTACACAAAATTCAAGCTGGTGTACCACAGGGCAGTGTCTTGGGCCCAGTACTGTATCTGCTATATACAGCTGACCTACCCACAACTTCAGATGTTGCAATAGGCACATTTGCTGACGACACAGCAATACTTGCTAGCCATGAAGACCCCAACACTGCCTCAACCATGCTCCAGACTAGCCTGAATGAAATAGACCAGTGGCTAAAGAGATGGCGCATTGTAGTCAACGAGACCAAGTCAGTACAAGTAACATTCTCCACGCGAACAGATACTTGCCCACCCGTTAAAATAAACGGCGTCCAAATCCCTCAAGCCAATGAAGCCAAATATTTAGGTATACACCTGGACAGGCGCTTGACATGGAGAAGCCATATATTTGGGAAACGGAAGCAGTTAGGAATACAACTGCGTAAAATGTACTGGCTACTCAACCAAAGATCGCAGCTTTCCCTGGAGAGCAAGCTGTTGATTTATAAGTCAATCATTAAACCGATATGGACGTACGGTATACAGTTGTGGGGCACTGCTTCCAACTCCAACGTAGAAATCATACAAAGATTCCAATCAAAAATGCTACGCATAATTACGGGTGCTCCTTGGTACATGACCAATATAAGATTACACCATGACCTTCACATTCCATTGGTCAAGGAAGAGATCGCCAATACCGTCGAAAAATATAAGCACAGACTATCCAACCACCCCAACATCCTGGCTTGCCACCTAATGGATGGAAAAAACCAACCCCGGAGACTGAAGCGCAGAATCCCACAAGACTTGTTACCCAGCAGAAAATGAGTGTATGAAGAAATGAACAAAACATTAACTACGGTTATCATTGTAAGAGTGGGTGCGCCAAAGGACACATCCCACAAAAGACATAAAGAAAAAGGATCAAACCAATTGCTGAATGTCCTGCCATAGCGACAGATTGCAATGACAAGAACAAAAAAAAAAAATGTATGTCGTAAGAGCCAGACCTAGGCATTTAGGGTTTGTTAACTGGAAATTATAGGCTGTTAACAAGCTTGTGGTCCAAAGGTTAACCAGTTGTTTCTTGGCATATTTGGAGCAACAAAAGGTAGTTTGAGTGTATGTAGAATGTAGTATTTACTAAAATTTAGTAAAAAGTATGGGGAGGACGATTTTTTTAAGCCATACACCAAAATGTTTTCTATATTTTTTGCTCCAAACATGCCAAGGAACACCTGGTTAATGGTTGAACCATGAGCCCATTGACATATTCAACATTAAAAAAAGCCACCACATTAACCCTTTCCCCGCCAGGAACGTATATATCCGTCGGAGCAAGGCATTCTGCAGGCGCCATCGTCGGATATATCCGACAGAAAACTACTCCACTTCAAACATTAATAAAACTTTACTGATTACGAAATAATGTGTTTTATTTACATAATTGCACAGTACATACTAGCGTTCATTAGATTTCTACTGTTTCAACAGTGGAAACACTATTTGCAACAAAACAAACAACAATTTAAGACTGCATATTATCGAAATAATTGTAGTGTGGCGTATTGAGAAGGATTATGCCAAAAAACCTTGGCGGTGAAAGGGTTAATGCACACATATACAATAATAACGATAAGTGGGAAAAATGTCTTAGACAAGAATGCTTTACGCAGAAACACAATAATTGTAAAAAATATGTTTGTTGCTTTTAGAATAGATAATTTTTAAATCAACCTAATTATTTATTTTATTACTTGCCACACCACCGTTGCCTTTGTTTTTCTATATATAATACTCTACTAGACTCATAATACTAGAAAACTAAAATGGCGATATCTCAATAAATTCTGTTGCTTTCTTCTGCTTATATAGTTCAGGCTCTAAGGCGCTACTACTAGCCAATATGTGAATTTTGACAAGGCACCTCACAAGGCACCTCATCTAAACTAGCTAAGTGACAATAACAAATCACATTACAGTAAAGCCCGGATAAACCGACATCGGTTTAACCAACACCCTCTTTGTCCGACCCAGGCAGCCTGGTCCCACGTCTTCCATCACCCGTCGCACCTGCGCCAGTCCAGTCACTCTCTTGCTCTCGCGCACTGTGCGCGCCGTACGTGCAGGACTGCCGACGAACCGACAACTACATACTTCACGATACCGATCCGTGCAATGTGCGATGTTCGATGCGAAGCGATAATCACTCATTTCGTTTTCATAGTAATGCTAGGAACCGCTATCAACCGACTTTTCCGTCTATCCGACCTAGGGCCGGTTCACATTAGGTCGGATAGTCTAAGTTCTACTGTATATATGTTTCCTCTTCTAGCAATCAACTTATTGTCGTTTAGGTTTGAAAACTTACGGCTTTTACGTGGTGGGAAGAGACATTCTCCGACGTTTCGAAGTGTTTAAAGACCACGGTAGTCTCAAAAGAATTATTGTCATTTACTTGTTTCCATTTTCAATTTAAAAAAATGTTTCTTCTAAACTTTATTGACTAGGTAGAAATCGAAATGAAAATGGAGGGTTTTAATCAAGGTCAGGACCAGGCATTGCCACATTTCTTAGCTCAGACGTATTGAAGCATCAACAACTAGGATGCGAAGATCCTATCCAGATTCCTTCGTAGATCTACCTTTCTAATAAACATTTAGGCCATCACTATTACTCTGGAATTTCTTGCTGTCATGCAGGGCGAGCACGGAAATCTCGCAGTAAATTTCCAATGGACTGAAGCACTTAACCTGGGTTTAACGCTAAATACCGGTCGACTAACGTTTCTAAATGTAAGTGAATAAAATATACCAGTCGGGTTAGCTTATTTCCTAAGTTATACAAGCGATTATATGAGTTAGACAAGTTGGTATCATCATCCTATTTATCTAATATATGGGCAGCGCCTCCACTTCTTTCTGAAAACGTTTGTCGAAAGTTGAGTCTCGGGTCGACGTTCGTGTGGTCGTATTCTGCGCGTCGCAAGAAGCAATATTTCCGTACTCGCCCTGCATTTTTGCAATATTTTAAATAACAATACATATTTACCTCAAGTCCATGCCGTTTTGGATAAGATAGATCGGCATAGATCGAGCATCCGTCCCCATTTTCCGCACTGTATTATTGATTGACAAAATTGAAAAACAACGATATTTCCGTAGAAAGAGAATCTCTTGATTCTTGAATTCTTGAACGTAAGTTACTCATGGGAGCGCAGCGGTAGTACATATGTCCCCACCATCTGCCTCGCAAATATCTCCATCGCCAGCGACGGAGCAGCGGCTGGACCGCAGATCCGTCGCCAACGACCGGAGACGCTTATGTATAAAAACTGGAGGCGCAGGGCGTCGCCAAAGCGGGTTTGGTGATATATAAATTACGTTGGTTTACGTAAGGTTAGGTTATGTTATTTCGATTAGGTTAGGTTAGGTTAGGTTAACTAACTAACCTAAATAACATAACCTAACCTAACTTAACCCAACCTAATTTACAAATAACCATACCCACTTTGGCGCCGCATCTGCGCCTCCAGTTTTTGACGAAACATATGCGTCTCCGGTCGTTGGCAACGGATCTGCGGCCAGAGCCGGTAGTCTAAGTTGTCACTTAAATTGGCGTTACGGCAAACCGATCGACTGGCGTTTTAAAATGTATGGAGAAATTGAAGAGCGCGCGCAGCGGGCGTTAAGCGAACTAACATTTGCGAGTCCGAGCTTGATTTGACAGCTTACTCAACGTTGCCGTAAATACGTCGACGTTGCCGTTTACGTCCACACAGCGTTTTCATACAAATCGGAAGTCCGCGTTTGACTTTGACAGCTTGAAGAAGTAAAACCACAGAATATCTAGTAAAAACTTGTATGGAGTTTGGAGAAAACGCCAGTCGATCGGTATGCCGTAAACGCCAATTTAGGTGAGAACTCAGACTTCACCTTCAGACCGTAGATGCGTCGCCGGCGATGGCGATATTGGCGATGCATATGTTTGCGGTGCACATATTGGTGATGAAGCTTGGCGACGGAGATATTGGCGATGGAGATGCAGGGCACCAGATTAACTTCTTCAACCTGTCAAAAACAAGTTCGTACTCATGGTCATGGAGATGCGTTTACCATAGATAATATAATATTACTGCGTAATATTGCGTTTACATACTCTTTGATGAAGACCTCCATGCTCGCACCTTTAGATGAGGGAAACCTTGACCACATATTTTTTTCTTGCTCTCTCAATAATAATCCACCATTATATAAACTACTCACAGATTCGAAAATTGCTCTTCCTGCCAACATGAATACCCTATTAACCCTCGATCAACCCAGAGTAGTAAATATTATTTCCAAATTTATTAGATGTAATGATATTCAATTGTAGTTACTATTATGTGTAAAATAGTTCTCCTCTTAAATTGTTTTTTTTTGTTTAGTGAAGTACCTATTAATTTTGTTTGTAATTTACTCTTATTTGCTCAGTAGCATTTATGTTCTTTTTAAACTTTTTATTCTTGATTTATAATTAAATCTTTAGCAAAAGTGTTTGCGAGATTAAAAAAAAAAATTTTTTTTGGCATTCATTAAATTCACTCAATTATTTTCACCCATTATCTCATCAAACCGTCAATCAATAAAGTTTCAATGCCAAAAGTTTGTTTTGTGATAATTATGAAAGGACCAGAATAAATTACTTCAATTCAAGAATTCAAGAATCAAGAAGTGAAACTTGAAACTGGCAAATTGTCCACACTGGACAGAGCCCAAAAAACAAATTAAAAAAAAAAAAAAAGACAGATGCATTGATGGTCTAGCTATATTTTGAAACCTATAACGTTAATAACGGACCCTCATATTAATGTGTTAAAACTTTTTTATGAATATTTGTCTCATTTGACAGAGACAGAAAGCACCAGCGACTCAGTTTTATCTTTAAATTATAGCTAAACCATCAATCTACATATTTACTATTTGGATTATCGAAATTCGTCATGGTTATTTTTAGGGTTGGAAAAGGGTGAAAACGGAACCTTTTCAAACTGAACGCAATCGGTCTTATCATCCCCTTAAGGTGACCCATCCCGCTCAACTCCCCATACAAACGGGGAATGAACATCACGCTCATATTTCTTGTCAGAGATCCCAAATATTTTGTTCAAAATAGCTTTATTTGATCGAACTAGATGTCTGATGAGCGTTGGCATTGTAAAATTGTGTTTGGTTTCTAAGTTATAAGGTCCGAAAGTTCGAATTTTTTTGAGCGTTTTATACAATAACTTTGGAGGTGGATTACGCAATGCTAAAGTGAGAACATCTTAAAATGATTAGTCTTCAGACATAGCTTATTTAATCAAGAGTTATAATCTATTTGGTTTTTGTTAGATTTTTGACCACAGCGGTCGTGGTTTACTTTTAGCTATAAGTCGTTTTGTAATTAAAATGTTCATCATACAAAATCATACACTATGCACATTGTCATTTTTGTGGACAAGTTGCATCTTCCTCATCACAGAGCCTGTATTTTCCTTTGAAACAGAGAAGGTCCTTACCTTAAGGTGGCCTGACCCGGCGGGACTAACTCATTTGCGTACTCAGGCTCGTAGCCTAGTGGCGCGGGGACTGGCCTAGCGTACCAGAGGCCTGGGTTCAATTCCGACATGCACCACTGTCTTCTCTTTCAGAGTTTGATAAGTGCATTTCGTCACGAATGCGAGCTGCTACATGCTTCGGAATTCATGTAAAACTGTAGGTCCCCTTCCCCTACTAGGTGGTAGGGTTTAAGCCCGCCTGGGTCGGTACCATCGCATTGGATGAAAAGATGGTCGAAGCGGCAATTAAAAATTGTCCGTGTTTTCCATCCAGTTCAATGTAGCCGTGCTCATAAAGGGAAGGTCCTGGCATGGCACCTAATTCCTTCGGGAATGTGGTGTATTGGCCTAATATCATAACGGTATGTGTGTGGTATTAGCCATCCATGTCAGGTCGCATAAAAAAAAAATTCAGGCACAGTACAAAACCATGCTGTTGCGCTCTGGGACCTTCTCTGTTTCAAATAAAAAGACAGGTTCCGTGATGATGAAGATGCAACATGTCCACATAAAAGACAAAGTGCATAGTGTATGATTTGGTAATAGCGGCGATAGAAATCTCAGCTGTGAAAATTTTAGCTGTCTATTTATTAAGGTTTATCTGATACAGCCCGCTTACAGCACATGGACAGACAACAGACGGATGGACTCTTTTTCTCTGAGAACCTGATAATACATACAGAAGTAATCATTCTTTCACATCTGCATTACTGGACATCTCAAGAACAAAAAATCAACCTATTCTTGTCAAATACTGCTAGTGATGGGGTACACGGTACGCATTGGTTTATTATAGAACGTCCAAATACGCGGCGCTATTACGCGACGCTATGTGGCTGGACAACTTGTTTCTGCTTTTTAATGAAAATTAAAATAGAACACAGAAAGTTCGAATTTATTATATTTCATATAAAACGCATACGGTTTTGTTTAAATAAAATAGGCATAACAACCAAAAAATAGCATAGGTACTGTAAATATAAAATTCATCTTAGTGGATAGAAGGAAGAAAATTTAAGCCAGGAATTTATTCATGCCTTTGCTTCATGGATTGTCTCATAACAGCTATGTATGAAGATATCAAGTCATCCATTTTGTATCCAAGCGATGTTTCACACAGGATCTTGGTTCCCCGAATGAAATTACCCATAGTCATGTGGAAGAATGTGTTGCCCGATGACCAATTTGATAGTTGAGAGAAGGGATAGGTAATTAAAATATCCTGTAAAATAAATTATATGCATTAAACTTAAAAATAAGTCGTAAATTTAGAACTACTCAGGATTACAAATCATATTAAAATTAATCTGTTAAAAGAAGTTATATGGTATCAGCCTCGGTAGCCCAGTGGCGCGACACCTGGGTAAAGCACCTCTGAGCGCGGTTGGATTCTGGATGGGTGACCATTTTTAACCGTGAAGGCTGGCCGTGGTTCGAATTTATGTAAAACTTTAGGTCCCCGTCCTTACTTAGTATGCCCGGGTTGGTAACATCGCATTGAATGAACGATAGTCAATGAAAATTGTTAGTGTTTTCCATCCAGTTCAATGTAACCGAGCAATATAAGGAACGTCCTGCACCTAGTTCCCATGTGGTGTGTAAGTCAATTAGGTATTAGGCATCCAGTTACACAAAAAAAATACACCAAGGTGTTGCAAAGAAAATATAACTGCCGAAAATACAATTTACCTAATATCTCTACCTATGTAAGTAGTGAAGGAGAGAGTTTTACAAGAGATATGAACTACATATAAAGTAATGCGAAATGATAATTAAAATCATCCTAAAATCTCGCAAGAGCAAAATCTTTTACACTAATGGAAGTACACACAGTTAGAATCCACATGCCTGAACCACTAAAAACTATCACATTTGTTAACTTGTGTCACAGCATTCGGAAAAAATATTTATTTATTTATCCTCTCCTCTCAAATAAAAAAAAGGCTAACAATAGTTTAAATATTGCCAAAAAACTGCAAATACATTAAATAATGAAATATTACCCGAGTTTGTGGATGAATAATGCTAACACCATTCCGGTTGATTCCAATGACCACCATTTCTGGATACGATGGCTCTGTAGTCTGCTTAACTTCAAAGAATGCCGTTCCGAATGTAGGAAATTGATAAATTCTTTTTAAAAATTGTTCCTTAGCCTCTTCTTCAGTCATAATTCCATGTTTCAAGTAAGCCGCTGATATTGATGACTTCCATTGTGAATTAGATTGTATTTTTGTCATGTCAGGGGGTATTAGCTGTTTAAGCATGCTAGGTATTTCTGTCAATTGCGACTGGTCACCTCCAAATCTCGACCTATATATCAGTGCAGCCAACTCCACAATATCCGTCTTGCTAGTTTTGTGGTAGCCGCGCAGGTATTTGGGTAGTTCTTGAGGGAAGTAGAATATTAAATCCGCATTTTTATCTCGTCCTGGCACAGTGTTGATCCACAGTTTCTTCATGAAGAATATTTGGTATTGCATTTGCACCTGAGACCCAGCTGCAGAAAAACCAAAATACTTTCTCTATAAATTTCAGTTTTTCAAGAATTATTATAGTCAGTCCCCACAGAACACGTACAGCTGTGTTCCGAGTGGGCGGACTAACTTGAATCCGCCGGTCCGGTTGGTTAGTCCGGTGCTAATCTCATACTAAGTTTTGTCAGGTGCTCTCTGAATACGACTACCTAATATTAAGATTCCGAATCAAGGAAGATAAAATAAGGCGAATTTGTAAAAAGCTCAAATAAGCTCAATAAGTACAGCAGGCATCCAGTGCTCATGAACCCAGAACGCCCAGTAGTCCAGCCTTCAGGGACTCAGCTGACCCGCTATATAATTCGGTACGACTACGAGATGATATGCAAAGAAGTTTGCTCTCACGCTCGGCAGTCCAGTCCCGACCTTGAGTGAAACCGCGCATCTGTTTTGTTTTTTCATTCTTGAAAGCGATTATCCCATACAAATCGAATAATATGACAGTTCCAGCAATCAGGTATAGGCGTGTACTGCATATAAAATAAGGAGGGACCCGAACTAGCAGCAAATGTTACGTGGTAAGTGTGTCTACCAAAAACTTTAAAACAAATAAGCATGAGTTCACATAAAGATGGGATGCAGTGCGCACTTCGGAATGGCATAAAGACCTTATTTAGTGCGCACGACCTGAGTAGATGACGCACTCGCCGCGACCCGTATTCAGGCAGCTTCACCACTGTCATGGCAATGTGCAACTTTGCAGTAGTAAATGAAGGATTTCTTTTAACTGGACATGAATGCCTAACAAAACACACTGCATAGGAACTAAGTGCCATGCCAGGACCTACTTTATATTGTACGGGTCCATTGAACTGGATTGAAAGCACGGACAATTTTTATTACCGCTTCGACCATTGTTCATTAAATATATAGATAGTGACATGGAGTAAGTAAAGAACTTCATGTCACTATCGATGCCAAGTAGCACCAAAAAGTTAATATTACTTCTATAACAAACTTAGCTACTTTGCACCCACCCAGTGTTCGCACCATCGTATTGGCTAAATGGATGGTCAAGCGGCAATGAAAATGTATCCGTGTGTTTCATCCAGTGCAATGTAGCTATGCTGATATAAAAGGGAAAGTCCTGACATAGTACCTATTTCCTTCGAGAATACAGTGTGTTGGTCTGATAACATGATAGCAGATTATTACTTAGCATTAACAGTATTATTATGTAGATTATACTAGCCATTCATATCCAGTTCCGCAACACTTTAAAACAAGTAAATTAATGGTAATTACCTATGCGTGTTGGTCTCGATTGCCGCATCCATTCAATCAGCTCATGAACAAAATCAAAGAAATAGTAGTTTTCAGGAACGGAAAACACTTTGTCGACAATCTTTACAAATAAATTAAATCCATCGCTATTTTTAAGGTTTAGCCTGTTGGATATTTGTTGGCACAGATCCTTCGCTTTTGTGGACGAGTCTACTTCAAATGCTTCATCCGTGTCATCGGGGAAATAGACCTTATGATATATCTGCAAGCTCCTGTGCTGTATTGCCTCCACTTCCACGAGGTATGGTGCATAAAGACGTGTACCGCTCTTTTGAGTTCGGAACACTCTCTTCAGGCACTCTTTGGCTATGGGGTGGGGTCTCGTCTTAAGGAATTCCGTCAGTTCTTTCATCAGTGTCGGTCCGCAGGCGACCAAACCTGTTAGCAGCCACATCAACTCCCAACCTCTTTCCTCACTCAGCTGTATCCTGTTATTAGTTAATTGCTTCATGATCTGACAGTATATTTCATCTCTTAGTGGTTCCTTGTTTATTACTTGGCCGAATATTTCATCTGTGTACTCTGTAGCAACGCGGGCTTTCTGCGCCGGCAAGTCTCCCATGTATTTTAGGATCCCTGTGAATGCATGCACAGCGTCCCTGCATAGAATCTCATCCTTTTGCAGTTTTCGCAGCAGAGGCATTCGCAGCGGTTCACGACTTTTGCTCCATAACTCCCCGACAGTGCCCTTTTTAGCAGGGTTCAAAGTAGAATGCCGTGAAATTGTTGAGGCGCTGCTATAGTTTTCTCTGAAGTGTTCTTTTGCATATTTCTCTAATGTGTGCATTCTTTTCCTCTGCAATGTTGAATACTGCGCTTTGTTTCTAGAGCTCTTGGCATAGTTCTGTCCTTTCTTGAAAGCATCCAAAACATTATTAGACGGCAATGACATTGTCGGCAATATATATACCTGTTCTGTTGGGAACAATCCTTCATGACCATTACATTCTCCATGACCCCATGTAGAATTCATTATGCTTTCTCCATTACAGTCGTGCATTAGTGTTATGAGATCACCCTTCTTGTATGATAGGAATGATGAGGCATCGCTGAAATTTTGAGCATCACTCTGTGCAATTACATACAGTGATCTTCTCTTCAAGCCATCGATCAAATATATGATAAGACTACTAAGTTCACTGGCATCCAAGCTCTGAAAAACAAATTCTTCTTGCTGGACGGTTGCGATCGTTATGGTGCCCAGATTCTCAACTTCGTCATCATTGTTAAATCCAACATAGGTTATTTCCGCAAAAGAAATCTCCAAAAGAATTTGCTCAAGTTCATCTACAATGTAAATCCCTGTCCAGTTGACGGCGATAATTATGTTGTCTTTAGAGATACTGTCTCCTTTAAGTCTAATGGCTTCAAAAAATCGTGAAAAGAGAAGAGGCCATTTCAGTTTTGCAAATATAACTGTGTCTTCCTTACATTTAATTGGTTCCAACTTAGACTGAATATTGGCACACTTTTGGAAAGCATTAATAATCAAAGTCTCCCATTTGTCTAGTAATGGGTTTGCAGTTTGAAGGAATTGGTTGGGAATGTAGTTGGCAATAACTTTCTTCAATATATTTAAATCCAAGTTTGGTCCATATTCAATGTAATGCTGTTGTGCTGAAAGCAGGGCGAGATCATTTTCTGAATCACATCGATACTCGCCAAACTTTACACCCTTGACAATCTGATGATATATCAAATTTGTGGCCACTGGATCTTCAACTGGATCATGCCAAGGAGTAAATATTTCTTTTCTGAAGAAAAATCTCCAAGGAGCGTTCTTTTCTAAAGTCCCCTGTTCCTTCGCAAACTGCTCGCACTGAGATATTGCGTCCATTACATGCTCTCCATCTCCACCCAATGAGAGCACTTTATCATATAGTGTAATGTATAGCGAGAACCCAAACAGGTCCTTTAATCCGATGCTTTCAGATATTTGCTGACATACTTCTTCTGATGTGGTTGCAGAGTCAGTTTGAATTGTTCTTGTTGATTCATCCATTAGAGTTATAGTCAACAGAATTGGCTTCTTGCTTTTCGTAGCTTGCAACTCGAGCCAACTTGGGGGTTGTGTTCTGGATCCATTTTTGAACGTTCTTACTAGTCTACCTTCACAATAAGGAGCATATCCTGGTGGTCCTTCTCGAATGAAGGACCGTAAGTATTTGACGAACTTTTCAGAGGGTGGGAAACACCCAACACACAAAGACAACAAAATCCAGCCACGGGCGTGAGACACTTTCGACGGGTTGCTTGATAGCTGCTTGCATAATTGGCAGAATATCTCATCTCTGAAAATAATATAGATGACATAATTAGGTTAGGTCCACACAAATTGTTTAAGCCAGTGGAACAAACTAATCAACAAGTGGCACAAGCCCACTAACCCTAATGAACAAAATACTTAAAAAATAAAAATTAAAAGACATGAGACATTTCTTTACCTCAGTTCAGGTCGAATAATGCCATGCCCGATGATAAAATGTAGTTTTTCCAAACTAGATGATCGTTTAGAGTTCATCCAGCTATTATACATATCATTAGTGACGTCATCGCTCATCAGACTCTTCATGAACTCTTCATTGAGCTTTGTCTGCCTTTTCAGAGTCATCTGCAGCATCTTGCGATTGTTGCTAGTATACTTACCATCTTCCTGGGTCATTAACTCCTGTTAAAATCAAGTTTTGTTAAAATACAGCCAAATGAAAAGTCTGCAAGCAGCCACATTAACATTTTGCTACTACAGTTCGATTTAAAAAAAATATCTGCCACAAGATATTAGCTAATGGATTGTCTGCCTATTAAACTGCAATTTTCAAATGCATAGCATTTCTTGGATCTCCGTCACCAATTTTATAGACACCGCACGAGTCAGATGCAGTGCGACTCATTTGCGAATTTATACAGGGTGTCGTAACCGTCAGTACATTACATTTGGGAAATGATTATTGGTATTGAAACAAACAAATAAGTTTAATAACTTTTTGCTGAATATCCTCTAAATAAAAAGTTAGACTTTCCATACAAAGTAATTCAATAATTTAGTGTAAAAAGAATCTAATGGTCTGTAAGAACGTGGGAGTGTTGTGTGTACGTGGATATGGATGGCTAATATCACACCTGCTGTCATGCCATTAGCCTGATACGCCACGTGGGATCTAGGTTCCATGCCAAGACCTTTCTTAGCTAAACTAAACATTCCTTATCAAATTACACTAGACAAAAGCATAAATAAAATAAAAAATATCTAGGTAACTAGACACTTTAGACATTTTTTTTTTAACTTTTTTGTCTCGGAAAAACATGAGGATTACGAGGAAACCTGCACTTAAATATCGGGTTCCATTCAATAATAAAAGGGTCAAACATTTTTCGCAGACCACCAGGTTTAAGTAGATGTGGAATAGACCAAAAGAAACTTAGAATAGCAACCGTACCGCACGGTTCTTTTTAATTATTTACCTGTTGTGGAAGAATATTTATTTTTCCTAAATATATATTTTTTTTATCTCCCTTTTATATTACAATCTGTCGCATATTTGGACATTCAGTAATAGTTATGTGAAGTGCTAGTGTTGGCTTTCTAGGATTGCTTCCAGTGAAGCAACCTAATAGTTTACAAAGGTGAAGGGATCATCTTGTTATGAGGTCTTGAGGAATTCTCCTCTTCAATCGGCGATATGTGTCCTAAATAAATGATATGATTAAAAAAAAGTATAACCAATGACATACCTCGAATTCTTTACTCTTCTGGAAGGCACGGCCTAAAGTGTTGGATAATTTAGACATCACTGGAGTGCTATCAATTTTATCCTCCATGTATTTAGGCTCTGCCATGTCTCCCATGAATCTGAGCATGGTGACCCATAGGGCTAAGGCTGCTACTCGATCCATGGGGGACGGGAGGTCTAGCAAAGAATGTTTTAAAGGTTTCCTTGCATATTGGTGATTGATGTTGCCTAAGAAATATGTTGCAGCAAATTTTCTGAAGTTGTATTCATCAAAAGTCTCCACGGGCTCCTCGGGCTGCTGAGGTATGTCAAGAACTGCTGTGGCATCTGACTTCTTGACAGTTGTCTGAAAACCAAATTACAAAATTATAAACCTTCAATGATTGAGAGAGTTCTGGGGTAGATAATAGGGATTATGCTCACCATGCCAAAGCCGGTACCTCGGATCGTTCCAGCTGGTACAGTAGTATCTTTGAGAAAATCAAACACGTCATCCACATACCGATCATCAATAACTGTAGAATTTTGTTTTTTATTGTCCACGGGAACTTCTTTAACAACCCATATGGTTTTAAATAATCTGTGAACTTTTTTCTCGTATTCATCTTCAGCAATTCTCTTATAGTCCGTTTCACCAGATTTCTGTAGTTCTCTTTCCTGAATTTCCTTGGATTGCTTAAATTCGCTGAGTTGAATTTTAATGATGCGACCTTTTTCAGAAACTAATTTTCTCACCAAGTAACCTCTGCACAGTGCCTGCACTCTTATAAATGAATTCTTCATTTTAACGAAAATATGTCTTGTTTGTCTTTGTTTCAAGACCGCTTGCAATCTCTGGTACCCTCTCTTCATTATCAAATAACGTCTCCTGTACCCTCGAGAGCGGAAGTGTTTCTGGATAATTACAGCCGCGGCTCGCATTCTTAAGTACTTTCTTCTTTGAATAAATCTCCTAGCATTTGCTTGTACTCTAATCACTGCTTCTATCAATATCTTTTGCCTTAAATGTTCAAGAATTGCATCATGAGAATCTTTCAGAAACACCTTTGTATGGCCAAGGCGGAATTCTTGATCTTTCAGCACCTCGGTGCAAATAGTTTTGGTTGCCAACTTGCAGTCGGTTTTTTCAGCAGGTGGAATGTTGGGAACGAGCAAGCGATATCTATTCACGAATTCACCGTAAGAGAACCGTATAGGGTAGCCAGCCTGCCGTATCTTAGCCGTCTCCATCAAACCAGCATATCTTAGCTGCCGCACACAGAGACTTCTATCCAAGATCTAAAACAATAGGTAAATAAGATAAGACAAATTATTTAACGTAATTAAGATTTCTAAAATATAAAATGATTACAGCTTTTCCCACGTGCTTACCTTTGGTTTTTTTAATTCATTAGGCTTAATGCACCGTACGAAGAATGGATGACAAGCATGTAGTGTCTTCATCAGTGATTCTAATGAAGTCTTAAATTGGAAGCTTAATGAAACTGGTTTGCGACTGCCGGTGTTGGAAAGAGATATTTCTGAGGTAAATAGATCTTTCAACAAAACATTGCTCGATTCAGAGATCATTTCCTTCATGTCCAGTGTTAAATTATCTCTATTTTTATCGAGGAAACCTGCATGAAAGGAACACAGAGGTAAATTTTTAGAAGTATTTCGAAATAAATAAATATAATTTTCCAAATTGAGTGGATGAATCATGTTAATCCATACCTTTGACATCATAATGAACATCTCCAGCAAAATGTCTAACTCCAAACCGATATTCTTGAATGGACTTAGGAGTTAAATATATGTGCTTGGTACTGTGATTGCTGTGGAGCTTGGAAAGCAGCGTCAGGTCCGTCCCTTTTGGAAACTTTGACTCCTCGTCGATCAAGGATAACAAGTTCATTGGCTTCAAGCCAATCATATCAAGCATTTCCTGATTGTCTGTATAAGTTATATTAGTCCAAGAAATGCCTTCCTTTTCATACTGCTGCTGTTCTAGCTTGAATATGTGTTTTACAAAGAACTGTTGCAAGTTTTCGTTGGCGTAATTAATACATAGTTGTTCAAAGCTATTGCAGCCAAAATTTTCAAATCCAAAAATATCCAAAATACCAACTGAACCACTGGAAAGTTGCTGATCTCTATGCAGAGTTTTATTGATCACTTCGACTATATGTTCGAAAATGTGACCATAAATCTTTTTAACTAAAGCATCTCTGGATTCAGTGGCACTTATAATCGAAACTGTGGACACAATTTTCTCCCCATGCGCAATGATGGTTTTTCTGGTAAGAGCGTCGCACAGAGAAGATTTGTTGACACCCAGCAATGTTGCGATCCTAGTAGCATTGACATTATCTGACACTTCCGATGACTCAATATTATTGAAATTGAGCGCTTTAAATTTCAAGTTACCGATATGTAAGATCGCTGCCAGGAGGCCAAACATTCCCCAAACTTCTTCATCAGTAAAATTAAGAACTTTAAATGCTGATCGGATGTCAGAAAACTCCAGAGCGTCGTTCCGACCTTCGCAAGTCAATGATTTGCCTGAGTTGACATAGTTGTATTCACTTGGTGACCCAAGCTCCAGCTTTCTCCTCTCATCTGGAGATAGTCCAGTTAACAATGAATAGAAAATGTGGTAGTTTCGTTCGCCATTGCTTTGGGAAATAATACGCGATTTTTCTAAAAGATATTGCTCAATATTTGCACCTTCAATAGCTCCTTTCCTATTAAAGAAAATGTTGATGTATTTTCCAAACCTCGATGAATTATCATTTCTGACGGTTTTCGCATTTCCAAAAGCCTCTAGGATAGGGTTCGTTTCTTGAATCTGCTGTTCTACCCAGGAGTGCTTCCCACTAGCTGCTGCGAGGTATTGGAGCAAAAGTTTTGTACTTTCGGTTTTACCAGCTCCACTTTCACCACTGAAAAACTTAATAATTAGAGATATGCAAATTCACAATGCACAAACAACCTTTCCAAAAGCATTGATGGGCACGTAAGCATCAGAAAATTACGCTTTCACATATCAGGCAACAAATATCTCTGTCCGCATTTTTTTTTGTGAATGTATCCTGGGACAAACCAGATACAAAAATAAATGTGTATGAACATTTTTTTTGCTTTCAATTGATTCAGTTTAAAAAAAAGAAATCTGCATCTGAACATTTTTTTAATGTAACTGGACATGGCTAATACCAAACTGACCGTCAGATATTAGCCTAACACACCACAGGGGAACTAGGTAGGTGCCATGCCAGAACCTTTCTTAAATTGCTCGGCTACATTGAACTAGATGGGAAACATGGACAATTTTCATTGCCGCTTCGACCATCGTTCATTCAAATATATATTGCCTGATATTTCTTGCCAGGGAATTTTAGTTCAGTTTGATTAGTAATACATTTTGAAAGAACACATTTACGTTAATGATACATCCGTACTAATATTATAAATGCGAAAGTAACTCTGTCTGTCTGTTACGTTTTCACAACCAAACCGCTGCACAAATTTTGATGAAATTTCGTATATAGAGAGTCTGGACCTTGGGAAAGGGCATAGGCTACCTTTTGTGGTGAAAATTAAACTCAAATAGGGTAAAAAGGCGCATGAAAATTTGTATAGGGAACTCATATACCATGTTAGGTTCAGTCTGACATCAGTCTGAAGCGACATTCCACCATTTCAAAATAATGAAGATATTTAGATCCAACATTGTATAGACAAACTAAATAGAGAAAATGTGGAAATAGGAATACACAGATTTTAAAATTAAAGAAAATCATAAAACAGTAGTCAAAGCAAGAAATTATCTCTCTACGAGGAACGCATTAACGTATTGATAATTAAAATAAGAGATGCAGGATATTTCACCAAGGGGTCTTACCCATTGGAAATCCCAGTGCCAGGCATCTGAATGTGTCAACAAAACCTGTACGTGGATGTGACAGGAAGAGAGCAAAACGGGAAAAATGCTGTGAATAAAGGAACTGATCTTAATTTATAGTGAGGGATGTGTCAATATGATCATACCTTATTACGATGCACTGATTGGACCACGTGTCCATGAGCTCAGTGTAAGAGTTGTCTCCGATAGCAAATATATGAGGTGGTATTTCACCAATCTTCCGGGAATTATAAAAGTGTATTTGGTCCATTGTATAAATGGGGAGGATCTCATAAGGGTTGATTGCTATCAACATTGTTCCCGTGTAGGTCTGCGAAATATTAAGGTGTTAACATATTCAATTAACTTGAAAATAGACCACAACCAAGTTGACGTTTTACCCGAGATTAAAGAAGTCATAAGTTTAATGTTATGTCTTTCCCTTTGTGCCCTATAGCGTTGGGTCAGTGGCGTGATTTTCGCGTATTTCATTTGTGTGGCTGGTAAATTACTGTGAAATTATATTAATTTGCAAAACTATTGGCAGCACTGCATTGCGTTGATGGTTCTAGTTCAGCTTTGCAATATAATTTTAAAGTAGTTCTTTTTACAGCTTTCTTTCGTTACATACGTTTTTAGGTTTACAATGTTGCTGCACATATTTATTTGTTAACCTTATCGTTTCTCAGTGCAATCTGAGTCGACAAGTGTCGCATCCAACTAGGCTGACCACCGATCCACCAAGGCGTCATCGGAACCGCTTCGGTGATCTGGAGTGACATTTGTTAGCCCAACTCGCCAAATTTCAACGGTTTCTTTCTTTATTTGATGTGTCCTTGCTTCACTGTCGATTTTACATAGGTACATATCATAATTGTTGAAAAATGTGACGTAATAGCTAGCACAAAAAAGTATATTTTAGTCCATCATTTAAAAATGTGTGAAAATTCATGAAAACTCTGAATTTCAACAAAATTCGGAAATAATCCAGACTTATTTACAACATTTCCGAAGTCAAGGCAAGTTCCGCCAATCGACAATACTGGCTCACTCTAACAGAAATTGAATTCTAATCGGCCGCCCGTCAAGTTAAAGTGAACGGACCATAAGGGTCGTCGTCAGTTCATTTGCGAGGTGAGCGCAATGCAAGCCATTCAGTTCACAGACTATTATAGTACACTAGCGTGATTCAGTTAGTGGCTAAGTCAGTCTCAAGTATAGGTCGCAAAAAAAAAAACAATCTTTTACACCGACAGTGGTTCGGTCTTTCAATAGCGACGAACCAGATCTTTTAACTTGATCGTTCGCAAATGACCAAAACTATTACAATCAACACTGGCAACAGTCATTATTATTTAAAAAAAATGATTTACATTTTATTTATGTACTTTTAACCGTGTGAAAATGATGGGTGATTGTCAGCCTAAGCGATTGTCAGTTCAGTGGTTCGACGCCTTGCTTCTGGATGGGTGATCGTGCAATTTTTAAAACTGGTTCAATGCGATGGTGGGTTTTTTTTTATGCGACCTGACATGGATGGCGAATACCACACAACTACCGTTATGGTATTAGCCCAATACAGCACATTCCCAAAGGAATTAGGTGCCATGCCAAGACCTTCCCTTTATGAGCACGGCTACATTGGAACTGGATGGAAAACACGGACAATTTTTTATTGCCGCTTCGACCATCTTTTCATCTAATGCGATGGTACCAACCCGGGCGGGCTTAAACCCTACCACCTAGTAGGGAAAGGGCACCTACAGTTTTACATGGATTCCGAACCATGGAGCAGCTTACATACTAATCGAACTCGGAGAGAGAAAGACAGTGGTGCATGTTGGAATTGAACCCAGGCTTCTGGTACGCTAGGCCAGTCCCCGCGCCGTTAGGCTACGAGCCGCTCAGATTAACCCTACCACCAAGAAAGTAAGGAAGGGGACCTACAGTTTGACGTGGAATCCGAACCACGGCCAGCCTCAAGGGTAGAAAATGGTCACCAATTCAGAACCCAACTGCGCTCAGAGGTGCTTCCACACAGCTTATCGAGGCTGACAATATTTTGACGGTGGTTGTGGTATTAGCAAACCAGTGTCCAGTTACATAAAAATCTTGGTTCAACTCTATCTACGAAAAAATATAAATAATAACTTACATAAATAAGTTGTTTGCTGTACCGCATGTGCAAATTCCTCAGAATTGTATACTCCTGCAGCTCTCCCAGCGTGATCATATCTTCAACCCCCACAACCGAAGTTGTATGCAGCTCCTTGAGCACTTGGCTGCTGCTGACTGTGAACACTCTGCCATCGTCGTCCCGCACTTGTATCTTGTCGCCAGAGCTGCTGAGGATTTTGACAGCGAAGGGGACATCGAATTCGGATTGCCCCTCTGGCTTAAGCCACACCTGGTCCTGAGGATTCGTTTTGGGATGGTATTAACGCATGCATGATGGACAAAGATTCTCCGAAATTCGTTAGTTGTGCTAGACAATGACTATCCATTATAGAAACATACATTCTATGGGTTAGTGAAAATATTATTGTTTGTATGTTTAAAAACTGGACGATATCCGTCATTGGAATCATACATAAGTTAGTCGGAAAACTGAATATTTCGATTATCGAATCAATTATAATAATAATTGTAATTCATAATTATCATTGGATTTTTCACAATTGAAGTATATTATTCAGACATGACATCTTACATACATTAGTACTTAAAATTTTACTCACCGACAACTGTACTTCCCCTGCCATAATCACAATGAGATTCTAAAGCACATTAAAATCAGGGACCATGCTCAGCATTGTCATTTCAAGGGGAATCAGCCAAAGAGCAATTGGCTGACTATGCCCTATTGGTTGAGTGGTTATCAATAATGTTGTCTTATCAGAATAATCCGATAATGTTGAATCATTGGTAAGTGTCGACACATTCTTGGATAGAACTTCTGATATGATATCGTACATTTCTGGACTTTATGGTCCATTACCATAGAAATCGGATATGTAGTGTTGATCAGATTACTTGACCAAAACATATTATTTTACCAAAAGCAGCCTTTTAACGGAACTAAACTGCACGATAATGTCGAAGTATTTTGAGTGCTCTCCGAAGTAATAGAAAAACACCGCAGCCCAGAGAATTTATCTGTCTGATACCGTTACGAATATAAAAAAATATCAATTAAATGTATAGTCGATTTTGTGGCACCAATTTTAGGTTCTCGATACAAAAATATTCAGAAACCAGCATTTGACTGACTTCAACCTTTTCTCGCCAATATTTTTAGAATCACAGAGCATGCGGCTGTGTCATTAAGGTATTACTTTAGCAACAGATTTTCTCATTCCTCCATTACTGATTCAGTAAAATCAAGAAGCCATGACATGCCAAGATTTCTAGAAAACAAACTTAAGACAATTTTGGCTACGTCACAAAGTATCTGGTATTTAAATTCATATTTTTCATGATGAAAAGTGTAAATTCAATATTTGCATTGAATGTGTTGCATCAGCTGTACGTTAGACTGGAAAGCAAGAATTAGGTAATCTTGATCTTTCAAGATTACCTAATTCTTGCTGATTTCTTGACTGAAGGAAATTTGCAATGAGAAAGAAAGTACTGCACGCTACGAATAAACTTATTAGAAGGTTGCACGCTAACGGATATTGAACCAACACTTCTGGGTCAAGAATCGCAGCGCAAACCAATTGCACTTCTCAATCAAGGAAGCATTGGTCAGGCCACAATTAGCCACAAGCCACCACATACACAGAAGAGCTGATTAGTCAGAACATAGTTTAAATTTTTTTTTTGGATAATGAGTGTTAAACTCGCTTATTTGTTTAAACAGGCGTTTATTCCACCTCCAACGTTAAGACGGTCGTTACCCCATTAATTCCCCAGGCGAAAACTGTTTACATGCTCTTAATGTTTTACTAGGTTTTTAAAATGATGGATTCCAAAATATATTGTGGCGTCCTACGTTTGTATGTTCTTAATTTTATAATTTATCTTTTAGATTGGAAAATATTGGCTAATAAACATCGGAAGAAATTGTCTTTATTTACTGTCATTTTAGGTTTTTTTACTGAAAGTTGAGATATGTACATAAAATAAAAACATACAGAAATAGAATTAAGCTATCTCAAGAGATTAAGCCAACGGAAAAATAAATCATTTCTCAGAGCTAGCTTCATGACAGTCTTAACAGATAATGCTCCGTTACTGGCACAAACTGGCAACAGGAGGATTTGGCTGCTAACAGTAGGATCAAAAATTCTAATGTAACTTGACCATTATTTTTTATGTTTAATAAATCTCGAACTATTATTATTATTGATAGTATACACTAGCAGTTTTAAGCTGATGCGTGTACTTTAAATTTTGATATTTTGAGTGCACTTCTACTAAAATTATTGTGTTTTTATTTAAGTTTAATACTATTAAGGTGTTTGTCTAACTGGTTTTTAAAACCATTTACTGTGATAGCACTAATTACTTCTTGAGGCAAGTTATTGCAGGAGTCCAATACTCTGTTTGAAAGAATTACATGTGAATTTTTTAAAAGTTGAAAACGATCAAAGAAATGGAGTGTGATTCATCTGTGAGCGACATGCTTTGTTGCTACCGTCATCTGCGTCTGAATTAACACAGCTACTGAGGTAGTTGGAACCGCACAGCAGGTGAACTCTAGTTGACTTCTCACTGGATGGCTTGCCGGAAGTCCTCCACGTTGCGTAGCAACTTATTATAAATTTATGAGGGGAACAAAATGTTAATTTAAACAAATAAGCCACCTTATCACCGTTTACCTGAAAACATTTGAATAATGCCTTGAAACTCTAGAAACATGTAGCTAATTTGAAATTGTCAGAATATTTTTTATTATCAATTATGAGCAGAAATTATTAACTGTAATTTATTACTTTTGCTTATTGCTGATATATATTTAATATGCTGGCAAGGCACTTTGACTCAATTGAACATATCGAACCATTCAAATATTTACTAATGCAGAGATAGCTAACACTTCAAATGGGAATCAAACATAATGTCTTATGGTGTTAATCAGAACCAATTTATTGCAAAATAAACATTACGACAATTCAAATCTTCTTAATTCTAGACAATCATTTACTTTTTCTTTTCATCTTTATCTTTCTTATCCCCTTTTGCCTTCTCGTCCTTGTCTTTCTTCTCTTCTTTGTCCTTCTTGTCCTTGGCTTCTTCTTTCTTCCCCTCCTCGGCGTCTCGATTCGTAAGCTTGTTGTTAATGAGGTTGTGCAGCGCAATTATGGAACGCACAAGCGCCGCAAGATACACAACAAGCGACTGGTCGTTCGTCTTCACGTACAAATTATCCGTGAAGATCTCATTGGTAACGTCAGGCAGTAGGTTGAATATATCCTGCAGCTGGTAGATTATTTGGTGGTTGATAGGGAGAGAGCCTTCGCCGACTTGCACTAGGTAGTTTCGTATTTCGCTCAACTGAGAGTGTAGGCCCTTGAGACCGAGAAGCTGGTTGGTGACTCTCTGGGAGAGGCTCCCGACGGTCGTGTCCTTAATGTCGCGTAGTAAATGCTCCACTCCCACCTCTTCGGCTTCCTCGGCGCCAATCTCACTAGGGACGTGTTCGAATGTTTTCGAGGTCGGTGAACCATCATCGTGGACTTCCTCCACAGCCTGATAGGCCTCCGTTGGGAGCCCAAGGTCCTTGGGTTTGGCATCGATTATTACGAGCACAGAGTTAGGGCAGTAGCGTCGAATGAGTTCGTTGATGGCGACATCATTCTGGTGCAGTTTGGGCCCGGTATGGTACCAACCTACGACTTTCTCCCGGGCATTCACCTTTTTAAACATTCCGTACATGTTCTCCAGGTAGTCGTGATCCAAGAACCACACCGATTTGTCCTTGTCATCCTCATCAAATGGTACTGAAAAAGATAATATACAAACATTTATATACTACATATAATTAACCCTGCATAACCGTGCATTACATGTAGCATACATGTAATAGAGACTCCGCAACCTATTCAATATTCCAGAATGGTTTACGACTTTTAGTATAGAATTAGTTGATTATGCTATGAAGGTAGTTGGAGACTAGTAGGAGAATACCCATTGCAGCTAGGAGAATGCCCACACTTTTTGGGCCCCTCAAAAATGTCAGTGTCTATCTGCCCAACCAGTGTTGTAATTTAGGAAATAATATAATATTTCCACATATGAATTTTGAAGACCGAATTAATTGTCATTTAAAATTTGTTGGCAAAATGCGATTTAGAGGTTATTCATAACCTCTAAATCGCATTTTGCCAACGTTAGGTACATTAAATGTCTTTTTAATATTTCATGACCAACCCCATTAGTCCTAGGGATTACGTTAAAACCTTATTTACTCCTTATGTTCTCCCTTACCAGACGGAATGGCATGTAGCGCACCCCCCCGAAATGAAATGTTGAAATGTTTTTTAAGGAACTTGGGATTATGACACTCGCAAATAAGTATATTTACCAAAATATCATATATGCAAAAAAAAAACAATAGAAAGGTCTACCCTTAACTCTGATGTACATGACCATGATACTAGAAATAAGTTTAATATACAATGTACCAAACACAGACGAGCTAAAACTTCAAAAAGCTTTATTCACAATAGTGTTAGATTTTACAACAAATTACCTGTAGAAATTGGAAATTTGCCTCTTAATAAATTTAAAAATAAAATAAAATTAGTGCTCCTTGATAAAGTGTATTACAATTTGAACGAGGCTCTCTATGATAAAACCCTCTTTAGTGATTTAATATTCTAGGACAAGTACATAATTGTACAATTTATATTAATTTTATTTTGACATTGACGCTACAATGGTAGTATTTTGTATATATTATATTATATTGACTTGATACACTTTATCTGTATCAAAATTGACGAGGGCTCTGTACACCCGACATAGCTGTTAAGTTGACGAAGGCGTTTACACCCGAAATAAATACTCAATATATATAATTATTAGGTTATTAAGTTAAGTAATTTATTTATTAATTAAGACTTTTCACATTGTGGGTTGTTGTTTCCTCGTAGTTCTTAGTTCTTTCATATATATCATAAATATATCAATAAATATATATCATAGAAATCATAATTGTGTTATATCATTTATGTGGACGAAATAAAAGACAAAAAAAACATAATTTATAGACCAGTGAAGTTTCTTTGCGGGTTCTTCTTCACTTGATCGAATCCGCGGATCAATCAAATTAAGTCATGACTTAGTGTAGTTTTACTACCAGAAGTTGAAAAAATAAATGAAATGAAACGGAAGTAATAATGTGACGTTCTGTCCTTATCTTATTCATATTGACAGTAGGAAAAGAAGTCATTACGGTGGTGAAAAATGAGGATTCATATAGTTAAGAATATATTTAAATAATATGATTTTCTTGTCACAAAACTGTTACTTTAAAAACAAATTTGTTCTGTAACATTTTGAAACATTTTTAGAAATTTTGAAAATTTCCTTCCCACACAGTGATCACACAGTGGGCTAAACTGAACATTGCCTAAAAATTAAAAGTTAAACACGCCATTGACGGGAGGACTGAAAGGACTGCCTCTTTGACAGCAAGTGTCGGGACATATTTTCCCGTCTAGCTCTCATCAGCGCAACGCGCGATTAGGAATATAGTTCCAATAGACATAATGCACCAACATTTGAGAACATTGCCATACAGTGTCCGGAAGCACATCGGAATGCAATGATAAGAGTTCACCTAGCAGTTGATGATATGTGTTCCGGGTGTTTAGTAGGTATATATTTGAAGTGTGTTAATGTTTATATATTAGAAACCCTTTTCGGGACAGCACGTTCAGCTTTCCCAGCATTACCTCTCCTCATAGCTAACATTACGCTTCTCCGCACAACTTGCTGCCAAATACAAAACTACCAAGATGCTCGCAAACAGCCATACCTAGTTCCCTTAATTCCAGATATTCAAAGGCTACATTTACCTGCAAAGCTGTTGGAGACATCAAGCACGCCCTTGGCGCGCCAGCATCCTAACAGAACGCCCACGACTCGCTTTTGGTTGCCGATCTTGCCCATCCGGTTAAAGTGGTCCACCACGGAGAGGAGCACCAGGGGATGCACCACGACCTTACTGCTGCTTGCCGTCTCGGCCCCACTCGTAGC
The DNA here is from genome assembly GCA_946894095.1 of Incurvaria masculella. Classification (NCBI taxonomy): domain Eukaryota; kingdom Metazoa; phylum Arthropoda; class Insecta; order Lepidoptera; family Incurvariidae; genus Incurvaria; species Incurvaria masculella. Next base: position 21,078,189 of record OX335645.2, on the reverse strand, counting down.
CGGAACTGCCGCACTCGGCGTCGCCACTGTTGCGGCAGGCATATTTTTCGTTCTCGAGTTGCCTCTTTTGAATTTATAATAAATATGAGAGTCACGAATCACGTTATAAGGAGGTATTTATAATTACAATATTCTTTTTGTAAAGAGCAATCGGTACTACAGAATAAACAGAGAAATATTCTGAAATTTGACAGTCATCATACTCTTCATTGTCTATGCTTGGGCAAGGCTGTCTTCAGCATATCTACTCTGGGTCTACTTACGAGAATCTCACCTGTGGGTCACTGGTGACTCACCAGTGAGTCAAAATTTTTTGTACCAAGGAAATGACAGCCACGGGTGACTCGTGGCTGTCAATTCCTAATGTTGTCTCTTTCTAATCATTCTAGATTTCATTTCATTTCATTTTTATTCACCTATAGGTACATTACATACACTCAGATACGTCAGATGGTTGCTAGAAGTAACATACAAATATGCAATACACATCTCAGATCATATAAACATTGTTATTATTATAAAGTTTTACTTTCATCATCAGCTGTAAAGAGGCCTTGTCATAAATAGAGAGTCAGATAAAAAGAATACATTAATGATTAGCTGTAAATAGGCTTTGTCAATGATTAAAAAATAGGTTACATTCAAGGAAACAATAGTGGCAGCTGTAATAGACTTTGTCAAATAGTGTGTCACTTTAATGTGTCATTAGTGCACTCCGGGAAAAATGAAATTCACGCATCAGCTTCAAGCTGCTAGTGATATAAATAACATAATAGTGTGTCAAATAGATATATTGCAACGACACTAACATAACATTTGATGTTTGATGACGTCAGGCAAAAGCGTCTCACTTTTATCTGTGACTAACTCGTTTTCGCTTTTCTGCCTATCTACTCAGGAAAAGGAAAGCGAGAATATCTCGTGTTCGGTTCTGTCAAACTCTATAGTGAAAAAAATGGAGGCATCTTTTTTCTGCATAGAGTTTGTTCGCTTTCATGAGTAGATAGGCTGAGGAGATATGCTGGGAACGAGTAAGCCCCGGTTGCACGAAGAAAAGGCTGAGTTAATTAATGTTCAAACACGTCACTTTTAGGGATTTTTTTCCATACTGTCCACACATAGTGACGTATTTGATCATACTTTGACGTTGACTTAGGGCGGAGTGCATGAAAGGACAAAAAATCATAATCAACGTCAAACTATGATCAAACACGTCACTTTGGGTGGACTGTATGGTAGGAACTCTATGCGGATCACTAAAAGTGACGTGTTTGTACATTGATTAACTCGGCCGTCTCTTGTGCAACCGGGGCTTAGATTTTTTGTTCTTTCGTGCACTAGGTCCTTAGTCACAGATGAAAGCAATGTGACTCACAGGTGAGAATCTCATGAGTAGACCCACCGTGCTTCTTCTTCTTCTTCTTCTTTAAAGACCGTGCTGTCACCTTACTGTCTGTATTCTGCTGTGTAGAATTTAAAAAAACAAGTAAGCAGCAAACATAACCTCACCTATCATCAAAACCTGCCCATAGAATCTGCGTAGTGGCAATCAATAACGCTTGATTTGACAGGTGTCAAAAGGGACCACTTCGGTGTGACAGAGGAGGCAAGTCAGCTTCTCTGTCGTGAAACCGACGCCGAGCGTAGACGACCGAACAATCTGCTGCGGGGCGGCTGGCGCGGAGTGTTCGCTCCGTGTTCGCTCGCGGTTGCGTGGCCATATTGGTTTTGTTGTTGTGTTGAGTTGAGTGACGCGTCCTCCTCCATGAAATCAAAATTAATATCGTTCCGAAGCCGTTACTGCATCTGCACACTGCGATTTCGTAAACATGGAAAACAAATGTTGCGTTTCTGGTTGCAACAGCGTAAAACCCGATGTGCATCTTTTTTGTTTTCCAAGAAGTGATAAAAGAAAACGACTTTGGTTACGGACTCTGAGTGAGCCTGCTTTGAATGAGCTGCAGTTGTCCGTGCTCAAAACTAAACGAAGAGTTTGTGTCAAACATTTCGAGGCCAAGTACATACGACAGAGTTCACGCCAAGGAGCGCAGGGAGCTCAAACAATCTTAACCCCTGACGCCTATCCTACTTTGTTTTCGGAGCAAGAAATTGAAAGTGGCATACAAAATGTAATGGGTAAGTAAGATCTCAAATTCTTCACACTTACAATTTATCAGGTGCTGGGAATCAAAAAATATTCTCGGTAGACAAAAATTGCACTATTATAGCACTGAACATGGATGGATGGGAATGGCATGATGCTAGCCCATGGTATTGCATTCTCGAAGGAACTAGTCTCATCAGGAGCCTCCCATACCATGATTGTGTTGAACAATGGGTATCGTAATACAAAATCCTTTTAATTTTAAAAAATTAAAAGATTTAATAATAAGACAGGAAAGTGACCTGCTGGTATGCAAGGGATTCGGACCTCGGTTTGACCGGCAGGGCGATCACCGAAATTGAAATCACTTTCAACTCGATCCTGGTTTAGTGCTGTCTCACCCAAACTAGCGATACATGTGTGGGCAAGGCCATTTTTTAAGTTACTTTTAAATTTATTTTTCACTGATTGTGTATCGATAAAGACTACATACTGACAGTTTAAATAAATGAGAGTCACGACCGGAGGCCATGATTCATTCATATGCATCATATGGAATAGATACAAACATTTCGGCAACGCGGTTGCATGTCATGTCTTTAGTCCATTTTCTGCTTTTTTAATGTTCATACTAAAAAGTATATTTTATTTTATCCGATTTTGTATTTCAGGGAGAAGTTATCACACTCAAGGCGTGCCACTCCACCTTCGTGATCACATATATAATTTTGATCCAAGATTAGAACCTTCAACTTCTGGCACTGGTTTAGGTATGTACCCAGATATTGTAGATATTTTGAAAGGCATTTTGGATAAAAAATTTTATTTATAAAAACCTTATATAAGGTGAGTTTAAAATAATCTACAAGCCTTATAGGGTTGATTCAGTATCTGATATAGAACAACTTTTGCTAAGAATGGAGGTATGTAATTTTTTTTGTTCCATTTTAATTTTTGAGAAATTTAAACAGTATGTTCTTCCCAGTATTTTAAACAACTTTTGCGAAGAAACTATGTACCTATCGGTAATGGTTTCCAAGAAAATAAATTATTAAAGTGAACTAACTCTTCAAACTGCCTATTTGAAAAATAGGTTCCGCACCGCGCCGGCCGGCGGCGCGGAGGCGGCGCGCGGCGGCAGAGTCTATTTTACCTACCCGAATAGTTTTGCCTCCTTCCCACGCTGACGTACGCCGCGCCGGGCTATGGATTTGGTCGGCGCGGCTGTAATGTAGGTATGTACACAAGCATGCATGTCATTTTTCGCCCGATCGGCACTCGCTTCACTTAAATTCACTCACGTGTGATACTCAGGTCCGATGCGGGTCATGGACCTTGACATACTAATTGCTTTCAAAACGAAAACAAACGTCCTTCAGTGAGAGGGGCGGCGGCGGCGGCGGGGGAGATGGGGTGGCGAGGCTTCTGTCTGCGCACGCGGCGCGCGGCGGCGGAGAATTGTCTTGTGTCAGTAGGTCACGGTCCGGTCAATGCCCCGTGGTTGACCTATATTTTTAATTATGTAGGTAGTTGAAGAGTTAGTGCACTTTAATAAATTATTTTTCTTAGAAACCATTACAGATAAGTGCATAGTTTATTCGCAAAAGTTGTTTAAAATACTGGGAAGAACATACTGTTTAAATTTCTCAAAAATTAAAATGGAACAAAAAAAATTACATACCTCCATTCTTAGCAAAAGTTGTTCTATATCAGATACTGAATCAACCCTATAAGGCTTGTAGATTATTTTAAACTCACCTTATATACATGTTTTGAAGAATTCCAATATCGCGCTTTGACAAGTGGGGTGACACCGTACTGCGCGAGCCCCGTTAACGGTTGCAGCATTACAAAGGAATGAGAAATGTGGCGGTGCAGGGTCAGGGGGATGTTCGGATTATAGAGGTGTTTGGATGAGTTTAGGTTCCGATTATCAAAACCCTTGTATGATGATATATTAATGGCTAGTGTTAATATGATGAAAGCATAAAAGTCTTAAAATAATCATTTATTTTCAGAGAACATTGTCCCACCTGGTGCGCCATTGCCGCCCATTGAAGAGGAAAATTTAGCTGCGCGCACGGCTACTAAAGCACGAAATCATCCTCTGCGTGTCGTAGCTGGAATTCGTGGTACACCAAATTATTATTTGTTTACACCGTTTAGAACCTATAAAAGTATTTGCAGCATTTTTTTTCTTGTAAAGTATTGTATCATTCAGTGAAAATATGTTGAAAGCGTAATTCTATATTAATTTCAGATAACGTTTTCATGCCTGATGCGCCATTGCCACCCACGGAATGGAAAACTTTGCCTGCACGCACGGCTACTGAATCACGAAAGCGCCCTCTGCATGTCGCAGCCAGAGCACAAGGTACACCAACTTATTATTGGTTTGCACAGTGAAGAACCTATGTATAAAAGTATTTGCAGCATTTTTTTTCTTGTAAAATATTGTATGATTCAGTGAAAATATGTTGAAAGCGTCACCGTCTATATTCATTTCAGAGAACATTGACATTCCTGATGTGCCATTGCCACCCACGGAACGGAAAACTTTGCCTGCACGCACGGCTACTAAATCACGAAAGCGTCCTCTGCATGTCGCATCCGGAGCAGGTACACCAACTTATTATTCGTTTACACAGTGGAGAACCTATGTATAAGAGTATTTGCAGCATTTTTAGGTTTCCTTTCCCGAAGGATAACCATCGGAACCCGATTCGTTAGACTCTGCTGTGCAGACTGTATCTCATAAACCACAATAATTAGACAGCTGAAATTTTTACAAAGTTTGTATTACTTATACCCACCCCTATAAAAACAAAAATAAAAATGTATAATTATTGTATATTATATTTATTAAAAAATAAAATATGTGTTTGGTGCCTATCTTGTTTCTTTAACAGAAGTATTTAAAAAGTATGTGGTGTTATATCTTATACGATTGTACTGACCATTCGTGTGCAAGTCAGACTCACACTTGAGCAAATTTTATCTTTTAAAGTATTGTATGATTCAGTGAAAATTTTATGAATATATAAACATCTTTATATATTAATTTATTTTCAGATAAAGTTGTCATACCTGATGCGCCATTGCCACACACGGAACGGGAAACTTTGCCTGGACGAACGGCTACTGAATCACGAAAGCGTCCACTGCATGTCGCAGCTATGGCTCAAGGTACACCAACTTATTATTTGTTTACACTGTGGAGAAACTCTAAGAATATTTTGTTGTAGCATTTTTTTTTTCTAGTAAAGTGTTGTGTGATTTTGTGAAAATATGATTTAAGCATAAAGGTCTTTTTTTCAGAAACACCAAAGCGGCCGAGAATAAAATTCACCTCCAAGATTGGCTCATTAACACCAAACTGCAGAAAAATGTACAATCAATGCAGGAAAATCATGAACAGTAAAAGGCAACTTAATTTTAACAAAAGGTTGCAAAAAGCTAAAAAGTTTGAAAGTACAAACACCTTTAAAAATCTCACTGCAAATTTAAATGCAACATGCACGTCATTTTTTTGGATGCAAATCAAATTGTGTACCAAAAAAACAAGAGGTCGAAGATTTTCACATGAAGAAAAATTAATGGCTTTATCTCTTTTAAAAACAAGTCCAAAGGGATATAAACTGCTGCAAAAAATTTTTATATTGCCTAGCAGAAGAACCTTGGACAAGCTCATTCAAAATGTTCACATCGAAGCGGGCATAAATGACAAGATTTTTGACATTCTCGAAGAGAAAATAATTGATTGGCCTGAAAAAAAAAAGTACTGTTCTATCGTATTTGATGAGGTTGCTTTAGAGCCATACATTGATTACTCGAAATTCAAGGACCACATTATGGGATTCACGCAACTAGAAGGAGATGCAAAGCCGAAATTTGCTGATCATGCCCTATTGTTTATGCTACGCGGAGCATGCGACAAGTGGCGGCAACCCATTGCCTTTTATTTTTGTGCTGGCACAACACCCGCTGCAATATTAAAAATTATCATAAAAAAGATTGTAAAAGCAGTTGTAGCGACAGGCTTGATCCCTGTTGCCCTTATTTGTGATCAGGGCCCTACAAATGCAACAGCATTACGATGGTTGCTGGAGGACACTAAAAGGGCACAGACAATAAAAGGAGTAGAATTTGGTAAGATATAAATTTATGATTGTTAAAATATGTATACTATACGTGCTTTAAACATTTTTCTTTATCAATTTTCGAGTTGTCAGCGATTTTTGTAGATCTACTGGATCTACAAAAAGCACCAACCAATTTTGGTTTAAGTGTTTCTTAAGGTCTACCACATTATTATCTTTCGGAATATTCCACATACATAGTGACAAGTCAGAGGGGAAAACGAAAAAGTTGTTGGTATAATACAGAGTTTTCAAAACCTGTTAAAATAACCCACACGCCTTTGTGCATGAAAAACAATGTCATCCCTAATTTATATTTATGGTCTGCCACCCTTATTTTTATTGTTTTGCAATTTTACTACCCCATTGCATAGTGGATCACAGAACAGTGATTTTCCATATTCGAAATCCATATTGTGCCTATAGTCTCCTGGTAAAATGGTTATGACATATGGAGGGACAGACGGATATGACGACATGATCCGTTCCGTTCCATAAATATTCCGTTTTTGAAAAAAAAAATTGTCTAATCTCAATAAAATTTATTATTTTTCAGATGATACCATTAAACTTGAACAACTTACTCTGCATGTGATTTTTGATCCTCCTCATCTGATAAAGGGCATCAGAAATAATTTTTTGAACAAAAAGATGGTTTTTAATGGCAAGACTGCACAGTGGGAGGACATAGTCCAAGTATATAAAATGGATTGCGAACTTGGTGATATTCGACTTCTTCCGCAATTAACAGATGAACATATTCTTCCCGAAAAAATAAAAAAAATGAAAGTCCGAAATTGCACTAAAGTTTTAAGTGAAAAAGTAGCGGCAATGCTAAAATACACTGGACAATTTTGTAAGTACATATTTACATTCTCAAAATTTGTTTGCATGGCCTCACCTTGGCCTTTACAAACAAACAAAAATAATTGGTTGTCTGTAAAGTCGGTTTACGGACGATAGTTTTACGTGATAAGGCAGCAGAACTATTCGAACTGCTAACTCTGACGTCACGCGAGAAGAGAGATAGATATGTCACAAGCCATTGCTTGGGCCGATCGTGCCTCTCTATCGCTTGCTACGCGCTCTCGCTAGCACCACATGAGTAAAGAAACGGTACAGAGGCAAAGCTTCATACAACAGCGCAAAATGATTACACTACTACAAGCAAACGGCGCATGCATTTGTTTCCACTGGTCATACTGGCCGCTCCCCACGTACGTGGCGCTACCAGTGGAAACACATCCATGCGCAGTGAAGCTTTGCCTCTGTACTGTTTCTTTACTCATGTGCTAGCACGCTCAGGCTCAGGTGGAACAAGACACTTCTGCTAAATTGAACTGGATGGAATACACGGACAATATTCATTACCACTTCGACCGATCGTTAATCCAATGCGATGGTACAGGTCGCGCCAAACATCTTGTAAGCTCTGAAGTTGCAGCGCTCGCGTCGCATTAGCCGAAAACAGGTATCCATTTGCATCTGCGCAATAGGCTGCGCATCAACTTCAGAGCTCACTAGATGTTTGGCGCGAGCTATACCAACCCGGGCGTGATTAACCCTTCCACATAAGAAGGGGACTTATTGTTTAACGTGGAATCCGAACCATGAACGAAGACTCCCTTGGCAGGCAATTTTCACTGAGTAAGGTATTATTGTTTGTTGTAACGTGTTGTAATATTTGCAAATTTGTAGTCGTAGTACCTGATAATGTTGTACGAGATGTAAGTTTTCACCGTTTCTCAAAAAATGCTCATGTCATAAAAAGAAAATGACTCCGATTTTTTTTTCTTATTTTTCCCTGGGTAGGCATAAGCTGGCCTACTACATGGTTCCCGCTTGGCCTTGGCCTTGGAGTGAAAGGAAACTCACAAATTCTCTCTCTTCAAAATGTGAGATATTAGTGCGGTCTTTGGTACATTGACTTGATTACATCGTCACGTCCATGCAGAAGTTGAGAATCTGTAATTTTCGCAAAATTGGTTCATTTTTTTAAAACACTTTATATTGTCTTTCACGTACCGTGGCAAATCAACAAATCTGTAGCTTTAACGGGTACAAAGCTTACTCATTCGTCAATGAGAAACTAAGAGTCAAGACCTATTTCAAAAGATAAATTTAAAATGTTTTTTTGCTCTCCTTCAATGTATTTTCAGATTCGTAACTTTTGCATGAATGTGACGAATATTACTTTTTTATATTTTATTTGTCATATTCAAGGTTGCACTTTTTGTTCCAGCACAACATATATCGAGTCAACCTATAAGCACCACCATGACGGCTACGGCAGATGCTGTCATCTTTTTTGACAAGCTGTTCGACAGTGTCAATGGTAGCTCGTTCGATAGGGCAAAGCCACTGAGATGTGCCGTTAAGGAGGGCAGCGGCCATCACGACTTCTGGACGGAAGCTTTAAATATATTAAGTAATACTAAGTTTTTACGAAATAATACTCCTTGTTCAGTGCCATCACTCCAAAATTGGAAAATTACCATCAGGAGTTTTCAAAAGCTTTGGATTTTTTTTAAAAGTAAGGGTATTGATCGTTTTTATGCTCGCAATTTCAACCAAGACCCAGTAGAGAACTTTTTTGGACAAATAAGAGCTTACAATTACAGAAATGTAAATCCAAGCTGCAGCATCTTCTCCCAATCATTTAAAGCCTTATTTATTTCAAATGTTTTGACTGGGCATTCAGAAAATTTTAACTGCGAGGAAGACGGTACCAAATCTTTGAATCTAGAAGCATTTTTTAAAAAGCAATCCGATGTATCCACTGAAGCCGTTAATGTCACAGCAATGCACAGAGATACCGATTTCTCTGAAAAACCACCTTCAAATGCGCCTCTGAAAATGAATGTGATAAAAGAAAATATAAGGACGAATGCAAAATCATTTACTGCAGGTTATGTCACTAGGAAAATATTAAAAAAACATTCCTGTAAAGTATGTCGAGAAAATTTGTTGGCAAAAGAGCCGCTGAAGGTCCATGATTGGATTTCCCACAGGGAAAGACCATATTATAAATCAAAACGCCTTTCTTATCCTAATACTCACATTGTAAGACATTTTGCTTCCTTAATAGAAACTTGCAATGCATTTCTAAATACTCGTGCTCATGAAGAAAGACTTTCACAAAAAATCAAAAATATATATCTGTCTGAATACAACTTCGACTGGTTCAGCTGCGGTGTGCATAGGGAGAAAATTATGAAGGATTTTATTATTTTAACACTCAGAATTCAAATTCACAATTGGACACGCAGCATCAATAGAATACTGAAAGGCACAGATATCGAAAGATTGAAGGATCCCCTCCCTCATATTCAAAAAATGGCGTTGGAAAAGTTTAAGAAAAGATTTAAGGGCCGAGCTCCGAAGTAGAAGTTTAATTTGTAACCAACGGAAATCGGCCAACGTTCAGCCCGTGCCTAAAAAGGGTGATCAATCGGACCCGGCCAACTACCGACCCATAGCCATCACCTCTCTTCTCTGCAAAGTGATGGAGCGCATCATTAACTCTCAGTTGATGAAGTATCTAGAGAGCAATGAACTTCTCAGCGATCATCAATACGGCTTCCGTCCGAATCGATCTGCTGGGGATCTCCTAGTATACGTCTCACATGAGATGGGCGATGCGCTCGAAAATCATGGCGAAGGTATGGCTATCGGCCTGGATATCGCTAAAGCATTTGACCGGGTCTGGCATAAGGCACTGCTTTCCAAGCTGCCCTCTTATGGCCTTCCACCCGAGCTGTGTGACTGGATCGCCGACTTCCTGCATGGCCGCAGCATAAAAGTCTTGGTTGACGGTTGCTGCTCCAAAGCCATGTCTGTGAATGCCGGCGTGCCGCAGGGCTCTGTGTTGTCCCCAACCCTTTTTCTGCTGCACATCAATGACCTGCTCAATTTGGGCGACATTGATTGCTACGCAGATGACAGCACGGTGCTAGCCAGGTACACCAGTCACCAGACCGCAAGCCGGGCTGAATTGGATGACGATAGACGGCGCCTCGTTGCTAGACTCGAAGAGACCCTGGAAAAAGTTTCCGGGTGGGGTCTCCAGAACCTCGTCGAGTTTAACGCGAGCAAGACGCAGGCGTGCGTGTTCAGTGCGAAGCGAGCTCCGTTCAGTGCGGCTCCGACCTTCCAGGGAGCAACTCTACATATCGACGGCCACATAGGGATCCTTGGTGTTGACCTGACGCATGACCTTAATTTCGGACGCCATATCGAGGATAAAGCCAAGCTCGCCTCAAAAAAGCTGGGAGTCCTCAACAGGGTGCGTCAGTACTTCACGCCTGACCAAAAACTGCTTCTTTACAAGGCGCAGATAAGGTCTTGCGTGGAGTACTGTTCGCACTTGTGGACGGCTCAGCTAAGGACCTGCTTGGCTCCCTGGACTCGATACAGCGTCGGGCCGTGCGTCTCGTTGACGACCCCGAGGTATCCCTAAATTTGGAGACCCTTCAACTCAGAAGGGATGTAGGGTCGTCTTTACCATGGAGAATGCTCGTCGGAGCTGCATAACGCTGTTCCTCCGTCCCCTTTCTACCTTTGGTCAACGCGGAACAGGGAGAAAATGCACAAATTCACAGTCGACATTCCAAAAATAAGAACTCACCGATCGTCTAGATCCTTTATCTATAGGGTCGGTAAACAATGGAATGAACTCCCTTCCGAGGTATTTCCCCCAAATTACGACCTGGGGTCCTTCAAACGTGGTGTGAAGAAGCACCTGGCCGGCCGGCATGGTTTTCGCAGCCCCCCTGAATGTTCGAAAACCCATGGGCGTCGTCGGGCACCTTTAGGTCCTGGCGTACGCCATATGCCGCGCTTCACATAAAAATAAAAAAAAAATCGCTTACCATCGCTTACGAGTGTACCACGCTACCCATATTTATAGCTAACCTTTTACCAATAATCTGAATCTTTGTTTAAATCCATTGGCATGATCCATTGAAAACAAATACTGAAACTAATAGGCAGTTTCTTAAATCTATTCTTTATTCAATTAATCTATGTAACAATTGACAATTTCTTTAGTTATTAAACATAATCTTTGCGATATTCAATGCCAATTGTGAAATTTCGTACATTCATTTATCGCTACTTTTTTTTCATCTTTTTTAATGTGTACTGTAAGGTAAAAGTCTCATGTTCTACAGGGAATTATTTTTCCAGTTAAGGTGGCTTTGTGGCTGTTATTTTACCACATGCAGTAAGAAACCATATTAATTTGATAAAATGTACTGAGCTTCACAGGGGCTTCTATTGATCAGTTTTGAAAATGTGTCAATTCTAACCTTGTTCCTATTTTTTATCTTCTGATTCTGCGATAATAATAATAAATAAAAAAACATTATGATTTAAAAACAAACTTAATAATATGATTTTCCCAACATTATATCATGTTATCCGTAGTGGGATAACAATTGAATTAAATTTAATAAATCTGAAACGTTTTTTATTGTTTTCGCCTTTTCCACACAAATAGTTCATATCGCCTGTTATGTCTAATAATCACAAATTTGCTTTTTTATTTGAACGAGAATTAAATAACAGGCACTATGAATCTTATTATTGGCAGTGAATCGATGGTATACGTATATATATTTAATATCCTAGGTAAACCCTGGAGAAAAATCTGGCGAAAGCCCTTGCCTTTCCCTACTTGTCACAATATAGGGAGGAAAAAACAACCCTCTTGGTCCCTATGTCAAATGAATTTTGCCTAGTCTGTGTCTGCCCCTCACCCCTCAAGCAGCGTTATACCCCTCGCCCTTTCACTTTCCAGTCTGTACACGCTAGTGTACTATAATAGTCTGTGATCAAAACCCCTTGAGTTATGACTCCGAGAACTATTACTTTCGTGACGGGAAACGCAAAAAAACTAGAAGAAGTGGTGGCTATACTCGGCAGCACGTTCCCTCATGTTCTCGCAAGCCACAAGCTCGACTTGCCGGAGTTGCAGGGTGAGCCCGGGGACATTTGTCGGCGGAAATGCGCCGAAGCTGCAAGGCTCCTGAATCGCCCGGTTATCGTAGAGGACACATCATTATGCTTCAACGCCCTGAAAGGTCTTCCAGGTCTGGTTGAAGTTTCTTCTTTTTACTGGTTCTACTACTCCTACAAACCACTTTGGAACTTACATCCCTTGCCCATTCAACCTATATCCGGAGCACCCACCGCAGAGAATCAGAGCACCCTTTTAGTGTTTAATCATATCTCAAACTCACTTCTCTGCCGCACCGCCAGGATATCGAACTGTCTGCCGGCAGGTGCCTTTCCTTAAACCTTCAAATGTAATTTGAACGAGCTTGAGCAATGAAAGAGGCATTGTTTAGTATTGACGTAGGTAACCGTTTCAAAATAAATGCGTAAATTAGTCAGCGTTGTTGTCAAAATTAGATATGGAGATGTCCAGATCAGTCACTGTTCGATCTCAAGCTTTCAATCCATTGTGCCAAAAATCATTTTAGACATGGTTTTTTTAATTAAAAAAATTTTTGCACCATTTTTTTTTAACTTTTTTCCTTACATTAAACATTTCCTCCCTTTAAAGTCTCAATAGATGTAATAAAACCCTGTATATAATATTATTTACTGAGATCTTTGCAGGGATAACCCTGCCCGGGTTGATACCACCACGTTGAATGGATTATAGTAGAAGCGCCAATTAAAATTCAGTTTAATGTAGCCGTGCCATTTATTGTCCTGGCATTGCACCTAAGTGCATTGCATTGAAGGCATTGCAACTGAAGTGAAACTGAAATTTAGTTTCAAAATATTATTTTAATTTATTAGTTCATGACCCAAGTTTCCACGTTTAGGCTTGCAAGTTATTAACTGCATTAACTTCAGTGGGTCTCATCACTTCATCACAAATTCCTGTCGCATGTTAAACTGACAATTATTTTATCTTTTACATTACATTTACTTTATAAAATTATATTCACTGTCAAGCCTATGAAATAATTTATGTGATGATACTTTTCCTTTTAATATGATTCTCAATTGACACAAAGTACTTTCTGTAGCTTTTTAGCTTAGCCTTTTTGGGACTGACATTTGATGCTGCCCATTTTTCTCTTCAGAGTTAAACACCAAATGGTACTTTATTTCATACTAGTTTGTCATCAGTTTATATATAAAAGCCTTTTAAACATATGTGTTCAAAATACTTAATCTCAAATGAAGAAACATGCGAAAGTTCAAGCATACATGCTTGAACTTTCGAATTATACATTTAGTTACCGGTCATATGACACCCTTTTTGTGGATATAGGTTGAGTAGTTACCGAGTTAATCGATAGAACTGATATCAAGAGCCACCATCTTTGTGACTTCTTACTTCTTATTCCGCTTTTAGAGAAAGCGACAATGACTTTTACCTACTCGGGAAACACCACTGATACCACTGAACGATACCACTTGTCAGTAAATTACTACTCAGTTCCACGAAATCCATTACCTATTTGGCTTCCTAGCTACAACAGAATACGTAATAGTGCCTCTATAGCCTATTTTGTATAAAAAAATGCTTAATAATGTGTCACTTTGCTCCAGGTCCATATATTAAGTGGTTCCTGGACAAGCTGGGGCCTGAAGGACTGACGACTATGCTTGCTGGGTGGGAAGACAAAACAGCAGAGGCTGTGTGTATATTTGCCTATAGTCCCGGAGCGGGCAAAGAAGTCCTTTTGTTCCAGGGTCGGACACAGGGATCTATTGTGTTCCCACGTGGCCCCCGAGATTTCGGTTGGGACCCTGTCTTTCAACCTGAAGGCTATGATAAGACCTATGCGGAACTTCCCAAGGAAGAAAAAAATAAAATCTCCCACCGATACAGGGCATTAGATGAATTAAGAAGTTATTTCGTTAACAATAGGACAGAAAGAGTAGAATAAATGTAGATATTTATGTAATGGATGATGCTTCCTTAAAATTCCACCCTTCAAGTCGTTCAATGTTGCAACAAACTATATAGAACAAGAAATGTTGTTTTGCTATTCAGTAGTATTGTTTTCATAATTTGGCTGTTATCGCTGATCTATAAAATTGTTTACAACTGTTCTGAAACACTCCATCGCTCCAACTCGCCGGAACCAACAGGACCAATCGCAAACTTTACATTTAGATAATTTTGTTTGGTTTTGTAGTATTAATAGTTTTGTAAATTTGCAATAGATTCCTATGTTCTAAAATGATAATTCTCTTTTCATTTCCTTTCCTTCAGGCCAGAACGCCTGGCCTACAGAAATGATGAATGGCAGAATACAGAGTGAAACAAAATTGAAATTGGTTTTCTGGGAGACATGGCGCAAATTTTGTGCTCTCTCTTTTATTCAATTGTCATCATGGAACAAGACTTTTATTTTAAATTATTTTATTTACTAAAATATTACATTCTTACTCTTAACATGACTTAATGCTGTATCATGTACGGTTACATATTTTTCCAAGTTCCTTTACTCCAAGACCAACGTGAATATGACAGTATTTGGCGAATTTGTCTGTATTTTCAATATGAAAATACATGACTGTACTTTTAATTTGATTACCAACATAAATTTAAAATAACGGTTACAATGAATAGCAAATAGGTTGTCACATGATGGGATGCCATTGCCTGCGATTTAACAACTCCTGGTGCGACGTAAGGCTCTAAATTAGACTTGTTGTAGTTTTTGTAATACCAGTCCATGTTTTTATCTCCATATTTTTTTTTCACATTAGTATTTGTGTTGCGATTAGTGAACCCTGTTTTGCCTTCCCTGTTGTTTACTGGTAAATAGGTCCCATCTGGATCGTACGGTTCCAAATTAGATAAGTTGACTTTGGTGATTGTCGCTGGCCGCTTGTTAAAGTTAATTTTGCTGGTAAGATTGCTGTTGCTCGGTGCCAATATGGCAGAGAGTGCACTTGCGGAGTTCCCAGGAGTGGTTTTGCGCTGAGGCGTAGGCTTGCTAGTTGGAGCTGGGGGTGTATAGGCTGTACTGGTCTCCATCCATTGTGTCATCAACATATCGTTGCTTGTGTCTGTTGTAATCAAAATATTCTTATCGTCATCCTTTTCATTATGATCTGTAATTGTTATATTTTTCTCCATGTATTGGTAGTCCGTCTGTTTTCCTTGGTCATTACGGTTCCCTTGAATTGATTTGGTCATATTGTAAACTATTTTCGTTTTGTTATCCTTTGTGGAGAGTACAATGTTTTCGTGCATTTCATT
Source organism: Incurvaria masculella (assembly GCA_946894095.1). Taxonomy (NCBI): domain Eukaryota; kingdom Metazoa; phylum Arthropoda; class Insecta; order Lepidoptera; family Incurvariidae; genus Incurvaria; species Incurvaria masculella. The sequence goes on along the minus strand of OX335645.2, from coordinate 21,062,708 downwards.
TGTCACGCTATGCTTGAACTTTCGAATTATACATTTAGTTACCGGTCATATGACACCCTTTTTGTGGATATAGGTTGAGTAGTTACCGAGTTAATCGATAGAACTGATATCAAGAGCCACCATCTTTGTGACTTCTTACTTCTTATTCCGCTTTTAGAGAAAGCGACAATGACTTTTACCTACTCGGGAAACACCACTGATACCACTGAACGATACCACTTGTCAGTAAATTACTACTCAGTTCCACGAAATCCATTACCTATTTGGCTTCCTAGCTACAACAGAATACGTAATAGTGCCTCTATAGCCTATTTTGTATAAAAAAATGCTTAATAATGTGTCACTTTGCTCCAGGTCCATATATTAAGTGGTTCCTGGACAAGCTGGGGCCTGAAGGACTGACGACTATGCTTGCTGGGTGGGAAGACAAAACAGCAGAGGCTGTGTGTATATTTGCCTATAGTCCCGGAGCGGGCAAAGAAGTCCTTTTGTTCCAGGGTCGGACACAGGGATCTATTGTGTTCCCACGTGGCCCCCGAGATTTCGGTTGGGACCCTGTCTTTCAACCTGAAGGCTATGATAAGACCTATGCGGAACTTCCCAAGGAAGAAAAAAATAAAATCTCCCACCGATACAGGGCATTAGATGAATTAAGAAGTTATTTCGTTAACAATAGGACAGAAAGAGTAGAATAAATGTAGATATTTATGTAATGGATGATGCTTCCTTAAAATTCCACCCTTCAAGTCGTTCAATGTTGCAACAAACTATATAGAACAAGAAATGTTGTTTTGCTATTCAGTAGTATTGTTTTCATAATTTGGCTGTTATCGCTGATCTATAAAATTGTTTACAACTGTTCTGAAACACTCCATCGCTCCAACTCGCCGGAACCAACAGGACCAATCGCAAACTTTACATTTAGATAATTTTGTTTGGTTTTGTAGTATTAATAGTTTTGTAAATTTGCAATAGATTCCTATGTTCTAAAATGATAATTCTCTTTTCATTTCCTTTCCTTCAGGCCAGAACGCCTGGCCTACAGAAATGATGAATGGCAGAATACAGAGTGAAACAAAATTGAAATTGGTTTTCTGGGAGACATGGCGCAAATTTTGTGCTCTCTCTTTTATTCAATTGTCATCATGGAACAAGACTTTTATTTTAAATTATTTTATTTACTAAAATATTACATTCTTACTCTTAACATGACTTAATGCTGTATCATGTACGGTTACATATTTTTCCAAGTTCCTTTACTCCAAGACCAACGTGAATATGACAGTATTTGGCGAATTTGTCGGTATTTTCAATATGAAAATACATGACTGTACTTTTAATTTGATTACCAACATAAATTTAAAATAACGGTTACAATGAATAGCAAATAGGTTGTCACATGATGGGATGCCATTGCCTGCGATTTAACAACTCCTGGTGCGACGTAAGGCTCTAAATTAGACTTGTTGTAGTTTTTGTAATACCAGTCCATGTTTTTATCTCCATATTTTTTTTTCACATTAGTATTTGTGTTGCGATTAGTGAACCCTGTTTTGCCTTCCCTGTTGTTTACTGGTAAATAGGTCCCATCTGGATCGTACGGTTCCAAATTAGATAAGTTGACTTTGGTGATTGTCGCTGGCCGCTTGTTAAAGTTAATTTTGCTGGTAAGATTGCTGTTGCTCGGTGCCAATATGGCAGAGAGTGCACTTGCGGAGTTCCCAGGAGTGGTTTTGCGCTGAGGCGTAGGCTTGCTAGTTGGAGCTGGGGGTGTATAGGCTGTACTGGTCTCCATCCATTGTGTCATCAACATATCGTTGCTTGTGTCTGTTGTAATCAAAATATTCTTATCGTCATCCTTTTCATTATGATCTGTAATTGTTATATTTTTCTCCATGTATTGGTAGTCCGTCTGTTTTCCTTGGTCATTACGGTTCCCTTGAATTGATTTGGTCATATTGTAAACTATTTTCGTTTTGTTATCCTTTGTGGAGAGTACAATGTTTTCGTGCATTTCATTTGTCACGCTAACACTGTCATTAGAGAAATGTGTTGATAGTTTAGGTGCTTTGATAGTGGTTGTAGATGGCTCATCTCTTAGAAGTACAATTTTGGTAGTCGGTACTGGCGGCCGACTGGTTGGTATTGTTTTTGGTGACATTGGTATAGTTTTCTTTGACATTTCAGTAGTGCTTGGAAAAGAACGGTTGGTCATATTCATGTTAAGCGCGGGGTCAAGGATAGGTTTAAAACCACCTGCCGTTGTCGGAAGCATAGGGGCGAATCCACCTGTTTCGAATTTAGGCTCCTCATACTGGTATCTAGGATATTTATTGTTGTTTTGATAGCTTTTATTATTACTATGCCAGTCTAGTTTTCTGCCTGTGTTCCACAGCTTACCCATGTCCAGCGAGGGAAGCGGGACTCCAAAAAATGTAAATCCACTGTTTGCTGGTTTTGCAGAGCTTGACACATGATTGTGTTTTGAGGAGTTACTTGATCCGGCATATAATGTAGGAGTGTCTCCTGGGGTGTAATGCGAATGATTTGAACTGAAATTTAACTGATTCAATTCACTTAAACCACCGAGCACCATTGTTTCATTGTATGGGTAATCCACATATTCATCGTAGAAATACTCAGACTCTTCTGGAGAGGGTCTGCCATTGACTTTATTAGTATTTAACAACGCTGGATGGTCTTTCATTTTGTTATTCCATGGTGAAAATATTTGTGATGTACCCAAGGAAGGTGATAAAGCTTCATTCTCGTGTAACTCACACGATATTAACGGATCATTTTCTAAATTGTGTGAAAGGCATTCATTCTGTGAGAATGAAATTTGTTTTATGTATGTCCCATCTGCGCATCTCGGACCAATTGAATAAGATTCCTGCAGCCATGTTTTGAGCCACATAATTTGGCAGTTGCAGATCAACGGATTACCTGGAAAAGATAAATTTACTAATTATTTTTATTATTTAAAGGGATAAAATAGCTAAAAATCATACCAATGCTGATTGTTACCATCTATATCAAAAATAGCAATGTTGTTTCTCAGCTTCGCAAATGTTGGTTCCGCAACCGATGTCAATTTATTATTTCTCATAGAAAGTATTTTTATGCGGGGCATGTAATCGAATGGCTTGCCGCTAATGTAGCACAGTCTGTTGTTGTCCAGATGAAGCTCGACCAACCAATTCATGTATTCAAATGTGGAAGAGGACATTTTTCTCAGTTTGTTAAAGCTCAAGTCTAAAACTTCTAACGATGTTAGCTGACGAAGACCTGAGAATTCTAAGCTGTCCAAAAGGTTGTGACTTAAATTTAGAAACTGTACTAGTGGTACATCTTGAAATGCGAGTGCAGATATTGTTTGCAAACGATTTCCTTGCAATTCCAGTATTCTTAACTGAGGTAGATCTGAAAATGACTCATCAGGTAAATCTGCTATTTGGTTCCAACCCAAAAGTATAGAGTGCAAGCTAGGCAACATTCTAATTGCCTTGGGATGAAGGTTCTCTATCAAATTTTTCTCTATGTTTATAATTTCCAAGTCTCTTATATTTTCAAAAGTACCGGGTCGTAATTCAACCAATTTGTTTTGTGGCATTCGGAATTCTACCAGCGACTGAATTTTTCCAAGAGTACGGCCATTCAAATTCTTGATAAAGTTGTAACTGGCATCCAAAATTCTTAACTTTGACAAGGAATTCAGTGTTTGTGGAAACTCATTGAGGCTATTTGAAGAAATATTTAAGTTTTCCACATCAATTGCTCTTTTAAACATGTGGTCTCCAATTTTTTTTAACTTGTTCTTGCTAAAATCCAGTTTGGATAAAGCAAAATTTCCCTCTAAGGAATTAAAATCAAAGTTTTCGAGAATATTTCCATGCAAATTCACTTGACTTAGATGAGGCAGTCCTGAGAAACTTTTGGGATGAATAGACATTATTTGATTGTCTCCCACATCTAGTATTTCTAGTCTCTCTAATTCGCTAAATGTGTTCTCTTCTATTTGGCGAAGTCCATTTCTTCGAATATACAAATGCATCAAAGTTGGTAGCATTTTCATTGTACCATATGGTATTCGCTGAATCCCATTGCTTGATATATCTAGCATTCTGAGTGAGGGTAGATCTATATCTGGTGATGGTGGCAATGGCAAGCTGCTAATTTGATTTCTTTGCAAGTAAAGGTTCTCCAGTCCCCGCGGCAACCCTGGTACAAATTCTACCAACCTGTTAAAGCTTGCGTCTAGCTCATATAGATTCATTAAGTTTCTAAATGTGGCTGGATGCAAGGACACCAAAGAATTCCCAGAAATATTTACATACTCAAGTAATGGAGATTCCAAAAAAGTTAATGGATCGACCATCGTCAACCTATTGTTACTGAAATCAATTCTGCGCAAAGCTGGCAGGTTGTAAAAAAGTTTTGGTTGCAGGCGGTAGAAGAAGTTGTTGGACAAGTCTAATCCTTTCAGAGCAGGCAAATTCCAGTAAGGGCCTTCATTTAAGTCATTCAAAGAATTATTGCTCAATCGTAACTCCCTGAGTGCAGGCATTGCTACGAATGCATCAATATCGATGTATTTTATATTGTTTTTATTAAGATGAAGTCGTTCTAAACTCGGATGTCCCCTGAGGGCCCCGCGTGGTATTTGTTGTAATAAATTATTGCTGAAATCTAGGAATTTTAATCTTGGTAGTGCGTCAAGTAATGACCGGAATTCTGAAATATGCAAGATTTGATTTCCGATCAGCGATAGTTCTTCAACACCACTTCCGGATTGCTGCAAGAACGATTCCGGATGAATCCGGTTGATCCTGTTGTAGTTCATGTCTACTATTCTTAATTGTGGAACCCTATGAAATGCTCCATAGTGAATTTCGCTTATCTTATTTTTGGAAAGTGAAAGCCTTTGTAAAGTTGGCAAGTCGACAAACGATGCCTCATTTAGTGATTCTATCTGGTTTCCGCTCAAGTTCAGAGTCGTCAGATGCTTAAGATCTCTTAATGCTCGACTGGCCACTGACGCATCCGTAATTTTGTTTCCTTCCAATGACAAATCTGTTAGTGATGGTAGCAAAGACATCGCTCGCATGTGAATATCGGTTAGACCACATCTTGTTATATCCAGTCTCTTTAGCTTCGGCAAATTTTTAAAAACATTTTCGTTTATTCTTTCCAAATTTTCACTTCCTTGGATGTACAGCTTTTCCAAAGCCGGCAAATTCGTGAAGTGCTCCCCACTTAGCGTTTTCAGGGACGGTGATTGTATACTGATGTATTTGAGGAGTGGGAGGTTTGAGAATATGGGGATATTTTTCAAGTTGTTCGATTGAATTGTGATGGCCTGCAAACTTTCCAGTTTTGATAAACTCCCCGCAGGTATTGTTGTTAGATCATTCTCCACTAGGAATATCTCCATGATATTTCTCTCCTGAGAATCAAGCCATCCCTGTGCTAACCTCTCAAGCCCGTTGTGTCTCAACATGAGCCTTAAGATTTTCACATTTTGAAATATCTTTCCAGGTACAGAAGGTAGGTAGTTGTTCTCGATAATTAACTCATCTATCGGTCGGGTCAATGTGTTCCCAATTTTCTGGACACCTTTCGCGACTTGTGGTAAATCGCTGTGAGTACACCTGAAAGAAAATTTATTTCATTTTAATATTGTGTAACTTAATTGGGTAAGATGATTGCAACTAAATATCTACGACTACAAGTGGCGAGGCTGACATGGCTAATACCCTCCTCAATATTCCGTGGCTAATACCACACAACTAACGTCATCATAGTAGCCCAATACACCACATTCCCGAAGGCCTTTATGAGCACGACGACACTAAACTGGATGGAAAAAACACAACCTGGGCGGGCTTAAACCTACAGTTTTGAATGGGTTCCGAACCATGGTCCATTCAGAGCAAGAGTGAGTTCGAGTTCGGGAGTGAGTTAACCTAAAAATAGCTGGGAAATATATTATTATTTAAATAACGGAACCGTTATTTATACTTCCAACGTATTTACGGGACAAACCAGATTTTTATCTAACTGTAAAGATGTTCTAGAAATGTGGAATCATTAACTATTTAAAAAAGTGAGTTGATATTTAGTTGCTAATTCGAACTCAGTCTTACTCTGAATGGACCCCCAGACCGCATTCGTAACAAAATGTACTTATCCAACTCAGAAAGATAAAGAAAGCCGTGCATGACCGGGGCGAGGATTTTAAACCATGACCTCTCGCATGAAAGGCAAGTCCTCTAGCCCCTACACCACGAGCTGTACGCCATGGCAGTATTTCATAAAATGGGGATAGGCAGAATTATAGTTATTGTCGCTACTATTGCTACACGGCGCTAGTTCATCATCCATCATTCAGTTCTTGATGTTTTATATTAAGGGCTTTAAAACTTGTTCAAAGCTGCTTCTTCACATGACATTTGAAGGACCCCAGGTTTTACTTTGGAGGAAATATTTCATACCTTAATTACGTTCGAAAGGTAAGCCTTCAGGTATCACGGTCAAGTGCAGGCTTTCTTAACCTGGGGTCCATGGACTCCTTGGGGGTCCGTGGCATGAGATCAATGTTTAATATGACGATAGTAAATATGCGTGATCGATTAAAAAAATACGTATCTTTACTTTCTCTGTGGTAATAAATATAAATTAGTTTTTTCATAATGCCTTGGTTTCCTTCCCTTCAAGTGAGTTCGGAAGCGGACCGTAACATTAAAATCCCGCAAGAGGTCCATGACTCCAAAAAGGTTAAGAAGCCCTGGTCTAGTGCCAGGATCTAATAGGATGCTAGCCGTCCTTGTCATTTTACGTAAAAACATCATACGAACCATATCTGTAGATCCTGACTCCTGTTTGCACAAATGCAAGGCAAGATGGAATCGGAACTGGGGCATGAAGCTGAAGTTCCACAGAGGTTGTGGAAGATTACAAAAACCAGCCATACAAACACAGCGTTGGTCATGAAATCCATTCCTCTTGCTCGGTCATCATAATCATTGTCTCAATCCGGAATCCTCTTGCATCTAATTTCCGAGGCGTGTAGACAAGATGTATTCAATCTGAAAAGAAAAACAATGGTTTTAAAGTACACATTTTTGCTCATTCGTTTTTACTTGAAGGTAACTAACATTTTCGAGGTATACCCGTGTCGAGTTGTCGAGTAATTTCGAGATTATGGTTATAAAAAAATAAAGTCAACCTATTTTTTTCTAATTCTTTCATACAAAAAATAAACATTTTGAAGTATTTTTTTTTCTTGGCATCAACTCTTAATTACTCTCTGCACTCAACATGGGTACAACTGGAGAAATCCAATAAGCTTCAAGAAAAAAAAAATCGGACTCTAAACAACATGTGGCTTTAACCGTAATATTTACATAGAATGACAGGTACTCGCGTGAGAACTTTTCGTGTTCGTTCCATGAGTACCTACCAGCGCTGTCTGGTATGGTGTCTCAAAATCATAGAAATAGATGCGCGCCCATGCTACCTAGGTCTACGTTCAAAATAGTGCTGTATCGTGCAAAGATTTAGATCGAGTACCGTGCCTCTTGGCGATATTTTTGATGCTTCGCCCCGCCGCTCATATTTGCAGGGCCGTTGGGTAAGTAAGTAGAGCGCAGATGTTTCCCGAAATAATACAATACATTTCGCCTTGCAAAGCGAAGAGCGGAGCGCGCCAGTAGGAAACAATGCAGACTAAAACAATGGGGCGAGGACGGGACGGTCCGGTGCATTCGCGGCAGCTATGTTCACTTTCACTTGCTTAGACCTATTGTTATGGCGACGCAACTGCCTCCGGTGAACGCATTGGGGTGTTCGACTTGTCCAACAATTACATAATTTTGGCGATCCTGACCGGTTATTCGACAACTTTCGTTGACTAGTCACTTAGAAGCAAGAAAGTTATCTTTATTGACTTTTTTTATGTAACTGGACATGGATGGCTCATACCGTACTAACCGTCAGATATTAGCCTAACGCACCGCGATTCGATAAGCTTTGTGAAGCACCTCTGAGCGTGGTTAGGTTCTGGATGGGTGACCATTTTCAACCATTGAGGCTGGCCGTGGTTCGGATTCCACGTAAAACTAGCTTCCCTTACTAAATGATAGGGTTAATCCCGCCCGGGTTGGTACCATCGCATTGCATGAACGATAGTCGGCGGCAATGAAAATTTCCATCCAGTTATATTGGTATTATTATACTTATATTGCAGCTGAGCAATATAAGTCAGTTTGTTATTAGCCATTCATGTGCAGTTACATAAAAAAATCATCGCATTGGATGGAAAGTTTTAAATGCAGTTTAATTTAGCCGTCCTCATAAAGCTAAATCCTAGCATGGCACCTAATTCCTTCGCGGGTTAGGCTTGTATGAAAGCGGGTATCGAGTTACTTACCTACGTCAAAAATTCCGAATCTTGTAGTTGTACAACGTGTCGTTTTCTTAGTGCATTGCAAAATTAATATGATCTTGGTATTGAAATGTGTTAACTCGATAAGGTCGCATGCGCCGCTTCACGATTCGAGGCTTCTCTATTTGCGGCACGAAGAGCAATACAGCCCCAACCTACCAGAACCGAAACGAGCCCTGATGCGTAGAGCATGCACCAGTAAATATAATTCCCGTCATTATTTGTACGGTTATGGTTGTTTTCTTAGTTGATGGTATAACGGGGTCATTTTGCGTGACGTCGGTTTTGTCGCACGCGTCTGTTGCTAATATTTGAATATAATTCCACTTTTGAAAAGGAACGAACATTTTTAGCAGAGCCTCTATTACGAGTTACACATCACTTGTCGATCAATCGCTAAGATCATCGATTTCACTCGCTTGCGCCATTGAATATAGCATTTAAGGGATACAAAAAATTATCCATGGATTTTTATATTTATGTAGACTTATGAAATAATATGAATGCGTTGGAAATATGTATCCACACAAATACAAAAATCCATGGACGGCCAATTTAATGTATGCCTCAAATGCTCTATTTCAAAGTGTAAGCGAGAAAAATCGATGGTCTTAGCGATTGATCGATAAGTGATGTGTAACTCGTAATAACGTAATGACGTCGTAGTTCCTTTAGAACAGCGCACACGGCGGAAATAAGTCGGTCCAATATGATATAATACAAATAGCTTTTTTTATGCTACCTGAGTCGGGTGGCCACACAACTACCGTTATGATATTAGCCCAATACACCACATTCCAGAAGAAATCAGGCGCTGTCTTCCCTTATAAGAACGGCTACATTGAACTGAGTGGAAAACACGAACATTTTTTTATTGCCACTTCGACCACCTTTTTATCCAATGCGATGGCACCACCCCGGGCGGGCTTAAACTATGTGCCACACACATTGTACATACGAACATCTTTACCAAAATTGCACAACATTTAAGAGTTATAAAGCAGTCTTTGCAGAATAATGTTGCACAGAAACCCAGTTGCCTAGCAAATTGGAACCGTCTCACTCGGTGCACAAGAAATTGATCTTTATACATGTATGCTGCGACGGCTGGTTTCTCTTCTACATATTATCAGATTGTGGTACAGTTCTATGTTTTTTACCTAGTTGGAGAACTTTCATAAAAGGCGTATTTGATGAAGTCCAAATCCTGCTATCTGGAATACAGTTTTGGCCCTGCTAAAATAAGTATGCCCAGGGGGTTACCATGGTAACTCACCGAGTGAACTTGTCAGCCAGTTAGTTAATCTGAAGTTTAGTTGCATTTCATGCCATGCTAACCATGGAGATGAATAATGATGCTAACCCTCAAACGACGTGATTCGGCCAAGTGAACTAAAATTAACCAGTTAGCATGGTACGAAATGCAACTAAAAGTCAGATTTAATCACTCACTTGTCTGTTCAACCGGCGAGTTAAATTACCATGGTAACCCCTCAGTCTTTTAATATCTTTGTTTTTTTTTATTCACCTATAGGTACATTACATACACTCAGATACGTCAGACGGTTGCAAGAAGTAACATACAAATATCCAATACACATCTCAGATCATATAAACATGTCTATCATTATAAAGTTTTACTTTCATCATCACCTGTAAAGAGGCCTTGTCATAAATATCTCAACCTGTTATACATGACTGGCAAACTGAAATGACAGGTCAGGATCGCGTAAACAAAGATGTGTAAATGCGGCTTTCAAAGTAGATGGCGCCACGGTCATTCGCAGTTATTTCTGTTATAACTCCATAAAATAAAGTAACAAACTATCACTGTAGTGGCATAGTAGTTATGTAGCCACAGCAGTAGCCCAACTCAGGCGATTTTTGAAATAAATATGTTCCCTCCATCGAGTGCCGGGGTTGCAACTTACAAATTAGCGGATCAATGCTGGTTTTGTCAACTTTAAAAGATGATTTCGAAGTACCATTTGCGACAGTTTAGCACCGCGAAACTAGCTTAGAACCCATACAAGCGAAATGTGCCTGTACAGGTGCACGAATTCGGGACTTTGTATGGATTTAAGCTACTCAATGTAATCCAATAAATGAATGTAATCCATCACTACCACAGAATAAACTTCCGTGGTAGTGATCAGCACATTAAGCAGTTGTGTTTCTAATCTGAAAAATAATTACAAAATAAGCTTGAATTTACTACATAATTGTGAGAATGTATGCAAAAAGTTAACAGCTCTGCGCTATGCCTTATAATTATCTCACAAATGATAGTCTTTTTACTAATACTTTTATAGCATTAACTGCTTAAGTGCTCGCCAATACTGTTAAAGTCTGTCACTAGGTCGTTTTTGATTAATTACTGCAGAAATAGTGCCGAACGTCTGTGGCGCCATCTACATTTATCTCTTAGCTTACCTATTATTTTATATTCTTTGGCTTGACCTGTATGACATGTTGATATGTATGTACATATGTGTATTTATTTCTCACTAACTCTTGAATTATATAAAATGGATTGGACATAAAGGTTATTTTTTATATAGACACACAACAATCACCGCAACACAACAAATACATAATTGACATAACCTCGTTAAAACTCAAGAGAAAATTTAATATTTTCGGTTGAAATCGAATGTATTTTCGTTTACAACTCAGTAGACATTTCCATGGCGTCCATTACCTCCATCCATCTTTAACTGAGGTATGAACAGCTTTCATTGTGTGCTTCACTAGCCGGTTTTTGAAGTAATTAAATTTGTTCGAATGGGAATTACCACCTAGAATATTCCCATCGTATTATCCAGTAAACATTGACCAAACCATAGATAAACTTTTATCTATGACCGTAGGGATTTATGGCGCCAAACACAAACAAACCCGTAGAACTTTTACACGCTAACTTGCTATATACCCGACGCGTTTGACAAGGTTCTACGATCGATTTATGTTCATAGTTTATAGAAGAAAATTAGTTGCCAACAATCGAATATTAGTCGAATTGAGTTTTTCGCTATATTTCTAAAAGTTTAGTATGTAAATAATATTTTACCCTCGAAACCAAGGTAAACAGGTGTGGTTTTCAATACTCTTCAATGCAAATACATTCGTTTTTAGGGTTCCGTACCCAAAGGGTGCCAACGGAACCCTACTATGAAGCCTCCGCTGTCAGTCCGTCTGTCACAGGGCTGTATCTCATAAACCGTAATAGGTAGGCTGCTGAAATGTTTACAGAGTGTGTATTTATTTTGCCGCTATAACAACAAATAGGTCAAATTGACAAATAAAATTAAAGGAGGCCCTTCACGTTAAATATTGTATGATGGTACGGAACCCTTTGTGTGCGAGTCCCACTTGCACTTGGCCGGTTTTTCTTTTCAAATATTTTACATGGCGTCCGAATTTGAAGTTTTTTAAATGTTCTTCCTTTTATTATTTATTTTAAGTTATTTTGATCTCGTGAAATGTTGCAATACTTAGTTGTACAGCCATATTCTGTCGATTTGAACAAAGCTCACTATTATAACCATATGAAATAAAATATGACAACGAAACACCCAAACTCCAAAACTCACATTATCCACTCAAATTCACAACACTGATACGCTGGGTGCTGGTTGCCCGAGACAGAGTCAGACTGGAGTGCTTGGTGTCCGCATGCAAACAGTAAAGCGCTCTCGGTTCACAGTTGGATACGCTCCAGAGAATTTCATCTTTCACCATTGTTAAAACTTTGCGGCATTACGCACAAGATGGTGGTGGGTTGCTCCGGGGCACCACGGCATACTAGGTGTGTACACAGCCTTATCACACGTAATGCTGGATGCGAAATTGCAACATGGCTTCGTAATGGGCGTCCATGCAATAGCTATCAACACGAATCAAGATGGTTGCTCCGATGAGTGGAAATTACTTTCTAAGCCAATTAATAGTGCTGCCTATTCTGTGGTGCTGCTACAATCTCGATAAATAATGCACAACCCGCAGCAGTAATTCTTGGTCGACTTGCAGGAATTCATGCTGAATACTGTAATGCAGGTTCCGAACATGCCGCTCTTATGACAGGTGTCCTCTTCCCGGATTTTTTTTTTGCTGGACACGGGTTGCTGTGGTATTTACCTACTTTCATGATATTAGCCCAACACACCACGTGGAAACTGGGTTAGTTTAGGTTAGGTTAGTAGGTTAAAGGTTGGTAGGTAGAGAATGCCGTTCGGCATTAAGCCCGCCTGTAGTAACCACTGTTAAAAGATGTATAATAAAGAATTCTTTTTATGTAGCTTGGCTACATTGAATTGTACGGAAAACACGGACAATTTTCATTGCCGCTTCGACGATCGTTTAAGCCGCTCTTCCCTAGGCAAAGAATAAGTAATAGTGCCTTAGGTTAGGTTAGGTGAATGCTAATTCGTAACCAAACTCACTCAGCGGCGCTCCCGTTTTCACCCTTTGGGTACGGAACCCTATTACTAAGCCTCCGCTGTCCGTCCGTCCGTCTGTCACAGGGCTGTATCTCATGAACCGTAATAGGTAGGCAGCTGAAATTTTCGGAGTGTGTATTTATTTTGCCGCTATAACAACAAATAGGTAAAATAAAAAAAATAAAAAATCCCATACAGTGATTTTTTTGTGTTTAATCTTGTACGATGGTACGGAACCCTTCGTGTGCGAATCCGACTCGCACTTGGCATGTTTTTGTATGTACCGCCGTCCCTATACAAGATTTTTCGGTTCCTTCTCCCGTCCTACCATCATCGCTAGTTGCAATCGATCAATTCTTTGGGTATCGGTAGAGGGGAGCAGAGAGAGCGACCGTATCGTGTTCATACGATCAATAAATATTAGCCCCAAGAACCCGCATATAAACGCACGAGCGGTGAGATTAATACAGATACTAAAGAATATAATATTTACATTTGACTACCCTTGAACTTAAAAGGGACACACCCACTTTTTTAGCCAGTTGCGTGAAGCGAACCGAAAACAAATAGGTAGGTACTACAGCGCTTGTTATTTTATTAGTCGTTGCTGACGTAACTTGGCGACCCCCACCGTGTAGGTATGTCGAGTTTGCTTCGAATGAACGTGTTCGTTGGTGCCATTCGTGGCCCCAACTGGTGCAGTCAATGCGCAGAAGCTTTTTTTTACGTGACTAGACATGGGTGGCGTAACAAACCCACCGTCATGATATAAGCCCAACTCACTATTCCCAAAGGAATTAGATATCATGGCAGGACCTTCCCTGTGTCAGTACGGCTACATTGAACTGGATGGAAAACACGGTGATTTTTTCATTGCCAGTTCGACTATCTTTTCATCCAATGCGATGGTACCAACCCGGGCGGGCTAAGCCCGTCCTATTTACTTACTAGGTGATATAGAGTTCATCCGCCCCTGGTCTACCATCATCGTATTGGATCAAAGATGGCGAAGCGGCAGTGGAAAATTGTCAGAGTTTTCCATCCAGTTCAATAGAGCCGTGCTTATAAAGGAAATATCCTGGCATGGCACCTTATTCCTTCGGGAATGTGGTATTTGGGATAATATTATGACAGTGTGTTAGCCACTTGTGCCCAGTTCCATAAAAAAACATACGTGTGTATAAAAATCAAAGACCTTTTGTTTAACCCTGTTTGTTGTTTTTTGTATAAAAATCAAAGATATTTTGTATTTTAGTCAGATAATTACCATGGGGTTGGTTGCAGGTATAGCAGCGAATCACTTTAGATTTTTTTTGTTATTCGTTGTGATAGCTTTAGACCGGTCGCAGAGTGCCTCAGACCAGCCTGTATCTCCTTCCTGGGCATCTCTTTTTTTTGTGCCAGATCATGTGCCCGCAGGAGCTCGTGATTGATACGACAATATATAAAATTAGTAGTGCCCACCTTAGCACCGCTGGAAGCATGATCGGCCATTCTTATTATTGAATCGCACCGTGAGTAGACCGGGAGCAATTGTTCAAAACAGTAACGTCACATTTAGTAATGATTTCAATTGAAGAACACCTGTTCCCTTGTATCCCAATACTAGCATATCGATCGAGAGAGGTATTCAGAAATGCATGCAGGCAATGCCTTCCGTTGACTGCACCTATAACAAATAAATTCAGCTAACGTCGAGTACCTTGGCGACGCGTATCGCCTAGGTACTTTTTATGGCCATCACGTAGTTACAATGGCGCCCGCTCGACGTCAAGTAAGTAAACGGTGTGCCAAGGTGAACTGCTTGGTATGCCGGTGTTCGATGAAAACAGACGTTCTCTGTCCATCGGCAGACTTGCGACTATAGTGAACGTGTCGATATCATGCTGGTCCGGACAGCGTTGCGTAGACTTCCGCCTGTGTTCTCTGTGAAGAGGGGTTACAGCAGTGCCGATAACAATGTTAAGCCCAAAATATTGATAACAGGTGAGGAGTTAGCTGATGAAACAAGTGACATATACAATGTACACATACCGGGTTTTGAAGATCAATGACCCTTTTCTGCTGATAAATTTAAAGTAGGACAAACGTTTCTTGAAAAATATGCCGCTAGAACACTCCCAGAAGTTTAACATCTTGCATATGCCCGTGCTATCAATTACTGTATCAACATGTGTTGCTGTATCAACGTAATAGTTTTACGCTATGTGGGTTTTGAAGTTAAAAATACATGAGGACCTACTGCATTTCTTCCCGTGCATGTCGGGATTGGCCGTAGGTTCTTTATCTAAGGCCGTGGGTAGTTCGGATTGCCCGCAAAACTGTGATTCGGTCCTTTGGTCCTTTAATCCTGCCCAGGTTCATCCCATTTGGTACCCAGGTTGAAGGTGATCGAATCGGCAATTAAAGTTGTCCGTGTTTTACATCTTGTTCAATGCAGCCGTGCAATATGAGGAAGGTCCTGGCAAAGCATCTGGGTTCCCATGTGGTGTGTTGGGGTAATGCTAATCATGACCGTAAGTAATTTTATTTGTGATTATTTTCAAAATCGTATAACAATGCTTCAATATAGCTGTTGCTTTATAACCAAAAATAAAAAAGATAACGGTAATGACGTATCCATTCAATATGTTTAAATATCATATTCATTGAAAAGTATATAGGTATCGGGTGTCGCACAAGCTCTATGGCACAAGGCAAGAAGGGGTTGCAACTGGTTATAACTTTAAAAAAAATGTATTCATCTTAAATAGATATATTAGAAATAGAGATAATTAAATGAAACTCATGGAGATCATTTTCTATTTAGGTTTTCAATATAACATAAGTCACGTAAATGACCGCCATTTACAGCCTCACTAAGACGGGCTCTTTCGAGAGCACTTCTTATTATTTTCATCAGAACACGAGGAGTTAGCAACCGTATTTCATCTCGGATGTTTGCCTTCAGCTGCTCGATTGTCCTAGGTTTATTATTTTACACCTTTTCTTTAAAATAACCCCAGAGAAAACAATCCAGCGCTGTTAAATCTCTGAGGGAGAGTTACACACATGGAAATGGATGCGATATGCTCGCTGGGTTTGAATAATTGACCGATGATGTTAAAAAGATTTTTTTTTATTTTGGTTCGTTGGATAACACTGAAATTATACATAATGAAAATGTATTTTATGAATTGTGAAAATAAAAGAATAAAAATGTCATATTGATTTTTTTAAACCCCGTCGTGACGTTTGCCCTACCCAGCATATTTATTTTATGTAACTTAACATGAACAGTATAAACTCAAAACACCGCATTTCTAAAAAGCCACGTCAGGACCTTTCCTTTACAACATGAGCTCGGCTACTTAGATCTAACCGAATGGAAAGCACCACAAGATTTTTGAAAACACGTACAATTTTGTTTGGCCTATGCGGTCCAATGCGATGGTAAGTTCAAACATGTAGGGTGAATTTAGAAATTCACTTACACCGGCGACTGGCTTGCGAGGACGAGTAGCTGTCATCGACAGTGCCGGAAATAGGCATTCATTTTATCTCTACATACTTACTGAATAACAGATAACTACTCGTGTAACACCTTTTCCAAATATTTTCAGTTTGACAAAATTACCGTGCATAAACGAAAATTGTGTACTAAAGAACAATAACAATAACGTAATTAATAATTTGCTGCGGCATCTTCCCTGTTTACATTCTTACATAATACATTATTAGCATATCCAGTTGTTTTGACCCGCCCCACTCCGGTGTGGTGACTCGTTGAATTGCATATGGAGGCGCGTCGCTACGTCATGGATGGTCAACACAAGTGTATTTGTACAAATAAAACCTACCTGCAGTGTCAAAGTTTCGCCAAGGTCAGCGATCATATTGAAAGTCAATTCTTCAACAACACAGTGTTTGGTTTTTGTTCGTAATTCAAAAAAATATTCAAATATACTAGATTTGAAGGCCACAAGAACAAACAAGGCAAGCTAAATAAAACCGTTTAAAAAGAGTGTCTTCGGGGAACGACAAATTTTACGGAAATTTTAAGTATATGCAATAAAAACACCCTCAGTAATGTTCGTATGGGGGCCAAGCGGGTCCCTTTCACAATGGATTAACTAAGTAACTCCTCACTAATGATGCAGGAAGAGCCTACCCTCTTAAATACGACACCTATAGGTATATAGGTATATACATACATGCACACTTGAACAAATACGAAGCCAACCAAGCTAAATAGGGAAATAGGAACCAAGATCCCAGAATAAGTACAAAACATCGACATTATATCGATGGTACAAAATAAGTCAAGTTATTTGATCAACAGAAATAACTGTGAAAAAGAAATGAAGAAAAATAAAAAGGTAGCTGCAATTCTGTATATAATAATAATCATCTCAAAACCGATGAAACTCTTTCTACTCAAATGTCGAATGGCGAAAATACTATACAGGGTGATAACGGAGTTATGGTCCAAACGTTAACCACGTGATCCTTGGCATATTTGGAGCAAAAAAGGTAGATTTTTTTTTTGTACGACTGAAAAAAAAATGTCATCCCCATACATTTTTGTAAATACCTACACACAAAATATATGGAGAGGACGATTTTTTTTTCAGTCGTACAAAAAAATGTTAACTACCTTTTTTGCTCCAAATATGTCAAGGAACACATGGTTAACGTTTGGACCATAACTCCGTTAACATCCTGTATATTCATAGTTTATTATCATCTCTACCACTTTTGATAATCTATGATGTATCTTGGAACATAATATTTTGAATATTCAATGGCGGTTACAGGAGGACTGGGACAGCTGGGAGTGTCCTTCGCAAAACTCCTGCGCTGCCACTACGGCCAGGAGAACGTCATACTCTCCGACATCATTAAACCGTCCCCCGAAGTGGCTAACGACGGACCCTACATCTTCGCAGACATCTTGGACTTCAAAGGTCTCCAGAAGATAGTCGTCAACTACAAAGTCGACTGGTTAATTCACTTCTCCGCGCTGCTCAGCGCGATCGGCGAGCAAAATGTCCCCCTTGCCGTCAGAGTAAACATAGAAGGCATGCATAATGTGATAGAGCTGGCGAAACAGTACAAGCTGAGAATCTTTGTACCGAGTACGATCGGCGCGTTTGGTCCGGACTCGCCTCGGAATCCAACACCGAACGTCACCGTTCAAAGGCCGAGGACTATATACGGTGTGTCAAAGGTTCATGCGGAGCTTATGGGAGAATACTACTACCACAGGTTCGGCCTGGACTTCCGCTGTCTGCGGTTTCCGGGCGTCATCTCGAGCGACCCTCCCGGAGGAGGTACTACAGGTAATATTATGCATTCATGCTGTAGAATGATCATTGCCTTTGCAGAAGTGTACCTTGTTTGATTCGATAGGCATTGGATGGATATCCAGTAAGCCCGGTGAAGGAAAACAACACGAGAAAACCTGTTCAGTTCCGATTTTACGACTGAGAATTTTAGAAAAGTTATCAATACCGTTTAGTGTACAGCAGGCCTATTCCTGGCATTCCGCAATCAGCAATAAGGAATCCTGAGATTCGAAAACAGCTTTTATAGCGGTTTAATTTCAAAACGACTTATAGCTAAAAGTAAACCACGACCGCTGTAGTCAAAAATCTAACAAAAACCAAATAGATTATAAATCTTGATTAAATAAGCTATGTCTGATGACTAATCTTTTTAAGATGTTCTTACTTTATCATTGCGTAATCCACCTCCAAAGTTATTGTATAAAACGCGCGAAAAATTCGAACTTTTGGACCTTATAACTTAGAAACCAAACACAATTTTACAATGCCAACGGTCATCAGACATCTAGTTCGATCAAATAAAGCTCTTTTAAGCAAAATTTGGGATCTCTGATAAGAATTATGGGCGTGATCTTCTTTCCCCGTTTGTATGGGCAGATGAGCGGGTTGGGCCACCTTAAGCGCTTACACTGATGCCGTGATCCGTTCCATTGCAGACTACGCGATCGCCATATTCCATGACGCGCTGCGCAAATCCCACCACGAGTGTTACCTGAAGCCGGACACGCGGTTGCCGATGATGCACATCACGGACTGCCTGCGCGCGCTGCTCCAGTTCCTGAACGTGCCGTCGGAGCGGCTGCACAGGCGCGTCTACAACGTCACCGCCATGAGCTTCACGCCCGAGGAGCTGGCCGCAGCGGTGGCGCGCCACGTGCCCGAGCTGCGCGTCACCTACCGTCCCGACAGCAGGCAGGAGATAGGTGAGCGAGGGTTCGTGGGTTGAGACACGCGGCTGCCGATGGTGCACATTACGGACTGCCTGCGCGCGCTGCTCCAGTTCCAATGCGGCGGTACCAACCCGGGCGGGTTTAACCCTGCCACCTAGTACGGGAAGGGGACCTACAGTTTTACATTGGTTCCGAACCATGGAACACCTCGCATTCGGAGCGAAATTCACTTTTCCAATTCAGAAAGAGAAAGAAAGCAGCACATGACCGGGGCGAGGATTTGAACCCGTACACCACGAGCTATACATATTTGACATGATAAACGAAACTAATTGCAGCAGTTTTCGGTATGTAGTCCACAGATGCGGTAGTTCGTAGGTAATTCAACGTCTACCTGAATCTAAAAAGAAAACAATCTTGGGTGCATTATACGCACAATTCAACTGCGCTAACTCGTTACTTGCATTTCGTCAGTCGATGAAGCAACGTGTTTACGCAGATGAAGTGTGCGCGCACGTGTTGTCAGGGCCCGACCAGCAACCTGTTCTGTGGGTTCCTTGCTAACTTCTAGAGAGTTCCTCAAAGGGGAAATCCGGCGTGGGACCGCCACGCTCCAGGGGATCTAGCACAGGACTAAAGGGCATACGTGCATATGACAAAGCAAGGTTACAGAAAGTTTGCCTTTGTTTGCAGCGGACTCATGGCCGCAGGTGTTCGACGACAGCGAAGCGCGTCGCGACTGGGACTGGCGCCCCGAGATAGACCTGGAAACGCTCGTGCAGCTCATGATAAAAGATGTACGGAGCAAGATCATCAATAACAATTAATTTTAATAACTACATGTATTTTTCCAATTTAATGTTTTCCTTTAGTGGTAAATTGTGCCGTTCTTTATTATAGTGCTCGCATTAAGAGCTGACAGTTGTATTCAGAGCGGGCGTGCTAACTTTAACACGCTACCGGTTACCTCCGAACTAACTTTTTTATGACTAGTCCGGTGATAATCACCGTATTAAATTTTGACAATTCATTCTGAATACGACTGTGAGTCTTCGGGCCATAAATGTCAGTATTGAAAAGGATCTTGACTTTTTTAAAAAATGTCTAAGAGTCTTGGTTGTTGTTTAATATGAGTTCCTTTGAAAGCCAGTTTCTTCTTCCATGCACCGTGAGCCTGAACGTGCTTGCCCGTGCTTAGTTAGTGCCCAAGGTTAGATTATATCTTAACATTTTAGGTCGATCAATGGACTTGCAAAGTTATGTATGAACTGTACAAAAGAAACACTTGAGACTATACGAAGGTGAAATTAAATTGTTAGCACATAAGTGTCAACACAATTGCAGGCTCTCGTCACGTCGGAATTACGTGTTTCATTGTTTGTCTTTATTAAACACTGCCAAACAAAAAAATATATCAAAAAAAAATTTAACAAAAAAAATAACCGACTTCAAAGAAAAAGCACTAAAAAGTAAAAAATAATTGCCATTTTTGTAGTTACGATTTTTGTTATTTTTTGAGTCGGCGTCAGCCGGGCACGCGCTGCGCCAATCAAGAGAACTTTGCCTACCTTGGCTGACACCGACTCAAAAAATAACAAAAATCGTAACTACAAAAATGGCAATTATTTTTTACTTTTTAGTGCTTTTTCTTTGAAGTCGGTTATTTTCTTTGTTAATTTTTTTTTATTTGTTTATTTTTAGTGAATCTGAAAAACACTTAAGTACTAATTTGTACACGTCCTTTCCAATAAAAAAAGAATCACCGAAATCGGTTGGCGTTATATTGAGATATTTGTCCATTTGTCGTGCACATCTTAATACAAATTTAAGACTTATATGATTTTCTCATAGATATCATTGTCAGAACTTAACCAAATGGGACCACTTGGGAAGCACTAGCTTTCATTTAAAAAAATAATCATCAAAATCGGTTCACCCAGACAAAAGTTATGAGGTAACAAACATAAAAAAAACAAACAAAAAAAACATACAGACGAATTGATAACCTCCTCCTTTTTTTGAAGTCGGTTAAAAAGTGGCATGCGTTCATAAGAAAAACGCCCAGAACCATTGAATTATGCAATAAGCAAATGTGTGGACGTTAAATTGTTTTTCATCTTTGACTAGTAACAGAAAAATTACATGCATCATATGAACACGCTGACCTTAGAAACACTGGCATGGCTTGACCACTTGGTCTGTACCAAAAATCCAGGTCCTTTAATTAAAATATTTTACTCTCTGATATTGAGTATTTCACACAAAACTAATTCATCATCATAAAACTCAAAAGAAAAGCAGTTCGGTAACATGAAACCGGAAAGATTTGATCTACTAATTCAGATTTTCAGTTATAATTTTAGGATAAAAACTGGGTTGTCGGTATCAGCTTATATCTTTGTTAAATAAATATATAGTTCTTAAAATAGAAACGGTATGTAGTGCACGACGCATGTGACGGCTAATCGCCAATCATATGAAATTGAGTTGCACGTAACTATTTTCGTCAAAGTTAGCTTGCCAGGCGACAGACCACAAATAGTCCCTCGAAACAATCAGCAAAAATGTTTGCTGAATGGCAACTCTTAGTACCGCCTGAGCTAAAATAGTACTGTCCTTCTCCCACAGTATATAATCAGAAAGGGACAGGGACAATTGAAGCACCATCTAGCGTCAACCATTCGTACTAACAAACAAAACTGTCAGTGGTAGCACCAAAGATTACATATATTTGGCGCCAAAATGTTTAATCTGTGGCACCGAGTGCCAGGCTAACAATTAATGGCGACGTTTGCCCATTATATAAGGTCCAATGAGACTACAAAAATCTAAAAATAGTGACTTTTGATACTTTGAGTTATTATTTAATCGAGATTTTGACGGTGATCAGTGGGTTGGGAGTGATTACGATTAGCGGGTAACATCAGCTATCAACATAATGATTAAGCTTTGTGCTATGCAAATTTTGACTGATCAGGCTTTAATCATACGTTGACGTGCACGTCCGTACGTGCAACCAGGCGTTAGGTAGTGCATATGAGTAACTAGATGCTATATTGAAAGATATTTTTGGACAGTTTGTACTGTTTGACAATGGTAAGGCATTAGTAATGTTTTTTTTTGCTGGGGTGGGCGAGGACTAAAAACACGAGAAACTCTTTACTTCGGAAGGAGCAAGCCAGGTCCACTTGACCCCCTCCCCCTCACTTTACAGGGTGTCGTAATGGCCAGTACATTAAATTTGTGAAATGATTATTGGGATTGAAACAATGAAAAAGTTTAAAAACTGTTTGCTGAATAAGTAAAAAGTTAGACTTGCCATACAAAGTAATTCAATAATTCAGTGTAAAAAGAATCTAATGTTCCGTAAGAACGTGGGGACGTTGTAGTCACACCTACTATCGTGACATTAGCCTGACTCGCCACGTGGGATCTAGGTTCCATGCCAAGGCCAAATCAAAATTCGCCAAATTAGAATAGACGAAAACATACATTTCAAAAATATTGTGACTAGAGCTGAACAGGCAAGGATTTAAGATTTACGAGAAACTACTGAATTATAGGAACCAAGGATGCAAATTGAATTGTTTATTGTTTGTTCATCATCCATTGGCACTACAATACAATCGGATTTGTCATATTTTATCATAAGCCAATTTATCATTATCAATTTATTGGAAAGGGAATTCTTGAGACTGAAAGCAGAATACATTTTCATTGCACGTTTATTTTAATGAACTAAGTAACTTCATGGTTTTTCATAAAAACATCTTATTAACAAAGCAAGGAAGCTTCCAAAATTAAATACAAAATGTACATACATAGGTAACCTATGGGAAAGCTTATTGCGATTGTTATACATAATATCTAAGTGATTCTACATACCTACTTTACATTTTTTATAAGTACAATGGCAAGGCAGATCTATATCAATGAAATACATCATGTCATAAGATAGTAGGCATGGCCCAATCTTTATAAATAAGCAATTAGTTAAAATTAATTTCTTGTATTTTTTGTTGCAACTGTTTATGAATTCATCCCACATTAAAAACGAGAAGGAACATTAAGGAAACCTTCCAATACATTATTGACAATCATGTAAAACATATTCGATCGCCAATGTCATGTTTTAGATCATACATATTTTTTTCAGATGGTTTATTTTTAAGCATAATTTTAAAATATGGCTTCATAGGCACTTTAGTCAAACAATAAGTCTACAAAATATCCTCAGCAAGGTTTTCCAAATTTACATAACAACAAACTAAAATGAACAACAGATCCACGGAAACTGCATATCTTACATATTAATTTTTTAAATGAAATCTGGTTCAATCTGATTCAACCTTCATTATTAATTTAATAAAAAAAATAATCAATAAAAAATTATCGAAAAATACCCACAGAAGCCAAACATGAATATATACATATTATAATACACAGGCAGTACTTAAAGCATGATTTTATTGATCCAAAATTAAAAAGAATAGTATTCCAGGTGAGAAAAATAAAGTAAGGAGAAAATTATCAGCCCGAAACTAATTTCAGGCCTTGAACCTGCAACAGTGCCATATGTACAAAACTTTGCCTAGTCAGCTTGCTAGTACAGATTACAGAGCTAAAATTGAAAAGGACTTCTATTGAATACACTCAGTATATTCTACCAATCTGCATGAAACACTTCAAAACGCTAAAAGGGAACTTTCCCGGAACTTTGACAGTGACTGCTATGCTGAATGCTGCTAAATTTTTCTTATTTAACTTGACATGTATGGCTGGCTAACGCTACACCTACGTCATGATATTAACCCAACACACCACATGATGGAACAGTAAACTTTTCAGTTTCAGTGCCACAATGTGGCGTTTATTTCATGAACACACATTTTACATTTTTTTATAGTATATTGTACGCGCGGAACCCGAAGGTTTGTCTGCGCGTGACAAACGATGTTTATGTCGATGGAGCATCCACTATCCCTCCATCATAAACTAGTAATCTAGGAGTAGGGAATACTGGGCTATTCAGCAAACCCTTTCATAAATTCATGCGGTGATTTCGGAGAATCACACTAAATTTAAAACAAATAAAATTAAAATCCAATACGAACTGAGAGATTTATAAGAGACTGTTTGATCAACATGGGGGAAAAAGCCTAAGTTATTTTTCAGTAGTCAACTGAATTGCTACCAGTATACTAACTCATCCAATTAGTATAAGGTGTAAGTTTTGAGGTGAATGACACTACATTACTGAGCGGTACTGATGTATTAAAATGCACATAGTAAGTGTCGTTCCACAGTTCAAAGGTAATTTATGCATTGTATTTCCCGCCGTCGCATGGTGTCCGGTACGATACAGCTCTATAGCTAGCGATCCACGTACAAAAATAGTGTCTTACGTATATAAACAATAGTCTTATATTAAACTAACTAGTTAACGCTTTTTTCTTGCTTGCCCGGGGTAAGCCACCATGGCAACTCCCTTCGTTGCACACATTGCACCAACAATATCACTAAATACAGTCTCATTTTCAGAAACCTAAGTATAGCATAACTCACAAGAAATGCTCATACATTTAAGTGTGTTAATATCATAAGCTAATAAAAGCATTGGCCAAATTATGTGGGGCTCATATTCTCTTGCGTATATTCTTCGAATATGGTGTTTAAAAATCAAAGATTGGACCCAAACGGAGGGTATAAGAAACCGCTACCATTTAAGATCATCCGTCCTTAAGATGATTCGAAACACACTCTAGTTCTTAAATTGTATCTAGATGGTGGTTATACGAAAAGTAAAAAAAACTATCCCTGCTTCTATTGGTAAAAATAGTTCGAAATGTTTTCACCATCCATTAATTATCTCAGTCTACCAGATTATGATTACCATACCATGTTTCTATAAATTTTTTTTTGTGACTGGACATGGATGGCTAATACCACAAGTTCTGGCATGGTATTAGCCCAACACACCAAATGGGAACTAGGTGCCATGCCAGGACCTTCCTTTATTATTATTACTATATCCATTACTATAATCCAAATTATTATTACTATAAACATTAAACAGGATAGTCTATATGACAGTATTCCGCATAGGTAAATTTATAAAATTTACTTGAAATACAGTTATTTTCCAACTTGTTGAATTGATTTGAATTTTGTTGAAGCGAGTGTTTCGAATCATCACAAGCACACATAAAAACCTTACCGAGTTATAACAGCTATTTAAAAAAACAATGTAAATGCCCATATAAATACGTTATTAAACCTAACAAAGCCAATAACAAGCATTAGTCAAGCATTTCGTCACACTGTTCTCTAAAACCTACTAGAGTTCAGTCAATTCAAAATGCTAGCGCATTATTAAAAGCATGTAGTGATTTCATTAAATTTACAAACCTACAAACTTATTATTATTTTGAACTAGCAATTAACGCGTCTCTAGCGCTAAATGACACTCATCCATCACAGCTTCGTTCATGATCTATCCTCAGCAGACCGTGTAGGTGACTTGTAGGGGAATTTCTGACCATCTGTACAAAAACATTTTCTCTTATGTTTCTAAATAAGATATAATATTATGAAAAGAAATGCTACGCCGAATCACGCTACGGATATATCTACAACCTAAAATTTTGGTTTTTTTTTGTGACACACCTCATCGGATCTAGTGGCCATGCCAGGACCTCATTTTGCTTTATGTTTACATTTGCTGGATGGGAAACATGGAGATTTTTTATTGCCGCTTCGCCCATCGAAGCGTATTCAATCGTCTCATTTAAGGTGGCCCATCCCGCTCATCTCCCCATACAAAAGGGGAAAGAAGCTCACGCCCATATTTCTTGTCAGAGATCCAAAATTTTGCACAAAATAGCTTTATTTGATCGAACTAGATGTCTGATGACCATTGGCATTGTAAAATTGTGTTTGGTTTCTAAATTATAAGGCCCGAAAGTTTGAATTTTTTGCGCCTTTTGTACAATAACTTTGGAGGTGGATTACGCAATGATAAAGTAAGAACATCTTAAAAAGATAAGTCATCAGACATAGCTTATTTAATCAAGATTTATAATCTATTTGGTTTTTGTTAGATTTTTGACTACAGCGCTCGTGGTTTACTTTTAGCTAAGTCGTTTTGAAATTAAAATTTTCGTAAATCTTACCAAATCATACACTATGCACATTGTCTTTTTTGTGGACATGTTGCATCTTCCTCATCACGGAACCTGTCTTATTCTTTGAAACAGAGAAGGTCCCAGAGCGGAACAGCACGGTTTTGTACCGTACCCGCGAATGAGTAGGCCCGCCGAGTTGGGCCACCTTAAAAAAAACTTGTCCAAAAATTAAGCGCAATTTTTTTTCATGGCTTAAAATTATCCCTTCTAGTCTAGTTTTCTACAATGCATGGTTGTAGATTTCGGTCAGAATTCACCTGAACATTAGTTGAAGCGAGACGAAAGTCATCCAGGTCAAATTATTCACATCCAATTCATTTTGGTTTGGTTTCAAGTTTGGTTGTGTGGAATACACACCTGAGGTCAACGACTTAATGATTGAAATCCAGTTATAAATATGTATAAGATGTTGTGGTCTAAACATTTATAACATGCACGGTGTAACAGCAGTTAACTGCAGTAACTTTGGCATCTGATGAAAAATTAAAATACTTTTTTTGTCACATCTTAATCTTAAGGTGGCCCAACCCGGCGGGACTAACTCATTCGCGGGCACGGTACAAAACCGTGCTGTTGCGCAATGGGACCTTCTCTGTTTCAAAGAATAAGACAGGCTCCGTGATGAGGAAGATGCAACATGTCCACAAAAAAGACAACAAGATTAGTCATCAGACATAGTAAATAAGCTATCAAGATTTATAATCTATTTGGTGTTTGTTAGATTTTTGACTAAAGCGGTCGTGGTTTACTTTTAGCTATAAGTCGTTTTGTTGACACGATTTCACCACTCTTGCTGCGGCTAACTAGCTCACACTCTTCTCACCATTCGGGACACTCGCCCATCGCCAGCCAACCCAACACCAGCCCAGCTGCCCACTATCAGTCGAGCCCCGTTAGTGTTTGCATGCAAACTAATTTTTTTTTACCCAAAATGCAGCAAACTGGCCTGACGTGTAAATGTTTTGTTTGTATTGGACTGAAGAATCATTTCCCGGAGTTACGGCAGTGAATGCTGATGCAAATAGCTTATAGACAAATTACCTTTGAATGAAAGTAGGATTTCAGGCACTTAAAGAACCCACCAGGTGCTTTTAATATTATTATTTTTTTGCAGGATGAGTTGCCATTAATTATATCAATTTCATGACATGGTTCAGTTAGTAATAATAGGCAACTTTTCCCCTAATACTATATTTCCTAACCTTGAAAAATATTGCACCCTAACAATTTGGTTGGACGGTAACATTAAGTAATTTGGCCCTACTGAAATATATGAAGTCGATACTACATAACTCACCGTGTAAAGTAAAGTGTCAAATCCATAAGAATTTTTGTAAATACCAATAAGAACCAGTTTTCCAAGCTGTACTAATAGGCGAATAGCCCAGGCACACTTCTACAGCCTTGTGATATTCAATTTCTCGGTTTATCGGGCAGCCCAAGAAGATTTTGTTAAATGCATTTCTTTTATAAAGATGCAATGAAATGAACGAGATTCCGTTTCAAAATTAAGTGTCAACTTATAAGCAGAATGCTAAAAATGCAAACCCATTGTGAAATAATAGACAAACTCGTATGGATCTATTGACATAATAGACACAACTTGGAAAATGAAGTTCCCTAAAAATAAATCTTTTATTAGTCATTTTTTTTTAAATATTCAAACGACCTAGGGCAGAAGAATCAATGAAAATAACATGATAAGCTAACATTTCATAGTTAATACCCTTTCTTTCGGAAACCATTTTTAGGGTTCCGTACCCAAAGGGTGCACAACGGAACCCATTACTAAGTATTCGTTGTCCGTCCGTCCATCCCTCTGTCACAGAGCTGTATCTCATGAACCATAAAAGCAGCTGAAATATCACAGTGTGTATTTATTTTTCCGCCAAACCAACAAATAGGTAAAAAAAATATTGATGTCCATAAAAAAAAAAGATTTTTTTGTGTTAAATCTTATATGATGGTACAGAACCCTTCGTATGCGAGTCAGACTCGCACATGGCCGGTTTTTCATTAGAACTCATGTCATGGGGGAGCATGCAGCGAGTGCGACAGAGATGCCACTATACACGGAGCGCTCTTAGATTTAACATTGTTCTTCTTGCAGTCTTTGAAATCCGTGACGCTAAGTACATATTATGGGTACAAATTTGTTTTGCAGAATATTTGGTCGCGATACCCTGGTGAATGTGTAATGGACATTACAACAATAAAAACATATTACCCATAACAAATTAGATGCAACAAACAAAGGGCAAGACACAATAACGGACAATTGATATCCTTTTGGTTTTTTTGAGAATGTTGAAGGCAAATGTGTTCATGTTATCAGTTCAAAATTACCTTAAGCACAACCATAAATATATATACATACAATCATAAAGCAATAATAATCCTAAACTAGAAAAACCATTTTACGAAAATGCAATGGCAAGTTAATAGAATTACTGTACAACTTTACAACTTTAATTTCTTAACTAATATCAATATTTTAAAAATCTCTATTGCATAGAAGGTGCAATCCATACGTCCCAGTGACAGGACATAACTTTATAACTTGATAATATGACACCATAAATATAGCATTGCATGTTTGCATTTTAGCCAATTCCTCCATTTATATTTTGAATGATAGACCGAACTTACGCCCATATCGAACTGAAAACTGGACGGCTTCACCGAATTGGACGATTGTACAGCAATCAGTTAACTATGTGTCATGTACCTACAGTAATTTGACTGGCGCTCTCTAGTCGGACTTGACGTGGGCTTGTCGTTGCTCCTTGTTAATTTCCTTCAGACGCTCCCGCAACTGGGCTTTCTTCAGGTTGGCCATCAGCTGCGTAGATTGATACAGCCACGAGCCCTGAAATAACATAGCCTCTATGTAAAAATTTATCAAAAATGAATGAGAACTTCAAAAGGGAATAATTAATTATAAATATATGTACGCAGAACTGAAGAAAAAAAAAAGGGAAGCACTCGATTAGAACAAAAAGTTAAAATTAATATAGTCAACTCAGGACTGGTTTTTAGGATTCCGTACCCAAAATGTGTCAACAGAACCCTATTACTAAGTCTCCGCGGTCCGTCCGTCCGTCTGTCACATCATCACCTATATCTGGCCGTAGAAAGACATATATTTTTAAGGTTTTACATTTATAGGTTAAACATGTTTTTGAAAACTTATCTTTTCAGTGATTGCAAAATTTTTTGCTATTATTTTTTTAAATTGATTTTGTATTGAATTTTCAATTTTAAAGTTAATTTATTGCAATTTTATTGTAATATTTATTTAATAATGTTGACTTGCATAACTTTTAAATGAATAAACAAGTTGAGGCTGTCCGATCCCAAATCCAATTTTGGTCAAGACGGCAATATCATTGCATATTATTCTCATATAATAATAATAATAACAATTGATTATTTAGGTACATAGTCCCTTTCATTACAGTATCATAAAAAAAAAAATTGAATTTACAATTTTATGTAATCCACAAAAAAAAAATATTGCAAATAAATCGTATGATATGATTATCACACCAAGCCACGCGTTCCAACAAAGCCGCTTTCCTTTTTCTTAATATAGCGAAGAAGTCGTCTAGCCCGTTTAATCTCATGTTTCCGATAGAAGTATGATGAATTTCAAATCCTATGTCTGGAAACAGATCCATAGGAGAATTCTCAATAATAAGGTGACTAAATTGGTAGATGCTTGCCTGTTTGAGCCCAACCTTGGACTATACTTATAAAATTCTTTTTACACCTTACTTGTTTTCTTAACGCAACACGTTACTTTACACCTTACTTGTTCTCTTAACGCAACACGTTACTTTACACCTTACTTGTTCTCTTAACGCAACACGTTACTTTACACCTTACTTGTTCTCTTAACGCAACACGTTACTTTACACCTTACTTGTTCTCTTAACGCAACACGTTACTTTACACCTTACTTGTTCTCTTAACGCAACACGTTACTTTACGTTCATACAAAATATGCACATACCATTAGACCGCCTAGTAAGCAGAGATGATGGAGCGCCATACGGTACGATCACAGCACACTCATTTGACTTCCTCCATAGACATGCATCGTTTCATCCATGCTCTAAGATTAAAGGCGCTAATCACCTGACTTTCACTAAGTACTTCATTAATCTGGTCGTGATACATGCTTCTAGGCCACCCGGGCATGACCGTTCCACTTACTTTAAATTAAAATTATATTGAATAAAATTAAATTTGTTTCGTCATTCGTTCGTCACCAATTATCTCTGCATGTCAAAAGCATTTTAAAACTTCTCAATCCTATGTCTTCTTTCAGTTGACTCTCGAACCCACTATTGTGGGACTTATCCAGTAAACTCTATTGCAAACTCTTCTCAAAGAACACATTTCTAATGCATTTATTCTACATTTGTGACTCTTCTGCCACATCCAAGCCTCACTTCAATGTGTCAGTGCAGGCACCCGCAGACCGTTATTAATCGCCATTCTAGCTGCCGTTGTAGTTGACATTAAGCACATATTATATCAATTAAAAAAAGTGGCATGCTTGGTCAATATGACAAACTGAGCATTAAACTATGCAGTTAGGATACAGAATCACCCATCTTGTATCCTACCTGTAATATTGTCGAGCTGTTTATTTATGCATTAGTGTCACAAGAAAACGTTATCTTCTCGGATTGTACGAGGGTCGAAATCAAATTACCAAAGCGATACAAATTGCAATTTATTTAGATAGCATTATCACCATTATTTTGAGACAGATACCGGCTGTATCGTTTCCCCGCACAAGTTAAATTAGTCATTGATAGTCTCTTCTCATATCAATGTATTCTTTTACAAAATTTCAGATATGGGGAAATTGACGAGATGTTTTGCAACATAGTCGTGCCATGGGTTCAATCCCATTCATGCACCACTTTCTTTCCCATTCTGACTTGGATAATCTTTCACATGAATATGAGCCGTTTGGGGTTCGGAATCAATGTCAAACTTTAGGTCCCCTTTTCCTACTAGGTGGTAGGGTTAAGCCCACCCGAGTTGCTACATCGTATTGGATGAAAAGATGGTCGAAGTAGCAACGAAAATTTGTCATTGTTTTGATCCAGTTCGATGTAGCTGTGCAATATAAGGGAGGTCCTGGCATGGGACCCCGTTGCCATGTGCGGGACTAACCCCGCACACCGACAATCACCTAATATGTAAGGAAGGGGCCTAAAGTTTTACTTAAAATATGTACCAGGGTCAGACTCGTCGAAAATGGTCCTTCACTCAGAACTGGGCGGGTTGCCTAACCTCGATAATCTAAAGCCGAGGTATCGCGACACTGGGCTGCCGAGGTTGACAATTAGGAAGTTATGATAGAAGTACCTATTATTGTGCGGGCGGTGCTGACATAGGGAACGCTGGAACCCCTAGTAAGAAGCATGATGGCAATATGTCATCAGGGTTACAATAACAAACGTGAGCGATGAAATCTGACGTTTAGCTCATAGCTTACTTAGCTTTTCACCCGACGAGTTAGTCGTACCATGGTAAATGTTAGTCAATAGGTCAAATTCCGCAGACATGCGGGCAAGAGATTGTAAGAATGTGGAAGCATGAATGTAATAATTCAACATGTTTTTAGTTTGTTGGCCTTCACACACATGAAGAGAGTGCGAATGTATGCATAACATTGATCATTGTGATAAGCTGAAGGCTCAGAACATTTTAAACATACTAAAATATTAAAACGGGAGGGAATGTTGTTTGGATTGAAGATGTATATTTTACAAAGATGTAATAGCCACTGCGGTTTTAAATGGATTGATATGCCAGTTGTTACGTGCGGCCACGTGAAATTAATATTTTATAATATAGAATGTGTAAATAATATAGTTTATTCCATAAACTCTATTACATTTCATTAGTTTTAGTTAGCAAGGCCAAATTTCAGCAGCAACGCTTAGTGAATTGAATTATGCATGTATTATATATTTCTCTTTTTGTAAGGACACCATAATAGAAGACTAATACAAATTAAAAAAGGTATGATTTATTTATATAATTTTAGATTCTCTCCCCTGCCTCCATATTGCAACTCTGACTTCTTCAGGTGTGATGATGCCATACTGGGTGAGCGCGTGGTGGTGGATGTTGGTCTTATTAAATGCAGCAATTTGCTCACCGATTGGCACGTGACTCTGAATCGCAGCCAGTAATTTATTTTGTCACACATAATAACGTGTGGTTGGACGCATGGTAGTTCACGATGGAAACAGCAGTGTCACTGCATTCATAAGTTGAGTGCCATGTGTATCCATTGGAATACACGAAATTAGTACACACGCTTGGAACACACGCTGCTCTTCATTCAGAGGCCAGTGTGATATACTTTTCCATGTATTTTATTATACTCATATACATTATTCATCAGCCTCGGTACCCCAGTGGTGCGACGCCTTACGATTTGCTGTATATGCAGCGATAAGCTGGGTAAGCACCTCTGAGTGCAGTTGGGTTCAGGATGGGTGACCATTTTCAACCGATGAGGCTGGCCGTGGTTCGGATTCCACGTAAAAATATAGGTCCCCTTCCTTACTTACTAGGTGGTAGGGTTATTGTCGCCCGGGATGGTACCATCGCATTGAATGAACGATGGTCGAAGCGGCAATGAAAATTGTCCGTGTTTTCCATCCAGTTCAATGCAGCCGAGCAATATAAGGAAGGTCCTGGCATGGCACCTAGTTTCTATGTGGTGTGTTAGGCTAATATCTGACTTTCAGATTGGTATCCATGTCCAGTTACAAGAAAATATATATATATTGGGTCAAATTTTTTATAGGAGGTACGACGGTACGGTAGACGAGCGGCCTTCAATTTTAGTCCCGACCTTGAATGAAATTATTTATTTTTGTTGAATCCATTAAAAGCTATTGGACTCAGCTTCGTTTCGCATCAAAAGTCATCCGACTTGGCAAGGGAACTTGCACAAAATTATGAAATAGAAAATCTCACCACCATCATCATGCAGTTGAGGAGTATAGGGATGGAAAAAACTATGGAGATGAAGAGTCCCTTGCTGTCGAAGTACTGCTGCCGGGAGAAGGAGCTCCAGTGCCTCGACGCCACCTCATTGATGTTCTCCGAGAAGTAAACGAGCAGCACTGGAAAGCAACCACAAAATATATGGTTCATGTATTTTTATTATTATTTTATTATTTATTTTATTATTATTTTTTATTTTTTATTTTATTATTTTTCTATTTATTATTTATGTATTATGTAGATTTTTAACTATTATATTTATATTTCGCACTAAATAAGTATTTCCTTGACAAAAGTTTCCTTAGTGTATACGTTGTCTCAGGCGGTTTTCACTGGATCCACTCGATTTCCAAGGGATGAAATATTGGAAAATCCATATGTCGTTGGTGATCAAACCCCTTAAGGTGGCCCAACCCGGCGGGCCTAACTCATTCGCGGGCACGGTACAAAACCGTGCTGTTGCGCTCTGGGACCTTCTCTGTTTCAAAGAATATGACAGGCTCCGTGATGAGAAAGATGCAACATGTCCACAAAAAAGACAATGTGCATAGTGTATGATTTGGTAAGATTTACGAAAATTTTAATTTCAAAACGACTTATAGCTAAAAGTAAACCACGACCGCTGTAGTCAAAAATCTAACCAAAACCAAATAGATAATAAATTTTGATGAAATAAGCTATGTCTGATGACTAATCTTTTTACGATGTTCTTACTTTATCTTTGCGTAATCCACCTCCAAAGTTATTGTATAAAACGCGCGAAAAAATCGATCTTTCGGACCTTATAACTTAGAAACCAAACACAATTTCACAATGCCAATGGTCATCAGACATCTAGTTCGATCAAATAAAGCTATTTTCAGCAAAATTTTGGATCTCTGACAAGAAATATGGGCGTGATCTTCTTTCCCCTTTTATATGGGGAGATGAGCGGGATGGGCCACCTTAACAAGTAAGCTCTTTAATAATCACTTTACTCCATTAACATCCTCATTATAGTATAAAAGTATATTAGTAACATCACTGATGTGAAACCTACAAGGAAAACTAGTTAGCAGATACTTATTTTAATAATGATCAACAATGACATCACACTTTATTAGTTTGAATCAAAGTTTCTGAACAGATGGAGTTTTATTTTATGATCTTAATGTTCTTCAAAAAACTCTGGGCTTTCTATTAACACTGTTTACTGACCAGACCTAAACTATTATTGGCGTTACTCATAGACATAAGCTTTTTCTAAATTTATTTGTATATACACTGTTGGTTTACCTTATTAAATAAATAAATAAAATACATTTTTTTTTTATCACTTCTTAATATGCTAAATCACTTCATAGCTAGTATAATTCCAGTGAAACTGAATTGTGCCTTGTTCTATCATACCACAATCCCATTATGTATTTTGATTTTGAACCATTGTCAGTCAACTAGCAAACATTTATTCAAATAAAAATTTATGAAGTCAATATTTAGTTTGACGGCTTACCGCACCTGTGAGGAGCAAGACGTGCTGACCTCCGTCGCGACAGGCACGTTCTCCTGAAGAAGGAGCCCATGTGAGGCTCCGAAACGTCGAGCACCTGTAAACTTTCTCAGCATACTTACGTAGGATAAAGAAGAGAAAGACTTGAAAATTGCCGTAGTTTCTTGTGGAAAGGCAGGTGAGCGTGAGTAGCACGTGAAAGGACAGCAACGCCATTAGCCATGGGTCGCGCCACTCGATCTGAAAATATGTTTTACTCAAATTCTTCTGCAGGAACAGTCTGTTTTTGGGTGCTGCCACTTTTTTATCCAACCTGACACGGATGGCTAATACCACACACCTACCGTTATTATATTAGCCCAATACACCACATTCCCAAATGAATTAAGTGCCACAAAGTGCTCATTTTTTTTTTTTATGTAAAGCGCGGCATATGGCGTACGCCAGGACCTCTTAAGGTGCCCGACGACGCCCATGAGCTTTCGAACTTTCGGGGCTGCGAAAACCATGCCGGCCGGCCAGGTGCTTCTTCACACCATGTTTGAAGGAACCCAGGTGGTACTTAAGGGGAAATAACTCGGCAGGGAGTGCGTTCCATAGTTTACCGACCTATAGGGTCGACCTAGAGGACCTAGAGGATCGTTTGGTTCTAATTTTTGGAATGTCGACAGTGTACGGGTGCATTTCCAGCCTGTTCCGTGTTGTGCGATGGTAGAAAGGGGACGGAGGGACAGCGTTATGCAGCTCCGATGAACATTCTCCATGGTAAAGACGGTAGAACACAGAGAGAGACCCAACATCCCTTCGGAGATGGAGGGTCTCTAGATTCAAAGACACCTCGGGATCGTCGACGAGACGCACGGCCCGACGCTGTATCGAGTCCAGGGAGCCAAGCAGGTGCTGAGCTGAGCCATCCCACAAATGCGAGCAGTACTCCACGCAAGACCTTATCGTTTTTGGTCAGGCGTGAAATACTGTCGTACCCTGTTAAGAACTCCCAGCTTTTTAGAGGCGAGCTTGGCTTTATCCTCGATATGGCGTCCGATATTAAGGTTATGCGTCAGGTCGACCCCAAGTATCCCTATATGCTCGTCAATACGTAGAGTTGCTCCCTGGAAAGTCGGAGCCACACTGAACGGAGTACGCTTCGCACTGAACACGCATGCCTGTGTCTTGCTCGCGTTAAACTCGACGAGGTTCTGGAGACCCCATTCGGAAACTTTTTCCAGGGTCTCTTCGAGTCTAACAACGAGGCGCCGCCTATTCTCCTCCACTTCAGCCCGGCTTGCGGTCTGGTGACTGGTGTACCTGGCTAGTACTGTGCTGTCGTCTGCGTAGCAGTCAATGTCGCCCAAATTAAGCAGAAAGAGGGTCGGGGACAGCACAGAGCCCTGCGGCACGCCGGCATTCACAGACATGGCTTCGGAGCAGCATCCGTCAACCAAGACTTTTATGCTGCGGCCATGCAGGAAGTCGGCGATCCAGTCACACAGCTCGGGTGGCAGGCCATAGGAGGGCAGCTTGGAAAGCAGTGCCTTGTGCCAGACCCGGTCAAATGCTTTCGCGATATCCAGGCCGATAGCCATACCTTCGCCATGATTTTCGAGCGCATCACCCATCTCATGTGAGACGTGAACTAGGAGATCCCCAGCAGATCGATTCTGACGGAAGCCGTATTGACGATCGCTGAGGAGTTCATTGCTCTCTAGATACTTCATCAGCTGTGAGTTAATGATGCGCTCCATCACTTTGCAGAGAAGAGAGGTAATGGCTATGGGACGGTAGTTGGCCGGGTCTGATCGATCGCCTTTTTTAGGCACGGGCTGAACGTTGGCCGATTTCCAAGCTGCGGGCACACATCCAGTGGAGTACGATAGGCGGTAAAGGCGGGTAAGGACAGGAGCTAATTCCGGAGCACATTTCTTCAACACCAGCGCAGGAATGCCATCAGGGCCACTCGCCTTCCTGGAATCTAGGGCGAAGAACTCACGCCGTACAACTCCCTGGCGGAATTGTATGCTCGGCATAGAGACGCACCCAGGAATGGCAGGCGGAATGGAGCCACCATCATCCAGGCGAGAATTCGCCGAAAAGATGTCCACCAGAAGGTTGGCCTTCTCTTTGGCGGAAAAAGCGAGTGATCCGTCAGGCTGCTGCAATGGTGGAAGTGAGGAGCGGCAGAAATTCGCTTCGACAGATTTGGCAAGGGACCAGAATTGACGGCTCCCAGTCGGGTGGCTGATCAACTTCTCGCCAATTCTGCCGATATGCTCGAACTTCGCTCTGGCAATTGCTCTCTTACTGGATCTGGAGGCTACGTTAAGAGCTTGTTTCAGCGCTTTTACGTCTGGGTCACGCCGTGTTCGCGCACGGGACCATGCACGGTGGGCCGCGTTCTTAGTAGAACAAGCGGCCGCACATTCCGCGTTAAACCATGGCTGGCTTTTGCCTCCGAGGGATTTGGTGGAGCTGGGAATAAAAAGCTCCATAGCTCCCGTGATCACCTCGGAAACGGCATTCGCACAGCTCGACGGATCCATAGCGCTGAAACAGAGCTCTCTCCAAGGGAAGGAGGAGAAGTGTTCTCGCATTCCGTCCCAATCTGCCGACTCATAATGCCACACCAGACGCGTGCCGGGCGCACGTTTCTCAGTCTGGGTGTGTGGCACAGTTAACCTCACCAGGCAATGATCAGATGACCCCAAGGGGGCAAGCACCGACACCTTATACCCGGCGGGTTTGGTGGTCAGCAGAAGATCCAGTAAGGAGGACGCATCACCTGCTCGATCTGGTATACGCGTATATTGCGTCACCAATTGAGTCAGGTTGTGCGCCAAGGCGAAGTTACGCACAGCCCTACCAGCAAAGTCAGTCTTCTCGGAGCCTAGCCACAACGCATGGTGCGCGTTGAAATCTCCCAGAAAGACCAACTCCGCTGAGGGGAACCTTGACTGTGCATCGTCTGCCGCTTTGCTCATGTACTCGAGAAGTCGAGTAACCTCCCTGTCCCCGTTGTGCGGTCTGTACAGACACGCGTACATCCGCGTGTCCGTCCCCATGTCAACATGGACCCAAAGCACAGAGTGTTCGGGGTCCTCCATGCAATGAAGACGGCGACAACAAATATCAGACCTGACGAACAGGCATACCCCGGCGGAAAGGAACGGACGGAAGGATTCCTCCAGAGTAAAACCGGGATAGTGCAGGTACGACGTGTCGGCAGGTCGTGATATTTGTGTCTCCGTAAGAAAAAGCATGGCCGGCTTCGTCTGCTCCAGGTGCTGGTGCACGGCATTCAGGTTTGTGTGCAGCCCCCGTATGTTCGCGAAATCTACGCGAAAAGTGCCAGGGTTGTGCACCGCTGAATATACGTTCTTCTTTGTTGGTGTCATTGCATGGTTGTGTGGTGTGAGGTTGCACAGGGGACAAGTAGCGAAGATTTGTGGTCAAAGCGCAACTCTGTGGCTTCGTCACCCTGGGATGGTGAACAACCGACACGATGGACGGAAGGGCCCCCGGTCCCCCCCGGAAGTGGCCGCCGGGACCCCGGCAGTCCGGTCACCAACCGGCACGACGGACCACTCCGAGATTATGCGCCGAGTGATGGTGCAGCCTTCTGTGTTGGTTAGACACAGACCGGGCCCTGAACTACTCGGCGGGCGGGCAGCGGGACACCCGTTTCACCAGGTCTCCCTGGCCATCGTGTCGATCACTTACTACCAAGCAGTGATTTAGCTTTAGAGTCACTGGACCACTCCTCTTCGCCCCTAAATCCCCCTTGCTACTGGGTCCTCGGGATTCACGCCGGAACACAGCGAACTGCTTGGCGGTGCGACTTATCACCGAGTGTGGTGGCGTACCCAGTCGACCTGGCGGTCTACCACACGCTGGATCCCTTAGTCGCCTCTTACGACATGCACGGGAAGACATGCAGTGGTCCCATTTGTATTCTTTTAACGTGCCGGTACCCACAAGGAAAGGTCCTGGACCTTTCCTTTATGAGCACGGCTACATTGAACTGGATGAAAAACACAGAAAATTTTTCCCCCTTCAACCAATGCAATGGTATTAACCCGGGCGGGCCAAACCTCTCGCATGAAATGCAAGTCCTCTAACCCTCAGATCACGAGCAGCGTTAACACCTTTTTTTGAAGGCGAGCATAGATCAAAAATCTATGATCTCTTATAATCGTTGATTTGAAAGGCAGATGTCTCCATCTAACTAATGCCATTATTTCTTTAGCTTAAAAAAACATTGGAGAAGCCAGATTTTCTAGTTTTTACAAGTAGGTAGGAATTAAGGTAATTCAATGGGAATTATGAAAAAATAAAAACTTGAATGGTTGCATCAATAGTTTTTTTACACACAAACCAATTTACAAGTAACCTAAGAATGGCACCTTATAATATAAGCCATATTAAAAATAAATAAAATTGCCTCTCATTCTCTACTCGAGCCACCAACTGATAATGCAAGTCATTGGCCAACATTTTTTACCGCAAAATATAAGATATAAGCAGGGCCAAAGAGCTGCTCCTCATTGGAAGCTCAGTTTAGCGCATTCTATGACACTAACAAATTTAAATGATATTGATACTAACTAAATTAATTAATATTAAGAACTAAGACACAATACTTAGGTGCAGAAAAACACAACTGTCGCCCAGTGTGCGAGAAATCGTAAAGTTGTTGAGAACTTAAATTAGGGCTTGTTAAACATTCTATACAGGGTGACTAGAAATTTGATAAACTCCTACCAAGGGGTCATTCTAGAGCTAATTTGTAACAAATTTGGCGGAATGAAAGAGTGGTCTTAAATCAATAGTTTTTGAGTTATTTCAGTTTTAGGTTTTTTTTATGTTTTGTTTTATTATGAAAAAGTGATGATTGTAAAATAACTACTATACTCTGGGCATTTTATCAGCAATTTTCTAATAGCTGATGAATGAAAGACTACTTTAAAAAAATATATGCAGTCAAAATATCCATAATCTTAGAAGTAAAGGGTAATAAATGAAAGTTTATGTATAACAATTACAAATTTTTTTAAATCAAAAAGGATTATTAAAAACAAGTGCGAGTCGGACTAGCACACGAAGGGTTCCGTACCATCTTACAAGATTGACCACAAAAAAACATGTTTTTTGTAGGGGG
Source organism: Incurvaria masculella (assembly GCA_946894095.1). Lineage (NCBI taxonomy): Eukaryota > Metazoa > Arthropoda > Insecta > Lepidoptera > Incurvariidae > Incurvaria > Incurvaria masculella. The sequence goes on along the minus strand of OX335645.2, from coordinate 21,022,731 downwards.
CCCTTTAATTTTTATTATTATATTGTAATGCACTAGCAGCATTATGCTGAAGCGTGCACTTCTTTTTATGCACTTGTACTTTTGTTTTTAAGCACTTTATTTTAATTTTTTTTATAATTTTACCTATTTGTTGTTATAGCGGCAAAATAAATACATAATCTGTGAAAATTTCAGCTTCCTACCTGTTACGGTTCATGAGATACAGCCCTGTGACAGACGGACGGACGGACGGACAGCGGAGGCTTAGTAATAGGCTTCCGTTTTCACCCTTTGGGTACAGAACCCTAAAAAGGTATGACATGTAGCATACAAATTATGGAAATGACTTCATTATTTCATAAGCTTCCAGAAAAGGTACAAATGTTGTCCACAAGTTGTTAACTTGAGTTTACGTTGTTGATTTAAAAGTTAAATATACATTTCTTCAAAACGGTGCAAAGGTCAAAAAGGAAATGCCTCAATATCTCTGCAAATATGAAGAATACAAAAAAATGACATATTATACAGTTTTATTGTCAGTTCAAATAATGAATAACCACACTAATTCATTTATAACAAAATATTTAGGCAGATTGCCAGCGCGCCGCAAATGAACATAGCAAAGAGGTGACAGTTGCAGTATTACAAAATTAGCTGATAGAGGTTTTAGTGTGAAAATCGCCTGTCAGCCGTAAATGGTGAAATCTCGCGTGAGGGAAAAATACCTAAGAGTGTAAAAGCTTATAATGAAAACAATATTTTGGGGGCAAGGCAAGGGCACTATGTTAAGATCCCGCTCCATCGTAAGCCTAGTCTCAGGCCCGCAGTGTTAGTGAGGTTGGAATCTTGATGTATTCTGTACAAACAAGCAATGCTTAATGCTTAAGTTCTATTTTTTAAAGAAACACATGGAGCAGAACTTCTAAATTTAGAAATTCTTCCCAATTCCCAAACATTAACCTCTAACCGACAAAGAATAAACTCTGATAAAAACACTCACGCTTTTGAGATATGAGATGAAGCCGGATATTTCGTTCACCTCTATGAATCCATCCATGATAATCTTCTTTCTGAATGTACCTACCACTGAACACTTTTTCTGGGCTGTAAGATAACGTATCACTCTGTGTGAAGACCCGCTCGAATAATAACGTTCAGGCAGCACGAGGATAGTAGATCCAACGAGAAGTGCAGGCCGGCAACTATTTATTGTTTCAGCATGTACCACCCACCCGGATCACCAAAACTACAGCAGGTGACAGCTGGTGACAGACAGTAGGCCACAGAGAGAGCAAATGAGAAAACACACATACAAACAATTTTCTCGTGAGCACAGACGGGAATCGCGAGATTTTATTTTATAGTCTATGCTCGCGAGTGACAGTAGAATATACTTTTTTTTATAAACACAGGAGGTTATTCGGGCAGAGATTAATCCATTCCACTCGTACCCGCCCGCAGGGCACTCATGGACATTTTGCAACTTGCAACGCACTGTATACGATTTCAGGAACGTCAAAACTGGACTGTAGACCCAAATCTGATTCAGGGCCGAGTGCACGAAAGGACAAAAAATCAAAATCAACGTCAACGTACGTTTAAACAGGTCACTTTTTATGGACAGTACGGAAGGAACTCCATGCGGTTCTCGGTGTTTGAACACTGATTAAATCAGCTGTCTCTTCGTGCAATCGGGGCTCAGTTTGAGTTTAATATTCTCTAACCTTATTCAAAAAAAGAAGCGGTAGCACCAGAAACTTAATAATATAATAAAACCATAATACCAAATAAATTAAATCTGAGTTTTTCAAGCGTGGATAACTATATAATAAACCATCTAAGTGCGAATTGAACTCGCATAAGAAGGACTCCTTACCACCATATAAGATTTAAATAAAAATCACTTTTCTTGTAAGGTGGCCTGCATTCGTTATTATTTGTTTTTAATCATTACTATTTGTGGTTATAGCTGCAATAATTCTACACACTCTATGATAGCCCGCTGACAGACGAACCGACAGCGGAGGCTTAGTAACAAGGTTCTGTTGGCACCCTTTGGGTACTGAAATGTAAAAAAAAAACGGTCTTCCACATTTTGGTATGTTACTACCCACATTTATTACAGTCAGTCAACCGGTACGCAGGCTAGGGGCTTCAATCGAATTACAACCCGTAGCTGGTTTGAGTGAAGATACTCCGCTCAAAATCGTTGCAACTAATTGGGTACTTGGACTGCGAACGCCAAAAGGAAAAAAGTGCAAAGATGAACGTCACGTTTACATACGAAATGCTCAAAACCTCCATGCTCAAAACCAAGCAATTTCTTTCTAAAATCATAAAAAATTCAACTAATTTCCAATCGATACAAATTTCAACTCGAGATGACCGGAAACGTGGGTCAAAGTTGATAGATGTTGCTCCGGTTGCGTGTTCCACCTAGGGAGGTGTAGCAAAAAGGAGTGATTCCGCGCGATTCCGAACCGATCTATCTTCATAGCGAACTTCCGATTTGTTTGAAAACCGAGAGTCGGCGTAAACCGCAACGTAGACGTATTTACGGCAACGGTGAGTATGCTGTCAAACCAGACTCGGACTCGCAAATGTTAGTTCGCTTTACTATTTAACGCTTAGCTCTTCAATTTCTCCATACATTTGAAAACGCCAGTCGATCAAAGTAAACGCCAATTTAGGTGACAGCTGGGACTAGTGTCTCTGTTAGCCAAATGAAACGCTATTTATTGCTCCTTCTCTTGCACCGAATGGCTCCAGGCAGCCAGGGATTGTTCGATCGTATATTCACTCATGAAGCGAACACGATTTGAAATCACAGATTAAAGTGAAACATTTTCGTAAAGTTTCCGGCACGCCTCACGTCATCAAACATGAAACGTTGTGTTGTGTCATTGCACTCAAATTAGAATAATTAGAAAGGAACAACACTAGGGTGACTCGTGGCTGTAATTTCATGAGTAGGAAAGCTTTGTGACTCATCGGAGAGTCACTGGTGAAAATCTTATGATTATATTCCCTCTGAGATGGATCCATTCTGGGGGTCTAGTCATGAATTCTCACCAGTGAGTCACCGGTAAGTGAAAAAAAATCGTACTTTATTTCTAAATAGAAAAGGAGAACGCCCATTCCAGTATGGGCTAGAAAAGCGCTACAAATTTTCATGTACAGACATGAAACCAATTTTGTTTTATTTCTCATATCATACAAGTAAAAATCTTCAAATTTTATTTTTTTCTATGATGGGGATAAGTCAGCAAACACGGCTAAAGATTAACTTTGTGGTTATTTTTGCTCAGAACAGCGCGCGCGCTCATGGGCTGTGTGTTGCCTACATTGTACCTACATACCATATTTGGTTGATATTTATTTGCTACACCACTTTTATGAGTCACAGGCTGAGATAAATAGTCGTAACCGAAACTAAGAAACGACGAAAAGTAGTATGTACTTAGTGACGTCACTTTGACACACTTTGTATGGACGAAATCTCTAAAGTAATTAAAAATGACGTCACAAAGTACCTACATACCATATTTGGTTGATATTTATTTGCTACACCACTTTTATGAGTCACAGGCTGAGATAAATAGTCGTAACCGAAACTAAGAAACGACGAAAAGTAGTATGTACTTAGTGACGTCACTTTGACACACTTTGTATGGACGAAATCTCTAAAGTAATTAAAAATGACGTCACAAAGTACTACTTTTCGTTAGAGTTTCTATTATGAGTATTTAGAAACAGAGTTCATAATATTTGACGCCAGTCCAAAGTGGGGTGCTAACCGCAACGCCATCTCTAGTTACTTATAGGTACCAACTTATTGTATTTTTTTGGTTTACTAATAAACAGATTTCACTCGGCTTGTATGACATGCACAGGAATAAATTAATGCAGTGGAATTACTTGTATTGATTTTCAATGGCTGAGTCCACACAGCAAGGAATCTACCCCATTTTAAATAATTCTTAACTCTAGTTGATCATTAAAAGGTACCTATTTATAAGTCATACCACTCTAAGACGACCTGCAGATAATATAATACCATACAAACGTATGAAAACTCCTGTCAAAAGGCACCACTATCGATTTATTGTTCCCTTACCCTGAATAGAGTTTACATATAGCTGGAGTACTCGCTATATAGCAATAATATTGCCAAGTATTTTTTCCCTGATACTGTTTAGGTAAATTTTTAAGTGCCTAAACTTACCTTATGTAATGAGGCCCTGTAAGTAACCATTGTGACAGCAACACTCATTAAAGTTGTCTTGCAAATAAATATTCACCATCGATGGTACTTACAATGTGGGAAATAACCTCAAAGTTCATCTTTAGCAGTGTTTACTGACTTATCCCCATTATAGAAAAAACTGAAAGTCACACATTTTTACTTATATGATGCGAGGAATGAAAGCAAAGTCGATTCATTGGTGTACATGCTATCTGCTAGCGCTTTTGTAATGGGCATTCTCCTTTGACATTTATTTCTGAGGTTGTACATTATACATCTCCAGTCGTATTCAGATCATGGATATGAACACGAGTGCAATTCATAGATGAAAGTGAATTGTAAGCTTTCCTAATAAGTTATCGCTGATAATTTACTATTTTATTCAGAGTGGGCGGACTAACTTTTACCCTCCGAATAAATCGGTTTTTATATGGTTAGTCCCTGGTAGTTTTCCGCACCAAAGAGTAAAAAGGAAGTTTCACTTCATTCAGCGCCGGTTTAGTAGCAATAGTATAGGTATACTATAGTAGTCTGTGTTCCGGGCTATGTTCAAACATTTATTTCGATTCAGCTTCGATTGCGAGGCTCACAAGCTGGTATCCTGGTTGGAGAACTTGCGGAGGAGTTACTGCTGCAGGTCACTCCGAGGAATATACTGACTGCTTCATTCTACATGATACCGGGGATACCTGAAACACATCACGATGCATTAGTATTGGAGTCAAAGAGGCGCGCAACCGGCGCGCGGAGCCGGTTCAGAATGTATTTACAGAACAGCAGCCTCATAGTTTTGTTAGTGGTGTGGTGTACGTGTCGCGTATCCTGCTACCAGAACGAGGACGGCGGGCAGGACTATACCAGTTGCGCTGGTGTGACGGAACAGTGCTCGCACGCGCAAGAAGAGGTGGCGCATCTGGCGTGCGCTTATAACGTTAGCCGCAAGGTGCCTGTTTCTATTCAATGCCAGCAGAAGATCTGGTCGCGACGCGCACGACTGCTGGATACCGATAACTTGACTCGTTTGCTAGGTTTGCCGTGCGCGGAGGAGACTATAGTGCTGGAGTGCTTAGCGCGCGCAGGGTCTGTGGACTGCGTGCTTCAAAACAAGCCAGCGATCAGAGACCGCATGTGCTGGCGCATAGTCAACCGTGTTGAGTCAGTTCTTTTTAACGACTGGCAGCTGGTGGATCGCTTTGTAAAGGCATGTCGGGCAGAGGTCGAGTCGCTGTCTTGTGGCAGGAATAATGTCGCTCTCAACAGTTTGTCTCAAAACGAGACTATCCTTTGTCTATTGAGCCATGAGGAGCGCTTAAGTAGCGATTGTCAGGGAGAGGTGAACATCTTAAAGGAGATGAAGTATAGCAGCCTACAGCTGGATAAGCTGGTGTTTGCGGCCTGCAATGCAGATCAAAAGAGGTTTTGCTCTGACGAAGTCTCAAACTCATGGCTTCTCTACAAATGTTTGCTGCAACATAAATATGAGAACAGTAAGTTTCTTCCTAAGCTGTGATTTTAATTGTGCTTTTCTATGTACACATGCAAAAATGCAATAAATTCATATTTTTCTTAGTAGATAAATGCAAGTAAGTATGTGAATATATCGTATAGTAAACTGATAAAACCTTTAAGGTGGGCCTTCCCGCTCAACTACCCATATAAACGTGGAAAGAAGATCATGCCCATATTTCTTGTCAGAGATCCAAAATTTTGCTCAAAATAGCTTTATTTGATCTAACTAGATGTCTGATACCATTGGAAGTTCTAAAATTGTGTTTGGTTTCTAAGTTATATGGTCCGAAAGTTCAATTTATTCGCGCAATAACTTTGGAGTTGGATTACTCAACGATAAAGTTAAAACATCATTAAAAGATTAGTCATCAGACATGGCTTGTTTAATTAAGATTTATATTCAGTTTAGTTTTTGTTAGATTTTTGACTGCAGCGGTCGTGGTTTACTTTTACCTGTAAGCCGTTTTGTAATTAACATTTTCGTAAATCTTACCAATTCCATCACTATGCGCATTGTCTGCTTTGTGGACATGTTGTATCCTCCTCATCACGGAGCCTGTCTTTTTATTTGAAACATAGAAGGTCCCAGAGCGCAATAACACCGTTTTGTAACGTGCCCGCGAATGAGTTAGTCCCACCGGAAAGGGCCACCTGAAGTGTAGAAATGAAAGTTTCGAGATAAATGGACTTGAAAGTTGAATAGCTCATAATGTTTGGTACCTACAATTGTCCGTGTGTTTACACAACTTAAGGTGGCCCAACCCGCTCATTTCCCCATACAAAAGGGGAAAGAAGATCACGCCTATATTTCTTGTCAGAGATCCAAAATTTTGCTCAATATAGCTTTGTTTGATTGAACTAGATGTCTGATGACCATTGGCATTGTAAAATTGTGTTTGGTTTCCAAGTTATAACGTCCGAAAGTTCGGATTTTTCGCGCGTTTTATACAATTACTTTGGAGGTGGATTACGCAATGATAAAGTAAGAACATCTTAAAAAGATTAGTCATCAGACATAGCTTGTTTAATCAAGATTTATAATCTATTTGGTTTTTGTTAGATTTTTGACTACAGCGGTCGTGGTTTACTTTTAGCTATAAGTCGTTTTGAAATTAAAATTTTCTTAAATCTTACCAAATCATACACTATGCACATTGTCTTTTTTGTGGACAGGTTGCATCTTCATCATAACGGAGCCTGTCTTATTCTTAGAAACAGAGAAGGTCCCAGAGCGCAACAGCACGGTTTTGTACCGTGCCCGCAAATGAGTTGAGGCTGCCGGGTTGAGCCACCTTAACTTCAAAACTAAATGTCATGGCAATATATGGGTTTTACCATAAGAGCTTGGAAAATTAAGTAGAACTGCATTATTAACTCATTTTACCAAAAAAATAGTTTTAGCGAGTTTTACCCGTATACCGACAATATGTAGATTACTATTATTTATTTACTCTTTCTTAATGAGCTTAATGTTTTGTGTCCCAGTGTTCAAACTATCACCTAATGTTGGCAAGTTTGGACTACCTGAGTTTTCTGATTATCGGAGACAGGTTTAATTAATTTTTACCTCAGTTAATTGGGTTCTACTGTAAAGTGAACAATCCAAATATTTTTTAATTTCAATGGAAGGATGCTCTTGTTACCCACCAAATAGGTAAAAATATTACCAAAGCCATTTTATTCACTCTAGACAAATTTTTTTGCAGGCATGACAAAAAGATGCCAAGAGCAGTTGTTCAACCAGCAAAAGATGATTGTGATGAATTACAAGGTCAGCAAAGGGATGGCCCGAGCCTGTAAAGAGGACATCCGCAAGCATCGGTGCCGCAAGGGAGTTGTGGATGATAAAGATGTTAGACTCGCACAAATACTTTTATGCTTAGAATTAGTTGCACGTAACGACAGCACAAAAATATCTTCAGATTGCAATGCAGAAATGATAGATCATAGAAAAATGTTAATGGATGACTATCGATTATCACCCGAGCTTATGCACGAATGTGCTAAAGATATTGCCGAATTGTGCAACGGAGTGGAAAGTGGTGGAAAAACTATCCATTGCTTGATGGACCATGCAAGACCGAGAAAAAAGAAAGACCGCCGCATCAGCCCATCTTGCCAGAAAACACTAGAATCTCTAGTGCAAGAAGCGGACCCAGGCGAAAACTGGAGGGTTGATCCCATACTGAGAAAGGCTTGTAAACAAGTTGTGGACCGTGCGTGTAGGGATGTACCTGGCGGTAATGGGAGAGTCATGTCCTGCCTCATGGAGAAACTTGGCACTGCCCATATGTCGGATGAATGCGAAACTGCCTTGATGCAAATTCAATATTTCATTTCCAGAGATTTCAAACTGGAACCACAACTATTCAAGGCGTGCAGGTACGATGCAGTCACCCAGTGCAAGGCGAAGCTGAGCTGGTCGGACACGCAGGACCACCAACCGATCAGGGATCCATTTGTGTTGCCATGCCTGTATAATTTCGCATACAACACCGACAGCAACAAAAAGGTACATCTGAAACCGGCATGCATACAGGAAGTGAGAAGGGTGATGCGACAACGAGCGATAAGTGTCGACCTCCTGCCAGAAATAGAAGATAATTGCATTGATGAATTGGCAAATTTATGTTTCGAAAACAAAGGCAAAGGAGAAGAAATCGCTTGCTTACAATCGAACCTGATGAAACTGTCACCGAAGTGCAACGAAGCTGTTAAGAACTTTACCGAAACTCAAAGCGGTCACATTGAGCTCAATGCTATTGTCAGCATTAACTGCCGCTTACCTATAGAGAAACTATGCGCATCTGAAGTAAAAAGTCGCAAAACCGAAGATGATATAATGGACTGCTTAATATCAAACAAAAACAACTTTGAAATCAAGTCAAACCAGAAATGTCGTGCTGCCATCGAGCATGAACAGTTGTTATCTCTGAAAAGCTATAGATTTACGAGGAAATTCAAAAATGCATGCAGGTCGCACGTCCTGCGCTTCTGCCCGATGGCACAAATAAAGACTCAAGTTATTACGTGTCTTAGTGAAATTGTACGCAATGATACAATCATGGATAAGAAACAGACAATTTTAAGAGACTGCCGTCAGCAGTTGCGGAATCAGCTGTTCCAGCAGAAAGAAAGCATAGACCTTGATCCACACCTAAAAGAAAGTTGCAAGACAGATTTGACCGAACACTGTTCTGACATTCAACATGGAGAGGCGGCAGCTCTTGAGTGTCTGCAAACATATAGCGGAAAGCTGTCAGATCCTTGCCGCATAGCCATGTTTGAGCTTAGAAAACAGGAGTTTACAGACAATTTAATTGACTATAAGTTAGTGACTACATGTAACTTCATGATTGACATGTACTGTCGTGATCTTGAAAGCTCAAAAATACTGGATTGTTTAAAGGTGCATCTTTTTTCCTGCATTGACTAAATGATTTAAATTTGTGTGTACATGCAGGTTTAATTATATTTTCTGTTCCTTTTCAGGCTCAAAGACTGAAACCAGACTTTGATGAAAAATGTAAAGTCGTCATCGTCAACAGAATGATTGAACAAAATGCTGATTATAGGTTCAACAATAAGTTACAAATTTCTTGCAAGCCTGATATCAAAAAGTTCTGTGTCAGTATTATAGGTAAGCCGACCCCTGCTAGTTTTTATGTTGAACTACACCTCTCCAGGTACGGGGTGTTGACTCTCAAAATGGTCTACTTTGAACACGTCACTTAATGCCGTACACAGTGCTCACTGTGTGTAAAATTGTCAGCGTCACATTTTGACATTCCTATTTCATTGTTGGTCGCCTTTCGACCGCGTTGTTTCACAAACCATTAAATTTCTCTGAAGTGAAAATAAAAAATCAGCTTAGAGGAATTGATTACATTCACCTATGAGGACAATTGGTTCAAACGATATAATTTGCTCCATGTTTTGCTGTTTATTTCCCGTAAGCGCATGCACGACCAGTCAAAATTGATGCTGAGAAATTTGAGCGTGCAATATCATTCAGGACGTTTGCCTTGTGCAGTGTAAACATTGACAGCTCAAAACAAATCACGCACCTGAATTGACTAGATCTTTCTTTAGATTCGTAGAATAGCTTAAAATAAAACATAACACACACACAAACACAAGCAACAATTATAACTGAAGCTGCTGTGACCACTATTAATTTCAACATAATGTCTCTTTTGAAAAGTGCCTCCGCTGCACTTTTCCTTTATAAAAGCTGCCTCTGTAGGTACTTATGTTACAATTTTAATTGCCTGCCTAAGGATGGCATCTCGGTCCATCAGAAATATTATTATTTTAAATTTCAGCCAACGAGCCTCAAGATATCGAGCTACAGGGAAAAGTCTTGAATTGCCTTAAGGAAAAATTTCGGGAATCCAAACTCACCGCCACCTGCGAAAATGAAATGGCGGAAGTTTTAAGAGAACAAGCACTGAACATACACCTGGATCCGTTGCTTGGTGCTCTCTGCAAGGCCGAAATTCAAACTATATGTAAACCTACAGACAATTCACTTACAAATTCAGATGGACAGGTACTTCATCAAAATGTTCTGCTGTATTTATGAGCATTAGATTTTTTTTATTTCGTCATGAAAGGTTTGAGATAATCTGTCGGTATTGAAATAATTATCAGTCTCTAGTGATTACTTTATTCAAAGAGGTATGATGTTAGAGATGTGTATAAGTAAGATAAAAGTTTGAAAAACACATTGATTGTCGTTTGTTCGATATCAGGAAAAGCACCCTAAAGCAGAGGTCGAAAGTATTTCCAAAAAAATAAACACATGAAAAAATACACAGTTAAGTGGTTAATGCTTGCTTAATTGAAATGTCAATATAATAGTGATCAATTTCCTCAGTCAGGGTCCACTTCAATCTATACTTCAGAATTTAATGTAAATTGAGCATAAGATAAGTTGCACAAATCGCAAGGACACTGACTCGCTACTTTAAATGCACTAATTCAGTTTTCTAACATTCAAGGTAGAGGAGTGTCTTAAAACTGCCTTATTGAATGGCAAAATCGTATCTGCTGAATGTGTCCACGAGGTGGCTCAACGGATAGAAGAGACAGAGCTAGATATAGGAGCTGATCCACTCCTGGAGAGAGCATGCGCCCTTGATTTGCTAAAATACTGTAACGACTTGGAACGAGGAGCCGGCAGAAGTAAGTAGAAATCATATAAGATAGTGAACTTAATCCAACTTTACTATGTTCTCATAACTAAATTGTTTTGCAGGATTGAAATGCTTGAAAATAGTACTGAATGATAACGGCAACAGCGAACGGCAGCTAACACTTACTTGCCACACGGAGCTATCAAATAGAATCCAAATGTACAGATATGTTGCAGCTGTAAGTATAACCAAAGCATAGATTTACCATGTTTCCAATTATATTCAAAGAATAATGCTCTAACTACTAATGGTCAGAGCGCGTAGTCCCAGCTGTCACCTAAATTGGCATTTACGGCAAACCGATCGACTGGCGTTTTCAAATGTATGGAGAAATTCAAGATCGATTTGTCAGCCTCGGTGGCCCAGTGGCGCGACACTTCGGCGATCGCTCTCCGAAGTTAAGCAACGCTGGGTCCGGTCTGGTCTTGGATGGGTGACCATTCGACCGTTGAGAGAGGCTGGCCGTGGTTCGGATTCCACGTTAAGCTGTAGGTCCCCTTCCTTACTTACTAGGTGGTAGGGTTTATCCCGCCCGGGTTGGTACCATCGCATTGGATGAACGATGGTCGAAGCGGCAATGAAAATTGTCCGTGTTTTCCATCCAGTTCAATGTAGCCGTGCAATATAAGGAAGGTCCTGGCATGGCACCTAGTTCCCATGTGGTGTGTTGGGCTAATACCATGACAGAACTTGTGGTATTAGCCACCCATGTCCAGTCACATAAAAAAAAAAAAAAAGATCGCGCACAGTGGGCGTTAAGCGAGCTTACATTTGCGAGTCCGAGCTTGATTTGACAGCTGCCGTTTACGCCGACTCCGCATTTTCATACAAATCGGAAGTCAGAGTTTTACTTTGACAGCTTGAAGAAGTAAAACCATAGAATATCTAGTAAAAAATTGTATGGAGTTTGACGTTTTTACGGAACTCAAAGTTCCATAAACGCCAGTTTATGTGACAACTGGGACTACCAGTTCAGTTTCCATATTTTTTTTTCTGAATACTTTAAGCTGAAACTTGACAACCTATATTTTAGCTTCCTTCTTGACAGGATTGATGATTTACTTGTGATGTTTCCGAAAATAACTTGGCTTTTTAAAATTATTTTCTATTTTAACACATGCATGGGAATGGGAATGAAGGCAATCCGGATAAACGAAAATCCGGATGAGTGGTCTATTGGTAAAATAAAATAAAGAAAATACTTATTCGTTTTTTAAATTTCTTACATGATACATACTATAGTTCAAAACATAATTAAATACACAGTGTGTCAATGCGACATAGTAAACCGCTTCTTTTGGCGGAGGCAGCATACGTAAAGGCTTTTTTTTAGTTTCCTCATATTTCATAGAAAAACAATTTGTACGTAGGATATTTCAGGTGATCCATTTGACAGGTCAATCCGTCGTTAGGCATCAATCGGCATTTGGAAGATTGGTATTCTACTGTATTAAGTGAGAAATTAATGTTCCCATAACTATCAAAGATTTAATATTATAATTAGATATAGATATATATATAATATATAATAAGAGGCAGGTTTTGCGGCCGCAAAGGCCGAAAGTCATAAACATCGCAAGTATAGTAATTGCTCGGCGAACTATGAACTTTCGGTCTTTGCGGTTGAGACACTTGGCCCTTGGAGCAAGGACGCAGTCGCGCTTTCTACCAACATCGAAAAACTTTTGATAGAAGCTTCGGGCGACCTTCGAGCAGGAGCGTTCTTTAAGCAGCGCATAAGCCAGGCGATACAGCGGGAAAAACGCTGCCTCCGTTATGGGGACAATGTCATCGGTCCCCATGGAAGAATATTTTAATTTGTGATTATGATTTTAATTTTTAGTTTCTTAACATTTTATCAAATAAATTCTATCGTATATACCATAAAAAATATTATAATTATATAATATATATAATAATAAAGGCCCGAATAATATAATAAATAAATTTTGTCAGCCTCAGTGGCCCAGTGGCGCGACACTTCGATCGCTCTCCGAAGTTAAGCAACGCTGGGTCCGGTCTGGTCTTGGATGGGTGACCATTCGACCGTTGAGAGAGGCTGGCCGTGGTTCGGATTCCACGTTAAACTGTAGGTCCCTTTCCTTACTTACTAGGTGGTAGGGTTAATCCCGCCCGGGTTGGTACCATCGCATTGGATGAATGATGGTCGAAGCGGCAATGAAAATTGTCCGTGTTTTCAATCCAGTTCAATGTAGCCGTGCAACATAAGGAAGGTCCTGGCATGGCACGTAGTTCCCATGTGGTGTGTTAGGCTAATACCATGACAGAAGGTTTGGTGTTAGCCATCCATGTCCAGTAAAATAAAAAAAAAATCCCAAACAAAAATAAACGCAGCTGGGACTTATTGTACTGTACTTTTAAATGGATTTATGTAAAACTTATCACTAATTTTCTTACAGATTCGAGCACCTGAAGGTATCGGTGACATATACAACCAAGTTTCATCATCTCCAGCAAAGAAATATATCCTAGTCGTATTGATTTCTATAATAGGTTTAGTATTCATATTCGGTTTGTTTTGTGGGAAAATGACCAGAAGAGCCATGTATGTTAAGAGAAAGTAAGGTGATATAGTAAATAAGTTTATAACGGATAATATGTTTTTATTTATACACAGTGAACACCCGAAGGCATGATGTACAATTTGGATTTGGTTATATTTCTTGACCTACTAATATTAAAAATGCAAAAGTGTGTTTGTTGGTTTGTCCTTTCACATAGGAACTGATACATGTGATTTCCATTTGCATAGAGATAATTTATTGGCCAGAAATATAGAAGGATGGGCTACTTTTTATCAGAAATTTTTTTTTTTCGATATTGTCCCGAGCTATAGTTCTGATTTGTACCTCAGCTAGTTTTTAATAAAGCTTCAATCGGAAAAAAAAAACATTCTGGTCAAGGTGGAAATCGATGCGATTGACAGATGTTATAATACATAAAAAGAAGTTAAATGGTAAGTAAACAGTTTACAATTATTTGCAAACTATGATTGTTTGGAAAACTTAATTTGGATGCTTTATTGCTAGGTCATAGAATAGGTCATTGTTTCAATGATTTCTGTTAATACCTGCATAATTAAAATTATTTAACTAATTAGCGATGTCGGCCATGTCTGCATCAAAGTCCATTTCATCAAATTCATTGATTGTTTCCTTTTTAACATTAGATTTACTTTCGATTCTCTGGGGCTGAACTTTCGAGTTGCCTTGGATGACGTTTTGGCTCTCCTCGAAGTACTGGTTCGGATGGTTGATGCCCAAGCCGAGCTCCATGTTATGTGTTGCATCAAAATACTTGCTGCAGGCCACTTGGTAATGCCCTTTCTTTGCTACCTCTACGACGCTAGCAATACCTGTAAATAGAGGAGACACTATGTACAGAACTAATATTTATCATGCCCCTTATAGACACAATCTGATGAAAAACAGTTGGTTTTCCACAGATATTAGACGGTCGGACAGGATCTCTGAAATAATTTCTCCAGGGCAATACGTCGGTCCATTAAATAACTGGCCTATATACAAAACAATACAAATGTTTACAAACCTTGTGGACTAAGGCCATAACCTTGCAGTTTGTTCTTCAGATTGCTCGCATCACTGTGTCTGAACGGGCATCCATGGCAATCACCTGGCCCCACAGAGCTCTCTATGATCTTCATGCAGCTGTATGGTGAATAATTCCGCTTGCTACCCTCCTTTCCATAGTTGTACCGAACGTTATATGCATACTGCTTCTCAAACTTATCAAGGTCCATGATCCGAGTAAATTCCTCTCGCCAGAACCTCAATGAGTCCTCTAAGGTGACTCCTATTCCTTTTAAGAATAATCCGTACTGAAGTCTCGCTCCATGCTTCAGATGGTGGGCCGTTCGCAAGTTCTCGTGCAGCTGTCGCATGCACAGAGGGAACGACTTGACTGATAACGAGTCTAGACTTTCGATAGGAACTGAAGCCTTAGACCCAGTGTAGTCGTTACCCGTATAGGAAGTGTGCAGACCGCGAAGCAGAGCCACTAGCCTCTCATCCTGTTCCACTTCTCCGAGGTGTTGACTAGCCACAGCTAAGCTCTGCTTTAGATGGTTTCTGTAGTGTGAAAGTATTACCGATACCAGCTCAGTGTGAGGAATATATGCCCAGCCTTCACTCAAGTACACCTTACGCTTCTTGACAAGATCGAGCACCTCATGGAAGCGCACTTTGTAGAATCGCAAGGTGTCTACCTGCTGAGCGGCTGTTGAGTCACGAAGGCAGCCAATAAGAGAGCTCTTCTCCTCAGGGGAGATGTCCTTGTAAAGTAAATCGTTCAATTTGAAGAATGTGTCTACTGCATCGCTTCGTAAGGCAAGGAACCTCATTTTGAATAACTCGAGTTCGCGTGAAATGAACCAGCGGCGAAGTTCTTCCGAGCGACAGTAAGCGAGTCGCAGAATAAAGTGAGCGATATGGTCTTTGCTACGAGCGTGAACGTCCGCTTCTGCAGTACCACAACCGGAGCAGTCGCAAAGCTTCGCGTAGTACTTAAGTCCGTCCGCGCGCAAGTCGGCTAATACTGCCTCGTTCCAAGCTTCCGAGTGGGGTCGGTGACCACGCAGCGTGGTCGCGGCCGCTAGCGCCCGCAACAGCTTCAGTCGCTCTACCGCCAGCTCCTCGAAGTCGTGTAGAGTAATGTCGCATGTCGGTGGCAGGCGATACAGTTGCAGGTCGTGGGGGTACTCTTCAGAGAGCTGTACGCTGCCTGCCGGTTTCCGGTTCGCGCGCCGCTTTATGTTAAGATCCATTCTTAGCTCCTGAAATGTAATTAGTTACTGAAAAATTAGAACTAACCAGAACTTGGCACAAAATAGGAATAGCCCGCATAACGAGCCACACGGACGGACAGCAGACAGAACACGCACCTATTTGGCGCCAATTTTTGACAGCTTTAAAGATTTTTTTTTGTTTGTTTATCCAATGGACAGGCAAAAGCTTTCGCTATACAGCCTTCTCTTTATTGTATCTTATGGATTGTAGTCCATTCTGGAGTGTCATGTAGTTAAATATTTTCTATTGTCACATGTTTATATAGAACTATGGGTTCAAAGTTGGTCGGTGGACTTAATATCTTTTTCAGGTCGAGCGGGATTTTTTCTCTTTCTTTGTATGTAACTTCTAAGCATTTATATAGTTTTTCTCTTTGCTCATCAAAAGCACAGCAATGAAAGAAAAGGTGGTCCAGGGATTGATCAGCTAAGTTACAGTGTGGGCATACGGCGGTGTCGATAAGGTTTAATCTGTAAAGATGGGATTGAAAAAGACAATGTCCGAAACGTAGACGACAAATTGTTGCATAATATTTTCTTCTTTTTGGTACGGTTTTATTGAACCAAGGTGGTTTCCCAACTAAATCGTTTATTTCGGCGTACCAACGACCCGTATTGGACATTTTCCATTGTTCGGTCCATTCGTGGATAATTTCCTGTTTTATTTTCGCTACAAATTCCGATTGCGGTAGGGCAACATTCTTAATATGGCAAATATTCAGGTTGCTGTCAGCTATCGTTCTAGCTAGATAATCTGCTGAATCGTGTAGCTTCAAATTTATGTGGCCGCGAATCCAGAAAAAACATGTTTCGTAGCCTTGCTGTATCAAGGAACAGCTTTAAAGAAGTCATCCAACCGTACGTTCCGAAATGCGTACATTGCAGAAAGAGCAGGATGTTATATATTCTGTAGAAATAACTAGCAGTGTTAGCATGATCGAACGGGTCGTTTTGACCCGTTCGGTCATCTTCCGCAAAAATTTGGAATAAGCAAAAAAAAGGTAAGGCGATCCAGCGGAGTCCTAAGTAAGCCACTATTACGATTGTTCATCGAATGAGCATACAAAAGGTCATGCAGTACACAGGAATCCGTGTAAAGCATTATTCCGTAATTTTATCAAATGAGCAAAAATAAAGGGGTGCACAATCCGTGGGCCGATTCAGATCGAACCCTCTTGAAGTTTGAATTTTGTTGAATGACCATAAAAAAAGGTCGCGTCACCAAATGACACGTTCAGCACGGACAACCCAAATCTTTTGACCAATTTTCGACCCGAGGCCTTTTGTGTCGTTCGCAACCCAGATCTTTTGACCCGTTTGCGACCCAAAGACACGGTTCATTGCAAACAAAAGACCCGTTCGGTCGTTCCCTACGGACGACCCAGATCTTATGAACAAAAGACCCGTTTGGTTATAACCTCTCGGTCTCGTCCTGTCACAACAAAAGTTTTGGCGGGACGCCTTCGTGTAATTTTTTCAAGAATGTGGACCGTGCTTTAAACGTGTACACGACCGGACCGTCCCGAATTGCTCATGCTCAATTCCGTGAATATCAGATTGATATAAGGGACGTGACGCTATGCCACACACAGATCGTATAGAGCGCGCACGGTTGAAAGCCTTTGCGCAGTGTGCACTGTCAAATAACTGTTATCGAGCTGTTTTGAAGCGTGTTTATCAGTAGTTCTCTGATTGTGTGTACTTTTATTCTAAAATAACGGAGGCCTTTCGCCGTTAGTTAGTCTGGTGGGCAATTCTAGGCATGAAATACCCACTCTCGAGACTTTTTCGAGGTGGTTAGATTAGCCTTTGGAGCGCGAACGACACAGCATCGGCGTCCTGTACCGCGCTCCCGAATCGAATAAAAATCTATATCTAAGACACTTGTCAAAGTATTGTTACGAGCGCGCCCCGCTGCGAAGACATAGCGCTGATACACTACCAAAGTGCGCCAAATGGTTCCTTCGAGTCTCAGTAGAGTCTCAGCATTGCGCAAGCTATCGCATCACTGTCGTCCCATATAAAGTGACGCCTCGTCCAGCTGACTTCAGAAACAAATCTCGGACATTCTAGTAATGTCTTGAGGGAGATTGTTCTCGACTGCTGCCCTACATGGGCGCCTCGAAATCGGTGGAGTGTTCTGGAAAGAAGCTCCACCGATATAAAAGGCGCCCAAGGCGCTGAGGGCGGCAGTCTATTTTTGGAAGCGAAGTGAGCGACAACAAGCGATATAGAAGTGCAGTGAACTAGCTCTGAAGTGAATCAGTGAAGTGAGTGATATAGTTTGTAAATTAGTGTTTGAATTAACCTAGTGTGAAATTGTATTTGTGAGTTTGCTTGTGAATTATTTGAAATAAAGGAAGAGTGTTGAGTATTGGTGTTTTCTTCTCTAATCTGCACCCTACCCGCGTAACAATTGGTGTCAGAAGCGGGGATTAGAGATGCCGACCACACCGAGAGAAGACCAGGAAGGCGTGAGGACCAGGAGCCAGACGGCAGCCGACACAACACCGGCCGAGGATGCAGCTGCCTCAGGAACTCAAGAATTCGAGAGCCATCAATTAATGACGCAAACTCCTGCCTTGGACTTGAACGCATTGATGACCTTCATGCAAGAACAGTCCCGCCGTCAAGAAGAACAGGCCCGCCGTCAAGAAGAGCAGTTGCAAGAACAGGCCCGCCGTCAGGAAGAACAGGCCCGCCGTCAAGAAGAGCAGTTGCAAGAACAGGCCCGCCGTCAGGAAGAACAGGCCCGCCGTCAAGAAGAACAGGCCCGCCGTCAAGAAGAGCAGTTGCAATAACAGGCCCGCCGTCAGGAAGAACAGGCCCGCCGTCAAGAAGAACAGGCCCGCCGTCAAGAAGAGCAGTTGCAAGAACAGGCCCGCCATCAGGAAGAACAGGTCCGCCGTCAAGAGGAGCAAGCCCGTCGGCAAGAGGAGCAGACCCGCCGTCAAGAGGAGCAGGCGCAGGAACAAGCTCGCCGTCAGGAAGAGCAGCGGCAAGAACTGATGTGGGCCGTTAGGGAATCCAATGCCAAAATAAAGGAGAAGCTTGATGAGGTCAACTCTAAGATCGAAGAGCAAGACCAAACTCTCGGGCGCCATGAAGAGCGACTGAACGGGCTTGAGTCAAAGATATCCGAAGAAATGGAGAAAATCAAGACCTGTGGAGTAACTGTATCTTCATCTGCAACAGCAGGAGCAAGATTTAAGGTTCCTCCTTTCGATGGTTTGACATCCTGGGCCGCTTACAAACTTCAGTTTGAATCAGTGGTTATTGCAAATGGATGGAATGAGAACCAAGCACGAACTGCTTTGACCTTAGGACTTCGGGACAAGGCACTCCATGTTCTCGAGGCTTTTGGTCCCCAAATCACCTATGACGGACTTTTAGAAGCACTGGAGTCAAGGTTTGGCGACAAGCATTTGGAACACGTCTACCGAGCTCAACTTCGTGATCGAGTACAACGAGCAAGTGAAGGACTTCAACAGTGGGTACTGGAAATCGAGACTCTGGCCGAAAGGCCCATCAATCATCATTGAATTCTTCGTTGGAAGATTACTTGGTGCAGGCTTTCGTGGATGGCATCAGGGACATCGAAGTACGAGCTGCTGTACGATTAAGTCACCACGCAACGTTGAAGGACGCTCTTGCCCACGCGTTGGAGGTCGAAGCGGTTCGATCAGATCCCCGAGCGCATCGAATAAGAGAAGTGGTGACGTCGGAAACCAGATCACCTGCAAGACGTAAATTTACTCCCCGGTGCTACAAGTGCAATGAACTGGGGCACCTTCGAACCAACTGCCCCAAAAACCAAACCGAAAGGCCTGATGCTGCAAATGAAGATGCGCAGCAGGGAAACGAGTAAAGGCCAGAACCGGGGGGCGGGTGCTGGCTGGTAGAATAGAAGCCCCGAAAGTCACAATTTCGCAGGCATGTACTGGAAACAGCCTGCTCGTTGAAGGGCAAGTGAACGGGATACTTGGATACCGGAGCATCCCGTAAAATCGTTAAGTCAAAAACCTGCGGCCGCGTAATATGGAATCGTCGCCAGTATTTCAATGATTGCAGGCTTCAGACAGCTACCGGCCAGCACATACCCGTTTATGGAGAGATAGAAGTAACAATTAAAATTGGATGTAAGACTTATCGTCATACCGCCGTTTTAGCAGATATAATCGATGATTGCATTCTAGGTTTAGACTTTATGAGAACTAACAACTGTAAAATAGATGTGGCAAATGGCGTGCTCATATGTGGCAAAGAAGAAGTTTCCTGGCTACGCAAATGTGATGAAATTTCCTCAGATAAATTGGACACAGGGAGATCTAAAGTGTCCACTCTTTTGGAAGAAAGCAGACGGGACCTGACTGTTGATAATTTTGAAGAAAGCAACAAATCTACTAATGCGATATTCAGACATCTTCTCTTCGCACGACGGAGACATTGGGAGAACAAGCATGGTTAAGCACCGCATCGACACAGGAGATGCTCTTCCAATACGTCAGAGGCCACGCCGCGTTCCCGTAGCTAAAGAAGAAGAAGTTCAGAGAATGATAGCGGACATGCAGAAAAATAATGTTATAGAGACTTCATCAAGTCCATGGTGTTCACCCGTAGTTCTGGTAAAGAAGAAAGATGGCAGCACCAGATTTTGTGTGGACTATCGACGTTTAAATGATGTAACGAAAAAGGACAGCTATCCAATTCCTAGAATTGATGACACGCTGGATACATTGAGTGGCATGAAGTGGTTCACAACCCTGGACCTGAAGAGCGGCTACTGGCAGGTGGAAATCGACAACAAAGACAAAGAGAAGACAGCGTTTACGACAGGGCATGGGCTGTGGCAATTCAAAGTGATGCCGTTTGGACTTTGTAATGCTCCCGCAACCTTCGAGAGGCTTATGGAACGAGTACTTTTTGGGCTGATCGGGGAAGCTTGTCTGGTGTACTTGGACGATATAATCATATTAGGGCGGACATTTGACGAGCACATCAAGAATTTGGAGAACGTTTTGAACAAGATTCGCCAAGCTAACCTTAAACTAAGTGGCAAGAAGTGTTCTTTCTTCAAGCGTCAGGTTAGCTATTTGGGTCACGTTATCTCCGGAAATGGCATCCAAACTGACCCACAGAAGATCGAAGCCGTACAGGAGTGGCCAATTCCAAAGGATAAGACTGAAGTTCGTGCATTTTTAGGACTGTGCTCATATTACCGCCGTTTCGTCCGAAACTTCTCCGAGATTGCTAAGCCTCTGCATCGACTTACAGAAGATAAGCGTCAATTTAATTGGGACGAGGAGTGCGCAAATTCGTTTCAAGAACTTAAGCAACATCTCTGTAACACTCCTATCTTGGGCTACCCCGAAGCCGATAAAGAGTTCATAGTCGACACAGACGCAAGTAATACCGGAATCGGCGGTGTACTCTCACAACGTCATGGGGACAAGGAGATCGTTATTGGTTATTTCAGCAAATCCCTTTCAAAACCAGAACGGAACTATTGTGTGACAAGATGAGAGCTTCTAGCAGTAGTGAAGACTTTGCAGCATTTCAACAAGTATCTTCTCGGCCGAAGATTTCGCTTGAGGACTGACCACGCTGCTTTGAAATGGCTGCTTCAGTTTAAGAATCCAGAAGGGCAGGTTGCATGTTGGCTGGAACAGCTCCAAGAGTATCAGTTTGATACAGAGCATCGGAGTGGTAAAACCCATGGAAATGTTGACGCTTTGTCCCGTCGACCCTGCCCAGAAGAGTGTAAGCACTGCATCAGGGAGGAGATAAAGGAGACCGTTCATTTAAAGGCCATCCGAACGGATAACATTAGCGAAGAATGGAGCAATGAAAACATGAAGCTAGCCCAGGAGGGGGACGATGATCTGATGCCCATTATTCACTGGAAGAGAGCAGGAGAGACAAAGCCAGAATGGAGAGATATTTCTGCAATAAGCACAGCGACTAAAAGTTACTGGGCGCAGTGGTCGAGCCTGGTACTTCATGACTGGTATACAGAAAATGGGAAACACCTAACGGAAAGGATACTTCTCTGCAATTAGTCATCCCCAGATCTAAGATTAAAGAAGTTCTTTAATGCCTGCACGATGGAACTTCAGGTGGACATTTGGGAATAAAGAGAACTCTCCTGAAGATACGACAACGGTTCTACTGGATAAATTGTCGCGATGATGTAGAAGATTGGTGCCGTAAATGCACGATCTGTAGCGCTGTTAAAGGGCCTCATACACGGAGCAAGGGAACTTTAAAATTGTACAATGTTGGAGCTCCGTGGGAGAGAATTGCTCTTGATGTGGCTGGCCCTTTTCCTCCGACAAATGACGGCAACCGTTACTTTATGGTTGTAATGGATTATTTCACTAAGTGGCCTGAGGTATTTGCCATACCAAACCAAGAGGCGATCACGGTTGCACAGAAATTGGTCCACGAAGTTTTCTGTCGCTATGGAGTACCTCTCGAGATACACACTGATCAAGCAGAAACTTCGAATCCCGAGTGTTTCAGGAGACATGTCGAATAATGGGAATCCATAAGACCAGGACAACCCCATACCACCCACAGTCAGATGGCATGGTGGAACGATTTAATCAGACATTGGAAAGACACTTGGCCAAATTGGTAGAAGACCATCAAAAGGATTGGGACCAGTATATTCCGCTGTTTCTGCTGTCATACCGAACCGCTGTGCATGAAAGCGTAGATGAAACTCCAGCCTACATAGATTTTGGACACGAACTCAGACTACCAGCTGACCTTCTGACAGGAATTCCACCAGAGGCATCCCATTGTGTAACAGAGTATGTGTCAGATCTGCGAGGAAAAATTGACACTGTTTATAAACGTGTCAGAGAGGCTGGTCTACGAGCAAGCGAGCGGATGAAAACACGTTACGACCGCAAAGCTAATGGAAATGTATTTGAAGAAGGATCTTTAGTTTGGCTACATAATCCATTACGAAAAAAAGGAAAAAGTCCCAAACTGCAACCAAAATGGGAAGGCCCATATAGAGTGGTGACTAAAATCAATGACGTGACATATCGTATCCGCCGGAATGATAGATGTCGGGAAAAGATTGTGCACGTAGATCGTCTGGCCCGATACCACGGAGACAATTATGCTCGAGACGAGCATAACTAAGGAGGAGGCAGTGCGCCAAATGGTTCCTTCGAGTCTCAGTAGATGGCGCTACTTGTCTTATTGCATTGCGCAAGCTATCGCATCACTGTCGTCCCATATAAAGTGACGCCTCGTCCAGCTGACTTCAGAAACAAATCTCGGACATTCTAGTAATGTCTCGAGGGAGATTGTTCTCGACTGCTGCCCTACATGGGCGCCTAGAAATCGGTGGAGTGTTCTGGAAAGAAGCTCCACCGATATAAAAGGCGCCCAAGGCGCTGAGGGCGGCAGTCTATTTTTGGAAGCGAAGTGAGCGACAACAAGCGATATAGAAGTGCAGTGAACTAGCTCTGAAGTGAATCAGTGAAGTGAGTGATATAGTTTGTAAATTAGTGTTTGAATTAACCTAGTGTGAAATTGTATTTGTGAGTTTGCTTGTGAATTATTTGAAATAAAGGAAGAGTGTTGAGTATTGGTGTTTTCTTCTCTAATCTGCACCCTACCCGCATAACAGTATCTTCAAAATAATAACTGTTCCATGTAGCTAGATAGTGCCTTCATTTATTTACGTTACTTTTGTAGTAGTTTGGTTCAAATATAAAATAATAAAAATCATATAACATTGACTTTAGATTGTTTTTTTTATATTTTGTGATGTTACTCGAGGTTTAGGGTAAAAAAGATAAAGTTATGAAACAAATTTATTTTTTATTTCGTAGTTTATGATAGCTGCTATAACATTGTATCAAAAACCAATGAGCCCGCCATACAAAAAAAAAATATAATTTGGTTCCAAACATCGCAAACAAAAGCGACACTTATTGTTTTTCAAAATAATATTATAGAATTTATTATAAATTATTTACGATATTATCTCAGTTGGATTTATTTTTAATTTATTGAATAATGATGGAAACATATTTACATAAAATCTTTGTAAAGAAAAAGTTTACATAACATTTTCAGGAAAGGAAAAACCCGAAAAATCTCTCTACATTACTAACAGTCTAAATAGAATCTAATCTACTTAGAATCGAGTTAGATTTTATATCATCATAAACTGTTGTATATACACAATTTTTTTGTGTAAGATAATGTTATAATATGTAATCAAAAACATTTTATTTTTAACGTTCAAATTCGGCTATAAAAACGCACTCAGCGCACTCATACATGCAAACGCTCCACTTGAACACACGTCGGTGAGCGCGCGCTCTATCTATAGATAGGTGGGCGCGCGCGTTCTATCTATATAGGTAGGCACTTACTCAGCGTGACGAAGGTCGAATCTTGTTGCTGGAGTAGAAGCAGGCTTCCGTGACACGAAGCATTGGTGACATGGTCTTTGAAATAAAACACGTTAATATAAGTTCATAGAAACATAGCAGCACAAGTATATTTTTTAAAATTTTGTAAAAGTGAAACCTAAAATGAATAGAAATTCGAATTAGCGACGGCTGGTCAAAAAAAACACCTAATGATTATATCTGAAGTAGAGTTTGTGCATTGTCTGTCCGTCCGTCTGTCAGACACCCCTCCTATTATTGAAGTTACAAAATTTACAATGTATGACGAAAACAAGTTTTGACATGACAGGTAGGTAGATCAGGTCGGGCCATCTAGTTTGAGGGGTCGCATGATGAGTCTAAGACCAGAGTTTCCCAAGACATGACGAAAAAATTTTTTTGAAGTTGTTTGACATGCATGGCAAGTGCTCCCGTGCATGTCGCAAGTATATTTTAGGCATATTTCGTGTCCACACACCACCCGTTAGCTTGAGAACAGGTGCGACATGCACGGCTGAATTCGCCGAAATGTAATACAGCATGCACGGCAATTGACCGAGTGTGACTAGTAACCAAAAACCGACCAAGTGCGAGCCGGACTCGCACACGAAGGGTTCCGTACCATTGTAAAAGATTTAACATAACAAAATCACGTTTTTTGTATGGGAGCCCCCCTTAATTTAAATTATTTTTCAATTTTACCTATTTGTTGTTATAGCGGCAAAATAAATACACACTCTGTGAAAATTTCAGCTGTCTATCTGTTACGGTTACTGAGATACAGCCATGTGACAGACGGACGGACAGACGGACGGACGGACGGATAGCGGAGGATTAGTAATAGGGTTCCGTTTTCACCCTTTGGGTACGGAACCCTAACAAGAATACTATGTAACAGAAACAAATAGTACATATTTTTAATTCTATTCTATTACCAGATGCGTCTTGCCCTATGGAAATGTATGCAGATGATGCAATGGGATTACTTATTAGATATACCAAACGATTTCAAAGCAACAAAATTTGGTATTATAACTCCACGCTCACGAAGTTTCTGAGATCTAGACAAATGACTTGAATCACACTTGACCAACGGCCAGCGGGCGGACGAGCGGCCGACACCAATACACTCACAATGTTTATACTACAAAATATGATTTTCTAGATTTTCGGTCTTTTTTCCATTTTTATGTAAGAAAACATATCAAGTGTGATACATCACCGGATTCTACACAAAATTTTCCACAATCCGGACTAATTACATTCAAGCAAACGTAATTTTTTTGTAAACAAATTTTGTAAACAAATGTGATAAATCTTTGAAATCTGAACATGCCAAAAAACATTTGATTTTTTTGCTGCCTACAGAAATTGCAAAAACCTATAACCACTGCATTGATAGATAGCTGAATATA
This sequence comes from Incurvaria masculella, assembly GCA_946894095.1. Taxonomy (NCBI): domain Eukaryota; kingdom Metazoa; phylum Arthropoda; class Insecta; order Lepidoptera; family Incurvariidae; genus Incurvaria; species Incurvaria masculella. The sequence goes on along the minus strand of OX335645.2, from coordinate 20,997,139 downwards.
TTGCAATTTCATTAATATAAAAATTTTTACAATACTTACGTAATATTTTCGTCACTCATCCTTTTCAGCCGGCACAGAACCACGCGCGCAAACGTACCTCGGTCGACTGGCCAGCGAGACGAGCCGCGCGGATTTCAAAAAAATATTTTGTTTTACGAAGTTGCAGCTATTGGGTCGCGGTTTAGCCAATCAAAAGCGTCCTACACTCCTCAATCCATTTGAAAAAGCCAATCATAGACCAGTAAATCTATGCCCACACAAAAAATCGCCAATCAGCGCAGATAGCGGGAGCGCGGCAGAGGACGCCTATGCGGCGTCGTTCGCGCTTTACGGGTTAGGCTCACACATATGTCTGCTCAAATTCGTTCCGATTTGGTATCGTATAGGAAATGACGTTTGTAGCTGTGAGCAGCGATATCAATTCGGGACACAAGTATTCACTGCATTCGCTGGTGTAATATACGCATTACGGAACGCACGGAATACAGTTGGTCCGAATCGCGCTAACAATGAAAGATTGTAAGGTATTACTTCATCGTTCAAGTGCTTCTGGTGCTCAGGGCGTAACCGTGAGCGCTGTCAGTGGCAGCCTAGGATCGCGTGGCAAATTTGATTTGGTTACTGCATGTAGAGACCACTTAATATAAAAACACATCACCGCTTTCGCTCTCCTTTACCTGCAGTTACGACGTAATTGTATGCAAAACTACAGAAATATGCGCTCTCTCCATTTTCAATGGACGATTTCGCCTGTTTGGCAACTCTTACGTCTATCTTCATCTCAATCTCTTTCTCTTAAATTGTTAAAAAACATTTAACCACTTGCAAATTGTTCATGTAGACCATTTAATATTCTTTGTTTTTGAAGAAACTCCTTGGGGTCTACTAATGAGACTCTCACATGCAGTCCAAATTTGAGAGGCTTATGTCTAGCAGTGGACGCAAACACGCTGGCTGACTGATTCATATTGCACGCTCAAAGATGTTAGCATCACAAACGATTCGGACCGTTCGTGTGTTTGTTTACAGAAACAAAATAGCAATCAGGGAACAAATGAAATTACCGTTTTGCATGTTAACAACACGGTAGGAACGTCAAAATGTGACAGTGACATTTGTACACAAAGTGCCCTACTTCAAAAGCATGGCATTTCTAAGTTGGGCGTCGCATATTCGAGCGCGCTGATGCTTCACTACATGGGCGGGCTACTTCCCACTACTACGCAGGGCGGGATGGAATCGTCATTGCCTGAACGTACACCTTCTGTTAGCCAAAACGCTATTTCTTTCTCGTCTTGCTCCTTGCACCGAATGACTCGGAGCACTTTGCCCGAACATAGCCTAAATTAATCTATTATTCTGTGCCCACACGTCACGCGTACGATTGCAGCACAGAATATTAATATTTGGATTACAGAAAATCGGTAGGTACGTACCTACCTCTGTCTGTGGTCACATCACACGTGAAGCAAAAAAAATCCAATTTGAATTTATATTCTAGGCCGTGCTTGTTTCTGACTAAAGCGCTATTTATTGGAACAGTTTAAGGTTTTCAAAATGCGCTAGCCTGTGTATCTGGCTAACAGAGCAGCGTTATGAGCGGAGCCCGCGATACGGGCTCGCTTGACGAGTTGGTGCAGTACCTGACGCTGCACCGAGCGCTGCCGACGGTGCTGCAGGGTGCTGTGTTGCCGTTCGCTGTGCTCTACCCGTGCGTGCTGTACTGGTGGCTGGTCGTGCACGGCCTGGAGGAAGCATGGGAGGCGGGCTTCGTGACGATGGTGGCGGTGGCTCTGGTGCAGGTGCTCGTGTGTCTTTCCTGCTATTGGAGTGTCCACGTGCAGTGCTTTCTTTCATGTAAAAAGGTAATTATCCTTTGAACCAAATTTTTTTAAATGCGCTGTTTTATTTTGTAAATTTTATATTTTCGCTGCACCTTTCAATAGCTGCTAATTCTAAGACGGTCCACTTTTTTGAGGCTTGTTCATTGGATAGTATTAAAGATTGACGTAGGGGTTCTGCTTAGGACAATTATTTTGCAGAATAATTTTTAAGTCATCAATCTAAACTTGTCATATAATGTTGTTTTCGAATGAATCATGTGCTTCATTGTTGCAGTTGTTTCTAAATTGCTATGTAAAATAGATGTTGTTTATATGTATGGGTTAGCTTAAGGTGAATGATTACATTATTACTTTTAGATATTGCCTATTTTTGTAGACCACCATTTTCTTGTAAAAAATCCACTTGTGTGTGGCACAATACTCGCCATCCTGAAGATAAGGAACTGCTCAATAAAGCCATACAAGATTTTAAAGTAGCAATCAAATATGCTGAAAAAATCACCAAGGAAGCTTAGGGTACTTGCTGCAAAGAGTGACACAAACTATTATTGGAGAACTCGCAAATTAACAACTCAGCAATCCGACATGGATGGTTCCTACTACACGACTACTGGACAACCCTCATGGTTCTGGTCTTAGGTCCCATTATTTACACAATATTAACATAAGATCCACCAGAAACTTCCAGTGTTATGGTGGCAACATTCGTTGACTATACAGCTCAAATGGCTACTGATAACTACCAGAAACAGCATCCAAACTTACTACCTACTACTTAGAATAAAGGCCAGTGACGAAAAATCTGTGCATGTTACCTTTATCTTACGGCCTTTGCCTGCCCACCAGTGCAGCTAGGTGAAAACCAGTTCCCCCATAGCGACTCAGTTTAGTATCTGGGTATGCATTTGGAGCGCTGGTTATCTTGTAAAAGGATTCACAGGCAAAGAAATACGATAACCTTTAGCGAGGTTGAAATACCGGGTCTTAAGGCCGGAGTGAAATGTGTGTGCTTTTGCTGAACGGTGTTGAGATGGGCGCATGCGGCGCATGCAAAGTTAGCTGACAATGCAGCGGTCAGATTACACATTATGTATGTAGCTTACCTATAAACTTATGGTACAGAGGAATGTACTGGCTGCTGGGACATCAACTCTAAGCTGACTCAATAACAAATGCCAATAACTAATGCATTACCCGTTTTGCATTTAATTAGTTATAAATCAGGTTAATAGCGGGTCAGATGGGACATGAGCTGTCTTTTGCATGGGAAAAAGCTACTTGTAGGGATAAAAAACGACTATTGAGGTTAATCAGTCTATCATGGCCGTATTATAATTATTTCAGGTTAAAAACCCACTGGATGCCGAAATTGTAAAAGTAGTACCCACAGCGAATAATGGCTTCTCAGAGATTGTCAGACTCCATCGCTCAAAGGTAAGCTAATTTTAAAGGTTCTACTAGAAGATAAAGTATGATACCCATCACCTGACTGAGGCGCCGTGTAATGGGAAAAAATCGGATGGATAAAAGCATTTACGTGTCAGATATGTCATTTTAATCAACTATTTTGTAATATTATAACAAATAAAGTAATTCCGTCAACTTATCATCCAAAAAGATTAATCCGAGGGTACGAAATATTCACTGTGTCCTATTTCAGGTTCTGAATACTAAATGTAAGAAAGGTCTAGGCAATGGAAACAACAATTTCCAAGAAACTATGTTAAAATACCTAATAGTGTTCGAGAAAAAAATATTTTTATCTTTATACAAAAATACAATATCTCTGGTGGAAAAGAGCACCTTTAAATATTGTCAACACAGGGGTGTGACGAAGGGGTGCGCTACTCCGTCGACACCAGTCAGGTGTCAATGGCGTCATTAAGCACACTGCTCGATAATATTTTTTTTTTCAACATACTATTTAATTTTTTATATGACGAGCTTATGGTTTGGATATAAATGACATACCTATCTTAGAAGTTTTCGGGAACTAAAATAAAACACGTTGTATGCATTTATGAATAGGTAAATCAGTTCACTTAATAATTGAATCATCTCTCAAATGTCTCAATATTTATATTTGAATTTTCAGTCTCCATCGGAGGGCGATACAAAACCTGAGCTGTGGTTCATGTTCCAAAAGAGCAAGTATGTGCTTGACTGGGAGAAGAAAAGCTTTCACACAGTTACATTCCCCGTCCACCGCACATACAGCAAGTACCTCGACAGCAAGGGCTTTCAGGACGACGATGATGTCGCCCACGCTGAGCGCCATTATGGCAAAAATGAAATGATCATGGTAAACAAATCATCTTGCATTAGTACAGTAGTGCCTTGATAATCCGGACGGATAAAACACATCTTTTGTGCAAATAAATAGCATTTCTACACTGAACAATGCAGTTACAAAATATTTGAGAATCAATCACAAGGGATTAAAAGAGACCTAACATTTTTTATTTCAAAATTTAATTTCAGGTGGTGCCAGAGTTTATGGAGCTGTTTAAAGAGCGAGCGACGGCACCGTTCTTTGTGTTTCAAGTGTTCTGTGTGGGCCTCTGGTGTCTTGACAAGTACTGGTACTACTCGATCTTCACACTTGTCATGCTTGTTATGTTTGAGTGCACTCTGGTGCAGCAACAGTTGCGCAACATGGCCGAGATCCGTAGCATGGGAAACAAGCCCTACAACATCAACGTCTACAGGAACCGACGGTGGAGACAGATAGTCACCGACCAACTGCTGCCAGGGGACATAGTGTCTCTTACGAGGTCTTCCACAGAAAACTTAGTTCCTTGCGATATTGTCCTTCTCAGGGGGTCCTGTATTGTGGACGAGTCCATGTTGACCGGTGAGAGCGTTCCGCAGATGAAAGAGGCTATCGAAGGAGAGAGAGATCTCGATAAAAACTTAGACCCGGAAGGAGATGGAAAGTTACATACATTGTTTGGTGGAACCAAGATTGTGCAGCATTCCTCGCCAAATAAAAATGTAGCGAGCGGACTAAGGGCTCCAGATAATGGCTGTGTGGGCTACGTTATAAGAAACGGCTTTAATACTTCACAGGGTAAACTGCTGAGAACAATCTTATTCGGGGTGAAAAGAGTTACTGCAAATAATTTGGAGACTTTTGGATTCATACTGTTCCTTCTTATTTTCGCAATCGCCGCCGCCGCCTATGTGTGGATAAAAGGATGTGAAGACCCAGAGAGGAACAGGTACAAGCTGTTTTTGGAGTGCACACTGATTCTGACTTCGGTTGTGCCACCTGAATTGCCAATAGAATTGTCCTTGGCTGTGAACACATCACTGTTGTCTTTATCGAAGCTTGCAGTGTTTTGCACGGAGCCATTCAGGATACCATTTGCTGGTAAAGTTGAAATTTGCTGTTTCGATAAAACCGGCACGTTGACAAGCGATAACCTCGTAGTGGAAGGTGTAGCTGGTATTGGGAGCTCTAAAGATGCAGCAGTCATTCCTTTATCCGATGCGCCCATGGAGACTATACAAGTATTGGCTTCGTGCCATTCATTAGTACAATTAGATGATGGTGTTGTTGGGGACCCACTAGAGAAGGCCACTCTGAAGGCGGTAGAATGGAACTTAACTAAAGGTGAAGCCGTCGTGCCTAAGAAAGGAAAGTCACCGGGACTAAAAATAATACATAGAAATCATTTCGCAAGTGCCCTCAAAAGAATGTCTGTGATTGCCGGCTACCAGGTGAACGATAGGGGCTTTATGAATAACCACTACATAAGCAGTGTCAAGGGAGCGCCTGAAACTATTAAGTCTATGCTCCAAGAAGTGCCCAGTCATTACGATGACGTCTACCTCACTTTGTCCAGGAGAGGCGCTCGTGTACTAGCGCTGGGCTATCGTAATTTAGGTAAATTATCTTCACAAGAAATTAGAGATTTGTCTCGAGAGGACATCGAGTCTGACTTAACATTCGCTGGTTTCGTGATAATCTCTTGCCCGCTAAAACGTGACTCGCAAAAGGCGATCGCTGAGATTGTAAACGCATCCCATTCAGTAGTTATGATAACCGGGGACAACCCTCTTACCGCATGTCACGTCGCTAAGGAGTTGAAGTTTTTCCAAAAGCCCGATCTGCTGGTTTTGACAGAAGACAACTCAAACTGGTCTTGGAGATCTATAGATGGTTCCTTGGAGCTTCCGATCAAGCCGTCTTCGTCGAAAGAATTCGTGTCAAAGTACGACTTGTGCGTGACGGGAGAGGGTCTCACATTCTTGAAGGAGAGCTACTACGAGTTGCTGATCCAGATCCTGCCATTCGTGAAAGTGTTCGCGAGGTTCGCTCCCAAACAAAAAGAGTATGTGATAGTAAAATTAAAGAGCCTGGGCTATTGCACACTCATGTGCGGAGACGGCACCAATGACGTTGGCGCCTTGAAGCATGCTGATGTAAGTACAATATTATAGTTGTTTAGCATTTATTGTAATAACTGCTAATATTGCTGACTTTCATGTAAACCATTGACTCAAACAAGTAAAATTTACAAAAATGTATGTGTTATAATAATGTAAACGATGAATTAACACGGGACTTGTAAAAACCTGCAAAAAAGGTCAAATGAAATCAATATCAAAAATTTGTAAAACCTTTACAATAATGGTGACACGACAATGGTAATGATAGCGAACTACGCACATTTCACATCAATGCCATTTTTAACATTCTTGGATTGCCCTTTGGAAGAAAATATTGGCCGTCGTGTAAGCGTACATGCACACAAACATACCTTTACGCCACTTTCCCAGAGGGGTAGACAGAGATGATGATGCCTACAGACATACATCTTATTATACATGCTCTTCGATTATGGGTGCTACGTACCTGACCTTTACGAAGTATCCTTTTTATTTATTGACTTTAAATGCATGTTTCAATCTTTTGGCGCAATACCTATTCACTAAAAGGAGGCTTTTATGTATTAAGGTTGACTAAAATGCGTTTTACCTGAACTGACAGTTTGACTGACGTTTTGGATTGACAGTCGATTTTGATAGGTTCAACTTTGACTTCTCCATCTAATCAAATGGAACAATAAAACGCATGTTGCAAGAAGTATTTGTATAATTGAAGAACAAGGACATAACAGAGAGGTAAATAAATAAATGATGGAAACCCTAAATATTCCAGGTTGGCGTAGCGATCTTGGCGAACGCCCCCGAGCGTCCGCCGAAGGCGCCGCCCGCGGAGGAGCGCGCGGAGCCGGCGCCGCGCGGCTCGCACCCCGACCACAACCGCGAGGCCCGGCTGCGACTCAAGAAGGCGATACGGCGGCTCGAGGAGGAGGAGCAGGTGCAGCTGGTGCGACTCGGCGATGCCAGCGTGGCTGCGCCCTTCACCAGCCGCCTCTCCAGCATACTCTGCAGTGAGTGTCCCCAGTTGTGTCCTCCCCTCAGGCCCGACATACAGACATTCAGCTGTCCAGCCTCATACCGAACTCATGAATGGCTCATATTGCACCTATTGTCATGATATTTTCCCAACACACCTCATGGGCAACAGATAACCGGCCAGCAGCCACGTATCCAGACTTTTGGTTCGGAGGGGGACAAACATTGAAACAACCATGTGAACTGTGTACAAATCGCTGTAATCACTGTACTATAATTTTTAATAACTTAAAGAAGTACCATCCGTAGTTTAGTCACACACTTATAAGTATTTTATATTTATTTATAAGTATTTTATATAAACATTATATAAGTATTTTTTTTACATATTTAGTCACGTTAACGTTTTTTTTTTCAGTCAGATTTCGGGGTGGGATAAATCCCAACTACCCCCCCCCCTCCCCCGTATACGTGGCTGCGGCCAGGGTACCTTCCTTAAATTGCATGGCTATATTTTGCTTGATGGAAAACACGGGCAATTTTCATTGTCGCTTCAACCATTGTGCAATTAATATGATTGTGCCAAACTGGTCGGAATAACCCTTCCACATGGTAAGTAAGGAAAAGTTTTACATGTAATTCGAACCATGAACGACCAAGCCCTTAGTCGCCTCTTACGACATGCACGGGAAGAAGTGCAGTGGTTCCATTTGTATTCTTTTTAAGCGTCGGAATACACACATCACAAATGTTGCGTTGAGATTTATGCTGCCGTTTTAGGGCCTGCCTGCCAGTTTCTGCTCCACTACCTCTAATTTTTGATTCTATTATGTATTATTTTACTTTTGCATTAACCAAAATAATACATCGGAAACTTATTTGAATGTTTTATTCTGCCAGTATGTCATATCATCAAGCAAGGCCGCTGCACCCTCGTCACGACGCTGCAGATGTTCAAGATCCTTGCGTTGAACGCGCTGATCCTCGCGTACAGCCAGTCGGTTCTGTACCTCGATGGCATAAAGTTCAGCGACGGGCAGGCGACGCTGCAGAGCCTCCTGCTCGCCTCTTGCTTCCTCTTCATCTCCAGGTCCAAGGTTGGCCTTGACGATTGAACTCTTACTAGCATTATCTTGCCACTTCCTCAGGGTTTCTGCAGACAAGTGCCACTGTTGTTTTATGGTCTTTAGATTCTTGGGTAAAATTAGGCTTCTTATTTTTACGCAAAAAAATAAATTTTGATATCCTTTTTCATTTGTCCTAAAGTTTAAAAGGTTTATACGTATACGTTTTATTTGTCTAGGACTAGTCAGGGCGATAAAATAGATGAATGCATACATTAATGAATCCTAAGTACGTTATAATAGCAAAGTAATTACTTCCAGTCCACCCTTGGGGCGAAAATAACTTTGGGTAATCCATGAATATCTGAGAAATTGGGAACTCTCTTATAATGTACACACAATCAATTACTTACTTTATTTAACTTATAAATAATGAAAGGGAAAGCATTTGTACATATATCTTATTAGATGTTTCACAGAAATGATGGAGGATAAAAACAGGCTAACAGCAAGAACAGAGCACACTGGTCATGTGACAGGGAAGAATGTATTGCCAGACTGCATAAAAAATACCATTTACGAGAAAAGCATAAAACCAGAATTCGATTCACGAAAATCTATGTTCTTTAAAGCTGACCTGACCAGCCTATTGCCACTTGAGCTTAGTCAATCAGTGTCCAATATCGACTATGTTATGCACCATATCCCGTAGCAAAATTCCCAGCATGGCTCACTGCATTGCTCGAAGAGACGATGACCGATGAAGTAACCTTCTCCTACACGGGCAGCCGTGGACAGGAAAATGGAGTGTGGGAAGACCACCCGCCACGTGGGACGACGACATCAAGTGCGTCGCCGGAAAGCAGTAGTTCCGTACCACTGAGGGCCGGGAGGACTGGAGGAAAACTGGAGAGGCGTATGTCCAGCAGTGGACGCAAACACGCTGACTGACTTAAAGCCCCATAGAAGTGACATATTTAACTGACTTGTTAACGTGTTGCAGCCACTGAGCAAGCTGTCGCGCGAACGGCCGCTGCCCAACATCTTCAACGTGTACACAATAATGACGGTGCTGACACAGTTCGCGGTGCACTTCCTGTGCCTCGTGTACCTGGTGCAGGAAGCGACGGCGCGGTCGCCCGGCAGGTAAGCACACACAAACATACCCCCTCAAAGTTTTCCATGCAGCTCAACGTGGTAGCATTGCACTAGGCATTATTGTATTTTATACAGCTCGTAGTGTAGGGGCTAGGGAATTTGCATTTCATGGGAGAGGTTATGGGTTCAAATCCTCGTCTTGGTCATGCACCACTTTTTTTCTCTTTCTGAGTTGGATTACTGCATTTAGTTTTAAATGCAAGCTGTACCATGGTTTGCAACCCATATGAAACTGTAGGTCACCTTCCCCTACTAAATGGTAGGGGTATGCCCGGCCCGGTAGGTGCCACCGCATTGGATGAAACTATGGTAGAAGCGGTAATGAAACATTTTCTGTGTTTTCCATCCAGTTCAGTGTAGCAGTGCTCATAAAGGGAAGGTCCTGGCAAGGCACCGAATCTCTTAGCGAATGTTTTGTATTTGGCTAATATCATAATGGTAGTTGTGTGGTATTAGCCATCCATGTCAGGTTGCAAAAAAAAAACCATGTCCCAACAATTTTGATGTGGAAATTGTAATTTTCGACGAGATTAATTAGAGAAGCTCCGTTGTAAATCATAAAATGTCAATGGCGGTGCAGGAACACAAAGACGCGCCTGGACATGGACGTGGCTGAGGGCGAGGAGGAGCAGCAGTTCGCTCCGGACCTACTCAATAGCACCGTCTACATCATCTCCATGGCATTGCAGATATCCACCTTCGCCATTAATTACCGCGTAAGCTACTTCTCAGTACTCGCTTTGACTAACTGACATCAACGTTCAACAGCTTTATTTCCTACTAGCGTCCCGGACCTGCTTCGCTCGGGAAGCAGTAAATTGCTATGACCAGATGACTTTTAGAGGATCATTTCTCGAAATTTTTACTGACAAGCTAAAGATTACCGCAATCTGTTCTGTCATCTGTTACACTCTGTTAGTTTTTATGTAAATGATCTTTGGAGCGACTGAGAGAACTTCGTTTTGTGCTTACCCTGCTGCGATTTTTATCTCATTCAAATCGCATGAATAGTCAGTTTCTGCTGAAGCACCTATGAACTCTATCCTATGCAGATCTATAACTATCTGGATGCATTACTGGACAAATTACATTATCTGTACTCTTTACACTATAGTTTGTTTTGGCATGATTCCTCGGCCAATATCGGCCAAATCAGAGTCTACCGGCTAGATGAAATAAAATCTGTAAAACCTTCAATCCATCCTGCTTCTCTGACCAAGATGCGATTGCAATCATAAACTGGATCATGGATATGTACCTTATATTAACAATTTTTTAAGTTGCACAACCAAAATGACCTATGGCACATTGTCCACAGGGTGAACCATTTATGGAGGGTCTCCGCGCGAACAAACCGCTGCTGTACAGCGTGGTGATATCGGGCGGCGCTGTGCTGGCGCTGGCAGCTGGCGTGCTGCCCAACCTGTCATACCAGTTCGAGATCGTGGACTTTCCGCCCGATGTGAGTCACCTCTCTTAGTGTCCATGGAGAGTCTCCGCGCGTGCAAGCACCTGCATTGCGGTGACATCGGGTGGCGCTTGCGGCCACCGTACTACCCAACATGTCATACCAGTTCGAGATTGTGGACTTCCCGCCCGATGTGAGTCACCTCCCTTAGTGTCCATGGAGAGTCTCCGCGCGTGCAAGCACCTGCATTGCGGTGGCGTCGGGTGGCGCTTGCGGCCACCGTACTACCCAACCTGTCATACCAGTTTGAGATCATGGACTTCCCGCCCGATGTGAGTCACCTCTCTTAGTGTCCATGGAGAGTCTCCGCGCGTGCAAGCACCTGCATTGCGGTGACATCAGGTGGCGCTTGCGGCCACCGTACTACCCAACATGTCATACCAGTTCGAGATTGTGGACTTCCCGCCCGATGTGAGTCACCTCTCTTAGTGTCCATGGAGAGTCTCCGCGCGTGCAAGCACCTGCATTGCGGTGGCGTCGGGTGGCGCTTGCGGCCACCGTACTACCCAACCTGTCATACCAGTTCGAGATCGTGGACTTCCCGCCCGATGTGAGTCACCTCTCTTAGTGTCCATGGAGAGTCTCCGCGCGTGCAAGCACCTGCATTGCGGTGGCGTCGGGTGGCGCTTGCGGCCACCGTACTACCCAACCTGTCATACCAGTTCGAGATCGTGGACTTCCCGCCCGATGTGAGTCACCTCTCTTAGTGTCCATGGAGAGTCTCCGCGCGTGCAAGCACCTGCATTGCGGTGGCGTCGGGTGGCGCTTGCGGCCACCGTACTACCCAACCTGTCATACCAGTTCGAGATCGTGGACTTCCCGCCCGATGTGAGTCACCTCTCTTAGTGTCCATGGAGAGTCTCCGCGCGTGCAAGGACCTGCATTGCGGTGGCGTCGGGTGGCGCTTGCGGCCACTGTACTACCCAACCTGTCATACCAGTTCGAGATCGTGGACTTCCCGCCCGATGTGAGTCACCTCTCTTAGTGTCCATGGAGAGTCTCCGCGCGTGCAAGCACCTGCATTGCGGTGGCGTCGGGTGGCGCTTGCGGCCACCGTACTACCCAACATGTCATACCAGTTCGAGATTGTGGACTTCCCGCCCGATGTGAGTCACCTCTCTTAGTGTCCATGGAGAGTCTCCGCGCGTGCAAGCACCTGCATTGCGGTGGCGTCGGGTGGCGCTTGCGGCCACCGTACTACCCAACCTGTCATACCAGTTCGAGATCATGGACTTCCCGCCCGATGTGAGTCACCTCTCTTAGTGTCCATGGAGAGTCTCCGCGCGTGCAAGCACCTGCATTGCGGTGGCGTCGGGTGGCGCTTGCGGCCACCCTACTACCCAACCTGTCATACCAGTTCGTGATCATGGACTTCCCGCCCGATGTGAGTCACCTCTCTTAGTGTCCATGGAGAGTCTCCGCGCGTGCAAGCACCTGCATTGCGGTGGCGTCGGGTGGCGCTTGCGGCCACCGTACTACCCAACCTGTCATACCAGTTCGAGATCATGGACTTCCCGCCCGATGTGAGTCACCTCTCTTAGTGTCCATGGAGAGTCTCCGCGCGTGCAAGCACCTGCATTGCGGTGGTGTCGGGTGGCGCTTGCGGCCACCGTACTACCCAACCTGTCATACCAGTTCGATAGTGATGGCTGGTCGAGCTTCTTGACACGTACAATGAAGTGCGGAAACAAGTTTGAAGCACAACAACAATAACCATTTCGATGTTATGCACTTTCCGCTAAAAGTGAGTCATCTCCCTTAATGTACATGGAGGATTTCAGCGCAAATAAGCCCCTGCTATACAGCGTGTTGGTTTCTGGCGGCATTGGATGTGATATTAATCATCCTTATCCGGTCTCATAAAAACAACTGTATACAAATCTGATTGCAAACATTGCCATTTTTCCCATACAAGTAAATGTGTGAATACTCATTGGAACTGTTCTCTTTTTGCAGTTCCGGTTAATCCTGGTGCAAGTACTCGTGGCAGACATGGCGCTAGCGTACGCGGCTGACCGCGCCTGCCTCTGGCTGTTCGGCGAGAGCGCGTCGCTCCGCGCGTAGCCAACTCCTTCAAACTCCCCCGCGCCGCCCATGCGACTGTGGCTGTGACGCGTGACCAAAATCAATTGTTTATAAAAAATATTATGCGTTTCGGAAATGAGGTTTTCTGGTGTTCCTGTGTAATGGTGTAGTCATTTTCACATTTTCTCCTATAAACTGCGATGTTATCTTGATGCATCTTATTAGCTTAGAGTCACACGCTTTTATATTTACAGTATTATAGCCACTTGTATTCTCTAGAACATTTTTGCAGCAAATTTAGAACGGTTAAACATTAGTCCACAGGAAGCTCAGGGCTTGTTGCATCTCTGTTAGTATCGGTCGGTACGAACAGGCAAACAATATCCTACGATGCAGATGCAAGAAACTCTCGCATTCGTTTGATTTAATATATCTTCAGTTCTACATAATACATTGGAGGGCTCCATATCACAGACCATGTAACATATTAGCTGTTAATACCAGCTTGACTAAATAAATTATATTCCAAACATTAATTAAACAGTTAAGGCAACTTCTAAGGCTGATTCATAAAGTCGAGTGAAAAAGAATAGTGAAAAAGAATAGTGCATAAGAAAGGCGGAAACGGACATTTGAATTATTTATGTATGGCCTACTGGTTTGACCTTCTATTATATATAATTGGTTTATTGTCATTCTAGTCTTGATTAAACTAGCTATCCCAAAATATCAAATATTTACTAATCAATGGGGAACAATATCGTATTTTAACACGGCGGCTAAAGTTTACGCAACTTGCTCTTAAGAATCTGTCATAGTTGTCAAATACCATACAAATATTACGAAATAAATATGAAAATTGGCTAAACTTATGGAGTGGTACCAGCATTGTGAATAGAGACATAAGTTAGAAAAAGTAATCGTGTAAAAATATATTTTTGCTACATCTGAAAACATTATTAGAAAAAAATCGACGTAGAACGGTGAGGTTGTAAGAGCAAAAAAGTGTCTCCGTATTTTCAAAATCTAATTTACACGGTTCTGAAAATGCAGTGTGTTCAGGTTAAAGAAAGGTGGTGGAAGGTTACAGATTGAGAAAAGTGGTAGGCAATTCATATTTCACTTTTCATGAGTGCTTAATTACTGTACATTATTAAATTTAGTTTAGCAATTTAATCACCATTGAAAACATGGTCAAAGCGGCCACGAAAAATGGTCCATGTTTTACATCCAGTTCAATGAAACCATGGTTGTAAAGCAAATGTGGTCGTGGTATTAGCCGTCCATGTAACTGAGCTCGTAGTCCCAGCTGTCACCTAAATTGGCATTTACGGCAAACCGATCGACTGGCGTTTCCAAATGTATGGAGAAATTGAAGAGCAAGCGCAGTGGGCGTTAGGCGAACTAACATTTGCGAGTCCGAGTTTGATTTGACAGCTTACTCATCATCGGCGTAAATATGTCGACGTTGCCGTTTACCGACTCCACGTTTTTATACAAATCACAAGTCCGAGTTTGACTAGAAGAAGTAAAACCACAGAATAAGTAGTAAACATCTGTATGGGGTTGACGTTTTTACGTAACTTCGAAGTTCCGTAAACGCCAATTTAGGTGAGAACTCGGACTGACCACTCAAAACATTAAAAAAAAAACAACCTGTTAAGACGTTTCCTAGGGCACAGTCTTTCCCAAGTCCCCTGTGTTTGCGTATTGTTCCCCGTTGCTGCCAACTCGAATACACGTTCACTGGAGTGGGCTGGAGCGAGGGGAGGTGCGTGAGTTGTGTGGGGTCACAATGTGTTTGTGCGAGTGCGGTGAGGTAAACTCGCAATGCATTTATTTAATGTCAAGTGTTGTGGATTGTAATTTACGTATTGCATAATAAACGCATAGTTCCAGTATTTAGATCTTTTTTACGTTGCTTACTTCCCTTTACCCCACTTCACAGCAAAGCGGTCGCTTCGTTCGCAAAAGGTGAAGTGTCAGTTTTATCGCCTTTACTTTAGTCAAACTACACTAAGTTACATCAAAGGGGGTTCACTCCACCAGACTGATCAAATGATACCTACCTAATGGAGACTTTGTAATTTGTTGA
Organism: Incurvaria masculella; assembly: GCA_946894095.1. Lineage (NCBI taxonomy): Eukaryota > Metazoa > Arthropoda > Insecta > Lepidoptera > Incurvariidae > Incurvaria > Incurvaria masculella. The sequence goes on along the minus strand of OX335645.2, from coordinate 20,982,118 downwards.
TTTCTCCATGTTTTTTTTATGTTAGGTGCGGCATATGGCATACGCCGGACCTCTCGGAGCCTGACGATGCCTATGGGTTTTCGAACTTTCACGAGGGCTGCAAAAACCATGCCGGCCGGCCTGAGGTAGGACCTCAGGCTGTATTTTGGGGGAAATATTTCGGTAGGGATTCGATTCCATAGTTTACCGAATGTCGACAGTAAATTTTAATTTCCTACTTGTTACGCTTTGAGCTGTGGTAGAAAGGGGACGGAGGGACAGCGTTATGCTGCTCCAATGAGCACTCTCGTGCCGGCCAGGTGGTTCTTTACACCACATTGAAAAAAACGGATAACAACGATGCAATTTAAATGTCGCTATGAATGGGGTGATATAGGGGATGACAATTTGTTTGGCTGATCAAATTTGATGATACATAATTGCACCTACTTATGGCTCGATTTTTTCCCCCAATTTAAGTGCTACTTAGCATCAAGTTTAATTACTTATCAAATTTATTTTATTTTATTTTTTATTTTATTTATTTAGGTACACCAACAGCTTAAAAACTAAACAATTGATCATTAAATACTAAATACAGAAATGAAAGCCAATTACAGGGTACCACTACTTATAAAAAGATAAAGATGTGTGCCATGTTGACGTGTGCTGTGCGAGGTGCTGTGTGTTGTTTCGTTTTCAGTATAATTATATTGCGATTTTGTGTGTTACTTGTCTAATGTAAGTGTATGTGTATGTGTGTGAGGAAGGGTGTGAGAGGGTGTGTGAGGGTATGTGTGAGGGTGTGTTTGTGTAAAAGGTTACAAGTTTAGAGACACATAGTATAAGATAAAAATTAGGTTATTGAAATTTTGCCAATGTATCTTTTAGTCTATTAAGTATTATTTGTTTTTTTATTGCAATTTTAAATACATTTTTACTTGAAGTAAATATATCTTGTGAACTAAAATGATTATTATAAGTGTTAGTTAATCGTGTTATTGTTGAATTTTGAGCATATTTGGTGCGTTTTAGTGGCGTATAGAAAAGGTGAGTATGACGCGTGCGGCGGACTGGAGCATTATACTTGATTTCAGCTATCAGTTGTGGGCAATCAACACTGCTGTTGACTAGGTCAAATAAAAATGCCATATCTAACTGTAGTCGTCTTTCTTCTAGGGTTAGAAGGTTGTAGTGGTTACAACTCTCAGTGTATGAGTTATAACTGCGTTTAGACTTAAAATCTAGAAACTTTATAATTTTACGTTGAATAATCTCAATTTGTGCTTTATGAGTTGTGTACTGGGGTGACCAAATTGTGGATGCGTACTCAAGAGTGCTACGTACGTATGCATAGTAAAGCGTTCTCAAGCATTCAATATTTGAAAAATGTTTGCCCACTCGCAAGATAAATCCTAAGTTTTTATAAGCCTTATCAGTTATGGTGTCGATGTGATCTGTAAATAGAAGTTTTGAATCCAGTAATACACCTAAATCTTTCACTGAAGTGACCTGTGTGATTAGAATGTTATTAATTGTGTAGCCGAATTGTATGGGTTTTAATCTTCTTGTAAATGTGATTTTTGAACATTTACTGGCATTGATATTAATTCTGTTTCGCTTGTAGTACCTAGACAGTTGATTCAAATCGCATTGTAGGTCATTGCAATCTTCTAGTTTCTTGATAACTTTTATGACTTTTTTGTCATCCGCGTACAGCAGAAAATTTGATCTTGATATAGAGGCACCAATGTCACAGATATAGGCGTTATAAAGCAATGGTCCGAGGATCGAGCCCTGGGGTACGCCAGATGGTATATTAATATAATTAGACCTAAACCCTCCCATTACCACAGCTTGCGACCGGTTCGTCAAATACGACTCGACCCATCTCAACAAATCACCATGTATACCTAAGTGGTTTAGTTTCTTAATCAGGATGATGTGATCAACACGGTCAAAAGCTTTCTCAAAATCCGTATAGATCACATCAACCTGACCACCGCTTTCCATACTGTCTAAAATATAATTGGTGAATTGAGTGAGATTAGTCGTCGTTGACCTACCCTTTATAAAACCATGCTGATTAACTGAGATTCCTTTAGTTACAGTAGGGCAGATCGCATCAAATACAATTTTTTCAAACAACTTTCCAAATATACTGAGAATTGAGATGCCGCGGTAGTTATCTATTTTTGTTTTTGAGCCTTTTTTATGGATCGGAATGACGAGGGCTTCTTTCCACTTTTCCGGGAACCTTCCCTCACTAATCGATCTTGAAAAAATAATGGTAACTGGCATGGTAAGTGAGTCAGCACATCGTCTGATAAATATCGGTGACACCATATCACTGCCTGGCCCTTTATTTACATCTATTTTTTTGAGTAAATTATTGACTAAATTTTGATTAATTTCTAATGTATGTATGTACCCTGTATCAAAATCTTTACATTCAACTAAATCAATATTATCATATACTGCAGCAGTTGCTGAAAAACATTTTGGAAAAAGGTGCTAAAGCGATTGCATATCGTTTTTCCATCAGAAATGTTCTCTCCACTGACCGTGAATGATTATGGATAGTTAGATGTACCTCTTTTTGATTTAAGCCTGTATTTGAATCAATTGAATTGATCACCAATTACCCGATTTAGTAGTGGTTTGTATCTAAGTCTAGCCTAAATCTGGGCATTATAGACTACATAAAATCACGCTAACTTACCAGAGGAATGAGCAGAGGGGGTTAAATATTTATAACAAAACTATAAGTGGACTCCTCCTGCATGTACCATGGAAATTAGCAGAGTACATCAATATAAATTACTAGAGGGGTGACCGGTGGGGTTACAGGCTTATAACTTGCAAACTACTTACTTGATTAATATGTTGATTTCATTTCATTTCATTTATTTATTCAACTTCTGGTAGTAAAACTACACTAAGTCATGTCACAATTTGATTGATCCGCGGATTCGATCAACCAGTGAAGAAGAACCCGCAAAGAAACTTCACTGGTCTATAAATTATGTTTTTTTTTTTGGTCTTTTTTTTTTTGCATCTGCGTATAGGATCTATGGGCGTGGTTGGGTTTTGCATGGGTGGCCTTTTTCGATTTTGAGGCTGGCTGTGCTACATAAAAATGTAGGTCCCCTTTCTTACCTACTATGTGGTATGGTTAATCCCGCCTGAGTTGGCACGTATCATCACACTGAATGTAATATGGTCAAAGCGGCAATAAAAAATGCCCGTGTTTTCAATCCATGCCAATGTAGTTGTGCCAAAACTTTGAAGAAATTGGCCCCAATGTTTTACAATTTATTCATTCTTCTAATGAAATTATGAACGGCAATAGTTGGATGTTTTTCTTATTCAATCATGCCATGGAGGAGGAATAGACCGCCGCTCACGTTATCTTGGATTGTCCAGAGGTGGCTAACATACGACTCCAGTTCCTTGAAACCACAGGAACTGCCCAGGAAGTGTGGAAGAGTCCAAAAAGGCTGCTGCGCTTCGTGGAAGAGCTTGGCTGGCTGACGTGACAGCTGGTGGAGCTTCTTGACACGTACAATGGATGTATTGCCGTCTAAGTGCGGAAACAAGCCCGAAGCACAACAACAACAATCATGCCACATCGGTTCAACCGATTTTGATCAAAATTCGGTACGGAACCCTAAAAAGCACAAAAGTCGGCGTTCCAATCATGCTTCTCAGGAACCCAACGCGCCCTAAATTGTGCAACAGGGATATTGGCAGGGGATACAGTGTTAATTCCACGAATACCACGCACGCAGTTTCCTTTAGATTGTTCAACTCTATGTGGCGCTTTCGCGGGTCACCAACGGAAATTTGATATAGGACCAAGAGGGGGTTATTCCTTTTTCGTCATCGTGACGTCACAAGCTAAACAAATTTATTTCCACATTCGTCACCCTAAAAATAAGGTGACTTTTTAATTTCCTTTTTCGTCATCCAGTACTCACAGTATGGGAGGTACAGTTAAACTAAGAATTATTGGAACATGAAATTATTATTTTATCAAACAGTCTTATACAGCTTGCATGGACATGTTCTGCAGAACGCCACAGAGCCACAAACTCGGTGGAAGCATGGCACCACCACCTAATGCGGCTAATGGGCGAAATAAAACCAAATTTGTTTGCAGTCCTTGGAGTCATCCAGAGAGAAATAAAACTTAAGAAATTACTGAATAAGTTTCGTTAAAGAGTAAGAAAAAACGAAATGATTCTTCACAATTAGGTATATTTGTGTTAAATCCGTGTACCTATTCATGGAAAAATCTTTACTTATGTATGCTAATGAAGGTCGTAAAATGTATTTATAATAAGTGAAACATAAACAAACAGAATTTCTGTGATTTAGCGAATTACTAAAATTGGGGTCTTTTTAGGGTTCCGTACCCAAAAGGTGAAAACGGAACCCTATTACCAAGCCTCCGTCCGTCCGTCCGCCTGTCTGTCACAGGGCTGTATCTCATGAACCGTAATAGGTAGGCAGCTGAAATGTGTGAGAGTGTGTATTTATTTTGCCGCTATAACAACAAATAGGTAAAATAAAAAAATTATTAAGATTAAAGGGTGGCCCCATACAAAAAAAAACGTGTTTATTATTTTAATCCAATAGTAAATTTAATGTTACTATTATTACTTCAATACCTACGATGACTGTGATTTAAACTAGTGATTTAACAAACATAAATATCAAAATAGTGTAATTAGAATAAGGCCATATTCATTACGAACAACGCATGTTGATTTTATCTGCCAAGTATACTTTCACCTACCCCGGTGACGAAAAAGGAAAATAATTTGTTACATTAATAATTGGATGACGAATGTGGAAAATAAATACAAGAAAGCAAATTTTTCATACAAATTTGGCCAGTGACGAAAAAGGAATAACCCCAAGAGGGAAAAACAATCAATGTGGTAAACAAGGAAATAATTTTAAATTAATGTCATAGTTTTGCTTAATATAAAATTAAATATAATAAATTCACATCCAACAGGATCCGTTGTTTAAAAAGGCACTTTCCAGTCTCTCTCTGAAATCAATAAGGTAGTCCCGGATTAGTGGAGATTTCCGTATTCAATAGGGCGCTATCACACGGGAGCAACGCCCTTACATGACCTCCGAAATATTGATCATCTTAATTTCAGAAATCAGGTGAATCTTAAATATGAAATCGGAAATGTTTTGATGTAAAAAAAAAAGTTTATCCTGTGAGCTACCTGCACGACATATTTGTAGGTAATTAAAGGGCGTCGCAATTTAAAAATAAAGGCTCTCAAGAACGGCTCGTAAGCTATGCTCCCCATACAAACTTAGTTTACTAATTATTTGGAAACCGCTATTCAAATTAAATTGATATTTAATATATAATATCAGGTAACAAATACCTGTGTCTGCACTCTTGTTTTTTTGAAAAATCCAAATTTAATGAAATGAAAGCAAAAAGAAAATCTTCATACGTATTTTGTTTTCTTTGTGGCTTCACCCAAAATACATTTACCGAAAAAACAAAGCATGCAGACACAGATATTTGTAGGCTGTTATTAGATACCAAATATCAAGTAAGTTGGAACAGAGGTTTTCAAATTATTAGTAAACTAATGAAGGTGACATGTATGTATGTATAATCGACCGTGAAGCAAGGACACATTAATTGAAGAAAGAGCCCAGTAAAAAGAACCACTTTACGAATATACTACAAGGCTGGACCCGAACCAGCAAAACATACCATTTGCGGGTATTGCGTCTAGCAATTTCGCCACCGGCTGTATACCCATAATTTGGAATTCTCCTACAGTCCCTCTTCCCGTAATGAATGCCTCCTACTAACACAGTGTTTAAGATTATACCTACATACATTGATTTACGCTTCATCTGCGTTGCGGACATTGACTGCAAAGATTGAACAATCAAACATATTGCCGTCATCACCAAAATCGTATTTTGAGCGGCTCGTAGCCTAGTGGCGCGGGGACTGGCCTAGCGTACCAGAGGCCCGGGTTCAATACCAACTTGCACCACTGTCTTTCTCTTTCAAAGTTCGATAAGTGCATTTCGTCACGAATGCGAGCTGCTCCATGGTTCGGAGTCCATGTAAAACTGTAGGTGCCCTTCCCCTACTAGGTGGTAGGGTTTAAGCCCGCCCGGGTTGGTACCATCGCATTGAATGAAAAGATGGTCGAAGCGGCAATGAAAAATTGTCCGTGTTTTCCATCCAGTTCAATGTAGCCGTGCTCATAAAGGGAAGGTCCTGGCATGGCACCTAATTCCTTCGGGAATGTGGTGTATTGGGCTAATATCATAACGTTAGTTGTGTGGTATTACGCATCAGGTCGCATAAAAAAAAAAAATGGGCATCAGACGCTAGAGCCAGTCCTAGGTTGACTTAAGTAAATATACTTTTTCGTACTAAGCAGGTACGTCGCTTATTCCAACTAATGTGACATGTATGTATGTATAATCGACCGTGAAGCAAGGACACATTAATTGAAGAAAGAGCCCAGTAAAAAAAACCACTTTACGAATATACTGCAAGGCTGGACCCGAACCAGCAAAACATACCATTCGCGGGTATTGCGTCTACCAGTGATAATTTTAATTTTGCAACTCCAATTTCTTTATAATGCGGACTACTTTTATTTTGTTGGGATTGTCAGTTACGTTACGTAAATGACGTCATTATTAGGAAGATGAGACTGAGATGGCATGACAATTATTCAGTTTTATTTTAACCTTAATTTATGCGAATGAGAGGAACTCCTACGTTATTGTAAATTACTTTGGCAAAATAACCCTCAATTACGTAGTTCCTAGATTGCTTCATTATCATTTTTTTGATATGATTACAGTTTATATGTACTTATGCCGAACATTTTCAAAATCGATATCTGGTCGGATAATCTTAAAATTATTTCCTGATTACTCAATAAGATAAAAAATATGTTACTGATATTTTACACAGTAAATAAATCAACTAAGAGCTACGTCTGTACGGTTTTTTTTGATAACTTATATACTTACGTCCTTCATAATTGTATACATCTTTAGAGGCTTATATTAACAATATAAGTTAAGTCATAAAAACGTACAGACGTAGCTCTCGGCGGATTTATTTAATGTAAAAATATCAGAAAGATATTTCTTAATTTTATTTAGTGAGGAATCAGGAACGAGCCATTGTATGGAACTCGATCACCTCATTATCCTCTTAAACTGGTTTGAAAATCTTTATAATAATAATATAATAATAAAATGGTTTATTTCAGGCAATTTTGCACCCATATAGTGGTAATACGCGTTTACGGCCACAACATAAGCGGTGACGGTAAAATATTTGTATATTGTATGTATATCTGGTTTATAGATTGTAATAACTCCAAGGTCGGATTCGTAAATATTTTCCTGAACTCAAACTGTGTACATGAACATCACGCGGTCGCTACGTGAACCGTCTACAAAATGGCGGAGATCGCGCGCGCACAACTGTCGACCATAATGAGGCACTGCCGGGTAGAAAAGTTTCGTTTCCGCCCCGGGCCCCCGCGCCCCATGCAACCCTGTACCGCTGCCTTTAATTAACAGAAAGTGGTTCATTAGAGCTTATTCATTAAAGCAAGGAGTAATTAGCGAACTCTAATGAATGCTGTAATAATCTAACGTCGAGTCAGTCGCTGCAGCCTCCCCCCGCTCGGCCCGCACCCCGCGCCGCGCTGCGAAGTGCTCCTGAATGTCTATTGCTTCAGCTCGGACTGAGTGGATAGCGCATTATTTAGGTTCACTTCATTACTTAACTTTATGCGAGTGAAGTTAGACGTGGGCGAGCAATTTGCGAACGGCCGGGCGAACTTTTGAATCGACTTTGGGCGGGCGGACAGCCTGATTTGTTTTGGTTAGCGTTATGTCATGCTTTCTCTCTGTTACTATTTTTTTCGTTTATTGATTATGTCGTATGATGTATGTTTCTAGCATCACTCAACGCGGAACAGGCTGGGATTGCACCAATTCACTGGCAACATTCCAAAAATAAGAACCAATTAATCCTCTAGATCCTTTATCCATAGGGTCGGTAAACTATGGTATTTACTCCTTGCCGAGGTATTTCCCCCAAATGACTACTTGGGCTTCTTCAAACATGGTGTGAAGAAGCACCGGGCCGGCTGGCACGGTTTTCGCGGCCCCCCGGCATGGTTTTCGCAGCGTGGCGTGGCATTTCTTATGTGACGGCCTGGCGTACGCCATATGCCGTGCTTAACATAAAACAAAATGTATAAAAAAAATCTAACTGACCCAAGGTAGACTTTGAATTTGTAATATTTATACATGTGAATTAGTGGATTTATTGTTCGTATGTTTAATTAATGGTTTCTTACATAATCGTCCAGACCAAATAATTCAACTTTGTTTTATTAAAATTAACACACCACCAAGCCATATTTTACAATAGACGAGTTTTTCCATAGTTTATAAATTGTACGAACTACGCTCCCATACGTAGGTACACGCCCACTCGAAACCCAGCAGACATGTCGATCGATAGTGAACATAACCATTTATATTTTAACGAGCCGGTTTGGAGAGGTCGGCCACTATTCACGTCGGTATATCCCGTCCAGTTTTCCCTACGTAGCGTATTCGGCCAATTAAGGTAGCGGCGGACTCGCCGTTTGTTCGCCGTAACAAGGCGCGGTGCGTGCGCCCGGCCGAACCTCCTTCCGCCCACTCCTCCGCTGAGCCGAGCTCCGCGCGGCGGCAGCGTACCCGTCAATTCGCTGGCAGCCAGCGGCGCATCAAATATGTATCGCGGAGCCGTTAGCGAAAAAATTGGAACTGCAGCCGTGACGTATTGAGTAAGGAAGCACGAGAGTAATCGAAACTCATTAGTGTAGCGGCAGTAAGCGACGTAAAATAATGCACTTTACCCTATTCTAATAATTCCGTGCTACGGAATCATTGAAATGTAGTCGGGAAAACACTATGGGAAAACAACTTTTGTAGCGGTTGTCAAAGTGATTTTCTAAACGTCAAACCTTGAATGATTATCCATACCGTGGTCCTGAATCATTTCGACGAGAATATTGCTTTGGAAACCCCCTGTTAAGGTGGCCCATCCCGCTCAACTCCCCATACAAACGGGGAAAGAAGATCACGCCCATATTTATTGTCAAAGATCCAAAATTTAGCTCAAAATAGCTTTATTTGATCGAACTAGATGTCTGATGACCGTTGGCATTGTACAATTGTGTTTGGTTTCTAAGTTATAAGGTCCGAAAATTCGAGTTTTTCGCGCGTTTTATACAATAACTTTGGAGGTGGATTACGCAATGATAAAGTAAGAACATCTTAAAAAGATTAGTCATCAGACATAGCTTATTTAATCAAGATTAAAATCTATTTGGTTTTTGTTAAATTTTTAACTACAGCGGTCGTGGTTTACTTTTAGCTATAAGTCGTTTTGAAATTAAAATTTAAAAGTTTTCTCGACTGAAAGATTCCTGATTCCTGAGCAGGAAATTAAAAGAATAGGCCGGCTGATGGTATTTTAGTTCTCTTACGAATTCGGGATGCGCACCATCGAATGTTCGTAGCGCTAAATGGCGTCCGTGTCCTTCGTTGGATATCGAGAACATCGGCAGGTCTAATCCTGACATTCAGTAATCAGGAATCAGGAATCCTAAGTCTAGATAACCGCTTTTATATCCATTTTCAAAGCAAGTTTTTCTACGGAAAACCTTGATTGATTAAAAAAACTATGCTCCGCAATATTTTCGTCAAGAAAATCGCTTTGAAGACCGCTAAAAAAGCGAGTTTTCTAAACTCAGTATTCCTGATTCCTGATTACTGTATGCCAGGAATAGATCTGCTGGTGTGAGCCAAGCGATATACTATAATGGGAACATATGGTATTGTCAAATATTGGTTGGGTGAAATCGTATTGTCCGTGAAATCGTACTGCTAAGATTGGCGCCAGATGATCTTGAACGTGACAAAGGTATTATAAATACAGTGCTATTTACCGCGAGAGTGAAAAAGCTATCACTATTTTGCCTTGTTGGAGAATCCGTGACAGGTTCTGAGGTGATTTGCCCAATCTTCCGATTTATATCGCTGGAGTGAGCGAGCGGCCGGCGTTACCGTCGCTAAAAAGTTGCTTCGCTGCCGCCATACGGATTAATTTCCGTCGCTGCTCCCGTCCTTGCGTGCTCGTTGCGTGACGGACAGGTCGCGCGATGAATGAATGATGAACGGACAAAAAAACTGCGGCGTCGCCTAATCAATAGTGGCGGCGACGTCAGCTGCCTATTGGGCGAATGGAATATTCGTGTTGCACCGGAGAAGATCCTGCCTCGGCCGCCGTAGATTGACGCGTGCCAGTCGAGCCATCGCGGCTCATGTCCGTGGCCATCACGCACTAATTCGCAGGCCTATTCCTGGAATTCCGTAATCAGGAATCGGGAATCCTGAGTCAAGAAAACCGTTATTATATCGATTTTCTTGATGTAAGGTTCCGGAGCAATAGTATTTAAATTGATCAAGGTTTTCCGTCGAAAACATCGCTTTGAAAACCGCTACACAAGCGGTTTTCTAGACTTAGGATTCCTGTTTCCTGATTACGGAATTCCAGGAATAGGCCTGTTGCTCTCGGAGATTATCTGTTCTCGGTTGTACAGCTCACTGACGCTGCAACGCCGAGCTGCACACTCCGCGTGTTTGACGCCATCCGTCGTTCCAGCATCGCCGATTTTTTTGCCGGGGACGCGACGGCCATCTACTCGCCCCAAAGCCAGCAGAGTCCATATCAATCATTCACTTTTCAGTTCACCGCTTTATATTTATCTTCTTTAAATGCAACTGGACACGGACGAATACCTCTTTTACCTTTTCTTTTTTTTGCATTGCTATGTTTATATATATTTTTGTATTTATATATTAATTTATTCATACAAATAAAAACAACAAATAATATTCGCTACCACTTAAACAGGCCCAAAGGCTGTATTATAAGTGGTAGGCTAGTTGTGTTCAACAATGTACACCTACACACTGCACTACAAACATTTAAATCACAATCGCAATCAATATTGTAATGTTCTTGTTAATCACTTACTTTTCTCAATGGTATTTCTATTGTATTGTTTACCTCTACATGTATACGGTTTTTGTTCTGCTCTCTTTTTAGGGTGCTAACGGATGACTAAGCGTCCGCTGTCCGTCCGTCCGTCAGTCTGTCACAGGGCTGTATCGCATGAACCGTAATAGCTAGGCAGCTGAAATTTTAACAGAGTTCGTATTGATTTAGCCGCTATAACAACAAATACATAGGTAAAATTAAAAAATAATAAATATTAACGATATACAAACAAACCCCATACAAACAACTTTGTACTATGGTACGGAACCCTTCGTGTTACGAGTCCGACTCGCACTTAACCAGTTTTTAATTTAATTTTGATTCAAGTCGACTTTTTTCTTTTATTTCCACATGCATTATGATACTGGGAATGCATGAAGTTATTGCCTAAGTTCTATTCTAGTTTGTTAAATTTGTTAATTTTCTTTTGTTATGCCATTTGATTGAATAAAATTATAAATTAACCCAACACAAAACACACAATAAACAACAGTAAATAAATTACTTCCCTTCCGAGGTATTTCCCCCAAAGAACAAGCTGGGATCCTTCCAACATGGCGTGAAGAAGCACCTGGCCGGTCTGCATGGTTTTCGCAACCCTCTTGAAAGTTGCAGGCCTTAGATTTTCTCGCTTATCATAAAAAAGTGACATAGGAAGAATTACCAGAATAATGTTAATGTATTTTAAGCTGATTATTTCATTGTCGAAATGCCTTTAGAATTATCCCAAGTCCCGTCCGAGACTGCCAGGAATCTGGAGAACATTATTAGCCACGATATTCAGTTGACTATTTGCATGGCCTGGGAGCTTTCTTGTATAATTGTGTGTGGGGTTGTGGGGGCAGGGGGGAGGGTGGATCGTTATAATATCGCTAAGGGTCACCCGGACAAGCCTCGCCGTGTCCTACTCCTGGCGACGGTCTACCGAACAACCTCCGCCTAACTTGTTCGATATTGTATCCTTCAGTTCTTCTTGCACTGCCTAGGGTCTATGTGCAAAAATAAAAAAAATACGGAAACAATTAAAAACGTTTATAGGATTGCAGTGTTTTATTTTAACCAACATTTATTACTCTAAGAATTCCGAAAATACTTTGTTTTACGGACAAAACTTTAAAAAATTGAAATTCTTAGAGACAGGACAGGAGATATGATACTGAATAAGGGTATATCTGAAGGTATGTTAAGCGGCCACAAGCCCTATATTGATTTTTATAAACATTCCTACAAACCTGTATATATTATGTTGATTCAGATATGGTTTAGTTTATCACAAAATCAATTTCATTTCTCTATAACATGTCCAATACTTAAAAATATTGTGTAGAATCATCTCGTATCAACTTGACACTGGCTTTTAATTTAAGTTATGTTATAACTATATTTTTTTAGAAGTTTCGTTTTATCGAAAACAGAAATGTTTTTGAGATCACAAGTAACATTGTTTCTTTCAAGCGGGAACAAACCTTACACATCTACGTATTTTCATTGAAGTCGCTTCGGTGGATTCGGAGATTAGCGTTTACAAACATAGTGATACGTGATTTTTATAGATCAAGATTACTAGATTCCGATGCAGTTTGTATCTAAGTATAGCTAGCTTGATTATTAACTTAACTTTTAGGCTTACTATTTTATCATAACAATAAAAATAAATTTCTATAGCTATAGAACCACTTACCCAATTTCAATGAGGGTTGTATCTGAAAAAAATAATAACTTATCCGAGTGTGAGACGATTGGTTTATTTTTATTTCATTTGATATAGGGAACTAAAAAATAAACAGATTGTTTCCTTAACGTGTGCTGTGATGGATTGCTTGTAACCAAATTTCATGATTTTCAACGAGAAGTACCTTATAAGTTTTGATTTATTTTCGAGAGTCAAAATATGCTGCATAACTAGGAGTTTTTTCGATCGCGTTGAGTTACGTAGAAGATATTTACATGGATATCTAATATTACTAGTATACTGACTATCTAGTACTGACTAGTACTAGAAACATGTTATTAGCCCAATAACCCACATTCCCGCAAATGAAATGTTGTAGGTGTCACCAGTTCTACGGGTTTTTAACTAAACTTTTCGACCAGATCTTTTTCCCAGAGGTGTACGCGCATTCTCTCAGTCGAGCTTATTATAATATGCTTTAATAATGTTTGCATACATCATTATGCATGTTCGGAGGAGACACATGACCCCTTCAGCCCCCATCTTTATCCGCCCCCTCCCCCTCCGCGACCAGGTACAAGGCCTCTTCAGTGGACTTTATAACGAGCCAACACAACTGAGCCCCACCGGTCAGTTCACGTCGCGTCGCTTCGGAAATATTCCAGTCGACCTTTTCAGGTTGTCGTTCAATATCTGTTTTTTTTAAGATTGTATTGCAGTCATTACTTTGTATTTATTTAAATTGTGTAACCGTTAACCGATACACTTTTGTATGCATGATTTTAAATTCATTAGTAGCTTTTTCCGTTTACTTGTTCAATTTATTCTGTTACCACATGCTTCAAACAGTTTTGAATAAGGGACAGTTTACATCATAAAATCTAACAAAAGGGGAAAATAGAAGGTTCCTAGCTTCGTGGCGTAGGAACTGGCCTTGCGTTCCAGAGATCTGGATTCAAATACCGCCTCGTGCATGGACCATTTTCTGAGTTGGATAAGTGCAATTCGTCATTAATGATTTGGAATCTATGTAAAATTGTAGGCCCCCTTCCCCTACTAGGTGATAGGGTTAAGCCCGACCGCGTTGGTACCATCGAATTAGATACAAATATAGTCGAAACGGCAATAAAACGTCCGTGTTTTCCATTCCGTTCAATGAAGCCGTGCTCATAAAGAAAAGGTCCTGGACGTAATTACTTCGGGAATGCAGTGTTTTGGACTAATATTCCGGGAGGTCACGTCAGTTTTGGTCACAATAAGGTAAATGGCTGAATTTGGGTTCACATATTAGAGACCAACCCTCTGATGCTAAATATGTCGGGTTGCCTGTGCCAAGTGGTTGCGTTATCTCGATTGGCTATATAAAATAGATGTTGGTATTAAATCCTGATGAATATACTGATTGTTTAGAAACATTTATACCTTTTCATTATGGAACAAATAACCAGTCGTTTTTTGTATTAAATACTTAAATATACCTAAAGTTGTATCTGTAACCTAAATCGCCTATAACTATGAAATGCAATCAAATATTTGTTCAGTTTTGGTATTGCTAAGCAAGTATGTACTGATGATTTCATGCTTCGTTATTTGCGGGCATCCTTATCATATATATTTTTTGTCACCATAACTACTTTTTCAGGCGCCTTATCTACGTAACGCAACCACTTGGCACATTTAGCTTCAGAGGGTTGGTCTTCATCCCGTGACCCCAGTTTCAGCCATTTACGTTATCGTTACCATTTTTGTCGCGACCTCCTAGTCTATAATATCATGAATGTGGGTGTAGTATTAGCCATCCATGGCCAGTTACATAAAAATACTAACTGGCTAAAAGCAATGTTAAAAGTCGGCAAACTTCTTTAACTGGATATGAAACTGTACGCAGAAAATAATGAATAGTCCAAGGATAGAAGAATTACTCCATGAACACATGCAAATAAAAGGCGACTCTAGCGACTAAAGCGACTCGACTAGTCGGGTTAATCCTGCCCGGGTACCATCGCATTCAATCAAATATGTTGGAAGCAGCGAGGAAGGAAGGAAGTAAGGAAGGAACGTGATGCAAAAACTAAACATTTGTGGTTATAAACATTTATTAAAGGTCTCATAAAAAAATCTGCCCATAATTGTAGTGTTTTTTAATAATCTGAATATAAAAAAAAATGCTTTTATTTGCATGCAACCAAGAACGTTAATCGTTCGTGGCAAGACATGTTTTTACCAAAACTGATTTTTTTTTGTTGTCATAAGGAGAATACCATAACCGATCATTGATGTTTATATCACCAATGAACAATATTTGGACCGTACCATTGATTAATGACCGTACATTCAAGTGAATCAGGATGACGTAGAGACAAAAATGGCGACTACAAACCTCTTAATATTTTGCGCCGGTATATCTTTACTATCAAAACGGATATTTTTACATATATTTTTACATGTAATATATTATTTTAAATATATACGGTATTTTTGTATTCTCATTCATTTCTTTTGGTCAATAAATTTATTTCTACCATAATGTCGCCCTTCATTAATCGGTAACAATGTTTTAATTAAGTTAAAATTATCCATGTCCACCCTTTAAACAATGTTTGTTTACAATGTTACATTGTTTGTTTAAAACAATGTTATCGTTGTCTAAAAGTGGAGCATTGAAACACAATGAAAAGTTTGACGTGAGCATGCCGCGAATACTCGACGGCTGGCCCCTTTCTTTCGCGCCGTCTAATGAAGCAAAGGACTCATTAGGCACTTCACTTCGGAATTTCATACTTCTTATTAAAATTCTCCGTAACAAAGCGTGTTTACAAAAACATAAAATTAGCAATTCTAACGAAGCCGGCGGGCCCAACTGTTGCTCCCTTTCTTTTAATATAATGCAATAAAATGGGATTTTTACAAGAGCCGTTGCACCGGTCACCCACTCCGACTCGCATACATTAAAATAAAATTAATCAAAATTCTTGTCGGATCAAAGAGATGGTGTTGTAATTCCTGGAAGGTTTAGCTCAGATTTGTTCTCTCTTAGCTCTGCCTTTATATTGAAATCTTAGCCATGTGTCGGCAATGAAAGCAGTTCTTTCATTGCGACGTTTCTTGTACACGATCCCCATATTTAATTATTAGGCGTGAAAACAGTTCCATCATTCCAACAGGGCGTACGTGGAATCACTTTTTTACATAATAACTTCTTTCAAAATTTCTAAAAGATGAAAGATAATCAGGCAATAATTGAAGCCTACAGGTCATACCGATTTTCAATACTGCCTTCATAACACGAGGCGACATTAATAGCGAGAAACACTTAAAGGAGTCATGGGTCCGATTTTTATAAAAACTAAATCTGATTTATTGGTTTTTAGAAAAAAAAACCAGCCAGAAAATCAGCTCGTTGATTTTGAGAAAAGCCAATTGTATCGCTTAATAGAAACAAATTCTGTGAAGCAATGGTATGCGCAAAACTAAAGGAAAGCTGATTCATATTTTCAAGTATTCATATATTACCCGTGTCTAATCCAATTGTCAAAAATATGGTTTTCTTTTTTGTACCTTTACCGCGAAGAGGCAATACAATTTTGAAATAAGAACAAGATTTTGGTATGCTAAATGCAGTTAGTACA
The DNA here is from genome assembly GCA_946894095.1 of Incurvaria masculella. Classification (NCBI taxonomy): domain Eukaryota; kingdom Metazoa; phylum Arthropoda; class Insecta; order Lepidoptera; family Incurvariidae; genus Incurvaria; species Incurvaria masculella. Next base: position 20,965,680 of record OX335645.2, on the reverse strand, counting down.
GTCGTCTAGTCCAGCTTCATTTTGAACCCTTTGATTAGTGAAGTTATATATATTCGGCACCACATTAGGCATACATGAGACACGTCAACACGTTCATGCCTGACCGGTTCTTTTTAATGTTGTTTTACTTGCACTAACTATTCCAACTGCATTGATTTCCACGGTCGTCGATATACGCTATTTATTTCCATGTGTATCGTGTTAACTACTTAAGGTGGCCCATCCCGCTCAACTCCCCATACAAACGGGGAAATAAGATCACGCACATATTACTTGTCAGAGATCCCAAATTAGGCTCAAAATAGCTTTATGCGATCGAACTAGATGTCTGATGACCGTTAGCATTGTAAAAGTTAGCGATATGTAGCATGTAAATGCCATGTTTTTTTTGTTTAATGTAGGTATTTTCAATGGAAAGTTATTAAAATGGTAAAATTAAATTAAATCTTAAATTATTTCATTAATATTATTTTTATTTTGAAAATATTTTAAGGGACAAGTTTTAATCAGCCCCTACGCCACGGAGATCGACGAACGTCGATCTCCGTGCCCTACGCACTCGTATTTAAGGTTCTGTACATGTGTCAGCCTCAGTGGCCCAGTGGCGCGACACTTCGGCGATCGCTCTCCGAAGTTAAGCAACGCTGGGTCCGGTCTGGTCTTGGATGGGTGACCATTCGACCGTTGAGAGAGGCTGGCCGTGGTTCGGATTCCACGTTAAGCTGTAGGTCCCCTTCCTTACTTACTAGGTGGTAGGGTTTATCCCACCCGGGTTGGTACCATCGCATTGGATGAACGATGGTCGAAGCGGCAATGAAAATTGTCCGTGTTTTCCATCCAGTTCAATGTAGCCGTGCAATATAAGGAAGGTCCTGGCATGGCACCTAGTTCCCATGTGCTGTGTTGGGCTAATATCATGACAGAACTTGTGGTATTAGCCATCCATTACCAGTCACATAAAAAAAAATGTGTGCCTGAACTTGGATGCAAAAGTTTGTTTGATGTCTCCAAGACACATCACACAAAAATATATCGGAATGTATAAAATACCTAGTAGTAAATAGTATGCGCTGTCAACGTCATTGACATTGTTAAGGGTAAAAATTAAAGACAGTCACTTTTTTAAAAAAAGTTTTATTTCCTCCTCCACAACTCTCGTCCTTATGGCTAGATACGACTATTTTGTATGTTATGATATTGGTAACACCACTGTATGTGCAACATGTATGATCCATTGACAATGTTCTTAACTATTATATTGTAGAGATGGCAAGATGGATAGTTCAACGTTAACACTTTTCAAGAAAACATTTGTTTTACATATTGTAGACAAAACCAATTCCACACATTTTTGTTACGAATATTCGTGGCATTAGGGTTAAGCCCGGTTGAGAAGTTACAGCGAAATGAATTTAGTTCAAGTAGGTACACTTTCTAAAAATAGAATTCGCGACGTAGCATTTCGAAATTGAAAATAGAAATACATTTTCTAACTCAAACCACGTATATTTCTGAGACAACATTTTACAACAGTCTGAAATAGACGAGAAAATGTTTTTATTAATAATGTAGGACCGGTTTTTCGTAGTTTTCAATCATGGCGTGTGTTAACGTTTTCCAAATCCTGGTAAGTACATAGACTCTTCTAGATATTCACAGAAACAGACAAACAATCCTGAAGTGTTGACATCAGATTATTATTGCTCAGCTTCGTAATTAGCAAGTCGGGCGATCCTCGCATTAAGGTGGGCCTGTAAGCATCGGAAAATTACGCTCCCCCATACAAACGTAGTTATGTAATCATTGGAAAATCACTGTTCTAATTTACTTGATGCTTGGTATATAATATCAGGCCACGAATATCTGTCTTTTGGTTTTTTCAATAAATGCATTCGGGGTCGAACCGCAGACAAAACTAATTATGGATGACAATTTTCTACTTGCTTTCATTTTATTTGGTTTGGATTTTTCAAAAAAAGAAAAACGTGCAGATTATTTTTCCTTGATATTAGATATTAAATATCAATTCCATTGCAACATTATGTTTTAAATGATGAGTAAACTACGTTTGAATGGATTGCATTCTGGATCTATAAGAGAAATTCCTTATAGGATAACTACGATAGTTTGGGAAAAATTTTTTAAACCACTTATGACAATTAACTTTATTTTAAGTGTCAATTATCCTTTGTTTTTATAAGTTAATTAATAAATCAAACATAAATCGGGTCAATTATAGTTATTTTCTTAATTTATCCTCCTACACATTTTTACTTTTTTGAAATATCTAAATAAAATCAACAAAGAAATAATAAAACATTTATTTTATTAATCGACAGTTTCGAAGCTATTATCCAAAAACATGCAAACCTAAATTGATTATTTCAAACAACAGGAAAAAAATTACTAAAAAATTTACTCGTGGTTTCCATATGATTTCCCAAACACGTTTGCATGAAGCAAATTTTCGGATACTTCCGGGCCCACCTTAACGCGAAGAGCTCACATAGATACTCCAACCCATAACAACTAATATTTACAAAAGAAAACGACAAATCATTAACGCGTCTACAATTTGAATTGTTCCAAATAACAGTTCGTTAAGTACGAGATAACAATTACAATTACATATTATTCAAGTATTTACAGGTTAAGTTACATAACGACGAATGGTGGAACGAATTTTACATGTGATACAGTTAACATAGCACGGACATATAATATCAGCATTAATAATTTTACGATCCGTCTGGCAAGATAATGTGCTTTGTACATTCAAATGTGCTTTATACGCGAACAAAAAGTCACATTAAATTATCTAGCTAGCCAAACAACGAACTTTCCTTTGCATGTGTTTTCATGAAAGTCTGAAAACTTTTTGATTCGTTTTACTTCTAAAGGATTAACTTTTCACGATATAAAGCCAGGTAATGGACGCCTCGAAAGTGCGCTGCTCGCTTGTTATGCATTTTAATATAGAATGAAGTTTTTCTAGCGTTTTGATACAAGCCTCCCAAAAGATAATATACCTTGGGAATACAGTCCACTGAGTCCTGTACCAGCCCTAGTTATATTCAGTTTTAAATCTCCATTAGCGAGTTACAAGACGGTAGTGTTTGGTTCCCGTTCCGTTCCGATTGATTTTTTTTTGTAATTCATCAATTTCAATGTCTGTAGCCGTGCTCGCAGGGGAAAAATCCTTGCAATCGGGTCCTAGCTCCTTTCGGAATGCGGTGTAAGAGGCTAACAGTCATGACGATATTGTGAAGACGTGTAATTAGTACATTTCGTTATGAATGCAAGCTGTTCGGAATTCATGTAAAATGGTAGGTTTCCCTCGTTTAGGTGGTAGATTAAGCGCACCCGGGTTCCTACCATCGCATTGGATGAAAAGGTAGTCGAAACAGCAATGGAAAATAGTTCGTTTTTTCCATTGAGTTCAATGTAGCCGTATTCAGCCGTGGTCATGGCATGGCACCTTATTCCTTCGAAAATGCAGTGCGCTTAGCTAATAACATAACGATACGTGTGGTATTAGCTTTTTATGTCCAGTTACATATAAACCAAAATTGTTCAAAATAAGCAAGTGGATTATCTAGTTAGCTAGGAAATGAACCACCAAGTAAGCCATAACAACATATTCAATACTTAGCAAAGCAAGTGGCAACATTCAATCGAAAAAGAAACCGCGAGGCGGCGGCGGTAGGGTGCAGGGGAGGTAGTGGGGGTGGGTTACTTTAGGAACTAACACGATTGGGGTCGTACCACCAAAAGCTCGTATACTTTTTATTGCCGTTTTACTCGATTTATACTGCTGCCTTGCGTGTGTGGCGCCGTGGAGTCACTGATCATTGGATACGGTATTCTTTATTGCATTCGATAATTTTAAAGTACTTAGCATGCAAGTATTATTTAGTAGTTTTTCTATTCTTTGGGGTAAATTAATTTTAAAAATAGAATAATTTAGTAGACGCAATAGACTCAACGACACAATAATAACGGGCATTTATGTAATTGTAAGCGGTTTTAATTTCAGTTACTTTAATCAAGTTAATTCCTCTATTGGCTTTCAAAATATACAAATTATGTGTAGATGCGTACATCATTTTTCGATATAATTTTACAATAATTTATAAGACATTTGTAATGTATTTATGCGTCGACGTCACTGGTTGGGTGCATTTTATGTGTAAGGATGTATTTCTATTCATGTATTTGAATGTCTTATTGGTTTTTGAAACTGTTCAATGTTATGTCATCACTTCTTGGGGCAGTTTATTCCAAGAGTCATCCGTTCGGTAAGCCAAAAAGGCTTTCTTAGATTGAAATTGAAGATATTTCGGTTTCATTGTCGGTTTTAAATGATGGCCGCAGAAAAAATAGTATTAACTATTACTCTATTTTCACAAAAAACTGACAGCAACTCTCTTTAAGTTCATTGCTCTTGGATGCGCGACGGTTCAATTTTTTGCAATTCTTTCCTTGAGGATTCAATTTGAATTCGTGCTGGGAAATAGTTTAGGACGAATAGGACTCATTGCCTAGAACAGATCGCGGTTTATGTGAATCTAGCTAGGGGACCAGGATGATGCTGGGTTTGACCGTTGCATGGAGATAATTTGGTTTATGTAACATCATGGATGGCTTTATCACATATATTGTCATGATATTAGCCAATTACACCACACCTCACAGGAACTATAATGTGCTATGACGGAACCTCTCTTGTATTCTTTGAGTATCTATAAATCCAATCGATTCATTCCGTTTGTCTACTTTCATATGCATTTTTATAACATTTTACCAGTACCCAGCTGTGATAGGGGCATGAGTCATGAGGGCCAAAACTTTATGGATTGCAAGCAAAGTTAAGAGGAAAAAAATATATTAAATTGCAGAACATTTGATTATTAAAAAATAAAAACTAGTAATATCTAAATGGCTTTGAAAATATTTACACATGATTTAGTCGCACATGCACCGTGGCACACTCTATTATTATCGTTACAATATAGTACAATAAATTCTTCAATAATACTGCGAGTTAACATTTTGTTCGTGTAAACAGTTTGACAGCGTCAGACATCTAGACAGGATATAAACGCTGATATTCGATCGGATATACTATGCATGTTGAAACTGAGAGCACGGTAGAACATTTGTTCGAACAATACAACTTCTCACCTAGTTCGAAAGCATAGTATGAGATTCAGCAAACAATTCGATTTCAACACGTGTCTAACACATTGCCTAGTGACTTTTAACATTAGGTACACGAATATTCGAACATCAATATTAAATAGAAATTGCCATTTTCACAACCGAAATTAAATAGACACTAAATGTACACAAAGTCTCCGCAATGTCATTCGATATCGCTGCCGTCTCACGCAACCACCACTCGTGTCTCTTCACGCAATTGTTGTGTCTGTACAGGGTTCGCGGGCGGGGGCAGGGGGTCACCACGGGTCCTCGGCCGGACCCTCCGACTGGCAGTGCCCATCGGCCGGTCCCTCCGACAGGCAGTGCCCCTCGGCCGGTCCCTCCGACTGGCAGTGCCCCTGGGCCGGTCCCTCCGACTGGCAGCGCCCCTCGGCGCTCACGTACGCGCACCGCATCATCTGTGGACAAACAGAATGGGGATGTCAGCTTGCGGCTTCCGGGTAGGCGTCGAGGAACGAAGAACCGAGACGTCTTACAGAAGATGAGTTAAGTTGTTAAAGGCGTGGTTGGATTGATATTCGTTGAAAACGACAGATCCTGCTGGAATTGTCCGATTCACTTGTGTAGGCTATGGAGTTTAATGCATTATATATGTAGCATATTATTTACCACTGTTGAAAAAAATTAAGGTGGCCCTTCGCGCTCTGGGACCTTCTATGTTTCAAAGAAAAAACAGGCTCCTTGATGAGGCGGATGCAACATGTCCACAAAGCAGACAATGCGCATAGTGTTTGATTTAGTAAGATTTAAGAAAATTTTAATTACAAAACGACTTTTAGCTAAAAGTAAACCACGAACGCTGTAGTCTAAAATCTAACAAAAACCTAATAGATTATTAATCTTGATTAAATAAGCTATGTCTGATGACTAATCTTTTTAAGATGTTCTTCCTTCATCATTGCGTAATCCACCTCCAAAGTTATTGTATAAAACGCGCGAAAAATTAGAACTTTCGGACCTTATAACTTAGAAACCAAACACAATTATACAATGCCAACGGTCTATTTTGAGAAAAAATTGGGATCTCTGACAAGAAATATGGGCGTGATCTTCTTTCCCCGTTTGTATGGGGAGTTTGTAGGGGGACTCATATAATGAGGCATATCTAAACACATATTGTCGTTATGATCTGGGTAGGCTGAGTGTTTAGAGAAATATGCTACCCAAGTGTACATAAAGCACCGATGTGCTAGATTAGGACATTCCCCCGTAATATATGTGTGGCGGTAACCGTTTTCTTTCAGTTCACTCCACAAGCAAGACCTTGGTTATATCTCGTCAACCCTGACTTTTTTCTCAGTTTACTCCGAAGCGGCCAAACATTTAACAAGAGAATAGAAGCTGCGCTTAAAAAATGAGCTTATCTAAGAAATGGCCGAAGAAGACAATTACATCATGAATTCGCGAGCTCGGTAATATCTCGTCAACGCTCCAATTCCCCGCACATTCCCAGATAAAACGGCGCACCGGCGCGCGAGAGACGCGGGCTCGCAGCTAATATTGTAAGCGTTTCCATTTCGTAATAGGCCCCCGTTCATAACCGCTCTCGATTCCGTCGGCGCGGGTGGGCGCGGCGGTGCGGGGGCGCGGGCGGCAAGACGCGGGGTGCACTCGCCGAGATCGCTCTAATCACGCTAATGGCCAATGTACACGTGCGCGTGGGCCCGGGCGCCGCAGCTACTCGGGCCCCGGGCCCATTGCACCGAGCGCCTCTACATCAGCAGATTGTTTTGTGCCATCCATTATTCGGGCCGCGCCCGCGCCCTGGAGCAAGCTCGCTAACCGCGCTAGCCTGGCCGGTGTCTCCAATTCGGTTGCATTCGAAAACGGGCAAAGACACAACGAAAGATTTAACGAACGGACAATTAAGGTGCTTACAAGAGATGGAATCCCAATAAAAACGTAATTTTCCATTTTTGAAAAATGTTACGGCTTTTCACGCGGCGGGAGGAGACATTCTCCGACGTTTCGAGCTGATCGTTCAGCCCGTTTTCAAGGAGGCATCCGTCACGTTCGTACGCAGCAAACGTCAGTCGTCGGAGAATGTCTCCTCCCGCCGCGTGAAATGCCGTAACATTTTTCAAACATGTTTAACGACCGCGGTAATCTCAAAAGTATCGTAATTTCGCATTTATTATTAGCATCGCTTTTGAGTCCACCTTGAGGCTTAAATGACTGCTTTAAAATTAATTTGAAATACTGTGAGAGGCTGAGTAATCCACATTTGGTTCATAAAGCAGGACCCTAGCACAGAATTAAGAATTTAAAAAATGCACAAACTTCACTTCACTAGGTTTTGCCTAGTGAATCTCATATAGCTCCGAAGGACCCGCAGCAAATTCGGTGGTCAGCACACTTTCTCTCTTCAAGTGCAGACCTTCTGTAACTTTATACAATTACTTCTTATTAGTCTTACTGTTTCTGTTTTTAGATTTCGGACAACGTGCCCATGATGTGTAGCTGTAAATTAAAGTGAATCTCCACGGGCCTTCGACCAGGCGAACAATTTTTCATGTATCCCGCGAAATTGATTACGTTAAGTGAGCAGGCGAGCGGCTGCACGGCGCATCGCGCGCGTAAATATGCCCTGAACTTTGAGCATTACGGACAGCGCAGTTCGCCGTGGCGGACCTGACAATTCTACGCTCCAGCGAAGGAGCGGGAGAGAGGGCGCGCTGACTCGCCGAGAATGATTGGAAGTGGTGGATAGATTAACCTGAGGTTCGGTCCGTGATGAATGAGTGTAATAGTTAAGTGGAGATGAGTTCGGAATTAACCTGAAGTGTTTTTAGTGACTGGCAAGTAGTGAAAACGTGTGGGTTTCCTCAGAGACCGCTTATGTTGGTGATACTGAAAATACGATGTTCGAAGCGGTAATGTAAAAATACAGTTTTTTTTCTGCCGAGTCAATGGTAGTAGTGCTCCAATACAGGAAAGGTTCGGTGTGCCACCTACTTCTTCCAGTGAAACATCTATTAACATCGCCGTGAATTTGCAATAAATTTAACCTTAAACGGCAGCCCCGTCAGCGTAAGTTTCTCCCGCTATAAGTAGATATTTCGCGCGCGCTTTAAGTTACGCAGAGTTGCAACCAGAGCAGGTATACCTAATTCAGTAGTAATCTGCGGAGTGCTCGCAGCTCCGCGGCAACAAGAGGTGTGCTTTGTGGCAGCGCGTTTGAAGTTAGACGTTTCGGCCGCACAATGTCGCCGCAGCCTCCATACTTTATGCGGCGAACAAAAAGCGCGGCACAATGGCGGGAGTTGCGCGGCGCGGGACAATGCCGCGCGCCGCGTCTGCGGGCGCACGCGCCTGCGCCTCGAATGTTTCGTTCTCAACTACCTGTACCCGAAGTCTCAGTTGTCACCTAAATTGGCGTTACGGCAAACCGATCGACTGGTGTTTTCAAATGTATGGAGAAAGTGAAGAGCGCGCGCAGTGGGCGTTAAGCGAACTAACATTTGCGAGTCCGAGCTTGATTTGACAGCTTACTCAACGTGGCCGTAAATACGTCGACGTTGCCGTTTACGTCCACTCCGCGTTTTCATACAAATCGGAAGTCCGCGTTTGACTTTGACAGCTTGAAGAAGTAAAGCCACAGACAAACTAGTAAAAACTTATCTGGAGTTTGACGTTTTTACGGAACTTTGAAACAATTTAGGTGAGAACTAAAAAAAATTAATAAACTTGCTGAGACACCCGGCTCCGCTCGGGACTATGCAGTTTTGGACTAGAGTAACCGGACACCAGGATTTGTCCTGACATTTGCCAGGATTCGTAGGATGCTTTTAGAAAGTCAGGCTGTTCAATTATCTACTACGAACTCAGCTTTTCGAAGAGCTGACCTTACTTTTTTGTCGTGCTGTACTGCGAGCTCGTTTTGTAGGACAACTCACTCCAAACTTATAATTTCTGACGGCTGCGCTTTTTTTGGTGATGCAGTGCAAGCAAGCGTTTTTTTCGGGAGTCAGGCATGTAACTGGATGTGGGTGGCTACCACACCCATCGTCATAAAAGGAATCAGGCGCCATGTTCGACATGTAACAAAAGATCCGTTCGTTCGTGAATAACATCGAGTTAACCATAATATGGAGAGTAACTACGATACACACTGTAGCTAGACGTTCAGATTGTAACCTTTCGAATTTCCGCACGGAGACGTGTGTGCAGAGTGTTGAGCAATGTGCCGAATGCAGGCGAATGTTTGCTTTTCATTACGCGCCGCGAGCGACCGGCGAGCGACCCGGCCGCGGCGCGATGACGTCACGCGTCACGCACGCCTCTCGTGACGTCACCGCCGCGCCGCCGACCGGACAATTTGCACAGCACGCGCTCTGTCAAATTTCATTGTTTTCGGCAGAGCTCCGCCGGCGGGCGGCGATTTCGATCGGAACGCGTAAGGGAAAGAGCGATTTCGATCCTCTATTCAAACAGAAAATTCGAGAAACTGCCGGCCTGTGGACGCGCCGGATTATCGTAGCATTTTCCTTCCAGCAGAAAACCTGTTCACCTGGTTTATCGACGAATATGCCTTTCTTATGTTACTTAGTCGACGAGCATAGTGGAGCGAAGCCCTAATCGCGTATACACCCTAGGCATTGCGCAAGGGGGCAGAGAAGGGGTGAGGGGGGTGCGATTAAAATATAATTAGGCGAACGGCAATTGTTTCGCCATCGAGCCAGGTGGCGCGGCCGCGGAGAGCGCGGGAGGGGCACAAGGTAAATTAAATAGCCGTATAGGGTTTCCAATTATGTTTCGCCCGGCACCGCGTCCCCTCCACCCCCGCTGCCTCCACACCACGCCACCAACATGCTTATTGCCTAATAATAGAAAGGCAATGGCGTTTGTGGACGCTATATGAGAAACTTGGACGGGAATGGTCATATAAATTCTCAGAGACATCATATCTGATAATAAGAGTGTGTCGTGTCTGCGGTCCGATATTAAGGTGGCCCATCCCGCTCATCTCCCCATACAAAAGGGGAAAGAAGATCACGCCCATATTTCTTGTCAGAGATCCAAAATTTTGCTCAAAATAGCTTTATTTGATCGAACTAGATGTCTGATGACCATTGGCATTGTAAAATTTTGTTTGGTTTCTAAGTTATAAGGTCCGAAAGTTCGCATTTTTCGCGCGTTTTATACAACAACTTTGGAGGTGGATGACGCAATGATAAAGTAAGAACATCTTAAAAAGATTAGTCATCAGACATAGCTTATTTAATCAAGATTTATAATCTATTTGGGTTTTGCTCGATTTTTTACTACAGCGGTTGTGGTTTACTTTTAGCTATGAGTCGTTTTGAAATTAAAATTTTCGTAAATCTTACCAAATCGTACACTATGCACATTGTCTTTTTTGTGGACATGTTGCATCTTCCTCATCACGGAGACTGTCTTACTCTTTGAAACAGAGAAGGTCCCAGAGCGCAAGAGCACGGTTTTGTACCGTGCCCGCGAATGAGTTAGGGCCGCCGGGTTGGGCCACCTTAAGAATACAACAAGGGGAATTTGTAAACGAATTGTGGCGAATGTGTCACTTTTTTTTTCAGATCGTTAATACAACAAATAAGGAGGTGTTCCCATAAGTGAAAATATCGGAAAAACTAATTAAATAAAATTATCTTGGAATGATCAATTACGTTCTAATTACTAATTATCACGATATCAATCCGAGCAACGAATAATTTAGCCCGCGCTGCCTAATGCGGCATAATGGCGTCAGATCGCTCACGCACCCTCATACATCAAAATACACTACCGTGCCATCCATCACACTAAACACTCCATACACACCAGCGAATTATTAAATACAAAATGTTGTTAATTAATTACGCATGCAGAGCATTCCGACTGGCTCCAAACGCCAACAATTATTATTACCGCTGCGTATGGTCTGATTTTTTTCAATAAAAGGGAACTGTAAAGATACGTTTAATACGTGACAACAGAAATAAATGTCAAAAAAAGTGAAATAATAACTCTTATTTGATACTTCAAGTATTGTTTGGACGAGGGAAAATGAAAAAGGTATGGGTGAAATCAGAATAACTGATGGCTGTGTTGCATGACACAGAGCATTGTGTTTTTTTTAACGCGTGTAGTTTAATTAAGTACCCTCTTTTAAGAGTGCAATCTTAGATGAATGAAGATTATAAATTATTAATCTATGTTGCAATCTTTTATAAATAGAGCTAGAAACGAAAACATAATACATAAATCTGTGTGGCCCGAACGAAATTTGCCTCTGTGCGTTTACATCCACTAACACCTCTAGTAAAATAACTTTATTCTTAACCCTTCGGGTTAGACATTGACCATTTCTGTGAAAACCACACCTGCAAATCTCTAAGCTCTAGCCTATGCAAGGTGTAAGAATAACCAATCACTAGAACTCGGTTTGGGTAATTAAGGCTAGGTAAGGGGTTAGGTGAGGCTATTATTGCTACATAGCATAGCGGTATAGACCCAAAGGAACAGGCTACACCCATATCTAGCCAACTTAGATCGTTTAAACTATGTAGTTGCAGTCGGAAGGACTTACTCGTAGATGTAGTCGCACTTCGGATATTTGCCGCAACATGTACAGACATAAATAAATATTATTAAAAAGGAAAATATCGAAGATGTATTTGCTTGTTTGATTTAATTGTCAACTTATTATTGAAAACATACAAATTCCAGGACTTGTGCACTTTAATACTGTTCTTTTTTATTTACTTAAGACGGTAAGACTATCACGTAGAACCGACGATAAACTTTGCCGGAATTCGTTCTTATATTAGTTCATGTAAACTTTAGGCGGGCTATTACAATACACCATGAATTATTATAAGCATTCCTAAATCTATGTTGAGGATTCGCGCGAAGGCATGCCCCAAATGCCCGAGAGCCCCGACAACTAGCGAAATAGTGCGAGAGCAATTAAATTTGAAACTCACACGGGCATTGCCGAAGTTTGTATTGTGTCCTAACAATTTGTCGAATTCCGTCAGCGCTAATGAATTAGTTGGGAGCGTTCGCCGCGAGGTGTGTGAGCCGCGTCTAGCGGGCGGCGCGCGGGGCGAGCGGGGAGCTTGGCGGGCGGGGAGCGGGGCGGTCGTGGAGCTTGGCGGGCGGAGAGCGGGTCGGTAGGCGAGGATCTCCTCGCCGGAACTGCGTTAGGGCTATGTTATGAAGGGGGAAGTGTGGTCTGCAGTTTGTTCTACGGAATGGTCTGACTACACCAAAATTATAGAGATAACCAAAAGTGATGCAATGCTTAGCCCTGTGCAATCCAATATTCTTGAATTAAGAGTACCAATTAACTGCAGTAACACATTTGTTGAGGCTGGATTTGAACCTACGCCCGTGATACTTAAGAGTATTTATGTGGCGGTGGAGCGTGCGACGAGTGGCGTGAACATCAGGCATATTCTAGGAAATCCATACTTACGAATCACAAATGTTTTCGGTTGAGAAAACTGCTTTTAGGGTGGCTTTTAAAGCGATTTTATCGCCGGAAGACCTTGCTCCGGAATCACTCCGTCGAGAAAATCGATATAAAAGCCGCTTTTAAACATTTTTCTAGACCGAAAACATTTATGATTCCGAAACATGGAATTCCTAGATCGTAAAATTTATGACATTTAATCTTTTTTATCGAAAAATCGCCAAGTTTTGAGGCTTTTATATTCTAAATACACAAAATAATAAATCAAAAATAGCTTTTTTTTTTCAATGAATTTGTGTAGGTTTAGAAAACAGATTTGTATTGGGCAAAATATGGAAACTATTATGCCCGCGGCGCTCGTTGCATGTACTTCAACAGACATTACGTCGAGCCCCAGTTTACCACGCATCGTCGATATTATTGCGCGTGTACATAATTATATTCCTAAACTTATCCCTTTCACAAATTGGATTTGTTACGTGCGTCCTCGCTTTGTCCGAGTTCGGAAGACCTATAGCCTTGTTTAAATTTACGGCCGGTTAGTCTCACTACCCACCCCCTCGCTCCAGTCTACTAAATTAATCATTGAGCGAACCGCCCCCCCCCCCTCACCCCGCCCCTCCGGCCACGACTCCGGCGCGCCCAAATAGACGGGGCGCGCTGGAATACACTCGACGGTCGAGAGGGAATGACAATTAAATTCCCCTACCCTGATCGCCCGCCTCGCCCCTCTCCCCCCTCCCCTCCCCCTGCGGGCGACGATTAGGGATGGGGAGGAGTGTTTCATCACGGCGACGCATTACCATACACGCTGGAATCAAGGGCCCGTTTTAATTGCTAGTGCAACTTCGAAACTCCATATTCTTTGATATTACCTAATTTGTTGTTTCAAATTATTGATGCTTGCAGACACAACTAAAGCGAAATTAATGATAATATGATATCTACAACGATAAATTATTTAAGTTAATGTTCCGATTCGAATATATTGATCATAATTGATTGACCGATTCTCTGAAACTTAAGAGAGCTTACCCTATCTATTTCCTATACTGCGGGCGATAACTGTTTCCATGCTCTTAAGGTTTTTGAAATTTTGGATCCCAAAATATGTTGCAGACATGTATGTCTATATGTTTCAATTTTTTTAATACCCCTTTTGGACTCGAAAACGTTTGCTAATAAACATTGGAAATAAGTTGTTTTCTTTTTTAAAAAAAAATTAAAGTTAAAAAGTTTTTTACGTTCATTTTCGATTTTTTTTACTGAAAAAATACGGATATTTACAAAAAAATCTAAACATACGCACGTAGAATGAAGCTTTCTCAAGTGATTAAAAAAAGATAAACATCTGACAACGTTTAGGGGTAGGGAAACATTGGGGCCAGGAAGACGATTTCGCTGATTTAATGGAAGTCGCCGTGCAAAATAGTTCCTTGACAAATTGACAAAGAATGCATTTCTTGAAATTTTCCAAATTTAGATTTCCTGTGACTTTACGATAGCCTTAAACATGTTCATTAATACCCATCAATGTGTAGCCGTTTCTACATATCGGCTGGACACGCACAGAACAAAGCAATCTTCAAGACTTTGGAGCCGCTCAGAGTGGTCAGTCTGAGTTCTCACCTAAATTGGCGTTTACGGCAAACCGATCGACTGGCGTTTTCTCCAAACTCCATACAAGTTTTTACTAGATATTCTGTGGTTTTACTTCTTCGAGCTGTCAAAGTCAAACGTGGACTTCCGATTTGTATGAAAACGCAGAGTGGACGTAAACGTCAACGTCGACGTATTTACGGCAACGTTGAGTAAGCTGTCAAATCAAGCTCGGACTCGCAAATGTTAGTTCGCTTAACGCCCGCTGCGCGCGCTCTTCAATTTCTCCATACATTTGAAAACGCCAGTCGATCGGTTTGCCGTAACGCCAACTTAGGTGACAACTGAGACTACCGGCTCAGTTGCAGAATTCATAAGGAAAAATACACACCAAGGAAAGATTTACAGCTCGGGGTATAGAAACTGCCTTTTCATGCGAGAGGTCTGGGTCCAAGTCCTAGCCCCGGTCATGCACCACTTTCTTTCTCATTCTGAGTTGGATAAGTGCATTTGATTACGAATGCGAGCTGTTCCACGGTTCGAAATTCATGCAAAACTGTAGGTCCTCATCCCCTACTAGGTGGTAGGGTTAAGCCCGCCCGGGTTGGTACCACCCCATTGGATGAAACTATGGTGAAAACGACAATGAAAAGTTGTCCGTGTTTTACATCCAGTTCAATGTAGAAGTGCTTATAAAGGGTAGGTCCTGGCATGGTAACTAATTCCTTCGGGAATGCGGTGTGTTGGGCTAATATCATAACGGTAGTTGTGTTATATTAGCCTTCCAAGTCAAGTTCCATAAAAAAATATTACTTACTATGTAATTTATAATAACTGACACATTACGTGTTTAAATTGAATTTGGCGCAAGTAAGCCTGCTAGTATCGACTATCTCCGCCACAGAAAGCTTAGCACGCAGACATAATTAAAAGCACTCTGTATTTAACAGAAACTTCAAGCAAACTTTATCCGTAAAATCTTGCAGTGAAAATGATGTAGCCTGAATGGTGTTTTCGTGACCACTACCTATAACTAAACTTTCGGTTCAAAGTACATGTACACTTCTGGTTAAAGACCATATTAATAAAAATACTTCTTTCAACAGTTCCAAGACTGACTAACACAGTTAATTTTAACATTCAACCGGAAGTATATACTTTGGACTATTGTCGACTGCACCACCATTAATCGCTTTCTGCACCAAATAAAAAAAAACACCATTACTTACAGTATGAAACTGGGTGCAAATGACAAACTGGTAATGCAAACTGAGCTACGAGTTTATTGAATGTATCGACAACGAAATCGATATTTAAAGATTAAAACGTGCCAGTATTTAATACTTACTACGTAAAACTCCCTAAATTCGGCTGAAGAGTATATGCGCGAAGATAACACATAAAATTTAAATGAAAAAAGTTATATTTACATGCATAGTTATAGAAAAGTAAATAAAAACACAGACACGAGAATAAAAGCATGAGAAAAATCGGATAAAGGGGTGTATTTCTATATCTGTAGCACTTTATTAGCGCAAAGCGAGCGCGAGCGGCGGAGCAACATCTTCAAAATAAATTACGTATCATTACATTAATATTAAACTCAACAAACCTGAACATAAATAAAATTGGATAACATCTCAAGTATGCGGTCTAAGTATAGGTACCGGCGAAGGCACGATCGCGCCCTCCCCGCGCCCTCCCGCGCCCTCCCGCGCCCTGGAAACAGCGGTGCATCGCCTCTACCACGCGACTCGCGCGGCGATCTCAGCTGAGACCTTTGGCTGAGGCTGAGATAAATAATCGCAACAGAAACTAGGGTTGTGATAAATAGTCGTAACAGAAACTAAGTCTAACGCAAAGTAATACTTTGTGACGTCACTTTGACACATTTTGTATGGAGGAAATCGCAAAGTAATGCAAATTGACGTCACAAAGTACTACTTTTCGTTAGTCTTTACGACTATTTCTGTTACGACTATTTATCTCAGCCTAAGACTAACGAAAAGTAGTACTTTATGAGGTCAATTTACGTTACTTTGAGATTTCGTCCATACAAAATGTGTCAAAGTGACGTCACAAAGTACTACTTTCCGTTAGTCTTAGTTTCTGATGCGACTTTTATCTAAACCTGAGACGGTCACGCGGATATCATGCCGCTTTAGCAATAGAGGGAGGGAACATAAAAAACTGCGTTCATTTTACAGTCAACTTCGCTTCTGTAAAATGAACCATAATCAATATTTTCCATCATAATTGCAAGTGAAATGCCAGCTTTGCAATAAAAGGTTTATCAAATTTAAGCTGCGGTAGTTTTTGAGTGTAAAAGTAACTAAGAAAACCCGTTGGACTCTTGCGCGTTGGAACTGTTGGAAGTAAAATTTCTTGGGTTCTAGCATTATGTTAATGGAACCCATGGAATTGAATTGAAGAAAATGTCTCTTAATGAACTGAAATATTTCTCTTATTTTAATATTTAAATTAATCTATTTACTCTCAGAAAAAAAAAATGGGTTTAGAGCTGAAATATGATATATATAAATTATATAATAAACGCGAATATAATAAATTATATTCGCGTAGAGTGCGTATTAAGCATAATGCAGAAAGAGTAGAAAATATTCTCCCACTCTTCCTTTCAACTGCCGGTCTGTCCAAGGATAACATGCTCAACCGCGCCGAAAGAAGTTTTTTACCCAGCATTTTTAAATTTCCCCGCCCTTCGTAAGTTAATTTCAAAACGGTGTCTCGCGTCATAAAAAAATATGGGTTCATTTCTGAGACGCGAATATCGCTTTGCAATGGTTCCTGCCGCGGCAGAGCGAAGGAGCGTCGGTCTGGGTGCGGGGCGGAGGGAGGGGGTCAAGCGAGCGGGTCAGGTCGGCGCGGCGATGGCGGCGATGGCGGCGACCCGGCGTGACCTTGCATGGGCTACAATTACCGGAGCGCATAATTACAGTGCGCCCGCGCCCGTAATGAGCGGATCGCCGCCGAGCATAATGAGCGCATGGGCCAGCGTGGCCGCGCTGGAGTGCGGCTCGCGGCGAGCCGATCGTGGCCTCCGGCCGCCATTAAAACGATATTCCAAATTTGAAAACCGTAGGGCCAATCGGAACTTTAATGATAGAAGAACTCAGAGAACGTAACATGCGCTTCAACCTCTTCGAAACCGGCGGAAAACATTAAAAACAAAATTAAACTTTTTATAATGTTGAACAATAATCGTTATTTGCGTTGGCATTGCAAAATTACTTGTACAATTCTAGACGAGTGATAATACATTTGAACTGATATTAAAATTGCATTCCATTTTAATGTTCATTATTTCAGGGTGTTGCATTTTTGTAAATTTATTTGCATAATTGACATTTGATTATATTCTATATTCCATATTGTGAATGTTCAGGCAGATATTGACTTTTAAATGTATGTTAGTTACTTTGCCAAATGGATCATTAAATATTTTTTTAAACACGGATGACTTATACCATACCTTATGTCATGATATTAGCCCAAACACACGAGGTGCCATGTCAGATTTTTTTTTAGATTGGACGGCGACATTTAACTGGATGGCGATTTTCATTGCCGCTTCGACGATCATTTACTCAATGAAATGGTACTAAGTCGGGCGGAATTAACCCTACCACATAAATAAGGAAGGGGATTTTACGTGGAATCCAAACCAAAAATAAGAATACCTTAGTCGAGACATGCACGAAAATAAATGCAGTAGGACCACTTCTATTATGTTTACGTGCTGGAAGCCAAACATCACAAACGGTCAAATGCACGCAACCATTGGCCATAGACAATAGAGGGTACCAAATCATAAGTTATTCCCACCAATTAGAGGACCGGAATTTTCCGATTTCAAAAGCGGATCCACGCGATCGGATCGCAGCGTTCTGAGCCCGTAGTCCCAGTTGTCCCCTAAATTGGCGTTTACGCCAAACAGATCAACTGGCGTTTTAAAATGTATGGAGAAATTGAGTAGCGCGCGCAGTGGGCGATAAGCGAACTAACATTTGCGAGTCTGAGTTTGATTTGACAGCTAACTCACCGTCGGCGTAAATACGTGGACGTTGCCTTTTACGCCGACTCCGCGATTTCATACAAATCGGAAGTCCGAGTTTTACTTTGACAGCTTGAAGAAGTAAAATACGTAAACGCCAATTCAGGTGATAGCTGAGACTATGGGCTCTGGAGCAAATAGCTCGCCGAGCCATCCGCAATAGTGACTCCTCCGAGTTGGTCCGGCGCGGACAATGGCCGGCGGGTGGGGCCCGGGTGGGGCCCGCCCGGCCGCCCGGCCGGCGCGGTGCAATCGCCGCGACAATGGCCCGTCTCGGGCCTAAATAATGTAATAGATCCCCCGTCGGGCCTGTTTCGGAACATCCGCCGGCGCGGGACGTCGAGCCGTCCGCAAACACGGCCGCCGCAGCCGATACGGGCCGGAGCCAGCGAGCGCCGCCGCCGCCGCTCGGCTGGGCCGCACGCATACGTTTAGACTATTAGTGAAGCACACACTGATAAATAGCTTCATGTTTTATCTAATTCTAACAAATATAGGAAATACGTTTTACGTACGCACGTAAATACTTTATAAATGGTAGGTTCTGACATGGCGAGGTAAACACTATTAAAAAGTGTACGATTATTACTAGCATAAGCAGACACTTCCCAAAAATAGGACACTAGAGCGTAACCGTATGCTTCCTATACAAACGTACCTAATTTGGAATTCATTTGAAAAATACTGTGGTGCCATTTTTTAATGTTGCATCTAACATTTTTTTGCAATCTTAAATGGATGGCTATGGCTACACAAATACCGTTATGATATTAGCCCAATGCACCACATTCCCGAAGGAATTACACGGCTACATTGAACTGGATGGAAAACACATAAATTTTTCATTGCCGCTTTGGCCATATTTTCATCTAATGTGATAGTACCAACCCGAGCGGTTTAACCCTACCACCTAGAAGGGAAAGGGGACCTACAGTTTTACATGGATTCTAATTCTGAACCATGGAGCAGCTCGTATTCGTGACGAAATGCACTCATCTAGCTCAGAGAGGGAAAAATAGTGGTGCAAGAACGGAACGGATTTGAACCCAAACCTCTGGTGTGCAAGGCTAGTCCCCGCGCGCTCTGGATAAAATTTTCGAAAAAAATATATTTTGAGCTAATAATATTATTTTTTCTTTGGCATTTTTGTCGGTTGACGTATTAAAAAAAAAACAAATATTGGCACAGTGGTTTTCAGAAGATTTCGATCTATTCACGTTTAATATTCAACTTATTATTATTATTATACTTTATATATTTATTTGCACACTTTTTAAAATTATTTCAACATATTTACACTAAAAAATGGTAAAATTCATATTACGAAACGGAGAGTCCATCGGCGGCGAGAGGGGGCCTCCTCCAAGCGCGCCGGTGGGCGCAGGCCGCGCTCTCCGGGACGACGTGAGCTAGGCTTCAAACGATGGGTGGCCTCCACCACCCCCATCTCGGAGAGCTCCGCATCCGCCGGACTGCGATCGCGTTGTGCGCGGCGCCTAGTGAAGCTCCTCGGTGCTCCGGTGGCGAAGGTCATGTGCAGACAGCAGCCCGCCGAGAAGTGGTGGGCCCCGCATCAGGTGGTAGCGGTGCCGTGTCTGCTGGTCCCCTTTGAAGGGAGCCAAGGTCTTGGGTGGCGCGGTGGTGATGTGGATCTATGGCCGCGGCATCCAGTAAGACTTGTCACATGGGATTTTTGTCGAAAACCTTCAGCAATAATAAAAATTATTAAAGAATGAAATCATTTTCATTTTTCGAAAATTTTCGACATCCGTCACATGTGACAGCTGACCATAGACTCTTTTTATTATTATTCACAGTATATATTTAGTATCAAATTTTAGGTTTACATTATTTAATACAAAAATACAAAAATAAGCCTTAAAAAATATAAACCTAAAACTGGAAAACCTTACGGAGGTCCCACCTGGGACAAATCCTGTAAGACCGCTCCGAGCTACAGAGACAGAAACCGCCGAACGATTCTCGTGTTCGAGAGTAGAACCGCTTTCTGCATCTGGAATCGGAGCCCAATATCGATACCTAATTTTTCTAAGTGTTTGGCCAAATTCTTTGGGACAACGCCTTTCGTAGACATAACAATTGGCACGATGGTGGTTTTCCGTGCACGCCACATGGCGGTAACCTCGTGGGCCAGGTCTAAATATTTCATAAGTTTCTCATTTTCGGCCCTGTCGAGGTTTTCGTCATGTGGTATTGTTATGTCTACGAGGAAGATCACGTTAGACTTGGGATCGACCAATACAATATCGGGCTTATTGCACTTAATTGTCTTATCGGTTTGTATTGGTCGATCCCAATAGAGCTTAGTGCCATCTTTCTCCAACACGTCTTCCGGTTTGTATTTATTATTATTATTATTTGCATGAGGAGCACGGCCCACGAGCCCGCGAGTAGCCTGCCGCTGCACTCGGTGCAACCTCGGGTGCAACATAGTAGTGCGCAGCAGGGCCTGCCGCCGCCGGCACGTAACTGCCCGACGTAACGGCGCGCTCAAACACCCAAAAACTTCTTCATCCACCGCTCAAAATAAAACCGGGAGAGTGCGGAGGCCTCGGCGCACTCGTACATCATGCTACAATGTTTCGGGAAGCCAATTCTTGCGTTGATTTGTTTACATACGGAAAACCACTCCTGAATCCCAACACAATCAGTAAATACCTTCCGATTTTATCTGGTGCATTTACGGACCGTTTAAGGAAATGGATATGTAATTTTTCGTAAGCGCTGCAATCTATTACTAGAATACCACAATTTTATCAAAGTGCATTCCTCTCCTGATGACTCTACCTCCTCTCCTCTACTGATTCATCAACCCGGAATGAGCAGAATTGGCCTACAGGACAAACGATGACACGTCAAGATTTTCTGGCGCGGCCTGAAAGACCTTCGAAGTCTTAACGAATTTGACAAACACGTTCAAGGCACAATAATCAAGAGAAACAATATTTCAATATTAGTGGAATCGCAGATTCCGTTGAAATACGAATACAGAGCGAATTAATTCACGAATTTAGATTTTGTTGGAAGTGAAAAACACCTCACTTGAAATCACATTACAAGTCTAATACCATATAGCAACAATACATCACCTTGCCAATCTGAAACCATATAGCTAATAAAAATAATAATATAATTAAAGTAGTTATCTTAGAATTTTCATTTAAATTAAATTAATATTATAAGCAAAAAAGACAATAAAACCATACAATCAGCCCATTATTGGCGGGACCTAATGTACTGTCTCAGTATCTTTACAAAGCACTGATATTAGCTTCATAACTAAGATTTTGAAAACATTAATAAAATTACTGGTCGATATATTTTATCACGTCTTTTTTGTGCTATTGAAAAAAATGTGGCCATTGCACCTGTTTAGGACCTGAATGATGTACTTAGTACTGATGTAATAGTGTTTGCGCAACCTAATCGCCTTAGTTTTAGGTCCAAGACAATAGGATACATCTATTAAATTATAATGTCAAGTTTAAAGTGAATTTTATAGTTGCTTGGAGTATGTATGTATGTATTGAGAAAAACATTGGCGATGCGTTTTACACTTTCCTCTGCGTTTTCCGGGCGTAATAATGTATTCTCAATAGTTCGTCGGTGCCGTACACTTCAATAACGGGATTTAAGTATTTAGAGACGCGTTGTCTTTTTGGCATCGTTCGGCACGAGCGATAAATCAGTCGAGACAACGTTATCGCCTAGCGAGGTTGAGTGTGTGTGGTTGATATACTTCAATGCACGATTACATTCCCCCTGAAAGCGCGAACGGCGTTACGGTATCGAAAGGTCAGTTCTGTACCGCCGTGAGCCACAACGTCACATATTTCCAGAGACCTTTCTCGCGCAAACACATCCAGTAGCTACATCCAGAGTACGAATAGAGTAAAAAAATACGCTGATAACTTTTCCTCTTGTATCGTTGCTTGAAACGCCTTAGAAAATGTTGGCGGTGAAAACCGTAGGAGATTTGATGCAATGCGTTAAAAAAAGTTAAAGAAGATAAACTACATAATTATATGTAGTTTATCTTCGGGTTTAGTGAGAACAATACCACTGAGATATTTGTCGTTGATGATTCGGATTCTACAGGAGACTAGTTACTAGGGTAGGGTTGAATGAATGATCATCGAAATTGTCCGTATTTTGCCTACAGATACCGAACCGTACAATATAAAGAATGTTCTGGCATTATACCTAGTTTCCAAAAGGTGGCGTAATTGTAATCCAAGTGCAATCACATCAACAATATTCTTGGGTAAAATGTACGGACTAAAAATTATTATTGACTACGACCATACCTTAACATAATTCGTACTCGTTGAGTAAGCCGGTAACGAAACCCTGAATTGTTGAAGGAGAATGTGGGAAATGAGTCAGTGGCGAGGTTTATCAGCAGTTGGCAGAGGGCGGTCGCGTGCGCGGCGATACTTTGTCGCGTCGCGTGCGCGCGCGTCCATTTATTATTCATAGTCGCGGGCACGAAGGACGAGCGTGCCGCCGTCGCCGCCGCCGGCGGGAAACGGTAGCGACGACGCGCGGAGCCGCCGCCAGCGACGCCCGCCGCGGTAATGAAAGCCCAGTAATGAATGTACTCAATAAGCTCGACTTCAATTCCGCGAATGAGCTCTTAAAGTATCGGCGGGGGGCTCGTATGTTGTGCGGTTATTAAAAAACGGCAGCTTAGCTCTGTTCCAAGAGCAGGTGGAATAACGGTTATTGCTGTGTCGTGTCGTATGTTGCGTCGAACGACACCGTAGCTTTTGCGTTTTACCGCGTTTCATAGTAAGACGTGGGGGCGCAAAGCGGTCGTACAAAGGTCAATGTCCGTTATTCCGCCCGACATTGAAACTACTATACTACTCTCCTTATTAAAAAGGCGGCAACTATATATGTGCCTCATATGTAGTTCCCGCCTTTTGAATAAGAAGGGCCGCATAATAATTTAATTTCGGAAGGAAATAACTAGATTTGCATGTTTAGCACAAAATATTCACGTATGTACAATGTTGTCTGTGATTATTTCTAATTATGTTTCCATAAGTGCAGCAGGGAACTTCCGAATCCTATGAAGGCTGTAGTCGTTCGCAGAGTCCAGTGCGAGAGTCCGTCGGTGCTGATCCGGGTGGAAGCGCGATCAGTAATGATGTTGATGTCCTGCGCACTCACCGTGCCTTGTTATTTTCTTCGAGCGCACATGTTTATTCAAAGGGCCCGCTCAATATTGTAATGGCAGGTAACGAGTGGAAAATTTGCTCGTTACCTCCGCCGGGCCGGGGCGGGGTGGGTCCGGCGGGGGTGCGGGGCGCGGGGCGGGGGTGGCCGCCGAGAAGCCGAGCCGACAGGGCGCGCGTGAAAATTTAATGAACGGCCGGACGCTAGTTAACTAAAAGGTAAAGTGCACCCTCTTGACGTACGGTAAATATTAATAGTGAATAAAATATAAGTGTGCGTAACGAAAGCGAAACATTAAACATTCACCGGACACGCACGGCTCCACAACCGCCCCGCACCTCTCCCCCCCGCACACCGACTCATATCCCCGCTAATAGTTATGGATCTCTAGAATAAACAAGCAGCCGCACAGAATAACTCGCAGAGATAAATTACGAAGAAAAGTTTTTTCCGTGGCAAGTTTTAATAGTGAAATGAAGTGACAGTTCATGAACGATATCAATCGAACTAAGAAGATGCAGATGCGAGCAATATAATGGAACTGGTCTAGGAATAGAGGGAAAAACAGTTACGTGGAATGTCGATAATCTTTCAAATGTTGATCTGTGAAATGATACATTACGCGAAGCGACGCGATAGTATGTTTTACTAGATAGACCGAAACGAGGCCTTTATTTTTTATTTTTATTTTATTTTGTTCGGGAAATATACAGTTATTACAAACACAGAATACAAAAAATTAAAAACAAAACCATAAAATCAATAAAATTTCCACGTAAAAAGAACATATAAAGTCAAGTCATTTGACATGGTACACCGAGAGAAAAAAGAAAACTAATTGAGCAATGCTTCTAAACAGTGATGTATATAATAAGTATATGCTTCTAAACAATAAAATAAGCTTCAAAAAACATATTATTAGCATATATCTAAAGAATTTAAAACAATATAACTGAATCCATGGAAAGAGTTAGGTAAAAAATTGAAATATACTATAATATACTATAATAATAAACAATATCTAAAATGGGATCCAGTTCAATAGTGTGGCGAATTGGCTTGCGTACAGTGTCGTGAAGACATCGTCGCATCGGTACTGTTTAGGCGATTCAATCGCCGCAATGAAACGGAGCAGTTCACCGTGTAGCGAGGGTGTGCCCCGGGACAGCCGCGTCGGATAATCGAATTTGTTCGACACAACACGCGGCGAGCGTGCAACTTCCCCCGCGCGCCGAATACGGCCCGCGAAACGGATACGGGGCAACTTTTATGCTCGAGACCGTTTTAAAACTCTTAAAGTCGACATTAAGGATAATAGGAAGCGTCTAGCTCGAGCGATTTGTCTGCGGAATTGTATCGCTAACTCGGCGAATTATGGAACTTTCTCCGCTCGCACTGCGGACTTCTTGTACTCGAGTACGTCTCACCCGTTTTGAAAGAAGGCGGAGGCGACGGGGTGTACGCGTAATGAGTATCTTTAATTATGTATAGCGAGGCTCTGCTATTTCAATTTGCCGGGAGTGATTCGGGCGCGGCGGGGCGGGCCGGGCGGAGGTAGCGACGCGAGGTCAAGAGCCTGCGTCGCAACCCTAAGCTCGAGAGGCTTCCAAATTAATGAGGTACACTTCTGTGATAAAGAAATAACAAGAGTCGGGCGAGCGCCCCCCCGGCCACAGTTGGAAATTGTGCCGAGAAGCGGGCTTCATCATTACGGTAACGTCTCCGAACGATTCGGGGCTGCGCTTTCGTGTTTTTGTGTGGAGTTTAACCTTTCGCCTGCCAATGAGGTGCTCTGCCCCCGAGAAGCTCGGGAAGTGGATTTAATTTTAATTTTTCATACCGCGCCGGCGGCTCGGGGCTTAATTAGCCGGCGCTCGAGTGTGCAGCGCGAGCCCGCGGCCGCGGAAGACCCGCGCCGGCCTTCTAAGTCGGCCGGTTAATTGGATGGGCCTGTCCTCCCGCCGAGCCCCGCGCGCCCCGCTCCAGGTGCGTCGAGGGAATTTCCCAATTAGCGGCCGCCTTGCTGCGGATTCACTCCAATCGGGGACGTCGCCCGCGACGGAGCGGCCGCCGCCGACGCCGACGCACCGAGCCTTTTACCGAGAGTGGAGAAAACTTGGCGCAACTAATCTCCTAATGGAGCGGCATTAAAAACGAACGAACGGCGATAAAATAACAGACTTCTCTGAAGGAGAAAAAACATAAGCAAATAGAAATAGGGGTTGCAAAGGGAGTACAAAATGAGCTAGGAGCGGACGCTATTTTCTCCAGCGCAGGCTTTTAGAAGCGACGCCGACGTTGTTAATGTAACGAAGTGCTCGGAAGGAGTGTTTTATCGCGCCGTCCAGAGCGAGCGCGCTCAAACCAATTACATGGCCTAAATTAAAAACCGCTAATGCCTCTATCGGCGGCTCCCGCCCGCCACCGCCGCCTCCGCCCAGGGATGATGTTCAGGTTCTTTGTGTCATGTCAAACATACAGCTTCGCTATTACGACGGTGCGCCGATACAGTCAACTTTGTTTGGACACGGAATAATGTCTTCAAACGTGAAATAAGAGAAGAGAAATTCTGGCGGGAGTAAATGAAAAAAAAAAACATCAGTCGGTCTGCCTTTCATTTATCGATAAATATATTTTACATATAATTCTCGTAGCAAGTGCGCGAGTAAGGTAGCAATTAAACTGTGGTATGGTGAGGGCTCTCTTAGGTCAAGAGAGGCCAAAGCCCTGCAGTGGGTGGCACTAAGAGAAAAAAAACAAAGCTCAGAAATGTATAATAATGTTAAACTTGATTAGTGTATAAGGCTATACATAATAATATAATATAATAATGGTGAGGGCTACAAATAAATGTATATTTTCCGAATTTCAATGTAATCTTACGAGGTAAGGGGTGAATAGCGAGGAGCGTGCGAAATGTACACGGTGGCAGCCGTCTTATTACCTCTCCTACCCCCGTTTTCCCACCTCCAGCAACCTGAAATTTGATAGTTAACTTTCGGTTACATTGCATATTTATACGGTGTAACCGAAAGATAACTTAGGGGATTTTTGTAACTAGAGATGGTGGAACCGGGCGCTAACCAACTTTAACTTCTATAAGTACAGATAATTTTTACACAGGTTGTATCAGTTTTTACCAATTTCATTATTTTAATATTCGTAGAATATAAGCAGGTTTTTAAATGTTTAATATCATGAAACGCGCCAGATTTTCTTACAGGATTTTACCATTATTTCCAAAGCAAGGTTTTATTCGCATCGCCACAAGAGATAACAGAAACAGAGATACAGAAACAAATCCATCTAATATCATAAATTCAAAAGTAAATCTGTCTGTCTGTTGCGTTTTCACGCCTAAACCGCAGAACAAATATTGATGAATTTCGGTATAGTCTGGATCTTGGAAAAGGACAAAGAATACCTATTGTGACTAAAATAAAAATTCGAAGGGGGTGATAACATAGGGAATGAAAGTTTATATAGGAAACTCTTATAATTATTTTGGAAATAATTCGACCGGACATCCGTCTGAAACGACATTAACCCGAGCGGAGCTATAATCTATTCACACGTGAATTTATTGTGCGGGTTCCTATTCACTTATGTAATCGAATCCGCGGATCAATCAATCAGCCCGTGACGTAACTTCATAAAATTTGACCAAAGAAATAAAATAAATGAAATGAGATAAGGCGACGAAAACGAACAGCATTGAGCCGCCACCGCCGGCCGCCCGCCCTGCGTGCTGCCGCCCAACCGCCTCATTTGCGACGCTCCATTGTTCTCGCGATACGCCTAGTTTCCAATTGTAAAGCGTTTCTGCGCGTAGCGTTATTAAGTGCCTCCAAAATGGCGCGAGATGTGTATTGTGAACACGCTGCCTCTGCATAGTTTGCACCGAGTCTACGCGAATGCACAAAAATAGGCTTGTTTTTAATTTAAATCGGGGAATTGCTCTAACGCGGGCGTTTATGGATTACAGGCATTGTCATGACCAAGTGTAAACTACCTCGTTATGATATATAAACTGCTTATATGCGTGGGTGACCTTGGTAAACATGCTTCAGGTAAAGTCCGGGCAAAGGTAAACTTCAGGAATAGAGTAAACAAGTACTTATCAATAGATTTTTTTTCTTATCACACATATCTAAGTGACGAAGTTTTTTGTTGGGGTCTCCATACATTGCGTTCAAGTCACGTGATGGGACTGCGAAAAAAAAACGAAGAATTCGATTTGTGAAGCACTCTAAGGACGACATAAGGCATGAACTAGCGAGGGGTATAAGATATACCCATAAGATATACCCGACGATGGGTTTCGAACACACACAGGGGATGCGAAAATCATGCCGGTCCGTCAGATGATTCTTCACACCATGTTTAAAGGATCCCAGGTTGTAATTTGGGGGAAATACCTTACCAGGAAGTGCATGCCATGGTTTACCGTGTGTTTCACCTACACCAAAACACCAGTCTGGACGATAAACCGTCATTAAGACTAGGCAGATCATTAGGTTCCTAACGCTACAGAAATTACTGTACCACCATTTCAAAACCGCAGAAGCAAATCAGATATACAGCGGTCCTGGAAGACTCGATATCCCTCGCCATTCAGTGTAACGGATTCAAGTAGGAGTGCATTACAGCACCCGAGCAATTCCGCGCCGCCTCCTTAATATGCTGCATTGTAGCTGACGTGAGCCGAGTGTCATCCTATCCGCTCTGTAATTGAATCCGCTCGTTCTTTGGTGAACGCGATAGGGCTCCGGAATGGTTTCACCGCGGCACGGCGCCGACTGCTAGCGACACAATACATTTATTAGATGCGTATTAAGTATCTATTCAGTGCATTGTGAATGAGGATTTCGAACGGGTGAAACTCAAATCTTAGTTTTCTAATTCAACACAAATCGTTTGGTTTGTTTTGGTTTGGTATACTCACGAAGAACTTGTTTTTGAAAAGCGATACAATATGCAATAAATGTAGAAGATGAAAGGTAGAAACATCAATCGTAGAGACTTTTTGTAGGCAATAAATATATGCAGTTATACAAGAAAGCAGAAAACTTTTGCAAAACCAATGGCCCAGGTCGAATCTTAAGAATATGATGTGAATAATAAGAATGGTCTGCCGAATTAATCACAATGATTTGTTGTCACTATTTTAAAAATCTGCGATATGAAACAGAGTATTGTTTTATTTAATACATTTTAGAAATAAGGTTGTTACTGTATCTATAAATTGCCTAACGCCTTGGACATCACGCTGTAATGTTAGGTATATTGTTGCATGAATAAATAAATACATTTATTACAGACCCCGGGATGAACCGAGTCCTTCCCCTTCCAAGCGCCAGCGGCTGCGCAGATACCACATCCGAAATATATATCTTTTCTGCGCAGCGCATCGAATATGGTTTTCTTTGTAATGTGTGTTCTTTGAATTATGTGTCCTTTGTATTCTGACTTCTTTGTATTGTATGATTTTTGTAATCTGTGTTCCTTGTATTCTGTGTCCTTTGTATTCTGTGTTTCGTAATCTGTCTTATTTGTGTTCTGTGATATGTTCTGCTCGTGTGGACGCGGCGCGCAGCGCGGGGGCGACGGCGGGAACCCAGACGCGGCCAAGTGTTTGTGTGTTGTTCAACTCATTAATTAAGATAACAGCGGACAGAGCGATCCGTCCCTCAGGCTCCGAATTAATTAGGGCGAAGGTTCCGAGCCGTCGAATTAAATATTAATTGCCTGCTGAACAACGTGTGAGAGCGTTACCCAACGTTGGATATACGTTCGTTTACGTTCAGGGCAAATATCTCACTATACCTCATATTTTAATTGTAACATGTTCAAGTAGGAGCGATACATCACTTACGTAGCATACGTCTTATATTACTCGCTGTTCAAAGCAGACAAACCGAACCAGTTTTTTTTTTTCATTAAAGTGGACATGGATAGCTAATACCAAACCGAACGTCATGGTATCATTCTAACACCCCACATGGGAACTAGGTGCCATTGGCTACATTTAACTGGATGGAAAACACGGACAATTTTCATTGCCGCTTCGATCATCGTTCGTTTAAGGCGATGGTAAGAACCCGAGCGGGAGTAACCCTATCATCCAGCAAGTCCGTACCTACAGTTATACGTGGAATCCGAACCAAGGCCAGCCTCAACGGTTGAAAACAGTCACCATTTAGAACCCAACCGCGCTCGGTGTTGCTTCACCCACAAGGCGTAGCGCTATTGGATTACCGCTGACAGTGCGATAGTTTAAAAAGTAATTATCAACATATTCCCCGCTGTCACTATCGCAGTCAAAAAGAGCGTCCGTGCCGTAGCGGTCTGGATCCGCGCTTCCCCACCGGCAGTCGAGGGTTCGATATCCGCTCGCTGCTCCACTGTCTTTGTCGTTTTAGAGTTTCAGAAGTTAAATATGTAATACGAATGCTTCACGGTTAAGGAAAACGAGGAAATCCATTACTTCGGTGGTGTTAGGATTTCCAACAATTATGTAAATACTACTAGATGACATAGCAATGGGCTCGCCACTCATGTGTGCCTAAACCATCATTAGGCGTGGGTATCCCAAAGACAGTATATCGGTGCTCGGGAGCCTGAAATGACTAGACTTGATGATGTGTATGTGTTTGCTATGATTCAGTTCAACTGTTATAGTTTGTATGTGCTTGAGATGTGAATTGTACTATGAATATGATTAAATAAGAACTAAAGTGTATTGTAATATTATTATTTCATTGATATAAATTACAAAACAAATTAAACAAAGAACAAAAATCAATATTGTGTGAAAGAGAAAAGCATTCTAAGCAAAGTATTTCACTTCGCAAGGTGTGCGATGTGCGCCAGTGATTAAATCACCAACTATGTGTGTGTTCGTGTGTGTGTATAAAATAATTACAGAAATGCAACATCAACGCACGCATGCGCGACGCGGACTGAAGTGTGTGCGATTTATTAATTGTTGTTGTGCATAAAGCAACAAGTAAATAATAACAATATTTTCAAATTTATCTTAAAGCGATATGGCCCTTTTTCAATATTTTCAAAATATAGTAAATATCGAAATTTGATAACAATATTTTAGTGCCAAAATCACTATTTTTAAGTTACCGATTATTTTTTTTACGCGACCCGACATGGATGGCTAATACCACACAACTTCCGTTATGATATTAGCCCAATACACCACATTCCCGAAGGAATTTGGTGCCATGCCAGGACCTTCCCTTTATGAGACGGCTACATTGAACTGGATGGAAAACACGGACAATTTTTCGTTGCCGCTTCGACCATCTTTTCATCCAATGCGATGGTACCAACCCGAGCGGGCTTGAACCCTACCACCTAGTAGGGGAAGAGGACCTACAGTTTTACATTTATTCCGAACCATGAAGCAGCTCGCATTCGTGATGAAAATGCACTTATCGAACTCGGAAAGAGAAAGACAGTGGTGCATGTCGGTATTGAACCCAGGTCTCTGGTACGCTAGGCCAGTCCCCGCGCCACTAGGCTACGAGACGCTCGCAGGATTCGAATCCTGCTTCATACGCATGCCCAGACCAAAATGTTTCCGAATATCTTTTCGATATCTGTTTTTGTATAATGTTTCAGTACACGGTAAAGTCGTAACCATTAAAACATACAAAATATCAAATTAAATATGAATTAACAAATTAGATATGCATAAACATAAAGAAACTCCATTATCGGATGGTTTCAAAAGACTCGTCTGCGAAGTGAAGTCTTTATGCATCGAGTAATAATTTAGTCGCACTGCCATTAGCCACGTCCGGGGCTTTACAAAATAACGCACGATAAAGACGCAGAGCGAGAGCGGGATGGTGTGCGAGCGAGACGCACGAGAAACCACTTCCGGGATGAGATGGGCGCACTTCCTGTGATTGAGAGTGTTCCGCCGCCGCCCGCCCGCCCGCCCTCGGCGAGACGCAAGGTCAGGGCGGGCGGGGAAAATAATTAACATCGCAGAGTGCAATGGACTCGTACATTATTGATGGTGTGTTGATGTTCCGCAATGGATGTACCACCAGGCAATAAGTGGTGCATTTTGGAAATAAAAAAAATATGACAGACATTTATTTAGGAATACTAGAAGTATTCATTCATCATGACATTTTGGTCATGTGAATAACTTACCTTTCTTCCTACGAGGCTTTGAAACATAAATAACTTTCAAAAGTCAATGCATGCAATATTTTTTCACATTAATTTTTTGAAAAAAAAAAGGCAAATCCGAATGTGTAATATACATCTAATGGAGGAAATAAATAAACTAAACTATTCATAACTGTTTTTTAAAACCGTATGCTTACTGATATAATATATAATATGTATGTTTCGCATTATATACGAGTACATAAGATTCCATGTCGAACGACATTGCATTTTGGACGAAAACATATTTACCCCTTTACCCTTTACATATTACCGATTAGCCGATATTACTTTCACCAATGAGACTGCAGCTACCTAGTAGTAATCTTGCATCAACCACGACAGGTATCGTATAATGTAAACAAAGTCCCAGCGTGGCATAGTTTCCCTACGGTGTGTAAGGCTTATATCATGAAATTAGGTCTGTCAGTCAGCGTGTTTGCGTCCACTGCTGGACATACGTCTCTCCATTTTTTCTTCAGTCCTCCCGGCCCACAGCGGTACGGAACCACTGCTTTCCGCCTGGTCTTCCGGAAATTAGGTTAAATTTCTAATGAAATTACACACACAACACACGTAATGAAATTAGTTGTGTTATAGTTATTCATGTCAAGTTCAGGCATTAAAAAAGCAGGTATATTTTCATGGATGGTCACTCTAGGTGTGTGGGAACATGTGGAAAAGTGCCTCGAACATCGGGAGCCATCGGATGAATGACAAAACATAAATACACGCATATACCGCTGCCCGGACGTACAGTCGAGCGTTATTAGCGAATGCCTGGCGGAGTGAATGCCGTTACGGCGCGTTGTAATTTCTCCTGCATCCCCTCCCCTCGCGGCCCCCCCCCACTCCCGCGCCGCCCCGCCCCGCCCCGGCTAAGTAATGACTTAGATCCATTCCAGGATAAATAGCAAATTGAATGTGTGTCCGCCGCGGAGCAAGCAAGCCTGGGAGCTGCCGCCGACCGGCGGCGACACCGGCTCGTCTGCTTCAAGTCGTTCGATGAAAGTAAAGAAATGCATAAGTGAATTTACTTTATAATAGATTTATGATATATCTAGAGGTAAGGAAACAAGTATTTTATTATCATGACAGATTTTGAAATCTCAACTTAAAAGGAAATTATCGATCAAAAGATTTCCCAGTATACGGATACTTTAGGTGCGATTATAAATTATTATGACTTTATAATAAACACAACAAATAACAATATTTGTTGTTAATGGTATTTCTGCAAGCGTGTGTGGATGCTAATTATCTTTACTTAAACTATAAAGTTATTTTTCACCAAGTTATATGTTAAAGCAAGGTTATATTTGCATTCAGGCCGGTTAAAGATATTATGAGCGATTTTAAATGTATCAAAATCTACTATCTAAGCACTATAGTGCCTAACCTAACCCAAGACCTTACGAATTAAAAAAAACCACATGAAACATATCATTCAATGAAGATGTACGTCATCAGTACTGAAATGTCACCCGTTAGATCCTAGTTGATGACACAGCTCTATCCGACCATTTTCTTAGTTGGGCAAACCACTTACGAATAATCATCGTTTCGTTGAGGATGCACTTATCACACGAGATTACATCCCCACCAGTAGGAAACTCCCAGTTTCGTCGTGCCGCGTCGCACGCGCCACAGACGTGTACGCGACACGACGCGAGTGTGAGTGACGCGTGTGCTGACACAATGCGTGCGCGTGTAGTTTCTCGCACGTGGTAGAAAGGTCTTTCATGTACTACGTCAGTGGTCCTAGTTAGGGGTGTAGGTTAGATAGTGATAAAAAATATTAAAAGATTCCGACGAATTGATAACCTCCTCCTTTTTTGAAGTCGGTTAAAAAAGACCTCTCTGTAGATAAAGTGATGAACAAAATTTTAAACAGACCTCTCTCCTCTCCCTTGTCAACTCTACTGACGTTCAAAAATAACTGCGCCATTAAGTGAAACGAACATTCGATGTTGCGCGTGCATAAGCAAACTGTATGGGCAGTCCGAGTTCTCGCCTAAATTGGCGTTTACGGAACTTCGAAGTTACGTAAAAACGTCAAGCCCATACAAGTTTTACTACTTATTCTTCTGTTTTACTTCTTCAACTTGTTTTTTTTTATGTGACTGGACATGGATGGCTAATACCACAAGTTATGTCATGGTATTAGCCCAACACACCACATGCGAACTAGGTGCCATGCCAGGACCTTCCTTATATTGCACGGCTACATTGAACTGGATGGAAAACACGGACAATTTTCATTGCCGCTTCGACAATCGTTCATCCAATGCGATGGTACCAACCCGGGCGGGATAAACCCTACCACCTAGTAAGGAAGGGGACCTACAGCTTAACGTGGAATCCGAACCACGGCCAGGCCAAATCAAACTAGGACACCAATTTGTATGAAAACGCGGAGTCGGCGAAAGTGACAACGTAAACGTATTTTCGGCGACGACCCGTAAACTATCAAATAAACTCGCACTCGCAAATGTTAGTTCGCTTATCGCCCTCTGCGCGCGCTATTTAAATATCCATACATTTGAAGACGCTAATCGACCGGTTCGGCAATTTACGTGACAGTCGGACTAAGGGCTCTGACCGGCCGGTCTACCGTCAGTGTATTGTTACTAAAACGTGGCTACGCTACCGCTATACGGATCGGTTTCGGTCTCCACTGCCATATTTCCTTACTCGATGCTTCCCGAGGACCAGTGATGTACCCGCCCACAGGTCGTCCCGCGCGGTGCCGACTAGTTCCCGACCGCGCATTTACAATGTTCTCACCGGCTCGTATTTCCCGCGTTTTACAAGCGCGCAATATGAAAAAGTTTTAAAAAGGCTGCTGCCTCCACCCCCGTAAAGCGGCTTTACGAGCGCGCTCAGCACATGTTTTACCAAATTTTCCCACTGAATAACTACATTATACGGCCGCGACCTGCCCGCGAAAGCGTTAAACGCGGTATCTCCGACTGAAATATAAAACTACCAATTTAACGCGGTCCAGTTGAGTGGTCTCGGATGAACGACTCCGAAACTAACATAATAAATGTATGTTGCAGATATACGTGTACTTTGCTCCAGGAGCTTCTATGTACGTACTGTATAAAGTCAAATGATGCGCCGCGTCTAGTCAGATCCACTGAAAAAAAAAATATGTACGACTGTTCTCTGTTTTTTTTTTGTTTTTTTTTTATGTAACGGGACATGGATGGCTAATACCACACCTTCTGTCATGGTATTAGCCCAACACACCACATGGGAACTAGGTGCCATGCCAGGACCTTCCTTATATTATATTGCACGGCTACATTGAACTGGATGGAAAACACGGACAATTTTCATTGCCGCTTCGACCATCGTTCATCCAGTGCGATGGCACCAACCCGGGCGGGATTAACCCTACCACCTAGTAAGTAAGGAAGGGGACCTACAGTTTAACGTGGAATCCGAACCACGGCCAGCCTCTCTCAACGGTCGAATGGTCACTCATCCAAGACCAGACCGGACCCAGCGTTGCTTAACTTCGGAGAGCGATGGCCGAAGTGTCGCGCCACTGGGCCACTGAGGCTGACAAGCACAGTAACACACAGCACATCACGGTAAGTGCCTATTAATAAGCCAACACAGTTAATATTAAACAGTTATTTTAACCGATTGAACAGTATCGATTGGTGAAAATAACATGTGTTACAGATCAGATAACTGAAACGGTTATGTTGATTGAACATTACGGCTGACTACAAATCAGACGCGCCGCTATCCAGCTTCAAGAGGTACCGTAATTTTAACAAATTGGACAGTACCTTTTTACTGAGTATACGAAACAACGGGAACAATTTTAGAGCTTAATACAGTTTTCACACACTAAGTAAAACATAAAGGGAAAACAGTTAAAAAAAAAATTAAACGATACATTAACATTTAATGTTTAAGGCTGTTTTCACTCAGAGTAACCAGTTTACTTAGTTGGCTTTATTATAACGACAAGACGATTTCTATTATTTGAATTACAGTTGGATCACTGATTTTTTTTTTCAGTGTAAATACAGCCTATTCGTGCAGTATGTATATTCATTTCGACGAGTCTCAGCCTGAGATAAATAGTCGTAACAGAAACTAAGACTAACGAAAAGTAGTACTTTGTGACGTCAATTTGCATTACTTTGAGATGTCGTTCATACAAAATGTGTCAAAGTGACGTCACAAAGTACTACTTTTCGTTAGCCTTAGTTTCTGTTACGACTATTTATCTCAGTCTAAGTCTGCTCTGAGGTCCATACGGTAAATAATAAAAAAAGTAACTTGCCGTTTTGTTAAATTACGCATAGAAATAAAGTTGGGGCTGTTCATGCAACTGATTCAATCATGATAAAAGCTATGTTTGTTCACGTGGATCTTAGACAAACTTGAGACACTGTGTAGGAAGAAATAAAAACATTTTGGGTGGTCCACTCTCCGTACAAATGATGAAGGACGAAATTGCGTAATCAGACCGTTAACTGATAATTAAATATTAATATCATCGCATTGAATGAACGATCCAGTTCAATGTAGCCGAGCAATATAAGCAAGGTCCTGGCATGGCATATAATTCCCATGCGGTGTATTAGGCTAATAGCGGCCGGTTAGATAGATATAAAAAATCAAGCCGTAAGATTATTACGTAGATATTGGTCTTAAAATTGCACAGAGGATCGTCGATTACGTACGTAAACAAAGGAGTAAGTAGCGAATTGCACTGGCATGTATGGAGCATAAAAAGATGCACGTACGTACTGCGAGCCGTCCAATATCGCCTCGCTCGCCATAAAGGCGAGTTAGGGCGGTGTAAGCGCTGCACGAACGCGCGCATTATCCATGTAAGGCGGAATAACCGTTGCACAATTAATTGTTTCATTTTGGGAAACAATTCTCGCTTCTCATTCAATTAAGGCCGGCGACTGCGGCGGCGGGGGCGGTGGGGGCGGTTGGGGCGGTGGGGGTAGGCCGCCCAGCTGGGGGCGGGTCGCCCTGCCGCCCCCACACCCCGCACGTCTAAACGACCGTATTAATAGCGCCTGCAATATTGATATAGCGCTCGCCCGCACTTGATATTGTTTATAAGCGGGATTCAATTTAATTCATCGATCTCAAGTCGCACGCGTGTGTGTCCACATGCGTACGGTTCGTCTGAATCATCTCGGCGTGTCCGGAATTCATGAATGTTGAAATTTTGTACATGTAGTGAACAACAAAATGGGTATAAAAAAATAAGACCGCCGGTATGCAAGGCGAGTCTCCGCGCCGCTAAGCTACTCGAAAGAAAATAAGGGTGAATCAGGGGATGCATAGTCCCGTTATTGGGCACAGGTCGCCAGCACTCGCGCCAATACGGCTTCGGCGCAGTGGACGCGGCCGTGTCGACGCGAGCCCTCCCTTCACCCCACCGCCCGCTTGTTCATTAAAAGCTCAGTGCGAGCCAGCGAGCGGTGCACCGAAGACAGACGCCTTGCTACCCGCCGATACAACGGGATCACAATGTGATCCGTCCAAACTGTTTGCGTTACACATTTGGATAACTTCGTCGATAATTTGATTCTCAATTTGGGCCCATTCAATTAGTGTTGATTGAATTCGCGCGCGAATAAACCCTCCGGGGAAGGGATCATTTGTGGGACGGAGTCGTGGAATGTAACTTTGATACCACTGTCTGAAGAAGCGTCTGAATAATTGTAATAATTTCAATAAACTTCGCACCTTTTGCTTCCAAGAACACTAAATATTTAAAAAAAACTTAACAAAAAATTCTTCAATAAAAGTATTTATTTGTATATTTAAACACCTTTATTGCACTAAAAAAACCGGCCAAGTGCGAGTCGGACTCGCACACGAAGGGTTCCGTACCATCGTACATGATTTAATCACGTTTTTTGTATGGGACCCCCCTTTAATTTTTATCATTTATTTATTTCACCTATTTGCTGTTATAGCGGCTAAATAAATACACACTCTGTGAAAATTTCAGCTGCCTACCTATTACGGTTCATGAGATACAGCCCTGTGACGGACGGACGGACGGACGGACGGACAGCGGAGGCTTAGTAATAGGGTTCCGTTTTCGCCCTTTGGGTACGGAACCCTAAAAATGGGGGAAATCGATTCAGTTAACGCCGGTCTAAAGGCTCTTTGCATTTTAAGGCTATGGAAGGATCGGCTAACTGTGCCGTTTTTCTCAGCTTGCACCCGAGCATAGGATAGGCATATAGACAGGAAGCTACCTCGAGTACCATTACAAAATCGAGTTCTCCTCGGCCCTCAACCCGCCTCCAGTTCCCAGAAGGGGATCGCTAACAAATTAAACACGCCAGCTCTCGACGATTACAAAGCACACTCAACTTTTCTCATCAGTGCAATATTTTATTATATTAATATTAACTCCCAACACAATCTCAACCTCGTTTATATTAAAGCGTCTAGTCTAATTTTCTCCACAAACATGATTAATAAATGAATGACGTAATAAAATCAGGAGAGTCCTGTCACTGTATACAGGGACTTCTTACGTGCATGTCTGTCTGACTGTCACTGACGTTGTTTGCTCAACGGAATCCGACCTTTTTACTGAATATAAGAAACATATTCATACTCATCAGTGCAATATTTTATTATATTAATATTAACTCCCAACACAATCTCCACCTCGTTTATATTAAAGCGTCTACTCTAATTTTCTCCACAAACATGATTAATAATGAATGACGTAATAAAATCAGGAGAGTCCTGTCACTGTATATAGGGACTTCTTACGTGCATGTCTGTTTGACTGTCACTGACGTTGTTTGCTCACCGGAATCCGAAGAGAAGTCGCTTTTTTTCAATACGTTGTCATGTAAACAATACTGAATAAAATTCATTATTCATGTTACAACAAAATGACAATTTAGTTCTACGATCCCTACAATGATGACGATGACAGTATAAAAAAAATTTTTCATGTAACTGGACATGGGTGGCTAATATCACACCCACCGTCATGATATTAGCCTAAACACACCGCATTACCGAAGGAATTAGATGCCATTCCAGGACCTCCCTTTTATGAGTACGGCTACATTGAACTGGATAGAAAACACGGACGATTTATCATTGCCGCTTCGATATTTTCATCCAATGCAATGTTACTAACCCGGGCGGACTTAACTAAGGGGACTTACAGTCGTATTCAGAGTAGGCGGAATAACTTTAATCCGCCGGACTAAACCGGTTTCTGCATGGTTAGTCCGGTGCTAATCTCGTGATAAGTTTTGACAGGTGCTCTCTGAATACGACTGTTACAGTTTAACATGGATTCAAAACTTTGGAGCAGCTCGACTGGGTGACGAAACATGTTTTACTCTTAAGTAAATATACTTTTTCGTACCAAGCATGTACGTCGCTTATTCCAAGGAATGTGACACATCCAAGGACACATTAATTAAAGAAATATCCCTGTAAAAATAACTACTTTACGAAATACTGCAAGGCTAGACTCGAACCAGCAAAACATACCATTCTCGGGCATTGCGTTTAACCAATTTCGCCACCTGCTGTATACCAATAATTTGGAATTCTCCTACAGTCCCCCTTCCCGTAATCAATGTCTCCTACTAACACAGTATTTAAGATTATACCTGTATTTAACGCTTTACATGCGTTACGGACCTTGACTGCAAAGATTGAAAATGTTTACAGGGATCTTTCTTTAATGAATGTGTCCTTGCTTCACGGTTGATTTTACATGTTTTACTCTCCCTAATGCTTCGTTAAAAGTGTCTCCAAAAACTTTAATTAATTTTACAATCCTCCTGCACTGCTCTGATTGCACCTAACTCATATGTACTCGATGACTGATGGTATCTATGCAATTAGTATGTATAGTTCAGGTCTATGATCCAATTAAATGAAATAATTAATTAATGGAGAATACACCGGATTGGATACATCGGGACTTAGGCTCCCCTTTCGCCGACTACGCCACCCGGGGGCCCGGAATTGTTTACTTTCTCTAATTCTGTTTATCTCTACTAATCGAGCATCACGGCGCTGATAGCTTAATGGACCTGGAGTTCGGAATAAAGTAATACCAGTTTTATGAACATAAAGAGAAATCACAATAAATTGTCCTGCAACAAAGCACTTTACAGATTCAGCTAGCTATAAATATAATACGCCCGTACAAATTGAATTGGACTCCGACGTCCAACTCCAATGCATTCCAAATCTTCAACGGAAAAGCTAGAGTTTAAATTAGGAATAACTGAAAGCGCTCGCTTCAAATTAGCCCTTTATTCTTTGCGCCCCAGAGTGTACATCAGAGTGAGGAGGGCGGGCGACGGTGCCGCAAGGGGGATTGCGGTGGGCGGTGGGGTTGGCTGGCGGTTTCGAGTGTGAATGCAAGTTTCGAATGTGGGTGTCCATTAGGGTAATTGGAGTAGTCGGTGCAGAGTGCGACGCGAGACGCGACGCGACGCGACGGTGGGGCGGCGCCGCGGGACAGTCGCACTAGATGTCATCTCTGATGCCCCATCAACCGTAATGAGTCGGATGTCCTGCCAATAAGTGGATATTCCAGGATTTTCATTTTAGTGATATCAATGTGTTATCTTTTGTGGTGTCAGGGGGCTTACTATGGTAGTGTAACTCACCGCGTGAACAGGTATATTATGATTAAATCTGTAGTTTAGTCGAGTACGTACCATGCGAACTGATACATTTCAGTTGACTTTACCGAATAATACTTAATTTGACAGTTAGCATGTTGCGAAATGCAACTTACTATCAGATGTAATCACTCATTTGCCTGTTCACGCGGCGAGTTATTTTACCATGTTAACCCCACAGTCCCGAGACCTACGGTTGCGCAGTTGATCTGCTCTAGTCGTAATTTGGATGTTGTTACAGGCTGCATTTTCCTAAACTAAGCAATTTTAGTTTGTATCAAAATCGGAATCGTGACTTCTTTGACAGTCGTATTCAGAGAACAACTGTCCAAACTCAGTACGAGATTAGCACCGGACTAAATATACAAAACCCGGTTTAGTCCGGCGGATTAAAGATAGTCCGTCCATTCTAAACACATCTGTAAGTGTTTTTTGCAATCACTTATAGTTTCGGAGTAGCACATGAAAGTACACTTGTACAATTCAACCTGTTTACGTTATTTTGCTTGGATATTTATTTATTCTATTATAAATATGAACATGTTTAATCTTCAATTGGGTAGCGCCAACTATTGTAGAACATGCAGACTAGCTTCTTTGCATCTGATTGTAGCATTTGTTTGAGCACTCGCTACACTTAAATTTGCAATACCAGAGCTTGACTCAATAACTAATTTCGCTGTTAGAGTTATTTAATAATCCGAAAATGTCATGCGATTCCTGCCACGTTATTCTCTAGACGCAAGCGGATCGGAGCGAGTCTATAGAACAGCTTGGGGAGTTATGAACTTAAACTTTGCTAATTAACTTCCGAAACAATTATTTCCTTAACTAATTAAAACACACTTGAATCAGCTCTTCCTGTTCAAGAGTTCCGAATATCTGCAATTTAAAGTCAAATGCATGTCTTGAGAAAGAAAAAGGTAAAGTTATTTGTCTAAAAACGGTTTAAAAAAAACACTCAGGGTACCAACTTGGATTGGTCACTTATATTTGGATTGCAACGACATCTACATTGAAGTATTGCAATCAGATTTTTAAAAAAAATCTGAAAAAGGTTTGGTCTGGATATTCAAAACTGTTTTCTGATTATATTTAAAACCTGATTACAATATTTCAGATGTCGCTGTCTACACCAAATTAATGAGACAACGGTAATGTCGTATCCATTTCACTTCCATTTATCATACAAATATCTTGTCTCTTATATATTCTTATTTGTATGATGCATAAAATACGTTTGCTATTTTTTTTAAGCTGCAAGTAGTTAACAAGTCTACAAGATACATGTGAAGATAGAGTCATGACTTAAATTCTAAATCTCAAAACAAAAATAAATCAATGCCATAATAAATTCTCTAAGATTTAATTTTAGGAGACAGATCAAAGCGGAGACGAAAAATCTTAAATCTAACAAAAATGCAATATAAATTAACTTAGAATTTTAAGAATCCAAAAAAAGTGCCAAGCAGATATGTAAAATACATATTCTTTTATACAGAAGGTCAAACTATAAGAGATTTCTATTTATGAACGTGAGAGCTGGTTTATTTCCTAAATATATTTTTTTATTTTGTTCGTAGATAACAAAACACTCAAAATAACATTTCAATTAACTGTCGAAACGGTTATTTATGCAATAAATATAAACCACTCGGAGCTATCGCAAGAAACTATAGATTAGTTCAGTTGAGTGGAGCGTGCGAGACCCGCACGAGACGAGACGGTACGGGGTGTGGTGCGGGGTGCGGTGGGGTGCGACGCGGGGGTACGGCGGGGGTGGGAGGGAGGGAGGGGCCGCTCCTAATTAACTGGTAAACTTTCATGAGCCGTCCCCCGCGCGCCGCCCGCACCCGCCGCGCTAATTAATGTGCCCCCGCGGGGCGCTTAACCCGATCCCGCCTCGGACGCGCCGCCCGCCCGCCCGCCGCCCGCTCACGGCACGCATCGCTAGGGCGGCCTCTGTTTCCTTCCGAAGGATCCTAATTGCAACGCCTCTGAATGGTTTCGTGGCGTCTGCATGCTACATTCTCACAAATTGGGCGCAGTTGACACCAACCGAGAAAATAACTGGTAAACAGTTCGGCGCAAACTCCCGCCACTAAATTCAGTCCTGAAGCCTGAGTCCGCTAATAAATAACTCCACTTTCGAGCGTCAGCGTTACGAGAGAACACAAAATTTCTTACAATTTTGTGTGATTTTCATAACGCTAACGTTCGAAAGTGGAGTTATCTATTAAGCTGACTCAGGCTTCTGGGTGACAATTCTTGTGCTAATTAGTTTACATACGGAATACGCACTCCTGAATCCTTACTGATTCAGTACATACCTTACGACCTCTTCTGTTTCATTAACGGATCGCTTATGGAAATGGATTTTTAAGTTTTCGCTGGCGCTCGATTCGAAAACACGTGGAAATGTGTTTTTGTGCTACTCATTCCTTGCGGCGCTGCACTCGAACACCAGAATACAAAAGCGATGTCAACGTGAATCGATCTCCTGAGAACACTCCCGATTCACCAAGCCTGAATTCCCAGAATAGGTCTCCCGGAGTTACGCCATCGGTCCACTTCTAAACAAACTCGGACGTTTCAAAACTGAACACGGCAATCCTTTTATCGGGCGCAACTATCTTCGGGGCGAGTCAAGCGGCGGGTCGCGGTCCCCGAGTGGCGACGCGTGTCAGGCGACACCTGCGGCCCGCGGCCCGGGGTTGGCGCGCCCTGGAGCGCTCGTCTCCGCTCCCGGGGAGCACAGGTATTCACTTATTTCGAGCGGGAGCAGTCGACAAGTTTTCGCCAGTGAAATAAAGTGGATTTCAATGGATAATGTATGTTGTGGACATGTATGTTTAGATCACTACAATAAACTGCTTCCTCAGTTGAGGATGTTATAGGAGATGATAACATTGATTTTGTATTACGATTGAGATTTGACGTTTAGATTTTAAAGCTTTCCCTGCCGAACAAAGTTAAACAGCACGACAGTTAAATAGGGGTTTTTTTTAAAGAAAGATTAGGAGTCCAAGGAACGTTAGCTTTACAGAATATACTTAAATTTTAACTACTAAAATTTTACAGTTTACATTGTACGAAGGTTAGTTTTAACTTATCTTGAAATAAATTGGATACGTACCTACAATGTTTTAATTTAGAATATAATACCCTGGAGGCGGCGTTTTAATTATCATTAAAATATAACTCGTTAGCAAACATACTACCCAGCCATACCAATTAAACTGGAAATCTCTAGAGTAGTGTCATCTCGCGACATCAAAAATGCATTTAAATTCGCGCGCAATGAAAAAAGTAGCGAGTGGAAGTTCCTCCTACGGGCGTCTCGTCGCCTCGGCCGCCGTGCGGCGGAGACGCGGCAGAGGACGGAGCAGTGGGCCCACCACGATTAATAGTATTGACGAAGCGTTGGAGTTCTCCGATCGCCGGGTACTGACATACAGACACGTGGTGAAGATAAAAAGACCTGCCATGTGCGAGTCGGACCCGCACACGAAGGTTTCTGTACCATTGTATAGGATTCATTGGAATTATGACAATATAGTCGTGTCTTGTATATTTCTCTCTCTAGTGTCTTTAATTCAATTTTTTAAAACTATTATATGTTGTTGTAGCGGCAATAGAAATACACACTCTGTGAAAATTTCTGCTTTTTACGATTCATGAGATACAGCCCTGTGACAGACGGACGGACAGTGGAGGTTTAGTAATAGGTTTCCGTTGGCACCCTTTGGGTACGGAACCCTTTGAAAAACCACCGTCGTTATAAAGGTCGAAGAACGACAGACCTATGGAACATGATGCAGTGTATA
This sequence comes from Incurvaria masculella, assembly GCA_946894095.1. NCBI lineage: Eukaryota > Metazoa > Arthropoda > Insecta > Lepidoptera > Incurvariidae > Incurvaria > Incurvaria masculella. The sequence goes on along the minus strand of OX335645.2, from coordinate 20,921,442 downwards.
TAAACCAAACTGGGCCCAAGGGCAACCTGCGGTAGTGAAGGATAATGCGATCCCATCACAGGAATACCGCACAGGTACATACTTAAGTGTGTAAATAAAATAACTTGTAGTAGTTGTATAAGATTTTAGCTCCGTTATTTTATTATCCGATGAGCCATTAACTATATCATTATGGCCATGCGCGACCCCGCTGCGTGGAGGCTCCACTGGATTCAAGCAAAGTTTCTTCCGTATTAAGGTTTATTTTTAACTTTCCACACTTTCACCATATGTTTTGAAAGAACTGAAACTATATGAACTCAAGGAAAGCAGTAAAATACTTAATGGTATTGTAAACAAAAAAAAATATATATCAGCCGCACTATGTCAATAACCGACCTGAAAAATGTATGAAAAACATACAAAATAAATTTGTGTATGGATTTTAGGCATGTATATTTTGTTACTCTTGTTGATTGCAGGATAAATGTGTCTAAGGTATTGTTACCAAATAGTGCACAGTATTTGTAGGAAAAATCCGAAAATCTGACATAAAGTCAATCAATATGTTTGTTTCAAGAAAAGGAAATCTTCATACAATTTTTCCCTTCCCTTTGGTACTTTGACCCAAGATTATTTTTCTAAATACAAAAAAACGAGAAGACACAGATAATAGTTGATTAATATGAGATATCAATTTAGAAAAGTGGTTTCAAATAATTTCTGAACTGCGTTTGTCTGCGATCGCAATTGTCTTATGCTTAGGGGCCTACTATGTAACGTTCATATTTGAGCATTCAGTTCGGATGCAACTGGCGTAATGAAGAGGTCGTATTTAGTTTGGAGTGGGCACAAACAAGCGGCGTCTTAAGCGGCCCGAAGATTCTCCGAGCACAATGAACCAATTACCTGTGCTAACAGCCCCCCGCCAGCCGCCTCGCGCCGGCCTCCGCCCGCTACTGAGCGACCGGACCACCTATCGTTTATACATACCCGTACTTACTCCAAGATACTTTTATAACAACATGCAAGCATTACGGATGTTTTTTAAGACAAGGAAGAACATGTAATAAATTATATTTTTATAGATTGTTTCTGCCTGCAATTGCCAAAGCGCGCAATATTACAGGTTTTGAGATTTGCGTTTTATTTCAGGACTGATTCGCACATTCTGAGCCCCCTCCCTTACTCGAAACCCGAGGTGTCACCGCCTGTTAAGGTCTGCCTTTCACCAAGAACCAACAAATGTGAGAGTGATAAAGTTAAAGTGATTTCATTTTGGTTTATTTAGTTTTCGTCTGTGGCTTCGAAAATATAAAAAATATTCAGATAAATATATTTTCAAGAACCGTTGTTGTTTTTATAGAGACGATACTACAAATAGTAAAAAAGAGGCATGACTAATAAAATATATGAGAGAATGAGCCACTTTACGCATTCATAATATATGTAGTCATCCGTAAGGCAGGCATCAGACTTGTCAAATAATTTGACGTTGAAATTATATATTATTGATAATATGATTTAAAGTTATTGATATGAGTGTACGCGATGAAGTAGCGGTAAAGAACTTGACAGGATTTTATTTATTATTTGCCGAGTTTTAAAAATCAATGCAAGTAATATAATTTTGGCACAGACTCTCTGAGAGAAATTTACCGCTGAATGTCGCAACACTATCGCATTGGACCGCACGGTAGAGGGTTGCGACGTCTCCCCGCTTGTAATAGCCCCTCACGGCGCGTTAATTAGGCGGCGCCCGGGCCGCCCGCCCTGGCGCGCCGCCCGCCTCGCCGCCCCGCCGCCCCGCCGCGCCGCCCGCCCTACACCGGGCTAATTGAGCGATTAGATAAATTAATCACGATTGTGACTGGACCTTTTTGTGTGATCCGGTACGAGTGGACAGACTCGGATTGCGCGAGGTGGGGGAGATAATATAGCGACCGTGTTTAATCGGACGATCGCGAGGTCAAATTGTTGGCTGCAAAGCCAAATGACAAAATTTAAGCGGTGGAGAATTTTAATTAATAAAAATAACATGTATGCTCCGCTAAATTGAGCGGCTCGTAACCTAGTGGCGCGGGGACTGGCCTAGCGTACCAGAGGCCCGGGTTCAATACCAACTTGCACCACTGTCTTTCTCTTTCAGAGTTCGATAAGTGCATTTTCGTCATGAATGCGAGCTGCTCCATGGTTCGGAAACTGTAGGTTCCCTTCCCCTACTAGGTGGTAGGGTTTAAGCCCGCCCGGGTTGGTACCATCGCATTGGATGAAAAGATGGTCGAAGCGGCAATCAAAAATTGTCCGTGTTTTCCATCCAGTTCAATGTAGCCGTGCTCATAAAGGGAAGGTCCTGGCATGGCACCTAATTCCTTCAGTTGTGTGGTATTAGCCATCCATGTCAGGTTGCATGAAAAGGAAACTTTACATCTATTAAAGTTATACAAAATATTTTCTTTTATTAAATTAAGCCAATTACATAGTTTCACATTTTGCTTCTAGCAATCTTAATTGCAACAAAAATTAAACAAAAAAGTTTACGCCTTCGACAAAGCAGTCAAAGAGTGTTAGGTTTGTGGGGGTATGAGGGTGTGTGATGGTGTGTGAAGGTGTATGGTGTGTGTGAGCACACAAACTATGGTATTTGCTAGCACTGTGGAAAGTTCTTGTCCTAAATTAGCATCCAAAACTCCTTTTTTAAATGATATCTACACACAAATTTGTTTATAACAATTAAGTCATTTATATGTGAGGTACCTTGTGAGTCCTAAAATATCGGAACAGCTGGCCTCACCTTACTGAAGGGTTATTAAATAGAACGAGCATCTCTTAAATTTGTTATTCTTCGCTTGGCGAATTTTGTGTCGATCATTATAATTTCTTGGAAGAGCACACAATAGCGCCGATCATTAGCCGTTATTTGTGTCGGCGGATACCGCGTAAAAACTCTGCAGCGAGTAAGAAAATTCACCTAATTGAATATGAAGGAGACATCCTGCCGAGGTCCTTCTAATTGGCTCTCGCCGGAGGACCCTTCGCGCTGCTCAAAATGACGAGGTCGCCCATTACGCGGCTCTATTATTTACCTAGTCATCATTAAAGTCGAACTTTAATTAGGCAAACAAGATAATAACAAGGGCGGAGGTGAATGGGAGGAGACGGTTATTCGATGTTTGCGCGCCGCGACAGCCGGGAGGAAGTCTAGCGGCGGGTATAATAAACGAGCGCGTTGCGAGAGGCCAGAGGGAGTGTAACCTCCTACGTCAAGGGGAGCGTCTCGAGGGACGAGATGAATTATATCAACATGTAAAGAGCGGCTCCTTGCGACACAAGAAGCCAGAAGGAGTGTGTGTCGGTAGTGACGAACGTACCCGTGCGGAGGCGATGAAAGCAGGATGTTATGTGCCGGCTGGTACGGTAATAAGAAGGTGTAACGAGGGAGTGTAGTGTCCGGTACGGCAAAGAGGGTAGTTAAAGAAGCCAGAGGGGGTGTAGTGGTCGGCAGCGGCGAATAGTGTAGTGGCTGGTACAGTGACGAACGCATCCCGAGAAGACGTGGGAGTGTAGCGAATGGTAACGCAGTGAGCGTTCCATGTGAGGCCAGTGAGGATGCAGCGGTTCGCTGGAAGTCGGTGTATAGCGGCTGGTAAAATACTGAACTTTACACCAGAGGTCCGAGGGAGTGTAGTGGGTTGTGCAGCAAAGAACGAATCGCGAGACGCAGCTGATGGGAGTTTTGCAGCTGATACGGCAACGAGCGTCCCAGTAGTGGCCGGAGGGAGTATAACGGCTGGTGGTTACAAGTCCATCGCTAGGGGTCGGACGAAATACAACGCGCCGTGAAAGTACAACGCAGTGACAAAGCACGGCGGGAGGGGACGGCTGTTCTTGCCACGGGAAGGAAGAGTAGTGGCCGGTATAATAAACGAGCGTATTCCGAAGAACCAGACGGAGTATAACTTCCAGTAAAACAAGAAGCGAGAATAAAGAGGCTGGATGAAGTGCAGCAACAGGTACGTCGAAGAGCGAAGGAGTTTAGTGATGACGAACGTACCCATGTGTTGCAGCCGGCTGGTACGTAACGAAAGCCGGATGTAGTGTAGCGGCTGGTACGGTAATAAGTGTTGCACGAGTGCAGGGATGTAGTGTAGCGGCAAAGTACAGCAAAGAGCGCGCCGCGAGAGGACGGAGGGTGTGTAACCGCCGGTACGGTAACGAGCGCCGACGGCCACAATGACGGCTCGGGTTATTAAGATCGCTATCGGTTCGGATCGACTCGGAAAAATTGCCGGTGCACCGAGCGTTTTGTTCCCCGCACTCGGCACGGGCAAAAAACAGCCCGAATTTATTGTTAATTATAAAAGTCGACCCGGGTATTAACTGGAAGATGCGATCCGGCGATAACTCCGCCTAGTTATTTATTTATTTAGTAATCGCGGGCGCGGTCACGAGTCCATATTGTTGCGGGTAATGGCATTAATGAACCCGGCGCACTTGGAGTGTTAATTTGATTTAAATATGATTTAGATGTGGCCAGCGATTGCCGTTCCGCTTAACCTTTAGCGCTTAACCCTCGGCTCGCTCCAGGAATAAACGATATTTAATATCGATATTAAGCCAGTGTTTTTATACTGCTTCGTTTGTTGAGTTTTAGCGTTCCGTATTTAACTTTGGAACTGTTCATGACTTGAAACTTACTGCTGGCCTGCCTGGATAGGTACGATCGCAATAAATGAAAGTCGTATGATCTCAAAAATAACGGTACTGTCATAACAAAAGATGGTCGAAATGACATTTATCAAGATCTTGGCGAAGACTTTGTTCATTCGGGATCAGTTTCCGTTTCTTTTTTTTCCGCCATTAGTTGCATACATCTAACACTCCGATTACTAAATAACATTTTCGTATGCCGCTTCGAACACCTCTGGTAAAGGAGATTCGACCAGATAAATCGCCAGGATTGTTATATTTAAATAAAATGAAGGTATACAAAAACCGGCCAAGTGCGAGTCGGACTCGCACACGAAGGGTTCCGTACCATCGTACAATATTTAACACAAAAAATCACGTTTTTTTGTATAGGGGTGGATTTTGTATTGTTTAATTTTTGAAGCAAAACAAATACACACTCTGTGAAAAATCAGCTACCTACCTATTATGGTTCCTGAGAGACAGTCCTGTGACAGACGGACGGACGGACGGACGGTGGGCTCCGTTGGCACCCTTTGGGTACGGAACGCTAAAAATATAGCTCCAGCCACGGCATGCACTGCTCATTTACCGTCTGGGCGACGTCAGTCGAGGTGGCGGGGGTGCGGGGCGCGGGGCGAGGTGCGGCGACCGCTCGCCTGCCGTAAATCGCGAACGTCACATTAATTAGTAAGTGGTCTAATGAGGAGTTATGGCACTCGCGGGCCTAATGAGCTGGCCCGTATTTATCGAGAGCCCTCAGCTTCGATACGTGCGCCCTTCTCACACGCTAACTAGACGGCCGCACGAAAATATCCCCTGTGCAAGTAGGCTTAGGAGCGAACGAAGAGGCCGCGGGGCGCCGCTCGACGGACTAGAGATAAATCATCTCACTAATGGTCGTCCCTACTGGAGAGCTCAGCAGGTGGTTTCGGAACAGAGACAGTTTTGTATGTGAAAATAAAGAACTTTAAATTGGGCTTAGCTGTTCAGTGACACTATGCATCGTGACTATGGGGGTCTTATAAAAAACCTGACCATCATTTCAGGGTTAATTTATTATCTGAAATAGAATATTTAATTCCAAGAAAGCATGCATCTTCTTGAGCAGGGCTCGGAAGGTACTATGCAAAATTTTGTGCTTCGGAACTATTATAAATACATAGATGCAAATACCCTTGTTACAAATACTGGGAAGATTGGATTCTTTAAATAAAAAAACGTACTTATCTAAGCAAAGGTTTTTGTATTTCCGATACTAAATAGACCCTGAAAAATTTTCAGGCTGATTTCATAAGACCTTATTACCATCACAATGCATACTCGCAGGTAAATAATATGCGACATCACTGTCTACAACTAAGAGAGAGATGTCCAAACAAATTTTCACGATCTTGGTGCAATTTTGGCACACTGGGTACACATTTATTTAAGCTAATGTCAAATGTATTGTGTTCATTTTTCGTACAGGGTACATGACAAAACTCTGCTTATAAATCATGCTGCAGGTGAACGTCCATATACACAAAACAATCGGATTACTTTTAAAATCTGATTAAAATTATTCAATGTAGGTGTATTCCTCAACGTATAACCTCAAATTACTTTATGAATATTCTTATTTCGTTTTAGTATCCGCAGCGACCGAACACGCTCTCCTTAAATGATGGATGCCAAAGAAACGCGCGGTCGAGACAGTATCGACTGGAGGGCGCGCTACGTAAAAAGACATTAATAATATTCGTCAAAGTGTACTTAAAGGCTGGTTACATTAAATCAATTTGGCCTTTCTTACGGCGTAAGTAGGAAACGGTGTAATTGATAAGTTGAAACTCTTGTCGGCGCGCGGGTCGCGGGGCACGGGGGTGCGGGGTGCGGGCGAGGGTGAGGGTGAGGGGAGGCGGGGGAGCGGTCGGGGCGACAACTTTTCCTTTTAACTCTTGCTTTGTGTTGTGTGAATATGTCTGACCGGGCAGGCGATATTTCCGAATTGATTTCTCTCATCATTTCGATATGCTTTCAGTAAGACTTCATGAAAAGCAACGAACGCACACTATAATGATTGATTAGGAGAGGACCCGAAATTGTTGTTGAAAGAGTTGGTAACTTAAACCAAGCGCAATGTTTCACATTAGTGAACTCCTCGTTGCTCCTCTGGGACGCTACCAGCGCGCCGCTATAGAAATAGGCGTCACCTACTTCCACAATATATGGAAAGCTACCAGGTCCGGAAAATAATATCGTCTGCTCAGAAAGCGCATGGTAGAACAGCCTCACCTATTGCGTCCATTTGTGTATATAACCCTCTAAACGCAAACACATTTCATCAAAATCGGTCAAACCGTTTAGGAGTAGTTCAGTGACATACAGATGTGGATATATGTAGAGTTCGATAGAGTTGAGAACAGTGGCGACGATGGTACCAGCGAGGTGGGGGTATAGAACGCGGAACAGATCGTCACGACAATATCCTAATTCACTTCTCTAAATGTAATCCATTAGTCGAACTCTGCCGCCGCTCCGCCGCGCGCCCCGCGCCCCGCGCCCCGCCGGCGGGTGCGGGCGAGACACCCCGCACCCGCCGCCCGCTGTTCACTTTGCCAATCATGGTTATAGGTAGTGAAGGAATCCGACCGAGAGATTACCTCCAATATTTTTTATTAAGGGCCTGGTACTAGCCAAATCGCAAAGTTAGACGAGGCACCCCAAGTTAACTAACTAAGTCTGACGATTATAAGTGTCATCCTTACAATATATGATTCCTTGTCTAGGAATCGAATTATTTTCGTTAATGTATGTTTCCTTTTTGTATACAAAATACATTGCGGAAACGGTGTCCATTTCCGAACTTTTTTGACTAAATGTAGAAATCTAAAAGCAAATGGAATTTTTTGTTTATGCATATATGCTGTTTTTGCTTATATATAGAAATCGAATTACTTTCAGATTTCTAATGAGAAAAATCAACTTTTTTATTTTTATTATTATTTAAATAACTGATGGAATAAAAAAATATTAACAATCCATTATCAGTCTGGAGTTCTATTTGGATTTGCTGAAGCGTTTCACTACATATTATTAAATTTGTTAAAAAGTGCATTTGTATGGCGCGAGTAGTTGGCTAGTCCTAGCGCCTTAATACGGAATATGTGATATGACGGTGTCGGGGGATGATTAAGTGCTTCGATGGAAAGCCAGGTGATCTTTGGGAAATACTGTGTATATTAATATGTTTGCATTGTCCTCTACCATCTCTACTCGCCACCTACACCTCGGGAATTCAGCGTAGTGGATTACTTATTCTGTGCCATGAATATTTACACGAAATATGGTTACAACCTCAGCCAACGAGAATAATAATTAAACAAATTAATATAAGCATTATAATAATTAGGATTTGAATATTGTGTGTTATTGTTTGTGTATTTTTTTGGGCATTGTTATCTTAACCAGCACGGGAGTCACAAGCGCCTATGTGGGATACATATTTATAGAATTGTTACATGATTGTTTACATGCATAACCCTGTCTTGAAGAGTGGCCACAGCGATATAAAGCGTCATGTCTACTAATCATATAATGCGGAAGTGCAAGGTTCTTTTTTTTGTTCTTTCATACAGCAACCGATTGACGTGATTTTTGCATAGAGAAAATGTCTAGACCAGAGAGTGACATAGGCTTTATCCCGGAAAATTCGTTTTAGATGTTGTTCCGATCGAAGCAAATAGTATTCTCATATTATAAACGAGAAATCAACGTATCATAGTCTCCGCATAAATTGAACATGGATGCATTACGTCACACCTTCTGTCATGATACAAGCCCAAAGCACAACTGTCATGCCAGGACCTTCCCCAAATGTGAGCACGACCACATCGAGCTGAATGGAAAAGACGGACATTTTCAGATTACCCTTCGACCATCTTTCATTTAATGCGATAGAACGTTAGCCCCGTGTCCAACGTTTTTTCACTAATTAAAGCTGAAAAAATATGTTTTGATTCAGAAGGTTAATTCAATTATAAGTCAGAAATTAGCATTATATTTAAAAAAAATATATCACAAATAGTTTTGTTGTGGAAATTCGTCGGAAGCAAGTATTCGAACCGCGATATTTGGCTGACATGTCCACCACTCGACCGCTGAGCTATCCAGAGAATAACGTCAACCAACTAATTAATCGATCGTTTTCTAATCGACACATTAATCTACTGCTATATGGCGCTGTTTTCGTGTATTAATCCTACGCTAAGGCATTTTGAGTGTAATCATTGATATATCAACCTAATTGCTTTCACACCAAAGTCGATTTAGGTCAAACACTTTAGTCAGACCGAATTTAGTTTACTATTTTTCATACGTTTGTTTGTATGTAAATTATGTAATGTAAGAAAACGTCCCTTTCCATTCAATGTGTTTGCAACGGTTTGCGGGCACAAAACACACCTACGCTCACTAGGTATATGGCAATGGTAAGTTAAGCAACGCTGGGTCCGGTCTGGTCTTGAATGAGTGACCATTCGACCGTTGAGAGAGGCTGGCCGTGGTTCGGATTCCACGTTAAACTGTAGGTCCCCTTCCTTACTTACTAGGTGGTAGGGTTAATCCCGCCCGGGTTGGTACCATCGCATTGGATGAACGATGGTCGAAGCGGCAATGAAAATTGTCCGTGTTTTCCATCCAGTTCAATGTAGCCGTGCAATATAAGGAAGGTCCTGGTATGGCACCTAGTTCCCATGTGGTGTGTTGGGCTAATACCATGACAGAAGGTGTGGTATTAGCCATCCATGTCCAGTCACATAAAAAAAAAACTTGCTTTCTGCAGCCATGTATAATTGTGTAGTTAGCTTGCACCAAGGGTATTTTTTTATGTTAATCGCGGCATTTGGCGTACGCAAAGACCTAAAGGTGCCCGACGACGCCCATGGGTTTTCGAACATTCAGGGGGGCTGCGAAAACCATGCCGGCCGACCAGGTGCCTCTTCACACCACGGTTGAAGGACCCTAGGTCGTAATTTGGGGGAAATACTTCGGAAGGGAGTTCATTCTATTGTTTACCGACCCTATAGATAAAGGATCTAGAGAATCGCTGGGTTCTTATTTTTGGAATGTCCACTGTGAATTTGTGCATTTTCTCCCTGTTCCTGGGTACACAAGAGAGTACAAACTGAGTACGTCACCTACGCTCACTGTATCGCCACACTGACTTGCTTGGGCGCAGCCATGCATAACCTGTGTAGTGAGCTTGCACCACGGAGGATAGAGGTAGAGAGGAGATGGTCTAAGCAAACTGGGTCTGTGTCCACCAAGTGGGTCACTACGTCACAGCCCACGTGATAAGAAGGCGTGGCTTAGCGACATTCGCGACATGGCGCTGGCGGTGTTAGGTTGTGGGACAATATTATGGCCTGCGGCGCAATTTTCAGCGAACAGTCGATTATACGATGAGATTTTGTGTATAATGTTGCAAACATTACACAGGGCAAAATAATCTAAAGTTTGTAGTTGGAATTACATTTTATTTGTCAGTAAAACACATAATATTTCATAATTTGAGTCAATATTCGAGCATTGTATCGATGTATCGCTCTCGCTATGTGCCGATAAATGGCGCGCTATAATTTTTTTTTACGGTAAGAAATGTTGATCTCATGATGCAAATATTTATTAAATTTTTTAATTAAAATTATTTGAAGCCGCGCGAAGGCATAGTTTTAACTTTCGAAGTTTTTTTTTTATAGAAAAAACACACAGTAAAATTTAAAAGGCGCCATCTAGTTGTAGTCTTGTAACCATTAAGAATAGCTCTCGGAATAGCTGCTACCAGAATATCGATTCTTCCGGTAGATGGATTTCGCAAAAATGGGCGGTGCATGACCCAACCATGAAGCGATTTTCCCCCCGCTTCCCCGCTGCGCGCTGCGATCCTTAGTAATATGAGATAAAAACATCTCCTCTCTACCTCTATCCTCCGTGGCTTGCACCAAGGGTACACAAGGGAGCACAAACTATTCACGCACCGCGGGGGAGAGGGAGTAGAACGCAGGGGGTGGGGGGATGCTCTCAATATGTATCAACCGCCGTAAATAGTTTATCCCGTCTTCATCCAGCTAAGAGCTTTCGTTTGCCGCTAATTAATTAACTGCAGGCTTCTACCCCAATCGAATTAACTTTGCCCGCTGCCTTTAACTTAACGACTGTGCGCGATCCGGTCTAGATAGTAATTAGATCCTCGGAGGACTTAAGATCGGGCCGGATCGATCCGTCAGCGGATGTAGATATTCGAGGAGGTGAGCAGGCAGCGCTGCAGCGGGTAGCTCGCGGCGGGGGCAATCTCCACTGAAGCCGTTGCATCCGAAAGGGGCACTCCGCCTGATGAAACGGTAATCCTGCCTCCGCGATCCTCGTGAATCACTAATGGCTCTGGGTGCCGTCGTCAGATAGATACTAATTTTCTACTCACACCTGTCCTTGTTTTATGAAGTCGGTTGGAAATTAAATTAGCAATGACCCCATTGCTATTATTATCGTAAAATTTAGTTAGGTATTAATTACGATGGTTTAGATATATTTGCATATTGACATTTTCTGTCTTTTTTTTAATTATAATATTTGTTACATTAAGCAAAAGAGAAGCCAAGTATACGTTTAGAGTTACTCCTTATATAATAGGAGAACCTCTAAAACTTACGGCAGCAGCGTAAAATGAACTCCATCACCCGAGCATACAATTTGAACCTAGCACGCCATTTAAGCCCTGAAGTGGTGAAAGAAGCGGGGGTCGCGCGGGGACTGCATTGCGCGGGTCGGCGGGGTGCGGGGTGCGGGCGCGGGGGAGAGTACGGCGCACCACGCGCGGGACCCACTTAGCAAATTAATTATGTTCATCTGTAACTGTGTACAGTGCGCATAAGAATTAACGGGGCCCTCAGTTAAAACGCACTTTGCCAATCTACATGATTTTTAGGGTTCCGTACCCAAAGGGTACCAACGGAACCCTATTACTAAGCCTCCGCTGTCCGTCCGTCCGTCCGTCCGTCCGTCCGTCCGTCCGTTTTACTGTTCTTTTGTTTTCTGTGTACTTATGTCTTCTTCATCCAATAAATGGTTATTATTATTATTATTATCTCATGAACCGTAATAGGTAGGCAGCTGAAATGTTCACAGAGTGTGTAGGTATTTATTTTGCCGCTATAACAATAAATAGATAAAAATAAAAAATAATAAAAATGAACGGGGGTGCCCATACCAAAACTTGATATTTTTGTGCTACATCTCGTACGATGGTACGGAACCCTTCGTGTGCGAGTCCGACTCGCACTTGCCCGGTTTTTTTTGTCCGGCATGTTTTAATTCATGCGCCTGCACATTTTCTGTTTTTTTTTTATCATAGAGGAATCAAACGACAGGACAAACCAAACCAACATAAAATAATATCGTTGCTGTGGTTTGACCCAGGATTATAGAGAACAAACAATATGGTGCTGACGCATGGGTATATTAGTTGACTCAAGTTAGCTATCACTGATCAAGTAAATTGGAACGGTGGTTTTCAAATGATATCCAAACTTGTAACAATCGTACGGGAAGCGTAATTTTCAGATGCTTAAGAACGCACCGTGTTTCCAAAGAGAAAGTGCTTTGCCCCACCGCTAGCTACCGTCACCATACTCTTGAGAGCACTATAAAAAATTCATTTACCCTTGTCCTGCCGTGTCTTAAAAAAAATCGACGTTTATCGTGCTGTCGACTGTACATTTACGGTTTAATTACTTAAAGCATCTGTACCTTGAATGCCAATTTTTTTTCTTTTTCTTTCTTTTCGTTTCGCATCAACATAAAATCAGCGCAATCTTTCTCCTTTTAAATCAACTTGAAGCCCAAATTTCGCGCAAAACCTTCTTGGGTGAAAACTAAACGTAATAAAAAGTTTATGTTTTTCAACAATGTGAAGTAAATGCAACTGAAATAGGTGATCTTTCTTCACTTCAATTAACAACGTACTCACCTAACTACCTACCTTTGTATGAAACTAAACGTATAAATCGTTAAGGATTTTTTGTTATCATGAAGACAATGGGACCGAATAGGAAACATAATTATCAAATTAACTAGCAAAACTGGGGAGGTGATTCTGGTAGAAAAAAAAACAGTGTTTTTTCTTTTTGAATTTATAAATAAATTGCGGTGATTTTGGTTGCATGACTGATAAAATTTGTTAGTATAATATCATAGTATCTTATTCTTTCATCAACATTCAAGATTATGTTTTGGGACGATTTTTCAATCCTCATTATTTATCGGTACAAATTTACGTTTGTCAAAAGACGGATAGTCCTTGCCGGAGAATTATATCGTCTATCACAAATATCTAACTGTAATTGTAGTAATAAAACATGGACTTACTATAAGGGATAGATAAGCAGAGGTGGAAATAAATCCGTCCAATAGTTATCTGGCTGGTTATCAAACAATTGAAAAATCAGCCCTTAATGAAATTTACTATAACAATCGGCTTTGGTCCTGACTAAGTATTAATAGTGCAGAGAACACTTAGGCACAGAGTATTGAGTTTTCTTTGATAATGCGCTTCGGTCCATCGGTTGGTGGTAAGCCGAGCTGACTGACAAGCTTTTAGCAAAATGTGCCGTCTTATCAACTTACACACTCCGTGTCAGCTCTAAAAATGTAGACACTTTATAGTAGGGTTATTAGTAACACGAAATGAAGGAAAGAAGTAAGTTTAATCTTCCAAGTTTAATTATAAATGCTGTTTATATGTGCACTCATATGGGTCTCTCATTCTAAAAAAAAGGGTATAGAAACGGCCTACACATTTGTGCTGTATATACTCCGCAGCCAAAAAGATTAGAATATGAAGAACTACTCACTATGTAGCAACATGACTGACGTCCTAAATGAAAACAGAAGCCTTAAGTCTAGACATACTTTTACTATTATATCAACCACTGTTACTGAACGCAAATAGACTTCCTGGAAAATGGACACAAAAGCTGACAGCGGAACCACAAGTCTTACACCATCGTTTTCAGGACCCACAGAAATCTTGTACAATTTCATTACGTAATATTTCTAAATAAATAAATTGAAATTGAATTCATTCCTGCACTTTAATATAAAGATATTTCGACTTTCATGACATAAAATGAATATCACGACAATCTTAAGGCTGTTCCGACCCATATAAAGTTGTTTGCACACATAACGCAAAAAGTATTGCACTTTAAACCATGAATTAATAATAAAAGTTTAATATAGTCATATTACTTGCAGCGAAAACAATTTCACAATTTCAGGATAATTAGTTTTGTTACAATTTATTTAAATACGATTTTTATTTAACAGCGCCATCTAACGGTGTAAAACTTCTAATCGGCAATTACAACGAAACCATTAAACTTGAAATTGTGAATATGTTTTCGCTGCAACTACTATGGCTATATTGAATATTTTTGACGAATTCGTGCCTTAAAGTGCAATACTTTTTGCGTTCTGTGTAAAAAAAAACATTGTATGGGTCGGAACATCCTTAACTATCTTGAACCACACATAACGTCATACTATACATATATACTCGGGTCAATCGACATTGACCCGGGCGGAGCCGGGTACCTCAACTAGAATAGTATAACTTGTTTAATTACTTCCGTCTCTTTTTACTCACATTCGTATACATGCAGTAACCTATCTTTCCAATCTAAGTATATAATTATAATATTTATGTTTTATGAAAGCAATACGTAATAGTATTAATCTTGGGCTTTTACGCGGGTCTGTTTTGTGGGTGCGCCTATGAACCAAGCTCGATTCACAAGAGTGTAATCTTCCCACAGAGCTACGAAACAAGTTGAGCCAGCTAATAACCGGAATTCCTCAATAAACTTAGGACGAGTAGCTCTTATAAAAATGCAATTGGAGCACGTAGATTGCGGCCGCGAGGTCCCGCCCGCCCAGCACCGCCCCGCCCCGCCCCGCCCCCGCAAGATCGTTTAAACTTTTCAAATTTTCCCGCAGACGCCGCGCGGCCGGAATTAATTTTAAATTGGGAGGCTTCGTCCATAAATTGTCAGGGCAAAAAGGCCATCAAGTGCAGCGCCCACATGTGGGGGGAGGGGGGGGGGATGAATCTTTTCATCTTGTTACAGTTTTTTTTCTGATTAAAAAGTTGAGTGTCTCGTTTCGTGCGGCCATCTTTCGTTCGAATTGGTTCAATAAGGTCACTTTTGTGAATGGTTTTGTGCGCTTTGACTGCCTACGGGAAGCTAGGTGAGTCTACTCAATGACGTAGGCAGGTTTGCATTTATGTAGATGTACAAGAGCGTACTCGAAAGTGGTTATGGCTAAGCGGGCTGGAATGGGCTGAGGTGGCAAGGCGGCCGCGCGTGTTTTGTAACCGCGTATAGCGAGCTTGTGTGCGTGCGTCTTCCGCCTGTGTGACCGCAATACATCTCCACCCCTTAAGAGCATCCATATATATTTTGGAACAATTTTTGCGATTAAGGCGCTAGGACTAGCCAACTACTCGCGCCATACAAATGCACTTTTTAACAAATGTAATAATACGTAGTGTAACGCTTCAGCAAATCCAAATAGAACTCCAGACTGATAATGGATTGTTAATATTTTTTGATTCCATCATTTATTTAAATAATAATAAAAATAAAAAAGTTGATTTTTCTTATTAGAAATCTGAAAGTAATTCGATTTCTAGATATAAGCAAAAACAGCATATATGCATAAACAAAAAATTCCATTTGCTTTTAGATTTCTACATTTAGTCAAAAAAGTTCGGAAATGGACACCGTTTCCGCAATGTATTTTGTATAGAAAAAGGAAACATACATTAACGAAAATAGGTTGATTCCAAGACAAGGAATCATATATTGTAAGGATGACACTTATAATCGTCAGACTTAGTTAGTTAACTTTGGGTGCCTCGTCTAACTTTGCGATTTGGCTAGTACCAGGGCCTTAAAACGAGATAGCCAGAGCCCGACGTCACTTAGTTAGAGCAGCTCGAAATAATACTTTCTTAATGTGACCAACCTGCATAACGCGAGAAACCGGTTTTTTTATTGTTTCGTTAAAGAAATTGGGAAAAGTTAAACATGTTCTTCGCTGAATGGGTAGATAATGTTAAGATCTTTAAAATGGTATTAAAATAAATATTAGTTAATATCAATATAAACCGCAAACTTGAAAAAGAATATATTTGAGACCTGACTTCAAAAATTTTTCCCATGCATAAAATATCAATTTCTGTAACATTTTTCCTTCTGTTTTGGTAGAACGTTAGCTGGAATTATACATGTTTTTTTTTATGTCCTCATTCCATAGAGATCAGGAACATAACGCAATCAAACCATTCGCATTGGCTAGTATCTTAAAAAAAATCTTCCCTTTCGTTGGTCTTTACGGGAGTTACATAGTTTCACAAAATGATTGTCAATTTACCTTACCGCAATAGTTTTATACAGGCTGTCCTGTTTCAGAGTCGCCTACCTGAAGTTCAAAAAGCAAAAGATTAAGAAACCAGAACATCCAAAAGTATGTATGTTTCGTTTATATATGATTATATGTATTTGGGGATTCCCCTTCCTTACTTGAGATCGGTACCATCGCATTGAAAGAACGATGGTCGAAGCGGCGGAGAACATTGTCCGTGTTTTCCCTCCAGGTCAACGTTAAGGAAGATCGTGTCATGGCACCTACATAGTTCCTATGTGCTGTGTTGCTGATTTAACGACAGTAAAGTTATGGCGATAAATATTTCTGTGTTAGGAGGATGAAAGAACATGGCAAATTTTATTCCCAGAATCTTCTTAAACCGTTACAAACAGATCTATAGAAAAGGGCACCGGGTAACAGTAAAAAATAGTCTCACAGCCAAGAAGGAATTTTCATAGAAAATACTTCCCAATCGATTTCACACCGCTCAGCACGGTTAGCTCGAAAAAATCTTTATCGATAAGAAAAATACTCAAGTTAGAGGAAAGCATTCGAGAGGTGCACTCCGTCCAACTTGCGTTGACTGGACCGTTCTCTTCGAAGCGTGAGGTATCTGAGTGCGAAGCGACCGGAGAAACGCGCCAAAGCGGACGAAACGGGGTGTAATTTGGTGTCGTGGGAATTCTGCCCACAATGACTGACGATGCGCCACAGTTTATTTTCACATTCTCGGCGGAATGACGCCGTGAGAGTGAAAAACCATAATTAATATGTACTAATGGAACAATTCTTGAGTATTTATACGGTTAATGACGCACCTTTATGATCTCTATGTATAAACATCAATTACCGTGCGTTAGTCTTGATAAAACAGATTTGAATCATTTTTATTTTGTTCTGCTCTGCTCTTTGTTTGTTCTGTTTACAATTGGACCCGGTATATAGCGCTGTTGTCGAGATATTGACCCGAGCGGAGCCGGGTACCTCAACTAGTAATTAAAAATAATGCATGGCAATTATTTTCCATATGAGGCTAATATCAGTAGTTGTGGTATTAGACAACCGTCCAGTGAAATATTTGTTTACTGTAGGTTTCATTCAAATACTTTGTAAATGAAAAATTGTCCGTGTTTTCCATCCAGTTCAATGTAGCCGTGCGGAAGAAGGGAAGGTCCTAGCATGGCACTTAATTCCTTCGGGAATGTGGTATATTGGCCTAATATCATAACGGTAGTTGTGTGGTATTAGCCAACCATGTCAGGTTCATAAAGAAAAATAAAGCAAAAGAATAATTTCGATTCCGAGAGTGCGCTTAAATTCGTGCGAATCGCGGACGATAAAGTTTCATTAACCGACGACCGTTACTCAATTAAACGGCTAAAGTGTGTATAGTGTCCGTTGTCTACCTGTCGGATTACAGGCGCGCACGTCGAGCCACAAAGGCCGCCCCGCCCCGCCCCGCCCCGCCCCGCCCGGCGCCGCCCGACGCTGCTCGTGAAGGCCCTTTGTGGAAAGACTTCCCAAAGTGGCTCCGGGCCGCCGCCGGTCACTCCGGCCGCCCCTAATAAGTGCGTATTCGCCCACCCTTTGATGTCGTGGCGCCCGCGGCTCATCATTCGCAAAAACGCTATTTAATTAACTTCGGACGCAATCGAGTTACAAAGCGCCCTCCCGCGGCTCGATTTAATCACAAAAGAATCGCCTTTGATACTCGCGTCGCGTCCGAGGTGGCGCGGCGATTTTTGCGCGCAAACAACCGCCGATTGGATTATAAAGGCGCTGTCGGCGGCAGGTGCCGACCGACCTTTCAATTAGTGAGCTGCTCGGGCGGCGCTCGACCGCGCGGGCCCGCTCGGTGCAGCTCGGCTCGCCGCCCGCTCGCCGCGCCCCGCACGGCCCGAGAGAAGAAATGACCCCGGCAGTGCGATTACGCAAAATTTGAGGATGGTGCCGCGGTACGTGTAGGTGCGCCCCCGTCATTTCTAAAGCGCGATTACGAAGCCGTTTTTCATCCACCTACGTCCAGCATGGACCAATCTGTGTCGACAATAGGTCAACTTTTGAGGTACTTGACTAGACGAGCAGACGAAATAGGCGTTTACCTCCCCGCATTTGACAGTTCTTTGCCGTTTCGTAATACCGATTCGACGCGAAATGTATGGAGTTGACCTAATTGCTGCGGGTAGCGCTGAGTGCCGCACCATTTGTGAATGCATCGATTTCGTAATCGCAAAAGCTGTCATATTGCTGTAAGTACAGCAACCTACACCCAATTTTGTGCTTCGTAATTGCACTGCGGGTCACCTGATTCTGATTTCAAATCCTAGATTCTTGGAGATCGCCGCCAATCGCTCGATTCCCCGTAAGACAACATCAATGTCAAATCTAATTTTATTTCATAAAGTTATAGTAAAAAAACAGCCATGTCCCCTCTTTCCCAAATTAGTGCTTTATTTTTTATTTTATTTTTTATTTGGTTTGTCGACGTAGACTTGTTTTAAAAAAATAGTTACACAAAACAAAATACATGCTTGACTGTTAGTTACGCCGCACTTAACAATTACATGCTCTAAAACAAACCAACCTATACCTATCCCCCCACCACACTCTTCCTACCAAAAATCCGCGCCAAAACTGACAGTTGAATCTCAACGAACGACGCATACGCAAAGTCGAACCGCGCTCTCGCGATATTCTGTTCCGCCGAAACTCTCAAGGTCATCAGTGTTTAAGTGCTGCGCTATCCTGAAGACCTAGCTCGAGGAAGGTCTCCGCCTGTGGTCGCCTGAAGGCTGCTGCTGCTGAGGCTGCAAATAAAGAAAAGTGCGAGGACTATCAGATCGAAGCGCCCTGCAACTAGTCGAAGGTCGGTGGCGCTATCAACTGTATCATGGGAAAGGGCGCATTAAAATACAAATACATAAACATCGATCTTTTTTATGTTGTAATTTGAATGCTGTGAAACGCTTTGATTGTGTGTATGTGTAAAGGTATTGTGTGTTATGTTGGGATATGTGTGTAGGGTGATAGGATGTGTGGGAGTGGTGTAATGTGGGAGAAGGAAGGGGACGTTACTGTAACTAACAGAGTAGATTTTCTGTCTTCTCATAGCTTTGTTCTAGTAACCACCCATTTATCCGTAGTTTAAAAACATGTCTTTACTATTTCCGGGTTCACCACGCGTGTACTGGCACAATGATAATTACAAAGCCTCTACGGGCTTCTTCGTGCCTCCATGGCTGGTTAATTAATTGGCTTCAGCTCCGCGGCGCAACTCTCGGCCATAGCCCGGAGCATATTTACAAATTCACCTCGACCGCGCTAAACTTAGTTAAACGGATTTGTTTTTGCGAGCGGTTCGCCGCGCGCCGGAGCGGCAGCGACGCTGGCGGAGCGGGCACCGCTCGTGGCGTTTGCGGGAGTGGTTAAGCTTGCTGCCTGAAGACATTGGTTCTTGAAACCGAATCCCCGGGAATATGGTCACCGTTGAAATTACAGATATTAGTTTTTAAACAGATCTTATGGTGTTAACGTCTTTTTGAAGACATGCGTTCTTGAAACTGTTGGGTCGAGGTACAGATAACCACTGATATAAATTTCTCAGTTGTTGAATTTGCATTATAAGTTAAGTCCTAAAATAATATGTGCAAATATAATAGTTGGTAATTTTGTTCTTTTACACCGTTTACACCGTCGCTGTACTTAATGTTTTGAAAACTTACGGTTTCCCGGTGTGCAATGCCGTGCTTGCAACGAAGTGGCCCTGACGATGCCTCCGTCGTTGGCGGCGAAACATGTCGGCCAAGTACGGCATTGCACACCGGGAAACCGTAAGTTTTCAAAACATTACGTTGGTAATTTTATTACGTATTTAGATTTCATTAACGTAATAATCGAGGTGCTTATAATTATCGATTTTGTAATCGAATATAATGAAAACAGCTGCAAAAATGACATGCTTCTGGTAGCTATTATTTGGAAGCAGCTGCACCTGGCGGGCGGGCGGCGCGGACGGAGGCTCGCCCGCGGCTCCACCCCGCTTTGATGTCCGTCTCCGAGAGATAATGAAGCCGACCGACGCCGCAAGCCCGCACGTAAATATCCTGCGCCAGGACGTGGCCGGCGCAACTTCCGATGTAATTGCGTTAGCCGCGTCCTGAGGAAGAAATGTAGGCGGCGCTTAACTGTTTACAGGGGACAACGGATCCCCTCAGTGCAGTCAAAGAATATATACACTGTGCAGGGCCGATACAATTGCGTAAGGATGGGCGGAAGTGGCGACTATAAGTCATTCTAGACTAGGAGGTCGCGACAAAAATGGTAACGATAACGTAAATGGCTGAAACTGGGTTCAGGGGACAAATACCAACCCTCTGAAGCTAAATGTGTCGGTCTGCATGTTCCAAGTGGTTGCGTTACGTAGATAAGGCGCCTGAAAAAGTCGTTATAGTGACAAAAAATATATATGATAAGGTAAATGGATGCAAATGACAAAGCATGAAAGTATCAGTATGTACATACTTGGTTAGCAATACAAAAACTGAACAAATTTTTGGTTGCATTTCGTAGATATAGGAAATTTAGGTTGCATACATAAGTTTAGGTATATTTAAGTATTTAATTAAAAAACCGAATGGTTTTTGGTGCATAATTAATAGTTATCATTGTTTCTAGACAATCCGCATATTCATCAGCAGGTACATACCAACATATATTTTAGATAGTCAATCTAGATAACGCAACCACTTGGCGCAGGCCGACCGACATATTTAGTATCAGAGGGTTGGTCTCTTACATGTGAACCCAGATTCAGCCATTTACCTTATTGTGACCAAAAATGTCGTGACCTCCCGGAATATTCGTATTGCGGAAGAATAGCCACGTCGAAGGGCCGAGTGCACGAAAGGACAAAAAATAAAAATAAACGTCAAAGTATGATCAAACAAGTCACTTTGTATGGACAGTATGGAAGGAACTCCATGCGGTTCACTAAAAGTGACGTGTTTGAACATTGATTAACTCAGCCGTCTCGTCGTGCAATCGGGGCTTACTGACAATATACCGACGGTAGCGTCGGCCGAACCGCTTACAAATTCGAAACGCGGAACATCGAATGTGCTTTGCGGTAAATGGTATCCTGTGCAGTTCTAGCTTGGCGTCGGAACTCGAGAGCGTCAGGAGTGACCGATTTCATAAGCAACTGACTGACCGGTGCTACCGCCAGTGCGATTATTATCACTAAAATATGGCTGCGTTGCCGCTATACGAATGACTTTTTGCTGCACGCGGGACGGAGGGTTTCTTAAGCCCCGATCTTTCACGCGATTACTTGGGACTTAGAGCGCACATCAGATCCGACGCTGAATATTAGAGCGCACAGCAGATCCGACGCTGAATCTTAGAGCGCACAGCAGATCCGACGCTGAATATTAGAGCGCACATCAGATCCGACGCTGAATATTAGAGCGCACAGCAGATCCGACGCTGAATCTTAGAGCGCACAGCAGATCCGACGCTGAATATTAGAGCGCACATCAGATACGACGCTGAATATTAGAGCGCACAGCAGATCCGACGCTGAATCTTAGAGCGCACAGCAGATTCGACGCTGAATGTGCTGTCCGTCAAAATAATTGATGGGCCGTGCTGTAATCCTCCCATCGAACATCAGGGATTCCTTTTGGCGTGGCGCTAATGGGCGGAGTGCGGCGTTCGACCACCGAGAGATGGCGCCGTGGATGCGCCGAGCGACGGATTAGGGCAAAGCGATCGCGGAGCCCTTCACTTCGGCGGCTATTATGAAATTATGGAAAGAGGATTACCTGCGCCGTCGGCCGCGCGCCGAGCGGTGTTAACTACACTAAAGCTTTTAGCGAGAGCTTTTGTGTGAATTTTCCAATCACGAATATGCGCTTTGTTGGCTCGGACGCTCGCAGTTAACGATGACGCTTGATGTAAACCACGCGGCGGAAAATATCACCGATCATTTTCCACGTTATTTCGGAGTAACTAAAATTTTCATAGCCACCGTTGTAAGCAAGATACACGATAATTGCAAGCGACTCAAACTTAAAAATACTTTACTTGTAAAAAGCGAAACGGAAAATATAGTACACAATATGCGAAGTGTTGAAAATGTATGCAAAACCGAATCTAGTAACAAAGTGTTCAGAAAAAGCTTTTCTTCAGAAACCTATCTATTCCAAAAATGTATTCAAGAATAGGCGAATAAGCAATCTATTTGGACAAATATGATGAGATCCGAAATAAATATATCGGTTCATTAAAAAAATATATCTGATTTATAATGGTGTAAGAGGATTTCAATATATGTTTCTTACGATTTGTTTTTTATTTATATGTTTAATCAACTTCAGTCCGTTTAACTTAACAAGATTTAAAACGTCACCAATCATGTATGTCTTTACACCTCTATAAACTTTTACTCAACTTCTGTCCTTTACCTCCCAGTGTTGTTCCGATTTTTACCTTTAAGGGCCTGGTACTAGCCAAATCGCAAAGTTAGACGAGGCACCCCAAGTAAACTAACTAAGTCTGACGATTATAAGTGTCATCCTTACAATATATGATTCCTTGTCTAGGAATCGAATGATTTTCGTTAATGTATGTTTCCTTTTTCTATACAAAATACATTGCGGAAACGGTGTCCATTTCCGAACTTTTTTGACTAAATGTAGAAATCTAAAAGCAAATGGAATTTTTTGTTTATGCATATATGCTGTTTTTGCTTATATCTAGAAATCGAATGACTTTCAGATTTCTAATGAGAAAAATCAACTTTTTTTATTTTTATTATTATTTAAATAAATGATGGAATAAAAAAATATTAACAATCCATTATCAGTCTGGAGTTCTATTTGGATTTGCTGAAGCGTTTCACTACATATTATTACATTTGTTAAAAAGTGCATTTGTATGGCGCGAGTAGTTGGCTAGTCCTAGCGCCTTAAATTCGATGTTATTGCCTTCGAAATTGATAGTTATAGTACTTGTTGACGGACATTAGAAAAACAAAAGTTCAGCTGTTGTCTTGCCAGTTGTTTTTCGCTATTATTACTGAACTGGTTAAATGTTTATATTTGACAAATTCCAGTGCAGTGTAGTGTCTATGTATTATAAATGAAGAATAATGAAGAGTGTTAATACAAATAATATTTTTCATAACCTAAAGCTGATTGACATGCTGATGAGCATGACGGTTAAGCCGAATTAGATAGATTTATTTATAGATTCGTTGCGAGCTAACTGTTAAACGACGTGGTATTCAGCCTACCCAGGTTTTCACCGCCTCCAGTTACCTGAAATCCGATCAGTAACTTACGGTTACATTGTATATTTACATGGTGTAACCGAAAGGTAACTTTTGGATTTTTGTAGCTGGAGGCGGTGGAAACGGGTACTTTATTTAGACTGATTCAACTGGTAAACATAAATTTACCAGTTGAATCAATTTGAATTAAACAGAATGGTAAGGAATGGTACTGTAAGGAGCTTGTGATAAGTAAGTATGTATATTCGACCGTGAAGCAAGGACACATTAATTAAAGAAAGAGCCCCGTAAAAGAACTAAAATATCTATGAATATACTGCAAGGCTGGACCCGAACCAGCAAAACGTATTACATCTACCAATTTCGCCTCTTGGAATTGATCGATGGAATGGAATTATCCTACAGTACCTGCTCCC
This sequence comes from Incurvaria masculella, assembly GCA_946894095.1. NCBI lineage: Eukaryota > Metazoa > Arthropoda > Insecta > Lepidoptera > Incurvariidae > Incurvaria > Incurvaria masculella. The sequence goes on along the minus strand of OX335645.2, from coordinate 20,897,598 downwards.
GTAATCAATGCCTCCTACTAACACAGTGTTCAAGATTATACCTACATTGATTCAACGCTTTACCTGCGATGCGGACATTGATTACAAAGATTGAACTGTGCGCGTTGTCTGCCTACGGGAAGCTAGGTGAGTCTGCTCAAAGAACTAGGCAGGTTTGCGCAGCAACACAGTATATTGGAGATAGGTACAAGTGCGTACTCGCAAGTGGTTACGGCTAAGCAGGCTGGAATGGACTGAGGTGGCAAGGCGGCCGCGCGTCTTTTGTAACCGCGTTTAGCGAGCTTGTGTGCGTGCGTCGCGCGCCTGTGTGACCGCAATAGAACATTCAAACATATAGATATACAGACATATAAGAATTGATGACGGACTTTACCTTTTCGTAGTCGTGATGCGCGGCGGGCGGGTGCGGCGGCGGCGGCGTGTCGGCGGCGCGCGCGCTTCATTCCCGCGAGCGGCGCGGCCGGCCCACCTTGCCCTTGCGCACGGGCGCCGCACCCGCCGCCGCGCCCGCCGCGCCCGCGCCGCCCGCGCCCTTCACCAGCTTGTGCCAGTCCTGCTCGCACACCAGCGACCCCGCCAGCATGTAGTACCTGCCGGCGGACACGCAGCGTTCACGCGTTGCTCATCGACCGCTATGACGTCACATCGGCTCGCTCACCTGGCGTTAGGTTTTCTAGTAATAGCTAGGCGAAACAGGAATAAGCTCACAATTCATGCGTACCTCAAACATCATTGGGCGAGCGAGGTTGACACTACTCAACCTCTGGATACTCTGGTTATGGGTTTCGTATTATGGGAGTGAAAATTTCTGGCAGTCCATGGATTTTATCTGTCTGCACGGCGATGTCTACCTCTTTGGTGAGGTATAACTTCCCGGGACGGATGCTGTCCTATTCCAGCGGTTGCGCAGCATGACGAATGCGAGCCGCTCAATGGCTCGGAATCGTTAAAACCCGCCCGGGTTGGTACCATAACCATTGGAAGAAAATATGGTCCAATCGGTAATAAAAAAAATTGTCCGCGTTTTCCACTCAGTTCAATGTAGCCGTGCTTATAAAAGGAAGGTCCTGCCATGGGAATGTGGTGTATTGGACTAATATCATAATGTTAGATGTGTGGTATTTATAAGCCGTCCATGTCAGGTTGCATACATAAAACCGGTCAACCTCTTACGGTTCATGAGATACAGCCCTGTGACATACGGACGGACGGACGGACAGCGGAGGCTTAGTAATAGAGTTCCGTTGGCACCCTTTGGGTACGGAATCCTAAAAAGTCGGCAACGCCCACACCGGCGGTTCTCCTTCCTTATCGAAGGGTGACAGCAAGTACTCACCTATCGCCTTGCATGAGGTGCGCGCCACACTTGGAGCACGCGAAGCACTTTATGTGAAACACGTGCAGCTGCGGTGGCGCGCCGGTCCGCATCACGAACTCGCTGGGGGGTATCGTCTGTCCGCACGCCGCGCACGCGCCGCCAGACCCGAACATTCTGCGGACAACGGAGACGTCACGTCAGCCAGCTCGCACACAACTCTACGGCGCATACGTCGCACCATTCCATGTTGGGATCTTCCCACATTATTAACATGGAAAGAATTACACATGAAAAATATTTCATTTATTAAAACTTTTTTGTTAAGTCAAATTACACAATGTTACGTCAAATACTAATTGATCCGCGGATTCGATCAACTCAGTGAAGAAGATATCATTGACGGGGTTGAGTTTAGCTCGACTAAACTAGGTCGAATTTTGTTTCTACGCAGGCCATATTTGCCCTACTCTGGGCCTTCTCAATACGGCGATATTCTCGCGAAAATATTTTTGCAATAAGGCGTACATATTTTGACACCAAAAACTGAAAAAAAGGGCACAATATGAGATGTCATGGTTCTGATTTAAAATTATTTAACAAAAAAATAACTTTATCTTGTTTATCATCACAATTATTTATAAAAGCTAAAAAACTAAATATAAAAATGGTTATTGCTTTTAGCAGAATTTATTTTATCTTTGACCCTAATTTTCTGTAGCCATTGTAATAAAAACGTGCATGCTAAACTAACCGAAAACAAGCACTTAACAGTGTACGTTTAGATCACTTTTACAATGGTTAACAATTCCTTAACCCTTTCCCACAGTTACGTCTTATTGATGCGTTATATGTAACCAAAACGATGGCTTTCGCCCATATGTTTATAATTCGTTGCTGAAACAAAGATACAACATAATATATTGATAATTACCTAAATATTGATGTGGTGAAACATAACTTTATAATTAAAGCACGAATAACAATAATAACGAAGTTCGCATTAATTGCAGGCTATAATAAGGCGCATGGAAATGATCTTGAAACGATTCATTCGGCAATTAAATAAATTAAAAGCAGATTAAATCTCGAGCGGACCGGTCCGGCGCCGACTTCGTGCATAACCAAATTATTATTTAAATGACCCTCGGTGAACAAATTGAGTATTAAATCATACGGCAATTAAACGATTGCTCTATCTGGGCCGCCGATAAGATGTCCCCGCGCCGTCTGCCCCTCAGCCCTCGCCCCACGCCCGCCCTCGGGCTAAAATCTTCATGGTATGCCACAGGTAGAGGCTGTTACCGCAGAGAACTTGAGGAACTGTTAATGCTAGCGTCTCTTTTCACTATGCCACCCGCACAGAACTGGAACTGCATCTGTTCACGGTGAAGTCGCAGGAAATGTAAGATTTAAAACTTTAAAACCGGCCAAGTGCGAGTCGGACTCACACACGAAGGGTTCCGTACCATCGTAAAAAAAAAACAAAAAAAAACACGTTTTTTGTATGGGAGCCCCCTTTACTTTTAATTATTTTTTAATCTTACCTATTTGTTGTTGTAGCGGCAAAATAAATACACACTGTGTGAAAATTTCAGCTGTCTACCTGTTACGGTTACTGAGATACAGCCCTGTGACAGACGGACAGACAGACGGACGGACGGACGGACGGACGGACGGACAGCGGAGGCTTAGTAATAGGGTTCCGTTTTCACCCTTTGGGTACGGAACCCTAAAAAATGAATGTTTTGTCCATAGGCAAGCACAATTTTTCACGGCGACTGTCGTTAAACTGGCGAAACTACCAGGCCCTAACGTTTCCATACCCCTAAAAATTGTCAGATTGTAATCACTTTTTTTATCACTTGAGAAAGCTTAAATATATGACCATAAGATTAATTTTTTTGTATAAATCTGTATTCGTCAATAAAAAAAATCTAAAATGAAGGAAAAAAGACAACGTTTTCCAATAATTTAAGCAATTTTTTTTAACGTAAACGGTATTTTAAACAAATTCAAACTTACAGGTTTAGATTTTGAATATATATTGTATAATTCAAAATTTCAAAAACCTTGTAAAATATTAAGATTATGTAAACAGGTTATCACCCGTAGTATGGGGAATTTATAGGGGAACGATCCTCTTAAGACGAGTACTGCTCAATGGATTGTGTTTATTGCCTCGGTATATCCACCGAAGCACATTCGTGGACACTTACATTGTGCAGCGTTCGGTCAATATCGAACGATATACCCATAAGTACAGGTATTATAACGTTCATATACACACGGTGTTAATTTTTTTCGCGACATTTCTATTTTAATACTGATTATTTAACTATTTCGTATACTGATCATTTTGTGGTATTTAAAAATTAAATATTAAACAGTAAAAAAAAATTGCAGATTTAATCCAAACTTTTACCTCAGCGACAATTTCCCTTTGGAATGGTGTAAGCACGCCATGTGTACGCGCCACTGCCAAGGTCACGCGTTTGCTGTCTCGCAGCTGACTGCGCGCCGCCGCCAATTGTATCGCGTCGATTATATAAATTTTCACATTTATTTTTCATATTTAGAAGTTTTTATGAATGCAGTGCGATTTCTATTACGAAATACTATGTTTTCATACTAGTATTAGAAATCGAAAAATTTAAAACAAAAGCACAAAACAAGAAAAATCCTTCGTTTTCGGAATCAGTATGCGACCCAAGGGTCAGCCTGGGTAACCCTTTCGGGAATGTCGCGAACTTGTTTAACACAGTGTATAAGTTTTAAATAACCCCGACAGTCACACGCGAATGTGAAATCTATCTATTTTTCATTTACGCACCCACAAACTGATCTCTAGCTTCTGCTATAGCCTAGCAAAGAAATCGGAGAACACCATCTAGCCGGTTTAGTAGTATTTGATATACCTCCGACACGCGTGGAGTGGAGAAAGCTTTGCCTTGATCGTTAAATAAAAAATATGTTCATGAGTGCCATTTCTGCCTCCCTGGAACCAAATATTCTGTCGTAAGGTTCCCAGCGGCATGGCCTTTACCTCGCTAAGGCAGTGACAGCCATAGCTAGAGCCTGAAGCCGGTATCGATGTCGGGAAAATTGATGCGCGCTGGAACGGAATATTCCAATCCTGACATCTCGGTCCGCATCAAAATACATTTAGCGTAGCAATCAATTGATCGTTAAGTAGCTTAGGGGCGCGAGGCTTCGCTTATCAAGCCAGAGGTCATGTGTTCGATGCTCGCCTCGTTTATTCACCACTTTCTTTCTCTCTCTGAGTGCATTTCGTTACGACTAAAGAGCTGGTCCACACTTAGGAGTCCATGTAAACTGTAAGTCCCCTTCCCGTACTAGATGATGGATTGGTATCATCGCATTGGATGAAGAGATGATCGACGCAGCAAAGAAAACTTGTATGTGTTTTTCATCTATTGCAGTGCTCGTAAAGGTACTTTACTGGAAAGTCACCTCATTCCTTACGGAACGCGGTGTGTCGGGCTAATATCATGATGTTGGCTATGGTGTTAGTAATTTATGTTGAAATAAAAAAAAACGTGATGGCAGCGGGCATGTTTTCCTCGGATTCCACAAGCTATGTGTAATAAAAAGTCCCATGTCTTGGACTGCGAGTTTGAAATATAAATTATTCTAAATTTTATCATATTCAAGGAAACTTTTGATACATTCGCTTCTTTGGATTTCACTTTGAATACTTTTTTCGACTTTCATTCAAAGTAGAAAAAGCTTAAATGTGGAAAACGGCCTCGCCGCCCCGCCGCGCCGCCGTAACGAGAAATTAATTAGCGAACGTTACTGGGAAATTGGAAAAGTTTACTCACACGCCGCCGGAGATAGTCGAACTTAATGTGCTCCGATCGGCTCGGCATTGCAAATTATCGCCAAACGGAATTCAAAGCTAACAAGTCAAAGATATAAACGACGAAATTCGTTTCAATCGCAGCACGCAAATACGATTTCATTAGCGCGAGTGAAAGAACGCTTCCAATTAGAGTGGGAACCGTCGGGGGGTGCGGGGCGAGGCTCGGCTCGCATCGACACACGAGCCGAATTAATTAACTCCTAGCATCACTCCGTGTATTGCGTTAAGGTTATGGCGCAGTCGTTAATACCGCCAAATGAGGTCTGTACGCTCTGGAGACCGAAGGGCATCGAACCTGTGATTGAACCTCGTCTGATAAAATATAGTCAATTATAGTATAATACTGAATGCGATCTCTTTTAAGAATTTTATAATATCTCCTAGAAATGGTGTTTTGTCCATTTCGCTGTCATGACATGATTTAGTATTTGCTTACGTTAGTGTCTGTCATAACGTATACGTAGAATCGCATGCTCTAAGGAAACATTCAATAAGTCATAAAGCTTTGAAAATGAATATTACGACCTGATGAAAGTGGACTTAAAGAAGCATTAAGTGATTACTTACTCATTAACAAAAATATGACGTAGAAAAGATAAATTAACGATTTTTAAATTGCATTTCAGCAAATATAAGCGGTATTTACAAATTGCCTCATAACAATCTGAATTATATGGTTAGCTACATAAATACGAAATCACTTGTGCAAACGTGCTTGCAAGTAATAAGTACGATTTATGTTTGACCTAAACAGACCTGTAACTAGATAACAATGCAATCATATGTCTCGCATTCGTCTGCCAGTCAAAAGTCATCAGTCCCATGCGATTGACAAAAGTTTAAAAAACTCTTTCATTCAAAAAGTACTTTCAAGTTTCAAAGCTAGCCCAGCATTCCCAGAAAAAAAATTGACATGATAAATATGTAACAGAGAAGGTCTAAATTTAACCAACAAAAAGATTGAAAAAAAAAAAATGATTGGTAACCATAACACCTGTGTTTCCGACAACCTTAAGTAATCAGATAAGGTTCACATACATTAGGCGTATTCTGCTAACTTTTACATTAGCCTCCTTTGAAGCGTAAGAAAATTATCCTCTCGGGAGTGGCGCGCCGTCTGGTTGACTTTGCGAATCGGCAGCGGAACGAAATTGATACACATTACGGTATTGAATCAGTTTTTCAGGAAGTTTCCGCAAGTTCGGCGGGGCGAGGGTGCCTTCAGGTAGGCACTCGGATAATTAGAACCACGGTTGAGTAACGGTTGGTATGAAAGCAAATATGCGTGAGGCTTTATACGTGAAAGATTTCTACGTTTCCTTAATTTATGTTTACGTTAGCAAAAGTTTTCAGACGTGTACGTCTATTTCCTTTCATACATAAGCTTAATTTCTAGATAGGCGGATAAACGTCATGTAATATGTGATGGATGGCCAATCCGAATCGTAATAAACAAGAAGAGATTGGATAGTTTTTTTTAAAATATTTAATGAAAAACATAGTTCCGAGTATGAAGCAAAATTTTTCTCCAATTTTTTTATGCGTGTCATGTTTTTTGATATTTATTTGGAAACTTAACAGCTAAAACAATAATTAACGAATTAGTAATAGAAGTAAGTAATATAATTAATTATTAAAATCTATTTTTTTTATCTATAAAAGCGTTCCTCTTTTTAAGACATAAGACATTTTATTTGCCACAACACATAAGTACAATAGAGTAATGAACATAAAACAAATTAAACTATATTAAAAACACTTAAACATTGCATTCTCTTGTAGGTATCTTCAATTTGTGACAAATGGGATCAATCTCAGCTGTCTCGCAGAAAACTACGAAGCTGGTTTTCAGACGAATCCCTACTATAACTATCTTTAAACATTGCAGTTTAGGTGACGCTGCTTCGTGTTTGCCAGCATAAAATGAAGTGAAAATATAATTAGCTTAATTTTATAAAAAAGTTTAACAGTGTTAACAAACTTAACCTAAATAAATGTTATATGTCTTAAATACTTAACATATTAGCATATTTTTTTGTTTCTGGTACAAAAAAAGGGACACAAATAAATGACACGTAAAACGAATTTGTGAGAAAACTAAATATTACAAATGTGTGCGGTAAAAAGAGTAAAACATTGTAGGAGAGGGCGGTTTGATACACCTACATATTACATGATTATAATTTTATCGTTTTTCTCTACCAACTGCCTGCGTTGGTAGAGAAAACCGATAAAATTGAGATTATATTATTCATATTATTAAAATCTACTGTAAACTCGTTCACGATTACATTATTATAATTGATAAAATATTTTTTTTTGCAGAATTTAACTTTCAATGAATTCTGAAGAGGGCAAGTAAACATAAGTGAGTCTATTGTTACGACGTTGAAGAGGAGCATCACTCGGCAATTTCTATGAACATATCTCAATTGAGCAGGTCCCCCGGGCCCAGAGAAAGTCTTCGCCGTTGTTAGCGGAATCGTGCATGTTCAACGCGTCCTCATTAATGTGAGACGAAGCTATCTCGACATGTTATTTTATTCATTAAGCGCACATCCCCTTAACGAGCGCCGTCTACGCAAACATACTTAAGATTGTTCCAAAGAACATAATTTAAAACCTCTTAAGAAACGCGAGATCATTAGGGCGGGTGTGTCGAGATGTTACGGGAGGTAGGCGGGCGCGGGCTGGGGGGGGGAGGGGGGAGGGGGGAGCGGGGGACGCGGCGGGCTGCTGTACAGCCCCTGTACAGGTTTAGAACTTTATGTTTCAATCTTGAATTGTAAAAAATAATAATTCATTAGCACCACAAAAAGTGTTGGGCTACGTCGTAGACGCTCTACGCTTTTCGTAGAATTTATTTGATTGATAAACATTTGACATTCAATTTAGCCACCACCAAGCGTAAATGAACAAAAAAAACCGGTCAAACGTGAGCGTGTTCACGTGCCGAGGGTTCCGTCACTGCTGGACATGGAAAAAATTCGCCCTTATTTTGCAATTTCATATAACATTAGCGCTTTACAAATCTAGATTTTTTTCAAAAAGTATGACGCTCAAAGCAAAAGTAATTAGTTGCTAGATTAGTATTGGTATTTTTCAGAATAGGAGAACGATTCGGAAAAAATACTAGTGACCGGCAAACACCTTTTTTCGCTTTTTGCGACGGGACCCTAAAAATAAATGTACATATATGGTACCCCCCACGCAGGAGGGCGTTTAAAAACGGTCTTAATTCCATAGAGTCAGCATATTTCATTATCAACAGTAGACACCGCATGCGCTTCGTATATCCCAGAGAACCGCGTCAATCCTAAATAGGCATACTATGATATATATGAAATACACGCTGGGCTGACGTACATTTTAGACCCACATATCATACGAACGAAACTATAACTAGGCCAGCTATCCTAAGCACATCTAGATTAAAATCAGTGAAAGAGTATTGCATCTAATGCCATAAATAAAAAAAGACTGGTCATAAGATGACAGTGTTACTCAGTTTGTCAATAGATCACCCCGCTGTCTCGCCGCGGCACACCTGCTGTGACTGTGAAGCAATCCTTGTAATTAAGGTATCGGCTATGCGACAGCGAAACTGCCAATTAGGAGTGGAGCTGTCAGTATTCGAGCCCGTGAGGAACGCGATAACAATCTTTCGATAAATACGAGGAGGCTTTAATTGCACCTAATTAAAGTTCTTGAGACATCTCAAATATGTTGCGAAATATAGGAATATAATGTCCTCGATACATGTGTAGCCATTCAGTTAACGGACACCGCCGTAGACGGAAAAACCGGCCAAGTGCGGAAAAACCGGGTTCCGTTTGCACCCTTTGGGTACGGAACCCTAAAAATTGGAGTTGTTTTTTTAATATTACAGGTACAGAAGATTGTTACTAAAATGACATTAAGGCGGCCCAACCCGGCGGCACTATCTCATTCGCGGGCACGGTACAAAATCGTGCTGTTGCGCTCTGGGACATAATCTGTTTCAAAGAAAATGACAGGCTCCGTGATGAGGAAGATGCAACATGTCCACAAAAAACATGTCCGCTGTAGTCAAAAATCTAACAAAAACCAAATAGATTATAAATCTTGATTAAATAAGCTATGTCTGATGACTAATCTTTTTAAGATGTTCTTACTTTAACATTGCGTAATCCACCTTCAAAGATATTGTATAAAACGCGCAAAAAAAAACGAACTTTCGGACCTTATAAATTAGAAACCAAACACAATTTTACAATGGTAACGGTCATCAGACATCTAGTTCGATCAAATAAAACTATTTTGAGCAAAATTTGGGATCTCTGACAAGAACTATGCGCGTGATCTTCTTTCTCTGTTTGTATGGTGAGTTGAGCAGGATGGGCCACCTTAAATGAGGGATTACGCATGGAGTTACAACGGTGGGCAGGTGAATACACTTATGCATGAAGATTCGATTTGTGTATCAAGCGATATTAGTCCTATACATAGCATTACCGAAGGAATAGGTGTCACGCCAGTGCCACCCTTTTACGAGCACGGCTAAAAAACAAGTGTTTCAGAGCATTGGTAACTGAAAGAACATAATACCATAGATAGTATTGACGTGAATTGAGAATATGTTGAAGGATTGGACATGTAGAGCTAATTACTGATGAAGGAATGACGAAACAGATTTATAGAGCGGAAATGAGTGGCATTGTCGTGCCCGGGCGGCCGAGCAGAACGAACCAGATTTACCAAGTTCTTCGTATAGGTCAGGTACGTATGATGTATGGAGAGATGTAATGTCATTAAAGGAAGCCAAAGAAGTATGCTGTGATCTAACTGAATGTAGCTCTATCATCTGTGCCTACCCCTTTGGGGAAGTGTCGTGATGGTATGCATGCACATATGTAAAGCATTACAGATATAACTAACTATAGATAACTAATCGTCGGTTTTAACAAACAAGCGATTTAACAATGTTGATATAATTGTATCTAATCAATGCTAATATTATGAATATGATGTGCCAATTATTTTTGCATTTGATATATCAATTCTTGAGGTAGGATATAGTATATTTAAAATAACGCTACGACGCTTAGGAGCCGATCAAAAGTCAGAAAGAACGCTAAGCTAAAACGAAATAATTTCCCGGGCGGGCGATGCCACGCCGTCGTTTGGGAACGAAAATTGTGAAATTGTCTCAACCGGCGCCACGAACCTTAACTGGTATAAGTCTCAACACACATAATATAACAAGCATATATGTTGGCTGCAAACGACCACTTCACACAACTTTTAACAATATTGCCAAAAAAAATTAATATAGACAAAAACATGTAGCGGTTTTCTGTGCACTTTGAATTCATCATTATTCCAATAAGCAAATGCGTCGTAAGTTTTGTCCACCTTGTCGTACGCTCGCAAGTTTTACCGCGACATCGTAATCGCACCCGGCCATCTCGCACAACTTTACTTATTAATTTCAATCACTGGCGCCGCTGCGGGGTGCGGGGTGCGAGGTGCGGAGTGCGGAGTGCGGGGGGGGCGAGGTGCTGGCTGCCCGCTCGCCCCGCACCCCGCACCTCCAGCGACTCCGGCCCCGCTACCTCATCATTCTAAAAGCCTCGGCGGTACCACATAATAGTGTAATACGTGTAAAGTAAGTTTTCGAGGGAATATGTTCGACATAAGCGTCCGTCTGTTAAGTTAGAATGTTTGATTGTTGAGCGATTATACTGGTATAAATCAATGTATATATAAATTTGGATGAATGCAAAGGCGTAGCTTGAACGCTTATTGCCTCTTCATTTGATGTAGACGTCAAAGCAAAAGAATTCAATGACCATGATTGTGTCCTTCAATTATAATTGCTGAATAAAAACTGAATTTTGTTTGCGTCTTTTAATGCATCAAATATAAATCTTGTATCTTTTAATTATTGTTTGCTGAATAAAAACTTAAAGTTTGCTTATAACATGTAACAAATATGGGACTCTCACCAGCAACCCTCAATAGCATTGTTCTGCACCCCTATAATTGCATTGTTTCGTGACGGAACACTCGGTAGAAGAAATTGGTTTGTCAGCTTAGCCGTTAAAATTTACATCATACTGATTGCCAAGGTTTTTTCACGCGCATGTACAAAAACACCTAAATTATATCAAGTTATTTTGTACGGTCAATTTCGCCCAATATGTTTATTTTTATTTATTTTTCCAATATAACACACATACATTATGCACATCAACAATATATCTTAATCATTTTGGATTAAACCATAACTATTTAGGCGCACATAATTATTCTATTTAAAAAAATATGGTATATTACGTAGGTGTCTCCGTAGGTGAGATTAAAGGAACTTTAATTCAATATTATTTAAAATTAAATCCAGGCACATACATAGATCGTGTCTCTTCTTTAGACGAGTCTGTTAAACAATGTTGACGCGGAGCTTGAAATTTTTTCAAAATTAAAGTTTTTGATTTTTAGTTCGCGCTATTGTAAATTCGTGGATATAACAAAGTATTGCTAATTAATTAGCACTCGACCGAATAGTCATACAGGCGTTATAGTGACGTGCCGAGTGCTGCCTTCACATTTATATACATGCAATGGCTCGCGCCTGTTTCCTCAGTCATATTAAGATTTTTTTTTCTGAAATGAATTAAATCAATTTCAGAAAAATATTTCATTAAATAAATCAACTGAGAGGTATATCGGTACGTTTTGATTTTTTTTTTCACTTATTTTATATCCACGATATAAGCCTCTAAAGATTTGTATCATAATGTTTAAGGGCGTCCAGTCACACGTGTTTGTGAATCACCGGCGAATGTGAATTACAAGATTAACCCCACTATACACATACGCGTACGGTGCACAGTGACGTGCGGAGCACCGTACCCAGTACCTACACACGTGCAGCACAGCGCACGACACGACAGTCGGCGGCGCAACTTATTCATTATGGAAGTCGTTGAAGTGAAACGTCGCATAAAATTAATTAGCGCCATGTCTACTCACTCCGGTGGCGTAGCGCAGGAGCTGACACTCGCGAGTTACATCACCGACACATGATTTATAACTGGGATCCTAATCGTGACATTCGACCACTATGTATTTATTATCGACTTAAACGTACACTTGCTATGAATAAAAAACAATACCAGGATTTAGCCCATGCATTGTCTAAAGATAAGAAATTGTTTGCAAAGACATGGAACTAAGTTAGCAACCACATGTAAATAATGAAGCATTTGAAAGTAAAAAAAATTTTTTTTTTTCAAAAACAGCTCTCTATGTCTTTCCTGCGCCTCCTCGCAGATTCCGGTCCACTCCTAATACCCACGCCTGCTCCACAACCCTCCCATAGATTTCTGCTTACGCAATTATTAAGCTCTACCTTTTGTACACTTTATCGTGCAATAAACGTTATTATTATAATTATTATTAATTATACACAACAGCATTAACCAAAAGTTTACTTTTTACTTCCATTTCATTTCATTTCAAACTTCGATATAAGCGTACAGTCGTTTACTTTGAAACCTATACACTGGAAATAGAGAGAAATTCGAGATCTTTTTCCGTTGTATTGACGCCAAGCATAGTAAAGAGGACATTAGGAACTGTTTCTCCTCTCAGTGTTAAAAGTAAACGACTGTCATGCAGAATTGTTTCACCCCTCTGCGAGACGGGCCTAGCCCAGTGCAGAGTAGGTGAGCCTTAAATAAAACATGCTCCTACGTTACGAATGTCTGTAACAAAGTGTCATACCTATCATTCATGCCTTTCATTTCGTTTGAAGTGAAAACTTCTTAAGCACCGTTGTGTTACGAATTCTTTATTATTATTAGTTTTCCTTAAATGAAGATCGGGTTGAAGCCATGGTGACCTGCGCATTTGGATATTGTGAGGTGAACGAGCTTAATGATTTAGACAAATACCGTTTATTTTGGTAATTAAGTACTGACATATTGATTCTTGGGCACATACCTTATCTTTTTCATATTATTTTAAATCATTATTTTGGAGCTGCATGACGATTTGGTAAAATAGGAAATTTCAGTAAAAATGCTTGGACATTTTTCGGTCAGATCCGTCAGTTGACTTTGCGTGTCTTTCCTATTATATTTCAATGGTTCTAACACTAACGTTGTGATGTGTTTTTGTTTCTAATTGATAACCTAGAACCCTGCTCGTAGTACGACCTACACGCCCTGATAAGTATTATATGACGTCACGTGATTGGAGGATATCAGTCAGCTCTTGCTCTATAGTTGCGTCAAGAAGCTTTAATCATAATTAACGCGATAATTTGTCTAAATATCGCCCCAAGACTTGCGAGAGATAATTAACCAGAAACATTGAAATATAATATTATAAATAGATTTACATACTTCGCTCGAGCGCTATAAGAACGTCAGAAAATGTATAAAGGACAGATGCGATACATGAAAATAACGTGAAGACAATAGAAGTGTGCTGTCTTGGTTACAGTACTTAAAAAAAAATAGGCCCATTGCTTTGCTTCCCGTGAAGTTAGCGGTAAAGAAACATTGTCCGTATTTTCGATCCAGCTCAATGTAACAGTGCTCAAAAACGGAAGGTCCTGGCCTCCATTCCCGTCGTTATCTTATTAACGGCAAATCGTTTACCTTTCTATGTAAGTACCTAACACGAGACATTCATGTACATATATGACTCCTACTGACCTGCCAGAAATTATATCTAGGATAAAATTAAAAATTTTGTTGTGTGAAAAAGACGCAACTTGAGAAAGAAAGTATCACATTATCAACAGAGCAATCTTCTAGGATGACAATACAGTGGGCTGGACATTAACGTGATTCATATCGTATGTACACTCCGGATTAAACCGGTGAGCCCATTCCCCCATCGCTGGATCGCAACTTGCACAAACTTTCATTTTAATCAAGCGTTTTAATTAAAAATTATCCAGGAAAAACAAAATAAGCTCCGGCGCCCCTCCCCGCACACCGCCCTCACCACCCCACCCACCCCCGCCGCCGCGCCCGGGAACTAATTACGGCTCGCATGCAATAGGTACCTTCGGACTAGCTTGCACGATGCTCTGTTCTGTTTTTATTTTACAGCACCCGGAATCTAAAAAATAAAGATATTTGTGTTTTCCACCTGTGCTTATTGTGTGATCCGTACTTGCTGGAACTTCAATTGATTTAAGAGCGAAAAGTTCAGTTCGAAAAGGGCGTAAATTAAACTATATTCATTATTTTAAAAAAATACTACTACTTATGATACTTTTGAGGTTACCGCGGTCGTTAGACATGTTTGAAAAATGTTACGGCTTTTCACGCGGCAGGTAGAGATATTCTCCGACGTTTCGAGCTAATCATTCAGCCCGTTGTCAAGGAGGCATCCGCCGCGCCGTACATTACTACTTATTTTGGGATTTCGAAAATTTTAAAGATGCATTGATGGTCTAGCTATATTTGAAACCTATAACGGTAAATATCTGACGCATCAATTCAAACTTTTTTATGAATGTTTATGAATAAGAATCAACACTTTCCTTTAGTTTGACGTATAACATTACTTCACAGATTTTGTGCCGTATAAGCTACACGATTGGCTGGTGCAATAATACAGGTCAATTTCGATTCCCAAATAGAAAAAAAATCGGTTTTAGTTTTTATCAAAATCGGCCTCGAGACTCCTTTAAGTGTTTTTCGTTATTTCTTAGCTTCGGATTTGGCTACAAAAGCACCCTGGAAAAATTCGACCTGCATATTAAATCAGGCTGAATCGAGAAAATTGATTAAAGTTAACTAAAAATTAAGGTTTTAACGCCTTTGCCACTTTCAACCAAAGTTTGAAACCAAATATTTGAAATAGTTGATATTTCATTTTGTTTTAATGGAAAATGAAATTACATAATAATGTATATGGACACCGGCATGTCGTAAACTAAAGAATAAATTATGGCGTACATGAAAATTACATTTCCAGGCATATGTCATTTCACCACAAAGCTGAATGTCTCGGCGCATAGAATGGGTGTACCATCGCAGCTCTGATGTGCTATATTGCACTGACCGCGTCCCGAACCTTCGCGTATCTGCCATCTCTACACTCTCCCACCTCTCCACTTCGCAACAGCCTGTTACACGCGTATTCCTTCCCTGTTCCTCGCGCACACGGTTTACAATCACATGAATAAAGATTAACTCTGATGGTTACGGTGAAAAGTTCGTCCGCCTACGATTTCAACTCCTATAATAAGACAAAATAAGGTTTAAAATCAGAAGAAATGTTCCGCTGAAGTAGAGATAGGAAGATAAGATCGACTCGGCAACGGCGGTGCCACCTATTTATTTATTTAAATAATCAGGCGAAGAGATGGACAATGGCAAGTTGTCACTCTGATTTATGTTAAGGCGAGCGTCGACTATAAATAAAATGGCGCGAGGCAGTTTAACTCACATTCGGTTGTTTTAATGATGTCGCCCACTAGTCCGCACTCGACGGGAAACTGCGCGCGTTGAAGTCTCTTGTTAGGAGCGAAATTTATGCGATTTTGCCGAACAGTCGATGGCGGAGTTGCACTTTGGCTTCGTAGGGTTATTTATATCCACTGTCGGGTAAGACATTCTCAATAATAAATGATAATTAAATTAATTAATCTACGTAAATGTAGTTTCGAAGTAGGCAACCTTGCGCTACTCGATCATGGCGCCTGTCGAAAAAAATGTTTAATTAAAAAGATTAATGTTTACCGGCGGGTGCGAGTCGAGTTGCAAACTTATCTAATTAGAGCTCCAGTAAGCGGCGGGGGAGGGGGGGGGGGGCAGAGGGAGGGGGGGGGGCTGCCCCGTGGGGAGGTACGGGGGGATGGGGGGGCTCCGCAATTAGCGGTGATAGTCGATTAGGCGGCGCGCACAGCGCACTAGAGATTTAATCAGATAGTTTTACAATGGCGAGCGCCGGTCGGCACCCACCTCCGCCAACACAATGGACGGAGGTCTCACCCGCGAGGACTAGCGCGCAGGTGCGAGCTCTCGGGCCTAATAAACGAGCGCTGATTGCGTGTTTCGCAACGGTGCGTAATGGATTTCGTGGTGTGCGCAACACCCGCCATTATTGAAGGCACGAATAGAGGACTCAATTTCCTAGGTTGGCCCGATATTGAGAGCTGCGGGGGTGCGCTGTGGCAAATTGCGTGCGGGAGTAGTTCAGTTAGGATACGTCGACATGACCTTGGTGAAACGGGGCCTAGCTGGAGCGTTGGGGCGCACCGCTCTCTTTTATTCGGGCTTGACAAGAGCATTATTATTGCTTGCATCTTACTCTGAAGTAAAACCTCTTGAGAAAACCCCCTACTTATGTAGTATTAAACTCTCGTAACTCGGACACTCGTTTGTGTGCCTAACCGACGAACTTGACGTCGACATTATTCAGTTTCCAAAACATAATGAGCGGGAAAGGAAAGACAGAAATATCACTTTACTTTTTAGAATGTTTTAATGCTTTTTCGATCGCTTCAGAAAAGTGCGACCGGCTAGAGTTCTCAATTAATAAAGAGAGATAAATGAAAAAGACACCAAAAATATTTGTATAATGTTAATATTTTTTTAAAATAAAAATAAAAAATTCAAAGAGTCTAAAACTTCTTGAAAACGAAAAGAGATATCGAAAAAATATATATAGCGAGAAGGCTAATACAACATACATCGATTTGAGGGCTTAAAAATGTACCATTCTTTTTTTTTTTGCTAGAATTATAATTGTGGGTAGATGTTTATCCCTTTCGTAGACACCTTTTTTGGAGTTTTCACATATTTCGTTCAGAATCTAGTCATTTGTCATATCCAGACGGCTGTTTTAGATGTCGTAGAATTTTATGAGATAGGCTTTGCAATGTATTAAATAAAAATAAATATGTTTCCACATACATAAGATACGCTATTCTTCGTGTATTGAAGTTCTCGCTTTCTTTTAACTCCTCTGATTTGTAAGTGCCTTAATGAAATGAAGTCATTTTCAATGCACCAGAAGGTCATGGGGGTCATGAAGTTCTGTGCATTTTTGCACCTTTTTATTCGAGGTCGCGATCTAGAAACGCTGTCGACCCGCAAGGACGTTTTCCTGTGGGCTTTGTATCGGCTGTTCTATGGTCTGAGGTATCTGTCCATCCATATTAATATTACGCGAAAGTAACTCTGTCAGTCTGTTGTGTTTTCACAATTTTGTATATAGAGTGACTAGACCTGAGAAAAGGACATAGGCTACCCTTTTGTGCTGAAAATTAAACTCAAAGGGATGAAAGTGTGTACGGGGAACTATAACGTAAAATGTTAGGTTCAGTCCGACATCAGTCCGATACTAAACTGACCCGAGCGGAGCCGGGAACCTCAACTAGTATTCCTATAGAAGCACAATATTCCTTCCGGAGCCAAGCGAGTCGCTCAAAAAAAGCGTTTGACTCAGTTTAAAACTGTACCAACTAAGACGAGTATATACCTAATTCCCTGCAATGTTTTTTACCAACATAATTACGTTGGATTGAACCAGGTGTTTCAGTTGATTTATATTTGTCAAAATCAAGCAAGAATACTCGTTTCAGTAGTCTATCTACGGATAATTATTTATCATATTTCTCTTTCCGAGTTCGATAAGTGCATTTCGTCACAAATGCGAGCTGCTCCATGGTTCAGAACCAATGTAAAACTGTAGGTCCCCTTCCCCTACTAGGTGGTAGGGTTTAAGCCCGCCCGGGTTGGTACCATCGCATTGGATGAAAAGATGGTCGAAGCGGCAATGAAAAATTGTCCGTGTTTTCCATCCAGTTCAATGTAGCCGTGCTCATAAAGGGAAGGTGCTGGCATGGCACCGAATTCCTTCGGGAATGTGGTGTATTGGGCTAATATCATAACGGTAGTTATGTGGTATTAGCCATCCATGTCAGGTCGCATAAAAAAAAATATGGATGCGATTACTTGGTTGGGATATCACTCCAAACTTCTAAAATAACCTGAAGCAGCGAATTCACTCGATGTAGCCCATGCTTTCTATGCTCCATGTCCTTTGGTTGCGCATATAAGTTGGGAGCGTACAGTAACAACGACATCATTACATATATTCGTGCTAGGGGCGAGCTTAGTCCTACATTCTGTACGAAAGTTCTTAGCGGCAATTGACGTGATGCGGGTTCGGATGCGGGTATCATGTGAGCGTCATGTATCGTACGGCAAGTGCCTTGATCGGAAGTGTCCCTTTGCATTCATAAAAAAACCTTCACCGACCCAGGTCGCTACCGAACTTCCTTCACCGACCCTGGTCGCTTCTTGTCACATGACACGATACACCGCAGATACGGACTTTCCTTTATTAATTTATTTATTCATGTATAGGTACACCAACAGTAAACACACGAACAACTTATATAACTATGCTAACAGTACAATACTACAAGAGTAAGTGCCACATTCAGGGTGTGAGTACCAATAATAGGTATACACAGCACTCAAATTAAGCTCTTAAACTAAATTATTATTACGAAAGATAAATTATAAAATAATGTGTATAAGTCTAATCAATTTCTGACAAGTAGAAACCAATATATTGTTTAAAAGTATAACTACTAAGGTTAAAAATATCAAATTCTATTTGACTGGGGATATCATTATAACAACGTAAAATTCTCGGCAAGCTTGACTCTGATGCTAAATTAGAAGTAGTAAGTGGAACTTCAAAAGTTTTGTTGTTACGTAACCTAGAATTGAATCGTGGCACCAAGATACCGACTTTACCTAGGAGTTCAGGGCAATCCACGTCACCGTTTATCAGTTTGTGGAGGAAAGTTAGGTCAAGCAATTGCCTTCTATTGCGATTCCTTTATTTACATCTAGAAGTAGCTATGCAACTGCTGCTAGCGCCGGTGCAATCCACGAGGTGCCCGACGCAATCTAACGCACGCCAGAGGCCCGCTCGTCAGCGCTGACGAGACGACAAATATTTCGGCGATGCGATCAGGTGACAACGTTCGGCCGGCCACTAATTGGGTCCGGGCACTATCCGGGCACCCGGGCACGGTCCGGGCGCCGTAATTAATGGGCGGCCTATCTCGCGAGTTCGTTATATTGTGCGCCGCACGACATGCCCGCCTCATTATAAAATGCCCTAATAACGCACGACGATTTCGCTAGTAATTGGAGTTGGGCCGGATACGGTCCGGGTGCGCCTGTGTGCGTGCCACCCCTCGTGTGCGTGTGCCCTTTTCATAAGTGTTGGTGATTGTCGAGATGGTTCTGCGAATGAAGGCCGTGCCCGCATACTTTAACAAATTTTTAGGGTTTCCCTCATAGGATCACATCAATGTGTTCAAGGTCGTTTTCCCAGGAACGCGTAAAGATAGTAATTTGAAATTAATATGAAATTGAAAAGGCCTAAGGTCCCTTCTAAGTTAACACGATCAAAATATTTTGACTTTCAATTTTGTTCGCAAGGAACCAAATTTAGTTCAAATATGAAAGAGCACTATACGCAGGCGCTGTATTTATTGTTTTGTTTTATTAGGGTTCCGTACCCAGGGTGAAGAAGGAACCCTATTACTAAGCCTCCGCTGTCCGGCCGTCCGTCCGTCCGTCTGTCATAGGGCTGTATGTCATGAACCGTAATAGGTAGGCAGCTGAAATTTTCACAGGGTGTGTATTTATTTTGCCGCTATAACAACAAATAGGTAAAATAAAAAAATTATAAAAATTAAAGGGGGGGGCCATACAAATAACGTGATTCTTTGATGTTGATAGTACGGAACCCTTCGTGTGCGGGTCCCACTCGCACTTGGCCGGTTTTTTTATGCTTACCACTTGGAAATGCTTGCCTTCGCGCCGCCCGGCGCGGGCCTCGCATTCCGTCTCCGCTTCCGACCGAGCTCGCGCGCGGACATTTTATATGTACCTACCTTTGCACTAGCAATATACATCTATTCAGTTCGCCGATCGTTTCATTCAAGACCTCGTTAACATTAAGTAATCTCTGAAACATTAATGAACAGATGAGTATTACCTAGCAGCATACGCAGCGTTCCTAAGGGAAAGTAATTTTCCCGCACACTGACAGCTGACAAGCCTTACCTGGAAGAATAAATTCGAACTAGTCTCAATAATTATATTATTGTCCAGTTAGCGATTCCACAAACTATACCCTGAAATTTGAGAGTGGGAACTAGCGTATTGAATTGACGCATCTTCAGTTTGCAAGTTTCGTGTGTATTGCTGGCGTGTCAGCGGAGTTTCCGACAGCAGGGACATGGAGTAGCGAATATTCTGGAGGAGAGCACACATCGAGTTACACTCGTCGCAGTCGGAGCGATGAGTTTTATATCTGAAACTAGTTTATACAACGAATCGAATAGAAGATTACATGTGTTGACAACAGTGAAGTCAAAAAAACTGTGGCAATGTGTGTGCCAATAGGTTTGTACTGGGTGGGGCTAAAGTCACGACGCGATTTAAAACACAATTTTTTTTTGTTCTTGTTTTCTACAAATTATTAAATACATTTTGGAGATTAATCATGGATAATTTTCAGTTATCCAAAGTTATCCAAGAATGGCGATCCGAAGACAGACTTTCGTTGAGCGTTTAATTTCGAGATTTTCAACAATTCAGCCCGCTCGTTTCCCGGATTTAACAGCGTTTGATGATTTTTATAGGGTTATTTAAAATAAAAGGTTTACATTATTGAACCTAGGACAATTTAGCAGTTGAACGAGAACATCCGAGCTGAAATACGGTTGCTAACGTATCATGTTCCGAGGAAATAACAAGAATTGTTCTCGAAAGATCTTACCCCTGTTTTCACCACCTCCAGATACCTGAAATCCGATAGTTAACTTTCGGTTACATGGCATATTTACATGGTGTAACCGAAAGGTAACTTTAGGATTTTTGTAGCTGGAGGTGGTGGATTTATATCATGTTTATTTACAACAAAACAATATATATAAATTAGTTTACGAGGAATCCGAACCACGGCCGGTTGAAAATGGTCACCCAACCAGAACCCAACAGCGCTCAGAGGTGCTTCACTCAGCTCATCGAATCGCAAGGCGTCGCACTACTGGACTACGGAGGCTGGCAACCCCTTCGTGACCCACCCGATACTAGCTGTCGGATTCGAACACGTTGGTCGATCATTTGGAAGGACCACGCGACGTTTGCACGGTAATCATGGCGGCAACGTGCAACGACCGGACCAGTTTGTGTGTGTTTCGATGTACTTACACGATGAAGCGACTCGTTCGAGACGAGTCCTAGTCCAATCCAATCCAACCAAGCAATGTCCTCATTAAGTAAATATACTGTTTCGTTCTAAGTAGGTACGTCGCTTATTCCAAGGAATGTGACATGTATGCATGTATAATCGATAGTGCAGCAAGGACACATTAGTTATTTTTACTGGGCTCTTTCCTTAATTAAAGCGACCTTGCTTCACGGTCGAGTACACATACATACATGTCACATTCCTTGGAACGTGCTCATTGTTTACTGAACTCAGATTGTCATAGTTTATCATTAGACAGTTCAAAGAAGCTTTACTGGATTTTGAACCATGATCTTTATTTTTAACGTCCACTTAGCCCCGATTTCACGAAGAGACGGCTGAGTTAATCAATGTTCAAACACGTGACGTGTTTAATCATACTTTGACGTTGATTTTGATTTTTTGTCCTTTCGTGCACTCGGCCCTAAGTCTTTTAAACTAAACATCTTCGCCAGCACGGACCATGAAGCGAGGCACTACTGTGGTGGCAACAACAAAAATTGCGACAGATTTGCATGTTTAGTTTTAATTCCAATATTTCCGTCATGAACTAGTACTAACATTGAACTGTTCACATTGTTCACATTCAGCGAAGAGCAGAATTCATTTTAAATTTAATTATTTCTGAAAAAAATTATACTATAATAAATAGACTCATGATCAATTTGATCCTGGTCGGAACTCATAAAAAATATATTTATTTTTATTTACTTTGTTGAAATAGATATATTGGAATAGTTTAATCCAAAGTGTCACGATATAACATTTTAAGTTCTTTCACGTATTTTTATAATGGATTAATAGAATAAATAAAAAATACATAGTACAGGCCCGGGGTCGCCTTCACAAAGTCCAAAAAGCATAAGGTCCAAAACCCAGAAAATCCAAAAGTATGTATTTTTGCATATATTTGTAAATGCAAATATTATCATCTAACCTAACGTCCTAACCTTATTGAATAAGTTCCGTATTCATTAGTGTTTTGGACGGTATGGGTTTTGGACCTTGTGCTTTTTGGACTTTATGATGCGTCCCCCAGGCCCAGAGCTAACCAACAGTTGGTTCTGCCGATCCACTGGTCCCGTCTCCACACGGCGGAGGTCGGAAGCAACGCCGATGTACCCGGAGGCTCCGCGCGCGTACCCACGGGGGCTCGTTACGCCGCGACAATTTAACTTGAGGGATGCGGTCGCCGCCGCACCGCCCCCCCCCCACCACCACCCCCTCACCGCGCCGCCCCCGCGACGGGAAATCAGGTGGCTCAGCTGATGCGTCACTCGGCAGATGGGCCAATTAATTTTAACGTCTTCGTTAAAGTGACATACGATACGCCGCAACGGCTCGACATTCATATGCAACGCTATTGGCAGGATAAGAAGTCTTACGTTGCATTTAGTCGTATCTTATCGACGCGGGGCCTTTTTGCCTGCACGACTGCCTTATTTATTCCTTGCATTCGATCCCAGGTTATTTAGTAATATTACGTCAAAGAAAACGCCTGGATGAGACCCATACACTTGGGACCATAAAAGTGTAAAAGTGTACATAGAAATACATCGCCTCATAGCAATATCTGTTGGCCCGTCGCCGGATAGCCAATGAATTATATACGACAACAATAAGAATAGGGTAAGGAAGAATTATATGATTTTCTGTCAGTTAGAATAACTTGGATTTCCATGGATTTAAGTGAAAGGTATAGTTAGTTAACGTCATACAACCCTCAAAACTGCTTTTTTTCGCTGGTACTAGAATTTCTAACCAGCGCCATCTGCCTTCACTGCCAGAACCAGTTCATTAAACTAAGCTTGATTCTAAATTTCGCCTAAGAAGGCGTGATGAAAACGTTATGTTTATTCATCAAATTAAGGATCAAATAAAAATATCATTGAAATCCATTGTTTTCTATTCAATGTATTCGAAATGAGAATTGCAACGCTTTTTTTATCCCTAAACATTTCATTTTCATTGTATTTCTTATCCATAGGTAGGATATATACACTTGGACACATTAGCAATCTGTCGTTCCGAGAAGAGCCGACATACAAGTTTCAAAACAATTTTGAGTAGTTGACATTACCCATACCAAAGTTTTACAAAACAACATATAGGTAACACTGGTATGACGGTTAGCAATCCATCCCTTCCTCTTTATCCTATGCCTCGTCCTAGGACATAGGGTCCAATATGAGGCGGGAACAAGTTCGTTCCCTTGCCGCGACGGGGCGCGGTGTGGCGGGAGGAGGGCCGCCCGCCCTACAAATGAAGCGGAATAATCCATAATCCGACAAATCGCGAGCCGCTATCTGGCCATCTTGTTACGAGCGCCGTGCAGCATTCTTAACGACCCTAATCCGCGGGGGCTTTGTGCTCAGTGGTCGGAGCGTCGCGCGGCGTCCGCCTATCGACACCCAACTGTGCAATCCTTTAGCTTGTCCGTCGGAGTCGGCGTAGATGAAAGGGGAAGGGATATATTGCTAGCGTCACACCACTGTTGAATAGGGATAATAAAAATCCACAGGCGGCGATTTCAGAATAATGGTGCAATTCACATTTCACAGATAGAAACCTATAAATATCTATGATATTTTTTGTTCACAATAACATTACTTAACTTATAGTTCAAATGTAACGTTTTCATTACGCCTACCTAGACAACATTTGGAATCAAGCTTAGTTTAAAGACGGTCTGTACATAGTCATACGGGTTTTTTTATAGATTAGGATATAGCGTTCGCGGAGAAATATTTTTCGAGTGTCGAGATTCGAATGCGCGCACCACTAGCCGCGTAAATAGCCTTCGTTATATCGGCGGCGGCGATCGCGCCTCATTACTGCCCCCCCCCCTCACGTCCCGCGCACCCCAACCCGCCCCGTACCGCCCGCCTCACCTAATTAGCTAGGGCGGGCGCTAACGAGCTGAGCGAGATTGTTTTCTAATCATTCCTTTATTTGCGAGTTCAACTCTCGGACCACTTTTCATTGGGTGGAAAAAGTGAGAACGCTTCGGGCAGCTCGTTTTAACTGGTGGCGGTTTTAACGAGTGGGTTACACAGGGTCATCAAGTATTGTTGACATATACAGGTTGTTTGGTAATTCGATACATTCCTTCTAAGGGGTCATTCTAGAGCTAATTTGCAACAAATTTGTCCCAATATACTGGGGGACAAAAATCAATAGTTTTTGAGTTATTTAGGTTTTAATTTTTTTTGGAAATTTTCTAATAGGTGACGAATGAGAGACTACTTTAAAAAAATATGTTCCCTCAAAATGTCCGTAATCTCAGAAATAAAAGATCATAAATCAAATGTTATGAAAAAAAATGACAAAACGTATTTAAATCGAAGAGGATTACTTAAAAAAAATGTATAACACGTGGCATGCAAATTATGGAAGAACTTCATCATTTTATAAGCTTCAAGAAAATGTACAAATGCTGTACAGTTGCAAACAAGTAACATTTTTTTTTGTTTAGTTTGTTTTGCGCTATTAGATAATAGGTGATTAAGTACCCAGAAGGGAGTAGTTATTTTATAATTATATTTTTTTGGTAACGAGACGGAAAAAAAAAAATTAAAACCTAAATAACTCAAAAATGATTGATTTTCGATCCCCAGTTTATTAGCACAAATTTGTTGCAAATTAGCTCTAGAATGACCCCTTAGAAGGAATGTATCGAATTACCAAACACCCTGTATGTGCATTTTCATTAATGTAGACGATATTCCGATGAATGTTATAAGCAGGGATGTTACCGTTTAGTTACATTTCTTCCCATGCTAACAGGCAGATTTCAGTTCACTTGGCCAAATGCCAAGTCGTCGTTTGATAGTAAGCATGGTATGAAATGCAAATAAACGTCAAATTTAATCACTCACTTGCCAGTACACTGGGTGAGTTGTTTTACCAGTAATCCCAAAGTCTCACTACCACTAACTTTTGAATTTACTTATTTTAAAATGAGGCCTCTTACGGTAATCATACATCCACGTTCAAGTTTCTGCGCGCATTAGTCTTTTTAATAAAAACGTTCAGACTGAACAGACTGAAGGATAGAAGAAGTTACGGACACATGCGCGAAGGAATCGTGCATCCTGAACGAAGATATAAAAGCGCAGAGTGGAGCAGACGCGGTCTATTTCCAAACTCTACCGGTTCATCAACAAATTCATTATGTCGTAAAGCGTCGGACGTACGAACGGAAATATCGCGCGGATCGTAAAAGGCACCGTAAAGACGTTTGTTTACTAATTCGAGTGCAGGTGGAAGCTGGCCGGCGGCGCGGGGTGGGGTGGGGTGGGGTGGGGGGGCACGCGGCGGCCGAGGCGCAGTTTGGGCGGGCGGCGATTGGGCGGGCGGGTTGAGAAATGTAGACGTTTCCGTAGTCATCAGTCATCGACTGTAAGGTTGCAAGCGGATAGTAATATTAAAGTTGCTTTATCTCCCAAACGATGGAGTTAAACGATCTTGGCATGAGCAAAAAAAAGCTATTCATTAAAAGTATAATAAAGTCGGGTAAAACATTGAGGATTCCTCACTTACATTATGTTTACAAATAAAATTCTGGTTTTGACATATTTTCATGAATTTTGTTGGTACTGGCGGTCGTTAGCTACATATATTTGGACCCTGTGGCGATATTGTCGATTGGACCTCGTAGGTGGCGATATGGTCGAGATCCAGCCTTTTTTTAGTGAATGTCCAAAAATAAATTGACCGGAGCTCAGCCGAGATTCCAATACATTTCTAATTAGGCTGGAAAATGTGGTTTTAAATAACCTGGCAACCCTACTTTTCCATGTAAATAATATTCGAGTACCTCATTAACGAACGAATGGGTTAAGAAGATGGAACAT
Organism: Incurvaria masculella; assembly: GCA_946894095.1. Classification (NCBI taxonomy): domain Eukaryota; kingdom Metazoa; phylum Arthropoda; class Insecta; order Lepidoptera; family Incurvariidae; genus Incurvaria; species Incurvaria masculella. Next base: position 20,871,242 of record OX335645.2, on the reverse strand, counting down.
TTTAACATGATTATCTCTCGTTGCCGCCTCTCGTCCGCCCTTTATCCGTCGCCCGTAATGAGCCGCCCGCACACCGCTAACTTGTCCCGAAGATGATAGAGAGACTAGTTTAGATGCCGTTAATAAGGCGCGCAAGTTAAGGGGTCTCGTAAGCCTTCTTCGTCAAATTGCCTCCCCCCCGCCGCACCCCGCCGCCCCGCCGCCGCCGCCGCCGCCGCCCGGGTCACAACTTTTAATGAGGCGAAATTCCCCGTCAGACCTGGGGACTCGTACGATGGCGGGGCGCCCTCGAATCCAAGGTAAAATTAAATCAAAAGAAAAGTCAAATGAGGTTACGGTCGTATGGGTCAAAGTATTGTTACGCGGGTAGGGTGCAGATTAGAGAAGAAAACACCAATACTCAACACTGTTCCTTTATTTCAAATAATTCACAAGCAAACTCACAAATACAATTTCACACTAGGTTAATTCAAACACTAATTTGCAAACTAAATCACTCACTTCACTGATTCACTTCAGAGCTAGTTCACTGCACTTCAATATCGCTTGTTGTCGCTCACTTCGCTTCCAAAAATAGACTGCCGCCCTCAGCGCCTTGGGCGCCTTTTATATCGGTGGAGCTTCTTTCCAGAACACTCCACCGATTTCTAGGCGCCCATGTAGGGCAGCAGGCGAGAACAATCTCCTTCAAAACATTACTAGAATGTCCGAGATTTGTTTCTGAAGTCAGCTGGACGAGGCGTCACTTTATATGGGACGACAGCCTGCGCAATGCAACAAGACAAGTAGGCAACAAGACTCGAAGGAACCATTTGGCGCACTTTGGTAGTGTATCAGCGCTATGTCTTCGCAGCGGGGCGCGCTCGTAACAGTATCATAACAAACGCAGTCGGGTGATTACAATAGTTGTGCATGAAATGCAATGATTGCATTTTACGCGTTGAGACAATGGGTTTGCTAAATACTTGTCTAATTTTCAGTGCACGTCCGGTTCATACTGCACTTTACACCGTGTTCCGAGCCATTTTTCGCCATTCGTCAAATGTATTTTGTTGTGCATCGCCTGCAGTATATGTATACTGTAGAAAACTGTTTGCTAATTAGGTGTTATGTGTAATAATGAAGGATTGTAATCCGATTTGGTAAACCGTTTTTGATATGGACATTCGTCGGAAGCAGGAGTCAAACTGTAATGGGACCAACCTATTCAAAATAAATATTAAATCATTTACAGCAGAAGAGACATACATACATTTCGAATACGAAACTAGTTTGTATCGAAATAAATACATCTTTAATACTTTTGATATTACCTCACTCAGTAAATAATAAAACATAATTTATTCTAAAGAATTTTATAAAAGTTATTAGAGATATTGAACTCCACATAAATAATAATGTTTTGGTGATTATGGCGATAACGCTACATTAGTTGTTAATACATACATAGGTCAATATAGATGCTTTGTTTACGTCAACGCACCTGCGGATTTGCGTTGTTGTTTATACCTATCGTTCATGCGACGACACGCAGCGAAAGCATTCGTGCCTCGGATGCCGCTTGCGCAGGACGACTCCCAGTGCGTCCGCGCCGCCGCGCGCCGTAGTGTTTGTTTACTATCGCGAGTGTGAAACTGTACCAGAATTATGTGAGTTCATCAAAATTACCTTTATTATTGCTCTCTAAATTAAAGCACTATTTAATTGGAAGTAATTGAATTAAACCATTTATTTAAGGTTTGGCCAAAGTTTAACATTGAAAGGAAGCATTTGTTTCGTTGATTAAATGCTAACGGATATTTATATTATATTGTGACTATATTTAATTGGTTATAACAATAGACAAGGCATTATTAACGTAACCTTAGATTTAAGACGTTGTGTATCAAGCATTCGGGAGACGTGAGTGGGTTTTTAGCTGTTTTATTAATCTGGATTCGTTTCGAACTTTCATGAAGTAATTAGTTAAGACTAGAAACATGTGATCAACTGGATGATACTAGACGAAGCTTGTGAGAATTCATTAGCAGTTAGTTATCTTTTCAAATTCAAAATCAACGTGGAGTCTAAATGCTTCCAGTATTGTTATTTAAGGTATTCCCACCCAAAAAAGTCAACCAAACCTCATAGCTTTTGAAATGTTGATTTATTAATGTTAGAATGGATTCAAAATAATTAAATTTGCTTCAAAGTTATATGAATACATTATTTTGATATTTGAAATTGTAAGATTGTGAGGTACGGTTGATGTAGTGTAGACGCTGACTGAAAGGTTCGGAAGTTATCTTGTTTTGGCATTCGGAGTAATTGAGGCAGAGATTAGTTAGATATAAGTAAATTCGCGATTGGAAGATGCACATAACTTAAAATACATCATATCAGCCAATCCTTTTTGGAAGAAGGCGTAATGGTGTATACATGTTGGTGTTGGACAAGCTATTATCTTTGAAGGGTTCACCAACTTGTGCGTCTACCATCCTAGGCCTGGCTGCACCTAAATAGGTACAGCACTAAGTTTTCATCCAGATAAATTTAACTTATTTTCACCTTAGACATTCATAATGAATGTTTGTTTACACCTAATTGAATAGAAGAATAAACCATATTTACAGTTACTGACTGTTTCTGTTATAGGAAGCATATTGCTTTACATATACATAGATTTATGTTTTTGTAGCCTGCCTACAATACCCAAATGAATCGCATGAAACAAGATACATAGAAACCAGATTATTTCTGATAGGATCAGTCTACCCATGTGATGCCGATACACCGAATTATAAAAGGTAGTGCTGAAATAAGTTAAATTTACTATAGATCAGATTGTTTATTGTTTTACTTAATAATCATGTTGTGATTAATCCGAGTTAGGTAGTTAAAAATAAGTAAATTTATGTGATGAATGATTAACCGTGAGCTAGATATAAGTAACCGTATATGTTTACGGATTTCTATGAGTTTAACGTGGCGAACTGTCGTTCAAGAAGGTTGTATGAATGTTGGACGAATTAAGGGGATTTTAGACTCGGAAAAATCACATCTAATACATTGTTGTTTTCTTGAGTTTTGGTTACATTTCGGTGCTACCTTATTTAAATTGCAATTGCCTTGATCTATTGTTGAAGTTTCCTATTCTCTTTAAAAACAGAATAAAAATATAAAAAGGGGAGATCATATTTTGACTATCCTAGTGTCGATGAGGGTTTACATAAATACAAAGTATAACTTCCATTGTTTACAAATTATCATTAATGTTATTAAGCCTACAAACACCGGGCCATACCGAAGTTGGTCAGACTTTAAATATATATGTGTACATCTTATGCGGTATGTATTCAGGGTTTTGGGAATAGAGCCGTTGTTGTAATACACAAGGTACAAACGGATGGGTTAGGTATATAATTCATCAACATTCGAGACCTAACTACAGGTCAGCTTAGTATTGAATGGTGCTTTGATTTTAGAGATGAGTAGGGGTGATATGAATACCATCTAAACTGAGAACCTCGTTCCAGAGCTGGTTGGAAATGAATATAAAATTACTATACCAAGATAATGTTACTGTCATCGTTGAACGTTTTGACATATTTTTGCATTGGATGCAGTACTCAATGTACTGCAGTCGGATTAAAATATTTACACGAATGTAAATGTTCTATTTCTATGAGTGGTTGTTTAAATGCCGTATCAACTTTAATATAATATAATAAATCTAGTAAAGACTAATCAATCTATTATCTTCTCTTACTGTGTACTGAGCCTTTAAAAGAGATTTAATGGGTTTTAAAATATATTGCCAAATGGGTTGCTGACACTGTGTATTGAGCCATGGAGCAAGCAATTGGTAAGGTTGTCTAATAAAGACTGATCTATTATCATCTCTTAATGTGTATTGAGCCTTTAAAAGAGTTTTAATGGGTTTTAAAATATATTGCCAAATGGTTTGCTGACACTGTGTATTGAGCCATGGAGCAAGCATTTGGTAAGGTGGTCTTATAAGGACTAATTCATCTATTATCTTCTCTTACTGTGTATTGAGCCTTTAAAAGAGATTTAATGGGTTTTATTACTACATTGATTTGCTATTATTGCGCATTTAGCCCTGATTAAAGTGTTTATGCAGCCTATTCTCCTTAATCTATTATGTTGGCTGAACTGATGTTAAAACACATTTTATGATCAGTATATAAGCTAACCATTCATATAAATATGCCGGAAATACTCATCATCAGTACGTATAATAACCTTCAATATGTCAGTTTGTCTATTGGTGAACTAAGGCGTTACAGGTCACCGCGATTCGAATAATTGACTTCCTATTACTCTGGGTTGTTTGTTGCACTCAAAACAGTCGTGGATAAATGTATTATCATTATTAAGAAATACTTATAACTTTCTAATGTGGGCCCACAACTTCCAATTTTAAATAAATGATTGAACAATATCTAAAGTTTACGACATTGATCGGTTAGATAAGAATTAGGACCCATTCAATACGGTTTGAATCGATTACATATATCAGTGTCGGATATACGTGAGTGTCGATGGCCATTGAGAGGCTCTTTTAGAGTCTAAGGGATCCCTTAAGCGAGCATCCAAAATCACAAGCTTTGGAGTCCGACACTGTATATTCAGAATTCAATGAATCTGATAAGTGCACATGAAGATTCATTGAAAGTAAATTTCATGAAACAAATCTGACATGTTCATCTCTACATTGACATTATATACCAATAAAAGGTTATCAAATATAAATATGACCATGTGAAATAAATAATTAGATTATTTATGAAATATAATTTGACGATTTAGCTTGAATCTGAACATCTACGGAAATGTAGGATCCTCAGACGATTACGTTGCCATTTATGTAAGAGTCCGACCGAAAAAAGTAATTGTAGGAGGGTGGATTCATTACAAAACCTGCGGACTTTGGATTACATCTACGGCTGAGCTATCCCGGCAATTACGTAAGCCAACAAATTTCTCGGTTATATTCGAATCTACACAATGCTTCCCCTATCTGCTATTAGATGGCGCTGGTTTTGCATATTGATCCAATGCTGACGCATTTTGACTGCAATGATTTAAATATCAACCTAATTGTCGTCGTCACCAATGTCGATTTTGGTATCGGACTCTAGAGTCAGCTCGGGTTAAACTAGATAATTTGATGTATCTAATGGATGCGACACTATCGTTATCTTATTAATATGAGGTTATTCAGCGACGTCTACATTGAAGCATTGTAATCAGATTTCTAAAATAATCAGAAAACGTTCTCATTCAGAAATTCGTTGGAAGCAGGATTTTTGGACCTTTGGATTACATGTCCACCGCTCTACCGCTAAGCTATTCTGACAATTAAATCAGCCAGCGAATTTCTCGATCATATTCTAATCTACACAAAGCTCTACTAATAGATAGCGCTTGTTTGGCTTATCGCTCCCACTATAAGGCATTTTGACTGCAATCTATCTAAATAAGGGTCCTGACTCACTGACTCATAAACGCCCAAGCTAAGCCCTAGGAGCTATAAATTAGTACATATGTTATTTGATGTTAACTAGCAATAAGAAAGGATATTTCGAAATTCCACCCCTTATGGGGTGAAAACTTTAATATGGAACTTTTTTTTTGTAGTCAAATTTACTTGAAACTAGGTATTAATGCTCGTGTTTGATATATCAACCAAATTGATGACGTCACTGAGTCAATTTTGGCATCGGACACCAGAGAGGCGGGAACGACTAAAATGTGGTCCCGGCAATCGTACGGATCCCGCCCCTGTTATTTGGCGTCGCCCCGTTAACGCAACCTGTTCGTTAGCGTTAGGGCCGGCTCGGGCAAAAACGCGCGCCGCCTTCGCCGCGATTAGAATACGCCGCTGCATCAATGGGGCCCGCCGCCGCCGCAAATGGTCCGCCTTCCCTTTCGTTCGGACTTTCTTCGTGCTTCTGTTGTCACATTAGCGAATATCTGGCGGCGGTTTTTTTGTGCCGCCCTCGAGAGCACCTAATACGGAGGTCCGAGGGAAGTTTTAAGTGGGTGCCACTTTTGTTCGGTTAGTTGATGCGGGGATTTCTGAGGACATAGTCGAGTTTAAAGTATCGTTATAAATTGGATTGAATTTAGAAATCATTTACCGGATTGTGTGTTGAAATTGTTCGCCGGTCAGAAATATTGCTTTTTTGCTAGCCGCACTACCAAATAAAAGTTAATCGACATGTGAAGCAAATGTATTTAGATCAAAGCCAGGTCAACGTGTCAGGTTCACGCGGTATGTAACATCAAGTTAAAAAAAAGTCGTAGGTGAATGTCATACAAGAATTTACAGGACTTTAAACGCCATTTTATAACCATACCGTATGGCATTCTTTCATTTCTGCGGCGTGATTTCATACATATTTTGAATTTAAATTATGTTTACCCCTCATTTCGATCGCTATCTAGTGCACATTTTTCTTCTTCTATTTTTTTACCTGAATTTTGAATACGTAGAGAAGTAGATTATTCTGTATAATCGACCGTGAAGCAAGGACACATTAAATAAAGAAAGAACCCTGTAAAAAAATAATTAACCCGAACCAGCATTTGTTCATCGCCCTGGAACATGCGACGTACGTGCGTAGTACGAAAAATTATATTTGATTAGGTGAGACTGTTTCGTTTTATTATGAAATCGTTATAAAAAAATATAAATACGCACGAGAAACGAAACTTTAACAAATTATACGCTATTAGTATCACACCCGTTTGTTATTTTTTGTATTTTTTGCCCTAATGTAGTTCTAGAGAAAATATCGCCGCTGAAACGAGAGGAGCGAAGTGATTAATGGCAGCTGCAATATTTGATATTGTACATAGTGTCGGAGCTAATAAGTCGGCGCGAGAAGGCACGTGCCGGGCCCGCGCGCCTCCAGCCCGCCGCCAGCCCGCCACCGTCCGCCCGCCCCGGCCGGACAACATTATTAAACATTCCGTCGACAGCCGCCCCATCGAATCATGATTTGTGTACGTCACGCATTCGTCGACGTCACGGCTCCCGGCCGCGTCATACTGGCGCCGAACATCCGCGGGCACTTTTAAGGGTTCCGTACCCAAAGGGTGCCAACGGAATCCTATTACTAAGCCTCCGTTGTCCATCCATCCGTCCGTCCGTCTCTCACAGGGCTCTATCTCATGAACCGTAATGGAATCTGAAATTTTCACATAGTGTGTATTTATTTTGCCGCTATAACAACAAATAGGTTAAATAAATAATAAAAAAATAAGGGGGGCCCCATACAAAACACGTCATTTTATGGTGTGAATCTTGTAGAGTCGTTTCGTCTGAAATCTATACACCGGAATAGGACAAATTTGAGGTCTCTTTCTGACATATTGACGTCAACCTTCGTCGACATTTTCGCCAACGCTGCGCGCGCATGCTAGGTCTATGTCGCCAACACGATATTTTCAGTAAAAAAGTTAAAATAAAATAAATTGTTTAATTATTTCATATGTTATAAAATGTTTTGTATTTTAAGTTCGCTTTAAAACTTCAAGTTTTGTTTCGTGTTAGATCTTTTGTTTCTTAAATCTAATAATATATTGTTTTAAATAAGCTAGTGTCTACTGTATACATATATTGTCCATGTTGTGTTCACCGTTTTTAGAGTATATGCTAGATTACTTCTTAGGTTTTTTCACCATGTATAGCATAACATGCTGTGTGTGAACCTAATAAAAAAAACCATATAGTAAAAGGGACTTAGGAATTCCTTCTCTTTCCAGTGTACACATTTGATAGGAAACGACTGTACGATGGTACGGAACCCTTCGTGTGCGAGTCCGACTCGCGCTTGGCCGGTTTTTCGCCGTTTTTGACGAACGCCCCTCCGGCGCGTTTCGCGTTTATTTATTGACGAGATTCGCTTTGCGCGCACCTGAGGCGACGACGCGGCCGCCGGAAAGCGGCGCGTATTTCCGGCCGGTTAGGGCTCGTTCAACTTCACGGCAGTTAGCATCGGCGGTGCAGCGCGGGCGGCGGGCGCTCCGCCCGTATCAATTTCCAATGGCTGCCGTATTTCGCAGGTTTCGACGTGGAATTGGCGACCCAAAATGAAACCTTTAATAATGAAGCGACGCAAAATTGCGTTTGACGCATTGTACACTTTTTTTCGAAACTTCCGGATTCGATGCGAGGCAAATGAACGAAAGTTCTGGGTGTGACGTTGTGTATCAAATAATTCCCGTGATTTCGTATAACGACAAACAGTCACAGTAATAGTATTATCTGGTCTCTAAAATGTGAGACTGCAACTAAATATCATGGAGTTTTGTATGTTCGAAGTGGGGTGGCATGAATGGTGTTATATTAATTTGCTGCTTTTAAACATAGTGGCCTTGTGTTAGTTAACCAAATTGTGCCCACGCCGCCACCCTGCGTCCCCGCCCTCTCAATGATCAATTGGTGTCGATGGACGATTTTGGTGTGTCTCAACCACTTATGGTAGGTATAGACGTCTGTGGGAGGAAAGTACTGTAATTTAATAATGCATTAACTTGCACCTAATAGAGAACAGTTTTTCGTAGCTCAGGGGCACACGATTTTGACCACTAGAGGCCCGTGCATGCACCACTTTATTGCTACGTCACGTGTTTATGGTCACGAATGAGCTGTTCCATGGTTACAAATACATGAAAAACTGTAGAGTTCAAGCCCGCCCGGGTTGGTATCATCGTATTGGATACAAAGATGGTCAAAGCGGCACTGAAAGTTTTTCCTTGTTTTCCATCCAGGTCAATGAAGCTGTACTCATAAATGGAAAGTCCTGGCATGGCACCTTACTCCTAGAGGAATGCCAAGTGTTGGGTTAATACCATGACGGTGGGTGTGTTGTCCAGTTAGATTGATGAAAAAAATGCTGCTACGTTAACGCTTCAAAGATGTCGATCAACATTTTTTTGTACCTGCACACGGGTGGGTGACCGTCAGATATTAGTCTAACACACCAAATGGTAACTAGGTGCCATGCCAGGACCTTCGTTATATTTATTTCTCGGCTACATTGAACTGGATAGAAAACACGGGAAACTCTTGTAGGTCTCCTAAGGGAAAATGTCTTTTCATTCATATTGTCTATCGCGGAGTGCATTTGAAATTTTCAATTTGCCGCTATGCGGACATGGCCCTGGTCTAGTCAACTATACTTATGTCTCCCAACGGCGGTGCGGTGTCTCGACAGGAGTATGCACAAGTCCGAGTGAGTGGTGTCGCGTCGGCCTCCGCTGACGCCGCACAAATTGATGGACGCTGTAAATAAGCGTCGAGTGTCGTGTCGTGTCGCAGGAGGCAGGAGGCTGGAGGCTGGAGGCTGGAGGCTGGAGGCTGCCAGCACAAACAACCCTGATCGATCCCTTGTCCGCCGCCGTGTGCCGCTGAGGTCGCTAGCGATATTGGGCCCTGATAGTGTGTCCAGCGGAATATCGCTCTAACTTCCCAAAGTGAATCCACGGAGAAAATGGACAATTTTGTCCTCGTAAGATCCCGTCGCAAAAAGGGAAAAAGGTCTGGCTCTGGTGTCGTTCGATCATACGGATTTTGTCCAGAATTGTTCTCCTATTAACGGTGGTCTTAAAATTTTGAAAATTTTCCAATTACAAATTTCCAAATTGATTACTTTAGCTCAAAACCTAATAATTTTTTTGAAAAATCGAGATTTCTGAAGCTCTAATTTTGTAAGAAATTGCAAAATAATTCTAATTACCAGGTCCGGACAATAGTTTTAGAGTCATCTTACATACTTAATTTACGAATATACTGCAAGGCTGGACCCGAACCAGCAAATCATACCATTCGATACCATTTATCGATACTTGTACATTTTTTATTGACGCAAGTACAACATCTACGAATTCGTTTTTAAAATAATTAGTATGGAATTTTATTTTATGAACATAAAATGTGTCGCCGGAACGGGTTAGTCTAGTAGGGCATCTGATTAATATGTGTTTCAGCGAAATCTAATTTAAAGCATTGTAATCAGATTTTTAAAATAATCTGAAAACATTTTTGGTCGTGACATTCATCGGAAGCAGCGTCGAACCTTTTGGGCTCCGAGCAGCGCGACGGCCGAGCCGTGCGGCGTCTAAGATATTTGCGACTGAAATAGGATACATTTGCGGCGATTCTCCTGACGTCTGCACCGGGGTACAAATATACGCGTCGAATCGCGACCAGTCCAGCAGTAGCGCCGGACATGACGAAATTCAGTTATGAATCCTCAGAAGCGACAAGTTCAAGAGTTTAATTGAGTGAACATTGATATCATTGCTTGCTTTTCAAACATGCATGCCCCCTATACCCGATACTGAGCGAACCAACACTTGCTAAGAGTTAAATGGTGTTCATTAGTTATGTTCAAACACGAAACTTAGTTAGTGAATGCAGTGGGTCGGACCGGACGACTTGCAATGTTAATATTTGACCGTCTGATAACTTCAACGGTGGTACAGCTCCTAACAGTTATCCTTTAAGTTACCGGATATAGACAGTTAACAATACACAGCACTACAGAAGTAACAAGAAAGCCCGTGGGCGTCCTCGGGTACCGCTTAGGTGAGGGCAATTGAATACACAAATTATTTTTTTTGCAATAAAGAAAAAATTTAATTACAAGAATAATTCAAAACAATAAAATTGCCCATAGGCGGACCTATCACTAAGAATGATTTCTTTCAGTCAAAGTTTGGGTTGATGAGGAGCAATATCAAATATTTGTATGTAGGTAGGAAATCAATGTAGGTACATATACATACATAAACCATTATTTTAAGTAATAATTTAGTTTTATGTATTTAATGGATACGACATTACCGTTATCTCATTAATTTGAGTTTCAGCGACATCTACATTTGAAGCATTGTAATCACATTTTGAAAATAATCTAAAAAGGTTTTGGTCGTGACATTCGTCGGAAGCAGGATTAGAAACTGCGACCTGCGACTGTTCCAACCAAAAACTTTTTCAGATTATTTGCAAAATCTGATTACAATCCTTCAAATGTAGATGTCGCTGAAACTCAAATGAATGAGATAACATTCAAGCCTTTCCTTTATACCGAGGTATTGAACGCAATCCCCCAAATGTTTTGTAACGGATTGGATAGATGCTAGTGTTGCAATATATTATTTCACTATTAGTTAACCATCGTCCGTTCTTTACATGCAGGTTGTGTTTGCCTGTTATTGGGTCTGCACACTGTTATATTTAATATGTCTGTATAAAAGTGAATGTAAATGTGTTAACCTGTTGGCAAACCTTTATAAATAAATAAATAAATATCCAATTCTTTGATATCATTTTACAACAATGGAAATGTGTCCAAATATACATTAGTTGAGAACCGCACCTTTAGCGCAGCACTTCCCTAATCGGTTTGCGGGCTGCAGAGAAGGGTTACAATTCGGCCTCATTAGGTGCGTGGTCCGGCGAAGGCAGGGCTGCGGCGCGGCGACCGAGCTACGCGGAGGAGCCGGTACCTACTAGCACCAGTACCGAGCGCAATTAAAAGCTGCGTCTTCACCGAGCGCGTTAACGAGCGCTGACAAATTGGAGGACCCGGGACGTGCCGCCCCCCCCCCTCCCGCCCCGCCCCGCCCCGCCCCGCCGCGACCCTCCCGCTAGGTGGAGCGGGCGAGCAAACAATTTACTGACAAATTAATTGACACAGCAGACAACTTGTTTGGACAATATCATCCTCTGCAACAACTTAGAGCGGGCGACGCGACTCGATCCGCCGAGGCCATCGCCACACTTTATTGTCACAAATTCAGCAATAACCGTCAATCGGCCGAGCGCTGTCCAATTTGCGCGCTTACCCCAATCCCAAAAAACCCACATTCGGGGCTTTAACGGCGGAGCAAGGCCGGTATAAATCAGCGGATTTCTTGTTTTGTAAAAACGCAGCCTGTCCGTATAGGTCGTTAGGGCCGGAGGGGGGGTGGGGCGCGGCGGCGGAGCGGGGTGCGGGGGCGCTTGATTGCCGATTCAGCCGAGGCAATTGGCCCGATTGATGGAGTCGCGGCGTGCGGGGGGAGGCAGGCGGCGGGTAGGGGGGGGGCGTGCGGGTAACGAAGCCGCTTCACGGGCGCTCCGGACCACTTCTTATTTGCCACACGTGCAACTTCCGACCCCGACGAATTCAGCCTTCGGCGTGCTCCAGCGCTGCACCGCCCCTGCCGGCCGGCGCGGGCGACCGATCTGCATGCCGTCGCCGCGCGCCGGTTGACTCTTCCGGCAACTCTCTTTCCCCGTGCGGATCCGGGGAAGTCCGGTTTTAATATAAATAAGACCAGAGATCGTAGTCCCAGTTGTCACCTAAATTGGTGCAACTTCGATGTTTCTTAAAAACGTCAAACTCCATACACGTTTTTACTAGATATTCTGTGGTTTTACTTCTTCAAGCTGTCAAAGTCAAACTCGGACTTCCGATTTGTATGAAAACGCGGAGTCGGCATAAACGGCAACGTTGACGTATTTACGGCAACGTTGAGAAAGAGGTCAAATCAAACTAGGGGCCGAGTGCACGAAAGAACAAAAAATCAAAATCAACGTCAAAGTATGATCAAACACGTCACTTTGTGTGGACAGTATGAAAGGAACTATGCGGTTCACTAAAAGTGGCGTGTTTGAACATTGATTAACTCAGCCGTTTCTTCGTGCAACCGGGGCTAGGCCTCGCAAATGTTAGTTCGCTTAACGGCCACTGCGCGCGCTTTTCAATTTCTCCATACATTTGAAAACGCCAGTCGATCGGTTTGCTGTAAACGCCAATTTAGGTGACAACTGGGACTAGGGTCTCAGAAGACGCCCGCCTCTGTCGACACACTTTTCGCGCTTAAACTTTTGCCTGCGCACTTGAAGGTTCGCAATTTCGCAGGAAGCCTCCGCCCGGCGGCGGCGGCGGCGGCGGCGCGAGGCACCGCAGCAGCCGCGCGTTAATTTTATTAAGGCATCTCAATCAGCGAAGACGTGCAAAGTTGTGACGAGCGGCGGCGGCGGCGGCGGCTCGCGGGCGCACCGCACCCGCCGCGGGAATAATTCGGGAGCAAACACGGCCGCGAGCAAATTACCTGCGCGGGGGGGAGGCGGAGCGCGGGGGGTCGCCCCTCGCGCACGTCGCGTCGGCGCTCGTTAGTTGTTGTTTGCCGAGTGACGCGGGTCAATCAGCGCGGAGACATGCACGGCGAACCGCACTTCTTCGGGCCCCCTCCGAGCTCGTCTCGCCCCCCTCCACCCTCCACCCTCCACCCCGCTCGTTACCGGCGCCCCGCACCCCCGCCGCGCCCCGCTCCGGCCGCCAGCACTCGCTTTATCAAATCTGCGACGACGCACGGCTCCCGCGGCGGCGGTTGCGGCGGCGGTTGCGGCGCGGCGGCGGCACCGACGTGAAGCTCCTTTGAGTCGAGCTGCTCGAGCTTTAAATTGAACTTCGAATGTCGAGAATTAATTGCTGGCGAGCTCGCCCAGGAACTGCCCAACTCCGGTCCGTCCGCCAATTTGCGGGGATACTTTGAAGTCTTCGAAGCTCTAATTGGCCCTGTATTGAAATTACGATATGGTTATCGGTCATGCGAAATTGGTTCGGCGGACCGTTTGTTGGCCGTACACCACTTGACATAAATACCGGTCAAGTCTTCATTAAATCAGTTATCCGGGCACAAAATGTGCTTTAAAGATTGAAACCAAATTCAAAACGACAGCTGCGTTATTATACCAAAGCCGAGGGTGTACATCTGACACCGACCGACGTAAATCACATTAGCTCTTAATTAAGGCAGATTCCTCAAGTTCTTACTAATTAACAGCCCCAAGTGAGCAACAGCTCTACCGTATGTGATGCGCGGGCGCAGCGGCGACGGCGCGGCGGAGCGGCGACGCGGCGACACGGCGCCGCCCGCGCCCGCCGCCCAGCTGGGCGCCACGTGCACTCGAAACTTTGGTATTCTTGTATGAGATTGAAAGTGTGCTTTATAGACAGAGCGAGCACGGAGACTTTCGTATGTCTGTCCGACTGTTCTCCTATACTGGTCGCATTTCTTAACCTAATTGAAGTTTTATGAGCAGGTTAGATTAGAGACATGATTTTTTTTTCGTTAATAAAATTTTTGGCAAATTTTAAAAATAGCTGATCTATTTCGAAAAATGGCCTAAAGCGTTCTTTATCCATAGAGAAAAACACGAGAAATATAATAAGATTTGGTAATAAGACCAGCTCTTTTTATTAACCCCCTGACTAATTGGAACTTTTTTAAATTATTTAATTAGCCTAGCCCAATCTAACTTTTGATTACGACTCTTAAAAATCACCGCCATCGCAAAATATGCTATTGTTAGCGCTCGCGCCGACGGCGGCGGCGGCGGGGCTCGACACATGGGTCCAATTAGGGCTAGCGCCACCCGCCGCTAATTAACGACATCCTCCGCTCCGCCGCCGGCTCGGGGTCGCGCCGCTCCGCGCCGACCCGCGCCGACCAGCTCCGCCCAGCGCCGCGAACACGCGTCGGCGCCATGGGAAGGCCAGCAAAAGCTTCTTAAAGTGAAACCTTTCTTCTTAAAGTGGCGGGTGGACTTGTCTTCCATCCCAGAGGTCTGGGCTCAAATCCCCGCCTTTGAGGAGTTGTCACTCAAGCAGAAAGTGTACATTAAGATTTCTAGCAGTCAAAAATACCATGATTACCTTGGGATTTCTAGGTTTTTATTTATTTATTTATTTATTTATAATAAGGCACACCAACAGTACACACACTAAGTTAACAATAAAATATAATAAAATATACTCCAAAGGTTGAGTACTACTCTCACATGGTGTTAGCACGGATTCCCAAGGACTGGGGATTTTCAAAGATTCCTGAAGATTTCCAAAGTTTCCTGGAGATCCCTAATTAGAAGCAAATTATCCACCTAATCGCGTTTTGATTGGCAACGGGGCCCTTGCTAAGTTCATGCTCATCCAGTTTGAGCGTTGCGACACCAAAATCGACTTCAGGGTGTCATTTCTTGAAATTCCGCGCTCAGAAACCAGGCACATTTCAGTCGAGAAAACAGGATATTGCAGCGTTGTTGTAGAGGCAACATCTGAACTATGGAAAGGTAGACGTGATCCGATAAAATAGTTAGTGGAAAGATTGGCATCGATCAATATGGGACAGGCGAAGAGCCTTCCGCAATAGACCTCCCGATCGACATGCGCGGGGCGTGCAGGATAATGACGACGTGTTTACATGGCGGCTGCGCGGGGGCGGTGACGTCACACGCAGCGCCAACTGCACTCGCGGTGCCGTTTTAATGAGCGAGCACTTGCACGCTTCCTCGGCGTGTTGTCGACGGTTTAATTAATGTATTCGCGGAACGAGGACGCCTCGGGGCAACTATTAAGCCGGGACATACATCACTAATGGTAGTTGAAGTTGGCAGCGAATACGACGAGAAAAACTATCAATACTTGTGCGTCCACACCGAGATGTCGATCACAGGTTAAAAGGGAGGAAACAGCCCGTGCCCAAGATGTGGTACGAGTCAGTCTCAATGGCCCAGTGGCGCGACACTTCGGCGATCGCTCTCCGAAGTTAAGCAACGCTGGGTCCGGTCTGGTCTTGGATGGGTGACCATTCAACCGTTTAGTTTAGAGAGGCTGGCCGTGGTTCAGATTCCACGTTAAACTGTAGGTCCCCTTCCTTACTTACTAGGTGGTAGGGTTAATCCCGCCCGGGTTGGTACCATCGCATTGGATGAACGATGGTCGAAGAGGCAATGAAAATTGTCCGTGTTTTCCATCCAGTTCAATGTAGCCGTGTAATATAAGGAAGGTCCTGGCATGGCACCTAGGTCCCCATGTGGTGTGTTGGGCTAATACCATGACAGAATGGTGTGGTATTAGCCATCCATGTCCAGTCACATAAAAAAAAAAGTTGGAGGTGTCTATCCGGAATTCCACTTACAGATTACATGGGAACTTTTATTTACTTTTGTTCTCACTTCTTTGTAACATAAGTTCTATTTTTTCTAAATTAATGTCAGTTTATGTTTATTTAATGTTGAATAAATGTTACTTTTGTAAATCTGAGTCTTAGATAATTTTATTGGTATACTTATGTGAAAAAACACTTCTGTGTATATAAATGATGGTATACTTATGTGTAGGTAAAAACAATACCTAGACTTTCTGTATATTGCACGGCTACGCATTGATCTGGATGGAACACACGGACAATTTCCATTGCCGATTCGACTATCTTTCATTCAATGAATACTATTGCACGAACCAGGCGGGTTTTGACCTGAAATCTGAACCTCATCTCGCCCTATGTTACCAGCCTCAAGACTGAAAACGTTACAATCGAACTATGAATTAAGAAATATCATTTCAAACAAAAAATACCATTGATATTCATTTGTTTCTATTTAATGTTTTCTGAAATGCGAATTGCATCGCCACTTGTGGACATTTATTATCTCTATTTAACACTGGTATGACGTTAACCTATTTCTTCCTGTTTAATCTGTGGCATCACTGATACATCCGTGAATTGAATGTCCACAGCGTTTGGTTTGTCAGTTGGAAAACTGTTGCATGAATCGACTCACTTGAAAGGACGAACCTCGGCATCGACAAGACATTCGGCCGCAGGTAGAGCGACTGTTACCCCATTTTGTGAAGAGGGTCTCTTTAAAATTAAGGGACGTTTCATATTCAACTATTATGATGCGGACTACGGACGTCCATATTGTTGTTCGTCAGTGGGTCGCGCTCGACCTTGCGCAGGTACAAACAAGGCTTTCGTTTTGACACAAAGGCCTCCATTTTATTTTTGTTATTACTGAGCTACGCCAGTGTAGAGGAAGTCACTATTGTCCTCGGGTCGAGCGGCAGGCTCTTCGCCTGTCCCATATTGATCGATGCCAATCTAATCGAACTGCACTGGGGTAGATAATTGAATTTATTCGTTGTTCCCATACAATGCAATATTAGACAGAATACAGAATTGCAAACGATGTTTTAAGAATGTTTATACAACGAAATAATTGAATTCCATCCAGAGATGTGGTAATTTTAATTATTATTAGATAACTTTGTTCAATTGGTAAAATAATAAGCGTATGTTAAAGTATGTATGTATGTTAAAGATGTGCTGACAGTACTTGAAGAATGATTAAGTTTATCTGAAATGTCTAAGAATTTGTTTAAATGATATGATTCAACTCGCTATTTACTATTTTATTTTTTGACTTGCAATTTCTCATTCCACTTCTTCTTAACCCTGATTTAGCCCTCTCCAGCTACCTGAAATATGTTAGTGAACTTTCTGTAACATTGCATGTTTACATGGTGTAACCGAAAGATAACTGAGTTTTTTGCAGCTAGAGGTGTTGAAAACGGGCGTTAGTGGGCAGTGTGTGAGTTAGCGCTCTTTGCTGAATAATTTTCATGGAAACCAACATAATTTATTGCAAATAATCTGAATAATGTACATATTCTTAAAAAGTTTAATGTAAACGAAAAAAGTACTCAACTACTTACTTAGTAAAAGTTGTTGTATTTCAGATACTAAATCAATCCTAAAAGGAATTCACATTTATAAAACTATAACCCTATATTATTTATTATAGGAAACAGAGAAAGGAATCGCTCACCTCGTGTAGTCATTTTTGCAAAGGATCATCCCGCCCTTGAAGTAGCACGAGGTGCCCATGTCCGCGAGCATCGCGCCGCAGCACGAGCACTTGAGGCAGCCGTGGTGCCAGTAGCGCTCGAGCGCGTGCAGCAGGAACCGCTCGACGATCTTGCCGCCGCAGCCGGCGCACTGGCGCAGCGCCGGCGGGTTGTTGTTGTTGTGGTGCGCCGCCTGGTGGTACTCCGCCGCGTGGCCGTTCGCGTGCGGGTACGGCGCGCCGTCCGGGGACGGCGGGTGCGGAGAGCTCAGCTCCGCGTACCCGTGGTAGTGCGGGTTCATGCTGAGCGTTCCCGCGGCCAGCTTGACGCGGGGGAGCGGGGACCGCTCGCGCTCACCACACGACACGCGCCCTGCGGACAACACAACACGTGGCGTCACTCGCTGCACTCTTCTAACGTGGACATGTTTCGGATTTATTTAGAAATTAGAAGGTATCAACCAGAAACCATACAATCCCATACTCAAATCTGTGAGGCATCTGGAATATGCCTCACAGGTTTTGAACCCGAGGTATGAAACATATAAATACAGACTTGAGCGCATTCAGCAAAGATTTCTTAAGCATCTTATGTTTCGCACACAGTAAAGTTTCACATCCACTTTAGACGCCTGCAAACACTATACTATACTTCCGTTAGACACTAGGAGAGAAAGCCATGGCGAAATTGATTGTCCTGAACTACTTGAGCGCATTCACCTCCAGGTCCCCAAACACATGACTAGAACCAGTTCAGAACCAGAATAAGGTCCGGAATAAGGAGCGGATAAATTTAGAACTACCGAACTTGTTTAAATTATTCGAAAGGCACTCGACAGAAGAACGAATTTAAGAAACGGCTTCTCAAAAGCCTAATGTCATATAGCTGCGCGGCCGGGGCCACAGCAGTGGCTAAACTTAGGCGATTTTTGTGAAAAATACCTTCCCTCCATCGAGTGTCGGGCTTTTCCTTGGTTCTATTGCTTTTAAAAAGATGGCTTCGAAGGACCATTCGCGACAGTTCAGCACCGCGACACTAACTTAGAGCCCATACAAGCGAAATGTGCCTGTATAGGTGCACGTAATTAGTACGTTGTATGGAGTTGAGCTACTGGATGCAATCCTATATATTTATATAATATATATATATTCTGTGGTAATGTCAACCACAAAAGCATTTTATGCAGCGAGCACTCAGAATATAAGTTAAATGGTCAGACAAGCTTAAGATATAGTATACTTTAATCAGATCCTCAACAACTAGCTAAAATTAAGAATCTTCCTGCTAAATATTTTAGGATTTTAAAATGAACGAAACAGTTGTATTTCCGAGATAATCCAGTCCTTTGAAGTCGTAAGGTTCGAAACGTATGTACAAAGCCCTATCGTGACCTAATTTGTTAAAGCTTGTACTTTCGCCAACTTCACTAATGACGCAGCAACATTAGGCACACAATCAGCAGCAACCTGCGGATGTTGCAAATAATATTAAAAAAGTTTCCGGTCGAAGGTTAGCGTTGTTTGGCGGGACGGCGGGCACCGGAAGCCCGCAGGCCGCCCTCGCCGGGGCGGGCCGCCCCAGCCGGAGTGCAGCCGCCCTGGGCCGACGGTTTTATAAAATTTTCCAATTAGAAATTTCATACAATTAGGAGAAAGGGCCTGCGGGGTGCGGCGGCGCGGGGAAACCCGATCCAATTAGCTAGCGGTGGCGGCGGCGCCGGGCGGCGGACGGCGCGCGGGAGGGGCAGCGGGGAGCGGGGAGCCTCCTCACTGTGATGAAGCGGCTCTGTCGCCATAAAACTTAATTAAACGTTTTAAAACAAGTATTCATTAAAGAATAATCAAGCTTATGTAGCAATAAATAACCGGATAGTCCCGCCCGGACGGCGGCGGCGGGGCGGGGTGGTGCGGCGCGCGGGAGGGGGGGGAGGGGCATCACACGGAGGCTGATAATTAAGACTACAATCTTGAGCAAACATCATAAACTGCTGTCGTTAATTAAGGTCGTTCGCAATTAAAACAATCATTTTGTCACAACAATGACAATGCACTAAAAGGGTCTTAAAATAGAACGTGTGCGTGTATTGTAATTTAAAATAATGGATGTATAAGAGCGCGGCGATACAATAATGTTCTAGTTGGTAGCGGTTTATTGGTGACCTCGAGCACTATTATCACACTTTTCTGCTACAAATGACGGAGAAAACGTGCATTTGCGTCACATTTACGAGAATCGAGTCAACAGTCAATGATAAGTGCAGTTTCGTTTATTTAAGACCCTATGGTCTTTCGACTTTTTTTTCGGAGGCAGCGAAAAGTTGTTTTGTCCGCAGTTCTGGGCACAGCACCTTGGACAAACCTTTGTAGCATTCTCTGAAGGGCGAAAGAACGAAGTATGAAGTATGCAGAGAAGAAGCCGATAGCACACATTTTAAAACGATTGATTGTGTTGTTTAGAAATAAAAAGTCTATTAAGGCCTTTACACTTCGGGAATTATCGGAATAATACCCACAAAACAAACTTGTAATGTCAGTGAAAAAAGTTAAGGAGATGTGCTATCTAGCGCGCCGCCAAATACGATACACGCCGTTTTATCAAAGTTTTATTTTTAAAATGTTTGCAATCCCCCGCAGCCAGCGATTAGCAATGTAATCGTAAATGCTTGTCAACAGCCAATAATACACCGGGTGCTGTTATCTAAACGTCATTCAAAAATACGAACCTTCGTTTTTAGCGATCAGAAGCGCAAATTGCTGCAGCAATTTGGTAGCAATCATAATTTGTCTAAATCAGTCAATCCAATTAAAAAGATGCCACACGGATATATAGCCGCAGACACATCGCACGGTAAGAACTGACTTGGAGAACGTATTTCGGGAGAAAATACGCGCGAGGCGAGGAATAGTGGACTGTACGGCACACGACGCGTGGCGTTTAAACTCGTCTGTATAACAGCAGTGTGGCAGCGCCGGCCAGTTAGTTCGCTTACGAATTCGTTCACTCCGTTATGTTCTTGAGTTCCATAACACGTAAGAACTTCACAGGACGCCATTTAGTGAAACGAACATTTGATGTTGGGCGTCCCGAATTCCGCAAACGGACTAGACGGCGCCACCGTCAGTATATTATGAATTTTGGTAGCCACTCCTACCCTTACAAAGCGGATGGAGTACATGGACAATGTGTCCATGCGGCGGTGACAAGGGTAGAACACCCCATGACACGACTCCTTCCTTTTCTGTTCTGTGCCCGTAACCATAAACATAAGCATCGGATCAATCGCGATCGTTAGTGCGCCCCGCGCCGTTCCGGCCCGCCCCGCCCCGCCGCACCACCGCGCCGCCGCTCGCGGACGGGGGTGGCAGCGCCGTGAGAACCGAGCAGGTGCCGCCTTCATTATTCAGCCCGCGAGTGTATTGATTAGTTACTTTGTACACAGGCCGGCGTCGTTTAAAAAGCTGATTAGCAATGGCGGCACAATGCGGAGTAGGGAACGGCGCGCGGTGCTGGCGCGTCGGCTTCTATTTACTGGTTAAGTGATTTTCCTTTTTCAATTACGGGGGGTAGGTATGGGAAACGTCAGCACAGAATGTATTTAAGAGGATATGAGGTGATCACGTTCCATACAATGGCGCGTGCCTTGTTCCTCAATCAAATTAAGAAGTATTTTAATAACATTTTGCAGATTAAAAAAATAATCTAGGAGCTAAGTATACAAATATGCTATGTGTATACAGATACAAAAAAGGCGTATGTCATGGATAAAAGTTAAGTCACCGAAAAAACAAAAACGTACAGATAGCTCTCAGTTGATTTATTTAAATTGAGAAAGGGACAAAACTCGCCAAAAAATGCTTATTTTCGCTGCTACCAAGAAATTTCTAACCAACGCCATTTCCTGTCACTGCCCTTACTAGTTACACCGTCCTTTAACTAAGCATGATTCAAAATGTTCCCTAGGTCAGCGTGGCGAAAACATTACATTTTAACGACATACAAATTAAGGAATGTTAAATAAAAAAATCATTGATATTCATTCGTTTCTATTTAATATATTCTGTGAATTGTCACGCCACCTGTGAAGTTTTATTATCCGTATTCAACACTGGTATGAGGTTAGCAATCTATCCTTTCTCTCTAATCTATGCTTGGGGTGAATCTATGTATAAGTTTAGACAAAGCGCTCAATAATTAAAACATGAATGCAAGATCAGAACATGTCGCCAGGTCGAGCAGCATGCAATCTGTCGGTAGAGATATGTCTTTTTCCTGTTTCCTTGTTTCATTTTGCGCATGACCTCTGCATCGCCTGCAAAATTGCTCAAACACGACGCAGACGTTTTCATACTGAGTTTTAAAGTACATTTCAACTCTTGCCATATTTTATGTAACGAGGCGATGTAACTTGCCCGCAGTGACAGCTTGAAGTGTGAATTTACCTTTTAATGCCGGTGACCTTATGGTACGAAACTCTTAAAAACGGTGGTAATGGCAATCCTTACTAGAAGGTAAGGCTAAGCTTTAGTTAAGCTGCGGTAAGTTAAGTTGTCTAGCTCGAACTAGTCGTGCTTATGTTCTTAAGGAAAGTGTAGTGGAGGTAGTTATGAAAAATATTTTTTTTGTTGTCTACTTTTTTTATACATTAAGCGCACGCCAGGACCTCACAAAAAAGGCGCCCGACGACGCCCATGGGCTTTCGGACTTTCACAGAGGCTACGAAAACCATACCGGCCGGCCTGGTGCTTCTTAACACCATGTTTGAAGGACCTCAGGTTGTACTTTGAGGGAAAAACTGCGGCAGGGAGTCCATTCAATAGTTAAAATAAAAGATCTAGAGGATCGGTGGGTTCCCATTTCGGGTGCCTGCCCGGCGTAGTGCGGTGGTAGAAAGGGGACGGAGAGACAGCGTTATGGAGCTCCGAGAGCATTCTCCATGGTAAAGACGATAACGCACGTCTGCAAATTGTACCTGATATCTGTTTCTTTCCCATAAAAAAATCATAATTGTAAGAGAAGCTCCTGGCATGGCTGTTCCTTTGAGGTAAATACGAGTATGATAGGATTACACTCATCGGTGATTAAAGCAATCCGTTTCCGGTAACATAAAAAGAACAATTGTAATTGTTGACGATGTTGGCGTTATACTTCAGTAGAACAGAGTCGACAAGTAAATTGAAACATCTCGATGCCCCCTCCCCGCCCCGGTCCGGGGCCGCAGAAAAACAGCGCCAAGTCTCCCCACCTCCCCCCCGCCCCCGCCTCCGCGAATAATGTAATTAGAGCGAAACCGCCGGCGAAATTAAACGCGAAAACGGAATGAGAATGTGAGCCTAATTAGAGTCGGGCGCGAGGGGTGCGGGCGCGCGCGCGGGAGGGCGGGGGGTGCGGCGGGGAAGAAGCTGCACCCCCTCGCCCCCTCCGCACCCCCCCCCGCCACACGCTGCACCGGGCTCCGAGGGAATGGGACCGTAGTTCTCGGGAGGGTCGCTGGTGAAACTGAAGACAATTATGCACCTTGGTTTGGTGCACGAGTCACGCTTCGTACATTTGTATTCAGATGTGCATGCGTGCACAGAAGTCAGCGTTAATTAGTTTTTTTAGAAGAGTGCGTATGACTCGTACATATTGATTGGTTTAGAGGTTAGAACTGATATTCAAGTAGAAACAGACATTCTGAAACAAATCGCGAACATTTTGTTGGATAGCCAAAGGTTAGGAATAGAGATAAACGCGAAATAAGAGATGGGCGGTTGTCAAGCCAATAACAAAGGCATAGTCATTCCAATGTGGTATGAATGATGTGTTTGTTGTAAAAATTGTTTTAATGTCATAGTCATTGAATGCACCACTTTTTACCATTATTTTCAGATAACTTTCATCGTGCACAGGGCATCTAATAAAAAAAAAACTTTAAAAAATACGTCCTCTCTACCATTTAAATTGTAAGGTATTGTGGTACGGTTGTTGTACCAGTAACGTTGTTATTTTGCCCTCCTATGATCTGAAAAATCCAAACATATAGCTGGATTGAGAATAGAACGTTTAATTACTGTTTGAATTGAGGACGATATAAAGGTACCTAATTTGCCGACTGATATTAACGGTGTTTCGACTTATACAAAGGTTAACTAATAACGCAAAAAGTGTTGCACTTTGAGCCACGCATGAATTATAAAAGTAGCCATAGAAGTTGTAGCCAAGAACTTCAGGTTTAGCCTGGTTTTCACCAAGTGCTGATTTATTTTAACAGACACTTAAAGGGCCTTTATTGCTGATTATCTTGTGCTGGTATTGATTGCAAGCAGCTAAGAAAGCCCCTTAATATGTGGCGATTAAGCTAATCAGCAGTAGGTGAAAAAGCCCCTCAATGATTCTGTTGTAACTAGTGATTAGAAGTTTTACACCATTAGATGGCGCTGTTTGATAAAAATCCGATTTTAAAAATTGCAACAAAACCAATAAACTTGAAATTCTGAAAATGTTTTCGTAGCAACGATTATGGCTATATTTAATATTTAAAATGAATTCGTTGCTTATAGTCGAGCCGTTCTAAGAAGCGTTTTTTGACAGATGAGGGATAGGGAAGGGTAAAAACCAGAGTTTTACTTTTATATCGATAACATTTCAATAAGGAAAAGCAAAAATCTAATAAAAGGCAATCTTCTCTAAAATAAAACACATTCATACAGATGGACAGGTGATTATCTGATTTCGGAAGGTGTTTCATAACCTTAATACGAGATCTTTTGCACATATACAGGTTTCAACGGAATAATTTTCCAAACATTAACCATTGTATATTTGGATCAAAACATTTTAATAACATTTTGCTGTACACCTTAAAAGGAGCCTCTTCCACATACATTTTCGTGAGTAGTAATTGACAACTTTTGTGGTGAGCACCACTTTTTTAGTCGAAAAACAGTATTAAGGACCGAAAAAAGGGAAACATAACCACCCAAAATGAAAAAAAAAGGGCGACGTACAAATATCGTGAATCTAAGCCGATTGTTATTATTCTATTTCACATAAGATTACTGTCAGTTTTATTAGACTGATTCGACTTTCTTCTTCAGCGGTGTAAAGTTAACTGACTAGAAAAACCGGCCAAGTGCGAGTTGGACTCGCACACGAAGGGTTCCGTACCATCGCACAAGATTTACAAAATAAAATACGTTTTTTGTATGGGCCCCCTTTAATTATTATTAGGTATTAGGTATTTAGGTATTATTATTTTATAATGTTACCTATTTGTTGTTATAGCGGCAAAATACATACATAACCTGTGAAAATTTCAGCTTCCTACCTGTTACGGTAAATGAGATACAGCCCTGTGACAGACGGACGGACGGACGGACGAACGGACGGACGGACAGCGGAGGCTTAGTAATAGGGTTCCGTTTTCACCCTTTGGGTACGGAACCCTAAAAAGCTAGATGATACTGCAATTAACTTTCCATTTATTATATGTGCCTAAACATATAATTTAAGAAATGAAGGAGGCATTCGTTAATTGCTGGAAATCCCGAGACCGAATATTCATTCTCATAAGCCAACATTGGTAATCGTGATGATATCTATTTGATTTTCCTTTATAAGAATATTAAAGTAATAGTTATGAAAATTAAAGATATTAAAACTTAAATGGTCGATATTATTTTGCAGGTTCACATCCCTATTGCAAATTACTCCCAGTGCTGGTACTGTACCATTATTTTGTTCATAATTATATTATTTAATACATTGTTAAGTAATTAATTGACACAATATAGAATAAAATATATTCTACAAGTCATAATAAAAAAAAACACATCAGCAAGCTGTTATTATTTGGTCCCAAAAATATAAAACGTGGGGTAAAGTGGTCTGTTCCATAATTTAGTCATTAGCTTTTCTTCCCCACTGCTGTGTCAAAAAACGCTTCTTAGAACGGCTCGACTATAGAGTGCAATACTTTTTGCTATGTATATACACAATTTGAATGGGTCGGAACAGCTTTAAAGAACTAGGTAGAGAGGGTAAAAAAGAGACTAGCTTCTCGACTACCTGTCGTAATAATAAAAATAATAATTTTCAAAGGACAAGTTTGAAAAGGACCAGCTAAAAAATTTAAACCTGGCCCATAGGGGTACCGTCATATTGCGGAAAGCTACCATCATCGTGTAGTATATTAAGAGTATATACCTTTGTTGTTTTTTAATTTACTTATAAGAGTTTGAATAGTAACTTTGGATTGGATAATTAGTAACATTTTCTTAGTTGAGGTTAAAAAGTTATGACAATTATTGTCATACGTTTGTTTATCTGTAGTTCGGGGCGGCCTACTGCGTAACTGCATATTACTGGTTAAAACTATGAATATACTTCGAATTAAAATAATATTTAATTTTGAGACCCACGGTCCGTTATTCGTCAATATTTTTCACAAATCTACACGGGTGTCGGGTTGGAGGCTTGGAGCATTCTGACGGAGACCACCAATCAGTGCGGTCGCGTCACGCAGCCGCCGCGCCGACTCGTTTCGGCAACGTGTTATTTCGTATTGAATCCATAATGCGTTCGGTACACAGATCGGCCCAAACAACTGTTATTTTGGAGCATTACACCGCGTTAAGGCGGAGTCTCGTGTACCGCGTCCGCACGTTTGGACTATTCGATCAAATGGGCCGTAGGGAAACGAATTTGTGAATTGCGTGTGAAGTAGACCAACAATGGATAGGTTACTCATAATAGTTTTGGTAACAACGAAAGAAATTGTATATGATTTAAAAATTGTTTCCGTTATGCGAACTGAGGATACACTTAGGATTTTGGAACAAAGTTCCGCACGCTGCCCTCTGAACACTTGGGGAATGAGAGCTAGGCCAAAAAAAAAACAGTGGAATTGAGAACCTTCTCCTTTTTTGAAATCGGTTAACAATTTTCATTCGGCCGTCACGACGCTTTTGCTATAGTATGTGTGTTCAGAAAATAATGTCTATAGGTATATTACTGCAGTATTGACGTAAGCTGTATTTGTAAATCCGTATATGTTGAGGACGCCGTGTCATATTATTGGTATAGAAATATATATTTGTATATTTCTTATTCTGTAGATAAAAAATATATAAATATTTTATTTAAATCGCGAATCAACTAAAGCACCAATTACTGATATACAAGTCATAAGATTAGTCAGTCAGCGCGTTTGCGTCCACTGTTGGACATACGCCTCTCCAATTCCTCCAATTCCTTCCAATTCTCCAGTCCACCCGGCCCTCGGCTGACGTGACCAGCCCACTGCCATTTGAGCTTAATATCAGAAAAAAACCGGCCAAGTGCGAGTCGGATTCGCACACGAAGGGATCCGTACAAGATTTAACAAAAAAAAATTTAACACATGTTTTGTATGGGGGCCCCCTTTAATTATTATTATTATTTTATTTTACCTATTTGTTGTTATAGCGGCAAAATAAATACACACTCCGTGAAAATTTCAGCTTCCTACCTATTACGGTTCACGAGATGCAGCCCTGTGACAGACGGACGGACGGACGGACGGACGGACGGTCGGACGGACGGACGGACAGCGGAGGCTTAGTAATAGGGTTCCGTTTTTACCCTTTGGGTACGGAACCCTAAAAAATAACACAATTTGCATTTAAACATCATACTCTCAAACTTTGTTAATTTATTTAATACATCATATTTGAATACACCTCTCGTTTATTTTATTTAGTTCGTGCTTAGGAATGAAATGTACCGCTTCAGACAGATGTATCAACTGACGCAAAGTAAACTAAACATCACTCAGGACGAAAGATAAAGTTCTTATCTAAGGTGACTTTGTGGTTTCCTGTTGGATGCCCACACCGTCTCGATCTCGAAATAATAGCACTTTTTATCTTAACATCGTAGTTTATTTTACATAATTCTCGTTTATTAAGTGCCCGTTTCACACGTCGTCGTCGCGTCGGTGGCGTAGAGATGGCTGGGACGAATATAAGTCATGTGAATGAGTCAGACTGATCTAACAGTCAGGCTACGTTTTTATTTTATTTGCTTTGGATAATATTAGCATGGATGATTAGTAACAATTTCTTAGTTGAGGTTAAAAAGTTATGACAACCCTATTTAATCCTACGCAAAGGAGTTTTGAATAAATTAATTGTTTTTTTCTTCACATTTTCAAGATATTATTCTAATGCTTTCGTGCAGGTACATGTCGCTGTTCAACCTCAAATGTATAGGAAAACGGCCAACCACTACATACAAATTATAAATCAAGCATTATCATGTCTGTCGGTTTTTGGACGAGCCTGTCATTGCATTAATCCTTCTGTATCTACCTGGGGCTTGCTTGGGGATGATATTGCCATATAATATACATCTATTGTAAGAGTCAAGGAATAACCTACTTTTCTACACACGAGCATAATTGACTATTACGGATCAAATTTCCCGCTGTCTAAAGTGAAGCTGGCCTGTCGGCAAGTCCGATCCTGTCATTTCACGCTCTTTTGCCTGTGCGTTTCGCCCCGCCTCCCCCACAGCCACTCCGCCCCGCACCTCCCCCGGAGGTGAAGTCTCGGAGCTGTCACGCGGCGAGATAATACACCTCGTGGCATAACTAGAAATATGGAGAAGTAATGTGCCACAAATGGGTCCCGTGTATGTAATTATTCGAGGAATATTGAAAAGGAAAATCGAAAGAATATTGTTATGCAATATGCAATCGAAAGGTTATCGAATATCTTCCAAGCAAATACAACATTTTGAACGAAAAAACACTACTTGTGGCATGGAAAGTATTAATCATAATGTGTACTGAAATTCCAACATTTTAAAATTACAGTGTTGTTAAGGCTAAGCATCAGAGAATTACGTTCTCCATGCAAACCTAGTTTACTATAATCATTTGAAAACCACTGTTCCAATCACTACATAGTATAAAACAAAGTCGCTTTCTCTGTCCCTATATCCCTATATCACTATGTATGCTTAAATCTTTAAAACTACGCAACGGATTTTGATGCGATTTTTTTAATAGATAGAGTGATTGAAGAGGAAGGTTTATATCTACAATAACATCCATTAAATATTGGAGAAATACTGTTATTTTTGAGGTTTCCAATGTGATGTCGTAAAAAAATTCATTTTTCCGCTTACATTGAAAACGCAGGCTGAACCCTACGAGATTTATCAAAATAATGTACTAAGTATTGTACACATTGAAAAGGTCTACAGAAAACTCTGCGATGGTATATGTCTACCTCTTATGGATATCCCACAATAACATTTGTTTGTCATTTACTTTTTACGACAAAAAATGGCTAATTTTCGAAGCGATTTTAATGAAATGAAATGAAAAAATACTTTATTCGCAGCCATACGGTACAAAAAGGCGGAAATTAATGCCATAAGGCATTCTCTACCATTCAACCTTAGAGATGTAGGAGAGGTGCAGTGAGGCCAATACAGTGGTTTAACCAATACAGCATTGATCCTTATCCAATTAAATACCTTAAATACATTGTTGATGAATTATATATCTATATAGACCTTTACAGCATATGATTTAAATGAATATTTTCGAAGATATTACAGATTTAAAAATTGCGGAACATAGCGTTTGCGGCTGTACCGGCCGGTCGGGGCGGCGCGGGGGCGGGAGCGTGCCTATGCATAGTGCGTCGGAGGCCGCGGGTCCCCCTATAGCACTTTGAATTTAGCAGCGATCGGTCTAATAATAATATCTAAGTTTTTTTTTTATTTCAAATATTTCAACTCTACGTAAAAAAGGTTTATTTGTGTATCATTGTGTCAAAATAATATTGTTTTATATGATATTATGCCCGTGCAAAGCCGGGACGGGCTGCTAGTTTGTATATAAAAAAAGGCAACAAATAAATGTGCCTGCTTTTTTTGTTTTTACAGTTAATGTATCCTGGGTCAAACCACAGAGAAAACAAAATGTGTATGAAGATTTTCTTTTTGCTTTCAATTCAAAACTTCAAAAAAAAAAAAAAAAACGCACAGACACAGATATTTGTTGCGTGATATTAGATATAAAATATTCATTCTATTGGAACAGTGGTTTTCAAATAATTCATTGCATTGCTTTTATCAACAATGTTAATACTGTGCCGTCTAACTCGGAGAAAGAGTGATTTTAATCCAGGTCTCTTGCGCGGAACCCTTGCGCAACAAGCAAACAATGACAAATTCGGAGACACCAATATTACACGCAATTACAATTAGATAAAATCAACATCAATCGAGCTCCGAGTGGAGATTGCATCGTTCTCCAGACGGGCACGCAGCAGGGGGAGTCCAGTGGGAAGCGTCGCAGTCCGACCGACCGGATTAGACAGGCGAGCGTTTACCCGACCAATTAAATACTCTTAACGGGGCCCAATAACAAGTTGAGATAACTCCGGCGCGGCGTCTCGAGTGGAAGCACACTTTTAAATTGTGTTTGATTTTAGATTAGAGCCTCTTTGTTAATTTAACGGAACGTTTTAATAAACTTACTTTCAAAGTAACTATTTGTGTTCGAGCCCGGGTTATTGGCCTAGACTGGATTTTCTAATTAAAAGTATGTTTAATATTGACTAGTAGCGCCCCTTTCGAGGCAAATCGGGCGGTGCAGATACAATATTTTGTTAATTAATTATTCTATGTCTAGCTGCCATACCCAGTTTCGCTCCGTCCCGAGCCTGAGATATAGAAAACATAATCCGGGTATTAGATCATGTTACTCTCCGGCTATTAAACTAACTACATGCAAACCAACGAACCAAGCATCTATTCTTATTACAGTGAAGGGATTAAGCGATTTTTGTCGGCTCAAGCATACTTTTAAGATTTTTCATGATACTTGCGGTGATATATTTACACCATCACGATCACTAACTGTTTTATAAAATACGACGTCTGAAATCGGTCTGCCTGCTCAAAACTTTAGGACCACTTACCCGAATTGGATGCGGTATGGTATAGCTTGATTCTTCCCATCGCTTCATACCTGAGGGGTGAGCTATGGTGTTGAATATGATAAACAGTACGTTTGTTCGTTGTATTTCAACGAATTGTTAAAGAGTATATGTAATAGATTTAAGGGAAGTATTATTTCTATTTAGAGAAGTTTACCTAGTCTGATCTGT
This sequence comes from Incurvaria masculella, assembly GCA_946894095.1. Taxonomy (NCBI): domain Eukaryota; kingdom Metazoa; phylum Arthropoda; class Insecta; order Lepidoptera; family Incurvariidae; genus Incurvaria; species Incurvaria masculella. Next base: position 20,840,398 of record OX335645.2, on the reverse strand, counting down.
CATCTGCGTTCAATTCAGTCCGGAATTAGTTCAACAATGAATAGGATCTACGTCGGACTGCCGCACGGAGATCGAAGATCTCCGAGGACTAAGGCTACATGTTCAGTTGTTTCATAGGTAAAACAAGGAACCCTTAAAATAATTCTAACATAAATATCGGTCTGTTCGTCTATCGCTCCTAGTTAAAAATCTGAGATGAACATTGCAAATGTATTGATTTTACCAAAATAGCTAGACGTTATAATTACGCTTGTGTTTTAAGGATTGTTTTTTTTTCTGTAAGAAATATGGTTAAAGCAAAGAAGGTTCCGTCTTTAAGCTAATACCAAGCCGCGTAAGGATTGTGTTTCTCATTAAACTAAGTAGAGGTTTGTTCGGTGAGTGAGCTTGTTAGCACACACGCCGATCCGATTACAGGTAGGAGGCAGGCGTGTTCTAAGATTTTCCAGAGAAAACATTTCCTGCCCCGAAACATCTCCAGCACGTTTACCTTGATGAGAGTGACTCGTACGAACAATATCGCATTACGCCAGTGAGCTGCCTTCTGGTACACTCTGGTAGTAAAGAATTGTCGGACTGTGCGCGCGGTAATCCAGGCGGCCCTTCACTATTGGCAAACTAAGTAAACGACCTTGCGATATATATTGAAATTCATAGACATCTAGTAGAATATAAGTATACGCACAAAATAAATAGGAACAGAGCCCGTAGTCCCAGCTGTCACCTAAATTGGCGTTTCCGGCAAACCGATCCTCTGGAGTTTTGAAATGTATATGGAGAAATAGAAGAGCGCGCGCAGTGGACGTTAAGCAAACTAACATTTGCGAGTCCGAGTTTGATTTGACAGCTTACTCAGCATTGCCGTAAATACGTCGATGTTGCCGTTTACGCCGACTCCGCGTTTTCATACAAATCGGAAGTCCGAGTTGCACTTTGACAGCTTGAAGAAGTAAACCCATAGAATATCTAGTAAAAACTTGTATGGAGTTTGACGTTTTTACGGAACTTCGAAGTTCCATAAACGCCAGTTTAGGTAACAACTGGGACTAGCAGCTCAGGAGGCAAGTAACCAATACAACAGGCGTCAGCGCTGTCTGTCTGCTTCTAACTTGAGAAACTTGAGAATTTGATGCGATTTGTATCATATGTTCATATGCATATGATACAAATCGTATGCATAGCTTAATTCATCCTATGTATCAATGAAATACTACCAACCATCACGCTAAATTATATGGAGATGAATATAAGAGAATTTGGTAAAAACAGATCATTTTTCCTGTCAGCATGGCGTTATTGGTTGATCCAACGGTTCCTTTTTAGGGTTCCGTACTCAAAGGGTGAAAACGGAACCCTATTACTAAGCTTCCGCTGTCCGTCCGTCCGTCACAGGGCTGTATCTCATGAACCGTAATAGGTAGGCAGCTGAATTTTTCACAGAGTCTGTATTTATTTTGCCGCTATAACAACAAATAGGTAAAATAAAACAATAATAAAAAATAAATAGGGGCCCCAAAATGTTTGGTGTTGATGGTACGGAACCCTTCGTGTGCGTGTCCGACTCGCACTGGACCGGTTTTTTTTTAATATTTGTTTTTAAACTATTTCATCACTTCGCTTTCATGATCTTCTTAAACCTACTGTCAATTATTCTATTACGCAACTGACCAACCCCAATATGGCAGCATCATTTTACATAGCTTAACACATTTTATTTCCTAACTCAAAACACTATTATTTATTTATCATATTAGCTCAATACACCACGTAGGAACTGGGTGCCATGCCAGGACCTCCCTTATATTTCTTGTCTACCCGATACTCGTACATTTACTTTACTTGCCACTACCCTGGTAACACTATAATCCGCATGGTGTCCTAATCCGCTTACGTGAGTTGGACTAACTTGGCCCATCTTGTGGCGCTGGCATGCGACATATTGCGTTATAGTTTATTTGAGCAGCGGAGCGGGGATGGTGACTACCTGCGCGGGCGCACCTGGCGGCTGCTGACACGCACGCACTGCTGCACGAGCACTCATGTATGTACAGATATAGTATTATTATATCAAACGTCCCAACTCTGATATTATGACATTCCGTTTGTATTCAAAATTAAATCGGTTCATGGAGCAAATCATAGCACAGGGATCCGGGGCCTTGCTTCTCAAGATAGAGGGTAGAGGTTTAATCCCCGCCAGTTTTTGCACAATATTCTATTTATTTCTGAATTATGAGCTGTTCCATGGCTTGTAATCACGTAAAACTGTAGTTCCTCTACTGAGTTAGTACCATCGAATTCGAAGAAAATATGGTCTAGGCGGCCTTAAAAAATTGTCCGTGTTTTACATCTAGAGCAAATCGGACGAATTTCCCCAGAATTGCTAACGTTTTCATTACCTGTATATACTTTAAAGACAAAATAAAAAATGTTTCTAAGCGCGACACTAGAATATTGATTATTACATATAATATAATTAAAATCCTTATTAATTATTATTAATATCCTTACCGCAATGTTGTGGGAGTTAACGCGTTTCAAAAAATTTTAAACCAGTTAAGGCTTGAATTTTAATGGCAAGAAGCAACTTATATTAATCAAAATGGTAAAATGGTTCCATGCCAAGGTTTTCCATAAATCACGTTTGCATAAAAGTGCTTATTACGGAAACAACAAATATAAAACGATAGCGTATCGGTTACGATCGCTCTAGGGTCCTATGTCGCCTTAACGAAACACGTGACTGTATAATGGGTAGTGATAATGAATAATATTTTTTCCTTAACTGCATCCCCGATTGAGAGTTTTTGTTTGAATTTAAAACATATTTAAATAAACACATAATGGAGTGAGCACTTTGCACAACAAGCTGATGAAACAAAGGGCGAGGCGATTACTAAGATTGAAATCAACGATTTTAAAACTGGCCGTTTTCTCGGCAACTAATCGCCCGATCGCCGCAATGAATCGTTGCGCATTTTCCATAACGAACTCATTAATACTGGCAACGATTGCACCGCGGAGCGGGGCGCGGGGTGCGGGGCGCGGGGCGACGGCGGGCCCGACTGGGGCACCTCTAATGAAGAGCTGGGGGAGTACAATACCTCGTTATCGCACGCACCGCGCCGCCGCCGTGTCGTAGCGCCACCTATGCGTGCGGAGCCAGGGGGACGGCGACGCTCGGAGCGTTTCTTCGGGAATACAAAGAAGTGACGGGAGCTCCGCGTTTTCGTTGCGGCGATAGGGAGTTAGGTTATCGCTGCAGCAACAACGAAAACTAAAACGTATACCTACCCCTTAAAGAAATATCCGTTGAACAAACTGTATTTAAGTATACGGCGACGGTAGTATACGGGTGGTTTAGTTCCTGGAGTTCACTGGATTTTATTCATGGAAACTTAATCACAAGTATCCACTGGATATAGGATCTCTAAACACCAAAGCAAATTGATTTTAAATTATAAAAAGCTATTAACATTTTGCGCGCGTTTACGCCAGCAGAAAAACATTTTTCGGATATATTCTGAAATCTTTATTCATATAAAAACCACCGCCAGTATAACAGAATTATATTGTACTTTGGTCGTTGGGATTTTGTATAACAAACATCGATTCAATTAAGAATAACGATCGTCACTATTAAGGGGCTCCAAAACCCTCTTGGACCCGTCGCGACGCGAGAAAAAGAGTAAAATCGAAATGGAATTCAAACAAAACGCATCAAATCATAACAGTAAAGTAAACGTCACCGGGGCTCTCAGCGGGGAATGCGGGGAGGGGACGGCAGGGGGAGAAATAGATTATTCACACCACGAAATCAGTTCACCCCTTTCGAGATTGGAGCTTTCTTTTAGAGCGCTAGAATATATGGATAGGCCAGACACGATGCATAAAATCGCTTAGTTAGGCCACTAAACGGGTAGATTTAACGTCACTATCCAAAAACTCTTTTCTAATTAAGGACACATTTTGAGCCTAATTTTTCTTTAGATATTTTATCTAGTACATTTTGATCATTTAATTTGATGATTTGGAAAATATTAAAAAAAACTTTAGCAACTGGGAGACATCTGCCGGCAAGAATCATCCGTAAGAGGAAAAATATTATATTGTGTCAATAAAAAAATAATGCATCCAAACGCAAAACTCTCGTTTACAGAGAAGGCTTTTGTTTGGACAAGCTAAACTCTGGGTTACTTTTTTTATCTAGATAAAAAGTCTATTGCATAAATTATTCCTAAAGAACTAAATGTTTCTTATCAACATTTTATTCATAAGTATTGCAAAATAAATTCGGACGGGAGAATTCATGTAAGTTTAATAGTCTAGTTCAATGCGAACCATACATAATTATGTTATGTTCTGATTATATCAAAGGATTTTGCTCATAACTTGCTAAATGAATTGTTATTTAGAAACGTTTAATTTATTTAATGTCACGTGGCGATGATGCATTGGTTGTGGTGTAGTCTTTGGTAAGCAGATAATAGAATAAAAAAAATATAAATTAAGTTCTGGTCTCATACAATCGGACAAGTCACTCTATGAGTCGACTGTTCTAGAAAAATTATAATTGAAAGAGTATGAAAACTTAAATTTAATTTTGTTTCTTACATGAGTTTGGTTTTTTAAAAAAGCACAAAAACAAATACAAAATACATCACTTAACTCTAATTACCAAAACTGAGCATGGCAAATAAACCCTTTAAACATGTCATGGCGCCGAAGCGACCCTGATTACTTTCCGCAATTCCCTCGCGCGGAATCAATCCTGGCCGACAACGCACGCGACGCGACACGCGACGAGCGAAGCGACACGAACGTGGGAGGCGCGCCCGTGGCTCGACGCGTCTCTCCAGCGCGGAGCGTGGTGGGGCGGGAGGGGGGGCGCGGAATGCGGCCCTACTACCTGGGGGCCGAGCGACCGGCGCGGACCACACCGTGCCACACCGACGCTAATCAATTTAGCTTTATTATCACTATCCAATAACATTTCATTACCGAATCTAGATTTATATCCCCGCCGTTTGTCCTCCCCGTTTGTTTAGTTTTGACAAAATACTCTCAGGGGTTTTCATTTCACAAGTCGATTAAGAGATAGTGGACATACATTAGCCTGGTTTGAAGTTATGATTTATTTCAACACATTCATCACAGAATATTGTGTTCTAGTTCTTTTGCTTGTTGCAGTAACATATTCGGGCAACCTGAAAATTTTAGCCAGAAACGTATTGGCACACGTCGTCGGTGGCTTCGCTGGTCATGTCTGAGGCTGCAACAAATACAAAGTCTAAACTAGAACTAACACTATCCGAAAGTAATACTAATTACTAGGTAACCGGATATGATTAAAATGTAGAACAAACAATATCGTTACAGTGGTTTTCAGCGTTCTGTACTTATGATACTTTTGAGGTTACCGCGGTCGTTAGACATGTTTGACAACTTGACAACGGGCTGAATGATTAGCTCGAAACGTCGGAGAATATCTCTACCTGCCGCGTGAAAAGCCGTAACATTTTTCAAACAAGTTCTGTACTTAGTTAAGAAATATGGCGCCATGACCGTTTTCCTTAATGATTCAATGTTTTCCGAGGAATAACATAAATCACGGATCTACCCACCCAATATACACATGGTTATATACACGCAACTTGTGCTAGCGGCATAGGTCTATGCTTTATCGCTTTACAGCGCTCCGTGGAACTGTTTAGTTTACACTCAATCGAGTTTATTCATTTCGTAACGGAGCCAACTAAAAATAAGTTGTTACTAGTCTCGCGCTGCACTGTTTACGTGTCCGCCGAGTCTCCGGTCCAAGTCGTAGCGCGCGCGAGCCGACTGGCTTCTTTTATGTCATCTTTATAGAGCAGGCTATCGGAACGCACTATCGTCCACTTAGACGAGGTTATTAATCTCGCGCAATCTTAAGGATGTTTTCATAATCCAACCTTAAGGTGGCACATCCCGCTCAACTCCCCATACAAACGGGGAAAGAAGATCACGCACATATTAGTTGTCAGAGCTCCCAAATTTTGCTCAAAATAGCTTTATTTGATCGACCTAGATGTCTGATGACCGTTGGCATTGTAATATTGTGTTCGGTTTCTAAGTTATAAGGTCCGAAAGTTCGGATTTTTCGCGCGTTTTATACAATAACTTTGGAGGTAGATTACGCAATGATAAAGTAAGAACATCTTAAAAAGATTAGTCATCAGACATAGCTTATTTAATCAAGATTTATAATCTATTTGGTTTTTGTTAGATTTCAGAATACAGCGGTCGTGGTTTACTTTTAGCTATAAGTCGTCTAATAATTAAAATTTTCGTAAATCTTACCAAATCATACACTATGCTCATTGCCTTTTTTGTGGACATGTTGCATCTTCCTCATCACGGAGCCTGTCATTTTCTTTGAAACAGAGAAGGTCCCAGAGCGCAACAGCACGGTTTTGTACCGTGCCCGCAATTGAGTTAGTCCCGCCGGGTTGGGCCGCCTTAACGTGACCACTTAAGGCGATAAGCTTGGACGGGTGTACGTAACTAAGTAGACTATTGCTTGGGTGGAAACCTGATGAGTACAATATTGTTCCGATTTATTCGTATTTGACGCAACACTAAGTTTTAAGTTGAACTTTTAATTTAATCATTTTCGGAAAAGTAAATATACTTTTGTTTACTAAACATGTAAGTCGCCTATTCCAAGGAATGTGACATGGAGATCCCAGGGATCTTTCTTGAATTAATGTGTCCTTGCATCACGGTCGATTATACATACCAGACACACTTTCGGAAAAGTCTGTTTGCGTTTTAAAACGAAAAAAAAATAATTATAACCAATTCGGTCATTCATGCCCTGCTTAAATTAATTTGTTGTTGAACGAATTTTGTATGACCATTTGTAAAAAAATATTACTTCCTTACCATAAAAAGCCTGGACGTCTCACTTCAGATGCAAGTCTTTAATTTACATATCCGTGGTTCGAAAACCATGTTAAAACTAAGTGTAAGTATTTTGTAAAAAAACATTCCCTAAACTTTATGCGCGAATGTGCGAAGGCACGCGAGCGGGCTCTAGTCGTGGGTTATATGTTTACAATACATAAATATGAGACAAGATAAAATAAATGATTGATGTACAGATAATTTGAATATTGATTGATATTACAGCCCGCCCTTGTTCGGAAACGGCACCTGCCTGCTCGCCCGCGGCACCTGCCGCGCCGTGCCGCGGGCGAGCAGGCTGCGTCCGCGCACTTGCGCTTCCTGCCCCGAATCCCATGTTACAGGCCAGCTCTGTTGAACTGGCAAACATCATAGGGTGGATGGTAGTATTTTAAGGAAAATATAGACGCGATTAAATTGTAACTTTGATTTAATTGCCTTACCGAAAATTCCGAAAATTTACTAAAGTCGTGTTGTGGGTCTGTCTATGCTTTTTAGGGTTCCGTACCCAAAGGGTGAAAACGAAACCCTATTACTAAGCCTCCGCTGTCCGTCCGTCCGTCCGTCCGTCCGTCCGTCTGTCTGTCTGTCTGTCACAGGGCTGTATCTCAGTAACCGTAACAGGTAGACAGCTGAAATTTTCACAGAGTGTGTATTTATTTTGCCGCTACAACAACAAAAAAATAATAAAAAAATAAAAAATAAATAAGATTAAAAAATAATTAAAATTAAAGGGGGCTCCCAAACAAAAAACGTGTTTTTTTTGTTTTTTTTTACGATGGTACGGAACCCTTCGTGTGCGAGTCCGACTCGCATTTGGCCGGTTTTTATTGTTTATAGGTTTTTTTTATAAAGTCTCGTACTTTTATAGTTTATAAGAACATTTATTTTTCAATGTTTAATGTCTACCACTACACTTTCTTTTTCGGTAGGGTTAGTTGTAAGATATTGCTTTTTAGCGATAAGCTCGCCATTTACATGTATGTATTAAATAGTAAATAAATAAATCCCTGGTAAAATTGCTTGCAACATAAATTATTGTGGTTATGCTGAGATTTTATGAACCCTGTCTGCAAGGATTTTTATTGTGTGGTCCTCGGTTCTGTGTCACTTGCACTTTTAGCCCCTTTCTTCCCATTGGTTATGCGTGGTAAGTCTGAAGTCCCCACCCCGCCCGCTTACGTGATCGTTTGCTCTAAAGTTCAATATGTATATTTTCGGGTCTTCGAACTATATTAAAATGAAGTAATTAACGTTATCTTTGTTCAAAGTGTGCATAGGCATAGCAGTCCCACTGTTGGAGGCTACTGCGAATGAAATGAGATGTATTTTTGCTTAGGAAATGAAACACTCTCTCCGCCTCGTAATAAAACGCAAATGTTATCTGAACCCACTCAACAAGTTTTGTTGGCATTACGTTGTTATACGTAGCGATTCTATACTAGCGGAACCCTATCAGCTGACGTTAGTCAATTAGAAAAATCTGTCAGCTGTCAGATTACGGTCTGGAATCATTAAATTACAACTTGATAATTCGCTTTTAGGTAGTATAAAAACTGTAATTTATTTGCTAATACGCCGATGTGAACGGCCACTCTTGATTCAGGATTTTTCGAATTCCGTTTACAGTAATTTGATCCTAAAGGATAATTTATGGTCGTAAATCAGGTTGGATACTAAACAAGACGGCCGAGGAAGGAATAAGGCGATCATGCCAGGGGATTCGTTTTAACTTAGGATTAGATCGTGCCACTTGCACTGGGCTGATACGATTAATTTTGAATTGCAGAATTTACAGGTCCTTAGAATAAGGATATTGGTTTGATTATGCTTACAAAGTCTATATAAATAAGGTCAGCACCGAGATTTAGGTTAGGTTAGGTTAGGTTCTATTCTATTTTCTGCAAACTCGGGTGAATACTAACCTCTGTTGTCACCACCTCCAGTTCCCTACAATCCGATAACTAACTTTCGGTTACTTATATACGTATAGCTTTGGGAATTTTGTAAGTAATTTACATGGAGTCACCGAAAGATACCTTTTGCAATTTTGTAATTGGAGGTGGTTGCAACGGGCGTTTGTTCGTTCGACGAGTACGGTGGCTGTACTGGCGGTAGGCGTTGGAAGCGGCGCGGTGGCAGCGGTGACGGCGGACACGGAAGGCGGCGTCAATGGCGCGTGAAGGTATTCACACCTCCGTGAATGGAGGCGTCTATTGGTCGCGTATCGAGCGCCCCCCGCCTCCGCCCCCGCCGGCCGGCCGCCTTCATTCAGCGCCCGTCGCCGCCGCCGCCGCACGACCAGTCCGTCGCGCACTGATAACCCGACCGCGTGACGCAACGCTTCCGGCCCCGCTTAGTAGTAGGCGCTTCTCGGCGGGACTCCGACCGCACTCGTGTGGTCAACAGATGGGGCAGTGTTGAATGCGATTATAGGTTAATTTTCTCATTGCAGTCAGATAGTCGCATCGCACGGTAGCCAAATATGCACATACTGGTTGCCGATTGATCAGAGGTATGTCAGTCGAAGTGTGATTCAATGACAGCAATCCAAGGATGGGATCTGGACTAAGATCTGACGTAAGACAGGTATACTATTGCTCATAAAGGGAAGGTCCTGGCATGGTAATTAATTCCTTCGGGAATGTGGTGTAATGGGCTTATATCAAAACGGTTATTGTGTTGTATTAGTCATCCATGTCAGGTTGCATAACAAATTAAGTGATCTCACTAGTGAGCTTATTGTTTCCCGGATTCTATTAAATAGTCTCCATCTCTTACAATATCACTGAACTCCGTGAGGTTTGGTTAAGTTAGGATACGTTCGGTTTATTTAACAAATTGAGAATACATTCAATGCAATGTAGAGACTAGAGTGACTTGAGAAATGTCACGGCTTTGACAACTTCACGTTCAGAGCCTGTAGTCCCAGTGTAGACTGGCGTTTCCAAATGTATGGAGAAATTGAAGAGCGCGCGCAGTGGGCGTTAATCGAACATTTGCGAGTCCGAGTTTTATTTGACAGCTTACTCAACGTTGCCGTAAATAGATCGAAGTTGCCGTTTACGCCGAGCCCGCGTTTTCATACAAATCGGAAGTCCGAGTTTGACTTTGACACCTTGAAGAAGTAAAACCACAGAACATCTAGTAAAAACTTGTATGCAGCTTGACGCCAGTCGATCGATTTTCCGTAAAAGCCAATTTAGGTGACAACTGGGACTACAGGCTCAGGTTCGAAGCACAAAACAAATGTGACAAAACTGTTTATCGGCTTGATCGATTCCCGCCACCGCGCCCGCCGCCGCTCCACTTCCGCCGCCGCGCCGCCACCGCCGCACGCGCCGCGTCCGCCTCCAATCCGAGGCGGGTCGCGGCCGTCTTCATTCACACCTTTTTGCGCGCCTCTCGCGCTCCGCGGCCGAAGTCGTGATTGGGAGATGATTATTCATTTATCGGAGACGCGCGGAGGACACGGCGCGGCGGATATTGCGCGTTAGGCACGCCGCGGCCGCGCGGGCTGCGGGCCCGAACGAATGTCGATCGATAAAAAGGTGAGAAACTGTAAAACTCATTTCAGTGAGCGGCAATCGTTTCTCGTTTTAGAAAGTAGGATATTTTGCGGTTTTGGAATTGTAGCCGCGACGTCGAAATGTCGCGCGATGGCTGATGGATGTAAATTCAGGGCAAAATACACAGAACATTAAGTGGACTACGAATACTTGTACTTGTAAGGAAGCACAATACAGCGCTTGGCGCATTTTTTTTTTAAATTTAAAATAATGTTAAAAAGTATCTAACTATTAGGTAAAATAAAAGCTCACCTTTATGTCAACTTGGCGTGCAATCGATGCATAAAATGTTGTTGTTTTTTTTTACATAAAAGCAATGATTTTAGGTAATGTTTTTAAATACATTTTTTTTATATCTTGCATAATTTTAATGTTTAACATTTTACAATTAATTTGCGATTTAGAATCGGTTTTTTTTAATTAACATAATTTGAAATATAATTCTAACAATGTAGATGGCCGCTGATAAAAAACACTTTTGATTTAGTAAAAAAAAATGACCGAATAGATCGAAATTTTTTTAATAAACTAAATTCGATGAGCTTTCCGTTAATTATCTAGACTTCCTATGACCACCTACCTACTGCCTACACCAGCGGCCTTATTGCCGAACAGCGACTGTCGCTGCCAGCGTCAGTGTCGCTGCTAACGAGACATCGCATACCAAATTTTGCGGCTACCGTTACTGCGGATAAAAGATAGGCAACCGCAATTAATTTTTATCTGTAGCCGCCATCGACATAGTCTATGTCGTCGGTATCGGTAAGTCGATAGTAGCCGAAAAATCTTGATTGCGATGGCTCGTTAGCAGCGACACTGACGCTGGCAGCGACTATCGCTGTTCGGCAATAAGGCCGCAGGCCAGCTAAAGGGTACAATTTTGTACTTAGTGTTATTAGAACTACACATGTGTCTATGGAACAACATTTACACTGACTTCGGCTCCGATAAAGAGTTGTAAAAGTCCTGCAATTCGTTTTCAGCCACAAAGACAATACATGTATAACGTATTTTCGTTTTGCATGAACGTTGGAGGTTCGGGTGAGATTTCACTTCAAAACTAAAATGTTTAATGTTGACGAGGCATTGTAACTTTGCATGAGTTGGTACCATTTGTAAACCATTATTTTAATATCATCAGTTACCGAGCCTATTGACTTCTTCCTTTAGGAAGCCTGAAATAATTTAAAATGCATGGCCTATTAACCCTATTTAAGGTGGCCCAACCCGGCGGGCCTAACTCATTCGCGGGCACGGTACAAAACCGTGCTGTTGCGCTCTGGGACCTTCTCTGTTTCAAAGAATAATACAGGCTCCGTGATGAGGAAGATGCAATATGTCTACAAAAAAGACAATGTGCACAGCGTATGATTTGGTAAGATTTACGAAAATTTTAATTTCAAAACGACTTATAGCTAAAAGTAAACCACGACCGATGTAGTCAAAAATCTAACAAAAACCAATAATATTATAAATCTTGATTAAATAAGCTATGTCTGATGACTAATCTTTTTAAGATGTTCTTACTTTATCATTGCGTAATCCACCTCCAAAGTTATTGTGAAAAATGCGAAAAATTCGAACTTTCGGACCTTATAACTTAGAAACCAAACACAATTTTACAATGCCAATGGTCATCAGACATTTAGTTTGATCAAATAAAGCTATTTTGAGCAAAATTTTGGATCTCTGACAAGAAATATGGGCGTGATCTTCTTTCCCCTTTTGTATGGGGAGATGAGCGGGATGGGCCACCTTAAGAGGATAATGAGTCCATACAATGTCTCGTGCCTGTTTCCTGACTGAAATTAAGAAATATTAGTCTGAAATTGTGTACATTAAATAAATCAACTGAGAGCCACGTCCGTACGTTTTAAATTGTTTGATAACTTATCTTATACCCATGTGAAACCATATAAATAAATACATATTAATGAGCATATATCGTGGATATAAGCAGAGTTATCAAAAACATCTAAGCGCACCGACGTAGCTCTCAATCTGTAGTCCTCAATGTGCACAATTTCAAAAATATATTTCTAAATTTGACTGAGGTAAACGGCACATGCCATTGTATGAAACTCGATCACCTCATTATCCTCTTAAGGCGCTAGGACTGGCCAACTACTCGCGCCATACAAATGCACTTTTTAACAAATGTAATAATATGTAGTGAAACGCTTCAGAAAATCCAAATAGAACTCCAGACTGATAATGGATTGTTAATATTTTTTGATTCCATCATTTATTTAAATAATAATAAAAATAAAAAAGTTGATTTTTCTCATTAGAAATCTGAAAGTAATTCGATTAATAGATATAAGCAAAAACAGCATATATGCATAAACAAAACATTCCATTTGCTATTAGATTTCTACATTTAGTCAAAAAAGTTCGGAAATGGACACCGTTTCCGCAATGTATTTTGTATAGAAAAAGGTAACATACATTAACGAAAATAGGTTGATTAATAGACAAGGAATCATATATTGTAAGAATGACACTTATAATCGTCAGACTTAGTTAACTTGGGGTGCCTCGTCTAACTTTGCGATTTGGCTAGTACCAGGGCCTTAATGATGCATAGCTCTTCGGATCTCAAAATGTTCGTCTCGGCCTCGCGTGTGTTGGTAAAGCAGTTTTTGTGTGCGTGCGTGCGTACACGCGGGCAGATGTCGGCCCCGGTGAATAGGCCTAGCCAGACCCCCTGTGTGTGACCGACCCCTCTCCTCACTTATCCCTCATCGCGATGCAATAAAGATACAATCATAAAGGTGTGCGCTTAAATAGCTTTTGTAAAATTGTGCATATTTTTTTATTCGAAACAACATTACGCTGGTGGCGTCATGAGTGGCGAACTGTGTATTTTGTGTTAATAATATTGTAATGAATTGCTGATATATCGTAGATCGCGCAAAAAAATTTATTAAAATAAGCGAAAATTCAAAAATATTAAGTTTTACGGTTTATAAAAATTAAATAATATTTGGAAGATAGCTTCGTATACCAAAAACGATTGCTTTCTTGTCCCTAATTTAATTAATAAAAAAAAAACCGGACTGACGGAATAAATTTTATGAATCGCCGATTCCGGAGTTCCCGCAACATAGGCAGAAATTCCGTCCGTACGGTTTTGTTCCGTTCATGTGGTCCAGGCCTTATGAATACCCATGATGGATACTGATATTTTCAATTAGGTTAGGTTAGGTTAGATTATATGCATTTTTAATACGCACGTAAAATACATACTTTTGGATGTTCTGGGTTTTGGACTTTATGAAGGCGACCCCAAATAAACAAATAAAAAAAAAGTATGTGAATGTTGCATAAGGTTATAATTCGCAAGTACGATTTGAAAATTTACATTGACCCCATTATATGACTTGTGTGGGACATGTGTGTGTATTATGTAAATGTAATCGGCCTTTCCAATTTCACTAATACCTGACTACAAACTATGCAATGTTTCTATTGCTCGACTCCAGTCCGGGGCGGTGGGAGCGGTCGGGGCGGCGCGGCGGGGAGGCGGGGAGGGAGGGGGATGAGGGAATGCGCCGGAGGGTAGCCATTATTATTGGCTGGGGAGATTTAATTAGATTTTAGAACGTACTTACCTATTATTACTTTGTAATTCTGTTTAGATGAATGGTGCAAGAGTGTATTGTTGTTTTGATTGCTCTGCGAACATTTTCCGATTGAATTGTATGAAAAATACATTATAGTTGACTGTAGACCGTTGGACTTGTAGACACTCTAAGGCAAGTAAGATTGTATGGTATCGTAATTCGAATTATTAATCAAATTTAATGCACATCTGTTTGCACAGTTCTCGGTTTATCGTAAGCGCAACTTTTATCTTTTATTTGTTATTAAAATTATTAGTAAAAATATGTAATATTTTCCTTCGTGGACAGTGATTTGCAAAAGGCGAGCTGACTGCCTAAGGGCAATTTCTCTTTCATACGTATTTTCAGTCTTGATTCAATTAAAAACTTAGTTGAATACCTACATAATATAGACGAAAAGTATACGTTCCTTTTCAACGTCCTTGCATTTCATTTGCGTAAACTGATATTTTCGCACCAACGCGCCCATTTTGATAAAACTTTAAACACTTTTGAACGGTGCTTTAGTCGCGGCGCGGTAACTCCAACATCAACAGGAAAAAGGTGTTCTTCACAGTAAACTAATGTTTAAATAACCGAAAAACAAACACCTCAGCCGCAATCAATTGCGGTGACGCAGCCATTTTAAAACATTCCATGTAATGGGAGAATAATTTCGTATTCCTCCCCTGCTTTCCGGCAAACACTATAAACAACGGCTCCCCGCGATCCAACATGTAAATGAGAGTTATTCGTGGAGATAATTTATCGTTAGGCCGGGAGCAGAGCTGAGTTATGATAAGACAAAGCTTTTGTTGCATCGGTCCGCTCACACGCGCCGGATGCACGCTCCGCGGAGCGCGCGGCGGCGGCGGCGGCGGCGGCGGCGGCGGCGGCGCCGCGCGTCGCGACGCTGCGTCGGGCGTCGCGTCGGCGTCGCTGCACGCCGCGTTTCAGCGAGACGCCTACAGTGTACCTTTGTTTTATGTTAAGCGCGGCATATGGCGTTCGCCACGACCTAAAGGTTCCCGACGACGCCCATGGGTTTTCGAACATTCAGGGGGGCTGCGAAAACTATGCCGGCCGGCCAGGTGCTTCTTCACACCACGTTTAAGAGACCCCAGGTCGTAATTGGGGGAAATACCTCGGAAGGGAGTTCATTCCATTGTTTTTCGACCCTGTAGATAAAGGATCTAGAGGATCGGTGGTTTTTTATTGACTGTGAATTTGTGCATTTTCCCCTTTCTACCTTCGCGTTGACCGAAGGTAGAAAGGGAACGAAGGAACAGCGTTTCTACAACGTTGAGGTTTTATTTAAGGACGTGACAACAGCTAGTTGCATTCACTTCTATAAGGGCGTAAGTGAAACCACTTTTTTATTTTGAAATGTCAAAACAATGAAAGTTTATTTGACAGCTTTATTTAAAGTTAAGCTAAATTTGAAAATATATGCAGCTCTTATTCTATGTTCAAAAATTTTTTTAATATTTTCCTAATTTGACAAGAACTTTAGAGTTTTATCTTTTAATCACAGCCAAACCGCTCATTTAATATATTTAATTTTTTTATAATCGAAATTCGTTTTAGTTTTTTTTTAATATAATGTGGTTTTACTTACCCCTTGTCAAACGAACGCAATCAGATCCCATCACGCCCTTAAAAATAGCCCGTAAGCTGTGTTCCCCATGCAAACGTAGTTTACTAATAATTTCGCTTTACTTGATATTCAGTATCTTATATCAAACAACGAATATCTGTGTCTGCACGCTTTTTGTTGCTGAAAAATCTTAACCCAGTCAAATTATAGGTAAAAAATAACCTTCAAAAAATTTTTGTTGGTGTGACATAGCATATATTTGCAGATATTTGTTGCCTGATACTGAAAATCAAGCGAAATGAAAAAGTAGTTTTAAAACTATTAGTAAACTACGTTTGTATGAGGAGCATAATTTTCTGATGCTTACGGGCCCACCTTATGGCGGGAACGTTAATAAGGCTGAGATAAATAGTCGTAAGAGAAACTAACACTAACGAAAAGTAGTACTTTGTGACGTCAATGAGCATTACTTTCAGATTTCGTCCATACAAAATATGTCAAAGTGACGTCACAAAGTACTACTTTTCGTTAGCCTTAGTTTTTGTTACGACTATTTATCTCAGCCTCAGAGTGGGAAATTAAAAAAAACTCTGCGTTTTAAAAAAAACATTTCCATACTTTCATACCAAAACCACGAACGGTAGGTACCTGCCAAAACCGATTTTGAATCCTGATTCCTTACTGGCTTTGAAAACGGATCGGGCGAACGAAGGTGAATTGCTCCAAGGTAATAAGTAGATCCAAGCAACTTGTCCTTGAAAATAAAAAACAAATGCACGAAATGGGCAAATAATTGAAAACCTGGCGGTGCGCCTCGCTTCTGCGCGGGCGTGTCACTTGAATGCCGGGGTCTGTAGGCCTATTCTTGGAATTCCGTGCTTAGTTATCAGGAGTCTTCCAGGTGAGAAAACAGCTTTTCAAAGCGCCGTCAAAGCGAGAAGAGTGAAGTTGAAGAAGAGTAAGATTCCAGAGCACGAATGATTCAAGGTTTTCCGTCGGGAAAATCGCTTGGAAAACAGCTAAAAAGCCTGATTCCTGGACACGGACTTCCGAAAACAGGCCTACAGATCCCGGCATCCAAGTGATATTGCAGTCTCGTGCAGTGGTAATTGCTGTATGTTTTGTTTTAGTTAATTAAATTGTATTTTCATTCACATATTCAGTTCCAGTTTGTTTCAAAAGACTACTCGGTTAAATGGAAAAATGAAGGCAGCGGAAATCGAAGATGTGAAAATTTTAAGAAATGCATTTTTTGTCCATTGGCCAAGGCACGATTTCGTCTTCCAGGCCCTAGCGGTTACCTACCTCCTAAAATGTTTTAATCACTTGAGAAAATTTCAATATCTGTCCGAATGTTTTTTTTTTCTGTAAAAAATCTGTATTTTTCAGTTAAAAGCCAGTTCGCTATTGTTGGACCCGGTAGGTGGCGCTATTTTCGAGATCCAGATATATTGTTTGAATAATACGCCTGCGAGGGTGAAACGACATTTTACCAGGCTCCGCTCGGATGAATGTCCAAAACAAAATCGGCCCGACCGGAGATAGTTATTAATATAATAAGCCGCAATGAGTACTTTTTGATAAGGTTGATAAGGGATGAAAGATGGACATGTTTTCTAAATGTACAGCGTGAAGTAGGTTTAATTTACTCACTAATTGGTAAAGTCGATCACTTCAACAAATTCAGCGCCGCTTTCCGAAATTGCCGACTGAATTTGCTTCGAAGTATCACCTCGTACAGCAACGCCGATTTAGCATCCGAAAATTACGCTCCCCATACAAACTTTATTTGGTGATTACTTAAAAACCTCTGTTCGAAATGAGGTTTATCTAACATAACTCATCTGTGTCATTGCCAATAATAAATCCAGGATTACACCACAGCAAACAATATTTTAATATATTTATTGTTGTTATTGTTGTACATAGCCTTGTTTTGCGAAGACAGCTTACAAGTATTTATTTTTTATCTTATCTGCTATCGCTCAGCGAGTCCACCCATCGTGCACTGTCCTTTTGGAATTCCTTTGGAAATGCTGTGTGTTGGGCTAATATTATGACGACGGTGATTGTGGTATTAGCCTAGCCATACATGTCGAGACAAATAAAAACAGCCTTCCATGAAGAAATAAATGTGCCGTTGTATACTATAGATAATGTCAGCAGTTTTATTCAGTAATTAAATCTTTACAACAACCATGTGTTTTATAAATTCTCTACAAAACGACAAAAACAATTGACAGAATAATGATTCTCGAATAGTATGCAAACGAACGATTAAAAACCGGCCAAGTGCGAGTCGGACTCGCACACGAAAGGTTCCTTACCATCGTACAAGATTCAACACAAAAAAACACGTTTTTTGTTTCATTTTTATAATTTTTTTATTTTACCTATTTGTTGTTATAGCGGCAAAATAAATGCACACTCTGAGAAAATTTCAGCTGCCTACCTATTACGATTCATGAGATACATCCCTGTCACAAACGGACAGCGGAGGCTTAGTAATAGGGTTCCGATGGCACCCTTTGGGTACGGAACCCTAAAAATCTAGTGACAATTATCACGTTCGCAGCAACGTCCATCATTCGTGTCGCAATCTGTGCTAGCTGTCAGCGCGGGACTCGCGGCTCCCGCCGCCACGTCGCCGCCGCCAGATCGGACAATCATAATGATTGCAGTTAAACCGAGAGATAAAAATAATTTCTTTATCTATATTTAACGAGGCGAGTGTCGCGCGGAGTGACGTGGGGTGCGGGCGCTCTCCCCTCCGCGTTTGTTTGTGTGTTCGGGTGCATTTGTGCTATCGGAATGGGTATTGTGAGATGTCGCTCCTCTCTGTATCTATGGATGTACCATGAAGTGGGAACTAGCTATGATTACGGCAGCTCTCACAAGATTTAGCTTTTGCCTGGTAAAGGTATTTTTAAATCATACATTTGTTATATATTTTGAAAAACTTACCAAGTTTTTTTTCTGATGGGATGTCCTGCAAGCTTTTATAAAGGCCAGCCGCATACAAAACTTTTCCGACACTTGAAGCCTTTGCATTGAAAAAAAAAAATGTGCAACTGTTTACTGTTTAATCACAGATAAAATTCAGTAATGTATGGTAAAGAATTTCTCGTTACTATCTATTAATGAGCCAAAACAGTTATTATTAAACAGTTTTTTAACCGATTTAACAGAACCGCTTGGTGAAAATAGCACGTGTGACAGATCAGACGACTTTGGAACGGTTATCTTAAATGCTTGAACATTATGGGTTTCAAGAGGAAGAGGACGTACACATTGGACAGTACGTTTTCACTGAATATAAGACGTAAGTAAAAATTTTATAAATACGAAAGCTAGAAACAGTTTTCACACAGTTAGGGAAACAGTAAGAGAAAACATTCATTGCACACAGTTAAAGAGACACTAAAAGATACAGTAACATTTAACGTCTAAGGCTAACTGTTTTCACTCAGTTAGATAACCAATTTAATTACCTGACTCTATTTTGCAAGACGGTGGTTTTTATTGGAATTGCAGTTAGATTAGCTAATTTTTTTTCAGTGTGGTATTAAAACGCAACTAGCATAAAACCAATAAAACAGGCATTTTTATTTATAGAGAATACTCGCCCCTATAGAAGCATTTTTGGCGCCATAAAAAACACTCGAAGACTCAGCACACACACGCAGACGGGCGTCCCCCAAGCCCCGCTACCTCACAAAAGCTCTCCCCTCCCCGAACAGAAATTGGCGACAATTTAGGAGTGTAGGACCCCCGGCCGGGGTTAGGTTAAATACGCAATTCGATTCTATGGCGACGCGACGGCTACAATTGACTAAATGAGCTCCCGTCACACCAATCAATTACTGTATCTTTTGAGCAATCTTCTGGCGTCGGAGTCGGTGCTGGCGGCTCGGGCGTTTGCTCTGGCCCGAACTAGTTACGCGTGTAGAGCAGGTAGTCTTTTTAGGGTTCCGTAACTTATAAGGAAAAATGGAACCCTTATGGCATCACTTCGCTGTCCGTCTGCCTGTCTGTCAAGACCCTTTTTCTCAGGAATGTGTGGAGGAACTAAATTAAAATTAAAGTCTAATACTTAGGTGCCCGTAAGCAAACTTCTAAGTCAAAGCGATCGAAAAATACCATATTTTTTACCGCATATTTTGACACTCGTATGGACGAACTGTGTAGCAAAGTCGGCCACTTCATACGATCGAGTACGTGTTTAAGTCATTTTTTGCGATGTTTGCGTAATACCTGCAATAATAAATACTAGAGGGAAAGTAGAGCATAGAATACACACGACTAATTTATTACGTTTTAAGTTTTTTTGTTTATTTGCTTCTCACTTAGGAATTTACTAGACCTCACCTCACCTCCGTAACAGACCAGGGGGCCCATTCAGAGCAAGAGTGAGTTCGAGTTCAGGAGTGAGTTAACCTAAAAATAGCTGGGAAATATATTATTAATTAAATAACGGAACCGTTATTTATACTTCCAACGTATTTACGGGACAAACCAGATTTTTACCTAACTGTAATGATGTTCTAGAAGTGTGGAAACATTAACTATTTAAAAAAGTGAGTTGATATTTAGTTGCGAATTCGAACTCACTCTTACTCTGAATGGACCCCCTGCTGTCATGAGATTAGCCCATTATGCCACATGGCAACTACACTGAGAAAAAAGTAGGCTGACAAAGTGACAAAAATCACGTTGTCAGAAAAAAATTGTAGAAGCATCAAAATAAGTTGTTACTATAACGAATCAAGCTTATTTTTCAGGACAGCTTTTATTTTGTCAATTAAATTTTGTCATTGAAACAAAGTCGTATTTGTTACTGTAACAACTTTTGTTAGTGTAACAAAGTGGAAGTTGCAAGCGCAACAATGTCTAGTATATTTTGCTAGAATTACTTCGTTAGATTGTATATATGGTCGACAAATTAAGTTTGTCGTTGCGGGGGAACGGCAGAACGTCTAATATGCAGATCGTATAATGTAATATTTTAACAAAATTTTAAAACCATGCACAACGTATAATCGGCAGATCGTATAATTTTATACGTAGTGCATGAAGAAGTTTAAAAAATAAAATTACTTATTTCTCCATGCATAACGTATAATAGTCATAACGTATAATATTATGATCTTTATTTAACAAAAAAAGAAAACCATGCATATCATATAATCCAAAAACTTTTCATACGATAAGCGTCCTTATGGATATATTTTAAAGCGTATACTCGCACGTGATGTTTCGACCGTCTCAATTAGCGTAAGGTGGCCTTTCGAAATTGTAGCAAATATCGATTCGTAGCAATTTCTGCCTTAAATGTATCGTTATTAGGGCGCTTTATGCAGTGCTTCTTGGCATATTATACGTTCTGCATGGTTTTCTTTTTTTGTGAATTCATGTTAGGAATATTATACGTTGTGACTATTATACGTTCTGCATGATGCAATGAGTTGATTTTATTTTTAAACTTTATTCGTGCACAACGTATAACATTATACGTTGTGAATATTATACGATATGCATGGTTTTCATTTTTTGGAAAAAAATACTATTATACGTTGTGAATATTATACGTAGTGAATACGACTCGTCGTTGCAACCAATTCACTATGACGGCTCTCCAGGGTTAAAGTTTCTTTGTTGGGCCAACAATATTTTTTTCTCAGTGTAGGTGTCATACCGAAGACCTTCCTAATATTGCACGGCTACACTGAGTTGAGACTAACCATAATGTATACTCTACTGTCACTTTCAAGTTGAATGCATTGTAGATAACTTTTTACAATGTTTGCATACTTGGGTATATTTAGATTTTTGTATATTATATTTAGATGGCGACGCATCATAAAGTCTAAAACAAAGTCCAAGATCCAAAACCCTTACCACCCAAAACTCGAATTAATAGGTAAATTAGGTTAGGTTATGTTCTGGTTTTTTGATATTATCGTGCTCTTTTGGCTTAGAGAGAATTAGACCATATTTTTAGCATAAAATTCTACAGGGTGCGTGAGTTCGTAATTCTTCCTCGCAACGGCTTGACCGATTTATATCTTTTTGTTTTTACGTTTTTTTTTATTGATGCAACCTGACATGGATGGCTAATAACACACAACTACCGTTATGATATTAGTCCAATACACCACATTGCCGAAAGAATAAGGTGCATTGCCAGGACCTTCCCTTTATGAGCACGGCTACATTGAACTGAATGGAAAACACGGACAATTTTTCATTCCGCTTCGACCATCTTTTCATCCAATGCGATGGTACCAACCAGGGCGGGCTTAAACCCTACCACCTAGAAGGGGAAGTGGACCTACAGTTTTACATGGATTCTGAACCACCACTTATCTATCTCAGAATGAGAAAGAAAGTTGTGCATGAACGGGGCGAGGCCCAGACCTCTGGTATGCTAGTCTAGTCCCCGGGCCACTAGGCTACGAGCCGCTCACGTGTTCACCTGTATGGTTTTTAGGTATAATTGGACCCGGTAGGTGGCTCATGCTCGAGTTCTGTGGCAGGACAACGTCTGCCTATCGGTTCCGCTGGTCTGATATTTTAATTATGATAAAGAAGTTTCATCAGTACAATGCTGTGGGATGTTTCACGGGCCAAAGTTATGAAAAAACGCATTGTGAAATAATGCAGTTTTGTAGCTTAATTCACAGTCCAACAGTTCCAAGTCCAAGATCCCGAATAACGTCCGGCTAGAATTAGTAAGAAAAACTACGAGAACGATGAACGCATAAAATAAGATTATTATCAATCCAAAGAACCAACTTCAAATCTAGAACCACACATGAGCGGTTCGAAGCTCAGGGGTCTTGCTTTCTATGCTAGAGGTCGTGGGTTCAATACCCGCCCCGTTCATGCACCGCATTATTTCTCTTTCTGAGTTGGATAAGTGCATTTCGTTAAGAATGCGAGTTGTTCACTGGTTCGGCACCCGTATAAAACTGTAGATCCCCTTGCTCTACTAGGTGGTAGAGTTAAGCCCGCCCGTGTTGGCACCACTGTACTGGTTGAAACAATGGTTGAAGCGGCAATGACATATCGTCTGTGTTTTCCATCCAGTTCAGTGTAGCCGTGCTCATAAAGGGAAGGTCCTGGCATGGCACCTAATTCCTTCAGGAATGTGTTGTATTGGGGTAATGGAAGTTGTGTGGTATTAGCCATCCATGTCAGGTTGCATCAAAAGAGTTCAGTTACCGCCATACTAAAGAGTTCTGGTCGTCACTACCGTCCTTCCTGTCATGAACTGACTTCTAAAAACCGGCCAAGTGCGAGTCGGACACGCACACGAAGGGTTCCGTACCATCGTGCAAGATTTAACACAAAAAATGATGTTTTTTGTATGGGCCCCCCCTTTAATTATTATTATTATTTTATTTTACCTATTTGTTGTTGTAGCGGCAAAATAAATACATACTTTCAAAATTTCAGCGGCCTACCTATTAAGGTTCATGAGATACAGCCCTGTGACAGACGGACGGACGGACGGACGGACAACGGAGGCTTAGTAATAGGCTTCAGTTTTACGGAACCCTAAAAAGGAGACTGCAATATGACGTTAAGATTTGGACGTCTTCTCCCGGCCTGCTAGTGCGATACCGCGCGGGCCTCGAGCCGTGAAACTCGTTTCCGCCCTCGCGCTATCGGCCCGATCTACCGCCTCCGCACCGCGTCCGCAACCGCCTCCGCACCGCCACCGCACCGCGCCCGCAACCGCCGCTTCGCACAATCGTTCACCTCCGCCCCGCTTATCGCACGGGCTGAGTAACAATATTACCAATACCTAAAATGTCTACGAGGAAAAACTACTAAAACTCTCCGGTAGGTTAGTATTTGTAGAGGTTATCGGTAAATATTAAACTTTGGAATTAATAGGTTCGTCGCCTAGACTCTATCACAACGTAACACAACGTGCAGTTGTAACATGTATTTTATCATATTTATACGATGCATTATTTGCTAATTGAATTTGAACCCTATACAGTACGAGTATTTCGTCGTAACGGCCAGTACATTGATTTCGCCAGCCAAAAACGTTTTTGACAGTGTAATTTTACGCGACGTTGTAACCATGCATAAGGAAGGTCATGGCATGGAACCTAGATCCCTCGTGGCGAGTCAGGCTAATCGCATGACAGTAAGTGTGATATTAGCCATCCATGTCCAAGTACATGCAACGTTCCCACATTCTTATGGAACATCAGATTATTTTTACACTAAATTATTGAATTACTTTTTATGGAAAATCTAGAGCATAATCCCAGTAATCTTTTCCCAAATTTGATGAAATGGCCATTACGACACCCTGTACATTAGGCACATTTTGGAATCTGATTATGTTCAGTTCAGAGCGTAACTAAAACCATTGTTTTTAAATATGTAGTAAATTCCAAAATGTTTCACTTTAACGAACTCAAACGATGGTAATACGAAAAGACTATCAAACTAAAATAGTGAACGAATTACTAGAAAAGCGGCACACATTTCCGCGCCGCGCCCGCAGCGTTGAGCGGCGGGGCCAGCGGCGGCGGCGGCGGTTGCGGAGGAAAGGTATACTCGGTCGGTACGCTGATAAGGAAACGTACATTTTCACCGTGCCGTTGCAGACAAACGATTTTTACTCACGCGAAAATTTACATTTAAGTGCAGTACTTTTCAATGGCGGTGAACCTCAAATGAGATCTAGAATCCCACTATACCATAGTTAAAATTGTAAAACTTAATAACTTCAAAAGTAACTGGGCTGACACCGTATTAGCCCAGTTCCCACTTTAAAAAGGATATACTTTTCGTATCATCCGAAATCAACTGAAGAATATGATATTTTTGGAAAGCTAGTTCTTGAACGAAATCTAGATCGCGTCATTATCAAAAAAGTAAAACAGTGCATTTATGGAGGAAACACCTATAGACTACTTCCATGAATTCAAACCAATGTTTTAACATCAAATGCATGGTAAATAAGTTTATGATATTAGCATATATAATATCGCATCTAGATTGATAGCACCATCTAGATTTCATTGAAGGCATAATATGCGTTCGAATCACCGTTTAAAAAAAACACAATAATTGAAGAAATGAAGCTGTCTTTATATGTATTTAGTCCTATCTTACTAATCGAATCCAACGTGTCGTTTTCAAAGGTTTTTCTTCAGATCCATATAAGGTACCTTCAGGCGTTCCCCAAGGATCCCACCTGGGTCCTTTGCTGTTTTTAATATTTATAAATGACATAGCTATCCGTATTAAAAACTCTACATTTTTTATGTACTTAGATTACCTAAAACTCTATGCCTCAATTCGGAACTACGACGATTGTAGATTATTACAAAAGGGCCTTGATTACATACATGTTTGGTGTTCTAAAAATGAGATGTCATTTAATCATAGTGTTATTTTATAAATTTTTCACGTGCAACAACAATCAACAGATACAATGTTCACAACGTAGTAGGGTGTACATTGCTGTATTACTATAAGTTTTTTTTTATTTCAATGTCTAAAATGTATAATCCTGTATGTGAACCAATAAATTAATAAAAAAATATCTATGTATATTGAGAAATGCCACCAACAACGCCTTGCTCTATGGTCAATATATTTATGGCAAAATAACTGATAGTTATTCTTCTATTGTTCCACCGACCATGTGGCATGAATGTTACCAATTTACCGTTGGTTGTAGTGCAGTGCTTAATTCCAGTTTTCTACCCGCCATGGCCAAACTGACTCATTTAAAGTGATATCACGAAATTAAGCTCAAGAGAGGGGCGCGTTTTAGTACAAAGGCGCGCGCGAGTCCGACCACTTAGCCTCCAAGAAAGCAAAGATGCTCCCCTGCCCCCGCCGTATGACATGTAAATGAAGCTTCTCATTACGCCTCACATCCTTCATAATACATTCATCGAGTGCACTCTCCGCCCCCGCGTCACCCCCGCTCCACCCCCGCGCCCCGGGGCGGGCGGCCGGCGAGTTTCCGCCCTAATGTATTCAAATCCAATTTTCATAGTCTCCACTCGGCGCCGCATGGCGTTTACACGCTGAAAGTCGCTAAGTATTCGTCGCTTTCTTTTCGAAGCGCCGCCGCCGGCCCGACGAACAAGGCCCCGCTAATGTCGGCCATTAAACAGTCGTAAGAGGTGAATTAAAGTCGAATTTATACGGCGCGAGTCGAATTCGCCACGCAACGATAGTTTGATTTATGTCGGCGGCATCTTTTGTTGAATACGCATGCAGTAGAAAAGTGTCGGCGCCCCGGCGCGGCTTTAAACTTGAATACATTTGCTGCGTTTCGCGGGAGTTCGGCCGGCTAATGTATAGGGACGGTATCTCATCGCTGCTGAGGGATGGGATCTTATCGTCTGTATGGGTTGCGGTAAAACGCCCCGCCTGAATACCAGTCGGCGGGGGACGGGGCACGCCACATGTGCAAAAGAAACCTGACTACTGGACTTAGGTAATCGATGGTATATACATGCCACATGCAAACATAGTCGCAGACGTATTCGAGGGTTTGTGAGGGTGGCGATTGACTTGGCGAACGCATTTCGAGAGTCCAATCCATCTATTGTATTACAATAACACATTTATACTCGCTAGTATTATATTATTATACTTAATTTAATTTGTTAATATTGTCTGTCTTCTTTCTTTATAAGACAGTGAATATTTCAAAATAACATTAACCATAATGGTGCACCCCAGTTTTCGCGTTTTAGTGACAATTTATTAATTAGAGACATTTAAATTGCTTTACTCTGTATGTGTCATGTGTCAGTCAGTGTAACTGATATCAAATGATACTACAAGTATCTACTCCCAGGTAGGGTTGGTCACCCAGGGAGGAAAATGACCACAACCTCAAAACCTCTAAGGTTGAGAGAGGCCTAAGCCCTGCAGTGGGTGGCACTAGAGCTATACAAGATAACTTTAGGTCAAAAAAATAATAATAATAAATAAATAAATAAATAAAATTGTAATATGTGTGCTAAAAAGGCTTAAATAATAATAATAAATAACTCTGTATGTAATTAGGATGGTGTTTATTTTGTCTTGTCACTATTAAATCTTCAAATAAATAAAATAAAAAGATACCGACGAATTGAGAACCTAATCCTTTTTTTGAAGCCGGTTAAAAATAAAACTTTGCATGGGACAGTATATGGACGATCGACTCAACTTCAATGCGGTTCACCAAAAGTGACGCGTATTGATTAAATTGGACGTCTCTTTCTGCAGTCGGGCGTAAATCAGCGCACAAGATGTCCCCGAGCGTGGGAGCCGCGCGCGCACAGGGCGAGCGTTGTGCTCGCGGTATCTAATCGGCGCGCGGAGGGAGCGCGATGTTTGCGCGCGCGTCGCGTCTTTGATAGCGCGTGCAAACTTAGCCCAGTTCGCGGCCCCGCGTCAGGTCCGCGCCCATGCATCGGGGAACAGCTCATCTTTATTGCGCAATCGGTAAACCACTCGATGGCAGGCGGCCCGGTTCTCCATACAAAATTCACTCTCTACTGATTGGTGACCGACGGCGCATACGGATATGTTACTCATCGAAAAAACCGACCAAGTGCGAGTCGGACTCGCACACAAAGGGTTCCGTACCATCGTAACAGATTTAACACAAAAAAAAATCACGTTTTAAGTTAATTTTTTATTATTTTTTTATTTTACCTATTTGTTGTTAGGTACAGCGGCAAAATAAATACACACTGTGAAAATTTCAGCTGCCTACCTATTGCGGTTCATGGGATACAGCCCTGTGAAAGACAGACGAACGGACGGACGGACGGACGGACGGACGGACGGACGGACGGACGGACGGACGGACAGCGGAGGCTAAGTAATAGGGTTCCGTTTTCACCCTTTGGGTACGGAACCCTAAAACAATAAAAAACATTGGTGCCATTTCTAGCTCCTGAGCACCGATCTTTGGTCTCGGGGTGCCCAAAGGATGGCTTATGTCAACCTCGTTGAAGTCGATGAGGTTTTTGAAACACACAATGAATGAGCGAGAAGACACAAAAAAAAATTTTCTTATGCACAGATTTAGGCAACATTATCGCATAATTTATTCACAATAAAATAGGTTACCTATATCTACAACATACTACAACAACTAAAATAATGAATGCTAAAAACATAATATGCTAACATTTATTTTTATTTGATCAGTTTCAGTAGCCCAGAGGCGCGACGCCACAAATTTCCATGTTGAAGTTAAGCAACATGGACGCGGTTGGTTTCTGGAAGGTGAACAGTCGAACATTGAGGCTGGCCTTGGATAAAATACCTTTTAAAACTGCAGGTCCCCTTCGTTACTAGGCGGTAGGGTAGATGCCGCTAGGGTCGGTGAATGCCATCCAGTGAAATGTAGCCGTGCAATAAAAGGAAGGCCTTGGTACGGAACATAGTTCTCATTTGGTGTGTTGGTTTAATACCATGACAGTATGTAAATAGTATTAGCCATCTTTCAAAGTACATACAAAAACGATAATAAAGCATATTGATGGAATGAAGATTCCAAGTGTTCTTGCCCTGCCTAAATACGTAATTTTCTAGGTAACGTAATAGCTAGGTAATATTGCGTACAGTGTCTTAACATTTATGAACTTGCAACTTCGCTGACTGCGGGTATGATAGTGTAACGGGCGCCAGTCGTGGAGCTGTGGATGCGTGCTCTATCTAGAGCACGCGTAGATCGTTCCACACCTCGTCACGTCCGCTGTGCAATAACTTATTATTACATCTGGGTGTAAATTCTTACTAGTCGTTGTGGAGGCCAGTTTCTAACATTACTTTCGTGTTTTGAAACGTACGTGTTACTTTTAATTTGTTTGTCAGCAATAAATCGAAACAAACAAAGTGCACGCGTCCATTTTGTTGCGGCGTACCTAAAACGCAAGATCATTCCATTAGACTAATAACATATTAGTCATATCTTATGTAGGTATCCTTGTCATTTTACAAGCAACGTATTATTAAATTACTAACAAAACCATTTGAATTGATACAATTTCGTTTTAGAAGGCTGATCCAAGAACGTTTACATCTTATGGAGGAAAATAAAGGAATAGTATAAGTATACATCCCATGGACCTAGGTCACATGTGAAGATTTTGAGCGACTAATTCTTCGGATGGTCGGAATTTAGTGTAAAGTCAATACAGATATTATGTTGTATACGTTAACAATAATGTGCAAAACTAGAATAAATAAAATAGATTCCATACGTCGTCGGACCGATAGCCAACTAGAACCAAATGCAGCAATAAATGACAATACCTTATTTAAATTCTAAGAACGCTTCTTGACATGTCTTTCAATGGTGAAGACGCTACCAATCAAAAGCGTGAGCCGTGCGTAAAGCACACCCCTCACGCTTTAATGAGCGAATTGACACCTCCGTGCCGTCGCGCGCGTGACATGTGTGAGAACGCGCCGACCGACGCCGACAGCCGACAACTCTCGATGCAACGCTAAATATAGAGCTAATCGCCGGTTTAATAATAAATGCCGGTTCCGAGCCGCGGCGCGTCGGGGCCACGCCGGTGTAACAGGCAGGAATGAATCCCCGGTAATTTTGAATCCCTTACAATGGTCGCCATTGATCCCCGGTATTGTTTAATAAACACTGCCATAAAAGTAATGACCCTAACGACTATAAACAAACCACGCTCGCGCCAAACGCTCTCAAGTGGCTAGGAGGACGTAGGCAGCGGACGTAGGTAAATAGTGAATGAAGTGATACTGTTAAATACTTTTAGAGTTCCGTTCCCCAAGATAATAGAGATAATTGAGTCCTATAAATAAAAGCTAATCGCTGACAACCTTTTTTACTGGTCGATAGTATCCGCGGATCTATCAGTGTTTGGCGTAACTTAGTGTAGTTCAATTACCAAAAAAGTTTAAACAAATGAAATGAAAAAAAAAGTTTACTAATGAAGCTTAATTTCTGGCAGGTTTTATGACCAAAGTGGGAAAGTAGGAAAAAAATTGAAGTAAGTATACCATTACCTTACATTAAGTATGTACATTAGTAAAGCATAAATGAAGTATCTAACAAGATGTTGCTCTTTGCGGACGATTGCAAGTTTTATAAAATTATTAAAAATAGTCACGACTCAATTCTTTTACAAAACGATATTAATCGAGTCTCTTTGCGGTGATTTAAAAACAAAATGTCCCTAAATTTTCTAAAGTGTGTTCAAATTACATTTACGCGTAAACGAAAACCAGTTTTAACCGAATATTATGTTAACGGCAATACGCTTAAGCAAGTGGATATTATTCGTGACCTAGGTTTGGTATTAGATAAAAAACTTTCATTTAATGCTCATATAGACAACATAATTTCTCGTTCTTTTAAAATGCTAGGTTTCAAACGTAATAGCAAAGTTTTTAAAAATCCTGCGGCCAAAGTTGCATTATTTAACAGTCTTGTAAGAAGCATACTAGAATATGCTAGTCCAGTGTGGAATCCCAGCTACAAATTACATATACTCGTACAACGCATCGAGCGTAGTCAAAAGATGTTTTAAAACTTTTTATCTTTTTTTGACAATAAAGGGAAGTTTCTTCCTAACTACACTGACGGACTGATTTTTTATGGAGTCAA
Organism: Incurvaria masculella; assembly: GCA_946894095.1. Lineage (NCBI taxonomy): Eukaryota > Metazoa > Arthropoda > Insecta > Lepidoptera > Incurvariidae > Incurvaria > Incurvaria masculella. The sequence goes on along the minus strand of OX335645.2, from coordinate 20,810,038 downwards.
TTCTCTTGAAAAGAGAAGATTGCATTCGGATATTATTATTGTTTTTACAATTATTAATAATCAAGTTTCTTTTTGAGCCAGATAAATTTTAACGTACCAAGACCAAATTCTAGTCCTAAATCCCTCTAAAACTAAAAAAACATAAGACTAATTTAGGTATATATTCACCACTTTCGAGGATCTCTTCAAATTATAATGCATTAGTTCATCATCACGATATTGATATATCGGCCCCATCACTAGAATCACTTAAAAATAAATTCAAAACCTGTATGTAATTATTTCCCCTCCTTTGTTCTTTGTAATAATGTTCACTCACTTTTAAACACGTGTTATTTTAGTTGATATATTTTGTTTTTTAGCGTGTTTAAATGCCATGATTTATTTATTTTTATTCTTCTTATTAGAATTAAGTTAATGCCCTACCGTTAGACTTAAGGAAATGTTAATAACCATGTTGTGTTTGTCCATTATTGCTGATAGTTTCACTTTTTTATATCTAAGTTTTGTTATTACCATGTAAGAAATAAGTCACTTTTGACAAACCTAATAAAAAAAAAAACAACTCAATCGTCTCGAATATTTTACAGGTCACTTACAATCACATTTCGAAATGGCTAATTTTATGTTTTTGTAAGTTCTAAGTAGAGTAGTCCCAAGCAAGTGTTAACGTTGCGTTCCGAAATTACAGAGTGGTCTAGTGACTAGAGGACTTGCCTTTCATGCGAGAGGTCTGGGTTCAAATCCTCGCCCCGGCCATGTACCACTTTCTTTCTCTTTCTGTTTTGGATAAGTTAGTTACGAATGCGAGCTGTTCCATGGCTCGGAACTCATGTAAAACTATAGGTCCCCTACCCCTACTTATTGGTAGGGTCAAGCCCGCCTGCGTTGGTGCCACCGAATTGGATAAAACGATGGTTAATCCAGATAAATGTAGTCGTGTTCACAAAGGAAAGGTCCTGGCATGGTACTTTATTCCTTCGGAAAAGTGATGTATTAGGCTAATATCATAACGGTAGTTGTGTGGTATCAGCCATCCATGTCAGGGTCGGTCCCCTCCGTCTTCTTTCTACCATCGCACAACGCGGAACAGGCAGAAAATGTACCTATTCACTGGCGACATTCCAAAAATCAAAACCAACCGATCCTATAGGTCATTTATCTATGGGGTCGGTAAACTATAGAATGTAGTAATACTCCCTGCCGAGGTATTTCTCCCAAAGTAAAACCTGGGGTCCTTCAAACATGAAAGCACCTCGTCCGCCGGCATGGTTTTCGCAGCCCCCCTTTAAAGTTCGAAAGCGCAAGGGCGTCGTCGGGCACCTTAAGAACGGCCCGTAAGCTATGCTCCCCATACAAACGTAGTTTACTAATCATTTGGAAACCGCTATTCCAATTAAATTGATATTTAAAATCTAATATCAAGTAATAAATATCTGTGTCTGCATGCTTTTGTTTTTTTGAAAAATCGAAACCGAATTAAATTAAAGCATAAAGAAAATTTTCATACGAATTTTGTTTTCTCTGTGGTTTGACCCAGAATACATTTACCGAAAAAACAAAGGCATGCAGACACAGATATTTGTAGCCTAATATTAGATACCAAATATCAAGTAAGTTGGAACAGTTGTTTTCAAATTATTAGTAAACTACGTTTGTATGGGAGGCGAAATTTTCTGATGCTTACGGGCCGACCTTAAGACGTCCTGGCGTACGCCATATGCCGAGCTTAACATAAAGAATGGTTCCATGAAAAAACATCTGTTTGTAGCCTGGGTTTAAAGGTGACCCCAGGACGTATGTATAACTTCAAGTTCATGCACACCGCATAAAAAGCGAAATTTTCGGACTATTCTCGGGTGAAATCTCTTAACATTTATATCCGACATATTATTTTTGCCCTCAAATAATTTCTTGAATAGCACATATTTGTCAGAAATGTGTCTTAATATCAATAACAATATTTTCTTATAAAATTTTGACATGCCGTGACATGCCACGATTTATTTCCATGCATGTCGTAATAGCGGACAAAGTGATTCGTCCCCTTCCTTCTTTCCTAGGCGGTAGGGTTATTCCCACACAGGCTGCTACCATCGCATTGAATGAACCCATACGAGGGAATGCCGCTGGCATTAAGTTGTACCTTTTGCCCGAATGTATAGTGCAATGAACATGTATAAATAAATAAATACATTGGCAATTGTAGAGCTCGTGGTCTAGGGGTTAGAGGACTTGGCTTTCATGCGAGAGGTCAGGGTTCAAATCCTCGCCCGGACATGCACCACTCTCTTTCTCTTTCTAAGTTGGATAAGTGCATTTAGTTACGAATGTGAGCTGTTCCATGGTTTGGAACCCATGTAAAATTGTAGGTCCCCTTCCCCTACGTGGTGGAATTAAGTCCGCCCGGGCTGGGCTAAATACCACCGCATTGGATGAAACTATGGTTAATGCGGCAATGAAAAGATGTCCGTGTTTTCCAACCAGTTCAATGTAACTGTGCTCATAAAGGGAAGGTCCTGGCATGGCACCTAATTCGTTCGGGGATGTGGCGTATTGGGCTAATATCATAACGGTAGTTGTGTGGTATTAGCCATCCATGTCAGGTTGCATAAAAAAAAAGTGGAAGTTCTCTTGTTCGTACTTTAACAGCAGACAATTCTGTTCTATATCCCTTCATTGTAAATTGGTCGATCATATGATAATATATGATGTTGTCTAAGTTATATTTCTTTGGAATGTATGTCTTCAAGTGGACCGTTAGTTCAAGTGGTTTAACATTGGGCGCGCGGTTGGGATCTGGAAGGGTGACGGTTGATGATGGATGGTCGCTAAGAACGTATTTTTCGAAATTCCTTTGTTAAGGTAAAGGTAAGGGTAAACAAGGACGAAATACACAAGTGACAACCACCTACACACTCATATAGAAGTCTTCGGAACCCATTGATATTTAAACGTGAAATTTACAGTGTGGATTCCCGTTAAGATTACAACACTTATTCGCCGAGTATTATTTATAATTAATATATTTAGGGGTAAAAGAGGCCAAAATGTACAAATCTTCTTTAGGCACTTAACACCTAATTTCAAAAAACATTTCACCTAGGAACGTAAGAGATTTAGAGTGGCTTGCTGAAAAAGGTATTTTAGCTCTTAAGGGGTCAAAGAGACTAAAATGAACGAATTTACATTTTTTTTTTCTAAGCGACCTGACATGGATGGCTTATACCACACAACTACCGTTATGATATTAGCCTAATACACCACATTCCCGAAGGAATTTGGTGCCATGCCAGGAGCTTCCCTTTATGAGCACGGCTACATTGAACTGGATGGAAAACACGGACAATTTTTCATTGCCGCTTCGACCATCTTTTCATCCAATGCGATGGTACCAACCTGGGCGGGCTTAAACCCTACCACCTAGTAGGGGAAGGGGACCTACAGCTTTACATGGATTCCGAACCATAGAGCAGCTCACATTCGTGACGAAATGCACTTATCGAACTCGGAAAGAGAAAGACAGTGGTGCATGTCGGTATCAAACCCAGGCCTCTGGTACGCTAGGCCAGTCCCCGCGCCACTAGGCTACGAGCCGCTCATATATAACACCTGAAATCTCTAGAACCATTGAGACTAGAAATGTTAAATTTAAATAGTGGCTTTCTGTTAAGATGAGAACACTTAATTGGCAAGGATTATTCAAAATGTAATTGTTAAGGGAGTAAAAGAGGTCAAAATTGACAAATTTTCATATTACATTGTACTAGAAGCGTACGAATTATAACAGTAGCTTTCTTTTAAGGTGGCCCATCCCGCTTATCTCCCCATACAAAAGGGGAAAGAAGATCACGCCCATATTTCTTGTCAGAGATCCAAAATTTTACCCAAAATAGCTTTATTTGATCTAACTAGATGTCAGATGACCATTGGCATTCTAAAATTGTGTTTGATTTCTAAGTTATAAGGTCTGAAAGTTCGAATTTTTCGCGCGTTTTATACAATAGGTGGATTACGCAATGATAAAGTAAGAAGAAGAAGATTAGTCATCAGACATAGCTTATTTAATCAAGATTTATGATCTATTTGGTTTTTGTTAGATGTTTGACTACAGCGGTCGTGGTTTACTTTTAACTATAAGTCGTTTTGAAATTAAAATTTTCGTAAATCTTACCAAATCATACAATATGCACATTGTCTTTTTTGTGGACATGTTGCATCTTCCTCATCACGGAGCCTGTCTTATTCTTTGAAACAGAGAAGGTCACAGAGCGCAACAACACGGTTTTGTACCGTGCCCGCGAATGAGTGGCCCAACCCACCGGGTTGGGCCACCTTAACATCAGAATGCTCGCTAAGAAATATTTTTTTTTGCAATTTAGCTAACTAGTTACCTCTAACTCTTTAACCGAGCCTTAGTTTATTTCGGCCTCTAACTCGAGAGACCGAAATAAACTAATTTTCAAATAACACACGAAATCTCTAGAACCATTAAACCAAGAAATGTGAACATTTCAGAGTGGCTTAGATGTATGGTAAGCACAGCGCATATATATTTACGAAACTAAAAACGAACTTTCGAAATCCAACTATGGGTAGTAGACAAAAGCAAAACGTACAAACTCTCACATACTACTTAGTGCCTGATTTGAACTAACTCATATTACTCCGTTATGTTAAGCGCGACATATGGCGTAAGCCAGGTCCTGGAAGAGGTGCCCGGCGACGCCCATGAGCTTTCGAACTTTCACGGGGGCTGCGAAAACCATGCCGGCCGACCAGGTGCTTCTTGTCACCATGTTTGGAGGACCCCGGGTTCTACTTTAGAGAAAATATATCAGGAAGTCGATTCCATAGTTTACTGACCCTATAGATAAAGGATCAACCGGATCGGTTGGTTATTATTTTCGGAATGTGGCCAGTAAATTTGATTACCCTACCTGTTTCGCGTTGAACGATTGTAGAAAGAGGACGAAAGGACAGCGTTATGCAGCTCTGACGTGTACTCTCTAGCTGATCAGGTGGTTCTTCACACCATGTTGAAAAAATCGAATTACAACGATGCTATTTAAATGTCGCTATGGAGGCGGCGATATAGGGGATGACAATTTATATGGCTCATCGATTATTGTCGCTACATAATTATACCTGCGTATAGCTCGATTTTTTTCCGCAATTTTAGGGCTACTTTACATCACGCTAAATTACCAGAGAGGTGACCAGTCGTATGAATTGGTTATAACTTAAGAACCAATAACCCGATTTAGATGCGTTTTGTATCGAAGTCTCGCCTAAATCTGCGCATTACTTATAGGCTGCAAAACATCACGCTAACATACCAGGAGAATGAACTGTGAGTGTTAAATATTTCTAATAAAACTGACGGACTGCTCCTCCATGTTCCATGGAAATTGGCAGAATACGTCGCTGTAAATTATGAGACAGGAGACCGGTCGGGATAAAAGTTCATAACTTGCGAATTATTCACTCGATTAATATGCGGTTTGTATCTACGTCTGGGATCTATGGGCGCGGTTGGGTTTTGGATGGGTGACCGTTTTCGATGTTGAGGATGGCTGTCGCACGGATCCTAGAGTATAAATGTAGGTCCCCTTTCTAACGTAGGTACTAGGTAGATTTAATCCCGACTGAGTTGGTAATGATGATCGAAGCGGTCATAAAACATGTCCGTGTTTTACATCCATGGTAATGTAGTAGTGCCAGTGCAAGATTGTCCGGGCGGCAAATGCTTTTAAAAAAACTTGGAAGAAATTGGCCCCAATGTTTTACAATTAATTAATGTACATTCCTTCCACTGAATTTATGAATGGCAATAATTTGATGTTATCTTAATCAATCATGCCACATCGGCTCAACCAATTTTGTTCAAATTTCGTAGACAGTAGTGTTAACTAGCCTTTTGGACCAGCCCGCGGGGTTACTATTTAAACAGTATATAATTCAGCCCGATATCAGTCCAAAACGACATTGATGCGAGCGGAGCCGGGTACCTCAGCTGGTTATTAATATAACTTAGTAACTACATAAACATCTAACTTGAATGAAGTAAAAGGAAAACTTAACAATTATTTTGTGTTCTGTGTGATTCTGTTCTTACGTTTATTCGTGTGCATGTCTCAGCATTTTATCCTCAGAAAGGAAAAATGAATAAGAATGGCTTGAACAAGTCGTTCTTTCGAATTTAGTTAAGTGCTGACACAACGTGAAAAAGTGTAGTTGTAGATTGATGCTCATTATATTTTATGCAGAGCTAGTAGTCTGAGTTCTCACCTAAATTGGCGTTTACGGCAAACCGATCGACTGGTGTTTTCTCCAAACTCCATACAAGTTTTAACTAGATATTCTGTGGTTTTACTTCTTCAAGCTGTCAAAGTCAAACGTGGACTTCCGATTTGTATGAAAACGCGGAGTGGACGTAAACGGCAACGTCGACGTATTTACGGCAACGTTGAGTAAGCTGTCAAATCAAGCTCGGACTCGCAAATGTTAGTTCGCTTAACGCCCGCTGCGCGCGCTCTTCAATTTCTCCATTCATTTGAAAACGCCAGTCGATCGGTTTGCCGTAACGCCAATTTAGGTGACAACTTAGACTACCGGCTCTGAGGTTAGAATTTGATGCAGAGTGGTTTAGTTTTTTTAATTTCTTTGAGATTTGGTAAATTATAATAATCATTGAGGATTTTGTATGCTTCTATTACTGAGATAAATAGTCGTAACAGAAACTATGACTAACGAAAAGTAGTACTTTGTCACGTCATTTCGACACACTTTGTATGGACGAAATGTCAAAGTATATATATATATATATATATATATATATATAATATATAGTATATATTATAAGCATACCATTTATAAATGAATTATAAAACAAAGCAATCTTATCCGGTTTTTTCCGTAACTGCAAGTTTAAGCCAAGTTTAAGCCGCAAGTAGGCATACTTAATGTTGAGCATACTATAGTCAAAACCTTAGTCCTAAATATATGTAACTGTTGTGATCTAAAATTAGGTCGATGGCTAAAAGCCACTGTTATTCTTTAATTTCTCAGACAGTTATTAACTTATCAACCTCAAATTGATTGTTTTATAACTTCAGGTATATGCACACCAAATGAATTATTCTAAGCACGAAAACAGCTGGCAAATGGATAGGTTATCACCTGGTTAACACAAATGGTACTTTTATCCCGGAAAAATGTTGGGTTCAGCCCGAAATGAGTCCAGAGTGGGCAGTCAGAGTTCTCACCTAAATTGGCGTTTACGGCAAACCGATATACTGGCGTTTTCAAATGTATGGAGAAATTGAAGAGCGCGCGCAGTGGGCGTTAAGCGAACTAACATTTGCGAGTCCGAGTTTGATTTGACAGCTTACTCAACGTTGCCGTAAATACTTCGACGTTGCGGTTTACGTCCACTCCGTGTTTTCATACAAATCGGAAGTCCGAGTTTGACTTTGACAGCTTGAAGAAGTAAAACCACCGAATATCTAGGAAAAACTTGTATAGAGTTTGACGTTTTTACGGAACTTCGAAGTTACGTAAACGCCAATTTAGGTGAGAACTGAGACTACCGGCTCAGAACGACATTGAGCAAGCAGAGCGGGTACTTAAGCTAGTGACAAATAAATAGAGACTGATGGATGAGATAAACGTACTGAACCTGAAACTGAAGGAAATCTTGCGTTGCGTTTAATTAGTAGCTAAAATATTTCTATACAATATATTTCTAATAATGAATGGGTCAGGGAATGCGGTAATTGTGTAACCATGTCCTGTTGGAAAATTCATGAGTGGTTGTAGGATGTAGGGTAGGGGCCATGCTTGCTCCCGCTAAAAGGTGCAACAGACAATTCGACAATTTTTTGACGCTTCTACAGCGAGCACATGCGTCACTGGATTCTAGGACTGCAGTTGGGGGCGGGCTACCCGATCAAGCCTTTTATTGCGAGAGTCCTAGTGCACCTGATTGTAGAAAAAGTAAAGCTAGTAATGAACGCCTTCTCGCCACGCCATGCGCTGCGAGCCGCACCGTTTCCTATATACAGGGTCCATCACTCGAAGTGTTACCAATTGAAAATTATGTTATTTGGTTAATTAAAGTACGGTTTATTAAAAATTGTATCAAAATGCAAAACAAAATTTAATTTTAAGACAATCATTGTTATAGTTCGTATAGCCTCCTTTGGCACGGATGATAGCACCAAGTCGTCCCGTAAAGGCTTTGCAGGCTGCACTAAGTTTGCGTTATTTCCGACGGAGCGGTGCATTCAGCGTATCCACACTTTCATATCTTTTGATTGATACGGCTACCTCCAAAATTGATCATACCGTGAATTCCATTGGAATAAAATCTGGAGAGTAGGCCACTGTTCTGAAAAAATTAACCGAGGAACGTGGTACTGTAATTAAAAATGTGTCAGGCGAGCTTTGTGGGACGGTGCTGAGTCTTGTTGGAACGTCCAGCTGTTCATACCGAATTGCTTACATGCCTATGGTATGAGCGCATCATTTAACACCTTTTGCTGGTACACTTGTTGGACATTGACGCCCTTCTCGATAAACACGAGTGGAGAGCAAAAGCATTTGCGGTCACTGCAGCCCAGACCATAACAGAAGCAGGCGCTTACTTCTGTTATATTCTGGCACGCAACTCTATCGTATAAATTCTCGTTGGGCTTGCCCTGCAGCCAAACACGATCATTTAGTTTGTTTACATACCGTTGGGCATTAAAAAAAAAATAATCGGAAAAAACAATGTTTTCCAGATTGCCACATTCGTGCAAGACTTTCAGTGCTCGAGCTCTTTGTAGTCGGACTGCCTTTTACACTGAAGTAAGATGATGTACTTTTTGTATCTTGTAGGGTTTCAGTTTCGGTTTTTTTAAGTATGCGCCTAATACTTGAGTCGGATACTTTCAGGCTTTATGTCAATTTTGCAGCGATATCGGCTGGCGAGGATTTCTTTGAATTCGAGCCTTCACCTTTCGAACCATGTCACGTGATGTTGCTGTTTTCGGATGACCGCCTCAATTCCGTTTAGTATTGGTCCCGGATTACTTATAACTTTCGTTTCACTAACATTTTGTTCCGACGTTAAATATCGGAGCTCCCGAACGATGGTTGTGATTTTTTTCCGGCCCATGGCAAAATGATCACATTGTTCGTTTAATATCCATTGCGAAAATTCATTATCAAATTAAAATCTGTTCCCGGGCTTTTCGCCCACTTAAAAACAATAAAACAAACTGACGAATTCGGGGCGCTGTCATTATTGTTTTGAAAATAGAAGCAGTGTGAAGTTAGTAACAGTTCGAGTGCCGGACCCTGTATACCACTAGCTTTTGCCTGCGCTAGAAACCGTTGGTTGATTTCGAAAATTTATATTGTTCCATCATAAATGCTTTTAATCTCCCATTCATCCCCATAAGGTTTTATAAATAACATTTAGCCATTTCAGATTTTAAAGGAGTTTCCCCTTTTTTAAATCAATTTCCTTAAAATTCTCAACAACTGCACCCATATCGATTTTAGGCTTATTTAACCAAGATTTGAATTGAATTTAAGCCTGACCGACCCGCTAGGTTTCGCAGCCACCCTTAAAGTTCGAAAGCCCATGGGCGTCGTCGGGCACCTTAAGGGGTCCATCGAACAGACGTAAAGAAGCACCTGACCGACTTCGTTTACAAATATAGTGATTTATAAATAAAAACTTTTAAATATTAAAATAAGATATAACTTATGTTAGACAGAAATAATGTAGCTTTCAAATTTTGAAAGAATTTTTAAAATCAGTTCAGTAGTTTTAAAGATTACCCTGTGCAAACTAGCTGAGGTACCCGCCTCCGCATGTCGCTTTGGACTGAAGTCGGTTTGAATTATTTCCTGAATAAAAAATTGTCCAAAGGCCTGGTCTAAAACGCTGTTTCACGACAATGCATCTATCTATCAAATTGTAGCAAAATGTTTTAAGTCGATATATTCCGGGAGGTCACGACATTTTTGGTCACGATAAGGTAAATGGCTGAATAGGGGTTCACGTGTTAGAGACCAACCCTCTGATGCTATACTATATGTCGGTCTGCCTGGGCCAAGTGGTTGCGTTATCTAGATTGGCCATATAAAATAGATGTTGATGTCACCCCTCTTGTAATTTAGAGAGATGTACTCCACCAATTTTCATGGTAGTACATTCAAGAGCAGCTTCATTCTATTTTATTATGAACATTTAACCCAATCTGCTTACCCCTTTGGTAATTAAGCATTAAATCTGGTAATTAAATTCTAAGTAGCCCTAATGTTGGGGAAAAAATCAATCAAGCCTGGTACAATTTAACAGGCTCTCTAGTCTTGCCAAACGCTTAAATATTTAAAATCCTTAACTTGAGGTATTTTTGGTTGCCCATACAATTTTTCATCTCTTATTTCACCACCTTCAAGATTTATTCGTCTGCAATAATATGTATCCCTTAAGGCTCTCGTGAAGGCAGCGGAAATCGAAGATTTGAAATTTTTACGAAATGCATTCTATGTCAATTGGCCAAGGCACAATTTTGCACGGTGACTGCCATTAAAATAGCGAAATCGTCTTCCAGACCTCCCTACCCCTAAAAGTTGTCAGATTTTCTTCCTTATGTCCTTATGTTTTTATCGTTTTGTATATATGTATATCTGTATTTTAAAGTTTTTTTTTTAAAAACACACTTTCAAATATGTTTAGCCAATATTTTCCAATCTCATAGGTTTATCAAAAAATTAAAACATAAAGACGTAGATTTTGACAACATATTTAAGAATCCTAAATTTCAAAAACCTAATAAAACGTTAAGAGCGTGTATAAAAATATCGCCTGTAGTATGGGGAATTGATAGGGTAGGGGATAAAATTACTCTCTAATTGTATCCGTCGAATGGTCATAGTGACCATATAATTGTATAGGAATCATTAATAGTGGGGTCTTCTGCATCTCATGAGTTGGTGCAGGTGCGGGCCTATAGGGTTGCCCCTTTTGCCCGGGCTTCTTCTCGTCAGGTATGAAGCACTGCCGGTCATTGGTGGCCGCTATCAAGCGGCGCGTCATAAATCATGCAGCCGAAACATCGCCACCGTTTCCAAATATGCTCTAAAAATGTGTTTGTTGAGTCAGTTCCCACCCACACAAACCTATATTACGTATGTGACTTTGTTTCCATGTGACATGTACTTAGAGTTGGTAGTTTTTGAAAATTGGAGACAGCGGGTCTCATAGCAGGCGCGCTAGATGGCATATCTCCCTGGTAGTTCCTGAGATTAGCGCATTTATACACAACGCCAGTCACGTTGGTGCGCGCCATAGTTTTAATATTGCAAAAACACCGAACATATTAATTATAATTGCATACTTTAAAGGGCAATTATAATGTGCATAAAATGCATAAGGCAACGAACGTATTTAATTTGGTAAGGATTGTAATAGTATCCCTCAAAATAGCTTTCCAATTACCACAATTTATTTGACCATTTTTTAAAACATTTTTTTTTTTATAGTAAGCTATCCTTAAAAGATAGACATATTTCATCGCAGACTTATCTGTAGACCGTCGTCGTAATGCCCAGTACATTAAATTTGGGAAATTATTATTGGGATTGAAACAAACAAAAAAGTTTAATAACTTTTTGCTGAATATCCTCTTAATAAAAAGTTAGACTTTCCATGCAAAGTAATTCAATAATTTAGTGTAAAAAGAATCTAATGTTCCGTAAGAACGTGGAAACGTTGTATTTACAGTCGAACAAAGAGTTTAGGATACACATCCGGTTGAATGAAAAGATGAACAGTCGAAATACTTTGACTTTTGGAAACTATTATAGGGTTGAGTATAGATTCAAACATAGTTGAGGATGTCTACTAGCTACTGAGTAAACAAAATCCTAAAAAAATTTAATCAAAGGTTGTATTTAAACACCATTTATTTTTACGTTTAACCGGAAGTGTATCCTTTAACCTTTGGTTGACTGTACAAATGGCTAATATCACACCTACTGTCATGACATTAACTTGATACGCCACGTGGGATCTAGGTTCCATGCCAAGACCTTCCTTATGCATGGTTACAACGTGCGTCAAATTACACTAAACTAAAACATACATTTCAAAAATGTATATCTCGGTAACTAGACACTTTAGAAAAAAATGTAACCTTTTTTGTCTCGGAAAAACATGAGGACTACGCTGGCGAAATTAATGTACTGGCCGTTACGACATCCTGTATAGGAGGAGCAATTCCACCACATATTATTTTGTTATATCTCCAAAGGATTAGGCAGCGTTTTCGATTAAAGTTCCCCAATCAGCTTGATTTTTTCCGATATCTTTAACAATTATCGTCATATTTCAACCAATTTACACAAAACACTAATGAACTATTCACATAAACCTTGATCCCGTGAAAACCGTATGAAAATCCGTTCAGTAGTTTTTAATTTATCGCGTTCAGACAGATAGACAAACAGTTTTTTTTATGCGACCTGACATGGATGACTCATACCACACAACTACGGTTATGATATTAGCCCAATACACCACATTCCTGAAGGAATTAGGTGCCATGCCTGGACCTTCCCTTTATAAGCACGACTACATTGAACTGGATGTAAAACAAGAACAATTTGAATGTCGAATTTGAATGTTCGTTAGGTTTTTTTATTGTATGTACACTCAAAGTATATTGTCCTATTGTTGTAACTTCCACCACGGGCCTTATGGTCTACAGGAATGGTTTAATCCAAATATTTAAGATACATTGTTTTGTACGTAATGCATGTGTGTTATATTGGATACATAAATAAATAAATGTAAATACATTTTTCATTGCCGCTTCGACCATCTTTTCATCCAATGCGATGGTACCAACCCGGGCGGGTTTAAACCCTACCACCTAGTAGGGGAAGGAGTCCTACAGTTTTACATGGATTCCGAACCATGGAGCAGCTCGCATTCGTGACGAAATCCACTTATCGAACTCGGAAAAAGAAAGACAGTGGTGCATGTCGGTATTGAACCCAGGCCTCTGGTACGCTAGGCCAGTCCCCGCGCCACTAGGCTACGAGCCGCTTATGTTGCGGAGGGGGATTTTGTTTTGTAATATCTAGTGATACCGTACAAATATGATGATATGGAATTGCTTGCAAAAACCTAATTGCATTGTCACAATTTAACTCCGGAACCCTAATTGTGACCGCAACAAAATTGTTTGATTATTTATGCGTAACATGTCTTATATAAGAATATGCGAGGCACTTTCTAACTATTCATGATGTATGCAAAGATTTTTTATACCTTAGTATTTTTCCTTTAGTATTTACCCAAAACGTGTTAACGGAACCTTATTACTAAGCCTCCGCTATCCGTCCGTCCGTCCGTCCGTTACAGGGCCCGTCTCATGAACCGTAATAGGTAGGCAGCTGAAATAATCACAGAGTGTGTATTTATTTTGCCGCTATTAAAACAAATAGGTAAAATTAAATAATAATAGAAATTTAAGCAAATACAAAACACGCGATTTTTTGGTGTTAAATCTTGTACCATGGTACGGAACCCTTTGTGTGCGAGTCCGACTCGCACTTGACCTTTTTTTTTTTTTTCATTTTAAGCTGGCACGGTTATGGCTAATACGTAAAGTCATCTTGAAATCAGACCAACAAACCGCATCTAGGTGCCATATCAGGACCTTCCTTATATTGCCCATCTACATTGATATGGATGGAAAACACAGGCAGTCGTTCATTATCGCTTCTTCCATATTTTCATCTAATGCGATAGTACCAACCCAGGTGGGCTTACACACCTACCACCTAGTAGGGTAAAGGGACCTAAACTTTTAAATTGATTCCGAACCATGCAAACATTCGAATTCGTGAAGAAATGGACTTATCGAACACATTTGATATTGTTTGTCAGCCTCGGCAGCCCAGTGGCGCGACGCCTTGCGATTCGATAAGCTTGGTCACCTGTGAGCGGGTAAATTTTGGATGGGTGACCATTTTAAAACGTTAAGGCTGGCCGTGGTTCGGATGACACGTAAAGCTGTAGGTCCCTTACTTACTAGGTGGTAAGGTTAACGGTGGTACCATCGCATTGAATGAACGATGGTCGAAGCGGCAATGAAAATTGGCCATGTTTTCCATTCAATTCAATGTAGACGAGCAATATAAGGTAGGTCCTGGCATGGCACATATTTCCCATGTGGTGTGTTAGGCTAATATCTGACGGTCAATTTAGTATTAACCATCCATGTCCATTTACATACAAAAAACATGAAAAAACATCAAAAAGAGAGTCAGGCATCACCGGTCGAACTCATGAACCTGGCATCAAAAGTAAATCCCTACGCCCGTGAGCTGCGAGTCACTCACTCTATTATCAAGACGTCTTGGAATTGGTTTTTTTATTCGGAATCTTAAATTAAAGAGAAAATCTCGTTTGGAAATGCGTCGCAAAAGGCATTACTAAAAACAAATGTCATAAAAGAGTATGTACCTTCCTACTACAATTATGGCAGTTTGTCAATGGAGCGGCGGTGACGCGTCTCGGTTTTGTTTATACAACTCGAAGCACTCGAATCTACCTCCCATTCACTTTGTCGGCCGCCTTGTTTGGTATTCAACTTGATTTACGATCATAAAACGACATAATTAGTGTCAAATTACTGTAAACAGGGGTTCACTTTTAGAGGGGATTCATTCCTGCCTGGGACACCGGCTGCCCGCGTTTCTATTTAGAATTTGACGCGCCCCGTCACTGGCCACGTTTCGGCTGCGTCGCACGCTCGGCGCTTCTCGCGCGCTGTATCCGTGTCGCGAGATGTTGATACAATGTTCTTTGACGGAAACGTCAGCAGGCTGGATACGTGTCATGTTGGTAATGTGGTATCGCTGTTTTCACACGCGTGCCTCCGTCATTGAATACTCGTTTATTTAATAAAATAGTATCCAAGTTATGTTTTTAGATTTCAACTGTCGTCGCTGCAGATATTGTTTTGGAAACTTACGCTAACTGATACCGTTTGACGAGCCGGGCTGTGAGACGTAACTCTAGGGCAACCAAGTGGTACTGACGATGCCTCCGTCTTTAGAGGCGTGGACACACCAGAGCAGTCTATAGTATGCAGGGCAATAATATGAACTTTTAAAACAAATTAGATACATACATTTGTATGTTTATATAAACAGTACAAGATAACATACTTAAGTAAAAACATTCAAAGCGCACAACACACAAGCGACTGACAAATTGCCAGCAATAATACAGTTAATAGGTGATGTACAACGAGCGCTAACATATTATGCCGAGAGACCGCGATTTATCAAATTACGTACAAACATTTAAGAACTGCGCACTCTGTCGTTTTCAACGGAGTTTTTAGTTGATATTCGGTTTATGCCGTAACAGCGACAGGGATTGGTCGTGGTTCGGATTCACGTAACTGCAGTTAATTATATCCCTGCAATATAAGAAAGGCCCAGGCAGTGCAACGAATTCACATATTATATAATGTTTTTCGTGTAACTAGACATGAATGGCTAGTACTTTTTTAAATAGATCCTGACGTGGATGACAAGTACAATTTTTAATGGAACCTGACATGGATAGCTAATACCACACAACTACCGTTATGACATTAGCCCAATATACCACATTCCCCGAAAGAATTAGGTGCCATGCCAGGTCCTTTATGAGCACGGTTACACTCCACTTGATAGAAAACCTGGACATTTTTGTTTGCCGCTTCAACCACAGTTTCATCCAATGCGGGTAAAGCCCGGGCGGAATCTTAATCATGGAACAGGTCGATCTCTTACAGAAAATGCATTTACCCAACTCAGAAAGAGAAATAAAATGGGCAAGGATGGGACGGGGTTTTCGACCCCATACACTCTGGTATGCAAGGCCGCGCCCCTAAGCTATGAGCCGCTCTAGACAGTAATAGTGTTATTATCCATCTGGGTCCACGTACATTCAAAATGGCGGGCGGCTCCTTGACCTCTCAATGCGTATCGAAGTTTCCACGATCCGCAGGCAGGACTTGGCAACGCCATTCATCACGCATCGCCCCCCACCCCGCACCGCCCTGCCCCTCCCCCCCTACCGCACCCAAGCCACCAAGTTTAGCGCAGCCGACAATTAATCACTCGATCTAATTAAAATTCTCGATGACAAAGCGCGATCACTGCCCGCGGAGTTAGGAACGAAACTACGCGATATTGGCGATATTACGTTAATGAATATCTGTAAATTTATCTTTGTATCCATCTCGAACCTATTTGGGCTAGAAGCGGGGTCAGTTACTGTGTCAGACACCCCAACGGTTCTGATATTGCCTCCAAAATACTGACATGGGTTGGGTCTTTTTGACGTATTATTGCGTAGGTTAGGTTTGTCTGCGTCTATAACTTCGCTCATGGGTTTTATAGATAGGGTTTTCGTGAAAACATTTTTTTTTATGAAAACCCGGTATGGGTGGCTGTGCTGAGGACCAAAGGTGCTTTTCCACAGAGCAACGTCAATGGTAGTACCTGTAGAACAGACTGAGTGACCCCATAAACCGTCTGTGGCTCAGTGACTAAAACATTGGAGATACGAGACAGTAATAAAAACTAAAGATGAATTAAAATTAAAATGTAATGAATATTGAAGATTTATGGGAAAACATAACAATCAGCATTAAATATAGTGGACAAATACGTACTGCAGGGAGTTTGACGTCAAAGATAAACGGAGAAATCTCAAGACGTCAAATAAGACGTTCCGACCCGACCGGCTCAATGGCTCCACGGCGGTTAACGCTCGCACAATACCGATTGAACAATAATGAGGCCAAAGATAATGCTAGATTTTAATAGTAGGTACACCTAAAGGGTAATTACTGGATGATTCAGCGATCCGAACGCTTTGTTCGCGGAAGAGGCGCGGGGAGGGGAGGGAAGTGGCGCGGGAGGCGCGCGGTACGACGCTGCATCGGCGCTCGAAGCAAACTTGTTTTAATTAATTTCGTGTCTTGAATAAATCGTTAGTGAGCTAATTGTTAATGTTGCCAGAGCTAATAATTTGATATCCGCCGGGCGGGGGGCGGGATGACTTTTAGATTAGGTGTTTCGCTCGGGCTTACTTAGTTTTAATTATTTCGTGATTAATATCAGCGTAGATTACGAACATTTTCGGGAAATTAGCATCACGGTAATGCTATCTTCGCTTCTGCGAGGCCGGGAGGATCAGACGAAGGAGGTATTCTATGAATTAATGACGTTCTCTCTGCGGTTCTCTAAATAGTCTCTGGTTAGTTGACGTGCGCCGAGAGCGGGCTCTAATTAAGCCAGTTGTCACGAAAAAGTCGTTGAGCAACGTTTATAAATTGCGACACGCGCCATTAATTTCCGTAACCCCGTCAGCCCGCGCATGCTCGCCGGGAGACAGAAATTGATATGCAAATCTTCTGGTATCGAGATTTGTTTTCGTCGCGGTCATTAATTTCAATTAAACAGTAACAGATATATATTTAGGTACATTATTTCTTTGGAAATGGTGTCACCGGAGAAGAGTTAAACTTTGGGTCATCTGTATAGGATTTCTATTTGTAATGTATTGATTAATATTTAGGTATATGTTCTCACTATCGAAATAAACTTGAATTTTATATTTTTTCAATCTGCTGCTCGTCACAGGCTCTGCCAATTGTAATATGCAAGGAAAATCATCGTATGTTTCGGCGGGATTAGATAAAAATACCACTAACGCTTAATTGGATAATTACAGTTTAAGTTTTAGTATAAATTAAAAACAAAATAGTCGGGGAAGCACTAGAACGCATAAGGATGTTACGGCCTTGAAATGTTTGACTTTGTTTTTACTCTGACACGTCACCGAAACGACACGGGTAATGCAGCTAGTGTTTAAACAAGCGCATGTTCATATGATTTCAAAAATTGGTCAGATAAATTCTAGTAGACCCATCATCTAGGCCTAGTAAAAGGCCTTTTCCGAGGCACATTATCCATCCAGTATGAAAAATTCTTCACCGCATGCCGGTCATCGCTCATACGTCCTACATGTTCTAACTATCTAACAAAACCTACTCTATCTTTTCCGTTATATTTAGGTTAAAACTATCTCTTATCCTCTGCTCCGTGTCTTGTCCGGTAACCTCACACTTTTCTGCTGCATTTACATAATACACTCGTGCTTCTTCTGTCACACTCAAGTCCCTTTCGTAGCTAAGTATAGGCACTAATGTAAATAAATATTTCAACAGAGCAATAAATAGTCCGTCCACTTTCTAATGGCCATAGCAACATTGGATAAACCACACGGAAGATTGATTACATGTACACATATAAAAAATTGATAGCTATTTTTTATAGTACTATTTGTAGTGAACAACGTTTCCAAAAAATAATTTGTTGACAATGTAGGTTGCTTGGCAACCGACATTGAATTATGCGTAAGGGTGTTATGGAACTTCTAAACGCCTATTAATTATTCCATAGTAATGATAGGCCCCGTGTCCGACAATAACACGAATTAATATCCTAAGGAGACTAAAGGTAGGTCGGGGTGTTGTATGGTAGTCACAGAGTACTTACTTAGTAGCAGGTGCAAACAGAGAATACGAGAGGAACTATTCAGTTGTTCCCGAAAGTGCTAATTTAAAATCGGTTCATTTAACTTATTTTATGTAACTAGGCATGGCTAATACCACCCTTACTCTCATGCTGGGTCATAATGGGTCTACGACCAGTGTTTCCCAAGATATAACGAAAACAAATTTTGACATTCCAGATAGTTAGATCAGGTCGGGGCGTTTACTTTGAGTGGTTGCATGATGGGTCTACGACCAGTGTTTCCTAAGATGTAACAAAAACAATTTTTTACATGACAGGCAGGTAGATCAGGTCGGGACGATTACATTGAGTGGTCGCAGGATAGGTCTATGACTAGTGTTTCCCAAGATATAACGAAAACTAATTTTGACATAACACGCAAGTAGATCAGGTCGGGACGTTTACTTTGAGTGGTCGCATAATAGATCACATTAAACAAATTTTTTTGATTACCCACTCATACTCATATCCACTCCAAAATAAACCAGAAATAAAAAGGACGCCCGTACAAGGTTAGTTCACCTACTCGTGCGACGCGCGGCATGGCGTCACTTGCCCGCTTATGAACTTTGGTAGTTAATTAAATTATCGATTGAAAATGCAATTATTCAATTGTTAAACAGGAAAAAATATTATCTGAGTTTACTTATCGATGATACGTTATTGCATGTGTCTTTGTAACTTTCGTTTCGTATTTTATGCACTCTTTTACTACGCAACTAGGCATTTTCACGACTCAACATCACTCTGCAGTGGTCCGCAGACGACTGAGTCGCGTTGGCCCTAAAACGAATATTTTAGGGCCAACGTACTGGTGCCATTAGTCGTGCGCGTTGACCGGGTCCTTACGAAGTAATATATAAGTCAATGCTCTCATGATATAAGTCCAACACAGCACATGGGAACTTGGTGCCATGCCAAGATCTTCCTTAAATATTGAAGGGTACATTGAACATGGTTCATCCAATGCGATGGTACCAACCCGGGCGGGTAAACCCTTCCACCTAGTAAGTAAGGAACCCACCTACAGTTTAACGCGGAATCCGAACCAGGAACGAAACATCCCTTAGTCGCCTTTTAAGAATGCATGATGAGAAATACAGTGGGAAAACTTGTTGTATCTTTAAATTTCGTAACCCACACATTAGCAAATTGATATGTTTATTCTACAGTACACATGCTCGCTTGACCTTATGATAAGCAGAGCTCTTTAAATATTTTTTAATATCATATTCTATGCTGTGTCAGGGTTGTCGACGCCCGCCGTTGGCGAGGCTTTGAGCGTAGGTGGGAATTCCGTTGCGTATGATGACACCGGAACTTGAACCGAAGAGGCCGCCTTCACACGATTACTTAGCTCAAAACCGCGAACCGGCCGTGTCGCCGGTCGTCAACCCGAGTCAGCACCTGACGGACAGTTCGTCGCGACTCATCAACAACTATTGTATTGTACAACAGTATTGTGTCATTACGTTTAATCGAAATTGACGGAAGTTTCATTTAATCCAGTCAGCTGGGTCATTTTGTATTGCATCACTTGAACAGTGAATTTTATAAATAATATTAAAAAACCGGCCAAGTACCATCTTACAAATTTCAACACAAATAAATCATGTTTTTTGTATTGGTTATTATTTTAAAATTCTACCTATTTGTTGTTATAGCGGCAAAATAAATATACACTCTGTGAATATTTCAGCTGCCTACCTATTACGGTTCATGAGATACAGCCCTGTGACAGACGGACGGACGGACGGACGGACGGACGGACGGACGGCGGAGGCTTAGTAATAGGGTTCCGTTTTCACCCTTTAGGTACGGAACCCTAAAAATGTATTGATGAATTAACGGCTAAATTTGTTATTAATTATTCGAGAAAATATTTTTTACATTGGGCCTATATAATTTATTGCCGATTTTGGACCCTCCCCCCTGCAATCATCTCATGGTCATAATCCAACGACTCCCCCTCACCCAAATATGACGCCATTTTACATTTAAATTTTCGCCATATATGAATGGCCCCATTTAGATAATTACAAATTAAGAAATAATGGCAGTAGCATTTAGATAAGTGTGTATTTCATAATTGTGGATGGAAAAATATGTTATGTAAACCCGTGAAGTTTCTTTGCGGGTTCTTCTTTACTGGGTTGATCAAATCCGCGGACCTTCGTGACGTAACTTAGTGTAGTTTGACTACCAAAAAGTTTAAATAAATTAAATGAAATGAAAATTAAACTTACAGTTTTATTAAAAGTATGAATGCATAAAATTACAGTTTCGTCGTTCGGCTGGGTTTTGTTGAGTTATTCGTGAAAGCCAATATTTTTTCTGAGAACTATTTAATTTTCATCACAATTATGGCATCCCTATAAGCGCCAGTTTACTTCAAATTTTGATTAAGTATAGTTCATATTAGGCTAATACCTGACGGTCAGTTCGGTATTAGCCATCCATGTCCAGTTACATTTAAAAAAACTTGTACGCCCACAGTGTTCTTTAACATTGATTTTATGAAACAGTTTGTATGAAAACTAAAACTTTGTTACGGATTTACAGCAAACATTATGTTTGCACTGGATTATTATTTACTACGTACACATATTAACTAAATACATGTTTGTTATTTGTTGGTATTGAAACCTATAAACATGGCTCGATGTTACGGGACTGCTCTTTCACATGTTGAGTAAAATATAGCAGAAAAATCTATCACAATACAGTTTTGTTCAACGTGACTAATTCGTGGAATTTTTTGTTGTAGTCAATCTCTACTACCTACATTGCACCTACATCGTATAGAACAACACCTGCATTGAATAGGATGGTGCCATGTTAAATAACTCGCCAGGTAAACAGGCAAGAGTGATTAAATCTGAAGTTAAGGATGTTCCGACCCATACAATGTTTTTTTTACACAGAACGCAAAAAGTATCGTCAAAAATATTAAATATAGCCATAGTAGTTGCAGCGAAACATATTCACAATTTCAGGTTTAATGGTTTCGTTGTAATTGCCGATTAGAAGTTTTACACCGTTAGATGGCGTTGTTAAATAAAAATCGTATTTAAATAAATTCTAACAAAACCAATAATCCTGAAATTGTGAAATTGTTTTCGCTGCAAGTAATATGACTATATTAAACTTTTCTTATTAATCGTGGCTTAAAGTGCAATACTTTTTGCGTTATGTGTGCAAACAACTTTATATGGGTCGGAACAGCCTTAAGTTGCATTTCGTACCATGCCAACTGCATCGGTCGCCAAGCTTAGTGCCAACCCCCATGTGCGCAAGGGATGTCTCTATGAATGGAGAGCCTTTGGAAATGCTGTGCGGTTCACTACAACTAATACTGTGGTACAATGCAAGAGCTGTATTCGGGTGAGATATATAGGGATACGAAGCAGGGCTCCGTGCGTTACGGGCCGATTATCCCAGGTTGCCAGAGAACTCTATAGAGAAAGCCAAACTCTGCAGACAATCGAGCACATTTTAATGTTACCAAACAGCAAGCGACACAAGATCTTCCGACACGGCGACCGAGCCAATTGGCCGCGCCCACGCACCGCCGGGATCGCTCATAAATTACGAGATAATGAAACGTCCAATTTTTCTTCGTAACGACTTGTGGTTTCACTATAAACGTTGGAAATAGACCCGGCCCGGACAGCGAGCGGATCGCGACGGCCAGCCGGGCGTACGGATTAGAACCGGCCAAACACGGTATCCGTGCCAAGGGTTCGACGAAACCTGTAGGCCAATTCTAGCTCCAATTATTCAGAATAGTCCTCGTAATCCTCTCTGCATTCGTAAATACTTTCGACCTATTCTGGTGCAATCACAGATTGTTTGGAAAATGTGTGTGTAATTTTTCGTTTCTTTTTGCTTGTCAACTTGATCCTACTGATTCAGGAGACACATTGTTTCCTTTGTGGATTGATTATAAATGTATATATTTAAATGTGTGAATATTGTAATGTATTTATGTGTTAAAATAATATATTACAAGCCTATATATGTATGTGTGTCTTACGCTTATAATTGTTTATCTATTTCATTTAAAATATATTTTCTTTAATTTGTTTTTAGTCTTTTTTGCCAGCCACAACGCACTTCTCCTATGTCAGGTTGCACGTTACAGTTATGGCCTTAGTACCGCCTTTTTGTAAACCCTATTGGCTTGCAAATAAAGGATTGTTTTTAAATATCATTTCAGATTTTTTGGGTGCTCGTAGTACATGCAATCCGGAGGTCATTCCGGACTTGTGTAGTAGGAATGGGAATGCATTCCACCTTAAAGAGAATGACCCATCGCTGCTAGTCAGCATCCCAGAGCCACCGTCTGATTATTTCGGTACGGAGCCCCAATAACGAACGAGCACTCGAAAATACACGGCCACGGTCCTCAAACGCGCGGTGTAATATTTAAACAGGCCGGATAAACGACAATGACTATCCAAATAATAATTAGTACAAATTACAGTATAGGAGTGGCGAGCACGAATCAAATCGGATGACTGGCAACATCGGGCCGGCCGCACGCACCGCGCTGGACGGCGCGGTGGGCGCGGCTGCGGAGACGAGTGCCGGGAATGTCGAGATGTGGCAACGTCTCGGCGCTCGAGATGAAGCGCAAACACGATGAAAATGTGGTGGTCTTAAGTGGCGATGGGTAGACATCGACGATTATTTGGAAATAGCTACACGATGAAACTGTGGCGACGTTCTACGTTCCGGGATGTAGGGCCATCACTGCGTTCAAAAAATTTAAATTATCAATTGGTTGCGTTTGCCTTAAATCTATTGGTGAATCGAATACTTAAGGTCGGCCCGTAAGCACCTGAAAATTTCGCCTCCCATGCAAACGTAGTTTACTAATAATTTGAAAACTACTGTTCCAACTTACTTGATATTTGGTATCTAATATTAGGCTACAAATATCTGTGTCTGCATGTCTTTGTTTTTTCGGTAAATGTATTCTGGGTCAAACCACAGAGAAAACAAAATTCGTATGAAGATTTTCTTTTTGCTTTCATTTCATTCGATTTGGAATTTTCAAAAAAACAAAAGCATGCAGACACAGATATTTGTTACCTGATATTAGATATTAAATATCAATTTAATTGTAATAGCGGTATTCAAATGATCAGTAAACTACGTTTGTATGGGGAGCATAGCTTACGGGCCGTTCTTTATAGATTTGAAACCGTGTTACCCCTGTTTTCACCACCTCCAGTTACCTGAAATCCAATAGTTAACTTTCGGCTACATTGCATATTTGTATGATGTAACCGAAAGATAACTTTGGGATTTTTGTAGCTGGAGGTGGTGGAACCGGGCGTTAGAGGGACAGAACTTCTTGTATGGAACAGGAAATATCATAACATTATCCCAAAACAACTCATGGCACCTAGGTGCTAGACTAGACCGTCCTTAAATTGCACGGCCACATTGAACTGGATGTTAAGCACGGACAATTTTAATTGATGCTTCAAACATCCTTTTATTCGATGCGATGATGCACACCCGGGCGGGTTTTGGAAGTCGCAGGTAAGGGATCTATATATTTACGAATCACCAGCCTCATCATCAGTCTTATGTCGAAAACGGTCATCCAACTCCGATTATCGATCGACCAGGCACCTAGCGGCGACACTATCAGGCTCTGAGCCTGTAGTCCCAGTGTCACCTGAATTGGCGTTTACGGCAAACCGATCGACTGCCGTTTTCCGTAAAAACGTCAAACTCCATACAAGTTTTTACTAGATTTTCTGTGGTTTTACTTCTTCAAGCTGTCAAAGTCCAACTCGGACTTCCGATATGTATTAAAACGCGGAGTTGGCGTAAACGGCAATGACGACGTATTTACGGCAATGCTGAGTAAGCTGTCAAATCAAACACGGACTCGCAAATGTTAGATCGATTAACGCCCTCTACGCGCACTCTTCAATTTCTCCATACATTTGAAAACGCCAGCCGATCGTTTTGCAGTAAACGTCAATTTAGGTGACAACTGGGACTACAGGCTCCGGGTTTAGCTAATGGTTACGGAATGAATTGGAAACACTGTTTGAATGAGCACGGCGAGCGTCGCGTGATGCCTGCGGTCGACAGCGGAAAGCCAGGCCGTCCAATCGCCGCCGCCTTCTCAGCGGGGACAGCAGGTAGACACGAGATGGCGCCGCGCCGCCGCGCAGATGTCCCGTTCTCATGTTATTGTTGCATGTATTATTCAGGGCCCGAGGGACATCTGAGGGTCCCTTCGTGGCTACCTCCGCCGCCACCCCGCTCCTAAATTATTAAACGCGCCGCGTTATAAATAGGCGGCGTAGTTCGCGTGCCGCCCGGCGCGTCGCCCGCGTCGGCCTCTATCGGCGACAACACCTCCGACCAGCATACCTAGTTTTTAGGGTTCCGGACCCAAAGGGTGCCAACGGAACCCTATTACTAAGCCTCCGCTGTCCGTCCGTCCGTCCGTCAGTCTGTCACAGGGCTGTATCTGATGAACCGTAATAAGTAGGCAACTGAAATTTTCACAGAGTATATATACATTTTGCCGCTATAGCAACAAATAGGTAAAATAATTAGCAGGGTCCCCTCAAAAAACGTGATTTGTTTTTGGTCAATCTTGTACTATGGTACGGAACCCTTCGTATGCGAGTCCGACTCGCACTTAGCCGGTTTTTTTATGTAACTGGATGGAGATGGCTAATACCACACATTCCGTCATGACATTAGCCCAAATCACCTCATGGGAACTAGGTGCCATGCCAGGATGGCTAGATTGAACTGGATGAACTGAATTTCAAAGAACTAAACTCACTATCATTTGTTTATGCATAATGTGTGCATTTTTGTGAAAAAGAACCCATACCCCTATTTATAACGGACATCAAAACCTTGAGGAGATTCTCAATTCGTCTGAATATTTTTGAACTAATAAGCAGTACTCATAATAATAATATGTATTAAAAAATAAAAAAATAACACGCGGACAAGAAACAACCTGTTTGCCAAAATTTGTACAAAAATAGATTTTATAAATTTCATGACACTTATATTAAGACATTTTACCAGACCATAATAAATTTACCCTTACACATTTTTAAATGTCTAGTTGAGAAATGTTTTTATTTTATTTAAGAAGCCTTCAAATATTTATGTTTTTAATACGTCATTATTTTTCATACATATATTGGTAAAACCCAATGTGGAAGAAGCCGGTGTCGACATGATCCATGTGTCCCATGTTCACAAATAATATATTTAATTTCATAGAAAACACGGACAATTTTCGTTGCCGTTTCGGCCATAGTTCATTTAATGCGATGGTAAAAACATATGCTTTATTCAGATTTTTATTTTTCTTCTATAATTCAAATAAAAAAACACACTATACTAAAGCGGTGCATTTAAAGAAAGTTTCCTGCGAAAAGTATCTACACTTCAATAAGTAGATATGCTTAGTTTTAGTTAAGTTTTCATTTACATTGTTCTGTATTAATTAGTTATAAGCGTTGTTTTTCGTTGCTTACCCTAAGCTGTAAAATTTCCCTATGATAGGGTTGATTGTTAGAAATTGCCTAAGGCAATCAATCCGCCTTTGCTTTGTACTTTGTATGGATTGCAATAAAGAATATTATTATTATTATTATTCAATCATGGCTGTTTACATACAAGTGGGAACACATAACGCGTAGTTAACCGGCTTAATCTATTTTAACCTTTCTTCAGAAATGTTTCTTTGTTTACACGTCTCGTCATATTTTTCACAGAACAATTTCGGAATATCACGAAATTACTTTTTTCTCTTTACACCTCCACATTCGAATTACGTTGCTAACGTAGTTTTCTCTAAATAATCAGAGCTTGTGAAATAAGGGACCATCACGTATTGATTTGAAGTTCAACGACATCTAACTACATTGAAGCATTTTAATCAGATTTCGTAAACAATAAGAAACGTTTTTGGTCTAGACATTCGTCGGGAGCAGGATTCGTACCTGCGACCTTTGGATTACAAGCCAAAGTACTGTTCTATCGCGGAGGTATCCCGCCAATTACGTAAGCCAACGAATTCCTCGATTATATTCGAATCGACACAACGCTTCCTCTATCTACCAGTAGATGGCGCTGATGATTTCGCGTATTGATCCTACGCTGAGGCATTTTGACTGCAATGATTGAGATATCAACTGATGCTTTAATGTAGAATGTCGTTGAACTTCAAATTAATGAGATAACGGTAATTTCGTATCCATTAAATCCATAAAAATACCAACAGCACGTATTGCTGCAGCAATTTATTGATCAAAAGATATTAACTCATGCTCATGTCAGCAACTGTCAAGTTGTCATGTCTGATGTTACGAAAAATCCATTGTATGGTAATTCTCGGCGCGGTATGAAAGTGGGTATTAATGAAATAACTATTATCAGTAGATACAGAAAATGTTTAATTCAACTTTTTTTTTTTATGTGACTGGCCATGGATGGCTAATACCACACCTTCTGTCATGGTATTAGCCCAACACACCACATGGGAACTAGGTGCCATGCCAGGACCTTCCTTATAATGCACGGCTACATTGAACTGGATGGAAAACACGGACAATTTTCATTGCCGCTTCGACCATCGTTCATCCAATGCGATGGTACCAACCCGGGCGGGATAAACCCTACCACCTAGTAAGTAAGGAAGGGGACCTACAGTTTAACGTGGAATCCGAACCACGGCCAGCCTCTCTCAACGGTCGAATGGTCAACCATCCAAGACCTGACCGGACCCAGCGTTGCTTAACTTCGGAGAGCGATCGCCGAAGTGTCGCGCCACTGGGCCATTGAGGCTGACAAAGATTAAAAAAAAAAAAAAAAGATGACAACTAACAAAACATCTGTTAGGTAGGTAAGTAACGTACTTCTAAGGTAAGCTTAATTATTCTGTCCTCTGTATTCTTTAGCTATCGGGTCGGTAAACTTTGAAATGGACTTTGTGCCAGATATTTCCCCCACATTACAACCTGGCCATGGTGTGAAGAAGCATCTGGCAGGCTGGCATGGTTTTCGCCGCCCCCGTGAAAGTTCGACAGCCCATGGGCACCGTCGGGCACCTCTTTTTGAGGGCCTGGCGTAAGCCATATGCCGCGCTTAACATAAAACAATTGCGGTTTAATTCATCATTAGACATCTGCAAAATCTTTACGGAGCCAAAATACAATAAGCAAAACATATCCGAATAATACCTACGACGGCTATAACGAGCGACTTCCGCATCCGTCCCTCGCCGAACCAATGCACGCAGCTTGCGTTTAATTCATTAATAAATCAAATTGTTCGGAACGGCTCAGGCCATGGATCAGAGGCGGATTTAATGTAGATTGCCTGGATGCATCCCTGCCCCCTCTCCCCCTCACAACAGGGGGGAGGGGCGGTGGAGGGCACCGTTAGGGCCGTAATTGACACGCCGCTATGTATGTAGTAGAAATTGCATTGGATATGCCCGAGAAAAGACGACATAACTGGTTAATCTTAAAACAGTGTACTATAAATACTGACAATGATGCTATTAAACGATCTATGCACATATCCAAGACAATGTTATGATCGAAAAGGAAGATTTTGTGTTTTTTTTTTAATCAAACACGCTTTTATAACGGAGTAAGGGCCGAGTGCACGAAAGCACAAAAAAACAAAATCAACGTTAACGTATGATCAAACACGTCACTTTGTGTGCACGAAAGCACAAAAAATCTAAATCAACGTCAACGTATGATCAAACACGTCACTTTGTGTGGACATTATGGAAGCCACTCCGTGCGGTTCAGTGAAAGTGACGTGTTTGAACATTGATTAAGTCAACCGTTTCGTCGTGCAACCGGGGCTAATTCCTCGAAAACTAAATCTTGGTGTACGCGGCCTGCCTATTCTGTAAGGACATCATTGTAGAAGAATGTACACTGAATAATTTAAATTGTGTATGTGTTTTAACCAATTTGTTCTAATGTAGCCTTCAAATCGCTTGGTGCCAAGACGGGGAGTACAAACATTGTTTCTGATCGTCGAACCGCAATCTGGGCTCAGTCCAAGTGTATTACGGCACAGGCATCGTTTAGGGCCCTCTCGGCCCCGCGGCTGGGATGCAGCGCTGGCGCCCCCCTCCCGCGCAACTTGTAATGGAGTTGGCGCGAGTTTATTTGCGCGGAGCCTTATCAACACTCGCCAATTGTCAACCGACTGCAGGAGACCGCTACACCTAGAACCATTTGTAGAATCCGGCCTTGAGCCGGCCGGGGGGTTTAAGGCGGCCCAACCCGGCGGGACCAACTCAATCGCGGGCACGGTACAAAACCGTGCTGTTGTGCTCTGGGACCTTCTCTGTTTCAAAGAAAAAGACAGGCTCCGTGATGAGCAAGATGCAACATGTCCACAAAAAAGACAATGTGCATAGTGTATGATTTGGTAAGATTTACGAAAATTTTAATTAATAAACGACTTATAGCTAAAAGTAAACCACGCCCGCTGTATTCAAAAACCTAACAAAAACGAAATAGATTATAAATCTTGATTAAATAAGCTATGTCTGATGACTAATCTTTTTAAGATGTTCTTACTTTATCATTGCGTAATCCACCTCCAAAGTTATTGTATAAAACGCGCGAAAAATGCGAACTTTCGGACCTTATAACTTAGAAACCAAACACAATTTTACAATGCCAATGGTCATCAGACATCTAGTTCGATCAAATAAAGCTATTTTGAGCAACATTTTGGATCTCTGACAAGAAATATGGGCGTGATCTTCTTTCCCCTTTTGTATGGGGAGATGTGCGGGATGGGCCGCCTTAAGGTGGCCACTATCCCTGCTACTAATAAACTCAGATCATCGTCTGAATAGTTATACAATGTTTTGTCCCTTTCTCCCGAATTCGAAACTGCATGTCAATGCAAAGGACAGAACATTGTATAACTAATTAAGATGACGATCTGGGTTTATTAGTAACAGGGTAAGTGTATGGTCCCAGAATGAACAGTGAACTTTGGAATGTATTGCTCCCTATAGAGGAGCACAGTTTCGTACTATGGTTTCGTAACTTTTTATTTTGGGCTTATACATTGCATAAACATCATGTAGGTATATGATCATGTAAATTAAGGTGACAAGTCGGACTAAGGGCTCTGCTGAGAACTGAATAATGTTTCTGTTAAAATTTTAAATTTTAGATAATATTTAATTAAGTAGTGACTAGCTGCATATAGTTATTGGGCTATTTCGATCATTCTCTCTGACTTCATAAACATACATGTTCACTGCCCCGCTAGCCCCAGATGTAGAAGCCTAAAGTTCAAACTTAACCCTTTTCTGATTTCACCGCGTTCAAGCAATCTTCAATACAGAGTTGTGCAGTTGAGAAAAATATTTTTATTATAAAAATCAAGAAAGTGTCTGAAAACGCACCGGTAAAGTCGCGCGAGCCGGCCGAGACAGAGCGCCCACGGCGCGCCACAAACGGGCGTAACGCAATAAGGGCCGACCGCGCGGCCGGGACGGGCGGGGGGCTCATTAATTTAGATGATTGTACAAATTATCTAAATATAAGCGAAATGAGTGGAGTCCCCGCGCCCCGCGCCCGACCCGTCGCCCCGCCACCCCGCCAGGGCGAACGCGGGGGCGAGGGGACGAGCGCCACTCGTTTTTAATTAAGCCCGGCGATGAAATGAAGTGGTCCGTGTAATATTGCTTAGACATGCTTTAAATTAATTTCACCCCCGTCTTATTACGAATGATTTGGTAGTGTAATTTTCCTGGACGTCCGGTCTTCGGGGAGAAAAAGTTGTCCCATTTCTCGTTTAAACTACGGATTAAGAAGCAAGGAGTTTGTTGGATCCGATGGCCCCGAGGAAAGGGTTCATCGTGATTTAGGTAATTGAAGTAGGTATTCAGAATAATTTTATTTTCTCATTGAATTAAATTAGTTAATTATTTTATTAGAAATTGGCGTACCTATTAGATCAACGGCTACTATAAACTACAATAACTAAATTGTCAATAATATTTTGCAACAGTCGAACAGGTAAATTTTTGCTTGTCCGGAATCTCCAATTAAGAATGTGAAAATATTATTTTATAGTAACTTGTAACTAGTAGTAGTTGAAAAATAGAACATGAACCAGATTTTTCACATTATCATTTAAGTGAGTGCATAAGTATGTAGATACCCATAATATTAATTAACAGCTCGACAGATGGTCTTGCACTAAAGTGGGTTAATGATCGAATCAACTCAACTCTTGTAAATATCGAGTCATTATGCCCACATAACGAATAAGAAATTAATTACTACACACCAATAATATTTAATTGGCTCGTGATAGAGTGCTGCTGGACGTGGTTTCGACATATTCGGGTAAACGCTGCGAATGGCTGCACGAGCCAGACTTTGTGATGTATAACTATATAAGTCTATCCCGCTCCTGCGTTACCTCTCCTCTGACCTAATAATATTCAAGGCTGAAACACACTTTTGATAACCCACGGTAGACAAGGTCTACAGCTATAGTTAACAACAGTAATCATTTGTGTGTTGATGTGATGGCTGACGACGCGTGTAGTTCACAAAACTGTAAAGATAAAATTCACAGCAACCTTTAATCTTTTACAGCTGTAATAGGAACCTAACTACCATATTTTTTCTGTTAAATCTTATTCGTTAGGTACCTATATGTAGGTACTTCCTCAATATTCCCGAAAAAAAATAAGTATTTAATTTTTTTTGGAACTAAGTTTATGTTGCAGAATCTCTAAAATCTGGTTAGGTAATCCACCGCTGACCAGGTGCCTACCTACAGTACCTACACTTCTAGTAGGTACCTATGTATTCATACCTAGTTTATGTAACATCCATGAATGCAGATCGATTAAATTGCGATAATTTATCGATATACATTAATTAATCATGCGAGTAAGTAGTGCTTAAACTCATTATGGAACAAGTTCCACTGTATAGGGACGCGGTGGTGAAAGCGGTCAGGCGCGCACGTGGCGACCGGCTCTCGGATTTCGCACGCACGCGCAGTGCGCGGCGCGGGTTCTGTTCGGGCTGTTTCTTGGCTCGACGGTTCTACCGATTTACTCCGGACATGAGGCGGACATTTTGGAACACCGAAAAGTGTTAAAAAAACTGTTTAACAGAACTTTGGCCTTTGTGCAAACAGTATTTTTATCTTACCAAGCAAACGGATGCATCCAAACGTGTTATTAAAATTCGCTAATTCAAATAAGTTTCGCCAACACGAAATTGCTTTCCCGAAATTTCAGTGTATGCAGACGATTTAATGTTTGACGTTTAAGTGCCAACTGACATCTCGCGTTCCGGTTCCGTAGTAGGGACGTATGTTCAGGTGTAGGTCACCGAAAACACCACCTATTGTGCCATTATGTTGGTTATAGAACCAAATAGCCGACGCGAGCTCTACTACACGGCACTTCACCGATAGGTACATG
This sequence comes from Incurvaria masculella, assembly GCA_946894095.1. NCBI lineage: Eukaryota > Metazoa > Arthropoda > Insecta > Lepidoptera > Incurvariidae > Incurvaria > Incurvaria masculella. The sequence goes on along the minus strand of OX335645.2, from coordinate 20,777,880 downwards.
CCAGTGCCTACGACGATCCCTCGCTCGCAGTCCAAGCCAAAACAAACAGCGGCTGCTAATCCGTCGGCACAGCCACGCGCCGCCCGACCCGTCTATATTGCTCGCGAGCAAGCTGTCATTTGCAGGACGCATGACTCCTTTTCACTATGGCTTTCAAGTATGGCAACTATGCACGCTACAACTCATATTGCGATACATATATATTGATTCATATGCAATTAGGTAACAGATACCAAGCTAGGAACACCATGTAAGTAAACATTGGTAATTATTTATAACAATTACATAGGTATTGAAGTTTGTAGCCATAAAGGTGGTATATTTGACATATTGTACAATAAAGGTATGAATATTGTTTGTTTGGCTAAGGTACCTGCAGGCTGGCCGGGTGCGACACAAGGGCCCGCGTGTCGGCGTGCAGGCTCCAGTCTCGGCCGTAGCGCGTCGAGCCAGCCCGACCGATCCAACGCACCAAACAAAAACTCAACACAAAAAGAACCAATTCAATAAAAACAACGCGTGGAACGGAGACGAGAGAACGCGCGACACGCACCGCTCGCCCGTACACTCCACTCCTCACATAAAACGACCGGTCAAACTTTTAAACTTAATTTTTAACGGTGAACTTCGAAAAAAGTGCACACGTACAGGAGTGAGCGACAACCGGCGACACCTCCCCGTGCAACGTTTCGATCGAGACTGAGGGGCAGCGCTGCCGCGCGGCGGGAGGGGGGATCAGACGCCGGACGGGGGAAACAGGGGGAGTTGCGGGCGGCGCGGGGCCCCGCACCTCCCGGCTCGCCCGCCATTATTTGATTAATTTATCCCTCCCTTCTTATATCCTTCACGAGGCCCTCGGCATAAGTTTTTAAGTTGGTCGGCTGCGAGCGAGCGAGAATGTACGGTGATAGAGCGGCGCGGGCGCGTAACCTTCACGCACTTTAACCTACATAATACTTTAATTAAATTAATTAAGATCGAGCGAGGCCAACGCAGATTAGATGTTAATAAGCAGCTGCTGACGCTGCAATACGAAGCGCTTCATTACGAGCGGGTCGCGTCGTTCGTACTGCTACGTTAGAAAATCCTTCTCAATTCAAAAAATAATTAGCAGCAATTAGCAGAATGCTGTGTAGGGAAGGGATATATGTATAGTAATAGTAGAACAGGCTAGTAAATCAGATTAGCTTTTTGTGCTCAAAGAATGCACGTCGTGTGCATTTTCAAGGGTCCGTTCATAAGTTTGTTCATCTCAAGAGCTTGCTGACTGATAGCTGTGCGGATAGCGAGTGTGTTGCGTGGGTGGGCCGTCACTCGTGCCGTCACTCTTGAACACTAATTTTCAAGGCCCTAGACACGTCGCCACGAGAAGAGGACAAGCGTCAAGCGTAGGTAACTCATTTGTGTTATTTTAGGCAAAGATTGATTTTAAATATATGATTTTTGTCAATCCAATATTCTAGATATTGCTGTAGATAGTCATTAATTTATAAAATATATACATACGTGGTATGGTAATATAATAGCCTAATAATAGGTAAACCCATATTTACATTTTTTTAATATTTATTTTGTCCCCTGTCGTTTGAAAGGACTGTCTCTTCTACACAGTTCAATAGATGCTTTTGTTTTCTAAATATATATACATACTAGCTGCGGTACCCGGCTCCGCTCGGGTTAGTGTCGGCTTAATTATTTCATGGATAAAAAGTAGCCCACATGGTTGGTCCAAAATAGGGTCAAACTGGTCCAGGATAATGTATCCATCTACCAAATTTAATCAAGATCGTTTGAGCCGAAATAGCATGATTTAATGAGAAACATCCAATAATTCCCTTTTAGAGCTTCGTTGACATTTGGTGGCTATTTAAAAAAGCATTTACCGCCAGAACTGAACCTTTCTGCACTTGCACTGCTACATTTCTTACCTAGTAAGTAAGTAACGTGTAACGTAGGTAAGTTTTGCTTGGACTTCAACCCACAGCCAGCCTCAACATCGAAAACGGCAACCCATCCCGAACCTGACTGCTCCCAGAGATGCTATACGTTGATAAAATACGCATATAAATCGGGTAAGTGGTTCGCAAGTTACAAGAATTTAGCACTCTCTACTTACTCGTAGAATCAGGGTAGACGTAGGTACAATCCGCATCTAAATCGATTAATTGGTTCTCATGTAATATTACAATACTTATTTAAGTATTTTATTCCATTAGTCGCACCTCTGGCGATTTAGCGTGATGCCAAGTAGTCCTAAAGTTGCGGGAAATACCAAGCCGTACTTCGGTACAGTACAGTATAGTAAGCGTCGTCGTTACTGACCGAATTGATATAGGATCTGGAGAAATCGGTTGGTTCTTATTTTGGGAATGTCGACATTTAATAGGTACTGTCCTGTAATGGCCGATTTCGTGTTGAGCAACAGTAAAAGGGGACTGATGGATTGCGTTATGCAGCTCCTTAGAGTATTCTCCATGGTAAAGACTATTAAACAGAGTTCGATAACATGAATATCAGCTTCTCACATTCTGAATATTCTGTTTCACGATCGGTTCCTGGTTGCCTGATCCTGTGCTCCCCGCACACCATTGCATTATTTTTTAATATTCTTTAAAATAAGAGGGGCAGGTTTAGGTGACAGAGTGCTAAAAAACCATGATAAAAATCAAAATAAAAAAAATAATTAAAATGTAATATCACTCTAAAACTAAACGAGCGGTCTATAATTTATAATGTAATTGTTTTTCCGATATTATACTTAATTATAGTCGCAAGATAATTTCCGCAGGGCACCGACCTCCTTAATCCCATTAGCGTGTCCGGTTAAAATAAAACGAGGGGATATCTTCGAGAAAGGAGATCGGGCTTAATGTTGTAGGCTAATTTAATAATGAAGTCGACCGCAGTATTATCTCCGGTAATTCGATTTAGGCCGCCGATCGATCAGAACAGGTGGGGTCGGGGCGGTCTCCTTTGACGGACTATCTGCTCTGATGCGCCTGCGCGGCCCCTCCGCCTCCGCTTCTTGCTAGCGCGACCTCGGCAGGAAGTTGTATACAGGCTGTTCGGCACATTTAGTGACAATTGTTTGTAGGTTAGTAGGATCATTTGCGAGGTTGTGACCTGTGAGACCTTTTGTCAGACGTCACGTGGTACGGATTTTCTTTCTTTATTTTTGAAAAATACCCAAATCCCTGCTTTGAACCCTTGTAACTGTTTTATCTATTGTTGTATCGGCACGAAATAGACGTTCTCACCTTGATGTAGAATAATAATAATGAAATCGACTGCCTTGCCTTCTCGAACTGATAGATTTTAGAGTGCCGCAAAGAAGCACTACATTATTCCGCTTTAGCAAGGTACGCACAAATGCTGGTGTTAGAGATCATGTTAGACCATAGGTTCTCAAACTTATTTTGTCTACCGCCCACTGTGAGAATCCATGATTTTCCGGCGCCCCCCAAAATATTTAACTTTACCACATCTTACAAATCACATTTACAATCATTACTTTAATAATTTTAATTTAACCATTTATTTATAGTGTGCAACATGAGTTTACTATTAAATCTTGTTTCCGAGTTCTTGAGGGCAATTAAACGAAACTTTATGTAGAATATTTATGAAAAATAATCGATGTAGTCTTATATGTAGGTTTTAATTTTAGTTTACAGTAGACACAATTAAATATTAGATAAACACAAATCAGCCAACGCCCCCCCTAAACCACTTCAGTGCTCACCAATTTCCTCCGAGCTCTTTACCGCCCCCCTGTAGGCTTCTAACGTCCCCAGGGGGGCGTTATCGCTCACTTTGAGAAAGACTGTGTTAGTGCCAGCTGTACAATGAAAAGATGAACTCCTTGGCTGTGTCCGGCACACACGTCGTGCTGCCTAAGAAAATTCCCCTAACTGTGCCTGGCACGACATATGTACCGGCTACCAATCCTTCGAGTTTTAATTATGGACGCGTTCTGTGAAAAGTTTCTATGCGTGCTGTCTTATTTTATATAGTTATACTGAACAGAGCCACACTCTGGAATCGTCAGATTGACTTCCACCATACTCATATTTGTTTTTCGACTCCACACATACATTTCAATGCAATGTCAGAAATGTCAAGCTATTGTAAGTACAAACTATATATCTTATTCTTATTAAAATTTCTGTTCCTAGTTTGTACTTCCGCATGCACCACCTTATCATTCAGGTGGCCCAACCCGCTCAACTCCCCATACAAACGGGGAAAGAAGATCACGCCCATATTTCTTGTCAGAGATCCCAAATTTTTATCAAAATAGCTTTATTTGATCGAACTAGATGTCTGATGACCGTTGGCATTGTGAAAATGTGTTTGGTTTCTAAGTTATGAGGTCCGAAAGTTCTAATTTTTCGCGCGTTTTATACAATAACTTTGGAGGTGGATTACGCAATGATAAAGTAGAACATCTTAAAAAGATTAGTCATCAGACATAGCTTATTTATTCAAGATTTATTATCTATATGGTTTTTGTTAGATTTTTGACTACAGCGGTCGTGGTTTACTTTTAGCTATAAGTCGTTTTTAAATTAAAAATTTCGTAAATCTTACCAAATCATACACTATGCACATTGTTTTATTTGTGGACATGTTGCATCGTCCTCATCACGGAGCCTATCTTTTTCTTTTGTTGTTTATTGTTGTTGTTAATTCATCATCCATAGACAGTACACTGCACTCCGATTTGTCATATTTTATCATTAGCCAGTTCGGGGAAATCCCAGCGAAGAAGAACTGGAAAGAAACTCCGCTTTGAAACAGAGAAGGTCCCAGAGCGTAACAGCACGGTTTTGTACCTAGCCCGCGAATGAGTTAGTCCCGCCGGGTTGGTCCACCTTAATACGTAATATCAGTGAGAAATATCTTTGAATACGAGCATAATTTAATTATTTGTAACTGTTACTGGTTTCATCTTTCGTGACTATTTCTTCCTAAATAAATAAATAAATATTATGTTTTGAATTTTACCATGTACCCTTGTTCCAGAAGTATTGTACATTTGATGTACCAACTCGGCAAACCGCCAGCACTATCGGTTTTAGAAATAAAAATCATCGGTTAATTCCAAACCTAAGATTTTAGAATTACAAATTTATTTGATGTAACAAGCTAATAAAAACTGTTTGAAGCTTTTTTAACAATCGGACACAATATTTTTTTTATTTTAAATCTGTAATGTATAGAGTAGAGACTATGTAGTGTCTGCAACAAATTAAATTCACCCAGTCATAATGCACATCAAATCTCCGTAACTTCCGAAGTGGTTTTTAAGTTGTACTTCACCAATGCACGGAGCTCTCGGACTAAGTTTTCCCTTTCGGCCCATATTCCGGCGCTGATCGAGCCTCTTGTAAGGCTGCGAGTTCTCCGATGGCTGACGGTCCGGGCGCCGCCGCCGCCGCCGCCAGCCCCGGGCGCCGACAGTGCATCGTTAGAGAGGGGCGGGGCGGGGCGGGGGTGGAAGGGCGACAGGACACGTCATTACGGGCCACATTCACGCCGCATCGGGGGTTCACCACCGAGCACTACTCCGCACTACTCGAATCTAACTCGTTTTCTGAAGATTCCTGCAGATTTACCGCCTCCGAATAGCAACCCCACACATTGTAGTACCGATCTGATTGAAGAGGGTATTTTTGGATCGATATGATATTTGCACATCACACCGTATTCCCGAACGAATCAGGTGCCATAACATGCCCTTCCTTAGACTGCACGGCTACAGACAACTGGATGGAGAAACCGGCCAAGTGCGGGTCGGACTCGCACACGAAGGGTTCCGTACGATTATACAAGTTTGACCAAAATAAATCTTAAATCTTTAATTTTGAGTTGTTTTTTATTTTTACTTACCGTTATAGCAGCAACAAAAACACACATTCTGTGAACATTTCAGCTGTCTACCTATTACGGTCATGAGATACAACCCTGTGACAGACGGACGGAATGTCAGCGGAGACTTAGTAATACGGTTCCGATCGGCACCTTTCGATACGGAACCTTAAGAACGAACATTTTTTATTACCGCTTCGATCACCGTTCATTCAATGCGATGGTACTAACCCAGGCGGGATTAACCTACCACAAGTAAGTACACATTTACGTGGGATCCGAATCATGAACGACGAATCTCTAAGTCGCCTCTTACGACATGCACGGAAAGAAATGCAGTGGAATTGATATTATATTATTTTAACGGGCTGCAACCCAATCTTGACCAATGAACCGTATATTACAAGTTTTCTACGAAAACGAAAACCTAAAATTAAGGCCCGGTTGCACGTACGGTCGTACACGTCAACATCTCCGTCAACGTATGATTAAACACGTCACTTTGTATGGACAGTATGGAATTAACTCCATGCGGTTCACTAAAAGTGACGTGTTTGAACATTGATTAACTCAGCCGTCTCTTCGTGCAATCGGGGCTAAGTCTATAATCATGGACCTTCCAGTCTCTTTAGATGTAAAGATTTATGGAACACGATAATTTAGTATCACTCATTTTTGTTAGCAAGCGACCGATCCCTGACAGTATTCAACATACTAGAGGATACTTCAGAGATCTCTGAATCCGGAGATGTGAGAAGTGTCGACGCTGCGCGCTCCCCGGACGGAGGGCGCCGGGCCACCATCCCGACAATATTCTTCATTTGCGTGCCCCGGGAGCCGCCGCCCGCCCCGCCGCCCCCACCGCCCCCGCACGCCGCACTGTCATTTGGCGGCATTGTACCTGCCGGCTGCTACAATCAGCCGCATTAACACCTCGTCAGGAGCGGCCATCCTCGCCGGTGCCGCTCCGGACCAGCAACAGGCTTCAGACAAGTCTTCGTTACTGCCGCCGCTGCCGCCACACGCACGCTTATCATCGTAGAATTCTACTCGGTCGGAACTAAGCGCTATATCTTTCTGAGAATAAAGTTACCTTTTTCCTAGAGCTCCTTAGTATAGCTACAGTACGCGTTCTACTGGCGCACACGCTCAATGTACGGTAGATCGTAAACATACGTCACACGAATACACTGAAAAAAATAATCAGTGAATCTAAATGTAAATCCAATAATAACAACCGTCTTGCAACGTTAAAATAGAGCCAAATAAGTAAATCGGTTACTCTAACTGAGTCAAAACAATTAGCCTTGAACATTAAATGTTACTGTTTCTTTTAATTGTTTTTTTAATTGTGTGCTGTAAAACTGTTGCTAGCTTAGTATTTTTCCATTCTTACTTACGTCGTATATTCAGTGAAAAGGTACTGTCCAATCTGTTAAAATTCCTGTACCTTTTGAAACTGGACAGTGGCACGCCTAATTTGTGGTCAGTCGTAATGTTCAATCAGTTAAGATAACGCGTTTCAAAATCATCTGATCTGTCACACGTGCTATTTTCACCGAGCGGTACTGTTCAATCGGTTAAAACAACTTTGGCTCATTAATAGATACTCACCGTAATACGTTGATAGTATTGAGAAATGCTATACCATAAATTACGTAGTAGGAACCATTAAAATATCTATGGTAGGAACCCCTTGTTGCGCAGCGTTATTTGCCCACGCCTTTTTAACAGCTGACCACATTCAGTTTGATAAGGATGTACATAAGTAAAACAATATTGAACTAAAATAAAAAATAATTTACTGCTAATTCCGATCATCAAGAACTGTGTACAATGATGGTCTAGCTATCATTTAAAGATAAAACGGTAAATATGTTGTGCTTTTAGGCAAATTTGTGTGTAAAAAGTTTGAACAGAGAATGAAAGACTTATGGATTCTGTGCTACTAAATACAATTGTCACTGAATATTATCCCCATTTCCCAAGCGTCCGACTAAACGTTCGGTTTGAGGAGTATTTATTTTATATATGTACTTTATAATTCTAGAGAATAAGTGGCATTTAAAAGTTTACTGCGGTTACTTGGAGATCTTTAAAATTAATTGGTAAGAAACGTTTTTTGCTGATTTCAAAAGTGACGAATCCAAGAGTGTGTTTACACCTATGAACGAAAATAAATTAATAAACGTTTGATGTAATTGACAAGGCATATGACGTATCAATGTGATTTTGTCTTCTGTGTAATTTTGTCTCACTAGCAAATGTCACGAAATTGTAAAGGTGAGCACATATCATCACTTAGCGAAAGGTGACATTTCGTGTTCACGGTCGCTGTCCATCTAAACTCCTCTACGCGATCTGTTCGCCGGCCGAGCGCTTTTCACAATCATTTATTCGACTCATAATTCTATTCAGACGTTGGTTTCTCTTCTCGCTCGACCCTTCTAATTGATGATACCAATTATGGTAGATCTTAACGAACAACTTATCCCCGACGGCGGAGTTGAGTGGACCGCCGCCGCCGCCGCCGCCTGTTGAATGGCGCAATTAGAGACCTCAGACCCGCTTGCACGACACTCAATTAATCGTAAACGATTGACTATCTCTTTTGGACCCCCAAAAACACCATGCTTTTTGTAAGGCTGCCTCGCTTGCCTGTTTGAGCTAAATCATCTGCGGTGCAGCCGCTGACAGGTAGATTACCAATGTGATATGTGACAATATTTTTTTTAAATGTCGTTTATATAAATCCTGTATGTTGGAAATTTGCTTGAACCAGGTTATGCAACTCAGTTGAATACCAATGTTTTATCATATTGCCAAATAAAACGTGGGACGTGAGAGGGAATATTCTTGGTCCTTGCGAATTATTATGTAAACCATAGAGTAAAAGATCGAGTAACAATTGTATTAGGTTAGGTTATGAGAGAGGTTTGAATTCACACTCGTGAGAAAACTTATTTATACTGATGCTCTCAATAAGTTAGTACAGATATAGATAATCGAATTAATATTTTTTGGATGCATTACTTTGGAATTTGATCATTTGTGCATAGCAAAGATAGATACAGGTTTAACTATTGTATTCTTCATTAATTATATACATTGATACATTACAAACCATTTCACTGCATATACTTATTTTTGCCGTCATGAAAACAGTAGCCGTGGGTCAAAAACCGTATTAAATGTCCTAAATTCAAATAATAAATGATCACATTGGTACGTAAATAAAATGACCATTTATCACTACAAAAAAAATCATGTAAAAACTCGTTTTTTATGGAACTGGAATGGTACACCTACTGTCGACAATATCCCAACCGTTATATTGCACGGCTACATCGAACTGGGTGTAATAGTTTCACGAACAATTTTCACTTCCGCTTGGTTTTCATTCGAAGGGATTAACCATTCCGCCTTGTAAGTATGAAAAGAGAACTACAATTAACATGGATTTCGATCCATGTCCGGCTAGTTGCATAATAATCAATAACTCTAAGTAATATGTAATGAGCAAATTATCCTGGAAACTCTTTATTCATTGGAATATTATAAATAAAATTAAATTCAAAATTGACAAAAAAAGTTATTATATCGGGCTACTGAAAAAACTAAAAAGAGATTCTTTTTAAATTACTTACTTACCCTAAATTAAATACAATTTTATCGGTACAAGACAACTAAAGACGCTGCTGGAACACTTTGTAATGGATTATTTAAAATAAACTACTTTACGTAATGTTTCGATTATATCTGAGATGCTGCTTTTGGATATTGCGTTTACCGTAGTAAAGAGAAAGATAATTTATCACGAATGACGAAATATCAATCAATGGTATTTATCGTATAATTCCATGAATGTACGCAGTGACAAGGCACGTGGCTGTTGACTGAACTCTACGAAGCCAATTCCATACCGGCTGGCACGCCGCATGCCGGTCGCTCCGTGCCTTGTCGTCCGGGAAAAGCTTGGCATAGCCAATCGACAGCGGAATGACAGACCGACAGACATTCCGAAGATTACCGCACCACGGGGTCTATTCGCTGTGTAAAGTTCTATCGAGAACTTCATGAATAAATATAATTTTTCAATTTATGGCGAATGAATGGTAGATAGACTTGCCTTCCATCTCAGAGGTCTGGGTTTAAATCCCCACCCCATTCATGCACCACGTTCTTTCTCTTTCTGAGTTGAAAAAGTTTCGTTAGTAATGCGACCTGTTTCAAGGTTCGGAATCTATGTTAAACTGGTTCCCTTCCCCTACTAAGTGGTAAAGTTAAGCCCACCCGGATTTGTACCATCGCATTAGATGAAAATATGATTGAAGCAGCAATATAAAAAAACCGTGTTTTCCGTCCAGTTTAATGTATGTCGTGACATGAATTCGGTGTGTTGCTCTTAAATAATGACTGTGGATATGGTATGTGGCCATCCATGTCCAGTCACATACAAATAATAGCATCTATTGTTTGTCACCCTCGGTAGAAAAGTGGCGCGACGGCCGGCATGGCGCCTAGTTCCATACTTACTAGTTGCATACTTCCTGATTGCTACGACGATTTGACCTTGAAGCAAATATCCTATCGGTTCATGGTACCTAATGTCTTCTCTGCCGCGCCGCGGCGTATTCGGCATGGCTTTATTTATTATTTAATTACACTCGAATAAAAAAAAATCACATTGAATCTGGCTATGTTTCCAGCTGGTTTCAGTATAATTAAAATATTCTTTTTCCTACTAAGTAATTACGCCCCTTTTTCAACGAATGTCATATGGATGTAGAGTTCAGCCTTGCACTATACTATTCATAGTTTGAATTCGTTATTTTTACAGCTTTCTTGCTTTAATTAATATGTCCTTGATCCAAGGTGGATTCTACATAGATATCACATCCGTTTGTTTCCGATTTTTTTATGATCTAATGAGCAATAGTTAACATGTTTTTCTGTCAACCATGATATTATCGACCTCGAATTCCCGCCACGTTAAAACACATCATCTTCTGCTAAAACTAGCTAGAATTTGGTTGGCCTCTGCATGCTTCAAGGATACACTGACAACTGAAATTCTTTCTTCGAGCTCTTCTGATGAGGAGGAAATTGAATGCTAAGAGCGATCGAGCTCACGGCTCGACGTCGTCGCCCCTTCCAGAATACGAGCCCGCATCCGAGCGCGCAGTCCGAGTGACCAAACTTGACGCGACGGTGACACGACCTCATCCTTCAACGCGTCGCTCGAGCCGCATCAGTCGGCTGTCATCTGCTTCATTGTGCTGCCACGGAGAGAATACTCTTGCCACGTCCGAACTAAGTGAATATGTGAATACTCTTCACGTATTCACTTTTGGGTATTTGCACGGATCTATCCGTCGGACGTCCTCGGCACGAGACAATATTCATAAGGGCGTACCTACTACTAGTCGTCTATAGGTTAGGAAATCGGTGTTATATTTCCTTTAGTTCAGAGATATGTCCAGTGAAAACTAAAAATGTTAAAATAAATTAATAGATAAAAAACCATTTTAAAAACAAGCTTTTATTTAAATGCTATAAAAAATAACTTTTAATTAAATCAAATCCATCCACTTATCGCATTATCTATAATTTTTATGTATTTTATAAAAAAGCTTATTTTTCGGGTTCCGTACCCAAAGAACTCTATTACTAAGCCTCCACTGTCCGTCCGTCCGTCCGTCCGTCTGTCAAAGGGCTGTATCTCAGTAACCGTAACAGACAGACAGCTGAAAATTTCAAATTTCATATTTTACGATGGTACGGAACCCTTCGTGTGCGAGTCCGACTCGCACTTGGCCGGTTCTTTTTTTTTAGAACATTTAAATAAAAGCTTTTTTTTTAAAAAGGTTTTTTAACTATACATTTTCAATAGTCTGATAATGAGCCAGATAACTATTTGACGGATTTATTTACGCCTCTGCTTATGCATCCGTTATTGTAAGTCCATATTTTTATTACAGTCTATAATTCTCCGGTAATGAGTATCCGTCTTTTGACACTACTACTAGTACTAGTACTAGGTGTCTTAAAAATCGTCCCTTATATCAACATTGATTGTTTTTATTGATTCAACCAATATCAATTTTAGTTAGCTTAATTTAAGTAGCATGCATATTGTAGAATATTTAAATCCTAATAACCAGTGTTGGTGACTTTTTTAAAAATGAGCAGTAGCATTCGTCACGTATGAACTATTCAGTGCTTGTGGTAAACGTAAAATCCTTCCACCATAGTTTGAACTTCAATTAAAAAAATTATAGGAAACATTGAAGCGCGCCCAGGAACACGGCAGATAGGTTTTGTATTTAACAATGTTCAAGGATAAATAAGATAAAATCGTGAGACTTTCGCCTGAGAAGTGAGAAGTTCTTTAGATTTGAGCATTTGTTGACGTACGCACTGCGCATCCGTGGAGAGGGACGAAGTTGTGATGGAAGAGCGGTTGAGCGCTTTGGAATTAGGCGGTGGTGTGACTTGGGAGCTCTGTCGGAGAAAGAGAAGCATTACACCTTTTTGTCTGATCCAGTCCAATTTGCTCTGCGTCTTTTACTTCTAAACCAAAAACTGTAATGCGTCGTCACTCTAGCCATCGAATCCAACAATAGCTCAAAGAAGCGGCCTCGCAAAATCGCAAGATGAGCTAATTGCAACGGGTCGGGGTGGGGAGACTCGCTTGCCGTGTATCCACAACGAGTGAGGAAGGAGGGGAGGGACGACAGAAAAGAGTTATGAATTTTAAAGACCAAGTTCATTGCTATTTTAAAGTTATTGACAAAATACGGTTTTGAGGTAATTCTTGTTTTAGAGACACCAGAGCACAGCTTAGAGCAAAATGCTACAATCTAAACTCAATAATAATGGACAGAGTTTAATGTCTCTTTGATATTTCATAAGCATCAATCCTTCACATTGGTCCTAGGGATAATTTTTCATAATTTTACGCCTTTTATCCCTTACCGGACGGAATGGCACGGAGCAGGCTACCCGAACACGTCTTGTGACAACGGAAGTACGTTGCGTTGTTCTGTCCTTGTCTTATTCATATTGTTAGTAGGAAAATAAGTAATTTTGAATGATTCCTTTTAATTATTTAACAAGTAACCGGCCGTGAAAAAAGGGGATTCAGATAGTTTAAAATATGTTTAAAAAATATATATAAATGATCGCATATGTGTCAAGAAAAGACACGAATGATTTATAAGGGGCCTGGATTTGAGCATTCTCCTTTACCAGTTAGCATGGTACGGAATACAACTAAACTTCAGATTTTATTTGACCATATCTGGCGAGTTTATTTACCATGAAAGCGCCCGCGCTGCCACCATACGAATTAGTTTAGATAGCCATTCGTGTCCTTCCGTGCTCGCTGTGCATGCACGTCACGGGAACGGGAGCAACGAGCGGGCCCGCTCCGTATTACCAGCCGATTGTGCGTTCCGTACGCGGCACAATGCGGGGCGGGGCGCGCGGGGGACCCGACCTAATTGCCCGGCATTGTACCAGCATGCAGATGTGAATGGGCTTTGATTTGGGTCCGGAGAGCTCGCGGCACAAAATGCTCGTTACGGCCTGCAGGTAAAACTTTCATTGAGCCTCAGATCGGCTAGCGGGGCACGGGAGGGGCGCGGGGCGCGGGGCGCAGGCCGGCCGCCGGACAAAATGCCCTCATTATTCCCGGAGCGTGAGGTTTTGTCCTCAAATTACTGGGTCATTGTGTCCGGAGACGGCGGCGGGCGGGTGCGGGGAAGACTCGGCCGGCGGGGCTCATCGGGAAATCGAGAGAGCGACGACAGGCTTTCACTGGAGCATTTAGTTCAAAATTGCGTTACGTGACATCCGTCAGTGTCCTAAAGAATGCAAGACAGCGACCGCGGAAGTATTCCATGAAGGGGGGCAAAATTATTTGGTCACCCCCATCATGGATTGATTTTTTTGGCTCTCTCTGCCACAACTTCGCGACCGCTGGACAAAGATCAAATATTTATATCTAACCGGATACCTACCTAACATTTAGTGTTATGATCACTGGTTATGATATTAGAACCCCTGATTTACGAATCTACGTGTCATGCCAAAACTGCACATTACACAGCACGTAGCACACCTACTGTCATGCTATAAGCACAACACACCTTCCAGTAACTTCTCTTTTAAATTTATGCGGCCACTCTGAGTTGGATGGAAAACAGTAATAATTTTTCGTTTATTATTCTCCAAGTTACTTACACCTGTTGTAAAATGGAACAACGCTAAGTTGAACCGTGGAAGTGAGCCACGTGGCAACAGATGTCATTGCGTCGAATAATTCCCGATAATTTCAGAGCTCGCGATGTTTTCCGCTCTCGCCTAGCGGACACTTGTTGCTCCGCTGACGATGAAGGCGCGACAAAAATTGCTGCGGGGGGGGGGGGGGGGGCAGAGGGGCGGAGGGGAGCCGTCCCACCCCCGCCCCTCCCCGTCCCGGCGCCCCACTGTGTCCCAGCAAGTAGAGTCAACATCGAACAGTAATTGTGTTTTAATTATTATTTTTTTATTTTTAATTCGTAAAATATTTTTTAATCAAAAATCGTTTACTGTTCCAGAATGCCCATTGGTTTCAGTCACGTGGCTTTGAAGAAATGTATGGGGGTAATATTTAAGTTCGATTGACTTCGAACCATATGACATTACCATGACGCCATCTGAAATGAATTTAGTTGATACCCTCTTACGTGTGGAAAAAGATGGGAAAGGCTGTTTTTTGCTCATGCTTAGTCAGAGTGGCCTGACGAGTTTATTCATAGTGTTGCCTAAATAACCAAGTAACAGTGTCCTACACTGGCCGCCGTGGATAGGAAAACGGAGTGTGGGAAGACCACCCGCCAGGTGGGACGACGACATCAAGTGCGTCGGGGGAAAGTGTTACGGAAATACATCAAGTGCGTCGGCGGAAAGCAGTGGTTCCGTACCGCTGAGGGCCGGGAGGACTGCAGAACAATTGGAGAGGCGTATGTCCAGCAGTGGACGCAAACACGCTGACTGACTGTTGCCTAAATGCAAGAGTTCTTTTTACTACAAATACAGAAACGAACCTCTAAATTATTATGAATTAATCTGGTTTCTTTAAAACTGGTGCACGTGTTTCTGTGGCACATACAAGTGTGTAAACTCTCATATTGCCGCATTATGTGAAGACCATAGCAAATATACATTATATATCTTGAATAAAATTGTCACTTGTCTTCCAGCATTCGTTGTCACGGCAAGAAGGCAGGTGCGGATTCCTCCTTTGGGTAAATAATACGCAAGTGATGACGCTAGTACAGAGTGACCTACGATATTAGTATGCATTGCAAATTAATTTGTAAATTACTCTCCGGAATTATTGAGATGCCAATGAGCAAATGTTTACCGAAAATAGATATTGTAAAATACCGGTTCTCCTACCACACAAAGTAAAATAATAAAAACCCACTGCTACAAGGTTTGTTAAATTTCTTTGGTAGCTACATGCTACAAAAATTTAACACACATTATAGATAAATTGCCCATTTTTACTTACACTTCCAGTAAATAAAAAGATTAAAAGTCAAAATACATTAACCTTTGACCAAAAACTGTCGAAAAACCGAATTGCAAACCGTACGTCATAACCGGAAGGACGCACGGGTCATATATTCTGGTCTTTAAATTTTGCGGAAGGTTAGACCTCAGAGTGTATTTAAGCTTTCCGAAGGCAGCCCAACCCAGTTGAATTCGTCTCTCGACCTCCTTAGTCAGTCCTTGTCTGCCAAGCCGCAGAATTTGGCCGAGATATACGTACTCTTCAACCTGTTCGATCACTTCTCTGTCGATAACGATTTGTCCTTCCGTCATACCCTCGGTCGCCATGATTTTGGTTTTGTCTGACCTACCTTTACCGATGCTTTATAAAGGTCTTCCTGCATGGTCTGAAGCTGAACTAGGGAATTTGAAAGAAGAACAATGTCATCGGCGAAGCGAAACTGGCCACTGAAAATTAAATAAATAAAAAAAGATATTGTGAAATTTTAAAAGAACTCTCTGCGAACACTAAAACGAAATTTGCCAGATTGTCATTTGTGTTTTCATCGTGGCGTCATTTTGAAAATTGTGTGTCGGCATTTCAATCTTAGATTTCAATGGAATGAACTCGAGAAATCTATGTTTTTCTTACGATTTTCGATGTCAATTCAGGTTTGATCTCTAGCGGAGCATGGGGTTTTCAGTGACGTTCCACGAAGATACCCAGCATGCCACCTATACACACGAAGATCGTCGATCTCCGTGCCTATACACTAGGGCCTACAATGCCCTCCAAACCCGGCATGTCACCATAGATAGCAGCATAGCTGGGCTAAGCCAGGACGAGATTGCCTGGCAATAGGTTGGTCCGTTGGCTAACTGACGAGCACCGATAATTTCACCACATTCGTTCTTTGTTCAATGCCATGCATGGACCTAACTGGCGTGATCGCCCGCGGCCTCGACGGACCGCGGCCTTCGTGCGCGCAGCCTATACGGCTCTGTCATTTTCTCGCTAGTATTTCATATTCACTCGTGCAATTATAAAAGTAAGCTCACCACAATGTACCACAGAAGAGTGGTAAACAATTATCTTAAGGTGGCCCAACCCGCTCATCTCCCCATACAAAAGGGGAAAGAAGATCACGGCCATATTTCTTGTCAGAGATCCAAAATTTTGCTCAAAATAGCTTTATTTGATCGAACTAGATGTCTGATGACCATTGGCTTTGTAAAATTGTGTTTGGTTTCTAAGTTATAAGGTCCGAAAGTTCGAATTTTTCGCGCGTTTAATACAATAACTTTGGGGGTGGATTACGCAATGATAAAGTAAGAACATCGTAAAAAGATTAGTCATCAGACATAGCTTATTTAATAAATATTTATGATCTATTTGGTTTTTGTTAGATTTTTGACTACAGCGGTCGTGGTTTACTTTTAGCTATAAGTCGTTTTGAAATTAAAATTTTCGTAAATCTTACCAAATCATACACTATGCACATTGTCTTTTTTGTGGACATGTTGCATCTTCCTCATCACGGAGCCTGTCTTATTCTTTGAAACGGAGAAGGTCCCAGAGCGCAACAGCACGGTTTTGTACCGTGCCCGCGAATGAGTTGGGCCCGCCGGGTTGGGCCACCTTAAATCATTACCACGGCGTCATTGTAACAAGAAGGAAGTGATACATATTCGAAACGCCTCTGCGCCTACAAAGTATCATACTGCACACGATAACACACGTCCAGCAACGACACAGCCATTACATGTTAAGTTACGACGCGTTACCGTAAAGACACGTCCGGACACAAGAGCGGCCGGTGAGCCTGTACAATTACGCGGCGTGTGTCATATTTACAACGCAGGTAATTGGCATTCAATTACCGGGCGAGGGTCGGCGGGTGCGAGCGAGACGCCGCTAGCGGTCGGCCGTGTCGCGCGCGCCAGCCGCGGCCGGCTATCAATCACGGGCGCCCCCCGCGGGGTGCTCCGCAGGACGGGCTCGGTCGGTGGGCAATAGTCGATAGACGTCCGTTTGGCTATTAATTGATTTGATTGGAAAACATATTGGTTATGAAACAATGCGCAGTTATAAAATAATAAGAGATCTCAGTCTCTGAGTCCGATGTGTTTACAGTTTTTGAAACTATTCAGATTTGGTTTTAGTCTGGAAAGGAAATTGCCAATTTTACTATGGGCCAGAAAAGCGTTACGACTTAAACGAGACCGTATCAACCAAACGTATTTACATTCCTCACATGTTTAAATACAAGAATTAATATCATTTACTTTACTTTCACAGTAGGTTTAACCCGTCAGACACTTTAGGAAGGATAATATCGTAACCATTAAAATAACACAATTTAACACAAGTCAACCAAAAAAGATCAAAAACAGTGCGCCGGACTAGGCGCAAAGGGCTATAAATATGTGCAACTATAAATATCGGTCGCCAAAGATGCGGGGCTGCGTACCGCCCCTCCGCGCCCCCCGTGGCGCGGGGGTTGCTTCGCGGAAAGCAGCCGCGGTCGCATCAGTCGGTTCAGAGGCCTCGCGCAAGCGCATGTTAATACACGATCCATAAGTATCCACAAAACAGTATTTTATTTAATAGTCCCAGTCACTGAGTCCCATAATAGCACGAAACGGTGCAACAGTCTAAACAATAGTGTGATTTGTAAAGAAGAAGTAGCTGTGCCGGTGAAAATAACCTCCTGCAACGGTCGAGGATCCCCAGTTTCTGCGATGCAATCTTATTCTTGGATTCAATAAAGCGCTGAAAAGCCACGTCTTTGGAGATGTTGCATCACAGTAAGTATAGCAGTATAGCCAAGACAGGATTAAACAAGTAGTGAACGTGACGTGTAGTGACGACCGTTGGAGTAACCGTGTCCTACACTGGCGGCCGTGGACAGGAAAACGAAGTGTGGGAAGACCACCCGCCAGGTGGGACGACATCAAGTGCGTCGGCGGAAAGCAGTGGTTCCGTACCGCTGAAGGCCGGGAGGACTGGAGGAAAATTGGAGAGGCGTATGTCCAGCAGTGGACGCAAACACGCTGACTGACTGAATGTGCCCATTCATTGATTAAAAAAATAATTTATGTTAATTAAAATAAAGTATTTTATGAGATCATTTGATTTTATTATTGACAAAGTATAATTAAAAATGTGTTTGCACTCATTCATCTTAAGTTACTTTTCGTGAAATCACAAAAAAATACAAACAATAAACAAACTGGTTGCATAATTATTGTTTCGGTAAAATAATGAAGCTTGTGCATGCATCGATTGCGACGCAGTAGAATGCGTTCATGCGCAAAAATGTGGAATGTTTTTAACCAACGCGCCGAAAGTTGACTGTTTGGTACAAATAAAATTATTTGTCAATTATTTTCTTCTCAGGAACTGGTCACCGCTCCGCACCGCGTGCCGTGTCAGCCTGGTGCCAATTTTAACACAATGCGCGTACAATTGGTTTGATATTGCAAAATATTTTTGGTTTAAAGCATTCAAATTCAAACCGCATAATCGGACTTCCATCATAACTTTACAATTTTTAGTGTTATGAAATTATCGTAAAAAAAGTTAGCACGTGACATATTAAAAGCTACTTAACAATGTTGTCCTGTTAAGGTTAAAATGCAGAAAATTATCCTAATAAATTTACGCATTAAAATATAAATTGATGTAATTTCAGCACAAAGTCTACATAGGAATTTTAATAATTTCAAATTTCCCGCTGATTCTACCTACCCACGGTTTTCAGCCTCAAGACGAAAAAAACGAAAAGAGAAAAACACTCTTATGGCGGGCGCAACCGAAGTACCTGCTAGATATGAGACTGAAGATATTTACGACTGTTTTGGACAAGTTTAGTTTTCTTGAGAGACTTTCATATATGTGAAGAGTGAAGTGTTGTGCTACAAGTGTGGGCAAACCATAGTTTTATTGGGGCGCCCAGCAAACAAAGAAGGGGAAGGGCCGGCAGGACACCACGCCGCCCTATCACCTGAGCTAGCCGTGTCATATAAAGTGGATGTGCAAGGTACTCCAAACTTTTCGTTTACAAATGAGACCCGGCGAAAAACCGGCGTTACAATAAATATTTGTACTTTACTAGCCTTCAAACTTCTTTCCATTAGATTTTTTTTTTAAATAATTTATTAATTTATCGACATATCAGCATTGACATCGTTACCGCGCCGTGCGCCACCCCGCAGCATGGGGCGGGAGACATTCTGGGAGGGGAGCGGCGGGGACGCGGTCGCAGGTATAACCGCGGACCGTCCGACTCCACGCTCGTTGAATCGGGCGTTTTGAAATTTAAAAAATAATTTTCGTGATTGATATTATAATCGAGTTAAGCTTAGTAAGTTCATATGTTGATTTGTTTTAGTCAAAGCTTAGGTGGTGTTTGGTTTTAGAACGGAGTTTATCTTGGGTATATCCGCATTTCTCCTGCAGCTACCAACGACATTATTTGAATATACGTACGTCTTTATTATTTCATATGTCTTTATTTAACTTCTTCGTAAAATAAGTATGTTATGTGAAATCTGATATTATGGTATGCTGTAGCCTTGCCCAAATAAATTTAAGGTCCTGGGATAACAATATTTTAATGCAGATTAAAATATGTGCAGCAGTCTATGTACTCATTTGCAGCCACTTTAACCCGTACCTATTTCATCAGTCAAATTAAAAATATGTTTCTGATTTTTTGTACATTAAATAAATCAACTGAGAGGTACGTCCGTAAGATTTCGATTTTTTTTATAAATTCTTGTGTTTCCGACGTTACATTTTTTTTTGATGATGCTTCCCATATAATTTCGGAATCACCGAGTGCATGTGTTTCAAATGGATCACTTGCGCATGCCATGTTACGAAGAAACTTGTCCAATTATTATGTCTGTAAGCTCAACTAGCGAGTAGAACTCAACTGTATCCGTTGTACTGAACTTATAATGAATCGTGCTTGAGGAATTATTATTAGATTTGCCTCCAAACGCTGTCTACGTTCTTCGTCAGTCGCTTGGCGATTAGGTAGGTTTGCTCGTACTCTGACCGATATTTGTACGCCTCACTGGTGGGAATTTTTCCAAAGAATTAAACCACGAACCGACACCAATTTTTATGTTTTTTCGCAAAATATCAATTTTCAATGCGGGATTTCTTGTTGTTATCCAAATATATGACAGCAGAACTATCAAAATTAACGCCACACTAGTGCTAAGTAATGGAATAGCGTGTTGAAATTACTAGCGGAGGCATCCCTTACAGTTTGAGTCATGTTTTTTACTTGAAAAATGGCGCTCACAACTGAATACTGTTACCCCGCAGCAAGCTATTGAAGGCTCGCTGTGGAGAATGTTTACTTTTCGGTACGCGATGTGTTTACGGTAACCTAGCGCTAAGTATCAGAATAGCAACGCTAACGCAGAGCAGTGAGGGCTCGCCGCGCCGCGGAGGCACTAACGACTGTTTGTTTGCGTCGTGTATCGGGTAACAAAAGACGAGCAACCTTTTCACTCGGCGTAATTAGAGCGGCGGGTAATTTAGGGTCCCGGCGCCTAATTAATTACGTCAGCGCGCGCAGCCTCGCGCCGCGTCGCGTCGGGCGGCTGCGACCATGTTACGGCGCGTAGCGACGAGACACCGACGACCGTTGCCTTTGTCAACGTTGTTTTAGATTGTGTTACTAGTAATGTGAGGTTGTGATTTGATAGGCAAAGGAATACGTTTATGTTGATGAATAAACTCCGGTCAAAACAGTTCAGTTCCAATTTCTTTATTTCCTCCGTTAGATTACATTACACACTGGGATATATTGCCACCAATAGTGTAGCCTGTCTCGTTTCGATTACCTCTGGCGAAGAAGCACGAAGAAGAAACCACGCCAGGATATCGCGACTATGTTACGGCGCGTAGCGACGAGACACCGACGACCGTTGCCTTTTTCAACGTTGTTTTAGATTGTGTCTATTAGTAATGTGAGGTTGTGATTTGATAAATAAAGGAAGACGTTTATGTTGATAAATAAACTCCAGTCACAACAGTTCAGTTCCCATTTCTTTATTTCCTCCGATAGATGATGACACACTGGAATATATTGCCACCAATAGTACAGCCTGTCGTTACGATTACCTCTGCCAAAGAAGAACGAAGAACAAACCACGCTAGGATATCATATTCGTTTTTCTTTGATATTTAGCCTGGTTTTCACCAAGTGCTGATTTGTTTTTATCGACAGTTAAAGGGCTTTTATTACTAAAGTGCTGATTATCTTGTACTTAGCTCATAGTCCCAGTTGTTACCTAAATTGGCGTTTACGGAACTTCGAAGTTACGTAAAAACTGGCCAAGTACGAGTCGGACTCGCACACGAAGGGTTCCGTTATTAATTTTTTATAATTTATAATTAACATAAAAAATGATGTTTTTTGTAAATTAAATATAAACGGTAACATTAAAGGAGCCCTTTAATCTTAACCTTTAATCTATATTATTTTTTATTTTACATATTTGTTGGTAAAACGGCAAAATAAATATACACTCTGTGAAAAAATCGGCTGCCTACCTATTACGGTTCATGAGATAGTTACAGCCCTGTGACAGACGGAAAAACATTTCCTTCAATAAATATAGGAATTACAACAAATAATATAAGAATATTTTAGTACACCTTCACATATATATTTCCTTATAGAATACTACCAAATATGGCTCTTTCTAAAATATAAACATTTCCGGGCCTTGAAAAAAATCACACAAGTTTAATTTAATTTAAGTAAGGTCATTACATGCAGCTCGTGTATATCCAAACATTCTATGTCACCGTCGCCCGTGCCCGATTCACTCACTGTGCACACACAACTAGAGCATGCAAGACACAAAAACACGACAAAGTCAATTTTGTAATGCAGGCCTTAAAAAAAATCACGTTTCTGTTGGCCCTCGTCGAATAAAGGTTGAGCACCGCTGCTGGGTTAGAGTATTCTAGTCCAGAGTTTAGCCTCATCGAAGTCCACCTGCCGCCTCCTCCGTCGAACCCACGGAGGATAGAGGTAGAGAGGAGATGGTCTAAGCAAACTGGGTCTGTCTCTACCAAGTGGGTCACTACGTCACAGCCCACATGATAAAGAAGGCGTGGCTTAGCGACATTCGCGACATGGCGCGGGCGGTGTTAGGTTGTGGGACAATATTATGGTCTACGGCGCAATTTTCGGCGAACAGTCGATTACACGACGAGATTTTGTTTAAAATGTTGCAAACATTACACAGGACAAGTTTGTAGGTGGAATTACGTTTTATTTGTCAGTAAAACACCTCATATTTTATAATTTGAGTCAATATTCGAGCATTGCATCGATGTATCGCTCTTGCTATGTGCCGATAGATGGCGCGCAATAATTTTCGTTTTACGGTAAGAAATGCTGATCTCATGATCCAAATTTTAATGAAATTTTTAAATCAAAATTATTTGAATCCGCTCGAAGGCATATATTTAAATTTCTAAGGTTTTTTTATAGAAAAAACACTTAGAAAAAATTTAAAAGGCGCCATGCTCTCGGAATAGCTGCTACCAGAATCTCGATTTTTCCGGTCATCTACGATTTCGCAAAAATGGGCGGTGCATGACCCCACCGTAAAGCGATTTTCCCCCCGCTTCCCCGCACAGTGTCACGCTGCGATCCGTAGTAATATGAGTTAAAAATATCTTCTCTCTCCCTCTATTCTCCGTGGTCGCACCGCTCGGCGACCCACGCGCACGCGACTAAGGCACTGCCCCCGGATGCGACGCGTCTGGGCTGTCCGAACTGTCCAAGTTTCCTAAGGGTCAGTACATACCGGGACACGACGCGACGTAACCCGGCGAGTACTTTTTCAAACGAAGCTTCTGGGCATGTATTCTTAGCATTCCGTCATTGCGGATTCAGTAGAGTTAACAGAAGAAGAATTTACTTTGACATTACATTGGCATTCTAGAAACCGATCGCAGCGCCACACGGAATGAGTGGCCACGGAATTAAACGTTTACATATGTAATAATTGTTATTTGTATGGACGATGAAAACTTTGGCATTCTGGGAAGATTTTGACAGCTGCGTTTACTGATTCATTCGTGGAATAATTTCGTACTTGTTTCCGCAGCTGCAATGACAAAGGTTGCCAGGCATTCGGCTTTAGCCAGTTATGTTTGGGATTTTAGGAAACATTTTTGGAAACCATTTGCGGGTCTGGCCTGTCCGGCATTTGTTAGGCTTTTCATCTTTCGTGGTGTAACTCGTCACACGCCTGCTGGTTAAGCGGGCGAAGAAATGCAGAATGACGTCGACACGCCGACCCCAGAAAGAAGCGGCGACTTCCTCCCCGTCCCGCGCGGTGTCGCTACGCATTTATAAACATTACGCTATAATATTTTGGCAAACGAAACGTTAGAATAAGAAGATGTTAATAGTTCATAATATATCCTCACGGCCACTGTTCCGTTAGTTACTTACTTTTTGAATTGAAACTTCAGTGAGGTTCACCATAAGCAGTAAACAAACACAGAATAAGCTAAAATACAAATCTTCGATGTGTCGAATCTCCGAGTCGTGTTTGTTTTCGTGCGCTACCATTCGTTAGCAGCTTAGAGCGAGCACTTCTATTACTGAAAAACAGAAAGAGATAGCACTACACTAGCTCCCACTGCCACAGTCCTATTTAAAATCATACTTTCCGAGTTGAGGAATAACCTCGGGAATAACGAAGAATAGCATATTCGTTTCCGTATGCGATTCAGTAAATGCCGCAGGAATAGGTCGGAAATAATTAACTGATTCAGCTATGATTCAGTAAAGTGTTTACATAAGTTTGGCTAGAATGCACCACCTGTAGCCCCGTAACGTGCTCGGCGGCTGTTGGGAAGTAAATAAAAAAAAAATGTAATTGTATGTGTAATAAAGACTATATCGGTAACATCACCCTAAATCACCTAAAGGATGGTTCAGGTTTAAATATGAGAGGAATATGGTCACAGCGACTGTTTTTTGTCGAACCTTAATACGGGCATAGCAACGGACCTTCCTATCGTAGTATTAAAAAGCTTCGTTAAAGTGGGCCTTCCCGTTCAAATCTCCATACAAACGTGGAAAGAAGATCATGCGCATATTTCTTGTCAGAGATCCCAAATTGTGCTCAAAATAGCTTTATTTGATCAAACTAGAAGTCTGATGACCGTTGGCATTGTAAAATAGTGTTTGGTGTCTAAGTTATAAGGTTCGAAAGTTCGAATTTTTCGCACGTTTTATATAATAACTTTGGTGGCTTACTCAACGATAAAGTAAGAACATCTTAAAAACATTAGTCTTCAGCCATAGCTTGTTTCATCAAGATTATAATCAATTTGGTTTTTGTGCGATTTTTTACTACAGCGGTCGTGGTTTACTTTTAGCTATAAGTCGTTTTGTAATTAAACATTTCGTAAATCTTACCAAATCATACACTATGCGCATTGTCTGCTTTATGGACATGTTTGTCTCATCACGGAGCCTGTCTTTTTTTTTCAAACAAAGATGGTCCCAGAGCGCAATAGCGCGGTTTTGTACCGTGCCCGCGAATACAACTTTCCTTACTCATTTACTTCTATTAATTAAAGAAACGAATACAAACAAAACCCGATAGATTAATCTCATATTGACTAGAGGCTATATAATTTGCGCAACGCGAGACCATACCATTACTTTGCGTCACTGATTAACTCCAAAACGATCGCTCCAGCAGGCCACTTAGCGGAGAGTTGATCTCAATTGATCGCGTCGTCGTGGCTACGCAGACCGAGGCACCACGCTACGGCGAAGGCGGCGTTACACTGTTGGCCAATGAGTGTACAGAGTTGGCCAAAAATGCGAGGGCAAGGTATTTCCCCCACATTTCAACCTGGGAGTCCTGGAAACATGGTGTGAATTGTAAGCTGTTTAAATATGCACTGATAGGCATAGTTATGCATGTTAAAATAAATATAATATTATGCAAGTGTAGATTTGCTTATTTCACTTTTTTCATATTTTTTTAAGAACTATTTTGTTATTTTTTGTTCTACTCTTTCGTTGTTTTTTATTGTTTATTATTATTTTTGTTTTTTTTGTTTTAATTTTGTTTTCTTGATTTTAAATGTACCTTTATGTTTCTGTAACTCATCAAAATGTTTGTAATCGCTCGCTCGTGTGCTCGTGTAATGCTGTCACACGCAGATAAGCTATGGCTTCACGTGTACAGGTGCAGTGTTTTTTGTTCAGATTTGTATTTATTAAGGCGCTAGGACTAGCCAACTACTCGCGCCATACAAATGCACTTTTTAACAAATGTAATAATATGTAGTGAAACGCTTCAGCAAATCCAAATAGAACTCCAGACTGATAATGGATTGTTAATATTTTTTTATTCCATCATTTATTTAAATAATAATAAAAATAAAAAAAGTTGATTTTTCTCATTAGAAATCTGAAAGTCATTCGATTTCTAGATATAAGCAAAAACAGCATATATGCATAAACAAAAAATTCCATTTGCTTTTAGATTTCTACATTTAGTCAAAAAAGTTCGGAAATGGACACCGTTTCCGCAATGTATTTTGTATAGAAAAAGGAAACATACATTAACGAAAATCATTCGATTCCTAGACAAGGAATCATATATTGTAAGGATGACACTTATAATCGTCAGACTTAGTTAGTTTACTTGGGGTGCCTCGTCTAACTTTGCGATTTGGCTAGTACCAGGCCCTTAAATAAACGCCACGATGGTGGCTTCGTTTTACTGAAGAAGCTCCTGGCCGGCTGGTATGGTTTTCGCAGCCCTCGTAAAAGTTCAAAAGCCCATAAGCGTTGTCGGGCCGCGCCACAAACCTGACCTCGGTGCAGTTCCTTCTTCTGAAGAACCCTATACGGCGAGGTTTACAGCCAGAATGAATGGTTCTGGTGGTTGCCCAGGAACTACGGGCTCTTTCCATTGAAGTCGGTCTTGTAGAGATATACGATTAGCTGTAGGGATTGGACAAGTGCGTTCGGGTGTTCTCCGAATTGCAAGAATTTGCTCAGTTCACGAGAGATGTATTCGTGTTTGACGTGAAATTGGAGATGTACACTTAGTGCACCAGGATGGTCCGTGCCGACTTAATCGCTCTGGCACCATACATAAGATGAATCAAAATCCGTTAGCAGTTTCAGCTGCGGTAGATAAAATTGCATAACGGTAAATTCAAAGTGCATTTAATCCGCAAAGACACTGAGGTAATCACGGCGCTTCCTTTGAGAATATTGGGTTTTCCTCTCGCTCGTCAGATGCTGTAGGTCATTTTACTTATGCCCATCACATCTAGCCCTTAGGCCTAAAAGTTTTGTCAATCGTGTGGGACCGTCACTCCACGATTAGATCGCCAACAACACCGAGAGCTAAGCTATGATAATACCATTATAAATCATTACTTACATAATCGCTTGTGCAGCTGCTAAAGCCTACGTGAAGAGCGAATCAGAGCTATTTTATTTTAATTTTTACCCGACTACAGCCAAGTCAAAAGGAAGGGCTAAGGTTTTAGCAGTATATGTATGTATATTTGTATTTTTTATGCAACCCCACCACATTACCCAATACACCACATTCCCGAAGGAATTCGGTGACTGGCCATTACGTATTTACGTATTCAAGTATTCATCCGATTTTAATAAATAAGGTGTCAATGGATTCGTTATTCGCTATTAAAAATTAAAAAAAAGTTTAAAAAACAGTAACCCAGTTACTGAAAAGTAAGAAACAAGCTAGGTGCTGTTTGATAAAACCAATAAAACGAGAATATTTACATAATGTAATAGTAGTGAGCTAACTGATTCCTTATCGACAGAAATTTCATAAAAAAGGTACGTGAGGTATCGCAACACATCCAACAGAAGCGAAGTAAATAAACATTTTTGGATAATTGCAATTTTTTCTGTTTTTTTTTTTACTTTGTGGACTACAAATAATTCAATAATTTAGTTGAAAAAGAATCTAATATTCCGTAAGAACGTGGGAACGTTGCATGTACTTGGACATGACTGGCTAATATCACACCTACTGTCATGACATTAGCCTGATACGCCTAGGGATCTAGGTTCCGTGCTTAGCTCTAGCTTCCTATGCGTTACAACGTGTCGCGTCAAATTACATTAGACAAAAACATAAATTTCAAAAATGTATATCTCGGTAACTAACACTTTAGAGATATTTTTACTTTTTTGTCTCAAAAAATCATGAGGATTACGCTGCCGAAATTAACGTACTGGCCGTTACGGCAGCCTGTATTTTAATGCATTGTTACTGCGCCAGTGAGATTAAATATACTAAATGGATGACTGTACTGTGATATAAATGATTTCGTTTTACGATCGGCCACCTCGGCCAGTGACCGTGTCACGAGTTCTAAGTTTGCTACAACAAATGACACGATAAATCCGGACAGGAATAGAACCTGTTTAGAAGGTAGATGCTGCGGTATTCTGACTACGCGGAAGATAACGGTACCACTTAGCGTTTAGAATGTACTTCGCGATATTAAACATTCGAAGTAATTACTGGTATCAGATGCTTAGGTGCGAGGGTCGCTCCCAAATTGTCTTCGATTGCAGCTTTCATGACTGATTCCTTCCTATTTGTGCAGAAATAAGACCCAAAATAGAACAACTGTTGAATTAAAAACTATTCATAATACAATTCATCTGTAAAAAATATATGTAAAACACTGGTATTACGACGAGAAATCTAGTTATATATATTTATTATATTTCTTTTTCAATTTAACGTGTTCGATCATTTTACCTATTGATGAATTTCATACAATTTTTTTTCTCAGTCGAGCTGCCCCGGTATCCGTCCGACCATCTTACACTCGACCTTGTTTTCGGTTAAGATATCTACTAGGATCCAGTGGGTGTCAAAATGGATGATTTTTTTTAAGGATTTTAAAATGATTTTACTGCAGATCTCTTCATATGTTCGCGGAGCATACTGAAAGTTTCTGGATCTTGCCACTTATAATTAAATATAAACAATTATGAATTTGAAAATAGAACTCTCTCAAAATATTTTATTTTTGCCAGATTTCTTCATGGCTTCATTTTTAAAATCGTGTGTCAGTATTTCAATGAATTTAACTCGAAATAAATGGATGCTCTGTGATTTTTTTATATTTTAGCTGTGTCTTTAGTGAGAATTTCTAAATTCTTCAATTGAAATTTGATGGTGAAACCCCATTTTGTAGCTCTGTGAATGGGTGGTTTAGTGAGTTTAGACGTGGACGTAATCTCCATGACGATAGACCAGCGACTGCGGTTAAAGCCAACAAATTAAGCATTGGAATGAGTGATGTGCTAAAGTAACATGTGCATCTGAAGGTATGGAAGCTTTTCCCTTCCTTACTTTCTTACTAGGTATGCATGGTCCATCTGCAGAAAGTTTCTGGCGGCACATGCCTATTTTTGGAAAATAGACACCAAATGTTTACGAAGCTCTAAATGGGAATTATTGGATGTTTCTAATTAAATCATGCCATATCGGCTCAAACGATCTTGATTAAATTTGGTAGAAGGATATATTGTCCTGGACCAGCCATTTGGGCTACTTTTTAACCGACTTCAAAAAAGGAGGAGGTTATCAATTCGTCTGTATGTTTTTTTTATGTTTGTTACCTCATAACTTTTGCCTGGGTGAACCGATTTTGATGATTATTTTTTTAAATGATAGCTAGTGCTTCCCAAGTGGTCCCAATTTAATTTGGTTAAGTTCTGATAATAATATCCATGAGAAAATCATAAAAGTCTTAAATTTGTATTAAGATGTGCGCGACAAATGGACGAATAACTCAATATAACGCCAACCGATTTCGGTGATTGTTTTTTTTTTATTGGAAAGGACGTGTATAAATTAGTAAGTGTACTTCAATTCACTAAAAATAAACAAATAAAAAAAAATAACAAAAAAAAAACCGACTTCAAAGAAAACCGGCCAAGTGCGAGTTGGACTCGTAAACGAATGGTACCGTACCATCGTACAGGATTTACAAAAAAAAAACTTTTTTTTTGTATGGTATTTGTAAGGGGGGCCCCCCTTTAATTTTTATTATTTTATAATGTTACCTATTGGTTGTTATAGCGGCAAAATAAAAAAATACTTAATCTGTAAAAATTTCAGCTTCCTACATGTTACGGTTCATGAGATACAGCCCTGTGACAGACGGACAGACGGACGGACGGACGGACGGACGGACAGCGGAGGCTTAGTAATAGGGTTCAGTTTTTACCCTTTGGGTACGGAACCCTAAAAAGCACTAAAAAGTAAAAAATAATTTCCATTTTTGTGGTTACGATTTCTGTTATTTTTTGAGTCGGTGTCAGCCAAGGTTAGGTTAGGTTAGGTTAGGTTAGGTTCTCTTGATTGGCGCAGCGCGTGCCCGGCTGACGCCGACTCAAAAAATTACCGAAATCGTAACTACAAAAATGGTAATTATTTTTTACTTTTTAGTGCTTTTTCTTTGAAGTCGGTTTTTTTTTTGTTAATTTTTTTTTTATCCATGAAATAATTTAGCCGTGCGAAGCCGCGTACCGCAGGTAGTAAAAAATAAAATAGAGAAGTGAACACCCCACTTACTGATATTAACCTTGCGCGCTCATGATAGGTCTGTGGCCCAATACACATCATGAAAACTAGGTGTCATGTTAGGACCTTCCTTATATTGCACGAAGATTTCCTTTGATCTGTTTGGAAAACATAGATTCCCGTTTCGACCACCGTTCATTTACAAAATCAGATGGTGCCAATTCGGGCGAGATCAGAATTGCTATCTAGTCCCTCCGACAAATACCTTATTTGTCTGTCCTAATATGCACGTGAAGAAATACAGAATTATTTTTAAGTGTCGGGACCCACACAGCACATTACCTCGAGGTTATACATGCGAGTATTCTGGGTGCATTCAATTACCACTTGCGCGTTGTCTATGAATTTGACACGAGAAAATCGATCTGCCGCCAGCCCCGGCGTGGCACGCCACTAACGGCCGCATAGAGGGGATGTGCGGCACACTCGGGCGGCACGGCGCGGCGCGGCGGCTGAGGCACGGCGACACGGCGCGGCACGCAGCGCGCGGCGACCGTCACGTACAATGCCGCCAATCAGCTTCATCAAAATTCGAGCACATTACTCAAAATCAATTAGCGTTATTAGTGTGACGGCAGCGCCACCTCCCGCCCCCGTCTTCATTAGTCGCGCGGGGGCGGCGGGGGTGGCGGGGGTGGCGGCAGCGAGCCAGCATGATGGAGGGTAATTTATTGGCATCTCTTAATTAGGGATAAGTCTAATTGGAGGCTTAGTCGCCGTAACGAGCGCCGCCGGGGCCGCGTAATGATCGGGCGCACTTCACACAGCCTCGGGCCCGCCGCCGCCCCTCCGCCCCTCCGCCCCTCCGCCCCGCTCGCCGGCCCCGGGCGGGTACTTGACGAATTCAGCAAAATTGTGGCGAACAAATTAGTTGAACGGCAAAGCTGATTAGGAAACATTTGTGAACGTATTCTCCGAATGTCTTTGATGGTTGCTGAGATTCTTCGCAGCTGCTGGGGAATTAATGCTCCCAGCCGGTTGGTAGTTTACGCAAGGGCACCGCATAAATTCTGCGGTATCCGCAAAATTTCTAACAAATGTTGGAAACATTCTCCCTGAAGAAAAAGTACCCAAGACAGAACATTTTACTATAAGATATTATTTCTGTGTTTTTTTAATATTATAACTCAAATATTTTTTAAACATCGCGTATTATGTATATAAGCCGGCAATCGAACAGATAAAAAAACTAAAATAATCTTCCTGTGAATTCGTGTGTTTAATTGACTAGCGCCCGGTTCCACCACCTCCAGTTACAAAAATCCCAAAGTTATCTTTCGGTTACATCATACAAATATGCAATGTAGCAGGATCTATCGGATTTCAGGTAGCTGGAGGTGGTGAAATCAGGGGTAGGTCGGTCATAGGGATCTCTGTAATTCACATCTTCAACTTTAAGAAGACCGTGTGATAACTTACAGAAGTTTGACAGATCTATCTGTAGGAATTAAGGTTTTTCTTGATTGAATATTCCCGGCGGCATTCGTGGGCTCGCCGTGCTTTGCGCTCTGGGACCTTCTTTATTTCAAAGAAAAAGACAGGCTCCGTGATGAGGAGGATGCAATATGTCTACAAAGCAGACAATGCGCATAGTTTTTGATTTGGTAAGATTTACAAAAAAAATATACTAAACGACTTCTGAATCACGACTGCTGTAGTGAAAAATCAAGCAAAAACCGAATTGATTTTAAATATTCATGAAACAAGCTAGGTCTGTTAACTAATCTTTTTAAGATGTTTTTATTTTATCGTTGATCCACCTCCAAAGTTAATGTATAAAATGCGCGAAAAATTCGAACTTTCGGACCTTATAACTTAGAAACCAAAACAGTATTTTACAATTCCAATCTCTCGACATCTAGTTCGATCAAATAAAGCTGTTTTGAGTATAATGTTGGATCTCTGACAAGAAAAATGCGCATGATCTTCATTTCGCGTTTGTATGGGGAGTTGATCGGGAAGGCCCACCTTAATGTTTGGTTCCGTTTTGGTATCAGATGGCAGGGATAAGCCCGCCCGTGTTGGTACCGCTGCAATGGATGAAAGTTGGCTCGAAGCGTGAAAGCGACCAGGAAAATGATGCCTATTTTCCGCCCCAGATCAATGTATGTGTCTCACCGTGTAGTATGTGTTATGGGTTTAGGGCAACATACACGTTTACTTTGCTTGCAATAACTAAACAATCGGTTCCATGGTTTTATTGGACCTCTCCACCCCATCCCATCCGTCCCCAAAAAGGTTTCACCTACGTTAAAAATGCTTAAACCATACACAAGGTGTATGGGGGTGATTCCCTACAGGAAACGGAACAACCATTATTTCGTTACCCAAGTGTATAGCTAATGTGGCTAATACCAAACAATTACCGTTATGATATTAGCTCAATACACTACATTTCCCAAGGAACTAAGTGATATGCCAGGACCTTCCCTTTATGAGCACGGCTACACTGAACTGGATGGAAATCAAATCCGGTGGTACAAACTCGGGCGAGTTTAAGCCTACCACTTAATAGGGGAAGAGAATCTTCAGTTTTAGATGGGTTCCGAACCATGGTGCAGCATGTATTCGTAACGAAATGCACTTGTCCAACTCAGATACAGAAAGAAAGTGGTGCATGACCGGAGCGAGAATTTAAACCCATAACATCTGCATGAAAGGCAAGTCCTCTAGCCCGTACACCACGAGCTGTACACATATGTACGGATGACATTCTTGTCTTTAAAACCAAAGTGATTTAACGAAAGATGTTCAGTTTCGCGTACAAAATAACCCCCTTTAGGCTTTGCCTGCTGATAGCTGAACACCGTGTATAACCTCGCTATTATTAACATATATTTCACAGTAATATCCCTTTCGCGCTGTGGGAGCCGGTGTTTATTTGTGCAACTATCCGGAATGCATTGACCACCTGCAATTTGCGGTTGTAAGCTAACCAGGCAATCGTGGTGAAAGTCGCAATCAAATATCGTCTCTATCTGTTGTCGCTACTAAGCTCAAAATCATGTGTATATTCTACTAATATACGCTGTGTTTGTTTTGTAAAGTTAGTGGTTGCCTACGCGATTTCGATATGATGGAATATGTACATAGTTAGTCGTACTACCTGCATTTTCATGTTACAGGGAACGAAAATTATCTTTATAGACCGAACATTACAAATAAAAAATCTCCGAGTTCGAGCCTTCAAAATTAGCTTTTGGTGTTATATACAATGAATAAAAAGTAAACTTCAAATGAAACGAAAATACAGATACTTTGATCTACCTGTCAGCTTACCTAATCACTGATGATTCAAAATGCTTGCTATATCTTCAATGAAATTGAGACGGCGCCATTATCTCGTAAGTTAGAAAATAATTAATTGCAGCTCTCCCGGAATATCTAAAATATTATATTCCCTACATCAACTAAATTTACCTCTCGTTCATCTATGTATTGCGGTAAGACCAATTTTTATTATATATAGGCTATACGTAGTATATTAAATATATATAATTAATTTAAAAATACATGTAATAAAAAATAAAGTAATTAACTAAAACTATTAAAATACAATTAAACTAAACAAATATCTCCTCTAATTTAGATTTTAAGTTTTGCTGAAAACTGCTTAGAAACTTTTTGATTTTTTTTCTACGGATGATTCAAATAACTTAGAGCCTAACACTAACTGTTACAGGTACCGGCAGATAAATACAATCTTCGTTCCTC
Organism: Incurvaria masculella; assembly: GCA_946894095.1. Lineage (NCBI taxonomy): Eukaryota > Metazoa > Arthropoda > Insecta > Lepidoptera > Incurvariidae > Incurvaria > Incurvaria masculella. The sequence goes on along the minus strand of OX335645.2, from coordinate 20,744,079 downwards.
GCCTTTCCTCTGCGCATCTCAATCAGCGCCTTCTGCGGAGGTGTGGCACGTGGACGTCAGGTGTGAGATAGCTGCTGCAACCTGTAGTATAACTTGTACTGTAACTTACGGTAAATTTTCGGTAATATGATTTTCTTGACCAGACAACTCTGAAAAGATCGAATTCGGGACACCAGAGTCGTGTCTTCCCCGCCGCCTCCTATCCCGCGCATCGTCCTAATGCCCACAATGTGTATCATAAGCATTTAATATAATAATAATGTAATTAAGCGTCCTGCCGGCGGCGCACAGTGGAGTATTTGGCGGAAAATTATGGGTAATACCAATTCTTTATCTTTGTCGACTTAAAGTATGCCGTAAATTTATTATTTCTAGTTTTTAACACTTTAATAGGTTTATTTTTTTATTCTTAGGTATATATTTTTTCTCTAAAAACAGTTTTAAATAATGAAAATTAATCCAAGAATTTATGGTTTCTATTTAGTTGATTTATTTATAATTGATGATTTAATATTTTTATGTATTTTTCATTCTTAATGAAATGTAGTAATATACTAGTCATCTGATATTATTTATTTATATGGCCTTTGACACCTGAAAATAAAATAAGTAACTTTGAACTATTTACTATAAAATGAATGGCTTGTGTATACGGGAGATATTTTATTTCTTACGGTTTGTATTGAACGCCATGTTATTTTGTAGTAAGCAAGGTTTACTTATCATTTGTGGACAAAAATAAACACAAAAAAATGACCAAAATAAAACAGGAGGCGAAGTTGTAAGTTGGCAGGAATAGGAAAGTTTTAACGTGGTTTGAATTGTCAATTAATATAAGATGTTTTTTTGTCAGTACCTAGTTTCAGCTGTATTATCAAGAACATGTATATGGTTGCATTTTGATTTCCAATTTTTCCAGGCGCACATCTTATCAAGGAGTTAACGTACATATTCGACATATGTATGATTATTTCATTATCTTTTGCGAAGGATGTTTATAATAGAGATGGGAGTTTAATTCTCCATACGGAGACATATATGATTGACGATATATTTTTACCACATATGATAACTAACATCTTTATTCTTTTTTATTATGGCCTGGCAAATGCTATATCTACAATTTTCCTGACGCAATGTTTTCTTAATGTGTAATACAGAATTGAGTTTTTGTTATTGTTTTGCCAGGTATTGCATTAAAGTTGGCACCGGTTTTCGCGCCCATAGTAGAATAGATATACTTTATTAACTTTACGAATAACACTTTAAAAAGTAATCTATTAGTCTAGTAGGCTATTCGCAGGGGATTCGAATATAATCGAGAAATTCTTTTGCTGACGTAATTGTTGAGATAGATCAGTTGGTTCGAGCAGTGGGCATGTAATCCAAAGGTCGCAGGCTCGAATCCTGCTTCCGATGAATGTCACGACCAAATTTTTTCAGATTATTGTAATCAGATTTCAAAATCTGATTACAATGCTTCAAATGTAAATGTCGCTGAAATTCAAATTAATGAGATAATGTATATGTGAATGATAAAGGTAATGTCGTATTCATTAAATACATAAAATTGTATAGTCTTATTTTGTCTGCTTTATACAAACAAGCAATATTTTAATTATTTATATGTTAAAATACAGAAAATACCTTGGATTAATGCAGACGAAAGACGTATAGTGCGAACAAGGACTGGATTTTAACTTATACCAGTGACATGGGGCAGTAAAATGTGTTTACCATATGACAGCATGACTATTGAACTTTGGTAAAATATAATCAAGTTTATTGCTAGTTACAAAAATATTTCAAGTTTTGGCCAGTGAGTTGAGCAAAATATCCCCTTGTGCGGTGAAGAAGAGGTGGGATGGGGGGGCGCGACGGGCGGCGCGGCACGAACCGGTCCGGCCGAGGTCATCGTCTGCGGCGGAGAGACCTCTTCCGCGACATTTCCACACACCATTGTGTTACTCGCGCTCTATTAACGCTCAATAATTGAATTTGCGTAAATGCTACGAGCGGGTGGATTTCGATATTGTACCGATGAAGTCAATGGAGTGCATTCAACACTGGTTTTAAGCGTTGCATAATTAACTTTACAAACGATGCCTTTTATAAGCACATAAGGATACCTTTTTTACCATCCGTTGTTAAAATAAACAAGTTGGATACTAAACATGCGGGTAGCTATATTCTTCCCGTCAGTCAATTACTCAAAATTACCTGAGAGCTTTGGGTTAAATGTGATTAAAATGAAGGCAACAATGCATGTTTTTTATTGGATTTAACGTGGGCGAAGCCTAACTAAACGAGACTGAAAAATCAAAGGTTTAAATGTAGAGTAGGCACAATGGTTTTTTTGTATTCGGGTCTTGTTTGACGGTTCAGCAAGACGGATTCGGGAACTTGATTATGGAAGCAATAAAAGCTATTTATACCTATCAACAGAGAATCAATATAGGATAGATATCAATATAGGTTATAGTGACCAAAAAGCGTAATTATATCCACTCATGTGTCTGAAAAATAGAAGAGGTTACCTAATAAAGGTGATGTTTATACAGTTAGTTTGGTGACATTACCTTTATGATTTTTTATCGTTTTCTTTCTTTAATAAATGTGTTCTTACTTAGCAGTCAATCGCATAACATTACGCCCGTTTTCACCACCTCCAGCTACAAAACTCCTAAAATTACATTTCGGTTACACCATGTAAATATGCAATGTAACCAAAAGTTACTTATCAGATTTGAGGTAACTAGCAGTGGTGACCACAGAGGTTAGAGCGTTATAAATATACGTAGATTCGAACCGCATCAAAATCGGGTCTAAAACTGGAATCTTATCCGCGCATAGCATCTGCAATTCGCCAACATTCATGGCGATCTGCGACGGAAGTGCGGGGCGAGGGGAGCGGGGAGCGGCGGAGCGGGGAGAGCGCAGGTGGCAGCGGCGATTGAGCCCACGGAATATGAGGCATATTTCGTGATTGAGCCCACACGAGATCGATTGAGGCATTCTTATTGGCAATGCGAGATCTTGTCATTTTGTTTGGGGCAGAATTATTATTTAGTTACTTAAGTACCGGACATGGATCGCATTTATTACGGGTCCCTCCAAATAACTAAAACCCCTGAGGGGGGAGGGGTGGTCTCCGCTCAGAAGGCCAATTCTGGGAATTCCGAGTTGAGGAACCCGGAGTGTCTCTGGAGAGGAATTCTCTAATCACTTTGGCATTTCATCCACATTCTCAGCCACACGGAATAAGACATTTCCATGTGTTTCCGAATTCAGGGCTTACGAAAAATTACATATCCATTTCAATAAACGATCCGTAAATGCACTAGAATAGGTCGGAAGTTATGTACCGACTCAGTGAGAATTCAGGAGTACATGAGAGAATGTAAACTAATCAGCGCAAGAATTGGCCTCCTGCCCAGGACAATCCACACGCCCCATGCGACCCTAAAATCGATTCCTGCGCAGGCGCGTGTGGCGTGGACGTGTGGTTGTAGATAGCATCCTATGATTTGGCGTTGAACAAAATGCCTGTGGCTTGTAGCCTAGTGGTTGAAAAGTGCTGTAGCTGATATATTTTTGTGGCTGATCTCCAAAATCTTGTTGGATCCTAAACTAACAATCAATCGATCATCTAGTTTACGCAACACCAGAAATTTCTCCAAAATGGCAGCAGTTGCGAGCTGCGCGGAGCTGCAACATTGAAACTTGGCGGTCGATGTCGGCGGCGGCGGTTGCGGCGGCGGTTGCGCGGCGGTCGCGAGGCGCGGTCGGCAGGCGGTGCGGCCGAGGCGGAGGGGGCGCCCACGCGCGAGTGAAAGACAACGCATTCCATTTTATGCTAATCGAAAATTCGTGTTGCACTCCGATGCAATACACTCGATATACGCTGTCATACCGGCACTATCGACGACACGTATTCCGCTGCTGGAGCGTGGTATATAGCAGATGTTGCTCGCCCGGTGTTACAAGCCGCGCAGGCGACGACGGAAATTTCTTCGAAGTAAAAAATCCTGTGAAAATAAAGTTAGTCCCATATTAACGAGTATCGACCAACAACAATTTTCATATTAAATACTTTTGTAAATATAAATGTGAAAAAACCGGACTCGCACATGAAGGGTTCCGTACCATCGTACAAGATTAAACACAAAAAAATCACCTATTTTTGTATGGGACCCCCTTTAATTAAAAGCGGAGGCTTAGTAATAGGGTTCCGTTTTCACCCATTGGGTACGGAACCCTAAAAAAGACCATTTTGTAAACATTATAAGTAACTATTTTTATTGATACATTTTTCTTAAAAATCTACACACTGAATTACAAATGCATCCCTGAAACCTTGGGGTCCATTCAGGGAAAGAGTGAGTTCGAATTCGTCACTAAATATCAACTCACTTTTTTTAATAGAAATATTTCCACACTTCTTGAACATCATTACAGTTGGATAAAAATCTGGTCCGTCCCGTAAATACGTCGGAAGTATAAATAACGGTTCCGTTATTTAAATAATAATATATTTCACAGCTATTTTTAGGTTAACTCACTCCCGAACTCGAACTCACTCTTTTCTGAATGGACCCCCTTATCTTAGAATTATCTAGGAACGAGATGACTAATGACATTTATTTATTTTATTTATACATTGGATCACTTTATTTTGCACTGCACTGCTATGAACCTCTCTCTACATCCTAAAGGTTGCCCTGAAACCTGCGCACGAAAAATGTGTTATATAATAAAACACTAACAGCCGTATTCATAGTGGGCGGACTAATTTTAATACGCCGGACTAAACCATCTTTCGTACGGTTAGTCCGGTGCTAATCTCGTACTGTTTATAGGTTTTTTTCTACCATGTTTTACTGAAATACTTGTTTTTCAGTGACCACTGATTTTGTTTCGGTCGGAGATTGATTTTAGTGTTTTTTTTATGTGTCTGGACATGGATGGCTAATACCACACCTTCTGTCATGGTATTAGCCTAACACACCACATGGGAACTAGGTGCCATGCCAGGACCTTCCTTATATTGCACGGCTACATTGAACTGGATGGAAAACACGGACAGTTTTAATTGCCGCTTCGACCATCGTTCATCCAATGCGATGGTACCAACCCGGGCGGGATGAACCCTACCACCTAGTAAGTAAGGAAGGAGACCTACAGTTTAACGTGGAATCCGAACCACGGCCAGCCTCGCTTAACGGTCGAATGGTCACCCATCCAAGACCAGACCGGACCCAGCGTTGCTTAACTTCGGAGAGCGATCGCCGAAGTGTCGCGCCACTGGGCCACTGAGTGTGTATTTGAGTTCTTTTAATACTACATATTTACTTATGAACCTAAATAAATACGTAGCATAAAGTTTGGATATCTTTTTTTGCATTGTGTTGAAAGGTTGATTTTTTTGATTTTAATTTAATGCGGATATACAAATGATTTTTCAGGTAGTTCATGTCTAGTGTCAAATATATTTTACTTTGTTTTAGCCGTAGATTTACTTTTGTTTTAATGGAAACAGATTTTGGTACCAGCAATAATGTTTCGGTAATAAAAGGTACCCACTTCTGATGCTTAATAAATATATTGTCTTTTAAAAAAATAGTATTCGCCGTGTTGCGACTTACGATATGTACGTATATTTATCATAAGATCCTAATTATCAGTGCTTAACTGATCAAGTTAAGTTAAATTGCTTAGAATTCATACAGACACTTGCACGGATATCGAGGATATCCGTGTATCTCCGTATCCGTGTACTAGTACGAACGTCTTGTTTATCTGCGGCACGGATCGGGTACGGATCGAAGCAAGTTCAAGGCTGGCCGCCCGCGCCGACATTTCCCGGCGACACTCCGACAGAGATGTAAACCGGTTGACACTCAACAAAGATTCATTCGAGTAATAAAATGAACGGGGGGCTCCGAGGCAGGTGCTCGCACTAATAAGTATTAAGTAAACTATAGCGCGTCCACGACATATGCGCAATAATTACGGTAATAGTGCCGTCTTAGGGGCGTGAAGTTTTGCTTCTAATACCACCTCTCGTCGCTTCGGTCATGGCTCCACTATATTTCCCTTTTCGAGTTGGGTGAGTAGTTGATATCTAAGAAAACCGATGGTTATTCTTTGAACGCAAACGTGGGTGGAGTCCAATCACATTAATATGTCGTTACAGAATAAAGAGAAATCATTCCAAACCCAATTTACCCCAAGGTCGACGTCATTAAAAATAAAAAAGCAATTCGTACTTGCATCTATTACCGGTATAACGACATGATACCTCACGACCATACTACGACCAGATTTGTTGTGGCTCGTAAAAGTCAGGATACGACCGGAAATTGAAGACTATTTAAGAGGATAATAATGTGATCAAAACCATACAATGGCTCATGCCTTATGTTGCACATTAAATGAATCAACAAAGAGCTACGTCTGCACGTTTTGGTTTTTTAGATAATTTAACTTGCAATTAAGATATATAGATCCTTTTTTATGCATGAAAATTATTAGATGCAAATCTGAAACATATTTCTTAATTTGACTGAGGAAACCGGCACTAGCCATTGTATGGAACATGATCACCTCATTATCCTCGTGTGTAAAAGAAGCGAAAGTTTATGGTCATACATATTGGCATGTAATTACTTCGGGAATGCATCGTGTTGGGCTAATATTATGACGGTGGGTGTGGTATTACTATCCATGTCCAGTTGGTATGTCCATGTCCAGTGGCGCGACACTTCGGCGATCGCTCTCCGAAGTTAAGCAACGCTGGGTCCGGTCTGGTCTTGGATGGGTGACCATTCGACCGATGAGAGAGGCTGGCCGTGCTTCGATTTCACGTTAAACTGTAGGTGCCCTTCCTTACTTACTAGGTGGTAGGGTTTATCCCGCCCTGGTTGATACCATCGCATTGGATGAACGATGGTCAAAGCGGCAATGAAAATTGTCCGTGTTTTCCATCCAGTTCAATGTAGCCGTGCAATATAAGGAAGTTCCTGGCATGGCACCATAATATGTATTAGTGTATTGTATCATATATATTAGTATATTCAATTATATGTATAAATATGTATATATTATGGTATATGTATGTTTATGGAGTTAATTTTTTTTTTCTTTTCAAATTCTGGTGTGTCACCTACCTACAGATATTTCTATTGCCTTTCCTCATCACCCCAAGGGTTGACTGGAAGAAATCACTCTTAGTGATAAGTCCGCCTTTGTGCAGTATTGTTGTTTTGCTGTATGTTTTCTCTGAAATTGTATTTTTGTTATGCACAATAAAGAATGTATTCATTCATTCATTCATTCATTCATTCATTAATTCATTCATTCATTCATTCATTCATTCATTCCCATGTGGTGTGTTGGGCTAATACCATGACAGAAGATGTGGCATTAGCCATCCATGTCCAGTCACATACAAAAAAACATACTTTCTGCATTTGGTAAATATGGATAAGGAAATATGGACACACGAAATAAGGAGTTCATTTAGGGGCGATATTTCAACAGTCTAACAGTCAGATAACTATTTATAACTTACGCATAATGCTGCTTATCCTTCCTTTGCAGTAAGCCAATATTTTTATTAAAAATATTACATTAAGATAATAGTGATAGGAGATTTATCATCCGGTGGTGACTATCCGTTTTTTGGCAAAACAAAATTTTGCTATCAGACCGTTAGGTACTATCTGAGGATTGGAAAATCGGCCCTTAGTATAATGCACCCCTTTCCCTTCACACCGTGTCCCAGCTGTCACCAAGTCAATGCACGCCGGACTCGTAGTAATAGAACTACCCTTGTGATTCTAGAGCCTTCTGGCTAATTAGGGCCTGTGGCGGCACGACTTAGGGAGTCTTCAATTCGCGAGCTGTGTGCCGACTCTGTTTGCTTTTTGCAATGTGCTGTCTGTACCTACGATCAAGTAGAACCATTCCAGTACTGACAAAATAATGTTTATGCAACGGCGTTGAATTTTTTTCTAGTTACAATTGAAATGTTCGTTCTGTTTGTAAGTAAGGTAAATTGAAACGTTATTTTATTCATTTATCAATAAAAAATATCGAGTCAATATCAAAATCAGCCGTACCTCATGTTTCTTTCTTTATTGATTGACAAAAATAACAACAGTTATGAAATAATATAAAGTGCAAAATGAAAACAGGAACATATTTATACGACTAAAACATACACATAATAAAATATAAATCTCACAATATATTTGATACAATAATAAAGACATGGCTTGTATACTTATAATCTACTTAATATTTACGAAACATTACTCACTAAATAGCTTAAATTTGATAAAAGTTTCTCATAGTTGAAACAGACATTATTATATCTAGGAATGTGACATGTACATGCATGTAATAAGCGACTTACCTGCTTAGTACGAAAAAGTATATTTACATAAGACATTATTATATGTTTCAGACGATTTATCGGAAAAATGATGACAACAATTTGTAAATTACTTTGAATACAATTAAAACGCGAAATGTGAGAGTTTTTATCATATGTATTTGACGTAACGCCGTGTGATTTCGAAATAATAATCGCTATCACATAATTCGAAACTTTATAATGAACCCACATTTGTATTCAATTAAAAACGGTCTAGCCGTTTAGGACTAATACAGTGACATACATACGTGTCGAACAATAGTATATATAAGGACTAGCTGAGGTGGCTGGTACCGCTGGTGTCAATATCTCAACAAAAGTTACATCTATACTGGGTCCAATTGTTAATCTAAATCATTCGGGGATCCATTCAATCACACACAAAAAATGCCATCACTATCCGTCCATCCGTTTATGCTGTTTACACATATTTGTCCATTCGAAATCATTTGTACAGAATGTACAGATAATAATGATTAATATACTGTTGTATTAGAATATTTTGTTTAACGTAACAATAAATTAAGTGTCGGTAGATACTAATGAACCCACTTAATACGAATAATGAATCCTCCAAAGAAAAGATTTCAACGATCATCTTAGACGCAAGTTTTTAAAAAACGCAAGAAAGGAAGTTTCACATCAACATTTAAGGTAAACATCTTAAAGAACAAGGAATGTGACATGCATGTATGTATAATCGACCGTGAAGCAAGGATGCATAAATTGAAGAAAGAACCCAGATACATACATATCACATTCCTTGGAATAAGCGAAGTACCTGCTTAGCACGAAAAAGTATATTTACCTTAAAGAAAACTTTAAAGACACCGTAAGAACTTTAAATATTTAAAAAAAAAAAAACAAAATTAATGTTTTACATTTTTTTAACACAAATACTGGGCATTTTATCAGCGATTTTCTAATAACTGATGAATGAGAGACTACTTCAAAAAAATTAATGCATTCAAAATATCCATAATCTCAGAAATAAAGGGTCATAAATGACAGTTACATTACTTAAATCATTTAACATTTGCAGTAACATTTATTTAAATGAAAGAGGTTTACTTAAACAAACTATGGCAAGTGGACTAAACATTATGGAAATAACTTCATTATTCCAGAAAAGGTACAAATGTTGTCCACTTTCCACATTTTTTTTTTTATTAACTTGGGTCTGCACTGTCGATTTTACTTTAAGAGAAAGGTGCTCATTAAGGTGTAACAAACCAGTCGACAATTAAATAACGTGTATTCATGTGTACAATTAAAAAAATAATAAATTTTTAATAATCTGTTTTATAGGGCTACGATTCCCCAAACCCCATACCCCGATTGGGAGATGGCTTTGTAGCAGCCGCCAAACTGGCTGCGGACTAGGTTTAATTGGAGCCGAAATGCATATTTATCAAAGCGAATGGTAGGCTCGCACGCAAGTTGTCTGCGGCGCCGCATTGTCACGCGGCAGCTTTTCAGTCGCAGTAATTGCATCGGAGGCGCCACCGCCGGTGCAGGGGTGCTGGCACGGCGCACTCCTGGCGGCAGGACTTTCGCCGGAGAAAGTCCCGCACCCTGCCAGCCTGATAGTTCAATAGCATTCGGCCGTACCTGCATTTATAGCGATATGCGTGGGATTTATTATTGGTTTTTTAAATAAAAAAAACTGCTAAGTTCACGCCCGACATGAATTCACTTGCAGTTACGCAGACATGATACATTTAAACAGGTATTCAGCTCCTATAATGCAAATTTATCAGTACGAAAATGTCGTGCACTACGTTTTACCAGTCGGTTGCATCATAATTTTATGATTTACTTGGTTTTTGTCACAAAATGTATCTAATGCATTCACGATGCATAGTGGATGCGTTAATATAAAAAGTGAGACAATGTTTTAAAATCAGACGCGATCCCAATCAATTTATTCTCTATGACCAGTTTTTGAGAACTATATTTATGGTGCATTTTTTCGGATAAGACTCTTTTTTCTCACACAAACGCAATCCCATTAAATACACGATAAACACTCTAAAAACACAATTTTGGGGTTCCGGAGGTCGATATTATTTGTTGATAAATTGGGACATAAAATTGGGTTTCCACTTGCACATAAACCGCATGGTTATGAAACCAATGCAATGATTTTAATTTCAATAAAAACATGAGTTTAATAATACGTCTTATTTTCTTACACATTTGATTATTATTAACCGCGTTGGGGCGTTTTATCAGTGCCACATTCATCGATTGCCTTGTGTGCAAAGACTATTTATATTTAAAAAGCCGCCTGAAATGTTCTCAAACACTCACCCGAAAAGTCTCCTCCGACAAATATGGCTTAAAAAATTTCAATTTAAAACTTTCAGAATTTGGCACCCAATGCCAAAATATAAGCCAAAATATATGTATATTTCTGCTGAACCACTATGATTTTTTAAGAAATCCTTTTTGCATAAATTACTGAGTTTTATAATTAAATCTTGAAGAATATTAAACTTCTCGAATATTTTTTATTTTTTTTGTGTTTAGTCAGTACATTTTAAGTTTATACAAATGTGAGCATTCGTGTTGGTCATAGAATGCTTACCTCATGAATATTTACTGTAATATTAATAAAATACAAATATGTAACATTTTGTTAAGAATACTAATTACTTTTATATGTGAACATTTATGATTTTGCTATTTTGACGGCCATACAATGGTTTTTCGATCGATGTAAGGATTTAGTAATATCTTTATACCTCGTATTAACTCGCTGATAACATACAAATAAATACATAATACGGGTATCTAGTTGCATTAGGTACCTTCTTTTTCAAATCCGATCTCATTTATATGTATGCGTATAATGTAAAAAAAAATATAAATAAAATATTTGACCTAAGCAAAACAGGGCCTTCCTGTGCGGTCATACACCGTTCCCGCGCCGCCCGCCCACCGCGCTCGCGCGTCACGCCGCCGCCGCCCGCCCTCGCCTCCCCCGCCCTGGGCCGCGCCGCCGCCGCCGCCAGCAACCGCCGCGCCGAGGCTGCGTTCCTTTCAATTGCTGCGATTTGTATTACGGTGAAATACGATGCGAGTGTTCACAGCATCGCTGCAGCGCCGGCAGCACAGTGTGTGCCTTTACTTTCGAGCAGAGAAGGGACAGGAGTTGTACAAAATATAGTTAAATAGGAACTAAATTTTAATTACTTGCTTGCTATTTTGTGATTTATTTTTATATGCATATGTATTTCCTTGTGAATGTGTCCTTGACTCACGATGAACTCTGCATTTTCTGATTACATATATATTTGTTCAAGTAGTGTCGAACTTTTATAGTACAACATATTACATTTGACTTAGAGCACGTATGTACCAATCTGTGGTGGCCGAAAACAAGTGGCTCTCGCCTACCCTCGAGGTTGTTCAAGAGCACTATCGCTGAATCTCTTTCCTTTTATCCTAACGTAAAATCTTATATTCCGGGAGGTCACGACATTTTTGGCCACGATAAGGTAAATGGCTAAATCTGGCTTCACATGTTAGAGGCCAACCCTCTGATGCTAAATATGTCGGTCTGCCCGCGCCAAGTGGTTGCGTTATATACATTGGCTATATCATATACATGTTGGTATGTACCTCCCGATCAATATACTGATTGTCTACCTATTAATTATACATCAATAACCTGTCGGTTTTTTTTATTAAATAATAAAATATTCCTAAATTTATATCTGCAACCTAATTCGCCTATAACTACGAAATGCAACCAAAGATTTGTTCACTTTTGGTATTTGCTAAACAAGTATGTACTGAAACTTTCATGCTTTGCTATTTGAAGCCATTTACCTTATAGTATATATTTTTTGTCACCACAACTAGTTTTTCAGGCGCCTTATCTAGGTAACGCAACCACTTGGCTCAGCCAGACTGACACATTTAGCTTCAGAGGGTTGGTCTTTATCCTATAAACCCAGTTTCAGCCATTTACGTTATCGTTACCAATTTTGTCGCGACCCCTAGTCTACTACCGATTTTTTACCGAAGTATATACTAATTTTCTTTCTCTTTATTTTTGTAAACTATTAATTTTAATCCCGTTTGCATAATATTTTGATAGTGTATGATTTGTGTTTTTTTAATATAAATAAAATTAATTTGAATACAAGCTGGTTATATCCAAATGTGGTCAAAAACACAGCTTCATTTTCATGGATCGAAATCAATAAAACAACAGTGGGAAAAAACGGGAAAATTTACTTTCGGTTTGAATGGAAAATACGTCATTTGTTTTCAGAGCTCAAGATTTCGTATTCCTCTTTTTTACTACTTATTTTTAATGGTATCAAAATTGGTGTTCCAATAATAAATCACTCAGCCATTTGCTCTGTTGATGTCACTTTATTACTCTATGGCGTAACAAACGCGTGTTGTACTCCAGGATCGTCGAATGAAACCGTAAATGCGGTGCTCGCATTACCGATAGCTGATTTATTATTACCACGTGTTTGTATTCTATGAGCTCTGCAAATTTGGCGGAATTTGAGCTGCGCAATGGCTGCTAACGGTGGACTGAATAAAGAGAAAATAACTAAAACCAGTTGTTTTGAAACAAGGCGACAGTAATAAAGTGTTTAATATTTCCTGTTTTTTTAGGATAGCACTGAACCTCATTTATAAACGTTACTAGTATTGAAGCATTGCATTATTTAGCACAAATGTTCCTGTATTTTTTTTATTTATAAATAATTTTCATAACAAATATTCTAAATGTTAACATAATGGAAGAATATTGTAGGACACACGATAAAGAACAGAAAACGAGACCCCTTTTTATTAAAATTGTTGACACGACAACATTAAATTGCTAAATTTTCCAATTTTTATTTTATTTCTTTCCACCTAACGAATATGAATTGGATCATTGTTATCATATTTTTTAAAATGTTAAAGTGGTTAAGAGAAAAGGTTTTAGGTCTTATAAATTATTTGAAGCACAATTTTGACTACGACCTTTGAATTGCATGTCCAGTCCTCACAATCACGTCAGCCAATTATTATTGATATTGTGCGTATTGATGCTCAGCTAAGACATTTTGACTGCAATGATTAAGATATCAACCTAATTATTCTACCTAACTACTTTATTTAATGTGAAAATTTCAGAAAAATATTTCTTGATTTTACTGAGGAAGCGGCGTAAGTCGCGATCGCCGGCGGTTCCCGTCTGCTGCGTTACGCTGCGTCCTTGCGAAACCCCGTAAGTTGCTATCGGCGGCGGCTCCCGTCTGCTGCGTTACGCTGCGTCCTAGCGAAACCCCGTAAGTTGCTATCGCCGGCGGCTCCCGTCTGCTGCGTTACGCTGCGTCCTTGCGAAACCCCGTAAGTTGCTATCGGCGGCGGCTCCCGTCTGCTGCGTTACGCTGCGTCCTAGCGAAACCCCGTAAGTTGCTATCGCCGGCGGCTCCCGTCTGCTGCGTTACGCTGCGTCCTTGCGAAACCCCGTAAGTTGCTATCGGCGGCGGCTCCCGTCTGCTGCGTTACGCTGCGTCCTAGCGAAACCCCGTAAGTTGCTATCGGCGGCGGCTCCCGTCTGCTGCGTTACGCTGCGTCCTAGCGAAACGCCGCAACTCGGGACCGCACAAAGCTCTGTGAAGGCGTTTCATTTCCTCCCGCCCGTTAGATGCCTCTAATTGTTCCGGCTGTGACGAGCGTCCTAACTGATATTCAATTTCGTTGTCGCGTTTGAATTCCGAATTAGGCGACTTAGTGTACAGTTTTCTTCTATTCTGTATTTCTGGTATTTAGATAAATATGGCTGAAAGTACATATTATTAATCTGAATTTTGTTTTGGTTGGTTGGTAAACATTCATACATTTTTAGGCCACAACGTGACTACTTTTTGACTCATGAACTTATCAAATTGTATGTATTATCTCTGGGCGGCCGAAATTATCAAATTGTGGCGTTAAATGAAACCCCATAAACATGCATTCTATATAACCTGATTAGGGGCTTCCATAACCACACAATGATTGCTTCTATGCACTGAAACCTACGAATGAATCGGAATAGCACTTGTAGCAAGTATATCGCTCTACATAGTCTAATCGAATGTCCACTTCGTCACCGCCTCCGCCTCCGCGTTGCCGCCGTGTTGGCGTCGTCGCCATCGCCTACACTAAAAGAGTGACGTCATCTTTGTTCCGGTCCCTAGAGGATCGGACGCAACGTTTCGACAGCTCACAGCCACACAAACATTCAACTTTGCAAGCTTTAACAACGTATCACAGGAAATAAAGAGTTCTATCCGTATCACGCAGATAATGTCATTTTGTAATCCCTACATCTACTACTTTTGAACTCCAACGTCTGCCGTCTGTCTAACTGTTCGCTTATGAATAGAGAACCACTCATCCGGTTTCGATGCGGTTTGTACCTACGTAAAACTTACATCTTTCCTAGCATCAATCTAATTTTTTCATCATCAAATGAAATCAGTGGAGTGAGCAGTGGGGTTAAGTGCTTATACCCACCACCCGCTACTTACACGCGGCTCGTATCTACATTCGTAAACGTATCCTGATTGTTCCCATAAATTATAGATTGTTATTTATTGTTTATTCATCATCCATAGACAATCGACACACTGCACTCGGATTTGTCATATTTTATTATTACCCAGTGAAGAAGAACTGGCAAGAAACTCCGCTGGATTTTTATTTCAACGTCCACTTAGTCTTAGTTTACAAAAGTATTTGCTACTGCTAATAATCACAGGTAAAATACAAAATCAATATGAATTTACGACAATCAACAATTAATGACGCATGCAACAATTCATGACAAACATCAGTTTATTTGTAAAGACCATTCCCGCCATCTAACATATTGCCAATTGAAGCAAGTCCCCACAAACAGCACCCGTTCACGAGGATCACGCCGGGCACAGCCACCACCTCTCTCAAACATATTTTAGAGAAAGAGGAGACCCGAATCCAACGTCACCGCAAGCAAGGACCTTAAAGCGATGCACTTATTCAGTGGCAACAAGAAACATTTGAAAAACCTTTGGACGATTTAGTTTCAATACTATCATTTTTGTCATGAACTACTACATTACTGCATTAAATACTACCACACAACAAAATACTCAAAATACAAAACATTATTATTCTTACAAAAAAGGTTATAATAAACCCTTTAAATACTACCACCTACAGAAAATTAAGACTACAATGGTTTGAGAGCAACTTCTCTAATAATGTATGAAAATAATGCAAAAGTTATCCTCTTTCATCACCTCGTAAGATATTGATATAATCAGAGATGGTAGAGGCCAAAAAATTTATTTCAAGAACAAACAGCAATGAACAAGGGTCAATACTCTACCGTATAAGAGAGTAGACAAGCTTATATTTTTTGAGTTTCCTTTAGCCGCATCCTCTGGTGTCAGAAAGCCTATGATAGTCAGTAGTTCTTTAAAAATTTACGCATTTACATAGTGGTCCAATGCTAACGATGTGCATTTAGTCCTAAAACAATGGTTGCAACATGCAGGGCTGTTGTTCACTCAATGTAACACGCCATTAGGGCTCGCTCCCGTGTTGGAGCATGTTAACCGCGCAGTCGGCTCCGCTCGCTAATCTCGCCCCTTCGCGGCCGTCGTCGGCACACAATTAAAAACCGGCCAAGTCCGCACTGCTCCTGCTGTTCCGGAGTTAAACGTGAAGTTTTTCTACGAGTGCATCACCTATTACCTAAATAGTGAAAACGTCGAGAGAGATGATTGTTTTTTTCGGGGATTCTCACGTTGATGTCAAATGGTTGATGAGAGAAGATGGTCTTCTAATTTATTTCAGATAGAGAATTTTTTCGAGTTTAAATTTATTCTTACATAGAAAGCGATCAGAGATGAGTTCCCGTGGTTTTGATAGACTCAACTATTTTTTTCCGTTTCTTCCCTATACCCCCTTTTTAGATGTTTCAGGTAATATACACTGGCCCAGGAGTTATATCTCAGGCCGAGTGTATCCGTCATGATACTCCTTACTTTTTAGGGTTCCGTACCCAAAGGGTGAAAACGGAACCCTATTACTAAGCCTCCGCTGTCCGTCCGTCCGTCCGTCTGTCACAGGGCTGTATCTAATGAACCGTAATATGTAGAGAGCTGAAATTTTCACAGAGTGTGTATTTATTTTGCCGCTACAACAACAAATAGGTAAGATTAAAAAATAATAATAATTAAAAGGGGGCCCCATACAAAAAACGTGATTTTTTTTTAGTTAAATCTTGTAAGATGGTACGGAACCCTTCGTGTGCGAGTCCGACTCGTACTTGGCCGATTTTGTTCTCTGTGGTGATTTCTCTCCTCTATTATTAGCTTTTCCTTTCTTTTGGTTCAGATTACATCAAGAAGAAGTCGTAGAGCAGGGTACCATCCAAGTTTTAACACATTCTCAACTTCAAATACTTCTCTGACAACGAACACCCATTATTTATCGATACATATTAATAAACGCCGAATTTGACGTGTTCATCAGAATCTTTTAGGATATTTTTATAAGAGAAGAGTAAATTAGCATTAATAAGAACCTCATCCCGTTACCAATAAGGCTGTTTTGTTTAACCGGTGTGTCCCCAAAAAGAGACACAAATATGATATGAATCTATTTAAGTTTTGTAATACCTCGGAAGAGAGTTCAATTTCATAGTTTTCCGACCCTATAGACTAGAAGATCGGTGGGTTCTTATTTTTGGAATGTCGTTTGTGAATATGTGCATTTTCTCCCTGTTCCGCGTTGAACGAAGGTGAAAGAGGACGGAGGTACAGCGTTATGCAGCTCCGACGAGCATTCTCCATGGTAAAGACGACAGAATACAGAGAGAGACCCTACATCCCATCGGAGTTGTAGGGGCTGAATGCACCGGAGTACGTGTTTTTCGTACATTAAGGTGGCCCATCCCGCTCATCTCCCCATACAAAAGGGGAAAGAAGATCACGCCCATATTTCTTGCCAGAGATCCAAAATTTTGCTCAAAAAAGCTTTATTTGATCGAACTAGATGTCTGATGACCATTGGCATTGTAAAATTGTGTTTGGTTTCTAAGTTATAAGGTCCGAAAGTTCGAATTTTTCGCTCGTTTTATACAATAACTTTGGAGTTGGATTACGCAATGATAAAGTAAGAACATCGTAAAAAGATTAGTCATCAGACATAGCTTATTTAATCAAGATTTATGATATATTTGGTTTTTGTTAGATTTTTTACTACAGCGGTCGTGGTTTACTTTTAGCTATAAGTCGTTTTGAAATTAAAATTTTCGTAAATCTTACCAAATCATACACTATGCACATTATCTTTTTTGTGGACATGTTGCATCTTCCTCATCACGGAGCCTGTCTTTTTCTTTGAAACAGAGAAGGTCCCAGAGCGCAACAGCACGGTTTTGTACCGTGCCCGCAAATGAGTTAGGCCCGCCGGGTTGAGCCGCCTTAATATAACATAACATTAAATGAAAGCACCGCAGCTTGTTATTTTCGTACATTAAAATAACATTAAATGAAAACATAATTTTCTTACGTCGATACAGGCGCTGCACATGCGGGGTTAATACAGACCCACGGAACACTAAAAAGTCTGCCCGGCTGGTCTAATTAGCGCGTGCTGGGTAGACGGCGGCGGCGCGCGGGGCTGCGCGCGGCGTGCGGCGGTACTGCTCGCGCGCAAGATGGCGCGCGGATAGTTCGCCTCTTTGGGCACGACGTGCTGGCCCATTAGCGCGCCGACACGCTACACAACTGTTCACACAACTCTTGTTCACAGCACCGCTTGACTTCTTTATCGCAATTCGGTATTTCAAATTTACTGACGCGCTCAGCTCTCGCCCTGCTCTCGACGCAACAATCCTGAAGATAGGGATAAGGACTATAGGATATAAGGAAAAGGAGTTTTGTTCAGGCATTGCGGACTGGGATCGTGTGTGTGCATGAATGTGAAGGATTATATGAATGAGAAAACTAAATGGTAGCTTTTTAGGGTTTCGTACCCAAAGGGTGCCAACGGAACCCTATTACTAAGCCTCCGCTGTCGGTCCGTCCATCCGTCCGTCCGTCCGTCCGTCCGTCCGTCGTTCGTCCGTCCGTCCGTCTGTCACAAGGCTGTATCTCATGAACCGTAACAGATAGGCAGCTGAAATTTTCACAGAGTGTGTATTTATTTTGCCGCTATAACAACAAATAGGTAAGATTATAAAAAATAAAGGGGGCCCCCATACAAAAAACGTGATTTTTTGTTGTTAATTCGTGTAAGATGGTACGGAACCCTTCGTGTGCGAGTCCGCTTCGCACTTGGCCGGTTTTTTTCTTCCTTTATTTTTTCCTTTACAAAGATAATCTGTGTCGAGAGCTTGATTGATTGAGCGAAAAAGCACTTCAGAAAATTCCGACAATACAAGAAAACAAAACAAAAATAACAATTGCACTGAGCGGCTCGGTTGCAAGGGCGCGGAGACTTGCCTTTTATGCCGGATGTCGTAGGTTCGGTCCCCGCTCCATTCATGCACTATTTTCTTCATCTTTTCGAGTTAGATAAGTGCACTTCGTCACGAATACGAGTTGTAACCTAGTTCGGATTACACGCTAAACTGTAGGCCACCTTTCCCTACTAGGTATGATGTCGCATTGGATGGAGAAACATTGTTTTACATTTTTTTAAATAGCCATCAATATTAAGCGAATAAAGCTACACTGCCTGTTTATCGCTTAAGGTTAATTTAAGAAGTTCGTTCGCGCCTCCACCATGAAAACTAGACTGAATAATTGGCAGCATTATAAGGTGCAGCGTGAGTCCGCACCGCGCCAGATAGAAAGTAAATGCAGCAGATTAGCCTTAATTGGTCTCGCTTCGTTCGAAATTTGAAATGCCTAGAGCGGGAACCGAATTAAATGCGCTCTATCTTTATTTACGGCCCTTATCTCGGCCGGCTGAGTTTTGTAGCTGGGACTCGTTAGGCGGGAGCTCACGAAGGTACCGACAGTGAGCATAGAAGGATGAGAGTGGCGATCGAACTCATTCGTATGGAGGCAGCGTAGCCACGAGTTAGTGGAAAACGGAAAAATAATTGTAGTTAATCTGTTAACTAGTAGTTAGTTTAACGTGCAACATTGAATATTCGTTGAACTAAATAGCGTCCTGTAAAGATACGTGTTGTTAGGTGCTCACGTACCGTTGGAACTCGAGAAATGAAAGCGAATTCGTAATCGAATGTAAACGTACCTACGCCCGTCCTTCCGTACTCGCTGGGTACGGCCCGCAAAAAAGTGGAATATAAAGTGTGTCGGAAGGACGAACTAGGTCACTGCAGTCTGATGCAGAGGGCTCATTGCTTGGTTCTTCTCAAACATGCTTGCACACAAACATGCAAAGTGGCACACCGTTTTCCCTTTGGGATAGGCATGGGATAGGCAGCACTACGGAAGACAGACTTAGGAGAGCCAGTCCTGAATCAAAAGATTGTTTCTCGAACCTGGAAAGCCAGACTTGTGGACAAGGGCTTCGCCAAGGGGGGGCAGGGAGGGGCAGCTGCCCCCCCACCTAGAGATTCTAAAAAAGTTGGCAAATAGAATGCAACCAAAGTCCTAAGTCTTTGAGTTGATTTGCTTGAAGTTCAAGCCTTGAACAATCATTCCCGTACGTCGAAACTCGAATGAATTCACCAATAAGAATGAGAAAAGTATGAATTGTAGTAGGTAAAGTCAACTTGCCCCCCCCCCCCTGCGCCATCGGCTGGCGACGCCCTTGCTTGTGGACTTATATTAATATACATGTATTCAAAAAACCCTAGTAAAGCTTACTAAAGTCGAGAAAAGAACATGTTATTAAATAATAAAAACCGGCCGGACTCACACACGAAGGGTTCCGTACCATAGTACAAAATTTAACACCAAATATCACGTTTTTTGTATGGGGCCCCCATTCAATTATTAATATTTAATTAATTTCCTATTTGTTGTTATAGCGGCAAAATAAATACACACTCTTTGAAAAAATCAGCTGCCTACCTAATAAGGTTCATGAGATACAGCCCTGTGACAGACGGACGGACGGACGGACAGCGGAGGCTTAGTAATAGTGTTCCGTTTTCACTCTTCGGGTACGGAGCCCTAAAAAAGAATAAAAATTAAGCCTCTCATATAGAGTGAGTGTTGAACGATGAATGATTACTAATTATTATGTAAACGTGTTAAAAATATTGAACAGCGCTATGTTCCATCGCAAATAAAGGCTAAGCTTCTAGTGTGAAGCTAGACGCGAGCGCCGCCGCGCCCAGTCGAGCGTCCGCGCGGTATCGAGATGCGGAGCGAACGAGCGCTCCTAATTAATTGGCTCTTTTCGCACGTCACGGCGCCGAATCTTTCGGAGTAGATCTGCTTAACACGTTGCCGGGCCTTAATTAACTATATCGTGGGGGCAACATCGCGCCTGCCCCGCGCCGCCCGCCGCCGCCGCTCCGCCGCTGCCGCCGGCTTTACATATCCAGGCCGGAACCGCAGCGACAGCACAGCGGCGGCTAGAGCGGCGCGTAGGTCAGGGAGCAGGGTCTTACTTCTCAAGCGAGGCCATAGGTTTATTTCAACCCCTTTTTTTTTCTTTCTGCGATGGATGGATGCATTTCGTCGCGAATACAAGCTGGTCTATGTGGGTACCCTTCCCCAACGAGGTCACAAGGAATTATCCCTAATTTTGGCTACATAGTGAATGATATTCGTAACATATTGTATACCGTTAGAAAGGGCGTAAACAAGGAAACTTTTTTAAGGATTTTTTTAACGAATTAATAAACTCTGTTATATTTATACTCGTCCTCGGGACCATGGGAGGTCGTAAGTGCTTTTCGTTGTATTAACTACATCCAATAAAATACAAAAGATTTTATTTCATGCTGATACAATCATTAACTGGACAGAAAACCATTATGACAGGACAAATCTTCATTGCCGCTCCGACCATTTTTCATTTAATGTGGTGACGGCAACCCCAGCAAATTTAACCCAAAACCTTAGTAATTTAGAAAAGAGAATGGGTTCCCAACAATAAAGATTGATTGAGATGAAGTAAATATTGGCGAAATGTGGGCTTACAGATTACAGATAACGATCTCATTGCAGGCTCGTATTGACTTACTTCATGCCATGATCGTGCACTAAAAGATTAGGTTATTTTAACTTTAACTCTTTAACTATTAAAATAATTACGAGAGAAGGTCTGATGAGATGAAGTCTCAAACAACGAATGAAGGATCTTCAAAGAAAATTTACTGAGTTGAAGCAGACGTAACCGGGCGATCATAAATGAATGACGCACGGAAGGTCTGAGTGGTCAGTCTGAGTTCTCACCTAAATTGGCGTTTACGGAACTTCGAAGTTACGTAAACATGTCAAACTCAATACTAGTTTTTACTAGATATTCTGTGGTTTTACTTCTTCAAGCTGTCAAAGTCAATCTCGTCAATTTGTATGAAAACGCGAAGTCGGCGTAAACGGCAATGTCAACGTTCAGAACGATGTCAGTGCTTATGCTTACTCACAATGGACATTTATAGTTATCTACATAATGGAAAAATACACGTTTCAAAGGAATCAACCGTCAAATTTCTTCTAAAAACAAGACAACTAACCACGAACATTGGTACCGTCTCTTTCTACCATCCAGCAATTCAAGGATGCTGTCTCCCTCAGCGCGCCTAGCGACAGTCGGGTCACACTA
Source organism: Incurvaria masculella (assembly GCA_946894095.1). Lineage (NCBI taxonomy): Eukaryota > Metazoa > Arthropoda > Insecta > Lepidoptera > Incurvariidae > Incurvaria > Incurvaria masculella. The sequence continues at coordinate 20,721,881 of OX335645.2, read as the reverse complement.
CAGAGCCAATGGGAGAGGACCACAAAAGGCAGCCATCTTGTTCGCCCGCACCGGCGCTGGCGCATTTCGCCGCCACAGACCGCCGACCGTCGCGAGTGACGCATGTCGCGTCCCGGGGTTTCGCCGTCGCCGCTTTCGGACTGGCTCGGTGGAGCACAACAGCACCCTCCGTCTCTTCGGCGCCCATTCCGTGCTCCTTGGAGTGGGCTCCTCCAACGACTCGCCCTGTGGTGCGGTGCATCCACAGCTGAGGGGACCCAACCGCTCGAACTTCGTTACGCGGGGACAGGCGCTGTTCGCCACCTCACCACGTGCTCCTGACTTCATCACCTCTGGGTACCGTACCGAACATTTTTTTTTGCCGGTGTCGTCGTCCGTATCAGGGGGCCCAATTAGGAACCTACTCTATTTCTATACCTACTTGTATATTTGTGTTTATGCTCGTCCTAGAACATTGGTTGTTGGTTCTGTTTGTATATATATAATCATTCATAATACATGGTGCATTCATTTAATAAATCTTGTTTTGATTTGGTTAGACATAATTAGTACCCATCTTGTGACGTATGGTTCAGGACCCGGCTCAGGATATCCGCATGGCATTCACTTCTTAACCATACGTCACAACTGGCGTCACGGACAGCGTTGAAATGTCCCTCTGACATCTCTCATATAAAAAATAAAATAATTAAACCCATACTATTACAAAGCCAGTCGATCGGTTTGGAGTAAACGCCAATTTAGGTGACAAGTTGGACTCGGGTGTCCGTGGTATGTGGTAAGTGTATGTGGACGTATGAGATAACAGCTTTAACATTTATGAAATGCAACAAAAAATTACATGTAGTCAGGCATCACATTCTGGGCCGTCTCTGGGAAACGTCGGGAAACGCTGGACGACCTACACTTTGCCAGGACTCCAAGCGGCCGTTGTAGCCGGTTCGATGGGCGCCAGGCCAGTCGACACGCTGCGCCAATTAACCGCCTATACGTGCACCTCCTGCCTCTGGTTACGAAACTTAACACCTGACGGACCCCGCCCGAGAAATACCCGTCCGCTCGAACAGCATTGTCTGTCTACTGTCCAAACTAGCGTCCTGACAGGATGCAAGCCCGTTTCTCATATCACGAATTATCTCATACAAAGCAAGAGGGAACAATTGGTAATAAAACCGGCCAAGTGCGAGTCGGACTCGCACACGAAGGGTTCCGTACCATCGTACATGATTTAACACACAAAAATCAAGTTTTTTGTATGGTGTTTATTTGTATTTAACTTTTATTATTTTTTTATTTAACCTATTTGTTGTTATAGCGGCAAAACGGTTCATGAGATGCAGCCCTGTGACAGACGGACGGACGGACAGCGGAGGCTTAGTAATAGGGTTCCGTTTTCACCCTTTGGGTACGGAACCCTAAAAAATGTGCCAATGCAATAAAAGCACAGCTCGCGCCAGCGCTTGTAATGTAGTGTGCTTGTGTGTCGACCGCGTCGCGTCGCAATGAATCTGAATTGATTGATTTGTGAAAAATAATTTGAGTGATTGCTTCGCGTCGGGTCTCGCACCTCACACCTCATGCCGGCGGACGTGACGGGTTTTTATCGCTTTTTGAGGCACTCAGCCTAATGCTGGAAAGCACTCACGCAAGTACAGACGAATTAAGAGTGAATCGAAAAATAGTTTTCACGCGTGAGAACTGCAAATACAGCCGCTCTTTTGACTCAAATTGCATTTGGGACATAGCTTGGCTGCCTCCCCTGTGTCCAACCAGTGCTACGGACGTTTTCGATTGTCATACAGGATCCACTTTTCATGATACATTGTTTACAAAAAATATCATAGCTATTCATACAATGTAGAACGAAACATATCGAACTTTCTACTAGCCAATATTAGTAATCGGCAATTTCATAGGTAAAGACCTAATATGTATACATGTTACAGTTAAAGTCCGATATTGGTTAAAGTCCGAATTTATTTTTTTCCTTGAGGGTAACGAAGATTTTCAAGATATACCTGTTTCTAGGGCACTCATTTAGAGTTTATGGTAAGAAAAAAAATTACCTTAACCTGTTTTTTCGATTTTTTTCACACAAAAAATACATTTTAAAGTTCAATTTTTTTGTTGACATCATCTCTTAACAAGTGCACTTAAGAACTTCGAGGAAAAAAATAATTCGGACTTTGACCAACATCGGGCTTTAACCGTAATATAATGTTCAAGAGGAAGAGAGTGAAAAAAGCCGCAGGCTCATAGATTAACACTAGCAAAACGTCACGAGAGCTGTTACCGCCCTTCAGCGAATTCTTTCGAGGTGACAAAGCCAGCGAAGCCGCCGGGCGCTGCGGCATTAAAACAATGGCCCTCCGGCGGTGCAGCGCACACGAGGTAAATTTACATTCCTGCCGCCGGACAGCACGTGACACAAAAATCCTCTCATTAACCTGCCCCGGCGCGGCCGCTGCAGCTATTCTAACGAGGGGTCGCGCTGTAAAAACAACAGTCGAGCCGTTGTCGAGACGCCTGAATAAACAGCGAGCCGACGGTATGTCCTCTCGACACATTAGCAGCCGCCGCCAGAGCGAGAGCGCGTCTTGCCTCCATTGAAACGTTAATCCCGCAAACGTGACGTTTGACGCCGCCGCCGCCGTCGTCCGGTTTTTCATTAGGGGCGATTAAAAATTCCGACGTCCGGCCGCCAGGTGGCGCGTTCCCCGCGACGCTAGTCCCGCCGCCGCCGCCGCCGCCCTCGCATGCGTGTTTGCGCACTGAATTTCAAGTGGTCGTACACTTTTATTGCCAATTACGTTCAGCGTTTAGCTGTTTTAGTTGTTGCTTTAGTTAAGTATGTACTTTAATTTATTTTCTTTTCATTCATGAAATGATTTCGACCTGTTTGATAATGGTGACGAATTAAATTGCAATCGTCGTCCATAAAATTCCCATGCCTTTGAGACTGAATCCTTGAATGTTAGATACTAATAAGTGTTATTCGTTATTCGCCCTGTCACGTTCGGAGCTTGTCATTAATCAATTAAATAAAAATAATAAAAAATCTGCCGCAATGCAGGGTTAATCTCGGGTTCCTAGTTCTTGGCTCATTCAGAAGCGAAGTGAGGCTTTTAGCGATCCGCCAGAGAAGGCTTAGTAAATGAGATGAAATGAGTAAAGAAAATAATAAATGCGTCAAAAAAAGCCGCAACGTCCATCTATAATTTTGCAGTTGCGTTTTTATTTTGAATCGTTTTGTATATGTTTCTTTAACTAAGTTATCTCTGATCGTAATACAATGATTTAAAATTAAATGTGTAAAAAAACTTTAACAGTCATGTGAAATGTTTTGCTGTTGAAGTGTCAGGATATCCCGATGAACAATCGCCTTTTGCGGCCACAATTTTTCAATTACCGATTTCCCAACAGAAAACAAAATACAACAGATTCCAATAACATGATAAAAGCAATGCTTCTTTACAGAAACATCATTTTGTTTATGAAATGAATCCTAGATCATTGAGTAACGACATATTGAAATACAAAATGTTTAAAAAGTAACAGGAACGATTTTATTGCTGTGAATATACCATAATTTTATTGTTAAAACTATATACTTGCTTAGATTAAAATGGAAATGTTATTTATTTGCACAAAAAAGTCCTAAAAAATACTTATGTTTATCAAAATATGTTAATACCGTTTTAATAAAAGTATTCAACTAGCTCTAATGAAGTCGTTGTCGCGTCGTCATAATCCGCCGCCCAGCTCCCCCCCCCCCACCCCTCACCCCTCGCCCCGCGCCCGCCCCGAGTGGCGCTTCCATTAACACGATTTTATCCCCACGTATTAAAATAATAAAAACTTATGCCTCTCTTAATTAAATAATTTAACCGAGCGACGTGGGCGAGGGACTCTGAAGATATGTAAATTGTTTTAGGGGATAGATCAAACAACCCTTTTTTACGACTTTAATATGCGGGTGCGGGGTGGGGCGCGGGGCACCGCGGCGGCGCGGGCGCGGGAGGTGGGTTATGAAATATTTAATAACGCCGCACACGATTTCGTTTGAATTACGAGGCCCGTGGAAATGACGGGTGCAGGGCGGGCGGGCGGCGGTCGGGGCCCGCGCGGCCAGGGCGGGGGCGGTGACGAGCGGGCATGGACTTCTTCCCCGCATCACTGCTAAGGACAGTGGCACGGTGGACAGTTGGTCCGATAGATAAAAAGGGAGGAGATATTGCATCGAGCGCGCCTAGTATGGGACCCGCTGTCTCCAATTTTCAAAAACTACTTTACTGAGGACCGGGACGACTGGAAAATAAATGGAGAGGCGTATGTCCAGCAGTGGACGCAAACACTGACTGCCTTTTTTTTCTTCGTCACAATGAGGTCATCTTTGTTTCAGTTGAAAAGGGGAAAAGTCGATTTTACTTCTAGGGCTTAAGCACTGCATGATGTTGTCGCCATGACAGTTAAATATTGTTTAACCATTTCGATTTATGTGTTTATTAAATGACAAGGGGCATTTTTTGGGATTTTGTCCCACCCATCAATATATTTTTTTTTATTTTATGCGACCCGGCATGGATGGCTAATACCACACAACTACCGTTATGATATTAGCCCAATACACCACATTCCCGAAGGAATTTGGTGCCATGCCAGGACCTTCCCTTTATGAGCACGGCTACATTGAACTGGATGGAAAACACGGACAATTTTTCATTGCCGCTTCGACCATCTTTTCATCCAATGCGATGGTACCAACCCGGGCGGGCTTAAACCCTACCACCTAGTAGGGGAAGGGGACCTACAGTTTTACATGGATTCCGAACCATAGAGCAGCTCGCATTCGTGATGAAAATGCACTTATCGAACTCGGAAAGAGAAAGACAGTGGTGCATGTCGGTATTGAACCCAGGTCTCTGGTACGCTAGGCCAGTCCCCGCGCCACTAGGCTACGAGCCTTGAAAATGATCCTAGTTTGTCTAAGCTGAAGAATGTGAAAGATATGAAAGAATGTAAATGGAATTATGAAAATTTTACTTGATAATAATAAATAATAAGGATGTAAAAAAAAACTTGACACAAGGTACTCAAACTTATCGTTTATTTAATATTCTCATTGGGGACTTAAGGTGGCCCAACCCGCTCCACTCCCCATACAAACGGGGAAAGAAGATCACGCCCATATTTCTTATCAGTGATCCCATATTTTGCTCAAAAGAGCTTATTTGATCGAACTAGATGTCTGATGCCCGTTAGCATTGTAAAATTGTGTTTGGTTTCTAAGTTATGAAGTCCGAAAGTTCGAATTTTTCGCGCGTTTTATACAATAACTTTGGTGGTTTATTACGCAATGATTAAGTAAGAAAATCTTAAAAAGATTAGTCATTAGACATAGCTTATTTAATCAAGATGTATAATCTATTTGGTTTTTGTTAGATTTTTGACTACAGCGGTAATGGTTTACTTTTAGCTATAAGTCGTTTTGAAATCAAAATTTTCGTAAATATTACCAAATCATACACTATGCACATTGTCTTTTTTGTGGGCATGTTGCATCTTCCTCACCACGGAGCCTGTCTTTTTCTTTGAAACAGAGAAGGTCCCAGAGCGCAACAGCACGGTTTTGTACCGTGCCTGCGAATGAGATAGTCTCGCCGGGTGGGGCCACCTTAAGCAGTGGAATAAATTAATATTCATTTCATTCATATATTTTCTTAAAGTATGATGAAATATTGTTCAATACAAAAGTAATTATTTTATTTAAATGGAAGGTGAACATAAAAAGAGCGAATATATAAAAAAACGTGTTAATGTTAAGTATATTTAGTTTATTACGTTTTAGATAAATACAGAGACAACATGTGTTTTTATTATCTATCTCCAAATGGTCATCCTCTCATCGTAACCCCAAATGCAGTATGGGTTCCGGCACTTAAAATAATATAAGTGGTTCCACTGCAGGCGACAAGGCGATTAGTCGTCCGTGTTTCAGATTCCAGATATTCGGTTTTATAGTACTAGCAGCCCGTCCCGGCTTTGCACGGGCAAAATATCACTAAAAAAATATTATTTTGACACAATGATACACAAATAAACCCTTTTTACGTTGAGAAACACGTTCCTACATTGAAATATTTAAAATAAAAAAAACTTAGATATTGATGTCAGATGATTATTAGATATTAGAGAAATAATAAATTCAAAGTGCTATATGGAGAACAGCGGCCTCCGTCGCACTATTATTAGGGTTCCGTACCCAAAGGGTGAAAACGGAACCCTATTACTAAGCCTCCGCTGTCCGTCCGTCCGTCCGTCCGTCCGTCTGTCACAGGGCTGTATCACATGAACCGTAACAGGTAGGAAGTTGAAATTTTTACAGATTATGCATTTATTTTGCCGCTATAACAATAGGTAACATCATAAAATAATAATAATTAAAGGGGATGGGGCCCCCTTGTGTTTTTTTTGTAAATCTTGTGCGATGGTACGGAACCCTTCGTTTGCGAGTCCGACTCGCACTTGGCCGGTTTTTTTTATAGGCACGCCGCAAACGCTATGTCCCGCAATTTTTAAATCTGTAATATCTTCGAAAATATTCATTTAAATCATATGCTGTAAAGGGCTATATAGATCTTTATTAAGTCAACAGTGTATTTAAGGTATTTAATTGGATAAGGATTAATGCTGTATTGGTTAAAATCGCTTCGAAAATTAGCCATTATTTGTCGTAAAAAGTAAATGACAAAAAAAATTTATTGTGGGATATCCATAAGAGATAGACATATACCATCGCGGAGTTTTCTGTAGACCTTTTCAATGTGTACAATAATTACTACATTATTTTGATAAATCTCGTAGGGTTCAGCCTGCGTTTGCAATGTAAGCGGAAAAAATGTAATTTTTTACGACATCTCATTGGAAACCTCAAAAATAACAGTACTTCTCCACTATTTAATGGATGTTATTATACATATAAACCTTTATCTTCAATCACTCTATCTATTAAAACCGCATCGAAATCCGTTGCGAAGTTTTAAAGATTTAAGCATACATAGCGATATAGAATTATTTAGGGATATAGGGACAGAGAAAGCGACTTTGTTTTATACTATGTAGTTATTTATTATATATTATTATATCTGTATTATTTAGTAGGTGGTAGGGTTCACCCCGTCCTTACCATCGCATAAAATGAACATTTTTGGAAGAGGCAAGAGACATTATCGTGGTTTCAATCCAGTTCAAAGTAGATGTACAGTCTAGTCTTATCACCTCCTTTCACATTGCGTTGGGCTAATATCATGAGAAGAGGGATAGCCAGTCCATATCGCGTTACGTGATTATTTTGAGGCTAGAAGGTTTTAAAATCATCCGAATTGAAGGAAAAGTGCTACTTTTATTAACACCATCAACAATGCTTAATTTATTAAAATTAGGAGAAGAAAATGGGTTAAAACCGCTACACTAACGACATCTGCGTCCATTAATAACTTCACGTAATGTCACGTCATTACTCGCTGATGTGTCGTCATAACGCGTCATCACACGTCATAACACGCGTCGCAAGACGACGCGCGGTCGTTTTTTTTTGCCTGAGTTAAGTGCAAGGTCTTGTTTCTGGATGAGAAATTTAATTCATGCTCTTCGAAGTGCTTCGCCTCAAATGATCGTGATATATTTTATGATTAAAATTATTAATGCAGACAGATTATAATAGCTTTGCTTTGTTTAAAATAGTATTTATATTTAGACACCTTTAGCTTAATTTACGTTACTTATTTTAAAATATATTCGCTGATATAAAAGTAACAAAAAGGATTTTAAGAGAGTCGTTAGTCTATCAATTTGCCATCCAATTTGATGATAATAACTGTTTACATACTCTTAATGTTTACAAGGTTTTAGAAATGATGTATTCTAAAATAATATGTATATTGCCAAAATCTACATCCGTGTGTTTTAATTTTTCTATAAAATTTTGGATTGGAAAATTTTACCTAAAACATTACATAAAAGTATTCTTTTTTACCATTCATTTTATTTTTTTATTATGTATAATCAGTACTGTACAAATAAAAGGGGTTAAGTCCGTTCGAGTTGAATGAAAGATGGACTCAGTGGCAATTCGTTCGTTCAATTGGCCGTATTTTCCGTCTCGATCATAGTAGCCGTGATCAAATAAAGAGAAGTTCCTTGCATGGCACAGAATACGTTGTGATGTGCTTATATTATAACAGTACATGTGACAATAGTAATTCATGTCCAGTAGAAAATTGCTTCAAATATTTAAGTATGGAGTAGGCTTAGAAATTAAGTATCAAGGCAATTATAGAGCAATAAAAAGATGAACGAAGTGATAACAATAAATGCTCATTTAATATGTTTATTTACGAGATTTGATTAATTTTTCTCTTATTATTATTTTTTACTTTTTAGTGCTTTTTCTTTGAATTCGGTTATTTTTTTTGTTAAATTTTTTTAGTGATTTTATTCGTTTAGGATGATTTTTTAAATAAGTTTTTTTAGTTATCTTCAGGAATTTAATTATTTTTTTATTTAATTTTTACGATCTTAACTCGTTATCTAGGTGTATATTTAGATTTTGTTTGTTTTTTTCGCCCCTGTTGTATTACTTAATACATGTTTAAATACTTGTATAATGCCTATTAATTATTATTATAAGAAAAATACATTTGTACTAACCGGTTTCTTTGGACAAATAAATTAAAAGTACCTAATCTAAAAAATTCAGTGGAAGTGGCGAGACTATGCAGCAGTGTATGTGAAATTTTACGTTAATGAACATTAGGTGTGTGGACGTGTATTGTGAGAATGTTTGGTGTGGGGTCGTGCATCAAGAGCGTAAATCACGGAGTGTATGCGATGCCCTCGTCCGTAATTCACGAGCGGGGCCCATCATTAAGTTGTTTGTGGCCCGCGGCCCGGGCCGCTCTGCCCTCACATTATATCATCACTCATATTCAATTCTTAAATAATTATGACTTTGTTCAGGTATAATTTCTATTTTTTAAAAAGTAAATCAGGATTTCGTAAAAGCATTTGTCAAGTCATTAAAGGTAGTGGTAGGATAATAAAAAAAATTTTTTTACAATTTTTATACCAGATTTATCAATATTAGCAATATCAAAAATATTTAACAAAAAAAATAACCGACTTCAAAGAAAAAGCACTAAAAAGTTAAAAATAATTTCCATTTTTGTAGTTACGATTTCTGTTATTTTTTGAGTTATAGTGAGGAAAGTTAATTCAACGGACACATTTCGAAATGACAGGGTTAGAGACCAGTTTAAATTGATAAAATGATGTTGTGACGAGAATAGAGAAGGGAGTGTTAAGATGGTTTGGACATGTGGAATGAATGGGTCACGAATGAATGACGAAATACTTTTACAGTATTTCGTCATTCGTTATCGTACCATATGGCGCCTTATCATCCCTACCTACCCCTCCGGGAAAGCAGCATAAAGTTATGTATGTATGTGTAATTTAACTACCAACATTTTTTCACTTGGCTGCGAGAACTTAGGCAACACAATATTAGTGACGTGGATGCATACTGTAGGTAATGTGTCTTCACATATAAACCCCAAAAGATCATGATATCACAGAGCAATGATAAGTGATTAAATAAACGAATGCCAAAGCCGCCATTGGCGAGCCAGTACTCTTGTTGCGAACTATAACGCAGGGTCCGTGAGTGAAAGTTTTCGTTGGAAATCGCACCGCAAACTAGCGGTAATGACATAGTGTAGCCGCTCGCTTATGTCTGCAGGAGGTATTGATAGTTACCAAATTGCTGGAAAATGTGTATGCTTGTTGGAAAAATATTGCAATAATGTGTTTTTCAATAAAATGCATGCTTCTGAGGGTAATATTATCCACTTAAAGGAAAGACACTGCTTGTCTTGCATGGGGTCTCCAGAGCATCTTCAGTCAATCAGCGTGTTTGCGTCCACTGCTGGATATACGCCAGTCTAATTTTCTAGATTCCTCTTCAAGCCGAACAAAACACTGTTTCTCAATAAGGCGCAAATAATATGCGTGGAGTATTGTTTCATAGATTGATTATATGATTGTACGCATCTGCTGGTATGACGATTCAGCTAAGTACCTTCTTGGCTCCTTGGACTCAATACAGCGCCATCGGTGTATTCCAGAACTTTTAGACCCTCCAACTGAATTAAGGAAAAAACTGAAGGAATTTAAAATCTCTATTTGTGGTTTATCATCTCTCCCATGGAGAATCCTCTTTGAAGGTAAACGCCATCACTCCGTCCTTTTGCGACCATCATTTAACGCGGAACAGGCAATGCCCCCAATCATTTTCGATAGTCCCAAAATGAGAACCAACTGATCTTCTAGATCCTTTATTTATAGGGTCGGTAAACTGCGGTATTTCACCGAAACTATAATACCTACAACCGGGTTTCTTTGCCGGCCAGCCTGTACTTCGTAGCCCCGTGAAAATTGGAAAGCCTTCGAAGTCGTATGGCACGCCATATCTAAGATCCTGGTTAACGATATATTTAACAATAAAAAAATAGTATTAGTAAAAAAATACACATTTTATTATCTATTAATTATGCAAGCAGTTAGGTTGATTTCTATAGGAAACACCCTGCTACAATTTGGGAATTACATATTACGTATTCGTAATCTGTGGTTACATGCTTGCTACATTCCAGTGACCAATATGATGCTATGCCTCTTGTGACGTCACGCCGCGGCCGTGTCACGCCGTGTGCTGGCTGTGTCTGCTCCGATCAATGCACACGAATATGGCGGCTATAAACAACTTAATAAGCGGTTGGGCGAATGATTTACGCACCGCCCGCGGCACCGCCACAGCCCTTCACCCCACGCCCATGCGCCCGCTCGTCTGGCACCGGAACAGGCCTGAGACACACGACGGGATACGGTTTTGCCTGCGATGTATGTACATCGGTGCGGCCCTGTCTCTGACGCCACCGTCCATGGAGGTTGGCCAAAAACAGCGCCACTGGCAGGAAACCTAGTGTTCGCAAACTGTAGAAGTGACGTATACGGCCTGCAGAAGGTCCTGTTGACCTGCTTGGAACAGCAGGATGCGTAATATTATGACCAAGTTGAAGAAGGAGATAATGGAAAAATGGTGATGCTTCATACATCTTCCCAATTGCAATGATACACATCGAAACCAAGGGCCTTTCACCCAATTTCCCCCAACAGCAACGCGCCAGTGACAGCGGCGTAGAAAGAACAAAATGTTTAAAAAACACATACATAAATAATAAACCTCTTTCCTCATTATTCCTTTATTATTTTTCAACTTATCAAAAACTTTGGGAGCTGTAAACGGTTGGGAACTACTTTCCTCGTTCCAGTCTTTTATTTCCAAAACTTTAGGAGAGCACTAATTTTTCTTCTACCGATGTTCATGAAATGTTGTCTTTAGATAATATTTTCTTATTATAAATTATATCGGAATAATGAGTCCTCATAAATCGCCCATCCTTAGGATTCCGTACCCAAAGGGTGAAAACGGAACCGTTGTCCGTCCGTCCATCCGTCCGTCCGTCCGACCGTCCGTCCGTTCGTCTGTCACAGGGCTGTATCTCATGAACCGTAATATGTAGGCAGCTGAAATTTTCACAGAGTGTGTATTTATTTTGACGCTGTAACAATAAAATGCAAAAAAAAAATTTAATTTTTTGTGTTAAATCTTGTACGATTTTTTTCCAACTTTTAAAGGACACTACCTGTGTGCAATACTGCCTTAGGTCACACATCAGCTTTCACTATCCCGTCGCAGCAGTCCCGTTTGCCGAGCGATACACACACCAAGTGTTGGTTCCCGCTTTATTATCGCATGTCCCGCAAATTTTGCATGGTGGCTAGGACCCCAGGGAGCGCCACAATAGATAGACTCGTGTGAAATATGACAAGCTCATATAACAATTGCGCTTACCGGAATAGTAATGTATCAATTGTATTTTATTTTAAAATATAATAATGCAGTTTTAGTTTTATTCAAATCGGCCTCATTAATACTTTGCGTGTTTTTTTATTATTTCTTATAGTTTGGGATTTGTCCATGAAGAAAAACTTGAAAAATTCACCTGTGTATGTAAATTAATACAACTACCGTTACGTACTACCAACCCCAGCAGGGGAAGGGGACCTACATTTTTACATGTGTACCGAACCAAAGCCATAACCATGCATTTAACCCATAATATATATGATTTGAACCCGTAACCTCGCGCATGAAAGGCAAGTCCTCTAGCCCCTACACCACGAGCTGTACCTAAAATATACAGGATGCCATTACAGGATACAATCGACATGACTGTATAGAGATAATTTATGAGCCGGACCGTAACATTGGCTGACCCCGTTTTATCCCGGAAAACACAAATACAAAATTTAACAAAAAAAATAACCGACTTCAAAGAAAAAGCACTAAAAAGTAAAAAATAATTTCCATTTTTGTAGTTACGAATTCTGTTATTTTTTGAGTCGGCGTCAGCCGGGCACGCGCTGCGCCAATCAAGAGAACCTAACCTAACCTAACCTAACCTAACCTAACCTAACCTAACCTTGGCTGACACCGACTCAAAAAATAACAGAAATCTTAACTACAAAAATGGAAATTATTTTTTACTTTTTAGTGCTTTTTCTTTGAAGTCGGTTATTTTTTTTTGTTAAATTTTTTTTATTTGTTTATTTTTAGTGAATCTGAAGTACACTTACTAATTTGTACACGTCCTTTCCAATAAAAAAAGAATCACCGAAATCGGTTGGCGTTATATTGAGTTATTCGTCCATTTGTCGCGCACATCTTAATACAAATTGAAGACTTTTATGATTTTCTCATGGATATCATTGTCAGAACTTAACCAAATTGGGAAGCACTAGCTATCATTTAAAAAAATAATCATCAAAATCGGTTCACCAAGCAAAAGTTATGAGGTAACAAACATAAAAAAAACAAAAAAAAACAAAAGAAAAAAAAAACATACAGACGAATTGATAACCTCCTCCTTTTTTTGAAGTCGGTTAAAAAGTAATTAATACTTTAATATAACAATAAAAATAAAGTTCGAAAGGATTCTTCAATGTATTAATACACAATTTTCCCAAAGACAAAAGTCTCCTGCAATGCAATATGCCCGATCGCATCCAGATTTTTAATGACATTATGTTTAAACAAATAAATGCGTTATAGCTGTCCATAAAAGTAAACATTCGTAAAGTATATTTTATTTCGTACACACTGGACATGGCGAATTGATCACGCCATTTGTTATGTCCGCAATCAATTAGCACAGAACAGATCACGCTCTATACCACAGAATCGAGAATAGGTTAGAAATGTCTATCCTTTCGCTTCACTGCCGCGCGCTTGTCGCCGTCCGACATTCAAACTTCTTACAAATTGGGTGGCATGGCTATAGAGTGAGGGAGTGGCGACCGTCATTCGTTTAGCGGCAGCGTAGTCACTTTGTAGTGTTATTACATACACTGATGGTAGCACTGATCAGTCAGTTCGCTTACTAATTCGCCACGACACGAAAGAATACGTACGTAATTGCATTGACTGAGAATATAAAGTCACACACAGTGTGATGTGACCAACATTGTTTTATACAAAATGTACTGAAATTTATTTTTATACTCAAAAAATCAAAGCTTCAAAATAATGATCGACAAAGAATAGGGTCACCACTTATTTACTAGAAAAAAAAGGTTATTTTACGGGTTTTTATGCCAATTTCTCTCAATCTATAGAAGGCTTTTACATATGCTTTCTTTATGGGAAATTCAAGAAATGTTATAGAGTTTCAAAAACGCATTTCTTATATAATGAGCCGTGACACGGTGTACCTCTAGGGATTTAAAAAGTCGTCACATCGGGTAGGTATGTTACATCTCTCTTTAACTCACGGCAGTTATCCTTAAGTTGAATTCTCACTCCCACACTATGTTCATCTCGTAAGCGGGGTGCGCACGCTTAGTCTGCGGTAAAAACAGCCCAAAAATATAAATGTAAGGCGGCGACTAGTTCGCGTTTGTGAAGCGAGAGGGTAGACATATCTAGCGTATTGCCAATTCTGTTCTCTTACCGGCTCATTCGGATGGATCGGCAGGTACCTGTTGCACTTGAAGCCGGACTGACCCTCATTTTAAACTGGCTTGACATTTCACTCGCTGGCCGGTTTTATTGCCGAGAACACAATACGCGAGTATCCCAATTATGTAGAGGCTAAAAAGTTGACTCAATTTGTAGAAATTTAATCAGTCCAGGCTATAAAAAGTACGATTTCTTTATTGACTTGGCTATATGCATGTGCGCACGTATAAAGCTGTCTGATTTAAGTTTACTGCCTGCACTTTTACGACGACATGGTGGCGTGGTCATTTATTTTATGACATTTAGATAAAATCTAAGGATTATCGATTTTATCCTACGTTTTTAAAACCGAAACATGTATACTACTATATATTATTTTAAATCGAATAAAAAAGGGAAAGACAACTTTCTCTCTTAATAATTATAATCAGAATATTTATTGTTTTATTGTTTATTCATCATCCATAGACAGTACACTGCACTCGGATTTGTCATATTTCATCATTTTATCATTAGCCAGTTCGGAAATCCCAGGAAGAGGAACTGGCAAGAAACTCCGCTAGTTTTTTTTTCAACGTCCACTTAGTCTAAGTTTACAAAAGTATAAAGTACAAACAATTAATATCATATGCAACAGTTCATGACAAATATCAGTTTATTTGTAAAGACTATGCCCGCCATCTGACATGTTGCCAATTGGAGCAAGCCAGTCCCCACAAACAGCACCCGTTCACGAGCATAACGCGGGCGCAGCCATCGCCTCTGTCAACCATATTTTATGGAAAGAGGAGACCCGCACCTAGCGTCGCCGCAAGCAAAGACCTTAAAGCGAGGCACTACTCCAGTGGCAACATGAAAAAGTTGTGAAAACTTTGTTCGATTTAGTTTTAATACTATTATTTCTGTCATGAACTACTACAGTGACCTCTAAACAAAGGGTCAAAATACATAATACATTATTATTCATACAGCTAAAAAAAATATTTAATATTAACCCTTTAAATGCTACCACCTACAGAAAATTATAGGTATATAAGTATAGGTTATTAATATATTAATATATAAGTATTAGGTTAATACCTATTTTGATATCGTTCACGCCAATATGGCATGGGTGACCTAGGTGGGTAGCTTGCACTTCACAAGCATTCAATCCCATTCGAAGTTTTTCCTATGCAACGCAACACTCTCGCTCTGCTACTAGCTGTCAAGCATGGTGCACGCATGCACCGCGTCCCCGCAACCTTTCATCGTG
Organism: Incurvaria masculella; assembly: GCA_946894095.1. Lineage (NCBI taxonomy): Eukaryota > Metazoa > Arthropoda > Insecta > Lepidoptera > Incurvariidae > Incurvaria > Incurvaria masculella. The sequence goes on along the minus strand of OX335645.2, from coordinate 20,706,486 downwards.
GAGCTCCTTTTAGGGCTCCACGCCCGCAACCCGCCGCGCGCCTGACCACCTCTGGGCGAAGTGCTGTGCCGCCAAACATGGTCCCGGGAGCCGACACCTAGGAGCTGGTGCTGCTGGAGGTAGGTGGCTGTTCTTATTTCTCTGGTGGCCCACTGTGAAGTCCCGAGGCTACCGGGCTTTGATCACCTTCGCTCGTGAAGTGCGACCTGCCTGAGCGCGTGCAGATATCATGTATAGTTTGTAAAATGTTTTTTAAAACATTTTGTGTAAACGTAAGATGTAAATAAAGAAAATAATAATAATAATAACATTTATTGTACGATAAAAAGGTAGAACTAAATACCTAAAGTCATTTTCTACCAGCCTACTTAATAGTGATAAGAATCAGAAAAGGGTAGACGCAAAAAAACAAGAAAAACTAATTAATGAAAACTCTTCACCATATGAATTATGCCTATATGGGTTATCATTTATAAAATGTAAAAATTAATCATCCGAATAACAAAAAAAAACATGTAATTTGTAAATATTCTCATAAAATTTATAAACAATGGAATAGTCTAACAATACATGTATTAATATTTTACTTTATTAGTTAACATATAAGGAGTCTAGCAATAATTCTCGTCTTCTTCGCTTTCGGTCATCTTTATTTTGCTCGCAGAAACATATCCACTATGCATAGGTACACAAACGAATAGTGCTCAACCCGGAACTGCATTCACTGCACCACTTTATTTTTTTTTCTGAGTTTAATAAGTTCATTTAGTTACGAATGCGAGCTGTTCCATGGTTCGGAATCCATTTAAAACTGTAGGTCCCCTTCCCATATTAGGTTGTAGAGTTAAGCCCGCCCGGGTTGGTATCATCGCGTTAGATAAAAATATGGTCGAAGAGGCAATGAAACATTATCGGTGTTTTTCATCATTCTGTGCTCAGAAAGGGAAACGGTCCTGACATGGGACCGAATTCCTACGGGAGTGCGGTGTGGTGGGCTAATATCATGACGGTGGGCGTGTTATTAGTCATCCATGTCGACACATAAACAAACCCAGTAATCAAAACAGTTTAACTAAATTATGTGTACTGCACAGTGGCGGATTTATCTCCAAAAAATATATTTATTATTTTCAACTTGTTATGATGATGGGAACCATTAGAAAACAAAACATAAGCTTTAGAAAACATTTTTTTTTAAATTTAGTACTAAGATAGTACGCCGTTAATTTTAATGAATAAAAGAGTTACTTAATTTAGTAAATACAAGATTTATTTTTTAACATTCACCCGATCGGAGCCGGTAAAATGTTAAAAACCTCCGCGGGCATATTATTCAAACGGTCAGGGGGCACATTCCGGTAAAAGTGAGTTCGAATTCGTCGCTATATATAAACTTACTTTTTTAAATAGTTCATGTTTCCACACTTCTTAAGGTGGCCCAACCCGGCGGGACTAACTCATTCGCGGGCACTGTACAAAACCGTGCTGTTGCGCTCTGGGACCTTCTCTGTTTCAAAGAAAAAGACAGGCTCCGTGATGAGGAAGATGCAACATGTCCACAAAAAAGATAATGTGCATAGTGTATGATTTGGTAAGATTTAAGAAAATTTTGATTTCAAAACGACTTATAGCTAAAGTAAACCACGACCGCTGTAGTCAAAAATCTAACAAAAACCAAATAGATTATAAATCTTGATTGAATAAGCTATGTCTGATGACTAATCTTTTTAAGATTTTCTTACTTTATCATTGCGTAATAAACACCAAAGTTATTGCATAAAACGCACGAAAAATTCGAACTTTCGGACCTTATAACTTACATAGAAACCAAACACAATTTTACAATTCCAACGGTCATCAGACATCTAGTTCGATCAAATAAAGCTCTTTTGAGCAAAATTTGGGATCTCTGATAAGAAATATGGGCGTGATCTTCTTTCCCCGTTTGAGTTGAGCGGGTTGGGCCACCTTAAACATCATTTTAGTTTGGTAAAAATCTTGCTTGTCCCATAATTACGTTGGAACTATAAATAACACATCCGTTATTTAAATAATAATATGTTTCCCAGAATTTTTTAGGTTGACTCACTGCCGAACTCACTCTTACCTGAATGGGCCCCCAATTCTGGAACTCGACAACAGCGCCACCTATTGGGTCCAACTATAGCTAAGAACCGTGATCGTAAATCGACGAGCCATTCTTGAGTCTTGTTCTTTTTAATTATTATATGAGTTTAATATTATCAGAAATGAAATACGTTTTTTTTGTTTTTTTATTTTTGCAGTCTATTTCCATAATGGAGGCAAAGCATTAAAGCAACGTTTGGGAATATAAAATACTCCGCTTGTAGGATGAATTTATTACTGAGCGGCTCGTAGCCTAGTGCGTAGTAGCATTTCGTCACGAATGCGAGCTGCTCCATGGTTCTATCCATGTAAAACTGTGGTTACCTTCCCCTACTAGGTGGTAGCTTACGCCAGTAAGTATAATTAATCTATGGTGGTAGGGTTAAAGCCCGCCCGGGTTGGTACCATCGCATTGGATGAAAATATTGTCGAAGTGGCAATGAAAAATTGTTTGTGATTTCCATCCAGTTCAATGTAGCCGTGCTCATAAAGGGAAGGTCCTGTAATTGCACCTATTTCTTTTGGGAATGCAGTGTATTGGAATGGGTGGTATTGGGCTAATATCATAACGGTAGTTGTGTGGTATTAGCCATCCATGTCAGGTTGCATAAAAAATAACGAGACATGACTATAGCAGAATTTCCATTTATTGGTTATGGAGCAGGTGCTGGAAATGGTATATAGACGTTGTGCTAAATTTTTAAATCGTTCTGTCTAAAGCCATAATATTTATTCTTTGCTGCAGCTTTCTTTCATTATTAAATATGTCCCTGCTTCACGGAACTTACGTAAATATCATATTCGTTGAAATAGGCAAGTAGCTTTTTTCGAAAATGTATATTAGCGTACGATGACAAATTATACTATTTAAATATTAAATATTTGCAGTCATGGTCCGCAACGCGAGCAAAGTAGGTATGTAGCATCCAATAGCATTTTAGTAGATGGTGATTACGGTGGTGATTAGAATATTAAATTATGGCTTACATATGTTTAAAGCAGATGACGAAATTGCCCGCGAAATGTTTGCTCGCTGGTTCGAGTCCATCTTGGTACTATACTCATAACGGCATTATTGATGTATCTGTTGTCTTGTCTTCAATTAATGTGTTCTTGTTTAAACTACTGATCAAGGTTATAAATGTACATGTTGGCCAATAAAAAGTGGTTTATTTGAATATGAACAGTCTTCATTTCTCTTTTTTCGTGTTTTCTGGCGATGGTAAAGCCTTAGTCGTCGCTTTTACCATTCAACTGACCTTAGCAGACGCTTCATGAGCAACATTGTGGCTCAGATAACATCGATCAAGCTGCTACAAGCTATACAATGCATCTCCTTTCCTCCCTGCTGCTCTTCAATAATTTTACATACATCCTCCGGACTATTCACTTCGTGTATCAAACTGACCAGTATTTTAATTAACCGACGTTCGAATGTAAGGATTTTTTTCCGATCCCAATTAGAACACACTCGAGTAGCGGCGAGCGCGCGGGGCAGAGAGGGGGTCTAATTACCGCCAGAATTACTCCAACTCGCTCCCGTTCGCCCCTAGCTACGAGCTATACTAGAAATTCCAATTAGGACTTTTTCATGGGGCCATCGAAAAGCCGTTCGCTGTTTCAGAAACACAGATAGCAACACGAGTAGATACGCTTCAAAACTGTCTTTATTTAACTGGTTTAATGATCAGATAAACTTATTTATGGATGTAATAAACTATTGGTTAACACTAAATAAGACTGACCAGAACTTCAAGGCCAATTACTCTCATAACTTATATTGACATTTACTGTAATACGTTTGACAATTTAATAATTCAAATACAGCGAAAGGAATGTTCGTTCGGATAAATGTAAAATCGTTTTTGCTCTGATTGAAATGAATATTTTTTCTTTGCCTGTATTTTCTGCTTCAATTAAGATAATCACTCAAAGGAAGCTTGGCATCGATACGCGAATATTATTTACGGGCAACCAGAAGCAGACTATTCAGATTGTGCATCCGATTAAAACTCTCTTGAGTGTGCTATGGTATTCTAAACATTATTTACTACAGTTGTTTATTATTAGATGGAAACGATTTTAGCAACAGAAGTTTGTTTGTGAAATCCAATAACGTAGAAACAACCGTGAAACAAAATATAATATTAGAAGGAAGAACATTGCAAGCTTATATTTAAATTGATTTTGTTTTTTTTTTTGTTTCTAAACCATATTCTCAGAGTGGATCCTCCAGAATGTGTCTGCTTTCTGAATGCATTTATGTTATGCACCATAAAACTAATGAGTGTGCAAAAACATTCATTTCGGCGAGTGGAACAAGAACACAAAGTTGTCACCTGTTTACACAAACTTCAAATAACTGACGTCGCCGGGGATATGCGCCCTTGAGTTGAAAGACGAAAGTCTTCAAGCTTCATTCCACGGCGGAGGCGCGGCGGCGGCGACACGAGGCGGCGCGGCGGCAGATATTGCGGTCGACAAACACCGCACATCCGACGTTGCAGTGCAGTGACATCTACTTCTTTCTTACACGTTACTACGCCATGAACTATCATTATATTTTTGCACGTTGGTGTCTAAATATAAAAAGGATTGCCCACTCACAGTCGTTGGTGGGTTGGTATGTCAGCTTCCAATAGATATAATATCAATAGATCGATATGTTTGCTATTGTTTTAACGCCTATGTGTTCCTAGAGCAAAGTACAATACATTGGTTTTATTTACATTGAGATCATTTTTTACGCTTGTACCACGACTGTAGGGAAAAGCAACAGTAATTGCAAAATACTCCAATGGAAAGTCATTATTCCATGTTTACATTATTTCAACATAGATAAATATCACCAGCGAACATTAATAATTCTACTTAATCCGATATTAAACTAGAAATATTATTAATATACATAGATTAGAAAATCTAAGGAACCAGGATAGAGCCCTGTGGCACTCCACTATAGAAGGCTTCTGTGACACGAATAAAGAAGCTATTCTTTCTTTTAATATGCCATGGCTCGCACAGTCAAAAGGATTAGAGAGATCTCAAAATGTAGCATACGTGAAGTATTAACTAATTATAAATAATTCAAAATGGAACCACGTCAGATGTCGATCGGTGCTCGCCTAGCTCATTAGAATAATCCTTGCATGTCGGTGTAACGAAGCGTCGTCGCCGCCGTATCGTCGCTAACAGTGCGGTGCCTGTAATGGCATAGCTTAGGTGGTTCATTAATTTATGCAATGCCAATTAATTAGCTTCGTCCTAATTAAATCAAGTTTCATTCAAGAACAAACTTCCCGCGAGGGGGATCCTTACCGTAGATGGAAAAGAAGAATAATAACACCTATAGTATGTAAATCAATTACGACATCTCATACACATGTTAAGTTTGTTGCGCACTATATAAATATACCATCACGCTGCTTTTCTGGAGGAGTAGGAAGATATGATAAAGCACTATGGTTTATTATCGATATATCGAATACTTCTTTAGCTTCGTCTTGAATCAATGTATGTTTAGCTTAAGTATTTATAAAAAAATACAGAGATTATGTGCTATACAAGCAGGTACTCGTATAAGGTTGCTTTTTAGGTTTACTGGACTGGAAGTTTACGAACATGAGCACCTTGAACATGATTTAGCACCTTGAACCTAGGCTGGCTTAGGCGTCCTTTCTAAAAAATAAATAAATGAATATTTTTCTGTGTTCTACATTATCTAGTGCATCTTCGGGTATCTTCTTCATTCGTGAGTTGTGCTCCGATTGAAAACGAGTAGCTCAATGTTTTCTCAAATATCAAAATTACCAACTGAGCCACCTACGGCGAACACATGCAAAGCACGATATCACAGACGATATGCCATCTGCCTCAGTCTTTTGACTCAAAACAGCAAGAGCCAATGAGCATAAATGCAATATTACCATCCATCGTACGCCATTTGCCGCATGTGATGACCGATTCCTCATTTTTACTTTCACCCAGTCTTAGCCTCGGTTGCACGAAGAGACAGCTGAGTTAATCAATGTTCAAACACGTCACTTTTAGTGATCCGCACAGAGTTCCTTCCATACTGTCCACACAAAGTGACGTGTTTGATCATACTTTGACGTTTATTTTGATTTTTTGTCCTTTCGTGCACTCAGCCCTTAGTAAAATTCCAAGATCAGCTGTATTTTAAACGATTTGATTTAGCTTGACCCCATATATTTCTTTGTTGGTTTATTTTTTAAGATAAAAATATAAAGGCTTAGATAGTTACCCACTCTCACACAAGACGTGTACACCTGCAAGTATGTTGTGCACTAGCCACCAGTTGAGTGTTTTCGGTCTAAAAAATCGGATACCAGCTTTTATGGCCCAACTAAAAATTATTCTACAGCGGTGCAGTACTTTTTACGATAGTGGACATACGCACAAGTAGTTGGGTCAGGCTGAACTGATGGCTTTATGATCGCACCTACACATAATATTCACTGACAGTAACAACGCCTTTCTTAGCTCTAGTAATACTAATAGGTGATTTGATGTTGCTGCAGCAACTTATTCACAGCCAGATCACATGATCACATGATATTCGTGTTTCCAGCAGTCGCGCTGTTTTAATTTCTTCTTCTCAATCTCATGGTCTCTCATTTCAGAACAATCGTTTGAAAATTTTTTTTTTTATTGTAAGCCAAGTCCGGTTAAAATCCCATAATGGGCAGTTTATTATAAGAGCAGGAAATATAATTAATAGGTTTAAGATGAAATATATATTTTTTACAAATATATTTTGACAGTACCGATTCCAGATCCTGTGTTTTATTTCTCGTTACGAAAATACGTTAGTATAGCATTTAGAAAAACTTTACAATTAGTGAAAATAAAAAATATGAAAATATTGTGTAACCTAGATGAAAAGCGCACCTAATTTACACTTTCTAAAGAGGTAAAAATCAAAAACTTAGAACCTTGATTTAAAGTTTTCTCGCCGATTAAAAAATAGACAGTTCTAATGCTGATATCTGACAACAGTATGACTCCCCATCGCAACCCAATTAGTGCTGGATAACCTCACCTTCGTAAAGTACCTTTAGTCCTGTTGCTGGCTCCTCAGTCTTCCGCACTTGTTCTCTTAAAATTCAATACATAACTTTATAATTTATAAAGAACGAAATTTTTCTAATTGAAACTTTTACAGTTGTATAAGGCGCCATAACTGGAACCTTACAAGAAACAAATAGTTAATGTGTATCACAATTACCAAAACTAAAATTATGAATTGTAATTTAAAAGGCGGGATAATGCAAACTATAAAAAGGATGATCAAGTACGAACCAATATTACCGACATGTCAATAACCTCACATCAAAGATTTCCCTTAAAACTAATAATACATTGGTATTTAAATCAAAATTGCTTTCCAAATGTTCAGTCGAATGCTCTCGTGAAACCGAGTGGAACACTCGCCCGAATGTGGACGCCTGGGATTTCCCAGTTCTCCTTTCAAATTCACTACATTCGGATCGAAAAAAAAATATTTTTTTTATTCCTTTTCTGCACACAGACACAGGTATTAATGAATGCGGTCGCTCTCCCTAGCCTCGGGTCTTGCGATTGAGAGCTTTAGAGGCCTTGTGCTGTCAACCTTAAAAACATATGGTTAAATTTGTTCAAATCCTGATTCGGATGAATATTTTCTTATTTTAGAAGTATCAAGGCCAATTTATTGGATGAAGAAAGCTGTTAAAATAACTGCTGCTTAAGTGTGGAGCGAGGTGACTTTAACGATGAACAAAACATGTCAATAATGAACTTTAACATAGTCATATTTGTTGATCAAACGCTTATAAAAATGGCAAACAAAGTATTCACTAGACGAAGAGATGTTAACAATATTTATTATATTTTTGTTAATGCGCTTACCAGCTCACCGACGCTTAAGTTTTTTTGTCACTATTTATGAATACCCAACTTTCGCAAGATACCGGTTAGAGCGCACATCAAACTTTTAACGACACCAAACTCTACATCTCGACTTTGAGCGGAACCGTTTCGGCTTTGCAGCTATCGCCCCTCCCCCCTCCCCCCCCCCGCCGACCGGCATCGCGACTCCGGCCTAATTCGCTCTATTGAGACAAGTTGAATTATCTCCAAATTGCATAGCACCTGTCTCTCTTGCCGCCCCCCCCCCCCCTTCCGCCCCTCCTGCCGACACGTCCCGAAACGTTCCCTTTTAGTCACTTCTCCGTGGCTTTAGTCGTCAAGTCAGTGCTTTGTGCAGGATTATATATATTTAAACTATTTACAATAAGAAATTGCTTGCGATCTCGCAGACACTTTTATATTTTGACTTCATGACAGATTGTGAGAGGACCTGCTTGATGCATAGTACGTTTTTCTTAATACGTTTTAATTGAAAAGGGCTTAGACTAGGAGGTCGCGACAAAAATGGCTACGATAACGTTAATGGCTGAAACTAGGTTCACAGGATAAAGACCAACCCTCTGAAGCTAAATGTGTCGGTCTGCCTGCGCCAAATGGTCGCATTACCTAGATAAGGCGCATTAAAAAAAAATATATATAATAAAAAAAAAAAAAAGAATTTTTTGAGGAATCCTTTTCAAAGGATTCCTCAAAAAATACTCCTGACATTTTGATTATCGTTTTCAATATTGACGAGTAATTTCAAATCCGTGTTCAACGAATAGTTGACAATGAATCAACGAACACGTGAGTTGAATTGAACGCGCTGGCATCGCGACTCCGGCCTAATTCGCTCTATTGAGACAAGTTGAATTATCTCATGTGTTAAAAGACTTTGGAAAATGATGCGCTGAAAACCAGATTCGCAGTGTTTGCTGCGTATCAGCTGAGAGCATACCCATTCAGTGCAACACAATATAAGCCTCGAGGTCTGAATGATAATTGTACATTATATATAACTTGTGTTACTTTTTTCTTTATTTAATTAATTGGTGTTCTATATATTTTCGTGTGTTGTGGCTGAATAAACTATTTGAATTATTTGAATGAACTAAACCTATTAACACCTATTGTTTACTTATTCATCGTTTCCATTATTTCCGGTAACGGAAATTATGCACACTATCCGATGTATCGATGTCCAACATTACCCTGCCTGGAACAACCTAAAATTGATCCAAGGTGGAGAATTGTTTATCTGTTTCCGAAGAGACGCCATGACAAAAGACGTGCCTTAAATTTAAGCAAAGCAAGCTATAATATATATATATTTATTATTACATTTGTACACCTTGATTCATGGACGCAAATATGAAGGCAAAGATGGTGCACCTTAAAATATGAAAACGTAATAACAACGTAACGGGCGACTTTTCAAAATGTACAGCAAAATTATATTCTCCCGCCAACCCTTCGTTATGAGCGAATAAAAGCAGGCTTCTGCTTAATGTCTTGCGAAGCGTCCTGGGCGCAACCTACGCCGCACATCGACTCGTCATAAAATATTTTATTCGAGCAATAATTTAATTAGTAAGAAAAACAAGTGAGCACAATTTCCTGACAAGAGGCTGTGGGAAGTAGGATCGGCAAGCAAATATGGAAAAAGAGCAGGTGTGCAGAAACATTAAAAAAACATATAATTGAGTAATTAATATCTAATATCGGTTAAATTAGAAAATCTGGAGGGTAGAAAGGTTCTTCAGTTGTACCTATATGGAGTGCACGTATAACCAGTTGATGGCAAGAATAAACCAATGTTTACCAATTTGTATCCTAGCATTTGCAAAAAAAAATGTATGCAAGTTTTTTTATTAATATCGCTTTTGTGAAGCAAGTGTTGATCTATATTTTTGTTTGTCTTAATTTTTGGGTGGAGTCCAGTTTTGAGCCACACCTTTAAAGTTATTACATTTTAATCGATCCTTTCTAAAAGGGAATCATTGCATAACCCTTAGTTTTGAGAAAATAAAAAAAAATCTTGTTTAAGAAATAAAAAGAACTATAAGAAATATAAGTGAATACTGTATTGTGTATGATGATGGATATAAATAAATAAATAAATAAATAAATAAATCTGACTTTTTTATGATTTTATTAAATAGTTCTATTAAACCCTGAATTATTCTTAATCAAATTTATTTAATTTTTTTTTATATTATTCATCGCATTCAATAAAATTATGCCCTTTTAGAATGGAAGAAATGAATTAAAAAACAAAAAATATATATATTTAAGTCATACATTAAAATTAACATTTATTTGAAGCTAATCTCAATCAATCAATCTATTTTACATAAATCTTAAATTAATCATCATTTTCCTCATCATCTCTGTCTTCAGTAGTCGGCAGAGCTAGAATTTCGTCATATAATACCTTCGCACGTACATCTGCACTTTCGAAGGTCATCTCTTATGGCTATTTGATAGAAACATATATATTTGATAGAAGACATTCTTATGCGGAAAATCAGAAGGGCGATGAAGAGGGCGGCCCAATTCAAATGTGTTTTTTGGCAGTCCCTTTATGAAGGGCTATGCTTGGATGCATCCCGGATTGTAGCTATCGAACAGATATTGATTATTATTACTGATCTCAAAAATATCTTATCTTGCCTGGGTACATCTCGTTCAGCAGATTCTTTCGAAACACAAGTTTTCTTATAGTATGTTGTCCACCAGCCTTAAAATCGATGATGTCACCTGTTTCACTTTTTGCACGCAGAATTTTTCATACAAGCTGCTATTCACGATTAGTTCTGTTAGTTTATGAATTGACAACTGAAATATTTGTTCCATTCGATAAGTGTCTCATTGCATGCAATCAGGCCATTTTTTAGCGGCCTCTTAATGAATATTATTACATTATATTAAATCATTATCTTAAATTATTACATTATTAAAAATTCACATTGGTATTTATAGATGAAATATAATATTGTCATATTTAGGTAAGTATTTCAAAAAATTTGAGATCATAGAAATTCTGTGTCAGGATTGGCTAGATTCGCTATTCGTCAGATTCTCAAAGCTATAGGGGTGCCGTACCTACCAGAACTCACATACGCAATTTTTAAATTATTGAATAAAAATTTAAGCAGTTTAAGAATCTTTTGTTCTGACTGTACCCCTGCATCCGTTACGGGGCGGTCGCTGTTCACTTGGCGGCTGTTAACATTTTATAGATTGTAAAGTTGAAGGCTGATAATTGAGACTCCACGCCGCCCAAGGGGACTGTCGGCAGGCCCGCGCGGGGCGGGCGGCAGGCGCGTGGCATAATATCACCAAAAACGGCTCGAACCTGCGATTTTTTAGGAAATATTTTTTTTAAAACATCTAGATGTACTCATTTGATGTTACACATCATTTATATGGGACATTATAAATTTAGAAGAATTATAATTGGATTCTGAGCTTTCAATTTAAATTTTTACTATTCCTAAAAAGAACATTCTTGTATTGGCGAAAAAAACGGTGTAAACATGAATTTTCCTCTATGATTCAATCGTAGTTCTTTTGTATACATTTAATCATATTATAATTGATATATTCCAGTTTTATTGAAGACGGGAAATTATAGATATCAATTTTTGAACATCATATCTGGTCTAATTTATTTTGTCTGCTCTCTATGGGTGAAAAGTTAAAAAGTTCTCTTTCATTTTTTAACTTTACCTTACTTTACTTAGAAATATGTGATTATGTTAATATTTTTCAAAAAATGTAAATAAGAAAATACGTTCGTGCAAAGAGGATATTAACCATGTCAACAAAGCAAATGAAAACATCTTGATGCGAGCGACATCTGTTAGAGACTTGCGGAATCGTGGTTCGTGTGGCGGAATCGGAAGTAAAAACACAATTTATTTAGTAAACCTGTTCATGCAATCTTTCTGCAATGAAACAATCTGACCATAAATCTCTATATTCATTTGAAATTCAAACTATCAGTCAACTTAATCTTCAGCTTTTTAAATCGGCTTTGTCCTTTGCATAAACAGATTGCTCATATTAATTTTCAGAAAAAATAAGTATTTTTAATATCTCCTATCCAAATTGGTAATAAATACATGTTTTGTGCTTTATTCTGCAACGTAAAACTACATATTTTTGTTTTTTTTATGCAACCTGACATGAATGGCTAATACCATAGAACTACCGTTATGATATTAGCCTAATACACCACATTCGCGAAGAAATAAGGTGCCACGCCTGGACCTTCCCTTTATAAGCCCGGCTACACTAAACTACATGGAAAACGAAGACAATTTTTCAATGCCTCTTTAAACATACTTTCATCCAATGGGGTGGTACGAACCCAGGCGGCTTAACCCTACCACCTAGTAAGGGAAGGGGACCTCTGTTTAACATGGATTCCGCACCACGGTGCACCTAAAATTTGTAACGAAATGCACCTACCCAACTCAGAACGAGAAAGAAAGTGGTGCATGACCCGGGCGAGAATTGGAACCCATAACCTCTTGCATGAAAGGCAAGTCCTCTAGAAAAAAAAGCCCCTTCATTACGAGCTGTATGGATTGAAGTTAAACTGATTCGGTCTATTCCAAGAATGGCGCACCTGTATGGTACAGTGGAAAGCATTCCTCCACTCTGCAAATCGGTTGGATGGCTAGACCGAATTTCGGTGGAACGTGAATTATATTTTCCAGGTTAAAATGTCATTATTCTCACTAAACGGTTCTCGTAGCAATATTTTCCGGAGTATTGATTATTTTAATGGTCCGATATGGGTTCGACTCTTTCAGTGTAAAGCAGTTAATACCCTAGCAAAACTAACGCACGACATCAAAATTAATAAACATGTTTTGTTTCTTTGAAAAATAAGCACCGTTTGACATCGTCGAACTGTTTCGAAACATTTAAGAAAATAATATAACTAGGGCATCCTGACTGTTTTGGTGCACCGCATTAAGAAAATTAGAATGTTTATTGACAAGTGTTAGAGTATTCAAGTAGATATATACGAAAGTAAATTATAAAAAAAAAAATTATGAGGAAGGTGAATAAGCCATCATTGCCATTTGCATCACTATGAGCAACAGGTAATATGCATACTAAACCCCGAGAACTTGAAATAAACCAATGGTCTAGACAACAAAACCACCCAATAATTGTATTAAGTTAATAACTAAAAAAACGAATAAACAACAAGAATAATACCTAAATATTATTCTATTATAACTTATCAACCACAGGTAATTTCTTAATTTTATAACAGTAAACGTGTCACGTAAAAAAAGTCATCACCGGTGCCATTATGACTCCCAACAACCGAATATTAGGTCTCAGGATTCCCAGTTGTTGCTCATCACGGCTCTAAAAGCCATCACTCCTTCGGAAATATGGCGGCGTGATGATCTGGACGCAAGCATTCACCGCGCGTTTTTCCCGCTCGTGTAGGAGCAGCCGCGTGTAATCAGGGGTGATTCGACGAAACTACTCGACTTCTGAGCCGCGGGCTTAATCATTACGGGATCATTAAAAACCTCTCTACCATCAACCTGTTGGCTGCCGTCGAGTTTTCGCGTAACCTTCCACCTCTTGCCTTTCTGATCGAACGGTCCAGTTAGCATTTTCCGTATCACCACGAAATTTTGGATGATAAAGAATAAGATGAAAAATGTTGGTGATGTTTAAAGTTTTTTAGCATTAAAGATGTTTCATTAATTTATCAAGTCACACCCATTTAAAAAAAAAATGTTGAGATAACAGCACGGCTACATTGAGATAGGCTAAAAGCACGAAAGCAGTGTTTAAATGTACTTTCTACTTTAGCAAAGCAGTGTTTAAATGTACTTTTGCGGAAACTTTAGTTTTCAATAACAATAAAGAATATTATTTATCAAAGCACTGTTCCCGTTGGACTAATATCTCACTTGTGCTGTATTCGGATGTGTTTTTTTTTTATGCGACCTGACATGGATGGCTAATACCACACAACTACCGTTATGATATTAGCCCAATACACCACATTCCCGAAGGAATTAGGTGCCATGCCAGGACCTTCCCTTTATGAGCACGGCTACATTGAACTGGATGGAAAACACGGACAATTTTTCATTGCCGCTTCGACCATCTTTAAATCCAATGCGATGGTACCAACCCGGGTGGGCTTAAACCCTACCACCTAGTAGGGGAAGGGGACCTACAGTTTTACATGGATTCCGAACCATAGAGCAGCTCGCATTCGTGACGAAATGCACTTATCGAACTCTGAAAGAGAAAGACAGTGGTTATGTATGTATATATGTTTGCAATATTCAAAAATACGTTTATTTTTTCGTATTAAAATTTTAAAAAACCATACAGAAGTAAGTACGTAAGCATAACTGAAGGCTATGAACACACAAACATACGTAAGAATATAACTAAAATTATGCATGTCCTTTAACCGATGTTTGGTCTTGGCAATATACACACACATACTTACATTAATGATATAACGAGAATTCCACTCCCTAAATCTGCAGTACCGATTTCAAATATTCTAATGATTTAAAAAATAGATTGACCTACCGTACAATTACCTGTCGTAAGTGCAATCGACAGATATAAAATGCTCACGTAAGCAAAGTCAACTTGATTTAGTAGGCCAGTGAGCTCAATGGCGACGATCATTACGATGACTTGTTAGCGAAGGAGTTAACAGCGCCGGGCGGCGCGGGGGCGGCGCGGGGGCGGCGCGGGGGTGGCTCGGGGGTGGGTCGCCGGTGGCTCGGGGGCGGCGGAGGCACCAAGCAAATGAGATGCGACGCTCCGCCGCTAACTAAACCAATCGGCTACAAAGGGCGCCGCCGTCGCCTCTAATGAGGCCGCTGCGACACATTTTATCCGAGTTCATTATTTTCCATCTACAATCGATCATCTCGAAGAAGCGGAATAATTCGCGAAGCTTCAACGGAAGCCGAGCGGCGCTGCGAGAGGTATCGGATTCGCAAAGTCTCTTCGATGCGTCTGTAAGGTGTTTCCTCCAGATTCAGTTATTTTTGTCCGTTTGCGAATATTGCAAAGCTTGCAGATCGTGCAACTGTGCGTGCATTATAATATGCACGGAGGAGGGATAATATGTTTGATTTTTTTTTATGCGACCTGATATGGATGGCTAATACCACACACACAACAGTATTTTTATGGAACTTGATATGGACCTGTCCAAAGCACAGCAGTTGCATTAAAAAATATATTGCTTGCATTGCAAGGCTAAATTGAACTTGATGGAACACATGGACTATTTGCTTTATCCCTATGACAATATTACATTCAATGCGGTGGTACCAACCCTAACAGAATAACCCTTATAAAGCGCGGAGACCTACAGCATTATATGGAACTCGCCGCGCACAAAAACCAGTTAAGTAATAAGTATTTTCACAGGCCAGTTACGCTTTTTAACCGATTTCAGAAAAGGAGGTTTTCAATTCGACTGTTTTTTTAAATATTTGTTTTATGTTTGTTACCTCAGAACTTTCGCCTGGGTAAATCGATTTAGATGATTATCGTTTTATTTGAAAGCTGGTGCCTTCCGTGTAGTCCCATTTTATTTTAATTTGTTTCTGATAATTATATCCATGAGAAAATCATGTAAGTCTTAAATTTGCATTAAGTATGTGCGCGACAAATGGACGAATAACTCAATATTACGCCAACCGATTTCGATAATTCTTTTTTTATTGGAAAGAAAGTATGTAAATTAGTTAGAGTACTTCAGGACCACTAAAAATAAACAAAACAAATTTACAAAAAAACCCGACTTCAACGGTCATCGCCAACTACAAAAATGGCAATATTTTTTTAACTTTTTAGTGCTTTTTCTTTGAAGTCTTTTTAGTTAAGTGAAGTTAGTTAGTGAACATATGTTCTTAGATTTACACCGTCGCTGTACATAATGTTTTGAAAAGTACCGGTTTTCCGGTGTGCAATGCCGTGCTTGGCCGACATGTTTCGCCTCCCACGACGGAAGCATCGTCAGGGCCACTTCGTTGCCCGGAGTTACGTCTGACAGCCTGCCTCGTCAAACGGTAACGGTTATTAGTTAGTGAAGTTGTTTTTAACTATTTTTTTTATCTTGCGAGAAACAGTGTCAACATTTGTCAATGTTAAATAATTAAATAAAGTATTATTTTGTAAAATATCTTATTATTTTAAGTTCTTCAATGCCACCTAAAATCTTTTTGTTTGAAAAACAGGTTTCTTGCGTTAGTGACCCATTGTTTTTACAATTATAATATAAAATAATGACGTGCCGGATTATTATTGGATAAATAAATCTAATTAATCTATTAGGGTATCTAATGCATAACGGTAAAGATATGAACTTATATGTGGAATAAACAAACAAAAAAGCTACGTAGATGATTGTAAGATTATATCCATTCAAGTTTTATTTACCAGGGAAATAAAATTAGTTGTGAAAATTATTTATTATATAAAATTAAGACAGAAATACGGAAGTTTCAATCGGTATACGAACGGTACCACCCTGGACGCGACACATTGGACTTTGACCCACATACGTTTTCCTTGCAAATGCTAATGACTACTGTGGCGCTAAGGGTGATGCGCTCTGTACATGTCTCAATCCTCGGGATCCAATGCATCTTCGGGAGAAAACAAATTGGGCAGTTCACACGCGTCATAAATGAAACCTTCAGAAAACGAAAACTTCAAGAAGTATAATGCATAATGAAACACTTTATATATGTATTATATACAGAAACCAATGTATAACATGTTCATCTCATTCTCTGGCAGGACAATTTGTTTATTACATTATTCGACACAATTAAAATAAGATATACATAAAAAATAAAATAACTGACTGACTAACCTAAACGTAAAAATAATCATCTATCATGGGTCCCGTTGTCATTGTCCCCATGACGGATGCCGCGTTCCCCCGCTGAATGACGAGAGCGGGTGCTGGCGGAAAAATTATGGCAGGCTAAATTATAAATATGTTTATGTGTTTGTCTCTTTTCAGTGCCGCTATTTCGTTTCGTCAAATTTCAAACCACAACGGTGAAGTTTTCACTTACAAAAATAATCATTGAAGTTTTAAATAAAGCTCACACGCCATGTGATTATGAGCGGCTCATAGCCTAGTGGCGCGGGGACTGGCCTAGCGTACCAGAGGTCTGGGTTCAATTCCTCGCCCCGACATGCACCACTTTCTTTCTCTTTCTAAGTTCGATAAGTGTATTTCGTCACGAATGCGATCTGATCCATGGTTCGGAATACATGTAAAACTGTAGGTCCCCTTCCCCTACTAGGTGGTAGGGTTTAAGCCCGCCCGGGTCGGTACCATCGCATTGGATGAAAAGATGGTTGAAGCAGCAATGAGAAATTGTGCGTGTTTTCTATCCAATTAAATGTAGCCGAGCTCATTAAGGTCCTGGCATGGCACCTAATTCCCTCGGGAATGTGGTGTATTGGGCTAATATCATAACGGTAGTTGTATGGTATTAGCCGTCCATAATAATTATAATAATAAGCCTTTATTACTGTAACTAAAATAACATTTTACCTAATTCTGCTTAGCAATATTACTTTTTCCTTAACTAATTATATATATCGGCAACCGGTTTTTCTTTTACAGCTAGTCCTTCGACAAAGTCCTCTTCTAAAGCTTTCCATTTTGTCCTGTCTTTTTCAGTGCGTGTCCATTCTGGGCCAGCTATCTTTTTAATGTCGTCTTCCCAACGTTTAGTTTGTCTACCTTGGCTTCTTTTACCATCACGCGGGTAACCGTCCGTATCAGATTGCAAAAAAAGGGAGGCAATCTGAACCTGTAGTCTCAGTTGTCATCTGATTTGCCGTTTACGGCAAACTGATCGACTTGAGTTTTCCGTGAAAACGTCAAACTCCGTACAAGTTTTTACTAGATATTCTGTGGTTTTACTTCTTCAAGCTGTCAAAAGTCGAACTCGGACTTCCGATTTGTATGAAAACGCGGAGTCGGCGTAAACGGCAACGTCGACGTATTGGTTGGGGAAAAAGTTTCTTCGCATTTTTTAAGAAAATTCAAAACATTTTTTAATATGGTTTATTTACATTTAACTAAAGTATGTAGGTACCATTTTGTTCGATAACTTTTTGCCATCTTGTAGGTAGGGACATGATCCCATTGCTATAGAAATATTGGGACTTCTGATCAATATACCGCGACAAGTGGTTTTGGCAGTCCTCTCGTGATGTTAACCTGACACTGCCTAAAGAATTCTGAAGAGACCTAAACAGGTGGAAATCTGAAGGTGCAAGGTCAGGACTATACGGCGGATGCATTAACACCTCCCAGCCAAACTCTCTTAGTTTTTGCTGAG
Organism: Incurvaria masculella; assembly: GCA_946894095.1. NCBI lineage: Eukaryota > Metazoa > Arthropoda > Insecta > Lepidoptera > Incurvariidae > Incurvaria > Incurvaria masculella. The sequence continues at coordinate 20,688,052 of OX335645.2, read as the reverse complement.
TGGCTAAAGATGTGTGAGGTCTAGCGTTATCATGATGAAAAACCACACCCCTTCTGTTGATTAATTCCGGCCGCTATCTCTCAACTTCTTGCTTTAATCTCATCAGTTGTTCGCAGTAGAGTTCAGAATCGATGGTCCTGCCTGGTGGTAACAGCTCATAATGAATAATGCCCTTCCAATCCCACCACACACACAGCATCACCTTGTTGCGAGTTAACCCGGGTTTCGCCACAGTCTGTGAAGCTTGACCGGCCTTTGACCACGACCTTTTTCGCACGTTCTTGTCGTACGTGATCCACTTTTCATCACCAGTTATCAGCTTCTTCAAAAATGGTTCGGTTTCATTACGTCGTAATAAAGAATCACAAATGAGTACACGGTTCATTAGGTTTCTTTCAGTGAGCTCGTGAGGTACCCAAATATCGAGCTTTTTTGTGTACCCAGTTTTTTTCAAATGCGCCAAAACTGTTTCGTGGTCAATTCCTAGTTCTTCAGCTACGTCGTAACTACTGATATGCCGATCTTGCTCCACTTTTTCAAAAATGGCATCCATTTTATCCGTAATAGGGCGACCAGAGCGACGTGCATCTTTGACATCAAAATTTCCGGATTGAAAACGCTTAAACCAAATTTTTGCTACTCTCTCAGACACTGCACTAGGTCCATAAACATCGCAAATTTTTTTCGCGGCTTGCGTTGCATTTTTACCTTTTTTGTAGTAAAATTTTAAAATGTATCGAATTTCTTCATTAGATTCACTCATTTTGACAGTACGAAAAACAAATGAGAATCACACATTTTCCTAATTTGAATTTGGAATTATGTTCTTTAAAATTTAAACTTTCAATGATACCAAAACCAGCCAGATACAAATAGTATAGCCAAAGAGATTTTATTACAAGTTCATACATACTATAATGCGAAAAGACTTTTTCCCCGACCTATTATTTACGGCAACGTTGAGTAAGCTGTCAAATCAACGGACTCGCAAATGTTAGTTCGCTTAACGCCCGCTGCGCGCGCTCTTATGTTTCTCCATACATTTGAAAACGCCAGTCGATCGGTTTGCCGTAACGCCAATTTAGGTGACAACTGAGACTACCGGCTCTGAGCCGGTAGTCTAAGTTGTCACCTAAATTGGCGTTACGGCAAACCGATCGACTGGCGTTTTCAAATGTATGGAGAAATTGAATAGCGCGCGCAGCGGGCGTTAAGCGAACTAACATTTGCGAGTCCGAGCTTGATTTGACAGCTTACTCAACGTTGCCGTAAATACGTCGACGTTGCCGTTTACGTCCACTCCGCGTTTTCATACAAATCGGAAGTCCGCGTTTGACTTTGACAGCTGGAAGAAGTAAAACCACAGAATATCTAGTAAAAACTTGTATGGAGTTTGGAGAAAACGCCAGTCGATCGGTTTGCCGTAAACGCCAATTTCGGTGAGAACTCAGACTGCCCACTCTGATATCATCGTGTGTTGGACACCTCTTCCAGACATTGTCGATGCCACCGCTAACCGCTCGCTCTCTCGCGGCGCCGCGTCGCGATCGCTAACGACGCGCGCTCATTACAGCGCCGCCGCCCGCCCCGACGCTTTGTAACGCGACGCCGCCGCTGCAACGATTATGCGCTTCCCGCTGAATAATCGCGATAACAATGCGGTGGCGTCGCGCGACACGCTCGTTACGCGCGACGGATTATGACGTGACGCCGAATCTGGCCTCGCTGCGGAGCTGGCTACGGGCTACGCGGCCGGATATGACAGTGACGGAGTTTATAAGGCCCTAAACCAGCCGCCTGGAACAGACTAACGAGATGCGATGTTCAGGGGTGAACTCCGAGGTGAACTCTTGTTGTTACCAGTTAGATAATAGTCGCTATGTATTGAGCTAACATTCAGATTGTCTGGATGTTGGACTCAGTTCATTAAGGTGGCCCATCCCGCTCATGTCCCCGTACAAAAGGGGAAAGAAGATCACGCCCATATTTCTTGTCAGAGATCCAAAATTTTGCTCAAAATAGCTTTATTTGATCGAACTAGATGTCTGATGACCATTGGCATTGTGAAATTGTGTTTGGTTTCTAAGTTATAAGGTCCGAAAGTTCGAATTTTTTGCGCGTTTTATACAATAACTTTGGAGGTGGATTACGCAATGATAAAGTAAGAGCATCTTAAAAAGATTTGTCATCAGACATAGCTTATTTAATCAAGATTTATAATCTATTTGGTTTTTGTTCGATTTTTTACTACAGCGGTCGTGGTTTACTTTTAGCTATAAGTCGTTTTTAAATTAAAATTTTCGTAAATCTTACCAAATCATACGCTATGCACATTGTCTTCTTTGTGGACATGTTGCATGTTCCTCATCACGGAGCCTGTCTTATTCTTTGAAACAGAGAAGTTCCCAGAGCGCAACAGCACGGTTTTTTAGCGTGCCCGCGAAAGAGTTAGGCCCGCCGGGTTGGGCCACCTTAAGATTTACTTTTATGATGAACTCCGTGATTTCTTGTGTCAAATAAAATTACAGATAACGCTCAACCTAAACCGAATGGACCTAGATATTTCTTGAGTACCCTGGGAATGCAATTAATATCTTTTAAATGTCATCCCTAGATAGGTTTCATTATAGTAGTTAATTTATTTCCTCCATCAAGCTACACACTTGGATTAGTATTTTTTCTATTTTTTTTCCGAAACCGACAAGAAACTGTTCAAGTGTAATCCATTTTTTTATTTTATACGGTTAAGTGGGGTGGCAAAGTTTGTGTGGAGAAATATTAATATTGTGTGAACACCAGCGAAGGTTTTGGACCGGGCCTTGCTCAGGTCCAAAACGTCATTGACACGTTTTGTAAAACAATAATTGAAAACGAAACTAACATTTCTCGTATATTATTTTTAATTGTGAATTATAATGTTTATGTATAAAAGTGGGATAGGAAATGGCCACACTGCTAACTGCTTCTCGCTTGCACAATATTCCCATGTGTATTCGCACCGACCTGGAAACGATGGAGCTTCTACGCCATTATCCATGTTTCGGCTTCGTAAGTCAATGCAGGTAAGACGCACCGTTGAAGACATTTTTTTTTTAATTTAGTAAGAAAGAAATACAATGCTACTCAACCTCTGAGTAGCATTGTATTTTTTTTTTTCAAATTAGAATGCATATTGCCTCATACATTTTGGGCCCTTCAAAAATGTTTGTGTCTACCTGCCAAACCAGTGAAATAATATTACTTTTTCTTACATGAATTTTGAAGACCGAATTCATTGCCATTTTAAAGCTATTAAAGAAATGCGGTCTTGCGGCTATGAACGTATTAGAGACGCTAGTGAGCTCAGCGTAGAGCATAATTCTCCAGTCCAAACGCAATTAAAATGGACAGTGATATTTCTTGACTTATTCACACCTTTTTTTCTCCCTTACCGGACGGAATGGCACGGAGCAGGCTGACCTTACAGATGTTATGTAAACCCGTGAAGTTTCTTTGCGGGTTCTTCTTTACTGGGTTGATCGAATCCGCGGATCTTTGTGACGTAACTTGGTGTAGTTTGACTACCAAAAAGTTAAAATAAATGAAATGAAATGAAAAACAGAACGAGTCTTAAAACAACGGAAGACTAATGCTATGTTATGTCCATGTCTTAGGATTGTCTTGACAGTAGTAATTGTGAATGATTCCTTTCAATTATGTAATGAATAATATTCATATTTTCAAATATGTTTAAAGCAGCGGTGCCCAACCGGTAGCTCGCGGGCACCTGGTAGCCCGCAGCATGTTTCCTAGGTGCCCGCGAACAAAATCGGAAAATAAATGTACAATTTTTCTAAAATTTAATTGGGTAAAATAAATGAAACAAACCATAACTAAATTACGCTGTCGGTATGAGTCAAAGCCATCTTCTAAAATCACCTGACCGGCCGGCCTGGTTTTCGCAGCCCCCCTGAAAGTTCGAATTTTTAACATAATACCATTTGGTACCATCACATTGAATCAACGATGGTCAAAGCGGCAATGAAAATTGTCCGTGCTTTCCATCCAGTTCAATGTAGTCCAGCAATACAAGAGCAATTCAAGTCCAGGCATGCCACCTATTTACCATGTGGTATCTTAGGCTAATATCTAACGTTCAGTTTGGTATTAGCCAGTCAATAAACTGCATAAGTGATTTTTTAAAATTAATAACACGAAATTCCATGAAAATATTATTTATATTGTTTCTTACTTTTTAGTAGTGTGGTTTTTTTTTTTAATATTTTCCGTGCCTATGTTACCCGCGCCATAATAACGAATCGATTGACACCTTATTCATAAAAAACAGTTGAATAGTTTAATACATACATAGACTACTAAAATCATAACCTTTCTTCTTATATTAAACTTCCTTTTGGCTTCACCGTAGTCGGGTAAAAAATCCATCTGTCAAAATGATTTTGTAAAAAAAATATCGCCCTCACCAGAATCGCATTTGACATCGAACGTTACGGGTTGACTAAAGTAAAATATACGTTTTCTTCCTAAGGAAATATGTAGGTTGTTTTTGGCATCAATGTAAATATAATGTTCTTTGTGAGCAGTAGTAATATATCTGTAAACGAGTTTTGAACATGGAGGTCCATGGTTTTGAAGTATTAATGGGAAAAAATTACAAACCTTTCAAAAATTACAAGTTTCTTCTCGTTTCGTTTTTGCTAGAAGTAATCGAACTGGCAGATTAAAAATACTTATACTTTACAAATAATGGACGAAACAAAGAAACTGAAACTATAAAGTTGTTCTCATTATAGTTGTCTTTCTTGAATGAATGTGTTTTTCTACATATGTACATATTTGCATACTTTTTTATTTAATAAGCGCTTATTTTTCTTAGTTTTAAGTAAATATTTTTCAACCTGATATATTACTCGTAAATATAAAACACATTTGGCTACGTATTTTTATGTGGCAGACTGGGATGATGTATACCTGTTTTTTTAATATATTATAATACGAAGTTTGTATCGACGATAAAAAAGATCTTATTTATTTTCTTGCCGTTTGTTAAGCTAGCATATTAGCTTTTGCCCTTCGTATAGATAAAATGTTTCCCATCTTCCAATCTCTTACAGTAAATTCATCGAATTCAAATGCAACTGTGACAAATCGGAAAGAAACCAATCCGAGGGCGGGCGGGGACGCCGGCGGGGGGGGGCGCGGGGCGAGGGAGGGGCGCGCTCGACACGGTTTGGGCGGGCGGGACTTTTTTATGAGCCAAGTAGCGAACGTCAGCTAATAATATATTTCTTGCCGATTGATTTCTTCAACTCAATGGTATAAAAGTTAAGGTTTTTCTTCAATGTTTTTCAAAATTGTACTAAACTTGGTGCGAACGTACACTTTTAAGTTCTCTGAAGTCCATAGGAAAGCGAGAAAGTTATAAAGTTTAATATACATATGTAGTTTCAAAAACTAAGGAAATTCTTGCGTTATGTACTTACAGTTTTAAGATATTTTTTAAGAAATTATATTAATTTTTAAATGGTTTGTCGACAGTGACTTATTTCTAGCGAAGCATTACATATCTTAAAAGAATTAACTGAAACTATCACCAGTAACCCACTTTATTAACTTAGAAGGGAATTAATAAGATAGTTTCTTTTCTCCAAGCTACGAAAATATTCACTATTATAAATATGCAGACGGTATGATGACACTGTTTTACTTATGTATGAAGACAAAGAGAGCTTAAACACACTGTATATAAAATGTAATGACTATTTTTTTAATCAGCTAATAATAAACAGTGTAAAGAGCAGTTCAGTTATGAATAGTTTCTGAACTTACGTGTGTGCGAGGCGGCGGCGGTGAGGGAAGAGGCTGGCGCAGTCAGGGTCACGTGGGCAACTAAGTTTTTCGTGAGCACCTAAGGTCCCACCATTTTCACACGACTTTACGCCTTTAATGGTCTCTTATAAAGTTTGATTCGCTTAACTTAACTTTTTTAGAAGAAGTTTATGCTGTGGTGCTGCTTACAAATTCTAAAGTTCATTGAATGGCATGCCAAACATCCCTGGGCTACTCGATCTATTCCGGTCGGCGCGGCCGCGAACGCGAGACACGGCAGGCGGCGGCGACGGCTGGCGGCGGACTGCCTGCGAAGGTCGCGCGCTCGCGGGTCGAGGCGCCGCGGCGGAGTGGCGCGTGCGAGCCCACCGCCGGCTGGGCGGCGCGCGCTGGGCGGCCTCCGCTGGCCCCGCCCAGCCGCCCACCTGCCGCCACGCCCACCCGCGACCCGCACCATTAACGGAGGCGGCAAACACGCCGGACCGCCGCCGCTTTGTCCGGCGAACTACTCAAATAGTTTCCATTAGAAGAGGGCCTGCAGTGCCGCCTTGCACCGCCGCCTGCGGGCCGAGGCGGCGCGGCGGCTGCGTTGCGTCGGCCCGAAATCGGAGCACGAGAACAAAAGAGCTGCCGACCGATCATTGACGGCGGAATTGGTTTCTGCATCGTCGATTAGACCTGTCGGAGGGTACATTGGCAAGTTAGCCGCTAGTTTGGCAGGTTGGACTAAGTTAAACATTGCATGGCACCGGTGTCGTGAGTCGGTAATGAGAGTGGAGGTATAGCGCTGACGTCCATTGCGGCAGGAGCTAAAGTAACGAAATTTTAAATAGTTTATGTTGCAGCGAAATCCACATATGCAGATGAACTAAAGTGAGTTTATTATTGGAAAAAGTATATTCGCCGATTTTTTTCACAGCGCTTAGGAAGATAATAAAACTATATTTCAGAAAAGTCAGAGAAAAATCCCTCCTTCAAACAGTCTCCTTACCTTTGTAGGTATGGTAATTGGATCTAAACACTTAAGGTGGCCCATCCCGCTCATCTCCCCATACAAAAGGGAAAAGAAGATCACGCCCATATTTCTTGTCAGAGATGCAAAATTTTGCTCAAAATTGCTTTATTTGATCGACCTAGATGTCTGATGACCATTGGCATTGTAAAATTGTGTTTGGTTTCTAAGTTATAAGGTTCGAAAGTTCGAATTTTTCGCGCGTTTTATACAATAATTTTCGAGGTGGATTACGCAATGATAAAGTAATAACATCTTAAAAAGATTAGTCATCAGCCATAGCTTATTTAATCAAGATATATAATATATTTGGTTTTTGTTAGATTTTTAACTACAGTGGTCGTGGTTTACTTTTAGCTATAAGTCGTTTTAAAATTAAAATTTTCGTAAATTTTACCAAATCATGCGCTATGCATATTGTCTATTTTGTGGACATGTTGCATCTTCCTCATCACGGAGCCTGTCTTATTTTTTGAAACAGAGAAGGTCCCAGAGCGCAACAGCAAGGTTTTGTATTGTGCCCGCGAATGAGTTAGGCCCGCCGGGTTGGGCCACCTTAATAAACACTTCAACTTGCTTTCTGTAAACTCAGAATATCCTAGGCATTTGTATGCATAACTTGTAAATAAATAATACGTGGCTCTCACCCGGAAGCCTCGGTTTTGATTCCCGGGTATATTGTATAATGATTCATCACTTAATACTCAATTAGTACGACGTACAAAGATCGATTTAGATCGCTGACCTTCTGATATTCTCAGCTACATTATGGAAACTATATTTTGAGTTTTTTGATGTTACCAGACATATAGCATGGCGATGGAGTGTGAATCGTCGGTGCCGCCGCCGCTAACTAGATGTAATGTCTTGCGGCGGCGGCGATGGAAGGCTCTTGTGTTGCTTCAGTCGGGGTCACCAATTTAGCGAAAAAGACATTACGGGTCGCAAAGCGCACGTAAAGAGCGTATATTCGCTAAAATTTAGACAGGCGCGTGAGGCGTACGTAAAGATAGCTGACGACGCAGCATTTAGGTTACACAATGCAGCTTACCGCTACAATCTGCTCAATTGCGACATTGATTGCTACGCAGACAACAGCACGGTGCTAGCCAGGTACACCAGTCACCAGGGGGTCCATTCAGGGAAAGAGTGAGTTCGAATTCGTCACTAAATATCAACTCACTTTTTTTAATAGTAATGTTTCCACACTTCTTGAACATCATTACAGTTAGATAAAAATCTGGTCCGTCCCGTAAATACATCGGAAGTACAAATAACGGTTCCGTTATTTAAATAATAATACATTTCCCAGCTATTTTTAGGTTAACTCACTCCCGAACTCGAACTCACTCTTTTCTGAATGGACCCCCAGACCGCAAGCCGGGCCGAAGTGGAGGAAAATAGGCGGCGTCTCGTTGTTAGACTCAAAGAGACTTTGGAAAAAGTTTCCGGATGGGGTCTTCAGAACCGTGCGTATTCAGTGCGAAGCGTACTGCGTTCAATCTGGCTCCGACTTTCCAGGGAACAACTCTGCGTATTGACGATCACATAGGGATTCTTGGGGTCGACCTGATTTCGGACGCCATATCGATCGCCGAGTTCGCCTCAAAAAGCTGGGAGTCCTCAACAGGGTGCATTAGTATTTCACTCCTAACCAAAAACTGCTCCTTTACAAGGCGCTGATAAGGTATTGCGTGGAGTATTGTTCCCATTTGTGGGACAGCTCAGCTAAACACCTGCAACGATCCCGAAGTGTCCCTGTATTTAGAGACCCTTTAACTTCGAAGGGATGTAGTGTCTCTCTCTGTATTATATTGTCTTTACCACGGAGAATGCTCGTCGGAGCTATAAAACGCTGTACCTCCGTCCCCTTTCTACCTTTTTTTAACGCGGAACTGGGAGTCGACCAGTCGACATTCCAAAAATAAGACCCCTCCGATCTCCTAGATTATTTATCTATAGGGTTGTAAAACTATGGAATGAACTCCCTTCCGAGGTATTTCCCCCAAAGTACAACCTGGGGTCCTTCAAACATAGTGTGAAGAAGCACCTGGCCGGCCGGCATGGCTTTCGCAGTCCCCCTGTTCGAAATCCCATGGGCGCACGTCGTCGGGCACCTAAAGATGTCCTGGCGTACGGCATATGCCGCGCTTAACATAAAAAAAATCTGACCTTCGGAACGCAGCCCAAGTTTCTTTGTAGATTACCTTCAACCCAAGCTACATTCTTCATCAACGGCGGAACACATCAAATTGATTAGTTCACCGTCAACCGCCGCCAGTACGGGTGCTGGCACTGGATTAAACGTTTGGTAAGGCTAAACTTCATGCAATCGAAGATTTGTAAATTTTAAGAAATGCATTTTTTATCCATTGGCTATGTTTCAAGCCAATATTTCTTAATCTAAAAGGAATTTAAAAAAATATAAATATTGACTTACATTTCGATAATATTTTTGAATCAAAAGTTTCAAAACCCTAGTAAAATATTAAGAGCATTTAAACAGTTATCACCTGTAGTAGGGGGAATTGTTTATTGTTTATTTATCATCCATAGACAGGAAACTGCACTCGAATTGGTCATATTTTGTCATTAGCCACTTAGTCTAAGTCTTTAAGTTTTTAATTCTAAATAGAATTACATATAAAAACGTCAAATTAATATGAATTGACGAGAATCAATAATTCATGTCATATGCAACAGTTCATGACAATTATACTCCTGCTTCCGACGAATGTCACTACTTATATAACTATAATGCAAGTACTTTTTCAGATTATTTTAGAAATCTGATTACAATGCTTCAAATGTAGATGTCGCTGAAACTCATATAAATAATATATCAGTTTATTTGTAAAGACCATGCCCGCCATCTAACATGTTGCCAATTGGAGCAAGCCAGTCCCCAGAAACAGCACCCTTTCGCGAGCATCACCCCGGGCACAGGCATCGCCTCTATAAACCATATTTTAGGGAAAGAGGAAACCCGAACCTAGCGTCGGCGGAAGCAAGAACCTTAAAGCGATGCACTACTCCAACATGAAAAAATTGTGAAAACTTTGTACGATTTAGTTTTCATAATATTATTTCTGTCATGAACTACTACAGTGACCTCTAAACAACGAGTCAAAACACAAAATACATTATTATTCTTACGGCTAAAAAATATATGTATAATGTAATATTAACCCTTTAAATGTCTACCCAAAATTAAGAGTACGGTGCAACCTGTGTAATAATATACGAAAAAGATTCATGTAAGAGATTCTGACCAACACCTACAGTTATGAAATGATAAAGCTAGTAATTGATAGAGTAACGGCTCACTTAACGCGCTTATGGGAAATAAGGATAGGTAACATTTTGTATTAGTGGAACAGTGTCTTCTGCAACTGTGAGTTGGTGTAGGTGTCGGCCAGTAGGGTTGCACCTGGGCTTGTTCTGGGCAGGCATGAAGTACTGCCGGTCATTTGAGGATGCTGAGCTAGCGGCAGGCTGGCCATATCATTGCTGCAGTCGGGTTGAAGGGAGCGGTTTACCACATCAACGGAACTGGGTGATTAGGAGCCAGGTCTCTCGGGAGCAGTCGCCCGTCGGGCGCTATTGGGTGCAGGGAAGCAATATTAACCAGGTGGAGGTGTGGCACGTGCTCGAAAATATGGCGCGTGAGCTTCGCGACTAACTCCTCTACCGGGGGGATTTGCCGAGGCGATCATGTCATTCCTGACGTACTGCCCGGCTCCGACGATCACTCGCAGAGAGATTCTGTTTCGCCTGGATCCGTTGCTTTTGGGTGGCTGAGCACAGCTTATCCGACGCTGGCCGCTGTTGTACATATGGCTTAAAAAATGTCTTCCTAATAAATGGTCGATGATGCCTACCCACAGCTTGTTAAAATCCTGTTCATCTAGTTATTTGATATTCAAATACTATAGCAATTTAAGATCTGTTGCTAATTGTACATACAAAGTTTTTTTTTGGGAGACAGAAAAAATAAAACTAAACCTAGTTTAGTAATTAAATTAATTGTATTAAAACCATACCTATTATGATTATCCATGTAAATAGTTCAATAAATGCCAAAAAGACAAAGTCAGGAAACATTTAGGCTTAGAAAGTGAATTATGGCACGAAGCGTTCATAATATACAGGGTGTCCCGTAAGTAGTGGATCAAACGAATAGTGGGGATAGAAGAGGTCAGTGCCTATCAGAAACACCTACTTTAGATTCTAAGTCATTCCTAGTTTAGAAGTAATTAATTTATTTCTGATTATTTTTAAATTTTCAGAATGTAAAATAAAAAAAATATGTTTAAAAAAAGTTCATAACTTTTTCTAATTTTTATTTAAATTTATTGTTGCCGAATATCTTACCTTTTTAATAAAAATACATTTGCATCTAACTAATACATTATTTTAAATTTTAAATATGTTTTTCGTAAAAAGTTTCAAATTTCAATAAATTCAACGCTAATTCCAACATTCCTGGTGCAAAAAAAATTTACTACCAAAAGTTTGCCCATAATATCAAAAACATGTACACTTTATTGCGCTTCTAAAAAAGTATAATACCATTTTACTTTCATTTAAAAAAGTATTTTTTTCAAGTGAAGAACCGAAATGAGTCGTAATTTTCGAAATATCTGACTGCACAATATTCAGAAATATTAATATTGTTTATCAGACACTTGTTGTATGCTTGATGATAGTTTTGAAAATATTTAAAATACTAGTATTTGTGTAAAAACAAATTTTTACATGACAATCGACCATTATTTTGCCTGCAATTAAAATTAAATAGATTTTGTTAGTTCAAAATTTCAAATGGATTTTATTATGAATAAAAACAAAAATGCCTGTTCTCTAATCCATTTATTCATCGACTACAACAAGTGCTCAAAATTTCTCCCACCAACCCGAATGCACAACCGACATCTTCTAATAAAATAATAGAGTTACGACAAAAATTACAAGCAACAGCTGGTATCGTAAAAAATAACCATCGTGCGCTGAGAAGATTGAGAATAAATTTTATTAGAAGATGTCGGTTGTGCATTCGGGTTGGTGGGAGAAATTTTGAGCACTTGTTGTAGTCGATGAATAAATGGATTAGAGAACAGGCATTTTTGTTTTTATTCATAATAAAATCCATTTGAAATTTTGAACTAACAAAATCTATTTAATTTTAATTGCAGGCAAAATAATGGTCGATTGTCATGTAAAAATTTGTTTTTACACAAATACCAGTATTTTAAATATTTTCAGAACTATCATCAAGCATACAATAAGTGTCTGATAAACAATATTAATATTTCTTAGAATATTGTGCAGTCAGATATTTCGAAAATTACCACTCATTTCGGTTCTTCACTTGAAAAAAATACTTTTTTAAATGAAAGTAAAATGGTATTATACTTTTTTAGAAGCGCAATAAAGTGTACAAGTTTTTGAATTTATGGGCAAACTTTTGGTAGTACATTTTTTTTGCACCAGGAATGTTGAAATTAGCGTTGAATTTATTGAAATTTTAAACTTTTTACGAAAAACATATTTAAAATTTAAAATAATGTATTAGTTAGATGCAAATGTATTTTTATTAAAAAGGTAAGATATTCGGCAACAATAAATTTAAATAAAAATTAGAAAAAGTTATGAACTTTTTTTAAACATTTTTTTTTTATTTTACATTCTGAAAATTTAAAAATAATTAGAAATAAATTAATTACTTCTAAACTAGGAATGACTTAGAATCTAAAGTAGGTGTTTCTGATAGGCACTGACCTCTTCTATCCCCACTATTCGTTTGATCCACTACTTACGGGACACCCTGTATGTCGTACAAATAGGGGATAATCCGTCGTCGGGTTTGCTTTCCGCTCTACAGAACCGAGCTTCGATTCCTAGGACACGACTTACCCGAATGTCCCGTATACCTTACTTCGAAGCGCGCGCTAGGTCGACTCCAGATGATTGTTTATTCCATTCTCTAAATAACATTTATTTTTAATTCTGCTTGGGTAGGTATTGGTTTTCCTTTCAGTTACCATAACCTTTTGAGAGTGGGTAACAGGCGTAATATGTGATAATATATGTGAGGCATTTCGATCAATTCTGCCCCAATCAGAAGCGACTATGTCTAACCTGCGCTCTTAAACGGTAGAATATTTGCCAACCACTTCTGATTGGTCATATTTTCTCACATTTTCCGTTTGGTCCCTGAAGACGGTTGTTTTAAGGTACGCAACTGCCATTGTCCATCACAGCTTAAAAGAGCAGGTCTGTTTTACACAAAAATGTTTAATATTTTGCTCGATCGTATCCTTGATTCATAGAGATGGACTGTGTCCTGATGGAAACTTATCCATTTACCCATTCATTGGTTTTATCACACATTTTCGTTATTAACTCGTTCCTTTTTCCTTCGTATTTTGAGCCAATATATGGGAGAATATGTGTGCGGCACCGCTTTAGATATATGGTATCATGCCAGAGTGCTAGAAGGCTCTATACCAAATCTTATAGCGACACTTGGCAATGGATGCAATAAAAAAATGATCTAGGACTCGACTTGCATTGTTGGTCGTTATAAAGTGGCATCGCTGGATGCTCCTTACACGAAGACAGTTCGCTGCTGCAGACTACCAGAATATAATACAGTAAATGTAATTGAACCTTGAACTATCTGTACCATTTTTTAATAAAAAAACGGCTGTGCTGAGGATCAAAGGTACTCAGAAAAGCCAAAAACACTTCTCCTCGCGAAACCACGCTCACCGAGGAGCCATGCCAGCGGATTTGCGGACTATGGCTGAGCTATCGAGCTTATTCAAATTACGCTTGAAGACTCCCCGGTTATAGGTATGAGGAAAGGCATCCGCCGGTAGAGAGTTCCATATCCTGGCGGTGCGGCAGAGAAATGAGTTTGAGAAACGGTTCGTTCCCAAAAGCCTAATGTCAACCACAAGGGGGTGCTCTGATTCTCTGCGGCGGGTGCTCCAGATATAGGTAGGATGGGGAGGAATGAGGGATGCAAGTTTCACAGAGCAACATCCTTGGTAGTACCTCTAGAACGGACTGATCTGCAGCTGCATCTAAAGAGTGTGAAATTTTGCTCCCCCGAAGGTGGTTCCTTTCCCCGGGCGGCGCGGCGTCGTCGACGTAGGGCCGCCGCGTCGCCGCGAGACGTCGCGGGTCCCCGCCGCAGGAGATCGGACGGCGGCGGCGGCGGCGCGGAAGGACAACCCTCGGCACGGTGATTGCACCTCGATAAAACATTATCGAATCAGTCGGCGGCTGAGCAAACTCGGCGGGCCCGGCGAGAGCGGGGCGCATTGTTAGGAGCGTTTACACTTCCGGTGCGATGGAGTCCGCTGGGGCGGGCGGGAGAGGATTTGGAGCGGGAGACGTCGCGCAACCGTTACTGTGCGCTCTATTGGAGAGTGTAGCATTTGTTCCTTTGTGGCGATTATGAACGATAAATTCGTCATTGACTCTTAATTTTCGCTTGGAATTGTAAGGCCAATGTAATATAGTTTACAATCTCTGTACTTCTCTGAATTATAGTACACTACAAGTAATGTTAAATGTATCTTTGAAAAATATATATTTTGAGATAAATAATATATTTATATATTATCATATAAAAGTATGTAAAATCTGTGCTAAATAAGTGATAAGGAAGGACTCGGGAACTCACTCAAACCTCGCGTTGCAGTTCCGGCGGCGTCTCAAAGCACGCGCAGTTGCGCGGAAGACGATTCCTCCTGGCTCAACCCCTGGACACGAAGGCTATCCGGCCACTACATAATGCCTGGGCGAAGCACCACACTAAATATTCGCTTTTGTCGGCAAAACGCGAGGAACGCGATGCGAAATGAACCGGACACGAAATCACACGATTGACAACCGACCACAGAAAATTGCCAACTCACTGTCTTCTTTTTGACGGCTGAAGATGGCAAACTACTTTCTAGTGGCTTGTAAGAAGACTAAACACTGGGTGAGATTTAAAAAAAAAAACCGGCTAAGTGTGAGTCGGACTCGCACACGAAGGTTTCCGTACCATCGTACAAGATTTAACACAAACAAATCACGTTTTTTGTATCTTTATTTTTTTATTTTTTTTATTTAACCTATTTGTTGTTATAGCGGCAAAATAAATACACACTCTGTGAAAATTTCAGCTGCCTACCTATTACGGTTCATGAGATACAGCCCTGTGACAGACGGGCGGACGGACAGCGGAGGCTTAGTAATAGAGTTCCGTTTTCACCCTTTGGGTACCGAACCCTAAAAATGTTAAAAATAATGTATAAGAATTGTTTGTATATACGTGTAAACTGGCTTTATAAATAAATAAATTTCTATAAGTACCTTTAATTGCGGCAATGCGGGCGTATCTTGAAAACCACATGTTAATTCTTGGCATAAAAATGTTCATGTTTTGTTTTACATATCTTGCGAAAACTAAAAATATACCAACTCACCCTTTCGTAAGACCTTTTTAGAAATGTATAAGAAAGTAAAACTTTTCTTTTACCAATGATTTGTAAACCAAACATTGTTTATTGTCATGCCTAGAATTGCAAGACGTGATTAATGAACGCCCGCATGCTTTGGACACCGTATAATAATATATTATATTCTAAGCCTATAAAATACTTTAATTTTATTGCGTTGAAAAACCTAGATATGATCTGGTATAAAGGTTTGACAAAAACCAAAGAAGCGTTATTTGATCGTATACCCCATATGATAAAACTCTGAGATTAATTGAAATCAATATCTTAACATTAAACATTGCAATTTAAATTTGTATATTTAGGGTTAGCGAATTAAAACCTGACAAAATTATACAAAAACAGTGTGATGAAGAATAAATTTTGCAATTACTACCATTTTTACAAAATACTCATATTGATAATTATATGTATTTAATAGATAATACATTAATATTATCCTGCTTTCGACGAATGTGACGATCAAAAACTTTTTCAGATTATTTACAAAATCTGATTACAACGCTTCTAATTTAGATGTCGCTGAAACTAAAATTACTAATATATTATGGCGTATAAATTGTCCATTTTCGAGCTATGCGCATAAACTGATCCAAGTTATCGTTTGGTTTCAACTTGAATTATTTCTTTCAATACTGATATCATCTTATATTTTTTTATTTCTTGCATTGTTATTATTTTCGTGCAAAAACGCTGTCAAACAACCACATTTTAATTATCATATTTGCCTATATGTTGTTAATTTCTTGCATTTTTCATGTTTTCTTGCATAACTGCAAGCGGAAAACGTTGCCAAACGACTATGCTTAAATTCCCTAAACCATTTATGCACGTACAGCAGCTACTTGATTAGTCTTCATGATTAAATTACAAAATAAGTATTTAGTGATACTTTGATTTTAAATTTAAAACAAGTAGGGTAGAAATAAAAATAAATCCTTTTATTTCAGCGCTCAAAAATATGTCTAAATTCTACGAACACTCATTTCGCTCGGGCAGCCGCGGCGCCATTCACTCAAAAATAATTTCATTGTTTTCAGCCTTCGAGCGTTCACCGCCTCCCCCTCCCCGCCCCAGCCCCGCCCAACATTGACATTGTCATAATTGTGGGCGCCGCGAATTTCCCTCCAATATGCGCGTGTCGAAAACGTAGACGTGACGGCGCTCGCAGGAACAAAACTTTTGCCGTCACGGATTTCGCAAACGTGTCCGGAATATCAAATTTTATTTTGTAATGTAAAAATAAAAAAAAATACTACTTTGCACTGAAAAAAACCGATGATGCCGTCTCCACATCGTGAATACGTTATTTGTTTGATTTTTAAATAATCTCTACCAATGTTATATTGAAACGTTTATCTAAAATTTGTTATTCGTTTATTTTCCTTTATTAGATATATTCCTAGTGGAAGAAGTTTGATTATACAATTTTGGCTACTAATGCTAATTTTGGCTTAGAAACTCATAAGCTAGCGGACCTTTTAAATGATAACGAAGCTCTCAATGATTTTTTTTTTTTTATTAATAAAGGAATTAATTTTCTGTCATATTTGCACTCGTCTCCAGGATTTTGAGAAGTCATAAGTTCTTTTCATGGTACTTTGAATAAAAAAATGTACTTTTTCTGGAATAAAAATACATAATCACATCCAATATATTTTATTTAATGATGACATAATAATAAACAAAAAAGTTACAAGGTCTTACAGCTGGTTTTTTATAACAATATAGAAAATAAATCGTATGTCGATACCACGTGACATCTGACAAAAGGTATCGTGGGTAAAACCTTGCGCATGGCCCCGTCTTACCTAAAAAAACAAGGTTTCACATATACTTCACCCTTTATATCAAATCCGGACATTCCTTTGGTAGATAAATAAACTGGCCAAATTAACATCCGGTCATAATAAGGGACAATTGGATAGAATAACCTTCGAGCAAGTCCTTCGGCCGTCAAGTTATGAATATTCTATCGGTAACAAGTTTACGATAGGCGAAGTATCACGTAAGTTGCGTCCCAGTAGCCGCAGTCACGTGCGCCATTCAATATTTATTCTATCAATATTCCACGACGCTAAGCGGCCAATTTCTGCGAGCGTTCGCGACGGTGGCGCCGCGCGGGCGACGTTGGTGCGGCTTTTTGCGAACACTTGTCAGCTACGAGGGCCGGGCAACACTTGCTCCTTTTATTTTATGCTTACGTTTGATATTCAATTCATTGTGACTACTTTGGTGGGGAATATTTTGGAAATAAATTGATAAATTAAAAAACATACAAATTCCAGCTGAGGAGAAAGAGGAAAAAGATCTCCAATTAGTCTCTATTTCCATTGCAACGACATGAGGCAACTCTGTTCGAAGTTAAAATTTACTTTTTTTTTATATAACCATTGCTGAGTAGTCAATGCACTATTTTATAGTAACTCATAACCATGAACGGTGAGTTATCGTTGAATCTTAACTCGTATCAATGAATTAACTTTTACTTGATAGAAGTTAGGATCTAATTAACGTTCATTTTATCACATTTACGAATACATAAAAATCTTTCAGCATTTCATCGTTCAGGCCATCCGTAAGCGGTCAACCCATTCAGAAGCCGACCCAGTCCAGTGTTGCTTAAGCCGGATTATGAAACACCGAGGCGTTGCGTCACTGGGCTACCGAGACTAAAAATAATATTTTTTTTATGCACCCTGACATGGATGGCTAATACCACACAACAACCGTTATGATATTAGCCCAATCCACCACATTCCCGAAGGAATTAGGTGCCATGCCAGGACCTTCCCTTTAAGAGCACGGCTACAGTGAACTGGATGGAAAACACGAACAATGTTTCATTGCCGCTTCGACCATCTTTTCATCCAATGCGATGGTACCAACTCGGGCGGGCTTAAACCCTACCACCTAGTAAAGGAAGGGGACCTACAGTTTTACATGGATTCCGAACCATGGAGCAGCTCGCATTAGTGACGAAATGCACTTATCGAACTCGGAAAGAGAAAGACAGTGGTGCATGTCGGTATTGACGCCCAGGCCTCTGGTACGCTAGGCCAATCCCCGTGCCACTAGGCTACGAGCCGCTATATAGATATAATATAGAATCCCAAAAAAAGTCTCAAGCGGTTTAGAATAATGTCTCATCATGAATAAGACGACAGGTATCACCTGCCGAATAAAACACCAGCAAAAAACAATTTAGGTGTAAATCCTCCAGCGACATCCACACGTCATGTCGCGTCATTCCGCGGGACAGACAACTTGTCGGTGTTTTATTCGCGCATAAAAACGAGCTCATCATGGCGACGTCAAGATCCCGCTTCGGGCGCGAGCTCGCGCAGGAGAGTCGAGGTAAAACAATTTATCTGCATCGACGGAATTACATCTCGAGCGGGCATGAATAATATATGTCGCCGCGGCAGCCGCTCGGCGATGATGTGCCGCGCTCGGTGCATAGTTGATGTGCCGCCCGCCCTGCGCCTCGCTCGCCGCCCTAGCCGCCGCTCGCCCGCCCAGACCTGCGGCCCGCCGCACACGACTCTGCGAGTCCGGCAGAGTCTGTACGTTTTCTTCTCAACAAAGTGGTCATTATTGATATAAATAAATACTGTGCAATCTTCTGACTTTGTTGTCTTTAAAACCTGGAAACTATTGTTATTGTGAACTATAATAACTGTGGTTAACCCCTACACGGCTGTAGTCTCTTTCGCCAAAAACATCAGGTTAGAATCCCATTGAACCTCTTTCGGTCTTAACCGAGGATAAAGCATATATTTTCATTAAGAATGGGACATAACTACATGGTTCGGAACCCATGTAGTAGGTCTCATTACTTGCATACTAAGTGGTAGAGTTAAGCCCACCCTAGTTGGTACAGCTGCATTAGATGACAGATTGTCGAAGCATCAATGAAAAATTATCCATTTAACCATTTTGTTGGGCCAATAGTAAGTGTAGTTTGTGTATTATTACAAATTCACTTTAAAAAAGCAATGGTTTATATTTGGTACATCAATTTATTTGACATTTTGTATGTTTTCATAGATAAGATATTTCAATTTTCATATTATTGTAAGTTTATATAAATATTGTAATCAGATAAAAAACACATTTATGGCCATTCTTCTGAAGCTTGATTTGAATTAAATTTATAATCAATAGAGTTTGTTTCTTTGTTTTATTGTTTGTTTGAACGCCATAATCTCCGGAACTACCAGTCAGGTTTGACAAAATATTTTTACATACGATAGCCTAATTCTTGAGGAAGGCTTTAGGATATTGAACATCACGTAACGAACCTTAGGAGACGAACAAAAAGAAAAATAGTCAGAGTGCGCGGAGCGAAAACGAAATAATAGCGCGGCGAGGGCCGAGACGGTGGTGGCCAAGAGTACCGAGTATTGCCGAGTAAAGCCGAAGGTACCTGGCCAAAACAACTAACTCCTCCACGAATTGGCCAATTCCCCGCAAATTTCCCAACGCTTGCATTCTCCACCATTTTCCCCGCAATACCCCACGTATTGCATTTGCAATTTCCCGTGATTCGGGGAATCGGGGAGCGATCGGCAACGCTGGCGACGAGCGTCTCGCCGCGGTGCACGCGCCGCGCCGAAGCGCCGCCTCAGTCAGTCGGCTTTAGTCGCGTTGCAGAGATCTGCGCTCCGTGGCCGTGTGGTACGCGGATTAGTATGAGTTTTTTTACGTAAATTCTTTGTATTGTTTCTACCAACCCGCACGGTACGCTAACTTAGCGACCACCGTGTCCTAGCTACACGCATTTGTTTGGGCTTTTTAGGTTAATTGTTTAAAGGCGTATTGTTAAGATATAACGGTTTCAGTTGAATGGTTTCTTATATTTTGTTTTGGTAGATTAGTACTAAGCCAAGCGCGGTATTTCGAACTTTCACGGGGGAGAAAACCACGCCGGCCGGCCAGGTGCTCCTTCACCCCATGTTTGAACGACCCCGGGGGACTTTGGGGTAAATATATCGGTATGGAGTCGTTTCCATAGTTTACCGACCCTATAAATAAAGGATCAACAGGATCGGATGGTTTTTATTTTTAAGTGTCGGCTGGGAATGCTTGCATTACCTGCCTGTTCCGCGTTAAGTGACTGTAGAAAGGGAACGGAGGGACAGCGTTATGATGCTCCGTCGAGCACTCTTTGGCCGGCAAGGTGGTTTTTCACACAATGTTGAACAAATCTGATTACAACGATGCAATTTATTTGTCACTATGAAAGGGGTGATATAGGGATGACAATTTGTATGGTTCATCCAATAATGATGCTACATAATTGTACCTACGCTTAGCTCGATTTATTTTCGCAATTTTAGGGCTACTAAGCATCACGCTAGATTACCAGAGAGGTGACCAATAGTATGAAATGCTTATAAAATGAGAACCAATAACCCGATTTAGATGAGGTTTGCATCTAAGTCTAGCCGTATAGGCTACTTAACATCACACTAACTTACCAGATGAGTGAGCGGTTACATATTTATAACAAAACAATGAGTGGACTGCTCCTGCATGCGGAAATTAGCAGAGTACATCACTCTAAATCACGAGAGGGGTGACTGGTGCTATTAAAGGCTCATAATTTACGAACTACTCACTCAATTAAAATGTGGATTGCATCTACGTACAGGACCTATGGGCGCGGTCGGGGTTTAGATGGGTGGCCGTTTTCGATGTGAAGGCTGGTTGTGGTACGGAGTCCACGTAAACAATTTGCTCTCCGTTCTTACTAACTAGGTTATAGGGTGAATCCCGCCTGAGTTGTTACGTACCATCGCACTGAATGATAGATGGTCGAAGCAGCAGTAAAAATGTCCGTGTTTTCCGTCCATGGCAATGTGTAGTAGTGCCAGTGCAGGATCGTCCCGGCGCGGCGGAAAATGGTTTTAAAAAACAATTAAGTAATTGGCCCCAATGTTTAGCAATATACTCAAGTACATTCCTTCCACACAATTTATAAATGGCAATATTTGGATGTTTTCTTATTCAATCATGCCACATCGGCTTAATGGATTTTGATCCAGTTTTTTTTTTGGTAGATACATTGTTTAATCTTCTGTTAGTAATTAAAATCTGGGTTACAGCCCGACATCAGTCCGAAACGAAATTGACCCGAACGGAGCCGAGTACCTCAGCTAGTATAAAATAATATGCAAAAAGAACGCGGCAACATTGAATCGAAGATACTCTCATAAACCTAACCAAAATGTTGTTGGTTTTTTCAACATAATCCATCCAATCTAAAATAACAATAATCATAAAATCATGTATATTTTCCAATTTTAGACTTCAATTTTTTCATTAGATTATATCATCCGTGAAAGTACTCTCATCCGGATCAGAAGTTAAAAGATCGGAAGAAGCGGCGGTAACGGCAGTGTGCGGTGCGATCTTCACTCGGCGCGGGAATAACTTAATAAGTAGGATCTCAAATTTGACAACGTGTGAGTGACGTACCGCGCCGCTGGCCCGAGCTGACTCCAGCCTGTTTGATTGGCACCTTTTGGATAGGAAAAATGCGAATATTTATCAAACTTTATGTAACTCCAATTTGCGTGATCGGTGTTCCACCGTAGATCACGCGTGAGTGAAGGTAAATGTTACCGTTTGATGCATTTATTCCGTATTTACAAAAACATAAGACATTAAAAATACATACAACATTCGCTAAAGCATAATTAAACCAGGTTTAATTCAAACCCAAGGAAGTACTTTCTTTCAAACAGTGCAATGGACTCCTGGAATAAATTTCCTCAAGAAGTGATTAGTGCTAGTTAAACAAACATCTTAATAGTATTAAATTTAACTAAAAACACAATAATATTACTAGAAGTGCACTCAAACTATCATAATTTAAAGTACACGCATCAGCTTAAAGCTGCTAGTGTACACTATCAATAATAATAATAATGACTATCAAAACATCAAATTTCAAACATCAAACATCCAAGGTCAAAAAACAATACGTTTTCCAAAAAACGTTTTACGTCATTACGTATACTATAATATGCGTGTTTGAATTTCGTTAACTAACGATGATCCCAAGTAAACAATTATATGTATACTTGTTGTATTATGGGTGTAGACTGTAGGAGCCTTCCAAGTATAGTTATATAAAACAGTAGAGTAAGGAAAATAGTATCCGGTTCATTTGTATTTTTTACATTTTTCGAAAAATACATGAGAGGTACAAGTAAAAACAACTAACATTGGCCATTACAAACAACCAGCAAAGTTATTAGGAAGTGACAAATAGAACATAGCTCCTCAATTAGAACTCGTGTTGTCACATGTCAGACTCCTGCATAGCGGATGTATCACCTATCTGCAGCCGCTCGTACCGTATGCAGCCTGACGTCCATTCCGAAGGACATGTTGCAGGGCGGGGGAGGGTGCGCGGTCCTGTAGCGTGGGGTGGGCGGGGTGCGTGTCCTGGGGGGCTGCTCCAGAACGCGTCTATCAATATTAAATTTGTGCATTGAAAGTGTTTGCCGCTACAACTCGACTCCGAACTGCAGAAGACCGAAATCAATTATGAACGTGTCTCGTGTTCCGCTCTACGTTTGAAACTATTTTGTACTTTAATGGCTGACAGCGAGTACTAGTTAATATCTGGTTGATATAATATACTTATGTAAATGTTCTGAACTTTGCAGTAGACAACATTAAATGTTGATAGAGTAGTATGTGTTGGAATGAATGTTAAGTTTAATATAAGGTAAAATCCTGTAGGTTATTAGTGTAATCCTCGTGAATGATAATAATGAGAGAAAGTAAATTGAAATAATGCCTTAAACTACTGAAAATAAAATAAAAAGACCTAAACCTAATTATTTTACAAAACAAGTCTTACCATAGGAACATATATAAAAAAAAACAATGCTGATACAGTGTTCATTGGACACCGTTCTATTAAGAAGAGTTTCATGAGTTTGGAGTGGATTTTCATTTTTGTTTTAATTGTCTCAATCCTGCCATTTTTTTTTTCTTTCAGAAAACCAATTTTCATAGTTTTATACATTAAGAGAGTCGTTACCCTATCAATTCACCATACTACGGGAGATAACTGTTTCCATGCCCTAAATGTTTTACTAGGTTTTTGAAATTTTGGATTCAAAAATATATTATAGAAATCTGTGTCTGCATTTTTCATTTTTTTTAAATTCCGTATAGATTGGAAAATATTGGCTAATGATTATTGGAAAAAAGCTGTCTTATTCTTCTTATCTTGATTTATTTTACTGAAAAATACAGATATTTACAAAAAATTCAAAACAAAGGGACATAGATTAAAGCTTTCTCAAGTGATATAAAAAATATTAAAATCTGAAAACGTTTAGAGGTAATGAAACTTTAGGGTCTGAAAGATGATTTCGCTATTTAAAGGCAGTCGCCGTGCAAAATTGTACCTTAGCCAATGGACAAAGAACGCATTTCTTACAATTTTAAATTCTTACATTTCCTTTGACTTAATTACACTTATACTTACTTTAATACCTAGGTTGTTTCAGCGTAAACAACAACAGTTCAAAGTTCCTGCTTATTTATATACAGTATCTCATATATATTATTTAGGTTTGTTGATCAAATATATGAGCAATAAAATAATGAAGAATATTTGAGTCAAGATTACTGGAGTTGCTAATATCTGAGTGAACCACATTTAATTTTATCGTTGACGCCTTCTAAAATCATTGGCTGACAACAAATATCCACGCCTTTGGATGGTACAACTGATGAATTCACTTGGCTGTATAACACCTCGTTTGACAGATAACATGGTACGAAGTGCAACTAAATGTCATCTGAACACTCACTTGCCTGTTCATGCCATGTTAGCTTCTGATCTTGCGCAAATTTAACAGGTGATAGATAAAAAAGTAGTACCATATATTCAATCAAAAATCATACAATTTTTAATTATATGCAATGAAGTTAATGAGATGTGTTTTTTAAACTGAACAGCATAACTACTGATGATAAAAATACATAATGTGCAACTTCTACAGAATTGTAAACCTAAATTGTATTTCAAGCAGATCATTCTTGGTGTTCTTTTGTTTCAATATGTGATATACCGTAATTTGGTTTGAGAATTTTTACATCATTCTTGATCCTTCTCTCAGGCTGAGAGAAATAGTCGTAACAGAAACTAAGACTAACGAAAAGTACTACTTTGTGACGTCACTTTGCATTACTTTGAAGACTTCCTCCATACAAAATGTGTTAAAGTGACGTCACAAAGTACTACATTCCGTTAGTCTTAGTTTCTGATACGACTATTTATCTCAGCCTCAGACGGCACCGCGCTCTATGCTAAGTGGGCAGGAAACAAAGTTCAAAAACAAATTATATTTTTTAAACATTTTTATTTGTTTACTTATTTATTAAATATTTCAAACGGTTGTTCACCCGTTTAATCGATTTAAAAACTTATCTTAGTCCGATTCGGCAAATTCAAATTGAACGTTTACATTCCTCTTGAGGCTGTGGTCGCTCTTACCTGAGAAATTATATTGATTTTAACCTAATTTTCATAAATATAATATTGACATAGCAGGACATCGGCGGGGTTGTGCGAGGGCGGCGGGGGAGGAGCGGGGGAGACGACGGCGGCCGCAGCTCAAACTGACGCACCGTGCGGTTCGCGACCTTTTGGCGTTGTTTGGTCAGCGCGGCTTCACTTTGAAGATTTTCGCCTGCGAAAGGACTCGCGGTCCTGCGGTTTGATAACCTGATTAGAAGCCCGAGGGCGCTCGCGGCGGCGGGATGGGAGGGGGGGGGGGGGTTTCTGTTTGTGCACTCCCCGCTGAAGGATTTTGATGAATAAACCTTGGCTTATTTAAACGGCAGGTGTACGCAGGGAGGTCTCTTTCGTGTTGCGGTTACGGCGAAACTTGACGAACTGGCTACACAGATTTAATATTTAATTACGAAAACTAGAACATCTACAATATGATGTGAAAAGGTTGTAAGCTGTCCGTAGCTCAGTGATGACGCTTGTAGCATGGTGTGGGAGACTACACATTTCTTACGGAGACTGTGCACTTTTACTTTTCTTATCTGAGTGAAAAAATCACTTCCAATGCTACATATTACCGAACCCAAGGCAGTCGTTTCCTGTCCTACATAAGAAGCTCTATTAGGCATTAGTGGCAAGGAAAATTAACCTTATTAAGGTTTAATAGAAAAAATATAAATTGATTCTCTTCAAAACAACAAATCAAACACCCTAGTACACACATTACACTAACATGTATTTTTTATTATTTCAATAAATATGAAGTTACTATTAAAGTTGATATAATATTGAAATTAGATGATTGTTAAGAATAAATCAAATACGTGGGGACAATTGAAAACTATGAAATAAATAATAAAAAAATACAATAGCTTGCCAAAAATGCATATATTGTTACATAAAATAATAAAAGAAAAAATATATATTGATTCTCTTCAAAACAACAAGTCGCACACCCTAGTACACACATTACACTAACATGTATTTTTTATTATTTCAATAAATATGAAGTTACTATTAAAGTTGATATATTATTGAAATTAGACGATTGTTAAGAATAAATCAAATACGTGGGAACAATTGAAAACTATGGAATAAATAATAAAAAAAATACAATAGCTTGCCAAAAATGCATATATTGTTACTCAAAATAATAAAAGAAAAAATATATATTGATTCTCTTCAAAACCACAAGTCGCACACCCTAGTACACACATTACACTAACATGTATTTTTTATTATTTCAATAAATATGAAGTTACTATTAAAGTTGATACAATATTGAAATTAGACGATTTTTAAGAATAAATCAAATACGTGGGAACAATTGAAAACTATGGAATAAATAATAAAAAAATACAATAGCTTGCCAAAAATGCATATATTGTTACTCAAAATAATAAAAGAAAAAATATATATTGATTCTCTTCAAAACAACAAGTCGCACACCCTAGTACACACATTACACTAACATGTATTTTTTATTATTTCAATAAATATGAAGTTACTATTAAAGTTGATATAATATTGAAATTAGATGATTGTTAAGAATAAATCAAATACGTGGGGACAATTGAAAACTCTGGAATAAATAATTAAAAAATACAATCGCTTGCCAAATATGCATACATTGTTACTGAAAATATTCTCCGATGCAACCATCACGAACATTTTCAATGAGATTGACACGACCACTCTGCTGAGCCGTCAAATTGGAGCATAGTTATTTTAATTAATCTTGGTTTTCCGTCGAAAAACTCGCTTTGAAAACCGCTACAAAAGCGGTTTTCTAGACTCAGGATTCCTGATTCCTGATTACTGAATGCCAAGAATTGACCTGCTGGTTGATGAATGAATGTGGAATTTGGTGAATAGACAAAGAGTTGCAGTGTAGTTAAGCGTATAAAAAAAATTTGGCTTATAGTCAATACGTATCACGTTGTTATCATACTGTTGCGACACTCGGCTCCGCTCGGGAAGATATCGTAAAGTTTTTTTCCCAAACACACATGAAAATCCGGATCCAAAAAGATCACCTTCCATTGCTGTACGAAAGAGCTACAAACCAACAAACACACTTTCTTTTATTATTAATACTTTTTACATTTCATTATTCATACATCTTTATTTATAAGTTGGCATTGCGGAACTGATTTACCTAACTAATTAGGTTTCTTTAAAAACATATTTTAATTTGGATTCCGAGCAGAACCGGCGGATTCTTTAATGTTACAGGGCACCTGCAAGCCTTCGCTATTGACTCTGTAGGGCGGCGGGAGGTGAGGAGGGCGCTGTCGGTTGACATTTGCGAACCTGGCAAACATATTCCAACCGGGGCCCCGGCAGCGGACGCTGTTTGCCGTGGAATTCAAAGCGCGTTAATAAGCTTAAAGTGTGGAGGCGGGTCGTGGGGGACCAGCGAGCATGAAAGGACTGGGTCGAAACTCATTCGTATGGCGGCAGCGAGTTAGTGGAAAACGTCTAACTGTAGTTAGTTCGCTTACGAATTCGGGACGCGCAACATCGAATGTTCGTTGCTCTAAATAGCTTCCTGTGAAGTTCTTACGTGTCGTTGGAACTCGAGAACATCAATAGCAAGCGAATTCGTAAGCAAACTTATTCACCGGTGCCCTTTTTACCCGACTACGCAGAAGCCTAAAGGAAAGGTTATGATTTTAGCAGTATATGTATGTGTATTTGTATTTGCGTATGTTCAAACTGCAGCTCTTAAACTATTTATTCGATTTTGATGAATAAGGTGTCAGCCTCAATAGCCCAGTGGCGCGACACTTCGGCGATCGCTCTCCGAAGTTAAGCAACGCTGGGTCCGGTCTGGTCCTGGATGGGTGACCGTCGAATGGTCACATGGTGAGAGAGGCTAGCCGTGGTTCGGATTCCACGTTAAACTGTAGGTCCCCTTTCTTACTTACTAGGTGGTAGGGTTTAATCCCGCCCGGGTTGGTACCATCGCATTAAATGAACGATGGTCGAAGCGGCAATGAAAATTGTCCGTATTTTCCATCCAGTTCAATGTAGCCGTGCAATATAAGGAACGTCCTGGCATGGCACCTAGTTCCCATGTGGTGTGTTAGGCTAATACCATGACAGAAGGTGTGGTATTAGCCATCCATGTCCAGTCACATAAAAAAAATCGATCCGTTATTATGGCCCGGGTAACACAGGCACGGAAAACATATAAAAAAATGAAAAAATATAAGGTAGGTGCTGTTTGATAAAACCAATGAAACGATGTAATCAAACACCACCTACCTTGTTTCTTACCTTTTAGTAGTCGGGTTACAGATTTTCCACTTTTTTGCGTGTTCGAATCAGAAGTAGTTTCTGTTTCTACTCCCGTCCTTCCATGGTCGCTGCGGGGGCGAAGCAGGTACACACGGCGCGGCCTCCGCGGTGAGCCGCCCGCTCCCGCCCCAGCGCGGCGGCGCGGCGGCGGCGGCGGCGGCGGCGGAGGCGGCGGCGGAGGCGGCGGCGGAGGCGGTCCGCCCAAATCGCCGCTGCCCAGAGCCCTGGCAGCGGCGGCGCGTTGTTGCGATGTTATTAAATTCTTTTGTTCGTGCGAGTTATTTAAAGAGGCGCTGGACTTCTGCCACAAGCGGGCCCAAGGTACCGCGGCCGGATTCGAAGGGTTAAAGCTGGTTGAGTATGCGTTTGAAGTGAGGCTAAACAATCTCCCTCTAGCTTCAAAAAAGATTTTCGGCGAACTCAATCACTTTGTATTTGCTTTTGAGAATCCCGACTAGTATAAAAATATTAAAATTATGTATTTTCTATATATTTTCATTCCTTACGAAATTTTTTTTTTAAGTAAAAAAAAACGATAGCAGAAACGGCTTTGATCGGGCATAAGTGCAATGAAACATTTTCTTCTAAATGGATTAATCTACGTAATTAATTAGACTAAATTACTAACATACCATTTTACCATTTTCGTGGAGCATAGGCAGTGATAATAAAGGCGCATACGGTAAGATCACCGCATTCTTCTAATAATAAAAAATAAATTAATTATGGAAATAATATCAGCAAAGCTAGGTCCTTTTACTGTTTACTCTTATTTTTTTAATTGACTAGATTTTGCACCTTGCGGACCTTTCCGTTGCAGTCATTTCTTTAGAAATCTTAAAATATTTATTTTTTAATATTTACTGTCCTATTTAAAATTCAACTTTGAAAAAAACCCTAAGTATAGAGTAAACAAGTCTAGTATAAATAATATCTTGTGCATACTTCAAAATTACATTTTGAAAGAAAACCAAAATTAGGGCTCCGATTTACTTTAACCCTTGGATTTCGTAATGACTGTCTATCTGCCCGTCCATGCACATGCCATGCTTAATTTTCAATGTTTTTTTTTAATTCGGGAATTTATTTTAATTTTATAATCATTTAATTTTAATTAAAAAATTTTATTACAATTTATAGTAAATTGTAAGAAATATTATTAAATGTTGGATATTTTTTGACGCATTTAAATGAGTGGCAGTATAGTGTAAGGCAAATTATCACAAGCAACAGTCAATATTCTCGAATTTCTGTAGGTTTTTTCATAAGAAACATGTTGAATTTTGGTGGCAAAAAGTTATCGAATATTTTAATCTGAATGCACTAAAGATATAACACCCTGAAATTTCGCTTGGAACTCAATTATTATTCGAATATTCAATGCAAAATACCATGCAAATTCCGACTTTTTCGATGGATTTTTCCTAAATTTTCTTTCATACAAACTCTGTCATGAATTTAAGAACACAACAAAAAATTAGCCAATTCGGTTAATATAATATAATATATATTATGTATATATAGATATGTTTATGTTTATGTTAGTAATAGACTGTTTTTTTTATTGAATACCTACATTTCGTTAAATATATAGAAAATAAGTAGCTATGCTTAGTTTTAGTTAAGTTTTCATTTACATTGTTCTGTATTAATTAGTTACAAGCGTTGTTTTTCTATGCTTACCCTAAGCTGTAAAATTTCCCTATGATAGGGTTGATTGTTAGAAATTGCCTTAGGCAATAAATCCGCCTTTGCTTTGTACTTTGTATGGATTGCAATAAAGAATATTATTATTATTATTATAAATGGATGATCTTACATACATGCGGCAATTTATTTTGATATAGACAGACATTGTTTTAGGGGTTGATGACATGCGAGGCGCACATAGGAGTTGAATTATGACAGCCCTGAAAACAACACAGAACTGCCACGGTAGGGCCACGAGATCGAGCACACACATAAATAAAATCTTTCGAGTTTACTGCAGCGGGGGCGGTTGCGGCGATAGCGGAGCGGCGGTGGAAGCTGAGTTGCGGCCCCCGGCTTTGCGTTCTCGCAATAATAAAACTCATTAATCCACTGCTACCCGCGTTCCTGCGTTTTATAAATGTTTCACGTATTAATAAGATTAACAAAAGAAGCGAATTCAGCACGCGGCTATATTTCACTCGACAAAAGCGGCAAAGCCGAGAGTACAATGCCGCGGTGCGCGCGGAGGTACGGCGAGGCCCTGCTAAAATAAATACGGAGAATTTCGCAAATACCGACGGAGGCGGCGGCGGAGTCGGACCGCGCACAAAGAGCCCACCTGTCCGGCCGCCATCGCACCGCACCGCCCAGGCGACGCCGCCCGCCCTGCGACGCGCGCGCGTCCGATTTCTGCCCTATTGAAAATTAAGTGCCTTCGCCAGACTTAAATTAATGCATTCGGTATGCGGAGCGCCGTCGTCGTATCGTAGTGGACAGCCAGCGGAAACGAGTGATGCTGCATGCGCCTGTCCGTCCGCCGCCTCCGCCGTTGCTCGCTGTCGCCACGCATTCTATGATTACCTTTTTACAGAGCGAATGTGATTGCTTCTTCTGAGCCATCTTGTACTTTATGGTTACTGAATTAAATAGATATTGAATCGCCACATATACCATGATATTGCAACAGAATATAGAATTCTCACCAATGTATTTTATCTTGTTTCGCGAATTAGAACCAATTTGATGCTGATTATGGAACTCCTTTAGAGTCTGAGAGTGGCCTTAAACGATATAGTTCTAGCGATTGCAAGAAGCCATTCGATAGTTTCTTGCCACAGCAACGTTTATTAAATTTCTAGGAACACGGTAAGGCCAAGCAGGCCTATTCCTGGAATTCCGTAAGCAGGAATCCAGATTCTAGAAAACTGCTTTGATAGCGGTTTTCAAAGCGACTTTTTCGACATAACACCTTGAAGAATTCAAAAACATGAGATATGCTCTGGATTTTTTTCATCAAGTAAATTGCTTTGAAACCCCTATAAAAGCGGTTTTCGAGACCCAGGATTCCTGATTCCTGATTACGGAATTCCAGGAATAGATCTTCTGGTGGATGTTCCTTCTAATTCTCACACACGTGTCCACGTCCGAAGGCGGTGGCTAGTGCGTGTTATCTCTCTGACGCCGAAGTCGAGCGGCGGGCGGTGACCGCCCCATAGAGATGTCTATCTCGCCACTCCCCCGTCGACTTGCCGCCCGCGACGACCGCTAAGCTCAGCTACTTGTGCAATGCCGCTCACCCGTCGCGATTCGTATCTCCGTAAGGCTGGTGACGCTGTAGTGATGGCGTCGGTTGATCTTTTCGGTTTAATCTTATTTATTTATTGGTTCACATACAGGGTTATACATTATAGACATTGAAATAAAAAAATAAACTTATAGTAATACAGCAATGTACACCCTACTACGTTGTGAACACTGCATGCCTAATTTATGACTATCTATTTAACAAACAAAAAATAAACTGAAATTAAAGCTTATATATAATAAAACAGAAGAATTCGTAAAAAAAACTATAAATAAGAAACAAAAATATCATGAAAAAAAAACAAAAAATATTCAGTCAAAGCAAATAATTTGGAAAAACACTACTAAACTTGTATATTAAAATCTATTTTAACATATGGAGTTTTCCCTTTTTTATTTTGGTGAAAGGGTCCGCGAAACTGTCGAATTCATCCTTGCATGCATTGCATCGCGTACACATTCTGGATATTGGTGAATGTGACCCAACATTTGTTCGACAACGCTCAATAAAGAAAGGGTTTTGACCTATTTGCCTACAATTCAACCTGGGAACGAATATGTTTATTCGTTGCAGTAGGTCTGGATAATCTATAACATGATTCATAATTTTGTTTATAAAACAATATCAAACTTTGATCGGCGTAAAGCTAAAGATTCCAGGTTGAAATGAGACAGACGATCTTCATATGTAACTAGCTCATGGCAGAGGTTTTGTTTGAACGTCAAATTATACAGGAATCTTTTTTTAACACGCTCTATTTGGTTAATGTGAACTTGATACATTGGACACCAAGCTGAAATACAATATTTTAAAATGCTTCGTACAAGTGACCAATATAAAACAGTGAAAGTCTGTGGTTTCCTAAATATTCTCATCTGACGAGTAATAAATCCTAACATTTTAAAAGCTTTTTTGCAAATTTGGTCGATGTGTAAATTGAACCTCATTTCTTTGTCCAGTGTAACTCCTAAGTCACGAATGTTGCTGACTTCTGATAGTGTTTGACCTCCAATATTGTATTGTATCTGTTGTGAAATTCTTTTACGTGAAAAATTTATAAAATAACACTTTGATATATTTAATGGCATCTCTTTTTCAGAACACCAAATATGTATGTAATCAAGGTCCTTTTGTAGTAATCTACAATCGTCGCAGTTCCGAATTGAGGCATAGAGTTTTAGGTCATCTGCGTACATAACAAATTTAGAGTTTTTACATATTAAAAACAGCAAAGGACCCAGATGGGATCCTTGGGGAACGCCTGAAGGTACCTTATATGGATCTGAAGAAAAACCTTTTAAAACGACACGTTGGATTCGATTAGTAAGATAGGTCTCAAACCATCGCAGAAATAAACCGTTAATCCCTAATAGTTGCATTTTCATTAGAAGTCGACTGTGGTTCACTTTGTCAAATGCTTTGTTAACTCAGTGTATATAGCATGCAGCTCTAGATTCTTATCTAGGCTTTTCATAACATCATCACAAAAAAGCGTTAAGTTAGAAGCAGTTGATCTTTTTGGCAAGAAACCATGTTGTAGCGTTATTAAATGACTTTTTACATGTTCATAAACTCCCTTCTGGACAAGTAGCTCAATTTTTTTTACAATAATGGACAACATTGATATGGGTCTGTAGTTAACCAACATACTCAGATCTCCGCTTTTTGGGATTGGTGTTACATTAGCTGTTTTCCAGATTGTGGGAAACGATCCGGAGGCCAATTAATTGTTAAATATTTTGGCTAAGGGTAATGCTAGGTTTGTAGCGCATTTTTTTTAAAAAATGGGAGGAATTTCATCTGGTCCAGCACCTTTATTACAGTCTAGGTTATTTAAAGCCTTTTTCACATCTGATGTAGCGCCCTGCAACATGCTAAGTTCATTCGCGTTTAAAATTATAGGTATATTTGTATTATCTGTGAATTGCTGTACACTGCTTTAAAAAAAGTTGCGAATAGGTTACATATAGCATCTCCACCTTGTGCTGATTCTGTTTGATATGTCATTTCAAAAGGAATTTCGCTGCTATTACGCTTTACATTTTTAATGAAATTCCAGAAGTATTTTGGGTTTTTATTAATATTATTTTCAGATTTAGCCTTGTAAATTGCATAACATTTTCTTATAGAGCGAGCACAACCTTCACGGAGCAAGTCAAAGGTGTATTTGTCTCTAGGATTCTTATATTTTTTATATCTATTATGCATATTCGCCTTCTCTTGTAGTGCCTTAATTAGGAAAGGTGGGTACCATCTTGGGTATTTACTGGACATATGTCGACACAAAGGTGTGTTTGCGCGTATTATATTCCATAAAACTTTGTAAAATTGCGATACCATATCATCGACACCACTGCCATTGATCCAAATGGATCCCCAATCTGTGTTATAGGGCTGTTTCAACCGGAGCTCGAAATTTGAGAATAAGAAAGCGTCTCTGGTTTTCTTGTAAACGTGTAATTTTGAAATCATTCCTGGTGTTCAAGGAAATGTAAGATGTTTAATTTAATATACAGAATCACTCCTTTTGGCTCTTACTATCGCAGCTAAGCAACTATTGATACCTGTACACCGTATAATTAAATCCAATGCTCAGAAAATGTTTTTTTTTTCCTTTAATTTATCTTATATGTTTTCACGTGATTATATTACTTAGGATATTTTCTATGATTTCTATATGAATTCAAGTTCTTCTGTGGGTGGTGTTTAGACTTCACTCCCTTATTTCCAGTGAAAAAAATATCGAACTCGTATTCTCTTATCTCGTTCATTTCAAAATAAGGTCTCGATTGACTTGATGTTACAAATCATTATACTTTCGCGCGGTTGCTTTTCCCTTAGTCTCATACCACGACTTACATATAAAGAAATGCAGCGGGTGTAATAGGGCGAATGTAGAGATAAAAGTTAAAAATGATCAGCGATTAACAACGCTTGAACGTTTATCCCCCTTGTTCTCAGATAGAGAAAAGGCCCCATTCGGCCGCGAATTCTCCGATTCCCGAGACTTGCGAGCTTTAATAAAGCTGTGACGTCCAAATTGAGCTTTTTGTAGATTTAGGGAACAAATTGAGTGCGGCGGGAGAGATCGGGCGCGTCTCCGCCAGACTTTTTTGCGGGTTCATTTTATTTGGGGTCATTGCGAGGGTTTCGTCAGCGAGCGATCGACGATAGAGAGCTTTCGAGAACGATCGTTTCGACTCGAGGGGGCTTTTATTAGCTGACAATTGCGTCAGATAATGGCCGTTTTTTGTGGTGATATTTCGATATTCGTGTAAGAGTAAATACCAAGATTAAGAGTTTACCTTGGTAAGCGCGACGCCTTCGATTCGATAAGCTGGGTGAAGCGCCTCTGAGCGCGGTTGGTTCTGGATGGGTGACCATTTTCAACCGTTGAGGCTGGCCGTGGTTCAGATTCCACGTTAAACTGTAAACCCGAGGCCGAGCAATGTAAGGAACGTCCTGGCATGGCATCTAGTTCATATGTGGTCTGGTATGACGGTCAGTTTGGTATTAGTCATCCATGTCCTGTTACATAAAAAAATACACAAAACGCTTAGTTCACATGAGGTTACTTGAACAAAAAAAAATATCCATGACGAATATTCATCATAATATGATGTAATTAATTTGAGTTTTAGCGACATCTACATTTGAAATGTACGTAGTTGTTAATCGCTGATCGCTTTGTCACTAAATACTTGTAATCAGATTTAGAAAATAATCTGAAAAAGTTTTGGTCGTGACATTCGCCGGTAGCAGGACATGAACCTGCGACCTTTGGATTACATGTCCACTGCTCTAAACCAACTGAGCTATCCCGACAATTACGTCAGCCAACGAATTTCTCGATTATATTCTAATCGACACAATGCTTCCCCTATCTTCTGCTAGATGGCGCTGATGATGTTTTTGCGTATTGGCAAGGCATTTTGACTGCAATGATTGAGCTATCAATCATATTGCTGAGACCCAAATGAATTCAACCCAAATTAATGAGATAACGGTAATGTCGTATCCATTAAATACATAAAATAATCATTATGATGTAAATATAAGCGTTTTGAATCTGAAAGTAGAGAAAATCAAATCTGTCCTTCCACTGCTTCTACGGCTCAAGCGGACTGTGCGCGTCCTTAGGTACAACACAAACAGAGTTCGGTTAGTTATTATTTTTGACACATGTCAATAACAGTTATACCGACCGCACGCAACAATATTTTTTGAAATATTTTAGTGCTGAATTTTGAAATGAGAATTTCCGGGTACTTTTGGGACACAGTAGCATGTAAGTTATGACTATAACTACGACACTCGAGTTAGAAAAGCGTATTAAGACAACACCAATTTGTTAGTTCCCGGAATGAACTAAGCTGCTAATAATAATGTGCAGGCTATCCTAAATATATAAAAAAAGTCTAATCATTATCCAATAGTTGGATCATGCAAGCAAGGTTTGGGAATTCGTCGCGTTAGCCACATCGCATGTCCAGCAGGTTTGGTCTCTAACATGTTGCTATTTCCCATTGATAGGTCTGAGATTAGCTATGTGTTGGAGGCTGAGCAAATGTGCAGACATTATGCCCAAAAACTGGCCCAACAGCACTTTTCTTAAGGCCAAAAAAACACTATTATCGTATCGTATCGCGTATCGTATTAGAGTATCGCTTGTATCTTCCTTTTTTTTTTCACCGGCATCAAAGCGACATGGACTTTTGGTTTCATATTTTAGATGCTTACATCAGTATTCAGTTTTTAATGTGATTTTAGATATTTGTGAAAATGGTTACAAATTTTAGTAAAAACATAAGTAATAATTTAACTTTTTTAAATATTATAAATGAGAATCTTTTTTCTCCTTCCAATTCCCTTTGAGCCCCCAAAAGGTATGAGAGTTCTTATCAAGACTTAAGTTCCAGCTCAATTCCCCATG
Organism: Incurvaria masculella; assembly: GCA_946894095.1. Lineage (NCBI taxonomy): Eukaryota > Metazoa > Arthropoda > Insecta > Lepidoptera > Incurvariidae > Incurvaria > Incurvaria masculella. Next base: position 20,651,632 of record OX335645.2, on the reverse strand, counting down.
TGGAAAGAAGATCATGCGCATATTTCTTGTCAGAGATCCAAAATTATACTCAATACAGCTTTATTTGATCAAAAAAGATGTCTGATGACCATTGGCATTGTAAAATAGTGTTTGTTTTCAAAGTTAGAAGGTCCATAATTTATACACGCACGTTTTATACAATAACTATGGAGGTGGAATACTCAACAATAAAATTTAAATATCTTTAAAAGATTAGTTATCAGAACTAGCTTGTTTGATGTAGAATTATAATCGATTTGGTTTTTGGTTGATTTTTTACTACAGCGGTCGTGATTTACTTTTAGCTATAAGTCGTTTTATAATAAAAAAAAACCTAAATCTTACCAAATCAAACACTATGCGCATTGTCTGCTTTCTGGGCATGTTGCATCCTCCTCATCACGGAGCCTGTCTTTTTCTTTGAAACAGAGAAAGTCCCAGAGCGCAATAGCTCGTTTTGTACCGTACCCGCGAATGAGTTAGTCCCGCCGGTAAAGGCCACCTTAAGGTGGCCCAACCCGGTGGCCTCAACTCATTTGCGGGCACGGTACAAAACCGTGCTGTTGCGCTCTGGGACCTTTTCTGTTTCTAAGAATAAGACAGGATCCGTGATGAGGAAGATGCAACCTGTCCACAAAAAAGACAATGTGCAGAGTGTATGATTTGGTAAGATTTACGAAAATTTTCATTTCAAAACGACTTATAGCTAAAAGTAAACCACGACTGCTGTAGTCAAAATTCTAATAAAAACCAAATATATTATAAATCTTTATTAAATAAGCTATGTCTGATGACTAATCTTTTTAAGATGTTATCACTTTATCATTGCGTAATCCACGTCCAAAGTTATTGTATAAAACGCGCGAAAAATCCGAACTTTCGGACGTTATAACTTGGAAACCAAACACAATTTTACAATGCCAATGGTCATCAGACATCAAGTTCAATCAAATAAAGCTATTTTGAGCAAAATTTTGGATCTCTGACAAGAAATATAGGCGTGATCTTCTTTCCCCTTTTGTATGGGGAGATGAGCGGGTTGGGCCACCTTAAGTGCCCATAAAAAAAATTTTTTTTTTCAGTATATGAATTTTACAGAAGTTTACAGCCCTGTGGTTTTAATTTTATTATGTATCTAAAGGGTTTATTTTTATTTCTCTCAGTGACATAGATTCCCCAACGTTTATATTAGGAGGCGACCACTTTGTCGAGACTCTTCCTCCTCGGCTAGGCGAGCGTCGTAAAAACGTCGTTCCTCAGACGTCATAAAGTAAATTCCGCGGATAACTATTTAATTGCCCCCAAAGTAATTAAAACGGCGTAAACCGCCGAATACGCCGCGCTCTCCGCAAACAAACGGCCTCCGCCCATCAACTGCCGCCGCCGCCGACGTGGTGGGTATAAATTGAGCTTCCGGGGCGTTATAAAGTCGTCGGCGGCGGCGGCGGCGGAGCGCGCCGCGCCACCTGCGCCTCATTACTCAACTTCTTTCAAATTTGCGGCGGTAAAACAATTGTAGCGGCGCCTTCTTGCCGCGTCTCCGCGCCGCCCGACCGGGCCGCAGCGCCGCCCTGGCCTGGCGCCCTAGCCCCAATGTACCGCTCTCGAATGTGATTGCAAACGTCTCTGTTATTAATACATCCATGTATTTTTTTTTTATAAGAAACCTTGCAGCTAATCTTAAATTATTACATTATGTTGATTACAAATATTTAAGACAATAACAAAGTTTCATGTTTTACAATTTGCTAAAATGTCTTAACACTGTATAATTTAGACTTTGCAACATTCCAAAACCGTGTGTGTGATATAGAGAGGGTGTGTAGTTTGTGTGTGGTGACAGTGTGTGTTTAGATAATTTATATCTTGCAACGTTCCGTAAATACAAGTGAGTAAAAGAAAAGAAAGACATATTTAAAATAGAACATACATCAACAAGTATCTAATGGGTATTATTTTAATGTTTTTTTTTCTTCAATGGTAATAATGAGTTATAAAATAAATCGCTTCCAAATAAATTTGATTATAATTGCTGACACTACCCGTGTCTAACAAAGAACAATTGTGCTACTAAATTTATTCCCGTTTTCCCGTTCGGGTTCCCGTTCGGATTCCACGTACAGGGTAGGTACATAGATCTTCCTTACTTTATAGGTATTAAGGTGGCCCATCCCGCTCAACTGCCCATACAAACGGGGAAAGAAGATCACGCCCATATTTCTTGTCACAATTCCCAAATTTTTCTCAAAATAGCTTTATTTGATCGAACTAGATGTCTGATGACCGTTGGCATTGTAAAATTGTTTTTGGTTTCTAAGTTATAAGGTCCGAAAGTTCGAATTTTTCGCGCGATTTATGCAATACTTTGGAGGGGCAATACGCAATGATAAAGTAAGAACATCTTAAAAAGATTAGTCATCAGACATAGCTAATTTAATCAAGATTTATAATGTATTTGGTTTTTGTTAGATTTTTAACTACAGCGGTCGTAGTTTACTTTTAGCTGTAAGTCGTTTTGTAATTAAAATTTACACATACAGTTACATACAAAAAATATGAACTGTGAACAGAGGGTTTTAGTTTCTAGGTATATTAAAAAAATATTAAATAAAGGCAAATCACAGAAAATATAAACAATGACGCCGCTCTATCGAAATTTCGTGACCTTTTTTCCTTTAAATCGTATCGTTTTTTTGTTGTTAACATTTTAAACGCTTTCATATAAGACTCGTTAGTTGAAGTAGATTTCTACGAATACCCTAAACTTTTCCAATACTAAATTTACATCCCATTATAATATTAAATAAAAGTTCTAAAAGAATAAAAATCAATTTGTTCAAAATACATCCTCTATACCATGTAGCCTTTACCTAGCGTAAGGTAGTTCAGCGGCACACCGCTTTGTAACATAAAAGCTGAAATAATTTAATGATTGCAATAAAAAGTTCCATTTGGGAGTGATCATGTTTTAGCATATTCTCTCCGTAATTAATGACCAAAGTTGGTTCCGCTGAACAGTTAACCGCTCAATTTACCGAGCTGTCCCGCTCATAAAGAGGGTAGTGTTAAAACAGCGATCTATTTAGTTAATTTTATAATGTCGTTTCATTTGGTCTGGCAAGAGTTTACTGTCGGATGAATTGCCCACGTTTTAATTTAAAGTGCTGTCATAACTACAGAACGTTCGATGTACATTTTTTAACGATGTGGTCGGAAAGCTGAGGGCCACATTAAGGGGAAAGACCCTTCATTTTGAAAACGAGATAGCTCACTCAAAGAAAATATTGTATATTTTTAAAGAATTATTATTATTATTATTTAGCCACGTTTCGTATTATCTATATACAAAACGAAATAAATAAATTTCTATATTGATACACTTTTTTTATGTATATAAAAAAAATCATTTCATTTCATTTATTTAAACTTTTTGGTAGTCAAACTACACCAAGTTACGTCACAAAGATCCGCGGATTCGATCAACCCAGAAAAGAAGAACCCGCAAAGAAACTTCACGGGTTTACATAACATATTTTTCCGTCCACAATTATGAAATACATACTTAGATCTAAATGCTACTGCCAAACAATTCCTTGGCAGAACAATACTATCATTGCGTCGGTATCAAATGAGATCGTAGTATGAATGATCTAAAACTCATTGGCTTGAACCGCATCGCCTGTGTAATCGTGCAGTAATCGCATTGTGTCGAGTTGGAGGCGAGGGTGGTGGCGGCGGCGGGCGGGCTGGTGTCGACACATGAATATGGAGATGATCCTCAGAGTGGTGGCGCTGGCAGTGCGGAGGACACACAGCTAGTCGCCACACCACACTTGGCATTTTAAGGGTTGGCATTGGATAAAAAACACTTGATCAAATTAACATTAAGATCATCAGCAGATTACTGCGAACACTCCCAATGTTTCCAATATTATAAAACATTAACTTTGTGAAATATGATTTTGTTCAACCCTATGAAACGTGATAGTTCTTCCATTGTTCAAAATGTGTATTCGAAACTTCTTTTCTTTACGTATAAGTTGGTTAAAGGCGACAATAGAGGTAACATGGGAAAATGGTGATTTCTATGCCGTATCCATACCTACTAATATTAAAATTGGGAAAATAACTCTGTCTGTTTTTTTTTATGCGACCTGACATGGATGGCTAATACCACACAACTACCGTTATTATATTAGCCCAATACACCACATTCCCGAATTAGGTGCCATGGATGGAAAACACGGACAAATTTTCATTGCCGCTTCGACCATCTTTTCATCCAATGCGATGGTACCAACCCGGGCGGGCTTAAACCCTACCACCTAGTAGGGTTAAGGGGACCTACAGTTTTACATGGATTCCGAACCATGGAGCAGCTCGCATTCGTGACGAAATGCACTTATCGAACTCTGAAAGAGAAAGACAATGGTGCAAGTTGGTATTGAACCCGGGCCTCTGGTACGCTAGGCCAGTCCCCGCGCCACTAGGCTACGAGCCGCTGTCTGTCTGTTACGTTTTCACGCTTAAACCGCTGAACCAATTTTGATGAAATTTGGTGTATAAACAGATTTAACTGTGGGTGGTAAAAAGGGATGACAGTTTGAATGGGGAACTCATATAACATACAATGTTAGGTGCAGCCCGACATCAGTCCGAAACGGCATTGACTTTAGTTGAGCGGAGCATTTTCTTTCATATAACAGGAACAGGCAGGAAATGCACCCGTACACTATCGACATTCAAAAAATCAGAACCAACCGATCCTCTAAATATTTTATCTATAGGGTCGGTAAACTATAGAATGCACTCCCTGCCGAGTTATTTCCCCTTAAGTACAACCTGGGATCCTTCAAACATGGTGTGAGAGCGCACCTGGCCGGCCGGAATGGTTTCGAAAGTTCGAAAGCTCATGGGCGTCGTCGGGCATCTTGGCGTACGCCATATGCCGCCCTTTACAAAAAAAAAAATTGTTTTTAAAAATACATAACCTCGCAACAATACCTAATTTTCAAATGACGCTCCGGCCACAATACAGATCGTGAGTATAATTTTGCTGTTGTGAAACTTTCAAATTGAAACGTTCAAAAAGTTCGACCCTAGCTGCACCTGCCTCGCGGCGGAGTCGCTATTTGCATATGCGACGTGAAAATCTCTTTAATGTAGTGATTCGAGCACGTCTGAGGCAAAAACAACGTGAAAGGTCCCTCCGAGCGGCGACGCGGGGAATGTAATTATTTCAGCCATTAGTAATTGAAAAGCTCGCTATAAAAGCTCTCATTACTAGCTAAGCAAACACGCCTCATGCGCGAGACTCGGAGCATACATTATGCATGTGTTTAATGTATTATTAGATAGCACAATACTTTTAATTAAACCCCTTTTTAGTTAATGGGATGTAGTATGTTTTTTTCTGTTCATGCTGAATTTAAATTGTTTGGTTTGATAAGGAAAAATGCGTTAGTTGTAAGCATCGCTTGCAACAAAATAGTTTTCCAGCCCTCGTGTAGACTACCATAAATTACCATTTCATATTTAGAACGATGTGGGAAACTTTAATCTTAAAGTAACTATAATCTTCAAATCAAATCAAATCGAATTGAAATGTTCACAGAGTGTATAAATCTATTGCTGCTATATAGTAAAAATGGAATGGGGCTCCCCCACAAGAACCGTGATTTTTTGGAATGGTACGGAACCCTTCGAGTGCGAGTCTGACTCGCAGTAGGGGCCATTTTTATGTGTTAATTTGTGCTTAATCAGATCATGAGATTATTGCTCCATGTTGTATTACCGAGAAGACGGTAGTTTTAATTAATGTAAGTTTTTGTTATTTGTAAGATAAATGTGAAAACATAGGGGCAACACCTGCGATGGCGTAGCAGCTCTACGCTGCGACAAATTGCCCCAAAACTCGCTCAAGACGATGTGTTAGTAATTGCTTGACGATTCAGGCCAAAGTTTTAATGGCACCAACATTACGTGCCCGCCTCACATGTAAATATACCCACGAATTCACCGAACGCGTACGCTTGGTCGTTTTGTGCTAGCGGTGGCTGTTACTATATGAGCAAAACAGCAACTTACCTCAGGCACAGAATATAATATATAGGATTACATCCAGTAGCTCAACTCCATACACAGTCCCGATTTCGTGCACCTGTACAGGCACATTTCGCTTGTATGGGCTCTAAGCTAGTTTCGCGGTGCTCTGTCGCGAATGTTTCTTCGAGAATATCTGTTTACAAATAACAGAACCAGCAGTGCTCCGCCAATATTTAAGTGATAACCCCGACATTCGATGGCGGGAAGGTATTTATCTCAAATATCGCCCAAGTTGAGCTACTGTCGTGGCCCCGGTCACACAGTTATATATTTACTGTGCCTCAGGGTTAAACCAGATTGTATAGTCGCATTAAAAAGTCCAGTAGCACATTCCAACGCGATTGCTATGAAGCGCTCGCATCGCGCGGGGGTGAATCGGATGAGGGAATAACACCGCCCTCGCGGATGGCATGAACTTGAAAACCGTTCGGTGGGGGAAAGGGCACGCCACATGTGCAAAACAAACCCGACCGTATGGTGCTACTGGACTTATGTCGTCGATGGTACAGAGCCATGAGGTGCTAGTTTTATCTCCTGGCGTTATGTTAAATTAAGCCTCTCACCGTTAATCAAGCCGGAGATTGAAGACGCGCCAGCGGGGCTTTTCAGTTTATGGCACTAATAGTAATACAAGTGTTTCCAATGCATACAATATGCTGTATTACATATAGTAAGACTAAGGATTTCGTGGTTCGGATCCCACATAAATCTGTAGGTAAATCGATTACTTACAAGGTGGTCAGGTTAACCTCGGCCGGGTTGATACCATCGCATTGGTTAAAAGAGCGGCACCAAAAAATTTACCATGTTTTCTACCCAGTACAATGCAGAAATAAAGGGCATTTTTCGATCCAGTCTGTGCTCAAAAATGTGTCCTTGCATGGCACCTCATTTTTAACCGACTTCAAAAAAAGGAGGAGGTTATCAATTCGTCTGTATGTTTTTTTTTTGTTTTTTTTTTATGTTTGTTACCTCATAACTTTTGCCTGGGTGAACCGATTTTGATGATTATTTTTTTAAATGATAGCTAGTGCTTCCCAAGTGGTCCCATTTTAATTTGGTTAAGTTCTGACAATGAAATCCATGAGAAAATCATAAAAGTCTTAAATTTGTATTAAGATGTGCGCGACAAATGGACGAATAACTCAATATAACGCCAACCGATTTCGGTGATTCTTTTTTTATTGGAAAGGACGTGTACAAATTAGTAAGTGTACTTCAGATTCACTATAAATAAACAAATAAAAAAAATAACAAAAAAAATAAAACTTTTTAGTGGAAAAACCATTAAAAAGTAAAAAATAATTTTCATTTTTGTAGTTACGATTTCTGTATTTTTTTGAGTCGGTGTCAGCCAAGGTTAGGTTAGGTTAGGTTAGGTTAGGTTAGGTTAGGTTAGGTTAGGTTCTCTTGATTGGCGCAGCGCGTGCCCGGCTGACGCCGACTCAAAAAATAACAGAAATCGTAACTACAAAAATGAAAACTCCTTGAAGTCGGTTATTTTTTTTGTTAATTTTTTTTTCCCGGGAATGCGGTGTGTTCGGCAAATACCTTTAATATCACAACCACAATACATTGTGGCAGTATGTGAAGGAAAGGTTAGTGAGGAGACCAGTACTGTTGGGACATGAGGGTTATTCGAGTGCTCCTAGACCGCGGCCGATCACCACGGTATATGACATAATGCCATCTCATATTTGCCCATCAATCTATTTATTTACTTTAATGACCATCGAAATTTATTGTACATATTTATAAACAGAATTGAATGTTGGTTTACTTACCAATTGCGTTCACTGTGATGAGGGCGTAAGTAAAATACCGTCAGATTTTTTTTTTAATCACGCCCTAATCACACTGAACGCAATTGGCTCTTATCGCACCCTTAATATGTTGTGTTGGAGAAATAAAATAAAAACAATATAATGTTTATTTACGGTTTAATTCAAAAATATTCTTATAACGGCATACGTCTAACAATCGTTATATAATAGTAACTTGGCATCTCCGCACTTCGTACAAAGCCCCCGTATATTTGCACAATTGTAAGCAAGTCATTTCAAAATTTTTGGTCGCATTCTCATAAAAATATTTCAATATGTAAGATTTTTAATATAAAACCGTTTATCAATTGCTTTTGTTTAAAAGTTATGTGATAATGATATACCGTACATTATCTTTTATAGTAAGGATATTTCAATTTTGATTTGTTTTATCATGGCCGTTAATAGAATGATAAATTGTTTTATTGTAAGTAGCGCAATCGGTTGAAAAATAACATCCCTGTTCGAGAATTGTTACACATTTTGGTTTTGTCATGCATCTATGCATATTTACTTTGTTTTTCGTATTATTAAGTTAACCGACAGGTATCTGGGTCTGCCCGCTTTTTTTTAAAATAGGTACTGGAAAAAACCGAAGAATAATTATGGTAAGCATGGAGACGTGATAGAGCCTCAGATTTAATCGTTAAAAAAATTAAAACTTGTAGACATAGATTGCTCGACACATATGACATGTTTGATGTGAAAAATCGATTACCTATGAGTCCATGCTTCCTGACACCTAATTCCACACCCTACACTAAACAAACTTCCCCGCACTATAATTCCACTCACAGTTTATACACAATACAGATTTGTCTGTTCTTTTCTTATTTTCAACCACAACTGTTGTTTCAAAAGTTATTAATGTAAATTCCTTTCAGATTTGACATGAAAACTAACTTTTAAAAATACTGGTTAATAGCTTCTGTTTAATTTTTTTTAAGAGTACCGATAGTAAAGAGTATATTTTTCTAAAGGTAAGTCACCTTCATTACAGACTACAACAATTCAAATTAAATAAATATGTATGTAACTCATACACTAGATAATAGTCCAAACTTTGATATTTTAATTTTTTTACTGGTGTTTATTCTTAACCGACTCTGAAATAACCATTGAAATAACGCCAAAATATCGTAAAGTTAGCGTCAATGGGCCTCTTAAAGAGTAAGGGAAAGATAGCAACGTCATTCAACGACACAACTGGCCGAAAACTGCTTATTTTCTCTGGTATAATGACATTTCTAACCAGCGCCATCTCCCGCCACTGCCAGAACTAGTTACACCGCTATTAAACTAAACTTAATTTCATTTTGCCTAGGTATGCGTGACGAAAACGATACATTTTAACTATAACTTAAGTAGTCATTGTAAATAAAAAATACCATTGATGTTCATTGATTTCTAATTATTGTATTCTGAAATGTGAATTGCAACGCCACCTGTAGACTTTTATTATACCTTTTCAACACTGGTATGACCTTAGCAATCTATCCATTCCTCTTTAATCTATGATATTACCCACTCAAAACATACCTTAAAATAATAAAAGTTTATAATACTTAAATTTTATACTAATCCTAAACAGCTACATTTTAACACTACAGCGAGATAATAATTTTGAGATTAAATTTACATACTTGTTTGTATATATTTCATGTTTTTATGATAATAAGACCTTATATTACACAACTCAATTTCAGTCAATTATTTAGTGCCCGACAAATAGATACGACAACGGATTATCGAATGAGACAATTAGTGCCGTATTCTTAGCTACATATCGACGCACTTTAAAATGTTCCGTTCCTTCTACCTTTATAGTTATCAATTCAACCAAATGTTTAAATTATAATTTAATTGTTAACCAAAATATAAATAATACTGCATGTTGAGATAGGCTCAAAGATTTATGTACAGTCGACCAAACATAAAGGAAATTCTTCGGGTTGACGGTATAAATGGAGTTAAATACTTTTGACATTTGGCAGCGGTTACAGGGCTGAATATATATTCAGACATAAATTATTTACTATTTAATTTATATCTAAGGAAAATTAATAGGTAGTTTGTATTTTAAAACCATTGATTTATATCTGAGTAACCTTTAAACTTTGGTCGATTTTAACCGAAATACACTAAACTATCACATTGCGATTAATTAATGCAATGTATTTTTTTTATCCTGTTCTATCATACATTTTTATATGTTTGTACATTGTATCTTATTGTAATTCTTGTTGCCAAAACATTTTTCAAAAAATGTTTTGTTGAAAATGCTAAATGTCGTAAATATGACTAAATTAGGTAATGTCCTAGAATCGAACTTGAAGCAAGGAAACAATTTATAGAAATATAACGCTAAACAAAAGTACTTTGAGAAAATTCGATGTTGTACAATTAAGAATTATTTTGAAGGCACTCTGGCGTAGGATTTTCTTAATCTGTCCTAATAATAATAACTTTGCGATAAGGAAACTGATGCTTGCAAACATTGCTTTTTTTTAATTAACTATTGTTTGCCCTGAACTGCCCGAACTGTACTGTGTATTGTTCGTTAAAAAAGCTAAACACGCATTTGTTCAGAACGAAAAGTAAACATTCCATTTGGCAAATTCGTCTGTAAATTGGCACTATATCGTATCACGCAAAAATATATAAATGTGGACATGCATCGACTGTTCTGGACGTCTCGTGGAATGTACCGACGAACGTGCGACGAAGTGACGGTGCGACGAAATGACACTGCGACGAAGTGACGGTGCGACGCAGTGACGTTGCGACGAAATGACGTTGCGACGAAGTGACGGTGCGACAAAGCGACGTGTTAGCACCACGGCGCGGAGGCGAATGTCCAGCGTGTTGGGTGACGCGTCACCTTTCCGACGTCACCTTCATTTCCAGCTGCAAGAAGTTACGCCAGTGCCAGCTGTTAACAATACTGAAATATTTACAGCAATCCAGCAACCGTTTACCCAAGATGCGACGATACGCTGATTTCCTACAAAAACGAGGTATAGTCACGTATTTTCATCAAGTTACACTGAATAAGAGAGGGAAGTGCACATGTCCCTTTCACTAGGTGTGACTTTAACATGACAGAAATAGATCTCGAATGTGTTTCTATATCCTTTGTAACGATATGGAAATATGTGACCATATAGAGATACGGTTATGTTGCTTATTCAAAAAAGTACACAGTGGGCTCCTGGCATCTTCTGTGCAACTCACATAGCTCTGTGGTACAACCATAAAAATCTATGGTGCAAATGAAAACATCAATGCTGAAACGGGGTCGACATTAATCAACCGCTAGAAGCCCTATTTTTCGCTTTTACGGGGGACCAAAAATGACACATGTTTTTAATGTTCATTCTAAAAAAATCTTCATTTTAATTAATAGTTTCCAGTGCAGAGCTCTGCAGGGATAGCTTTGCCAAGCTGTAAATATTTTTATTTTAAAAAGGTATTAGGGCTATTTCCAAAATCATTATTTTCGAGGGTATTCACGAGAAAAAATAGTGATGCCATTTTGCGTACGTAAAAATTATTTCCACCTTAATATGTTAGTTTAGCCCTGCGGATTAAAAAAGTACACTAAATAAAACCATCTAAAAGAAAGACAAAAAGAAGAGAAAAAAATACATCTAAATAAATTTGTTTGGATAGAAATCGTTTATATTCATATCAAATTGCAAACAAATTTTTTATTAAATGCCAAGTTTTGATTGATGTATTAGTAAAAAATTCAAATGGATTAATTTCGAGCAGAAACTAACACTACACTGCACTATAAACTAAATAATGTAATATGACAAATCACCAAGCGAGTAGTTTCCATGTTGTGTCTTATGTGTTAGACATACAACGCAGAAACATCAGGATGATTCAATTTGTCTAGGTTAGAATGTTGAGTGCCTGTTAGGAGTTAGGGTGTGAGGATGTGGGTGGGTGTTAGGGTGTGTGTGAATGTGGAAAAGGGGGCCTGAAGGTATGTGTGTGAGACGGTACGTTAATAGACGTGAAAGGAAGAGTGGAAGAGAGAGAGGGTACGTAAATAGACGTAAAAGGGTGAGTGGAAGTGTGAGAGGGTACGTAAATAGACGTAAAAGGGTGAGGGTGAGAGGCGTGATACACGTGGGTGTGACACCCGGGTGCGGGCACAGCTTTACCTTGTCTCCGGTGCCGTCGGTGCGAATGTGCACCGGGGGTGGGGGAGAGGGCGGCGGCAGCAGCGCGTCGGCGAGCGCGCGCCGCCGCCGCGTCACTCCGGCCAGCTCGCGCGACTTGAGCGGCAGCCAGCGGCGCACCACCTGCAGTCATCATGCCTATTCGTGAACCCTGTGACCAGACATGAGACTTTTTTGTCCCACACTTCCTCGCAAAGAAACACTTCTACCATCCGATCCTCTTGCATCGGGCGGACAACTTAAGGTGATCCAACCCGGCGGGCCTAACTCATTCGCGGGCACGGTACAAAACCGTGCTGTTGCGCTCTGGAACCTTCTCTGTTTCAAAGAATAAGACAGGCTCCGTGATGAGGAAGATGCAATATGTCCACAAAAAAGACAATGTGCATAGTGTATGATTTGGTAAGATTTAAGAAAATTTGAATTTCAAAGCGACTTATAGCTAAAAGTAAACCACGACCGCTGTATTAAAAAATCTAACAAAAACCAAATAGATTATACATCTTGATTAAATAAGCTATGTCTAATGACTAATTATTTTTAAGATGTTCTTACTTTATCATTCAGTAATCTACCTCCAAAGTTATTGTATAAAACGCGCGAAAAATCCGAACTTTCGGACCTTATAACTTAGAAACCAAACATAACTGTACAATGCCAACGGTCATCAGACATCTAGTTCAATCAAATAAAGCTATTTTGAGCAAAATTTGGGATCTCTGACAAGTAATATGTGCGTGATCTTCTTTCCCCGTTTGTATGGGGAGTTGAGCGGGATGGGCCACCTTAAAAAAACGAAATGCTGGCATCTTATTCGATTTTTTTCTTGTTTGCTCTCCAGAATTTATCAGTGGCTTTTGAAGCTAGAAGTGTGATTATGAGCAAGAGATGTGACGTAGTGACCGGCGAAATGAGGTCTGCGTCGGGTGCGGCGCGCGCGTCGCACAGCCAGCCCGCGCACGCGCCCACCAGCAGCGTGGTGGCGAGCCCCAGCGGCGCCACCCAGTGGTACGACAGCCGGAACAGCGGGAACACGCTCTCCGGATCCTGCGCACACGCACACGACCCGTTGCTTCCCTCGATGATATTTTCGCATCGCACTTTTACGACAAAGTCTTGGCAGCAAACGGCCAGCCTCGCGCGTAGTGGTGCGACGCGAGGCCTCGGCGTGCTAACATCGAGATTAACAACCCTGGACGCGGTCTCGCCTTACTAATAGATTGAACAAACGATACTCAAAGCGGCAAAGAAATTTGTTCTTGGTTCTCATCCAGTTCAATGTAGCCGTGCAATTTAAGGAAGGTACTGGAATTGAACCTATTTGCCATGTGTTGTGATGGAATATTTTTCAGATTTTTTTCTGACGGAGGAAATAAGCACTAGCCATTGTATAGAACTTGATTACCCTATTCTTAATTTAACGGATACATTTCGAAATGACTGGGTTGAGAAGAGTGTCAATTGATAATTGATGTGACGAGAATCGAGAAGGTGGTGTTAAGATGGTTTGGACATTTGGAACAAATGGGTGACGAAAGAATAACGAAAAAAAATTAAATGGCAGAAGTGTCATGCCCGGGCGGCCTAGGACAACGTATCGCGGCTAAGTCGATGTAATACTTCGTAAAGTTCAGGTACGTAGTACCCGTAATCGTAGGGCATGTATGAAAAATGTATGTCTGTAGATGAAGCGGAAGAGGTGTGCTATAATCGTACCGTATGGCGCTCTATTTATCATTGCCTACCCCTCCGAGTGTAGGAATGTGTGTGTGCGTGTACCTATCTGTTGCAAATATTTGCTGGAGTAAAAGCTTTCGTCAACTTAATAATTTATGTCAGATGTTTGTTTGTCATTACGTTTGTCTCGATAAGTTTGATACGGATAAAGTGTACCTATTTATGTAAATATACTTTTTCGTACTAAGCAGGTATTTCGCTTATTCCAAGGAATGTGATATGTATGTATGTATAATCGACCATGCAGCAAGGACACATTATTGAAGAAAGGGCCCAGTAAAAATAACTACTTTACGAATATACTGCAAGGCTGGATTGAAACCAGCAAAACATACCATTCGCGTGTATTGTGTCTACCGAATTCACCACCGGCTGCATACCCACGAGTGAGTGTTTCGATACGGGCTACGAGTTGTGGAGGGCTTTTGTGAGTGCTGTAGTAAAGTGAGGTTACGATCTTCAGCCAGCCAACACCAACCCGCGACGCCGCTCGTGTCACGCCAAGAATTCAGTGAACTCCCTTGGCTCCTCCCCCAGACCCATATGCTCATGACCTCTGAAGCTCCACTACTTAGACGGGTTGAGCACCATATTTAATTATTAATATTTAATTTAATATATTTATAAATAATTCTGCTAGCGTAGTATTAATATACAAAAGTCTTACAATGGCTAACGGTTATTTACTTGTCTGCTTTTGATATGAAATCCCAAAAGAGGGCTCTATCGGAGAGCTAGTAAAACTAGCTAATAAATGAGTATCAAATCTCACTGACCAGCGTGTCTAGGGGTGCGTAGGTGGCGTTGGCGGCGCACGCGGCGTCTACCGGCGCGGGGGGCGCGCGCAGCCCGCGCGCCGCCGCCGCCTGCGCGCCCAGCGCCGCCGCGCCCGCCACCGCCGCGCCCGCCGCCGCGCCCGCCAGCGCGCCGCGCGGCCCCACCCACCAGCAGCACATGCCCAGCGTGAACACGCCGCACGTGGTGCTCGACGCGATCGCCGACAGCGTCGTCGCTACGCCTGCGCCCGCGCACACATTCGTGATACCTATTGCTTGAGCCGTTTTTGTTTTTGAGAGCCGGCTCAATTTAAATTCGCTCGGATTGCTTGAGCGGCAGCGGTGAGCGGTTTTAAATAAGCGAACCTACCGTAATCTTCAATGAGGCCATGGAGGCGCGCGTGATTTTATCGAATATTACGGAAAGCCGCTGTTAAAAACCCGAGGACTACGATGATCCATGTTAAAACTGCTCGCCGCTTACCGTTATCGCTCGAGTTATCCGTCGGCCCCGTGGCTGATAACTTAGAGTTTACAAAGCCGTAGCACTTACTGAGCACGCCGCCGAGCCGCTCGATGACGAGCATCATGGCGAGCGCGACGAGTGCCAGCACGGCGGTGATGGCGCGCGCCAGCAGACCCTCGGCGAGCGGGCGCAGCCGCAGGTGCAGCCAGCCTCGCGCTATGTCCTCCACGCCCACCAGCGCGCACGCGTTCAGCACCGCCGAGAGCGAACTGCGCCAAAATCGTTAATTTGACCAGGAAACTCATGAGTACGGTCATAGTTACATTTAGGAGCTGTGAGCGGAACACCATCGAGCAGGTTGAAGAGTATATTTCGGTCAAGTTCTGCTGTCTGGTAGACAAGGTCCGACTAAGGAGGTTGAAAGACGAATTCAGGTTGGGCTGCCTTCGGAAAACTTAAATTCGCTCTGAGGTCTGACCTTCCGCAAAAAAAAACAGAATATATGACTAGTGCGTCCTCCCGGTTAAGACGTGCGGGTGTGAAACGTGGACTCTGACGGTCGCCGCTGTTCAGAGGTTGAAAGTTGCCCAGCAACTTCAATTCTAATCTACGTGATTGCAGACTGGAACACAAACTTTGCCTGCTCCATAGCCTCGGTCTTTCTTTACCAGTTTCCGCAGACCGGCACACAAATTCGTCTAGTTTCTTCACCTACCTCAGTCTAGCGCCGAATACGTCTATCGGACCTGTCCGAAGTGTGCCGTCAACCCTCGTCGGCATGATTGCAGACCGGAACACGATCGTTGTTAGCACATGGCTCCAGTCGATATCCGTCCAGCTCCAAACTCACACCAGCACACCGACGCGTCCCTTCGTCACCGACCTGAGTCCAGCGCCGAAAATGCCCGCCAGGAAGACGCCAGCGAGGCCAGGCAGGCGCTGCACGCGCGCTACGTGCGTTACGAACGCCGGCAGCAGGCGGTCGTCGACGGGCGGCGCGGCGCCCGGCGTGCAGCCGCCCGCCACCCACAGCGCCCACGCCGCCAGCCCGGTCCACACGCACAGCGAGATCGCCAGCGCGACGCCCACGCTGAACATGCACATGGCTCTGCGGAGCGGGGGACGCGTTTTTAGAGGCGACACATAATGCGTGTACCCAGTTATCGCAGTGATATTATCAAAGCCATGATATTTAAATCACATGAAATGACATTAAACTTTCATTATACATGGGTAATCCATGGAAGTATTTTACATTTATACAATATATATTCTTTATCATTAAATTAAATACAATAAAACCAAAACTGGATGGAACCTCCACCTGGAACAAATCCTATAAGGCCGCTCCGAGCTGCAGATAAAGAAAAGGACGATTTTTGTACTCGAGAGAAGAATTATTAATATTATTACTTCATTGCTCTATCCATTCACATTATTATCCAAATTGTTTTCGAAAATGTTTACTGATCTATTACTTCTTCCGGCAGTGACATTAATAACGGCAAGTTTTCCTGAGTGTTATGTTTATAGTTAAGCAATAGGAACGATTGACATTAACCATGTCACGGGAAATTATAATATAACGGTTTTGATAACATCATTGCGATGTAAAAGATCACGGACGACGCCACATTTTGAATCATTCCATTCACGGGTGATTCCATTTGACCTTAACTTCTTCGATTATACCACACAAAATTAGTAAACTAAAATTTACTTAATGCGAATTGCAAATTATATATTTCCGACCCTGACGTCAGGAGTTGATTTATAACATGATCCTATGCTTAGAGCCACTTATAAATCAAAAGTTGAAGAATGTTTGATGAATCTCATTATTTTCCATAGAGATTTTAGAGCAATTGTACAATCAAGAAAGACCAATTCAAAGCCAAGCTTTTGGGAAGTGACACGTGTCAATGTACAAATGACAACGTATCGCACTTTTAGCTGGCTTTCTATTCTGAGGGCTTGCATACGTCAAGAAGGTTTGCAAGCTACAATCTCGACTTCTACCAGTACCTTTAGTCATCACGATGTGACATTAGACTGACTGAGCGTAAGTTTCAGACTCGATGTCATTTTCTGGGGCGCGAGGTCATCAGCAATAATTACTGTTGCATACATTATCATGAAAAATTGTTAATATCTCACATGACGGCCTGTCTCTTGGTGGGCAAAGCCAGGTATCTCTGCACCATGGTCTGGTTGACGGAGTTGAAGGCGGTCCAGTAGAGAAAACCGCCGACCACCGCGCCCCATCCCGTCTGCCGCTCGTACGGCACGAAACTCCAGCTGCCACAGTATTCGAAGGTTAATATCTCACACGGCAGCCTATCTCTTGGTGGGCAAAGCCAGGTATCTCTGCATCATGGTCTAGTTGAAAGAGATGAAGATGGTCCAGCAGAGAAATCCACGGATGACCGCGCCCCATCCCGTCTGCCACTCATACGGCACGAAACTCGGCTGCCAAAGTATTTAAAGCTCAATATCTCACGCGGCAGCTGGTTTAGTAGAAAAAGCCAATGTGCCTATCCTCTCTGCCAATCGGATAGCACAATTCAAATAATATTTGTCTGATCGGACATTGTTCGGATCACAGTGATGTATAGAAAAGTTGTTAGTTACAAAAGCGTTTGTTTTTTTGTAAATAATACAAAATGGAGCCCGTGCATTAAAATTAACTTACGACGTTGTATTTAAATTCTTAATAAATAAATTCATTTCATGTAGTAAATGATTTCGTCATATTAGTGTACATGAACTACTATCAACTAGAATTTAAAACATCAAATTTATACAATGTCACCTTTGTTGGCAACCAAAATACATGTGCAATTTGGCATTGAAAAGGCCACAAAAAACTGGCCAAGTGCGAGTCGGACTCGCACACGAAGGGTTCCGTACCACCGTTCAAGATTTAACATAAAAAAATCACGTTTTTTGTATGGGGGCCCCCTTTATTTTGTATTATTTTTTAATGTTACTTATTTGTTGGTATAGCGGCAAAATAAATACATATTTTGTGAAAATTCCAGCTGCCTACCTATTACGGTTCATGAGATACAGCCCTGTGACAGACGGACGGACGGACGGACGGACGGCCGGACGGACGGACGGAAGTACGGACAGCGGAGGCTTAGTAATAGGGTTTCGTTTTCACCCTTTGGGTACGGAACCCTAAAAACTAAAAGCGATGACATTTTTAAACGCATAATATATTGGCAACTGTCTCCGTGCCAATGATTTGTAATTCGCCATTAGACAGTTTTTCACTCACTTGGAAAAGTCAAGGCGGCCCGTCTCGGAGGCGACGGCGGCGACGGCGCCGAAGCCGCCGGCGGCGACGGTGCCGGCGGCCGCCACCAGCACCACGCCGCTGAACATGACGCCGATCTGCAGCGCGTCCGTCCACACCACCGCGCGCAGGCCGCCCTGCGCACGCGCAACCATACAGGCGTACATCGTGGCGCCCGTTTGAAGAGAAATAACGCACACTACTATGGGGACTTTTGTTTTTTAAAAGCCGTAAATTTTCAAACATGATGTTGTTTGTTCAACACAATGCGTGTCAATGAAGAGAAAAGAATAATGCCGGAATGACAGTTTGTCATTCTAGTCATTATCTCTACTGTGAATATATATTTTTATATTCACTCTTATTCCTTTTCTTACTTTTACGTTGTGGTTATATGATTGTTTTTGTTTTTTGGTTATAATTGTTTTTTTTTATAAGTTAGCAATTCATTTGTACATGTTGTGTTTGTCCTTAAGGTGGCCCAACCCGGCGGGACTAACTCATTCGCGGGCACGGTACAAAACCGTGCTGTTGCGCTTTGGGACCTTCTCTGTTTCAATGAATAAGACAGGCTCCATGATGAGGAAGATGCAACATGTCCACAAAAAAGACAATGTGCATTGTGTATGATTTGGTAAGATTTACGAAAATTTTAATTACAAAACGACTTATAGCTAAAAGTAAACCACGACCGCTGTAGTAAAAAATCTAACAAAAACCAAATAGATTATAAATCTTGATTAAATAAGCTATGTCTGATGACTAATCTTTTTAAGATGTTCTTACTTTATCATTGCGTAATCCACCTCCAAAGTTATTGTATAAAACGCGCGATAAACTCAAACTTTCGGACCTTATAACTTAGAAACCAAACACAATTTTACAATGCCAACGATCATCAGACATCTAGTTCGATCAAATAAAGCTATTTTGAGCAAAATTTGGGATCTTTGACAATAAATATGGGCGTTATCTTCTTTCCCCGTTTGCATGGGAACTTGAGCGGGATGGGCCGCCTTAATTGTAGATAGTTTCGGTGTGGTTTTTCTTTCTTTTAATATTTGTAAATGTAAGAAACGATTCTATGTGGACGAACCTATAAAAAAAAGAATATCTTCTTCGTACAGAGGCACAGACATGCAGAAGCCCTAGACAAAAACAAAAATTTCAAAAATGTATATTTCGGTAACTAGACACTTTAGAAAAAAAAATCTCTCGGAAAAACGTGAGGAATTTGCTGGCAAAATTAATGTACTGGCCGTTACGACACCTTGTATTAGTAGGTGGTAATAGTGAGTTGTAAGTTAGCTCCTAACTCGAGCTTTCTTTATATCATGGCACCCCAGTTCAAAATAGCCGCAGCCGTGATCTACAATAAAACGATGTCTGTCAAATAAAGCAATCACGCTTTGTTAACGCCTGCCGACTTGCCAATAGAATTTTGCCTATAGCATGGATAAAAGAGGGAAGGTAAAAAGGCACTCACCAGGACGGTGTAGAGTCCGCACACCAGCACCATGGCTCCGGCCACCATGTAAACGTTCAGGCCGGTCACTGAACCAAAAGCATGTAATCATCAAACATCTTAAGGATGTTCCGACCCATACAATGTTTTTTTTACACAGAACGCAAAAAGTATTGCACTATAAGGCACGAATTCGTCAAAAATATTAAATATAGCCATAGTAGTTGCAGCTAAAGAATATTCACAATTTCAGGTTTAATGGTTTCGTTGTAATTGCCGATTAGAAGTTTTACACCGTTAGATGGCGCTGTTAAATAAAAATCGTATTTAAATAAATTGTAACAAAACCAATAATCCTGAAATTGTGAAATTATTTTCGCTGCAAGTAATATGACTATATTAAGCTTTTATTATTAATTCGTGGCTTAAAGTGCAATACTTTTTGCGTTATGTGTGCAAACAACTTTATATGGGTCGGAACAGCCTTAAGTTCGATATTTGGCGTGCGCCAGGGCCTCACCTAAGGCGCCCAAAGACACGCATGGGCTTTCCAAATGTTTAGGAGTTTCTTTACATTACGTTTGAAGGCAGACTAAAAGACGATGATCTCTGCATATTTGTCTAGGACGTGGGCAAACTGACATTAAGTTTTCAATTATTTTTTTTATTTTATTGAATTTATTTTATAAGAAACCTTACAGCTAATCTTAGATTATTACATGATAATTATTTTAATATTTTTAAGCCAATGACAAAGTTTCATTGTTCGCAAACTGAAATGTCTTACAACTGAACGATTAAACTTGCAACGTTCCACAGCCGTGTGTGTGATAGGGTGTGTATGCGGTATGTACGTGGTGAAATTGTGTGTGCAATGTGTTAATGTGTAATGTGAGTGTATGTATGTTTTAAGTGTATGGACTACGGGCCAGTTATTAGGCGCCAATCCATCGAAGTGTGTCGAATTCAATCCTTGTATTTATATGTAGATCTTATTTTATTGTTTTATTTAAGTATTATTGTGTTAATGTGTTGTTTCGTTTCAATTCTAAGTTCTTCTTAAGCACCACCCACTTCTGTTGTTATTGCACTATACTTTCTTTTGTAAATCGTTTTTTTTTTTGTGGCGTAATAAAGAATTTTCAATCAATCCATCAAACTCTGAGATGATCATTGGAAACAAATATTGTTTTTTGTTTCTCGAAATATCGAATTGTACGAGAGTCTGGATCATGTCACAATACAAACCATATGATAAATCGATTACAGATCTGCTCTCAAAATGGCTTGCATGTTTAACATACCATTAAATTAAAACGTTTTTGCAACATATGGTGTATTGCAAGCCCCTTATTTTGAGGTGCCTTTTTTAAGTACGGAGTGCGCAAAAGCAACTCGTAAGCTTTGGTTCGATCTGCGATGCACATTTTTTCGTTTATGATATTTTAAATTATTTGTAAGTATTTATAAATAGTTCCGTGTGATTTTTCTTAAATAGAAACACGATTTCACAAAGTAAAAATATTTACAAAATATATAAATGAGGCTGAAGCAACAATACTTTGAGAAAATTAACTCAGTAGTAAACAATGTTTCAATAAAATTGCAGACATCTGCATCAGAGTTTTAAGACCAAATTAAAAAATGCCAAAACAAAAACCAAGCGAGCATTGAAACTAAGCACTCAAACTAAGCAGCTATTCTGTAAGGTATGTTTGGGCATTGGGCACACGCAGAAATTACTTACGTTGGTTAAATGCCAGCGCCGGAACGTAGATAACCATGGGGAGGAAAAATATCTGAAAAACAACCGTTCATTTAGGAAGCGTTTATGATAGCATTCATCTTAATGATACAATACATATTATAAAGTATGATCCAAATACAATACAATACATAATGATGATCAAATACATATATGATCAAAAATCACCATAATATTACGTACACAGATATTTTTAAGCCATTCCTTCAAACTTTAAGATTTAAGAGATGATAAAAGGATTTTAAAAAGTTAATATGGTACGGGTTGTAGATTTGATTAGATAAAAAATACTTAATAATAAAAAGGCATACATACATCAATATACGATATGTATTCACCACAAAAAAGTATCTCTAAAAAAACTAACAAAAGTTGATTAAAAAAGCAAAAGTAATGCAAGAGTTCAATGAAAATGACAATAAAGGTATAATTAATAAAAACTTAATCTCGTAAAAAGTATTTCAATCCAAAACAATGGTATTTATTAATTATTCTGTGATGGTACTTAGAAACTCCTGTGGTCTTCATTCGGCATTCGCATACAATATTAGAAAAAAAAACCGGTCCTCATCTGTTAGCTCAAAACTGTTTTACCAAGCGCTCTCGACAGAAGAGCAATCAACGTAAAATCAATATAAAGTCCAAAGAGCGCATGTGTATGGAGACTATTGGACGCGCACGACCTATCGTCATTTATATTGTGAACGTCATCTCGCCATCTCAATTAAATCCCTCATTGACGTTAGTTGCAATAATAACAGCAAAAAAATACTAAGACTGCTTTGTACATTTAAATGCGAGTTTGGTGATGATAACTTATTCGGTGATTACGGTGTTCGGTAGAACAGCCTGAACTACGAACACTAAGTACACTGGTATGTAGTAAACCAGTACTACATAACCAGTCTCGGTTTCACTTGGATACCACTCTATAGGTCTTTTACGTTTAACTCATCATCTGCCTAACTTTCTGTATGCTCGTATAATATGCTTGTGTTTGAGTGAAGCCTCCGAAATGATACCAGTCTCACCTCGTCCAGAAGAAACAGCAAGGAGGCGGCCGCACGCACGTGCCGGTTGAACCTCAGCTCCAAATACTGCAGACATCAATCCATTTGGGCAAGGGCATCGTCAAGGGGGGGCAGGGGGGGGGCAGGGAGGGGCAGCTGCCCCCCCCCCCCAAGAGATTCTAAAAAAGTTGCCAAATATAATGCAACCAAAGTCCTAAGTCTTTGAGTTGATTTGCTTTAAGTTCAAGCCTTGAACAATCATTCCCGTACGTCGAAACTCGAATGAATTCACCAATGAGAATGAGAAAAGTATGAATTGAAGTAGGTAAAGTCAACTTGCCCCCCCTGCGCCATCGGCTGGCGACGCCCTTGCATTTGGGAGTTTATTAAAAAATATGTACAGTCAGACAAAGTCGAAAGTTTACACTTCCAGTTCAAAGTAAACATTAACACGGCTAGCTCCGTTCGGTCGATATCGTCCGAGTTTTGGCACACAATAAGTAAGTTTTGACGCGAATATGTAAAGGGTCAACGTAGGTAGATTGCATGCTACCAAGCGAGGTTGAAGGAGTACAAATAAAACCAATAAACCTTGTAATAAAAATATTAATTTTATATTTATTTCCGATCCGCTCCATCTATTTACCTCCGAAGTATTGCTTTTTTTTGTATCCCTTATAATCGCCTCTAATGAAACTATTACATAAATCATCTTTGGTCTCCTTCCCTCCCGGAGAACCCGTACCAATGTCATAGCGTGTTTACACGCTCTATCTCGCTCATGCTCCAATGCGCGATCAACAAACATGGCGCGGCGCGGTTGCAGTCAACTTTGCTAGAAAACTCCATGCAACTAATTATTTTTTCAGTCCTGTTTGTGCTGACAGGTGTGTTGTCGCATCAAACCACTGTATTTGCGGTGTTTGTTCAGACGCCCAGTCGACCACAAACTAAAATCAATTAGGACACACGCATACATATTTGTGTGTGTGTTGTGTAGTTTTGTGGTACGCGTGGAAATCTGATCGCACATACTTATGTTTGAGGTTAAATGTATGGTTTCAATAGTTTTAAGTAAGTATTTAGATTACCTATGGGATATGAGTTGTCGTTACCACATACAGGAATCCGTCCTTATAACCGACGTAAAGTAAGAGCGTTCTCTTGAAAAAGCCATCATTATTTGCATTCAAAGTGAAACAGGTAAATGCTATCAAACATACAAATAGGCACTCGAAGTCTACCTAGAATCTCGTTCAATATAGCAAGGTGTCACGTTTTCAAAGTGTACTAAGTACCCGTACAATACTAAGGTTGTCTACAGTCATCCAACAATGGACTTTTAGCAGCGATGTGCGACAATCTCTACCGCTCAACCGATTCAATTATAAATATGCGGCCGAAGGTCGGGTGCGCATGCGCATAGCTTCTACCGTCCGCAATAGGAACGATGACTCTTACTTTTCTACTTCCCATAATGCTGTAAGTGCACAAGTTTGCATTGTTGCCATAATGCAAATGCAGGGATTTTTGTTTCTTTAAAGGATGCGTTCACATAGATGAATGCCTACATATCTCAATGTTTAATTCAAATACTATAGTTCTCAAAACTTAGCTTGATCGCTGTGATAGCTATCATCGAAATCCTGCCCATGAAGTTCGGAAATATTTAACGGTATTCATGACCTGTGGCAACGTCGCGTCGTACTTTTTGGAGAAGTATATTTTCAACATCGTACCAGCCCTAATCGTGTCACTTTTACAGCTGTCGCAGCGATCAAGCTAAGTTTTAAGAACTATAAGAATATTTCCCTAAATTTTCGCGAAATGCTTTTCATGCGAGTGTAGATCATCGAGTAAGAAGGACGGAAGTGGCAACCGAAACTCACCCGTGTAGCGGCTTCGTAGCGATGTTTTAGTTATAATACACTGACGTTAGCGCCGACCGGCCAGTTCGGTGAAGAATTTGTTACGCGCAATATCGAATGATCGTTTCTGGCATAGCCTTGGCAAATAAACTGATATTCATCATGAACTGTTAACAGATTAATTCATATTAATTTAGTGTTTTTACCTGTGTTTTCTCCTATCATCAAAAACTTGCTGTTAATGAATAAGGAATTGAAACTGTAAGCAGTGACAAAGACATTGAGATTTATTTATTTATTTATTTATTTCACACACGAGGTAAGTAGATAATTGTACAGATATAGCATGAACAGGTAGCATACATTTCTTTTTTCTACCCAGTCTTTAAAGTTTTACATATTTGCACTGTGCAACCTACAAAAGAATTTAATTCTGTGTAGTAGGGTGCAACTGACGGAAAGCAACAGTTTTAATGTGAACTGCGAATAATCGCTATCGACTCTGAGAAGTTTAGTGTCAAAAGTGCTGGTTTGTGTGATTGAGTATTTTACACTATAATTCTATTATTTGTGGTTGGGTATGGGTGTGCATGAAACGTACATAAGCAGGGTTGTAGGGTGATAGCAAGACTTTTGTAAACTTAAGTTATTTACGAAGTTTATTGCCGTTCTTGTTCGCTTTTGGTTGTTAAACTGCCTATGAGGACCTTGCTTACGGTGACGCTTAGTTCGGGTTATCTCTTTCCGTAAAATATGGTCGGGAGAGGTGAAGGCCCGGCGTGATGCTTGTGAACGAGTGCTGCTTGTGGGGACTGGCCTGCTCTAATTGGCAACATGCTAGTTGGCAGGAATATTCTTTGAAAATAAACTGATTTTGTCATGAACTGTTGCATACTGCATGAATTGTTGACTTTCGTGAATTCATGTTAATTTAGTGTTTTACCTGTGTTTTTGTTAAAAAAAATTACAAACGCTTTTGTAAATTTAGACTAAGTGGACGTTGAAAAAAAACAGCGGCGTTTCTTGCCAGTTATGCTTCGCTGTGTTTTGTTTTGCTGAACTGGCTAATATTAAAATGTTAAAATTATATGACTAATCCGAGTGCCGTGTACTAAAAATTTGTATGGGGAACTCATCTAATATTCAGGAAATAATTCAGCCCGACATCATTCCAAAACGACATTGACCCGGGGAGAGCCGGGCGAGGAGCCGGGTACCTCAGCTAGGAAACAATACATGGAATTACGTGTCGTTGGAAATCAAGAATATCGGGAGTGAGCGAATTCGTAACCGAACTGACTGGCCGACGCTACCGTCAGTGTATGTAAAATCAATCTAGGCTGCCGCTATACGAATGAATTTTAGTCGCGTTCCTTACTGAATTGGTGTAGATAGACAATGTTTGTATTACGAGTATTACGGGCCATGCCCCTTCAAGGCTGGACTGACTCATTCGCGGGCACGGTACAAAACCGTGCTATTGAGCCCTGGGACTTTCGTTGTTTTAAAGAAAAAGACAGGCTCCATGATGAGGAGGATGCAACATGTCCACAAAGCAAACAATGCGCATAGTATTTGATTTGGTAAGATTTACGAAAAATTTAATTACAAAGCGACTTATAGCTAAAGTAAATCAAGACCGCTATAGTCAAAAATCAGACAAAAACCAAATTAATTATAAATCTTCATGAAACAAGCTAGGTCTTGTGACTAATCTTTTTAAGATATTTTTATTTTATCTTTGAATAATACACCTCCAAAGTTATTGTATTAAACGCGTGAAAAATTTGAACTTTCGGACCTTATAACTTAGAAATCAAACACTATTTTACAATGCCAATGATCATCAGACATCTATGTAGTTCGATCAAATAAAGCTGTTTTGCGTATAATGTTGGATCTCTGACAAGACATATGCGCATGATCTTCTTTCAACGTATGTATGGGCAGTTGAGCGGGAAGGCCCACCTTATAGACCTGTCGAAGCGGACCAAATTGGCATGATAAGTTATGATAATTCTAAAGTCGCAGGCGATGTAGTTTCCTCATAGAAGGTTGGGTGCAAAAGATTAGAAAATTCGGACCGTTGCGTTTGGAATTATTTAGGTATTTTCAATAATTCGAACTAAAATATTTAATTCAAATTTTATGATTGTATATTGCTTAAAACTTTATTTTCATGTCTTAAGAAAATATTTAGAAAAATTCCGTTTTGGGAACATAGCAAAACAAAAAATCGCTTATTATAATTACAATAAAATATTTAAGTCTCTAAATTATTGTTTTCCATATTAGGAATGAACATTAGAACCTCTTATAAAAAGTTTATATAAATATTTCTAACCTTTTGTATGCTGATAGAGTGTTTCGATATGGTCATGTTGCCGCCGACTCTAATAACTTAAATATTTTATTGAATGAAACATAAATAACTTTGAAAGCCAACTACATAGATTTCTAAACTTTTTATAGCAGGTTCTAATGTTCATTCCTAATATGGAAAATTTAGAGACTTAAATATTTTATTGTAATTATAATGAGCGATTTTTTGTTTTGCTATGTTCCCAAAAAGCAATTTTTCTAAACTTTTTCTTACGACATGGAAATAAAGTTTTAAGCAATATACAATCATAAAATTTGACTTAAATATTTTATTCAATCTTTTAGATCGAATTATTGAAAATACCTAAATAATTTCAAACGCACCAATCCGAATTTTCTAATCTTTTGCACCCAAGTTTCTATAAGGAAACTACATCGCCTGTAAAAAAATCTGCGACTTTAGAATTATCGAACCCTTTATTGCTCTAGCTGCTGGGCTATTAACATAAGTCAGCGCAGGGTGGATACCCGAGACGAGAGCAAGAAATGGCACCAGTGTCCATGGCAGAGATCCGGATGATGTTTGTTTATTTTATAAAACAGCGCTTTAATTATAGTAGACAGAATGCACATTAATCTTTCCGAGACGAGCACTCGGTCATAATGTCAAAGTCAATGTCTACTGTTACATGCAAATATTTGTTACATGAGCCTTTACCGCATTGTAAATATTTATGAGCCGTAAAAGATGTCTTATCAGATTATTACAAACCATCTTTGCTTTTCTTAAAAAAGATGATTAATTGATAATCATCTGGGAATAGACGCCGCCTTCGGATAGATGGCATGGGCGCAAGGATCTAATACAGGTGTCTTCTAGTGGAAATTGTGCATAGGTAATACATGTTTACAGACCTCGTAAGATGATGATAGACGCAGAGTGCAGAAGACGGGCAGATATATGGTGATGACAGCCAGGCTGCTCAGGAAAACGGCAATCACCACCAGCCAGTATTGCGAGCCGTAGTTGTAGATCTCTGCTGGCGTCCCCAGCACTGTCACCCCGGACACGTAACTAGAATGTACGTCGGCTGTAGCATAATAAGCAGTAGTACCTAACAAGTATACACGAGGACATGGCGAACACCACCAGCCAGCAGGTACTTCGAGCGAGCCATGGCCTCTCCGCTCGTAGCTTAGCGGCACAGAGGTCTGGGTCTAAATCCCCGCCCCGTTCATCCACCACTTTATTTTTCTTACTGAGTTGGATAAATGCGTTTCGTCGGGAGCCGTTCCAAGGCTAGGAATAAAGGTAAGTAGATCCCCTTCCACTACTAGGTGGTAGGGTTAGGTACTATCGCATAAGATGAAAAGGTGGTCAAAGCGGCAATGAAAAATTGTCCGTGTTTTCCGTTCAGTTCAATGTAGCTGTGCTGACAAACTGACGGTCCCGGTTGGGCTAACATCATGACTGAGGGTTTGGTGTTAGCTCTCTCGTATTTACAAATATATGTTCCCCAGTCTTCAGCATTGACCGCTAGAACTCCAGAGTTATAACAATCCGAATCTAAGGATTGTTTTTTTATTGTACACTGCACTCGGACCTACTGGTACCAGTTGAAGATCTAGCATGTCACCTTATTCCTATATGTTTAAGCATGACAGTCGGCGTGGTATAAGGCACTCCTATCCAGTGCCATTATAATATGCAACCATGTTTTTTTCGTATTCAGAAAAAAAAACTTTAAAGATAGTTTTTTTTTGTAATGCACATTGTCGTTTCTCGTAATCCATCACTTCGTGAAAGGTATTGTCCTGATAAAGTTTATCTGTCGATGGAGGCTCGCCAGATCCGGTTCACTCGATTATATCACGCATCACTGGGGCTAAGTCCGCTCCAGCCGTGAAGTGGTTTCGCAATCAATTGGACTTTGCCCCATCAATGACGTTGCAAGCAATGTGTGATTTCAGATCGTGTTCAATAGCAAACAATTTTTGGAAAATTAATTGGAAAAGAACGTTTTAAATTGCAATTATTGAGCTGCCATTTTTCCCCTGCATGCCGCAACAGTCGACTAAGAGATTTGTCGTTCATGTTTCAGATTCCACGTAAGACTGTAAGTCCTCATCCAAACCCTACTGTGGTTAATCCTGCCCGGAATGGTAATAAGCGATGGTCGGTGCGGAAATGCAAAATTTTCCGACCATTTCGATGTAGCCGTTCAGAATAAGGAAGGTCTTAGCATGCAGCGAGTTCGCAACTAGTCATCAAGATAGTAGGTTATTAGCCATGCTAGGTTCGGGTTTCCTCTTTCCCTAAAATATGGTTGAGAGGCGATGGCTGTGCCCGGCGTGATGCTCGTGAACGGGTGCTGTTTGTGGGGACTGGCTTGCTCCAATTGGCAACATGCAAGTTGGCGGGCATGGTCTTTACAAATAAACTGATATTTGCCATGAACTGTTACGTTAATTAATTGAGCGTTTTTAACTGTGATTCTAAATACTTTTGTAAAATTAGACTAAGTGGACGTTGAAAAAAAAACCAGCGGAGTTTCTTACCAGTTCTTCTTCGCTGGGATTGCCGAACTGGCTAATGATAAAATATATCAAATCCGAGTGCAGTGTACTATCTATGGATGATTTATTTTATTTATTTAGTATTAAGGAATTCAACAGCGTTAAATAAAGTCAGTTTTACAATGGTTCTTAGTCTAAGGATTGTGGCCAATAATAGAATTCCATTGATCAGTCTGCAATTGTGAGCTCGGACGTTGAGCATTTTTTGAGCATTGTTATGTAAATAAATTAAAAAGATAAATTATAATGGTGAATAAACAATAAACAATGAAATGCCAAGTGAAAGAAAATTCCAAGTGAAAGAAATATTTCTTTTGCACAGTAGACACTAACCTAGCTATGAGCGACATGGCGACTGGGAACGTGGCCATGGTGCGTCCGCCGAGCAGGTAATCCCGCACGTCGAGCAGCGCGTGACTCCTGGAGCCCACGGCGCTGTACCACAGGCCGCCGGCGCAGGACGCGGCGGTCAGCAGCCCGAACGCCACGTAGTCTGACCACGCGAACTCGCCCGGCTGGTCGACGGTGAACGCCATAGCGCCCGCTCTGGGAACGGATAATACCATAAGCTTATAGTATAAAGACATACAGAGTCAACTGACGGATGAGACCAAAATCGTTTCAAACAAAATGTACTAAAATTCTTTTTTTTTATCAAAACAATTTCTCATTATTTTCACATTAAACAAATATGAAGTTATGTTTAATGTTAACTTTGATGTATTGAGGAAAAGTTAAAAAATTTGATCGACAAAAAATCAGTGGGTCACCCTTGTTTACCATCAAGTGTGTTTTTGACCGGGTGTTTTACTCTAACTCGCGGTTGTGGTACTTGAGTGGACGTCTCACTCCCACGCTTTGTTCGTTTTGTAAGCACAGCGCGCTATGCTAGGTCTATGGATGTATTATTCATATATCTAGCATGTATTATAGTTCCAGCACTTTGAGGCACTGCGCTACAGGTCGGCGCGGACGCAGCGGTCAGCAAACAAACGCCACCCAGTCTGCCCACGAGAACTCGTCCGACTGGTTAATTGAGACCCATCTAGCGACAATGCAGCGGTGAAACGTATTATGCAAAAAAAGGCTCGTTCTGGGGGGGCATTACGCTACAGAGAGAAAGTGAATTAACGATAAAGTTTTGAGCGAGCTTACTTTTCATGCCAGATGTCATGGATTCGATCCTCGCTACGTGAATACACAATGCAATGCATGCCTTATTTATCTTTCTCGCTGGATGTTCTCTTACATAAAAAACGCCTGAAAAATTTAACAAAAATATCTAAGCTGTTATTATACCGTCCACTATATTCAATGCAAACCGTATTTTTTCCTTACACTGTTGTGACTTAAAAGTAGCCTCGTATATGAACTTTATATAAAAGTGAGTTCTTATTTAGCGCCAAGCTCGAACTCACTTTGCCCCGACATGACCCCCCAGGGGGTCCATTCAGGGCAAGAGTGAGTTCGAATTCGTCACTAAATATCAACTCACTTTTTTAAATAGTCAATGTTCCCACAATTCTTGAACATCATTACAGTTAGATAAACATCTGGTCTGTCCCGTAAATACGTTGGAAGTATAAATAACGGTTCCGGAGTTCGGGAGTGAATTAACCTAAAAATAGCTGGGAAATACATTATTATTTAAATAACGGAACCGTTATTTATACTTACAACGGATTTACGGAACCAACCAGATTTTTACCTAACTGTAATGATGTTCTAGAAGTGTGGAAACATTAACTATTTAAAAAAGTGAGTTGATATTTAGTGGCGAATTCGAACTCACTCTTACTCTGAATGGACCCCCAGTTCTCTGTGCTAGTTTGAGTACTATGTAGGTACATTATTATCGAAAAGAAAATTTGGTTCCCCAGCTCCTTCGTGTACCTAGTTTCCTTTCAGCTTCAGAGTGATTGCGAAATATAGACTACTTACACCTAACATAGGTACGGAAGCATGGTTCCAAAAGATGCTTTACAGTGCATAGCCTAATATCAGGTGCCACGGAGGACAGGCGTTATCTAGTCCGGGTACTTGCAAATTACAATTAATTTGTATCTGCATACAGGCCTTGCGTTGCCAGTGTCGGTTTTAGTTTTTTTTTTACTAGTAGTTTATTGATATTGCCCTCTACGGGATTCACGCTATAATATGTAATCTGTACACCTCATTACGTTTTGAGCTGACACCGTATGAATCCAATATGTGTTAAGACAGATCAATAATTAAAAATAGTCCAAAGTACTTGTGAGCATTACAATTTAGTATACAAATAAGATTAAAGATAGTGTCATGCGCTATATCAGTCGAAATTGTAATATTTTATAATCCTACATTGTTTAAAAGTCCAAGGTTGTAAGCACAACTACTTCAACACCATAAAAAGTAGGTGACTGGCAGTCACGTCAGCGCAGCCTGTTATGGACTTATCCACATAAGGCGTAAATGCGTAAATGGCGGGTCTATCACAGAAATAAACATGCGGAAAATTCGGTGATCAGCCTTAACCGTACCATTTTTCGCATCGCATTAGTATCATTTCTTCCTACTTGTTAATAAATAAATACCATCACGCGCTCCCGACTGACTGAGCTGTAGGCGTAATGGCCGTATTTTTATTTTATACTTGCTCCTAGCTAGTAAATTGGTTTCCATCAGACAATTCTGGAGACATTCAATTATCAAGATTTCAGGATCACTTTATCAAATAATAAATGTATGGGTATATAATGAAGTGCTGCGAAATATATATACAAAATAATGAAAAAATTTATTATTGTTTTTGGTTTTTTGAACACAGGTGATTGAAATGTATTATGACACTCGCGGTTTGCGTAAACTACTTTTTTTTCATCCAAAACTCAGTCGGGGTGACCCTGGAAAGGTAGTTGACCACGACTAGATTGCTAACGTCATACCAGTGTTGAATAAGGACAATAAAGTCCACAGGTGGTGTTGCATTCATATTCCAGAATACGTTAAATAGAAACCATTGAATATCTATGAATTTTTTTTATTTACAATGACATTACTTAATTTATAGTTAAAAATTAACGTTTTCATCACGCCTACCTCTTAGGCAACATTTGGAAGTGTCGGGAGATGGCGCTGGTTAGAAATGTCATAGTACAAGCGAAAATAAGCAGTTTTCGGCGAGTTTTGTACGTTGTATGACGTTATTTAACTATACCTATCTTCCTCTTTAATCTATGACGTACCGCTGCTAAGCAGTTTCTAGGAAATATTTCCTCCAGCATGGTGGTGTTGTGATTGCATTAGAAATTGAAAATACGGAAATTAAATAATAATCAAATATTTGTATGGCAAGGGCTGAATTTTCAATGGTCTGACAAACAGCCAGATTTATTTACGCCTCTGCTTATTCATCCGTTACATTAAGCCCATATTTTTATTAATACAATTACAGTCAGATCATTGTGATAGAAAATATAATTCCCGTAAATTAAAT
Source organism: Incurvaria masculella (assembly GCA_946894095.1). Classification (NCBI taxonomy): domain Eukaryota; kingdom Metazoa; phylum Arthropoda; class Insecta; order Lepidoptera; family Incurvariidae; genus Incurvaria; species Incurvaria masculella. Next base: position 20,618,749 of record OX335645.2, on the reverse strand, counting down.
TTTGTCTTTTGACAGATGTAAATTTTTACTATAAGTCTGATAAGTACTATCTGAGGATTGAAAAATCGCCCCTAAAAAGTGACTATAACAACTAGTGCGAACCACTTTCACCAATTCAGCCTTTTTCCGTCCACAGTCGGCTTCATCCTACGCGAGCCATTTCGCTCTATCACTGGGATTCCTCATTCAGCTACCGCCAGCAGCATTTTTTGTGTAACAGGAAATGGATGGCTAACACCACGCCCACCGACAAACACATCGCATTCCATAAATAACTAGGTGCCATGACAGGACCTTCCCTTTATGAGCACGGCGGATTTTATGAAAACACGCGAAAAAATCGAAATTTCGGACCTTATAACTTAGAAACCAAACACAATTGTGCAATGCCAACGGTCATTAGACATCTCGTTCGATCAAATAAAGCAATTTTGAACAAAACTTTGGATCTCTGACAAGAAATATGGGCGTGATCTTCTTTCCCCGTTTGTATGGGGAGTTGAGCGGGAGGGCGTGATAACACCTGATTGCATTCAACTCCATAAGGGCGTAAGCGAAACGATACTTTATTATTTTTAAAAATAACTACCTAGGTACTAAGTAATTGTTTTGGAATGTCTCAAAGATGAAAGATGCATTGATGGTTTAGCTATATTTTAAACATATACGGTTAGTAAGACGTTCATATTCTGTTTTCGACCTTTTTTGCTTTGAAAGTTTATGAATAATTGTCTAATTTGCGAACACAAAGGACCAGAGACTGACAGTTTTATCTTTAAATTATAGCAAGACCATCAATCTACATATTACATTTTTTCCCTATCGCAATTCGTTGTGGTTAATTTTAAATACAATTTAATGTTATTTAACTTACGTCCTTACCAAACTGAACGCAATCGGCTCTTATTAGTTAACGATAAATAAATACCTCGCGTCGGTAAAGTCAACAGTTTCTTACACGATTTAAATACTCATCAATTTATGTAGGAAGGAATTTACGCTTCAGCTGAAATTGTTGTTCAGAATAAAAACGTATTTATGACATTGATATACTACGTTATGCATGGTCATTTATATAGTATAGTTAGGTATATCGAGATGTCTGATAATTGTTTTGTATTTTGTGTTTCATTTCTGTAAAAACGTGTTGAGAGGGTTACAACTATACAATTGAAATGTAGGCACCCTAATGAAAAAGCAGCACGAGTGGCATTTGTGGTACGTACCGAATTAAAGGTTTTATCCCTCGCAGTGACTTGGATCATTGATTTCCGGAGATTTGTGATCATCTGCCAATAATTCCAAACACGCTGATACACTTTCGAATGATGCTCTGCTCACATCTTTATTAGCTCGTGTGATTTGGTAGGCAACTATTTACAGACTATCATTGATGTTCAATTTGATCGAAACAAACACAACCTTTTAAAATATAAAGCGGGAAACTCTTATCAAAATAGCCCGCGCGATAGTTGATCGTGTCAAAACTCCCGCCACTTCTTTGACGGCCAGTGTGGTCGCCGCTGCTCGCACACCCCGTTGCTAAATATTTTGTGACACCGAATTACGCGACCGGGAGCTCCAACACAGTTTTGACACTACAATTCACTTCCTAATTCCTCGCTGATCGTCACGTCAAGTTGTTCCGATGCAGTGAAGCCGCGGAATCGGCTATGCTAGCGAGAGAGTTACTTATGTACATTTTTGCTATATCATGTGAATTAATTTTCATGAGAAAATATTGCACTTTGATCAGAGTTGACGGCGAATGGTTACTCCATCTACTGGATTAATTCGAACTAGCACACACGTGAAGGACAGGTTAATGTTGCCATATGCGAAAAAGTTGAATGGAAATAACTTACTGTCACACGTTTACCATTGTTAGCAGAGGACGATAGCCCGCCCAATGGAAACACGTGTTATTTTTCCCACACATGCTAACGATAAGTCGTTCTTCCGCTCGCCTGAGTGCGACAAATCTCTCACGCCTCGCTTCGCAGCTCATGGAATTCAATGGTGATTTCGCCGCGCTGCCGCCAGACGGCGCGTCTGTACGCGCACTCGAGCATTGCACGCGTTTAATGCCATGTATTGTCCACAGATGGAGCAAGGCTTCAGTCGCAAACCGGGAATAAATAACCTCGAATTGTCGAATTCTTTGAGAAAAAGTCCGGAAAACTTCATGTTAAATCAGATTCTAAGAGCAATTGAATAGTTAATAGATCTTTCAACATATCCACTCATATCCATTAATCTTCCTTTGCATAATTTGGGGTTTTTACCATTCAAGAGAGGGTCATTTAATTTGAACCATAACTGCAAAGTTTAACAACGTCATTGTTTTAATACATGTAATTTTTTTTAAATGTTATCACATGACCAATTTGTAAATCTTTAGAAACTGCTATTACCTAGTACTCCATCTCCATTCCACTTTGTGTTGAAATGTGATAATGCATTAATACGGCAGTGTAGAGTAAAGCAATCTTCGAACATTCGTAAATTATAAGCCGTGTTACTTATTTAACCATCCTTCAACTAAAATAATGGACGATAATATTCTCCACGAGTGTGTGAGTTTTGTGATCAGGTGTGCTAAACGTAGCGACACTCCATGCTTAGTTGCCCTTATATTATTGGTGGCGATGGATTATTATTCCAGCACTTATGGAACGTTCCCATACCACGTAACTGATATTCGGCCACTTTTAGACCCCTCTCTCGCTCCCCCCTGTGAACATGTGCATCTTGTATCATTGCCTCTGCCGCCAGTTTTCACGTGGTATTGAAAAATTTGCAATATGCACAAGGGGCTGTATTTTGCCCTCGTGTTACTTCCGTGGTGTAGGTATATTTTGCCAATTTTAACGTGTTCTATAAATATTCCGATGATGTTTTATTACTAATCCAAAACGAATGATACCGTGAGTACTTAGAATGATGCTTGATAAAGTAAATGTAACAATCATTCTATTGGCAACTATCTATGAGAGGAGAGTTATGAAAAGTAGTAAAATTCACCTCACGCTTTTTACTCTGAATTGAATTATTTTGTTAATAATTATTATTCATTTTTAAATTTTTTATTAAAATGATGAAATAACAAATTTAGTTATATTTTGAATAGTACTATTTATCTAAAATAGTAATTTTCATTTCCTCAATATTTTTTCTGACAGCAGGCTGTAAATATTTTCCCCAAAGAGTATGTAAACGCTTCGCTTGAAGAGACGGGACTCCCATACAAGGTTTTGAAACATGAACCTTCAAAATTTCAGTGCCAACATAACGGAAAATACATCATGGCGCTTCGTTGCTGCCAATATTATTGACTTTTTTTGTTTGGTTTAAATTTTTGGAAAAGCAATTAATTTTATCCCTCAGTCTGCGAGTTTTGCCATGCATCCAAACACGGAATATTGAGTAGGCAGGAAGTGAAACGTTTGTAAATTTGTTCCAGGACCGCTGTTACCGTTTTACTTAAGACCTTTTTGCTTCGCGGATGTATAACCGTCGCAATTGGCTATCCCTTCTTAATTAATAACCAAACAACAAATCCACATTTGTTCAGTTAATATGAACCTTAACGTAATGGATCTATGTTGGAATTCCAATACTGTTTGCAATCAAATGTTACGTCACTTTCGAACACGGCCGAGCGCCTTACACGCACGCAGTCACTAACAGAGTAGCGAAACATGACCCGGCAAGCAAAGCGAGACGCCGCGACGCCATATTGTTTCGTAGTGTTTTTGTTGTAAGTTTGATCGCTATACATGTAAATGAAACTAACCGGTGATATGAAACTCCGCCATTATGAAGGTTGTGCACCCGGCTGTCGCGTTTACACGTTATTATGGCACAGTACGGCATTACTCCTTTTAAATTTTAGATTGTATCACGGATAAGTTAATGCACAGGAACGCCGCAGAGGAGTGAATCATGTGCGTATGAAGTGCGCGGGTCCCCGCTAAAGACCGGCGCGCGAGTTCCGCCCACTTCACAATTCTTACCTCCTAATTGTTCTGTGCATCCAAAGATAATGCAATTCATTCTTATATTATATCTTCCTTCTTCTTCGGGCAAAAATAAGGACAGATATATTGTAGATTTAAAATTTTCACTGGCCAGAGACGGTGCACTCCACATTTAGTATCAGACACGCTATACACGTTACATTCTAGTTGTAAGACACCCTTGTATAATGTAAAGCTGACACACTCGCCCACGGGTGAGCCCCTGTACATACAACTGACTAGGCAAATAAATTATCTCTGAATCTGAATCTGAATGCATTCTTACATTGGGAAAGAAAAGGATCCATGCCACATTCATTATTATTTATGTATTTATTTATTATTTATTTATTTAGAAAACCAACAGCGATTACAAGTTACACTTTGATACAAAATAATATAAGCTTAAGCTAAGGCCAGTAATAGGTTTTCCTAAATTAAACATATTTTACATAAAGTCTATCTTGTTCTACAAGAGAAGGTTAATACAATCCGAAAAAGGTAGGTAATCAACGCCCTATTGTACCACGCTGGAAAGTGATGATTATTTGTTTTAGAGGACTTAGGTACATGAACGTTAATAATTTTATAAAGATTTTCATAAAACAATTCTAATGCTTCATTAACGTCCCCTGATTGGAGAAGTGCAGTCCAGTCGATGCTTGATAATGATGCATTAATAGCTTGGTAGTCACCTTTGTAAAAACGGTATTTAGGTTGGGATAATTCAATCAAAGGTGCAATATTTATATCTGTTGGTTCGATGATAAGCGAGGGATGGTACAAGTCTTCTTTGATTATGGGATCAGTACACCGACTGACTTGGAGATTTGAATTACAAAATACTAAATCTAACACATTATTGCATGAGTTAGTTAAAAAGTTGAATTGGGAGAAGCCTGCCAGATTAAAATTATAAATAAGTTGGTCAGCTGATTCCTGTAACTCAAGTGGTCCACGTCTAAGAACTGTCGGACCTGTCCGCTTGTCCCAGGTGATGCAAGGTAAGTTAAAATCCCCTATAACAATGAAGTTATCTTCCGGTTGGGACGAAGTGACCGCTAAAGTACTGTCTACAATATCAGTAATACACGAAAGTTGTTTGCTGGGCTGAGGAGGTACATACGTCACAAGCAGGTGCAGCCCTCGGGAGCGGGCCGAGTGCGCGCTCGCCCCCGCCGCCGCTGCCGCCGCCGGCACGCTCACCCACAGCAACTCGGCGGGGGTGGCGGCGGATGGCCGCTCGCCGCTCGAGCCCGCGCCGACCCATTCCCTGCACGCCGCGGCACCGAGCTCTCTTCGAACCATTATCATTACGCCACCTACAGTGGTCTTACCGGTGGAGATAAGATCGCGATCACAGCGGAAAATATCATACCTCGCATCACCCAATTCCCCATCTAATATACCGTCATGCAACCAAGTTTCGGTGAAAATTAAAATGTCGAAATCGTTTTTTAGTATTCCTCTATACAGGTCTAAACATTTTGTCCTGAGTCCTCTAACGTTTTGATAGTATAATTTCAAAGGCGAAGAAGTTATTCTATGAGATTTATTTAGCGAACCTATTATATTTTATCTTCAGAATTAAATTGACAGAATTATATTGAAAGAATGGAGCATGTGTTTGACTTCGTGACAAGTCACGCGTTTTACGAAAGTTAATATTAAAATTTGTGTAAATTAGTATAGATAAGAGGCAGATTTTATTATGCTTTGTGTGTATCATGTTGTTTAGTGTAGTAACATTTTTAATTTTATTGCTGTACAAGTGAAGTGGGTAGTTTCCAAAAGCAATTTTGTAATGTATTGGATGTATTGTGACTTGAACGGTCTGTGAGATGAATGTTAAGGTGTAGAATGTAATATATGTTTGAATGTAAATTTCGTGAAGCAGTGACAGTAAACAGAAATTAATATTTATGTTAGTAACAACTACTAATTGGTGATTTATCAGACTATTTTCTTCAGATCTTCCTCGTTTTTTACCCAAAGCGGGTTCGATGCCTCGTTTTTTCTGACAAAAATTCTGCAGTTTTTTGTCCATACAAATTGATACTGCTTTAACTTCGCCTGTTCTCTGCAGCGTTTAGAAAGCATTTTATTGTAGTTGGAGAGGTGCTCGTTGACAAAAATTCGTTGTTCGTTTCCCTGAAAACCGATGTCACGGGTGGTGATACCTCGGCGCTTGCGCAGACCGGAGATGATACTATCCTTGATGATGCGGCTTTTCAGCTTGACAATGATTGATTTAGGGCGTCCTGCGACGGGTTGACGAGGTTGTACCCTGCTCGTATATTCAATGTCGGACGAAGAGACCGTAACTCCCGCGCTGGCTGCAATTTTCGTCACTATTTCTGACAGTGCTTCGCTTTTTAGTTCTGTTACGCCACCGATTTCTAGGTTCAAACTCCTGGCCCACTGCTGCTGTGAATGTTGCTCGGTGTGTAATAGAGCAACCTGCTGCTTGAGCTGGGCGACTTCGTTTTCGAGAAGCTCCGTACGCTTCGTGTATGTAGTGACCGAGTCCATCTTCTTCTCCAATTCATCTTGTCGCGCAGATATAAATTCGACCGATCTTTTTAGATCGGTCACTTCGGTTATGATTTCTTGGTGCTGAGTCTTCATTTGCAGCAGTGATTTATCAACGAGGTCGTGCAGATCGGTTGTTATTTTGGCTAAATTAGACTCCAGGTTTGCGTTCCATTGCGTCAGCTTGGTTTCGATGGACTTGGAAAATGCGACAAAGTTTGCTTCGAAAGTTTCCTCAGGCTGCTTGCGCTTTCTCATGGTTATTTGGTCCCTTTCATCATCTCTGACGCGAATAGAGAGGTCAGGGTCCGAGGAACAAGATCTGTTAGGAGAGCGAAACATATTTTGGGTTTAATCAACTGCTAACTATGTGGCACTGCTGCTAGGATTCCCAGTTCAAATGGTTTCACAAGTTCGTCGCGTCTCCGCGTCGTCGTCTTGATTCGGTGCCGCAGATCGCTGTTGCTTGAGAGAGACAAAAATATTAGGTGTTTTCTTTTACTCACGGGTGTGAGGTGTACGCGGGGGGTCCGCGGTGTGCTCGTTCCGATGACACAAAGTCCAAAGACACTTTGAAGATATTTAGAGTGTTATTAGCATTACATTAGGTAGTTTAGGGTTCCGATTCCAATGTCAGTATTTAAATAATTTAGAATAATTTTGTTTAGAACAGAGATAGACGTCCAGTCTCGGCGATGACCGATTGTATCCATACTATTCGATATATATTCGATATCCAAACTAAAACCGGCCAAGTGCGAGTCGGATTCGCACACGAATGGTTCCTTACCATATACAAGGCTTAACGCAAAATAATCACGTATTTTGCATGGGCATTTGATTTTTTTGTATTTTTTAATTTTACCTATTTGTTGTTATAACGGGAAAATACATACACACCCTGTGAAAATTTCAGCTGCCTACCTATAACGGTTCATTAGATAGAGACCTGTGACAGACGGACGGACGGACGGACAGACAGCGGAGGCTTAGTAATAGGGTTCTGTTGGCACCCTTTGGGTACGGAACCCTAAAATTAGTCTCGTGGACCGGGTGTGACGAAAATTTCATTTATATAAGAAAAAGATGAGGGCGGATGAAATATAAACATTTTATCTCATTGGTGGCTATAGAGAAAAAACGTTACTGAATAGTATGAGCGTCGCAGTCTGCTTTTTGAACTCTACTAAATGTGAGCCCTCCTACAAATTTAGCTATATTGAACGCAGCCAATTTGGATTGGCCGCCATCTTGGTCGCCATCTTTGCCGCCATCTTAGCCGCCATAGATTTATCGCTGACTTTCATACATTTCAACGTTTCTTAGAGAGTCGCGCCAGGCTGATTTTCCCGATCGATGGGGGATTTTTTTTCATGTGGTAACTCTTAAAAGACAGTGGTGCCCTCTGCCAGGCGCAAAATAACGTGTGTGGACGTTTGTATATTTAGGAATAAGAATAAGATGGTAACTCGTTTAAGTTCGTATTTCTTTTTAGGGTTCCGTACCCAAAGGGTGATAACGGAACCCCATTACTAAGCCTCCGCTGTCCGTCCGTCCGTCCGTCCGTCCGTCCGTCCGTCCGTCCGTCCGTCCGTCCGTCCGTCCGTCTGTCACAGGGCTGTATCTCAGTAACCGTAACAGATAGACAGCTGAAAATTTCACAGAGTGCGTATTTATTTTGCCGCTATAACAACAAATAAGGTAAGATTAAAAAATAATTAAAGTTAAATGGGGCCCCCATACAAAAACCTGATTTTTTTTGGTACGATGGTACGGAACCCTTCAAACTGCGAGTCCGACTTGCACTTGGCCGGTTTTTTTTTACAAATTTTTACAAAAGTTTTATGTAATAGTCAGTATGATGTGAAAGATATTTATTTTTCATCTAAGTATATCGCATGAAAAATTATTGTATATATCTTGATTTAACTTTAATTTTTTTTAAGAAAATGAATTAAATGTTTATACTGGCGAGATGAGAAAGCATTAAAAGGTTTGGATGTCGGTTTAAAGAGGGATTTTATGCAAGGGTAATATTATGGAATATAAAGAAGGTTTATCTAAAGAGCAGAAAAAAAATATGTGATTGAGGACATTATGTAATAAATACCCGCACAACAATTTCTTTACTCCATGCGCCACACTCGCATAAGAAGGAGTCTATACTTTTGTTTGTATGCTTTTCGTTTTAATTCCTATAGATCTCCATGCTATACATCCAAAGAGTTCGAAAAAGTAGCTGTGAGATTATCTTTCATCGTACTGCAGGTCTATTCCTGGCATTCAGTAATCAGAAATCAGGAATCCTGAGTCTAGAAAACCGCTTTGATAGCGATTTTCAAAGCTAATTTTTCGACGGAAAACCTTCATTAATTAAAAAAATATGTTTCACAATATTTACGTCAAGAAAATCGCTTTGAAAACCCCTACAAAAGCTACTCAGGATTCCTGATTCCTGATTACGGAATGCCAGGAATAGACCTGCGAATCACATCAGATTTCGGAGAAGTCGCTAGAGATTCTCTTTCTACGATCACATGCCAATGTTGACATTTAATGTGTCAATCAAGGAGGTGAAGAAATTAGTGTCAATAATCTTTTGCGTCTCATTTTCATACCATATCATAAACATCCTATGAACAGCCTATTCAAAACATATCACCTATATCAGTGGATTTCATTCGGATAATAATATTCCTATAGCACTGCGCCAGTCGAAGTAAAACGATGCCGCCTAAGAAAAAATCAGACAAGAAAGACGTGATGCAGATGGTGCGACCTAACCTCTCAGCGTCGAGCCTCATCATGGTACCCGACGATGCTTTGCCAGGTAGGACCCAAACTCACTCAAAGATTTTGTTTTCCAAAATCTTTGGATTCGTCCTGCTGACCGTTTACCCTATTACTAAGCCTCCGCTGTCCGTCCGTCCGTCTGTCACAGGGTTGTATCTCTTGAACCGTAATAGGTAGACAGCTGAAATTTTCACAGAGTGTGTATTTATTTTGCCGCTATAACAACAAATATGTAAAATAAAAAATATATATAAATTAAAGGAGGGTTCCATACAAAAAACGTGATTTTTTGTGTGAAATCTTGTACGATGGTACGGAACCCTTCGTGTGCGAGTCCGACTCGCACTTGGCCGGTTTTTATTATACCTATTTTCAATGTCCCCGGTCCATGGTCTGGCGACCCTCTTAGGCTTCCGTCTACCTACGTTATATTCCAACCAAAAACAAACCATCTATTTTTACTCTCTCATGGTTTTACTCTAATTTAGCGTTATAAATAGCCTCCAATTAATATGCAGTACCAAGTTATGCGAGCTATACAAACTGCATCACAATTGGATAAGTGGTTCTCAAAATACAAGCGGACAGAGAGACAGACATTCGATTTTATTTGAAGTTATTGAAGCAAGTGGGCCGCCAACTAAACAATTAAACAAATTCGGTTCTTGTGATTCATCCACACTAAAATATCTGCTTACGCCTACAGATTTCGAAGAGCGCATCCGAACCGACATACCCTGGAATTCGTGCGAGCTAGGCTTCCGTCACCACGCGGCTCAGTGCCACAAGCAAGACCCACCCACTGTCAGGTTTAATCAGGCGCTTCAACAGAAACTCGACAGCAGCATCCTAGGCAACATGCTTAGAGAAGATTCTCCCTTGACTCTAGAGGAGCAGTTCGAACTGGTGCCCCTTGAAGCGTGGGACAATGAAAAATTTGGGACAGAAGAAGCTAAGATATGCTTCGAGAATAGAAATAATATCACCGATAATCTGCTTCAGATGATAGAAGTGGCTGTGAAAAAAGGAGGCAGGCGGATGTTGAAGAAGCGCTTGAAAACTATTAATACCCTGAGATTAATCTACTGTAAGGTAATTATGAAAATGTATGACAACATTTCGCCGACCCGACTCCGTCTAGTCCGAACGTAAACCAATTAGGCGCAACTACCGAAGGCGCAAGGCATTTGTTTGTTTGTTTGTATTATTAGTTTGTTTAGCCATTAGAATAAAAAATTACTTGTATTTTGACTTTCGGTGGAGTTTCTTGTCAGTTCTTCGTCGTGATAATAGAACCGTCTATAAAAATTACAAATCCAAGAGTGTATTTAAACCCAATGGAGAAAAAGAAACGATTAAACGAACATGCAGCAGGAAGATAAATGAGAATAGGTAAATGAAATAACGAATGAGTGAGACCTATCCTTTTAAATTTAGAGATGAGATAACATATTCAATGAAATTGACGTACTTTCAGATGACGGAACTGGATAAAAGTGTATCCACATTAACCGAGCTGCACCTTTTGAACTTGTGCGGAAACTATCTGCGCACACCGTCGGCAGCGTTACTTCCACCGCAGCTGCGTGCCCTTGAGCTACAGGCCAACTGTGTTGCCGAGCTGCGCTGCCTGGAGCGGCTCCCGGCGCAACTCGTCTACCTGGGCCTGTCCAGGAACTTTCTTACTGGCGGTAATATGTGCGGCCTTTACCTTTACGCGCCGACGATAAATGCCAACCGCATCACTAGGCTGCGCTGCCGTAACGGTTGCCGGTGCAACTCCTCTAACTGGGACTAGCTAGGAATTTCCTAACTAAATTCAGTTAGGAAATTCCTAGCTAGTAATATCTAATAAGGTAATATCTGCGGCATTTTGCTGTGCGCGCCAGCACTACAGGCCAGCCCAGTCGCCGATCTGTGCTGTCTGGAGTGGCTCTCGGTGCAACTCGTCTTCCTGGGCCGGTCTAGGCCGCACATATTACCGACGGTAATATGTGCGGCCTTTAGCTGTACGCGCCGAAGCTAAAGGCCAACCGCCTCACTGAGCTACACTGCGTTAGTGGTTGCCGGTGCTACTCTTCTTACTGGGACTAGCTAAGAAACTTCCTAACAAAAGGTAATATCTGCAGCATTTAGCTGTTTACGCCAGAACTACAGGCCAGCCCCATTGCCCAGCTAAGCTGCCTGGAGCGGCTGCAGGCGCAACTAGTCTATCTGGGCCTGTCCAGGAACTCTCTTAACTACTCGTGGTGGCGCGGGTAGGTCGCTGGGTTTTTGTAAATGGGGTTTGTAAAAGGGAGGCCTATATAGGTTCGCAAAAAATAAAAGGTATATGGTCCCATGCAATGCACAATCTTCTAGGGGGTTGGATAAATGAAGGTGGGACGACTCACCACGATGGAGACTTCCAGAAGTGTGCGGGTGGCCACCACGCTTCTCCTTCTCCCACAGGATGCGGTTCGGGAACGCTGCGTCCTCGACGATGAAGAGCACGGAAAGTTCCTTGGATTGTTCGAGTTTCGAGCACACGCGGTACTGGCGAGGTACTCCTGGGTACCTAAGGACCCGGCGGCGGCGAGATAGTTTTGGCGGGAACCGGTGCTACGATGACATGGCGTGTCCGTGCATCGCGGTATCAATAATTGCACTGACAGCTGGGCCTTTCAGCCTTTTCAGCAGACGCTGTCAATCTTCGCTCCATCAGGTGAAAGAGAGAGGGGGACATGCGTATGCGGGGAACAAGGATAGGACTAGGGTCATGCACATCACATAGAACCACATAGCCATACATTACGCGAATACATTATGGCGTAACCAACTCGCCGCAAGGCCAGCCTCTACTTTATCTGCCTTACTTATCCCATCGTCATGACTTCGGTATTACTAGCCGTCAAAAAATACTACTAATAAAGGCGGTATAATGTTATTGAGTAATTGAACAAAATTGCGAGAAAATCAGCTGCTTTGTAGTTTCGATAATCTGTGAATTGAGTGATCTTTGAAAATAATTGAAAAATGTGGTTCCTCTTACGCCTTTGTCGAACTGAATGCAATCAACTGTTATTACGCCCAGATTTGTTTGGCAAAATAGATTGCGGTCTCGAGGCGCTGAAATTGTCCAACGCCGTGGTGCTTGACTTGTCAGACAATGACATCTGTGATCTGGAATCGACGGCTGAAGCGTTGTCGGAGTTGCGGAGTCTCAGCTCACTGTCCTTGTTTGGGAATCCGTGCTCGGTGGGTGCTCTACGTGCTTGATTCACGATTGTCGCGTTTGGAGAACGTAACACTAGATGGCGCCACGTTTTAATAAATGTAGACTTTTTATTAAATCTCTTGGATACGACCGACTGTTGTTTGAAATTGATGACAATCTAAAACATACTTTTCCCTGCTAAGTACTTTTTTTTTCCATAGAATATGATTAAGTGTACGGCTCGTTGACTCCTGGCATAGAAAGCGCAAACTCGCTTTCTATGCAAGAAGTCATGAGTTCGTTCCCTGTCCTCGTCTTAAATGCGAGCTGTTCCATGGTTCGGAATTCATGTAAAACTGCCCGGGTAGGTGCTATCGCCTTGAATGAAAATATGATCGAATCGCCATTAAAAAATTGTCAGTATTTTCCATCCAGTTTAATGTAGCCATACTCATAAAAGGAAGGTCCTGGCATGTCAACTCACTCCTTCGGGAATGCGCTGTGTTGGGCTAATATCATCACGGAGTATGTGGTAATTAGCCATGAATCATGTCTAGTTACACTAACAAAAATACTAATTATAGAATTGACCTCAACATTTTCTTCCATCTATAATTTGTAATATAAAAAAAAATCTAATCTTGTATAAAACTTTATTTCCTTAATAAATGTAACCTTGCTTTACGAGTATTTTCACTAACATATAGTTCTAAATAACAATTCAACAAAATTCAAGAACATTTTTTGCTGACATACGCTTAAGAGCGCGGGGCCTTACATTTCATGCCAGAGTTCATGGGTTCAAACCCGGCCCGTTCTTTTTCTTTCTGAGTTGGATACGTGCATTTCCACACGAACGCGAGCTGTTCAATGTTTCGGAATTCATATAAAACCATAGATCCACTCCATTTCCCCTACTAGGTGGTAGGGTTAAGGCCGCCCGGATTGATACTATCGCATTGGAAAACAAAAATTCCATGTTTTCGATCCAGTTCAATGTAGGCGTGTTCATAAAGGAAAGGTTAAGCACATAATTCCTTCGGGAATGAGGTGTGGTGGGCTTATATCATTATGATGGGTATGTTATAAGCCATCGGTTTTCTCGACGGAATGATTCCAGAGCGCGGACTTACCGTCGAGAAATCGCTTTTACAACCACTATAAAAGCGGTTTTTTCGACTGGAAGATTCCTGATTCCTGAGCACGGAACTCCAAGAATATGTCTACAGCTCCAAAAAAAAAACATAAGGAACTGGCCTGAGTCCCTGCCCAAGAATAGTGTTTTTGTTATTATAATTTCACTAAAGAAGTAATGTGTTTGTAGAAAAAATAAAATAATAATTATGTTTATATCGTGCAGCCTTTTAGACTGAGACCCTCCACATGTGGTGTGAAGTCGCCGAAAAAAAAAAGAAGAACAGTCCCTGCCTTCCCCAGTCCGTTCCGGCTTATTGGTCGCAACATGGTCGCAATGCATGTCGATGTAGGTGTGCTCCGCGTACGCCGCCTGCCTGCTGGCGAGTCTCCCGCGGCTGCGCTGGCTGGACGGCCGCGCTCCGCTCGCCACCGACCGCCCCGAGCCCCAGAAAGAAGATGGAGCCCCCGCAGCCTGGCACCCCGATGACCTGCGCTCTGCTTACTTCGTATTCACATGCTACAGAGTCATGGCGCTTCCGCAGCCACCCAAAGCAGAAAAGGTACGCTGTTTGGTCGCGTCGCTACAGCATCAGTGTTTGACAGCAGGGACACGTGGACTCGCCTTCCATGCCAGATGTTATGGATTCAAATGCCCGCTGATCAAATGCCGTTTATCGTATCTTTCTGAGTGCATTTCATGTGTGAAATCCATGTTAAACTGTAGATCCCCTTCCCCTACTACTTAGGCGGTAAGGTAAAGCCTTATAAGTATATCATGAGAATGTTGGGGTATTAGCCATCCACATATAAGGTGTCTTAAGTCTCATCCAGCGACCCAGAGGTATCCCTTAAATTAGATACCTTCCAACTCCGAAGAAAACCCTGTCCTAAATGGGTTTCTTAATCTTTTCGTAGACATGGACTCCATGATCGATCAGCTGCTGTATTTATTGTCATCACATCGAACATGCACCAAGCACTCATGTCTCTGACCCCTAAGGGGACCAAGCCCTCTTCAGAAATTCTTAATCGGTGTCGATAATAACTTGTAACGTGGCGCTGGACATGTTGCAACACCATTTTCACATGTGCTGACAGCGGAATGATAAAGTCCTCGGTGGTAAAAACCTATGCAGGGCTGCGTGGTGGCATTCCACGTAGAACTGGAGCTGCCACTGCTGGACTCCAAGCGACGCCAGTTCCTCATGTATAGGCGGGCCGGGTCCCTCACGGAGACGCTGCCGGAGCCCGAGGATGCCGCCTCCCTCGCAGGCGCGCGCGTGCCCTCTCACGGCAAGGTCCGCCGGAAGGGAACCTCGGCGGACATCATTAACGTTTCTAAGTTGACGATAAAGGGTCAGTTGCGTCAGTTGCGTATGCTTGTCCTACCTACAATCTAATCTGAGAGATTCGGCAAAAGAAAAAAATAATAATAAAAAAATATATATATAATTTATATTTACTTGTTTACAAAAATATGTCTTTTTATGTCTAATCTGCCCACTGAATTATTTTAAAAGCCTTGTTTGTATGAATATTTTTTAAATAATCTTTTGGTATCGGTATCGTAATTGTAGCTATTTTTATCGTTACCAGAATTGGAAGTAAGAATGGGAAATTTACGAACTTTTTTTACACATAGCGCTGTCATATCTATTGTTATGGACATGGAAATGGATGGCTAATACATTACTGTCTTGACATTTCCCAACACATCACATGGAAAACGGGAGCCATGCCAGGACGTTTCTAAACCCACAGTTTTGCTTGTAATCCAAACCACTGCCAGCCTCAACTACCGATCAGATTTGGCCTCAACAATCGAAAATAACTTCAGCGAACGCGGACGGACCCACAGTTGCTTCATCTCGATTATTGAACCACGAAATTCAGTGGGACCACGTGTTAATTAAAGTGCCGGGAGCACCGCCCAAAACGGGCATTTATATATCGCGAATGCGGGTTCGGTTGGGTCAGGGCAAACCCACTCTGGACTCTTCACTCATTCTGAGTGCCTAGGAGCTTACTTTTACTAGTTAACATTATTGTTTCAGAGATTTGCCACCTAGCGCGCCAGCTTTGAAACCCGTTGTCTCCAATTTTCTAATACGATCAACCCAACTTAAACGTATTGTAGGGTTGTTGCGGGTGGGGACTGACTTGGTGAACGCATTTGGGGAGCACATACGACGCGCGGCCAGCTTCCCATACATTCGTACACTTTATACATTCGGTGAAGTCGCAATTTTTCCACATGCCACTTTTCCTTACTTGTTTCTTTAGTTAATTAAACATATTCGATTGCTGCAGAGAGCAAACAATCGCGATCTCAAGAGTCTCAGAACGAAGGCATCTACTCCAAACTCACCGCGAAGAGCTCGCGCGAGATCGTGCATTACACCGTGTTCAAGAGCAACAGCGTGCCCTGGGCCAAGATACTCAACTTCCAGCAGCCCGCGGTCAGGATCCTCTGCCCGGACCTCGTCGGACTGAGAGACACATTCCGCTCCGAGGTCACCGTGCGACTCGTTTTGACAATGGTAAGCTCCTCCGTTGGCTTTTTTATTTAATTCTGGCAGAGAGCAAACCGTCGCGATCAGAAGAGTCTCAGAACGAAGACATCTACTTCAAACTCACCGCGAAGAGCTCGTGCGAGATCGTGCATTTCACCGTGTTCAAGAGCAACAGATTGCCCTGGGCCAAGATACTCAACTTCCAGGAGCCCGCGGTCAGGATCCTCTGGCACAGACCTCGTCAGCCTGAAAGACACATTCCGCACCGAGGTCACCGTGCGACTCGTTTTGACAATGGTAAGCTCCTCCGTAGGCATAGGCGTAGGATCGTGCACTACACCGTGTTCAAGAGCAACAGAAGATACTCAAGTTCCAGGAGCCATCTTTTGTTTTCTATTTGGCTAATGTGATCATGTGTGCCAGAAACTACCTTTAATAAGAGCACGGCTACATACAATGTACAATGTAGCAATGTTGGTTAAAGTACGAAGATAAGAATATCGGTACCGTCACCAGAGAAGGGGAGATGAACTAAAATTTTACATGGGTTCCGAACCATGAAGTGAACCGGATTCTCAACGAAATAATGAGGTGCATGCGTTGGTGCGTACGGTGGGATTCGAAACCACATATCTCGACACAAGAGACCGCTGGCATAGCCCCTAATCGACGGGCCACTTACAGGATACAAATAATACTTTAATGCACATATTCGGGAAAACGATGGCACTAAAATGTATAAATTCATTGGAAAGTTTTCTTTCCCCAGGCATAGCCCCTAATCGACTGGCCACTTACAAGATACATATAATAAATTCCTTGGGAAGATTTTTTTTCATTCATAAACACATTTCCAATTAATCTATAAACATCTGGCCTTTTTATAATGATTTATTATCTTGCCTCACATGTAAATAAACCCGACTGTTAGAGCACTACAGCCAAGAGTGGTGGGCCACCCAAGAAGGGCGCTCCAGCGGCGTCGGTCCCGGGGGCCGGGGAGCGGCGCTGCGTCGTCAGCAGCGTGGTGTGCGACCTGCGGGCTCCCAACTGGAGCCAGCGGATGCAGGACTTCCACTGGGACGACTCGATGCCGACGAACAGGGCCGTCCACTGGGGCGATGGCATCCTATCGGTAGGTGACACTGTTACCTATTTTCTGATAAAACATGTATCATTTTTAGGATTAGCGTTTTCGATTTTCAACCGTTGAAGTTGACCGTCGTTGGGATTTCACGTAAAACTGTAGGTGTCTTACTTAATAGGAGGTCGTGTTAATCCCGACCGGGTTGCTACCATCGTTTTGGTACCTATCCCATCCGTAATTTCCATACAGTTCTTAGTAGCTCTGCAATATGAGGAAGATCTTAGCATGGCAACTAGTTCACACGTGGTGTGTTGTGCTAATAACATGGCAGTATTAGACATGCATGACCAATTTCATAAATGCCGAATACAAATTGTTGAACTCGAAAGACATTGCGAATTGCCGTTTTGATGACTATTTAGTAGATGTTCTCGAATGTGTTGACGCCAAATTAATAACTTGGCAATTCAAAATTAAATAATTGTACCTGGGATTCAAAGTATAACTCTAATTGTAAATGTTGTTTCAAACACAGAAATTGAATAAAATTTTGCACGCTATCGCAAACCGTGACTTATAATTTCTTCATGTATTTATAAGCCAGGGTACACAGCCTGGGTACACAACAGATGTAATTTAATCCTTAAAAGTGAATGTATTGTAAAAATTACCATGTATGGTAATGAATATCCTGTAAAATATTCTTACATCTTCGCTTTTTCCATTCAAACTCTTGATCTATCAAAAATAAGACAATCAAAAATAATATTCCATCAAAAGGATATTCCATTTACTACAAGATATTACAGGATAAGGCAATTTCAACTAAATATATGGAGACCGGTATTTGCACCATTAGGATTTTTTTTTAAATAATGGATTCTATTCCCGAAGTTTCTTTAACCTATCCCGAAACACCCTTCATAATTGCTTTTCTATTCACAGGTGCTCCAATACAACCAACCGAATGAAAAGAAACCGGCGAAAACGACCAAGTCTGGTACTGATGCTGAAGGCACCAATCCGCTTCGCCAAGTTATGCCGAACAATCTCACCTGCCACTTCGGTTTCGGCGTGGAATCTTTAATAGATGGGATGCGAAGCTAGATCTTATTCTGGATAATATATTTCTTTAATAAAGCTTATATTATATCCTCACGTCATGGATCAAATTATTGAGAGAAATAAAGCGGATTTCTAATCAATACCAATTTTATCTCAATCAGTAAACAGCTCCATTGCAGAAAGTAGGCCAAGGTTTGAATGTCGTTAGCTGTTGCCCTCCAGTGGTCTAAAAATACTTTAACCTACGATAAGATGTCTCTGATATAATTTTATTTAGTGGAGATACGTAGTGAACTCGCATACTTCCTGATATAGAGGCGAGGCCTGATAGGCAACGCATTATTCTATTACAAACCAAAGTAGCGAGGAGTATGCGACGGATAAATGGATATGGCTAGTGTATACTATATATATATTTCAGCGATTTCAATCTCGTTCAGCCAACGTGTAATTCCGGTTACAAAACAAAAAGTACTGATCGCGATCCAATTTTCGCGAGTAGCAAATGATAACATTTTTCTAGTTCACCGCCCAACTCCAAAACACACCATTATGCGAATATGATATATATAGAAATGGTATCAAACTTATACCCTTTTTGAACTCCTGAATTTTATATATAAGAGTTTAATGAGAGAGTAATGAGTTTGCACTCATACGGTATATGCATGTAGTTGTCTCATCTACATTTCGCCTCACGACAATCCTCATCCGGTCCAGTAACAGCTGAATCCAGCAGTCTCGTAGCACTAGTAGTGCGGTCATGGCCGGTGACACGGGCGGAACGGTGCGCCGGGAGCAGTGGGGGAGCCAGGCGGAGTACCTGCTCTCCTGTCTGGGATATGCAGTTGGCATCGGCAACATCTGGAGGTTTCCATATCTCTGTTACAGGAACGGTGGTGGTACGTTTGAATAATATGTTGTCTTCTTCTTCTTTGAAGGCTTCACAACCGACTAGGGGATTGGCCTTTTCGCGTATTTTTGATAGTGTCTGTCTAGTAGTAGTCAAATCACAGAAGCATTATGGAGAACCGGCAGCTAATGCGAAACCATGCAAATAGATGTCAATAACATCGATAATATCATAGATGTCGTGTTTGAAAACGAATTCTTCTATAATGCTGGTGATTTATAATGTATAAATGTTGCCTCTCCTGATCTTAGGGATGAAATACACTGCATATTCTAGAAGCCGAGTCAGTGCTAGTGAAAAATATGTAAAGGAAATTAGTACAGACTTGTTTTCCATACTTGTTCATACTTGATTAAATTGAAAATCAATCCCTTTTTTGCTCTTCATTTGAGCCTAAGTTATGTAACAATTTTCTAATTTATACAAGCAGATTATAAAATGCGAATTTTAAAATTTACGAACTGCATTACATGATAAGGTTTATATAGGATTTTGTTGAAACTGTTTTTGATAATTCAATATGTAATTTTCAGGTGCATTCTTGATTCCGTACTTACTAACTCTGGTGCTTTGTGGGATTCCATTGGTTTACCTCGAGACGAGCTTGGGACAATTTGCCAGTACGGGATGTGTCTCCGTTTTCAACATCAGCCCCCTTTTCAAAGGTTTGTTAAAAGCCTACCTTGTGTTTTTCTCTTTTTAACTACAGCTTTCTACAATAACATTTTACGAACTCAGGTAGAATAAAAAAATGGTAGTTCAGCTACTACTAAATAATTTTAGGAAAATATTCTCATATTATAGTTTCTAGTGTATTTAAACTGACTATTGTATTTCTATTTTCCATTGGATCTATTCATGTAATTAAAAATGAATTCGGTATTAGCTAACCATGTCCAGTAACATAAAACATGTTTTTTAATCTATGATGGCATTTGTCTTGCAGGCGCTGGCTATGCCACCATTGTCTTGAACCTGATCGCAACTACGTACTTCAGCGTGCTGATGTCATACCCGATTCTCTATATGTACCACTCCTTCTCTTCGCCGCTACCCTGGGAGTCGTGCGGCAATTCCTGGAACACCGACAAGTGCACTGAGGTTATCATTAATTAAGTCATACCTGCTTTATGAGACAAAACAAAAATTTTAAGGTGGCCCAACCCGGCGGGACTAACTCATTCGCGGGCACCGTACAAAACCGTGCTTTTGCGCTCTGGGACCTTCTCTGTTTCAAAGAAAAAGACAGGCTCCGTGATGAGTAAGATGCAACATGTCCATAAAAAAGATAATGTGCATAGTGTATGATTTGGTAAGTGTACGAAAATCTTAATTACAAAACGACTTATACCTAAAAGTAAACCACGACCGCTATAGTAAAAATCTAACAAAAACCAAATAGATTATAAATCTTGATTATGTGCTATGTCTGATGACTAATCTTTTTAAGATCTTCTTACTTTATCATTGCGTAATGCACCTCCGAAGTTATTGTATAAAACTCGCGAAAAATTCGAACTTTCTGACCTATAACTTAGAAACCAAACACAAATTTACAATGCCAACGTCACCTCCATGGCCAACGGTCATCAGACATCTCGTTCAACCAAATAAAGCTATTTTGAGAAAAATCTGGGATCTCTGACAAGAAACATGGGCGTGATCTTCTTTCCCCATTTGTATGGGGAGTTGAGCGGGATGGCCCACCTTAACAAAAAAAAACTATCTAATAACTATGCATGCAAGTGCCTTGGCTGACCCCGACTCCAAATGATTATCAAAATCGGTTCACCCAGTCGAAAGTTCTGAGGTAACAAACATAAAAAACTGACTGTCTAATTAAGAACCTCCTCCTTTTTTGAAGTTGTTTAAAAATAAACTTTAATAGTGTAAGCGTGTAGAATTTGGCAGTTTGCACGACGCCGACGTTACGTGATAAGAGAAAAACACTCCCCATACACATCAATGTCATTTAATAATCATTTGATTTTTTTTTTCCTTAAAATGTTATTTATCATTCAATATCAGACAGTTTTTTTTTATGCGACCTGACTTGGATGGCTAATACCACACAACTACCGTTATGATATTAGCCCAATAAACCACATTCCCGAAGTAATTTTGGTGCCATGCCAGGACCTTCCCTTTATGAGCACGGCTACTCTGAACTGGATGCAAAACACGGACAATTTTTCATTGCCGCTTCGACCATCTTTTCATCCAATGCGATGGTACCGACCCGGGCGGGCTTAAACCCTACCACCTAGTAGGGGAAGGGGATTTTACATGGATTCCGAACCATGGAGCAGCTCGCATTCGTGACGAAATGCACTTATCGAAATCGGAAAGAGAAAGACAGTGGTGCATGTCGGTATTGAACCCAGTTCAATTCCAGTGACTGCAGGTTTAATTTTATTAGATAAATATTTACTGTGTAAGAAAATTAATTTTGAAGATATTCTTTTGGCTCTAACAGTTTTGTACGGAGACAGATCTTTGTTGCCTGATAAATGAAGCTCAATAGGAAGTAAATTGGAAAGTGATTATCAAATTATTATTATTTGGGGAGCAAATTTTCTGATGCTTACGAATGTACGTTTAACCGTACTTCCAATTTCTGAAATCTTAAAATGAATAGGTATATGCAGATATTCATATTTTAATTATGAACATCTACAAAAGTACGGTGGCCTGATACCGCTTAGATGTCATGTATACATTAATTATAAATGTTTCTTCAAATGGGAGATCTTTAATTACTAAAATTATTTGTATTTCAGATAACAGGCCACAAGTCAACAATTGTTTCCAATGATTCTATGCGAACCCCGGAAGACGAATTTTTTCAGTAGGTTTACTTTATAATAACGTTGGAACAGATCTATACCATTCATTTGTACGTGAACACGTACAAATGAATGCCTTCATTTATAAATTATTTCAGCATCCGAATGCTCAGAATGTCTCCTGGGCTGGAGCACGTGGGAGAAATTGTTTGGCCGGTATTCTTTTGCAATTTGGCTTGCTGGGTGTTGGTGTATTTATGCATTTGCAATGGTGTCAAAAGTGTGGGTAAGGTGAGTTAAATTTTGTTCTCGTATTGTCTGAGGAATTCACCTTTGGTCACCTTAATTACAGTAACAATTTTTTTGTGATTTCAGATCGTGTATTTCACAGTTTTGTTCCCGTATTTAGTATTAGCCATATTATTCGTCCGTGGGGTTACGCTGCCTGGCGCATGGGAAGGTATAAAATTCTATATATTTCCCGAATGGTCACAACTGAATAATCCAAAGGTAAGTTTGATTCAGATACATTTTCTTCATTTCATTTCATTGCTTCACGTATTTAGTGTAATTTCCTTGATTTAATCCTAGGTTATTTTCTGTATTAAGATCCATGTATTTTATTATTGTTTTGATTTGTTGATATAGGTGTGGGCAGACGCAGCAACACAGTTGTTCTTCTCGCTGGGTCCCGGCTGGGGAGGCCTCGTGGGTATGGCTAGCTTCAACAGCTTCTACTATGACAACCTCCCGTAAGCCACAACCAATGTCATTAGCTGTTCTATAATTAACTTTTTTATGAAATCGATTTTATAAAGATGGTGCATCATTTCTAGTTCTTTAATTATTTTATTTCATTTCTGTGACACAATATTATTTTGTTACATTTCAAAGTTTGTTGACCTGATGAGAAGAATTTGCAAATTTAAGGATACGAGAAACAAATAATAACGTTTTCTTGGCAGGTCATCGGTGATAATACCGCTTGTGAACAGCGGCACTAGCATTTTCGCCGGATTCGTGGTATTCTCTGTGCTGGGATTCGCGGCGGTGCGGGCGGCAGTCCCGGTGGCGCAAGTCGCGACAGCCGGACCCGGGCTCGCCTTCGTGACCTACCCCGCCGCTGTCTCCATGATGCCCGGCCCGAATGTCTGGGCTTTCGCGTTCTTCATTATGCTCTTCTTTCTTGGGATCGATACCATGGTCAGTGGCGTATTTTTTTATCAACTAAAGTATTAACATACCATAGTCATCTAGCGGGGTCCCTATCTGGGCTTTCGCATTTTGAATCAAGCTTTTCCGAATTGGAATTGCCGAACTGGCCGATGATAAAATATGACAAATCCGAGTACTGACTGTGTATGGATGGTGAATAAACAATTAACAATTAACAATTGACACCATGTTTGGTGGAGTGTTATTTTAGGTTAAGAAGTTACGGATCTTATCACCACCGCCATCGCGTTAATACCGAATCCTATATTTGGACTTTAGAATTCTTTAATAAGCTGTTCTTCTTTGGGATCATATTTGTTGGAGTCTGATTTTAGGTTAAGTGATAACTGGCCAGCGTCATTAACCCCGCGGCTATCGCCATAATTCCTGGTACAATTTACTGCTTTTGCGTTATTATTAAGTTACGCTTCCTTAGAGGCGATACCATGGTTAGTGGCATTTTTTTTTCAAATAAAGTGGTCAAAACTGAATGATGCTATCACTACTTTACTACTGCTGAACCTTATTCCTAAGGGTGGATTGACCAAAGTTACAATTATCAAGTTACCAGAGAATCCAACCCAAAACTTGTATACTTACCTAGTTTTGTTCCCAATGTTTCTGTTGTTTCAACATTTCTGTTTCACTACTTCATTTCTTTTTCTAGTGATGATAATATTCCTTTTGTAGTCACCTGAAAGACCGATATTTCAATATTGATTTTCAGTTCGTGACTGTAGAAGCCATTATAGAAGGGGTGTTGGGTGAATGGCCCCAACTGAGACAGCGAAAGCGAATGATCACATTGTTCACGTGCTGTCTTCTCTTCTGTCTCACCATTGTCTGTACTACAGAGGTAATTTTAATATTAATTCACGAAATTGAACGGATGGGACAACCTGCCAGATTCAACGAAGCCCTATTATTGTTTTCACGAAAAAAAGTCGCATGAATTTTTAAGATTTTTCTTAAAAGAAAATGTTGTTTAAGGGCCTGGTACTAGCCAAATCGCAAAGTTAGACGAGGCACCCCAAGTAAACTAACTAAGTCTGACGATTATAAGTGTCATCCTTACGATATATGATTCCTTGTCTAGGAATCGAATGATTTTCGTTAATGTATGTTTCCTTTTTCTATACAAAATACATTGCGGAAACGGTGTCCATTTCCGAACTTTTTTGACTAAATGTAGAAATCTAAAAGCAAATGGAATTTTTTGTTTATGCATATATGCTGTTTTTGCTTATATCTAGAAATCGAATGACTTTCAGATTTCTAATGAGAAAAATCAACTTTTTTTATTTTTATTATTATTTAAATAAATGATGGAATAAAAAAATATTAACAATCCATTATCAGTCTGGAGTTCTATTTGGATTTGCTGAAGCATTTCACTACATATTATTACATTTGTTAAAAAGTGCATTTGTATGGCGCGAGTAGTTGGCTAGTCCTAGCGCCTTAAGTTGAGAAATTTCTAAATTTCTCCATAATTAAATGTTGTTAAAGCTCCAATAGGACTGATTTAGCGAGCAACAAAAAATATTTGCATTCGAAACTGACTGCTTAGTTGCATGCATTTGATGAATAAATAGAAAACAGAAATCTTAAGACAGACAAAAAGTATATCGACACTGACATGAATTGTAACGTTGAATTTGGCGCGAAATACCTACCCTGATCCTCTCACGCGATGAAGAGCTGGTGCTCGGAAGACTCGTGTGACACGCTAGGTAACAACATGTCGGGAAACTACAAAACTTTTGACATAAATATTAACCTCAAACTAGTCTTATGCACTTAACCTTTAACTTATATTCAATTAGGAATTTTATTAAAAATGTTATTCAGGCATCACCCTGGTTCCAAGTTTCGTCTCGGCGAGGTGAATGGTCCCAATCGTTCTACCAGCTGAATTCTAAATTACTTTTCTTGTTCAATTCTGTTCGTTGCTATACCAGTTCTTTTTTTGAACCACTTCGTCGCCATTGTTTATTATACCTGCTCCTTATTAAAACGTATTGTATTGGACAGGGCGGAATGCACGTTATCAACCTGCTGGACTCGCACGTGGCGGGCGCATGCGTGCCGCTCGTGTGCGCGCTCGAGATCGCCAGCGCGGTCTACGTGTACGGCGAGCGACGCCTGGCGCGCGACCTGCAGCTAATGACGGGACGGAAGCTTCACCGTTTCTGGCTGATCTTGTGGAAGTACATCAACCCTGCACTGCTGCTGGTGAGCATCGCTGGGGGCCCAGGCAGGGCGGCATGGCGCATTCGTCGGTGCAGAAATATCTTGCAATAAGCCATGAACCAATCTGCGTTTTAAATGCAAAGCCATCTTTAGTAGTTACCAAACCGTGTTATTTAAAATCAAGCACGATATCATGTAACCCTTAAAATAAACATGAAGGGGACCTTAGATCCCAAGGTTAATTGTTCAGCGAGGATACATTAATATATTTTGAACCTGTGCTTTCGAGCAAATTCTTTTAATTTTTTTCAATTTTTTGATATTTTTTTTCTTAAAATCAAGCCATGATGACACGCTTCGTGTGTGATGTGTGATAAAAATAAAAAGTGAAGCGATGTGTCTTTAGATGATAATGGCGTCGACTGTCGGCGGTGGTGGCGGCGGCGGCTGGGCCGGCTGGTGCGTCTCGCTGGCGTCCGTGGCGTGCGTGCCTGCGTACGCGGCGTGGCGGCTGTTCGGCGCAGAGGGCACCTTTCGTGAGGTAGCTATAATATGGTATCAAACATTGTATACGTATTTACCTACTACATTACACCCTGTGGATTATTTTATGCTCACCATATTACCTACCATGTTATGTCTTTTCCACAAAAAATATGCAGCCATTTCATTCATTGATTTTATTTATGATCTGCCATCATATTTGTTCTTGGAGCATCCACGAACGTTTGTAGGTAAAAAGACTTGTGGCTCTTGATACAATCTTGATTTGCGTATTTATAATATAAAGTAAAAGCTCTATTAACCATGATTATTAAATACCTATTTCATTAATCTATTTATGATGAAATTGTCTCTGAAGGAGAAATATTTATTAGCTGATCGGATTATCTGATCGTTATTTAAGCAGCATGCTCACAACGGCCCATTAGCTCAGTTGGTTAGAGCGTCGTGCTAATAACGCGAAGGTCGCGGGTTCGATCCCCTCATGGGCCATTTTTTGTATTCATAATTAAAATATATTCCGAAAAAACACGGATGGAATAATAATTTCTAATGATATTCCAATTATTATTCGTATTATTTATCAAGATATTAAAACAAGTCTCTTGATACTATTTACTTCTTTAAATTAACCTCTCTCGTTTTTTAAATGTATTTTATATATTTTAATAAGTCCTCAAATGTTGTTTTTTTACGCCCTTATTGAATTGAGCGCAATCAGCTGGTATCACGCCCTCAAGGCTTCCTGGATAGTATAGTAGCTTTTTTAATAAAATTCAGTTTTATTTCTGTTTGGGTTCTGTACCCAAAGGGTGCCCACGGAACACTATTACCAAGCCTCCGCTCTCCGTCCGTCCATCCGCCCGCCCGTCCGTCCGTCAGTCCGTCTGTCACAGGGCTGTATCTCATGAACCGTAATAGGTAGGCGGCTGAAATTTTCATAGAGTATGTATTTATTTTTTCACTATTACAACAATTAGGTAAAATTTAATAATAATAAAATTTAAAGCGGGCTCCCATACAAAAAACCTGATTATTTTAAAACCCTTCGTGTGCGAGGCCGACTCGCACTTTGCCGGTTTTTTTTTCCAATACATTGATCCCCTAACATTGAGTAAATCACATACACTACTCAATTGACTCAATGTCCCCCAACGCTGTGTGCTGTCCACAAAACAGTCAGAAAACGGTTGACTTTTCTGTCGCAGCGCATGAAGAACTCGCTGCGTCCGCTGGAGCGCTGGGGTCCGGCCGAGCCGGCGGCGCGCGCGCGCTGGCTGCTGCTGGCAGACGAGCCAGCTCCGTCGCCCCTCCTCACCGGTCCCACCGCCACCGACCAGGCGCTCGAACTGCGCAGATCGCATGATGACGACGCCACGCTTGCGGGTTACTCTCGCGGATTGACTATCACAGATGAGAAGCAAACGACTTGATTATTTTACGATAGAAAAAACATGTAAGGTTATTATCAAATGTATACTGTTAAATTGATTTGTTTATTTTAATGATATTGGAAGTATATATCTGATTTAGTATTTTATCCTGTTATTCAGCCCTAATGATTAGGGAAACTGGAACGTTTTTTACTAGGTTTTCTTTGCAAAAGTTATGAGACTATTTGTACTTTTAAACGAATTTGCGCTTAGTTAGGCTTCCCGGATAGTAAGGATAAGCTTTTTTACTACAGCTATATAATTCATCGTTAACTATTGTACATGTTCATGAAATAAATTATATGGTGCCAATCAGCTATGGCATCCTCTTCACCATATTACATCACTGTACCCTAACAATAGCGATGGTAAATAAATAGTGGTCTTATGCTATGATAGTGGCCATTCAAAATATTGGGGGCGCTCAAGAAATCACGCATTTGAGTGCGCGGATCAGCAAGGAAAAACGCATCGGAATTCCATACTGGCTTTTTCAATAACTCAAAATGTCAATGCCACGATTGACAATTCACAGTTTTAATATATCAGCACAAAATTTGTAAATAAAAATGATTCGAACAAAATCCTAAATTAACAAGTATTACGAAAAAATTAAAACCATTTCGGGAGCACAAACCACAAAATTCTAGTGAGATCTCACTTAGGGTATAGAATCGAAGGCAGCGCAATGGCGAGCACGTCCCCGCCCGCCGCACCAGCCGGCGGCGAAGCGCAGAAACCACGCGTCAAGATCCAAGTAAAGTTGGGCATGATGCCGATCTCTTCTTCATCATCGCATTTGTAGGATTCACACCAGTCTAGCCTTTTTGACAATACATTTTCAATTTAGTAGCAATCAAATAGTCCTAAACTCCAGCCGGTCATATATATAGCCCTACATATGTAGCCCTATATAGCTACTGCTTCAACAATGTCTCTATTTCAATAGAGGCAAGCTTGATATCATGTACATGTACCTATACTTCTTCATTTCTAATAAATACAACTAGTTAAATTTAATGGAAATTTATATGGTTGAATTACCTTTTTTTAAGACCTATTACACAATTAACTTAATATTAGCGTAACAAAATACATGAGAATTAGGAGACATGCTAGGACCAAATCGCTGCCAGGACCTTCCTTGTATTGATAGGTTACATTTATCTAGAATGTTGTACTAAATTGTTCACTCACGACGAGAGAAGGTCTCTTCAAATAGGGTCAATCATATGGTCACTTCCGTATTCACATTCATCATTAGATGTGCTGGCGCAGGTGGAGACAGAGAGTGAGATGGACGGGGAGGGAGAGTGCGGAGGTAGCTTGGCCAATTCGCTCCACCACGCCACCGCTGAACATCTGCGGAAATGGTGGCAGGCGGCCTGCATCAGTTACGCGTGAGTGGTATCTCCATACCACGGCTCTGTACCATCCCATATTTGCTGTGGGTGGCACGGGCGTGGCCAGGGGGATTAGGGGTTCCAAACCCACCCCCCTTCCCCGAAATGTTCAAAATTCGTAATTTTTCACATGAATATGAATGTAATTTCAAGATCAAAATGGAAATCATCAACTGTTTTGTTTTATTCAACCTTTACTAAAACCTGGCTACGCCCATGGGATGGGGAGAAGTAGCAGCAGAGTTGTAGCTTGCATCTTAACGTTAATTACGTTTAGTCTGGTTTTCACCAACTGCTGATTTATTTTAATCGACACTAAAAGGTCTTTTATTACTTGAGTGCTGATTATCTTGTACTGGTATCGATTGCAAGATGGTAAGCAAGGCCCTTTAATGTGAAGATAAAGCAAATCGGTACTTGGTGAAAGAGACCCTTAGGCTAATTACCCAACATTCAAATCTTGCTCAAATAAAAGTAAAATTAAACCTATTGTGTTGCCGTGTCCAAATTTGGCAGGAAACATAATATTATGACTTGATCATGCACAAAGTCGTGTCTAAGCGCCGTTCAGCCTCGCCGAAACCGAGCACGCCGCTGCCGCCGGCCGCAAACTTTATTTGCAATAGGAATTTTTCGTGCCGAAAAGGTGTCGGACGCGCTTTTGGTCGCGTCGAATGCCGCCCAGGCACGCATCGCGCCGCCGCCGCCGCCAGCAATCTGGCAAGCCTTCGTAGGTTACTTATTGTTTTGTTTAGCTTATTCTTTTGTTTTTGTTTGGTCAGTGATATCTCAGGGTCGCTAGGACTTGTCTTCCAGGCTAGAGATCATGGTTTCTCATCCTGGCCCCGGTCATGCACCACTTTCTTTCTCCTTCTGAGTTGGATAAGTGCATTGGGAGCTGTTCAATGTTCCGGAATCCATGTAAAAATGTAGGTCCCCTTTCCCCCACTAGGTGACAGTATTAAACCCACCCGGGTTGATACTATCGTATTAGATTGAAATATTTTTGAAAGGGCAATAAAAATTTACCTTTTTTAGGGTTCCGTACCCAAAGGGTGAAAACGGAATCCTATTAATGAGCCTCCGCTGTCCATCCGTCCGTCCGTCCTTCCGTCTGTCACAGGGCTGTATCTCATGAACCGTATAATAGGTGGGCACCTGAAATGTTCACAGAGTGTGTATTTATTTTGCCGCTATAAAAGCAAATACGTAAAATAAAAAAAATATAAAAAATAAAGGGAGGCACCATACAAAAAACGTGGTTTGTTTGTGTTAAATCTTGTACCATGGTACGGACTTTTCGTGTGCGAGTCCGACTCGCACTTGCACTTGGCAACATAGGGCTCTACTTTTACAGCTAGATATTTCTCCATTTGATTATTGATTGTTGATTGTTTATTCAGCATCCACGGCAGCACACTGCACTCGGATTTGTCATATTTTATCATTAGCCAGTTCAGCATTCACGGCGAAGAAGAACTGGCAAGAAACTTTGCTGATTTTTTCAACGTCCACTTAGTCTAAGTTTACAAATTTGTTTGCCACTGCTTACAGCACTACGGGTTATTGGTACCCGTTTATGTGAATACATTAAATTAATATTCATTCACAAAAATCATGACAAATATCGGTATATTTTGCAAAGTCATGTCTGTCATCTAAAATGTTGCCAATTGCAGCAGGCCAGTCCCCACAAACAGCACCCGTTCACGAGCATTACGCCGAGTCCAGCCATCGCCTCTCTCAACCATATTTTAGGGGAAGAGGTGACCCGAACCAAGCGTCAATAACATTTTTAAAAAGCCATAGAATTATAATTTCTACCAATGAACTCTTTAGCAAAACTCCATGGAGACTGTCATTAGTCGATAGCGTTGATATCCGTTACCGAGCGATTACGCAGAATAAATAACTTATAACTATGTATATTGTAAGCAGAGGTGAACTTGCAGTGTCAGCCGCCCTAGGCCGTGTAGTACCAACCGCCCCCTTCTCGGCTCATCATTTACTGCGACATATGATGTGAATTTACTTTCTTGCCAACATTTATCGAAATCTGTTCACAAGTTAGATCGTGAAGAAGTAAGAAACGGTTTTTTTTCCATTAAGCAGACGTAATGCTGTATGCCTTAGTGCATTGTAATTAAGTGTCGTTTCATGTACGCATCAGAATATTTTTCGGTACGACCAGCTGCCTCCTCCGTCCCCTTTCTACCTTCGGTCAACGCGGAACAGGGAGAAAATGCACAAATGCACAGTCTAGATTCCAAAAATAAGAACCCACCGATCATCTAGATCCTTTATCTATAGGGTCGGTAAACAATGAACTGAACTCTCTTCCGAAGTAATTCCCCCAAATTACGACCTGGGGTCCTTCAAAAGTGGTGTGAAGAAGCACCTGGCCGGCCGGCATGGTTTTCGCAGCCCCCCTGAATGTTCGAAAACCCATGGGCGTCGTCGGGCACCTTTAGGTCCTGGTCTACGCCATATGCCGCGCTTAACATAAAAAAAGCTGCCCCTAATATCTGGCCGCCCTAAGCATGGGTCTATTCTGCCTAAAGCGAAAACCGCCACTGATTCTACGTGTGACTATGATGTGACCGGGTCGCGGTCGCCGAGACACCGGTGCTTTCCGGGTCACCGCCTCCACCTCCCCCCATGCCGCAGGAACTCCCCTCCACCTGTGCCTATGCCATTAAATAATAAAGAAGTATTTACGCTCTGCCGATCCCTGCCGCCTTCATGTCACGCTCGTTGTGCTGAAAATTTAGATTTATCGTTTCGTAATTCTACCTGAATATTTTATCTAATATTTAGGTTAACTGTTAGAAATTACCTTTGGCAATAATCTCGCCGCTTGCATGTTATGTACTCATAGTGATAAAATAATAAAGGATTTAAAAAAACTAAACTATGATGCCAGAAACTCGGACTTTCCCCTTTTACTTTGCCACAGGCCCTGTAACATAGACGGTTCTTCTGTTTATGTAATTCAATAGTTTTTAATGTAACTGGAAATTAACGTGTAATAAAACACCCGCTGTCATGAACACACCGCATTCCCGGAGGAATCAGGAGCTAATGCGAAACCTCTAAATGTGGATGGCAATATTATTTTTTTATATCCTATCAATATTTTGCGAAATATATGATAATAATGGTATTTGCTATCAGACTGACGAGTTTCATGCATGCTAAAGCCATGTTCGATACTTCAAAAGTCACTGTTGTTTACCTCGATGAGTAGGTTAAAACGAACATCAAAGAAAGCGTTTATGGTTCTTTATTTGAGAACAAACAACACTTAATGTGAATCAGTCAAGGGCAAACTTGTAATAATGGGCGTATTAACCCCTTAACATAGGTGTATTTTCGGTCGGAGGATACTTTTATGTGAAAATATGATTTCCACATAATTGAATAGATTGCCAGAAGGTGTTCCCAAATATTTTTGCGCCGAATCGTAGAGAGTGGGACAAAATCATATTTAACTTCTTAAGAAGATGTTAACACTAAATTGATTTAGAAATTTATCGAAAACCACATCTACAGATTGCTTTTTATTTGTGTTTTTTGAAGAGTTTTTTTAGAAATAAAAAGAGTTTTGGAGACCACGAATCAAAAAGTTATATATTTCAGATTTGACACTTAACTTTACCAACTAAGCACGCGAATAAAGCACAAATGAGTTCCGTCTAACTCGTATTGTTATCTATTCAGGCATTCGTTCCAGGCGTGCGGGGTAGAGGGCGCGGAGGCGACATGGGCGGGCGGTTTTTTGATGGCATGGCGGGCGGCAGCCGTGGACGTATGAATTAATTGGAGCGATCATGTTCTCAGTCTCAATAGGTATTAAATTTAGATTTAAGTTTGGTTTCAGCATTATTCTTACATTTATTAGCGATTTTCCATTTTTCTTCGCTCATCGCTCGGCCAATTGTTATTTCTCAAGAAAAACTAAAACTATACACATTTTGATAGACAGGTGTTTTATTAAAAATAGAACTAAATCTGCTGGTCTATTCTTGGAATTCCGTAAACAGTAATCAGGCATCCTAAGTCTAGAAAACCGCTTTTATAGCGGTATTCAAAACAATATTCTTGACGAAAAACCTTGATTAAATTGAAATATATG
The DNA here is from genome assembly GCA_946894095.1 of Incurvaria masculella. Taxonomy (NCBI): domain Eukaryota; kingdom Metazoa; phylum Arthropoda; class Insecta; order Lepidoptera; family Incurvariidae; genus Incurvaria; species Incurvaria masculella. The sequence continues at coordinate 20,585,825 of OX335645.2, read as the reverse complement.
CTCCGGAATCTTTTCGTCAAGAAAATCGCTTTGACAGGACTCAGGATTCCTGATAACTGATAACGGAATTCCAGGAATAGGCCAGCTGGTTTCAAAATGATGCATAATGGCAATTTACACGGAATTGTCTTCGCTGAAAGGCCCGCCAATTAGCTCATTTGGCCATAATTTACCACACGTCCATTCGAACCGATCAGCGATTCAATAGCTACCTAACAGCTACAAAAGGGTGGAAGGTCCCCCATGCGTACCTCCACGTTGTCGGCGCGTGTCGCGGAAGTGGCGGCGGGGCGGGGCGGCGCGGCGGCGCGGCGGCGTGGCGGCGGCATTGCACCCCCGGCGGTGCAGCCGCGACGACATGCAGCGCGCCGCCTCCACCGCCTCCGAGGGCTCTTTCTGGACCACCATCGAGCTGCTGGCGGGCCGCGGCCGGCGCCGCTCCGCCGCCGACGAGCCGCCGCCCCCTCCGCCTCCGCCGCCGCCGCCCCCGCCGCCCCCGCGCGACCGCCCCCGCACGTCCCACAGGTAGGTCCGGCCGCCGTCATCTCACTAACCGCGAGATGTAAAAGGATTCAGCTCGTTCAATTTAAATCCGCGAGTCTCTGCGAAGATGCCAGCGTATCGCTCGAGCGGTGAGCGGCGAGCGGTTTTAAACAAACCTACCGGAATGTTCGATACGGCTACGCGCGCCCGCATGCAGCTCACTGGAACGGATATGCCACGTATGTGCCATGCATATGTCACATTATCAAAATTAGAAGTTACCGATCGACATGTAATAAATAAAGATGAACTGCGCTTTCTTCGGTGTTAGCAATGCTGACATCTGTAAAAGCAATTTTCTTTGTTTGTTTCAACACATTATTACATTGAAATCTAGTGAAGAAGTAGTTAATAAATATGTATTTTTTTTAATGTCATTGATTTCTATTCAAAAGCAAAAAATTCAGAAAACAAATTTAAAGGAATCATTTTTGCTCCTTCAGTGCAGTTTTTTTTCAATGCGTGCCGTTAGAGATGACAAAGAAATTGAACAGTTTTATTTAGCCTCCATTAAGAACGGCCCGTAAGCTACGCTCCCCATACAAACGTAGTTTACTAATCATTTGGAAACCGCTATTCCAATTAAAGTGATATTTAATATCTAATATCAGGTAACAAATATCTGTTATCTGACATGCTTTTGTTTTTTTGAAAAATTCAAACCGAATGAAATGAATGCAAAAAGAAAATCTTCATACGAATTTTGTTTTCTCTGTGGTTTGACCCAGAATACATTTACCGAAAAAACAAAGGCATGCAGACACAGATATTTGTAGCCTAATATTAGATACCAAATATCAAGTAAGTTGGAACAGTGGTTTTCAAATTATTAGTAAACTACGTTTGTATGGGAGGCGAAATTTTCAGGTGCTTACGGGCCGACCTTAAATGTATTTCTTCGTTTATTTTATTCAACACATTATTACATTGAAATCTAGTGAAGAAGTCGTTAATAAATATGTTTTTTTAATAATGATTGATTGATTGATGGAAAATTCTTTATTACGCCATAAAAAAATATTACAAAAGAAAGTATAGTACAATAACAACATAAGTGGGGAGCAAAGGCGGGCTTATCCCTCAAAGAGATTTCTTCCAGCCGACATTTGGGTGTTTGAGAAGTTCAATAGGGATATATTCGTAGGGTGGCGGTTAGATTCATTGATTTCTATCGAAAAGCAAAAAATTCAGAAAAAAATGGAAAGGAATAGTTTTTGCTCCTTCAGTGCAGTATTTTCCAATGCGGGCCGTTAGAGATGACAAGGAAATTAAACAGTTGTCTTTAGCTGCCATTAAATGTATTTCTTAATTTACTTTATTCAACACATTATGGCATTGAAATCTAATAAAGAAATAGTAAATAATTAAAAACACATTTATTAACATTTATTAACTATTTATTTACTAACATTTATAACACAGTCATTCACACATTTACACCAGTAAATGTCAGGTTTTTTTCTGACCACATTCTATATTATTTTTTGTTTTATGTGATTTTATTATAACAAACAATTTTATAAAATACATATTTGTTAATCACGTTTTTGAGAGGTGAAAAACGCATCAATCATGGTATCCTACTTTGTAGTTGACGTTCCTTTGTATTACACCACTGCACCTTAATCAATTGGTGACGAATATATGCACACATAATTTACTGGGGTCGTTGTTTTAGAACCCTAAGTTCATGCGTTTCTGGACTTTAACAGGGCTGTCTATTTAACAAAAATCACTCAAGTTCTGAGTTCGCTAAAATTAATACCATTTCAATAGTTTCATAAGTTGTTTTGAACTATGTTCTATCTTACAATAACCGAAGGTTTAGCCTCAAAAGAACGATGTGAACATAGTTATCATTAATCACAGAGTAGAAGTTCAGTGACACCGACCGTGTGAGGGGTCGCCCGCCTACGCCAGCCCGGGGGCAAGCAACTCGCGACTTTTTACCTGACTACGCGTAGAAAAAGGAGGTTTACATGTTTGACCGGTATGTATGTATGTATGTTCATCTGTTCCCTCATAACATCTAAACTACTTATCATAATTTAATTAACTTATCGTAATAGGTACATCATTGTTTTTAAGTAGTTGTTATATGAATATGACTCCATGTAGGGGACATAAACTTAGTCATAAACTTAAAAATATCTACTTAGGATAGATCAACCCGAACGAAATCGGGGCGGGCCATTAGTACAGTATACGTTAGTTTAGACCACATACAAAGGCTTATTACCAATTTGATATTAATACAAATTAAGATTAAATTACCACAGGATATATAATTTAATGTGTGCTGGGGCTGATCAATCTGAAAAAAGGTCTGCATTTTTTATGTTTAGTTGGTTTTTGATATATTTGATATATGGAAGCGTTTTGTGATCGGTGATTTTTCAAGATTTTTCCACAGTAAAAATGACAGCGCAAAAAGTTTTTTTAAGTTGTGTTAGAAACAAAATTAATTGAGTGCCTTAGTTGGATTGTTAGAGACCGCTTATTAAGGTGGCCCATCCCGCTCATCTCCCCATACAAAAGGGGAAAGAAGATCACGCCCATATTTCTTGTCAGAGATCCAAAATTTTGCTCAAAATAGCTTTGTTTGATCGAACTAGATGTCTGATGACCATTGGCATTGTAAAATTGTGTTTGGTTTCTAAGTTATAAGGTCCGAAAGTTCGCATTTTTCGCGCGTTTTATACAATAACTTTGGAGGTGGATTACGCAATGATAAAGTAAGAACATCTTAAAATTAGTAGTCATCAGACATAGCTTATTTAATCAAGATTTATAATCTATTTGGGTTTTGTTCGATTTTCTACTACAGCGGTCGTTGTTTACTTTTAGCTATAAGTCGTTTTGAAATTAAAATTTTCGTAAATCTTACCAAATCATACACTAAGCACATTGTCTTTTTTGTGGACATGTTGCATCTTCCTCATCACGGAGCCTGTCTTATTCTTTGAAACAGAGAAGGTCCCAGAGCGCAACAGCACGGTTTTGTACCGTGCCCGCGAATGAGTTAGGGCCGCCGGGTTGGGCCACCTTAAGAGTCTGTTATGAATAAAAAATCAGTGACGATTGGTGGAAGGGGGCGTAAAACATTAAAGAACAATCGACTAATGGCATCATCATCCACAAATTTTGTGAATCGATTATCTCCAGCATTTTGGACATATCTTGATCTGCCGCCATGTGTTAAAATTGTCAAGCCTTTAACAAAAGCAGCATCGCAGAGACACGGACATGGGGTGTTCGACAAATTGTCAAGAAACCACACCGCATTGACGGAACATATTTGCCCGAGTTGGTCCCTCCTGTTCCCAAAGATGAAGAGAACTTTGAAAGGACGAAGTTTGGCCACCATAAAGGGGATAGAGCCTGAATCGCTGAAAGAAATGCCGCATAAAAAAGTACGTTCCAGATATGCTTTGAATATGGGAACACGCTGATTGTCCCCTAACTTTTTATTGAGGTATAGTAAATCAATATTTTTCAAATACATACAAATATAATAAACATTTATTTATCAAACTGTGTGTACCGGGTCACCCCGTTTTCAAGTACAAAGTACCGCCATACGATACGATGGAAACATTCGTCTTCGTTTCTTGATATTCAATTTAAATATAGTTTCCAAATGATCTGAGCAAGTCCGACTTCAGTCATACTTATTTATATTTTAACGCGTCGTTTTACGAGCAATTGGCAAAACTCTAGAATCACAGCATAAAATTGATTCACGACTCTGAAATCAAACGTTGCGAACAGATTTGAGGGCGGCCGGCGGGAGCCAAACTCGTCAGTACATTGTACAGTCGAACCAAGTTTAAAGTATACACTTCCGTTTGAACAAAAATATAAGCAGTCAAAATAAAACTTTTGGCATCAATAAAGGGCTGACTGTACGAACTCTCTTTAATTTACTGCCTAGCCCAATTAAAATGGAGATCATATTTTACCACCGTTAATTTTAACTTTTAAAACTTGTATTGACATTTCGTAGAATGTGCACGTAATTCTTGTTTTATTATGTTATCCTAGTAATGTTAAGTGTATGATTCTGTATGTCGATCTATTAAATAAATAAAATAAAATAAACACCCAAAATGTATCCTTGGAACTTTAGCCTAACGTGCAGTTATGCATTAAACCAATATAGACTTTGAGCTTAGAAAAATTAAAAGATTCAAGATGAAGATGAAAATATGATGTATCTTACTCGCATTATCTTAGGTGAATTCGCTAAGAAGAGTAGCGGATAGCTTTTTACGACATTGTTGATTTTAGAACTAATATTTACTTATCCTACTATAATGTACACGGAAATGTAAACCATTGCTACATACTTTCGTATTTCCGCCACTGTACCTAACGTGTATATTCGCTAATATCTTCATTACGGGAATTTCAGTGAGTCATATACATTCTATCGTTTCCATACTTTATGACCAAGAAAGTATCTAAACTTAGAATGGTCTAGTTACGAGTAAAATCCGTATACATTATTGTGGTATTCTTATAGCCCAAGGTCTCGTTTATTTAAATTGAAAACAGAGTTTAATCCTAAAAATACACTCACCTGTTTAAAATACTATCACTGTTACAGTTCGGTTTCGCGTAATTAAATTGCAATAGCCCACCGTGGCAAAAAATAAGAATTCAAAACTGGATTGAAAGCAGCGTGTTTTTTATGTCAAGCGCGGCAAATGTCGTACAACAGGCCCTCATATAACAGGTGCTCGACGATGCCCATGGACTTCAGAACTTTTATGGGGGCTGCGAACACCACCACCATGTATAAGCCTTTAGATTATGTTTCTAGAAGATCAGTAGTTTGGGACTGTTTCAGTGAAGGGGTGCATAGCCTGCGTGTTCAATTTGCACAGAGAGTAGAAAGTAAACGAAGGTGTTGGCGTTTTGCAGTTTCAAAGAGCACCTTCCATGGTAGAGATATTCCAGAGGAAAACTTAGTAATTTCGTGTTTTCCTCTTAGTAAATAAATAAGAAAAAAAAAGGCCCTACATCCCTTGAGTGTTTCTAAATTATGGGATATTTTGGGGTTGTCGACGAGACAGTACCGGATCTAGTCTACGTAAATCAATGGAGGGCGGTTTTATGTATAGCGCCAATTAAGCCTTACAAAGCAAGTCGATATGCCGACTTCAAAGCGGACAATGGTGTCGAAGGTTAGTTTATTAAACTCTCGTTCCAGGGCAAAAGTATAGGACACTGGCAACGTACAAGCCGGTAATCATGCCACAAAGCGGCAGTACAATGAAATAGATATTTGAGGGGAATCCGGCGTAAAACGTGAGAAAAATTTGAGGAAATTTGATCAATTCTACACCAATCAGAAGATTATACCTTCTGCGCTCTTACTGGGTAGAATATTTGGCATTCACTAAGGATTGGTGCAGAATTGATAGAATTCCCTCACATATTTTCTCACACCTGCCGCCGTTTACCCACCCAGACCATTTGTGGTCGCAACACATTTTTGTGTATGGCTATACGGGTACTCAGTAACAGGGACTGCAGCACCAACGGCTTCGAGGCCAGATATACAAATGTTTTATTTTAATATTTTAATTGTTATAATTCTTCACGTTAATTTCAACATACCTACATATCATAGATTTAACAATGTTTGACTGTGCTTACCGTGTAAAAATGCAGGTTGCTATTATCAAGTAATTGAGTATTATACAATGTCTTTAGCAATAATATTTTGATCGTATCTTAATAAATTCAATAAAATGTAAATCCGTAAAACAAAAGAGTGCCCGGAGAAAGTCCAAGATGAATCACTAAAATAATCGAGATAAAAAATATTTCAAAACAAGCATTGAGTAGGATTTACATGTATCTGCATAGGCTACCTGTCTAAAATATATATTGAAAAAAGGCGATAAAAAAACCGGCCAAGTGCGAGTCGGACTCGCGCACAAAGGGTTCCGTACCATCGTACAAGATTTAACACAAAAAAATTACGTTTTATGTATAGGACGCCCCTTTAACTTTTATATTTTTTTTATTTTACCTATTTGTTGTTATAGCGGCAAAATAAATACACACTCTGTGAAAATTTCAGCTGCCTACCTATTACGGTTCATGAGATACAGCCCTGTGACAGACGGACGGACGGACGGACGGACGGACAGCGGAGGCTTAGTAATAGGGTTCCGTTTTCACCCTTTGGGTACGGAACCCTAAAAATATCAGGGTAACAAAGATTTAGCGTAAGTAGGGCTTGCGCGTTGTTATTTGTTCATCAACTAATTTAAAGTCACAACCTTCTAGCATGTCAAGCTTATCTTCTTCAAGGGTTAGTTAACTTCAAAGACGTGATAATGGTTTTCATTTGGTGGGAACCGGAAAAAATCGGTTCTAGATTGTATAGAATATCCGTGTAGGCATGAACCCGACACGTAAAATACAGATAGCGTGCTTAAAGTCACGCTACCGACAATACTATCGAATTTTGCTTGGTAGATTTACGAATGGGGGCATTGAACCTAATATTCATGTGCATACCATACGTTAAATAGCTTGCGAGTAGAAGCACGTACCATTAGTGGTATAGATTCTCGCCTCGGCCATGCACCACTTTCATTCTCTTTCTAAGTTGTTGAGGGCATTTCTTCACGAATGCGAGCTGATGAGGAATCTATATAAAACTGAAACACTACTGGGCCTTCCAGGGTTAACACTCGCCCGGGTGGTACTATCGCAATGGATGAAAGATAATCGCTGCGTCAATTACCACTTGAAGCTTCGTCTATAATGGGTAGGTATTGTATGCATGAGTCATATGCATTTGTCAGCCTCAATCAGTGGCGCGACACTTCGGCGATCGCTCTCCGAAGTTAAGCAACGCTGGGTCCGGTCTGGTCTTGGATGGGTGACCATTCGACCGTTGAGAAAGGCTGGCCGTGGTTCGGATTCCACGTTAAACTGTAGATCCCCTTCTTTAATACTAGGTGGTAGGGTTTATCCCGCCCGGGTTGGTACCATAGCATTGGATGAACGATGGTCGAAGCGGCAATGAAAATTGTCCGTGTTTTCCATCCAGTTCAATGTAGCCGTGCAATATAAGGAAGGTCCTGGCATGGCACCTAGTTCCCATGTGGTGTGTTGGGCTAATACCATGACAGAAGGTGTGGTATTAGCCATCCATGTCCCGTCACATAAAAAAAAATGACACCTAATTCTTTGGGTATTCTTTAATGTTATGCAAACCGACCACCATGATTATATGCCTACTTTTCCGGGCACAGCTAGTACGTTTATGATATTTTCTCAAGAGTGGTACGCATGGCGTGGCACGTGACACGTGGTGGGTGGCTGCTCACGGCTGTGGTGGGTGGCTGCCCACGGCTGTGGGGGGTGGCTGCCCACGGCTGTGGTGGCGCGTGAGTGACAACGACGGCATCAACCAAACACCACGCGCTGCCTGCACCTAGCAACCGTCGTGTCGGCGGCGGCGGGTGGCGGCGGCGGAGGCGTGGAGGTGCGGCCGCAGAGCTAAGAATGTTAATGGAGTTTTGGCTTGCGCCACGACCTCACATAAGAGTGCTTCTTCACAGCATATTTCAGGAACCCTACCTAGGTTGTAATTAGGGGGAAATGTTTACAACTTCACATTCACTTCGTACGTTAATGCAACAAGTAAGCTTATTGGTAAAGAGATCTATCAGCTAACTTAAATATATAACAAACTATTAACAGGTGGCATAAACAGCATATAATTAAGTAAATATACTCTTTCGTACTAAGCAGGTACGTCGCTTATTCCAAGGAATGTGACATACATACATACATGTCACATTCTATAGCATATAATTACTTTAGACTAAGCACCATCTCCAGAGATAAAGAAACATTCGATAGTTACCAGACTAATAGCTTGATTAATAGGTACCATTAATTATTAGATTTATTGTTGGTAATTAGGTAATAAGTAAATATCTCATTAATTTCAACTAGATAATAAACATTATGGAAGGTCTTCCACGCGTATAGCTCTATGGGGTGACAAATGTGAGCACCGAATTCGCCTCCTCCCCCACCCCCTGCCATGTACCACCCCGGTAGCGAGCAGCGACTAGACATCCACAATACAATTTGGTATATTACTGCCCGTAATCACAATATTCTATCAAAGCCTGCAAAAAAATCAGCAGGAAACATTTAAAAAGCTAATTATACAATTGCACACACTTGGAAGAGGGCAGTCCGAATATTAAAAATGATTATTATTGAAAATATAAATGTAACTAATATTTAAATTCACTATCGCCATGAAACATCACTTAGATATTCCAGAGGCGAAATCCTCATATTCGTAATAAATATATATTTATTATAAATACAAATTTCGGTTTTTTATTCAAATTTAATAAGTATTTATTTACAAATCATTGTATTAAACTTCATAAATAGTTACACGTTTTTGCGTTCCATTTTTAATCGAACTGGGCATGGATAGCTAAGACCATTTTTTTTTTATGTGACTGGACATGGATGGCTAATACCACACGTTCTGTCATGGTATTAGCCCAACACACCACATGGGAACTAGGTGCCATGCCAGGACCTTCCTTATATGCACGGCTACATTGAACTGGATGGAAAACACGGACAATTTTCATTGCCGCTTCGACCATCGTTCATCCAATGCGATGGTACCAACCCGGGCGGGATAAACCCTACCACCTAGTAAGTAAGGAAGGGGACCTACAGCTTAACGTGGAATCCGAACCACGGCCAGCCTCTCTCAACGGTCGAATGGTCACCCATCCAAGACCAGACCGGACCCAGCGTTGCTTAACTTCGGAGAGCGATCGCTGAAGTGTCGCGCCACTGGGCCACTGAGGCTGACCATGCTGACCATGCCATGACCTTCCTTATAGTTTTCGACTTCATTAAACTATAGGCTAAACACAGACAATTTTATTTGCCTCTTCGAATATCTTTAATTCAGTACGATGGTACCAAACCGAGTGTGATTAACGCTACACCTCATGAGTAAGGCAGCCTACTTGTTTACGGCGAATACGAATCACAACCAGCCTCAGCGGTCAAAAACGGTATCATGGAGAACCCAACCCTGGGTCTTGACTAGGCACGAGATACAACATATAATATTAATTTGCATAAAAGTAGCATGTCCTGGCGGCTAAACAGCTTGGTGCATCTTAACACTGTCTACACAATTTACTACATAAATTCACATTAGAATATAAATTGCCCGAAACTGAAATTTCATGATCTCTGATATGTTTAACCCTTTCCCCGCCATGAACGTGTATATCCGTCAGAGCAAGGCATTCTGCAGGCGCCATCGTCGGATATATCCGACAGAAAACTACTCCACTTCAAACATTAATAAAACTTTACTTATTACGAAATAATGTGTTTATTTACATAATTGCACAGTACATACTAGCGTTCATTAGATTTCTACTGTTTCAACAGTTGAAACACACTATTTGCAACAAAACAAACAACAATTCAAGACTGCATATTATCGAAATAATTGTAGTGTGGCGTATTGAGAAGGATTATGCCAAACAATTATTAGAAATTAGCGGCAATGAAAATTGTCCGTGTTTTCCATCCAGTTCAATGTAGCCGTGCAATATAAGGAAGGTCCTGGCATGGCACCTAGTTCCCATGTGGTGTGTTGGGCTAATACCATGACAGAACTTGTGGTATTAGCAATCCATGTCCAGTCACATAAAAAAAATTAAAAAATATCCCAAATTGATTCAAGCGGCGTTACGTCCAAGGGCGGATGATGGTAGGGCGGGCGGCGGCGGCGAGGGTGGCGCGAGCTCTACCGTCCCCTCCCGCGCCCCGCCCCGCCCCCGCCGGCGCCATGTCCCATAGTCCGCAACTACTCGCATCATTTGCCGGTTTTCAGTTGGAATTCTCTCAAAGTTCACCTGTTAATACGACACCGAGAGGGGACAGCTCGCGAGGAGTGAGCTTCGGAAACAGTGAGCTTAGAAACGAAATGTGAATGTGTCTGCATGAGCAGGTGGTGTTGCGTAACCATGTGGGGAGGATTTATGTCACCGCTAACCTTGCCCTTGAATTTACTCATGTCGTATTTACTTTTTCGCGGTGAACAAGTTCGTCACTACTTGCAACGAAAATTGAAAAGCTTACTTTTACATATTTTTACAGATTTCTTTTTTAATTTTATGTGTTCGAATTGCTTAATGGGCGATTATACGTAGCTCTCTATAAATTTACAAAGATACAAGGGGTAAAAATTAGACTGCTGTTCGGAAGATGGTCAGTCAAGCGCGACCATATTCCGTGAACGCGACTACCTTTCATAATAGACAGACTGCCCATCGCATCGCTGCCAACTACCTCTCAACCCTTGCGCCTCCGAAAATGTAACGAGTTCTATATATTACGATGTTTTCATTTCCATTCATTTCAACTTCTGGTGGTCAAACTACACTAAGTCATGTCACAATCTGATTGACCCGCGGATTCGGTTGACTCAGTGAAGAAAACTCCGCAAATAAACTTTACTGGTACTCGTAGGTAGTATCTTATGATATTCGTTTTCATCACATATTTATGCTACAATACACTTAAATGCTTTCTTGATATTTTCGATACGAAGGGATGCATTAAGAACGGTTGGGTGGTTTCAGTTTCACACACCCGCACGTGCGCGAGCGGCTGGAGAAACACGTGGGCAGCAACCTCGTGCGCCTCACGGACAAGTACTACATGCAGGAGCTGCAGCAGCGCATCGTGCAGGTCGGCGAGGAGGCGCTCAACAAGCGCATCGCCGCGCGGGAGGTACGTCGTCGCTTTGCGCAGCAACGTCATGTACCTCACGGAGAAGTACTAAATGCCAGGGGCTGCAACCGCGCATCGCCGCGCGGGAGGTACGTAGTCGGCTTGCGCAGCAACATCATTCATCTCACTGAAAATTACTGCATGCCAAGGGCTGCAACCGTGCATTGTGGCGTTCGGTTAGGAGGCGCTACACAGGCGCATCGCCACGCGAGAGGTACGTCGTCGCCTTGCGCAGCAACCTCGTATGCCTCACGGACAAGTACTACAAGCAGGAGCTACAGCGGCGCATCGTGCAGGTCGGCGAGGAGGCGCTAAACAAGCGCATCGCCGCGCGGGAGGTGCAAACATACAAAATATCTGGCTATCTCAAATAGGTAGTAAAATAGTTGGTAACACTATAGTAGCGGCATATCGATGCAAAGTCATGCGACAAATGCTGATTTTCTTTTTAACATAATTACAGAATGATTGAAAAGAACAAACGCATGCGAATTATTGTTAAGGTTTTCCAAGAATAATCTTAAAAGGAATTTTAATTTGCGAGCCAATTCGGTAACAAGTAATCATGCCGATGTCGTCAGGCGGGTCCAAGCTCTAATCGGGTAATCTAAATGAGTAAACAAACATAAACGAAGGAACCACTTAACACAAATGCTATCTAATAAATATTTCGAATGACCCGAATATCTAGGAAATCATAGCCAGAAATAAAAAGAAATTGCTTAATCACCTGATATGACGAATTCAAACGTCGCTTTTTGCTGAAAGCTCGATTTGAATAATGAAACCAATTAAAATGTCTAGGCATTATTATTGGCACCGCACGGTGAGTACGATCACGTGCGGTGGGCAGGAAATGGTATCAGGCAAGCCACATTTGGCCTTAGTCTGTTCAGATACACTGACATTTAACGGACAAGACCGACAGCCAGCTTTATTGACTTTTGAATTATTGGATTTTGCAGAGAGTTGAACATTAGCACCCAGTTGGCCTATTCTTGGAATCCCGTCCTCGGGAATCAGGAAACTTTCAGTCAAAACAAACACTTTTATAGGGGTTGTCGAAGCGATTTTTCAGAAAATTTAATTATTCCGGAGGACGGTATTCCAATGATTCAAAGATTTCCGTCTATTTGACCTAATAGACGTACAATTCAATTATTGATGTAGGATGGTTCAGGTAACTTTATCGTAGTGATTTTAGCCTCTAGTTATGCGTGTGGTAACTGTGGTTGATCGTAAAGGATAGGCGGTGGAGTGATTTTATCTGCACGGGCAATCATAACGGCGCATGGTCGCCGCAGTGAGCCACTTTTATTCACATTTGCATCAGATGAATTCGTTAAGAAAGTAATCAATGCACCCTGGCTAAGACGAGATGACGATTATGTCCACATAATTATCTTCAACAGTTCAAACAAGCTCGGTCGCAAATCGGTTATTATGACCTCTAACCGACCTCGGTTACGAGAGGTGAATTGTACTTGACTGTTCCGACCGCCTTTTCCACAGCCTCCTATATTAGTATGCAGAAGATTGTTGCAAGACAATAATAAATCTTCCCATCCGGTCCTTCCATTTCACGTTGAATAACCAGCAGGCAAGACCAGCGTTGACACCTAAGAGCGAAGTCATGCGTGCAGAGCAGATCAGAGTGCAAGGGGCGGTGTGGTGTCGCACCGCGCGCCGCGGCTGCACGGCACGTGGTGGGCTCTCGGGACTTGATAAAATATCCAGATCGAGCCGGTTGGCCGCGACACACACTGACCTATAGGGAGACTTATTACTCTTTGTGTCCGTATTTTGTTGCTGATTCTCAATAAAGTATCTAAAGATGCCTATCATTTTGCGAATTTGCGTACGAATTCTGAATGTCTCTAACGGTCGTAGCCCCGTCGTTCGTAGTCCTTTCAGAAACTGTTCAGCAACTTTTAAATAAGAAACGGCCGCTTGCGAGTTGGACTCGCACACGAATGATTTCGTACCATCGTACAATATTTAACACAACAAATCTTGTTTTTATTAGTTATCTCTAAAATTTCAGCTGCCTACCTATTACAGTTCATGAGATGTGCGCTGTGACAGACGGACGGACGAACAGCGCAGGCTTAGTAATAGGGTTCCATTGGCATCTTTTAGGAACTCTAAAAGCTAACTAAAAACTAGAATATTTTAAATCTTTAAACATTTAGATTCAGTGTTAGATTATATCTTGCTAGAAAATACCATTTTTACCGCGAGTTATCTATAGATTGCCTTGTTTATTTATGAAGGAATTTAGATTATGTGCACGCGTGCTTGTATACGGTATGAGGTACGCTGTGACCGTTGGCCGAGATGCTATCGCGGTCGTTACGATATCTGCCTTAAATTACACAGCAAAATCTGAAACGGGAAACAGCAGGAGTTTATCAGTAAATGGCGTTTATGTTTACCGTCGATCATGTTTACTGTTCTTCGCAATTCGAAGACACTATAGCATGGCTTTGGATGTCATTAATCCCCATTTAATTTTTCTTGAAGTTTTTTTTTATTTGTATATTAATGGTTAAATGTCAAATTAATGGGACTATGTACCTCAATAAACAATTATTATTATTATTATTATACTATACTCCCTTATCCCGCTGATAACTATGAAAGTGGGTTCAGTTATTTCTGCTGTTATTAAAAAAAATTAAAAAATATCCCCGCATTTCGCACCAACACACATCACACCCTAACCCAGCCTAACCTAACCTAACGTGTTTTTAGCAACTGGATGACTAGCGACCGTCATTTCATCCAATTCGATGTATTTAATCCGCGAGAATAACCACCTACAGTTTTAAATGGATTCCAAACCATGGAGCAGCTCGCATTCGTAATACGAAATGCTCTTATCGAACTCAGAAAGAGAAATGAAGTAGCGGTCGAGACACGCCGCTGAACTACGAGCTACTCATGAATTGTTTTTTAATTTTACCTATTTGTTGTTATAGCGGCAAAATAAATATATACTCTGTGAAAAGTTCAGCTGCCTAACTATTACGGTTCATGAGATACAGCCCTGTGACAGACGGACGGACGGACGTACGTACGGATGGACAGTGGAGGCTTAGCTATAGGGTTCCGTTTGGTACCCTTTGGGTACGGAACCCTTAAAACGTGTTCCTGCATCTTGAGAACCGAACCGATGAGGAGAGATGCACACCTAATCGCTATACTACAGTTATCGAAGTAGGTACCACGAATACTCATGAATAGTGCTGCCCGTTTCAGCTGGACGAGATGGAGCGCCTGAAGCGGCTGATCCTGTGCGGCAAGACGCCGCTGTCGGAGTGTCCGCCCGAGCTGCGCGCGCACCCCGTCTTTGTGTTCTGGCGGCTGGTCGACCGCGAGGTGGCGCTCGCGTCCAAGAAGCGCGCCGACGCCTTCTACAGGAAGCTAAAGGGGTTCCGGCCGGCCGACAGGGCGCCCGAACAGGTACGCCCAATTCTAAAGGTGCCCATGCACGGGCAATTTTGAGGTAATCAATTGCTGGGCAACTGTTGCCCAACATAGTGGAGCAATAGATGGAGCAATGTAGAGCAACCCTAATACATTTTCGGCAATTACCCAGCTATATGGAGCGATATAGCTTTCAGTTTCAGTTTCAGTGCCACCATCGTGGCGTTTATTTAAGGCGGCCCAACCCGGCGGGACTAACTCATTCGCGGGCACGGTACAAAACCGTGCTGTTCCGCTCTGGGACCTTCTCTGTTTCAAAGTAAATGACAGGCTCCGTGATGAGGAAGATGCAACATGTCCACAAAAAGACAATGTGCATAGCGTATGAGTTGGTAAGATTTACGAAAATTTAAATTACAAAACGACTTATAGCTAAAAGTAAACCACGACCGCTGTAGTCAAAAATCTAACAAAAACCAAATGGATTATAAATCTTGATTAAATAAGCTATGTCTAAAGACTAATCTTTTTAAGATGTTCTTACTTTATCATTGCGTAATCCACCTCCAAAGTTATTGTATAAAACGCGCAAAAAATTGAACTTTCGGACCTTATAACTTAGAAACCAAACACAATTTTACAATGCCAACGGTCATCAGACATCTAGTTCGATCAAATAAAACTATTTTGAGCAAAATTTGGTATCTCTGGCAAGAAATATGGGCGTGATCTTCTTTACCCCGTTTGTATGGGGAGTTGAGCGGGATGGGCCACCTTAATAAATATAACTCCAAACAAAAGTACTGCACCTGTACACCTTTACATCGCTCCATAATTTACGTGTCACAGGACGTATCCGTGCACTTTGCTCGCCACATGCGGGCAATTAATTGCTCCATGAATGGTTCCATATTTGACCATAAACCATGTTGCCGGAGATTGCTGAATGTTGTCGTGACCACGAAATCGACAGAAATTGTTGCAAGTTGAGCAACTTTTGGTGCCCGTGTACTTTAGGGCTTAGTAACAGCACTTTTCATTTCTATTGGAAGCCGGCCGCGTCGTGTGTTACTCACCGGCTCTGTCGCCATTGTATGCTAAAGTGGTTCGCACCCATACAAACGAGTTTCGGTTGCTACTTTCGTCCACATCACCACCGCTCGCGATTATACGCCCGAAATGCGTTCGCCAAGACAGTTTCCACCGACACATCCTCCAAAACGTCTGATACTTTGTTTGTTTGTGGCATATACGTTTGAGTGGGTTTGTCCTTTTATTTGTCTACCAATAGAGACTACGAGTGCCTCTCTTAGTCACCACCGTGTCGTACGAAACACAGAAGTAGTTTCATCATCGCTGTCTAATGATTGGATTTTAATGAAAATAAGACAATGGGTGACATCAGAGTACGCCCAAATGAAATGAAGCTTCTATGCATTTTTACGAGTCCACGTTATGCATGTGTGGCGGTAAGGCGATTCCATTTCATAATTTACTCGTCCACTAGCCGATGACCGATGCTGAGGCTTACGTTTTTTCTCAGTTTACTTTCCCAACCGAGAACGTAAACATATTAGCGGCAGCTCCGTTAAATGTATCAGGAAGTCCGAATGTCCTGTATGAATGAATACTCTCAGGAAAATGCGGGGCCGGGTGAGGGCGAAGGCGAAGAGGAGGAGCAGCTCACACCGGAGGAGATACTGCAGCGGTGCCGCGCGGAGCTGGCGGCGCGCAAGGAAGAGGACATCGCCGACGGGCTGCGCTGCCCCGACGAACAGTTCAAACGGCTGCAGTACGAGGCCGAGGACGTCAAGCGGCTAAAGGCGCTTACGGTAGGTCCACCTCCTTGCTTCGGCGCGTACGTATGTCTCATTATCTACGAAAAAGCTAGGGGTAGGAGCAACAGTTCATACCAGAGGAGATCCTGCGGCGGTGCCAGAAGGAGGACATCGCCGACAGGCTGCGCTGCCCCGACGAACAGTTCAAACGGCTGCAGTACGAGGCCGAGGACGTCAAGCGGCTAAAGGCGCTTACGGTAGGTCCACCTCCTTGCTTCGGCGCGTACGTATGTCTCATTATCTACGAAAAAGCTAGGGGTAGGAGCAACAGCTCATACCAGAGGAGATCCTGCGGCTGTGCCAGAAGGAGGACATCGCCGACAGGCTGCGCTGCCCCGACGAACAGTTCAAACGGCTGCAGTACGAGGCCGAGGACGTCAAGCGGCTAAAGGCGCTATCAAATTCATTCGGAGATCTTTTTGGATAGTTAATCCACACCCACGTCATGACATTAGCCCACCTAATTTCCGAAAGCATTTGGTGCCATCCCAGGACCTTCCCTTTATGAGCACTGCCACATTCAACGAGATAGAAAACACGGAAATATGTCTTTTGCCGCTAAGACCATCTTTTCAAATACACCGCATGCGATGGTATCTACCCTTCCTCTTCCAGCTGCTAGGAGATGGAACCTACAGTCTTACATGGATTCCGAACCATGAAATAGCTCGCACCGTGACGAGCTTACCCACGCTAGTCCGCGCGCCCATGTTATAATATTACATTTGTATCACAATATCTATTATTATATAAGTTCCCATTATAAGTAGCTAGAGACCACCTCTAAATAGCTACCGATATTTTGGGATGAGTAGAAAAGGCGTTTCAATTTTGGAATGTATTTTTTAGCGATTTTAATCTTTCAGATGAGTTTTTTTTTATTTCCAGACCGTGGAGGAGCTATACAAGCTGGCTGACCAAATAATTGGAGTTCCGCGCACATTGTGAGCCTACGGAACCCGTCATCTGCTTTATGTTATTAAAATACCTATAACAATTTATGACCCTGAAAAAATAGCAGCAAACGTGCTGTTTAAACACAGAATATGTCCTGAGATATCTTTATTTTTGCGATATGAAATGAATGACGTTATTATCTGTTGTTTAAAGTTAGCCATATAATATTATGTAATATAGACATTGCTTGGTTAAGTAATCCTTGCATCACGTATTGCAAATGTAAAGATGTTGTAAAAAATATGTTATAAGTGATAAGTTTAACTCGTTGAAGTGGTCTCACTTAATGCTGTAACACATGATGAAAATGAAGTTTTTGTCCGAATTTAAATACTTTACTGAATGTTTACATGAACATCAAATGTGTACAACATAGATTAATCTTTTCTCAAAGAATTATTTTTTTTTTCTTACGCCTTTAATATCAATAGTATATTCCTTTTACTGAATCGCTTTCTTATGTACATCTGAGCATTTTTCCGTTTGCCTTGACAAAGCTGTGCGCATTCAGGGATTCTGGCTCGGAGGAAAAGATGATCACAATTTTTTAATGCCGTGCGAGTCCCAAGTCTCACTGCATTTCTTCTCGTGCATGTCGTAAGAACCAACGAAAGGATTAATTCTTCGTTGTGCGGGCACCCGTTCGAACCGCTGTCGGTTGAACCAGTTTAACTGTTGGTTGAATAGGGCAGGTGGCCGCCGATGACTCCGCTGCCCGCAGAGTTGCAATTTCCAAAATATATTGGCGCTTATCTGCCTCATATAACATAAGCTTTCCATGTCTATAAGCTCATCGCGATCCACACGTGCACACGCGGCGCTCTCGGCCGCCGTAGTAGTGCGTACACTGACGGATGATAAAACCTCCAAATATTTTATGAAAATGTTTAAAGGCATATATCATTCATATAAGTTGGTTTATTAAGGTGGGCCATCCCGCTCTACTCCCCATACAAACGGGGAAAGAAGATCACGCCCATATTTCTTGTCAAAGATCCCAAATTTTGCTCAAAATATCTTTATTTGATCGAAATAGATGTCTGATGACCGTTGGCATTGTAAAATTGTGTTTGGTTTCTACGTTATAAGGTCTGAAAGTTCGAAATTTTCGCGCGTTTTATGCAATAACTTTGAAGGTGGCTTACGCAATGATAAAGTAAGAACATCTTAAAAAGATTAGTCATCAGACATAGCTTATTTTATGGAAGATGTTATAATCTATTTGGTTTTTGTTCGATTTTTTACTACAGCGGTCGCGGTTTACTTTTATCTATATCGTTTTGTAATTAAAATTTGTCTTTTTTGTGGACATGTTGCATCTTCCTCATCACGAAGCCTGTCTTATTCTTTGAACAGAGAAGGTCCCAGAGCGCAACAGCACGGTTTTGTACCGTGCCCGCGAATGAGTTAGTCCCGCAAAATATCAGAAAAATGTTTCCTATGGCACTCAATTACCTCATTTTCCTCTTAGGTTAACAATGTGCTTATTTTACTAAACTAATACTAACCACGGCCCTCCGGCCAGATTATTTGGCCGCCACAGAGCAATTTGAGATATCTATGCAATTAAAAATCGTAATAAAAATTACATCACGCTCGTGAAAAACAAAATTGATAACATTCAGGTGACGTAAATATGGTCCGACTTTTTGACATTCCATCACCTATCGTCATCTGGGTGTTATGCATTGAACTGTTACGCATAATCTCGGTTGCAGTGCATCGCATGACAACCCGTTAAAAATACAGTACAATCTCTATGTACCAACGGTCCATGCAATACGTTCACTTGAAAGGATAATTCGGAAGACGATAGTAAATGAGCGGCTCGTAGCTCAGGGGCGCGGGAACTCGCCTTCCATGTAGGTCATCGTTTCAAATCTGCTCCACTTTATTTCTCTTTCTTAGTTGGATAAGTGCATGTCGTTAGATATGCGAGCTTTTCCATGGTTGGCAATCTCGTGTAAGACTGTAGGTCCCCTTCTTCTGCTAGATTCCATCGTATTGGATGAAACGACCGTTAAAATAGGAATACAAATTTGTCCGTGCTTTCCATCTAATTCAATGTAGCCATGGCACCATAATCCTTTGTGAATGCGGTGTGGGGTATAAAACATCGGCCAAGTTCGAGTCGGACTCGGACACGAAAGGTTCCTTACCATCGTACAAGATTTAACACAAAAAACACGTTTTTTGTATGCGATTTTGTATGCAACAGACTGCAAAGAGTCAGTTGTTAATACTTATTACTTGAGAAACAAACACTCAATTTAGATGCGGATTGCACCCCTTTATTTTCTATTGTTTTTAAATTTTACCTATTTGTTGTTATAGTGGCAAAATAAATACACAATCTGTAAACATATCTAACTATTACGATTCATGAGATACAGCCATCTGACAGACGGACGGACGGACGGACGGACAGCGGAGGCTTAGCAATAGGGTTACGTTGGCACCCTTTGGGTACGGAATCCTAAAAACGATATCTAGAACAGTCGTGAGATATGACAAATGACCAGACGAAATATGTGGAAAACGCGGATTTTTTTAAATTTTTCCACTTAGACTAGCTTTTCATCCTTTGCGATGGTACCAACTGGGACAGGCCTACCATCTAGTAGGGGAAGGGGACTTACAGTTTCCATGGATTCTGAACCCTGCAACAGTTCGCATTTGTAACGAAATGCATCTATCAGACTCGGAAAGAGAAAGAAAGGTGCGTGCACGAGGCTGGGCTTTTGTATTTATTCTTCATGTCCTCTGATTTTTTGGTTTCTTAATGAAATAAAGTCATTTTCAATGCACTGGAAGGTCATGGGGCCATAAGTTATGTGATTTTTAAGTGTGTCAAGAACTTGAATTACGAATCGTGCAGTATTTTCAAATCGTGCGGTATTTTCGACTGTATTTTTTTTAATGAGCCATAACCCGGTAGCAAACCACCACCGCGAAAATATAAAATAAAAAAATTAAATGAAAATGAAAAGAATTTTGCCTGCCGACACTGAGAAAACGTAATGGTTAGAAACAGCCAATTTGATGGCAAAAATCTGCCAACCCCGTTGCTAAAATAGCGCTTGCAAACAGAATTGGCACATTTTAGTCGAGTCGATTTGGTAAACATATCTTGCTTGAAAATACCCTAATAACTCGGTTAAATTTCACTCGGTTACCGCAGCCGAGTTGCTTGGTTGAGCACCTCACACACACATACACACCAAACCGATTTAATCTGCTAATTTTAGCCAACCTACACAGTTGTGGCAGCCAACGTCTGGGCTGTGGCAGTCAACCGACTCTGCTGTCGCAGCCAGCCTACTCGACTGTGGTAATCAAGCTACTTGGCTGTCGTAGCCGAACTACTCGATTATATTATAAAACTCTTTCGTCTGTTGTAGCCAACCTGCCCGGCTGTTGTAGCCAACCTGCTCAGCTGTGGTAGCAAACCTACTCGGCTGTGGTAGCAAACCTACTGGTCTTTGGTAGCAAACCTATTCGGTTATTTTATTAAACCCACTCGGCTGTGGTAGCCAACTTGCTCGGTTGACGGAGCTATCTTACTCAGCTGTGGTAGCAAACCTACTCGGTTATTTTATGAAACACACTCGGCTGTGGCAGCCAACTTGCTCGGTGGTCTGAGCTATCTTACTTAGCTGTGGTAGCAAACCTACTCGGCTGTGGAAGCAAACCTACTGGTCTGTGGTAGCAAACCTACTCGGTTATTTTATCAAACCCACTCGGTGGTGGTAGCCAACTTGCTCGGTTGTCGGAGCCATCTTACTCGGCTGTGGTAGCTGACCTACTCGATTGTGGTAACAAACCCACGCGATTGTGGTAACCAACTTGCTCGCTTGTCGAAGCCATCTTACTCAGCTGTGGTAGCAAACCTACCTGGTTGTGGTAGGCAACTTACTAAGCTGTAGCAGCCAACTTACTCGGTTGTGTTAGCTAACCTACTCGGCTGTGGTAGCAAACCTACCTGGTTGTGGTAGGCAACCTACTCTGCTGTTGCAGCCAACTTACTTGGTAGTGTTAGCCAATCTACTTGGCTGTGGTAGGGAACCTATAATCGGCTGCTTCAGTAAACCAAGTTTGGCTACCACAGCCGGTAGCCAAACCAGGTTGGCTGCAGCAGCCGATTAATGGTTCCCTACCACAGCCAAGTAGGTTGGCTAACACAACCAAGTAAGTTGGCTACATAGTTGCAGCCGGATGATACAGGTGTCTTTTTCAATAACTGCGTAATGATGCAGTTATCTAAAGGACTACGCGTAGCCCCAAGTGTTTCTTCGCACCAGGAAAATCACCTAGAAAATATAAAAAATAAACAAATGGGCGTACAGTTGACATTATTTTATTGAATAAAAAATACTTACAAACTGTAGGAATGAGTCAAATTACAATAAAATTAAATGAATATTGAAATGTGCAGAACTTAAAAATAAAATATAGAGTTACATGTTTTCTTGATTAACTTGATGTACAATCGACTAAAGTTCAAACAATACACTTCCAGTTAAAAGCGAAAAAAAGACATTAGCGGGTTTCCGAACCGGTCATACCCGTGCAAAGGTTCTTGCATACAACACTAAAAATAATGGACTATTTATTACAATTACTAATGCAACCTCACTTAGTATTTTGTTTTTTTAACAATTATAAAAAAATACATGTAGGAAATAAATAATATATGTTCTCGATTATATTTGAATGCATTTTGACTGCAAGTGTATCCTTTAATCTTTGGTCCACTGTGACAGTGTAAATTCTAAAACGTATCAACACTTGCCAATCTTAGCTATAAAGGGCTTCTTAAAACTACGTACTGGTTACCGTTTAGTGTTACATTTTTCGTGTTTGGAATAGGTGAAAGAAATGATTCAAGAAACATGATAATATGATTTCCTATTGATGGAGTTTCGACTTGATATGCAAAATAGTGTTCGTCAAAACTTAGGGTGTTCAGAAAAGTTCCATCAAAAATCAAACGATCGGAATCATACAAGTAAATTTTTTTCACAATGAAAAAATTGTAGTTATAACTATCTTGGCATACATTTTCTACTAAGACTGATCCTTTTTCATAGCGTACGGAAGACATTGCCGCCCAATTTACTCTTATCAAAGTCTTTTTAGGGTCCAATGCTAACTGAGACTGAACATTTTTTATGTCATGTGGCCAGATAACCTGTTTAGGTCCTAAATCAAGTATACTGCTAAGTTTTCCCCTCAGAAACATTTCATTTAGTTGAAGTTGATGTTTCATTGCTAAAGTTAAGGTGACATTCATTCGGTTGCAAGATGCTCTAGCAGCCATTTTGGATTGCCTGTGCTTAGCTTCGAATCTCATCGACCACAGTGATGAAATTGGACCATATTTTTTAAGAGCGGAGTGATAATGAACGAGATTGTGAAATTTTGGTTTCAGAGAGGTTTTAGTTAATTTCATATACATTTCATTAAGCTCAGCTACCAAGACCTGCAATGAAGCATCAATTCCAACCGAAATGTTTACACTTAACAGTATGTCAAGAATTTTACGCAATGTTATGTACATAGCCCAAATGGCTTCATCCCTTGGCACAAAATCGCCAACAAGTAATCCAAAGAAACGTAAGAGAGTCATTATTTCGCCAGAAGACAAACGTATGCTACCCTTATGCAGGTGTTCTCTTTCTATAGTACATGGCCTATTTTTGCTATCGGGTCCGTAGGAAAAAGTTAATAATTTTTCATTGAAAACAGATAATGAAAATAATTTGTAAGTTTCAGTGTACTGTAACAGCATAAAACTTAAGATGTATTTAGCTACACCTTCGAGCACATCATGCATAATATCAGCTCCTACCTGTTGAAATAAATCAAAATTGTGTACATCAAGAAACACACATTTTTCTTTGATACCGGTTAAAGATGGATTATTCAAAGCCAAGTCAGTTTCATAATTAGACTTATCACGAAGAAGAGCTTTATCCTCACGGCACTGTTGTTTTAATACATTCTTTGAAACTTTACACACTCTGCAAGAAAAATTTGCTGAAAAACTCTCAACAAACCCTGTCATTGCATGTATTCCTAAATTGTCACCAAGAATTAAAGCAAGTTCAAAAAATAAAGTACCTTTGAAAGTTGGAATATCTATCAGTACACCTTGTTCGCTAAGAAAATTGAACTCATCAATAACTGGTCTAAATATAACATGGTTACCAAAGGCTACTCTATCAGATGAATGAAACAGTAAAGCTAGGAATATGTTCGATAGGACTGATGAGCGCCATGGTGGAAGGCACGAAACCGATACGTACACTGCTCCTAATTTATGAACACCAGCATGACTGCCAAGAACATTTCCGATCTCATAGTCATCGAAGTACATGAACAGAGGTAAAACTATCCGACCGGAATGTTGAGTTACTCTGTGTTTCCAATAAGTGCCTTGAATAAAGTTTTCTGTAACATTTTTACTTTTAAGACTGTCCATGTATTGTAATGTTTCGGACAGTATGCTATCGAGAGAGAGAAACTTTTTCAAAACATGTCTAAGAGGAATGAAATGTTCTTGGCATGTCACAGGTTCAATTCGTGTCAAGCCACGTTTTTTAACTCTATCAAATCTCTGGCCAATGACAATTGCTTGAGGTTGAATATAAGATCCATGTTCAATAAAATAGTTACATCTTTTGCGTTCCGTTGAAAACACTTCCAACGAAGATGGCATCAAAGGTATGAGCGTTTGGGCTAAGGATCTTGTAGTGTCAGCTGACATCGAGCTTTCAAAAGAAAATGTGTTTATACAGCTTTCGATAACTGGGCCCAATGAAACAAAATAATCTCCTAAACCATCATTTATACTTTGTATAATGTTTCTAGGCAATAATGTATTTGCATACAGGGATGCAATAAAAACTGATAACACTTTATCTGCCCCATTTTCTGTAACTATATTAGTAGCTTGCTCTTCAGGGCTATTGTGTACAGTGACAACTTCATCATTCTGTGTATTTCTGAAAATCGCATTAGAAGTATTGGCTAGTTCATCAATGATTCTGGAAGTATGTTCCTTCTCGAAGTGTCTTTTGAATGAACTGTAAAGTTGAAATGACCGTTTACAATCGTCTTCGTTACAATTGTAGGTTACAAAATTATGGTCACCGTGAGTCAATTTGAAATGTTGTCTAAGACGTTTAAGATTTTCTACTGAAGATCCGCAAACAAAACAAACAACCATTATTAAAGCTCTAAGTAATAATGGTAAAGTACGAAAATACTGAGTACTCATTAAAGGCTAATAAAATATTACGCAAACACACAACAGTGTGGTAAAAATATTTTAGTTGCAAATACCTAACTCACCAAGGAGAGTATTTACTGTGGTTGAGTCTGCATCTAAATGTGTTTTAATTTTATAAAATGCTTTTTGCACGAATGTCCACGTGCAACGACACTCCGCTGGATATTCGGCATTAACAACCCATATAATTTTGAAACAGGCATTTACTGCATAAAAAATGCTGGGTACTATATAAAAAGTATCATTCACAATTACAAAATGGGACGTAATCTGATCCAAGGACGGACCCACAATAAATATAGAAGGTTGAATTGTGAGACCTAGCTCAGAAAACTTTTTGCGACGCAAATGAAGCACTTCCCTCAATTCTGCATCGCTTTGGACGTGGGTCACGAACCCGTCGCGAACCTCCGACTTCGATGGGCGCCACACCTTCTTGTTCGAGTTCTTTAACCGCACCGTTGAGACAGCCAGTAGAGATGGTACCAAGAGGAAACACGCAATGTTGGATATCTCCTCCGAAGCTGAAAAAAAAAACAGTAAAATAAGCATTCCACTCCATGCTGCACTCTATGAGCAGGAGTCAAACATTTAGCCTCCTGAAACACTCCCTGCTGGGGTGTGCACGATGGTGGAGGCGGCAATGAAAATTGTCTGACTTTTCCAACCAGTTCAATGTAGCCGTGCAATATAGTTGTGGTTGGGTGCAAGAGCTAGTCATAACATATTAAGGTGAATTAAAATGCTGGCTATATCTTCTATATCTGGCTGTATCTATATCTATCCGGCTAAAGTTGGAAAATAATTTCATTGTAGCCATACAACTTCATTTCACAAATTTACATTTAACGCAATCGTCACATCTGGGCTATAGCGAGAAATTCAATATATTTGCCAAATACTTACTATCAATACCAAACGCAGCGAACTATTTTTACCATGCATTTGTTACGAAGGGTTGTTTTGGCCATAATATTTTTAGGATTCCGCCAATTGTAAATTTGTCTAATTACATTTATGTGTATAGGTACAATTAATTGTCCTTTAAATTACTGTGAATTAATAATTAAATTACTTAAATGTGACGTTACTGCGGTTCATAGACACATTAGAAAAACTTAGGCTTTCACGCGGCGGGAGGAGTTTGTTTCGAATCATCTTAAGAGCCTCTTGGAGACTTTTTTTACCATGCTACAACAATAAACGCATAAACATTGATTAAGAATTATCTACTAAGGAAGGGAATAATATGCTCACCGGTATCCAAACCGAGAAGGTGCTGGGCGTATTGATCTTTGCTGGAGGCCAGCCGCTTCTTGGCTATGTCGAATATCTTATTTTTTAGTGGAGGAAAGTTTTCCGCTAATCCCGCAGAACTGTCAGGGTATACTGAGTCAAAGTCTTGCTCCAGCTGCGAATAAGGTTTTCTTATTATTACCATTCGTTCACAAAAAAATTACAAAACAGTGTAGTCGATGCCAAGTGACTAAGCAGGTGCATGATGGTTGTTTTTAATAAATAGTATATAAATTGAAGATATTTATTTCAATACTTACAAGTTTGTATCCCAGCGGTTTCTGTAGAGCGGGAAACTCTTTGAAATATTCGCTGATAGATATATTTTTATATTTGTTAAGCCGAGCATTAGTTGTACTTTTCCACTTCTGTTCGACTAGACTCCATGGGTCGCTTGAATTATTTAGCCATTGTAGATTTTCTTGATCAATTTCCTCATTGTCTGTCTCAAAATGTGGCAGGTGGGATAATGATGGTGATTTTGGTGAGCTGGGTCCAGTTGAGGCAGGTGATATGGATGGTGATCTTCGCCGTTTTACTATTATACCCGTATCACGGTATTTCCTCTTTAAATTATGTATTTGGTCTGGGAGTTTTCCTCCCAGCCTCCTGGAGATTCCACGAATAGTTTCCACAAACTTAATGTAGAAATAAACAGATCTCTGCTCTTGTGGAAATATATGCACAATCTCGTGGGCCCATCGGGCATATATTTCTGATGTTATATTTCTCTCCGGGTTGTTTTTTAAAATGTGCTAGCAAATTAATCGCACCAAGCGGATTCGAGCAACATTTGCCAGTGGAGCAGCCCTGTCAGCACCCAAAAGCCCTTTGCCCTCTAGGGTACCTTCTAGTAGTACTTGTAGGTCCTGGGAAAAGGAAATAAATTATTGTAATACAGCGCTACCGATTTCCGGTGTGCGATACTATACTGGACAGACATTTTTCATGGAAGCAGTGGCCCCGACGATGCCTCCGTTGTTGGGGGCGAAACATGTCGGTCCAGTACGGCATCGCACACCGGGAATTTGTGCGTTCGACAAAAAATATGTACAGCGACGGGTAAACCTAACACTGTTAAAGAAAAGAGCGGCTCGTAGCCTAGTGGTGCGGGGACTGGCCTAGCGTACCAGAGGCCCGGGTTCAATACCAACTTGCACCACTGTCTTTCTCTTTAAGAGTTCGATAAGTGCATTTTCGTCACGAATGCGAGCTGCTTCATGGTTCGGAATCCATGTAAAACTGTAGGTCCCCTAGGTGGTAGGGTTTAAGCCCGCCCGGGTTGGTACCATCGCATTGGATGAAAAGATGGTCAAAGCGGCAATGAAAAATTGTCCGTGTTTTCCATCCAGTTCAATGTAGCCGTGCTCATAAAGGGAAGGTCCTGGCATGGCACCTAATTCATTCGGGAATGTGGCGTATTTGGCTAATATCATAACGGTAGTTGTGTGGTATTAGCCATTCATGTCAGGTCGCATAAACAAAAAAATTAATTCATATATTGAAGGTTATGGGTATAGCGATAAAACTAGCCAAATAAATGAATGTGCACTCACATTTTCTGTTTCTATGGATTCGCCCGGCAATGTTATTGTAATTGGAGTGGGGTGCAGTACTGCACAGCTCGCTGAAGTGCTCGGTTGAGGTTCGGTGGATAAAATCTGACTTATTGGGAAGCTCAGATCTGCCAGTTGTGTCAGTGAGACTTCTGCATCATAGACCTGTCATAAAATAACAAAGCACCTATAGTTACTGTCAATAAAAGTTAGCACATTACACAGAACAAAAATAATTAATAGAAATGTGGAAATGAATTAAATTCTAACATGTAGATCCAGGTAAATTAAAAATGTTGGTACATTGTAAATGCAGGTTATCAAACATTTTAGTTTAGTGGGTATAGAACAATGACAATCACTAACTGGAGTGCTGGTTGCCTCGGGATGCATTGACTTTCGCCACTCATCTAAATGTCTCGTGAAGAGCGTCCGGTGCCCTATTATTGGTATTAGCTCCTTTATTTCGGGGGCACCCAGTAGAGCCATTGTCATCGATGTAATGGCATTTTCTGAAACAATCATCACCAAATCTTACTTTATAAAATGTATTCCTAGCACTTCAGCTGCTTGTTTTAAGAGCCGACTAAGGGATTCATGGCACAAAGAGATAAAACTGTATGTATAACTAAAGCCAGACCATGTTGTTACCATAGCGTTAGGTGAAATATGGTCGAAGCGGTAAACGTATTTTCCGTTCAGTTCAATGTTGCAGCGCTCAGCTATAAGTAATGCCCTGGCATCGCACCTAATTGCTTCGAGAATGGCACGTGGGGTTATGTCAAGACAGTGATCTATTTGTATAGTTGTAAAAGTACCTTTAAATATCTCGACGTACTGCGGCAGACCCCACTCTGTCAGTAAATTGGATACATCTTGATCCATAATGAAGGAGATGCGTAAAATGTCCAAAGAAACCGAGCCGGTAGTCTAAGTTGTCACCTAAATTGGCGTTACGGCAAACCGATCGACTGGCGTTTTCAAATGTATGGAGAAATTGATGAGCGCGCGCAGCGGGCGTTAAGCGAACTAACATTTGCGAGTCCGAGCTTGATTTGACAGCTTACTCAACGTTGCCGTAAATACGTCGACGTTGCCGTTTACGTCCACTCCGCGTTTTCATACAAATCGGAAGTCCGCGTTTGACTTTGACAGCTTGAAGAAGTAAAACCACAGAATATCTAGTAAAAACTTGTATGGAGTTTGGAGAAAACGCCAGTCGATCGGTTTGCCGTAAACGACAATTTCGGTGAGAACTCAGACTGCCCACTCAGCAATGACGCCACGCTATCATTTTTTTTTTTTTTTTTGTTTCTTTATCCAATGGACAGGCAAAAGCTTTCGCTATACAGCCTTCTCTTTATTGTATCTTATGGATTGTAGTCAATTCTGGAGTGTCATGTAGTTAAATACTTTCTATTGTCTCATGTATATATAGAAATATGGGTTCAAAGTTGGTCGGTTGACTTAATATCTTTTTCAGGTCGAGCGGGATTTTTTCTCTTTCTTTGTATGTAATTTCTAAGCATTTATATAGTTTTTCTCTTTGCTCATCAAAAGCACAGCAATGAAAGAAGAGGTGGTCCAGGGATTGATCAGCTAAGTTGCAGTGTGGGCATACGGCGGTGTCGATAAGGTTTAATCTGTAAAGATGGGATTGAAAAAGACAATGTCCGAAACGTAGACGACAAATTGTTGTATAATATTTTCTTCTTTTTGGTAAGGTTTTATTGAACCAAGGTGTTTTCCCAACTAAATCGTTTATTTCGGCGTACCAACGACCCGTATTGGACATTTTCCATTGTTCGGTCCATTCGTGGATAATTTCCTGTTTTATTTTCGCTACAAATTCCGATTGCGGTAGGGCAACATTCTTAATATGGCAAATATTCAGGTTGCTGTCAGCTATCGTTCTAGCTAGATAATCTGCTGAGTCGTGTGGCTTCAAATTTATGTGGCCGCGAATCCAGAAAAAACATATTTCGTAGCCTTGCTGTATCAAGGAAAAGTGTTTATCCCGTATTTGGTGTATGACATAGTGAGTATTGGCATCTAGTTTCGTATTCTGTAGGGCTCTATGAACGCTCATGCAGTCGCTTATTATTATTGTTAGAGAGCAAAGAAAAAAGTAAAATGTAATCTGTCACTTGTCAAAAATGGCCTAGCGATACGGTTGTTGTGTGCTACTAATAAAAACTGCATCGGACGCAATCTCTCATTTAATTGCTCCTCGCCCCTAACTTGCTACAGGTTATGGGCCCAGTAGGCATGAACCACTGCTAAATGCACGAAGTTCGTGTCGGGCGAGTGAGCAAGGGCAAATTGGTTCCGACCCGTTCGAAAGGCGCGGTGGGGACCGGCGGCTGCGGTGCAGTAAGTAAAACGGAACGGGTCGTTCAAACGGCGTCCTCGGACCGGTTGAAGAGCCGAAGACATCATGGAGCAATTCGGTGTGGCTCAAGCGGTGATGACCCCGATCAGGCTGGTGGGTGTCAGAAATTGGAATTCCTGGAAGTTTCAAATGAAGGTATTGCTTAAGGCAGCAGATCTGATGGGTATAGTGGATGGGACCACGGCGGTACCGACAGAGGCGGAATCTACTAGCGCATGGTTGAAACAGGACGCAAAAGCGCAGAGTATGTTGATTACGAGATTAACCGAAGAAGTGATGACACATATACTAACGTGTGAAACATCAGCGGACATGTGGAGAAAATTATTGTCTGTATTTGAACAGAAATCAGCAACAAGCGTGCACCTAATTCATCAAAAGTACTTTAGTTTTAAGTACGACGGCGGCGGGATGGCACTTTTCTTATCCAAGATTCAGGACTTGGTGAACCAGTTGAAACAGCTTGGAGAGGAAATCTCGGACAAAATGACGATGACAAAAATTCTTATGTCGCTTCCAGAACAGTACAAGCACTTTATATCTGCCTGGGAGTCCGTCAGTGAACCTCGGCTGGAAGATTTGATAGCGCGCTTGATGACTGAGGAAGAGCGGATGAAGAATGACGATAGCGGCAGTGAAGCGGTCGCGTTGGCTGCAACATGTTATGGTTGTGGTAAGAAAGGACACATCAAGAGGTATTGCAAAAATCAAACGCAGCGAGAAGGAAACACGAGTAAGAAAGAAGAACGAAAGTGCTATTTTTGCAAAAAGCCTGGCCACCTAATGGCAGATTGTTATTTGAGGAAGAAAGCTACTCCCAAGGCTTTCGTGTGCTCAGGAATGAGTGCTGATGAGAATTTATGGGTGCTCGATACAGGAGCAAGTGATCATATGACTCCAAGAAAATCGTGGCTCGGGGATTTTAAAGAGTTCGATGAACCAAAACCCGTTGTAATTGGCGATGGAAGTGAGCTACAGGCGAAAGGCTATGGTACAGTTCGAATCAAAGCCTACGATGGTTTTAAATGGAATCAGATGGTAATACAGAGAGTACTATATGTTCCGGGTTTAAAAGCAAACCTGTTCTCAGGAGGAGTGGCTCTTGACAAGGGATATAAAATGATGCTGGACAACAAAGTATGCAGATTCTTGGAAGGTGGCATAACGGTGGCAGTGGGGGAAAGATCTGAGAAACTATACGTAATGAGCTTCCAAACGTACATCGAAGCGTCGTCAGCCAATATCGGAACAGTCAAAGATAGTCTTACAATTTGGCACGAGAAAATGGTTCACCAGAACATGGACCAGATAAAGAAAGTACTTGTGAGTAACAATGTAAAGTATGAGATTCCAGAAGATGATAAATGTGTGGCGTGTATACAAGGTAAGCATGCACGAAAACCATTTCCTAAGAGTGAGTCGAAGAGTTCACGTCCGGGAGAACTGATACATGCTGATCTATGTGGACCGATGGAGGTGGAGTCTGTTGGCGGTTCTCGATACTTTTTAGTAATGAAAGACGATTATTCTCATTTTAGAACTGTTTATTTCCTGAAGAAAAAGTCTGAAGCACCAGATGATTTGAGATTTTTTATAACGTCGACATGGAAAAATAATACCGAAATAAGGACTCTTCGAACTGACAATGGAACAGAAATAGTAAATGACAAAGTAAAGAAACTCCTACAAGAAGAAGGTATTAGACACGAAACTACCGTAGCGTATACAGCACAGCAGAATGGTCGAGCAGAGAGAGAAATGAGAACAATAGTAGAGGCCGCGCGCACATTATTACTGGCCAAAAACCTAGGAAAGGAACTGTGGGCAGAGGCAGTCAACACGGTTGTATTTGTCATAAATCGTACGGGGACGAGCACTGAAAAAGGTAGAACTCCTTTTGAAATGTATACGAATAAATATTTCAATATTCAGACATTGAAAGTTTTTGGATCAGAAGTATTTGTTCATGTGCCGAAGCAGAAACGAAAAAAATGGGACCCTAAAAGTAAACCAGCACTATTTGTTGGCTACGGAGAGCTCACCAAGGGTTATAGAGTATATTATCCAGAAAGGAAGCAAGTCGATTATGCTCGAGACGTAATTTTTGCAACTTCAAAGAAACAGAAAACGGAAATACCAATAACAGAGGAAATAGTGGTGAAAATATTTGATACTAAACCTGAAGAAGAAACTGAAACGGAGCAAACCCAAGGTCATACGGAAATTATCCACGAGAACCAGCAGCAGAATAATTATGAGTCTCAATGTTCAGACGGCGATGAGGAGCATGAAATTTCTGAGGAAGAAAGGGAAAAAAAGAGACCGAAACGTAATTCGAAACTACCACGGCGGTTCGATGACTATGAGATGTGTATGGTGTCAAACTGCAACGAACCTGTGACCTACAATGAAGCCAAGGAGAGTGAAAGTTCGTCTAAGTGGGAAAATGCTATGAAGAAAGAATTAGCGGCTCTACATGAAAACAATACTTGGACTTTAATCGAAAATTCGAGTCTACCTAAGGACTGTTGCGTGGTGCAAAGTAAATGGGTATTTAAGGAGAAACAAGAGGACTGCGGACAGAAAGTTTTTAAAGCAAGGCTTGTAGCCAAAGGTTTTCAACAAAAAGGCATTGATGATGTATATTCTCCGGTAGCTAAGCTTACTACTATTCGCACCATGTTAGCAGTGAGTACATGTAAGAAAATGAAAGTTCATCAGATGGATGTTTGTAGTGCATTTTTATACGGTAACATAAAAGGTGATGTATACATGGAACTACCTGATGGCTGTTCTTTCGAGTCAAATAAAATATGTAAATTAAATAAATCCATTTACGGATTGAAAGGCTCACACATGTGTTGGAATGAAAAGTTTGATG
This sequence comes from Incurvaria masculella, assembly GCA_946894095.1. NCBI lineage: Eukaryota > Metazoa > Arthropoda > Insecta > Lepidoptera > Incurvariidae > Incurvaria > Incurvaria masculella. The sequence goes on along the minus strand of OX335645.2, from coordinate 20,552,809 downwards.
AGACATGGATTAAGGAAAATTATGTTAAATCTTATAACGAGTATGGTCTCTATATAAAACAAACGGACAAAGGCATACTGTACTTTATTTTGTATGTGGACGACCTGTAAATTTCAGGATCTGATGAAAGTGACGTTCTCACAATAAAAAATGTTTTGTGTAACGCTTTTAAAATGAAAGACGTTGGGTTAGTCAAGTGTTACCTAGGAATAGACATATAGCAGAATGTAGAGAAATGCGTGACTGAATTAAGTCAAGCGTCATATTTGAAATATGTTTTACAAAAATTGAATACGACAGATTGTAAGGAGGTAGGTACTACGTTGGATCCAAATCTCTAACATGACAGTTTAATGAGAGATGAGTGTGAAAGTAAAGAAAAGATATAGAATGTTGTGTGATAAAATTGGATTAAAGTAAAACTTCACATAATAAGGTATCATTGTAGTAACCAGCGATATGTCGTAACGTATTTTTTAAGTTGAAAGAGTTGTGATTTATTTTTTGTTTGAGTGGGGGTGTTAGAGAGCAAAGAAAAAAGTAAAATGTAATCTGTCACTTGTCAAAAATGGCCTAGCGATACGGTTGTTGTGTGCTACTAATAAAAACTGCATCGGACGCAATCTCTCATTTAATTGCTCCTCGCCCCTAACTTGCTACAATTATCCACGTATAGTGTTGTTGAACTTCGATGAACTCGAGTGCGATTTGAATTGCCAAAGCTTCAGAAGTGTATATTGATGCAGAACTAGGAATCTTAATGCCATAACCTCTCTTGGTTGTCTCGTCATAGATCGCGCAGCCGACCCCACGAACTGTTTTCGAACCATCGGTATATATTCTTCTGTAACCTCTGTAACTTGAAATTTGTTCTAAAAATTCTTCTTTGCACTCCAAGTTTTCGTCTATTTGAATTGGAATTCCGTAGAATTTGCTGTCATATTTTCCCAAATAGCAAGGAAAGTTGAAATTGGCTTGTATTTCATATTCATTTTTGTAATGTAATATATTTGAAAAGTCTCTCAGGATGTAAGGATGATGACTAGGATCGGATGGGATGGAAAGGAGATGTTGAATTTTGGTAAACAGAGGATGATTTGATATGGATAGAAGCTTTAACAAAAATTTTAATTTCAGATATTTGAAGCGGATTCTCAGTGGAGGAATGTTACATTCTACTTGCATGGATACTATGGGAGTTGACATCATCGCTCCAGTTATTAAACGTAAGCTTTTATTTTGTATTTTTTCCAGTTTCTCTATAAGTTTCCAATGATGAGAAAAACATAGAAAACCATATTCAAAATGGCTACGTATCAAAGATTTAAAAAGCATTATTAGGATTTTCGGATCCGCGCCCCAATAGGTGCCCGCTAAGGACCTCAAAATGTTGTATGATCTTAACGCTTTGTCTGCTATGCCATCGACATAAGAGTTCCAAGATAAGTTACTGTTAAATATTATTCCTAAAAACTTAACGGTTTCAACTACCGGAAGAAGAGTGTTATTGTAGAAGACTTCGGCTTTTAATTTGTATTTATTTTTACTAAATATAACAACTTTGCTTTTCTCTGGGCTTATATCTAAATTTAACTCAGTAAAATATTTATACAAATTCTCCATGGCTTTATTTATACAAGTCAATGTAGTCACTCTATCACCAATGGAACAATAAATAACCAAATCATCTGCAAATTGGAGGTTATTTACATCAAATCCTAGTTTTGAGTTTAATTTGTGAATATAAATTATAAATAAGAGGGGACTTAATATCCCACCTTGAGACGTTCCCCTATAGGAAAATCTGGGACCAAAAAGAGAGTTGCTGTATTTCACATATACTTCCCTGCCATTTAAAAAATTATATATCCAATTTATTAATTTTGCTGGAATGCCCAAAGAGTTCAAGATCGATGCAAGTGTAAAGTGATCGATGTTGTTAAATGCGCCGACGACATCTAAAAAAACACACACGGTATCGTGATTTAATGAGAAAGCTTTTGAAATATCCAGATGTAGATGGCTGAAACTTTCTCTAGCGGATCGACCCCTCCTAAAACCAAATTGATTGCTAGGTAAAATGTTGTTTCTTTCTATAAAAAATTCTAAACGTTGTTTAATTAACTGTTCAAAATTTTTTCCAATGCACGAAGTCAATGCCACAGGTCGATAAGAATTTGCATCGTCTTTACTTTTGTTTGGTTTAAGTATTGGGATGAGACAATCTATTTTCCATTCCCATGGAATTATGGAAGTACACCACAGCTTATTAAGCGTGTTTAAAAATATTACCAGACTGTTGTGGTTTAAGTGACGTAGCATTTTATATGGAATCATATCTAATCCACATGCAGTATCTCGTCTAGAATTTAAGGCAGATTTCAGTTCTTGTAAAGTAAAATATTTTGTAAGGTACTCATTTTCATTATTGTTAGGAACAGAACTATTGATTGAATGTAGTTGATTTTCAACATAATCGGGTGTATACTTTTGCAAAAAATCATTAATCCAGTCATGATTTGTGTTGTGACTATTACTTTGGTAGGTATTATTAAATTTTTTAATAGTGTTCCAAATTTTAGAAACGGGTGTATATCTGTTAAATGATTCACATAACCTTTGCCAGCTTTCGCTTCTTTCTCTTTTTAAAATGAGTTTTTTAAGTGCTTGCAACCGTTTGAATTCTATGTAATTTTCGTCATTACAATTTAGTTTAAATGTTGCATATGCTTTCCTGGAATTTTCTACAGCTGAGCTGCATTTTTCATTCCACCAGGGAACAGAAAGTTTGGGTTTTGAATGCCGAAAAGTGGAGTTAGGTGTGGATGAATGCTTCCGTTTGGGTATAGACTTCTCAATAGCTGCATTTAAAATATTACAAAAAGAATCATAAGATTCTATTGGGTTAAGATTATCAAAGTTAAAATGTTCGAGCTCTCTCGAAACTAAATCTGAGTATATTTTCCAATTTACGAGTCTAAAGTTTGGATGCTTTGGAAAATTGTTTGCAGTCTCTTGATTGTTGTATGTGTTGTTGGCTAATAATATTTTTGTTATTGTTGGCAGGTGATAACTTCCGAGAGGGTCATCATGGACCGTCCAGTTACAAGACAATGCTAAAGAAGAAGATACCATTGTGAGATCGAGTGCATTTGGCCGCCATCTACTGGAACCAACTGTTGTCACTTCACCGTTATTCAAAAGAACAAGATTGTTGTCATCAATTATTTCCAAAATGTCCCTTCCACGTGAATCAGTGTTATTGCATCCCCAAAAAGTGTGATGAGCATTAAAATCGCCCGCAATAATCGTTGGCTCAGAGATATTTTTTACTAATCTATCGAACTTACTTTTTGTGAAAGGTGGAGTACAATTCGGGGGACTGTATAAACTAACTATAGTTACAAATTTGTTGTTGTAAGATAATTTGATAGCTATATTTTGTATCGAGTTGTCACTTGTGGTGATAATTTTTGTGTAGCTTAGACTATTATGAATTAATATTGCTACTCCATTGTGGGAATTTCCAGAATCAGATCTTTCCAATTGATATCCTCTAAATTTACAACGTTGTTGTGGTTTTAACCAAGTTTCAGAAATTATTGCAATATGTATATCATTTTCATATAAAAATTGAGTGAGAATATGTCGATGACATAGCAAACTTTGCGCGTTCCATTGTACAACATTCAAAGTAGACATTATATAACAGGTTTATTTTTTCTAATAGAGTCGTGAATAACGCTTTTTATGTTTTGCGCAGAGATAGGAGCCTCGCCAGTTTTGCTCATTGTTATAACTTTTACAATCATTTCGAGAAGTATGTTCATTGCCTTTTCAGAGTTTAACAAATTATTCAGGATAGAGTCGACTGAATTTTCTTTATTCGTGTGTAATATTTGGTTATATTTTAGTTGCGTATTATAATTTTTTTCTGTTTGATCTGTGTTAGTGGTAGGTAAGGAAGGGAATGACTTTTCATTAAATAATTCATTGTATTGAACTTTTCTGGTTTTATTTTTGTTTTCTTCAATTTTCTTCTTTTTTATAGGGCATAACCCTGATATAGCGACATGATTACCTTGACAATTATAACAGGTAGCATTGGCATGCTCCGTAGAGCAATTTCTATAATTGTGCCCTTCGCAACTGCATATTGAGCACCTCTCTCCGTTTTTACAATATTTTGATATGTGCCCAAAGCGCAAGCATCGGAAGCACTGTTTTAAACGGGGTATGTATTGAGCCACTCTAAATCTCCATAAGTTCATGTCAATATAGTCCGGTAGAGTATTTGATGCAAATGTAATGGAAATAGTAGGAGTGGGTTCTAGTTGGAAACCATTTTCATTCTTAACTTTACGCATGAATCTTCTTACTGATATAATTTTTTTTGTGCTTGTTATGTTGGTAAAAATTTTATGATTGGATAAGTTGGTAGGGACCGAGGTGATGACACCAGTGGTTTCAGTTGCAGATGCAGGTATGGAAGCCTTAAGCTTGAATTGATCCAAAAAAGTTTTGTTACCGAGAGCTGCATTGGCTAGCTCTGGTTTTTCAAATATTGCGCCTATTTTGTATCGATTTATCCTCTTGAACTGTTTGATGCCCTTAATGTATCTTTTGAAAGAGTTTGATAAGCTCATAATATCTCTGTCTCCAATCGGCTTGTTAGGTTCTGTGCTTTCTATGAATACGATAAAATCCAGTGCTCCCGAATCCTCAGGGTATGCACGGGTGTAGTCTTTAATGAAGAATGGTTGGTACTTATCGAGTGAATTCAATTTTGATGTAGTAGCTGTGGTGTTGATGTTGAGCTCAGTAGTTCCCGCCTGTTCCACAAGATCATCTTTTCCCGCCAAATTTTCACAGTCCGATAAATCGGACGAAAGTGACTCCTCTGGAGACCTCTTGTCTTCCTTTTTCCGTTTCCTCTTCGCCTTCATCTTCTCGACCGGTTTTCCGCGAAGAAAGACCACAAACAAACGAATTGGCAAATAAAAACTCGATAGCAAAAAAATCTCGACTTGTTCGGATTCCCGCCAAAACCGAACTCCCGCCACGCTATCAGGCTCAGCACAGCACCACAGAATACACTGTACTTGTAACGGCACACAAACACAGATTATATATTTATGACGCCACATTAACACAGAATATATACGAAATGTCACGAACTAAACGGTAAAAATCCCCTTTCTTCACGTTTGATACAGATATAATCTCTTATATAATACGCAGCACTGTACGTTAAAATTCCCATTCAAAAGAAACACATTTAATTAGTTAGCACTTCACAATATCGAACTTATGAGGTTTTCGCGCCGATCGCCAACAGTAACACGTGGTCGGGCGGGCAAAACCCAGAGGTACACATTCTGTCAACATGACGATCCATGGGCGATGTACCGTTGCTAAGAACGATGGCACCGCCAACGCCGCCATGTTGAAAGAATGAGACCTAGTTCCGCCCGCCCGACAATCTTTGATACGCACACCTACCAAACTTTAAAAGACTGAGGAACGGAACACTGGTTCATTTCCTTATATAGTATTTGCTTAACCGACTTAACTTGGCAAAAATGAGTAACGCATTCGGCTGTAATCAACCGAGATTACTTGGCAAAAATCAGCCAAGGTTTTGGTATAATTTTACCAAGTTCATATAGTCGGTTGTAATCAACCGAGCTTACTTGGCAAGAATTAGCAGATATATTGGTATAATTTTACCGAGCCAATTTACTCGGCTGAAATCTACTGACCATACTTGGTTGAAATTAACCAAGTTCACGTTAAATCAGCCAAGCTGATTATTTTTACTCGGATTATTGCGTACACTGCTAAAGATAAATAATTTATGCTTGATTTAATTTGCAGAAAGTAGCAATAACAATGTAGGGGGCCTTGCATCAATCTCACTTAGCGATTTAAATAAGGTTTAACGGCTTAAATGGATTTAACTCAATAATGTTCGTTGCACCAACGTTAAACGTCACTTTAAATCGTATTTAAGAAAATAAAAGTTAAATGAGCCTTTTCGCGCATTTAACTCGCTAAATACGTGTTTAGGGAGCTGTTGAGGGTCAAGTTATACATTTTACAAGATAGAGACGGCACTTTAATGGAACAGAACAAACTGCCACAGTGCTGCCATTGCTTAGAAAATTAATTGTTTCTTCGCTAAATGCGTATTTAGCTAAATAGATGAACTTATCTGTTGATGCAACGCGTAGTCTCATTTAGCGAGTTACGAACTTAAATACAATTTAACAAAACTCGTATTTAGTGATTTAAATACGATGTTGGTGCAAGGGGGCCTAAAGGTCTAACCGCACTAGGCGGAACTGCACTGCAGCGGAGCGACGCGACGCGGCGCGGCTCTACTGAGTATACCGCACTAGCGCGACACTACGCCGCAAATTTTGCTTGCAGTCGATCGGCAGCTTCTGAGCAAGATGGAAGAAACTCAGATGGATATTATAATAGTTACTTTGCTCTGTGAGGAAGAAAATAGTTTGTAACAAGGGCGACTCGCAGTTGGCCGGTTTTTTTATTCTGGTTTATTTTGGAGTGGATATGAGTGGGCAATCAAAAGGTAGGAAACACTAGTCGCAGACCCATCATGCGACGACTCAAAGTAAACGCCCCAACCTGCTCTACCTGACTGTCATGTCAAAATTTGTTTCCGTTATGTCTCAGGAAACACTGGTCGTAGACCCATCATGCGACCACTCAAAGTAAACGCCCCGACCTGACCTACTTTCCTGTCATGTCAAAATTTGTTTTCGTTATATCATGGGAAACACTGGTCGTAGACCCATCATGCGCTCACTGAAAATAAACGCTCCGACGTCATCAATCTTCCTGTCAAGTCAAAATTTGTTTTTGTTATATCTTGGGAAATACTGGTCGTGGACCCATCATGCGACCACTCAAAGTAAATGCCCCGACCTGACCTACCTTCCTGTCGTTCTAAAATTTGTTTTCGTTATATCATGGGAAACACTGGTCGTAGACCCATCATGCAACCACTCAAAATAAACGCCCCGACCTCATCAATCTTCCTGTCATATCAAAATTTGTTTTTGTTATATCTTGGGAAACACTTGTCGTGGACCCATCATGCGACCACTAAAAGTAAACGCCTCGAACTGATCTACCTTCCTGTCATGTCAAAGTTTGTTTTCGATATATCTTGGGAAACACTGGTAGCAGACCCATCATGCGACCACTTAAAGCAAACGTCCCGACTTGATCTACCTGCTTGTCATATCATCTGTGTTTTGAGCGTTTACTTGGAATGGTCGCATTATGACTGTACGACCAGTGTTTCCCAAGATACAACGAAAACAAATTTTGACATGACAGAAAGGTAGATCAAGTCGGGACGTTTACTTTGAGTGGTCGCATGATGGGTCTGCGACCAGTGTTTCCCAAGATATAACAAACACAGATTTTGACATGACAGCTAGGTAGATCAGGTCATGGCGTTTATTTTTAGTGGCAGCATGATGGGTCTACGACCAGTGTTTCCAAAGATATAACCAAAACAAATTTTGACATGACAGCTAGGTAGATCAGGTCAGGGAGTTTAGTTTAAGTGGTAGCATGATGGGTCTATGACCAGTGTTTCCCATGATATAACAAACACAAATTTTGTCATGAGAGCTAGGTAGATCAGGTCATGGCGTTTATTTTGAGTAGCAGCATGATGGGTCTACGACCAGTGTTTCCAAAGATATAACCAAAACAAATTTTGACATGACAGGAAGGTAGATCAGGTCGGGGTGTTTACTTTGAGTGGTCGCATGATGGGTCAACGACCAGTGTTACCCAAGATATAACAAAAACAAGTTTTTACACATAGAGAGAGAAATACATAAAACAAAAATAACTGAATATGGTGTGTTGGACTAATGTAATAACGGTAGTCGTGTGGCATTAGACAGCCATGGATGTCATGTTGCATGTAAAAGAGATCGAAAAAAAAACTGTTTTACACCCAAGGTCGTTAAAATATTTGATACATGCCCACAATACACGTTATGAATTGAATAACACTGCATGTCGCGCCGCTTGCTATATCGCACTAGCTTGGTGAGTTGCTCAACTTTGTCGCGAAGTTCCGCTGCCGCGTAGTGCGTTATAGCGCATACAATTTAATACAAAGAATATCTGGCCGCATCGCGTCGCGTCGTTCCGCTGCAGTGCAGTTCCGCCTAGTGCGGTTAGACCTTAACTGTAATATGCACTTACAGCATACACTAATGTTTTTATTTTGACAAATAAATTGGTTGAAATTCGCCAATTGGTACGCTATATTTAACAGACTAATGTGTCTGATTATTGTCAAGATGTTCGGTAAATGTCTACAGACACAAATTATTTAAATATTGATAAGTAAAGCAGTTGAAATTTGCCAATCGATTCGCCGTATTTAACAGACCAATTTGTCTGATTAATGCAGAGACTCCGTTAATTACGGCAAACAACAATGTTTAAATATTGACAAGTATATTGGTTTATATTTGCTCACCGAAGAGCTATATTCAAACGTCACCAAGGTGTGATTATTGCCGAGATGATCATTACATTTCCCCTGATACTCATGTTTAAATATTGATAAGTAAATCGGTTTAAATTTGCCGATTGACATTTATGTCACAAACATAATTGGACGATTATTGCCCAGATCCTCTGTTGATTACTGCATACACCATTTTATAAATATTGACGATTGAATCGATTGAAATTTGCCAATCGATGTGCTATATTTAACAGGCGAATTTGTCTGATTTTGCTGAGATATTCGGTAAATAATAGCAAACAACAAGGTTTAATAAATCGTAAAGTAAATCGGTTTAAATTTGCCCATAGATGTGCTTTATTTAACAGGTGAATTTGTCTGATTTTGCTGAGATATTCGGTAAATAATAGCAAACAACAAGGTTTAATAAATCGTAAAGTAAATCGGTTAAAATTTGCCCATAGATGTGCTATATTTAACAGGCGAATTTGTCTGATTTTGCTGAGATATTCGGTAAATAATAGCCAACAACAAGGTTTAATAAATCGTAAAGTAAATCGGTTAAAATTTGCCCATAGATGTGCTATATTTAACAGGCGAATTTGTCTGATTTTGCTGAGATATTCGGTAAATAATAGCCAACAACAAGGTTTAATAAATCGTAAAGTAAATCGGTTAAAATTTGCCCATAGATGTGCTATATTTAACAAGCATAAGTGTCTGATTATTTCCGAGATGTTCGAGTGATTACTGCAGATATCATTGATTAAATATTAACAAATAAGTCCGTTGAAATTTGCCGATGGATGTGCTATATTTAGCAACCAAAGTGTTTGATAATTGCCGAGATAACACAGAAAAACCACACGGTTAAAAACTGATAAGTTAATCGATTAACTTACCCACTAGTGTGTTAAAATGAACAGACTGAAGTATTCATTTACTACCGAGATGCTCGGTTAATTATAGCCAATTTTAATTCATAAATATAGACTATTGATTCGTTTATTTTTCCCGAGTGATGTTTAGGTTTTAAATAACCGATTGTTTAATATTAAACAAGACACTTGCTTATTTTTAACAAATAGCTCCTTGTTGATATTTGATAAAAAACTAGTGTATTTTTAATCAATCAGTGTTTTAAAATTAGCAATACATTTTTAACCGTTTTTGCATGGTTGGGCTAGCTACAAGCTCTTGTTAAATTTTAGCCGCTACTTGATTATTTTTAATCAAGAAAAAATTAGCCGAGCTAAAATCTCACTCGGCTAACGTCTCGTTTTCTGAGTGGAAGTTTTTCCCTCAAAGTACAACCTGGGGTCCTTCAAACATGGTGTGAAGCAGCACCTGGCCGGCCGGCATGGTTTTCGCAGCCCCTGTGAAAGTCCGAAAGCCCATGGGCGCCGTCGGGCGCCTTTTTAGTGAGGTCCTGGCGTGCGCCAGATGCCGCGCTTAACATCTAAACTAAATAATAAATCTGGGAGGAAGGGTGTTCTTGGAGTAAGTTACTTGGTTTTCTAATATACTTCGTTTGTAGACTACTACATACTAGAACTATATTGACGATTTTTAGAAATCAGTTCTGTATGTATGTATATATGTATGTATGTTCCTCCATAACTCTTAAACCGATTATCCGAATTAGATGAAACTTAGTACACGTACATTTAACGAAACTTACAGCCAATTACAAGATAAATCGTCATATTGTAATTTACAAAAAATTAGGCCAATTAAAAGTTAGTACACGTACTTTTACTAATTGTACCGAAGTACGACTTGGTATTTTCCGCAACTTTATGACTCACCCATCACGCTAAATCGCCAGAGGTGCGACCAGTGGAATTAAATACTTATTACTTGAGAAACAAACACTCAATTGAGATGCGGATTGTATCTACGTCTAGCCTGAAAAACTTATATTCTACATAATATAACGCTTCATTACCAGAGGGGTGAGTAGTGAGTGTTAAATTATTATAACTTGCGAAGCACTTACCCGATATATATACGTATTTTATCAACGTATAGCATCTCTGGGAGCAGTCAGGTTCGGGATGGGTTACCGTTATCGATGTTTAGGCTGGCTGTGGGTTGGCGTCCACGCAAAACTTACATTTACACGCAAACAACTTACGTTACACTTTACTTACTGACTAGGTATGCAATGCAGCAGTGAAAGTGCAGAAAGGTTCTGACGGCAAATGTATTTTTTTTTAAAAAGCTCTAAACGGGAATTATTGGTGTTGTTTCGGCGCAAACGATTTTGATTCAATTTCGTAGATGGGTACATTGTCCTGGACTAGTTTGAATTTATTTTGGACCAGCCATGTGAGCTACTTTTTATCCATGAAATAATTTAATCGACACTAACCCGAGCGGAGCCGGCTACCGCAGCTAGTAAAAAATAAAAGTAAAAGAAAAGAAATGAAAATTAAAACTCGTAACGAATTAGCGGCACGTCACGCGAGTCAGTTGAAATAAATTATCTTAAGGTGGCCCAACCCGCTCAACTCCCCATACAAACGGGGAAAGAAGATCACGCCCATATTTCTTATCAGAGATCCCAAATTTTGCTCAAAAGAGCTTTATTTGATCGAACTAGATGTCTGATGACCGTTGGCATTGTAAAATTGTGCTTGGTTTCTAAGTTATAAGGTCCGAAAGTTCGAATTTTTTGCTCGTTTTATACAATAATTTTGGTGGTTTATTACGCAATGATAAAGTAAGAAAATCTTTAAAAGATTAGTCATCAGACATAGCTTATTTAATCAAGATTTATAATCTATTTGGTTTTTGTTAGATTTTTTACTACAGCGGTCGTAGTTTACTTTTAGCTATAAGTCGTTTTGAAATCATAATTTTCGTAAATCTTACCAAATCATACACTATGCACATTGTCTTTTTTGTGGACATGTTGCATCTTTCTCATCACGGAGCCTGTTTTTTTCTTTGAAACAGAGAAGGTCCCAGAGCGCAACAGCACGGTTTTGTACCGTGCCCGCGAATGAGTTAGTCCCGCCGGGTTGGGCCACCTTAAACACTGTTTTAGTCGGGGGTATTGGTTACGGGAGGAGGTTACGAAACGTCGAGCAGCACAATCTTGCATTGTGTATTAACGTTTTAAATACCTTTTTAAGATGTTTTAAGAGGTTTTAATTTATGCATTTCAGCCTTTTAGATGCCATGTTAGCAAAATTGTGGAGCTCAAAGTTGTAGAGAAATATCTATCTACCGTTGTGCATCTCACATAAAGTTATAGGTTGATCAAGATACATGAAGTTTCTAATACCAAATTACTTAAAACAAATGTTATCTTATTCATGCTTTTTTTTTTGGATTCCGTACGTTTGGGTCCGTATGGTTCCAACGGAACCGTATTACTAAGCCTCCGCTGTCCGTCCGTCTGTCTATCACAGGGCTGGTTCTCATGAACCGGCAGCTGAAATTTTCACTGAGTGTGTATTTATTTTGTCGCTATAACAACAAATAGGTAAAATAATAAACTAATAAAAAATAAAGGTGGGCCCATACAAAAAAACATTTTTTTGTGTTAAATCTTGTACGATGGTACGGAACATAAGTCCGTCTCGCACTTGGCCGGTTTTACCTAATATGGATGGCTAATACCACACAACTACTGCCATGATATTAGCCCAAAACACCACATTCCCGAAGGAATTTGGTGCCATGCCAGAGCCTACGCTATATGAGCAAGTCTACATTGAACTGGATAGATAACAAAGATACTTTTTGATTGCCGCTTCAACCATAGTTAGTTTCGTCCAATCAGGTGGTACCAACCAGACTAGGCTTAACCGTACCACCTAGTAGGGGAATAGGACCTACAGTAATACATTGGTTCCGAACCACAGCAGCTCACATTCGTAACGAAATATGCTTATCCAACTCAGAAAGAGAAAGTAAATGGTGCATACACGGGGTGAGGATTTGAACCCAGACATCTGGTATGTAGGGCAAGTCCCCGTGCCACTAGGCTACATGCTACGAAGAATAAAACCATTTGGTGAAAATTGATAATACATTTTGTCTTTATTCATAATCGGTAGGTAAATAATTATTAATAATTTATTTCAGTCAATGAACCAATTGAAATAAATTGGAAATACATTTTCCTATTGATTTCTTAGTATTTAACAGTGTTCTTATTCACTATGAATCCTCCTTTCTTTTGTTTATGCTCATAACACTTATAATAAACTTAACCGATGTATTAACCTAACCTAACCTAACCTAACCTAACCTAACCTAACCTAACCTAACATCATTTTGTACTGATTATTTTTTATATAACAGAAATGAAATATGAGCTTCGTGGTTTAATCTTATACGAACGTAGAATATGTATCTTTTCAACTTTGTGTTTCAAATCACAGCCTCTCATTCTTTATTCAAATATTTCATTCTACGTTCCATTTCTGATCAAATCTAACACAAAAATAAATGAACCCTCCGGCTTTCTTATCTTTTAATGCAAAAGTAATGCTACTGTTTACCGTTAGTACAAATGCACATAATGGCCTCGTTTGCGACTGACCACTGATCATTCGGAACTGGTGTTAGGAATATCATTTGTTTCAGTAGCATTTGCTTCTCTGTCCCATTTTTATTAAGATCAGTCGACATTCAAAAAGGTTTACTCGCTGTAAAATGATACACGAAACAACTAAGTTAACTTAACTAAACTTAACGCAACGGTTCGCGTTTGCTAACTCTAAGCGTCTTTGCAAGCTGTATTTTTGTGTTTTCAACAACATTTCTTGAGATTCGTGAGTCCGTCACAGTTGGTCATTTACGGCCTCACGTCATATTGCGCGACTGATTTCCGTCCACCATAATACGCGAAACTGACGCGTGATTTCCATAAATGCCAATCCACCAGCCTGGTGAAGCCTTCAAAGAAGAATAAATTCCGAATGCCTTCGCAAGCGACACATGTATAGTCATATTTCCATAGCACTTTTGACGTGCTCCTGCAGCTGTTATAAGTGGCTTTTTTCCCGTCGCCTGAGCTGCGCGTATATGAGCCCGGCTGGCTTGTCGACCGGGTGGTAGATGTGATGTCGGGGGTCCCCCTTCGTGACGTTGGCGGGGAACTTGGACAGGTCTATGTTCAGGTAGTGCTTGTTCGGCATTGTCATCTTGATTGTCTTAATCTGTAACAATAGATATAATGGTTTAGTTCAGTAGTTCAAAAATATTTTTGAGGAATAACCCTTTTGCCACATCTGCTGTCTGTTTGTGTGTCAGTCAGGTCCTCTGTAGCTGCAGCAGCTTATAACTTCCTGCTCGTAAATCATGAGATCCGAGAAACCACGATGTCGTATTTTGGTTGGCTTCTCATAAGGTCATAGAAAAGTCACGAAGTTTTATTTTATTTCGTCATACTAAGGGGTTAAATTATGCGGGTGAACGAAAGGGTATATTTTTATGGCAACATTTGGCGTATACATAATCGCTTAATAAATTGTATTCAAAACAACAGCGCCTGTAAGCTACACGAGTAACTCTATGGTTAGGAATCCATGTACAATTTAACTAAGGTTTGTGAGAAGGAAATATGGAGGCTAATGCGATCAAGTGTGCAATATAAGGAAGGTTCTGACATTGCATCTGGTAATTGCTTATATCATGACAGTGGGTGTGGCTAAGTCCATTCACATTAAAAAAAAAATTAACCGCTGTATCGCATTCCCGAAGGAACTTAAAGAGCTAATGTTACTTTCAGCTATGTTGAACTGGATGGAAAACGCGGATATTTTTTTCTTAGTCACTACGACCATTCGATGCGATGGTACCAACCCGGGCGGGATTAACCCTACCTATCACGATAACATGAAAAACTTATTACTTGGGAATTTCAATGGTTCTATAGCAGAATAGCAAAATATATAGAATGTTATCTGTTTCAAAAGTAGGTACCCAGATATAATTGTTTATAATTATTACTCGGTGATCTGTTTACTCATTGCTGTTAACATACTTATAATGTATAGCGGCGCCGACTGGTCGAGGGTCATTCCGACTATTCATCATATATTGTTTTGATCTCTGCAGTAATAAGATTGCCCAATGTTCGATCGCGCCGACTGCATTGACGTCATTGAGATTATTAAATTCGCTTTTGATAGCGATGAAAATAATCTTAATGTAATTTTAAGTGGGCTCTTAAAGAATAAAATTTAATTCGGGGGATATGAAACATAATGTACGAATTCGCTTTAGACATTTTGTTTAAGTGTACAAAATAACAAACGTATCTACATATACCGGATGATTCTAAAGAACCGACGGCTAAAGTAAATTCCTCAGTAAATAACATTAGATGAAGTCACATATAAGTAAAAACCGGCCAAGTGCGAGTCGGACTCGCAAACGAAGGGTTCCGTACCATCAAACAGGATTTAAAAAAAACACGTTCTATGTGTGTTTTTTTTTATTATTTTATAATGTTACCTATTTGTTGTTATAGCTGCAAAATAAATACATAATGTGTGAAAATTTCAGCTTCCTACCTGTTACGGTTCATGAGATACAGCCCCGTGACAGACGGACGGACGGACGGACGGACGGTCGGACGGCGTAGGCTTAGTAATAGGGTTCCGTTTTTACCCTTTGGGTACAGAACCCTAACAAACCAAATCCTTCCTGTTTTAAAAAAAATTAAGATCCATTCCACCAAAAATATCCAAGGTAATGTGTCTGAAATATAGATACAGCGGTGCTGTATCTGTATATCTATACGATGGGTACAACTGTACAATATATCAGTTTATTTCTTGCACGTAGACGACTGTTTCATATAACGCCCTGTTCTAGAGCGTACGCTCGGGCGGGCCGCCCAACGTCGATCGCAGCGCCGCGCCCCCGCCCAGTTGCGCGCGCCCTAGTGGCTACGCTTCGTATATTTGTTTCCTTTAAGATATTACGGTGTATTAATGAGGTATACTCAAGGAATATCACTAAGATTATTGTGGAATTCTATTGATATTCCAATCAAACAATTCACGGTAAACATGCTTAGAAAACTGACTGAACTGACACCAAACGAGTTAAAATATTTATTGTTTGTACTAAAATAACTTCAATATTATTGTATAATCCGTTAGCGGTGGTCATTACAAACATAAAATGCATTCCTATATAAATAAAAACAACTAATCGCGCCTATGTTACATCATACATTACCGGAAAACGTACGGCAACATTGAACTGGATGGCAAACGCGGAAATGTTTTTCATTGGCACTTCAACCATCCTTAATTCAAAGCGATGGTGCCAAACTTCACTATACCACCAAGTGATTAAAGGAAAACTGCATAATTGCAAGGGTTATAAATTATGAACTGGTGCAAATTCTCTATGCAAATTTACTATTTGCTATTACCGGCTACGGGCCGCTTAAAATTGGCTAAATAAGTATTTACACAGTATTAAGACAGCCAGTTTATCTAGGTTATCTTGTTCCTTGTAGCAACGACCAACGACCGCCATTCGGTTATCATTGTCTTATTTGTGTTCTGCATGTGACGAAGACTTTTGGTCGACTTGTAAGCGATGACCCGCGGCCGCGCGGCAGAGGCGGCGACACTGCGTCATGTGACCGCATATCTCCACGGACGCAGTGCGTACTTCAACGAAAACATCGACCCGCGAGGTTATCAGTCGCACGCGCGCGCCGCCGCCGCACGCCGCTCGCCGCGCGCCTCGCCCCGCGCGGGGGCGCGGGCACGAGCTACATCGAGCCGGGTAGGTAACTGGGGAATCGGAATATAAATAGGGTATCGGGGAAGACGGTGCGTATCTCGCGAGTTCCACTGCAACACTGTATGCATGCATGATTGTAAGTTCCCCCGCTATGCAGAAACTGGATGCACTGTGTTGGATATAAGCGTTGGGGTCTGTCTCTTGGGGTCGTCTTTAGACTGTTTACAGCGTTAATCAGCAAATTAAAAGGAAGGCAACCTGATTAGAAGAGAGTAAATGATAATACGAATACTAAACGCGAGGAGAAAATATAACATTCAACTTGTCACCACGCCTTGTCACTCGCAAATAATTTTGAACCGATAAAATTTTCTGGTGGCCTTTTGCATCTTCTAGATTATTTTTTTGCTCATTACATTCGTTTTTAAAGTGTGAAAAATATAATTAAAAAATATGGGGATTGGTCCAATGTTGGCGTGATCAGTAATGGCGCTCCAGTTTTAGATGCACTTCTGTCGAGCGTGTTATTAGATATTAACCAGCAATGTTTACAAACTCGTCGGTTGTACTATGAACTGCTGATTTGGGCTTGAAATAATCAGCCCTGATCCCATTATGCATTAGCGGCGACCGTTGATAGTGGCCGGTTTGTTGCGACTTCTCGAGCAGATGCAGATAATGGCGTCCAAGCGATTACGACTGTGTTTGTGAATCATATTATTACCACAGATGACATGATCATAAACTTGTGTCTGAAAATTATATTTTCGAGAAGAATTTCGATCGAACTTAGTTGTAGTTTTTTTTATAAAATTAAAGGTTAGTTTACTTACGCCCTTATGGAACTGAATGCAATTAGGTGCTAAAGAAATCTACCATATGGGAATTTAAATGCCTAAATTTCTTGAATATGCCCGAAAAAAAAAAGCATTTTCTTCGTGAAATATGATAAAATAGTATCTATGAAATTAATGAGAACCTTTGAAGTAGTAATATTTATTCATTAATGTTATTTCGAAATACGTTATTGGGCGGGCGGAGGCACCCGCCAATAAGTGCTGTGCTTCTAATGTCCGCCCCGAAAAACTGTCATGCATACGAAAGAGGAGATATTCGAAAAGATAAATATTTATATAGAAATATAGATATATCCCATTATGCATTAGCGGTGACCGTTGACAGCGGCCAGATTGTTGCCACTTCTCGAGCAGAAGTAGATAATGGCGTCCAAGCGATTACGACTGTGTTTGTAAATCGTATTATTACCACAGATGACATGATAGTGTCATAAGCTTGCGTCCGAAAATTATGTTTTCGAGAAGAATTTCACTATCAGCGTTCTTGGAATATGACGATATAGTAATACCGATTGTGAAGTGTGTAGACGAAAAGCAGGAAAACACGCAGATGTGATTAGTGCGGAAGTTGTATCATAACTCGTATAAATTACATAACATCAGCTGGTGTTTTTCGTGATTCTTGATATCGGGAATTTCATTGGAATTTCAAATAATTTCAAATGTATGGTGATAGTGATACCACACATTTTGAGCCCATAAGGTCTATGCTATAGTATAGGCGTTCCAAAATTAATAGTGTTTAAAAGTCACGGATGAAATAAAGATGAGGTTAACGATGGCTTATTTGCTCTACCTTTGCTTCTTTCTTTGAAAATTCGCTTAGCGTCGGGCAGGCCGGCGAAATTGTCCAAGACCGCCCCGTCATTTCAATCCAATGAGCAAAAAAAAAGTTTTAAAGATTACAATGCCCGGAAATTTAAAAGGCGCGACTGCTAAAAAAGACTTTTACGGCCCCCATATTTCTGCCCCTCCCCCTATTTTACAGCCCGTGCTGGGGGTCCATTCAGGGCAAGAGTGAGTTCGAATTCGTCACTAAATATTAACTCACTTTTTTAAATAGTTAATGTTTCCACACTTCTTGAATATAATTACAGTTAGGTAAAAATCTGGTCCGTCCCGTAATTACGTTGGAAGTATAAATAACGGTTCCGTTATTTAAATAATAATATATTTCCCACCTATTTTTAGGTTAACTCACTCCCGAAGTCGAACTCACTCTAGCCCTAAATGGACCCCCTGTAGACTCGTCAGCGTGTTAGCTATGCAGACAAAGTGAATAAATCACATTTCCTCACCTCGGACACTTTATCTAGCACGACTTTCTCGGCGAGGTAGAGCGTGTTCTGCACGGAGGGCGAGTAGACGCCGGTGTCGGGCGGGCCCGCGAACTTGTCCAAGATGGCGTCCTTCACGGTCAGCCACGACACGTCGAAGTCGACGTCGCTCACCTTCTCGTAGTCCCACTCAGCCTCGACCACCGTGCTGTTGATAAATAGGATAACGTTATCATCGATTTTTTCACGGGTGAATGGAATATGAATTTGCACAGAGAAGGTTTTAGTCCCACTATGGATACCGTAAGAGACAATGGAACCGAGTTTGTGGGCGAATAGCCTTTGTTAAAGTTGGTTCTCTAGAAATCTACCATATGGGACTTTAAATGCCTAAATTTTTTGAATTTGCTCGAAAAATAAAGCATTTTCTTCGTGCAACATGATAAAATAGTATCTATCAAATGAATAAGAATTATCCTTTGAAGTATTATTGAAGCACTTATATTGATTTATTAATGTCATTTCGAAATACGTTATTGGGTGGGCGGAGGCACCCGCCCATAGGCGCTGTACTTCTAATGTCCGCCCCGAAATCCGTCATCCATACGAAAGAGGAGATATTTTAAAAGATATATTTTGTTAGAGAGAGAATGGATAAGTAGGTACCTGAAAATTCGTTCGGCGGCGTCTGAAAGCGTTGTGTACTCGTCCTGAACGAAGTCCACGAAGGCAGATTGTGTCGTCTTTAGAAGCCTGAGTCCGCTCAGACCTGACTTTATTTGTACCGACTCTGCAAAAATAAATAAATAAATAAACGTAAGTTTATTTATGTACACATGGTTATATAATGAACAGTTACATACATGTATCATCACCACGGTGTCTTCCAACTCTACATAAACTGAAACCATTGAAATGTATAGTGACGTGGGATCCTAGAACTTTTCGGATATCGGTGACGTGTTATGGCCAAAGCATAGAATAAAGAAAAGGTCCACGTTACACGAAATTAAGTATTTTTACTAAATATAGTTCATGATTTAGCTGTAACTTCTGTGGTCCCTCGATAGCCACATGCCATCGATTCATTTTTAAGAGTTTTTTTTTCATACGGGATTTAAATGTGTATTTTTATACAGAACCTCATTTCCACATTTCACAACCCCCATTCGGAATAATATCGACCAAATTGAGACTTAGATAGATTGAGCAAATACAATTTTCAAATTAATTCTGTATTAATTTGGTGGGTCTCCGACAGCTTTGACAGATATTTTCGGGTAGATCGTTTAGGCGCTTCTTGTAGTGAAAAATAATCAGTTATCCCCATTTTATTTCATTTCATTTATTTAAATTTTTTGCTAGTCAAACTACACTAAGTTACGTCATCAACCCAGCCGATATGATCAACCCAGTAAAGAAGAACCCCAAAGAAACTTCACGGGCTTACATAATATTTTTTTCCGTCCACAATTATGTAATACACACTTAGACCTAAAATCTGGAATTCAAAAATAAACTCACCGTGCCTCTTCTGCGAGACGTGGCTCCACCTGGTGGCGGTGGGCGCGAGCAGGAAGGCGTGGTTGTGCGGCGCGCCCGCCAGCAGCCGCTCCCACGGGTACTCGAGCACGCGGCAAGACACCTCGCTGAGCTGCTTGTACGTGTACAGGAAGTGGTTGACGACGAGCGTGCCGAACTCCTCGGGCGTCTTCACGCCGTGCTTCTTGGCGAGCAGGTAGACGGTGTTCTTCTGCGAGTCGGTCGCGATCACGTCCTTGTTGTCGCCGACGACGTAGTCGCGGGTGGTCGTCAGCTTCAGCTCGGTGGACACCTGGGTGGATTGAGCATTTGTTGTTTTATGCAAATTCGATCATTTTAAGTAATTCGATCTACGTGTCCTCTTCTGCTTAGGATACTTCTTCAATATGACAACCTGAGCGATGTCGTTCCTGCAGATTCTTCATTTATAGGGACGCTGAATTATCTAGTCTTATTATTATAAGAATCAGAACACAAATCGTTTTCTAGAATAAAAAATCCTGATTCCTGATTACGGAATTTCGGAAATAGGTTAGCAGGTCGCATTGCTGAACCGACTCTCTTAAAATGTTGCAAGCAGGTTTATGTAGAATGTTTAAGTCGAGCCATTTAAAAAAAAATGTTTAATTCAGGCTTCTCCACCAGCCTGGCGAAGACTTTAAAGAATAAAAATAAGACTCGCGAGGTGTACAGATCAGAGATCCACTAGGGGATCTCTGATTAGGGTGATGCAGACGAGCAATACCTCGAACTCCCGGATGGTGTGGAAGTCGCCGTCGCGGTGCACGTGCAGCAGCTTCACGTCGTTCTTGCCGTAGCCGCGGCGCGACAGCTCGTAGCGGCCGCCCGAGTCCGACGCCGCGTCCGTCAGCGGCTGCGCCCCGCCCGCCGCCGCGCCCGCGCCCGCGCCGTCGCCGCCGCTGCCGGAGGGCTTCGCGTAGATCCTGCCGGAGTTGAGACCACGCTGGTTAGGAACGTTCAAAAGGAATGGACTGGGACTGAATACAAATGTATCCAACGCGGATATTAGTTAAGTTATATAAAACAAAACAAAAACATACAGGCGTAGCTGACATTTTCAGAAAAATATTTGCACCAATGTATGGAAATTGATCACCTCATTATCCTCATAATTAGATAATGATACATTTATAATATTAGGGACAATGTTGACCAGCTCATATCAACATAAATGACAACATGACGTAAAAGTGAACGATTATTACTAGTATAAGCACAAACTTCCCAAAAATGGGACACTAGAGCGTAAATGTATGCTCCCCATACAAACTTCATTCGTAATTCATTTTTAAAACTCTGTGTTTAAAATACTTCGGCTACATTGAACTGGATGTTTAAACTCATCACTTTTTTCAAATGCACGGAGTTGGACACTCAGCCCCCTTTCCATACAGTCTATAAAAGTGACATGTTTAGTAGTACGTTGACGTTGATTTTATTTAATATCCTTTCGTGCACTATCCTAAGAATTGTCGTTCATTGTTCGGATTCTGCGTAAAACTGTGGGCCACTCCTTACTTACTAGGTTGTAGGATTAATCCCATTCGGGTGGTACCATCGCCTTTTATGAACGATGGTCGAAGCGGGAATGAAAAGAGTCCGGGTTTTCCATCCAGTTCAATCTAGCCGAGCAAATTACAAAGGTTCCGGCATGACACCTAGTTCCTATGGGGTGCTACGCAACGAGCTCATTGTACCACAAAGCTTTGAAAATCTTAGAGCATGGTAAGCTGTACACGATTAAATAAATTATTTTCGTTATTTCTGATTAAAACCCGTAATTTATGGCTACTTCGATATTAGTCATAGCGAAGTATGAACAACTCGCGTCCATTCCTTTTTAAAGTTCTTAACGATATTAATCATTAGGCTATTAGTACGCTATTCGTCAAAAAGAGAGTAACATCGATTAAGTTGTAACACGAGCAGGAGTAGATATGATGATCTATATTTTATTTCCTTTAAATGTAACATTATTATCGAAAGATTTTGCTCTATGAGAACTAAAAAGATTTTACTCCAAACATAAAATTAAAAACTTATAAAAATAAAACAACTTTGAACGAACATTATTAATTTCTGTAACCGTTTTGTATACTCGTAGAACACTATATAATGTTGGTTAAAACCAAATTAAAACGTATTTTCAATCGATTGAAGTTAATCCGCATCATATTTTAAAGAAATGCTACATTTATTTTAAGCCTCAAATTAGGGGCCACTTGAATTGTTTTAATAGCTTATCATCCAGAAATGTGAGTTATGTTTTTAAATTGTATCTATCCTGTTAATCGAATCAATTAATTTAAAAATGTATTTTAATAAATTAATTAAAATTGAAATTAAAATTAATTAAAATTTAATTTTAAAAAAATAATTTAAATTGTGCTGATAGGGATGTGACTTTAAACTGCAGCTCGTTATTTTCTTCGTATTTTCTTTTTATACTGGACATGCATAGCTAATATCACACATGCTGACATAGCATCTAATTCCTTCGGGAATGCTGACTGTTGGGCATGACGATGGGTGCGGTATTAGCTATCCATGTGCAGGTATAAAAAAACATATTAGCATAACACAACGTATTCCCTAAGATGCTATGCCAGTTTATTGCACGGCAACATTGAACAGGATGGAAAACACTGACATTTTTATAACCGCTTTGGCTTTATCTACGATGTGTGTGAAAAGCGTGTGAATAAAACATAAAATTAGAAAAAAAAAAGTTGGACCTAAGGCTCTTTGATAATCCTGCCCCTACATTATTTCTATAGACTTGAGGGGCAGGAGGTAGGAGATAGATCCATTTCACGATTAATGCGGGTAAGTATCTAAGTAATTACCTGTTAGCACTACTCCAAGGCATCTCGAATGCTTGCTCTAAATTGGTCTGTTATATAATAAATCACTAAACACTGATTGTATTCGTCACTGACCGCTGCAGACTGGTAGACGGACACGACTCGTCAGATAGTACGTCGGATTGAGTGTGGCGTTGAGGGAGAGAACCGTTCCTTATAAGGAGGCTCTCTGACCCCTGCTATCGGTTGCATACTTCGCCGCCGCCGCCGCGCCGGACCAACTGTTGCTTGTGGGGTGGGAAGTGTTTTCATTTCCAAATTATCTACATCTTGAGTATGTACACTAAAAATAGCTCCTCACCCAAATGGCACGTAGGCATGATCGTCAATGTTTTTCGCTCAAGTTATGCTATCATTGTTTTTATAGGTAGATACCATTTGCGACTTTGAGGGTCATTACGAGGTGTTAGATGCTGATGCTATCTGACGAATTTCAATGGTTTAATTTGGGATTTTATAACACATTTAACGCAGAAAACTTCATTGACAAATAGAGCGGGCCACGGATTTAGTGTAGATCTATTCTTGTATGTGTGCTTTCTGGCACGTTGAATAATATGTTTATCGATCCCATTGCATTTATAAACGTAATTGGTGCGAAAAGAGTACGAGAAAGGAAGTGGTGGGACAAGCCTTGTAGCAGGTCACTGAGGACGTTTTCCTACCTACCAATTTGCCAAAAAAAATGTTTACGTGATTTCCGTTTTATTTTAGCAGTGAGCATGCATTATTCATAACACTTTTATCTTTACCTATAGCTACAGCCAGCCACCAGGTTCTTCGCGTATATTGATAATTCCATTTAGGTAGGAAACGATACTCGTTATCTTTCTTAATAGACCTCAGTGTACGCAATTCAAAAGTTCATTGACCACTTTCAGGTTAAATTCATGAGTTAGTTACCTACTTATTAGTAATCATTTCTATTATGTCTAGTCCAAACAAAATGTTATCGGCTGCTAATAATTTATATGTAGGCATTGTAAATATTTAGGTATTCTATAATGTGAGTAATGAAGAAGGTGGCAGCTTCATACACAGTTTGATTACAAAGCCTCATAAAACTGAAACTCCACAAAGGCGAGTCGAAGGCGGCTAGAATGGGAGCTATAAACGCCGTAAATCAATGTGTTCGCGACAGCATATTCACTGACGTCGGAGATGCCTCAAAAGAGCGTAAACATACTTTAGTCTTATTTCCGTTACAAAATAAAGACAAAACAAGCGTTGGGCGGCATTGCGCAAGCGCGCGGCGGGTCGGGCGGGCGCGGCGGCGGGCGGCGCAGCGCGGAGGGCGGGCGGGAGTGACGCCGCCGCCCAGCTGACGTGCGAACGCGTCACGCGCCGCGCCGCATCGATTCATCCGCACTTATAAAATTCTCGCGAACTCGACCCGAAATATACGGTGGATGCGGCGGCGCATTCCGCAGTGAGTGTTGCGGCGCGCGAGACGCCCGCACGCCTGATGATGGTGCGGAGGAGCGGCCGGTACAGCGTCAACTGGCGAGGGCTCCGGGACCTTCAGCTCGGGGGGAAGCCGCCCGACGAAGGTATTTACTGTTACGCTTCGCAGTCACGTTTCGGCTCCGCAAAGGACGGAATACACGAAGGAAAATTAACCTCCAAACTGACTTAACGTATTCGGCGGTTAAGAATCATTCTGTCTTAAATTCGAAAGACAGTGGTAAAATATTAAAAGTAACTTCTCGCAACTTTGAATTTTCGGTAGATTTCGGTCGTATATTGGAACATCTGTTAATTTAGCAGTAATAGGGACCTACATCAAATGTACAATCGCTGTTGATATTGATATATATTTTTATGTAAAGCACCCTGTACTAATACTCCAATAACTTAAATAAATTCAACTTGAAGATTGCTCAGCAACATGGATCGACCTTTATCTCACATTTTTAACTGACGCAAATTGATAGCTTCATTCTTTTAAGTGTATTACTCACATTTACCTACTCTTGCATAAAGGTGACTTCCTGTCATATTTGCAATCCACTTCGGGGACGTGGCATTAAAAGGGGTGAGTTTGTAGTTCCGGACGGTCGGTGGGAGCATTAGGGAACATTGGACAGGGGATGGATTGAGGTGCAACGCAGAACAAACTCAATAGCAGTACAGATAAGGAAAAATTTGGCACAAAATTACCATCTCCTTGAATAAAAGCTGGAAATATATCCATAAAAGCTTTGGTAGGATTTTGAAAGGTTATTTTAATACTGTTACGTAAACATAATAAGTAACCATTTATTTTCTAGATAACAGGTAAGTGACGTTATGATTGGTATACATATACCATGTGTGATAAATAGTTATTGCAATTATATGCAAAATATACATGATTAATTCCACAAAAAATAAATCTTTTTTAGGGTTCCGTACCCAAAGGGTGAAAACGGAACCCTATTACTAAGCCTCCGCTCTCCGTCCGTTCGTCCGTCCGTCCGTCCATACAAAAAACGTGTTTTTTTGTTTTTTTTTTTACGATGGTACGGAACCCTTCGTGTGCGAGTCCGACTCGCACTTGGCCGGTTTTTTCTACTGTTGTGTCGTAAATTCCTACATCATTGCATAACATAACAACTATAGTTCAAGTGGTACTCTAAGGTTGAGATAAATAGACGTAACAGAAACTAAGACTAACGGAAAGTAGTACTTTGTGACGTCACTTTGACACATTTTGTATGGACGCAATCTCAAAGTAATGCAAATTGACGTCACAAAGCAGTACTTTGTGACGTCACTTTGACACATTTTGTATGGACGAAATGGCAAAGTAATGCGAAGTGACGTCACAAAGTACTACTTTTGGTTAGTAGTCTAACGAAAAGTAGTACTTTGTGACGTCAATTTGCATTACTTTGAGATTTCGTCCATACAAAATGTGTCAAAGTGACGTCACAAAGTACTACTTTTCGTTAGTCTTAGTTTCGGTTACGACTATTTATCTCAGCCTAAGTTTCTGTTACGACTATTTATCTCAGCCTTAGAATGGTCCTGATTACTTGGCAATTGCAACTTTTTTTCATTTGATTATTTTGAAAATAATAAATAGCAATATAGTTTTAAAGGAACTACAAGAGAATCCGTCAACCATTAAATTTACATAAATGTATTGTAAATTATGTTTATGGATGGGTATATATGTATAAATAATGGTTTTCTTCTCTTTACAGTTAAAGAAGATAAGCAACCAGAAGAAGATTTAAACAACCATGAAGAAATATTCTTGAAAGGAATTCTAGAAAGTCCAGACTTCATTCGAAAATATGAGGTGAGATTTGAAATAGGACAACGAGCGACGCTAAGGCTGAGATAAATAGTCGTAACAGAAACTAATACTAACGAAAAGTAGTACTTTGTGACGTCACTTTGCATTAATTTGAGATTTCGTCCATACAAAATGTGCCGAAATGACGTCACAAAGTACTACTTTTCGTTAGCCTTAGTTTCTGTTACGACTATTTATCTCAGCCTCAGGGCCGAGTGCACGAAAGGACAAAAAATCAAAATCAACGTCAAAGTATCATCAAACAC
Organism: Incurvaria masculella; assembly: GCA_946894095.1. NCBI lineage: Eukaryota > Metazoa > Arthropoda > Insecta > Lepidoptera > Incurvariidae > Incurvaria > Incurvaria masculella. The sequence goes on along the minus strand of OX335645.2, from coordinate 20,526,444 downwards.
GTCACTTTGTGTGGACAGTATGGAAGGAACTCTATGCGGATCACTAAAAGAGACGTGTTAGAACTTTGATTAACTCGGATGTCTCTTCGTGCAACCGGAGCTCAGTCTTGTCGAGTGAAGTATCTCTAAGGGCCGAGTGCACGAAAGGACAAAAAATCTAAATCAACGTCAAAGTATGATCAAACACGTCACTTTGTGTTAACAGTATGAAAGGAACTCTATGCAGATAACTAAAAGTGACGTGTTTGAACATTGATTAACTCGGCTGTCTCTTTGTGCAACCGGGGCTAAAACAGCCATGAGTAGGCCTATTCTTGGAATTCCGTACTCAGGAATCAGGAATATTTCAGTCGAGATAACCATTTTATAGCGGTTCTCAAAACGGTTTTCTCAACGGAGAGATTCCGGAGCAAGGTATCTTCATTATGTATGGTGTTCTATCGAGAAAAACCGCTGTAAAAGCTGTTTTCTTGACTGAGAGGTTCTTTCTTCCTGAGCACGAAATTCCAAGAATAGTCCTACATAATCAGACTCATTTCCATTAATCCTAGAGTTAAACGAATTTTCCGGAAAACTAACCCAACCTAAACTGTTTATGGGATGCCGCCCGGTTAAATTGCAGCAATGATAACCAACCCAAAACTCCCTCAGCAGTATTTTTTAGGGTTCCGTAGGTAAATTCCGTGAGTGTCATTGAGTGCCCGATTATTTTGAGCAAAAATTGCTGAAGACCATTTTTATTTAAAAGCAATGCTAACATTAATCGTATACACCCCTTGAAAGCTGCTCCATGGTTCGGAATCTATTACTGCTACTAGGAGGTATGGTTTAAGCCCGCCCGGGTTGGTTACCATCGCATTAGATGAAAAAATGTTCGAAGCGACAATGAAAAATTGTCCTTGTTTACCATTCACTTCAATGTAGCCGTGCTCATAAAGAGAAGGTCCTGGCATGGCACCTAATTCCTTTGGGAATATGGTGTATTGGACTAATGTCATAACGGTAATTGTGTGGTATTAGCCATCCATGTCAGGTTGCAAAAAAAAATGCCCATGGCAGCCATGCCATAAACGATTTTTTTTGCCATTCCGCACCTTATTCACAGTATGCTACTGGTTAATAAAACTGTTTTCATCATGTGTGTTATCATCATAGGTTATCATAGATTAAGTGTTATTCAAGTTTTAAAGTATTTTGCGCTTCTTTCGTATTCACCAAAAGAGTTCGGAAACAGCCAGAAAGTAACGTTACTGAACGCAGCCGTTTTGAGCGCGCTTATAAGTTTTGACCGCGTAGAAATAGGGGATCGCGTTCCATAGTAGAGCCTAATCGCACGAGGTTAATGTGCAAGCGAGATGGTGTTGAGCTAATGTTCTAGGTGCGAGAGAGATAAAACTCAAATAGCATTTGTACTGCGTGTTGACGATTTCTTTGTTTTCTGTTTGGGTTGGGGCGTTTCTATCTTAGCATTTATCGAAAGAAATGTGAAAAAAACTGGAAATTCTACTAAATCGGTCACTTTCCCTAATTTTGTTGAATCTAGTTAGACTGCATTTCAATCCATATTATTCCAAATTCGAATTTGAATATGTTTTTCATTCACTAAGTGCATTGAGCTGAGTGAGCGCGTATCGAGGGAGTGCCACGCCTACGCTACGTACGTCGTTAGTTGACTTAGGTGAGTTCGCTAACGGTAGCCCTATGGGTTACAGAGTGCCGAGATTGAACAGGAGCTCCTAGTGAAGCCCGTGTCGCTGGCGAACGTGGCCATCATCCGTTCCCTGAGCCAGTACCGAGGGAACAACATTCGTACCATCGAGCAGGCGGAGCTTGCCATACTGCTATCTAAGGCGCACCTGAAGGTATGGTCGGATATCTTGTTAGAGAGGGAGTTAACACCTTCGTTCACTCAATAAACTTGAAAACATTACCTACTCAAACTTGTGCATTGACATCTAACTGTTTGAGTAAACACTGACCTAGATTTTTTTACACCACTCTGGTGACACATAGCTCGTGGTTGTCTTTTCTGCTCGTGCTTATAACAATAAAATTGGCATTTGGCAATAAAATAACAATGAACCTGATCATGCAGACTAAAAATGGAGTGCGAAATATGTTTCAGGCCCTAATAGAAGCGCACGACCAAATCGGCGCGCTGTGGCTGGAGCGTGGGTCGGGCGTGGACGAGACCTGCATTGTCACAAAGGAGACTGACGAACCCGAGGGAGAGGGGAACAGCAACATGCCGGTCGAGGCGGTGAAGGTCGTCGGTCTTCGGAAAAGTCCAAATCAGCCCCTTGGGTTGACGGTTGGTACTATTGACTATCATCCTTTATAGTTGTTTAATAATGTACATAAGGGACATACATATCTTGTACTCTGCTCCATATAAACCCATATTGTACGGTCGTGTATTTGACACACATTTCCGTCTTGCCGCCATGGAGTGAAAGGAATAATTTCCCTGCGGTATCTAATAACATAAAAATATATGAAAACCCAACCAGTTTCACTGTTGAACCCACTGTGGAAACTCGCTCAAATATAATCAGACCAGGCAATTCATGCCATGTAAACAGTGACTGACTGAAATTGTACCCGTAAAAATAATTCTTTGTTTGAAACTTTTTTATTTTTTTAGGGTTCCGTACCCAAAGGGTGCCAACGATACCCTATCCGCTGTCCGTCCGTCCGTCCGTCTGTCTGTCTGTCCGTCTGTCCGTCTGTCACAGGGCTGTATCTCATGAACCGTAATATGTAGGCAGCTGAATTTTGCACAGATTGTATATTTATTTTGCCGCTATAACAAAAAAATATATAAAAATTAAAGTGTGGGGTCCCCATACAAAAAACGTGATTTTTTTGATGGTACGTTAACATTCGTGTGCAAGTCCCACTCGCACTTGACCAGTTTTTTATTGTAGCATTTTAATTGCATGGGACAAGTAGAAATGTAGATTCGATCTGTAGAAATTTAGATCACTACATTTTGAGACATGGGAATAGTAAAAATATTCGTTTCTAAACATATAAAATAAAAAGTATTTATAAAGTAATATATATATATTTTTAAACAGTCTATGCAAATCTCCATCCGCCTCACCTAGCTCATGATCTATGCTCCGATAGGTCAGAAAGAACTGTTTTCGTAATCAGCACCCACTTTGGCAATCTTTTAATTTATCGTTTACAAAATTCATAAAGTTAATCTACTGTTCACTAAGTATATATTTATATTTTTAATTCATTCTGAATGCAAGACATGCAGCAAAGGATGGACAATAACCACATGACTCATTGTTAGTGGGCGGAATGCCAAGTTACTGACCCCACGTCAATTAAATAAAGTACCAAGTCCTCGCTTACTAGTATTAAAGGTGCTATTTCAGTTAAAACTTGTGAATGTACAAAAGTTCAATTTTGTTTTGTTATTATTCATTATAATATGTCTTATAAGCTAACAGAGCTATCTAGGTAATCCTGTCCTCGGCACATTATGCTCATAATGTGCCGTTCCAATGCTTCCTTTCCATTTTTACCTCCATCTGTTCTTCCAGTGACATGAACAAGTGTTCTTACGGTTATGAGTAAACATTGTGTGTGCTGTCTGCGTTAGCACCCTCAGTTGATAGGCTTATTACACTACATGCACTAACATTTTGGAATGTTACTGTTAGTTATTAATGACATTTATTTCTCTATTGCACTTGCGCTCTTTTAGGAATATACTTGCATCCAATTTTTATTTTTTTTATCAACCTCAGTGGCCCAGTGGCGCGACACTTCGGCGATCGCTCTCCGAAGTTAAGCAACGCTGGGTCCGGTCTGGTCTTGGATGGGTGACCATTCGACCGTTGAGAGAGGCTGGCCGTGGTTCGGATTCCACGTTAAGCTGTAGGTACCCTTCCTTACTTACTAGGTGGTAGGGTTTATCCCGCCCGGGTTGGTACCATCGCATTGGATGAACGATGGTCGAAGCGGCAATGAAAATTGTCCGTGTTTTCCATCCAGTTCAATGTAGCCGTGCAATATAAGGAAGGTCCTGGCATGGCACCTAGTTCCCATGTGGTGTGTTGGGCTAATACCATGATAGAACTTGTGGTATTAGCCATCCATGGCCAGTCACATAAAAAAAAAACCTCCATGCATTGATCGGCGCTTTCAATTGTTTTAAATAAAATGCATGTTTAGTGTTTAATTGATCCTCAGATAAAAAATTGGGTCAATTTCTCATATGCATCACGAGGCTTCTCAAATGACATTATAAATATTGTAATTATGTCAGCTCAGTTAGCTAATAATGGGTAGGCATGTCAGTGTAGCACTGTGTGTAGTATTTTTCAATGGAACCTTGCATGGACTAAAAGAAAAAAATGGAAAGCAAACATCAAATGCACGAAAAGTGAACTTGAAATGTATTAAAAGTGTTGAAAGTGGGTTATGGCGGATATTTTTGAATTCACTCGTGGAATTGAGCACCAGATGGAAGCCAATTTAAAAGTGTGAGAACCCAAAATCCTATTCATTCATCTTGTGAGCTATAAGCTCAGCCTGAAATATTTTGATGCAGGAAGATTCTTTTCAGTTTTAAAATAACTTCTTCCGTGTTTGTTTACAAATGTCATTGCACCTCGTTTTTAAAGTTATTTTAGTCCTGCCTTCAGTATGGTAGGCAGAAATAGGTGCCCCACTTAATAAAATAACCATTAATGTATGTTCTGAGTTTATGCAGCAGACCAGGATTTATAGTTTGATTTTGTAGTCTGTTTTGAAGTGTTAAACAATTATATTCCAAATATAATCCAAATCAAAATCAATCGATTGATTCAATAGGATCGTTAGCCGAATTCTATGGACGCAAACTTATTTTTGTTGGATTTTAATAAATATTCTCTTTTATTGGTTTTTAGTAATTTGCCCACCTCACCACACGATTCCTACGTCTTAAAGGTTGAACGTTAGAGAATGCCTGATGGCATTCATTCCCACCTTTTGCAACCTTAATTATTTTAATAATTGAGTTAACAATTAGTTAAATTGTATTTCAGTAATATTACTTTTGTAAAATTCTAGTCAGGAAATTCATCGTGAATGTGTACTTTTAAAAATATGAATACACTAACTGAACCCAATTAAAATTACCTTATAGTAGACCCATAACCATCAGAAAATTATGCACCCCATACCAATGTAGTTTCCTTTTTTTTTTTAAACCACAGTTCTAATTTACTTGATATGTTGGTACCAACTACATATATATGTTTTTGTTTCTTCAAAATTCTTTACCTGTGTTAAACCAAAGAGAAGAGAAATGCGTATGAATATTTTATTCTTTGCGTTCACACTTTTCTTTTTTAATGTGCTACCACAGATATCCATCCATAATCCTAAAATCCAGTAAATAGAAACAGTCTGTTTCAAATTAGTAGTGAACTACATTTGTATGGGGAGTAATATTCTGATGCTTAAGGGCCCACGTTAATCGACCATCGAGGCATAGGACTTCATCTAATAATGTTAACCTATTCTATTTTAACCCATTCACATTCTAATCTATTCGGACAATTATTACTCTTTTGATAAACTTATTTAGTTATTAATTTATAAATATTAATTAAGGTGGGCCATCCCGCTCAACTCCCCATACAAACGGGGAAAGAAGATCACGCCCAGATTTCTTGTCAAAGATCCCAAATTTTGCTCAAAATAGCTTTATTTGATCTTACTAGATGTCTGATGACCGTTGGCATTGTAAAATTGTGTTTGGTTTCTAAGTTATAAGGTCCGAAAGTTCAAAGTTTTCGCGCGTTTTATACAATAAATTTGGAGGTGGATTACGCAATGATAAAGTAAGAACATCTTAAAAAGATTAGTCATTAGACATAGCTTATTTAATCAAGATTTATAATCAATTTGGTTTTTGTTTGATTTTTGACTACAGCGGTCGTGGTTTACTTTAAGCTAGAAGTCGTTTTGAAATTAAAATTTTCGTAAATATTACCATATCATACATTTTGCACATTGTCTTTTTTATGGACATGTTGCATCTTCCTCATCACGGAGCCTGTTTTATTCTTTGAAACAGAGAAGGTCCCAGAGCGCAACAGCACGGTTTTGTACCGTGCCCGCAAATGAGTAAGTCCCGCCGGGTTGGGCCACCATAAAGCATGATTTAAATACTGCATATGTTAATATTAAGTGTTAGGTTATAACTGTGTATACCTAGTATTAATGGGTTTTTAACTTGAAATTTAGCCTTTTGCCATGGAATATATTTCGAAGACTCCAAGTGTTCCTTATGTGTTCCAAAGGCTGAATTATATACAACAACAACCAGTTTAACTCAAATAGCACATTTTGAACTGGCCAGGTGGCAACAGATGAACATGGTCAAATCGTGGTGGCACGCATCATGGCCGGCGGAGCGGCCGCGAAGCAGGCACTGCTCTCCGTCGGGGACGTTCTGCTAGAGGTGGACGGTGTGCCGCTCGACTCGGCCGACCAGCTCAAGGAGGCAGCCGCCAAATCCACCGACCGGATCACGCTCAAAGTCGGCCCCAACGTTAAGGATAAAAACTCACAGCTCAATAATAAATTAAGTGTGAGTATACATATGTACATTATGGGAACCGGGATGGTAGGCCATGTTACAGGTTTTAACCTTTGTTGAGACTACGCACATTATGTTGAATACGCGAAGACATAGTACTCGTAGTCGTAGAGGTAGTGTAAATAGTTTTCTTTATTGTTTCTAATTCCAGTTTATTTACGTTTAAAAGGTATGGTCAAGAAAAGTGGTATGCAACATCTCTTTTATCGAAAACTGCCAGCTTGAATTCCTTTCTCATCTCTGATTGAAATGTGCATTCGCGTTAATAATGTGGGTTATTCCCTAGTACAACGGTAGGCTTCCTTCACTACTTACTAGGTCGTAGGGTTTGATACCTCTAGAGCCCATTAGATTGTGTAGCAAACTCTGTCGATTTCAACATGATGAATATAATTAATTTGAGTTTCAGCGACATCTACATTTGAAGCATTGTAATCAGATTTTGAAAATAATCTGAAAAAGTATTGGTCGTGACATTCGTCGGAAGCAGGACTTGAACCTGCGCCCTTTGGATTACATGTCCACTGCTCTAAACCAGTGCGTAATACAACGACATCTACATGAAATGTAGATGTCGTTGAAACTCAAATTAATGATATAACGGTAATGTCGTATCCATTAAATACATAAAATTATCTATGATGAATATAATGTCTAGGAAAAGAAGTTACATTGTTAATCCAGAAATATTTAATATGCTTGCATTTGCTAATAAATAAAAAAATCAGACCTTACTTTACTAAATATCTATCATACTGTCTCAAAATGCACCCTTTGAATATTTAGTATGTATCACTATAATTTTCCATTAACATTAAATTTCAGTGCTACATGAGAGCTCTGTTCGACTATAACCCAGTCGGAGACACGCTTTTGCCATGCAAGGAAATTGGGCTCGAATTCAAGAAAGGGGACATTCTACAGGTCAGTTAACTGCGTCTTTAGCGCATTGTTTAATTTGCTGTCTCGTTAGTAGGCATATTGTGGTCATTATATGACAATTAGTTAATTATCAACCCTTTTATTCAAATCAATTGGCATGAGCAGTTCTATTAAGCATAGATTAAATTCCTTTTTTATTACTGGAGTAATGGCATTTTAAAGAGGAAAACATTTTCTTGAGCGTAAAATCAGTTTATTGAGGCCATTATACTTGGAAGGGAACGAACAAAGATCTGCTCCAGATGCTGGATGGCTTCCAATGCAGTAAAACAAAAAAACATTGTACATATGCGGGAAAATTTGTTGGTATCTAAATAGTGATTACAGCCTTACAATACCTTAATTGTGCGCAAAATTGTATTAAGCTAGTTTTACTGATGATGTGTGATTTGTTGATGGGACTTTGGGCCCAATGCATCTTGGAACTGCTTACCTGCCAATAATGATTGCAATTGTGGAGACATTTTGCACTTCGAGTGGTTTTGGTCTAATTTGCCAGCCTATTTTCACTTCGGAACTTAACATTCCGCAAAATTACTGTGTACCACACTCAATTTAGACATTAAAACAAACAGTGCTTACAAATAGAGAGTCATGTTTTGCGTGTAGGTGCTACAATTCTGCCTTTTTCATGCACAAGAATGTTACAGTAAATCCCACTTATTACAATCAAGTTTACTAAAATTAACAGAAATACTTAAGTTGTACCTTTTGCCCAATTTTTTTTTTGCAATAAACATATTTAAATAAATTTTAGCCGTCCCATGACTAGACCCTATTTTACTCATGAATTTCGCTTCAAAGTAACATTCAATGAAAAAAAATGTTTTCCGTTATTATTTTCATATTTGTATTTTCCTGTGCATACTGTTGTGGGTTGTTGCTTTGTACATCAAAAATAATACTATTTCTGTTTTAAAGCATGCATTTCATAACGTGAACAATTGCTACAGCATTGTGTGATGTGGTTGCAGGTGACCGATCGCAAGGACCCTAACTGGTGGCAGGCGTGCCACGTGGAGCGCCCGGAGCTGGTGGGGCTGGTACCCTCGCCCGAGCTGGAGGAGCGCCGCAAGGCCTACGTGCACCCGGAGGCCGACTTCGTGCACAAGATTAGCATATGCGGCGCCAGGGTTAGTCACACACGAAAATCAAATCACCCTCTTTTTCTATGCTAGGACATTAAGCGCATTGTGAATATTAAAATTTCATATTAACTTAAAGAAAATGCCACGCAGGCGCAATCACTCATTAAATATATGTGCAATGTAGGTTTCGACACAACAATACAAGTTCACCTGATACAATTCTTCCCGTGCAAGTTGTGTGTTGATCTTTGTCTGTCGTGCTTTGGATTCCATGTAAAACTTTTGGTCATCTTCCAGGTGGTAGGGTTAATCTCACCCAGGTCGACACCATCAAATGAATGAAGATGAAATGGTCGAAGCTGCAATGAAAACTGTCCTTGTTTTTTCTTCAGTTCAAAAAGATTTCCATGTGGTGCATTTCATGACAGTAGGTGTGGTATTAGCCAAGTATGCCCAGTGGCAAAGAAAACTTGCAAATTAAGGTAAATGGCCTGGTGAATCCTTGCCCTTCCAAGCGCCAGCAGTGCACAGTAACCGAATTCAATACAGTCTCTGCGCAGCCGTTGGCGCCTGGAGGGGGGAAAGGGAACAGGTACTTACACAGTTGACAATGTCCTGACTCTACACTCACCGTTTGCAGGTGTCGAAGAAGAAGAAGAAGTTCGTGTACGAGTCGCGCTCGAGCAGCGCGCTGGAGGGCGCCGAGCTGGTGCTGTACGAGGAGGTGGCGCGCACGCCACCCTTCCTGCGGCGCACGCTCGCGCTCGTGGGCACGCGCGGCGTCGGCCGCCGCACGCTCAAGAACAAGATGATACAGGAGCACCCGGACAGATTCGGCGCCGTCATCCCACGTTGGTTCACTATGCAGGGTGTAAACGAGCCCCGATCCTTTCTTGGGTTCCGTACCCAAAGGGTCCAAAAGGAACCCTATTACTAAGCCTCCGCTGTCCGTCCTTCCGTCTGTCAAAGGGCTGTATCTAATGAACCGGAGTAGGTAGACAGTTGAAATTTTCACAGAGTGTGTATTTCTATTGCCGCTACAACAACAAATAATGAAAAATTAATAAAATGGGGGCGGGGGTGATACGGAAAGAACGTCTATATTGTTGTAATTCCCTTAAATCTTACACGATGGTACCGAACCCTTCGTGTGCGTGTACGACTCGCACACGAAGGTTTTTTTTTTGTAATGGATAGTGCAATGGGCATTAATTCTGAATGTTTCAACAAAATCTGTTCAAGGCATTCAGAGATATTAAAATTAATTACAAATTTCATCTTTCCAAGCATCGTCCTCATTAGGTATTCATGCTATCAACATCCATGCTTACATTGAAAAAGGAATGGATAGAGTATAGTTCATATGAAATGTTGCCTAGTGTATTTTTTTATACAATATTATAATTTCTATTTAGGATTGACGACACTCTGAAGACTGTATTTTGAGTATTAAATTCACTGTTTTTTCTGTCCGTTTATATGCGTGGAGTACTGAGCATACGCAGTGTCACTGTCGATGATAGCTGTTAACTGTGAAATTACAACCTTTTTTTACCATTTTTCTGTTAGGAGGCACCGTATCAATACTTAAGTTCTGTGAACGGTACCCTATAATGAAGACTCCACTGTCTGTATGTCTGTCAGCAGGCTGTATCTCATGAACCGTAATAGGCAGATAGTTTACATTTTCACAGAGTGTGCTTTTATTGCCTCAACAAATTATAAAAAAATAATTTTTACGTCCGTGCGTATGCAGACACTTCTCGGCCCCCGCGGCCGCTGGAGGAGGACGGCGCGGCGTACTGGTTCGTGTCCCGCGAGCAGATGGAGCGCGACGCGCACGCCGGCCGCTTCCTCGAGTACGGCGAGCACAACGGGCACATGTACGGCACACACCTCGACTCCATTCGCGCCGTCATGAAGGAAGGTATGTGTTGCTACCTCTGAGACCCGTAGTCGTATTGTATGAAGAGATGTATGCCTGTGGAGTATGGCGTTCTATCATATTTTTCTTAAATTATATACTAGTTGAGGTACCCGGCTCCGCGCGGGCCAATGTCATTTCGGACTTATGTCGGGCTGAACCTAACATTTTATGTTATTTGAGTTGCCCATACAAACGTTTATCCCCTTGAGTTTAATTTTCGCCACAAATGGTAGCGCTTGTCTTTTCCTACGGTCTATAAGTATTTCGTGATTTTCGCTCTAATTATCCAGTTACTCAAACAATTCATATATGAGTATTCTAGCTGCCACCAGGCTAAATTAATCGTTCATTTGACTATTACCATACCTCCCGTAATATTAGCCCAACACATGTGTACTGGTCTAGTACATGGGTACTAAGTGCCATGCCAGAACCTTCATTACATTTCACAGCTACATTGAACTTCGATCATGATCCACAGCGATGCTGCCAACCAAGACAGGATTAACCCTACCTCCTAGATAGGAAACGTGGAATCCGAACCACAAAATACAAACCCCTTGGACGACATACACTGGAAGAGTTCAATGAGACCACTTAAGAACGGCCCGTAAGCTATGCTCCCCATACAAACGTAGTTTACTAATCATTTGGAAACCCCTATTCCGATTAAATTGATATTTAATATCTCATATCAAATAACAAATATCTGTGTCTGCATGCTTTTGTTTTTTTTTTTTGAAAAATCCAAACCGAATGAAATAAAAGCAAAAAGAAAATCTTCATACGAATTTTGTTTTCTCTGTGGTTTGACCCAGAATACATTTGCCGAAAAAACAAAGACATGCAGACACAGATATTTGTAGCCTAATATTAGATACCAAATATCAAGTAAGTTGGAACAGTGGTTTTCAAATTATTAGTAAACTATGTTTGTATGGGAGGCGAAATTTTGTGATGCTTATGGGCCGACCTTAAGTGCCGGAACCACAAAAAGCATAGCATACTCCTAACCGAGAATGTTCGATTGTCTAGATCACTACTAGACCCGAATATCATCCAAGCGAGCGCTATGCGTTAGGCCCTGGTACTAGCCAAATCGCAAAGTTAGACGAGACACCCCAAGTAAATTAACTATGTTTGACGATTAGAAGTGTCATTCTTACAATATATGATTCCTTGTCTAGGAATCAACCTATTTTTGTTAATGTATGTTTCCTTTTTCTATACAAAATATATTGCGGAAATGGTGTTACTTTCCTAACTTTTTTGACTAAATGTAGAAATCTAAAAGCAAATGGAATTATTTGTTTATGCATATATGCTGTTTTTACTTATAACTAGAAATCATATTACTTTCAGATTTCTAATGTGAAAAATCGACTTTATTTAAATAAATGATGGAATCACAAAATAATAACAATCCATTATCAGTCTGGAGTTCTATTTGGACTTGCTGAGGCGTTTCACTACATATCATTACATTTGTTCAAAGGTGCATTTGTATGGTGCGAGTAGTTGACTAGACCTAGCGCCTTAAAGTGACTATCGGAGCTATTCTAGTTTCAGCGTAGACTTGTATGTCTGCAGGCAAAATGTGCGTGCTGGACTGTGCACCGACCTCATTGAAGCTGCTCCACACGAGCGGCGAGTTCCTGCCCTACACCATCTTCATCGCGGCCGCCGGCATGGAGCAGCTGCGCAACATCACCTACAGCTCCAACCGAAACCTGCACGTGCGTACTCTGTCACCTCCTATCCCCCACCTCCCCTCCGCCGCCATCCATCTACTTGCAATTTAACATACGGCCCTATCGAGGTGGGGCCGTAAGAGATCATAAAAATCATTAGGGGTGCAATTTCTGGCTCCCAAGCAAGTAACAAGTAGCAGTAGTTTCGCATGCGCGAGTGTAATGAGTTGCGTGCTAATGGATAGCAATGCTAGAAAGTTTGGGTTCGATACCCGGTGGCTTTCTTGTTAAGAGTTTGATAAGTTAATTGTAAAATATTTGCATATTTCAATTTCAAATGCAAATTCATTTTTTATTTGAACTTTTTGGTAGTCAAACTACACTAAGTTACGTCACAAAGATCCGCTGATTCGATCAACCCAGTAATAAATTTCATTTATGCTTTATGGTGAAGAAAAGCATCATGAGAAAACCCACCACTTTGGCGGTGGTAGGTTCTGTAGCAAATATATAGATGACACCGTAATAAGCTCGGCACTCACTGGTGTGCCTTAAAACATCATTGGACGTCAGGTTGACGAATATCGGTGCTTGGAAGCCAGTGATGGACCCCGTTATGTTTTTTTAAGTACCCCATGCAAACTTAGTTTAAAAATAATTTTAAAACCACCATTAACTTTATTTTTTGATCTTGCAACCTAGTTCAAACCCTCCAATCGTTTCTCTATATCCGCAATCTCATTTGTGATGTGACAACAAAATGTTATGGTGATTTTAACATTAACATAGGATTGCTTACGGGGTCCACCATAAAAGATTTTGGCAATCAAACCATTTGTATTGTCGTTGATTGTGGTATTATTGTGCATCATCTATTCAATAAATTTTAGGAACTAATGGCACCCACTTTCTCTTTCTCCAAAATTCTCACTCTCCCGCTACAAGCATGTCTTGAGAAGAGAACAGGTACACAATGATTGTCTTCTCTTTTAATCGACGAATTAAAAAAGGAGGAAGTTTTTTATGGTTTTGCCATAACGCCCAAACGCATAACTTTTCAGAGTCCTCCGATTTTGATTATTATTTTTATGTGACAATGCCTTCTGCCCAATCGCTGTGATTCTGAAACGTCTACACCCAGAATTATATTGAATCTTAGAATCGTAGCGGACATATTCCTCTATACGCCATGGGACGCTGTTTTTTTGCGTCAGTAATAAACTTCAATAATGCACTATCCCGTGCGACGGTTATGTTTATCTGATCATTTGACCGCAGTAATGCGTGAGGGAAAAGCTATTACCTATGTGAGAAAGAGAAACATCTCGCCGATAATTGCTGGAATGTATGGACTGTAACTGTTTCATTGTTCATATTTTTTTATGTTTTTATGCTGTATATATGTCGTCGTCCCTAAGTACAATCGTCCATATTACAAAACAACAAGCCTTGTGCAAAACTTTAGTTTGGTTGAAAAGCTGATAATTTAGCTACACTAAATTGTCATCTCACAATGAAGCTGACCATGTTAAGTAGCATTTTAACGCTTGGGGCACCGATGACATTGTAGACTAAATTAGGTCTTTTTTATCAACTTTACTTATGACTGTGAGTTGCGTTGGCATATTTTCAAAAGCAGTTGCACCTTAACAAAATAAAGCATTTTTAAAAACAGCTAGCCCTTTTCTTACATGGCTGATTGTACAAACCGTTGATGACCGTATAGTTAATATTTGTAGTAGATGTAATTACAATTGAATAATTAATTGTACAAACCCTTGACGACATATTTACAGTTACTATTTTTGTAGTAGATGTAATTAAAATGTAATAATTAAAATTGAACATTTAGGAATGTTAGCTAGTGCATTACGTGTAGAGGCTTGCAACCAGTCGCTAGTAAAGCCGTGTGCATGTGTGCGTGTAGTTCGACCGGCAGAGCTCCATCCGCTACAGCTCGCGGCGCGCGCGGACACTCGAGTCTCTCGCCTCGCTGTATGAGGTGAGTATTCTTGCATCTCTCTTTATGTTTGCATACTAGTCATTATTGTATGTCAGTTGAGTATGTATATCTGTGTATAAGAAGTAGTTTTCATGTTTCGTACTAAAAGATTGTGTCGTTTTTCGGTGTTTATTTTATCAAAACAAATAAAAGTGTTACCAGAACATGCTGCATGCCACACCTAAGCAGTGTTCAACCGATCTGACATATTTTTAGCCATAGGATAATCTCTGAAATTTCGTTTCTCTTTCCTTTTAGCTTGACTACTAACTGCTAACCTACAAAATGGGAAGAAATCATCATATTTTTTTATGCAATTTTTTATTTTGTTTTAATAAATGTTGTTGCCTTGCCGAAAGCAACCATTTCCATTGGGGGAAAAAACACAACAAAAATAAGTCTGGACAGCAGAATATGTCCATTTTATAACCATGAATGGTAAAGGAGATACATTTTAGAAAAGTGTGTACTTATCTATGCTGCATCCTATAATGTATCTGATACAGTATCAAACTCCGAGTGAGTATGGCTCGGTCACTTCATTCTTTCTATAACTTAAAATATAAGTTGCCCTGCTCGTTTTTTATCATATATCGGTTACAATTATCACAAAAAATATTTCATGAGTCTTTTCTACAACATTGCAAAAATAAACTGCAACAACTTCAACAAAACTAAAAACCTTAAATGCACAGCAACATTGCAATCTCCGAGCGCACTGCAATGTGTTATATGAATGAAAAACCTAGTTAATGCAATGCGCACTATTAGGCAACTCTACACATGGACAGTAGATGAATGCTTGCAGGAAGGCCATGGCTGATGCTACATTTTTTGGGCTGTATGGTTTAAAAATCATATTAAGAGCCCACTGTATTTCCTCCTGTGAATGTCGTAAGAGGCGACTGTTGCTGTAGTAAACTGTTCAAATCGACGTAAAACTTTAGATGCGCCTTTCTTACTAGGTGGTAGGGTGAATCCAGCCCGGGTTTGTATCATTGCAAATTGTCCATGATTTCCATCCAGTTCAATGTAGCCGTGGAATATAAGGAAGGCCCATGATACCTCATGAAATATCATACACCTAGTTCCCATTCGGTGTGTGTAGTTTCCCTTTGACTGCCATAGTGACACAGCTGTCCGTACCTAAAGTTTGGCAGTGAACATCTCTGTCAGTGGTCATTTTTATGTTCAATTCGAATATTAGGCATGTGTGTAATGTGTATAATTTTCCCTGAGTGAATTGTTAAGCAATACCATTTTTTATTTCACCAAGAAGTTTGAAATTAATTTCAGACTCCAAAAACCTATAGTATTACTATAGTTGTCCTACAATAAATAGAAGACATCTTGATTAGAAGGACCACCGCAAAATACGCCACGCGGCGCGAAGTGACCTACCGACCGGTGCACCAGGTGATTGCCAGTCGAAAAGGTGTGGTACCCACCCATGTCCATTTACTTAAAAAACACTCATCTGCAGGAGGACGACGTGAAGGCGACGCTCGAGGAGAGCTCGCGCATCCAGCGCCAGTACGAGAAGTACATCGACGAGGTGATCGTGAACCAGCAGCCGGAGACCACGTACGCGCGGGTCATGGACGCGCTGCACAAGCTCTCCACCGACCACCAGTGGGTGCCCGTCAGCTGGATCTACTGAGCTGCCCGCACCCCCCCCACCCCGCCTTCGGACATACTTCCACCAGGTGCTCCGCAACCCCTTCGCCAATATTTGCATCTTCGCAACTCTTCCGAATTTGTTTAGGGAGTGTGAAATTGCAATGGGAGCCATATTTCTTCCTAAACTTTTGAGGGCATATTTCCGCCGCAAATGCAATGCAATCTAGATGATGAAATGAACAAAAAAATCTCGGCACCAAATTATTAAATACGGCAAACGAATGAATAACGTGGAAGGTTCAGTTCGAATAATATAAGAGAACCTTACCTCTATGATTCTCATAGGTTATGGTTATTTTTATATTGACGTTGACAAGTGACCAATTCCAATGAAAGGTATAGGCGAGCAATTACATGGCCCTATTCAACCATTTGGCACCGACATATACACAAGAAAGCAAAAGATCTTCAACTTGTTGTCAAGTACTTTGAAATTCTACTGTTTATGAAGCAAGCAGAAACTTTTTTTGTTTATTATTTAGAGGGAACTGCATGTGTTTTATTTGTGATCAAATGTCAATTTAGTTGATCCAACTCGGAGGTTAATATCACGCCTAGTGTTGTGATATATATTATTACACTGAAAAGGCTGTCATTCCAGGACATTATTTGTTAATCGATAAAAAAGAAAGGGATTGAATTGAATAAATCCCTTGACTAAACTAGTTAGTTTTTTTTCCAATACCTAAGGGCCGGTATTTCAATCGTCCCTCTTCCTAGGAATACCTTTTAAGCGAAGCTTATTTAAAAATGCAGTATTTCAACCTTTACTCAGTGTTAAACGAAGCTTAAAGTGCCCCTCAACGTCAAATATTTGAGGGCTGGATTGTCATCCACTCAAACAGTTAAGCGGAGCTTAATTCGTTTAATTACGTGCTGCTATGCCTTTTAGCGAAGTGCGCCCTCACTCCTTTGTCGATGTTGAAAAGGGATGCAACTAGCTCCGGGCGCAGGTAGTTGAAATTTGAGGAAACAATAGCCGACCGTTCTCGGGTTGGTGACATCCGACATTCTTGCTGCGTTCAATATGAAACTGTTTGATACAAACGATAAGTATTTTCTGTTAATATTTTTTGTAGAAATGAATAAACTTAGGATGTTGTGTTTTGCAGAAAACTTTAAATTGTATGCTAATCTTTTAATTTGAAATGATTTTGTATTGTTTCCTATATAGTGCTGAGTAACCTGCACATGCTCGAAAATATCTCTATCTTTATTTTTATTTAAAAAATATTGATATACAGAGAAAGAGTTTGTACAATTCTCTTTCTCTCTGTGCTGCTCAATAGAGTATTTATAGTACTTTTTTGGAGGCCATAAAGTTTAATCAATTTAAAAAAATGTGATGTAAAAGTGCGCTCATGAATTAATTTAGTTTTGTTTTTGAACGCAGACTAGACTGTTTTGCAACATGAAGTTCGTGCAGTTTACAAAATCATAGACAACTGACCCTCAGCTAAGCTATACTTTGATTTGTAATGAAAGACGCATTTGCGTGTTAAGCCACATTTAAGACATAAGTGAAGCTTATGTAGGGGATAGATTTGAGTGGAGATTGAAATACCGGCCCTAAGAATGGTTATCCATTGAACCATACATCAGTTGACAGCATCTAGTTCAGATTCGACAATAAATAGATATTTTACCGATATAACTTGATGAGCAGGCTCTAAAACACAGCTCAAAATGCTTTGTAGTTTTATGGCAACGAATTATTATTAAACTGCCAGCAGATAACAAGGTCACCGTATACATTTTTGTCCTTGTATTTTCCCACATTAGCCCACCTAGTCTTTAAATGAATCAATTGTGTGTAGGATCAGTTTTTGAAATTTTTGTAAGTAATTATAAGTTGTTGTCAATTTCTCTGAATAAATGTTTGTGTTAGACAACTGCTATGTAGAGTTGACATTTTTTGTTTAATTGTAAATGCAATCTCAACATCACAATGTTTCCATGTAATAAGGAGTATTACCGATGCTGTTTTTACTTGTATTCTAATAATGTATTATTAGTATAGAATTACTCAATACATGTACTCTTGTACATTACATGTGCTGTGAACTGGGCCTATTTTGATACTTTAGGACCTATGAATGGTTCTATTGAATATATTTTGATATGTAACATTAGTTGGGCCAAGTACGCCATTACTTACCATTACTTCGTCTGCTAGGGTCCGAAGAACAGGAAACTATTATTTGAAGCAACATTAATATAAAGTCAAAATGTTTATGCATATTTTCACTGGTTCTCTGTTGTATCTAACTTGTTGCATCTGTCTTGATTGCGTACTTTCAGTAATAAAAATATTGCCATAATTAAGTAGTCGCCAAGTACTAGCCACGCATTGAATTTTACGGAATACAAGGTACAATCAAAATCGGTCCAGTTTAAGGTTCTAAGATCCTAAATATTATATTTATAATTTTTGCATATTATGCTCTACACTTTACTGATTTTTACTTATTATAAGCGTTAAAATTTTACACCTTAGTAAATAAGGGTTTATTGTAGCACTTTATGCAGGCCTATCCCATTGTCGCATGATTAGCAAACAATTTTCACATACGGCACGAGATGTGAACGTGAACGCTCAATATTAAGGCAAGCTTGACACTTGTATTTCTTTTAGTTCTGAATAAATAAAAAAGTTAAGGCCTACACATGTGCAACAATATACCATAATGAGTGTTAAAGAGCAGTGCACAGAACACACTCCATAACAGTTACTTAGACAGGGTTTCTTGAGGTCAATTACAAGCATTAAAAAAAGTTTTAGTATTCATGCCTACTAAAATTAATAAAATCATTTTATAAGAATAATAAAATTGTTATACTGATTACCGATTGTTACTCCGATGCCGGTTGGGCTGGGGATGAGATTAAATTCCGAAATTATGGCAGCAGTTAGATACTTTCGGTGCAAACCAAATGAGCCATAATGTGTTGGTCCGGATTGTATTTAGTGTCTCACCAGTAGTACCCGCTAGCAGTGGCAACTATCAAATGGTGGTACCTGTTCTAATTCATTGTTACCAATTTATTTTTTGTTATGTTATGTTGTTGTTTTAGATTTTTTTTCTATATATGAAATAACACTTCATATAATCAACCCGTTCTCTGTGCACTGCACTTAAACATACTGACAATTTGCCACAGTAAAAACTATGTGTTTAGCTTTAAGGATAGGTTTTACTTCTATAGAATCTCACATTCCGTCCATTTCATTTAACAGATTTTATTTGTAAATTATGCTATAAATTTTATTCTATCGTAGTTATTCAATACATAGTATGTAACAATACACTGTTTTATTTTGACATTCCTTCAAAAATGTCGTAACTGTGCTTTTTGATGTGATGTAACCAGTCTGCTGTGATTTTGTATAGTCGCTCACATTCTGTGTCTAGTCCTGCTAGTCGGTTGGTGCCCAGTAGTTATCTATTTCTTGTCTACTGGTTGGCGGGTCGGTTCGCAGCGGCACCGCGCGCGTAGTGTCGCGAAGTGTTCTTGAAAATATTTGGATCAATCTGGTTGAAGCCACAATCCCCGGCTCCGAGACCTGGTTTTTCTTGTTCCACTTTTTCCAAAAGATGTGGCGCCAACAAGTAAAATAATTGCTGTAAATAAACACTTTGCTGAATTTGAATTGAATTCAAGGAACCACTTATTTTGTGTATGCAATATTTTAACATGTTTGATATGTAAAATAACAAAACAGGAAACGGAATATTTATGCTCCAGTAATCTTGACCACTTTGCATCGATACTTTGATAGTTCTCAAACTTATTTATTATTAATTTTCATGTACCAAGTGAGTAACTGGTTCTCAGTCTATTTTGATAATCATTTGTACTGTCAAACTAAAATAAGTGCCACATAAAATAAGAATGATAGCAAATAGGGATGTAATGTAATAATGAATAGAGATCTCACCTCCGCCCACGGTATGAGACCCACGTTGGAGAAAAGTGCCTGCCAACCGGGCAGGCCGAGGTGCACCAGTGCCATGCGCAGGTAGTGCGTGAAGCTGGGCGCGAGCCACGCCCACGCACCCTCGCGGCTCAGCAGCCACACCGACCACGCGCCCTCCGCGTACACCAGGCACACCTGCGTAAGTAGTGCTCTAAGCTGGGCGCGAGCCACGCCCACGCACCCTCGCGGCTCAGCAGCCACACCGACCACGCACCCTCCGCGTACACCAGGCACACGTGCGCATGTAGTGCGCTAAGCTGGGAGCGAGCCACGCCCACACACCCTTGAGGCTCAGCAGCCACACCGACCACGCACCCTCCGCGTACACCAGGCACACGTGCGCATGTAGTTCGCTAAGCTGGGCGCGAGCCACGCCCACACACCCTCGCGACTCAGCAGCCACACCGACCACGCACCCTCCGCGTACACCAGGCACACGTGCGCATGTAGTGCGCTAAGCTGGGCGCGAGCCACGCCCACACACCCTCGCGACTCAGCATCCACACCGACCACGCACCCTCCGCGTACACCAGGCACACCTGTGTAAGAAGTGCTCTAAGCTGGGCGCGAGCCACGCCCACACACCCTCGCGACTCAGCAGCCACACCGACCACGCACCCTCCGCGTACACCAGGCACACGTGCGCATGTAGTGCGCTAAGCTGGGAGCGAGCCACGCCCGCACACCCTTGCGGCTCAGCAGCCACACCGACCACGCACCCTCCGCGTACACGAGGCACACCTACGCAGGTAGCGCGCTAAGTTGGGCGTGAGCCACACCCACGAGCAATCGCGGCTCGGCAGCCACATCGATCACGCCGGCTCCGGCAGGAACAGTTACAGGTAGTTTCCAATACCTTCTGGCATCCTTGGACTTACACAGCGCCGAGCGGTCCATCTTGTTGGGGAGTCCCTGAGCCACAAAAGGTTTGTAGGTTCACTTAGGGTCTCTTCCACCTAGCACTGATTAGCTTAATCCTCACATTAATGCGCCTTTCTTACCATCTCGCAATCAATACCAGTTTAAGATAATCAGCACTTTAGTAATAAAGGCTCTTTAAGTATCGATTAAAATAAATCAGCACTTGGTGAAAACCAGACTACTAATTCTACAGGCATATAAACTACAAGGTGGTGCCTATGTAGGCTTTTGTGAACGAATCGTTTCTCAAACTAATTTCTCTGCTGCACTGCCAGGATATGAAACTGTTTGCCAGCGGATGTCTTCCCTCAAACCTATAACCTGGGAGTCTTCAGACTTAATTTAAACAAGCTTGCTAGCTCAGCGATAGTCTGCAAATCCTCTGGTATGATGCCTCGCTGAGTGTGGTTTCGCGAGGTGAGGTGGATTTAGCTTTTCTCAGTACCTTTGGTCTCTCAGCACAATAACCCATATGGGTTTTTCCCGTATGTCGGAACATCATTACGGCCTTTATACTGTCTACTCTGCTCTCTAATCTTTATAAGTGGTGTGAAATGTGATAAAATATAGGGGCGAATTCGATCAAGTCTTCAATAATCCTTAAATGGTTGTTTAATATTCTACCAGTAAGTACGTAAACACTTTTGATAGATATGTAAAATGTTATTCATACCGGTTTAGTCCCCAGGGGGTGACTAGTTTAATTCCTACAAAACTACAAGTTGTTGCAACTAATGAGAACAGTTTGTCGCAACATATGCGCTCTCATTGGAATGCCATCCGCTCTTCGGTTAGTGCAAAGATGGCGAGTTTTGTTTTGTGGGAGTAAAGCCGGTAGGCTCATAAAGAGACGCAATCCATTACACACGTCACTATTTGTGAAAGTCCTGAAGTGCCTAGCAGACTCCATCTTTCACAAACAATTATTACATAACTCTCAGTACATAAATTACCTTCCCAATGGTCCGACAATCATCCAACTCCAAGACTTTGCTCTTGGTATTGAGGGTCGGCTTCGCTTGTGAGGGGTTGCTCGGCCGTGTGAGGGCGAAGTCCAAGAGATCCTTTAGCGACGGAGATAGGCACAGCTCACTCAATGCATTTATGTTGATGGAGCCAACGGGCAGGATTTCATCAGCTGGAAACAAAATGCAAGTAATGCGCAATATTACCTGCTCTAATGCACTGCTAATGTAAAATTATTTCAGGACATGTTAATTTTGAGGGTTCCGGGTGTAAACGGAACCCTATTACTAAGCCGCCGATGTCCTCCGTCTGTCACGGGGCTGTAAATCATGAACCGTAATAGGTAGACACTTTAAATTTTCACAGAGTGTATTTCGGTTGCCGCTACAACAAATAAAATAAAGAAATAGAGCCCACATCTTACATCTTATGCGATATAACCCTTCATGTGCGAGTTTGACTTCACTTGTTTTGTCATTCATTGGTTACCTGATGTGTGATCATATAGCTATAAAGCAATACTTTCCTGTTATTATATTAGCCCAGATAGCCTCATGACAATCAGGGCCTGCCTTATATTGCACTACTACATTGAACTGACTAGAAAACATGGTAATCTTTCATTGTTCATTCAATGTGGTACAAACCCGGGAAAGGAGCCTACAGTTATACGTGAGAATGTGGCCTCTTACAACATGGACGGATAGAAATGCAGTGGGCCCAATTGTATTATTTTTATGTGCTGGAACCCACACAGCACTTTTAATGCCTGGGACATAGATTTACTTGAAACTTAAAAGGGACTTGTAAAGGGTTTGTAGCTAGCAGGTACCTGAATATGCCAAATTGTAAAATATCGCGAATCATAGCATTGTTAACAAGTTGTTTGCTACCCTTTTAGTATTGGATTGAACAAAACATTTGGACATGGAAGCAAAACGTACGGTATGCTTTCCCATTATCGCAACACTCGAAATCGATAGGTTACAATAAATACTGAATATTTTTATCATTTGCAGGTTGTTTGTTATGAAAAAGGTAAATGAAGCCATAAATGTGAACTGGACAGAGAAAGGTGCAACTTGACGGATGAAAAACCACGGAATTAACTGTTTAGAAAACACGGCTGGGCTCTGGCATGTTTCCTTTAGAAATGAGTTGGAACCCTACCGGGTTCCTAGATGTATTAAGTTAACTAGCATCTCAGTGTGCAGTGAGCTGATCGGAGCGTCTAGATGGGACCAGGTGGAATCATTGGACCTGCCCATTTACCTAGATTCTAGAGGCACATTCGTTTTAGAATCGCGTTCCGTGTAGTTGTAGTTTCTGCCTAGGATTTTACTTGGAATTTGCTATTTAGTTAAGCGCTTTCCCATATGGGTGCACTTTGGTATTGGATTTAATTTAGTTTGAATTTCTGTTTCGTGCACTAAACTTAACTGTATAATTCTTCATCTGATGTTGTATCGTGTGTCGAGTCCCATCCTGTTGGGCGGGCCTTTTCTTGTGGACGTTCCTGGCTCCCCACTAGGGTTGGCTCAGTCAGGGTTTGAAATCCAGCACGGTCTTGGGAGGGTCGTTTTTCCTCGATATTATTGTATTTACTTGATGGGGCGATAGGGTCCACTGTTTGAATAAAGCCTGTCAATAGGCAAACCAGCGAAAACAAGATGAAATTTAGCATAGTGCTACTTGTAAACGAAGCTCGTCCACGATTGCGGCTTGATACCATCTTTAAACTAGCATAATTTATCCCATACTATTTTATTTTTTTTATGTTTCTTTGCATTCCCCAGCTAATCCAGTACTTTAATCTACGTTGAGTGTGGCATCAGCTGGTGAGGGTTCAACTTAAGGAACAAGATGATTTTAAATTATATGAAATTGGGTGTTTTTTATTTCTGTTAGAACTGTATCATTTCACTAGGAATCATTGTCCTATAGCCACAGCAGGAAATGTTGTGACAGTACAACACAGTGAAAATTCACCGAAATTTTACCCGAGTACTTGTAATGCCATTTTAAGAGGAAGCCGTCGGTGGATGAGTAGAAGTTGCGGATATCGTCCGGCAGCGCGAGAGAGTGCTTCTGCTCCCAGGAGGCGAGCGCCACGCGATCGCACGCCGCGCGCCGCTCCGCCGTCACGCCGCTCACGCGAGGGTCCGCCTCTGTCGGTGACGCAACATCACAAGACCGACCACTAGAAATCCCATGTTTGAATCCTCTTTAGCGATGACTTATGCCGAGGTATTTCTCTCAAAGTACAACCCAGGGTTTGGTGTGAAGAAGCACCTGACCAGCTGGCATTATTTTCGCAACCCCGTGAAAGTTTGAAAGCCCATGGGCGTCGCTGGAAATCTCTTATTTGTAATCCTGGCGTACGCCATATGCCGCACTATGAGAAAGTTTATCATTAAATAAATATGTAAAACTCAATAATCACCCTAGACGCCACACAGGACTTTGACGTTATTCTGAGTAGTTTATACTTAATCATTTACCTAAAAACTACAGTTTTCTTACAATTGTTAAAGTGGACGTGGATAATGTGTTGTTTTTCGGTCTGAAGAAAAGTTAAATAAAATGTTCAAATTCCGAGCTCAACCATACATGCGAGCAAAAATAAACCAACTTACCTAGCAATTTTGTAACGCCTAAAGTAATGTTTTCATAGAAGGAATCTTCAGAAACCAAGTCAACACAAAACGACATATTGAAATAAATTACTGAAGGACAGGCCAGCCCAAGAAGTATTTCGTGATTGAAGCAAAAGCCTATTTAATCAATATGACACGTTGTCATGTCAATGGCAAAGATTGGGTGATTTTAATATCAGGGGTGGGATTTGTATTCTTGTTTTTGGTTTGTGGCTTTTTTATTGAAAAATGGCGGTTGTTTTACGCTAAATGGAATGTTATCTTCACTATACCAGGGTTTCAACGAAATTAAAGGCTGTAAGATGTCACTAACGCCCGATTTCACCAACTCCAGCTTAAAAAAACCCAAAGTTATCTTTAGGTTACACCATGTAAATTTCCAATGTAACCGAAAGTTAACTATCGGATATCAGGCAGCTAGAAATGGTGAAATCAGGGGTAAGTTGAACATTTCTAAGTTGCAACGCACTAATTTAAAACTACCATGAAATTTCCCAACATGGAAGTGCCTGATCTTAGACAGATAGCAGCTATAGACCAGACCTCAGGTGAATAAAAGGGACCACCCAGCCCAGTATTATTTTTATTAAGCGTTTCGATTTATGAAGAGTACTAAATTTTTAAAGATGATTTTGCTGCAGTCAGCAATTAGATTTATAAATACCGATCGAGGATACAGTGGCCACCTAAGAAGTATAAAATTTCTCATTACTTATTGTAACAAAACAAATAAAAAACTGAAATTCTGACAATATATTCGCAGCAATATGCATAGACATACTGTCGTATTCAGAGTGAGCTTATCAAAACTTAGTGCGGGATTAGCACCGGACTATCTTTCACCAATAACTTTTTTTTGTTCCTTTTCTCGCCCAGGTTGGTACCATCGCATTGAATGAACGATGGTCGAAGCGGCAATGAAAATTGTCCATGTTTTCCATCCATTTTAATGTAGCCGAGCAATGTAAGGAAGGTCCTGGCATGGCACCTAGTTCTCATGTTGTGTGTTAGGCTAATATCGGACGGTCTGTTTGATATTAGCCATCCATGTCGTTACTTAAAAAAAGGGGAAGCATTGTGGCGATCCCAATATAATGGAGATATTCTTTGGCTGACTGACGTAATTGTCGAGATAGCTCAGTTGGTTAGAGCCGTGGGCATGTAATCCTGCTTCCGAAGAATGTCACGACCAAAAACTTTTCAGATCGTTTTCAAAATCTGTCGCTTAAACTCAAATTAATGGTTTGAGTTCCTTTGGCAATCTTCTAGTAATCAGATTAATGCATTATGTATTTTGCTTCTGAAATAAAACAACTGCTAGAGTAAAAACTTTAATTAATTAAAGTTACTTCTGTCATACATTACTAAACTTATTTAAACAGGGAATAACCAACTCAATTATTGATCACATGATGAATCCACAAATGTCTCAAGGAAACCTTACCTAATGCTAGCAATTCACTTCGCTTTTGTGTTCTATTGATTGCGATATTTTTTTTGATAAAAAAGTAGAAAAAAAGTAAACATCTAATACATATTTTATGCATTTATTTCATTTCATTTGTAACCAAAAACCGAAAGGCAGACGAATATCTCTTGTACAATTTGGCGTGTTCTGTTAAATAATTGAAATATGCATATGTGAACAGCGGAGTGAACTGCCAGCAAAAGAGTGCCTCATACGTGAGTTTCTCGCGCTCTTTTAGAAGTGGAATGTCTACATCTAGCATAAATAAAGTTGTTACCCTCTTTTTAAAATTATTCAGGCACGAGAACGATTCCAAAAAACTGAGAAGAGGAGACAAACTCGATTTGCACAGACTAGACGGAACATTGCGTTAGAACAATTTTAATAACACTCAGAATGTCTATGAACCCCTACAAAATATTCCACATGTATGACACACTTAAACCAACTACATAAATAGAGATTACATTAGTTCAACACTCCCTAATTGAAGGTTTAACTAATGAGAAGAGACGCATCCCTTTGCAGAAATCCTCCACTTACATTACATACATACATGAATAACACAGGATGTACGAAAAGAGCGACAAGGTAAATAGACATTCACATCGTTCGGGGAATGTCCTTTCTTATTTACATTAAAACACTAATTTATCTAACAGCAACCAGAATGCGGAACGGAATTAAATTTCGGTGCTAAATAACTTACTTTTCAGAAAGTTCATGTTTCCAGGCTTATAACGTCATATTATTTTAGACAAAATCTAGTTTGTCCAAGGAATACATCAGACTGTACAGAAAACAAAGCTTTCAGCTTTAGTTTTTTTTTTTCAACGGCACCCCAGAACTAAAACTAAATAAAATTTAGCTATGAAACAACGTAATGGCTCCTGTTAAAGATAATTGGCTTGGTTGCAAACTGTGCAAGTAACAAACCTAGGTTCCCATTAAACATAAGTTGATAATTTAATGCAGGTTAGAAGACAAATTGTCCCATTACACTTTGCACCTTCGGTAACCCAGTTTTGCTATTGAAGAAAAATTCTGACAGTTCAGTGTTACAAAATGTGCTTCCAATTTAATAATGGGTACGCCCCCAATCGATAGCAGAAACAAGAACAAAATTAGACACATTCGGGATACTCATAGCGATATCACCCACATATCCAATAGAAATACCATTTTTTTACTTTTACATACACGCTGGTTACAACAGAAGTAACAATACTGCAATGTCAATCCATGCCTATAGATATTACATTATAAAACCGATTCCAGTATTCGGATAATTTTAACGCCTTCTACGCCTCCGGGAGTCACCGTTAAGTCCATTTTCTGTAAAAAAAAGGAAAAACAACATGAAAAACCCAAACATGACACATATTTAGGTGCATAAATTACTTCAATACAGCAGGAAATAAAACACCAAGGCATTTCAAGATTTTTCACAAAAACTCAACACAACTAAGCAAGCATAGGACAGAAAATTCAAGTATTCTCGCATGTCATCCTTAAAATACGACGTGTCCATAAACTTTGTTGTAAGTAAAGCACATTTACAGGAAGATTCATGGAAAAATCACCAAAAGTTGTTGATGTCGTGAAAATAATATTTTATAGGACACCTTTCCTTTACATAAGAAAATTATTTTCTGCGTTTTATTCCAGTTCAGTGCAGCATTTCTAAAAGGGAAGGTCCTGGCATGGTACCTAGTTTCTTTGGACATGCGTTGTGAAAAGGTAATATTATGACACTATACAGGGGATAAACGACCTACAGATTGTATCACAACTGTGACTAGTATTTCATAATGCGAGGTAAGCCTGAAAATTCACAAAAACATATTCAATCAATTCTTAAGATATCATTGATCCCCCAGTAATGCATATGAGGCTGTGCTAGATATACTTTTAGGGAGCATTTATCAATTAACCCTAATATTGTTTTATATTGTACTGAT
Organism: Incurvaria masculella; assembly: GCA_946894095.1. Lineage (NCBI taxonomy): Eukaryota > Metazoa > Arthropoda > Insecta > Lepidoptera > Incurvariidae > Incurvaria > Incurvaria masculella. The sequence continues at coordinate 20,498,549 of OX335645.2, read as the reverse complement.
ATAGACGGCAACATCTGTAACTTGAGGTACAAACTACATTCAGTAAGTGTCAGTAGTGCTTACATATAGGTAATTTAACGCCTCGTTTACACGCTCAAAGGCGAGCTTCGTGACAAATCAGGCACGGGCTGCCGTTTTGCGATCACTCGTGCACAGAATACCACTTGCGTATCAACCACATATTAAGTAATCTCGTGTCTCAATGGCAACGATGAGAGTGTGAAAATGGTTGATTTTTGGATCTTTAACTATTCCACCATCACATTGGTGGAAGCCAGCAAGACATTTTTTGTCCCTGTTTCCAATCCGGGAGCCAGCTCGTGAGCTATAGCAAGTGGCTCGCGTCACAACGCGAGTCCATTTGACTCGTGACCAAAAAACCCTCCGGAAGCGAGCGCCGCTTGCGAGAGTCCACAGGGCGAGACTAGACGAGCTTAGCAGTTTCATGGTCGTGTACGCGAGCTTGTAAACGAGGTGTGGTGACCTTCACTCGTGGCAAAAGAGCAAATAGAGGCATACTTAAAGTTTTTTTAAGAATGCAAGCTGCATGAAACAGTAATAAATAACTGGGTTCAGTAAAAATGTTGAAACATTCCTGGTGTTTAGTTCCACGGGATCACACCCCGAAGTTAACCAATAAAATATAGCTGTTAGTTCTTACAGCTCGACAAGAACTATACTGTTACTAGTAGGCGGTGAGTTGTGAAAATGGGAACACCTATCGCACTCCGGAAGTGGTACTTGCATGACAGTGCACTAATCATCTGTTTGGTTGGACTGGATGTGTCTAGAGGCTGTTCCTTTGTTTCTTTTTAGTTGATTCCATGCTGCCAAACACGTTGTTAGCGTGTTTTCGGCGTATTGCTAAAACCTTTCATTCTTTGCTATGTATTTGATATTTTGGTTTTTTATGTTACAATAATTGAACCGATCATGGGAAGACATGAAATGAACAAAGTTTTTTAAGGATAACCAACCATCAAGCATGGTATATTCGCAAAATGAATTTGTGTTCACCTCAAACTATTTGGACCTACACAGATTGTGTTTTTTTAAATCGGAAGTGTGTCCTTTAATCTTTGGTCGACTGTACTTGCGTACACTTGTACATACAGTAATTTCAATCTACAATTTAATAAATCATACAAGTTAAGATTTTTCTGGCATCTGTAACACATAGCTTACAAAATGCTAACATACTTTGAAGGTATGTATATTTTGCAGCCCACTGTTAAAATGAACCATGTCTAGCATGATGTGCGTTACTTTTTTGCAATGCCTTCAGATCTTTAATGGAACACATGACTAATCTAAAACAGTGTACTGACAGGACAAATTATTTCAAGGCATTGTAGAATATTAAATTGGTAGGTTGGTTCAACTGACATGAAAATGATATTAAACTACTCGGTATTAAGTCAATAAAAAGTTTTTTTTTCCAAAAGTCCCAAAAAAATGGTCTATACATGATACATCAGATTTTTTTAATAATTAATATTGTAAATATTTTTATTGGAAGTATGTCCCAAATAATTTATTTACTATAGTGTAGGGTGTTGATTGATGCTTTATAAGAGGCAGCATATGGCTGACCAGTGACTTTGACACCAATCCTGGGGTACCGCAATTCGAGATGTCCACTGCGCGAGCAGACCTCCACAGCTTGGCAGAGTCTCGCTACCGCCACAGTGGACTTCGCAGCCCAAAACAGCACAATGTAACGACATAGTATCACAGCCCTCTTCTACAAAGACAGGATATTGTTCAAGGTTATCACTTCCTCAATGCCAGTAGTCTACAAAAGATGAAAAGGTGACCATTTAACTCAAAATACGATCAAGATAAAGTAAGCACAGTACCTTTTACAACTTTAACAAGGAACCAAACGTTTCCAAAAATAATTGCCAATGTCAAAACTATTCTTTGAATTCACAGTTATCTCAGCCTGTGAATTCAATTCAATTTGGTTCCTTACAGCTTAATGGTGAAGAAAAGAAAACCATGCGAGGAATCCTGCCACTGCAGTGGTGTTAGGCTTCCCAGACACAGCAATTGAACATCATTGGGCGACAGAAGGTAGAAATGTGTTAACCGCTTGGTACCCGAGACTGAATATAGGTGGTCAGGAGCCAGAAATGGCGCCCGAGATGATGTTTATTTTAATTCTATGCACAAAGTATGGGATTGGATGAAACAGTGTTACAAGTGCTGAATTCTACTAACTCAGTAATGGATGCTAGAACATATTAGATTTTCACATAGATAATAAGTGAAATTGAGGGATCTGCATATAAACTTTCTTCCTGCTATCTGTAGTATGAATGAAAGCACTGGCAATATTTAGAAAATAAACAAAATATACCAAAAGTTATCTTACTATTCTAAATGCACCTGTAGAAAAAAATATTTGCATCATAGGGCCAACATGCCCGGATGACCGGAAATATCTGGATCGGTAACATGCTTCAGGTTCCTTGCATCCAGATTAATAATAGGAGAGCATGTATAAAGAGATGTATGCCTGTGGAAGAAGCGGAAGTACACTGTGATCGAACTGCAAGGCGATCTATCATCTTTGCTTACCCCTCTGGACAAACTAACCCATAATAAACTAAGCATAATCGTCAGCAAAACATTGCGGAGAGAGAAGTCGCATGCATTCCACACCGTCGCCGTGACTAGCGAGAGATTATGATTGCAAAAAATCGAGATCATTTGTAAATTAAAATCGGTAGAGATAAAAATGTGAATAACCCCAGAAAACATTTTCTTTGCAACAGAGTTGTACACTCCTGGAATCAACTACCACAGGAAGTCATAAGTGCCAAAACAGTTAATGGGTTCAAAAATTTACTAGACAAATATAAATATGGAAATAGACCATAAATAAATAAACAAAAAACAAGTGCACTCAGTAGTTCTAACACCTGATATGCACGCATCAGCTTATAGCTGCTAGTGTTATAAACCAAATAATAATAATAATAATTTACCGTTAGGATCGTATCAGATTGGTTTTAACAACCAAGTTATAATCATATATTGTATGCTTTAACCCTTCCCAATATGTAAGTAGTTTTACAGTCAGAGGATGCTGTGCTATCAAAGCTCTGCACTATTTCTGTTTTGGCATTGATTTCTCAGCCGATATCGGCCAACAAGGTGTTCAAAAACGATATATTATTACAGTTGAAAACAGTATCCAGAGAAATTGATTGTCATCAATCTATTTTATTTCATCTAAAAGCATGAACTTTTAATAAATACAATTAGTTATGTTTGAAGCGAAAGTGCCTTGAAGATAGCTGTCGCAGCTAAGTTTTGTGTGATTTGGTAAAAAAAAATTCAGGACCATATGCCGCGGTCCCTTTAAAAACTTGATACAAATATATTCTGATTCAAAAGCTTTCTCTGCTGTTGACATAAAATATCTGGAATTTTGAAATTGGCATACTAGCAGATAAATTGCGTTTTCATTGCATGGTTAGGAATTCCTGTAAAACTTCAGGTCGATTTTATCCAAGTAATTATTAGTGATGGGGTTGAGCTCGCTCGGATAGGTACCCACATGGAGTTATATTACGGAGATATACTACGCGTACATTTCAAGAATGACATTACCTTCCCTCCTACCCCTTCAGGACCAATAGCAGAGCTTTCGCTGGGGGCAGGGGATGGGGTGCGGGACGGGAAGTAACGTCATTCTCGAAGTATGTGTATTGGATGCACTGCCAGTAAAGGGCCCAGACAATTCGATGGGATGTATTATTTTAAAGCTCAAGGGCCCTCTGGTCACAAATACCCCATGTAATCACACTCACATCATAGCTAGCGTATAAAATGTAATTTTTTATGGATCAATATTTTTTCGTAATGATTTATTGATATATGAATATAATATATTATGTGCAAGCAAAATTATAGAAACTAAGTTACTAGGATTTTTCCATACAACGCAGGTAGCATTGAGAACCAGTCTTTATTTTAGAGACAGATGGCTCTTTGTTAGGGCTGGTTCAGTTGCTGACTTGTCCAGCGCAGGACCCCTTAACTGTCTTATTTTATTCGGTTTTTTGGGGCGAAAATGGAGAAACTTTTAATTTCGTAAATCTTATGAGTATTGCCGGGTATTTTTTAGTAGTACATGAAGCTAGCCGTTTTTTGGGCTTGAGCCAGGCCAAAGTCTGTATTCTCGTTTTCCATAGAATATTTCAGTATTAAACTTTTTAAAAAAAGACCTAACATATTTATTTTAAAAAACATTTTTATAGCATACAATTTAAACAGGATAGTCAATGAAAAGTCACATTCTGCTGCGATTAATAATGATAAATTGCGATGGGAGTACAATTGTGCATTTTGGATAGGGGCGTTGTGACTTGAGAGCTCTCAAACTGAGGGTGTAAAAAGAAATGTAGACAGGAAACGTGTGTAGTGTGATGTGAACTCACAAGGTGATGGTGAGCTAAATTTAACAAACCTCAAGGGCTGTGTTCACCACCGCTGATATCTCTGGTTGTTTGGGCCCGGACCGCCGAAGCCGTTGTCTGGTGGGGGGCCAAACTGACCATTCTGGTCATGCGACCTACGGGGGCCCGTGCTCGGGCCACCGAAAGTGTTTCCTTGAGGGTCATTGTCATAGTTAGGTCGCTTGAAGCAACCGTACTGGGTGTCTTCGTCGGCTGTGGGGCCCTGCCCACCAGAGTTGTGACGGTCCGGGCCGGGTGCGGAGGCTGCGCCGGCGCGAGCGCGCGCGGCGGCGATGAGACCCATGCCGGGCGGCGGCGCGAACCCGCCCGCGAGCAGGCTCGGCGGGCCCTGCCCGGCATCGCCACGGGCCTTCCCGTGACGCTGGTTCCTGGTGCGCGGGTCCTCGTGACCCGCGGCGCCGCCGTCGTAGCCAGGCCCCGCAGAGGTGATGGCGCCGCCATAGGCGTTGCCGGCGCGGCCTTGCTTGCTGGAGCCGCTCGCAGCTGGCTCGGGCGGCGGCGGCGGTGGCGGCGGCGGTGGTGGCGCGGCCCAGCCGGACGCAGGCATCATCGGAGCACCGTAGCCAAATCCAGCCATCATCATGGGATTCATGGGAAACTGCCCTACGGCAGGCGGAAAACCGGGCATTATAAAGGGAGCAGCACCAGCCGCATAGGCCATCGGATTGCTGTTTTGCTGAGTGTTGAGATCCATGAGAGGCGGGGGTTTCGCCGCATCGGCCACTACAGGAGGCGGCCGACTGAGATCGACAGCGGGCTTGCTCACAGCTGAGGAGGATTCCTTGCGACTATTGGAATGGTGAGAGCGCTCGCTTCTTTTCGGCCTCTCATCGGCTGGCGGGGGAGTGCTCGGTCCTCGGCCGTTGGGACGGTCACTGCCCACACCGGGCATCTGGGGGCCGATCATGGGAGTGGGGAGGAGAGGTTGGGGGGTGGGCAGGAGGGTTTTCGGTGCAGAGAGGAGAGGCTGGAGCAGCGGCTGGGGGCCCGGCTGGGCCGCCGGCTGTGTCACATCATTCTGTGGGCTGCACTTGCCTGAGCGGGACCGGCTACGCGAGCGCGAGCGGCTGCGCGATTTGGAGGAATGCGACGAGGATCGCGAGGAGTTTCGGCGGCGGCGACGGCGCGGGGAGCGCGAGCGCGAGCGGCGGCGGCGCGGCGAGCGCGAGCGCGAGCGGGAGCGGGAGCGCGAGCGCCGTGCGCGCCGGAATCGACCTCCGCGCCCGCGACCTGCCACGACACACATGATCGTTACTATTACCTCCTATAGTTAACATACATGCAGACAAAAATTCAGATTTTTCCATTTTTATTTTTTTTATGTGACTGGACATGGATGGCTAATACCACAAGTTCTGTCATCGTATTAGCCCAACACACCACATGGGAACTAGGTGCCATGCCAGGACCTTCCTTATATTGAACTGGATGGAAAACACGGACAATTTTCATTGCCGCATCGACCATCGTTCATCCAATGCGATGGTACCACCCCGGGCGGGATAAACCCTACCACCTAGTAAGTAAGGAAGGGGACCTACAGCTTAACGTGGAATCCGAACCACGGCCAGCCTCTCTCAACGGTCGAATGGTCACCCATCCAAGACCAGACCGGACCCAGCGTTGCTTAACTTCGGAGAGCGATCGCCTAAGTGTCGCGCCACTGGGCCACTGAGGCTGAGGTTAAACAGCAATTAAATTCAGTTTTTCCATAATAACATTGCAGACAGATGACTATATAGAAGTTTTGATAGCAATTAACTCCAAGGGATTTATAAATGTTAGTGATCAATATAGGGATAAGCTCTATGTTGGAGCAAGAAATCACAAAACAAATATGAATAAGACAACATTGGAAACTTCAAAGATTTTCTTATAAAACAGTTTCTCAAGTCATCTGTATTGAAATGCATTAAATCATTTGCGAATAACCTCTTATCGATACCTCTAGAATAATTGAAAATAATTGTATTGTATTCACTGTGCCTCTTTTTCGTTTTTAAATGCAAAAAAAATATATATATTTTAGAATCCTTGAATAAAGTCCGGCTATGGCTAGTTCAAACACAACCACAAAATTAAAATATCTTCGCAGCTCTTGCCCAAATTCTCACCCCGTTCATTCATCACTTTCTTTCTCTTTCCGAGTTGGATAAGTGCGTTTTATGTCAAATGCCATCTGTTCCATGGTTCCGAACCCATGTAAAACTGTAGGTCCTTTCCCCCGATGTCTGTGTTTTCATTCGAGTTCAATGTAGCAGTGTTCATAACAGCAATCAACAAACAGCACAAATCATTGCAGCCATGTCAGTGGATCCGAACAGGACTAGAGTTGCAACCAAAATTATTTTGTATGGGGGCGGCATAGTCACTTCTACATACAATGACGGTAGCGCCCGCGAGTGAGTTTGCTTACGAACTTGCTATGATCTCGAATTCCAACGACACGTGAGAACATGTGAAAACTTCACAGGACACTATTAAGTTCAACGAACATTCAATGTTGCGCGAATCCCAATTTCGTAAGCAACCTAACTGCAGTTAGAATTCTTCTGCAAACTCGTGGCTACGCTGCCGCCATACAAATTAGATTATTTCAGCACTCCCGTCCTTCCATGCTCGCTGGATCCGGATCGGCAAGTATAACACAGGGTGTACTCACTCCGGCCGCCGCCGCCTCCGCCACGCTCCGCAAGCTCCTGCAGCTTCGGGTTGACGACCTGCTTGGCCTCCTGCAGCACGGCGACCAGGTCCGCCGCCTTGGGTGAGTTCGACGGCGTGAAGAACGTGTACGCCGTGCCCGTCTTGTGGCTGCGGCCCGTTCGCCCGATGCGGTGCACGTAGTCCTCCGAGTTGCTCGGGTAGTCGAAGTTTATGACGAACTTCACATCGTCCACGTCTGGACAATCGTTTCAACACATTAAAAAAAGCCTAAACAACAGATAAAAAGAAACCTTAACCATAATAGCATTAACATCTACAACCAAAATTCCAAAACAAATTTGAGAAGACTTGGATTATGGGAAGTTTTGCACTCGCTTACACAGCTGGCCAAGTCAGTTATCACCCACACAAATCTCAAATACTTCTGCGACTATGTTCGCGTATGGCATGTATGTTTAGTTTTAGAAAGACCTCATCACTCTCCTGGATATGAAATGTTTCCGATTGCTTATGGATCTGGATATTTAGTCTGCGAAACTCAGTTCCACCTTGCATGTGTAAGTATTGGTAACAGGAAGATGGGAATGGAGTAATGCTTATTTTAAAACTGTCTATAATCCATATCCGATCCATATCCGTATCCGATCCATAATCCTACATATATCATAAGTTTTGGTCATAATTATGAATCGAAAGTGAGATCCAAATCTTCTCTTGGTAGTGCAATCAATTCTACAAACAAAAAATTATAGTATTATTGGCAATCTGACACTTTGTATACAACACGGACTATTATTCCATCCATATGCAGGATGTAAATGACCATCCAATCCTTTTTTAACCTTATGGAGTTTTCAACGTGTTATCTTAATTGGTGAAAAGGATTAACTTCTGACCAGTAATTTACGATTTGCATTAGAATTTTTTGCAAAACAGTAAATTTTTCATACATTTCAAATGAAAATATTTTTTTAAAGGCATTTTCACAGATTAAAAAAAAAATGTGTTCAGTGTCGAACATAGATTACATGGTTAATAAAGAATGGGGGTGTCATTTAAACCCTGTATGCAATATACTCACTCCCCCTGCAATCTTAGCACCGCTCTTTCAGGGTCGTTACCATGGTAAATGAACTGACAGGGTGAACAGACAAGTGAAGGATTGCACCCATTCTCCATGCAACTTTAGCGGTGTTCCTTCAGGGGGAATACACCACGGTAAATGAACTGGCTGGGTGAATAGGCAAGTGAGCGATTAAATCTTATGTTAAGTTGCATTTCGTACCGCGCTTAATGGTAAATGTAAGTTCATTAGTCCGAATAACACGTCGTTTGGCAGTTAGCTTAGTACGAAATGCAACTAAATGTCAGATTTCATCACTAACTTGCTTGTTCAACCAGCGAGTCAATTTACTATGGTACCCTCAGGTCAACTTGTTTTTAAAAACTTCAAATCAAAGTGAACCTACCCAAGCCTCTCGCGGCGACGTCAGTGGCTACCAAAATCGGCGCCTTTCCAGTGCGAAAGTCTGAAATAAAAACATAAATTCAAACGACTGTGCAACAAGATTATTAACTGAAAAAAACATCACGGCCAAGCTTACGACACATGCAGCCCATAAGATGCTTCTGTTTCCTATAATGTAAGCTATGGGTCCTAGAACTCAATGGGTCTAGTAATCAATCTTGGCGATCGTGAAGTTTTCTCAGTTTGAGTTACTTATATACGTTTAAAATAGATCGCGCGCAAATAGAGAACGAAACGCAAAGTCTATTATACTCATAGATGATGTGTCTTAGTTCATACTAAGTTAAGTTAGGCATAACTGTGATGTTACTGTAATTTGTTTACGAGTTTGTTATTATAATGTAATTTGTAATGCAGTCAAAGTTTCGAGAAAAAGAAAAGCTTTCGATTGAATTAAAAAAACTATGATGTTAATGATCAGGACAAAGTTAGAAGGGGCATTTTATAGGTTATTTTATTGTGCAATGTTCTTGCCCGCAACTCGTCTTGAGTAGCATCCTTGGATCAATTTATTTTTGCAATGGTATAAGGCAAATTTAGTAATATTGAATTGAGCTAATAAAACATAATATGTCATTAGGACATTAGGTAATTTTTAGGGTTCCGTACCCAAAGGGTACCAACTAGGACGGAACCCTATTATTATGCTTCCATACCCAAAGTGTGCCAACAGAACCCTATTATTAGGGTTGCATACCCAAAGGGTGCCAACGGAACCCTGTTTCTAAGCCTCTGTTGTCCGTCCGTCCGTCCGTCCGTCACAGGGCTGTATCTCATGAACCGTAATAGTTAGGCAGCTGAAATTTTCACAGAGTGTGTATTTATTTTGCCACTATAACAACGAATAGGTCAAATTTAAAAATAATAAAAATGTAAGGGAGCCCCCATATAAAAACCTGATTGTTTGTGTTAAATCTTAAACGATGGTACGGAACCCATTGAGTGCGAGTCCAACTCGCACTTGGCCGGTTTTTGCTCTTTGACCAGTGTGACGAAATTTTGATTTCTATGCATCCACGACTAAAATTCCACTTAGAAATAATGTCAATTGCTTTAGTATAGTTCTCCTCTCGCTATTTTCATATATATTTGGTTCTTTGTAGTACGTTGGCAGACCATTCAGGTCGACTTGCATAAATGCCACACTATTCAAACACAGAACATACTTCAAACGCACTAATTTCAGTTCCGATGGCTTCGAGGTGCATAGGCACTGCACCCCGTCTAAGCATTCTAGTTAGCAGAGACCTGTTTATGTAACTCCATTGTCAAATTAAAATTTGTAACTGGAAAAAATCATACTGTGCATCAGCATTCTTAATCGAAAATAAAGAAATGTATACATTAAATTATTAATGTTGATTTATACATGACGTCAAGTGGCAAGGCCTGGCAGCATCTCTCATTTGCACAATTCAGTGCTATCGGCTATGTGCCATCGAGTTAAAACCAGCAGATTGTATTGTTCTTACAACAAGACGCATGCGCAAGAGTCTTACAAAATCAATGCATATTAATATTTATTTGAAGCATTATTTAAGGGGAAATGCAACTAATACCGGATTTACTTTAGTTTTCGACACATAGGAAACAGAAAATAAAAAAGGAGTCCTGATAAGTGTGAATAAACCTTAACCAACAGACTGATGCCGAACAAGTATAAGACATTGCATAGAACACATCATTCTAGAATGTAAGAATATAACTAGGATAAGTTAGCTAAAATGCAACATCGCCACAACATTTGTTGCACCAACCTCGCGCTGAAAGATGCTCCACATACCCCTGCATAATTTTGCGACCGTCCTTAACGCATGCAATATATGTAAAGCAGCCAGCCGTTATACATATGTAAAGACATACATGAGTTGAGTAATTCTGAGGAATTGTACAATCACCTCAGATTGTAACGTAAGAGGAGGGAGTTGTGAGGTGAATCCGTAACGCTGAGTCTCATGCACGCGCGTTTAATACCGAGTATGAGAAACACCACACCCCGAACACTCAGCTCCAAACTGTGCAATGGTGACTCGTAGATTTTATAATGTATTAATTTGTTTTAATTCAACTATCAAATTTTTCATAGCGTACCAATAATAAAGAATGTTCTGCTGGGGGAAAATTTTGGTATCATTCAATAGATGAAGCTATATTTAATGAAAATAAAGTTACTTGTTGGCTAATTATTGAGTTTCAAACAATTAAAATTATTAATATAACTCTAATTAATGAAATATAAGAGCCTAATGAAGATAAAATATAATAATAAGACCACATTTGAAGAATGCTACCGTGAATCACACAAGCCAGAGACCGCAATACTGTCGCCTGTCACCTACCTATTTGGGTAGCAGCAGTATTTAAAAGCAGAGAGAGTAGCAACCAGTCAATGTAATTTTTTTATGGAACTGAACATACAGAGATGGCTGTAACCAAAACTTTCATGATATTAGCCCTATACACCACGTGGGAACTAAGTTCCGTGCCATAGCAGTACAGCATATATTTCACGGCTCGATTCAGGTGTACTGAAAACTCAGACTAAATTTTCGTTGCCACTGACCATTTTTAGGGTTCCGTACCAAAAGGGTGAAAACGGAACCCTATTACTAAGCCTCCGCTGTCCGTCCGTCCGTCCGTCTGTCACAGGGCTGTATCTCAGTAACCGTAACGGATAGAAAGCTGAAATTTTCACAGTGTGTGCATTTATTTTGCCGCTATAACAACAAATAGATAAAATTTAAAGATAATTAAAATTAAAGGGGGTCCCCATACAAAAGACGTGATTTTTTTGTGTTTAATGTTTCACGATGGTACGGAACCCTTCGTGTGCGAGTCCGACTCGCACTTGGCCAGTTTTTCATTCAAATTGATGGTACTTACCACCCGGCCATGGTTGACCCTGCCACCTAGTTTAATGCAGAATTCAAACGACCCGCCTCAATGCTCGAAAACGGTTCCCAATCAAGAACCGGACCGCGTCTAGAGTTGCTACATGACGATTATTAAACGGAAAGGCATCGCACTACTTTTTAGATTATGAGTGACTTTTACAAATACTGTTTGAAGAGATTTAAACCTGATTTTTATCATTTATACAGAAAAATATAATGTGAAATTAACAATATTTATTGATTATTATTTCGATTATGAAAACACAAGCATGCCAAATTGGGAACAAAAACATTATATGTTGAAATGACTCTTCTCGTGGCGCGTCGTGGTATTCTGTCTCAATTTGACTATCTCAAATCACACCTCAACAAATCGTAAAAAATCGAAAAAATCCACCCTTCCGTCCACATGTGTTGTGTGTACATGTGAATAATGAGTTAGTAGTTATGAGTACAAGATGGTTTGCAAGAACTGTTTACAGTGATCTAACAAGCAAGGATCAGAGTAGTGCAATCCAAAAAGCAATGATCACTAGCGAAAATAACCATGTTGCCCATCAAGATGAAATTGTTTGAGGTTTAATGAGTTGGTAGCTGCTCTTGCCGGGCCGCGAGTGCAGTCTAAGTAGTTTTAACAGAATTGCTTTGTGGCAGACGCAACATTTTATACTCTGTAGTGTTTTAATGTTTTTTGGGATCGTGTTTAGAGGCATCCGTTTGATTTAAAGTCATATCCATAATCAGAAGCACTTAAATTTTATTAAATAAGTTTGCATTTGATGGGATACCAGGTTGCAGGATACGCTCATAAGTTCTCGTAATCAACACCTAACTATAACTATGTTTGAAGGTATTTTTCTAAGTAAATATATTTATTTCGGTAAGTCTTTGCCCTCTGCAATAAGGGAAGTTTCCGATATCTCCATCCACCAAAACTTAGAAGGTGGGCGCAATGCCTTTATAAAAAATTACTTGGAAGCATTTCTTCTAGAGAAAGTATTTCCTATTATACGTATTGTTGAGTAAGGCATAATTTAACATTACACACAAATATTAGAAAGAAAACTTACTACTACATGGGATTGTTGGTAGCGACCAGAGAAGCCATTAATATAAAAATCATGGGCGCCATCGTGTCGCCGGCAGAGGTAGCAAGTCCGCGCACGGGCAGCCCGGAGCGCTACTCGATGCAGGCGACAGCGATGTGCCCGGAGGCCGGCTGGGGGCCAGGGGCCAGGAGCCGGGGAACCGGCGCAGGCGCAGTGCCACGAGAGGCGAGGCGCACGCTACCGAGCGTGCGTCGACCTGGCGCGGAGCCCAAGGGCGCGCGAGCGCTAGGGCGCGCTGTCTACAAGGCACAGGGCCGCGCAGGTTGCCCGACAGAAAGGTCGGCCGACAGCCGGGGGCGGCCGCAGGCGCGGGGGGCGTGCACGCCACCGCCCGCTCCCGCCGCAACCTCCACGGCCTGCAGGCACACACGCCATCAGTCAACTTAGCTCCAGCACCAGCTCTGCTGCCCTCCATCTCTCCCTTTAACGTCCCAACTCACTCCACCCTACTATCACGTATGCACCTATTCGGCTAAAACGTTCAAAATTCTTAATGTAATTTTCAGTAGAGGCACTAACAGCTTTCCGGTGTGTGTTGTTGAATGCTATGCTTGCTCACTATAATTCAGAATTGACACTGTTATGTGGCATTCAAAATAATCAATTGATATCACAGTCCATAGTGATTTTTCGAGTTTAAAAGTGGTCTTGTTTATTTGCAGCAACTGTTTTTATTATTCCTGTTAAAGAGAGTTACACCAAAAACACTATTTAAAAATATTTTTAGGAGCAACACCATGAGAAAGCATTATTTTACCTTGCAGAACCCAATCACGTTCATTCTGCGACTTGTCTCCGTGGATGCAGACTGCAGGCCATCTACAAACAATTACAATGTCTTACTTTTTTCACTGGTATATATTGAATTGAGACGAAAAAACACCAGTCTTCACTTTCATTCAAAGGAAATAAAAATATAATTACCCATCACGTTTCATTTTTCTGGTAATATCGTCAACTTTCCGTTTAGTCTCAATAAATATAATAGTTTTGTTCTCCTTCTCAGCCATAATTTCCTTGAGGAGGGTGCTTAGCTTAGTTTCTTTCTCGTACTCCATGCAGACATCGATGATCTGCAGGATGTTGTGGTTGGCGGCCAGCTGCAGGGATCCCACGTTGATCGTGAGTTGGTCCTTCAGGAACTCGGAGGCCAGATTCATGACCTCCCGGGGCCACGTCGCCGACCACATGAGCGTCTGCCGATCCGGTCGGATCTGTTCAATGATTTTCTTGATCTGCGGCTCGAAGCCCATGTCCAACATCCGATCCGCCTCGTCCAGAACCAGGTAGGTGCACCTCTTCAAGTTTGTTCGCCCACTCTCTAGGAAATCGAGCAGTCTTCCCGGGGTCGCAATTACAATCTCTACTCCATTGTCAAGGTCCCTCGCCTGTGGGCCCTTGGGTGCTCCACCAAACAGGCAAGTGTTGTGAATTTTAGAAGTATTGGCAAACTTATCACAGACCTCTTGTATTTGTTGAGCTAGCTCTCTTGTGGGTGCCAAGACAAGTGCAATAGGTCCATCGCCACGGCTCGACTTCGGTTGGTTGTTTATATGAACTATGGCAGGCAGGATATAAGAAAGTGTCTTGCCCGAACCTGTGGATGCAATGCCGACCATATCCTTGCCACTTAGCGCGATGGGCCAGCCCTGCGCCTGGATTGGTGTGGGCTTTTCGAAACCCATCTTCTCGATTTCGTCCATGACATAGTCAGGGAAACCGGCCTCCTCGAATGTCAATGTAGGTTTGGGGATATCCCGACCTTTGAGGGAGATTTCGACATCACTGCGCCAGGCCTCCACCTCAGAGTCTGAGCGATTGACAACATCCGGATGCGGATTATAGAAGTCCTTCTTGAATGGCTTCAGCCTACTCATGTCCCACTTGGGCTTGCGAAGATTGGCGCCTGGGTTGCTCCGCCGGCCGCCCCCTCCGAAGCCCCCTCCGCCAAAGCCACCACCGCCGAAATCGCGCCGACCATCGCGCCCGCTGTCGCCACCACCCCCTCCTAAGCCATAGCCGCGGTCCCGGCTGCGACTCCTGCTCCTACTTCGCCGCCGATCTCGACTTCGGTCTCTGCAAAGAAGAAATTTTGTCGAGATTGATTACCAACTTCCTTGGAAATTACATTATTGTTTTCCCGACTTTATTCACCAATGTTTGGAAAATATATGTGGAAGTAATTTATACCTATTTGTAAAAACAATGGGAACGTTTCATTTTTAAACCCTCGACTCTGATTTAATTATAAAAAAAATCTTCCTTCATTTATTGATCACGACACCGAAAGAGTCACAACAATAATGCTCAAAGAAGTATGCATTACAAACGATTCGGACCATTTGTGTACGGAAACAAAACAACTTACATGGAACAAATGACGTTAATTGTAGTAGTTCACCTCAAATTTGAATCCAATGAATTGCTCTAAGTTGAACTTGAATTTTCAACCGAGGTACATTCAAAGGTTTGTGAAAAAACATGGTGGAAAAAAGAACTACCCTTTAGAAACGTCAAAAAGTGACATTGACAGTTGAACACACAGTGCCCTACCGTCAAAGCGTGCGCACTGTGTACGGCATTGCGTGACACAGCGATAACTTCATTACGTTCACTGGACGCCATTTTGAGGGCTGTGTGTAAGTTTTGAGGGTGCTTTTGGTAACGAAGTTTCAAATCGAACCGCGAACTGAGTATGAAGATTTCTGAACATGAAGTGAGGTCAACTCACTCACCGCGCACGCGCCTACATCATTGTACATTGAGCTTAATGAGTAAGCTGAACACTGCATATCCATAAATATAAACTTTGATATTCAAGCATTTTATCTCATTTGGCTCTTGGCTGCAAAATGCCTATGTTCACTCAAGCCCTAAAACTAGTATGGTATTAAAATGACCCATGTTTAAGACCCATAAAGCGGTTAAGAACAGCAGATCGGTGAAGTCGGTAGGTTGTTCAATCCAAAAACCTAAAGCGTTGCAAGCACGTCGCAATTAGAGATTTTTTATAGCTATGCCGGTCCAAGCGAAGGAATGACGGAACAGGTCAAAGACCGTACAATTTCCAGTTCGTTCGCTAGAGTCGGGTGAAGTAAATCACGCGAACGGCCCACGCAACTTCGATGATCGTGAAGGATACGTAATATCATGAACCAGAGGAAAAAGCATTCTCACCTGCCGCGACCCATTTCTTAAATGGACGCTATTATCGGATCACCAACCACAGCACGCTGGATTCTAGGCTATTAACGCTGAAAAGCACTCTCAAATGGCACTAGCACAATGCACTCTTTTAAATTAAACTCAACACAACAAATGAGCGTATTAGATTTCCCTTCGGCATTTACACTGAATTTATATCCTAGCACGCTATGCGAGAAAACAAAATGGCGAAAACGAGGGACAAATCCATGCAAGGAAGTTTAGGCGGAAATCGATAGCATTGTGCGATTGGTCACCCTGCGCTGTCAGAGTATGCGTAGTTCCTTACGTTCCGAAATGCGTACATTGCAGATATCACAGAGAAGGCGAATACAGTGAATACTTGTGTTCCGAATTGATTTCACTGCTCATAGCAACAATCGCGAGCCTAACCTAACTACCTCGAAAAGCTTTTTAAGTCTCGAGAGCTGTTATTTCAAACCTATTTGTCTAACTAGACTAACAAACGGCGAAAGGCCTTCAATGGCTGTCATAGTAATTTTTTCTATAATTAGTTGTCTGATTGTGTGCACTTGTATTCCGAAATAACGAAGGCCTTTCGTTATTTGTTAGTCTAGTTTGATACCTCTAGGCCTGAAATAACCACTCTCGACATTTCCAAGGCATTTTCGAGGTAGTTAGACGCGCGATCCGCATAGAGACGGCGCGGCGCGGGACACAAGAGGGGGCGTTCAGCTACATACAACCAGATTAGCTGTTTCCCTTATTTATTTATCATATTAATTCTGTAGGCAGACATAATATTAATAACAACGATTGTTGTTTTTGTGTTTGTTGTAGAGACAGCACCATAACCAATATTATCTAAGTGAAGAAACATTACAAATGCATTCAAATAAATTTTGATGAAATGGTAAAATCTCCCGTGAGATTTGATCATGGAATCTCAATATTTTTTTCCAGGAGTGAGAAGAAAGGTACAAAAAATGGGTCGGGCTGTATCGTGGGCCCTTAGTGTCATTACAAAACGTGAGAGTTGATTTTAGTGAACTTGAAATGAATTAATTAGTCGGTACGGGAATTTTACGCCGCCTAATGTTTGACAACTATTTGGTTTTTAATTGTCCTTTGATTTGAAAACTAACAGTCGTATTCAAAGAGTACCTGTCAAAACTTAGTACGAGATTATCACCGGCTTACCACACAAAAACCGTTTTAGTCCAGCGTATTCAAGTTAGTCCGGTTGACATTGATCAACTTAATTATATCTCCAATAGACGGATGAATGAAATTTCTACTCACCGTATCGAATGCACTGTGCGAATTGAACTCTCACACGAATGGTTACAAACCATTGTAAGAGATTAATCTAAAATAAATCGCTTTTTTTGGATGGGGGCCCCTTAGTTTTGTTTTTAATTATTACTATTTGTTGTTATAGCTGCAATTCTGTGAAAATTTCCGCCGTATACCAAATACGGTTCATGAGAAGTAAAAAAACGTTGTGACTATCGGCGAGTCACTGGTGACTCCCAGCTCAGAATATCACGAGGATACTCCTATATACGCTTTTGTGTTTCAGCGTGATTTTAACAAAGAGTTCGGAAAAGTACCTTTTTTCTACTGATTTTAGAGACGTTTGACGTAAAAAATACCCTACATGATATGATGATAATAATTGAGATCCCATAGAAGAAGAAGAAGCGGCAACATTAACTCCCTACATAATTAGGCCTGCGTAATAATGGGCGATTTGAATATAGTTTACCAAATTCTCCATTTTCTTGTTGTGACATTTCTTTCTGTTTCCTTCCAATAAAAAATCAAACAGGAAGAAACATGGAAGAAATTATACTATTTTGCGCTGTGGCCCTGTGTGCATTGTCAAAATAAATTGCTAAAATTAATAAAACCTCCATGTCCGATGGCGTTAAACCGAATAACTTGCAGATAGGCTAGAGTATCTACCATCTACCATAACGCTATATGATGGGTTGAAATGTGTCGCGGGGACTCCGTGTCGATTGAATAGGCGCGGCACGGCATGGAGGCACAGGTGTCTGTAGCGGGCTTTGAGCCGGCCGCGCCGGATTTTGAGCTCCCGGGTACATCGCCGGCCGCAGATGTAACGTCGCCGTCTGATCGCGTTCGACACTCGCGCAAGCAGTCCAAACGCCGGAGAAAGAGCTCCAACCGCGCGCGCACACTGCCAAGGATCATCGTTAAGCCGCTGCCGCCTCCTCCGCCGGAGAGTCGCGACTGGGTGGCGTATTCGGAGCCTAGTACGCGTGCCGTCAAGCCACCAACAATGCGCGAGGTTCTCGCATCAATCCCTGGCTTTAGTATAAAGCCTCGAAAACGCAGCGGCAAGAAGCTCTCGACGGCAGCGCAGCTGCAGCAGACGAGAGAAGGACGCATCGACCTGGAGACACCGGACTCTATCCTCGTAAACACAAATTTGCGTGCTCTCCTCAACAAGCACACATTTACAATGCTCCCACCATTATATCAGTACAAGCTTGGTCAGTTGCTACCTCGTGTAGACCGTCCTGGTGCGGCATGTCGTCTGGGCTCTTCGAGCCTTAACAATGAGTTTTTTGCTCGTGCGTGCCTTGAGTGGCAGGATGGTCTGTCTGAAGGCGAGTTTACCCCAGAGAACCAGCAGCGAATGAAGCTAGAATCGGAGAAGGAAAGAAGCAAGTTGGACCCTTGGAAGCTAAAACATTTTGAACCATTATGGGGAGAGCGAAGAGAGCGCGCGTCATACAACCTGGGCTCGGAACGTCCTTCACTTAAGACTACCATCAAACTGCGGCCAACAGCCTCCATCACAAGTAGCAGCACAGTGCCGCATGTTAAGAGGAGTAAGTCATCGGGAACGAACAAACGGCTACGCACAGTAGGAGCAGTGACACGGGCAGCAGCACGTGTTGATGAGGAAGACTCCTGTTCAGCTGGGACGCGAGTAATGCCTGATCTACTACCAATTGAGCCTGTGAGAAGTCACAGATATTCACCGTTCAATTTCTCTGACTCTGCAGCCTCTGCCAAACCAGAAGAGCCGGTTTGTCAAGCCGTGGATCCATTATTGATCAACGATTCTTCTGCAAGCACTTGCAGTGGGGATGATTCTGATAATATGGAGATAGAGGTATTAGACAATGATGACAATGGTACCGATGATGAATCCATTCCAGAGCAACTCGTGCTGCACAATACAAACAAAAGACTGAGTGAAGAAATGGAAATAGATGAATCCACTGCCGCTAAAAAAGTAAAAGTGGCCGATTCCAACGTAGAAGAAGGCATAGAAATGGAGTGTTTTTCAGGGCAATTTGATGATGATTCCCAAGATATAATTGACAGAAGAGAGGATGAATATGAAGACGATGATCAATATGATGATCACTTGGCCCAGGTGGACTCCATTGAAGCACCTGATCATGCTATAGAGCCAGACACAAACAGTGACGAAAGTAAGACGACAGCTCTCTATGAACTTGATGAAAGAAGTACCTCTAGTAATTTCAGTGTAAAACTTGAACAGGCAGCTAGTGAAAATGGTGATCATAAAACGCAAGTTCCAGATGAGATATCAACTGTATCTGAGTATGTTCCGTGCATCGATGATATTGTTGAACCGGAATATTGTGAAGAAATAAATCACAACACACATTCTCCTACAATAGATCATACAGAGCCTGTTTGTATTATGAATGATCATGTCATTAAAATGCCTGAACCTGTTCATATGGCTGAATCGCTTCATGATATATCTGAGACCACTAGTGATATGGTGGATTCTGTTAATATTGAAATTGAGACGGTTAGTAAGAGTGAAACAGTGCTGAAGATATCTGAACCTGTTAATGATGTAACAGAATCCGCTTATGAGATAGTTGATGATTGTGAAAAACTTGAAGATAAAGAAGAAACCTGTGATATTGACAATGATTGTGTAGATGGTGATGGCCAGTACTCGATAGAAAATAATGTTGATCAACAGTTTGTTAAGCCAGAAGAGTTCGAATGTGCGAATTCAGTCGAGAATGATCAACGTTTTGTGAAAGTGGAACTTTATGAATGTGTAGACACTGAAGTATTGAATTGTGAAGATGTCAGTGAAACGAAGGACTCCAGTGAGCCTGCAGATGATGTGGTAAAACAAGAAGTGAAGCATCCCAATCCTTCAGACATCACACAGGACTTTCACTATGATGAACACTTTAAAGATGCTGAATCCTTCATATTAGAGACAAGCGGTCTTGGGAATCTAACCAGCAGTAAGTTTATTTTATGCAAGGTGTTTGACAGTGACATTAATTATTATTTACAGTCAAAACATTCCATTAACTATCGGCAAGCTTTATATTGTTTATAGCATCCCCTTCACACATTTACTACAACTTTTAATTAGCGCACATAACATGGGTACAACTGCAGAAACCCAGTAACCTTCAAGAAAAAAAAAGACTTTAACCGATATTGGACTTTAACAGTTCTGGTATAACATTAAAACTGATGCACTAGCAAATGTTTTGCTCAAACAAGAAAGACGAGAAACATTTTACTGTGCAATTAAATTAAAATGTAGGCACGGAACAATTATATATCTAACAAAGTGGAATGGTAAAAAGGAGTGCTTATCACTAAAGGTGATTTACTCCAGTCAAACTTGAAGCAACCAGTCAAATGAGTAAATGTCTTTTCTGGCATACAAAATTAATTGGTATTCCTTTTTTTAACAACTGTTGTAGGTAGTCCAAAAATATTTAGAACTTGCTATTCATAACTTTTGAGATCAGTAATGTAATAAAATGGATCAGTTGATATCATGTTGAAATAACAATTCTCCTTTTTTAGGTTCCGAATGTGTCAGCTTTTCTACCCATCCAAACCTAATGGAGCTTTCTTCTTACATAAGTGAAACTAGTAAGTACTTAATTAAAATATTACAATTTGAAGTTGCGGAAGTTAGTACCTTTTCGCCTGCACTTTATTAGCAAATGGGATTTTTTTAAAAGGACATGTTTATTCAATCCAACATGTCACATCTATTGTTAATAAAAATATCTAAATGTTAAAACAAAAAAAAACCTCCATATTATTGTGGTCGGCGAATAAAATTAACTAAATTGCAAACACAATAAATCATTACAATACACATTTTAAAAAAAAATTACATATCACAGTTGCGATGAGGCAATTTGAAATAATAGAATTTCCAACTGAATAGTAGTCAAAATCATCTAATCATTTAACCCGTGGACTGTGATTCAGACGAGAAATTGATGTCAAAACATTCCATAGTGAAAACCATCGTATTTGATGAAAAGATGTTCGAAACTGCGACGAAAAATTGCCTGTGTTATGTAGCCGTGCTCATAAAGGGGAGGTCCAGGCATGACACCTAATTCTTTCGGGAATTCTTCGGGAAGGCAAGCCCAGAAAATTTCATTTAGCTTGCCTTGTTTGTGTCTTGTGTGGGTCAAACCTGGTAATTAAAATTCTTCCGGTTGACTGATTGATCTGTTTGGTACACACCTTTACTTCTGATGACAATACAATTATGTGTATTCAGTTGCAGCTTAAATCCCAGATTTTTTCAACCCCCTCAATATGGGTATCAAATGAAAGGGCTAGACAAGTTAAACAGTTTTATTCTAATGAAACATAATACCTAATGATGCAGACAATTTACTAAAAGCTAAAAATAATTAGGTAGCTACAAGGTACCAGTCATCACACCATTCTCCTTATCAATCTAGAACCTTGATCAGACTAAAATAAAATTGTGGGGGGTAGCGTAACCTGAGTAAATATGTAAATGATCGTTATGTGATGCACAATGATAGTGACGAATTTACTTTAGACGTATTTCTCATATGTTGTCCATTGCGTAGATGCATCCAAAGCACATGTTACATTAAAAAAAGGTGCAGGACAGAATCCTTTGACTGTAAACATGCCTACTTATTACGAAGGGTTAATTTATCTGCATGTTCTGTCAGCCTCAGTGGCCCAGTGGCGCGACACTTCGGCGATCACTCTCCGAAGTTAAGCAACGCTGGGTCCGGTCTGGTCTTGGATGGGTGACCATTCGACCGTTGAGAGAGGCTGGCCGTGGTTCGGATTCCACGTTAAGCTGTAGGTCCCCTTCCTTACTTACTAGGTGGTAGGGTTTATCCCGCCCGGGTTGGTACCATCACATTGGATGAACGATGGTCAAAGCGGCAATGAAAATTGTCCGTGTTTTCCATCCAGTTCAATGTAGCCGTGCAATATAAGGAAGGTCCTAGCCTAGCACCTAGTTCCCATATGGTGTGTTGGGCTAATACCATGACAGAACTTGTGGTATTAGCCATCCATGTCTAATACCACAAGTTATGAAAAATATGTAAATTACCGTATTTGTTATTCGGCCCGCAAATCATTACTTCTGTATTCTGTTTGAATTATTCTAACTGACATGCCGATTTAATCACATTAATTTAGTATTTGCCTAGCTCAAATTTCCATCGGCGAGTCGCATCTAGCCAGCGCATCCTATAGGTAGACCAGTAATATTATAATTTTCTTAAAGCGATATTTAAATGCATTTGAGATGTTTTGACAATCAAATGCATCTAAATTATTCGAATCGTCCACTCGGGACATCATAGCAGTATGATTGCTGGGTACTTTCAAACAAATTTTACAGTTACACGGAATCTGCACGTCATCTAAATAACTGTTAATATAATTATTTTCATTTAAATGTATTGTAATTTTACTCTTATTTCCCAGATGTAACTGCCGCTGTTACAATGCCTGTTATACATACATCTTCACTTCCGATGATGGAAGTCACCAATACACAGGTGGGCCTTAATTTACCTCATCATTATTTACATTTTGATAATTTATTCACAGCGTACCCGTGAGCGATGCTCCCTATACAAATAAACCCCGTTCCTTATAAACCTAGATCATCCTCAATAGTTATACAATGATTTAATGTTTTGTCCCTTTAAATGTCAATGCAAAGGACACAACATTCTACAACTTTTTGCTGTCATTTGAGTCTGAGAGAGAGCATAATTCTCGCTTGCTTACAGTTTCATCTTCAGGCCTGATAGCACCTGATTGCAGGCAGTTCCATAAAGGCGTACCTAAGGGAATCTATATTTTATTATTTAAAAAAATAACTATGACTTGTTTAGGAATTTCAAAATGTTGAAAGATGCATTGATTGTGTAGCTATATTTGAAACCTATAAGGCTAAATATCTAACGCTCAAATTTTATGTTCAATCTTTTTTTACGAAATGTTATTAATATTTGGCTAATTTAAGAACCCAAACCACCAAAGACTAACAGTTTTGTCTTTAAATTACTGCTGGACCATCAATCTATATTTACTTTTCTTTACGTTGGAAATTTGTTGTGGTTGTTTTTAAATATAATTAAAATTTTGTTTCACTTACGCCCTTATCAAACTGAACAAAATCTGCTCATATCACGCCCTTAAGGTCGGCCCGTAAGCACCTGAAAATTTCGCCTCCCATACAAACATAGTTTACTAATGATTTGAAAACCACTGTTCCAACTTACTTGATATGTGGTATCTAATATTAGGCTACAAATATCTGTGTCTGCATGCCAACTTACTTGATATTTGGTATCTAATATTAGGCTACAAATATCTGTGTCTGCATGCCTTTGTTTTTTCGGTAAATGTATTCTGGGTCAAACCACAGAGAAAACAAAAGCATGCAGACACAGATATTTGTTACCTGATATTAGATATTAAATATCAATTTAATTGGAATAGCGGTTTCCAAATGATTAGTAAACTACGTTTGAATGGGGAGCATAGCTTACGGGCCGTTCTTAACTCTTCAATACTGTTTACTTAGGATGGATTTCTTCTTTCATTGAAATATACTTATTTCATTAATTTTAATTTCAGTTGCCCAAAACTGAACCATATTCTTTCCAAATGGTTTCATATCCCGATGACAATGAACAAGACCCAACGAAGTCGCGAAACTCAGCAGTTTGGAAAATGGAAGGTGGTTGGGCGACCAATGGAACCTCAATGCCAATCGCCATGCATAACATGACTTGCCCACCCAATGACAATACGAAATTCCTGTGTGAAGACTCAAAAACTAGTCTTGAAGACATGCAGATTAATGATGAAAATTGCCTAAGCCGAGATGATAATCCAAATTATGCAATGGAATCTTCTAACTCATCTGAAAGTTGTCAGTCATCGAAAGATATAGTTGTCTGTAAAAGCGAAAATGAAACTGCACAAGTACCAAATGCGACGCTTGTCGCAACCAGTGGAATATTTTCGACCACTTCAAGATCGAATGGTAAATCGAAGGGAAAGTCAAAAGAGTCAAGGTATAAATACATATTTTCTTAAAGCATGTTTTACTATTGTTCTCATCAAATCACATTTTATGTCAGTCAAGTCAGTCAGCGTGTTTGCGTCCACTGTTGGACGTACGCCTATCCAATTTTTCTCCAGTCCTCCCGGCCCTTAGTGGTACGGAACCACTGCTTTCCGCCGACGCACTTTTCGTCGTCCCACCACCACGTGGTCTTCCCACACTCTGTTTTCCTGTCCATGGCCGCCAATGTAGGACACGGTTACTCCAACGATCGTCATCTCTTCGGCTGATGTGATCACATTGTATGGGTCAAGTTAAATCTACTCACATTGATATATTTGTTTTAGATTTTATTATTGCAATATAAGGAAGTTCCTGGTATGGCATCTAGTTCCCGTAAGGCTTGTTGGGTTAATAACAGCAGGTGTGGTATTAGCTATCTGTGTCCACTACATAAAAAATGCTTGTTACGCAAATTTACACATAAGTGGGGCTTAGGAATCAACTCTCTGTAAAATGTATGCATGGTAAATAAAGTATTTGGAAAGCAAGCGCCGTGGTCTAGTGGTGAAGTCCCCTTGCTGGAGACATGGGTTCAAATGCAGCCTCCGCACGTTTGGTTGTCATTTGTCACGTGGGCGTGCCTCAGACAAGCGTAGTTGACTTGGGGGGTATGGTAATGAAAATACGAAAGATTACAATGTAAATTTCGGAGGTGTGATGCTCAGAATATTAGTATTCATGTTGACAGAAGTCGCAGCTGGAACAAGGTGCCCCCAGGCGCAGTAAACCTGGAGCGCAGCTACCAGATTTGTCAGGCGGTGATTCAGAACAGTCCTAATCGCGACGCGCTGCGCAACCAGCTTCGGCCGCCGCCGACACTGCTGACGCGGCCCCGCATCGCACCGCGACCCCCTGCACCCTCCATCCCCCCCGTGCCCGCGCATCAGACGCAGCAGGCGCCCGTCGTCATCCGGCAGGTGTCCGGCTCCACGGCGCCTCACACTGAGGTGCGAGGCTCTCCGTCCATGTTTGATGTGTTACACAAATTAATACAAAAAGGCAGAATTCTGATATACATAATACATAAAACACCCGAATCACAAAATAAATAGGAGCAGCCCCCATACACCAGCGAAACAATTGCACGCTCACAGATGTGTATGTACAACCATCTTTTCAGAAGATGTTGTAATACTAATAATGGAATTCTGGTATTCTGGTCTTACTATATGTCTGAATAGTACACTTTATTATGAGTGTAGACATTTTGAAGGATATTTCGTTATCATGTGTTAACGAGCGTTGGTTGATCTTGCGATCAATTAGATTTAAATTTCGCGGTATTTCGTAATTTGCTACCTACCCCCATATATTCCCTTCCATTTTTCTTCCAATCTACCTTTCAAAAATGAGATATCCATCAACCTGCTTCCTGAGTGGTTCGAGCCGTGCTCTCCCGACGGAAAATATCGAAAAGAACATCAGCGAGTCTCCAAATCTGCTATTACGCCGTGCTGTACTGTGCTCCCATCGTACCGCGACCGTGTTGCGAAAGTTTGTGGTTGAGTGCACCCCGTGGGGCGCGATTTAGCGCCGGAGCGACCGACGCGCGCCGCAGCACCCCCATCCTCAAGACGGTGGAACGAAGAGGAGACACGGAGGCCTAAGCCCAGCGACCGAACCATCAGCCTCCATCGCCGCGGCGTCTACAAACCGTGAGCGAGTCCCTTTTCAGTTTCCCACCGCACCATTTGGTCCTTCGAGCCGGATTCCCGGTTTCCTTAAAGTATTCTAAAGCAAATTCTAAGTAAAATCATCATTTTCTTGCATTTCTCGATCTTTCTAACCTATAAAGTCACGTTTGAAATTTTCTTCATTACGTTTTTTCGTTGTTTGATTTGCAGCTCTCTCATTGGTCGTCTGCTATCAGCCAAGCCTTCCCCATATCGGCGGGAAAATTAAAAATTCCATAATCTGTGGTTTTTGGTCTCTGACCATAAAGGTTTTGCTTTTTATTCTCACTCTTCTCTCCACTGGCAATAAATATTGTCTTTGGTCTGCTGTCACCAGCTGTCACCAGCTGTCAGTGTCATTGGTAAAACGTAAACAAACAGATTGTAAACAATGGAGCCTACTCAAAGAACTATTCAGAGTTCCCGTTTGCAAAGAAGGCTTGCGATGAAGGCCGTGCAAGAATTATATAAATTAGCCACGGCCATCGCCGTCTCTCAAAGTGAAAAACAAGTGAAAGAGTTCAAAGTGCGATTTTTGGACTTAACCAAAATGAGGTTAGATTTCGAAACTTCTCATTTATACATTGCGTCCAACGTATCCGACGAGCCTGACGCAAACAGTGACACGATCTACGATGAGTTTTACGAAATGTTTTACTCTATTAATGTCCTTTACTCTGATATTTGCGGTCGGTTAGAGGACGATTCTAAGGATGTGAAAGAAAGTTCAGTGAAGGTCATAACAAATCAATTCAGCCTTCCAAAAATACAGCTAGCTAGGTATACCGGCCTACTTATTGAGTGGACTAATTTCATATCCATTTTCAACAGCTTAATTCACAATAATGGAAGTCTAACTGGTGTGCAAAAAATGCACTATCTAGTTGGCACACTGGACAAAGAGCCATTGAGTTTGGTACGACACTTGCCAATCACTGATGATAACTACGCGGTAGCATATAAGTTATTGACTGATCGATATGAAAATACACGTCGGATCGCTGATAAACATCTTGAAGCTATCCTCGCGCTTCAGCATTTCAGTCAAACCAATCAAGTTAATTTGCGCAAACTTGTTAACTCATTAAAAGAAAATACACAGGCACTCAATGCGCTTAAGTTCAATGTAGATTCGTGGAGCTTTATCTTATTTCATATAATTTCTCGGAAGTTGCCTACAGACTTGCGGAACAGGTTTGAGTTAAAGCATGACTCATTGGATATTCCGACATTCAATGAATTATTAGGGTTTTTGGAAAGTCAGCTTCGGGTTTTGGAGAATGTCTCCTCACCCATAAAGGTACTTAACAAGGAAGTACCCACGGGCAGTAATAATTGTTTTACATCTAACAACGAAACCTGTCCCTGCTGTGGCAGCGATCATGCAATTTATCGGTGTGATAAATTCAATTCCATGACACCAGAGCAACGCAAGGTCTGTGTCATGGATCATAAATTATGCTTTAACTGCTTACGTCCGCACTTAAGTTCAAAGTGTAATTCAAAGTTTTTATGTCAGGTGTGTAGAGGTCGTCACCACACAAAACTACACATTCCAACCTCATCGTCAAATCTCACCTGTGACCCATCGTGTGAAGGTCAGATTGCTGTGCCGACACTAAGCTCCACAGTTCAATCTCATTCATTTAGCAGCGTCCACGCCAATTCCACGATGTTGCTAGCGACTGCTCTAGTCAACATTATGGATATCGACGGTCGATATCATTGTGTGCGTGCGTTGCTGGATAGCGGTTCGCAGGTGTCAGTGCTGACTGAGAACATTGCTCAAAAGCTACGCCTACGTCGATCGACATCTGGTTCGATCGTCGGCTTAGGTACATCAAGTGCGCAACGCACTAACGGTAGTGTACTGTGTACCATCAAGCCGTGCTTGAAGGGCTCACAGGCCATACTCACTACTCGTGCTCTTGTACTTAACCATATTCTTAACAATCTGCCATCCACAAGTGTAGCTGTTCAAGTACACGAGTCATGCCGTAACATCACCTTGGCAGATCCCAAGTTTAACCTGCCTGGTCCCATTGACATTTTGATCGGAGTCGATCTTTACGATCAAATATTTGATGGCAAAATGCTTAAGCTTGGGGATGGTTTGCCGACGGCTTACTCCACCTTGTTTGGATGGGTTCTCATGGGTAGAGCCCCTATCTCTGCTACGATATGTGACCAGGTCACATCGTTAACATGTACACTTGACATAGATCTTGCGCTGAACAGATTCTGGGAAGCAGAGGAACCACCTCACCTTCCAATCCAGGATCCAGAGAATGTTCAGTGTGAGAGGCACTTTATGGAAACCCACACCCGTGATGAAACTGGTCGGTTCACGGTTCGACTTCCCTTCAAGTCAGGTTGTAAACAATTGGGTGAGACGCATGCTATTGCTCTGAAGCGTTTTTACTCATTGGAGCGGAAGTTAGCACGTGACCCAAAACTGAAAGCACTATACGTAGCGTTCATGCGCGACTATTTGTCTGCGGGCCATATGAGACTAATTTCATCCAGACCTTGTGTTGACAGGTACCATATACCACATCATGGAGTGCTAAAGGAGTCCAGTAGCACTACCAAACTAAGAGCTGTGTTCGATGCCTCAATGCCGAGCACGACAGGTATAGCCCTAAATCACATCTTGATTCCTGGACCAAAGTTGCAGCAAAATATTGAAGATATTATTCTACGGTTTCGAGTGCACAAGGTTGTCTTCACGTCCGACGTGAAGCAAATGTATCGACAGGTTTGCATGCACGAAGAAGATTGTAAATTTCAGACAATATTTTGGCGTGAATCACCGGACAGTCCAGTTCTGAAATATGAGCTGACAACTGTCACATACGGTGTTTCTAGTGCTGCATACTTGGCAATGAGGGTTATCCACGAGCTCGCATTGCTAAATGAGGTTCCATATCCGAACGCCTCTCGCGTGCTGAAGGAGGACATCTTCGTGGATGACATCGTAAGCGGAAGCGACAGTTTGGAGTCTGCCAAGCACTTGCAGCTCGAAGTTGTAGCTGTCCTTGAACAGGGTGGTTTCCATTTGCGGAAGTGGTCGAGCAACCATTCCGGAGTCCTAGAGCATCTCCCCCCAGATCACTGTGAAACTCCACTCCGATTCGAGGAGGCTGGAGACAACATTTTCAAAATTTTAGGCTTAGAATGGAGCGCCTGCAGTGATAAATTTCTATATCAGGTTTCGGAGATTGGGAATGCAAAAACCAAACGTGGAATTCTATCAAACATCGCACGGCTGTACGATCCTTGTGGGTATTTAGCACCAGTAACATTTTTTGCAAAAGCATTTATGCAAAATTTATGGCTATTAGAGCTCTCCTGGGACGACACTCTGCCTATAGAATTTCTTGACAAATGGGTTTCTTTCGTTGCCAACTTTCATATACTTAATCAAATACGTATTAACAGACACATCCTCTCGGAACGTCCAGAGAAATATAATCTTCATGGCTTCAGTGATGCATCAGAGCGCGGTTATGCCGCTGTGGTGTACCTTCGAGTCAAAGATGCCAACGGTGATGTATCGGTGCATCTCTTGTTGGCCAAATCAAGGGTAGCACCTCTGAAACAGAAACTAACTATTCCAAAACTCGAGCTATGTGGAGCCGTGCTCCTTGCTCGCCTTCTGGATCATGTGCTAAAGGTGCTCTCATCGAGGATGCCACTAGGCAACGTGACTGCCTGGTGCGATTCCAGCATTGTGCTGACCTGGTTACGTACCCCACCTTACAAGCTGCAAACATATGAGGGCAATCGGGTTTCTCAGGCTCAGGGCCTTCTATCTTCCGACAGGTGGAGATACGTACCATCAGCACTCAATGCTGCTGATTGTGCCAGTCGTGGTTTATATCCTCAGGAGCTGGTGGACCATCCCCTATGGTGGGCCCCATTATGGTTGGTGGAACCGGCTGAGTCTTGGCCCGCTGACTGTCCTTCAGTTAGCAGGGAAGTACTGCCGGGGCTACGCATCCCTCCAGCGTCGTCCGTGGCCGCTGTCGAGGGATTCTCTCTCATAGAAAAGTACAGCTCATTGTCGAAATTACAAGTCGTTCTAGGGTGGTGCCTGCGATTTGTACATAATGCACGTCACCCTAATGATAAACATAAGGGTGCTCTCGGTGTGCGTGAATTAGAGAATTCGTTACTTGTTGCCACCAAAAGCGTGCAAGCAGCTGAGTTCCCGGATATTATTGCAGCTCTAGGTGCTGGCAGGCAAATCAAAGGAAATCTTCTTAGACTAACTCCTTTCCTGGATTCTCAAGGCATCTTAAGAGTTGGCGGCAGGTTGACTAATTCGAATTTGCCATACGATGCCATGCATCCAATTTTGCTGCCCAGGGCACATCATCTAACACATTTAATCGTCGATCACTACCACCAAGTCTATCTCCATTCTGGCCAATCGACTTTACTGTCTATAATACAGAGGAGATTTTGGATTTTATCGGCTCGACGAACAATACGTCACAGAATTTTTAAATGTCTCCGCTGCTACAGGTTAAAGGCAAAGCCCATAGAGCCTTTCATGGGAGAACTTCCAAAAAGCCGCATCAGTCAGGCCAGACCATTTCAAAGGGTCGGCGCTGATTTTGCTGGGCCCTTTTTCATAAAATCGTCCTCTCTCCGTGGTGCAAAAACTCAGAAGGCATACTTATGCGTCTTTGTATGCTTTGTGACGAAGGCGGTTCATTTGGAGGTCGTCTCTGACCTCACAACCGATGCCTTTATTGCAAGCTTCAGTCGAATGGTATCCAGACGTGGTTTAGTTACTGATATCTTCACTGACTGCGGAACAAACTTCCAGGGTGGCCAAAGATATCTGGATGAAGTAACTAAGTTCTTGATGAACTCGGCCAATCAAGGTAAATTGCATGATTCGTTGCGCAATCACCAGGTGAAATGGCACATGAATCCTCCACATGCTCCGCATATGGGCGGTTTGTGGGAAATCGCAGTAAGGTCTTCAAAATTACTTCTTAAAAGAGTGATCGGAGAACAAATCCTCACGTTTGAGGAATTAACTACCATCTTCACGAAAATAGAGGCCGTTCTAAACTCACGGCCACTTTGTCCAGTATCTAGCGACCCAGAAGATCTGAATGTCTTAACACCCGGTCATTTCCTCATCGGTGAACCGCTTGTCGGTCTACCAGAGTATCAATTTGATCACACTCCTGTGAATCGTCTGAGCCGCTGGCAACTTACTCAGCAAATTTCCCAACATTTTTGGAAGCGTTGGCATGCAGAGTACCTTCATACTCTACAGCAACGCCCTAAATGGCAAAAAACAATAAAAAACATAGAGGTGGGGGACCTAGTCCTTATTAAAGAAGACAATGCAGCACCATTACAATGGAGAATGGGTCGTGTCACTGAGTTGCGTCCTGGCGCAGACGGAGTAGTTCGCGTGGTAGAATTAAGAACATCCACAGGGACTTATCTCAGACCGGTTGTGAAGGTGTGCCCACTACCTGATCCTCAATCAGATTAGCGCCTCTATATGTAGTTTAGCAGCTTACTTTTAGTTTATCTTATACATTCATTTGTTTTTCACATTTATTCTACCTTTTCATTTATTCATGCACAGATTCCATTGCATTCGATTATTGAAGCATTAATTACTGTGTCTTTGGTACTAAAGACCTTAACAGCTCTTTGGGGGGCGGTATGGTTGATCTTGCGATCAATTAGATTTAAATTTCGCGGTATTTCGTAATTTGCTACCTACCCCCATATATTCCCTTCCATTTTTCTTCCAATCTACCTTTCAAAAATGAGATATCCATCAACCTGCTTCCTGAGTGGTTCGAGCCGTGCTCTCCCGACGGAAAATATCGAAAAGAACATCAGCGAGTCTCCAAATCTGCTATTACGCCGTGCTGTACTGTGCTCCCATCGTACCGCGACCGTGTTGCGAAAGTTTGTGGTTGAGTGCACCCCGTGGGGCGCGATTTAGCGCCGGAGCGACAGACGCGCGCCGCAGCACCCCCATCCTCAAGACGGTGGAACGAAGAGGAGACACGGAGGCCTAAGCCCAGCGACCGAACCATCAGCCTCCATCGCCGCGGCGTCTACAAACCGTGAGCGAGTCCCTTTTCAGTTTCCCACCGCACCAAGCGTATTGACACAGTGGTGATGCGTTTGGTTGTGTGCCAGCGCCCATGGATTAATAAGTCAATTATTAATTTATGCAGCAGTCTCCTCACGTTAAGAACGGCCCGTAAGCTATGCTCCCCATACAAACGTAGTTTACTAGTCATTTGGAAACCGCTATTCCAATTGAATTGATATTTAATATATAATATCAGGTAACAAATATCTGTGTCTGCATGCTTTTGTTTTTTTCAAAAATCCACCTCTCTTCGGACCTCCTAGAACATGCATAGCTTAGATGGGGGTATGAAAACGAAGTCACAAAAGAATATAAAGTGTCTTTCAAGAGTTTCTTTAAAAACAACGTTAAAGAACAAATATTATTCGTGAAAAACCATTATAACTTTCAATGAATGCTATCTGTTTAATCTGAATCCATTGTGTAAAGTACAACTGAGCATATTTTTTATATTTTAGATGAGTGAAGGGCGAGTGAACAACATGGGTCAGTACATACTTGTGCAGAGAACCCCCACTGCTGCGCCACGCGCCTCCAGCGCCCCTCCCTCCAATCACAACATGACTGTAAGTAATAGTTGCAAGCTTTTATTTTTCATTAAATTTTTTATTACACTATCGCATAAGTCTGTAAGCAAACTTATCAGTGGTCTGATTTCTAGGATGACAATTATAAGTATACTGTTATGAACCTAATTGCCACCTACATAATGCTTTTTTTCTTTGTCAGTTAGTTTCAACTCATCCGCAGCTTACTTCCCAACTCACCCAGCTGTCACTAGAACAAGGCTTGCAAGTGTGCTAAGGTAGTCACGAACCTCCTCCGCTGTCCGCTACCTTTTTAAAAATACCATATATTAACGACCACACCCCAGCAACTAAAAAAAAGAAAGGGAACGTTTTTATTCATGCAACAATATTCATCATTTCATAATTTATCATCGGAACAAATATACGTTTTTTTTAATGCTCTGCATATGGCATTCGCCAGGCCCTCGCCTAAGACGTGCTTGACGACGCCCATGGGTATTTGAACTCTCTCGGGGGCTACGAAAACCATGCTTGGCATTTTTATAAATTAACTTTGTACCTATCACCTAGAGTTATCTTTGACATAAATAGTGTACTCGAATTTTTGTGGGTGTGTAAATGCAGATGTTATTTTTATTCACACTTTTCAGGATAATTATATTCTTGTTTAATTTGTTGCCAGTTGTATCAAACATTAGCAATAAAAGTATGTATGCCATCACAAGAGTCATACATGTGTTAGTCGTGCTAGTAAAAATGATTACTGACATTCCAAGTTATTACCCCTCTTTTTAAAATATGAGCCTACATTCTCGCCTTTTTAGGGAAGATTGCTCACAGAATGGTACTGGTCTATTTTGGCTTTAAAGCTGTCGTGAAGACTCAATGATTTGAAAATTTCAAGAAATACATTCTTTGTCCATAGGCGTAGGCACAATTTTGCACGGCGAGTGCCATTAAATTAAGGAAATCGTATTCCAGGCCCTAACCCTAAAAGTTGTCAAATTTTAATCAAACGTTTTTAATCACTTGAGAAAGCTTCATTCTATTCATTATGTCTGGTTTTTTTTAAACATCTGTATTTTTCAGCAAAAAAAATAATCTAAAATTAACGTTAAAAAGACCACTTTTTCCAATGTTTTTAGTCAATATTTTCTAATTTAAAAGTCATGTTCAGTAAATTAAAAAACAAATTTAGATTTTGACAATATATTTTAGAATCCAAAATTCCAAAAAACTAGTAAAACATTAAGAGTGTGCAAACAGTTTATCACCCGTAGTATGGGCAATTGTTACTCTTAAGGGGGAAACGCCGTTATTAAAGTTTTTCAGTAGCCTTTTATATTTATTTGGTGTCGCTGTTAGCAGCAAGCACCGGCGAGCGCGGAGGCGCCGTGCGTATGCAATCTTCGCGCCATGATACTATGCAAGAAGTGCGGTGCTTTCTGTCACGACGACTGCATTGGGCCAGCCGACCTTTGTCTCACCTGCCTCATCCGCTGATGTACCTCCGTCGAAACAACCCTTCTTTTATGTTTTGCCATATTATTTTCTAGAGTTACCTCCAAATACCTCTTTTGGGTCAAAACACGGCGTAAAATTAGGACCTACGTAATTTGCTTATTCTGTACATTAAACCAGGGACAGAAACTGTTTACAAATCGATTGTAAGAGGTTTTTTCTGAACTGGTTATAGAAACAAGCTTCAAGACTCAAAACGGTTCAGAAATGTTATCTTACAACCGGCTGTGAAACAACCTTTGAGCAAAAACCTAAGAATTATTGGTTATAGAGAAACAGTAGCCTTTTAAATGAAGGATTTTGACTGGTTCTGCACTTAAGGTGGCCCAACCCGGCGGAGCTAACTCATTCGCGGGCACTGTGCAAAACCATGCTGTTGCGCTCTGGGACCTTCTCTGTTTCAAAGAAAAAGACAGGCTCCGTGATGAGGAAGATGCAACATGTCCACAAAAAAGGCAATGTGCATAGTGTATGACTTATAGCTAAAAGTAAACCACGACCGCTGTAGTCAAAAATCTAACAAAAACCAAACAAATATTAAATCTTGATTAAATAAGCTATGTCTGATGACTAATCTTTTTAAGATTTTTTTACTTCATCATTGCGTAATAAACCACCAAAGTTATTGTATAAAACGCGCAAAAAATTGGAACTTTCGGACCTTATAACTTAGAAACCAAACACAATTTTGCAATGCCAACGGTCATCAGACATCTAGTTCGATCAAATAAAGCTCTTTTGAGCAAAATTTGGGATCTCTGATAAGAAATATGGGCGTGATCTTCTTTCCCCGTTTGTATGGGGAGTTGAGCGGGTTGGGCCACCTTAAGAGGAAAATGACGTGATCGAGTTCCATACAATGACTCGTGCCTATTTCCTCAGCCAACTTAAGCAAGTTTCTCATTTGGGTTGCATTAACCAATAAAGGTTTTAACCTTTTTCCTAATAGTATTTTCATAAACCCTTTACCTAACCTGTTTACCTTAAAGATTGTGCAACCGGTTGTCCAAGACCTTTAAGGATTTTGACTGGTTTTCGGTCCCTGTGTGAAACTGATTAACTTATGCCAAAAAGATAACATCTCCCCGCATTTCATTTGGTAAATTAATTTACCTTGCTAGTGGATTCAAATTTGTAGTTTTTATAAGATAAATAGTATCGAATACTGGCAATTGGCTATTATTGCCAGTATAATTCATGCACAAACGCCGTACTTACTTTAAAACATTTTATATTTGTAATAATAGAGAACACGGCATAATCAATCATTTTCCTCACCCAGTGAGTTTCATTTTAGGCACTGGGTTCAGTCCCTGGATTTGAATAATAAAACAAAAGTAATTAATTTTCATGGTACTGGCTCACCAACAATTTGTGTAATGAAAGTTGCATTGTTCTTCACTTTACATACCGTGAAATGTATCAATAAAAATCTGGATGAATCCTGTAAGGGTTGCAGTTCTTACACACGGCAGCTATGTAAGGCAAACTTATGATGAAGGCAATGGGCCAGTAATATGGCCTTTGCCTTTTTGAGAGCTTCATCAAGAATGATGATGAGTCTCTATGTAACATGTAACTTTGTATGTAAATTTAAATAATAGAAGTCAACAATAATTTACATTTAGATATCAGCATTGTAAAACTTTCACCCCATTTTAAATTCACAATATTGTATACACTGTAATTATATGCAATTTATGTGTGGTCCTATAGCAGGATCTTTTTTAGTTGTAATAGTATTGTGATTGCAATGCTTACAGCAGTGTTGACTGATGTTTTTTTGGTCTATATATTTTCTAAAGTATACAAGTAGCAATAAGATCTTAGTAGATGTAAATACTATGGTACGGTATGCAACTGCGGTTGTAGGCTTAGGTATTTTTTTCATTCTGATGTTTTTAAAAGAAATTAAACTATTTAACTTATTCTTTCTTATTTAACTATTTATTTAGGCAGTATCATTAGTGAGCGTAGTTATGCGGCAAGTGTTCAGATGTTGTTAAAGAAAATGTGCAACATAATGAAACATAAATAAACTCACAAACATAATTTATTTTAATTTTCTTATTCGAGAACAGAATAGCAACGATTGTAAACATAAACTAAAATTTAACACATTTTCGCCTTGCGTAGATGCAGTGGTTCCAGATAATCTGATCCGGATATTCCACTAATGGCATCATAATCTTTCTTCCTTTTATATTTAATTATATATTAAATATGTTGTTATCCTCAGTGATTTTTAAAACACGTTTTAAGGAAGTGATTGATGATGCATACAGAATAAATCCCATTTTATAATTTTATCTAGGCTTAGGTATTATGTGATCCCATAAGTTGAGTTAGTGTTTTATGTGCTATTAATTAGTGGAGATATTGAAGGTCTGATTTGTTATGTTACTTCTTACATAGGTAATTAGTTACTTTTTAGTTATTTACTTGCCTAGTGTATAATTTGGGCAATCTTTTCATTTGTTTATGTAACCGGCCATTTATGGCTAGCATCACATTGTACATATACACTCATAAGTCATAATAATATATTTACCTACACATAAAGAGTCAAAACTGTGCAGCTGCTATTTATAAACATTCTCTTGTACGCATTTGACTGAAAGGGTTTTGGTAAGCTACATAGTTGTTACGCATTGTTGTCGAAAGTTAGTTAGAAAAGTTAAAATCGTAATTAAGGTCGGCCCGTAAGCATCAGAAAATTTCGCCTCCCATACAAACGTAGTTTACTAATAATTTGAAACCCACTATTCCAACATACTTGATATTTGGTATCTAATATTAGGCTACAAATATCTGTGTCTGCATGCCTTTGTTTTTTCGATGTATTCTGGTCAAACCACAGAGAAAACAAAATTCGTATGAAGATTTTATTTTTGCTTTCATTTCATTCGGTTTGGATTTTTGAAAAAAACAAATGCATGCAGACACAGATATTTGTTACCTGATATTATATATTAAATATCAATTCAATTGGAATAGCGGTTTCCAAATGACTAGTAAACTACGTTTGTATGGGGAGCATAGCTTACGAGCCGTTCTTAAAATCCAATTGTGAAGAATCAGCACTTTTCAACATTAAGTTTTGCATTTTAGGGTTTGAATGACAATGTCATATGTTTATATTCGTAGAAGTGGCTATGTTGGGCATATTGAGATTTTTTTATTATAACGATATACCCACACAGTACTGTATTCCGATTTTTATTATAAACAACCAACATGTATTTTTATTTTCTTTGATGCACATATATACTCTCCAACAAAAAAAGCAGTATAATTACTAAATAATATAACCAAAAAATACTGCTCTCATTATAAACACTTATGTACTATATATTCTGTAATGTATATTCATAGTTGGCTGTCAAAATTTTAAACACGGGTTATCTCCGGACTTACTAAAATGCAATTTAATTCAGAGACAATTCAGATTGAAAACTTAGCACGCCAATTCTGAAAATGACTAATAATAATTGTGTAAATATCTACGTATGTAATAATATATTTTTATAGTAGAGCCATAATAACTTAATACACAAATATTAAAGAACCTTCATCTTTGAGTACCCACTATTATTTAGCTCACAATGCATACAATATTTAGAATGTTTTTATTTGTAGCAAAGTTCCTAAATTAACATTTATTTAAAAACTTATAAGTAATTATGCATTTAATTTTTCAATAGGTTCGTGATAGAGGTTAAATCTATAGCAATAACACATAATAATATACTTATAAAATACTTGCAAGATTACTCATAGAGATTTGGAATATTCACAAATATAAAATTTCAACACAATATAATAAATGTTAGGCAGCGTATTCAAAATTTATACACAACAATTTATATGGAATGGGTAACAATGGATGTAAATTTACCTTCACATCATAATAATCAAGTTTGTTTTGATCCAGGTAATGTATGTTTGCTGCAATTTTATTTTTATCACATCTTGTGTCTACTGTGTTACAGTGAACCAAAGGTAATGTTCGATTAGATAAAGAAAAGATTAAAATTGCCTGATTATAACATAAATATTGTGCTTTTATTTCGCTACACAACTTCCTTTCCTACAAAAAACGTGTTTTTTTTTGTTAAATTTTGTACGATGGTACGGAACCCTTCATGTGCGAGTCCGACTCGCACTTGGCCGGTTTTTTTATGTAATCATAGGACTATATTATTGCTCTGTTGCTTTCTGTCATCTTTGTCCACTTATTTCCTTCCTAATGTATTTTTATATGAAGAGCTGTGTCCCAAGAAAGAGAATCTCTAGAACTAACCATAGAGGGTCACTTTGGTTATACATGCTGGTAAAGGACATGGTTTCCATCTACCAAATTTAATCAAAATCGTACGGCACGATTTAATGAGAAACATCCAAACATTTACATTTAGTGCTTCGTAAACATTTAGGGGTGACTTTTAAAAAAAAAAATTTAAGCATGTGCTACTGGACCTTTCCTGCTTCATTGAAATTGATACAAAACTAACATAGGCGGGATTAAACCCACCACCTAGTAAGTAAGTAAAGAAGGGAGACCTAAAGTTTTACGTGAGATCTGATCCACAGCCACCCTTAACGTGGAAAATGGTAACCCATTTGGAACCTGACTGCGCCCAGAGATGCTATACGTTGATAAAATACGCATATAAATCGGTTGAGTGGTTCGCAACTTATAAGCATTTAACCCTCACTGCACGTGTTAAGTAGAATCAGGCTATACGTAGATACAAACCGCTTATAAATGTTAAAGTTTTGAAATTAAATTATAGCCCATTTATTTCCTTTTTGACCTCGAAGAACTTTCGCACCTACAAAACAATCTCTCGAACTGAAAAGTTGAACTTAGGCATGATTTAACGCGTTCAACATTTCGAAAAACACGACAAAGACAGAGGACAGCATATGGGGAAATTCGGTAGCCGAATGACGCTCAAGAATCAAGATGGTTTAGTTCCGATTTTGGCCATGCGCAAAATAAGCTGTGTGGCACTTATAAGCTTAGTCATATTCAGAGAGAACCTGTAAAAACTTAGTACGAGATTAGCACCGGACTTAACGTACAAAAACAGGTTTAGTCCGACGTATTAAAGTTAGTCCGCCCACTCTGAATATGGCTGGTTGTGTTTTAGCATAGACAAAGGATAGTAAGGATAGACCGCTGGCATTGTACAACGTACAAAACTCGCTAAAATTCAACGAGTTCGAAAAGTAGCATATTTTGCTAACCAGCGCCATCTCCCGTCACTGCCAGAACTAGTTGTGAGGGTGGTGAGTGAGGGTTTAGCAGTTTGATATTCAAAATGGCGGTTATCCTATCTTATTCGTATTTGACCCCTTGGTCCGAATTGGGTTGACAGTGCTCACAAATATATTCGTGCAAACACCTGGTCCGAATCAGTATTCGCGAATACTGCAATATTTGCGATATCAAATCGGACCGATTGTTAGCGTGCTAACGGTGCTTACAAAATAACCTCAACTATTGTTTGAAGTGTCTTCAAGAAAAAAGATTTATTAATGTTCCACAATGAACAATTTGCAAGCGGATCCGTATTTACTAACATTATGTGACAATGAGAGTGATGATGAAGGTGATGTTGAGATGTTGATAGACAAATAATTTGGCAAACAGGCGGAATAGTAGTAGTACGACAAAGGAGAGGTCGCGGATTTCGGCAGTATTGCACACGGTTACGATTTTACTGCAAGTAAAAGGCGAACGAAAGCGGTGACGCGTTTTATTTTATATTCTGTGTCCTCTACTCGCAGTATCAAAATCAAATTTGCCGCGCGATCTATGGCTGCCGCTGACAGTGCTCACGGTTTTGCCCTGAGCACCGTAAGCACTTGAGCGATGACGTCATCGTTGCGTCATACCTCACAATCTTGCATTTCTGAGCACTGTCAGCGCATTCAGTCCAACTATATTCACGCTGTCAGCGTTTGAGCGCAATTCGGACCATAGCCATATCGCATTGTAATTCATTGGTTTATATTTACCCTTCGTTACGAAATGCGTATATTATCGAGATTGCAGCAATGTACGCGTATACGACCGTTCCGCGCCTCTTGGTCTGATTTGGGTTGACAGTGCTCACAAATATATTTGTGCAAACACCTGGTCCTAATCATTATTCGCGAATACTGAAATCTTTGCGATAACAAATCGGACCGATCGTGCTAACGGTGCTCACAAAATAACCTCAAACCGTTGTTTGTGTCAATCCAAGTGTCTTCAACGAAAAACAGTATTTAATGTTCAACAATGAACAATTTGCTAATTAACATTATATAAGAATGAGAGTCATGATGAAGGTGATTTTGAGATGTTCATAGACACAGAAATAGGCAAACGCTGTCAAATGGCTGCCATCGAGCTGTCATTAAGCATGATTATCTGAAGTTCTCTGTTCGTGTGCTTATTGCCTAGGCTTTTCGCAGTTTGTTAGTGTAGTTAGACAATTCTTAGCCTGGAATAACCACTCTCGAGACATCCAAGGCATTTTCGAGATACTTAAGTTAGGCTCTGACTCGTTCAGATTTGATATCGTGCGATTGTGGCTGTGAGCAGTGATATCAATTGGGAACACAAGTATTCACAGTATTCGCTTTATCTGCCATGTTTGCAATATGCGGGTTTCGGAACGTAGGGCTACATAGGCTTTGACAGCAGTGAGAACTCTCGTGTTCGCAATTTCGTTTCGTTCATATTATATTATCTATGGTTTCGTTTTCTTCCAATTTTAATTTTCGGCAGTGTTATTGTCGTTTGTTGGTCGTGAATTTTATCATCTTCCACTTAGTTCTTTTTTAAATTAGTTAGTTCTTTAGAAAAGTGAAAATGTCGCACTTCAAGCTCGTATGCGAGACTCGTGCGTCTGACACGGTGCCGGTGCGAAAGTACGTGTCGCAACGCACCGGACTTACGGTTATCATCGCCGGCGTGGAAGGACCCGTCGTCAATGGCTTCTTCTGTCTTGGTGAGCTGATCAGTACATTTTGTTCGCTGGTTAAATGAATAGCCCATTTTGAAGAGTGAATACAATTAATGTTGAGTTTTCGCTATCAGCAACGGAGGCCCACGACGACGATGGCCTCCCTCACACTCTGGAGCACCTTATCTTCCTCGGCTCCAAGCGGTTCCCGTTCAAGGGTGTGCTGGATCTGCTAGCCAACCGCTGCCTGGCCAACGGAACCAATGCGTGGACTGACATCGACCATACTTGCTACACTATCAGAACTGCTGGTGAGGATACAAATAATTCGAAATACTCCATATTCAACATTTCCTAGCACCGAGCATGTTACATCTGTAAAGAAAACAGGTTAAAAAGCTTACGGAAATGACTTAGATTAATTCATCGCGATTAAAAAAATATTACCTAATAAAAAAAAAATACCTACTAAAGGCTTCATAATACATTATTCTAAATCAAAATTGGGGTCCGGAAATCGAAAAAAAAAATTAAAAAATCCCACCTTTGAATTTGTGACAAAATTTCTGTCATTTCGATAAAACGATCAAAACGTTCGCGGAGTCCACTCGAGCAAAAAAAAGCTGAGGGCCTCGACGCGTAGCTGAGTCAACAGTCACAGTGCATACAAATTTAAATGTTAATTTAAAGAAGATTCGTCGTTCCGCTCCGCTCTTCTATAAATTAACCTCAACCTAACTCGGGATGGCGCATGTCGGTTGCAAACGGTCAGGACGTCCTGTGCGAGCTTTCGTCTCCGCGCTTCTAAAAACACTCTAAACACGCACACCATCATTTTACCCTTAATTATGGGTAGCGGCGTGTTGGCAACATATGAGCAATTATGATGAGGCCAACTGATAACTTAATAATGGAAAGACAAGGTATGTTCACGTCTCAATACAGAACTAAATATACCGATGGAGCACAAAGAAAATAATGTTCAAAAATTTTTTCCAAGAAAAATATAAATCTCCGGACCAAAATGTTTACATCAAAATGTATATAAAAATCTCCTCTACCATTCCTGATACCCAGCTAGTTGGTAGAAATGATGTAGTAATCTAAAGAGCAGCCAAGCTTACTTACCCTAGCAATTAGCTGGGTGGAACTATGTAGGTGGTTGGAGGAAGACACCTGCTCTGGTCCCATTTTGTTTTTGATCCATCTTTGTAATTTCTGAACTCTGTAACGCAAGGTGACCTATTGTTAGAGTGAAAAATTCAAGAGCGGTCGTAATTTCAGTCTTCAGGAAAAAAAAACTCCATTCTGGATTTTTGTAGGGAGGCAACAACATCTGGTCCTTACAGTGTCATACTTTTTCAACACCGCAAAATACTTTAAACCGTCGTAGGCAGTAATTCCCCAGTAAGAATGGAGGATCAATCTGATGAATTCTATTTTATTGTTTGGATGTGACGGGGGACAGGTGCGGAGGGAATGCTGACGTTGCTCCCTATATATCTGGACCACATCCTGCAACCGACGCTCACTGAGCACGGGTTTGTGACGGAGGTGCACCATGTGGACGGTGAAGGAGAGGACGCGGGTGTAGTCTACTGCGAGATGCAGGGTCGGGAGAACACTGCTGAAAGCAGGCCTGTATATTTTTGTTGCAACATCAGAGTGGTCAGTCTTAGTTCTCACCTAAAATGGCGTTTACGGCAAACCCATCGACTGGCGTTTTCCATAAAAACGTGAAACTCCATACAAGTTTTTACTACATATTCTGTGGTTTTACTTTTTAAAGCTGTCAAAGTCAAACTCGGACTTCCGATTTGTATGAAAACGCGGAGTGGACGTAAACGGCAACGTCGACGTATTTATGGCAACGTTGAGTAAGCTGTCAAATCAAACTCGGACTCGCAAATGTTAGTTCGCTTAACGCCCACTGCGTGCACTCTTCAATTTCTCCATACATTTGAAAACGCCAGTCGATTTGTCTGCTGTAAACACCAATTTAGGTGACAACTGGGACTTCGGGTACAGAGCTCCGGAAAAATTGTTTTAGCATGAAAGTACCTATGACTTTGCCAATGCTAATGTTCCAAATATTACCTGAAAACATTATCCTAAAGCACCTAGTTTGGAAATACACAACTCGCATTCCAGTGCCGCGATGCCTTCGATCTTGAGGTTAAATTCTGGATGGGTGACTGTTCGACCGATAATGCTGGCCGTGGTTTGGATTCCACGTAAAGCTGTACACCCGCTTCATTACTAGGTGGCAGAGTTAATCACACCTGGGTTATTACCAGCAGTAGGTCATTCAAACTCCAAAGAGGATTGCATTACTATTCCTTCTCCACGAGAAGATGATCACATTGTTTGTAAACTGGTCAGTAAAATATCCAACGAGCAAAGAAAAGGTCACGCTGCAGCCAGTTTCGGTAAAATGGTCACGAAAATTTTGTATGACCAAAAACGGATCATATTAAAAAAATCTAAATTATTAATTCAGTGATAATAAAAATCAATTCCATGCAATGAAATGTTTTAACCGTCATAAAAAAAAATAATAATTCACTAAAAATGTGATCATGTGACATTTGAATTAAAGAATTATTTGTAAAAAAATATAAACAATATAAAACATTCCCAATCAATACTGAATAATCAAATTATTTGTTTAAAATTTATGAAATATCTATATTATTAGTAGTTTGCCCCAAACTGTGAACTCACTACTGTTTTATGATTT
Organism: Incurvaria masculella; assembly: GCA_946894095.1. Classification (NCBI taxonomy): domain Eukaryota; kingdom Metazoa; phylum Arthropoda; class Insecta; order Lepidoptera; family Incurvariidae; genus Incurvaria; species Incurvaria masculella. The sequence goes on along the minus strand of OX335645.2, from coordinate 20,454,682 downwards.
TTTTTTAATAAAAAAAACCAGTATGGTTGTTCTGAGAGACCAAATATACCCAGAAAAGCCAAATACACCTCGCCTCGCTCACTGAGACACCATTTGCGGACCATCGCTGAGCTATAGAAAATGTTAAAATTACGCTTGACCTGGAAGGTTATAGGTATGAGGGAAGGCGCCCGCTGGCAGGTAGTTCCATGTCCAGGCAATGCCGCAAATAAATGAGTGAGAAACGGTTAATTCTCATAAGCCTAATGTCAATCAGAGGGAGTGCTCTGATTCTTTGCGGCGGGTGCTCTGGATATAGGTTGGATGGGGAGGAATAAGGGACGCAAGTTCCACAGAGCAACATCGATGGTAGGACCTGTAGAAAATACTGAGCTACCCTACAAATCGTTTGTAATTAAGGACTCCAGGCTAGGGGTGAGTTGTGGGTAAAGTGTCGGACTACTCGGTGCTATATCCAAGGACGCCAACAGATACTGGGCACACCTTCCCATGTGCGGGATTCGTAATCCAATATCAGCGGCCTAATCTGTGATTTGTGTAAAAGAAGTAGTTGTACCCGTGAAAAGAAGCTGCACCCAGTTTCTGCAATGCAATTTTGGGCTTCAATTCAATGAAATGCCGAAAATCTACGTCTTTGGCAAGACAGGTACAACATTGCCTTGGATACTAGCTAGGAGCAAATGAAAGTACTAAGTTAAAATAAAAAAAAATCTTAACAATGACCTATGAACTCGATTTAGACATATCAGCCTAGGCTGCCTGTCTAATATAAAATAAATAAATACTGGAGAAAAAACACCCTGAAAAAACCCTAGAGATCTAATAAATTTTTTTTTTCTTTATCACTGCATCTTTAAATCTACGTTGTTTTCTGCTTTATTGTTAACACTTTTTGGATTTTTATATACAAATTAACTATTGTGTAGCTACAATAGTGGGTACATTTATAATTTTCAGGTGCACATTGAGTCTCCTGCGGGCAATATACCCCAAAAGTGGATATTCTTCAGAAACTGGAGGGATTATGGCAAATTTAAGAACTTCTACCGACAACAAAAAGGTAAAAGTTGAATGGAAATCCATTGTTTTCAATAAAAAAATGTTTCATCGAAAAAAAAAAAGAAGAAATGGAAAAACGATGAATAAATGACAACATATTTACAAAGCAGAAGCGACTGTAATTGTCGTGCCCGAGTAACCTAAGTAATGATTTGCCTCGGAAACTATCGCCCCAAAATTGCAGTGAATGAATACTTACTTGTGCCAACGTTTAGCTCTAAACTGTCCATTTGACTGACAGGTGCGTGATTTCCATAAGAAGTTCTACCGCGCCGAGAACTTGTCGGTGATCCTGACGGGGCAGATCGAGCCCGAGGATGTGTTCCGAGCCCTGCAGCAAGTCGAGGACAACATCCTTGCCAAGGTGATGATTTTATATGATTTCTTTAATTATCGGAATCGGTTAAAGCGAGTTTTATTAAATGGTTTTATTAAATTTATTAAATAAATCCATTTGAATACAATTTATGTTGATCATGTTTGTGCTTAACATTTCCAAGCTGGTTTTTTCGCATCACAATGCGTTTCGTTTCACGCATCTGCACCTTGGATATTGCCAAACATAGTTTTCTTTATTTTGGACTTTAATCTAATTTTTCTCTTATTTATTTAAAGAAAACAAAATTCCACCACTTGCTAGCTAAATAAAAGGTTAAGGTCCTTAATTACGGTACAATCAATGCACTTTTATAAATAATTGTAGCCCTCATAACACAATTTTTAAATTATTATTCTCGGATTAAATAATCTGACTTGCAGAAATAATTTAAAAAATTTTGTTTGAGAAATAGCGCAACTTCACGGCCATTTCTTGTTATGGCTATACCAAGCAAAATTTGAATCAGTTTCGCTCATCCTGCTGACCAAGACAATATCTGCATTGAGCCCTTGACTGATTGTGTCGAATGCGTCAGAACAAAACGGAAGCACCGGAGCCGTGGCGGCGACCCTGGCAGACCCGCCCGCCGCCGCCTAACTATGGTGTGCTGGACGTGCAGTGGCCGGCCGACACGGAGGACTGCGGTCAGGTAATTATGGGTATTATCGCATTGAATGAACGATGGTTGAAGTGTCAATATTTTTCTTTACATTTTTTCCCTCTTTGTAATGTGCAATGTTCAATGTAGCCGAGCAATATAACAAAAGTCCTGGCATTACACCTAGTTTCCATGTGATGTGTTAGGCATTATATCTGACATTCAGTTTGGTATTAGCCATCCATGTCCAGTTACATAAAAAAAATCTCTTTGGAGCCGCTTAATCTACTATATTCACATAGGAAGTTCTTTTTTGCGGTTCTGATTATTTATAGCTCTTATATCACACTCACTGTTATGATATAAGCCCATCACACCATATTCTCGAAGTACCAGGACTTCCTCTCTGAGAACGGCTTCATTGAACTGGACGATAAATTGCCTTTTAAATTGTATTGCCTTCACTCAATATGTTGGTACCAGTTACAAAAGGGGACCTTATAGTTTTAAAACTGTTCCGAACCATGAAGACCACCACGGATCTACTGTATATCTAAGTTATGTGCATTTGGTCAGAATCTCATACAGGACTCTTATTTATACATCATTGTTTGTAATATGTAGTTGTTTGTTTTTGCATTCAATATTGCCACATTGAATGCTATAGTATCAACCGACTTCAAAAAAGGAGGGGGTTCTCAATTCGTCCGTATATTTTTTATTGTGTGTGTTACTCGATATCTGTGCAAACTGTCAACCGATTTGAATAATTATTTTTCTCATTAGTAGTGTATATCTCAGGTGGGGATTTTTTTTGAAAGAATAGCATTCCTAAGGATGGGAAATACTAAAAAGAGTGAAAAAAATCACAGTTTTAAAAAACATTGAACTGACTCCAAGCACCCTGAAGTAGAATGCGGTACAAAAGCACACCTGAAAATGTGTCATGGACCCCTCCTGTGCTTTTATACTGCCTTCTACTCCAGGTTGCTTGAAGTTGGTTCAATGTTTTTTAAAACTGTTATATGCGGTGGATACACTGGATATACGGTGGAGTCACGGTACACTTTTATAATAGCCTGTTATAATAAAAATCATTATTCAAATTTATTTGGATGTACTGGCACCTTGTTTCAACAAACGGAGTGTGGGAAGACCACCCGCCAGGTGGGAAGACCATAACAAGTGCGTCGGCGGAAAGCAGTGGTTCCGTACGGCTGAGGGTCTCGGACTGGAGAATGGTCGTGATCTAGGTTGTGATGGGCTGGGTGGGGCCGGGTCTGCACGAGGCGGACGCGCTGAAGACACTGGCCGCGTGCGCCGTGCTCCTGCGCTACCTGTGCGACTCGCCCACCGCGCCGCTGCAGCAGCACCTCGTCGAGCGGGAGGACGCGCTCGCCGGCGACGTGAGTACCGGGGGGCTCATCTTAGAATTCACATTTTACGGTCATTCCCTGGTGACTCATCGGTGGGACACAAATGCTCGTACTCATGGAATGACATTAAACGTTCTCCACACCAGTCACCCCAGTGTAGTCACTTTCTAATTATTCTAATTTAAGTGCGATGCCACTAAAAAAAAATGTCATCGATGACGGTGTGCAAAAGCTTAGCGTAAATGTTTCACTTTCATCTGTGAAATTAACTCTTGTCAGTTTCAGTTTCAGTTTCTTTATTTCCTCCATTAGATGTATATTACACACTCGGATTCGTCATTTTTTTTTCCGGTCGGTTCGATTACTTCAGGCGAAGAAGAGCCGACAAGAAACTTCGTCAGGTTGGTCATTGTATTATTATTTTTTCCAGTGATACTTACAAACTAGTTTACAGTGATTGATTGATTACTACTGCTCACAAAGAACATTATTATAAGAACGTTATATACATTGGTGAGGAGCAAACTCTTGACTACTATAATGACATCTTATTCTAAATTAATAGGAATTATGATCTAAATTATTCAGGTGTAAAAAGCCATCGTCATTTTTGATACAAGGTAATATCAAATTAAATATAAGTTAGTAAATAAACAAATTCATACTACAATGTAGTACCCATGTCAGAGAAAATAATAATAATAGAAAATAATAATAATAAAAAAAAAAAAACACGATACAGAAGTGTATCGATTGTCAAGTTGTTAGCTTAAAAAAAAATCATGAGTCGCTTCATGAGTACAGACACTGCTACTACACATTAGTCGTGGGACGAGAAATGAGAAATGGGTTCGTACAACTGTTACTAGTGTAAAAACGAAGTATTCATTTTACGCCGAGCAGTATGGCCACTACAAATTTCTTGTAGCGCACTGGATCGCGCACGCGGCGCGCAAGCGAAAGCCCGTAGGTTGCGAGACGTCTAGACGCAACGACCCGCCAGCCGCGACTGTCTCGCTCGCGCAATGGCGGGCGGCAGTAGCTGTAACGTCGGTTGAGGCTTGGAGCCGGCGACTCTCGTAACTGGAGTTACGAGTAATAGTTAGTAATACTAATAATTACTTTGTTGCGGCTTGTAGCTGGCGACTCTACACCGCTGGCTACTGCCGAGACTGTAATGCGCGCGCGCAGTGCGCACTGTAGTCAAAGAGGGGCTACATTGTTAACGACCGTTGTGGTTTGCTTACAGAATAAGTCCAACGATTAGTATTTCTAAATGCTAATAGGCATATAAAATAAATGATAATTATGTTTATTTATCATTTGTGTTATATTATTTCTGGGGATTATTTTGTCGAGGATAAAAAGTTTTGTCTGACTTCTTAATTGTTTGCGATAACTACATAGTAACAAAACCTCTTTCTTGATTTAGATTTTTGTTGAGAATACAGGTCACTGCACTCGAGATTCAGAATTCATGTAAGATGATCGAACCGTGCTAGATGTCATTATACCCATTCATGTCCAGCCAAATAAAAAGGAGAAGAAGGGAGAGGGAGTTTTTTTTTTTCATTTCTTTTTGCAACAGTTTCCGCGAACGGCTATCGGCATCAGCAATAACAGTTACTAACGTTTTCGAAGACCAGTGGAAACGCCCACGACTACTACACATAGACATAGCTTGATGTATTTTTTGTGACCTTTTCGCTAAGCAAAATTTGTGCATTAGAAACGTTTACTATCGGACATATAAACATAGACTGATGTATTGTTTGTGACCATTTGCGCACTATAAGCGTTTATATGAGCCCTCCTGTCATAAAAGTCACTGTTCAACTACAGCCTCAATTTAATCGATGGTTTCTTTTCAACTAGATTTCGTACAACTTGACTGAGAACCTGTCACCGTTGCTGCACATATCGCTCGACAACGTGCCTGTGGACCGGCTGAAGCGAGCCCGCGAGGAAGCGCTGGACGTCCTCCAGAAACTCCGGTAACAACCCCGTGCAGTATGTATTATCACACCCCTGGTGTGATACCGCTAGTGCTCGAGCGTTATCAGACCCCTGGTGTGATACCGCTAGCGTTCGAGCGGTATTCCCGTCAGTGTTCAGTACAAAACATTGGTAAGAAAACACAGCCTTTCTGGCGAAGGTTTACTGTGGCGTGAATTACCATCGGGAGCTAAACGTAGACTGGCACTGATATTCAGAACCCGGATATACCCGGAATATTCCATCATCAATCGAGAAATTTGAAATCTCTTTCCAGTGTATCTTTGATAGGATTGAACTGTAATATAAGAATGGTTTATTGAGTATTGACTTACTGTAGGATCACTCAGATTTCGTAATAGTTAAGTGTAGGTATGCTTTATTTAAAAATCTAGACTTAAGTGAGCCTTTGCCATGATAAAGACAGATAAGCTAAAGACGGGCACTTTAATTTGTTCAAATCGAATTTTTTGACGATTCCAAGTGTTCCCTGAGTCCCAAAGGAGAATAAATATACACAATACAATAAAATACTCATTTTTTTAGTACCCTCAATATTAGTCGTAGTTTTATATGATCATTTCACTATATCCGCATCTTCTGCGCCCTGTCCAGAGGCTACCTAACCTTGTTCCTGCATGTGTCAATTGTGGCCGTGTGCGGTGAAGGTCGGGCGCGGCGCCGCTGGACATGGAGCGCATGCTGCGGCTCCTGAAGAAGCAGCTGCGCGAGGGCATCGCGTGCCTAGAGGTGGACCCGCACCAGGCCATCGCCTTCCAGTGTATCGGCGACATGCTCTACTCCCTGAATAACGACCATGTCAGTATACACATGCAACTTTTGTTTTTATATTTGGACTCATTTTAATGTGACTCTATAAGCATTTAGTAATATAATATGAGTGAGTTATAACGCCCAAAATCACATAAATAAGAGTCAGAGTCGCGTGGCAAAAGCCGTTAATGCGTGGAAAATTCTGGTTTTTATTCATTTACGCCCTGTAGCAATATGAAATAAAAAATGATCTGATTTTAGAGAACATTAAAATCAATATTTTCACGTTGGTTTCAAATCAAAATGATGAACTGGTTTTTCGATGAATTTCTTTTAAAGTGTCATGCCACTTGGTCTCTTTTTTACCTTGTATAAAGCTACATTTGTAGTTTAAAGATCAGTGTACGACATATATTTTTACAGATTTTTTTATCTTAAAAACAAATGCAACCATTTTCTTAAAACCATGATTTTTCACATTGTGAGTTATGTTTCTGCCTTCAATATTTTTCGGTACGTGACAGTTCGTGAGATGATTTTCTCCTCAGCATTATCGGTGAGGGTAAAATAGTGTTGCCGTCTTATTGGTGGTTGTTCCAGTTCGTGAGCCGGCTCAACAGCCAGGTGCTACTGCGCCAGCTGATGGCGGAACCGGCCGACTACTGGGTGACGCTGCTGCAGACATACTTCGGTGAGAAGATGGTCGTCGTTATGGGGACTCCCAGCATCAACTTGCAAACTAGGCGAGTGTAGTTTTGATATTTATCCATTTGACATTTAATTGAACCACTTGACGCGTCACAGTGGCTAAGTGTCAGCAAGTTTGTTGCCGTTTTTGGCTTGCCTAGTTGCTTGGGAACTTCTATATTTACACTTGTTAGCATCTGAAAATTATGCTCCCCATACAAATGACCCCACAAAGATCTATCTGTCGATTTACTTGATTTTTTGTATCAAATATCAGTCAATCTAACTCTGTGTTTTTTTTTTAATTTACACTGGATTGTTGGATTATTCTGTCCTTCCGTCAGTCCTGCTTCCGACGAATGTCACGACCAATACTTTTTCAGATTATTTTCAAAATCTGATTACAATGCTTAAAATGTAGATGTCGCTGAAACTCAAATTAATGAGATAACGGTAATGTCGTATCCATTAAATACATAAAATTATCATATTCCAACGGAGTTAACCTTACTTCTAACTTGTAGCATGGCCGAAGAAGAGAGTAATAGAATCAAGATTCAACGGGAAGCCCTGGGCGAGGCGGGCTTGGCGGAGAAGGCGAGGACATTCAATGAGGCGGTGGAGTTTAATGAGGTACTTGTGCACTTCCATTCCATTGACTGATTTATTGCTTTGTATTTGCATTCTCTCTCTTCTAATTTTGTTTCTTCTCTTTTATGCCTTTATGTGTACTTCTCGCTTATCCGTACTTCCTGTGTAAAAACATGTGATGTGACGGTTCCATGTCGAAGGTAAATTTTATACAGGTTCCGTCATTCGAAATGATACCAAATTGAAAATTATTTTATTTGGTTAATTGAAGTATGGTTTATTGAAAATTGTATAAAAATGCTAAAAATCATTGATTTTTAAGACAATCATTGTTATTGTTCGATATAACCTCCTTTGGCATGGATTATGGCACCAAGTCTTCCGGCAAAGGCATTGCAGGCTGCACATAGATGGCTTTGTGGTATTTCTGTTCCATTCCCGACGGAGCACTGCCTTCAGCGTATCCACACTTTCATATCTTATTGTTGACACGGCAACCTCCAAAATGGACCATACCGAGAAGTCCATTGTATTCAAGTCTAGAGAATAGGGAGGCCACTGTTCTGAAGGAATGAACCGAGGAACGTGGTTCTTTAAAAAATTGTGTGTCAGGCGGGCTTTGTGGGACGGTGCTGAGTCTTGTTAGAACGTTCAGCTGTTCGTACCGAATTGCTTACGTGCTCATGGTATGAGCGCATCATTTAACACCTTTTGTTTGTACACTTGCTGGTTGACTTTGATGCTCTCCACTCGTGTTTATCGATAAGGGCGTCACTTGCGGTAACTGCCATTTGCGGTCACTGCAGCCCAGACCATAACAGAAGCAGGCACTTGCTTACGAATGGCAACTCTATCGTCATTGTCTAAATTCTCGTGCACTTGCCCTGCAGCCAAACACGATCATTTTTTTGTTTACATACTGTTAGACAGTAAAATTTTGTTACACTCATCCTGGACTCACTAAGGGGTGAGCGTTTGGAGATAAGTGTTATGTTTAAAAAAAAACATCAGGGACTTAAGACTCGCTATGGACCGGAATGGGGTACCATGCTAGTGGATACATGGGGCTTGGCAAAAGGCAGAAGGCCTGTTACACAAATGTAAAAATATTTTTTCAAATGTACTTGTAGTTCCAGAGATTAGTGCATTCAAACAACAAATTAAACAAACTCTTCAGCTTTATTATATTAGTATTGATTTTATAAAAATGTCGAGACTTGAGTATTCCTAAGATGTTTAATAGCAAAATTGAGTGGATGCATTAAGGTGGCCCAACCCGGCGGCCTCAACTCATTTGCGGGCACGGTACAAAACCGTGCTGTTGCGCTCTGGGACCTTCTCTGTTTCTAAGAATAAGACAGGCTCCGTGATGAGGAAGATGCAACCTGTCCACAAAAAAGACAATGTTCATAGTGTATGATTTGATAAGATTTACGAAAATTTTAATTTCAAAACGACTTATAGCTAAAAGTAAACCACGACCGCTGTAGTCAAAAATCTAACAAAAACCAAATAGATTCTAAATCTTGTATAAATAAGCTATGTCTGATGACTAATCTTTTTAAGATCTTTTTACTTTATCATTGCGTAATCCACCTCCAAAGTTATTGTATAAAACGCGCGAAAAATCCGAACTTTCGGACGTTATAACTTGGAAACCAAACACAATTTTACAATGCCAATGGTCATCAGACATCTAGTTCAATCAAATAAAGCTATTTTGAGCAAAATTTTGGATCTCTGACAAGAAATATAGGCGTGATCTTCTTTCCCCTTTTGTATGGGGAGATGAGCGGGTTGGGCCACCTTAAGCGGAAATATTTTTTTTCCAACTATTGTGATTTTCAGGAACTAGCGAGTGTTTCGAATCACTTGATGCCGATCTGGAATGTCTGTGCAGCGCGAGATCCCGCCGGGCACGCTGGCGAGTGTGCCGATCCCGTCGTGCGGCTCGCTCAAGTGCTACAGCATCAGCACGTGGAGCAGCGGCGGCGAACGCTGCCCGCACTTCGACCTGGAAGCGGTGCCCATCTACACGCGCCTGCACAGCATCAAGAGCAATTTCGTCTATGTGAGTAATAGCGGGGTGGGATTCAACCCCATGCAAATGTAAATTAACTAATTATTTAAAAATCACTCGCAAGCATCATATCTCTGTGTCTACACATATTTTTTTTTTTCGAGAAATGTATCCTGTGTCCACAGAGAAAAGACAATTTGTATGAAGATAGTATTTTTTCTGTCAATTGCTGGTTTTGATATTGAAAAAACGTGCAGCAAATATTTATCCATTTTTACACAATTTTTCATTTAAAATGTAAAATTAATTAAGATATGCCTGTAGATGACAGAGCTCCTAACGCTGTGAATGTGCAGCGTTAGAGCAAGAGGGAACGAAGTGCGAAAAATAATAAACATAACGGACATACGTAGATGTCGGACGACGTTACCCTCAACTCCGTCCAGCGTTAACTCACACGCATGCGCCAGTCATCCCATGCCAGCGCGGCAATGCGCATCCTGCATAATAACATACAAGTTACTGAGCTACCTCGTGTTGTTCGTTCCAGCTACACCTAGTGTTCGATCTGACGGAAGTGGACCGGCTGACGCGCAAGTGGCTGACGACGATCGTGAGCTCGTGGGGCGAGTGCGGGGTGCGGCGCGCGGGCGTGGCCGGCGGAGTCGTGCCGTACGAGCAGGTCGTCGCCGAGCTCGAGGAGATATCGGTCAAGCACGACAATCAGATCGGGTTCGGCAAGCCGGGCAACTTCTCCGTGGGACACTTCGGCAACTACGCCTACGTCGAGATGTCGGTGAGCGAGAACCATCTGTGTTGACGACTGAACGCTTACTGTCTTTAATGCCACAGGATTATGTACTCGATTTAGACACATCAGCCAACTCTGCCTGTCTAATATAAAATAAATAAAAAATGTTTACAAAACATAGTCTGGGAAGATTTTTGTTGGAGAGGTCAGGAGATTTCTCGTGCTGCACATTTCGCATGTAACGGAAATATCCACCATTTTGTGTGAATCATGCTTAGGACTTCAAAATTCTACAATGCTTGTGTCGCCGCCCAATTATTAAATACAACCAATGTTGGAATAAAATGGAGAGTTTAAGTTTGATTAAAAAATAGAGAACTAGTGAGGAGAACATATTTTATATTGATATGTATAAGTGACCATCCCAATGAAGTGCCTAGGCGTGCAATGATCATTTGCTGCCTACATTTAATGCCTAATGTGCTAAGCAAGAAATTTGTAAATTGTTATGACAAAGATTATGGTAGTGAATTTAATTATTTCTGGAAACTATTTTCTCAAGTATTCAGATTTTCACTGCCACAGAGATATTTTGTATTTATTTCACGAATACCATATCATTAATTAATAGTTTAGTCATTAAATTTTGCGTGATAAAATAAATTGGTGTGGACATTATTTTCAAAAAATTTTTACAATGATTCAATGTTGATGTCGCTGTGTAACCCAAAATGTAATGCCACCAAGATTGGTTTCCAGAGAAGGAAGGATATTTCAAGATGAATTGCGTAAATTGGGACTTTTGGTGGAGGGGGCGTGTTTTGAACGCCATTTCTCGAACTTGCACATTAGTTTGGAAAAAGTTAAAAAAAGTATGCATTATAGGTGACCTAAAGTGAGATATCAACTCGAGCATAAAACGGGACGTGTGGTGCGACAGTGTGAACCGACGGAGTACGAGCGGATAGTGGAGGCGCTGTGGGAGATGCTGCACGCCGCCGTCATCACCAAGGATCGGCTGCTCGTCATCGCGCAGCGGCTCATCAACGACGTCGCACAGGTAGACACTGTAGTTCTGTGAGATTTTTTCTGATCATAAGTATATGTGCACAAAGAAAGTTAAATTGTGAATGTGATGATACATTTACAGCTGAATGGCATTTTTAGCACTTTTCTTGCCGAGGGTCAATGATGAAATGGGAGCCTAAGAGCAGAATATGCATTTGATAAATTCTTCGTGATGCTCCTTTTGGCACAAGGCTCTAGTGACTCTTTTTCTGTAATGAGATTTGTGTTGTTTTTATCATTATTTATCAAGCAAAGCTTTATTTTAATTTTTTTAAATTTTATTTATAAGGCGCCAAAACGGTTGTATATACATATTATTTACAGAAATTGTTTGATCAAAATTAAATACATATACAACCAGCAAAAGACACACAAGTACATTATAGAATAAATACATCACATAAGTTAAAATAGAGTTATAAAACGAAAGCAACTTATCCAAAAAATATCATCACATTTTTAAATATCTGAAACTTTAAACGTAACATTTTAGAGAAAAACAAATAACGAAAAATCTCTAATAGGACATGATATAGAAGTAAGCAGCAAGAGAAAAATAATATTAAACTAAAACAAGCAGATGAAATAGGCTATGTATATATCTATAAAATAGCTGGTAAGTAATATGTGGCCATAAAAAAAAACGAATGTGAAAGAAGAGAAGTATAGTGTGATCGTACACCATGCCGGTATCCCGGATACCGTATCTCAGGTATCTCTATCTCAACCTACCCTTTCAGGAAAACGGCGTGATGTTGAATGGCGCCCTGTAAAATGCAGTGGAAATGACCTGCTATTCATACCATTGGGTGCCCAGGTCTCAATCTAGTGACTGAAACCCAGGCCCGTTGTTGACTGATATCAGTGATGCTTTTGTTAAGGGACACCGTGGCGAAACACTGCATTGATATACACTGGCGTGGCAAACTTGACTCGAATACGGACATTAACGATTGGGGAAACTTGACGACTTTGTTAATAAATCTCGTGATCGTGATTGAAATTTTTTTGTTGAATTGCACCAGAAATGCTTGTTCTGATTCCGACACGACTGAAAGTGCTGGTAGTTCTTATTCGCATATAAATGGCGCCAGAAATTAAAATTTTGAATATAATTATTCAGTCATTTTTCAACAGTTATGTAGGTTTTTTTTTTTTTTTTATGTGACTGGACATGGATGGCTAATACCACACCTTCTGTCATGGTATTAGCCCAACACACCACATGGGAACTAGGTGCCATGCCAGGACCTTCCTTATATTGCACGGCTACATTGAACTGGATGGAAAACACGGACAATTTTCATTGCCGCTTCGACCATCGTTCATCCAATGCGGTGGTACCAACCCGGGCGGGATGAACCCTACCACCTAGTAAGTAAGGAAGGGGACCTACAGTTTAACGTGGAATCCGAACCACGGCCAGCCTCTCTTAACGGTCGAGTGGTCACCCATCCAAGACCAGACCGGACCCAGCGTTGCTTAACTTCGGAGAGCGATCGCCGAAGTGTCGCGCCACTGGGCCACTGAGGCTGACACAGGTATTACTATTCCGTCGTTCACCTTATGTGATAGGTGAGGCGACGTGGCAACAAGATGGCGTACGATGTGCTCCGCGACTCCCTCTACTCGGAGGACAGCAACCAGCACTGGAACACGGTGCTGCGCCAGCAGTGCTTCCTCACCGAGTTGCTAGAGCGGCTCGGCGCTGGCGAGGACTCCGCCGCCGCCGTCCTGGAGGAGGCAGAGCGCGCGTACCGCGCCATCAGCGCCACCGTGTGGCTCCACCTGGCGGCAGACCTGGAGCGGTACAAGCTGAGCGCGGCGCCCTGGGCCAGGTTCGCCAAGGAGAACGAGGTCATTCCGTCGCCGTAAGTCTCTTTCAACTGTTACGATACGAGTTGAGGCCATTCCGTTGTCGTCAACTGTTACGATTCGAGTGTGTGTATTCTTTGGTTTATAATTAATGCTTCCATCTTAAATCAGAAAATCTGATGACTAACAGCCTTCATGGAAGACTGTAACTGACCTTATCAGGAAGGATTTACTATAGGCAAAAGTCAATCCGGCCCAGATTAGTACCATCACATTTAATAAAAGATTGTTGAAACGGTAATAAAAATTATCCGTGTTTTCCATTCAGTTCAATCTAGCCGTAAGGAAGGTCCTAGTTCTTATGTGGTGTTTTGGGCTAATATGACAGCAAGGTATGGTTTGAAGAAGAAATGGAGTTCAATAAAAAAAACCTATCTGCAATGGTTGATATAAAAAATGTGAAACCAAATGATAAATTGATAGTTGTAATGATGGGGTATAACTTTTTAGGGTTCCGTACCCAAAGGGTGCCAACAGAACCCTATTACTAAGCCCCCCGCTGTCCGTCCGTCCGTCCGTCTGTCACAGGGCTGTATCTCATTAACCGTAATAGGTAGGGAGCTGAAATTTTCACAGAGTGTGTATTTATTTTGCCGCTATAACAACAAATAGGTAAAACTAAAAATAATAAAAAATAAAGTGGGGCCTCTCACAGAAAACGTATTTTTTTGTGTTAAGTCTTATACGATGGTACGGAACCCTTCGTGTGCGAGTCCGACTCTCACTTGGCCGGTTTTTTAGACTTTCGGTCTTATTGCAGGCCTAAACTATACTGGGATGCAGATCTAATGTCCACAAAGAAAGGCGGCTGCGTGGTGGGCGTGGGCGGAGTAGAGAGCAACTACCTGGTGCAGCTGTGCCCTGGCCTGCTGTCCTACTCGCACCCAGACATCGCGCCCACCCTGCTGCTGCTCAACTACTTCACCCAGCTCGAGGTAGCGCTCCCTCACTACCTCTCACGGCGCTGTTCGCGCTTGTGAATGTAATGTCAATGAAGAGCGGCAGCTGCGTGCGGGATGGGGACATGGAGTGGATGCTCATTTTTAATGATAAGCGAGGCATAGGGCGTACACCATGACCTCAAGAGGTGCCTGACGATGCCCGAGATGGACTTTGGAACGTTCAATGGGGGCTGCGAAAACCATGCCGGCCGGCATTGTTCATAGCGTGCAAATAGGTGAAGCATGGAATCGTGACATTAGTTTGAGTGACGTACGCATTTACGCGTAAGCATTTACGAAACGTATGTAACACAAGGCTCATGAGGCTGCTGTAAAACAACTGTACCTATGGAAGTTCTTGGTTTGGTATTAGTGAATGCAGTAGCAATGTACTTGCAGGGTCCAATGTGGCGACTTATCCGCGGCTGTGGGCTTTCCTATGGCTACGGAATAGTGCCAGTGCTGCACGAGGGCCGACTCTCCTTCTCGCTCTTCAAGTCCACAAACATCGTCGAAGCCTACACTAAAGCTAAAACTATAATCGTAAGTCTTTAATCTACTCCGTTTTCCTATCAAAGCTGGCTTCAGAATATTTTACTCCCCTGCCCTTGCATTTGGGATCTTCGATAAAATGAATACAGTTGCAAAATGAATGTCATTACATTACAGATTATACATCATACAAAGAGTACAATTGTAACATCTTGTTAGAGCAGCTGAAACCATAGGCCTAGCATAGCACGCTGTGCTTACAAGACAAACAAAGCGTGGGAGTGAGACGTCAACTTAAGTACCACTACCGCGAGTTAGAGGGAGATAGAACACATCTGCCCCGTGAGAAACCTGAAGTCATTGGAGTCGCGCTCATGGAATGTGAAATGTTTTTTTGTGAAATCTTTATGATTTCTCCAGTTTTCCTTAAAGAAAGCATAGTGACCCGTGCATTTATAGAATGTCTAATGAACGGGAGTAAAAAACCTGGACAAAATCTCTTTTTTATGGTAAATAAGGGGTGAACCATTGATTCTATGTCGATAAAATTTCTTAACTTTTCCTTAAAACATAACTTCAGATAATTATTATGATGCTACAAATCCATTTAGAAATGTTTACAAGTAAAGAAAATTAATTTCAGTACATTTTATATGTAACGATTTTGGTCTCATCTGTCAGTTGACTCGGTATGTCTTTACATTCTAAGCCTATGGCTGAAACCATTCGGAAACACTAACTGGGGGGAAAAAATACTCAAGCAACGCCATCTTTACATTTGAATAGCAAAACTTATTGTGGAAATGTCCAAAGAAATGTATATCTGGCGGAAATTTTGTAAAGTTGGTGAAAAACCTGTGAATAAGCGTCACCCGCTTAGATAGCATCTTAGAACAATATCATAGCAACTTAGAATGGTTAAACATCATATGGAGCTTGTGAGCTAATTTCTGGCAAAACTGTTCGTGTAAAGTCGGTAACACTGCAGAAGCACCATTCTATTAGAATGAAGTAAAGTAGTTAACGTTAAGGCGATGGCTGACTCCTAAAAGTCTTTAGTTTGAAACGGAAGAAGGTTATAAATAATGACCTGATGTTGTTCTATTGCAACATCTGTCCAAACCTTACAATCGTGCTGTAGTTTTCTGTCATTGCAGGAGGACTACCTGTCCGGAGGCAGCTTCGACGAGGACTTGTTCGTGTCGGCTAAGAGCTCCGCCATATTTGAGGTTGTGGACAACGAGAAGTGTCCCGCGGACCTCGCACGGGAGTCCTTGCTCAACTACCTGCGGCGTGTCGACGACACCTATAATAGGTTAGGACAAGGATTGTGCATGTATGGTTTAAAATGCATTCCTAAAAAAAAATGCCAGGAGCCCTACTACGAACGCTATCGATACGACAGCACTTTCAATACCAACTGTCAAACGCATACGATATTTTTGACAGGCGATATCTCCTCGATAGCGCTTACTCGACCGCGTTCGTAGTATGGGGCCAGTTAGTTCATTTGAATACGACTATGCATGAACTGGATAGAAAACATGGACAATTTTATTGTTATTTTGACCATATTTGCATTACTAACTTCGCTAATTGTTTTAACTTAATTGTACTTGTAGCTTAATTGTTTTCAGTGGTTCACAGCGTGTTTATGGCTGGTCCAAATCATGTTCAAAGCTCCATTAGCTGCCAATGATATTATTATTATTATTATTATGTTATTTATATCACTAGCAGCTTGAAGCTGATGCCTGAATTTCATTTTTCCCGGAGTGCGCTTGCATACTTTGCACTTCTATATGATGTTATTAGTAATGTCACATATCCACGCTAACGGTGTTTGCGCTTTCGAGGTATTAAAGTGTGAGAGTTGTCAACTCTGACCGTTCTCAGTAGCAAGGCGACTGTGTGGGTGAGACAATTTAAAATGATTATTTATCATTTCATGCCTATGAGACATGCACGCAAAATTATTTGGACTAGCTGTTAGCACTCACAGATCACTATACGCTGTGAGTGTAAGACCGTAGGCAAAAAAGCAATATGCAGTAACTGCTATACGAATAGAGGATCTACAAATCTATAAGAGTTCTGTGAAATAATCTGCATTTGTAATGAATGTTCGAATTAAATTTAGGTTTAAATTCAAATTCAGTTCATAGATACATATGCCATTCCCAGGGTTTTACCCACTCAGTGGGCAGTCAAACAAATAATGGCATTCACTCAGATGAGAGAATGGTTATATTGAAACTATTAATCTACAAAAAAGAATATACCTACAAATATATAAACTTAAAAAAAACCATTATCAAAGAGCTCTGAACACAACTAAAGATATATAATATGTAAGTGCATACAACCTTTGGTTGCTCATTCATCAAATAAATAGGCAAACACGTCGGTTTACTACGGCATCGTACGGGATTGACGATAATTCTCGATTATGCAATGTCACTAGTGACATTATAGTATCACAGCTTTGATGAAATCCCACAAAAATGTCTACCAATAGCAAATGCTATGCGCAGGGACCTGGTGCGAGCGCTGTCCGAGGTGACGGCGGAGGAGGCGCACGCGGCGGCGGCGCGCTGGCTGCCCGCCGTGTTCGACCGCGAGCGAACCAACACAACCGTCGTGTGCCACCCCTCTAAGGTCGCGGACACACGCGCCGCGTTCTTGAAGTACGTGGCCTCCTTTATTATTATATGGAAATGGGCTTTCGAGTTATTTCTTTACGTGTAGGGATTTGATAGTTGGCATAGTGTCCATGAATGAAAAGTGGACTGACGCTCTGCAGTGCACCCTGATGATCGAATTCCACTCACTCATTCATTGACAATGCTCTTGGGCAGTTTCAATGGTTTTGGGCAGAATGAGTAGCTGCCGTGACAACCGCCTTATGTCCCCGGTTACATGGTCCTACCGCAATAATACTGCCCAGAATAATTCGATTCACTTTGTTTTTTTTATGTGACTGGACATGATGGCTAATACCACACCTTCTGTCATGGTATTAGCCCAACACACCACATGGGAACTAGGTGCCATGCCAGGACCTTCCTTATATTGCTCGGCTACATTGAACTGGATGGAAAACACGGACAATTTTCATTGCCGCTTCGACCATCGTTCATTCAATGCGATGGTACCAACCCGGGCGGGATTAACCCTACCACCTAGTAAGTAAGGAAGGGGACCTACAGTTTAACGTGGAATCCGAACCACGGCCAGCCTCTCTCAACGGTCTAATGGTCACCCATCCAAGACCAGACCGGACCCAGCGTTGCTTAACTTCGGAGAGCGATCGCCGAAGTGTCGCGCCACTGGGCCACTGAGGCTGACAATCTAACCTCTTCAATCAACTAATCATTTTGATTCATTTCTCATGCACTCGAGTAACCTTATATTGCCGTTATTAGTAGTACTTTTTGACAACTAGATTACTGGAGTAATAGCGATGGTATAAATGTTTATTAGTAAGGCAGGTTTTGACTGCTAAACATTTTTTTTACATAATCGAACAGGTTAACAGTTAAACAAACTAAAAGAGTGGCGATTTTTTAATGGTCTGATGATCAGTCCAATAATTATTCGATGAATTTATTCACGCCGCAGCTTATCCATACGTTATAATATGGTTATAATAAAGCCATATTTTTATTAAAAAAATTACAGTAACATAATAGTGATAGGAGATAATCCTTCGGTAATGAATATCTGTCTTTTGACAAACGTAAATTTGAGCTATCGACTCTAAATATATAATATAATAACTACCATGAATTTTAGCTGCCCAATGCAGTAAAAATCCATACTGCACGTCCCCTTCCCCTACTAGGTGGTAGGGTTTAAGCCCGCCCGGGTTGGTACCATCGCATTGGATGAAAAGATGGTCGAAGCGGTAATGAAAAATTGTCCGTGTTTTCCATCCAGTTCAATGTAGCCGTGTTCATAAAATGTAAGGTTCTGGCATGGCACCCAATTCCTTCCGGAAATGCGGTGCACTGGGCTAATATCATAACGGTAGTTGTGTGGTATTAAACATCCATGTTAGATCGCGTAAAAAAAATGCAAACACCTGCATTTTTTGTTTAGGTTGCAGTGGCCTTTCAGGTTAATACACTAAGTTTATTTCGGTTTAGGTTTATTCACTCAAATTATTTATGGTTTAAAGGCATTGATTGTATTGTTTCAGAATCGGTGTTGATCTGGAAGCTTTTGAATCAATCGAGTTGTCACACTTCAACAAGTAAGATTCGCCAGGGTATTGAATGAATGTAAAAGTTTATAGCTTTAAGTAAATGTAGCCATAATTTTAAGGTGCAACTTTGCTTACTATTTATAAGTAAATCATAACTATTTTTTGTACAATTGGAAATTCTTTGATTAATTTAAGTGGCTTTTAATAAAAGAGTGCTTAAAAATCTACTAATATTTATTTAACTTATTAAAAATAAATGTCTATACAAAAATTGTAGATTTCTTAACGGTTTTTTTTTTTCATTTGCATTTGAATGTATTGTAGTGAACATTATCATTCTAATAGAACATTTCACAACCTCATTAGTCATCTCTCAGACACGAAACATTCATAAATCACATTTAATCCCCTTTAAAACAATAAAATAGAGAATTCTATCAAATTAAGCATTTTATGTATGTTTTTTTATAGTTTTTAACATGTTTATTATTATGTTTATTATGTCGGGCACCGCCGATTGGTAAGTCGGTCTCGCACCAGATAGCTAGCAGTTAACTGATGAAAGATATGATAGGAAAATAGTATGACGTGGGGTCTGTTCCAAAATATGCTCAAAGCTTACACATATTACAGCAATCAGTCTAATTATTTTGTACGGAAATGTCTGCTGTGACGTATATAATTTGGACTTATGAGAACAATCTGAAATAATATTTCTGATATTCCCGATAAACGGGATGTCAGTTTCCCTAATTATTGAAAAAGATGCATTTTAATAAAATCCTTGTCTTCGTCGTCAATTTAAGGAAAATGATGAAGAAACTATCGTGCAGCCCACTGTCATCCCGGGAAATACGAGATCCCACATAGAGCATACTCGATTGTGAAGTTAAATCATCCGGTCTGCCTTGCCACCGAGAACTCGGATGTGAGAGTTGTTTGACCGGGCTGTGGTACCTCGAAAACGGTCCGCATATGTGTGACATCACAGACGAAATCCAATCGTTTACAGCTCCAACAAGAGACACTGTGAGTGTGATTTTGGTCTGCAGTAAGCTCGCTGTGAGCTGCCAAATCCGTAATGCAGACCACACCATCAATACGCACAATTGTCGCAGTCCAAAAATAAGTCCAAAGTTCATTACCATCATACTCATCATCTGATCTATCATCCATCATCATTACAATCATCCACCATTCATCATCAATATCATTAGTATAAGTTAAAAATTATATCAATTTTAACATAAAATGCATAATCATAGCATGATGATATGCTCATCTAACCGTTACATTACCAATGTATCTCTATTTAAATTTATTTTATAGGCATTGTATCTAAGAAGACATACGACATGTAAAATCTGATCTTTTACAATACAATTTTTGACAAGAAACAGCCCTATGTGAGCGAAGCTAATCAATTGTCGACATGGCCATTAGTCTATATTGGTACGGTTGTACACGGACAAGGGCTATATAGTTGCTCAACCAAGCGTATCCATATAATCATTAAACATAATTTTATTGATACTTTTCTAACCTGTCATATTCATAACATTTCGCTTTAAGCAAATATAACAATGCAATAGTTTATGTTAAAATTCCGCTACCACATTTTGACAACATCAACAGATTTGGTTAAGTAATATATTTTTATTTACATACATGGCGCGCGCATTCAAAGTTTTCTATAAAATTATGAAGAAGTATATCAAGTGACAAAATTTCTTGAGACATCTCATGTTCACATTATATATTTTTTTATTTTTCTTGGTCATGGGCAAAAAAGTAACAACTATAACCCGACGTAATGCACTGGTCACTCTCCCCAAGAGAGATGGCACAAACATACAATTCAATAGATATATGTATAAACATTTGGTTAAACTTAACGCTATTATAATATTATGTCTTATGTTAAAACAATGTATTAACCAAAGGTTAACCAAGGATAAACAGATTATCCAATAATTCCATATTTGTTGCTCTCGTCACCTTCCCAAATTGTATACACCTTGTATATTATATCTTGCTTCTACAAACAACTTGAAATGGAACTTACATTTTATAATAGTTGTAGAAGTTGCAGTTCCACATTTATTTTACTATTTCCATAGCTACCAAAATAATACTGTCGAATGAAGTATGAAACTAAGGCTTCAATTAAATATTGGCGGTAGAGATGCTACGGATCTGGGATAGCTCCTTAGAATATGATAATGCCCCTGAGGGGGTTATTAAAAATGTGTTCTTCAATCAAATTTTAAACTTCTGACAAAACCATTTTTTCATTTGAGGTTATGCAGTGACATTACATTGAAGATTTGTAATAAGATTTTAAAAAATAATCATAAATATAAACAGAATTCGAACCTGCGACAATGAATTTCTCGATTATCGCTGTATAACCTCAAATTAATAAGATTAGATAATTTCGGGTCTGGTCACATAAATTGAGCCTGTTTTATTTTTTTGCAAAGAACACTAATTTATATCAGACATGACTAATGTCATAATGACCATAATAATAATTGGTGATAAATCCACTCCTAGATCATTGGGGTTCTACTGCAAATATTCTTAGAAACTCACCTCTAGTTTTCAGTTGGAGGTCACCTAGTCCACTGTTGCTATCGCTTTGGTTAATCTTTAAACCACGAAACAGTCATTCTTACTTACAGTTCAAGATGAACTGGAAAAAATAAAAATATTACACTAACTTATAGGCCTACGTAAAACCTGCATTTGGCAGCTGTCAAATGATAGAAAATAAAAAGACATACATGTGTATGTTATTTCAAGAAACGTAATTAACTGGGTGCATGCAAACTATCCATCAGAGACCAAACATTTCATTCTTCAAAATTCTCATTTCTTCACTCAAATGTTATCCATTAGGTTACCTGCTAAAAGAGATAGGCCAACACCAAAGTGATTATCTTTGGCCACACTGTTATGTGTCTTGGTTTGAATAACTCTTGTCAATTGTTTCATTCAATAATACTACACCACTCAATACTTGAGCTTACCAGTAAACATGAAAAACCTTGATAGATATCTATCAAGCATCACTCGACTCTCTTATATATCAGATCTTTGTATTGCTAGAATAGATATTATAGTCGACGTGGCTGTTAAAAACCACTTTCTTACCACATTTGCTTTTTCAAATGGGAATTTCGCTTAAAAAGTACAAGATTAGCTTAGCTTGATTTTTCGCTCAAAGGAAAGAGTTTCAATTCAACACTATAAGCTCTGAAGCCAAAGAGTCTGTATCACTCAGGCCTGAATTAACATACACAAAAGTAGTTTATGACATGCACTTATTAAGAGATTGATGCTCAAGTTTTAATGGTGACTGTCACTGCGGGGAATCATAGCTAAAAACCAACCAAGTGCGAGTTGTTCCATACCATCGTACAAGATTGAACACAAAAAAATTACGTTTTTTGTATGGGGGGCCCCTTTAATTTTTATTTTACCTATTTGTTGTTATAGCGGCTAAATAAATCACTCCGTGGAAATATCAGCTGCCTACCTATTACGATTCATGAGATACAGCCCTGTGACAGACGGACGGACGGACGGACAGTGGAGGCTTAGTAATAAAAACCATCATCCTCCTCGCATTTGTGGAGTGCGCCCTAACATGAAACCTCGCTCCTCAGAACTAGGTCGAAACGACAATATCAACTGTTTAGATTAAAACAATTTTGTTATTTGGATTTTCTAAACCATCCTCCGCAGTGTCAGGCACTATAAAAAAACCTTCGCAACTACTAATCTATCACTCTGAACGAGAGGCGAAGTACTATTCCCACTAGGCGCGCGGAGTGGGTTATAGTATGGCGGAGGTGTCCATGGGCGAGGAGTGCAGCGCCTCGCGTATGTAGTTGTTGATGTTGGCGTCGGAGGCGAGGTGGAAGAAGAACAGGTGCTCGATGGCCTTGAGCGAGATGGAGCGCAGTGCGGGCAGCCGCAGGAGCAGCGCCGCGAAGCGACCTTCGTCCGACGCGTGAGTGCGCCGCGTGTACTCCTCTAGGCACTGGTACATCTGTCAACAGAGATTAATATTTATTTTTACTTTATAAATTTTTATTTATACATATTACAAGACGTGAGATAAGTTTGTTAATACGAACTTATCTACAACTGATCTTAAGCAGTCTTGAGGGGTCTTTGTCACACCTACTGTATTGTATTGTTTTATTGCATCAATAGGTAGGTAACCTACACTTAACATGTCAAAAATATAAATGTCGCATGCTCTATTTCCATGCATATAAAAACTGGTAAACATAGTTTGCCAGTCACAAAATAAGTTTAAAATTGAATTAAAATTTAAGTAGTTAATCAATACCACCGCTACTATATTACCATTACCATTACTTTACATTACTTAAATTATTATTAATCTTAATCTTAATCATAAATCTTAGTCAGGATTCATATCTTGTATACTGTTTTGCTTGCATTGGCATCTTACAAAGCTGGTGACTGTGAGATTGTAATAAGGTGATCAGAAAAAGACCAGCGCTTTAGTAGCTTGCTAAGTCACGAATGTAAGGAATATTAATAAAATAAAAACATTTAGAATATTTTCAAACCAAATATAATGTGAATTAACCTTTTCTCGAAGTACATCAATATCTTGTCGATTCTTTATTCCTTTGATATCTGAAAAAAAAAACGGTTTGTTAGCTTATAAATCAATGAAGGTGTTAAACGCAAACAAGTTAAAAGTCATTCACATGTTGATGTTTTTTCTCTTTACATATTTTAACATGCACGAAGATAACTTCTCAGAAACAAAATTACTAAAAGCGGTGGCAACGAACCAGGGTTGAAGAGTATGATGGCCTTGAGCGCGACTAGCTCGGCCTGGTCCATGCGCAGCGCCCGCATCTTGAGCGAGAGCTCCGACAGCACGCGGTCGAAGATGGTGCCCACACCCGCCTGCACCGCCGAGTTGCGGTGTAGCGTCATGCCTGCAACACGCACACACTTCGATCCACTTTTTTATGGCACTGGACTGCCTTGTTCTTTGGACGGACTGGTCGTTTCGGGACAGCTGTGCTGGACGATAAATGGACAGTTACTGTAGAATGGTATATTGCCAATTGCTTGTCTTAGAAAAAGTTCGACAGCAGTTGTTGAGCAGAAGTTGTCAGCCTCAATGGCCCAGTGGCGCGACACTTCGGCGATCGCTCTCCGAAGTTAAGCAACACTGGGTCCGGTCTGGTCTTGGATGGGTGACCATTCGACCATTGAGAGAGGCTGGCCGTGGTTCGGATTCCACGTTAAACTGTGGGTCCCCTTCCTTACTTACTAGGTGGTAGGGTTTATCCCGCCCGGGTTGGTACCATCGCATTGGATGAACGATGGTCGAAGCGGCAATGAAAATTGTCCGTGTTTTCCATCCAGTTCAATGTAGCAGTGCAATATAAGGAAGGTCCTGGCATGGCACCTAGTTGCCATGTGGTGTGTTGGGCTAATACCATGACAGAAAGTGTGGTATTAGCCATCCATGTCCAGTCACATAAAAAAAAAAAGCAGTGCCCTCGGATCGGTTCCTACTTCTACCAAGACTACGCAGCACACTCCGCCGGCTGGACAATAGATTTTTTTACTGCTGGATGTAAGTCATCTGCCATACAGAGGAGGCATTAGAGAAGGGGTTGACACTCTGGAAAGAAATGGGGAAGAATCTGTCGTTTTTCAATGTTGACTCAAAAAATAAATAGACTTTTTAAATTGAAGTAGTTATAACCATTTCGTTTCTACCATCTCAGTGGTTAGTTATTATAAGCGGTAAGTTAATTTAATTTCAAAACATTTTAACATTTCTCGCGAATGAAAGCTAAACATATCTTCTCTTGATGATTTTAAATTTTAGCATGTGACACTCAATCTCTAAGAAAAGAAACAAAAAAAATGTGAGAAAATGTACGATATTAAATAAATCACCAAATGTTCCGAAAATGACAGGCAGTAATGTTTCAAGTCACAGAACAGACAATTTTTTTATTTGATTGTTCATGTAACAATGGTATAATTCAAAAGGTTTGTCAAGCCCAAAATCGGATTTTCCTCCATTTTAAGGCTAGGTTCCTGAAAAAATGGATCATTTTTTTTTAAGAATTATTTTTTTTATTTTTCTGCAATTCAAATTAATACGTCATTAACGTACTTGTCGCGTTTTTTTCTATTGAAATATCCAAGTACGTGGGTCTGTATTTCACTCCTGCATCCTCCAGCTTACCCAAACGGCGTGGATAGTGAAAAGCGCCAACTAACGTCAGTACCCACTTATCTGGCAAACAATGGATACTTCACCACAGTACCACGGTGCTAACAATGCGGTCAAATTTAGGTTGAGGTGAATTTTACCTGGCATGAGACACATGAGCTGCGGCGGTACAGTGGAGCGCGTACCGTCGGGGTTCTCTCGTTCGTTCTCCAGGTACTGAAAACATCAATTTCGGCTTTCAATATTTATGACCCACACAATAATTCTCTTAGAAAGGTTGTTGATATGTTAATAAATAAATAGTAATAATAAAATTAATAAATAGTTGTTAAATAAAAAATATATTATGCAGGAAACATTATGGTTTTTCAATTTCAATCATCATTTATTCAATCATTCAATCACAAATGGAGCATTGAAGTTTTGATGTGGAGACCCTACACAGGGAAAAGAAGCGTCGGCAAACCAGCAGCACGTTGTTCAGACGATATACGTCAGACAGCAGGTGACAACTGGCGAAGAAAAACAGAAGACCGCACAACTTGGCGAAGTCTGGGGGGGGGGGGCCTACGTCCAGCAGTGGATAGCAAAAGGCTGAAGAAGAAGAAGATATCCAATCAGTGTGGCATCATAAAAACCTTTTTGTTCTAACAAATAATTTAATCAGTGCGCGAGAAAGTGGTGTCTCCTACAGTTTTTAAGCAAGCTATTAAATGAAGCGAGTGCGAGTGAAACTTATGCAATAAGGGCTGGCAATAATGAAATAATTTAAATGATGTACTGTTTTACGTTTAGCTTAGCGTACCTCCATGGAGCGCCAGGCTATAGCGAAGAGCAGCAGCTCGTTCCAAGACTGCTTCACCAGCAGCACCTGGTCGTCCATGTCGAGTTGGCCGAAGTGAGGGATGGCGCGCGCCCAAGCCACCAGCGCCGCTATCTGCTTGTTGCCTGCAACGTGCGGGCACATAGCCGTTGTACGGGCAACACTGTACGGCAAGAAATGCACATGGAGAACTGGTGCCAAGTAAAGGAGCTGATTCATCGAAATATCATCGAATTTTAATAGAAAACAACAATAAACAGTTAAGGTGAAAAAAAAATAAACAAAAGCAACAGTTTTTTTACATGTTGAATTTTCAATTAAATTACGGTCTGGGATAACTTATTTCTAAAACCCCATGCAAGGGAATTCAATATAGAAAACGCAGTTCCCTTGAAATCGACATAGAAATAACGGATCGTTGCCATTTTGTCCGCTATCTAGTCGTTGAAAGTATTATTGTATTTTTCCTCGTTCAATAAAATGTTCAGTGTAAAGGTGGAACATGTTGATTCACGTCTGAACTACTGAGAGCCTACTACGCCAGAGTTCAAACTTCCATGCTTTTTTTCGCTTTTTTAAATATTTGTTGAGTCTTGGGAACTTGGATTGAAAAAAGTTAGGTTAGGTTAAGAGGCGACATAGACTAATCTCTATCGGTCATCGTTCGGATGCCACGTTACACTGTAGGTAATCCCACCCTGGTTGATACCATCGCAATAAATGAATGATGGTCGAAGCGTCCACAAGAGTAGCCAGGATTTTGTTATTGGAAAGTCAGATTTTTCGGGCCCCCCCATGCCAATATTGTGACTATGAAAATTGTCCTTGTCTTCTGTGCATTATAAACAAGATCCTGGCATGTAGATCTCATGTTAGGCGTTCCATCCATGTCCGTTTACACTAAAAAAGCTAAAACGAGTAGGAGCAAGCCATGCATTGAAAGTGGCTTACCAATTTGACAGAAGGATGATACGGGCGCGCGGTACCGCGGCGGCACCTGGCTGTCCGACGACACGCGCAGGAACTGGTAGTCCTCGCTCGTGTCCGCCACCAGCGCCTCCATCTCCAGCAGCCGATCTATACTCAGCTCCTGCAACACGACACGCACACACCTCAGGGAACAGCGAGCGACAATATTATCACATACAAGCCCGGTTAAGAGTGCCGGCAGGTATGAAAATAATAAAAACTTTGCTTGTGCAGGCAGTGCAGTTTAGGTTCAAAATAGCTTATTTGCCTTGGGGGAGGAATTATTATGTGCTTAGTACTTTTTATTCATTCTGTGGTAATAGTGTGCAGATAGGTGGATCCCGACTGGCTGGCAAATGTAGACTGGAGTTGTCTAAGGAGCTCAGTTGTGAGGTCTGGCTCAAGTTCAAATCTTGCTTAAGATGAAAGTCCAACCCCATCATATTTAGTGTCAGTTTTACGGCTTACGATTAGCCTTTCTCGCGTCTATGATTTATCCTGTCATATTTGACAGTCCCGTATCCCACATTTCGGTTTTCGATATTTATTTTCTCCCTCACTTTTATGATAAAATGAGGCATGCATGTCTGATAGTACCTGGCAGCGATTGTACTGCCGTTTATCGATGATGCAGTTGCCACATACCTGTACAGAGCTGCTCTGCGCGCCCGCTGCCTCTCCGCCTGGACCGCCTCGCGCTTCATGCCGCACGCGAGGCATTTCTGGTAGCGGCAGTACTCGCAGCGGTTCCGCTGCTGCTTGTCGATGATGCAGTTGCCACATACCTGTACAGAGCTGCTGGGGTGAGCATCCTCGGCGCCGCGCGCCGCCCGCTGCCTCTCCTCCTGGACCGCCTCGCGCTTCATGCCACACGCGAGGCATTTCTGGTAGCGGCAGTACTGGCAGCGGTTCCGCTGCCGCTTGTCGATGATGCAGTTGCGGTCCTCCCGGCACGCGTACGTAAGGTCCTTCCGTACCGTCCGCTTGAAGAAGCCCTTGCAGCCCTCGCAGCTACAATATGCAAACAAAATTTTAGATATAAGTTTCTTATAAGTCTCTCAAATAATTATGGTACCTAAACCGGGAAAAGATCATTTTCTTGTCTCCTCATATCGGCCTATAAGCCTCCTACCAGTCATTTCAAAATTGTTCGAAAAACTGTTTCTTACCCGCATGAACATGGTAATAGCTGAATCCTCACTGATACCAGACCACCAGTTTGGGTTTAGAAGCAAACATTCTACCATTGAGCAAGTCCACAGGGTTACTCATGAAATAAGACAGTCCCTAGAACGCCGCCAGTACTGCTCAGCAGCCTTCTTAGATATCCAGCAGGCGTTCGATAGGGTATGGCACAAAGGCCTCCTAAACAAACTGAAGAAAAATCTCCCACACAACTTTTATACCCTGCTGGAGTCGTACTTAGAAGGCAGAATATTTCAAGTTATTATCAACGAGAGTCGGTCAGAATTCCATGAAATAAGTGCTGGTGTCCCACAAGGATCAGTCCTGGGTCCAGTATTGTATGTACTATTTACTGCAAATCTACCAAATAGCCCCAACATCATCTCTGCTACGTTTGCAGATGACACCGCAGCATTAAGTACTGACTCAAATCCTGATGCAGCTTCAGAAAAACTACAGACACATTTGAACCGTACAAATGAGTGGATGCAGAAATGGAGAATGAAAGCGAGTGCATCCAAATCTACCCACGTTACCTTCTCACTGAGAAATGGAAACTGCCCTCCTGTCAAGTTAGGCAACGAAACGTTACCACACTGCGATTCAGCTAGATACCTAGGTATACACCTTGACAGGCGACAGACATGGCGTATCCACATACAGAAAAAACGAGACGAATTAAACTCTCGCTTCAGATCCCTTCTATGGTTGCTGGGAAGGCACACTAGACTCTCATTAAACAACAAACTACTGATCTACAAATCTATCCTGAAGCCAGTATGGACATACGGAATAGAGCTCTGGGGAACAGCCAGCAATTCGAACCTGGAAATCCTACAACGCTTTCAGAATAATGTGTTCCGCACAATCATAAACGCCCCATGGTTCGTGAAAACATCAGAAACGCACGAATACCTGCAAATGCCCACAATAAAAGAGGAAATAAATAATGCCTCCAAACGCTACTCTAAACGACTAACGGTTCATGTCAACAAGCTGGCTGTAGCTCTTACAGATACTACAGATAATGTCAGAAGATTGAAGCGGCATGTTATTGCTAACCTAGACAAGAGAACATAAGATGCCTATGCTTACAGACCACTCATAAGAGATAGCCATCCAAAGGGAGCCACTATCTCATTCAAGTCTTCAAAGCACTCAAAAAATCTGCTTATAGTGTGCACTGATTGCAGATAGCCAAAAATAACAAAAAAAAAAAAAGTTTCTTGCAGACAACTCTGTCGCTTCGACTGAGATTTTCTCCCTTATAATAGGGAAAACTACCCTCGTCCAAACAAACAACTTTACACTAGCTAATAATAGATTTATGACATAGCAACGTAAGTTAACAGCAATAGGCCTTTTTGAAGTGAAACTTCTTTAGGCGTGGTAGGGCAAATTGGCCTGAAGTGGAAGAATCGTTTCGACTCTCTGTCGAATTTTATAAAAGAAATATTTAATTTAATTAATTCCTTGGCTTCTGTTCGGTCAATGTTGAGCAAGGCACGAATATAAACTTTATTGCAAAGTTAATATTGACAGAGATTTTGGTGTGAAAATCGCCCAATTGTGTGTGATTGCAAAGGGCGTAAGAATAATACATTTTTATTTCGTGGACCATCTGCAGTCAGATCATTGGATCATCAGGTGGTTCCTTGAAACCAGGATCTGTGGGTTGTAATGGCGACACATTATGCTGAGTCAGTGAGAAACATAGAAAAACAAGAGGAACAGGAAAATTAATACATGTAGATATACACGATAAGGACACTTTAGCAGCCAACCTTATCACTTGCACTCATCGCTCACTCTGGTATGCATGTACTATCTATAGCTTCGACAGCCGCGTCGCCCACCTGATAACGCTAAAGACGAAAAAAGTTTTACACATCGCGACAAATACAGAAAGAATTAAATTTTGTTTATGTACAGCCCGTTTTGTTAAGGAACTTTCGAAAAGAGTTTGGGATTTTATTACGAAAAATTCATCATGTGAACGAGGTCGTGGCTGAGGTCCTGGTACCAGTTGTCACCTAAATTGGCGTTTATGCCAAACGGATCGACTGGCGTTTTCAAATGAATGGAGAAATTGAAGAGCGCGCGTAGTGGGCGTTTAGCGAACTAACATTTGCGAGTCCGTGTTTGATTTGAGAGCTTACTCACCGTTGCCATTAATACATACGTTGACGTTGCCGTTTACGCCGACTTCGCGTTTTCATACAAATCGGACGTCTGAGTTTGACTTTGACAGCTTGAAGAAGTAAAACCACCGAATATCTATTAAAAAAATTAATAGAGTTTGATGTTTTTATGTAACTTCGAAGCTCCGTTAACGCCAATTCAGGTGAGAACTCGGACTGACCACTCTGGTCAAGGCTGCGCCCTTATATACTACAAACGGCTAACTCATCATGATTTAATGTATTCTTATACATTCATTCGGGACATTTTATTTTAGACATCGGCGGGACCCCATAAAATGTGGCGTGTTAATAAAATATTGAAAGGTGCTGGGAGGCTGAAAATTTGAGATTAATTTTAGTATGTCATCATCTCGATCTCGATTTTGGCCGGGTCTAACCATAGCTAAAAACCTTCCAGGTGACCCAAAAGTAAAAAAATAATTCAAAATCGGTCAAGCCGTTTAGAGGGAGAATTAGAAACACAAGCAGAATTTTATATGCAAAGATTATTTCAGTTATATCTGCACCAAATGAATGATTTACAGATTAACCTGGGATGGACCCAGGTTAAGAAACCTTGGTCTATGACATATGAGTGTTGGGGATCCATGTTTGATATGATAACCTCAAATACTGCGCTAGATCATTATAAAAATATGGGTTTCTTTACATTTTGATACTGTGGTATGAAATAAATAAAACGTTTTTTTTAAATGTCTTGTTCTCTTTCAATAATTGAGTTTGGAAGGAATCCATAATATTTTTAAAATATCAGGGATCAACCCCTTGTCAACTACAAAAACTCTGTTGACTACAAAAAGGTTAAGATACCCAGAATTAGACACATTTCTAGTTATTTCTTCTAAGTGGTCTGCAATATAAAACTAAAAAACCTAAATAAATGCGAATAGTGATTGTCAATATTAAAACGCAATGTTTTTCCATTTTCAAAACATAAAAAAGAAAATTTTCTCATGATGCTTGGTTACAATTTATTAAAAATTCGTAGGTGCAAATGTTGTTTTTACAGTATTTTGAATATGATCGGGTGGTTGGGGAAGGGGCCGGCGCGAGCGACACAGAGACAAGAAGATATCGCTGTATGTAAAGGGCTCGTGAAGACAGCTACCTTCAGACGCCGTAGTGCTTGCTGGAGGTGTGATCGCTGCAGATGGAGCAGAGGTGCTTGGAGCCGCTGAGCGGGTGGTTGGGCGGGTAGTTCCGGAAGGCGCCGCCGGGGGGCGACAAGGCGCCGTCCCGCAGCCTGTCCAGCAGCGCCGTGTCCGGCTTCAGCTCGGGCGGCGACATGAAGCTATTGCCATTAGTGAGTGGCTCGTGAACATAGCTACCTGTAAACGCCGTAGTGCTTGCCGGAGGCGCGATCGCCGCAGATGGAGCATAGGTGCTTGGAGCCGCTGAGCGGGTGGTTGGGCGGGTAGTTGCGGAAGGCGCCGCCGGGGGGCGACACGGCGTCATCTCGCAGCCCGTCCAGCAGCGCCGTGTCCGGCTTCAGCTCGGGCGGCGACAGCGGCGACATGAAGCTGTTCTCGAGGTTGAGCCCTGCAACAACAGCGCGATTCGATTCGTTATTGCTACGTTTTCGCGACGTGATTCTTTTGTCGAATTAATTGGGAAGAAAACTGCTATCTGTCACGACAGGTGGCGTGCTAGGCGACCTACCCTAAAACAACTGTCAAAGCCATCAGATACCCTATAAAATAAAACAAATTCGTTTTAAAAATTATATTTACTTAATCTGTGTAATTGAAATGACTCTTCTTCTATATTATTCAAAACATAAACTGTTCCAAATTTTGCCAATCAATTGAAATCGTGGGCAAAAAATATCACAATTACATAACCTTTAACATTTCCATTTAAAATGTGTACTTGTCGTCTACATTAAAATTTGTTTAAAGACAAACAATCGATGTTCTTTTCCCTCAAACCTTATTCTAACTGCATCGTGATATACATCATTCATCTAAAAACTCGTAAAACATCATCGACACGGCGTGAGTAAGCCGTTTCTAACAAACCTTCAATGAGTGTAAACTACGGTAATGTGAAACAAATCACATACCGACAGCTTTGACGTTAGGTGAGATCGCTCATGCGACATCTACAATAAGCTTTCTTTCTTCCCCATTGTCGCATTCACTTATGAGAAGTTCCCGAAGAGAAATTTACGTACATATAACATGCGCA
Organism: Incurvaria masculella; assembly: GCA_946894095.1. Classification (NCBI taxonomy): domain Eukaryota; kingdom Metazoa; phylum Arthropoda; class Insecta; order Lepidoptera; family Incurvariidae; genus Incurvaria; species Incurvaria masculella. The sequence continues at coordinate 20,422,248 of OX335645.2, read as the reverse complement.
TAATTATTAGGTTATCAAGTTAAGTAATTTATTTATTATTTCAGACTTTTCACATTGTGGGTTGTTGTTTCCTCGTAGTTCTTAGTTCTTTGCCTTAGACCGTTCTAACAATGTAAGTTTGGCAGTAGCATTTAGGTATGAAATCATAATTGTGTTATCCTTTATATGGACGAAAAAAAAGGCAAAAAAAAAACAGAATTTATAGACCAGTGAAGTCTCTTTGCGGGTTCTTCTTCACTGGTTGATCAAATCCGCGGATCAATCAAATTGCGACATTACTTAGTGTAGTTTGACTACCAGAAGTTGAATATATAAATTAAATTAAATTAATGATACTTTTGAGGTTACCGCGGTCGTTAGACATGTTTGAAAAATGTTACGGCTTTTCACGCGGCAGGTAGAGATATTCTCCGACGTTTCGAGCTAATCATTCGAGCTTGACAACGGGCTGAATGATTAGCTCGAAACGTTGGAGAATATCTCTACCTGCCGCGTGAAAAGCCGTAACATTTTTCAAACATAAATTAAATTAAATTAAATAACGTGCCCTAGCCGAACATTCTCTTGCAAATGACCATGCCAACCGACGGATGCTTAGGCGAAGGAAGGAAGAGAACATTAAGGCGGATTTCGTGAAGAAAAAATACCATGAAATGCCCCGCGGCCGCCGCAGCAATGCAGCTGATTGTGCTGTGGGAGCAGGTCCCACTATCGTTATATTTCCCCACATATAATGGGGGTTTGCTATACGATGCTGCGCTGTGGCGGATATTGTGCGCCGTTGTCTTGTTCTTGGTATCTCATTGCTAAGCTTTCTTCAATGCATACTTCAATAACACCGGCGAATTTTCAGAGAAAAAAATCTCTACCCTTTTGGTAGAGATTTTTTCTACTATTTTGTCAGGCAACAAACTATTTCACGTCTAATATGATGTCTCACAGTATTATATTCTCTAAGGCGTCATCAAATGAGCTCCAAAAACGATTTTACTATAATGGCGCATGTAAAGTCGGTGACATTCCATAGGTATGAATATGGAACGATAGGGGTACATGTAAACTCTTTAATTTGAGGCCACACAGCATCGTACCCATAACGGGAAGGTCCTGGCATGGTACCTAATTCCTTCGGGAATTCGGCGTGTTGGTCTAATATCATAACTGTGAGGGTATTAGCCATCCATGTCCATTTAGATAAAAAAAGCATATCTACTACTTAGATTACATAATTGTCAGATTTTGAAAATAGGCAGAAAAATGATGCCAATTCGCTTTAAAAAGTGACACATGTTTATGTTAGTAAAATTGTACGTATTCCCGAAAAAATCGAGATCAAAGCTAAAAACAGTCAGCAATCCTTTATTTATAGCATTTTACTAACATATTATATAAATATATTTAACTTAAACAGATGAGGGAAAATTAGCGCCTTTGCGCATGCATTGCACGCATACAGTCGACATGTACCTACGTTGTCATAGTGAAATCGGAGCCCGCCTTAACCCGTTTCCGGTACCGTTTAATCAATAATGTTAAACTCAAGGCGATCTCGTTACGTGGCTGATGCCACTGCCTGCATAGTCTGAAAGGGCCACCAGCAAAGAAGGTAATGATTTGATCACTAGAGCCCAAAGTGCTAACAGAGCAAAAATTGGACTTAATTACTAACAAGAACTAACACAACCCAGAAAACGTTTATGTGGTCGCACCTCTACTGCCTCCATGACAGCTCGAATTGTTTAAACCAGTAAATTATATAACATGCAACTTTTCAAGAAAATCGACACTACATTTGGCTACGTGTTAAAAAAAATGTATTCGTTCCAAGTATAAGCAGCTCCACATTAAACATTGAGATAATAATCTATCAAGGGAGATGAATATGTGTTAAGGCGGAAACAATACCCAGAAAGCGGCTATAGTAAATAAGAGTCTGAGGCTGAGATAAATAGTCGTAACAGAAACTAAGGGTAACGAAAAGTATTTCTTTGTGACGTCACTTTGAGATTTCGTCCACACAAAATGTGTCAAAGTACTACTTTTCGTTAGTCGTAGTTTCGGTTACAAATATTTATCTCAGCCTGAGTCGTGTATTGTATTGTTTATTCATCATCCATAGACAGTACACTGCACTCGGATTTGTCATATTTTAGCATTGGCCAGTTCAGCAAAACAAAACACAGCAAAGAAGAACTGGAAAGAAACTCCGCTGTTTTTTTTTTCAACGTCCACTTAGGCTAGGTTTACAAAAGTGTTTGTCAATTATTTTAACAAAAACATAGGTAAAACACTAAATTCATATGAATACACAAAATTTACAATCCATGCCGTATGCAACAGTTCATCAACCCTCCAACTAATATGTTGCCAATTGGAGCAGGCCAGTCTCCACAAACAGCACCCGTTCACGAGCATCACGCCGTGCACAGCCATTACCTCTTTCAACCATATTTTAGGGAAAGAGATAACCCGAGCCAAGCGTTACCGTAAGCAAGGACCTTTAAGCGATGCACTGCTCCAGTGGCAACACAACACTGTGAAACTACTGTCATAAACTACTACTGTCAGCTGATCACATAATTACATATCCCTTTAAATGCTACCACCTACAGAAAATTAAGAGTATAATGGTTTGAGAGCAGCCCTATCAATAAAGTAATAATATATTCCTATATGAGATTTTGACCAATACCGAAAAACTGTGTGAAAAACTGTTGTGGCTGAGCAAATCCAGTTTTTATTACCTTTCGCGCTGTAGAAGCATTAAATAAAAAACAATAAAACAGCAATAAAGTCTTTACTTTTCCATTCGTTTCACATCAAGAGGTTCTCAAGATATTTTCTTTTAATGTAAATTATGAGTTTTGTTTAGAATTAGGCATATATTTTTTAAAGATGTTTTTCCTTTTTGAATAACTCAACAATATTATTGTGATTTTCAGCGACATCTATATTTGAAGCATTGTAATCAGATATTGAAAATAATCTGAAAACGTTTTTGAAACTTAATGAGGCAGCGATGATGTCGTATCCATTAAATACATGCATCATCAACTCAACCATATTGTAGGGTTCGTTGGATGTGGTGTGTGGTGTGGTGCGTGTAGAAGGTGGTGTGTGAGTGATGAGTGAGGATGTAAAGGTTTTGTCTCCTCCACGGCGACTTGCTAGATATCTAGGAAATGCAGGTGACGTGTAGAGCATTCCTCAATCTCGATGCCTCGGGTCGCTCAGTCGGAAGCTCAGGGTGCAGGGTCGAAGCTACGGAAGAAAATACGTACAAACCCTACCTAATCTATGCATCTGCTTGGAGAGGACTTTTGAGGAAATATTCAAACACACAGCATGAAGGTGAAGTGATGTTTATTGAAGTATATTATTGCACAAACAGAAGTGTAAAACTGTTAGGCTGATGCGACATACCGATGAAGCTCTAGTCCTACCGCCGGTCTCGTTTGTAGGGTCTTCGTCCCGCTCCTCAGATGAGACTGGAACTGGTCGGACGGCTACAGGCTCCCTGCTCCAACTCCGCTCTCATCAACTGGCTGACTCCAAACATCACCGGAATAAACTGCACAGCCTCTACACTTGGTCTCTTATGAGAACCTGGTCAAAGAGTCATAATGTCTTTTACGGGCCGCGTGAACTGACTCGCACACCACCTGGTGTCGAGGACACGGCGGACACTCGCGGGAGGACTTCCCTCAGGGTGCAGCTGCGTCGAAGGCCAGAGGCGAGATCCTCACACCATTCCGATTGGTGGGGATTCCTTCAAGATGGCGCTGCAAAAACGCGATGAAAACTCTCAACGGAGCTCTGGTCTGTACGGGCGCGGGAGTCGAACTCCACTCCAATATTTTCATTTTCAGTTCAGTGATATTCTCCTGTTTTTATTTTTATTTTCCGGAATGTTCCAAACTTGTCACGTTCCCATGGCAACGTTTCTAAATTTGAGACTCCTAGTGTGTCCTCTCTTGATTGGCTTTTTCATATTTTTCTTTCTTCATCCATAGACAGTTGTCTATGGGCAACCTATATTTTACTTGCCGCGGAAATAAAGACAATACTAAATATAACATCCTACATATATCCCTATTTTCAGTTTTAAAAAAAGTTTATGACTTCCGACTGAGCGACCCGAGGCATCGAGATTGAGGAATGCTCTACACGTCACCTGCATTTCCTAGATATCTAGCAAGTCGCCGTGGAGGAGACAAAACCTTTACATCCTCACTCATCACTCACACACCACCTTCTACACGCACCACACCACACACCACATCCAACGAACCCTACATCTGGCGCTCAATCTATAAACATTTATTCCTATGCATCTGTGTGATCGGAGGATTTGAGAAAATATTTGATTTTTCCATCCTATATTTCCATCTCGTCTAAATTTGGTGACTTTATTTCACCCCGCGTATATACGTACTATGTAATTTATATTTAGTACATATCACATTTGCCTTCGTGATTATGTACCGCGATCGGTGAATTTTTGCGTTTGCACTTTTCTTTTCTCCTGCGACTTATTAATTTTCGGAATTTAGTTCGGCAAATATCGTTTATGCGTTTTAATTTAATTGCGTGGTCATTAATTTACTTTATGATACATAAAATATTTACTATTCACTTTGATCCGATGCGTATTTACATGCCAAATATCTATTGACATTGAATTGATAACAAAGAATGACAGCGTATGTCGTTTGACGTCCGCTTATTACTCGTCGAATAGTTTGGGCTATTCGTTTATACGTTTAATGTAAACAAAGGTGGGATATCTCAACTGTGTATTGCTGTTTGTCGCGAAACATATTGTGTATGGTTAATGAGATACTTATTCGATACATATGAAACAAGCACGAATGGTGACTATACACAAAATATTTTACAAACAAGGTGCCATGCCAGTTTGATTTTAAGACTTCATGTCTTAACTGAACTTGAACTGATTGTGCTATAACTTGATTAAAATAAATATAAACGGGGATTATAAACAAAATATTTTATTATCAAACTGATATGCCAGGAGGTTCTTAGGACTTCAAGCTTTAATTGAGATTTATTTGATTATACGTACTATATGTAACTTGGTAATTGAACACATATTAGACCAGCAAGCAACCTAATCATTTGCAAGCAAGGTGGCTTGCTTGGATATTTTAATTCTCACTTACTTTACGGATACTTTGGGACTTAGTCAATACATCTGAATAATAATTTCAGATTTAGAAGTTTTTCGGAAATTTTAAAACAAACAATATGGCCAACTTAAACGATTCTGTCTTTATAGACATCGCAGTGGATCAAACTGAAAGCGTGAATGTACTAACCAGAAGTGGCAACAATTATGAAAACAATTTTTTTTCAATTGATAACGGAGACAAAGGTCAACAATCTTCAACTCCCATTGAACACATACAACCAAAAACAGAACTTCAGATCTTTAATAAACATTATTATAATTTGAGCTCTTGGAAATTAACCTTCAATGGCAAGACGGATGTTAGAGAATTTATCGCCCGCGTAGAGGAACTCACTTATGCTCGGAATTCTAATTGGGACATTGTGTTAAGGTGTTTCATTGACTTATTAGGTGAAGAACCATTAAGATGGTACCGAACCGTTCGGGAAAACATAAGGTCTTGGGAGGATTTAAAATCCGCGTTGCTATGCGAATACGATAACGCCGATTTTTCATTTGAAACTGAATCACAAATAAGGAGTTTAAAACAAAAACCAGGTCAGAGATTATCTGATTTCATAATAAATATAAATGAACTATGCAATAAAATAAAAGGGCAGATTTCCGAAAGCGCTGCTTTCGAAATTATTAAACACAACATGTTGCCTACCTATAAGCAGGCACTTATCTTTGGAAATGCAAAGAATATAAAAGAATTAAATGAATTCGGGAAAAATATTGAACGTTACGGGTTGATATTGGAAAAATTAACAGAAAACAAACCTCAAGTAAACAAATTAAATAAAAGCGTTGAGAAATTATCAGAGCAATCCGAGGAATGCTTAAAATGCAAAAATAAGGGCCATTCATTTAGAGCTTGCCCAAATATTTTAATTCCGATTTGTTTTACTTGCGGTCGTTTAAATGTGACAACTGCTACCTGCTCAACGTGTCAATCCAAGCAAGCTTCTACTTCTAAACAAAATGATAACATGGTAACACGGCCATTTAATACCGATGGGCGACAATCCGGCCCAGAAGATTTCGGAGATAAACAAAACCACTTTAACGATAATTCACGGACTCGAGACTACAACAACCAATATAATGTTCAGGGTCCGCGCTTTAATAGAGCCAATACATACAACCAGTATCCGCCATACAGACATCAACAAAATTTTAACAATAATCATAATGCTTATAACCAGGTTCCGCATTACAGAACTCCACAAAATTTTAACAATTACAATTATAATGCTTCCTCTAAACCTTATCAAGGTCAATATTATAATTCGGAGCCTAATGTACCACGTTCTCGTTATAATCAACAACAATCTTATTATCAGAACGAACGAATTGCAAAAGGGGATGGCAGTCATAATAATATGGTTAGGAAACCTCTGGCTATAGAAGAAATTCCAAAAAACGGATAGACGCACCGGACTACGGTTCTCAAAAATTTATCACTAAATACCTAAACCCGGTGCGGATAAACAGCAATGGCGATAAAAGACCTTACTTAAATTTTAAAATTAAGGATCAAAATTTTAGCGCGCTTCTTGATAGCGGTGCTGAAATGAATGTGATAGGAAATAACAGTGAATACAAATTTTTTAATTTAGGTTTTAAATTACAAGAACCAAATATTAGTTCGATTGTTACAGCTGATGGAAATAGACAACCAAGCATTGGTTCCATTTCATGTACGATCGTGGTGGATAATATGAGTATACCACTTACATTTGAGATAATTCCAGGGGTAAAATCTGATTGCATACTGGGGACTGAATTTTGGGAGAAAAGTGGTCTTTCCAAAAGAATTGCGGGAATTATAAATAAAAAATGTGTACATTCAGAACTTAAAAGTATATTAACTATTGGGACTACTTCAAAAGCAGTCGAGAAGATAAATGGTATTCTTTCCGAATTAAAACAAATGAAATTGGATATCGAGGATTATGTCGGAAAAATCTCAATGATAAGGTATAAAGAACTAGATGAGAAGCTAACAAAATTATTATTATCTCTTGATGCAATTCCTTGCGAAAATAATAGCGAATTAAAATTTACCAGGCGATCAGCCATTAGGGAAGTTCAAAAATCGATTGGTATTTTAGAGGGTAAAGGTTCTGACAAGAAAATACTAAAAAGCTCTGAACTAAATAAAATTGATACAGTGCACGCACAATTAGAGTTTTTAGTTAAAAATATAACTAATTTCGATAATAATACAAGTGAGTACGCTTATCAAGTACTAAGGGGAAGGCTTACCCATCTTTTATCGATTCTTGAGGGCATTATTTGTACAAGTGATGATTGTCTAAAACAAACAAAGCATTCAGCCATATTAGAAGTACAAAAACATATTGCCGATTTAGATTATAAACAAAATACGATATCTAGGAAACAATTAAATAATATTAATGAAAAAACTAAGGAAATCAAAAATAAAATGGATAATAAGGTGGTAAATAAGATTCATAATAAACAACCTGTTGATTCACCTTCAGAACCAGCTTTAGAACCGAAACCTGACGATAGTGATCCTTTGATTAGAAAATTGGGGGAGGAAGAAATTAGTAACATACAAGAGAATATAGTACAATCGGAGTCAATTAAAAAAAAATATAAAAATAAAAATTGTATCTTAACAAAGGAGGAATTAGAAATTTTAAACCAAATTACTGAAAAATTTGAATCAATTTCATTCGAACAGAAAGGTTTAGGAAGGACTCATTTAATGGAATACGAAATAGAAACTAATGGTAAACCAATAAAACAAAGATTTTATCGTATGTCTCCATATAAACAAAAACTAGTCGATAGTTTGATTGATGAGATGATTTCTATGGATGTTCTAGAAGAGTCATCGTCTCCATGGGCTTCTCCAGTGTTAGTGGTTCCCAAAAGTGACGGATCTTCCAGATTATGTATTGATTCTAGATAACTAAACTCAGTTACAAAGAAAGACAGTTATCCGCTCCCGCGGATAGACAATATATTAGACAATCTTAGAGATGCTAAATTTATATCATCAATTGATCTATCCAAAGCATTCTTGCAGTTACCACTAGCTGAGTCGGCTAAAGAAAAGACGGCTATAATTTCTCAAGGCAGAGGTCTTTTACAGTTCAAAACTGTCCCGTTCGGATTGACTAACGCACCCCAAAATCTACAAAGGCTAATCGATTTTTTAATTGGCCCAGAGCTTGAGAACCATGTGTTCGGTTATCTGGATGACTTGATTATAATAGCTAACAATTTCAAAGACCATATATTTTACTTAGATAAAGTTTATGAAAGACTTAAGTACGCGAATTTAACAGTTAACCAAAAAAAATGCGAATTTTTGAAAAGTGAATTAAAATATCTAGGATACATAGTCAATGAACATGGGTTACAGACCGATTCCTCTAAAGTAGAGTCTGTTGAAAAATTCCCTACTCCAAAAAATGTCAAAGATGTGAGAAGTTTTCTGGGGTTAGCGTCTTATTATAGGCGTTTTATCGACAACTTTTCGACTATTGCTGCTCCTCTTTCTAAATTAACTAGTGTTCTTATTGGAAAATCTAAGACCTTCGATTGGACAAATGAATGTGAAGTCTCTTTTAATAAATTAAAGCAGGCTCTTATTACAGCCCCTGTGTTAAGTACTCCGGACTATTCAAAACGGTTTTTTTTAAATTGTGATGCCAGTAATTACGGCATTGGCGCGGCTATTGTTCAATATGATGATTCAAATATGGAACACCCGATAGCGTACTTTTCGCGAACATTATCCAAGTGTGAACAGAGTTATTCTACAACAGAAAGAGAGTTACTGAGTATAGTCGAGGCCACAACTCATTTTAGGTATTACCTTGATGGTGTGCCTTTCACCGTAATAACTGATCATGAAAGTCTGAAATGGCTGTATAAATTAGAAAATCCTTCTGGTAGACTTGCCCGTTGGTCTACTCGATTATCACAGTTTGATTTTGAAATTATTCATAAAAAAGGCAAGTTTAATACGGTGCCGGATACACTTTCGCGCATAAAGTTAGATAACTTAACATTATTAGACTCTAATTCTTCAACAGATAAATGGTATAATAATATTGTTAATAATTTAGTAAAAAAACCTCTAAGTTTTCCTAACTTTAGACTAGAGGGAGATAAACTGTTTAGATATTGTAAGCCAAAGTTCAGCCTAATGGATACATATTCTTGGAAAGAAGTAATTCCATTTGACCAAGTAAGGGACTTAGTCATAAAGAATCACGAAAATGCTTTGTCCGCACATCTAGGTCCATTTAAGTGTTTTAAACATCTACAATTAACCTACTATTGGCCGAATATGTATACTCTAATTAAGAAAATTTTAGCTGATTGCGAAATTTGCAAAGCATATAAAGCAAATAACAAAATGCCACATGGCCAGATGACCTTTCAAAAGAGGGTTTATGCACCAATGCAAGTACTAAGTTTAGATATTGTAGGCCCATTACCCCGAGCATATTCAGGTCACGTTTACTTATTGACTGTAGTGGACATATTCTCAAAATACATATGGTTATGTCCTTTAAAAAAAGCCAATAGCTGTTCGATTAATAAGTTTGTAGAAAATAATATATTTTTAGTACATGGGGTCCCTCACACGTTGATTAGTGACAACGGCACTCCATTCGTCTCTAAAGAATTCAATGATCTGTTAAAGAAGTACAATGTTCCTAAAATTTTTCGAAATTGTGTTTACTTCCCACAGAATAATGTTGTGGAAAGACATAATCGTACTATTGAAACAGCTATTGCATCCTATGTAGAAGCTGATCATCGTAATTGGACGAAACATTTGGTCCAAATCCAAACGGCAATCAACAGTCATGTCAGTATAGCGCATGGTTACTCCCCTCATATGTTGATGACAGGTAGAGAAATAATACTAGATGGTAGATTTCATCGATTTGCCAATTTTAGTTCTCTGGATGAATTATCTATAGAAGGACGGGATGAATGGTCAACAAAGTTGAAATCGCTAGCTAATATCTTTAATAATGTTCAAACACATCTAACGAGCGCATATCAATCAAATGCGAAAAGATACAACTTAAGGCGTTCAGTAATACACTTTAAAGAAGGCGACATAGTCTGGCGTCGATCTCATGTGCAATCTGATGGAGCAAAGTTTTTTTCAAATAAACTATCTCCACGTTTTATTAAGTCAATCGTTTTAAAACGAAACTCTGAAAATACTTATTTGTTAGGGAATGTTGACGGAACAAGCGTGGGTATAATTCATGTCAGCGATATTATAAAAACCTAATTAAACTATACAATAGTTTCCCTTTAAACGTTCCAAAATAAGGGTGTAATGTATATTTAATTTGGCTGCTATAACGTAGTGCTTTTTGTATAGCTCGTGTAGTTTAGATTATATTAGTTTAGAATTAGTTTAATATTGAGTAATTAGTTGTATGCTAATTTATTCTAGTTTGTAAGCTCTGTGCTTAACCTTGTAAATAATTACTCTTTAAGAAAAAAGGGTTTTACGTTATTCTTGACTATAATGTATGGATTAAAATACATATTGAGTACTCTCTTATACTCAAATTTTTTTGGGGAAGCAGCTTGCTCCATAGTGAACTCTTCTTAGAGAAAGGGAGGTTTACATTAACTTGTCTAGAATGTATTACTTAAATACATATTGAGTACATTCTTGTACTCAAATTTGTTCTATTTTGGGTGGCTATTTGCCCACTCTTTTTGGCGTACACTTCTTAGGAAAAAGGAGGTCGTCTAGTCTAGTCTATATAATCAATATACGTTAGTTAACGTGAATAATGGGGATAATAATTGATGATATAAATGATAAAATGATTAATATATGATGATAGTTGGCGAACACTTCTTAGGAAACAGGAGGTCGTCTAATCTAGTCTATATAATGAATATATGTTAGGTAACGTGAATAAAGGGGGATAATATAAATAAAGTAAATATGAGTGAATATTTACCAAGTATGAAAGCGTGAAGAATTAGGGACACGAAAGACGATGTATACTTGAATCTAGGGAAATTTCACTCTCTTAAATGATAGGATTTGCACCTGGCAAATTTTTCAATATTTTTACGGCCTCTTTAGGAAGTGAATTATGTAATTAACATTTCAGGAAAATGATTATTTTCTGGAATTTAAATAATGTCATTGGAGACATCATTAGTAAGGACATATTTAAATAATACTTGACATCTCACTGTAGGAGTGTTAGGTAGTGAATTCTAAACTAACAATAGGAACGCATCTTAGCGAAGGGCGAATTTTATTATTTTGTCAAATGACAAACGAGAGACATATGGATAACAATTGTGTTCATAATTTTCGATTCACTATAAGGTCTGATGGAGAAGAATCATTCATTATTTGTGAATCGAATGTTTGATCAACGCAAACATTTAAGAGCACTGATAGGTAGGATTTATTCCGGATATTAGGAAACACTATAGCTTGAACTTGACGGATAGCTTCCACTGATGTTCAATCGCCGAAGTGTCGTCAGAAGAAGTCAACTCGTCGGGAACAACTCGTCGAAGCCTACTCGCCGAAGTGTCGGTGTCAACTCGTCGGGAACAACTCGTCGAAGCCTACTCGCCGATGACATATATATATAGATATATATATAATTCAGTTCAGTAATAAAAAAAAATATCCAAAAAAAAAAAATTAAAAAAATAAATAAAAAAAAACAAAATTATTAAAAAAAAATTAAATATTGGCAATTAGAAAGAAAAAAAAAATTAATAAAAAAATTAAGTATTGTCAATTAGTAAAAAAAAAAAAAATTAAAATAAGTAAAAAAAACAAAAAATATTGCCAATTAAAAAAAAAAAAAAAAGAAAAGAAAAGGCGGAATTTATGATAACAATATGATTACTAACTGAATTGCCTATAAACCAATATATTGGATTATACTGTTGATCTACTTTTTACTAAATGATTAAGAAAAACATTTTTTTTGATCCATACATAAGGTATGTATCATTAAAATTGAATCCTTGTTTAATTTCAACAGCCCAATATATTGTACTGTACTAATGGTTCGATTTTCTTTTCAAAGAATAATTTAAATAATTTTACTATTTTAATTTCATTAAATCGAACCATTTTTTTTAACTTTTTTAATGTCTCTATAGCTATACTGAATGGTCAACCATTCTGAACTGATTGGATGGAAAACACAGACAGATCTCTTTGAAGTTTAAAAGAGATATTTATTTTGACTTAATTTATTAGATGCGAGAATGCGCAAGTAATAAGCCACTTTGGCATTGAATTTGAATTTAATTCTACTTTCATTCATCTTCATTTCATTATTTTTAAATATTGTCAATTAGTAAAAAAAAATATTAATAGTTAAGATATGGAATTTTCGCTGAGAATTTTAAAGTCCGAATGTTATAAAGTCTAATGGGTTATTCTCTGTAATTTGAAAATTTACTTACTAGTAAATATGAAGAGTCATTAAGTACCTATCGGTAATTATAACTGCATTCAATTATCGCTGAGATTTTCGGTCTGAAAACTTTCAGTTTTTGAATTTTAATGAGCTCAGCTGTTTATTAGAACAACTTCTTGTTTGTAACTTAACAAAATCTGGGGGGTAGTCGAACTATTTTTTATTTAATTTTTTTTTTAAATTTTTAATATTATGATGTGCTTCCCTGAAAACATAGTCGATTTGTTTTTTTTTTATGTTTTGGATATTCTATATAAAGTTAGTGAATGTTTTTTACTTGTGATCAAGATATTCTTTTATAATTCTGTTAAAGATTTAATACAAACTTGTTTGAAATTTTCAATTCGAGCATAAATTCACTTCCAGCTATGTTTGTTCAAAGAATTTGGAAAATTTTGCATTGTTCCAACTTAAGCAGCTTTCGTTCAAATAATTAGAAAATTTTTGCATTGATAAAACTTTATTTGCAGTAAGCAATTGAAACTTTAAACAGATTATACTTCTGCTGTTTGTCAAAGCCTTACTCTAAGTACACTTAGATGATTAATTAAGAATGAAAGTTTAGTAGGTTTATAAAACATTCTGATGCATAATCGTAAAGAGAATTTAATTTTGAAATCCACAAAAAAAAATAAAAAAATTGTTAATATTGTAAAATTTTAAGGGATTAGGATTAGATAGCTTTGATTGGATTTAAAATGTATATGATAACACTTTGTTAAAGTTATAATTCTATGATAGGGTGTTTTCTTTCTTTTTTTTTCATTATTTTTTTTAAAACTGAAAATAGGGATATATGTAGGATGTTATATTTAGTATTGTCTTTATTTCCGCGGCAAGTAAAATATAGGTTGCCCATAGACAACTGTCTATGGATGAAGAAAGAAAAATATGAAAAAGCCAATCAAGAGAGGACACACTAGGAGTCTCAAATTTAGAAACGTTGCCATGGGAACGTGACAAGTTTGGAACATTCCGGAAAATAAAAATAAAAACAGGAGAATATCACTGAACTGAAAATGAAAATATTGGAGTGCAGTTCGACTCCCGCGCCCGTACAGACGAGAGCTCCGTTGAGAGCTTTCATCGCGTTTTTGCAGCGCCGTCTTGAAGGAATCCCCACCAATCGGAATGGTGTGAGGATCTCGCCTCTGGCCTTCGACGCAGCTGCACCCTGAGGGAAGTCCTCCCGCGAGTGTCCGCCGTATCCTCGACACCAGGTGGTGTGCGAGTCCGATCACGCGGCCCGTGAAAGATATTATGACTCTTTGACCAGGTTGTCATAAGAGACCAAGTGTAGAGGCTGTGCAGTTTATTCCGGTGGTGTTTGGAGTCAGCCAGTTGATGAGAGCGGAGTTGGAGCAGGGAGCCTGTAGCCGTCCGACCAGTTCCAGTTTCATCTGAGGAGCGGGACGAAGACCCTACAAACGAGACCGGCGGTAGGACTAGAGCTTCATCGGTATGTCGCATCAGCCTAACAGTTTTACACTTCTGTTTGTGCAATGATAAACTTCAATAAACATCACTTCACCTTCATGCTGTGTGTTTGAATATTTCCTCAAAAGTCCTCTCCAAGCAGATGCATAGATTAGGTAGGGTTTGTACGTGTTTTCTTCTGTAGCTTCGACCCTGCGCCCTGAGCTTCCGACTGAGCGACCCGAGGCATCGAGATTGAGGAATGCTCTACACGTCACCTGCATTTCCTAGATATCTAGCAAGTCGCCGTGGAGGAGACAAAACCTTTACATCCTCACTCATCACTCACTCACCACCTTCTACACATCTACGCACCACACCACACACACCACCATAAACGAACCCTACAATATTCTTTTAATTCGAGAGTTTTTGTAAGTTCTGAGTTCTGTTTCCGCCTCAAGGTGGCCCATCCCGCTCATCTCCCCATACAAAAGGAGAAAGAAGATCACGCCCATATTTCTTGTCAGGGATCCAAAATTTTGCTCAAAATAGCTTTATTTGATCGAACTAGATGTCTGATGACCATTGGCATTGTAAAATTGTGTTTGGTTTCTAAGTTATAAGGTCCGAAAGTTCGAATTTTTCGCGCGTACAATAACTTTGGAGGTGGATTACGCAATGATAAAGTAAGAACATCGTAAAAAGATTAGTCATCAGACATAGGCCGGGTTGCACGTACCGTCTTGCTCGTCAACATCACCGTCAACGTATGATTAAGGCCTGATCAGGCAAATCTTGCGTTGCACGAAACTTAAACATTACGTTGACCGCTGATGTTAACCGCTAATCGTAAACACTCCCGACCCATTGATCACCGTCAAAATCACGATCAAATTATAATTCAAAGTATCAAAAGTTACTATTTTTATATTATTGTAGTCTTACTGGACCTTAAATAATAGGCAAACGTCGCCATTAATGAAATGCAATGCTTTGTTTTTCATAATTATTAGCCTGGCACTCGGTTCCACAGATTAAAAATTTCGGCGCCAAATCTATGTAATCTGTGGTGCTACCATCAGCTGATAGCAAGCCGACATATTGGGCGCTAGTAGCGCCACCCCGCGGCTCCAGGAGCAACTGTTTAGTTTGTTAGTACGAATGGTTGACGCTAGATGGTGCTTCAATTGTGCCTGTCCCTTTCTGTTTATGTACTGTGAGAGAAGGGCAGTACTATGTCAGCTCAGGCGGTGCTAAGAGTTGCCATACAGCAAACATTTTTGCCGATTGTTTCGAGGGACTATTTGTGGTCTGACTCCTGGCAAGCTAACTTTGACGAAAATATGTTACGTGCAACGCAATTTCATATGATGGGCGATTAGCCGTCACATCATCGTCAAATGTAATCAGTAACGGATAACATTTTACGAAGCGTCGTGCACTCCGGCCTATAGCTTATTTAATCAAGATTTATGATCTATTCGGTTTTTATTAGATTTTTGACTACAGCGGTCGTGGTTTACTTTTAGCTATAAGTCGTTTTGAAATAAAATTTTCGTAAATCTTACCAATCATACACTATGCACATTGTCTTTTTTGTGTACATGTTGCATCTTCATCATCACGGAGCCTGTCTTATTCTTTGAAACAGAGAAGGTCCCAGAGCGCAACAGCACGGTTTTGTACCGCCGGGTTGGGCCACCTTAAGCCATAAAATGTATAATTCTCACTCCCACCAAGCAATAAGTTGCGATGACGGATACAATGACATCACTAGCTGCTACCTCAAGTTGAGTACCACTCAGTGGCATCGGTTTTTAAAAGCATATAATGAGATAAGTAGTCATTTGAAAATAGTACATTAACATACAATTACTGCTAACAGCGAGTAGAAGTTTCGTAGATAATCATATTTTAGGACCAGAATGGATCATTCCAAGCGAAGGTTAATAAATTATCGAAGAGGTTTTTATATTATTTTTAAACAAAACTGTTTTGACCTCAGATCAAGGAAGGAGATGTGCTAGTTAGCGCACCTGCTATAAAACCAGTTGTCTACTGCCAACCCAACTTAAGGCGCTAGGACTAGCCAACTACTCGCGCCATACAAATGCACTTTTTAACAAATGTAATAATATGTAGTGAAACGCTTCAGCAAATCCAAATAGAACTCCAGACTGATAATGGATTGTTAATATTTTTTTATTCCATCATTTATTTAAATAATAATAAAAATAAAAAAAGTTGATTTTTCTCATTAGAAATCTGAAAGTCATTCGATTTCTAGATATAAGCAAAAACAGCATATATGCATAAACAAAAAATTCCATTTGCTTTTAGATTTCTACATTTAGTCAAAAAAGTTCGGAAATGGACACCGTTTCCGCAATGTATTTTGTATAGAAAAAGGAAACATACATTAACGAAAATCATTCGATTCCTAGACAAGGAATCATATATTGTAAGGATGACACTTATAATCGTCAGACTTAGTTAGTTTACTTGGGGTGCCTCGTCTAACTTTGCGATTTGGCTAGTACCAGGCCCTTAACTTACATGCCACACGCAAACGTAGTCGCAGACGTATCGGAGGGTTTGCGTGATTCCCTCTTCGTATTTTCATGTATCGGCAGTTTAGTACCATGAAAATTATATTTATTTACAATGTGCTTGCATGTTTGTTGTTGCTTTAATTCCTCTCCGACCGCATTCTGAAAGTAGTCATAGTAGTGCGAGCTTTGCGATCCAGGGCCTCTAGCATATCCATACAATACCACGTTCCGTGACAATAAAATGTCAGCATTTTTTTGTCACGGAAAATTAATAATAGTGCATGCGCGAGGGAGACTTAAGGCGCTAGGACTAGCCAACTACTCGCGCCATACAAATGCACTTTATAACAAATGTAATAATATGTAGTGAAACGCTTCAGCAAATCCAAATAGAACTCCAGACTGATAATGGATTGTTAATATTTTTTTATTCCATCATTTATTTAAATAATAATAAAAATAAAAAAGTTGATTTTTCTCATTAGAAATCTGAAAGTAATTCGATTTCTAGATATAAGCAAAAACAGCATATATGCATAAACAAAAAATTCCATTTGCTTTTAGATTTCTACATTTAGTCAAAAAAGTTCGGAAATGGACACCGTTTCCGCAATGTATTTTGTATAGAAAAAGGAAACATACATTAACGAAAATAATTCAATTCCTAGACAAGGAATCATATATTGTAAGAATGACACTTATAATCGTCAGACTTAGTTAGTTAACTTGGGGTGCCTCGTCTAACTTTGCGATTTGGCTAGTACCAGGCCCTTAACTTGGAAGGAACTTCTTGCAGCAATTCGATATTGTCACATCAAGATCCTTCGATTCGCAAAATGTGTGCCAGCAAGCGTTAACTGTGTACAGCTCTTCTACCTCGCCCATTCTTTGGCACAATAATTCTCAACCCCTTGCGATCAAACACACAGCGGCCAAGTGTTCCGACACGAAGCACAGCAGCGCACGCTCACATCACAACATCGTCCCACATAAAATAGATAGAAAAGGGATAATTTACACTCAATATCCAACGCACAGTCAGTATTGGCCGGTGAGCAGGACGCGGCGCCCGCGGCGGGCGAGGGGGTGCCCGGCGGCGGCGGCTGCGCGGCCAGCGCCGGCAGCATCGGCCGCGGCCAGTGCGTGCCGTGGATCAGCGCCGTCACCGACATCGTCGGCTTGTCCTTCTTCGCCAAGCCGGACATGGCGTCCGACGAGCATCCTCACACCACTCCCTACCTCGCCTCACTTCACTTCACCTCACCTAACCGCACCGAGCGATGGTGTTCAACGCGCGTGCCAAGAACCTGATGTTGATAACTTTATTTAGACGCCAGGTGTATTGTTGGTCAGAAGTAAGCGCGAATGTGTGTACCGACGGACGGGCTCCGACACCCCGCTACAACCGACACCACGTGAATAAGGCCCGCCTCGCCAAACCATCACCGAAGCTACTCGTCAACACTGAGCTTTTCGGATAAGGGTATACGATGTTCGCAAAGTTGGAGCACACCTTGTAACCAGGGTGTAACCAAGGTAAATTATCTCGCCGGGTGAACAGGCAAGTGAGTGATTAAATCTGACATTTAGGTGAATTAGTACCATGATTATTCCTAATTTGCATTTCACTTGGCCGAATAACACGACGTTTACTCACTTGCATTGAACGTGTGGCGCCTGGCGAGTTAATTTAACATGGTAACCCCCCAGTTGACGATCCAGCGTTCGACCAACCCGGCCGCCCCAGTGTTGATCGAGGTAAAAAAACGCGCAACAGCTCCGAGCCCGCGTTCCGGGATTACGCTCAGCCTAATGATAAATGCTCGTCGACTCGTTAAATCCTCATTAAAATAATCCATTCACACGGCTCCGCACACGACTGAGCGGCGAAAAAAACACGAATAAACTAATGCAAAACTCGGACGAGAATGCTCGAAAACAATGGCGTCGCCGCCCGGTGACATTGCGGTGCGATAAGCGGCCGAATGGGTCGCAGTTGCACCCGGATTGCAGTATTGCAACTGTGTAAACGACGGAATCCGATATCGCGGCCAATTGGCGATAAACATTCGAAACTCGCCCGATAAGACTCCTAAAGAGTCGTCAAAACAAACGTGCCGACGCAACGCTATAACAGTTTGTTCTAAACCTTCATATGACGCTAACCTCCAATAATTCGGGTTTATTTTATTTTATCTCCGGGAAAGTTAAAAATAAACACCCGTAGAAAAATCGAAATATCAAAGTTTAGTCCATTATCTAGTGTATGTATGACCGTAAAACGGTTTTAAGTTGCTTATATTCTTTAAAACAAATGTTGGGCCGGCGCGCTTGGAAACTATAAATGATTTAGACAATTTTATTATTTTTGGTACAAGATCACATATGTATCTAGTGAATAAGCGTTTATTTATTACGTACCATATATTAATTCACTTTAAAAACTAGACTTTACAGGTCAAAAACATAAATTTCGATTCGTGCGCTCGATTTTCCCGCCCATACAATAATGAACCCTAACGCAAACTCAATGCTTCGGAGATCGCCATTATCATTTGTTTGCTGAAAGCTGGAGTCAGTTGAAGCCTTAAAAACAATTAAAACATTTTTAACCGACTTCAAAAAAGGAGGAGGTTATCAATTCGTCGGAATCTTTTTTTTTTTTTTTTTTTTTTTATGTATGTTCACCGATTACTCGAAGACCCGTGGACCGATTTGGAAAATTCTTTTTTTGTTCGAAAGGGTATACTTTCTAGTTGGTCCCATTTTTTTTTTATCAAAATCGGTTCAGTAGTTTGGTACTTAACTATAACAAACATCGAATTTCTTAACCCCGCGAACCCAGAAAAGTGATTTTTTAGTTACAGTAGCTTTCTTTTCGGGTGAGATTGCTCAGTATGAGAGGTTTTTTTTTACTTCAACTGTTGGGGGTATTCAAGGGGGGTAAAAGAGGGCAAATTGTACACATTTCTATCTCTAGAGCCGCTGAACCCAGAAATGTCAGAGTATGTTTTGTTTTAGATGGGAATTCTTAAGAAGAAAATATTTTTGGAAATTATACTATTAGGGGGGTAAAACAGGTCAAAATGAACACATTTAGGCGAAAACCACTCATGTTGAGATCTCTGAAACCAATTATCCTCGAAACTTAAAATTTTCAGTGACTTCTTGTTAAGACGAAAAGGCTCGCTCACAACGGATTTTACAAAATTCAACTGTTAAGGGGGGATAAACGAGGCCGATATGTACACATTTTCATACAACTTAAACTTACGCAAGAAACAGACTATCCGGAACGATGGTAGGATGAGAAATTCAGAAGCTCAGCGGTTCCGGTTCATCGTTGTTTTGTCTTTTTAGGGTTCCGTTCCCAAAGGGCACCAACTTCCGCTGTCCGTCCGTCCGTCCGTCTGTCACAGCACTCTATCTCACGTGATCTCATCGTATCAATTATCGTACGTATCAACCGTGAACTCATGCATCCAGATAGTTACCGGTCTACCTTTCGTCAGAAATGAGATTTCTCAATGGTTGTATTTCTGCTAATGCTCGTTCATTGTATTGTATTGAATTGTATATGTATGTATATCTTCTTTCCACTTTGTATGTGAAGTTGAGCAGGAGGGCTCGCCCACCTTGACTTAAAAGTTACGCAACCACTAAAAAGCAAAAAATAAAATATTTTTAAATAAAAAAAGGACCGCCTTCAAAAAAACCGGAACTAAAAAGCAAAAAATAATTGGTTACTTTTAATTAATGTACGAAAAGCTATTTTAATTCTAACTAATTATGTACAATTTCTTAATTTTTAATCATCTTTTGAAGTCGGTGCCTTGGGTAGACGTTCTTTAAGGGCTGCAAGTAGTTAGATTAATATTACCTATGGCTAAGAAAGAAATATAAGTAGGTAGCTACTTACATTTACCTACTTGAACAAAACACAATAACAAAAATTACATGAACAAACTGGTCGGAAAAACGTATGTAAGTAGGTATTTAGGCAAGTACTTTGTAATTTAAATATGCCTTATACTTAAACTAAATACCTAATACAATAAAAACAAAATATTTACAAGAAAACCTTACGAACAAACCAATATAAAAAAAACAACGACCACTTATATGATAAATATTTAGGTAGGTGTAGCTTGTACTTTTTATTCTACCTAAATACCTACATAACACAAAACAAAAAAAAATACAAACATAAAAAAGAACAGAAAACAATAGCTAGCGACTTTGAGGTGTCTGCTCTCAACTACGTGTCAAAACGAGTGTGCGGTTAGTACATATATCTCACCAATTTCGGCAGAAATCGTCTCGTTCAGACAACGATGTCGCAGGGAAGTACCAATCAACACAGAGCAGCGAATTAACGTCCTCCTTCACCAGACCAGCCTTTATAAACCCGAAAGTACTAATAATAATCGCTGAAACCCAATTTCAGTACGCTGCGCTGTATCGATATCAGCTTGCACGTAAACCAACGCTAAGGGCATCTCCAGTTAGACAAAATGCTCTGTGGACCAATCATTGCTGACTCAGGTTGTTTACGCTCTCGTAGACTTCGGGTGTGTTCGGCTGAAATAGTGTCTGTTCGGTCAGCAGCGTGCGAAGCGAACTCTACCCAAGGCACCGACTTCAAAAGATGATTAAAAATTAAGAAATTGTACATAATTAGTTAGAATTAAAATAGCTTTTCGTACATTAATTAAAAGTAACCAATTATTTTTTGCTTTTTAGTTCCGGTTTTTTTGAAGGCGGTCCTTTTTTTATTTAAAAATATTTTTTAGTGCTCAAAACTCATGGAACGAAGACGAAAATTTCACATAGAAAAAAAAATTACATTTTTTTTTCATTTCAAGGACAAAGGCTCCTTCTGCGAGAACTGGGTGGTTACCATGGTTAACTCGCCGGGTGAACAAGAAAGTGAGCAGCTTTGTACTTGTCAATAGGCAGTATAGGCCGCGGCCTAGGGGCGGCAGCAGCGGTTGGGCGGAAGCGTTATTTTCCTATAGGTCGAATAGGATCGTGGCCTAGGGGGGCAAAAATAGGGGGACCGGAAAAATAGGGGGGGGGGGGCGGACAAATAGGGGGCCGGAAAAATAGGGGGGGGGGCGGGAAAATAGAGGGGCCGGAAAAATAGGGGGGGGGGGGGAAATAGGGGGGCCGGGAAAAAAATGGAGGTGCAGCAAAATATTTTTTTAGCAGTCGCGCCTTCTAAGTTTCCGAGTACGGTTATCCTTCGAAAATATTTATTTTCTTGACGAAGACGGGTGCAGGAGCTTTTTTCTCATTAGAAAATAGTTCTTAAGCAATTTAATCAAATCGGCTTAAGGTGGCCCAACCCGCTCATCTCCCCATACAAAAGGGGAAAGAAGATCACGCCCATATTTCTTGTCAGAGATCCAAAATTTTGCTCAGAATAGCTTTATTTAATTGAACTAGATGTCTGATGACCATTGGCATTGTAAAATAGTGTTTCGTTTCCAAGTTAAACCGTCCGAAAGTTCGGATTTTTCACTCGTTTTATACTATAACTTTGGAGGTGGATTACGCAATGATAAAGAAAGAACATCTTAAAAAGATTAGTCATCAGACATAGCTTATTTAATCAAGATTTTCAATCTATTTGGTTTTTGTTAGATTTTTGACTACAGCGGTCGTGGTTTACTTTTAGCTAAAAGTCGTTTTGAAATTAAAATTTTCGTAAATCTGACCAAATCATATATTATGCACATTGTCTTTTTTGTGGACAGATTGCATCTTTCTCATCACGGAGCGTGTCTTATTCTTAGAAACAAAGAAGGTCCCAGAGCGCAACAGCACGGTTTTGTACCGTGCCCGCAAATGAGTTGAGGCCGCCGGGTTGGGCCACCTTAACGAGTTTTTTTTACGCGAAAAATGGTCCGAGCATTCTACGCAAATCGGCTGCATGAGGCTTTTTTTCTGCTAATTCGAAATTTTAATTGAAAAAGCGGGGCAGCAATCTTCCAATGGGCCTAGGGAGGCTAAGGTCTTAATTCCGGCGTTGCAAGTGAGTGATTACGTCTGACATTTAGTTACATTTCGTGCCATCCAAACTAGTAAATTTTAAATCACTGGGCCGAACAACAGGGATGGTAAGAAATGTTACTCCACGTCAGAATTAATCACTCGCTTGCCTCTTCACCCGGTGAATTAATTTACCATGGTAACCCCCCTCGTAGTGGTCGTTCCATGACTAACGCTTGTTAACACCACCTCCACTTACCTGAAATCCGATAAGTAACTTTTACTACTTTACTGAGGTTACATGGCACATTTACATGACGTAACCAAAAGGTTTTTTGTAGCCCGAGGTGGTGGAAACGGGCGCAAGTCCGCAGATCTCAACATACTACAGGAGGTCTGCATGTTACCATATGGTTTTAGCGCGACATCGCACCGTACGTGAATTCGGCAGAGCGTGGTAACGCGCTCGCAAAAAAGTACTAACCGATTGTAAAACTACAAAAAGTTGACAAGCGTTTCCGCACGGCGAAGGTCTCGCGCGCACTGCTCAAGGTTCTGCATACGATCGATAGCTCATACATTATTTACGGCGACCCAACATATATCTCCTACCAACCGGGAGAGAAGATATCAACGAAGTCCGCCATCAAAAATCGGACATAGAACTAGTAAAATACGAAGCTTTTTGGAGAAGAATTTAAGAATTTTTTTTGGATTTTTCTCATTAAATCATACCATATCGGCTGTATCAGTCATCAGTCCAAATGAACACTAACCCGAGCGGAGCCGGTTACCGCAGCTAGTCACTTATGATATGAAACATTATGAAATTATAGAATTGTGTTGAACATATGTAATAAATATAAAAGTCCATGGACGGGCGATTTAGTGCAAACATCCAATGGAAACATGGTTCTACCATGGAGGTTCACCTCCATGGGTTCTACATGGAGAATAACATAAATAAAAACATATGTATATTCAATTTATTTGTGTAATATATGTATGTAAAGGTTTTTCCCTTTTATATCTTGGCTTTTTAAACCTAATATACACTAAGTTGTAAAGTTAAATATTACAACTCGTTACTTATGAGAAACAGGCCAAACTTAAAATCAACCATTAGCCTTAGCAATATGTCAGCCTAGTCATAGGTGTGTTTGGTCCTTTTGTTGATATATGCTATTTATTTATTTTACTTATCTTACTTTACTTACATCGTATGTAGAAAAACATTTATCAATAATAAACATTTTTATTTTAATTTTCATAATGGTTTAAGCCAGCAAAATCGATGATCTGCGAGTCTGCTCACGAGATGAGAATCCCATCTCATGAGCAGACTCGCAGCTCACCTATGTCATAAACAAAAACGTTACAATGGATAAAGCTGGCATTTTCATTTAATGTTATTTCGATGATTCTTTTTTTATTGGAAATGACGTGTACAAATTAGTTAGTGTACTTCAGATTCACTAAAAATAAACAAATAAAAAAAACTTTTACCAAAAAAAGTAACCGACTTCAAAGAAAAAGCACTAAAAAGTAAAAAAACAATATTGCCATTTTTGTAGTTACGATGAGTCGTATTCACTACGTATAATATTCACAACGTATAATAGTATTTTTTTCCAAAAAATTAAAACCATGCATATCGTATAATATTCACAACGTATAATGTTATACGTTATGCATGAGTTTAAAAATAAAATAAACTCTTTGCATCATGCAGAACGTATAATAGTCACAACGTATAATATTCCTAACATGAATTCACAAAAAAAGAAAACCATGCAGAACGTATAATATGCCAAGAAGCACTGCATAAAGCGCGCTAAAAACGATACATTTAAGGCTGAAATTGCTACGAATCGATATCTGTTGAAGAGTAACAATTTGCTACAACGCTAATTGAGACGGTCGAAAAGTCGCGTGCGAGTATAATCTTTAATCTTATATCGATAAGGGCGCTTATCGTATGAAATATTTTAGGATTATATGATATGCATGGTTTTCTTTTTTTGTTAAATAAAGATCATAACATTATACGTTGTGACTATTATACGTTATGCATGGAGAAATAAGTAATTTAATTTTTTGGACTTCTTCATGCACTACGTATAAGATTATACGATCTGCCGATTATACGTTGTGCATGGTTTTAAAATTTTGTTAAAATATGACATTATACGATCTGCATATTATACGTTATGCCGTTCCCCCGTTACGATTATTGTTATTTTTATAGTCGGGGTCAGCCGGGCACGCACTGCGCCAGTCAAGAGAACCTTGGCTACCTTGGCCGACGCCGACTCAAAAAATAACAATAATCGTAACTACAAAAATGGCAATTTTTTTTTTTGCTTGCGATTTTTATTCTTTACTTTTAACCGACTTCAAAAAAACGGAGGAGGTTCTCAATTCGTCTGTTTGCTTTTTTTATGTTTGTTACCTCATAACTTTTGCCTTGGTGAACCGATTTTTATGATTATTTTTTTAATTGAAAGCTGGTGCTTCCCATGTGGTCCCATTTTAATTTGGTTTAGTTCTGACAATGATATCCTTGTAAAATCATAAAAGTCTTAAATTTGTATTAATTAGGTGCGCGAAAAATGGACGAAAAACTAAACCGATTTCGGTGATTCTTTTTTTATTGGAAAGGACGTGTACAAATTAGTAAGTGTACTTCAGATTCACTAAAATAAACAAATTAAAAAAAAAATAACAAAAAAAATAATCGACTTCAAAGAAAAAGCACTAAAAAGTATAAAATAATTGCCATTTTTGTAGTTAAGATTTTTGTAATTTTTTGATTCGGTGTCAGCCAAGGTAGCCAAGGGTCTCTTGATTAGCGCAGCGCGTGCCCGGCTAACGCCGACTCAAAAAATAACAAAAATCTTAACTAATGGCAATTATTTTATACTTTTTAGTGCTTTTTCTTTGAAGTCGGTTATTTTTTTTGTTAAATGTTTTGAGCAAAATTTCGGATCTCTGACAAGAAATATGGGCTTGATCTTGTTTCCCCGTTTGTATGGGGAGTTGAGCGGGATGGCGCACTTTAAAATTCCGGGAGCGGTGTTGGTTCGGGACCGGTGGCTGTACCACTGTCTTTCTCGTTTATAGTTTCATAAAGGCAATTACTATACATAACGAATGATTTTCGGTGAAGCAAAATATCGCGAGAAAACTCATCAATACGGTTGTGTTAGGCTTTCAAGAAATAAGTTAGATGACACAGTAATGGGGATATTTTGTGGGCTCGCGACCTTTTATTAGTGCGGAAGGAGGTCGACAATAGTCAACCGCTGAGTACCATGAGACCGTATTTCGGTGCTCGGGAGCCACAAATGGCACCCGCGATGATGTTTATTTATTATGTGTTACCACAGAATAAGTTAAGAATTTATAATGTTCAGGGCGCTTACCATGGTGAGTTAACTCGCCGGGGGAAATGACGCTACCCTCCAATATTTTGGGTTTACTTTTATTTTATCTCAGCGTGAGTTAAGAATAAACACCCGTAGAGTAATCAAAATATCAAAAATTAGACCGTTTTACGGTCATACACTAGGTATGACCGTAAAACGGTTTTCAACCCGGTAGATTGTTGGTTGGTTGTCAACTCCCCATACAAACGGGGAAAGAAGATCACGCCCATATTTCTTGTCAGAGAACCCAAATTTTGCTTAAAATAGGTTTATTTGATCAAACTAAATGTCTGATGACCGTTAGCATTGTAAATTTGTGTTTGGTTTCTAAGTTATAAGGTCCGAAAGTTCGATTTTTTCGCGCGTTTTATACAATAACTTTGGAGGTGGATTACGCAATGATAAAGAACATCTTAAAAATATTAGTCATCAGACATAGCTTATTTAATCAAGATTTATAATCTATTTGGTTTTTGTTAGATTTTTGACTATAACGGTCGTGGTTTACTTTTAGCTATAAGTCGTTTTGTGATTAAAATTTTCGGAAATCTTAACAAAAATCATACACAGGCACATTGTATTTTTTGTGGATATGTTGCATCTTCCTCATCACGGAGCCAATCTTTTTTTTTAAACAGAGAAGGTCCCAGAGCGCAACAGCACGGTTTTGTACCGTGCATATCTTCTTTAATAAAAATATGTTTGTAAATACCTATTTACTAGGTGTTGACTAGGTTTTCAAGCCGGCGCGTTTTGAAACTATAAATTATTTAGAATTTTTTTTTTTTGATACAAGATCACATAATTATCTAGCTAGTGAATAAGCGTAAAAATATAATAATTCACTTTAAAGAGTACACTTTACAGTCAAAAACATAAATTTCATTTCGTCGTGCTCGATTTTCACACGTATACAACAATGAATCTTAACGCAAACTCAATGCTTCCCGAGATCGCCATTATCGTTTGTTTGCTGAACGCTGGAGTCAGTTGGAGCCTGAAATCTTAGGTTTAGTTGCATTTCGTACCAGGCTAACTGTCAAACGACGTGTTATTCGGCCAAGCGAACTGAAATTTACCAGTTTGCATGGTACGAAATGCAGCTTTACGTCAGATTTACTCTTTTGCCTATTCACCTGTCGAGTTATTTACCATGGTAGCCCCAATGCTGTTCTGGAGTGCGAGCGGTGAGAACTGGGTTCTCAGGCGCAACCCAGCGATCACGCAACGCTGGAATTCCATATTTGTATATACTAGCATTGAGCTAATAAGAATGTTTACAAAGTGTACATCATCGCTGTACACATCTAGCTTTTGGGCGTAGGTGCGAGTAAAATTTAGAATGGCGTCACAGCAACCTCGCCGGTGCCGCATTTACATCAAACGTGCATTACTTCCGAGTGGGGTACCATCCAACTGCTCCAAGTCTCTGTCGCAAGTTCTGTGAAGTGTGAAAACGGCCAGAAATTACGGACGAAAGGACCCGTTAACGTTGTGAGATTTAGGGCCGAGTGCACGAAAGGACAAAAAATCAAAATCAACGTCACAGTATGATCAAACACGTAACTTTGTGTGAACAGTATGGAAGGAACTCTATGCGGATCACTAAAAGTGACGTGTTTGAACATTGATTAACTCGGCCTTCTCTTCGTGCAACCGCGGCTTAGGATAGGAAACTCCTCCTCCCAAGGAAGGCGTCCTTTTCTGAACTTTTATGGCTAAATGAAGAAATCGAAATGGAAACGTAAATATTTTTTATAGGTACATGTCTGATTATGTTGCGATGATATAGCATACTTTTACTAATGAGAAAGACCGATTTTTTAAATCTTATAAAAAATGCGATCCAAATTAATGAGCAATTTATTATAAGTCTGAAGTTCAATTTGGACTAACTAAATTATTTGACTACATATTATTACATTTGTTCGAAGTTACATTTGTATGGCACTAATAGTTGATTCGGATTGATTCGGTTGATTGGAACTTGAGCTCCGAAAACGTCCGAACGTTTGACGTGGAATAACCTTCATGCGAGAAATTAAGCTGGGAACAATTTTCACTAAAGCCACACATTACCAGACGTTTCAGCTATGTGTACATACATTCATGACGAAGACTAAGAACGTTTACAAAGCAATTTGGATTGTACAGAAAGCCTTTAGGTAATTACGACGAGGAAAGTTCATCGTCGAAAGCTGTTATTGAGGCGGCCCAACCCGGCGGGCCTAACTCATTCGCGGGCACAGCACAAAACCGTGCTGTTGCGCTCTGGGACCTTCTCTGTTTCAAAGAATAAGACAGGCTCCGTGATGAGGAAGATGCAACATGTCCACAAAAAAGACAATGTGCATAGTGTATGATTTGGTAAGATTTACGAATATTTTAATTTCAAAACGACTTATAGCTAAAAGTAAACCACGACCGCTATAGTCAAAAATCTAACATAAAACAAATAGATCATAAATCTTGATTAAATAAGCTATGTCTGATGACTAATCTTTTTACGATGTTCTTACTTTATCATTGCGTAATCCACCTTCAAAGTTATCGTATAAAACGCGCGAAAAATTCGAACTTTCGGACCTTATAACTTAGAAACCAAACACAATTTTACAATGCCAATGGTCATCAGACATCTATTTCGATCAAATAAAGCTATTTTGAGCAAAATTTTGGATCTCTGACAAGAAATATGGGCGTGATCTTCTTTCCCCTTTTGTATGGGGAAATGAGCGGGTTGGGCCACCTTAAGGGCGTGATATATGCCGAATGCGTCCAGTTTGACAAGGGCGTAAAGTACAACAACATTTAAGATTTAAAAATAGTTAAAAAGAATATCGATAGTCATAAAAGTTAATTTGCGATTGATAGTCTTACTATTATTTAATGATGCTTTGATTTCAAGTTAGACAAATATACATACTGATAAAAAAAATTGGAGCAATGGATAAGAGCGTCAAATATAGCTAGACCAGTAATGCATCTTTCATCTTTTTAAAATTGTAATTAATTTAATTGGTTATGGTGCTGTCTCAACAACAAACACAAAAAAACAACAATCGTTGTTATTAATATTATGTCTGCCTACAGAACCAATACGGTAAAAACAACTAAATAAGTAAATGAATAAATAAATAATAAAATTAATGAGAAAAATTTTCTCATTAATTTTATTATTTATTTATTCATTTACTTATTTCAACTAAATTTAGTTGTTTTTACCGTATTGGTTCTGTAGGCAGACATAATAATTAATTTAATTAATACGTTTTCAATTACGCCCTTATGGAAGCGAATGGAATCAGCCATTGTCGCGGTCTTCAGATAAAGTACTCCTTACCTTAAACTTTACTCGAATGGAAAGTTATGTTACCACGCACGTGAAGGGTTCCGTACCATCGCACAAGATTTAACACAAAAAATGGCGTTCTTTGTATTATTAATAATAATTAAAGTGGGCCCCATACAAAAAACGTCATTTTGACCTATTTTTTGTTATAGCGGCAAAATAAATACACCCTTTGTGAACATTTCAGCTGCCTATTACGGTTCATGAGATAGAGCCCTGGGACAGACAGAAGGACGGACGGACGGACGGACGGACGGACGGACGAACGGACGGACGGACGGACGTATGGACAGCGGAGGCTAAGTAATAAGGTTCCGTTGGTACCCTTTGGATACGGAACCCTAAATAAAAAGCTTCTGTGCTACAGCTAGTCAACACTATATTATGTGCTACAGTTAATCAATATTAGCGCCCCTGGGTTCACAATGCCACGTATTCCTCCGCATGAATCTGTCGGCAAATACTTTAGGCTGTCTTGAAGTCACAGGAAATCTAAGATTAGAAAATTTTAAGAAATGCATTCTTTGTCCATTGCCCAAGGCACAATTATGCACGGCAACTTCCATTAAACTACTGTAATCGTCTTCCAGGCCCTAACGTTTCCCTATCCTAAAAGTTGTCAGATTTTATTCATGTTTTATTACTTGAATTAAAAAAATAATCATCAAAATCGGTTCACCCAGGCAAAAGTTATGAGGTAACAAACATTAAAAAAAAAACATACAGACGAATTGATAACCTCCTCCTTTTTTGAAGTCGGTTAAAAACCTTCATTCTATGTTCGAATATTTTTCTTTTTATGTAAATATCTGTATTTAACCGGTAAAAAAACCTACAATAATGTTTATAATAATAATGGTAATTATGCAGTTTGAGGGCTTTTGCGAAAAACGATGGGAATTTTTTTTTTTCTTTGGAAACTTGTTGCTCTGATTCCAAATTAAATGTATGACAGCAGGTGGCGAAATTGGTTAGACGCAATACCCGCTAATGGTATATTTTGCTTGTTCGGGTCCAGCCTTGCAGTATATTCGTAAAGTAGTTATTTTTACAGGGATCTCTCTTTAATTAATGTGTCCTTGCTTAACGGTCGATTATACATACATACATGTCATATTCCTTGGAATAAGTGACGTACACGCTTAGTACGAAAAAGTATATTTACCTTAATCTACAATAAGTTAAATAAAGACAACTTTTTTTCAATGTTTTTAGACGATATTTTCCAATCTTAAAAGCGTAAGTATTAAAAAAAAAGACACACATATGTAGATTTTGACAATATATTTTACAATTAAAAATTTCAAAAAACCTATTAAAACATTTAGGGCTGAGATAAATAGTCGTAACAAAAACTAAGACTAATGAAAAGTGGTACTTTGTGACGTCACTTTGCATTACTTTGAGATTTCGTTCATACAAAATATGCTGAAATTACGTCACAAAGTACTACTTTTCGTTAGTCTTAGTTTCTGTTACGACTATTTATCTCAGCCTAAGATCATGAAAACAGTTGTCCCCCGTAGTATGAGCAATCGATAGGGTAAAGTCTTTTATAACTACAACTAGGCCTTTCGTGAAATACCAGCATTTAATAAGACGCCTAGGCCGTCAGTAATAATCTGGCTGAAAGATAGTCGAGTAGCCTCATTTATATATGCTGTTGCAAACATGTGTGTAATATTGTAACCCGAAATCTGGTTTATTGTAAGCGTTCTCATGCCGTAGAATTCCGTGAGACCGTGATGATAGACTGACGTAAGCATAGTTATATTTAAGCATATGTAAATGCTGCTTTAGGAATCGACTTATCCAAAATTTTCGGTTTATTTAAATTTAGTTTTTGATCAAAACAATTAAATACCTTAACCTTTACTACTTATATATATTATCAAAAAAAATACTTTGGCCCAACGTGGCGGTCTCAACTCATTTGCGAGCACGGTACAAAACCGTGCTATTGCGCTCTGGGACCTTCTCTGTTTCTAAGAATAAGACAGGCTCCGTGATGAGGAAGATGCAACCTGTCCACAAAAAAGACAATGTGCATAGTGTATGATTTGGTAAGATTTACGAAAATTTTAATTTCAAAACGACTTATAGCTAAAAGTAAACCACGACCGCTGTAGTCAAAAATCTAACAAAAACCAAATAGATTAAAAATGTTGATTAAATAAGCTATGTCTGATGACTAATCTTTTTCAGATGTTCTTACTTTATCATTGCGTAATCCACCTCCAAAGTTATTGTATAAAACGCGCGAAAAATCCGAACTTTCGGACGTTATAACTTGGAAACCATACACAATTTTACAAAGCCAATGGTCATCAGACATCTAGTTCAATCAAATAAAGCTATTTTGAGTAAAATTTTGGATCTCTGACAAGTAATATAGGCGTGATCTTCTTTCCCCTTTTGTATGGGGAAATGAGCGGGTTGGGCCACCTTAAGAACGGCCCGTAAGCTATGCTCCCCATACAAACGTAGTTTACTAATAATTTGGAAACCGCTATTTCAATTAAATTGATATGAAATATCTAATATCAGGTAACAAATATCTGTGTTTGCATGCTTTTGTTTTTTTGAAAAGTCCAAACCGAATGAAATGAAAACAAAAAGAAAATGTTCATACGAATTTTGTTTTCTCTATGGTTTGACCCAGAATACATTTACCGAAAAAACAAAGGCATGCAGACACAGATATTTGTAGTCTAATATTAGATAACAAATATCAAGTAAGTTGGAACATTGGTTTTCAAATGATTAGTAAACTACGTTTGTATGGAATGCGAAATTTTCAGGTGCTTACGGGCCGACCTTAAAGCGTGATTTTATATCGTAATCAGTTACATTAATGTAAACAATACATCGGTACTTTAAAGCATATCATTCATTAAGGTGGTAATCATCTGAAAAACAAACATAGTTTACTAATAATTTGAAAACCACTGTTCCAATTTGCTTGATATTTGGGATTTAATATCAAGAAATAAATATCTTTTATTTGCACGTGTTTGCCATTTATCGAAAATGTATCGTGTCACACAACAGAGGAAATACAATTTGTATGAATGTTTTCTTTTGCTTGTTATTTTTGCCTGGTAGATTGTTTAGGAAAACAAAAACATGCAGACAGATAGCAAGTTTCAAGTAAATTGGAACAGCGTTTTTTAAATGATTAGTAAACTACGTGTGTATGGGAAGTGTATGCGTGTTTTTTAAAATTGTTAATAGTAATTTTTGCAATGCTTTAGAAAAAGAGCTTTAAGGTGGCCCAACCCGGCGGGACTAACTCATTCGCGGGCATGGTACAAAACCGTGCTGTTGCGCTCTGGGACCTTCTCTGTTTCAATGAATAAGACAGGCTCCATGATGAGGAAGATGCAACATGTCCACAAAAAAGACAATGTGCATAGTGTATGATTTGGTAAGATTTACAAAAAATTTAATTACAAAACGACTTATAGCTAAAAGTAAACCACGACCGCTGTAGTTAAAAACTAACAAAAACCAAATATATTATAAATCTTGATTAAATAAGCTATGTCTGATGACTAATCTTTTTAAGATATTCTTACTTTATCATTGCGTAATCCAACTCCAAAGTTATTGTATAAAATGCGCGAAAAACTCGAACTTTCGGACCTTATAACTTAGAAACCAAACACAATTTTACAATGCCAACGGTCATCAGACATCTAGTTCGATCAAATAAAGCTATTTTGAATATTGAAATTTGGGATCTTTGACAATAAATATGGGCGTGATCTTCTTTCCCCGTTTGTATGGGGAGTTGAGCGGGATGGGCCGCCTTAAATAAAATATCGCCCATTTTTTTAGGTTACCGATATACGATATAAAAGCATCCCTTAAAATGGGGCGGGTTTTTTTTAATACTTATATTAACCATAATGTTTTGTAGTACACAATTTGTAATTCGTGGCGTCTAGTAGTCCGCACACTTTACGTGGTGTGGTACGCACATTCAACCTAAGGGCTTTTAGGCTTGTAGCCTTTAGTCTTTCAACACCACGGTTGAAGACGTAAATCGAGTTCTTTGTTTGAAGTTTTTGACAGCAACACAGAATAAGTTATAGTGCTACGCGAATCAAGAAAATACTTTATGGAGGACAAAACAGAAAAATGCACGTTTTGTAAACATTGAATATTGGTAAATTCAGATCTCTAGTAAAGATTAATTTGAGTTTCAGCGACATCTACATTTTAAGCATTGTAATCAGATTTTGAAAATAATCTGAAAAAGTATTGGTCGTGACATTCGTCGTCGTGCTTCCGACGAATGTCACGACCAATACTTTTTCAGATTATTTTCAAAATCTGATTACAATGCTTAAAATGTAGATGTCGCTGAAACTAAAATTAATGAGATAACGGTAATGTCGTATCCATTAAATACATAAAATTCTCTAGTAAAGAGCTTACGGACGCGCGTAACATTACACGTCAGGGTCGCCCACAATGTCGCGCCGTTCCTAAGGGGATGGAGTAATCAAACAAGGGGGCAATCGATACTTAGGTACCGAACGCCACCAGCAATGCGGTAAATAGACTACGCACGTCATGGAACAACTTAACAAAACGCGACCAGGGACGCGCTAAAATTCACATAATGAAATTACAAATTCAAATAATATTGATTTATGAAATTTAAGTACGGATATGCGAGCTCGGGAAGCCCGAGAGGGACTTGGTACCCTTCCCATGTTTAAATATTAAATCCGTACCGATGAAGATTCTATTTTTTCTAGCGTTTGACTAAGAATTCCATTTTCAAATTTTGCCTAACTTTTAAACAATGAGTTCTTTTATTCCCGCTGTTTGTGATATTTTATATCTTTATGTTTGCGACCGTGAAAAAAACCCCTTTTTTAATCGTATATTTATACATTTATGCGAATATGTCCGCCCCTAATGGTAAAATAGCTTAAAATAAAATGGCCGAAGGCTTTAAGGTAACGTCATTGGCTGAAAAAAAGGCAGTTCATCGTGTAGTTAATTTTCATAACCATAAACAAACGTGAACGAAAATAACATAACCTAACCTGACCTTATGTAACCTAGCCTAGCTAATCCAACCCTTTGCCTGCATTGACATTCATTGGTAGGAGTATAGTAATAGATTTTATAAACAGCAATTTCAGTGGATGGGTGTGCAGTTCGAAATTCTAAAATAATTTTTATCCGAAACATATCATTTTAATTTTAAATTCAGTCATTTGTAATTTGATAGTGTTTTGTTTTTTGTAAAATTGTGGTAGTTTTGGCGCCATGGATAAACTGAAAATTCGTACAATTTTCGAATACGTCCCGCGTGGAAATACCGCTGCGCAAACAACACGAAACGGCCTAACACTGCTTGTATAAACACGGTCCATTATTGGTTCATTCGTTTTAGATTTGGAAATTTTGAGTTGAAAAACGAGCCTCGCGGTCGGCCCATAACCATTGTCGACAGCGACGTATTGAAGGCGATAGTGGAAGCGGATCCCACTCAATCTACGGCTGAGCTTGCTGCGGGCTTTGGATTGATTGCCAAAACAAGATTGAAGCACTTGCGTAAATCGGAAAGACAAAAAAGCTAGATAAGTGGGTGCCACACGAACTGAGCAAAACTTACGCGTCGAAGCATGCATAGCACTACTGAATCGGCATAGAAACGAGGGAATTCTAAATCGGATTGTTACCTGCAACTTTTTTTAAAAATTGAGACTATTTAATCAACACCCGAGAGGCTGTACAAAAAGCTTTCGCGGACTTCATCGCCTCCTCTCCGGCAGGGTTCTACAGTAAAGAGATAAACAAACTGCCATAAAAATGGCAAAAAAATATAGATAATTTGGGCCAGTACTTTGATTAGCTAAAATAAAAAAATGCCAACATTTTTATATCTTACAATTTTCATACAAATCTCCATTTCGTAGGTAAAGACCTAATATAAGCTTGCCCACTACGGAATACCTGGTAAATTACCAGGTATTCCGTAGTTAGTATAATTGCATTACCACTGGTGATTACCAGTGGTAATGGCACGGGAACTTGCCTTGCATACCAGAGGTCTGGTTTCAAATCCTCGCCCACTTTCACCACTTTCTTTCTTATAAATCATCGTCAAAACTCAAAACATACGTTTTCCTTGCAAATGCCAATGCCTACTGTGGAGCCGAGGGTGATGCGATCTATAGATCGATATAATTTTACTGTATACAGTAAAATTACCAGGATTCTTTTGTGATTTCCAGATTCACAAGGATTCTTAAAGGACTACTAATGATTTCTGGTGATATCTATGATCATAGGACTAAACAATATTCCTAGGATTATCAAAGAATTCTGGGATAACGTAAGATTACTGAGGAAAACAATATTGCTAGTGAAATACTGTAAAATGTTTTGAATTAGCAAAAAAAAGGTCATTCTGAGAATTACCTTCCAAAATAAAACGAAGGCTTCCAATTTGAGTGAAATATGTACTGCAAAATGTTTCTAATGAGCAACAAGGTCATGCAGGCTCGTGTTTCAGATTTTCAAATGATTTCGGGAATACTCGCCACTGCCGACGATTTTCTGATTCCGCGGAACCACCTACGATTCCCCGACATTAACATTCCTCGGACTCCCACCAGATTACCTGGACTCCTGCCTAAGAGTACCTGAGATTACCGAGATTAACAAACAATTCTACACCAGATTCCCTGCGTGACCCACCCCTCGGTCCAAACGGACGCCTAGAAGCTTCTTTTTGTGCATTTCCATCGTTCCTGTTTATTTCCAGTCGTGGAAATATGATTTTTCCTCACATGAGCCTATCGACTATGGTCTCCAGAATCCGTGTCAGAAATTATTTGTATTCCCTGGTGAGTACCTCTAAGAAGGAGGAAGAGGGGGATTTCCAATGACCAAAAAAAACTGCAATAAAACGTATGCTCTCAATTTGATTGAAATACTCCAAAATACTCACGAATGACTGTAAACAAAAAAAAACATGCTAGACGATGCCCTTCCTGAATGAAATTTATCCTCTCAATGTAAGTAGAATACTGAAAAAATATTTCAAATGAGCAAAAAAAGGCTCATGCAGTACGGTGGTTTCTGGGAATACCCGACGCTGCCGACGATATTCTGATTTCTTGAACTCCCACACCTACGATTCCCCGACGTTAGGATGAATTTGAACATTGAATTTCCTTGGGATACCCAGATTCCCAGATTTCACGGACTTCCACCAGATTCCCCAGAATCCCACCTAAGAGTACCTGAGATTACTGATATTACCAAAAAAATTACACCAGATTCCATGAGTGATTGACCCTTCGGTCTGAGATTACCCAGAGTTGATGAACTGAACTGAGATGTTGAACCAGAGCGAACAAATCAGGGAATCCCGAATCAGATTGTCACTTCGCAGACGTCTGAATTGCCCAGAAATGAAAACTATGGACAAGCTCGCTATAAAACTTCTCAATATTTCAAGCCCACTAATTCTCTAATACGACAATGCTTTTTCAGACAATGCACGACGGGCCTTCTCAGAATTACAGGGGTTTCGACTCATGGACTAAAAACCCTTCTAAAAAACAGTAGGTGGCTACTCGCCAGACCATGTTCTTGCTGATTCCCAATCTTTTTTTTATATGGATAATTTTTGGCGGGGTACCCAACGGTGGTAATGTGAGTATAGGGTGCATTGCGCAGACAAACTATACCCTGCTTCATACCGCATTACTTACATACACCCATCCATAAAATACATCGCAAGCGGCGCAGGATCGATCTATGCAGCGGTAGACCTTGACGGCCGAGACGTGTCGCCGAGTTTACAATATAACAATATGGCACCAGCCAGCTCATCAATAGACTTTTCAATACTGAATGCATCTTGAACATGCTGTACATAGGTACCATCCTACCGATGATGAGAGTTTGCAAGTAAAAAAAACC
Organism: Incurvaria masculella; assembly: GCA_946894095.1. Classification (NCBI taxonomy): domain Eukaryota; kingdom Metazoa; phylum Arthropoda; class Insecta; order Lepidoptera; family Incurvariidae; genus Incurvaria; species Incurvaria masculella. The sequence goes on along the minus strand of OX335645.2, from coordinate 20,384,860 downwards.
AACGGTCGCGTACATAATTACGCGTGCGGTGCCCGGCCAATGTAAAATGATTGGCCGTTAAAGAGTCATCATCTAATAATGGAGCAATGACATCAATCAATCTTCACAGCTAACCCCGTAGAACGCGAATCAATTTTGCAGATAGTCACGAGTTAGAACAGAGAATACAAACAAGGGCGAATCAATAGCAGAAGACAAAGCCGCGGGCATAACGCACAGCTGGCGCACGCAGACGTCGAGACGCAATTTCGCCAGGTGAGGGCAACGCTCATCGCAAAGTCAAACGGCCGTCCTAGATATGACCCCGCCGAGGCTGCTTGCGGCGCGGGGCCCGAGGTCTGAGGGGGGCTCGTGAGTCAACGGTGCAGTTGCGGCCGCGAGATATGGGTGAGCGCCGAGGACGCGCGGGGAAGGGGAGGGGCGGCAGCCGCCCGCGCCGACCTTGCCGCAACGACTACAGGTGTTTTTTGTTCGTGTTCCGTTTGATACATTCCTATGCTGAGCGATGCTTCTCGGTGGCCGCGGCCGGAATCTGTCCTCGACTGCGTCACTGAGGCACACGCCGGGAGCTATTTGCCCGGAACTGTCCGTCCGCTCCGACCCGCCGCAACAACAAATAGCTAACGACGAGCAGTCTCCGGTCACGATCGCGTCAACGCGCCAAAAATGAAACTCTGTAGGTGTGCACTAATTATCAGAAGAAAAAACAAACCAGCTTTAATAGGTAGATAAGGGCGCCGCCGCGCCGTTGAGATCACCAACGCGCCCAAAGCTAACCAGTTGCTAAACCACCAATACATAATTAGAAACCCATCTAAGTTGACGACTACATACCTACCGTGTTTGTTTATAAACCTGATTATCTTCTCGCGTTATCAACAAAACTGGCCCCGAAATCGGAACGACAGCATTGCTCGCGATATAGGAAGAGTACACGCGTAACATAGGAATAAAATTTACTGGCCTTGCACTTGAAACGACTAGCGCGAAGGTCGCGCGAGAGCCCGCGATAAATCGATTACGTGCTGACCGAATCTACTCGCGTGATCTGCGAGTTAACTATTGGCATTTAAAATTGACTACGAATTATGAAACGGATGGGATTTTGGCCAATTAAAACCGAGAGTGCTGATTTATGGAGTAAGTTCGAAGATTGCCTCACGCCCAATTAAGGAAATGGAGCGAAGGTGGTGATTTAAAGCTGTGGCTCAAATCACGATGAACAGGTATTCAATTAACATAGTCGCAGGTTGATTACGATATGGTCATTTTTCACGTTGGATATGGTAAAGAGGCAAGGATGATTGGTTCATAGTTGCTCTAAAGCTGCATTGGAGTAACAATATTGATATGAAACTGGAGATGCGGCGATTGCCATTTAATGAAGCGAGGACTGGAGCACGAGCGAACGGTGGACCAAGAGGCGAAGCCTTGACATTGACACGACGCTAGGCGGGCGTTTCGCGGGGAATGGACCGACCGCCGCGCCCCGCCCCGCCGCCGGGCTGTTGGCACGCGCAGCGAGCTCGGTTACATCACGTTGACGAGATAGTCACAAGTGGAGAAAGCCGTTAAAATCGTGGGTATACAAATTATCTTATTCTGTGGTAATACGGCGTCTCCTCTTTTGATCTCCTGAGCAATTCCAAAGAAGTTGGTGCTTTTTAAATGGCTTCAAAAAGAGCCCAGGAAGTTTATTTAGCTGCCGTTTCCATGTTATCTAACAATGGGATGATTAATACCTATTGTATGTCCATAAATGGGAATGTTTGGATCGAGGGGTCAGTCACTAGATTCGAGCAAAAAGTGTACACTAAGTTTACAAGGATTACCTTGAGATTTCAAGATTCCCAAGGATTTTCAGGGACTACCAAAGATTCCTGAAGATTTCCATAACTCTTAAAGGATTCTGGGATTTCGTAAAATTACTAAGGACAACATTCCTAATAAAAAAACAAATAATATTTTCGCTTGAGCATTGATTTCGAATGAGCAATAAAAAAAGGTCGGTCAAACGATGGTCTACCAAAATGAAACTCATCCTTCCGATTTGAGCGGAATCCTAAAAAACTTTTTCGATGGACAAAAAATAAAAAGGTCACGCTAACGTGATCTTTACAAAAATAATAACAAACTATGCTTTCGAACGAGCAAAAAAAAAATCTGGCGGATTTACTAAAGATTTCCAGATTCCTCGGACCACACCAAAGATTACTTGAGATTACTGAGTTTGACAAAGCATTAGATTCCCTGAAGAACTGACCCCTCGGTTTGGACGATAGACTCAAGGACACGGGGTACTTCTAACATAGTGAGAAATCCCTAAAAACCACCTGGCCGGCATGGTCTCTGGAGCCCGTGTGATATTTCGAAAGCCATGGGTCTTTATAATATTAGTATGGATGTCATTTAGTTTGTTTATTTTTATATAAAAAAAATTAACATAAGGACGTGATCATACGCTCTACATTACAAAAGGATTAGCAGATGGGATAGGTAAAAACTCAAATTTCCGAAGCCACTGGCAACAGCTAGAATTACAAGGGCGTGACTCGTGGCTCAGAGGCGGGTGGATTTGCCTTCCATTTCAGAGTTCTGGGTTCAAATCTCCACCCCTTTCATGCACCATTTTATTTCTCTTTCTGAGCTGGATAAGTGCATTTCGTTACGGATGCGAGCTGTTACATGGCTCGAAATCCATGGAACAGCTCCTTCCTCTACTAGGGTTAAGTCCACCCGTATTTGTACCATCGCATTCGATGAAAAGATGGTCGAAGCGGCAATTTTTTTTTTTTAGTTTTTTCCATCTAGGGCAAATTCATTCGGGAACGCTGTGTATTGGGCTAATGACGATGGGCGTGTGCCCACCATGTCCAGTCATACGGTGGATTTCCAGTCTTGTTAGCCCAAAGGCGCGACGCCTCGGCGTTCTAAAATAGAGGGTAAGAAATTCTTGGCGCGGTTGGTGTTCTCGATGGGTGACCGTTTTCGGCTGTTGAAGCTGGCCGTGGTTCGGTTTCTACGTAACTCTAGGTTCCTTTAGTTACTTACCAACTAGGAACCATCGCTTTGAATCCAAGACGATCGAAACGTTAATTAAAATTGTCCCGTGTTTTCTATTCAATTCATTGTAGCCATGCAACAGTTTTATATGGGTTCCGACCCATGGAACAGCTCGAATTCGTAAATAAATGCACTCATTTAACTCAGAAACAGAAAGAAAGTGGTGCATGACCCGGGCGAGGATTTGAACCCATAACCTCTCGCATGAAAGGCTAGTACTCTAGCCCCTACATCATGTGTAAAACTATGGATATGTCTACTATTGCGTTGGCTGCTTTTAGAACAAATGGAAATAATAACTTGTAGGTAGGTATATTGCTCAAGCTTCTACGATTGACGCAATACCTAAATTAAAACCCTTTCGTCGCAAGAATACCAAGTCAAACTAAAATAAATAAAATATAGGTATGTAGTTGCAGGTAATTTGGTATCAATTATAATATTCCTGAAAAAAAATACCGATACATATATATGGACCTCGTTTAATACAACATTAGTAAAAACCTTAAATAAAGAAAATAAACTCGGGCTAAGATTAAGAGGCTCGGCCAAACTATGAATAAACGGAATAAAAAACCTAATGGCCTTCGGAGCTTAAATTAAAAAATAATTCGTGACTAGCATTCATAAGAGAGGTAAATAGTCAAGGTGTACTATTATTTATTCTGTGGTCAAGGTGAGCCCTAGTATACCTACCTAAAGAGGGTTTTTTCTCGTTGACCTACCATATATGTCCAAAATAAACTTGGCTACCAACAAAAATGTTAAGTTTGGGACATTAATTGCAATTCGAAGGTTTTCATTTAAGTTTATTTTTTGTTAAAACGGTTATACATTTAATATTTCCTTTAGCATGGCGTCGTTACCAACAAAATGTACTTTATGAACACTTAGCGATCCACGATTTAGGGCCGAGTGCACAAAAGGACAAAAAATCAAAATCAACGTCAACGTCTGATCAAACACGTCACTTTGTGTGGACAGTATGGAAGGAACTCTATGCAGATAACTAAAAGTGACGTGTTTGAACATTGATTAACTAGGCCGTCTCTTCGTGCAACCGGGGCTTAATCCGGATAAAAAAAATCGCAACACTGGGCTCTCGGAAGGTGTCGGCGGCGCGGAGGGAGGGAGATGCACCGCGGCGCACATCACCAGACACCTGACGTCACCCCGCCGGGAAGGTCGGGACCCGATCGATAGATACCGGCGGTCCAACGGGGACCATCGGCCGTATTGGACGACTCGATCGGGGAGCCACTACGCGCGTCTCCGGAGCCGGGCGGACGGAGTCGCGACGGGGAGGCCGATGATACGGCCACAGCGGCCGGTGGCTCTGCACGCACTAGTCGCACTGGCTGGCGGCGCGCACCGGAGGACGCGTCACCCGCTCGCGCCCCGCGCCCGCCCCCGCCGCCATTTGTTTTGCTGTATTTTCGTTGTTAATCATTCGCCTTGACCTTGTGCCAGGCAGAGTGCTCCACTGTTCCACTGTGCGCGGCCAACCCCATACATCGCGTTGTCACATCTCTATATCTCACAGAAGCTTTTACATTAAATAGTAATTATTTTCATTGATGGCTAACATAACACCACCGTCATACCCATATATTTTTTTTTGGACCTGGACATGGATGGCTAATACCAAACTAACTGTAAGATATTAGCCTAACACACCAAATGGCAAATATGTGCCATGCCAGGACCTTCCTTATATTGCTCGGCTACATTGAACTGGATCGAAAACACGGACAATTTTATTTGTCGCTTCAACCATCGTTTATTCAGTGCGATGGTACCAACCCGGGCGGGATAAATCGTACCACCTAGTAAGTAAGGAAGGGGACCTAGAGTTTTACGTGGAATCCGAACCACGGCTAGCCTTAACGGTTGAAAATGGTCACCTATTCAGAACCCAAACCAGCTTATCGCATCGCGAGGCGTCGCACCCGAGGTCGCACCACACTGGGCTGACGAGGCGACACCCAACACACCGCATTCCTAAAGGAATAAGACGCCATCCTAGGACCTTCCCTTTATGAGCACGGCTAGACTGAACCGGATTGAAAACACGGGACAAATTTTCATTGACGATTCGACCATCTTTTCATCCAATGCGATGGTACCAACACAGGCGGGTTTATCCATACCACCTAGTAAGGGAAGGGAATTTTGACTGGATTCCCAACCATGGAACAGCTCGCATTCGTAACAAAATGCACTTAAGGTGGCCCAACCCGGCGGGCCCAACTCATTCGCGGGCACGGTACAAAACCGTGCTGTTACGCTCTGGGACCTGCTCTGTTTCAAAGGGTAAGACAGGCTCCGTGATGAGGAAGATGCAACATGTCCACAAAAAAGAAAATGTGCATAGTGTATGATTTGGTAAGATTTACGAAAATTTGAATTTCAAAACGACTTACAGCTAAAAGTAAACCACGACCGCTGTAGTCAACAATCTAACAAAAACCAAATAGATCATAAATCTTGATTAAATAAGCTATGTCTGATGACTAATCTAATTTACGATGTTCTTACTTTATCATTGCGTAATCCACCTCCAAAGTTATTGTATAAAACGCGCGAAAAATTCGAACTTTCGGACCTTATAACTTAGAAACCAAACACAATTTTATAATGCCAATGGTCATCAGACATCTAGTTCGATCAAATAAAGCTATTTCGAGCAAAATTTTGGATCTCTGACAAGAAATATGGGCGTGATCTTCTTTCCCCTTTTGTATGGGGAGATGAGCGGGTTGGGCCACCTTAAGGGGAATAAATACCTAAATATGAAAGCCTTTGGATGTTAAACATTGAAAAAATACTGAGCTTATAGAACGTACGTTTGCGAAGGTACACATCCCCATTTTGTCCAAAACACTTACATAATCATCGAAAATATTTCTAAAAGGACCTTTTTTACCTTTCAATGCCATTTTTTCTGTTATCTTTCTATTTAGAAGAATGAAATGAAAAAAAATCTATACCTTTCAGCCATAACGAGGTACACATCCCCCTCGCTGTTAAAAATCTTCTAAATACCGGAATTTCACAAAATCAGACTAGTCGTTCGGTCGAGAAACGAGAATTCTTGCTGGTTTTTGGAGCCTCCCGAAGGAGCCTTGCTGACATGATAGCATTGGCTGGATTCCGCCGCGTGTATTCTTGACTTTACGCTATGGTATATAGGCGCCTAAAGAGGATAATGAGGTGATCACCTTTCATACAATGGCTCGTGTCTGTTTTCTCCGAGGTTTCCTCAGTCAAATTAAGAAATATTTTCTGAAATTTTGCACATTAAGGCGGCCCAACCCGGCGGGCCCAACTCATTCGCGGGCAGGGTACAAAACCGTGCTGTTGCGCTCTGGGACCTTCTCTGTTTCAAAGAATAAGACAGGCTCCGTGATGAGGAAGATGCAACATGTCCACAAAAAATAAAATGTGCACAGTGTATGATTTGGTAAGATTTACGAAAATTTTAATTTCAAAACGAATTATAGCTAAAAGTAAACCACGACCGCTGTAGTCAAAAATCTAACAAAAACCAAATAGATCATAAATCTTGATTAAATTAGCTATGTCTGATGACTAATCTTTTTACGATGTTCTTACTTTATCATTGCGTAATCCAGCTCCAAAGTTATTGTATAAAACGCGCGAAAAATTCGAACTTTCGGACCTTATAACTTAGAAACCAAACACAATTTTACAATGCCAATGGTCATCAGACATCTAGTTCGATCAAGTAAAGCTATTTTGAGCAAAATTTTGGATCTCTGACATGAAATATGGGCGTGATCTTCTTTCCCCTTTTGTATGGGGAGATGAGCGGGTTGGGCCACCTTAAATAGGTAAACCAACTGAGAGTTACGTCTGTACGTTTTAATTTGTTTGAAAACTTATCATATTTCCATATAAGCCTGGAAAGATTTGTTTAAAAAAATATATCGTCTGGCCAAATCTTTACTGGTTGAAAGAAGCCGGGGATCTATCCGTTTTTGGCATAACTTAGTGTAGTTTGACTACCAAAAAAGTTGAAATAAATCAATAAAATTACATAAAACCATAATACCAAAGACATGAACTCTAAAAACTTTTAACGTGTATAAGTCGAGAAAAACACCGGCCAAGTGCAAGTCGAACTCGCATACGAAGGGTTCCGTACCATCGTATCCGTATTTCGCATTAGCAAGGTACTCAAGCTAGGGACTTCAATCCAATCGCAACAGTGCAATTGTAGCAAGTTTGAGTGAATACACTTTTGTATTTGAGTGAATACAAATTGTTGCAACTTAGTGGTTGCTAGGAGTGCGGGCCGTCAAAAGCATGCTGGCCAGCTAGGTGCTTGTTTAAACCATTTTTAAAGAACCCAAGTAAAATTTTTGGGTGATATACCTGGGCAGGAAGTGCATTACACAGTTTCGATGTTTAGTTTCGATGACAATGCATGATGCGAGACGTCATTCTAAATCCAATATGGCGGACTCGCAACGATGGCGGACCAGTTATTTTTTATGCACCTCCATGACACGGGTATCAAATGAAAGGGTTTACTGAGAATACGAAAAATGCACAGACTAAGACAAAACTAAAAAGTTTAAAATCTAATTATCAATTATAAAAAATTATAGCACAGTAGATAAATAGCTGTGCGACCGGGCTACAGTAGTAAGCTCAACTCAGGCGACTTTTTAAATAAATATCTTCCCTCCATCGACTTTTGGGGTTGTCACTTAAATATTGGCGGAGCACTGCTGGTCCTGTTACTTTAAAAAGATGACTTCGATGGACATTCGCTACAGTTCAGCACCGCGAAACTAGTTTAGAGCCCATACTAGCAAAATGTGCCTGTACGAAACCGGGACTTTGTGTGGAGTTGAGCCACTTGATGTAATCCTATATGTATTCTGTGGTAATAGGTAGGCAGCTGACATTTTTACAGGGTTTGTATTTATTTTGCCGTTATAACGACTAATAGGTATAATTAAAAAACAATACAATTTAAAAATACAAAAAATAAGATTTTTTGTGTTAAATCTTGTACGATGGTACAGGACCCTTCGTGTGCGAGTCCGACTCGACCTTGGCCGGCTAGAGACTTGCACTCCTGAGAGAATCGGTCGGGAATATGCTCACCGCCATATGCTCACAATCATGGAGCTCTATCGACGAGATTTTCGCGCTATTATTTATTATGATTTCAAAGGACTAAAGCCCCAAGAATGTTTTGAATCATTAACTAGTACTTTTAGTGGGTCTGCTTGTTTACGAGAAACAGTTTTTAGTTGGTTTCCCGAGTTTAAAAGAGGACGAGGAAGCTATGAAGATGAGGCGAAGACAGGTCGGTCAACAACCGCGGTCACTCAAGAAAATGTGCGAGAAGTCGAAAAACGTATTGGGAAAACCAAAGAGTTACATATGTACAGCTTGAGCGAGAACCGGGCATCAGCATGTCTATTCCTGGCATTCAGTAATCAGGAATCCTGATTCTAGAAAACTGCTTTTATAGCGATTTTCAAAGAGAGTGTTTCTATGGAAAGCCTTGATTGATTAAAATACTATGCTCCGGAATATTTTCGTCAAGAAAATCGCTTTGAAAACCGCTACAAAAGCCGTTTTCTAGACCCAGGATTCCTGATTCCTGATTACTGAATGCCAGGAATAGGCTCTGCGGATCAGAAGCAATGTAAACCATCATTCACGACCACCTGTCTCTCTGCAAACGTTGTTCGAGATGGGTGTCGCACAATCTCACCGCTGAACAGAAAGGTTGTCGCGTGAATGCTGCTGATTTATGATGGACTTCCTTCAAAAATTCATGTTTTCATCTGGTTCATCACCAATGAACATCCAGCAGTAGTCCACCATTAAGTTTGATATCTTCTCTCCATAACCTTAACAACTTGCTGGAAACGCTCACCTTTTTCTTCACTTTCGGCAAACAAATTCTCCGGAAAGAAGTCAATATAATATTTCTACTCATTGCAACACAGTTTATGGAAAATGCGGAGCTTATATTTTTCATAATCTGTGCTTTTCTGTTTCCAAAACAATATTTCACTACCTCTTCAAATGAATTCCAAGCATTATCTTTGTTGATTCATGATTTTTTCAAATTTTGCGTCTTGCATCAATTTCCTTATCTCAGGGCACCAAAAGGAGGTGGCTCATCATTGTATGGGGCGGCAATGAAAAAGGGTCCTGGCATGGCACCTAGTTCCCATGTGGTGTGCTAGGCTAATGTCAGACGGTCAGTTTGGTATTAGCCATCCATGTACAGTAATATAAAAAAAGACGCTGCCACATTTCTTTTCGAAAAGTTGCCAGACATTTGCTAAAACTAACAACTTTTGCAACTGTCTTGGCAATTAGCCAATGTTTAGGTTAGTCATATCGAGGGTATCAGACTCAATGGGCGTAACTACCAAAATGCAACTTTATAGGAGAGCAAAAATAAAGTCAAAAATAAGTAAAATAAAAATAACTCTTTTGTTTTGTCCCAGAAGTTTCTGGTTTTATGCATTATCACAGGATACAATTGGTTCAATTTTTTACTGTGGATTGCTGATTCATAAATGTAATATTTTTCTTAATTTGAATGACATACGCCATTTGAGGTCGAAATTACTGTTCTATTTGGTCAACTTTTAACACAATGGAGCTGCACATTAATGTATATTACCGCACCTACTGTCATGATATGTATTATTCAAAGAGCGCATTCCCGAAGGAATTAGGTGCCATGCCAGGACCTTCCCTTTATGATGGACAATGTTTCATTGTCGTTTCGATCATCTTTCATCCAATGCAACTCTCCCAATCCAGGCGGACCTAACCCTACCACCAACACACCACCCAAGCAGGGAAAGGGCTTTGACATGGTGTTGTTTTGTTGTTTAGTATGTCATCGATTTGGCGGCAGGGGGCGGAAGCGGGCGGTGCAAGAGCTCAAAGGATGGCTCAATTTGAATAATAAATCAAATAAAAAACCGTCTAATTTGTGTTTTATTGAAAATGTTTTGTTTTACTTCTCTCTCTGCAATATCTACTTGCAAGATAAATGACAAAAATATTCAGTTCACTTATATTTTTCACGATTTATAATAATAATAATAATAATAATAATTGTTTATTGAGGTACATAGTCCCATTAATTTACATTTAACATTAACCATTAACATACAAATAAAATAAAAAAAATAATTTACAATTTCATAAAATCCACATAAAAAATCTTATTGCAAATTAATCGTATGATATGATTATCACACTGAGCCACGCATTCCAACAAAGCCGCTTTTCTTTTTCTTAATATAGCGAAGAAGTCGTCTAGCCCGTTTTCAGCGAACATGCCAGACGCACTACACCGCCAGGGTAGGCCCAACATGCAGCGGAGTGCGTTGTTGTACTGTACACGCAGCGAGTTAAACGCGCGCTGCGTGTATGCAAACATAGATATTTGTAGCCTAATATTAGTTCAAGTATCAAGTAAGTTGGAACAGTGGTTTTCAAATTATTAGTAAACTACGTTTGTATGGGAGGCGAAATTTTCTGATGCTTACGGGCCGACCTTAAAGGGGACTAATTCAGCCCGAAAATCATCGAAGGTCTTACGACTGAGACCAAGCCATCACTCAAGGACACAATCAACGCACAAAGTAATCTGATAAAGCTGCAGTCTTCTAAACTCGACGAAATCCAAGGACAATTCAAAGATCTTCTGAAAACAATATCGGTTCTAAAACAGCAATATGAGGATTTGTGCAAAGCTGAAGTAGGCTCGCAACATAAAAATGATATGGAGCTCCTTAGAACGGTACACAATAAAATTGTCAAAAACTGTGATTAAACACAAATAGACTTCCTGAAAAACGGGCAGGAGCCTTGTTTTGGAGCTAAAATGGACACAAAAGCTAACAGCGCAATCACAAAACATATCCTGTTGCTTTCAGAACCCACTTAAGGATGTTCCGACCCATACAATGTTTTTTTTACACAGAACGCAAACAGTATTGCACTTTAAGGCACGAATTCGTCAAAAATATTAAATATAGCCATAGTAGTTGCAGCGAAAACATATTCACAATTTCAGGATTATTGGTTTTGTTACAATTCATTTAAATACGATTTTTATTTAACAGCGCCATCTAACGGTGTAAAACTTCTAATCGGCAATTACAACGAAACCATTAAACCTGAAATTGTGAATATGTTTTCGCTGCGACTACTATGGCTATATTTAATAGTTCAAGGAACATCCTTAAATGCTATATTTATACATTATACATTATAATGTAAAAGATAAATAAATATATTTTTTTACAAACATGTCCCCCATTAGCACGATGACTTGTTTTTATTGTTAGCCGCCTCTTGCAACATACAACGTATTAGACACAGTGTGAATATTTTAGACATATTATCATGCACATGTATCGGCTAGACATATAATTATATTATTGTTTAGCCACCTCTTGCAACATGCACGGCAGATGATCCAGTGTAACTGTTTTCATACATATGCATGACAAGAGATGCAGTTTTTAAAACCAATTTAGTTTGGTTTCAATTCGTCATATAAAGAGATTGATAAAATTTACGAATGAAAATGAAAAAGAAATGAAAGAATTTACGGTAGTTCCCGGCAATTAGCCAGGAAGCTAAAGGGTTAACCTAACCAATCCTTTTTAGGGTGGCACAAGTTGATCTATAAAGGCCGATTCCCACATATCAGTGAAGTCACAGTTCCGTCACAGTTCCGGCACAGGTCCGTATCAGTGCTTCAGTGATGCGGCAGTGCTCCTATTCACACATGTCAGTTCTCTAGGGACCTTCAGGCAAGGATCAGTACCCTGGCAAGCAGATAAAATATGATTTTTGCAACTTGTTAATTAAAAATAAAGCATATTTCTTTACACCTGTAGTATATTATTGAATACGTCATTGTAGGCATACATAAAAGAAAATAAATCTCTGAAAGTAAATCTCCTGCAATCAAATATGTTTTATAATAGTTCCTTAGACCCTCGCCTACCAGTCCCAGCTACCAGCAATCCTCTTCTAAATCTCACTTATACTACAGCCCACATTAGTTATCTTTTAAAATTATAAAATATGGTTTTACTTATGTCTTTATGGAACTAAATGGAATCAGGTGTTCTCACACCCGAAGCATGAACAGTAACATATAACCTTTAGAGAGCAGAAGATGTGTGAAACTTTTTCTGAAAACTAGGTAAGTATGCAGATAAACAAAACAATTTGCTGTTTGTTCCATCCAATTGGTAATATCTGGATATAACCTACAAACGGTTAGTCCGAAATGAAATTAATTATAATAATGAAACCTTATTCTACCGAATAAATGAAGAATAATGAAGACTCAAACTATAATGAAAATAGAGATGATGGAGGATATTATACTCGCGTATATGCCTGCAGTGAAGGGTGAAAATTAGGTGAAGTGTGTAAGAGGTTTGTTTCTTACCGGAGTCTCTGTTGGGCTCCATGCCGGTGCCGAAAGATTTGTCGTTTTGCTATCGGCGAGCACTTCACTTAAATCAGTATTCAGTTGCCAATTGAAAGACAAAACTCAGAAATCGAGATGAAACACACGCCAAAAGACAGCCATCGCAAACGCAACCTGTCAAAAGGAGAGGTCGATGAACTATCTACAGAATACGGAATATTAACCTGTTTTTTTTGTAACTTTTATGCGCACGGAAAGGCAAAAGCTCTCGCTATACAGTATAATGAATAAAACTTTCGGCCGGCTCCAACCACACGCTGCTGGCCCCAGCTATGTTCCCAACGTCACTCGTCCAACGTGTGGATCGAGAAAATCTCGTTGGCCCCAACTATTAGAAGGGCCACTTCCCCTCTCCCGCTCATTTCGGCTGCTTTCCGCACGCCCACTCTTTCGCTTAAACATTGCCTTTTATTGTTTGTGTGCTCAACGCTGTCGTTGTGTTTGTGAAACACGCTTACGGAAACAAAACAATAAACGTGGAACAAATGACGTTAACCCTCTAGTCAGCGCTCTGGAGACTTTGGCCCGCTAGCATTTTGTCCGCTGATCAGCGCTCTGGACCTTTTGGCCCGCTGCGAGTGGTCCACTAAAAGTCATTCGCAATGAATCAGGGAATGTTTTTATTAATTTCGTACTGTTTCGTAGAAAGATAAAGAACCGGACCAAAATATTACACCCAATCTGGCATTGCCCGCTCCGATTTTTGCCGAAAGTCGGCCGAGCTCAGTTTGTATACTGTGGTGCCGTGCGGTGGTTACAAATGGATTTCTCGGACGGATATTTCGCAAGGTAGTCTATTTGACCGTGTATTGCTGTAATAAACGGATTGAACACGAAAGTATTAAATCGGCGAGAGAATTGCATTTCAAGTGCATCTTGTTCCGAAAATGTAGCGACAAAGTGAAGGCCTTGCATGTCGCGACATATGAATTTCGATAATTTCGTCATATTTCATGTTCAACCGGTTTATTTCTGATGTTTCGGTCAGTAGATAGCTATATTCCGGACATATCGATGATGAAATATATTCGAAAGCTTAATTCATGAAGGAGGATTTCTTTGATATAAATCGTGTGTGAGATCGATAGGCTAGCTTACACACACATGCAAAAATATTTGAATCGGCGGCGCTCGACAGCTCTGCCAACGTAACAGAAGCGGGGACTTTAGGTCTGTTCGGGCTTACGTTACCTTACCGTATCGTACAGAAAACGAACACAAAAACGCGTTCGGTATTGTTCAGTTTTCAATAATTTTATATAGAAATTGTAGGCTTTTGTGCATTTTCTTAATGATATTTGAAAGATTGTCCGTTCTTTTTTAGTTTTTCGGAGCACTGATCTAAGCTGTTTCGCCTGATTCTGTTCTGTACAGTTCAATGCTCAATGATGGCGATACAATATTTTGTATGTTTGGTGGAAAATATACAAAATATTGCGTAGCAAAAAGTATTGGTTGTGTTTTAGGGTTCCGTACCAAAACGGTGCCAACGGAATCCTATTAATAAACTTTCGCTGTCCGTCCGTTCGTCTGTCCGTCCATCCGTCCGTCCGTCCGTCCGTCCGTCCGTCCGTTCGTCCGTTTGTCTGTCCGTCTTTTACAGGGCTGTATCTTATGAACCGTAATAGGTAGGCAGCTGAAAATTTCACAGAGGGTGTATTTATTTTGCCGCTATAACAACATAAAGGTAAAATTTGAAAACCCGGCTCGCACTTGACTGGTTTTGTTCTATTGTATAAAAACACTACAATTGTAATATTATATTTCATTGGGCCTGATTCCGGCTAGGTTGATTATTCCTCAGGCATCGAGTATCAACCTTCGCCGGCAGGAAGGAAACGAAGGTGGACCCTCGGTCAATCCATGCGGCGATGCCTGTCTGCACCTTCTGTGGCGTCGTCGTCACCCTGTCAAGCACATACTAAACACTTGTTTCCACGGAACCGTATTTTGGTTTGCAGGGGCATATTTTCCTACCAGGCACACACTAAACATTTGCTTCCACGGAACCCTATTTTGGTTTGCACGGAATCCTATTTTGGTTTCATCCACGAAGCTATTATTTTACTAGAAACACACCAACACTCATTCAAATTCCCGATAACTCCTTTTCTGACCGGGAATAAATTATCAGTTCCATATCAGTCTCATATCAACCTGGAATCTTTACGTTTACGCCGATCAAAGTTTGATATTGTTTTTATAAATAAAATTATGAATGATATTATCGAATGCCCAGACTTACTGCAACGAATACACTTATTCGTTCCCAGGTTCAATTGTAGGCAAACAGGTTGAAACACTCTTTCTTTATTGAGCGTAGTCGAACATATGTTGGGTCACATTCACCAATATGCAGATTTTTTTTAAATATTATTTTTGTTTCTAATTTAAAGTTTAATTTTTACGAATTGTTCTGTTTTATTATATATTAGCTTTATTTTAAAGTTTTTTTTGTTGGTAAAAAGCACAGAAATCGGAATATACTAAACTAGAACGGGCGACGCGCGCGATTTCCGTGGCGGCCTTATACTATTATTATATATTATTGGTTATAAGCAAACGTGACGTCACGCCGGCCGCTCAGTTCGTACCCGGTCGCGGCGCGCGCGCGTTTGTCCAGAATATTGTCGAAATGCCTAGTTGTTCCGTGCGGATCTGCAAAAACCGAAACGAGAACGTGTCCTCACGTGAGAATGGCATCACATTTCATAGGTAAGCCAATTCTAAAACAGTTATTTGTATATTTAAATCATTTTTCGAAATAATTTCTCCGCTAACGCAGTCGCGTTGGGTAGTGATGTGACAAATAATGAGTGCTATCGATTTTATTTCTTAGTGTTATGGTTATTTCGATATGAAATTTGAGTGCGTTTGAACGTTTATTTTGCTTATTTGGGTAGTAGGTAGTGATGGCACCAAGAATTAGCGTTATCGATGTTTCTATTATTAGAGTTATGTTTTAGTTAAAAAAAGTTTTCATTACTTGCATATTGTCCAGTAAAAATAGGCGGTCGCTTTTATCGCTAGGCTACAGAGTACATTTTGATAACGAAATTCATAATATCGATCGGAGTGTGTATTTATTTTGCCGCTATAAGAACAAAGGTAAAATTTCAATATTACACATATTACAAAAAAGTTGTTTCTTTTGTGTTAAATCTTTTACGACGGTACGGAACTCTCCGACGAACGCAAGTCCGACGCGCACTTGGCCGGTTTTTTGCCTAGTTTGTTAGCCTAAATATGCCTAGGGAAACCTGGTTAACGTTTGGGCCATAACTCCGTTAACATCCTGTTTGTATATTCAGTTCTTTAGTTGTAGAAAAGCCCAGTGAATCTCAAGAGTTCTTAATGCTAATTTAATACAGCTATATGGCAAGTTAATACAATTAAATTTTACTTTTAGTTAAAATCGAGAAAAAAACGTTTTTTTCCACTAATTTGGTTTAATTCATACCTATATGGTATGAATTAAAACAGTTCATTGCACCGTGACATAATTAAAATATTGCACTGGTAATTTTACTTCCTAACAACGCAGAAAACGAAATAAAAGAACTACCTATCTATTTCTATGAGAAATTAATTGTATCGATAGTAAAAATAACAATTATCGATACTCGTCAATCCCCAGCTCGACGCGTTCGCCGACGGGTGACCTGAGAAGGTGGTAGTGCGCTACCCGCGCACCGACACTTCGATGTATGTTTTTGACGCAGGTGGATGCGCCCCACACGAATGGTTGCGCCGCGCGTCGGGAGACATCTGTGTATTTTATGTGGTTGTGTGGGTGCCAAGCTTGACACGCTCGGTTTCCATACTAAGCTGACTTCTTGACCGTTCTAATTAATAATTCCGATTTCTGTGGTAAAAAGATAGTCATATATTAAGCATGCAGTGTTCACTACGTAGTGGGGTGTACATTGCTGTATTAATACAAGTTAATTATTTATTGCAATGTCTAAAATGTATGACAATGTATGTGAACCAATAACAAAAATAAAAAAAAAACGTTGACACTCATCGCAGTTGCCACCGGATATACATGCTATGTAACTGTCATACCTGTTCTTACCTGCACACACATACATGCCTCGCCATGTGTTCGTGTGAACTAATTACGATAAATTTTCATCACTTTCAAATTCAGTTTGCGCTGATTTTTTGTACTACAGCAGTGCATTTATTCATTTTATTTGAAAGTATTATTGAATTTCATTTGAAACAATATAGCATTGACTGTTCTCAGCTTGGGATTTTCCGTATATGCATTGCTCTCAAGTTTTTTTTGTTTGATTTAACTAATGTACATTCATAGGTTTGTGAAAAAAACACGGTGGAAAGACGATAGACTACTCTTTAGAAACGTCAAAAAGTGACAATGACAGTTGCGCACACAGTGCCCTGCTTCAAAAGCGTGAGCACTGTGTGCGGCATTACGTGACATAGCGCCAACTTCATCCTTCATATTCATTTGCGGGCTGTAAGCGCGAATAGGATCAGTTTTGAGCGTGCTTTTGGTAACGATGGTTCAAATCGGACCACGACCAGGCCCTTCATTCAGTATTATACTCTGTTGTTTAAATATTCTTTGGTTAGGAACAAGGCCAAGGAAAAAGTTTATAAGTTCGATGTGGTCAAAGTTGCCGGCAGTCACCTGAATGTAAAGTAAGTACTCGTGACTTGCAACTTTGTCAGCGCCTCGGATCATCATGGATAAGAGCTTACCGAACGAGTTCGAACACCCGCACGTGTTCGTGGTGTTTGGCGCGTCCGGTGACCTTGCGCGAAAGAAGATCTACCCAACGCTATGGTACCTGTTCCGTGACAACTTGCTGCCGCCCAAGACACGCTTCATCGGCTATGCGCGCTCGCAACTCAGCGTCGCCGACCTACGGCACAAGTGCACGACACACATCAAGCTGCGGCCCGAGGAGCACGAGCGGTTTGAAGAGTTCTGGAGCTACAATTCGTACGTGGCCGGCTCGTACGACAAGCGACGCGACTTTGAGTTTCTCAACCAGGAGGTGTCCAAGTATGAGAAAGGCGCGGTCGCCAATCGACTTTTTTACTTAGCGCTGCCTCCATCCGTTTTCGAGCAAGCCACAGCGAACATCAGGAACGCTTGCGTCGCCATTAAGGGGTGGACCCGCATCATTATTGAGAAGCCATTTGGTCGAGACGCGGAAAGCTCGCAGAAGCTTAGCGACCACCTCGCCTCGCTGTTCCGTGAGGATCAGTTGTATCGCATTGACCATTACCTAGGCAAAGAAATGGTGCAGAATTTGATGACCCTGCGATTTGGTAACAGGATATTTGGGCCCTCGTGGAACAGAGAGAATATTGCATCAGTTCTAATATCTTTCAAGGAGCCGTTTGGAACAGAGGGTCGCGGTGGGTACTTTGATGACTTTGGCATGATTCGCGATGTCATGCAAAATCATCTCCTGCAGATACTTTCATTGGTAGCAATGGAGAAGCCGTCAACTCTTCACCCGGATGATATTCGCAATGAGAAAGTCAAGGTTCTCCGCAGCATTGCTCCCATAGATATGAAGGACATTCTGGTGGGACAATACGTAGGAAATCCCAATGGGAACGGGGAGGAGACTCTGGGCTACCTGGACGATCCTACGGTGCCGGCCGGATCGGTGACGCCTACATTTGCGATGGCCGCAGTCAGGATCAATAATGAACGCTGGGACGGGGTTCCGTTTGTCTTACGCTGCGGGAAGGCTCTGAACGAGCGGAAGGCAGAAGTTCGCATCCAGTTTAAGAATGTTGCTGGTGATATATTCAATGGGAATGTGAAGCGCAACGAGCTGGTGATCCGGGTGCAGCCCGGCGAGGCGCTGTACCTAAAGCTGATGAGCAAGGCACCCGGAATGCGATTCGACCTTGTGGAGACAGAGCTCGACCTTACATACAGTCTGCGGTACCGCGAGGTAGTGGTGCCGGACGCATACGAGCGGCTTATTCAGGACGTGTTCACGGGCACGCAGATGCATTTTGTACGGAGCGATGAGCTGCGCGAGGCATGGCGCATCTTCACGCCCATATTGAAGCAGCTGGAGTCGTCGGCCACTCGACCACTGCCATACACGTACGGATCTCGTGGGCCACCTGAGGCCGACACAAAGCTCGCAGAGTATGACTTTGTGTACTCAGGCTCCTACAAATGGAAGAAGCCCTCCTTGTGATCCTGAATAGAAAGTCCTTAAGGTGATGGTAACTGTTTCCTGTAGTTGTAAGACTTATGACATAACTTACGCTAGGTATTGTTGTTTTTTAATATTTATTACCTTTTTTTCGGAAACTTTTAATGCTCTAAGCATATATTTACGTATTACGTAATTTGTGGGTCTATAGACTTTAAATCTATGAAAATGTTAAGGGACCACTAGGTACATTTAGCATAATGTTTATTTTTTTATTAATTGAGGTATTGGTGTTAATTGGCTAAGACATCGTAGTAAGGTCACTTAGAGGTTACACACAGTGCTTGACAATACACCTACCCATAATAAATATGTTCAGATAATGTCATATTTAGTAGGACACCTGCATAAAATATTCCATATTTCTGATATACAGTGTGAACTCTGTATAATGACACTTTCATGCCATTATTGAGAGTTGTGTATTTACTAATAAAGTCACATTTACATTCACATTACCTGAAATGATGATGAATAATGAATGAGCTTGCCTTCTGTCAAAAAAAAAACACTACTGAGGTCAACTATGGTCAACGCACTATTTACACTGTAATATATTTTTGTTGTTCTAAACCAATCAGCATTTATCCATCTACCCAGTTTTTCACAACCATTTTCATACATCCTGTACATTTTCTAAGGACCAGTTTGAGTAATTAAATCTGTATCAACATCTTTTAAACAATGTAAAAAAATATTGGGTTATGTAATACTAAACTTTAATTATTTATTCCATAAACATTCCATTTTATTTAATCAAATGGTTGCAAAGATTGCACAATATTTTTGGTTTATAGATTATATTTTAATGAAAATGTTTTTATGTTTCCATCGCTTTATGGTAAGTAGTATATTTTTTATTGATGAAAATGACTATTTATGCTATTTATTTACCAGTTATGTAATTATTAAAGTACAACACGGATATACAAGGCTAAAAATCTCGGTAGGTTTCGCAATGTCATGCTCGCTCGGCTCAAGGAACTTAATATTCTTGACATTAAACTTGTGCATTGCCAGAGTACTCTGGAGGTCAAGCAACTTCACTCAAGCTCAATAGCATGTTCCATGTTGTATTTCCTAACACTGTATGTTCGAAAATAAGATAACAAGCTAATGCTCCAATACTGGCAACAAATTGATGGCATGAATTTCTTAATGAAACTTCAGGCAAATAAACACCTACATGACATCCAATGACAAATTAAATAAAGTAAAATGATTATTTTTTAAAACCAATATCTTTTTAATAATCGGCATATGTTAATATGTTTAGCTAACTTTGTTTTTGATTGAATTAATTTTGTGTTAACTTTTCTATTTTGTATTGAATTTATCATCATTTCCATGGATTATTTTTGAAATAATGTTGTTTACTTGCATAACATAATATGAATAAATGAGTATTGAGTAAAAAAAATTGGGCAGAGAGTTAAATATGTTATTCACAGTATATTTATTTGTTAAAACTTTAGGTTTATTTAATCTATAATAAAATAAAATTAAATAAAACCTAAAACTGGATGTAACCCTAAGGAGGGCCCACCTGGGACAAATCCTATAATCCCTTGTCTTCGAGAGTAGAACCGCTTTCTGCATCTGGAATCAGAGCTCAATGAATTTTTTTCTAGATATTTGGGCAAATTTTTGCTTGTTCTACACAGGCTCAGCAGATGTCGACCGTTCCATACTTCATTAAATACTTCCTGAAGTTACTCGTGACAATCATTATTGGTCCTGAATGGCACAATGGCCTTTGGTTTCTCCAAAGAGGTCACCTAACCGCATCCATTGGACTGAATCCAAGAGACGCGTGTTTGGTGGCTCTAGTACCCGGAGAAACTGTCTATGCAGCAAAGGGTGTTAACAGAACCCTATCACTAAGCCTCCGCTGTCGGTCCGTCCGTCTGTCACAGGGCTGTAATTCATGAACCGTAATAGGTAGGCAGCTGAAATTTGCACAGAGTGTGTATTTATTTTGCAGCTCTAACAACAAATAAGTAAAATTAAAAAAAATATAAAAATTAAAGGCCTTACTCGTGCATAAAAAACGTTATTTTTTATTCTTGAACAATGTACGGAACTCTTCATGTGCGAGTCTTACTCGCACTTGGCCGGTTTTTTCTAGTCATTTTCAAAATATAATGACAATGTCTTACGGTAGATACTTCTTTCGATGTTTGGTGTCAATCTTCGGATCAATAGAATTATGTGAATGGTGATGGTTCGAGTTGTGTTCCTATACTTGGCTGCACATTGTAACTATGATACCTATCTCTATACAGATATTCATATCAGGTACAGTACAGGTCGGCCACAGAGGACAAGCAGGGTCAACATGTAGGCTCCACGTGATGTGGTAATTTTAATACACACTGATTACTGTTTTAACAGTGAGTTTTTGTTTACGTAAAGGCCTAACACAATTTGAAACAAAAAACATCCCACAGGTAAACTGCATTGCTATGACCCACATTCCATACTGTTATACAGTTGTGGCCATATAATTAAGAATGATTATTTTAAAAGAGACTTTTTTCAAAATTGTGCAAAAAACATATTGCATTATGTTTCTTTAATTGTTTGTGCTTGGCCAGAATAGTTCCATACTATTTGAACATTCATTAAACATACACAAATAGACATTTTATACATTACACAAATCTAACATCTGAACATATTAGTACTATGCTTACTGGTTGGTCACACAATTAAGGTTGTCGTGAAGTCACAAGAAATTTAAGATTTAAAAATTTTAAGAAATGCATTCTTTGTCCATTGGTCAAGGCACAATTTTGCAAAGCGATTACATGCATGAACGCAAAAACAGGATACTTTTTCCAATGTTTATTATATATAGCCATTATTTTCCAATCTAAACGGTATATTAAAAAAAATTAAACATTATACATATTTTAGAATCCAAAATTTCTAAAACCGAGTAAAACATTGTTGTATTGTATTGTTTATTTATCATCCATAGACAGTACACTGCAATCGGATTTTGTCATATTTTAACATTGGCCAGTTCAGCAAAACAAAACACAGCAAAGAACAGGAAAGAAACTCCGCTGTTTTTTTTTTTTTCAACGTCCATTTAGTCAAAATTTACAAAAGTGTTTGTCAATTTTTTTTAACAAAACATAGGTAAAACACTAGATAAACATGAATGTACAAAAAATTACAATTGATGCCTCATGCAAACAGTTCATGACAAATATCTTTTATTTGCAAAGACTATCCCCACCAACTAACATGTTGCCAATTGGAGCAGGCCAGTCCCCACAAACAGCACCCGTTCACGAGCATCAAGCCGCAACCAAGCGTCACCGTAAGCAAGGACCTTAAAGCGATGCACTGCTCCAGTGGCAACAAAACACTGTGAAACACCTTGCACGTTTGGTTTTAATACTATTAGTTTTTCATAAACTACTACAGTGAGCTGATCACATGGTTACATATCCCTTTAAATGCTACCACCTTAAGGAGCATGGAAGCAGTTATCGCTGGTTGTAGGGGGTAACGACTCTCTTAATAACGAGGACTAATGAATTTTTATCATAATTTGAATTTAGAATGCTTTGTGCCATGTCACCTCTTAAACAATTTTGGCGCCTTTGGTTCTTGTAAAAATACTAAACGTGTTTATTTTATTTAAGACTGGAAAAAATAAAAGCTGTGATCAATCTTCGTGATAAAACTTCGCTAGAAAGATTAGTCATCTAAAAACATTGCACACCATGTGCAATCTTAAAAAACTACGGTTTTCCACGATGCGAAGCATTTTAACAACTTTTTTTTAAATGTTCTGCTCGTGCCGAAACAGGGGAAGACATCTCGCAGCGCATTCCGATTTATCTATGATTCCGATTAATTATGGTCGCGGTCCGATTTGAACCATCGTTACCAAAAGCACGCTGGTATTATTCGCGCTTACACCCTTTAAAATGGCGTCCCGTGAACGGTATGAAGTTATATGTGTAACGCAATGCCGTACACAGTGCTCACGCGTCGGACGTAGGGCACCGTGTGTGGAACTGTCAATGTCACTTTGACGTTTCTAAAAAGTAATCATCGTCTTTACACCGGGATTTTTCGCAAACCGTTGAATGTCCCTCAGTTCAAAATTCAAGTTCAGCTTAGAGAAATTGACTAATGTCATTTCTTTCGTGTTTGTTGTTTTGTTTTCCTAAGCGCGTACACAAACGGTCCGAATCGTTTGTAATGCTTACTGCTTTGAGCGTGCAATCTGATTCGGGACGCTTGTATACGCTTTTAGCAGTGTAATGGTTTACAGTTCAAATTGGAATGCGCACTGTAATCGATTCACACCACATTCCCGAAGGAATTAGGTGCCATGCCAGGACCTTCCGTTTATGAGCGAGGCTACATTGAACTGGATGGCAAACACGGACAATTTTTCATTGCCGCTTCAACCATAGTTTCATCCAATGATAGTTTCATCCAATGCGGTGTTACCAACCCGGGCGGGCTTAACCCTACCACCTAGTAGGGGAAGGGGACCTACAGTTTTACATGGGTTCCGAACCATGGAACAGCTCGCATTCGTAACGAAATGCACTTTTCCAACTTAGAAAGAGAAAGAAAGTGGTGCATGACGGGCGAGGATTTGAACCCAAACCTTTCGGATGAATGGCAAGTCCTCTAGCCCCTACACCACGAGCTGATCACCTCGTAGTGTAGGTATCATTTGTTTGGGCAATAAAAACTTTTACTTAAATTTTAACAAAAAAATAACCGACTTCAAAGAAAAAGCGCTAAAAAGTAAAAACATATTTGCTATTTTTATAGTTATGATTATTGTTATTTTTTTGAGTCCGCGTCAGCCGGGCACGCGCTGCGGCAGTCAAGAGAACGTTGGCTACCTTGGCTGACACCGACTAATGGCAATTATTTTTTACTTTTTAGTGCTTTTTCTTTGAAATCGGTTATTTTTCTGTTAACATTTTTTTTATTCGTTTATTTTGAGTGGACGTCCTTTCCAATAAAAAAGTATCATCGAAATCTGTTGGCGTTATATCGAGTTGTTCGTCCATTTGTCGCGCACATACTTAATACAAATTTAAGACTTATATGATTTTTTTAGGGATATCATTTTAGAACTAAACCATAAAAAATGGGACCACTCGGGAAGTACCAGCTTTCAAATAAAAAAATAATCATCAAAATCGGCTCACCCAGGCAAAAGCTATGAGGTAACAAACATAAAAAAAACATACAGACGAATTGATAACCTCCTACTTTCTTTAATTCGGTTGAAAATAGTCACAATTTTTCCGGTAAGCATTTTTTCCTTTGCAATAAGGCGTTTCCCCCACTGGATTCCCTGCCAATATCTAAATCGTAGAGGTGTGCTGAATGAATAATGCCAAACTGGAAACCTCTATGTTTTGGTTAACTTTTGGGTTGGGTTAACTAAACAATACAGCAGGCTATGTCTGGGGGCTTGGAAGATAAAGAACCGCTGTCAAAGACCTTGCATACAAAATAAAAGGAGCAACAAAAGTGATGTTCTATGCGTCGCGGTGACACCACTTTGTTACCATGCAGCCATAGAGGTGATGGAGGTTCTTTGGAGTAGCTATTAACTACACGTCGAAATGGCTATATCGGAATGGTGGGTACTCTGAGAAAACCCAAAATTCTTAAATCGAATCTTAGTTTCATCGAATATTTGAAATGAACAAAAAAAATGTCAACACTCCGGAATGATGTGTTCTCCGGGAAACCGCAAAAATCATCAAAGGATCACTCCGGATTCCATCGCGCCCTGTACTGTCCGTTACAGAAACAGGGACGGCTCAGAGCAACACTACAGCCCGAACGCCGAAGCGAAAAAAGCGCAGAGAGAGATTAACGTCACTTTGACATTAAACAACTACAATCCTTCTACGTTTATGATACTCCAGGAACTTTAGCCTTAAATCAGCACTTAGAAAAACATTAAATCCGAAATGCAATTTTTTTTCTCATAAACGTAGTATTTCATGTGGACGTGTGTACATTAAGTTTGCAACATTTTGGGGGGTCCGGAAGATAGAAATAAAATATGAAATATGTATGTTTAAAAAAGGATATCTCCTAAACAAATATTTAGAAATGTTATTTAAAAATGTTATATGTTAGCTAATTTTAGGTGTAATATTACTGTGAATTTGCAACAATTTCTTATTTACGGAACTGTGTAAATTTTTTTTTTGTACTTTTAATATATGTAATATTTAATATCTGCAAAGCAAATAATGAAAATTCTATTTTATTTTCTGAAATTGGAAACTGACCGCAAACTCTATATTCTGTGAAATTAGTAAAATGTTGCAAATATTAGAAGCACATTTTTTTTCATTTATAACGTTTACATTCACACAAAAGCTAAACAAAAAATTCTAAATACGTATTAAATCGTTCGTTGTATAGTTTCTAAAGAATTTAATTTGCTTTTACATATTCTAGAAAGAAATATAGCAATAGCAAATTCATTAAAGACTAAACTCATATCTAATCGATACAAAAATATACTCCAAATAGCGTTGTAGGCGATTTCATGGCTGACGTTTAAGTGACAGTTGATAGATCTTGCTCTGGTTCCGCGTTCCACATCGACGGAGGCGCAGGTGGAGCAAAAAAAATGATTAAAGATCATTCGGCCAGAGAAAGAGAAATCGGCCGAGGTACGTACAGTGGACCACAAATCAAACTTAAGGTGGCCCAACCCGGCGGGACTAACTCATTCGCGGGCACTGTACAAAACCGTGCTGTTGCGCTCTGGGACCTTCTCTGTTTCAAAGGAAAAGCCAGGCTCCGTGATGAAGAAGATGCAACATGTCCACAAAAAAGATAATGTGCATAGTGTATGATTTGGTAAGATTTACGAAAATTTTGATTTCAAAACGACTTATAGCTAAAAGTAAACCACGACCGCTGTAGTCAAAAATCTAACAAAAACCAAATAGATTATAAATCTTGATTAAATAAGTTATGTATGGTACTAATCTTTTTAAGATGTTCTTACTTTATCATTGCGTAATAAAACACCAAAGTTATTGTATAAAACGCGCGAACAATTCGAACTTCCGGACCTTATAACTTAGAAACCAAATACAATTTTGCAATGCCAACGGTCATCAGACATCTAGTTCGATCAAATAAAGCTCTTTTGAGCAGAATTTGGGATCTCTGATAAGAAATATGGGCGTGATCTTCTTTCCCCGTTTGTATGGGAGTTGAGCGGGTTGGGCCACCTTAATAATTCCAGCTTAAAGTCTAAATGTAAATTTTTTCGTTAAATCTGCCTAGGTTTTATCGTAGGATTGCATATGTTTACCGTTAAATAAAAGATGCTTTAAACAATTATTGTATGTATAGTCCTACTTAAAAGTGTTGTTAGAAGTCCACCTATTTCGTCTGTTCATCTTTTGTATGAGCCATTTCTGGTAACTTTTGTCCGTTGCCCACTGTGAACGGAGCTGTCATTCTGGTAGCTAATGCGGAATTTCTTGCTCACGACCACAGCCAATGATTCCGTGTGGATCTTGGCACAACACTAGCGACCACCACACAAGATATAATGATTATATTTTTATTCTATGACGACACACTCACACAAACGCAGTCAGTTTTTGATTTGGTTGAGTTTGGTTGACGAAACGAATGAAACGTTCCATCGGACAATGCAAAAACATTAATGAAATGAATAGAATCGCAATTTGAGTGTGCGATGTTGGTTGGTTTATTGTGCGATTGGGCTGTGTTTCAACTAAACAGCTACAGAGTGTAGTGCAGTGTTACGTAGGGCAGGTTGTCATACATGTCCAAGGCGAGATGTTTGTGTGGAATCGAAGAACGCCTGGTCGCCACGGGCTGTACTGCTAGTGAGTGTTCACAAACCAGCGCCAGATTACTCCCATGTAGATTCCTGGTTATAAAAATATACAAATAGGTTGACTCGGTCTCTCAGACGCATGCTTTGTCCTCAGTTCAATCTATGACGTTTGTATTTATTTTGGTCTTTTACGAATGTGTTGAATAGTAATTGGGGACTTTTTTCTTTGGATTACCTATATCCTCTCGGATTGGCATAATATATTATTCACTGTAAATGTGGCTTCGGTATTGGATCACATTTTTAAATTTATTTTTTCTATTTACAAAATTCCACTCCTGGCGATATTACCTTTCATTGACCAATTTACCAATGACCTATAATAATTGATGAATAGTTGTTACTTTACTTATTTAATTTAACTGAACATGATTCCCTAATACCTCACCAACTGTCATGATATAAACCCAACACACTACATGGGAACTAGGTGCCGTACCAGGACCTTTTTATGTTGTGTGACATTCTACTGTGTGTCTGTTGTGAGAACTGGATGGAAAATATCGACCGTTTTCATCACCACTTTGAACATGTTTCATTCAATGTTACTTATTTAAATTACCAATTTACCTCACCACCTGGTAAGTATGGAAGGGAATCCACATTTTACGTGCGATGCAAATCATGGGCAGCTGCAATGGTTAAACATTCACTAATAGATCCCGACAGCGCTAAAATCAAAACTGCAGGTACCACGCACCGGACCTTTATGGATAACAAAATAGATCAATTAATTTTACTGGCAACAATATATAAGGTTAGGGGAGAGGTGAGGTAGACGAAAATCTGTACACGATTACAAACAACTTTACACTCTCCAACATAGCTGATGCAATTTTTAGAAACTATTACAATGTTTTGCTTGTTTTTCAATCTTTTGAATTTTATAGTTGGCCTAACGTTTTGGTTAATCCTTACATCCCTAATAATTAATTTACTATACTGCTAATTTGCTAACTAGTCCATAATATTGGTATTTTAATTCAATTCCAATAATACGAAGTAGAGGACCATTTGAACTATTTAGTGGTAAATAATAATGTTATTCTTAAGATATTTTTTAGGTACCTACAAACAATAAAAATAACTATCAGGCAGAAAGGCATACTATTTATTATATGGCGACAACCCTTTTTGAATGTCATTTTTATTTTATGGCTCAGGTCCTAATGTTTTAACCATAACCATTAATATGATCAAACCATAATATTTTACCTACACTATGAAAAGTGGGTTGAAGTTATAATCTGTTGACTGATTTTAGGTTACTCAGATAGTGTTGGTGTTATCTTTGTATCCATTGTTTAAATCAAATGCTTACCTCCAACACGAGGAGTGTGTGTGGTACCAGATGAGTCTATGTATTCTTTAATATTGTGAAGCATAAAACAGTTTTTACCCATTCACAAACTTTGTATTCCTAATCTAACAAATTTAAATTCACGCTAAATGAGCAATTGGTGAAACAATGCTTTTTGGTTAGTAGTTGAAATGCAGAATAGATGTATATCGTTGTACTATAAGTTGTCACAAATGATTGATGGTGAAATTGCCATGTTTTTAACGAATTTAACATAGGTTCATGAATCTTAGTGATATGCTGTGTAATAATGATATGCTAATAACAAAATTTACTTTCATATAAATTTAAAATGTCGCTCAGCAATTTGGAAATTTGATGTCTAATAAAGTAAATTTTCTCTCACTAAGTGGATAATCGCTGCCTAAAAGTTACCCTAGGCTCATTCATGCTTATCATTCTAAAAGTTAAACGTTTACCATTACTTTTGTAGGTATATTATAATATACCTAGTCTGGTCATAAGTTCTGTCAATTGTGTAGTGAAATGATTGAGACAATTTTAAAACAAGAGCTCAAAAGAAGGAAAAATCTTTCTTTTTCAGAATCAGTATGCGACTCAAAATAACCCCATTTCGGGGATGTCACCAACTTATTTAACACCGAGTATATTTGCTATCAGGAGCGGCACTATTAGGCTGACAGATGGTCGGAGTCGGATAGCGGGCATTGACATTTGCAGAGGGGTGTGCACGCGGCAACCGCCACCATGCTGTACGTGTTCCATGTGGATGCGGGCACCATGGCCACCTTCGACATGAACATAGCCCTGCAGAGGTAAGTTGGTAAATTTGTTTTTATTAAAACGCCTGTTAGGTTTATGAACTGTAAAAAAATGCTTAAGTTGACATGGGACCAAATACATAAATTTAAGAGTCCTTGTGTTAATACTAACTGTTCACAGCATAGAACTTTTACTGCAACTTTTTTTGATAGTATGATTCATATAATACTGATAAAAATGTACTATCAAACATAAAAGTACTAGGAGAAATATCTTAATGGCATGATTTGCACCTGACAGATTAAAAGTGGTATTTGTATATTCTGAACCTAGCAAATAAAACTAAATACTTTTATGATAAGGTTTTTTATGTAACTGGACATGGATAGCTAATCCACACCTACAATCATCATATGACTTGAGCCCAATAAACCGCATTCCCGCAGGAATTAAGCGCCATATCGAGACCATACCTTTATGAGCATGGCTACATTAAACTGGATGGAAAACATTGACATATGTATATTTATAATTCCCACTTCGACCATATTTTCATCCAATGCGATGGTAAGAAACCGGGCAGGCTTAAACCCTGCCACCTAGTTAGGAACCCATTACCGTTCGAAGGCCCCTCGCGCCACCAAGCTAAGAGCCGCTCCTTTGACCGTAGATAATGTATAAACAGATAATATGATGTGATCATACATTACGAACCTCGCATCTGCTTACCCCTCTGGATGTTGTGTAAGTGTGATGATGTGTAGATGTGATGTAAGAACACGTTTCACAGAGGAATTCCTGCACCAAGATATACTAAACAGCTTAACAACTTAAAACTTAGCGTGTCTAAGAAGTAGAATGCAAGCCTTTGTTTGACATTAAAGATTGAATCCATTTAAGAATCTACCAAAAGGATTACAAAACATAAGCTATTGCTTTTGTGATAACGGAGATGCGTGTTGCCCCCAGCGTGGCGTATCTCAAGCAGGCGATAGAGAAGAAGACCAAGATTCCGGCGGGGTCGCTGGTGCTGCTTGTGAGCGGCGGCGCGGTGCTGCAGGGAGACGAGAAGGTCTCCTCCTACTCGGCCGGCACGGACACCAACCCCATCTTCATGTTCAGCAAGCCCGCCATTGTGGACGATACGGCGAAGCAGCCGACGCACTACTCTGACGACTATGGTATGCCTTGTGGTTGCTTCTTATTTCGGTGACTATGTTAAAAAATTTACAATTAGAGAATGTTTTTGCATTATATTGTATTATGTCGATCTGTTATGATATGTTATCGTAATTACATTTATTAAACACTTTTAGTGTGCTGGAGCACAGAATAACTAATAGTGCTACGCACAGAAGTTGCACTCCCCGACAGTAATTTTTCAATTTTCATCCTAAATGTCCTTATTATAAAGTATTTATTACGTCGCTCATTGCCGGCGCGGCGGCGAGATGAAACGCGTCGTCGCTCACCCGCCCCATATCGCTGGAATGCGGCTTGCGCTAGGGTTATCACACACTGCCGCCGCCAAACAGTATTGTTTGGTATTGTCCGGGTTATTGTTGTTATTGGCCGGGTTGATAATATCACATTCGATAAAAAGGTGGTCGAAACGGTAATAAAATATTTTCCGTGTTTACCATTCAGTTCAATATCGCCGTGCTCATGAAAGGAAGGTCCTGGTATGGCAAAAACCGGCCAAGTGTGAGTCGGGCTCGCACAAGAAGGGTTCCGTACCATCGTACAAGATCAAACAAAAATCTTTTTTTTTTGTATGCCCCCCTTTAACTTTATTATTTTTTTATTTGACCTATTTGTTGTTCTAGCGGCAAAATAATTACACACTCTGTGAAAATTTCAGCTGCCTACCTATTACGGTTCCTGAGATACGGACGGACAGTGGAGGCTTAGTAATAGGGTTCAGTTTTCACCCTTTGGGTACGGAACCCTAAAAACCAACTACATGCAGCAAAGGAGAATAGTCAATAAGTACCTGGAGCTGCCACAAATGATTGCCCATTATTGTTTCACTAGGCAAAACCAATTTATGTTGTTTTTCCTTGTAATACATGGATAAATACTACCTAATGTATAAAAAAGTGCTGTGCTGATACCAGTTAAATACTTGTCAATTCAATAGGCCCCTCATAACACTATACCACATACCTACCTACATAAAGGCAAAACGTCAATAAACCTAAACTAAAAAAACAAACTCTCCTTTCAGAATATTTCGGAAGCGTAAAGAAAGGTAACTTCAAATTCTTTCTTGTACTATGACATCCGTTCACGCAACAGTTATTATATTTAATTTTATGATGATTAGACATTATTACGAATAAAAACGGCGAAAGTGCGCTTTTCGAAACGACTGATCGACTGGACGTAGTGGACGTGCGAGCGTGTGCGCGCGGCGGCCCTGACTGAATTTGGAACCTCGGGTTCCCGAGCGCCGTAGGTGAAGATCTCAGTAGGTATTTAGGAGTGACGGATGCCTGGCTGGAGTTCGACATCTTCATTTCCGGAAGAGGCGATTCAGGGTAAACTCATAAAGTCAGCATGGTATTCACTACCCACATGCTTATCATGTCATTATGTTTATTAAGTTGGATGTGCAAATATTATATTTAGTTTGATAAAAATGTATTTTACACAAGTGTGAAAATCTTTCCCTGAATTACCTATAAACTATAAAAAAATGCTCGATCATGATGCACTGGGTACTCCTGGATGAGTTGCGAAGATGTCTACCAGGCCTGATAGCCCTCATAGAAGACATTGGGCCGGCTGATGTAACGAGACGAAGACAAATAAATGTTTAGAAGTTTCCCCTCATAGGAGACAAAATGTTGCATAACCAAACCTTCAAGCATCAGGGGGTCCATTCAGAGCAAGAGTGAGTTCGAGTTTGGGAGTGAGTTAACCTAAAAATAGCTGGGAAATATATTATTATTTAAATAATGGAACCGTTATTTATACTTCCAACGTATTTACGGGACAAACCAGATTTTTACCTAACTGTAATGATGTTCTAGAAGTGTGGAAACAGTAACTATTGAAAAAAGTGAGTTGATATTTAGTGGCGAATTCGAACTCACTCTTACTCTGAATGGACCCCCTGGTCTTTACGTCGCAGAGTGCTTGTTGAATCCCATCTCGGAGCTGAACGGAGAGCCCAAGACGGCGGACGTGAAATCGCCTGGGGAGGAGCGTTACATGCTGCTGCCGTCCGTCCAGCTAACCGTACGCAGCTCGCGCAGCAGTTGGCTAGATGGCCGGCAACTACATTCGCTTCTGCAAGCGGCTTGTGCACTACCAACTATTATAGGGTCCGGTGTTCACGTTGCAGAGTGTCCGCTGAGCCCCATTTCGGAGCTGCGCGGCTCGGTGGAGGTGCGCGGCGAGCCCAAGGCGGCGGACATGAAGCCGCCGGTGGAGGCGTGCTGCGCGCTGCCGCCGTCCCTCACCACCGTGGCTAAGTGTGCGCAGCTCGCGCAGCAGTTCGGCGAGGTGGCCGGCGACTACGCTCGCTCCTGCCAGCAGCTCGTGCACGATCAGCATTTGCAGCACCAGGTTCATATGACTTATCATATGCTCTTATCTAAACTGAGTAAATTGTATATTTTGCAATAATAGCATTTGTTTATTTTGTTTTTCAATTATTTACACACCTCTTCTTGCGAAATTTATTCCACGCATGTGCTACTTAATGAATGCAGAATATTGTAAATAATAATTAGGAAAGTTTTTGCACACATGTAGTTAGATATCTTTAACAAAATGTAGATGCCAACATTATCTGGAAAGATGGAAAACAATTTATTAAATAAGTAACTAATGTACACCTAGAATATTCCATAAAATATGAAATTAAATGAAATTAGGTTTATTTACCATAACCACAAAAAAAAATACAACTATATGTAAACCTTAAAAAAAAAAACAATAGAGAGAAAAAAAAGCATAATATAAAAGAACAAAAACTTAAAATAACTAAATTCTAGAATAACTAAAATTTAATAAGATAACTAAAATAATCTAAGAGCCAAACTAGTAACAAGGTCATTAACTAAATAATACGATGTTATGCTACATCGGATCTAGGCGCAGCATGTCATTGACAATGCTACGTGCATAAATCAATGACGCTGGTTTTAAGCCTGGCCGTTATTGCTAATAAAACAATCAGCTGCATTCTTTTAGAAATATTTTCACTATACGTTTTCATTGAGAAGCGTTTTGGCATATATATTTAATTTTACAGAATAAATTTCAAAATTTACTTCAAATGGGTTCTTTACACTTTTACAGCTACACCAAAAGTTACTAATTTACGATCGAGAGCCATTTTACATAAGCTCGATCATATGGTCGATCGCAACGCAGTCAGGAATACCAAATTTGACAGATTTCCTTTGAAGCATTGAACAAACTCGATCGTGAGCTCGATACTAAATAAGCATTGACAGATGACGTTTTCAAGAATATGAAACCACGAAATTAGTACTAATCTAGCGCTAGTGCACAGCTTGATCTGCAGCCACCTAGTGAGGATGATAATAATATAATTTAAAGCATAATCGTTTTTTTTATCATATTCCTAAATTAATCAATCCATATTAGCTAGTACCTGAGATTCATAGTGTATTCCTTTCGAAATATTCGCGTGTTGAATATTCCAAGATAGTAATTTGACCTAATTTCTCTGACTCGTGCTGACCCCAGTTCACACCCGATTAATGGACCTTATGCGAACTCTGTGATCAAATCTTCACCTTATTTATTTGCCCACTCTGTTGTCACATGCTTATGTTCCTGATAAATTGATTAGAAAAAGTATAGTACAGCTCATATAAAATCCAATGTCTGGGGTCTGTCTGTGTGTCCGTCTGTCTGATAATAACTTAAGGCCGCTTACTAGATTTTAATGCTGTATGCATGTCGGTTTAGCTTAATCTTTCCCAATTATACGCTACTTATCATCACGCCATTTTACCTAAGGGAGTTAGTAGTGGTTTTCAATAGGAGAGAAGTTGGAGAAAACTGACCGGTTTTCAATAAATTTTAACGCAGGCAGGCATTTATCTACACAGCCGATACACTCGTTAAGCTGACAAAGGTGTTTACACTAGAAAACTCTTGCAATACTTGCTATGTATATTTATTTCAATAAAGAATATTTGGTTAACTCATTTCTATTCTTAGACTGATCACATTGTGGGTTGTTGTTTATTTGTAGTACTTGGTTTATTGCCTTGGAACGTTTTCCAAAAAATTTAAGCTTGGCAGCAAATTTGGATAAAACAATTCTTGACATAGACCAGTGAAGTTTTTTAGTTGGTTCTGCACTGAGTTAATAGAATCCGCGGATGAATCATATTGTTACATGACTAAGAGCCGATTTTTCAACAGTCTGATACTCAGTCAGATAACTAGTCAACTAATTTATTTACGCCACTGCTTATCCTTCCGCTGTAGTAAGCCCATTTTTTTATTAGTGTTATTTGACATGCAGAAGTTTAAATAAATAATGAAAATGGAAATTGACTAGCGGTAGACAAGCGGTTAATCAAAAGCTTAATCGGTTGGATATTTGCTATCACTATTGTTGTGTTCTAGGGTTGGACGGCAGTCATAGCTAACCTTGAAGATATCTACAAAGACTTCTGCGAGAGATGTTTCCACTTTAAGGAGTCTTTCAAGGTCCATCGAGATAGCAGAGATAAATATCAACAACAGTTGGAAAGGTAAGTGTTTGGAAATAGTTGTAGAAATAAATATATAAACAGAACCTAACCTTGAATATCCTTGAAAAAAATTTAAGTCACATGAGCCTATTAGCACTGATAGTTATTCCGATTATCTAGGTTTTTTTGTGCCATTAGCTTACTGTATTGAATGCAAATTCTTTGTTTGTCATTCATTAGCTGAGGTAGTCTGCATACTATTTATATTCTTAGATGTGTTAAGAATAATGTAATGCATAACAGTAATAGTTTTTTAATATTTTAAAACATTTTCATAAGATTTCAGTTATTCATAAGATTTCAGTCAATGGGGAAGAAAATTTAAAGCTTATTGTAGATGTCGCATGAGCGACGTCACCTTAAAAATGCCAAACTGTCATTCCTGTCAAGTTTGATTTACGAGTTTTAGATGAAATATGTACTCCATGATGCAGTTAGAATAAGGTTTTGAGGAAAAGAAGAGCTTTTGTTTGTCTTCAAACCTGCATCCAATGCAATGGTAAGAAACCGGGCAGGCTTAAACCCTACCACCTAGTAGGGGAATGGGACCTACAAATTTATGAATGTCGAACCATGAAACAAAGATTCGTAATTAAACACGAGAAGCACGTTTTTAAAGCACGAAGTATGAAACGAAATATTATAGGTTATGTTTTTTGATATTTTTTTTCCACAGACTTGTTTTGATTAACATAATTAACATCATTTCAATTACATAGATTGAGTAAATATTTTTTTTATATGTATTCTGTTTTACTTTGTAATGTATCTGAAAGCTTCGACGGATCTGTTAGGTGGGCTCACCTAGACGGCACCTGCCGTGATAAATAATCAGTTTTCTTCCCCAGACATCAGTAGAACGTATACTGATGTCTATCTTCATCTATATAACATTACCACGAGCTGTACAAATGTTACATGTACATGTTAATGTTAATTTGATGTATCTAAGAAATGTAATGGTTTTTTGTGACTACATTATATTGATTCGAATCTTGGCATATCCCACGTGTGACAATTTAGTTGCGAGGGCATTGTTAACTGCTTCCGAATCCGCGCGCAGCCTCGACAGCGTGCTGAAGGAGCTCGGCAAGGTGCCGATGCTGCCGGCGCTGCAGGCCAATGCGGAGACGCACCGCTTCACGGCGTTCGACGAGTTCGACGAGGACTACTACGAGTCGGGCGGCGCGTACTACCCGGACCACCTCGAGCGCTCCGACAACAGGGGCTCGGCCGACTTCGGCGTGCACCACTTCAAGTCGTCGCAGGATGATGGTATAGCCTGGCGATTTTTTTATGTAACTGGAATGGATTGCTAATACCACACTTTTGGTTATGCCATTATGTAAATGCTTGTAATGTTATGCATATTGTTGTATTAGCAACTTTGTTAAGTAAGTTCTATTTCTAATCCATTTGCTGTTTCTTTAATTCTTGTTATTTACCTTAAACTATTCTACAAAAAATTGTTTGACAGTGGCATTTAGATCTAAGTATGTATTTCATTACTTTGGACGGAAAACTTAAAAATGTCTTTGCGGATTCTTCTTTACTGAGTTGAGCAATTCCGCGTATCTATCAGTTTTTACTTAACTTAGTGTAGTTTGACTAAGAACAATTTTTAAATAAATGAAATGAAATGAAAATTAACCTGACACACTTCATGGGAGCTAGGTGCCATGCTGGGACGTTCCTTTTATCGTACATTTAACTGCTTAGAAAAAAAAAAATTCTGCTTCGAAACATCATTCATTCAATGCGATGGTACCAATCCTAGGGAATCAACCCTACCACCTAGTCTGTGTGCTGGGAGTCTTTAAACGTAATTTAAACAAGTTCGATAGGTCAGCGATAGTCCACCAATCCGCTGGTATGGTGCCTAGCTGGATTTGACTTTTCTGAGTACCTTTGGTCTCATTTATACTTATCGTATTCAATTATAATGATAATCTGGTACCAAAACCATTTATTAAAATACTTAAAATTAAAAAAAAAAAAATATTATATAAAATAAATAAATCAATAAAACTGCCATATGTATAATCATTTAGGTCAGGTCGCCTGGACTCCACCCGTAGCAGAAAATGAGCAGTGTCCCTCCCCATTGTTCAGTGTTTGCGGACGAGAAGCCGTGGCCGGATGCGCGCTCGTCGGGCTCGGCGGGGGGCGCGGGCGGCGCGGGCGGCGCGGCGCTCGGCGAGTCGGACGAGGGCGTCACGTTCAAGGCGCCCTCGTACGACGGCCGCGAGGAGTACACGCTGCTGCAGTGGATCACCGCCAAGGGCAACCGCGCCTCGCTCGAGGACATCATCGACTACTGTCACAAGGGCTTGAAGTTGGTAAGTATGCTCGCTTACAAATATTGCACAGTATCCTTTTTTTGTTGTTACATCTGCGCCATGGCCACAAAAAGCCAATTCTTTATTCCATGTAAATCTGTTATTGTTATCTTTTGTTTGAGAGTTTCTTGTTGAAATATTCCAACAGACTCGGGAGGTCATATGGTTTCGATCTAGTATGATGAATTGTTTATTGTTGTTTATTGTTTATTGTTTATTCATCATCCATGGACAGTACACTGCACTCGGATTTGTCATATTTTATCATTAGCCAGTTCGGGGAAATCCCTGCGAAGAAGAACTGGAAAGAAACTCCGCTGGGTTTTTTTTTTTCAACGTCCACTTAGTCTACATTTACAAAAGTATTTAGACTCACAGATAAACACGCTAAATTAATATGAATTGACGAGAATCAGCAATTCATGTCATATGCTACAGTTCATGACAAATATCAGTTTATTAGTAAAAACCATGCCCGCCATCTAGAATGTTGCCAATTGGAGCAAGCCAGTCCCCACAAACAGCACCCGTTTACGAGCATCACGCCAGGCACAGCCATCGCCTCTATCAACCATATTTTAGGGAAAGAGGAGACCCGAACCCAATACCGCCCTCTCCGCGCATTAGCCTGATGTTCAACGTGGAGCGGTCCCATTTCTTCATAAATTAACCTAACGATTCATTTCGAAGTGAAACGTTTTATTTTTACTTTGAGTGGCCACGTAACCTAACTTTCTGAAGTTAACCCAAGAAGAAATTAAATAAGAAGAGAATGAAATGTTTATCATTTATCAAAACCCAAGCATGTGTATCTTTTTCTCCAACCCATATCTGTACTAAATGATAATCTTATTGGCAAAACCGAAATACTAAACTATTCATGCCCACTCTTGCTAATGTCAATTCAAAGATGGACGCTGACCCGGCGAAGGACACGGAGGCGGAGCTGTACAAGATGCTCGAGTTTGCAAACACTCACGGCCTCAAGCAGATCAAGGGCATTGAGAGTCGGCTGTACGGTCTGGACGAGCTGATCGCGCAGGTGCGGCGCACGGAGAGGGAGCAGGCGGAGCTGGCCACCGCGCTACTGCAGGTACCGACTCTAGTCTCTTTATCTGGAACACGCACGGCCTCAAGCAGATCAAGGGCATTGAGAGTCGGCTGTACGGTCTGGACGAGCTGATCGCGCAGGTGCGGCGCACGGAGAGGGAGCAGGCGGAGCTGGCCACCGCGCTACTGCAGGTACCGACTCTAGTCTCTTTATCTGGAACACGCACGGCCTCAAGCAGATCAAGGGCATTGAGAGTCGGCTGTACGGTCTGGACGAGCTGATCGCGCAGGTGCGGCGCACGGAGAGGGAGCAGGCGGAGCTGGCCACAGCGCTACTGCAGGTACCGACTCTAGTCTCTTTATCTGGAACACGCACGGCCTCAAGCAGATCGAGGGCATTGAGAGTCGGCTGTACGGTCTGGACGAGCTGATCGCGCAGGTGCGGCGCACGGAGAGGGAGCAGGCGGAGCTGGCCACCGCGCTACTGCAGGTACCGACTCTAGTCTCTTTATCTGGAACACGCACGGCCTCAAGCAGATCAAGGGCATTGAGAGTCGGCTGTACGGTCTGGACGAGCTGATCGCGCAGGTGCGGCGCACGGAGAGGGAGCAGGCGGAGCTGGCCACCGCGCTACTGCAGGTACCGACTCTAGTCTCTTTATCTGGAACACGCACGGCCTCAAGCAGATCAAGGGCATTGAGAGTCGGCTGTACGGTTTGGACGAGCTGATCGCGCAGGTGCGGCGCACGGAGAGGGAGCAGGCGGAGCTGGCCACCGCGCTACTGCAGGTACCGACTCTAGTCTCTTTATCTGGAACACGCACGGCCTCAAGCAGATCAAGGGCATTGAGAGTCGGCTGTACGGTCTGGACGAGCTGATCGCGCAGGTGCGGCGCACGGAGAGGGAGCAGGCGGAGCTGGCCACCGCGCTACTGCAGGAACCGACTCTAGTCTCTTTATCTGGAAGACGCACTGCCTAGAGCAGATCAAGGCCATCGGCAGCACTGGCCAGTGTGTTTTTTTTTTATGTGACTTGACATGGATGGCTAATACCACACCTTCTGTCATGGTATTAGCCCAA
Organism: Incurvaria masculella; assembly: GCA_946894095.1. Lineage (NCBI taxonomy): Eukaryota > Metazoa > Arthropoda > Insecta > Lepidoptera > Incurvariidae > Incurvaria > Incurvaria masculella. Next base: position 20,345,842 of record OX335645.2, on the reverse strand, counting down.
CACACCACATGGGAACTAGGTGCCATGCCAGGACCTTCCTTATATTGCACGGCTACATTGAACTGGATGGAAAACACGGACAATTTTAATTGCCGCTTCGCCCATCGTTTATCCAATGCGATGGTACCAACCCGGTGGGATAAACCCTACCATCTAGTAAGTAAGGAAGAGGGACCTACAGTTTTAACGTGGAATCCGAACCACGGCCAGCCTTTCATCGGTCGAATGGTCACCCATCCAAGACCAGACCGCACCCAGCGTTGCTTAACTTCGGGTAACTGCAGGTAACGACACTAGTCTCTTGTGTTAAAGACGACAGGTCCGAAACCCACTATTGTGTTGTAATGATTGTGTTCAAACTCATATAGTCACGACAATAGTGACTATATGAGTTTGAAATGTACATTATGTGGCTTTCTCTAAAATTCACTGCCTGTTCCACGTTGAGCGACAGGTAGAAAGTTTTTTTTTATTATATTATTATATTATTATTGATAGGCTAGCAGCTTTAAGCTGATGCGCCTATATCACAACACTTATTTATTTATTTATTATAATTTTTTTTTTTGATTTTATATGATTGTCCAATTTATTTTTGAAGGAATTTACGGAGACAGCGTTTACAACTTCACTGGGAAGACTGTTCCAAGATTCTAACACTCTGTTGGCAAGAAAGTGTCGTCGAAGGTTCTGCTTCGACCGATTGTGATACAGATTTTTTGAGTGTCCTCTCAGGTTTTTAGTATTAGCAAGGGTGAACATATCTTGTAGATTGGTAGAGTTGTAAGAAGAGTTGAGAATTTTAAATGTTTCAATAAGATCTCCCCGTTCTCTTCGTTCTTGTAGAGTGGTGAGGCCAAGCTTGTCCAGCCGGGTTTCGTAACTTTGATTTTTCAGTGCAGTTGGCATTTTTGTAGCTCTACGTTGTACTCGTTCCAGCAGGTCAATATCTTTCTTGAAGTAGGGACTCCAGATCTGGTATGCATACTCAAACATAGGTCGCACATATGTTTTATAAAGCTTTAGGAAAAGCTCAGGGGTTATATGGGAGAAAGTGGACTGAGGGAGAGCGTTATGCAGCTCATCTGCATGGTAAAGACGATAGAAAGCAGAGGGTACATATACCTCGTAACCCACGTATAGTCGTAACTTCGCTGGTCTATGTATATTTATGTTAACTATGTTTTTCTTCGAAAAAATAAAAAATACCTTCAGAGTTGGAGGGTCTCTCAATTCAGGGATACCTTAGGTCGCACAGCCCTTTTTGAAATAGCGAGACACACGAGAAAAAAAAACAATTTGAAGTGTGTCCACAGAGTTGTGACAAGGTGAGCGCATCGACGGACCCGTCGGTGCTGCCGACGCTGTGCAGCTCGCACCGCCTGCTGCTGCACTCGATGCTGAAGAAGCACGAGAGTCTCGTGGACCTGCACCGGCGGATCGCCAAGTCCAAGGACGAGCTCTCCATCATACTCAAGGCGAGACTCGGGTGAGTACCTGTTCAAGGCGAATATTGCGTTCTGAGATCAGTTAAAATATATATTCTGTCTCTCATGTCCAGCCTATGCATGTTAATAGTTTTTTTATTTGTTTATGTCATGCCCGCCGTCAAATTAGCATTTGCAAAGGAATTAGCTGCTGTGCTAGGATCTGACTTTTATGAGTTTTTCATAGCCGCTCTGACCATCTTTTTATCCAATACGATGGTACCAATGGGACCGGTGGGCGTGTTTAAACCCTACACATTCCTAACGAAATGCACTTATTCAACCCAAAAAGAGAAAGAAAGTGGTGCGTGAATGAGGCGGGAATCGAACCCATGACCTCAGCTTAGATGGCAAGGTATGAAATAATGTTTTTTTTTTCAATGAAGGCATCTGCACTGTCTAATAAAATCGAGCCAGAGTTATGAGTTGCTGCGTTCTGTATCAAAACGAATGCTCAATATTTATTTAAAAAACTATTTAAAAAAAAAACATTCTAGTAGTATCATGAAAATTTGTTGGGTTTAGAAGTAAGGAGGCTTCTATATTTATAGAAAAGTTTTAAATATTCATATCCTTTGAACCGATTTACCATGCAGTTGCCTTGTGCTCATATTGCCACGCATATGCATGCATGCAGGCGTGTAGTCATCATGACCTATGAGTTATCTTCTCATATTTTCTCTCAATGAAGATTGGATGTCAATTATATTAACGTGCAACAGTGTTATTAATTGACAATTCTTAATTATGATAAAATATGGAAAACATTGTTTATTTATTTATTTATAAGTTTAAGACATTCAACATATGTTTATGCGTCGAAAGCCGATGATTATCTTGTTATATTTTTTTGATAACTCGCAGTGGCATAACATGGGCAGTTTTCATTAAATGCGATGCTGCCAACTTTGTTCAAATCAACCCTTCCACTTAAGCCCTTCCAAAATAACTGTTCTTGTCCAGATATATTATTAGTTTGATTACCCAACTTTTTATATTGTATATCTGCACTTCTTTCTTGACCAGTGTGACTCCCAGCATTTATGGATCTCCATGTTGTATGTGAGACCTAAAGGAAATTAAATTAATACAATGATTTTCACATGTCGCATCTGAAGGTATGCCCTTCAGATGCGACATGTGAAAATCGAATCTCCTACTAATACGATATGGGGCGGAAGACATTTCTAGCTTATAATAGTTTTCTTTGTTCGTCTCTATGGTGACATTACTCAATACACCCTAATGTTTTATTCCATGCTGCATGGTAATTAGTGATTTGATTGGGCAGGACCGTGCTCAAGATCGAGAACCTGCTATCGAAACAGGACGCGCACCAGATGCTCAACTTCCAGTGCTTCAACCGCCTGGCGCGCTACTTCGACGTGGTCTCGCAGCTGCACCGCGCGCCCGAGCTGTTCGCGCGCGCCGTGCACGAGGTCGCCCGCCGCCGCCTCTTCTCCGACGCCTTCCTGCAGGTGTGTCACTATAGAACTTGTAGCAGGACGCGCACCAGATGCTCAACTTCCAGTGCTTCAACCGCCTGGCGCGCTACTTCGACGTGGTCTCGCAGCTGCACCGCGCGCCCGAGCTGTTCGCGCGCGCCGTGCACGAGGTCGCCCGCCGCCGCCTCTTCTCCGACGCCTTCCTGCAGGTGTGTCACTATAGAACTTGTAGCAGGACGCGCACCAGATGCTCAACTTCCAGTGCTTCAACCGCCTGCCGCGCTACTTCGAAGAGGTCTCGCAGCTGCACCGCGCGCCCGAGCTGTTCGCGCGCGCCGTGCACGAGGTCGCCCGCCGCCGCCTCTTCGCCGACGCCTTCCTGCAGGTGTGTTCCGTGCCACCAGCGCAACATCGAATGTTCGTTGCATTCGTTGGCATGCCAGAAAATCGCCAGCGAATTCGTAAGCGGACTGACTTGCCGGCGGTGACGCCATTGTATGTAAAAGAGGCTAAGCTGCCCCTATACAAACGAGTTTCGGTTGCTACCCCCATCCTTCCATGTTCACTGGTCCCGTTTCACTATAGAACTTGTAGCAGGGTACACACCAGATGGTCAATTTCCAACGCTTCCAATGCCTGGTGCGCCATGGCTTCGACATGGTATCTCAGCTGCATCTGCTGCCTAAGCTATTCACGCGCGCCATCCTTTAATTTCGGTTTGGGTTCGCACGTTGATTATTATTATTATTATTTGGTTTATAACACTAGCAGCTATAAGCTGATGCGTGCATATCAGGTTTTAGAACTACTGAGTGCACTTGTTTTTTTTTTGTTTTTTGTTCGTTTATTTATGGTCTATTTTCATATTTATATTTGTCTAGTAAATTTTTGAACCTATTAACTGTTTATTATATATTGTTTCTATATATTATAGAAACAAAAGTAACAAATTCTTCAATATTTTGGACAAATTACTGAAGAACTGGAAAAAGAAACTCTTTTTGGCTCTAGAGTCACCTCTCTATAGTATGAAACTTGGATTAAAAATAGTTTTATTACAATTTTGAAATATTTTTCCTATGAAACAAACCGTACTAAAATAATAAATAGATAAACTTTTAACACCGTGGATTTATTGACAATTTCCCGGAGCAGTCGAAAATGAAAATTAACCAACGTACACGCTCTGTCCATGCGCAGTGGGCGTCGGAGCTCGCGTGCCACCTGCTCACGATCCACAGCGACGAGGTGCTCCGGCGGCAGGAGTTCAACGCGCGCTTCCGGGGCCACTTCCTCGCGGCGCTGTTCCCCGGCACCGAAGACATGCCGCCGCCGTTCGCCGCGCAGGCGCCGCTCGCCTTCGACGCGCGACTGCCGCGCCTCACCGACGACGACGTCGACTTCGTCGCGCGCACCTTCCCCGAGGTCGAGTCGGACAAGTGCGGCATGGAGTCGGTGGTGGAGTTCTTTAAATCGAGGTGGGCGCTCGGGTTCTTTGTTTTTGTATGATATATATATAAGATATGTTATTATATTTGTGTTCGTCTTTTGTATGACCTGAAAATTGCTGCGCATTTTACAATTACAAATATAAATATTATAATTAGAAATAAAATATATATAATTAGAACCCAGATAAACCGACATCGGTGTAACCAACACCCACTTTATCCACCTTAGGCAGCCAGAACTTTTCCGAGATCGTAGAGGCAGAGGAGATCTTATACAGACCTTTTAAGATTTTGAATCGCTACTATAATATACCCAAGCTACAGGACATGTACACACAACAATAAAACAAAATAAACTTCAAGTGTTGTGATACAGAGGTATCCGCGAGAGCGTGCTATTCAATCAAAAATTAAATAATAAATAATAATACATTTTTAGCTTTCCGTTGCTACTGGGAACCGTATGGCATGAGCATGTAATACTAAGCCTCATGATACTAGCCATTACCTAGTTCGATAAGTTAATTTATTGAACACAAATGCTTACAGTGAACGAAAAGTCCTGCACGAAATGCCCTACTTTATTGGTGATAGGCTCCAAGAGATAGCTAGATGAAGTATCTATGGGCTAATCACTACATAATTATGTGTACCTTTGATATCGGCGAAAGATCGATAAAGTGTTGATTGTGCAAATTTTTTGCAGGATGGGACCTTCTGCAAAATTTGGCAAGAAAGAGCAAGGACTCACAGCAATGGTGCAAGCCGGGCTGGAAAGGTACCTATCCTTTTTTTGTGTATATAGTTTCATACACCTATTAAAGAATTCATTAGAGAAATTTATTCTTTTCTTTCAAACAACTTAACCACTTACAGATATACTCATATCTAGTGTGACTTACTCTTTGCAGAGGGTTTGACTCGGAAACGGAAACGGGTGAGCAGGAGAAACCGAGCGGCGAGAAGGAACGGATGGACGCTGCGACGGACTGTCAGCTGGACACTTCGGATGGGGCTACATTGACCGAGGTTCGAAGCCCCCCGCCCCCGCGGCCGGTCGTACCGGCATACTCCCCATCGCGGGGAGAGTTCGAGAATTCCGAGTTTTACATTGAGGAGTCGTTGCCGTCGAGTTTGGAGTGGGGCCGGGACGAGCAGGTCTAGTCCACACGCAGACCAAACTGAATCCAACGCTTGCTTGTTCGTAGCACTTAGTGTTCGCCGGCCCCGTAGATTTTCCACATGTCATTATTAAATTATTGTTTTTACATTGTTTTTATAGCTTGCTTCACACATTTTATTTCACTACCTCATTTGGATACATTTTCTACCAATATTTTCATGTCCTTCGGTAAAACCTATGCTTGGAATTAATGCCCATTAGTTCGCTGTTATAGGTCCAAAACAAACAAACACAACCTCATATTCATATAACACTAAAATGATCCCGTAATATCCCGTATTTGCAGGAAAACATGGACTCCCATAGAATCAGCTTGGAGAAATTGAATGGGTTTTTGATCAGCTTGTATAAGCTGTGTCGAAAGAGCATGGTTTTCGTGCAAGAGGAGTTGGCCAAGTTGCGTTCGGACGTCGAAGAGCAGAGGCAATTCATGAAATTAAGTTGCTCGGAGATCCAGAAGGCTTGGCTGCGTAACAATGAGGAGTGGGCGCTTCGCTCTCGCGAGCAGACCCAGAAGCTCACCGTGGACCATGAACTCGAACTGAGCGACATCAAGAAAATTCTCAGCGAGAAGGACGATACGATATCCGGTCTTCACGACCAGCACAAACTCTTTCAGCAGGATCACGAGTCGGAAATTGAAAAACTCAATAGGTCCCACGAGGATACGAAGTCTCTCCTCCAAAGAAAGCACGAAGAGTTTAATGCTCTAGAAAAAAAGATAGAAGAAATGGATGCACAGAAACAGAAGGAGAAGAAAGAGCTCCAAGACAAAATGCACCTGGAATACAAAGCGGAGATAGAGTCGCTTCGCTCGCGTTTTCGCCTCGTCGCGCTCACCAACATGGACCGCTCGCCCTCCGAGTCGAGCCTCGAAAAGATCGAGCGAACGGACATGATCGAGATCACCAGCCACAACGCGATAGTGCTCCAGACTAAGGAGAACATGGAGGTGGAGAAGGAAGCAGCCGTGAAGGAAGCGGTCGAGGGTTGCGAAAAGGAGTGGCAGCTGCGACTGAACGAACAGTTAGAGAAGATCAAAAGCAAATACGAGTCCGACAAGCAGGTGACACTCAACGAGGCCGTCCGGAGGATCATCGACGAGAAGGACAAACAGCTGGAGCTCTCCAGGGAGCGCGAGACGATTCTCGTGCGGGAGTGCACGAAATACAAGGAGACCATCCAGCAGCTGTCGGACCCGGACACCAACGACTACGAGACCCTGCTGAAGAGCCAGGTGTCGACGTTGGAGAACGAAAAGGCGACGCTCACGGCGCGGGTGGAAGACCTCGAACGGGAGCTGGAGAAGAGGAGCTCATCGGAGCCTAAGGAACCTGAGAAGGCTAAAGATGGAGAAACCGATGGCAGGTGATGTGATTTTCATTAAATTGCATTAGTCTTGTTTAATAAATACGTATGTTTAATGATGTTGGATCGACTATTTCAAATACTCCTTGAAGAAGAAGAGGATAATGACCAAATTTTGTATTATTTGTAGGGAAAAATGCAATGTTAAATTAGTTATATTTTTGGGGATCTTGTTCATGTCAAATGACAATATAATTTATTCAGTTCAATATGGGCCGTAACCCTAATAAATTATGTATTACTTGTTCCCTACTCGAGTTCACGTATATATCAAGATTCTTTGAATATATGTAAGGATGGTTAGAAGGTAAAGATATCATAAGCAATCATCAGAGTTCCAAACTGTAACGGAAGATGTTGGCCAAGAGCTGAGTTTCCATCTATTGACTACTCGGTTGAATTCAAAACAAGCATTGTGTGAACTTCATGCATTTGCAGCAGTACATCTCCGCCGCGCAAGGAGGGTCGCGAGGAGAGAGCGCGCGGGCGGGCGCCGCGCAGTCACACGCCCGTGGGCGTGGTGCCCGGCACGCTCAGCCTCGCCTCCTGCCTACCGGGACACACTGTCGTGCTGCTGTGGGACCCTTCGCACCATAACTACACCGTGCTGCAGGTACGCTTCTTCAGATTACTTCACAGCGCTGCCGCATGAGTTATTTCAATATGTTTTCTTTATTATTTTTCAAAATGGTATTTGTAGCTACCTGTCAGAAGATTTATTGTAACTTTGCCTTCAAATAAACTGGGCGTTTTATAAAATCTTGTCTGGGTGCAATACATACCAGCGTAGATGAACACTTTTTTGAGGTCTAAATAGCGATTATTTTAATTTAAAATTTAAAGATATGTCTCTTATTCTCCACGGAGACGTCCCATGTCTGTGGCATTCTCATTTCTTTTGCTTATGGGTTAACCATTATTTTTCCTTTTGTGAAATACACTAAGTCACGTAATTGTGGGGTTTGGCATCGGCAGGAGGCGCCGGTGATGTACTTCGTGCACAGTGACTCGCTCGCGGCGCTCGAGCTCAGTCTGAGTGCGCGCAGCGACGCCGAGCGCCGGCTGTATGCTGTCGCCACCGTCGAGTCCAAGGAGTACTGTTACGCCAAGAAGGTAACCCGAGGGAACACCGCCGTCCATTGGTTTCGCTTCCCCCGATCTTGCTGATTCCTTAACAGGTGCCGCAGCCATAATTATTAAATTAGCTTATCTTGCCAAGGTTTATCCCTCAATTTGTTGTCAAATTATTAAAAAAAATGCAAAACAATTTAACTTAGTTGTGGCATCATTCCTGGTCTGCTTTGAACGATCGATGGTCTGTTTCGCAGTGTCGGCCTTCAAAATGACATCCTGTGAACGGAATGACGTCATCGTTACGTCACTTAATGCCGTACACAGTGCTCACGCTTTGAAGTTAGGGCACTGTGTGCAACTGTTAGTGTCACCTTTTGATGTTTTATTTTTCTATCGTCTTTTGACCGTGTTTTTTCACAAACCGTTGAATGTGTCTCAAGTGAAAATCCAAGTTCAGCTTAGAGGAATTGATTACATTCAAATTTATTATTATTATTATTATTTTGTTTATGAACGAGCAGCCGAAGCTTGTATGTACATATCTTGGTTTTCTTAGTTAAATTTAAGGTTATTTCTTCCATGTTTTTTGTTTTGTTTCCGTAAAAGCGCACACACAAATGGTCCGAATAGTTTGTGATGCTGACAGCTTTTATTCACCATAAGCGCTGTAATCGCTTACAGTTCAAAATGGACCACCGTGTTAGTCACTCTCGAACTTGGAGTCTTGTTCCTGGTTTCCTGTCAGCAAGAAATACTTCGTGGCCTACGATGTTGTGGGCACAGTATATAATGTCACGATGTTACCTGGAGAGGTCATCCTCAATGTTGTGTCATGTCGCGTGCTGCAGAGTGGCAACCGTTACCGCGTGCCACGCGGGACCCGCTTCTACCAGGTGCGCGTGAAGCCGTGCCGCGCCGCGCACGCGCCGCCCGCCTGCTGCGAGCACCGCCACGTTCGCAAGCACGGTTCGTACACGCACCTCCTCATACACACCTCTCATGCATCCGCCTCAGACACCTACACCGTCTCTTACACACATAGTAGATCATGAAAAATCTCCTCCTCCAAAGCTCCTGAAAAATTTGATTCTGTTTGTAATCATCTTAGTAGAATAATTGGAATTTTATTCATTAGAATCGAGTATATCAAGTGTAGACGCAATTAGCACGTGCCATAATTACATCATAATTATATTCTATACTTTGAGTTTCTATGTCTATGGACAAACACAACTGGTCGTCCATGGCTCGAGATATTGCAGTGCACAATTTGCATTTCTGTCGAATAAATCACATTGTTTGGACATGATTTCGGAAAGCTTATTAAAAAAAAAATTGTGACGAGCGACTACACATGCGTAGACCCACCATTAGATTAGATGAGCACAAACACCCTCACTAAAACACACACCTCTAATACCCTCTCTCACACAGACACATTACACTGACCTAAACTGAACATGTAAAATCACCTCTTAACACGTTCTGGGACGCACACACAGGCCTACGCGATACGACACAACGTCCTTAGGATAGGACACAGTAAGAAAAAACTTACGAGGAATGCATGTGCCCTCCTATTGAAGTTGCGTCCTGGAACTGGTTTGGGTTATGACTTCAATATTTTACTGTTGACAGTATGTGTAGTATCTATGTAAATACGAGTACGGCGCCACCCCTCCTCTCTAAGTGCAAGTAAATTTTTGGCACCCTTTGGGCGTTATGCAAACTGTAACATATCTTTTATTATTACCATCAAACTGAGTAATCAAATATCTCCCTATCCTTCTGCATGTTATCAATAAGTATGTCCACAATAATGTCAGAATCACTGGATGATTGTAATAAAAACTATTTTATTGTCTGAAATAAATAATTGCATTCCACAGCATCCAAGCCTGTGTGGGAATCTACTCATTGTAAATTTTTTATCCAAATTCCAGCGTATGGATTTCTCAAAATATATTTTTTTTATTGCAAGAATGGTGAAACTAATGGTTCTGAGACTTGGACGTGGATTACTCAACGATGAAATAAAAACATCATAAAAAGATTAGTCATCAGACAGGCTTGTTTCATAAAGATTTATAATCAATTTGGTTTTTGTTAGATTTTTTACTACAGCGGTCGTGGTTTACTTTTAGGTATAAGTCGTTTTGAAATTAAAATTTTTCGTAAATCTTACCAAATCAAACGCTAAGCGCATTGTCTGCATTGTGGACATGTTGCATCTTCCTCATAACGGAGCCTGTCTTTTTCTTTGAAACCGAGAAAGTCCCAGAGCGCAATAGCAAGGTTTTGTTCCGTGCGCGCGAATGAGTTAGTCCCGCCGGGAAGGGCCACCTTAAGGATTTAATTTGGATTTGTGATGAAACATTTTCCCATATTTTCAGGAATCATGTGCTTATTAAATAGAATCAGTCATATCCTTGCATGATTTTATATTTTTGTTGCTTAAAATAACAATAAATGTTGAACATAGTATACAAATGTGTTTTTTATGTGGGTAATCTCTTTCCGTCCTGTTGATATACATTTTTGATTGGGTTAAAAGACCTTTTTTCACTCACATTTTTTTTATCTCACACGAAACATCTTTAGAAATAAAGCTAGCAAAAGTTCATTTCAAAACATTCTAAGTAATAGGGTAGTCTAAACTCTAAATGATTGTGAGAAGTAATCAAAATAAAAAATAAATTAACTTCTTTATACTGTCAGTGAAAAAGGTTTTTTTTAAATGTTTGATGGCTTTTCAAAGGTGTACAGGTTGAGTCAGCATCAACTGTATTAATTTGTGGAGGTCTCAGTAATATTTTTCGTAAAAATCTCCTTACAAAATGTACAGTAAAGTAAAAATAGCAACTGTTGTGGTTGCTTCCCATCGGTCGATATAGACTGAATTTTTGGCGCCAAAATCTGTTTATAGATGAGGGCGAAGGAAGGCCGATATTGACAGAGATTTTGGAGCGAAAACATGGTATCTAGCATGCGGGAAAAAATCCTAAGGAAGCCAAAGCGTGAATGATAATGGAAGTAAAATGTTTGCTTATTTTTTACTCCAGAATCACCTTCTGAAATCAATACAATCGATGCTTACTCAGCCTGTCGAATTGTGTGTCTGTCGTTCAACATTAAGAAGTGGCAACGGTGGCATTTGCCGCCGCCGCTTCCTGGTGCGGTGCGGTAGTAATGTGCGTGTGTGCGCTTGCAGGCTCCTTGAAGGGAGGAACCCTGTTGTTCTGTGAGCAGAGGCCAGTTAAGAAGTGGTTAACCTACCTGCATGCACCAGGTCCATGCAAGTTTCATACATTATTATATCCGTGTACGGTGGTGGGGTGCTATGGAGACAATTTTTCACCCTTCTTAACACTGGCTTTTAATTTTATTTTATTGCGATGAAAATCTCCTTCCACTGCTTCATAAAACCCAGACAATAACTTATTCGGTCTCACAAAACTACATGCATACAAAGCCTTTACGCCTGCATTGTATCGAATTACTAACGCCTGTTTGCAGTAGCATAGAAACACATGTTTACTTGTTAAATGTCATTATAAGGTCACCAGCACTTGTTCTGACTGCTCCATATTGTACCTTACAGAAAGAAGCAAAAAATAGCATTTTTTCTAATAGAATGATGTCCCCTGTTGCAAATTTTAAGCTGAATTACGAATTGAGCCTTGGAAGTGAACTAACCTTTAAATCACCTACTTAATTTCGGGTTGCATTCTCTATAAATTTAAATAAATGTGATTTTTTAATGAATAAAGAAATAATTTTTGTTATTTAGGTTTCTGCAGTGATTGAAAGGATTGTAATTTGTGAAACGTAAAATGGCATTATGGGGTTGATTTCTGCCCTTCTTGCTTTCTTACGTTCAATTGGAGCACTGCAAGAACCGAACAGAGTAGAACCGTGCTACCCAAACAAACTTATTGGTCCCTCCTCGACTTCTATAGGTATCTCATCGTACGCTTGGCCTCTCTATATCACCAGAGTGGTGAGGGGAGGGGTCGTGCATTGCTACACAATCACTCACACTCGGTATGTCTGTCGCCAGTGAATCGCGGAGTTACTGATAAGTCGCGCGCCATTCCGTAGATTTAGAGATGCTAAGTCTATGGTGGGAGGCCTATGACGTGTATTCTACAAAATCTAACGATTCACGTCCGCGCAGACATCCAGAGGTCGCAGGATACGAGCCAGTCGACGAGCTCCGCGACGGACGCGCCCGACATGACCCGGTCGGCGGCCATCGCGGTGGTGGCGGAGGCTGCGGGGGCGGAGGTGGAGGTGGGGGCGGGGGCGGGAGCGCTGGCGCTGGAGGAGAGCACGGCGCTCTGCGAGGAGGAGGCGGCCGAGTGGCGCGCTCAGACCACCGCCAGGTGAATTTTTTTATGGAATACGTGGAATATGGGCTTTTGAACTTCCACGGGGCCTGCAATTACCATGCTGGCCGGCCGGGTGCTCCTACACACCATTCAAGGACCCCAAGCCGTCTCACATGTGATGGCTCTTCTTGTACATGTTCTTAGTCACAATGCCGTTAAAGTGTGATGATATTCCGATCAATAACCACATAGTTTCGTTTCGTTATTCCAAATTATTTTTTAATGAAAATAATAAAGTTTTATAATTATTTTTTTATTGTTTTATTTACACGTGTAAAAAACATTATCCATCTCGTGAAAAATTTGGCTGATTACTCCTGTTTGCTATAGATGCTGTTCCCATGAACCACCTCATTTATATGAAGTTGTAGTAAACATTAATTGGCTTCAATTTTAGCACAAAAATAGTAAACCCAACTCTCCGTATCGTAATCGTAAAATAAGTATTATTAAGAAAAATACACCTCTAACAAAAAAAATTCACACTATCACTCTTTTTAATAATTAAGAGAGGTTTTGTAAGAGCCCTTTTCTAATGAGTAGTGTCCGCCTTGCAGGCTGCTCGAGCCGGACGTGGAGCTGGCGCCGGCGGAGGAGGCGGCGGCGGCGGAGGTGCACGCGCCGACGCCGCGCGCGCTCGCCGCGCCCCTCCCGCCCGAGCTCACCGCCAGCACGCAGTCCATAGCGGCGTGCGACGGCGACGAGCCCCCCCACCACGCGCCCGCGCCCACCCACACCCTCGCCGACCTGCTCGAGTCGGAGCTCGCCGAGGAGGCCACCCCATGATGACAGCCCCCCCTCGGAACCGCGCTGGAACCCTCCCCGACACCCCCTCCCCGACGAGTCGACCTCGGTGTACACTTGACGTTCCGTATTCGGATGCGTCGTCCACACTCGGAGACGGTTGACCCGAAATGTCCTCAGCTCAAATTGGTGCAGTGCGTGAGAGTTTTGTGTCGGTGACTGTGATATTGCTACGCTTCACGCTGACTTTGTGACCGGGTCGATGTTGTCAATGACATTGACGCTGCAATGTCAGATGTGACAGTTTTTAATTTCGATGATGAACATCTCAATACCTGTGACGTGTGAAAGGTTGCGATCTCCAGAAGTATGTTTATTTATCGATACATCGAATTGAACCCATATCTTTCACGTATCTGACTTTGGATCTAGATGAGCTAGCGACCTGTATAGAATCCTGATGTCCTGTGACCATGATGATCTATGAATCGATTGAGTTTGAATGGGTGAAATGTATCGACGAAGGCTTAGCTTATCTCTGTATTGTCCTGTGAAGGAGGCACAAAGTACTGAAGGCTAAGTAAAAGTTGAGTGCTTCAAAAGTAGTGGCTAGAAGTTTTTCACAATGTTATTTTATGCTTTGTGGATGTGAAAAATGAGCCAATTAAACATTTTCGTCTTAGTATTGTGCAAAATAATATTGTCCTAAAGTGGTTTTTGTAGCCATTAAAACACAATAGATGGCACCACATAGTTTATATTTAGTGCTATGGTACGAATAGCACGGTAACAGCCGGTCCGAATTAGATAGCACGCTTACGATGGTTTGCGACACTTATAATTATATATTCGTTAAACCGGTCCGTTGTTTTGTTTTTGAAAAGATAACCAATTATTTCAAACTCACCCAACCAAGTGGTCTGCCTGCCTACTGATAATGGGTACATTTTACACTGCACAAACACAAAAGAGTGAACACAGTTAAAACAATTACGTGACGTCACCGAAAACATTATTGACCGGCGGTTCAGGTTTATAAGCGTCATATGCATACAAAATAAGTGGGACTGGGTATGAGCTTGCTCAGATCTGTGAACTCGTAAGTGTAATTCAGACCTTGGGCTCATTTTCAAAATAATTGTGTAAACACTATAAAGGCAAGTTTTAAATTATGATGGAGTTACGAGATAATGTGATGCCATCTATTGTCTTGCCACACAAAAGGCACCTTTTCGTTTAAATGGGAAAATCTATAGGAGGGAATAAAATACATTTTAAAACGATAGAACTTTCACTAGTCTTCACAACTCCAACGTTTACTAGCCATATATTAGTAAATACCTAACTCAATGCTTTTAGTTTCTTCACTACCTATATTGTTATGCTCTTAGACCTAAACTTGTAGATTTTAAAAATATATCGTTATTCTTATTGCCGTAACCAATCATTTTGTGCAGCTTGCAGAACATGAAATTGTGCCGCGTCCATACTTCAAGCAATAAACTTTTAACATAATAACGAAATAGCTACGCTAATTTTCTCCTTCATTGATGAAAGCAATAATTCTATCAAATTCGTTGTCGCACCGAAATGGATAGATAGGTTAGTGGTTTAGCTTTGGGTCGCGTATAGCTATGGCAAATGTAGTGTGTAGGATGGTTAGGCGTATACCACATTTAAATAATCTATACTAGCTTTGGAGCTGTCGCTGTAAATTAGCTAGTGTCGCTCAACGCAACTACATTACTCCTCTTCTCAGGCTGCCTAAGATCACCCTGTGATCCTGTATATTCTCAAATTTAATATTTTTTTGTATTTAATGGATGCAAAATGAACATCATCTCATTTATTTTGAGATTACACAATGTCATCTGCATTCTAATTAGGTTTTGAAAAGAGTTTATTTTTTTCCGAATTACTAGCAAATATAATACAGAAATTCGTTGGTTGGCGTAATTGTCTGGATAGCTGAGTGGTATAGCAGTGGACATTTAATCCAAAGGTTGCAGGTTCTTAACCTGCTTCAGATGAACGCCAAGACCAAAAATGTTTCGGATTATTTTCCAAA
Organism: Incurvaria masculella; assembly: GCA_946894095.1. NCBI lineage: Eukaryota > Metazoa > Arthropoda > Insecta > Lepidoptera > Incurvariidae > Incurvaria > Incurvaria masculella. The sequence goes on along the minus strand of OX335645.2, from coordinate 20,330,631 downwards.
TCTGATGAAAAAAAAATTCATGGAATCGTCTAACCACAGTTCATATTTTCAAATTGTTAAGTTTTGCCACAGTATATACCGCAATATTAAACTTACATGACATAGGCGTTGCCGTGCATGGTTCCCGTAAACACTGCAATGTAAGTGCAAATGTCATTCGTTGTAAGTTCTCGTTGTTCGTGATGTGCAAAGAAAACATTTTCCTCTGGTGAGAGACAGTAGCTTTCCAAGCAATATTGGCCCCTCTATTTCCTCGAAGTGAAGAAAAATTTGTGAGAGTGAAATATGTTGCTTCACAATGACAATCGACCGGTGGCCTTACTGAAGAACTGATATCTGTTATGATGGCGCTTTGGCGCCGTTTCTCCGTGCCCGTGGCTAATGGCTGAGCGTTTCGTTTTAATCTGCGTGCTATGATTTGACGTCAGCCGTTCTTGGTTTGCCTTTGAATGCTGAAGTGATAAACCGGCATCGGAATTTTATTAATGAAGTGAAGGCATTTGCAATAAGGATACACGTGTCTTTCGACTGTACATTGTTGTGGATATGTTATTGCATATGTAGACGCAAATGGCGCCTGAACAATGTTCATATTTTGTTTTGACAGTGTGTTCGCCGCAAGTGCTGCTGTTGATTTACAATTATTATTATTTTTAGCGACCAATCATTTAAGGTTCAGCATAAGATGAGTTGTAAAAATGCAATGTTTTACATTTTAATGTGTATATTGTAATTTTTTTTATATAAAATAAAAGATTTTATACAGATTGTTCTTTTTATTTCATTCAGGTTTGTGATGATTGATATAAGAATAAGACGATAAATGGTCAAAGACTTGGAGCCAACAATTAAATGAAGGAAACAAATTAAAGTCCTGGCATTGCACCTTTGTCCCTGTGGGATTTGTTTTGTCGTAAGTGAACATGAATGGCTAATACCACACCGCTGTCATGATTGTCGACACATCTCATGCAATATCAGGTGGCACGCCAGGACGCGAATGGAAACAGACAATTCTGAGGTTGTTTGCATTTCGATTTAAAGCGGTCTGTCAGTTCCGGGAGGAATTTCGTCAGTTTCAGAAGCCTCATTGGTTTCGTTTTTAATGTGTTTTGTTGTCGCTCTGAGCTGTCGAACCTTTTAACAGTTATTTTTATTTTGTAGTTACTGCTACCATTGCAAACATCTCTTTGCGACTGCCATGACAGTCCATTTATTTCCAAATAGTTGATTTCCAAATCTACTGTTTAGAAAATTTTAGGTCATTTACTTGCAATGCCCGACGGCTTATTTAAATAGGGTAGGATACCAGAAAACAACATTATAAAAACGATTTTATTGTCACTACTATTTACAATAGGAATTTCACGAATATTTACAAAACAACTTACACATGTAACATAACAAGGAGTCCGTCGAGAGCAGTCAGTTGTATGTGACGGCGCCGAAGAGTGCGAGCGTGTGGTCGTAGCCGGCGCCCCCCTCCCCCGCCGCCGCCGCGTCGCTCCCCGCACCGCACCCCTCTCCCGCACCCGCCCCCACCGCCCCCACCGCCGCCGCCGCCGAGTACGCGCAGTCATAGTTGAGCCAGCCGGGCTGCTCCGCCGGTTCGCCGCCGCCCGCGCCCCACCGGTAGTCGAGCTCCGGCGCGGCGGGCGCCGGGTAGAACGTCTCGTCGGGGTAGTAGCCGGGCGCGGGCGCGTAGGGCGCCGGCTCGCAGTACTCGGGCGCGCAGTAGCCCGGCCCCGCGAACAGGTCCGGCGAGCTCGCGTCGCTCGAGTCGGAGGCGGTCGGCCGCTGCCAGTCGAGCCAATAGTCGCTCTCGAAGGCGGCCGGCGAGTTCTCCGCCATCCGGATGGGCTGGTCGAGCTGGAAGATCTCGTCCGGGTGGAAGACGTCGCCGGTGAGCGGCGCGAGCTCGTACGGCTGGTAGGGGTCGGGCGCGGGCGCGGGCGCGGGCGCCCAGTGCAGCGCGCCCACCGGCGCGGAGGCGGCGAAGTGCCCGCCGTCTGCCGCCGCGCCCGCCGGCTGCTCGTGGTGCGCGTGCGCCCGCCAGCCGCGGCACGAGCACTCGAACGGCGCGCAACCGCACTGCATCCCTGCGACCACCACACCGCATTTTATTATATTGCAATGTTATATTGCAAGCTGAATCCTCTGCACACCCTAGAACAACAGTATCCGATAAGCAATCGTTTTATATTTATAATTGTTTTTCAAATCGGCTTAAGGAATTTTAATAGCAAGTGGACTTTTATTAGACTCAATCATAAAATGATTCCATGCCAAGTTTTTTCGATAACCATGTTTGCATAACAGTGCGTATTAAAAAAACAAAAAATACAAAACGATATACATGCGTTCTAGGGTCGCATGATTTATAGAATGGCAAATAATAAACTTCTTTCATTGTTGGTTTGTAGGATTGAAATAATTCAGTGGCAGAAGTGAAAAATATAGTTCATAGTTCAAAATATTTATTCAGTAGAGTATGTTATTTCAAGTGCAGCTAACTGCACTTAATACTATAGAACATGTCAACATTTTACTATAAGTAAAATAATAATAATTAATATACATAATAATATATAATATACATAATAATAATAAATTAATAATATACATCATTATCTGTACGAACCTCTTTGATCGTCAGATATGAGTGGAGGAGGCTGCATCGGTGGTGGCTGCTTATGAATACTCTTTTGTGGTTTCAGAGTCAGCAGCTGTAACAAAATTATTTTTATTTGCAGACATAATTCAGCTAAACAGCAGAACCTATTAGAGTTCCACAAATAAAGATCAAGCATAACAAATTAATCTTAACCTAACCTAACCTAACGTTATTCTCTTCTCCCACGATTGATTAGACATGAACTACGACTACGACTGAATATTTGACTTTTATAAACACGATTATAAATGAGTAATTTTTACGTACCATGGATTTTATACAATGTATACACGGCTGCAGTCGGAACTAAATCATTTCCCCTCACCTCACCCACATTACAATTCCGAACAATTCAGACGATGCACCAATATTTTTTCTCAAACCGACACACCAATTCAATGTTTAGCCTCTATTTCCTATAAAACAACCTATAGGGAAAATAATTTAAATAAGTTTTCTCAATAAACTATTTAAATTTCTGTTGATAAATCAAATGAATTTCGGATTTCAAGGACACATCGGTGTGGTCAGGATTTTGTTATGGATGGGCAAAAAAATAGATTTAAAATTATGGAGGCGGGGGCACCTGGTATTCCTTGGGCGCGGGAGGGGACGATGCTTTATATATATTGTTTTTATTTATTTGGTTTGCCAACAACATTATACACACAACAGTTACGCAGGTGCATTACTAAAAATAACAAATTTACAGTGTACATGTTAATTATAGGCCTACAAGTAGGCCGCCTATAACTAACAAGGAAATACAATACAATATTGATTGGGTACATCAATTTAATTTGTGTAAAGAAGGACTTGCGCACAAAAACTATAAAATGTACAAAAAAATATAATAATAAAAGAGAAAACGATAACTGAATAAGAGAAATATTACCAAACAGTGAAATACCACTGTACCCAAATTTTAACTTTAGTACGCGTTTTAAGGATGAAATAAACCGGCTTTTGTATGGTTAGTCCGGTGCTAATCTCGTACTAAGTTTAGACAGGTCCTCTCTGAATACGATTGTTATTGTTAAGTTATTTATTATCAGAATATAAAATCTTTGAATGCTGAAATCTCTGGAGAGTAGAAGCGGCTTTACCTTGTCCGTGAGCGCCGCCTCCCTCGCCAGCATGAGCGCGAGGCCGCGCACGCGGCGGCCGGCGCCGAGCGAGCGGCGCGCCTCGCTCGCGCCCTTGGCCTCCGGGCGCGGGTGGTCGTGCGCGCCCTTCGCCTGGAAGAAGATCGCGTGCTCGGTGTGCCGCCAGAAGTGCGTCACGGGGTAGCCGCAGTGGCCGCGGCAGGCGAGCACCTCGAGCCGCCCGCCCGAGCACAGACGGTTCGGGCACGGCTTGCCTGCGGAGAGGTCAACGAACGTTCGTTTCAAACATGCCTAATCATTACAATATTCTTCACTACTTAAGCCTCTCAAGAAATCTGTGTTGCTTGAGCCTAACGCGAAAGCATTGGAGCAATAGAGAATGGGCTGAGACACCAAGAATAGAATATTAGGTTCTCGAAAGCCAGAACTGACAGTGTATTTGTCTTGTAACTGCACATGGATGGCTAATACTAATACTAAGACGCCGCAATTCCGAAGGAATTTGGTGACATGCCAGAACCTTCTATTTACGAGCACGATTACATCTTTTCATTCAGAGTGATGGTACCATCCCGGGCGGGCTTAAACACCATCTAGTAGAGAACGGGCCACCTACAGTTTAACGTAGATTCCGAACCATGGAACAACTCGCATTCGTAAAAGTCACTGGAGAGAAAGGAAGAAGTGGCATGCGCTCGATATCGCGTCGCCGCCGTATGGCCAAATTGACCACATAATTGTATGGGAATCCGGCTACGCGCCGTATGCCACACAGCCGAAACATCACAACCGCGCGGGAATGTGCTCTGAAAATCCGTTTGTCAAGTCAGTTCCCAACCAGAAAACCCCTACAATACTTCTGCGACTATGCTTGCATGTGGCGTGTACGTTTAAGTTGGGTTGGTAGTTTTTTAAAATTGGAGACAGCGGGTCTCATAGTAAGCGTGCTAGGTGGCATATCTCTTTACTATTCATCAATGGTAACAACGTTTACCTTGCTGCTTCTTCCTGGCCTTGTCGCATATCGCCGGGCGGAGGTGCACGCGCGCGCCGTCCGGCAGGCGGCAGCGCGCGCTGCACACGAGCACGCCCAGGCAGCTCTTCTTGAGTATGTGCACGTTGTGGTTGTTGGTGTTGCGCATCGCCCAGCCGGACGCGTGCCGGCGCGCCTCGTCGCACGCCGCCGGGTACGCGCGCCGCACGTGCCCGTCCGCCCACTCGCCGAACGCGTCGTACACGGCGACGCGCGGCACCGACGCGTCGTTGATGTCCCACTCGGCGCCGCCGCCGCCGCCGCTGCCGCCGCGCTCCGGGGACATGGCGTCGCTGCGCCCGCTGAAACAATAAGAGGCGATTGCGTTCAGTTTGTATTGTATTGTATTGTTCATTCATAATCCATAGACAGTAATATGCACTCGGATTTGTCATATTTTAACATTGGCCAGTTCAGCAAAACAAAACACAGCGAAGAAGAACTGGAAAGAAACTCCGTTTTCAACGTCCACTTAATCTAAATTTACAAAAGTGTTTTACATTTGTGTAGTGCATTTTTTTTAAACAAAAACATAGGTGAAACACTAAATTAACATGAATTCACAAAAATTAGCAATTCATGCCGTATGCAACAGTTCATGACAAATATAATTTTATTTGCAAAGACTATCCCCACATGTTGCCAATTGGAGCAGGCCAGTCCCCACAAACAGCACCCGTTCACGAGCATCACGCTGGGCACAGCCATTACCTCTCTCAACCATGTTTTAGGGAAAGAGGAGACCCGAACCAAGCGTCACCGTAAGCAAGGACCTTAAAGCGATGCACTGCTCCTGTAGCTACAAAACACTGTGAAACACTCGGTTTGAATACTATTTGTTTTGTCATAAACTACTCCAGTGAGCTGATCACTCTAATGGTAGTTTATTAAGGACGTCAGTGAAACCATATTAAATTATATTTAAAAATAACCACAACCAATTTCGATAATCAAAAAAGTATATATGTAGACTGATGGTCTAGCTATAATTTCTCCTCCCGCGACTAAATTACTTCGGAAAAAATGTTAATTTAGTTTAGCGGGCTTAATAAATACTGTAGACTTGTAAAAATAGCATGCATATACACAATTATTCATGAAAAAGTAACTTATAAATAGTATTAGTTTCACAAAAAAGTTTGCACAAGAAATATGAAGTATTTTCGAAAATTACCAGACATTTCCGACTGTTCCTATAAAATATAAAAAAAAAATAAAGGATAAAAAGGAAAATATATTCACTTAAAATGTTTGAATCCCCAAACCAAACAATTGAAATAACTTATTCTAATATTTCAAACCTTCTTTGAAGCTAAAGAAGGTTTTAAATTTCATTGAAATCCTTTCGGTAGTAGTTTGATATTAAGGCCGTGGAAGTCGTACACTATAAGTAACCTACAATTAGTATGTCTAATTTCATTGCACTAATTATGCTCATACACAAAAACTTAACTAAGTAATAGTCCTTTCACAAACAAAACTTGGCTTTAATTTAGCGATCGAAAAATAAACATTAATTAAATAAGTGAGCGCAAATAAAAAAGTATCACTTCAAATTAGTTTGACAAATTAATACAATATCTAATTTATATATCCTCATACATATCTCCATAATAACACTTCACAATTACCACACTAATACATATTGTTATTGAAAACCACGATAAAAACACGAAACCGATTGCAAGGACTTTTAGTTAATTATTGATGACTAGTGTGAAGCATAATAACCAATCTATAATAAAGCTGTCGTATATCACGCTATGAAGCTCGTAACTAGGGTAAGCAGAGCATTGAAAGTACAACTTCGGAAATCAACCTTCAACCATCGTTCATTCAATGCGAAGGTACCAACCCCTACTAGATTAACTCTACCACCTAATAAGTAAGGAAGAGGACCTACAGTTTTACGTGGAATCCGAACCACGGCCAGCCCAAACGGTTGAAAATGGACACCCATCCAGAACCTAACCGCGCTCAGAGGTGCCTACCCCGCTTATCGATTCGGAAGGCGTCACACACTAAGCTACCGAGGCTAACAAAGCTACCGTGGCTAAAAAAAAATACTTGATCGCGATTTCTTTAAACGGGATCCAGAATTTTTATTTGAGTATTTAGGATATTATATTCACCAGCACCAATCATAAAGGTTTACTGTCTGTAATCAGATTCGTATTGAAATATTTAAAAAGGTCGAATACCTATTTATAATCCTTTAACGCAACGAGCCTAGAACAGTCGACAGTTTTTTTATTTAACCTAATTTTCATGAAAGCCGGTCATGAATAAACATCATCTAAGTGTATACTACTAATATGATATAGGTGTTGTTTTCAGTAAAATTAACGGAAAAATAACAACATTGATTCATGCAGAAATGAAAATGAGAGTTTTATTTTAGGTTCTCTATCTTCAGGTTCATCTATCTATGTACAAACATTCATTGAACTCTCGTTGATTGAAGCATTGTAATAAGATCTAAAAAATAATCACAAAAGGTTTTGGGTCTGGAGGATTTAACAGTTAAATAAGATAATGTCGTAACGATTAAATAAAAAAAAACAAATATATTAATGGTACCTTATTACGATTGAATTTGATGGCACGTGGTATTTGCCGCTCTCTCGATCCTGAAAGTGTTTGTTCAACGAAACTGGGAATAGGCATTTCCTTTTTTTCCGCCCTTAAGCGTAGGCCAGAACCCCTTAAGGTGCCCGACGATGCCCATGAGTTTTCAAACTTTCAGGGGGGCTACGAAAACCGGCCGGCAGATGCTTCTTCACACTATCTTTGAAGTACCCCAGATTGTAATTTACTTTTCAGTTTTTGGTTCGACACTTGTTTTATGTATAATAAATGCACTCGCAGAGCACGAATGCATACGTTAAAGAAAAACATTAAATCCTTTATAATTTGTTAAGTTTCACAAAGTATGCATGCCTCCAAAAATGCCATCTCGAGGTGCGCAGGCGCGGGAGTGCAGGCAGGGAGCGGGGGATGCCGTCTCACTCAATTAAGCTGCACCCTCCATTTTTACATTAACTGCCAATTTAGGCGGCGGCGGCCCAATTGTACCAATCAACCGCCCCTCTCTGTACTCGCTGGCACCGCGCGCCGACGCACCAGAAACGTATACATTTGGTGCTACGATACGCCTACACAGTCCGGTGCCTATATCTACAAAGACGTATCAGTGCCTCCGACCCACGGTAATACACATCAGTTGATCAAGTACTCTTTAGATGTACCGCGCAGGCAACGATGCCTTACGATGCAAAAGATCAGAAGAATTAATTTAAGACGGTCATTGGCATATCAATTTGAAGTAAATGAAAAACGTCTATACAGCTTGATCCTGGAATTGCAAGAGAGAGATACTTAACTACCTATAAATGTTCATAATGTGTTTATGAACATTGCACCTCCGTCCTTACTTAACAATGTAAAAAAAAGAACATTACACACTTATGTTTTGAATTTTCACACTTTTGCTAAGTTCGCGCCCGAAATGTTTGAAAACGAAATAAGCGAGAATAACAGGATCATGACCGTTACATTTCATACTAAATATGTAGAACATATATTTTAACATGGAATTAATTTGTATATTAAGATATACAAATTAATTCCATGTTTAAAACTTTATTGTTCGTATCCTAAGAAACTTCGACGAAGTTGAATGGAAGAAATCACTCCTAGTGATAAGACCGCCTTTGTGCAATTTTGTGTTGTTTCGAATTGTTCTTGTAATTGTATTTGTTTTCTATTGCACAATAAAGAATTTATTCATTCATTCATTCAACTTCAGCACTAGGGGGTACCGTTTTCTCATCGAGTTACATGCAAACGTGTCCCGCGTGAACTCTTTTTTCTCAGAAAATATTCGACTCTTGATATTATAGCACAAGGATGTTCTTAAGCACAAGGCCGTGTTCCGTTAGTGTGGAAATATTTAGAAAAGTTCGCTTGAGTGACGCAACGAACTGCTTAATCAAAAGTGAGGAATTTATTTGTAAATGAAATCCTTTTCGAGAGAACTGTAATGATTGAATATAACGGAAAACGAACAAGTCATGTACGGTAACAGATAAAAAGGTCTATCGAATGATTAATAAATAATTGATATGGAAGAAATATTTTTGATAAACAAAAAGTTAAAATTGTAAACTATGCCAAGCAAAAAATGCAAGGATCAATTGCGAAAACCAGCGGAATACGACAGCACTGTCCGTAAGCATAACGATATGTCTTCAATAAAGATAAAAGAAAAAATACAAGAATCAGAATAAAAGACAGAAAAAAAGATCTAAGAAGGTCGGTCTTCTTCTGTATTTAACCACCACAAATTAAGGTGTATGGAATTACTATCCAATCCAAATCAAACTCAAGTGGGTGGAGGCCAATTCTTAACAACAACAAAAAAAATACTAACTAATCCTTCGAAATGAGTTGAAAAGTTTCGTTTCATTTGAATGTATCTTTGTAAGTTGACTAAGCATAGGTATGAATGTAGAACGGATGTGTTGAATATTTGGAACTGATTTGTATTATTTCTTTACTTGGAGTCATTTAGATAACAAAGCAACTAAAACTGCACTTAATTTATTTATATTTACATACAAACTTCATTTTATTCAATTTTAAATAATCATTCTGACAGTATGAATACCTTCTTACACAATTCAATTTAAATTAATCATAATAAAATTTCACTAACAACAGACTTCTCTTCTCTTTTCATCCATTAAATGGTACACTGCACTCAGATTTGTAGTAATTTTAAAAATTTTTTAGTTCAATATCACAGGGAAGAAAAACTGGCAAGAAACTTTCCGGAAAAAAATTTTTAACGTCCACTTAATATATGTTCATACAATATTATTTTTTCTTAACTCTAGTAGAGGAATTCAATTATTGGAATATATCTTATTAGAATCTGATATAATTACCTATTATTCCTAAAGGATTGTTTTGTTTGCTATGGTTTTGAATTAATGTAATTTTACATATTTTACCAAGATCATTTTACGACGATAAGATACAAGAGTTTTAAAGATCAGTTTGATGAACTAACTAATCCTTAGCTGTGGAAATATTTAAGTTAAAAAGTTTGGTTTAGTTTTACTAATACTGCATATACTAAACAATACTATCAAACTAAATATGTAGATTATCAAGTTAAAGTAGATTACGATGTACATATTTTACATTTAAATTATTTATCCATTGAAAATGCTATTGTCATAGGTAAGTGAATAGGAAAATAATTGTAAAATTGTATTTAATGAAAAAACAATGAGGTTACCATTATCAATAGGCTATCATCGTGAAAATACTTTTCTTCATTACTTAACTATGTATTTACAAAGGAAAAAAATGTAATACTCACAGAATAACCATTTCCGTAGTAACAGTCATGAGGTCATTTACAACTATTATATTTATATTCAAATAATCATATCATCTACAATGTCAAACACCCCGCACGGCACAGTCCATCCACTCGTCACAGTATTGCCACAAGCGCAGCCGACGCACGCACACCTCCCCAGCGGAAAGCTCAAAGCTTACTGTTCAAACTTGCGCACGAAAACAAACACAACACTTCACTGAGCAATCATCCCCCCCGAGCGGCGGGCGAGCTCGTCCAATGGGGAGGCCAAATTCGTGTTTAGAACGACGCCCCGCGACCAATGGCGGCGCGCTAACCTGCTCGGAGCGGCCAATCGGACGCGGCTGAATACGGTTGGGAAATCGTGAAGTCCTCATTTTCAGCAAGGTGGAGGTAGAAGATGTATTCGATGTATACCTTCGTATAAATTGCGCATAGGTTTAAAGGCACTTTAAATTTAGATTGTATGTAGTAGTGTTCGAATCTACCAATGATCTTGTATCTACCATTTTGATTGTGTATGTATATTATATTAAATTGATGTTGTTACGATTAATAGTAGATATATGGACCAGTTTCCATACAGTAATGTGGTTTATTTCGTGTGTTTCTTTTTCGTAATAGAAGTAAGCAAAGTTTAGCAAACTTTGCTTACCAAAAATAATAAAAAAATAAAATATTAGCGCGACTTCAGAGTGGTGCTCGACAGTGCCCATGGGTTTATAAACTTTCAAAGGGGCTGCAAAACTCATGCCGATTACCCAGATGGTTCTTCTCACCATGTTTGAAGAACCTCAGGTTGTACTGTTGGACCCAGTTGTTGGACTACTTATAGGATTTACCGGATCGGTCAATTCTAATTCTAGGAATGCCCACAGTTATTGGTGGATTCGGTGAAGGGGACTTTATGCAGCTCCGACGAGCATAATGGTAGGTATAGACGGTCGAACATAGGAAGAGACCCTACATTCCTACGCACTTGGAGGGACTCTAAAGTCTGGGATACTGCGGAGGCATCGACGAGACCCACGGAGCCAAGAAGTACTTAGCTGACTCATTTTAGATATTCGAAACGAAAAACAAAGCTAATCTGCGCCTTGTACAGCAGCAATTTTTCCTCCGGTGTTAAATACCGGATGTTAACGGAGGTAAGCTCCAAACGTTAATCATATACGTGAAATACCTACACAATTCGAAATATTATTCATCAGAAGAGTTATAGGTAGAGAACCTAAAACCCACATATGATATCTTGGCTCGATGACTCTATCTTAGGATATTATTGAAAGGACTTGAGTGTATTGTAAAATCCATAAACCTTAAATAATTAAATCTCAGAAAACTTTTTAGTTTACGGATATTTTTCAGACAGCGTTTAAAATTCGACTAATTTTTCCTCATATATTTAAAGAGATTTGTAGGTAAGTCGACTGACCCTCAACTCCCCATACAAACTGGGAAAGAAGATCACGCCCATATTTCTTGTCAGAGATCCCAAAATAGCTTTATTTAATCGAACTAGATGTCATGACCGTTGGCATTGTAAAATTGTGTTTGGTTTCTAAGTTATAAGGTTCTAAAGTTCGAGTTTTTCGCGCGTTTTATACAATAACTTTGGAGGTGGATTACCAATGATAAAGTAAGAACATCGTAAAAAGATTAGTCATCAGTATTTAATCAAGATTTATGATCTTTTTGGATTTTGTTAGATTTTTTACTACAGCGGTCGTGGTTTACTTTTAGCTATAAGTCGTTTTGTAATTAAAATTTTCGTAAATCTTACCAAATCATACACTATGCACATTGTCTTTTTTGTGGACATATTGCATCTTCCTCATCACGGAACCTGTCTTATTCCTTGAAACAGAGAAGGTTCCAGAGCGCAACAGCACGGTTTTGTACCGTGCCCGCGAATGAGTTAGGCCCGCCAGGTTGGGCCACCTTAATACCAGATATTCTTCACATCTTTACGAGTTCAACGATCTGTTTGTCGGAAATATAAGTCTCCATCGAGTCGTCATAATGTCCCAGAAGACTTAGAAGTCATGTTATATCTGTCAGGAAAGATGTAAATGTATACGGAGTCGGACAGATATTCGGACATTTCATAGGAAACTGAACTTACCACAGATTACAAACTTTCCTACGAAAACATTGTCACAACATTAGCTTTGATGCTCTGTATCATACCAATAATCCCACGGTTACAGCTGGAGCCTAAGTTGAATGTATTACAACGAGACTATAGGAACTCGTGTGTGTTTGTTTTTAGCGATGTGTCGTAGTGCAGTATCGAAGGGTGATTACTTACAGGGACAGCTATAGGTAGGTGTGTGTGTACAGTGTACAGCAAGCAATGTACCGTGGCTCACGATGCGGGCGCGACCGTTAACAATTCACTCGCCTACTGCATTGCAAATAGCCATCTACATAACCAACACATAGTGGTATGTACAGAATACCTGATGTATAAAATACTTTCTGTCTCGTACACTTTGAAAATATAGTCCGAGTATTCATGAGAGGAAACCAAAATATTTTAAAATATTTCTAAAAAAATTTATACAAAATATCATACATACAATTTTAGGTGGATTTCAACCAGTTCAATGCAGCCGTGTAAATAAAGGGCATGGCACCTAATTCTATCATCCTAATGATCTACGTCCAAATAATTAGAGAAATGTATTTGATGCTTGACTAGTTTATTTAAATCTGCTTCAAAAGTGGCTCATGAATATTGGCATGGGTTTAAATCGCTGCCCGTACATCTTCGAGAAAATTAAGTAAGAATAATACATTGAAGGTCCTGGCATGACCATTTAGGGATGACATATGTCCCATTAGGTATTTTGGGGCTAATTTCATAAAAATATTAGCCATTCATGTTTTGGGTCCTCCTTGTGGTGCTTATGTGCGGTCATCTCCAAAGACGAGTTTTATTTTTTGTAACTGGACATGGATAGCTAATATCTCATCTACTGTCATGATATTGGATGAACGGAAAAACAGATCATTTTCATTGCCGCTTCCACCAACGTTCATTCAATGTGGGTGGAAGCGGCCACCATCCATTGAACCAACCCATTCGGAATTACCCTAACACATACAAACTACAGAATCTTACTGTTAACTTAATTGTTTGAAGACCATTATATTTAGTTTGACGGCTTACCACGCGTGTGAGGAGCAGGACGTGCTGCTCGACGTTTAAAATATTAATGTGTGAAAACCGTTTCTAGCTTTAGTATTTTTTCCATTCTTACTTATTTCGTGTACTACACAGTGAAAAGGTACTGTCCAATCTGTTAAAATTACTGTACCTCTTGAAAGCGGACAGTTGCACGCCTAATTTGTAGACAGCTGTAATGTTCAATCATTAAAGATAATAGTTTCAAAATCATCTGATCCGTCACACATGTTATTTTCATAAATCGGTTAAAACCACTGTTTTAAATTAACTGTTTTGGCTCAATAATAGATGCTTACCATAATGTATTAATAGTAAGAGGAATACTTTACCATAACTGGCTGAATATTAACTGTACTAAAACAGTAAACAGTTTTTGTCAGCGTGGGGCCTTCAAACGTTATGTAAATAAGCACCTGGCCGGCCGGCATGATTTTAGCAGCCTCTGGGTAAATTCAAAAGCCCATGGGCATCAGAGATCAAGAGAAAAAAGTACTAGACCCCAAAACGACAATGGCGTGAGTGGCCGTGCATGGCATCTTGCTCCATCGCGCATTGCTTCTGGTTTGTGCAACGGATGTGATTCATTTGCAGAATTGCCCCTCGATTTAAATTCGGTACTCACACGAACACGGTGTTGTTATTCTGTGCCATTTAAGTTCACAGTTGTGAACCTGGTTACTATATTTATATTATCTTTCACTGAATAAGGAAAAAGCCAAGCAATGTTTCTATGTACAACTTTGTATAGAATGAAAACATGTTGTAACAATAGAACAAAGAGGCGTCCGCGGCTTTCGCAAACCTGTGGGTTAAATTTTTCCTTACGATTGTCCTATCACATAGATTTTTTGGATACAGTATAGCAAAGTAAAAAGTTCATATTAATTTGCAGGGGAGTAAGGGCCCATTCGCATTAGGCGGTCCAACCGAGGCGGTTCAACTGCCCGGCAGGCGGCTGGACCGCCTCGGTTGCTTGAAGCTACTTGGCTTCATTTTCGCGAGTATTTCTCCATGATGGACGTGGAAGAAGTTGCTGCGCTTGTGTATTTGCACACCCGGAATCGGCGTCGTCAACGAAAGGCCAGAATAAAAAAGTATTGGATTCATCCTTTGCTAGAATCTCACAGAGAAAAGGGTCTATTTTGTTATATTTTTCAACGAACTAAAAAGTCTGTCGTGATATTCCGCGTGCTTTTGGTTCCATAAAGCTTCCCTTTTTTCAACTTCGTCAATAAACCTCACGGTATCGAAACTCATCGCGAGTGTGCAGGAGACACGTACTCTTCTCCTTGATTTTACGACGCGACTGAACTGCCTTGGTTGAACCGCCTAGTGCGAACAGCGAACCGTGCGGCGCGCCGCCCGTCGCGCCGCCTCACTCTAGCCAGCAGCGGCGGTTGGGGCGGCCGAACCGCCATAATGTGAACAGATCGAACCGCCTCGGTTCAACCGCCTCGTGCCCATTCGCACTAGGCGGTTCAACGGCGGCGGAGACGACGCCGATTCCGGGTGTGCAAATACACAAGCGCAGCCACTTCTTCCACGTCCACCATGGAGAAATACTCGCGAAAATGAAGCCAAGTAGCTTCAAGCAACCGAGGCTGTTCAGCCGCCTGCCGGGCGGTTGAACCGCCTCGGTTGGACCGCCTTGAAAACCGCTTGCTCAACCTCCAGGGGCGGCGCGCCGCCTCGGTTCAGCCGCCTCGGTTCAACCGCCTAATGCGAATGGGCACTAAGGGTATAGGGTGTATGTGAGTAGTGTATGCAAGGGAGGGTGTGTATACGTGTGTGTGTGTTTGTATGTAACAAAAGAATAGAGCGTTACGAAACCTTATATGTAGGTACACATAAAAAAGTAACAATTATGTATAGCATAGACTGTAATGAAAGCAGATGAGGCAAACTCGAAGTGGTTCGAAACCATCAAAAACTTATGGCAGCCCGCTCGTGTAGTACCATCGCATTGGAAAGATAGTCGAAGCGAAAATAAAAAAAAACCTTGTTTTCCCTGCAGTTCAATGGGGCTGTGCTTACAAAGGAAATGTCCTGGCAGGGCACCGACGCACCTTGTGTAATCATAGAGGATCTTCGGGAATGCGGTGCGTTGGGCCAATATCATAAGGGAGCGAGTAGGGGTTGTTGGTATACCATGAACGATGCATTAATGCAAGTACGATGAAATTAATGGTTTTCGAGAGAGGCGAAGCTTTGACTATGTTGTGTTATTATAAATAATGAAAGACTAGAACCGGTCAATGAATTTGTGAGTCTAGAAACCATGGGAAAAGGCGCGATGAATTCCATGATGTAAAAGCCAGCCAGGGAACGTGCAGAGGCTCCAAAGGTTTTTACATGCTATCAAGCCTATATTGCAACTATATACATATATTCTAGAACACAGCACACATCTTGCAGACTGCCGCAGGTATAGTTAAGATATTTTAGAAGGTTATTTAGAGATGGTTTGGTTTATTGATGTGCGAATCGAGACCGAGTGACAAACGAATAACACAACGTTATTGATGGGTAACTGTGTGTAAGAATCTAAGGTTTTTGTAATACATATTTACAGGTTTTCGTTAGACACTGTTATTAAATACCATAGTTACAGTATGTGCGTTACAGCGAATCACTGCATGTATGTACAGCAAGCCACTTTGATCGTATTTCTTTAAATATCCCAATAAAATGAGCATATCATTAATTCACTTACTATTCAACCAGTTACATCATTTTGCGTATACATATAAACACATTATTAATATAATGAGATTTTTAAGTAGTACAAAAATACTGTTTAAGTAGATTTTGTATTTTCGTAAACATATGTGGAAATCGATTCACGCTTGATTAAATATATACAGGAAAGTGATTGCATCACCTCCCCGCTACCGAGAGTTCGTTTCGATCGGGAAGCGAAACTAAACTGCTTATCGCACCCCCCCCACCGAGCCGTCTAGACCAGGAGCCGGGGTCATTTAAAAAAGAATCTTACCACAATTTCCAAAAAAAAAAACGATTAAAACAATCCTCTACTATACTCATTTCGCTCCGTTCTACCACTGTGAAACGTTTAGCAGATCGTCGTTTACAGGGAACGAGCAAAAAACCTCACGGATAACGAAGTATTTAGATCTATAATAGATGAGCCTTTGAAACCGAAACACGTCAAAGGTTCTCATACATGTTTGTAACTACCACTTCACGAACTGCTGTTATACCAAAGCACAACACGGTTGGCTGTCATAGTTTGAGGTGGGCGTGCCTAGAAATTCTTTACGCTTGTATGTGCGACCACTTCAATCTGAATTATATTAAATCGATTTAGATAACGTACCTATTTAGCATATTGTGCCAAAGGGCACGGGTCCGATATTAATTAAGTATTACCTCTTTCTTATCCGAGATTATCATTGGTGATACAGGTGAACTCGACAGTTGTAAATTTGTCCCTACGTAGTAGGATCACAAGCACAACCGAGTTGGTACCATCACATTGAATTGTGATAAAAAAGTATGCTCAAGTCCATGCTCACATAATTGGAGGAACATATTTGATGGCTGGACCACTTTTCATTAAGTTCCTTCAAAAATCATGAATCATTACTTTACATTTAAATGTATAGACTGTGTGTGTCTATACATAAAGTCAACTGACGGATGAGACCAAAACGTCTTTAGAGTTTGTATCGCACGAATAACAGCAAGCTCCCGGTATACTACAACCCCAGCCAAGGGAGCTTTGATTGTATTTGGGATAATCATAAACGTATTTATCCGCTCGACGCATTGTGTACTGGATGCACAGTGGGTAAACCAAGCTTGTGAGGTGCTGGGTTCTATTTCTTGTACAGAAACGACTCTGGGGTTTTTATTGGCTATATTATGCAAGCAATAAGTCTCATTATTTATAACAATAATTTTGCTTATTTATATTTAAGTCTCTTTTGAATTTTTTAAAAATAGTTCTGTCGACTGATCAAAATACACGTGTAAAGCCAGCTGTGATCAACGCATTCCACCAGAACAGACTAACATGCTCTATACACCGTGTTGGTTTGAGATTACATCCGTGAAGATTGTCTGCATCGATGCGTCGGCGTCGTCTGCGGGGGAGTTTGTTTGTTTTGTCTTTCGCAGGGACACAAATAGCTATTTGATGAGCTCCTTTCATGTGCGCTGGTAACCGTGACAGTCCCGGTGCGCTGGAGTCCTTTGTCTCCCGGGGTAGGCGAGCGCGGGGGAGCGTTGGGGGGGGGGAGGTGATCGCCGACAGAATGCTCTTGTTCATTGCTCATTCTGGACATTTCGGTTGTCCCTCTGAATATATTTTGTCGAACATGTAGGCGGCAATAGTAATGCAGCGCACCAGCTTTTTAGGGTTCCGTACCCAAAGGGTGAAAACGAAACCCTATTACTAAGCCTCCGCTGTCCTTCCGTCCGTCCGTCCGTCCGTCCGTCCGTCCGTCCGTCCGTCCGTCTGTCACAGGGCTGTATCTCATGAACCGTAATAGGTAGGCAGCTGAAATTTTCTCATTTATTTTGCCGCTATAACAACAAATAGGTAAAATAAAAAAAATATAAAAATGAAAGGGGTGTCCCATACAAAAAACGTGATTTTTTTGTGTTAAATCTTGTACGATGGTATGGAACCCTTCGTGTGCGAGTCCGACTAGCACTTAACCGGTTTTCCAGTTCAACGAGTTGTATTGTTTGGAATTTAGTGTTCGAAGCGACGCGACGTATCGATGGATGTAAATTAGTTGAGATAACGGAACATTACGAACTTTTGTGGTTTTAGCCTTTAACTACACCCCACACGCGTACCAATTTATCTGCGTGTGTACCTTTACATTTAAAATATTCCATCTTGTAACGAAATTCGCACAGTGAAGGCTGCACATATATTAGCACAAATGAATAATATTATAGCCAACCATTATTAGTCGAGATTCATAAATAATTCCCAGAGCCTCTTCTCTGTTTTTTCTCTTTCCTTTCTGAAAATAGGAGCCAAATTAGACAAAAAACCAATCGCTCTAACACTTTTGCAGAATAAACACAGACATGGAGGAGCTACAAAATAACTAAAGCTTAAGGATGCTCTGACCCATACAATGTTTTTTTTACACAGAACGCAAAAAGTATTGCACTTTAAGGCACGAATTCGTCAAAAATATTAAATATAGCCATAGTAGTTGCAGCGAAAACATATTCACAATTTCAGCTTTAATAGTTTCGTTGTAATTGCCGATTAGAAGTTTTGCATCGTTAGATGGCGCTGTTAAATAAAATCGTATTTAAATAAATTGTAACAAAACCAATAATCCTGAAATTGTGAAATTGTTTTCGCTGCAAGTAATATGACTGTATTAAACTTTTATTTTTAATTCGTGGCTTAAAGTGCAATACTTTTTGCGTTATATGTGCAAACAACTTTATATGGGTCGGAACAGCCTTAAGATTAAAATATGCAAGTACGTAAGATGTCTTTCAGCTTACAGAAGCGAAGACTTCTTCTGTGAAAGTAGTTTTCGGTAGAATGTATGCTTCCGACCACAAATACCGATTTTGAAAGGATTTGGTCCAGTATCAACATTTTTATACCTAATGAAAAGCTTTATTTTTGAGTTAAATTTGAACCAAATTCACTTATCAAAATTCAAAATTTTAAACCCTTTCTACCATATTCTAGCCCTCGCTGTGTGAATAATACTGTACATATCGTAATAATATTTATTTTGTGTTATTATGAGACGTTTACATACACTTGGTGGTCGTGTTATATGTATAATATGGTGTTTCGCTTTTCCTATGTCAGTTCCCCGTCATCAAACGTCCATGAAGAAGCTTCACTTCAAAACAATAGATTAGTCGACTTAGTCTTAGGAAAACCATTGCATTACTAGCACCTTGAACAGAAAAATGTTTCCTCGTTTTTATGTAAAAATCGAAAGCACGCTATTTTACTGTCGTCGTGTATAATTCATTTGTACATGCCCATTATCTTGTGGAGATAGCGCGCATGCGGGCGGCGCGGGGGGGCGCGATGGCGGGCGGGGGGGAGGGGTGGAGGCGCGTGCGCACCGCGGTAATATTTTAAAATGCAGCACGCGCCTGAAGACTGCACAATATTAGGGCATGCCTACCTGCCTTAGTCATTGCTGGGAGCCACATTCAATGAGTTTACAATATGAGTAGATGATGAGGTCGAAATTGCTTAATCCCTGATTCTGAATATTCGGATTTAGTTAGCTAACGAGAGCTAATAAAATTTGATGAATAAAATTTATCCGCCCATACATCTCGTTCAAAGAAAAAAGTAGATAATTCTATAACAACCATAACATATCTTAATTTTGTCTTTAAAATGCTTTGCTTTATTATGCATTTTCTTTATGTTGAAAACTATTAATTGGAGACATGTTTACTTTTAAAAAATGTTTCGTATTAGTAGTTAAGAACGACCCGTAAGCTATGCTCCCCATACAAACGTAGTTTACTAATAATTTGAAAACCACTATTCCAATTTAATTAATATTTAATACTTAATATCAGGCAACAATAATCTGTGTCTGCATGCATTTGTTTTTTTGAAAAATCCAAATCGAATCGGATGAAAGCAAAAACAAAATCTTCATACTAATTTTGTTTTCTCTGTGGTTTGACTCAGGATACATTTACCGAAAAAACAAAGCCATGCAGACACAGATATTTGTTGCCAGATATATGATATCAAATATCAAGTAAATTGGAATAGTGGTTTTCAAATTATTTGTAAACTACGTTTGTATGGGAGGCGAAATTTTCTGATGCTTACGGGGGCACCTTAAGATGTTAGTTTTCCGAATAAATAAATAACTATAAAACTAACATTCCTGCATTCCAGTCTCAGTATACTGCCAGCGAAAAAAAATCTTGGTCATACTAGTCCAACGCTTTTGAAGTTGGGTCCAGCATTCTCCGATTTATTAATGTATCCTTGCTTTACTGAATATTCTACATCGGGCTATGTCAGATTCGTTGAATAAAGCTTAATTAAATATTGGATTGTGGATTAGGATATGGTACCGTTTGGGAACGCTGCTTCTGACCTTGGTTTGCATTTCCCATAAAACTGTATTTCCCCTTCGTTAGTTGCTAGATAGGATTGATACCGCCCGGGTTGATACCATCGCTTTGAATATAAGATAGTCACAGCTTCAAAGTAATTCGTCCGTGTTTTACATCTACTTCAATGTAGGTGTGCAATATAGGGAAGCATGGTACCTAGTTCTCATGTGGTATTAGTCATCTAGTTGCACTTCATAATTTATTATGTTTAGCCATATATTTATTTTAATATAAATCTGTGACTAGGAATATTATTACGAGAAAAGGTAGGAATGCACAAATATATGATGTCTAACTGTTTGAGAGGCCTTCAATTTTAAATAGTAGGCAAGGAGTGGAGACCAAAATGAATCGTTATAGCGGCAGTGTAGCCACGTTTTAGTGATAATACGTATATACACTGACGGTTGCAACTGCCGGTTAATTCGTCCAAAAAATCCTTCACTCCTGATGTTCTCTTGTTTTAAAGACACGTAAGAACTGCAGAATACGCCATTTAGTGCAACAGACATTCGATGTTGCACGTCACGAATTCCAAACTGACTGGCCGGCGCAACTGTCAATGCATTATCACAGCGTAAGGTTTTTTTTAATGCAATCTGATAATACCACCCAACTACCGTTATGATATTAGCCCAATACACCACATTCCCGAAGGAATTATGTGCCAAGCCAGGATCTCCCCTTTATGAGCACGGCTATATAGACCTGGATGGAAAACACGGACAAACCAACCCAGGCGGGCTTAGTAGGGGAGGGGATCTACAGTTTTACATGGATTCCGAACCATGGAGCAGCTAGCATTCGTGACGAAATGCACTTATCCAATTCATGATCAAAATAAAGTGGTACACGAACGGGGCGAGGATTTGAACCCAGTTCATGCAAGGCAAGTCCCCGCGCCACTAGCCTGCGAACCCTGTACAATTGCTTGTACATTGTTAGACCTTCGGGTTCAGTCCCTATGTTTGCTCGCATGTTCGCCTAATTCGAGGATGCGTTCGAGCGGGCGTCGCGATGTGATCCGCCATGTTTATTCAAATGGCGTGTCCCGACGCAAGGCCGCGCTTGATTTATACATCAAACGCTTTACAAATTATGCAGATGGATTCGCGGGAATTACAACATTACCATTGATGCTATTCTCGAAATGAAAATTATTTTTAAGGGCGTGATTTTTTTTATGTCGCAAGCATTCGCATCTAAATTAGATTGTCACGTTGGTGTCGGTGATTTAATAAAAAAACGAAATAGCCTGGAATGATACCATATCTGGTAACCATATCTTTCTAATATTATTTGGATTTAATTCTAGGCTTCTACTTTACTTTTACTATATCAGAAAAATATTGATTAATGTAATTATCATTTCGTATCCCCCGTATTCTTACGAATATGTTTGCTAAAATCACAATTGTATTATTTTTGTTATTTATTCATCACCCATAGGTAGCACAATACACTCGGATTTGTCAAATTGTATCATATTTCTTATATTTTATATTTAGATAGAATGAAATTTCCAGTAGGAGTAAGACAGCTACCGAGGAAAGACAAAACGATTCACACAGCACAGCTACTTTTCTACGCTGGTTAAACCTATCGAACATACTGATTTTTGTTTGCAATTTTACACTGATCAAAAATATTATACTATCACATCCCCCTTTAGTGAAAGTCCGACTAGACGATGCGTGTTCGTTTGATGCTATCCGAGAATATTCACACCATACAATAATCGACACGATATTAGAAATTAACGGCTTAAACGCGAGGGTGTTTCCTCCCGACACTCACCCTAAAACAAAGGGGTGCGTTTCCGAAATGTACAATAGTAATCTGTTAATAGCAATGAAGATGTTGCGTGATTCGGTGCCATAGGGGGGGCGTGGGAACCCTGGGTACCCCGGCTGTACCCCGGCTGGTGGCGTGGTGGGGCACCTTGATTTTGTAAAATTAATTAATTACTCGCCCGTGGGTATGAGCAATCGAATCAGATTAATTTGTGTTAGCGTGGGATTTTGTATGATCTATGATTTTATGGTTGGTCATGCTGAGTTTTTACTATTTGTGGGGAAAGTATACTCACAATACAATGCGATATATTTTATTGAAATCGTGGTTGCGATTGTGTATAGATTTTGAAATAATTATATCGAACTTTCGTTAAGCAGCAACCTCTATGTTACAACTTAATAATTTGATTTTGATTATTCCTGCTTCAGATCAATATCGAGACTTGATATATATCTGTTCGTTTTAAGAAAAAAATAAAAGAATGAACTGCACGGGACAGCTCGAAACGTTGGCCAAAAGGACCGAGGAAAATAACTGTGGTAAGCCAATCTCAGAAAATAGTTTAAACACCCACAGAACACTCAAATCAGTTGAAAGAAATAACATTTCATGTGTTTCTTAATGTTTAAGTAAAACGTTCCTGACATGGCACCTAGTTTTATTTATTTTATATTAGACAGGCAGCCTAGGCTGATGTGTCTAAATCGAGTACATAGTTCATTGATGTATGAACTGATTTTTTTTCACTCAATCGGTTTCGGTTCACTTAGTTACTTATTTAAAAATGTATTTATTTAGATAAGCGTCCAAACGATCTTAAATTGAATAGTGTTGTTTGCACTGCTTGAAGTATGGTATTTTGGGCTGATATCGTCAGAATAGGTATAATATTAGTCATCAATGCCCAGTATTAATTATAATAAATGTTAGGATTTGTGTTGCGGTTACATTTAGATCAGAGATTAGGAATATCTCGTTTCAACGATAGTTGCTACGGTTGGCCATTATGCATCCGGACATCCGATATCTATCATTAAAATATGATTGCAAAATATTGAATGCTTTCGTTGAAGCATTAAATTTTATTTGAATTCGCGCCAGACAGAGGCGAGGGCTCCTAAAAAATGAAGGGAGCGGTGAGCGAGTCGTAAATAACTCGACTGGCAACATTGTGCGCGCTTGTTCCCGCGACAGTGCGGAGTGTGCGCGCAGCTCATTATGCGCAATTAGCTACGATTGTGACAGCCAACAGATTGTGCGCTGGTGGGAGGAGAAAGCGGATATTGTATTTATTAAAAGTACTGTAGTAGAAAAGTAGTTGTAAGGAACACTATAGATAATGTTGTAGAGAACATCGAAGTCACAATGCCGAGTTTTAAAATGATCTTGTGCGCGTTGAAATCTTTTCGCGCGCCTGCGCTACGAGGGGCGTAGAGAGTGCTACGACATTTTCGTAGCTCGTAGACGCATGCTCTTTGCGATCATTGATTGATATGATTGTTTTTATTATATTTACAACAGGCTAAGTTTTTATGTTCAATTTTCAACTTATGTTGTAAATGAAATGGTTGACGAGAATATTTGACGGCATTCTCATTTCGAAATCATTAAAGATAAATAAGGTTTTTTAATTTTTCTTAATAGATTTAAAATTTGTAGGAACAATTGGCAAATTGAAAAAATATTTCAGCGCAGTATACTTTTAAGGTTAAACATATCTGACCCAATGAGTAGGACAGAAACTGTATATCAAAAATTATAATTTTGCAACGGCTGGCCATTCGGGAGGAACATTAATATTTTAAACCAAAATTAGCCTTACTATATACTTCCTGCAGTACTCTAGCGTCAACGTGAATTGAATAAAGTGATGAACTTGCGAGATATAAATGAGAGCCGCGCGAGTGGTAGCGGTAGGGCTTGGCCGCGGTAGCGGTGCGGCAGCGGTTGCGGTGGGGTGCGGTTACGGTATGGCGCGGATGAGGCAGCAGTTGCAACAGTGGGAAAGGGTTGAGTGGTTCGCCAGGATCAAATATCATCGCATTAAAATTTATTGTTATTAGAACAATATTTGTACTTTTACTGTAACAGTTATTACTACAAACGACTCTAATGTGTGAACAAAATCAAACTAAATAAGTTATGGTTACTCACCAATAATGTAGGTATGATTATTGACAGATATTTAGAGCTGCTAAAGTTCAGCGAGCTAAGATTTTAAGGTGCTCAAAATTAGAGCGTTATATTATAAATCAGTCTTTATTTTTACAAATATGCAAAGATAAATTAACACATTAATTTCTGTGTTCGTTTAACACTTTTATACATAACTGGACATGGATAAGTAATACCAAACGGACCGTCATATATTAGCCCAACACACCACATGGGAATGAGATGCCATGCCAGGACCTTCCTTATATTGCTCGGCTACATTGAACTGGATGGAGAACACGGACAATTTTCTTTCCCGCTTCGATCATCGTTAATTTAATGCGATAGTACCAACCCGGGCGGAATTACCCTACCACATAGCGAGTAAGGAATGGGACCTACATTTTTACGTGGGATTCGAACCACTGCCGGCCTCAACGGTTGAAAATGGTCACCCATCCAGAAGCTAACCGCGCTCAGAGGTCCTTCACCAAGCTTATAGAATCTCAAGGCGTCGCGCCACTGGGCTACCTAGGCTGACAAATGCATAAAATATTGTTTATTGTTCATTAGACCGCTTTTCTGACACGTAGCGAGTCATCCGTCAAGCGGGCATTGTGTGAACGTCGAGTGGGCCGGTGGCGGTGACTTGGCGCGGTTGCGGTGATGCATCGTGGGAGCTTGTGCTGCCTAATGCCCACGTGGCAGAGATCAAACTTTCTATGAATAGGGGATATATAGCCCGGGCGGCTTGGGGCTCAGGGGCGGTTGGACTTGCCTTCCATCCCAGACATTCACATTTATAAAAAAACCCGCCTCGGTTATGAACCACTGTATTTCTCTTTCTTGTAGTTTTCTTTCCCCTACTAGATGTCGACGTTAGGCCCGCCCTTAGGTTCGTATAATTGCATTGGATAAAAGATGGTCGAAGCGGCAATTGTCCGTGTTTTCCGTCCAATGTAGCCGTGCTCATACTCCAGTATTAGGTTAGGTTAGGTTACTAAAGACTCTACGGAAATAGCGTCATCAGAACAAATCGAGCGAGTGGTTTCATATCGTTTTGATTCAATTAAAAACAACACAGCAAATACGTGACCCAGGTAAACATTTTTAACCGACTTCAATAAAGGAGGAGGTTATCAATTCGTCTGTATGTTTTTTTTTTCATTCTTTTTGTTTTTTTTTTTATGTTTGTTACTTGTCTGGGTGAACCGATTTTGATAATATTTTTTTTAAATGATAGCTAATGCTTCCCAAGTGGTCCCATTTTAATTTGATTAAGTTCTGACAATGATATCCATGAGAAAATCATAAAAGTCTTAAATTTGTATTAAGATGTGCGCGACAAATGGACGAATAACTCAATATAACGCCAACCGATTTCGGTGATTATTTTTTTATTGGAAAGGACGTGTACAAATTAGTAAGTGTACTTCAGATTCATTAAAAATAAACAAATAAAAAAAATTAACAAAAAAAATAACCGACTTCAAAGAAAAAGCACTAAAAAGTAAAAAATAATTTCCATTTTTGTAGTTACGATTTCTTTAATATTTTGAGTCGGTGTCAGCCAAGGTTAGGTTAGGTTAGGTTAGGTTAGCTTCTCTTGATTGGCGCAGCGCGTGCCCGGCTGACGCCGACTCAAAAAATAACAGAAATGGTCACTACAAAAATGGAAATTATTATTTACTTTTTAGTGCTCTTTCTTTGAAGTCGGTTATTTTATTTGTTAAATTTTTAAATGATAAATCTGAAACAAAAATAATCATGAGAATTTTAGATTTTTACCCTGTTTCCTTAATGATTTTATTTGCTAGCCAAAGTGAGTGGGGACTTAACCACAATGCAGTAACGATATTGTTTTTTTCTTTTTTCTATTAGGTAATTTAAAACAATTTAGCCTATCGTGTCCAAAAGACAGGAACAGTGGATCAGAACAGATAAATGGAACAAATTGTCGGATATTTGTACACAATAAAGCGGCTTTTATTACAAGTCGATATATTGTATAAAAAATGTAGGGAGAACCCCTCGCCGCCGCCGCCACTGCGCTTCTACAATACGCCACTAGTAGCGATTAGAGACGCCTATAAAAAGCGCGCTTGCCGACACTTCGAAGCTGAGCGCTGATATTCGATTGTTAAATTGTATTTAAATCTATTTCGGGTGACAATTTTACTGTTTAAATTCGTAACCGTTGGAACGGGCATAAGCGAGTGAGTAGCTTTTGCTCTGTTGCTATGAAAACTGCGTAGTGAATATATTCTTTGACTGTGTTATGTGTGAGCGATCAGTTTTTTTTTGTATGGAGCAACGATTTTTTATTGTGTTTACTTCACCAGATATATTTTTCACTATATAATAACTCAGCGTTGTTTTTTTATGGAGCCTGTCATGATATTAATCCACTATACCACATTCCCGAAATAATTAGATGACATGTCAGGACTTTTTTTCTTTATGTTGTTGCAAAGTTTAAACGATAGGTTATGGTCACGTAATGCAATGCTAAAAATCTTCATTATGAGTTGTCTGTAAAGCCCTCATGCTTGGATTCGTTGGCTTTGTCTATAGAAGTACTTAAAACCTGGGTTATGCCCAGGGTCTGATGATGGAGCTGGTAGGCAGCCATAGAAACTGCTAAAATAAACAAGACAGCCTCTCATTAAAACAAAGAAGTTATTTACATTCATTAAACAAATTATGTTTATTGACAGTTTTAAATTAATTCGAATCCTAAAAAGCAAATTCACTATTTAAGTATGAAAGAACCAACACAGAACTTTGAAATGAATAAAAGCTCAAAGACGTGAAAAATTATTACATATATAATGAAGCCATGAACATTTAATATGAACGAAATAAAAAGTTATTCGTTTATCGCTTCTAGTTAAATAAAACCTCGTTTTTTAATTGTGATGTAACAATCAGAGTTTTTCAATGATACTTACATGGCTCAGGAAAATTATAAATATATTAAAATACTGCTAGTCACATTTCCAGTCAAAATGAGAAAGTCACATTTCTCAAAGGAGAGGACGTAATGTTTTTGTCAAGCACTCAAGACACCGCAACTTAAAGTACACACGTAATGACTGCCACTTCCGATCCGTGTTACGCACTTCCGGTTGTGCCCCATTTGTGGGATGACTTGTAAAATAACAGACACTATGGTAAACTAGCCGATTTTTTATAAACTTAGACTAGCCTAAAGTGATTCTAAATATTGTTAAAAGTGGCATTTCGTACATAAAAAATTGTCATAATGACGTAAGAAATTGCAACTTTTCCTTAGTTTTCGTTTTGGTTACCACTATTTTTATTCCTGCCAAGAGTCTCTATCGGTATAACCAATACCCACTACATTTTGAAACAATTAATGAGGAAAGTACAAACTATCTTACAATTTACTAACTATTTTACATGTCGACCTGCCGTATCCTCGGAGAAGTGATATAATACTTTCTGCGCTTCCTCTACAGATGCTATCTTCATATGCCTACTTCATATGCTATCTTATATTACGCAGAAGCGGACGAAAAACAAGAAATATGCTCAGAAATAAGTGTAAAAAAGGCAAATCACACTAAACGATGGTTTTATTAGTTTGAGTTAATACTGCGTGCACATAGGAGTAGTACTAATAAATGGGTATGTCCGACACTGTACTCACCTCCGCCGCGCCCCGCCGCGGAGATAAGGTGCGTGCGCACGCGCCGAGCATTAGGGCTACCTGCGCGCGCACGTGGGCGAGACAGGGCGACACGCGCGACACCGTGCCGACTACGCCGTGGAGGAGAACCGACACTGTAGATAAAATAGACCAATAATATACTATTATTGTCTTACACATTTCGAAGCTTTTAGCATTTTTGGACTTTAATCGCTACCATCAGTTTACTGATGGATGGTAAGTCATCAAGACCGTTGCAAGCGACTGTTGAATTAATTTGAAATAAGTATTACTTTGGAAATGTTTATGAGCCTCTTCTGGACTGAGCTGGGCTGGCTAAGCTGAACAGATGATGAACTTTGGAAACTGAGCCGTGTGTCAACCGAGATGTGTCAGTTTTACGCGTGAACTCTGTCTGTTGGGTTTCCGCCACTAAACCGCTGAACCGATTTTGATGAATTTCGCTATAGAGATAGCATGGACCTTGAAAAAGGACATAGGCTAATATTTGGGGCGAAAATTAAATTATGTAGAAGGGGCTGAAATATTATATATAAGTATCCTAATGTTCAGGAAATAATTCAGACCGACATCAGCCCAACACCAAATTGACCCGAGCGGAGCCAGGTACCTCAAGTAGTTGTTGCGGATCTTGTGGTCTTTGTAATCATGTCACAAGCTTGGAATTTTCATGACAGTATTCCCGGAACTGAGAAATTTCTGGATTATTTTCTTTTCCTTTGCAGCAATTTAGTTGTGGCGCGGTCGGGCAGCGGTCGCCGCGATAGTGCCGCGTGTGTGAGCCCGCACGTGGAGTCAGCGACACGCGACCACCGGCAGCCATCTTGTAACACTCGCCTGACCTGGAACAAGGACAACATCCTGTCTTAATGCAACGGTCGAAGAAAAATGATATTCGTCCCAATACCGAACTGACCGATATTAGCCTAATACACCACATGGGAACTAGTTGCCATACCAGAACCTTCCTTAAATCATTGAACTAGATAAAAAATATGGACAATTTTAATTGCCGATTCGACAATCGTTCATTCCATGCGATGGTGCCTATCCGGGCGAGATTAACCCTACCACGGCCAGCCTTAACGGTTGAAAATGGTCACCCATCCAGAACCTAGTCGCGCTCAGAGGTGCTTCCCCAGTTTATCGAATTACAAGGCGTCGCACACTGAGATACCGAGGCTTTGTATTGTTATTAGAATTAGAGTTATTTGTATTGAATTATAAATTGAAAATCTATGCAATGCGCTTGAAAAATCCCTTAGGTACTAAATCGATGAATGATCAAAATGTTGAACTCTACTGAAAAAAAAATATATTTGGTCCAATTCACAATTACTGCACACATTCTATGCGGTTGGATCTTCAATCCATATAAACCGCTAAAGAGCTCCCACGCTTGAATACGAAATATGACCCGCCATTATCAAAACATTATTACAACACTCCACCTCGCCCTCGGCGGCGGAATTAAACAACAATTGGCTTTAATACACTGTCGAGGGTCTGTAAAAAAATCTGTCAATCTGCCGTAGATCAATCATGTACGCTGAATGGACTGAAATGTAGAGACACAATGACGAGACAGACACGCCCGCAAATAGGACTCCGCGGCCGGTACAATGAAGCGTTTTGGCGATCGAAAAAGGGCAACTATATTTACGTAAACGGCGATAGTTTGATGTCCAATAATTGTGTTGTGGGTACGTGGGATGTTGGTGTCCATGAATACAGTTCGTTTGTGACCGCGTGGGTGTGGGGATGGCAATGATTTTCTTATTGTAAACTGATATTTAATTATTAGGAAAGCATATGAAATAAGTCTAGGCAGGAAAGTTATTTATAACAGCTGAGACGATGCGATTGTGAGCTATATGTGAATGAAACGTTTCTGAAATTTGCAGATTGAAGAAATAATATTCCTCGGCCTCTAATGACCACAGAAACTTAATCTATCCGATCTTGTTCTCGAATTTAAATTCAACACCATAGCACAATAGTAAAGCGTCGGTGATGCGTTCTGAATCGTGGGCCAAATCCTGCCTCCACACGTTAGTTGATATATTTCGATAATTACGTCGAACGTCCTACAACATAAGCGCGAGAACAAGCGTAACTTAGTTGGCGGTTACGGGAATGATATCAAGACATATTACAATGTCAATTTTGGAGTTACTTGATCAAATATGGAAAAGACGAGAAATCAAGATGTTCTATAATCAAGATGCCTAGTGCAATAGAAATGCAGCTAAGAACGCTTGTTAGACTGAAATTTTGGTAATAATTTAATAAGGCTTTATAAGTATCTAATACGCTGTATTCGTTCGCTGGTTTAAGTTGACAAAATAAATGTCTACAGCATTTCTCTTTTCGAATGCCCTCAAAAGTTCAATTGGTAGCTAATATTTTTTATTAACTTAACACAAAGCAAATCCGTCATCTATCGACAGCTATTCAGGCTGACCCGGGCGCGAGCCACACTTACCCAAGCTGCCAATTTTTTTATTCATTATTTTTTGTGCGCTGCGGTCAGACAATGCCAATGCGGTTTGGCACAAGCAGGCACTTGCTAGAACACACTACAGATCGATTTTGTTTGCAACACTTTTGCGGCGAAATAAGCTTTGCGAGCAAAGCACCCGAATTTATCGTATTTCGTCATTAGCCAGTTCGATCACAGCGAAGTAAAACTGGCAAGAAACTTCGCTGGAAATGTATCCAGCGAAGTTTCCACTTCGCTGGACACTTCGTTGTCCACTTAGTATAAAATTAAAAAAGTGTTTACAACTGCAGACTTACGAGTTATGTATTATAGTATGTGTTGGGTTATTAAATTAATGTGAAAATCACACACAGTTGTATAATAAAATCATCACTTTGGGGGCAATGTGTAGATCCGTCGGATATCCGGCGGTCGATCTTCACAGTCGATCTAACGTCGCGAGGAGATTTAAGGGGGCAGTCTGCGCGCGCGCCGGCCATCCGATACTCTGTCCTGCCTCGAGCCACACAATGCGCCCACTGATCCGCATTCATCGTCTATTACCGGACATTAAGTACCTTAAACGCTTTTCACATCCGCTATTTGTAGCAACAAATCAAATGTTCGAGAAAAAACCAAACAATGCGCCAACAATGAGTTATTATTTGGAAATGCATTTTGTATTGCGCGTACTTGGACGGAACGTTTTTTATAGAGACCATTGCGAGCTAAGCTTTTTAGTGGACAATGCAACTGTCGATTTGTTCCGATAACACTAGGGGTCAGAAGTTGATGCAGAATAATGCTTATATACTTTTTAGAGACTTACGTCAGGCCTATATACATACCGCACAACCTAATCTATTTAACTTTTGAGGTTGACAGAGGAACAGGGTACAAAACATGTTTACAGTATTTGAGAAAAATATTCTAACAATAAAGTTTGCCTACGAATTACACTTGGCAAGCCTTACCAAATAAGAGGCGCAAAGATCTTCAGTCCTTGAGTTTGTAATGAAATGGTCTGATTCGTCAAGTCAGCTAGTCCGTATTAGGAGTGTATGTAGGAATGTAGAAGTTTTCTTAGATTTTGCACATTGCTATAAAGCGATGGGTAGCGATTTAAATGTCGTCAACAGTTGAAAAAACATGTAAGAACTCCGATGTTTTCATTATCTTAGCTTCATAAATTAAAAAAATCGAATTCTTGCAAAATATTAAATTTCGCATGTCATGCTGAGTTTCAATTGAAACGTCTAATTTCATTTTTCGAAGTTTGGCTGGGATAGACGGGGATGGAGATGGACACATTTTCAGATTTTGTATTAAGGTTCGAAACTCTCCATAGTGGCGCTAATTAAAATTCAACGTCGTGAATAAATTCAATGTTTCCATAAATACACGGCCGTACTCTATGCAAGCAATTGTTTTTAATATATCTTTGAATTTGTAGGCGTACCTTTTCGAACAAATAAAAGATACCACTCGCGTTCAGCTGGTATTGCCGAGTTCAAAACCAGGTAAGGAGGTAGGGTTACACAAGATGTGCACAGATTAGACGCCTCCGTCACGCGATAGCATCTAGGAAGTGTCAACCGGCGGATCATCTGCTTTGGCGCCTGCGCGTTGCGTGCGCCTCCCCCCCCCCGGCCCCGCACCTCCGCACCCCCGCACCGCCGCCCGCAGTGTTCGCGGAAGGGCTCGTGACTCGCCCGGTGCCGCACGATAGGTTGGTTATGAGATCCTACTAATAAGTAGGCACTTTTTGAATGATAAAAAATGACACCATATAACTATCTGAATTATCTAAGAGGATTATTGATAGAGTGCGTAGATAGTTAAAGACCACAATTTTTAACTAAACAAAGGTTAAAATCCAATACAATGTAATACAAACAATTATTTGTGCGTCATGTAAAGAGTTTGAAAGGTATTGTTTTGTTTTTTTTTTAATATGGAACAATGTGTTTAACAGGCAGTCATTGACGTATTTCTGCAATATATTCTTGACAGAAACCGGATAACAATGTAATTACTTTATTCGTTCCCATCCTTGGGACTCCCAAGTTCCCAGCTTATTATTTCGCCGAGGAACATCCCATCCTGCAAGTTCACTTATCGCCAGCCCACCAAGTCTCAGCCTCGGACAACCTCAGTCTAACTCTAACCCCATAAGTGTTCTATGAATTATGAATTCGTTTGCATGAAAGTCTTCGGAGAATGCAGCAAATTGGCGTACACGTTTATTACAAGAATAATTTCGAAATTTTATTTAAAATTGAAAATTAATAACATTATTGATCAATAAAATTCTTAAGTAAAATAGGAAAAGTATTGCGTAGCACGGACAACCAAAACTAACCTAACCTAACCTAACCTTACTTATTTTAGTATTCCCACCTGGACCGACCATCGACTTCGACGTTGGGTGTACTTCCCGCACCGCCCAGGTGTAAAGTAGGCATTCGATGGACAGGCGTCACAGCAGGGTTTTGCCAGTCCATCCCTCTCAAAACAATGGACATAAACACAGACAAATGGCTCATCATGTCAAAGCAATCCCATTCAGTTTTTTTGTGCACTATGTTTTTAGGTTAAGGTGGCCCAACCCGGCGGCCTCAACTCATTTGCGGGCACGGTACAAAACCGTGCTGTTGCGCTCTGGGACCTTCTCTGTCTCTAAGAATAAGACACGCTCCGTGATGAGGAAGATGCAACCTGTCCACAAAAAAGACAATGTGCATAATGTATGATTTGGTAAGATTTACGAAAATTTTAATTTCAAAACGACTTTTAGCTAAAAGTAAACCACGACCGCTGTAGTCAAAAATCTAACAAAAACCAAATAGATTCTAAATCTTGATGAAAGAAGCTATGTCTGATGACGAATCTTTTTAAGATGTTCTTACTTTATCATTGCGTAATCCACCTCCAAAGTTATTGTATAAAACGCGCGAAAAATCCGAACTTTCGGACGTTATAACTTGGAAACCAAACACAATTTTACAATTCCAATGGTCATCAGACATCTAGTTAAATCAAATAAAGCTATTTTGAGCAACAATTTGGATCTCTGACAAGAAATATGGGCGTGATCTTCTTTCCCCTTTTGTATGGGGAGATGAGCGGGTTGGGCCACCTTAAGTAACAGGACCATTCCATAATGTGAACTCTCTACACAATTATTTTAATCTAACTCTGAAAGTTTACCTCGTAATATGATAGATACAAGCTCAGCTCAAAAAAGAAGGACATCGGCCATCGAGCGCGACTAGTATGAGAGGCACTGTCTTTGCCACACGAAAACATAGTCGTAGACGTATTGGAGGGTGCATATTATTACGGAATTACGAATAAAAACTGTCCCCGAGAAATATTTGCTTTTCGCTCTCAATAGTTTTTTTTACATAAGATTCTACACGTGATTTCATTCGCTCATACGCTCGCACCGCGAGAGGACGTGTTTTATTAAAGTGCTGCTACACACACCGTGCTCTGCTGCTGTCTTGCTCTCTCCGGCCGCACACGGGTGAGACGGGTAACCGCTACCTCCAACTACTACTCCCACCAACGCATCACAGGCGACGCCGTACCCCTGATCACACCGAACCGGTTACAGCGTCAGGCGCTACGGCAGGACCACTCTGTTGAGTACATTGCCGCGCAGTATTAGGTATGTCGGTAAAGTGCGGAGCCTGCAACACTGACTTGGAGGGAGAGGAGGCCGCAACCTGCAATTCCTGTAAGCAGCAGTATCACTTGGGCTGCGTCAGCCTGTCTGGTGCCGGTTTTATCTCTAAACGCACCAGAGCAAATAAGGGAGAATGGGTGTGTCCTGTCTGCGTGGGTAATACTCGCATGCACGGAGGAAATTTCAACAGTCCAGGACCAAAAGGTACTACTGCAGCCATTAGGCCGACTGACGTATCTCCTTCATCTGCGGGTCCGGTCTGTAATCAGCCTTCTTCGTCTGCTCCTAAGTCGCAATTTGGACTCGCTCTGGACATTTCAGTCACCAATGCGCTTCGGCTCCTGGTTCACCTGTATCCGACTCCTTTCCGATGGATAGTCTGCTGCAAATCGTCGACAAGAAGATGACGGAGCTGACCGCCCACTGTATGAATAAGATGGATGAATGCAGCAAACGTCTGGAATCCAAGTTCGATGAGTTATTGTACTCCATCCAGTCTATCACTGGGAGGCTGGATAATCTTGAGAGCAAACATGAATCGCACGTCGCAGAACACAAGCGGGAGGTCGCTGAGCTTCGACAGGAGCTTTATGATGTCAAAAAGAGGCAGGAAGATGCAGATCAGCAGGCCAGAAGCTGTAACATAGAAGTACAGGGTGTACCTGAGAGAAAAGGAGAAAATTTAATGGGGATCCTGCTAGACTTATGCACAGTCGTCGGCTCTCCGATATCGGCCAAAGATGTTGTGGCGGTGCATCGCGTCGCGCGCGGCGTTAGCGGCGGAGGCGGGGGCAGATCGGCAGGTGATGACGACACCAGCGGCGATGCTCTCAGCAGCGGCGGTATCGGCGGCGAGGGTAGACCGAAAAACATCATTGCAAAACTTACCACACGAGTAGCGCGCGACAATATTATCGCTGCTGCCAGAGTTCGACGTGGAGTAACCACTGAGAGTATAAAGGTGAATGGCCCTCCTCGTAAGATTTACATCAATGAGCATCTCACCTTGCAACGCAAACTGTTGTTTCGTGAGGTACGCACCAAATGCACTCAGTACAAGTACAAGTACGCTTGGGTCAAAAACGGATCCCTCTTGGTTAGGCGTGATGATGATCCACGCAGCCGGGTGCTCGCTATCAGAAATTGCAATGATCTTGATAAGATCAAATAACTTTCACATCTGGCACGTACTCAGTTATTTGATTCAAATGCTAGCAATCATAACGTTATCTTTTGTTCTACTGTTCCTATTAATTTTTAAGTATATGTACCAAATAAAAAGTATTTTATGCAATAACTTGATGAAAATGGTAAACTCTAAAACCATACTGATATTTAAATACATCTTTAACTTTGTCTCTCAGAACCGATGTTTATACAACTTTTGTACTCATTTCCCAGTTAGACACTTATCACCTATGTCGATGTCGTCGTTGTCTCTGAATTTATTATTTTACTCATTTCATTACAGTTTCAAACAAACCATAAGTTGGAATCACAAGTGCCTTTTGTATAGAATCACAATCCTTTGCCCTGTTTCTATAGCTAACTTAATAATTGTTACAAAAATATATGTGCTCATTGCATCATACGTACGTTTAAATACGAGAGTTTACCATAGAAATGCACGTAATTACGATAGATACATTTTCATACATACATTTTCACTTACAATGACGCTCATTGGTAATTTTTTTAATAATGTTCAACTCAAATACGTTGAATCATATTTGATCTTTATTATAGACAACCGTGCCCATTTATATAATACGTACACAATTATATGTAAACTATTATGCGAAATTTGTCATCCCTTTCCGAACCGCATTTGTTTAGTTTTATTCTTAATTATTATTTCTAAATATGTCTAATAACAACTTATCTTTATATTACCAAAACTGTGCTGGGCTTAGAACCAAATTGAATACATTGTATATGAACATTATAAACTGTGATTACCAGATTTTGGTACTGACTGAAAGTTGGTTAGTACCAGATATTTCGAACTCGGAATTCTGTGATGAAAACATATTTTCAATATATCGTGCGGATCGTAATCGGGTCATTTCACAGCGTAAAGATGGTGGCGGCTGTCTAATCGCCATTCGTAAAGACCTAATATCGGAGCGATACGACTTACCTGGTTCCGCCGCCGCGGCGGCCGCGGCCGCTGGGATCGACACCGTCTGTGTCATGGTGTCACTGCGACGGCAGCGAGATAATCGCGGTGGCAGCGGGGACGGTGGTGGAAAGGGGGGGGAGGTGCCGGACCTGAGTTGTGGGTATGCACAGTCACGTGAGCGACTTCTACTGTGTGCATCTTATATTCCACCTGCAATGTCGTACGATGCTTACGCAATTCACTTCGAGTCCATTCAGCGCGCCTTTGTTGATATTCAAGATTGTAGATTATGCCTGATTGGTGATTATAATATGCCCGATATTCGTTGGATAGTAAATAGTGAGGGGTACTGCTCGTCGAGCTGCGCAGTGCGTGAATCTAGTCCAGCTAGTTTACTTTTAAATACATTATGTTTTCTCTCAGCGAGGCAATATAATACCCATTTTAACACAAACGGCCGTATTCTAGATTTACTAATTTGTGGTTTTCCTTGTGAAATGTTGACATTACCGGATCCTCTCGTTCCTCCTGACAGGCACCATCCGCCGTTCCTGTGTGTATTGCATGTTGCGCCTGAAACGTCACTGGATCGCTGTCTGGCTCCACGTTTTAAATTCCGGGATGCAAATTACACTGAAGTTAACTCTGCGATAGCCAATGTGGACTGGATAGGTGACCTGAATTTGCAATCGGCGACTTGCGCGGTTAATATTTTTTACGACAAATTGTATAATATAATAAGAACACACATACCTGCCAGAGTTAAAAAACAAAGACAATGTGCCTCTTGGTTCACACCGGACCTACTGAAGCTTTATAAACGCAAAACTAAAGCTTGGGTTAAATATAAAATATATAGTAACATTTCCGATTACGTTGCTTTCTCTGAAATTCGCAAACGATTCAAGATAGCGTCCGCTGAATGCTACAATAAGTACATTTATCGCCTTGAAAACGGTATAGCAACTAATATTAAGTGTTTTTGGTCGTACGTGTCGGAACGTCGTAAGGAGGGCTCTTATCCGGCTACAATGAAGAATGAAAGCGAGACTACAAATAATCCCAATGAAATTTGCAATATGTTCTCCGAATTTTTTAAATCCGTTTATGAGCCCTCATCATTGGACCCTGATTCTTGGGTGGAGCCAAACGATACTGCATTCAATAACATTTCTTTGCACTCTTTGCACTTCAGTCCAGACATAATACTTAAAGAACTTAAAAATTTAGACATTAACAAAGGTGCTGGTCCTGACCTTATTGAGCCATTTTTTTTGGTAGCCGTTGCGGATACTATAGCATGCCCTTTGTTTATTATTTTCAATAAATGCATCTCGGAAGGAGTGTTTCCTGATGTTTGGAAAACAGCTAATATCACACCAGTTTTTAAGAGTGGTTGCAAGAACGAAGTAAAAAATTATAGACCTATTTCTATATTGTCCGCCTTGTCGAAGCTCTTTGAAAGGTTGGTACATCAAGCTGTATATCCAATACTTCATGACCAAATTTTATCACAGCAGCACGGCTTCGTTCAGCGTCGTTCTACAATCACCAATCTAACTATATACTCCAATTTTATATTTCATAGCTTGGACAATGGTGAGCAAGTTGACTCTATCTATACCGACTTTCAAAAGGCCTTCGACAAGGTGGATCATGAACTTCTTCTAAAAAAAATTGCCTTCAATGGTATTAAAGGAAATCTGTTAAGATGGTTCTCTTTATACATCTCTAATAGAAAGCAGCGAGTAGTTGTCAATGGTTATTGTTCTGATTTCATCTCAGTATCTTCTGGAGTTCCCCAAGGATCAATTTTAGGCCCATTTCTTTTTATCTTATTCATTAATGATGTCATTCATAATTTTCGCTATAGTAAAATTCTCATATATGCTGATGACATGAAAATTTATGTAAAAATACGTTCTAAAGAAGATTGTGAGGCACTTCAAACTGATTTGGATTCCTTTTATAACTACTGCAATCAGAATAAACTATTTTTAAGTATCTCGAAATGTAAGGTTATTACTTTTACTAAGAAAAAACAACCACTCTATTTTAATTACCACATTGGAGGTGTTTTGCTAGAACGTGTTGAAGTTATTAGGGATCTAGGTGTGTTATTCGATACTAAGCTTCATTTTGACAAACATATCGATAAAATAATTAATAGTGCATATAGAATGATGGGCTTCGTGCTTCGCACGGCGCGTCAATTTAAAAGAGTCTCAACGTATATCTTACTATATAATTCACTCGTCCGGTCACAACTAGAATACGCAACGTCAGTTTGGAATCCGTTTTATAGTAAATATTCTCATTCTGTTGAAATGATCCAACGAAAATTTTTAAAGATTTTACATCGTCGCATGTACAGGCGAACCCTTTCGTATGAGTTACACCTAGACCAATTCTCACTATCAAGCCTCCACAATAGACGTATATTACTAGACATGTCATTATTTTTTAAAATCGTCAACGGTTTAGTAGATTGTCCTGATTTACTAAATCAAATGGGTCTGCGGACTCCGTCACGCTCGACTAGAAATACTCATCTCTTCCACTTGGATCTATGTCGAACCAACTCAGGTTTCCGTATGCCAGTCTGGCGTATGTGTAATACATACAATACTCAATTCGATGACTCGGATGTGGACATCTTCTTCATGACGTCTCATCAATTTAAGAAAGCTGTATTGTGTACACTTTCCGCTTAGAAACAAATGGCCAAATACATATATTTTGTAATATATTTATGTATGAATATACTTTAGTTACTATTAATATACTCATACCTTAAAATAATCTAGTTCTGTCAATGTTATTTACTTATTTACTTTTCTTTGGTCCTATGTTCCCATACCATACTGTATTATACTATATTTTACTATATTGTATTACATCACATTACATTTTTCAGATTGCAATTTATTCGATCGGGATGATTCACTTAGGCATTGCAACGACGATATCGACTGTGGTTTATCGACTGTGGTTTGCTTACTAGCATATAACATCTTTAATATAAAAGTTAATCAATAGCTGTAAGTTTTTCTTATTTTGTTTCTACAAGATACATATACTGCTTCGTCCTACTACTTTTGCAAAACTTGTGAAATACGAAGCTGGACTAACATATTTTCTAAGCAATATATTAACACTTATATTAAGTTTTCTATGTTACTCTGTTTGTTTTTCCTGAAATAAATAAATAAAAAATAAAAAATAAATGAAACAAAAATACAATAGATGCCATACCGACACAGGCAGGTCAACCACCTATTACTTCAGTTAAATCTACATTTTACATCGATTCCGATCCATGAAATAACCCAAATTCATGGTGAAATGACCATTCGAAACTAGAAGATATAAGGGAAGAGCACACAATAGGTATCGAAAACCATATTCTCCGAGACTAGATACCATATAGGTTACCGTAATAAAATATAAAAATGTTACCGATAGAAAGCTGTATTTTTTAAGGATCAGTCAATGTCCACTATGCAGGTTCTCAAAACGGTATTATAGTACGAGACAAACTAAAATAAGTTTTATGGTCACCTCGACATTTCCCAAATAAACATTTTATATACCGTGATACCCAACACAACAACACAAGGGGCTAGTGAAAAATAATTAATATCGGTAGCGTACAAATATAACTTTAATTTCATTCGGTTAATCAATACGTATTGATGGTTTTTCGAATGGTTTTAGATGAGAAAGTTGAATGAGAAATCGCATTATTCAGTAAACATCGGTTAGGGTGGTTGACCCCCGCATTAACGCCTTTACGCAACAACAGAGCGAGTGACTCGCGAGATTGGTGTATTGTGCGCGCGTGACAGACATACAGACAGACAAGGTGCTCCGGGCACAAGGTGTGCGGCGCGCGCGCAGCATGCATACTACGTTTGTAGGGTGACCATAGTTTATGGGGACGATTTCAATTTATAATTTCCTTTCTTAAGTTTGTAGCCGCTAACATTGGAGAACGCGAGGTTGACATTAGGCAGCTGCGGATAATTGGCATTCGGCAAACAGAACGATATTTTTTCAAGCAAGTTTTGTCTAACGTATTGGACTAAACAAAAAATACTTTTTACTCATGTAGACAATGAAGATAGGTCCATCAAATAAATAAAGACAGCTGTAGAACACGCGGAAGTGGGGGCAGGGGGGCCAAATATCCCCCTAAAATCAAACGAGGCGGTTCAAAATCAAGCCGCGTGCAGCCCAAAGAAGTTTGCCCCCCTCATCCCCGACATGGTTCCGCTGTCGCCGCTGTGAAAAAAACTAGTATATATGCATTGGGCAAGGCTGATTGACGTTAGGTCGCCAAAGAGAAAACCAACGTTGTCGTCAATATGCAGAGTTGTACCATGAAAGTCGGAAATGCAATGAAGGTTGCCCTCTTTGCGCTAAATAAAATTTAAATGCCTGTCTCTTGTTCGCACAAAATTCGCAAAGTTCTGGAGACCTATCAAGGTCTAGACTACTTTAATCCTGCTCGGAATGGTTATCAACGCATTGGCAAAAATATGCATGTCCATTTCAGCAATAAATATATATATTTAATTAGGGGACGCATCATAAAGTCCAAAACGCACAAGATTCAAAATCCATAGTATCCGAATCTCTTATTAATACGAAAACTTTCAATAAGGATAGGTTAGATTTTGTGCTGTCTTTAATTCACACGAACAATACATAATTTTGGAGGTTCCTGATTTTGGATGTTGTGCTTTTCGAACTTCAAGAAGGCGACCCATTAAATTGAGGCCCAGTGCTATCCGGCAAGTTAGTCTCATCACTGTACGCTTGCTGTGGTCACCCTTTAGGGCAGAGTTCGGCGCACGCGCCCCGCGCGTCACGTCCCACCCAAACGCAAGCTATTCTCACCCCTCGCTGCTCTTCTTTGGTCGTAAAAATAATTCAAACACATTGAGTTTTTTTTTGTAAAGTTTTGTGAAAGAGATATTTTTACTTTGACACAATCATTTCGAGAACTGTAGCAGAAGCACCGGTTTTTTGCGGATTTTTTGGCAAATAAGAGATGTAATGCCGTAAATGTGTTCACGGACTAATTTGTGGAATAAAAAAAGAATTTTGTGGCATGGTCCAAATGAAAATAAAATTATGTTCACAGAATAATAAAAATAATATTAACATGTTATATTCCATGCATCGTGAGGATTCAATCTTTGGCGGAATTGATGTTGGTCTAAAAAAACGGAAAAAGTTATCATAAAACCATTATGGTGGTGGTGTGAATATGTAACGTCCTTAAAGTTGGTGTAAAAATCACATTCCCTAGATACATCTACGCCCAACTGGTCACTTGTTGAGACATAATTGATGAAACGACCGCCTCTTTGCTTGACCCCTGCTCACTGTACGTTACTACAACTCATAGATGAAGCTCACTCTATCTACAAATCACATTACTTACGCTTTGTCCCTTTTCTGAACTGACGTTTCTAACGATCCGGACTCTATATAAACGCGAACGAACGAAATGCGCGTTGCTGGTAGTGGCGTAGACGACAGACTGTCTGTCACCGCCTTAATTTGTGTCGAGATGTGAGTCGTGCCGAGACGAGTTCAGGGTCAATTGTGAGCTGAACTGGGCCTTCACCGCCACACATGTCGGCCGAGAAGATAGAGTTGTAACTTTGGGAGAACTCGTCGAATTGACGACGCACTCGTTTTGTGTTGCATCACCGATTTCTTGTATTTAAAAACCTTTTCTGTTCATTCAGAAAAACATGATATCAGTAACTTTATTGAACTGATAAATAATCTAAAATAACGGTTTCTTTAGAACTATATTAAGGTGGCCCAACCCGGCGGGCCTAACTCATTCGCGGGCACGGTACAAAACCGTGCTGTTGCGCTCTGGGACCTTCTCTGTTTCAAAGAATAAGACAGGCTCCGTGATGAGGGAGATGCAACATGTCCACAAAAAAGACAATGCGCATAGCGTATGATTTGGTAAGATTTACGAAAATTTTAATTTCAAAACGACTTATAGCTAAAAGTAAACCACGACCGCTGTAGTCAAAAATCTTACAGAAACCAAATAGATTATAAATCTTGATTAAATAAGCTATGTCTGATGACTAATCTTTTTAGGATGTTCTTACTTTATCATTGCGTAATCCACCTCCAAAGTTATTGTATAAAACGCGCGAAAAATTCGAACTTTCGGACCTTATAACTTAGAAACCACACACAATTTTACAATGCCAATGGTCATCAGACATCTAGTTCGATCAAATAAAGCTATTTTGAGCATAATTTTGGATCTCTGACAAGAAATATGGGCGTGATCTTCTTTCCCCTTTTGTATGGGGAGATGAGCGGGATGGGCCACATTAAGATGCCTTTTATTATAAACTATTAACTGGTGCTTTAGAAGGCAATTCATATCAATAGCGCTTATTTAGATTTTACTAATACTTAGCCACAATTCTAGCATGGCTAATCTTTTAGGCACTGTATAAACTGAATGACTTATGTTATTCGGAGTAATATCAATATTGTCACGTGATTATGATTTTCGTAACAGAA
Source organism: Incurvaria masculella (assembly GCA_946894095.1). Lineage (NCBI taxonomy): Eukaryota > Metazoa > Arthropoda > Insecta > Lepidoptera > Incurvariidae > Incurvaria > Incurvaria masculella. Next base: position 20,287,607 of record OX335645.2, on the reverse strand, counting down.
CAGTAGTGAATTAGCGCACTTTAGAGCCTTCAAGCTTGTTGATAATACATAAAATAGGAGAAGTAGATAAAATGCTATGAAATGAAATTAAATTTAGGACAAATGAACTGAATCACGTATTATTATGCTATGTGAACTATTATAAAACGAAACTCACAGGATTTGTTTACTTGAAAGAGTTACAAACAAAAGTTATCAACAAACATCGCACACCCTTTTACCAGCAGCCACTTGGACCAGTGCAGTTTTCTGTTTGCCTCAATCCACTGTCATATGCCACAATACACGACGTCGTCTAAATATTACGACACTCGTTTTATTCTGCTATTGTTGTTTGATGATTCGATAAAAAAGCAAAAAAAGCTGACGTCACCCCCCTCCGTGTCTCCACGCACTCCCGACTGGTCCCCGAGGACTCTTCTTCCTTCCCTTGTTCCCATAATCTATTCCAATTAACTGACAGCAGCATATTGTGATATTAACACAATGCTATTACCCTCTGCTCTATTATACGAAATGAGAACAAACGATTTTGTGCTTTATTACCAGGCAATGCAGTTTATTTAACTCGAGCACAAGCCTTACTTATACTTGAGCGCAGGACGACGCTAAAATACATATTTACAGCAAGCTACAAGTCAAGAACTATTCAACACGTATGTTTTTTTAATTGAACGGAAACGTTTTTACATTTTTTACGTTTTTAAATAGTGAATTAGTAAGGTAACTTTTATAAGTTCAAGATAATTTATGTCCCAACGTGGTTGACTTTCTCGATTACTGTTAGAGAGCCACATACAGAAACCTTCTGTGTCAATATTTTGTTAATTATCTCAAAAAATATTCATTTATCAACGACGTAATACTTGGCTGCAATGGATTTCCAATAAAAAAAATCATATGAGAAAAAGAAATTGATTTTTGACATCAATTCTAAAAATAACATGAATCCGAAAATATGTGTCACGAAATGAGAGAAAAAAATGCAAGAATGAAACGTTCTGCCCTGTGCAGCTTATCACAACCAGCTAAGTTTCCACAGCTCTTTGAAGATCCATCCAGGCTTCAGATAAACAAAGTTCGCCGAGGGTACGTTACCCAACCTTCCCTTCATAACCTGACACTGAAGCTATTAACAATAGATAAAATCAGGGCCACCCCTTTGTCTTCTGGTTTCCCACAAGGCGAGGGCGAGGGCGCGGAGTGGATGCGTGTGGTGCCACATCGCCGACAATAGAGGGCGCGTTGAGGGTTTCGATACTCGACATTCTTCAATATTTGACAGGATGAGTGGGCTGCTCAGAGTACACTCGTTTCCTGTTTATGTTGCGGTTTTAACTCGGTATCTTACATAAGCGATGCTTACCCGGACGCGCATTCAGCAGGCCTATCCTATAACTTCGATGCTTAGGAATCAGAAATGTTTTCGGTCGAGAAAACTGCTTTTACAGCCGTTGTCAAAACGATCTTCTCCACAAAAGATTCCGGAGCAAGGTAATAGGCTTGTAAAACCTCTATATAAGCTTTTTTCTAGACCGAAAACATTTCTGATTCCGAAGCATGGAATTTATAGAGTAGGCCTGCAGTACGTTCCCCGAATAAATTGAGTTAGGTACGTTTTTAAAATAATTATATTGTGACTTAATTTTTTTTATTTGATATAACCTAAGGCTAAAAAAATGTATGTGATTATCTTTTATCTGAACGTACCTTAAGGGGGCGTAGAATGCTCGACACAGATGCTGTACTACCCCTTCCAAGCGCCAGCGACTGCGCAGGAACCGAATCCGATAAAGTTTTAAGTCTGCGCCACCGTTTGCGAGTGGAGGGTACCGGCCAACATCCATCCCGACAATTCTACTATGAACGTTTCAATTGCTTAGGTACTTAGGAAAGCGTACCTAGCTAATTTCTCTTTGGGGAACTGCAGGGATAATATTATCACAACTCGGTTGATTCCACAACTGAATCAGGTATTTTTGAAACCCCACAACTCCACTTTTTTTACAAATTAAGGTTTTAATGGCGTTAGACAGATAATCTACAGACGCACAGATATGTATATTTGAAACACCACAAGTCCACTCCTTTCTATACTTTTCTGACAGGTCTCTGTCTTGAGAAATTTTTGATACCCCACAAGTGCAGTACATGTGGGAATTCAATAATTTCTCACCTGGTTAGACATGGCAATTTGGTGATGCAATATCTGTCATTTCTTTCACTTTTCTGTTGTGAAAGTTTCTTACGTTTCCCTGATGTTGAAAAGTGCTGAAAAAAGGAAGAGACCGAAATTTTGGGGTTGCTAAGAGAGCTTTTAAAAGAGTTGACCGAGTGTATCTACCAAAACAATGTGTTGAAATAATAGTCAACTGCTCTGTAAAAAATAACTTTGAACTTACTATCGAAGAAGGGTAATTTCTGAAGAAACCGAAGGAAGAGCTATAGACAGGACTAGAAAACAACCGTTCAATGTTACAGATTTTAAAGAGTTTCTGTATTCCCAAGACTTCGTCGGAGCTGTTAAAACGCGCCCCTTTATCAACAACGACGTTGTAAGCACATTCAAACTATCCAAAAATGATGCCATACCACCCATGCCGGATTTAAAAGCATACCCAGCAGGTAAAGTGCGCATACACATAAAGAAAATGGAAGATTTAAAAAAAAATTCAAAAATATTTGCCAGGTGACCAAGATGTACAAGATTTTTATAACGACGTTTATAACTGGTCTACTTGCGACGGCAATGAAGGCGATTATTAAATGTTTTTGTCCTGTTTTATAATGAATATATAAATTTATATAATTTTTTTTATTAAAAAAATTGAGAAATTTTTGAAATACCATATGTTCAAGTATTTTTGAGCCTTATTACTAAAATACTAAAAGATTTTCAAATCTAAAACTTTGGTTTTCTATTCATTTTAACTTGTACTGCATACGCCCTGAACACAGAAACAAGATCTCCATACATTTTTTTTCCAGGGCGCAGTTTTTTTGCCCTCCTGTAAAATTGAGGCCCGTGGAGATGTGGGGTTTCAATAATAACTGATCTGTGGAGTGCCGTCAAACATGGCTTGAAGAAGCCTGGAGAGTAGGCACGGTTTTCGCAGCTCCCGAGTAAGTTCGTAAGCCCATGGGCGTCGTCGGGCGCATCTTTGGTAAGGGCCTGGCGTAAGCCGTATGCTATGCTTTACATATAACAATATAGTGGTATGGTATTAGCCAATCCCAATGCATTCTCGAACTGAAGAACGTTCCAACTGTGCAGAATGGCTACAGAAAACAGGGACATTTTTCGCTATCGCTTGGAACAGTATATATACTGCTAGATATATTGCAGAATAAATTGTGCTTCGTAGGTTCCGGTACGTAAAAATAATTCAATTTGGTTCACTGCATTTATTCCCGTGCATGTAGTAAGAGCCGACTTAGGTATTCATCGTTCGTCGTTCGAATTTCATTTTAAACTGTGGGTCCCCTTCCTTACATACTATGTGGTAGGGTTTATCCCGCCCAGGTTGGTACTTTCGCATTGAGTGAACAGTGGTCAAAGCGGCTGGTCCGTTTATTCCAGTTCAATGAATCTGTGCAATAAAAGTAAGGTCCTGACATGGCATCTAGTTCCTTTAAGATTTGTTGGGCTAGTATAATGACAGTAAGTATTAGCCATCCGTGTCACATGAAAAAAATCATATTATCGGTTTAAAAAAATGCGCGGGAACTTCACCATAAGCGATCAACGATTTCTATCGCTTCTGAATTAAGCTATATTTCAATAACATTAATAGCAACAAAATATATAAAGTTAATGAGAGCCGTTCTCAGGGTTGCGGTCGCCACGCCTGCACCGCTCAGTGTGTCGTCTTTCTGTCGCGATGTTATCGCTTTCTTATCGCCGTGTGACATCTATTTTGGCAGAGGGAGTCAATTGGCTACTATTGATATTGTTCGACATTACAGAGTTTATTTTAGAACTTCACTTGTGGTCGGTCACAGTACTATTTAATGTTCAATAAATGGCTGTCGCGAAGGCAACGAAAATAGAAGATTAAAAACATTTAAGAAATGCATTCTTTGTCCATTCGCCAAGGCACAATTTTGAGAGCACACGGGGAGTGCCAGCAATGAATGAAATATTTCCGCACTCCTAAAAACTTTCAGAATTTAAAGAATTTGTTAATCACTTGAGAAAGCTTTATTCTATGTTCGTAAGTTTTAATTTGTTTGTAAGTAAATATCTGTATTTTTTTGTAAAAAAAATTTAAATTTAAGTTAAAAAAGAAAACCCCTTTTCAATGTTTTTAACCAATATTTTCCAATCTAAAAGTTATATAAAAAAAGCATTATTCATTAAAGCATCATTCATTAAAATGTAGACGGTTTTTACACCAGAGAATACTTCTTGTAACACTATCATATTATTGTGTGTTGTTAGTTAATTAAGTAATATTTCTACTCCGTTTGCACTGAGGGTGGCTTTTTCTTTTTTGTTCTTGTTCTTTGCCTTAAACTGTTCAACAATTGTTGAGTTGCTAGGATCCGCGGATCATTCAGTTTTTGACGTAACTTAGTGCAGTTTGACTTCCAAAAAAGTTTAAATTAATTAAATTAAATGAAATGAAAAGATGTTGACAATATATTTTAGAATCCAAAATAAAGTTAAATAATAGAAAAATATTCAGAGCATGTAAACTTTGGGAAACATAGGGAATTGATAGGGTAACGACTCTCTTAATTGAGAAGGTACATCTCATTTGAAATTTTAAATTATATATTGTTGATAATTGTATGTATATAACGGATACGACATTACCGTTATTTACATTACATGACATTACATTACTGCTTTAACCAACGGACATATAATCCAAAAGTCGCAGGTTCGAATCCTGCTTCCGACGAATGTCGCGACCAATACTTTTTCAGATTGTTTCCAAAATCTGATTACAATGCTTCAAAAGTAGATATCGCTGAAACTCAAATTAATATATATTGTTGGCCCTAAAGTTGTAAGAATACGAATGAAAAGTTCTTAAATGCATACGCCGCGTGATGCTGCACTCAGCCAAAGGAAAGTAGGTATACGCTAAAGGGATCTAATGCCACGTTCGTTTACGTCCGGTTCATCCCTGTTGAATGACTGCTCCAACATTTCACGCGAAGACGCCTCAATTAACGTCTCCTATCGGCACATTACGGACGGTCGCTATCGTTGCTACTGTGAACTTGGGCTTACAAGATGGATTCCGCTTGGGATTAACGCGGCCATTTGTATCCTTGAGGGGGAATCATTCCTTGTTAATTGCGGAGGATAATTCGAAAGTATCGCGCGATCTAAGCGAGGCTATTGACTTGAGGCGATGGGATGTATGGTGTAAGTGTTGCATAGTGTAACAGTAAGTTTGGGATGTTACAGTTTTCCTGCGTCCTGCATAATTCTCATTGTATGCTACAGCAAAGTAGCCTTGATCAATATTTGTCATCAAAAAGAACTGTTGCGAAAACTTGTAAAGTTTTTAATAACGATTTTCGAAAATGAATGCGCGTATTTCCTTTGGGTGTTCCTTAAAATTTATTTTTAATTGACGGGCTAAAATTTTGTCACGAAGCAATTATTTATTTTTGACTTCCACTCATTTCAAATGTAAGTACTTTATAAACGGTTTACAACCGATAGATTCGTCTATCATACATAAAATCATCATTTCAAATATTTTTCTTGAATAAAAATATAACAAGAAAAGGATATTGCGGTACATTTTTATTGAACTTTGAAAAAAATATATTTAATATCTTTTCGTTCATTAAAGTTTATTTGTAGTATCTAGGATGTTGGGTTCAATCTTGCACTCTTTACTTTATCCAATGTTTTGATTACTGTATCTTCGTTGGTTTGGAAATTATGGATTGAATAAAAAAATAAAACTCTTGGAATTTATGTCTAGCGGGTAACGATGTGGTTGAGAGTAGGTACCCCTTGGTATCACCAACAAATGAGAGTAAATTAAGATAGAGCGCTTTAGTTTGCCAACATGAGAGTTTAACCGTTTTTAGACTTCAATAATTTGAAGCAAGTCGAATTTCTAGTTGTAACGGGTAAATGTTTTTAACCCGAAATATAATTTGTGTTAAGAGTTCTGACGGCTTAGAAATCCGTGAGACAGTGGTCATATTTGACGTAAGTATACTCGTCGGAGGATGTTGCTAGGGGTCGTCAATATGAATTAAATAGCCGCAGAACCACCCACCGACATTCCGACCCACCATTTCCCCTTGTGCCTTTGCAAAGGTACTGGGCTCTACATTTTCGATGGAAGATTGTCTTTGTTGTCCGCAGGCGAGCGCATACCGAGGACGATGCAGCGCACAACATCACTACGAGTGCTCAATTATTTTCCACAAAAACAAACGAAAGAAAAAGATGTTCCACATTGTAAGGCAGTGATTGAGGCGACACAAAGCCTCCGTATTATCTGCCCGCTCATCTGAAGCGCACGCGCATTCAACAACGGGCAGACTGGAAGAGAACTCTTTCAACGGCTCCGTCGCGCTACGCGCATCATTGTTTGTCGTTCTGTTTAATGATGAGTCGCCTTAAGGCTGTTCTGACCCATACGTTTTTAACACGAAAACGAATGAACTTAAGTCCGTTTCCACCATCTCCAGCTACAAAAATCCCAAAGTTACCTTTCGTTACACCATGTAACCGAATGTTACTTATCGGAGTTCAGGTAACTGGAGGTGGTGAAAACAGGGGTTAGAAGCACTAATTAATATAATCTAATAAATATTATAAAGGGGAAAGTTTGTAATAATGGATGGATGGATGGATGGATGGATGGATGGATGGATGGATGGATGGATGGATGTTTGTTACTCTTTCACGTAAAAACTACTGAATGGATTCTAATGAAACTTTACAATAATATAGCTTATACATCAGAATAACACATAGGCTACAATTTATGTGCCCATGGGCTTTAGAACTTTCACGGGGCTGCGAAAACGATGCCGGTAGCGATACTTCACACTAGGGGGAGAGGAGCCGGGGGCGGTGGCGGGGAGCGGCGGCGGGGGGAGGGCAGACGTCGTGACTGTTTGGTGTCCGTTTGGCGAATTTTCAAGGCACTAGCGATTTGTAAAACTTAGTACATGTACATTTAACTACCCGGGAATTAGGATTGGCTAAATAGAATTCAGTTCCGCTTACGCTAAGATGGGGCTGTCATACAAACTGCAATGCTATGCACGGCTCGGCTTTGCGGCGGCAGCGCTTACTTTTACTGAAGTACGGCTTGGTATTTCCTGCAACTTTAGGACTACTTGGCATCACGCTAAATCGCCGGAGGAGCGACCAACAGAATAAAATCCTTGAGAACCAATTACTCGATTTAGATGTGCATTGTATCTACGTCTAGCCTGATTCTACTAAAAACTTATAGATTACATAATATAACGCTTCATTACCAGAAGGGTAAGTAGTGAGTCTTAAAGTCTTATAACATGCGAACCACTTACCTGATTTATATGCGTATTTTATCAATGTATAGCATCTCTGGGAGCAGTCAGGTTCGAGATGGGTTACTGTTTTCGATGTTGAGGCTGGCTGTGGGTTGGAGTCCACGCAAAACTTACCTACGTTACACGTTACTTACTAGGTAAGCAATGTAGCAGTGAAAGTGCAGAAAGGTTCTCGCGGCAAATGTTTTTTTTTAAATAGCCACCAAACGTCAACGAAGCTCTAAATGGGAATTATTGGATGTTTCTCATTAAATCATGCTATTTCGGCTCGAACGATCTTGATTAAATTTGGTACATGGATACATTGTCCTGGACCAGTTTGACCCTATTTTGGACCAGTCATGTGGGCTACTTTTTATCCATGAGATAATTTAGCCGACACTAACCCGAGCGGAGCCGGGTACCGCAGCTAGTAAATATATAAAAAAAGGAGGAGGTTCACAATCTTTTGTATTGTTTATTTTAAAAGGTTAGTGAAGAGCCGTTACCTGGCTACAACAGAAGCAGCTGGAAGCAGATTTTCCATTGCAGTTCTTACTAAGTCAATAAACATTTTTGAACGGTAAAAATAATAACGATTTACTCGTAGCTATCAAGAATTATTGATTAAGTAATTCTTAGCCCCGATTGCACGAAGAGACGGCTGAGTAAATCAATATTCAAACACGTCACTTTCAGTGGACCGCATGGATTTCCTTCCATACTGTCCATACAAATTGTGTGACTGTCTCATTAAGCCCATGACGTGTTTAATGAGACGCTGACATTGATTTTGATCTTTTGTCCTTTCGTGCACTCGGCCCTTAATCTTGTTGTGAATTAATTGTACCTTAAATTTACTCCTCAAATATTTCTTAGGATACTTGCAAGTTAATAGATATTGCAACGTAGCTGCAACGTGTTTATGGTGTATAGCGGACATGTAACCGTGAGTTCATTTTTACTTTAGATTGAAACAAAGATATAATTTGTTAATTCGTTAACAACGGTCTCGACGGCCCTTAAGTTGGAGTGGTATTCGTTTTGTGGGTACAGATAATGCGCGCACGACGCGGCTCCTGGCCGCGCGTCGCGTCGCGCGATCAATAGGAGATATCGAGTTGCGGCCGCCACCTGCGCGCGCGCCGCGTCGCAGCCACCGCCCCGCCGCTTTGTGCGCGCTCGGCTGGCCTGGCTGCCTGCACGAAATCAAACTAGCTTCGGTATTGCGAATAATTATTTTTAGTGTGGAGTGCACAATCTCTGATCAGTGATATATTTTTTTTAATATATCCTTCCTTACTGAAGAACCAATAATATAGATCTATAATAACCATAACGGATCAACCTTGGTGGAGAAAATACGGTATTGCATCTTGCGAACGTTGAAGGCGACAAGATTCTCCTGGCTCCAGGTGGCAACTTTTTCTAGAACGCCCTAGTTGCGCCCTGCTGGGTTGTGCATCTCTGCGCATCCAATCGCTGGCACACCCTTATGCTCTGTGCTGTCATCAGCGTAACTGTGAACCATGCCTAGTGACAGTAAATCGTTGATGAAGATTAAAAAAAGAGTATGTGACACCACCGAGCCCTGCGGAACACCAGCCCCAATCGGGAAGTCGTCCGAATTTGCTCCATCAACGGCAACGTATAAGGAGCAACCCGACAGGAAGCTGGCAATCCATGAGCAAAGCTTGGGTGGAATGCCGAAGGACGGGACCTTGTTTAGAAGGCCCTGGTGCCATACACAATCGAAGGCTTTTGCGATGTCTTATGCTACTGCCAGCGACTACCCAAAATGGTCCAGTTTATCAGACCATACATGCGTGACGTACGATAGAAGATCTCCTATTGACCGTGCTTTTCGGAAACCGCTCCATTACTTTACATAAAGATAAGTTATCGCGGTGGGCCGATAGATCGAGGGATTCGCTAGGTCGCCCTTTTTCGGTACCGGTTGGACCGAGGCTCACTTCCAGCAAGAGGCAACGATACCTCGGGTGAAGGAGGGACGGAAAATTCGGGTGATTATCGGTGTCAACTCAGGAGCACACTTCTCGAATACAATGTCAGGAATTCCGTAAGGACCACTACTCTTCGAAGTGTCTAACGCCCTCAAACATTTTGATACCAAGTCTACAGAATGTGTGATGTCAAGGAAGTCGCTGCACCCTGGTCATCCAACGTTGAGTTAGACTCACAATTCACGGTCGTGTTTAAACTTGGCCATAGTCAGCGTCCGCTTGCAAGATTTGGAGGAGGTATTGAGGGCACGCCTTGTCACAACGGTACGCTCCAGCCTTAACTGCGAGATGACACTGGCGGCTGAACCAGGGCATGTGATTGCCACCCACTGGAACAACAGAGGATTTAATAAAGTAATCAATGCCCTGTTGTATCAGCTCGGCAATAGACTCGGCGCACCTCGATGTGTCCGAAGTGGCCACCTAGTTCCTGCGGGAATGCGGTGTGTTGTGAAGTGGTTGTGAACTATCATGTCCAGTCATACATATCCAGTTACAAATAAAAACATTACCGAATTCGATATCGGTGATTTAGGGCCACTTCTCGTCGTTCCATCCTATCATTGCCAACTTGGCACATAACATGCGATCAACAACTAATATCATGGTAAAATTTACCACGATGATATAATAAGATGTCACTTAGTGTACACGTAATCATATCTTACTCCATTAAGAACGGGTTGGGGCGGAGCTGGACGTGTTGTTGTTCAGAGGTCATCGCCCAAGAACTGGTCTAGACGGAGGATTGACTTTTATCAATAATTATGCTTACTAACTCAAAAAGCAGCGGATTGAGTCAGTTAATAAAAGGTTATTAAATTCTATTGTATTTTCTAAGTCTAAGAAAGCAAAGAAATAAATTTGATATGTATGTAGAATCGACCGTGAAGCAATGATGTATTAATAAAATAGATAAAGCTGTAAATTTAACTTTATCAAAACACTGCTAGGCTGGACATGAACCAGCAAACATGTCATTGGCGAGCATTGGGTCTACCAATTTTGCCACCTGGCCCACCCCATATTTGTAATTCTCCTAAAGTCCCTGCTCCCGTAATTCTCCTTAGTAATTCGAAATACGTATCACATTTGTTGAAAAAATCGATTTACTTGCTTAGCACAAAAACATTTATTTAACTATTTAAATTACAATATAATCATTATACATTGTATTAATATTAAATTAAATTTGAAGCCATCATAGAGAAGGAGTGCACATAATTTTGAACAGTGCGGATTCCGGTTCTAAAAATAATACAAGCGGTGGTAACGATTCTGTAGCGATTCAGCTAGTCAGATTGGGACCCAGAAACAGGCGGCCCAACCCGGCGGGCCTAACTCATTCGCGGGCACGGTACAAAACCGTGCTGTTGCGCTCTGGGACCTTCTCTGTTTCAAAGAATAAGACAGGCTCCGTGATAAGGAAGATGCAACATGTCCACAAAAAAGACAATGTGCATAGTGTATGATTTGGTAAGATTTACGAAAATTTTAATTTCAAAACGACTTACAGCTAAAAGTAAACCACGACGGCTGTAGTCAAAAATCTAACAAAAACCAAATAGATCATAAATCTTGATTAAATAAGCTATGTCTGATGACTAATCTTTTTACGATGTTCTTACTTTATCATTGCGTAATCCACCTCCAAAGTTGTCGTATAAAACGCGCGAAAAATTCGAACTTTCGGACCTTGTAACTTAGAAACCAAACACAATTTTACAATGCCAATGGTCATCAGACATCTAGTTCGATCAAATAAAGCTATTTTGAGCAAAATTTTGGATCTCTGACAAGAAATATGGGCGTGATCTTCTTTCCCCTTTTGTATGGGGAGATGAGCGGGTTGGGCCACCTTAAGACTGCGATGTTATGTAACCAAGGTTGCAAAGATGAAACTTTGATAATCTTTGTATATGTCTGTCTCAAGTGTGCTTACTCAACAGTAAAGCCCCAAACAATAATACAGATCCTACAGGTTCCTTTTAGAATATCCACCCTCTAAGTCGAAACGTCTTCGCTGCAAACAAAGTAGACAGAACCCTCACCTAGGCGCTTGCTTCAAGAGGCAATGCACGTGCCCCTGCCCGTATCTAACTTCTAACGCTGTCATTACATGTACGCTGGCAAACTTTACTTACTGTTTATTCCCAATAGGCACATTTCCATTTTGTCATTCGCTATTGCCTATTAATTCTTAGATTATTGCTCGAATGAATAGGGGCTCGCAATCTTCAACGGCAGCGGAGCAGGTGCCCCCTAGCGCCATCTCTCCGCGAGCAAAAAGCGGCGACGAAAGAGTGCGCCACCTGCGCGTGCGCTTGCGCACAACTCGTAACATTCGAACGTAATGAATTTGATTTTTTCCGCTTTGCATGAGACAGCACTTAGCGCGAGCGCCGTAATGACAGGACGGGATGTTGAGTGGTGAGTTACGCGCATGCGAACAGGAGCCAGCCGTTCGCGTTGGTTACTTCTAATAATCTACGCTACCCTTCTTCAATATGCTACATGATGTGGTTCTACGGACATACTACATCCATAAAATATTTTTAATATTTCACACGCAAATGGTTTGTTTACAGCAGTGAACTGGCGACCATAGCTAAATTCGTCACTGAGGTTTACCGTGCTCGAATTCTGCAAACCCGCTTTAAACTAGCGTCTTGAAGTTGAAGCCGAGCGAGCCTCTAAAATCTTTGAAAATCGTACCTACTACGAAACATTTTACGGGTTACTGAGACACGCATTTTTTTAAATGACGCCACAATGTAAATTCCAGCGACCTCAGTGTCCAGTGACATTTAGATCAAAAGAACCGAATTTCTATAGCTAAAGAGTTAATGTTTTAATATTGTAATATTTTGTTTATATTGTTTGTGTAATTAGCCACTTGTGGAAATAAATATTGAGTCTGTATGCGCCATAGACCTACCATGCGCGCACAGCGCCCTTAGATCCTATTTCTATGGTATGCGCAATATATTTTAATATTGGCCAGTGCTAAGGTGCTAATAAATATAACAGTGTGAATATTTCAGCTTCGCAAGAACCTCGATGACGACTGAACGGTTTCAACTCTATACTATTACTTATTTTGTGTCTCTACATATGCATTTTTTATTTTCAATTAAATAAAATACACGAAAATATATTTCAAGTCGAATAAAACATTATGGTACATAAATTATGTGAACGATATTAAAATGTGATGCAACGCATAATTATACTGCACAAAAAGTATTCAAATCACAATAACAGGCTCATAGGCAATTCCCGCTCCTAGTAAGGCAAGCGAGCTGAATAAAATCAAGCCCGGACTATCCCACTGCCAATCAGGCTCGGCGACTCCGGCGCACCTGTTCGCCGAGCGTACAATCTAGCCCGCACCTGCGCGCTAGTGCGCCGAGCGTTACGCAACGCCTGGATGGCTGGACGGTAACGAAGTGTCGCGCGGAGTTAGATTTTATGAGCGGCGCCGACCAGATGTCCGGCAGGAAGCGGCCGCGCATGGACACTCAGGAGTCAACGTCGTCAGCGACCACAGAGCAAGAGATGGGGCTAGAACTGACGGGGAAAGTCTTCGGAGAACGAGGCGAAATTTCGGTGTGTGTAAAAATGCCATGCCCTTTTCATCGGCGACCCTGTTTCGAAACTAAGGCTGAGATAAATAGTCGTAACAGAAACTAAGACTAACGAAAAGTCGTACTTTGTGACGTCACTTGGACACATTTTGTATGGACGAAATCTCAATGTAATGCAAATTGCCGTCACAAAGTACTACTTTTCGTTATTCTTAGTTTTTGTAACGACTATTTATCTCAGCCTAAGTCTCAGAGCGTGCTGTTTTGTATTGAACTTGGATGGCTAAAATCACACCAGCTGTCATGATATTAGCCCAAAACACCTCATGGGAACTACGACACTCATTATATTGCCCGGAGACATTGAACTGAATGGACAAGACGGACAATGTTTCATTGCCAATTCGACCACCTTTCATCTAATGTATTGGTACCAGCCCAGGCGGGCTTAACCAACCAGAAGCCATCTAGAGTTATACGTGGATTCAGATACATGGAGTACCTCGCATTTGGGCGAAACGGGAAAATGTTTGATCATAAAAAAGATAATCTGTTCCCAGTAATTGGGTATTAATACTTTTGACAGTATGTGTATTTTACTTAGGTACTTGTCTTATCACGTCCGATTGGAGGACATATAATGAGCTTTCTCAGAACTCCATTTATGGTTCGATTTTATGAACTAGACTTTTGAATTTGTAACATTATTAAAAAAATTAACGTATCAAAAATAACTACGTATTATTTTTTATCAAAACCCTATTTCCTCCAATAGGAATGTGTCGTCTAAGAAGTAATAATCTCAGGCGCAGCCGCCTCTAGAGTGTTCATGCCCATAACGTTCCCCGGACGGTGATTAAAAAGTACACCGATAAGTACAAAGTAAATTACTGGCTGTGGCAAAACTCAATCATTTAATTTGCACAATTTATGTGTTGTTGACTTGTCATTACAGCATTGCAAATGGGGATAAACAAACAAATGGAGATTCCGTCACGAGTAGGCTTCTTTCAGAGCCCGTAGTCCGAAATCTCAACTATATTGGGGTTTACTCCAAACCGAGCGACTAGCGTTTTCAAGAGCGCGCGCAGTGGGAATTGGTGAGTCTGAGTTTGATTTGACAGTTTACGCTCGTCGCCGTAAATGCGTTGACGTTGCCGTTTACGTCGACTCCGTGTTTTCTACCCAATCGGTAGTCTGAGTTGTTGACAGGTTGAAGTTGTAAAACTCGTATGGTTTTGACGTTTTACTCGTATATGACACGATTTTATAGTTTTTATTTTTGCATGTAAAATAAATCAGATTGTGATTAGTAATTCAGAGTTCGAAGTTTTGCTGATTATGGTCTGACCACGTACAGTAATAGAAAAGGCGTTATTTAGCCATATCCCTGGGATTACTCGGGAATGCCTAAGATTTTCACATTCCTCGTACTCCCGCCGAAGATTATCTGAGATTACCAAACAATTTATGCATTTCGGTTACGATTCTCTCGATTGGTCCCCTTCAGCTCTATAAAAATTGCTAAATTCTACTACGTCCAGCTGCAATTTTCTTTACGTTTGTATATTCGTTTTATTAAAGCGATTTAAGTCTGATTTGAAAATAACAGGCGTCGGTGCATCTGACTGAGCCAAAGGAACGCCAGCAATATCATAACACCTGAATAGTTAGCTCGAATGAACTAATTATACCACTCAAGAAGCGGAACGTACAATTTGCAGAAGCCACCCACCCGATGCAGATAGGCCATAAACAGGGCACGCGATTTGTGCGGGTTGCGCGTGTCACAGGACTTTAGCCCGGGAGCTGGTCACCAGTTTATTTACAGCAATCCAAGTGACATTTTATGCTGGAGGCAATTTTCAACTAGTGGCTCTATGAGCTGTAGACCTCGCGAGTCTGTATTTATGAACATTTGACACTTTTGAACGTCTTTCTAAATTTTAAAAATCATAAAAAACTGGCTTGTCTAAAAAATTTATATAATTATCGAACCTGCTCAAAAAATTTCCCTAGAATCGGTTGGGAAATGTGAACTGTAGAGAAGAACGCCGGACATACGTAAGCATTTTTGCCCATTCTGAAACGGAGACGAAACGTTTCTTGCCTGATAAATGCGTAGAAAGTGGTAATTTTTTTTACGAAAATTAAGAGACTATAATAGAAGTATTTTTTTAAGAAAAATATGTACGTGTTTTATGTAAGTAACCATTTGTAATGCGCGCTCGTAGTACCTTCTTATATATACTATGTTAAAGTCTGTTAGGTACGGTAAGCTGTTAAGAATCTCTGCGCTGTGCTGAAATCTGGGGTATGTGTTTCTAACCGTAGGTTTTGTCTTATTTGAGGGTATTTTTTGGCTAGCAACCTTCATGAAGTGTCGCTGGGAATCTGGGTAATATTTCTTATAAAATAGTGGTCCTCAGAAAGACCCATTCTTAGTAATTATAAAAAAAAATACTTTTAGTAACATTCGTTAGTAAACAAGAATGCGTCCGGACCAGATTTTAGAAATCTTAAAGCAAAAAGACTTTCAGGTAAAACCAAACAAAACAATTTACAATTTGTGCACTCTTTAGCATTTCTGGAAGATTTTGTGGAACTAGTCATGATTAGCCCAACACACCTCATTTTCGAAGAAGAAGGTGTCATTTCAGGACCTTTCAGCGACATCTACATTTGAAGCATTGTAATCAGAATGTCATGACCAATACTTTTTCAGATTATTTTCAAAATCTGATTACAATGCTTCAAATGTAGATGTCGCTGAAACCCAAATTAATACGTCGAAGTAGATAGAAAACACGGACTTTTGTATTGTCGTTTCTACCATCCTTTCATCCAACTATGAAAGAAAAGCGAGGCTCCGCGCCCCTACTACGAGCCGCTCAAATATCTAACTCAATGTTGTTATCATTACAATATCCAATGTCCAGTATCTCTTTACCTATTGAGTAAACCGCAACTCGCGGGCTATGTGAAATGCGTGGTCGAGAATGGTAATAGGTGTAATGTCGGTGGTCTGAGGAGCCCTCAGTAGCCATCGCAGGACTGCGACGGTTGTAATGGCCGGGCACCTGGTCACTCGGCCGCCGCGATACGGGCTCACCTTGTCACCACCACAGCGCCGCCCGCCGCCAGCCACACGCGTACTCCACTTCCACATTTCTAACTCTTCTGTGCTTAATTCATCACGTCGCACAGCCCACAAGTTACTTTGTATCTTGAGCTTGAGGACACGAGAAGAGTTAAGTAGATAAATAAGGCTTTCAAATTAACGAAATGCATGGAAGAAATGCCGTGGACCCTTGTATTTTCCTCTTCCTGGCCGAAACCTGCATGGCACCAAACAGGTATGTTCTGGCTCTACATAATATATATTGTGTTTGATTCAAGGTACCGATGTCCCACCAAGCCCCATTCCAAACGAGCAAAAAATTTTCGCGCATCGTTGTCTCCATATTTACCCTATTTATCTACCCAAAATTTTAAGATATGGGGGTTCCTTTTCAGGTAAAAGTGAGTTCAAGTTCGGGAGTAATTTAACCTAATAGTGGCTAAAAAAATTATTATTATTGAAATAATGGAATTGTTTATTTTCCTTTCAACCTATTCATAGGACAAACCGGATTTCGACCAAACAAAACTGACGTTAAAGAAGCGCGGAAACATGACCTATGAAGTCGATGGACCTATGTATAAAAGCGAGTTGAAATTTAGGACCAAACTTGAACTTACTAATACCTGAATGGGCCCTGTGTGTTGCAGTTGATAATTTTTTTTTTCTTTTATCGCGGATAAAAGGAAAACATAATCTATTTTTTCAAACAGAGATATAAGTAAATAGTTTCAAACCAGTGCCTCGCTGGAATGCCAATGGAGTTTTGACAGTTAGAATTTGAAAATCGAACGGTGCAAGCGTTTGTTATCCGTCAATCGACGGCGGCGGCGCGCATGCGGGTAGTTCACAATTAGGCGCACGTGCCGGCCAATGGGAACGTTCATTACTAGAATTAAAATAAATATCAAACACCACGAGAGGTGTCATCTTAAAATATTGCGCTTTCACGCTCATTTGGATTCGTTTTATAGAAATAATTTAGAGTTCATATTTTCACAACACTTACGAAGGCGATTATATTTGTTACGTTGAGTAGATGTAACTATTAAACAAATTTCTTTCCCTCTGTAGGAATAAAAATAACTGAATCCGGCCTTTTAAGTTTTACCAATAAATCACCAAACTTTGTTGGTTCTTTAAGGATAATTTCATAAACATTTCTGTAACCTTCGGCACCCACAACGGGGTTTTTTCCTCCATGTAGATGGCGCAAAAGCCGATTTGCGCTATTTCTGGTATAATATTCCAAAGAAGGAAGTTACAATATATAACTGCACACCGAGCACAAAAAAGTTGTTAGGTAGTTGATACCATGAAACAATTTATAAGAAAATAAAAATAAAAAGCATTAGTGGAATAGTTGTAAGGCATGGCCCTGAAAGTTGCGGATTTCAAACGGAAACTTTGTGCACACATCCTCATCATAATCTTATAAATCCATATACTATAATATTATAAATGCCAAAGTAACTCGGTCTGTCTATCTGTTACGATTTACATTTTGATGAAATTTGGTAGAGAGTCTGCACCTTGAAAATGGACATAGGCTGCCGTTTGTGTCAAAAATTTGATTCATAGGCGATGAAAGAATGTATCAAATAAGTAAACTCAAATAAGATCAGTAAGACATCAGTCCTAAATGACATTGACCCGAGCGGAGCCAGATACCTCAGCTAGTAATATTATAAATTCTTTACTTCTAATTTCTTTATTATTACGCACAAGTATTTCTGACCACTAGCTAGAATTAAGCGTAAGTACACTATAAGGCTTTTTGATTACTGTTGTTCGAGATCACAAAAGAGATCTGCTATGTGTTCATTACGAATTGAAAATAAAAAATCACGACAATGCTGCTAATAATGATAAAAAAGATGTATTCACCTTGAAGCCAGTTTGCTTCGCACCAGTCCGGTTATCAGCGCGGGAATTTCCAACGTTGTGTTTCTCTATTGAACTTTTTTCCCTTAACCACGATGTGAAATATTGAGAAATATAGACTTATTTCAAATATGATTTTTATGTGAAGTTTATCAAATTTTAAACTTACTGTGGTGGTATATGAAAAAGCAATTATTATAGACAGTTATCTATATTTCTAGGTTTTCTAGGTTTACATTATTTATACAAAAATACGGTCACAATATAAAAACATTTACAAATATACCTAGAACTGGACTAAACCTTAGTGAGGTCAGACCTGGGACAAATCACGACCCGCGCTACAAATACGGAAACCTCCGAACCATTATTATATCGTGTTCGAGAGTAGTAACCGCTTGCTGCATCCTGGAATCGGAGCCCAATATCGATATTCAATTGCTTTCAACATGGTTGGTCGAATATTTTTGGAACAACGCCTTTCATAGAAAATATATAAAGAGAGAGAGAGGAATATAGAGAATCACATGAAGTGGGCATTAAACTTTTACTTACATGACGAAAACATTAAAATAACAACGATCTTAGGGCCTTTTTCACCTACTACTGATTAGCTTAATCGCCACATGTTAAAGGCCTTCCTTAGCAGCTTGCGATCAATACCAGTGCAAGATAATCAGCACTTTAATAATAAAGGCCCTTTAAGTGTCGATTAAAATAAATCATCACTTGGTGAAAACCAGGCTTAAGCTCCTTATCGTTATTTTATGCAACCTGACATGGATGGCTAATACCACACAACTTACGTTATGATATTAGCCTAATACACCACATTCCCGAAGGAATTAGGTGCCATGCCAGGACCTTCCCTTTATGAGAACGGCTACATTGAACTGGAACACGGACAATTTTTAATTGCCGCTTCAACCATAGTTTCATCCAATGCGGTGGTACCAACCCGGGCGGGCTTAACCCTACCACCTAGTAGGGGAAGGGGACCTACAGTTTTACATGGAACAGCTCGCATTCGTACCGAAATGCACTTATCCAACTCAGAAAGAGAAAGAAAGTGGTGCATGACCGGGCGAAGATTTGAACCCAGAACTCTCGGATGAAAGGCAAGTCCTCTAGCCCCTAGACCACGAGCTGTACATGTTTTAAAAAATATATCTGCAATTTAACCTACAAATCTCCACAAGGCCGACCTACTTTCCGATCCGTCGCTATCGAATCGCGAGGATCTCCCATCAAACTCCCGAGTTAGGCAACCAGTTGGCAATGGGAGTGCGATAAGCTCATTAGGTCGGTATCGGGCGCCCCGCGAGTCAATTGGGCCGCGCAGGCGAGGCGAGGTCACCCACTCGTGTGAGCACGTTATCCCCGCCAGACTGTGCAGAGGTCTTTGATGTGTGTGGCGCATACACGCGACCGGACCATTGACAGAACATTCAGCGGCTCGTGGCTTCGTGGAGCAGGTACTTGCCATAATAGGTAATGCCATATGTCTGGGTTAAGATCCCCGTCCCGATCATTTCTTTTTCTGAGTTGAATAAGTGCATTTTTTCATACATGCGAGCAAATCCATGGTTACGAATCCAAGTAAAACTGTAGCCCCTTACCCTATATGGTAAATCCATGGATATTTTATTGTTGTTTATTCTTCATAAAAGGTGAGTTTATAATAATCTACAAGCCTTATAGGGTTGATTCAGTATCTGATATAGAACAACTTTTGCTAAGAATGTAGGTATGCAATAATTTTAATTTTTGAGAAATTTAAACAGTATGTTATTCTCAGTATTGTAAACAACCTTACAATACTAGTGTGTGCTAATATCATGATGGTGGGAGTGGTATTAGTCAGCCATGTTCATTTACATAAAATAATATATTTTTAAATTGTCAGTTATGACATATATTACATTACAAACATAAATAAATAAATAATTATTATAAGGTATATTTTTTAATTCTAATTAAGAATACATTTTTTTTTTAACCTAAATAGTTTAGTGTATGTTTTCTTATTAAAATGATTACTTTTATGCTATAAAAATCGGGCATATTTTATTTATTATTAAGTTGACACCGATACTGGAGGAATGAAACGTGGCCTATGCTGCCGCTACAGGAATGAATTTCGGTGTCCACTCTCGCCCACCATACCAAATGCAGAACAACAAATTAATAAAAACAATGTCAGAAGACAGTATGGTGTATGGTCGCGGCGAAAGATGTGCGTAGCGCGGCGGAGGAGCCCGCATGGCGCGCCGCTCTCTCCTCCCCGCGCCCCCTCCCCGCCGGTCCACGATAACCCATTTGCTGGTCGTTACACCGGAGATAGCCGCAAACAACACAAAGAGAAAGTAATTAGGGAAAGCCGTCCCCGCCAACTACTCACCCCACCTGAAACGCTTTGTTGGCGCTGCCTTTTGACCGCGCCCTCGGCTTTAGCACTCGCCGGGCGGTTAGTTCGTGGCTCGCCTTGCGGCTTCAGTTAAGTTGTGGGAGATTCGCACGAGAGCAACACAGCGAGAAGGCTGTACGGTTCGTAATGGTAAAAGGGCATACGGGTGTTTACAATACAGCCTTTATAAGTATGTTAAAACTTAAGAATACAGTAATACTAAAAAAGGCCTACTAAATACGAATAAGACCAAATTAAAAGTTCACCTCTAGAATAACAGTAATGAACGGTATTGAAAATAGAACTGAAAACAAATAGGACATTCGATTCAGTTGACATAAAAAAGACATTTTTTTAAGGAATGCGCTCCTACTTTATTCGGGAATGAGATCGTAATAAAATATGTCCAGTAATAGATAAATACATATAATTTTACAACTAGCGTTTACAGCTTACATAAGACCTATTGCTCTATTGAACCACAAACTTAGCGTTGCGACGCGGCGACGCCAGACCGCTGACCACAGGCTAAAGTGGTGATAAAGCCTCTACAAGTTTACTGCGGGAGGCTTTGTGGTAAGTATGCAGACACATTTGCAAACAAACTATCATGCTAACCAGACTTCGTGCCTGGGAATAAGACTCAAACTTGCGTGGCAATGGTAGGTGTATAGAAATGTGTGCATGTATCGAAAAAAGGTTAAATGTTGCTTTTGACTGCAAAGTTAATTTTCAAAGGGAAAAAATAAATGTGTTATGGTGTTTATGAGTTGTCCAGACGACGTGCTCCAGAATATGCTGCTCTACCACCTGCGGTTCTTTGCCTATTCGCAAACTATATCATTTAATGTAGGTGTCCTAATCCGTTCGTTATTAGAAACTGGCCAACAACTTTAACTGGTTTTTTTTTGTTATTTGTATGTTCACCTTATGTTATGTAATAATCAACAGATTTAGATGAAACTTCCCTAAATTGTCCTAGCGATAGTAACAGTAAGATTAAGCCTGGTTTTCACCAAGTGTTGATTTATTTTAATAGACACTTAAAGGATCTTTATTACTAAAGTGCTGATTATCTTATACTGGTATTGATTGCAAGCTGCTAAGAAAAGCCCTTAATATTTGGCGATTCAGCAATAAGTGAAAAAGGCCCTAAGAAATGGAAACCACAAAATGGTCCTTTTCACATTAAATTTAAAAGAATGACCTTATAAAAATAATTCATAAGGTAAGAAACAATGTTTTGTTTTATTTTACGTAACTGCCGAAAACGGTTTTGTAATCCACGATAACTTTCAAGCGCCTGGACCGATGCAGATGTTATCCTTTTGGCACTCGGGGTAACAAAAACTTTGAAAGTGTACCGTCTCAAATAAAACGTTAATAACAATTGTAAATAACAAAAATAGCACTTCTGCCGGGACAAAAAGTGGACTATAAAAAACACAAGATTTTATGTTTTTGCTTTTTTTTCCTAAACAAAGCGAAAAATTTTGGTTTGAGAAATATGTGATATTACCCTAAGCCATCGAACTAGTATTTTTTTGCTACGGCACTCATATTTTTATGTTTTTATTATTGTAGTGAATTTAAAAGAACTTTATTAGAACTTAGCTCTTCATTATTTAATCAGATGAGCTTGCCGCCCAGTTAATTTCGAAGTATAGTAATAAACTACAAAACTAAAGCCGACAAGCTTGCTGTACGTGCTCAGCTGGCGTTTTAAAACATATTCCCAGATAGTAATCTAATTTCACAGAGCGAGTGACCATATCGCGTCACCGCCCCTGTTATTACGATGTCACTTTAATTGTAATCATATGCGTTTAATTGTTCGGCCGATTAACTCACCGTGTTCGCGGTTCGTAAACAACATATTTTATTCTATAATTGTAATAATGATATATGATAACTGTATTGGTTAAGGTATATTTTGGTCAGGCAATAGTCAGATTTGGCACGCGCAGCTAGTTTAAGATTTGGAAATAAGGGCGTATGACCGACGAAATAACGATAACAGCCAAGTAGCCAACGATTATAGAGCCCAAAAGCTTTATAATCGATGGCTACTTTGCCGGAAAAGCAGAGAAAATGAAATTGTGATGTATGATACAAACGAATAGTGCTTCGATTATAAATCATGTCCATAACCGAATGTTAAAACATTTGCGTTTTATGACTATTTTATTTTATATTATTTATACTAGTAACAGCTATCATCTAAGTTAATACATTACTATATTTTTAAATATTTAAAAAACTCTATCAATAAAAAAATCCTCAATTAGCCATCGACACGTTTTCGTCTTACTAGGGTCTGTTAGGGTTTATCCCGTCGGATGAACCCGAGGAATAAAATGTAGGTGGTAGGACACCTACTCTTCATGTGGTTTTTTAGGGTTTCGTACCCAAAGGGTGTCAACCAAACCCTATTACTAAGCCTCCGCTATCCGTCCGTCCGTCCATCCGTCCGTCCGTCCGTCCGTCACAGGGCATGTATGTCATACAAAAAAGCAGATTGTTTGGTATTAAATCATGTACGATGGTACGGAACCCTTCGTGTGCGGGTCCGACCAACACTTGGCCGGGTATTTTATGTGACTAGACATTGATGACTGATACCCACCGTCATGATATCATCCCAACACATCTTCTTGTTCTAAGTATATTTTTAATTTCATAGGTATGTAGCATACATTTTTAAAGTAAAAATATTAAAACCTTTTCGTGGTACTATCGCGTACGAGTGCCTGCCGTGCCGACGACGTGCGATGCGAAAAGACGGCACAATTTACGGCGCACCGCAGAGTGACCGCAAGGATTCAATGTAGTCCCAGCTTTATTGAATCATAAAGAAAGAACAATAACGCACATGACGTTGACGTTTCGTCGCCGCGGCGCAAGCTGAATCTCGGAACCGCATTTTTAATTGGCCAAGAGATCTCTTGAGAGAGATCGAATGTTTGCATGGAAAAAATCAATCTGAAATATCTATGAGGCTTTAATCTCAATAATATTCATCATAATTATTATGAATAAGTATTGAAGTGGAGGCCAATTATTGCACTAATTACTTTACGGACGGAATCTATACAGGATTCCTCAATTAGTCAGTAAACAGCTTTCGAACTATTAGTATCCTTTATTGTAAAGGAACAGTAAAACATTACTTAGCGATGAATTCGGTAACACATGAAAATGTTTCATTTCGTGCCACTCATTACCAGAATCGATCGATTACCAGAATACTAAAGTTATGTCAAAATTAATTCATCTCCTGAGAACACTCCTGATTCATTAACTCGGATTTCCTAAAATTGGCGGCCAGGAGTGAAATCTAAATATAAATTTCCTAAAAACAATACATTCTGGACTATATACAAGCATGAACTTAAATTGCCTCTAAACAAAGCCGAAACAAACGAAATACATTTGAGCCTTATCTTCCCTTGGTCAATAAAAAGCGAAATTAACATCAAAATAATGACTCGATGAATAATAATTATTTTCGTAAGTGTGAATCATCAAATGTATTTAAATTGTTATCAATTAAAAGTAATATAATAACAATTCAAGTTGCGGAGGTCGTGGCACGGACGGACCGCCTCTGGAAATCACCACTATAGGTTGAAACAATATTTATTCTTCGCATAACATGAGTCTTGAGTCTAAGTGTTTGGGTGTGCAAATGGCGTTCTAGTGGAATATTATGGGGCGGTATCCAGGAGGATGAGTGAACCTAAACATTTTCATATCAGTGAAAGGTAAACTGACGAAATGTTCATGTTCATCAATTGGAATTTTGTTAATTGATGAGTATTGATTTGGACTATTATAGTCAGCCCGCCTGGATAGACCCACTTTCAAGTACTTTCGGGACTTACCATGACTCGCTAGTTCTTCAACGGAGACGGCGCTATTATTTAAAAAGGTTGGAAAAAATATAATTCTTGGTATTAACGATAACTCATTGTTATTAAGCATCAACAACATTTTTCAAATTTACGTCTCCGGAATCATCGAAAATGTATTTTTTAAGAAATACCAGCTTAAGTGCCCGGCTCCTAATATCTTGACAACAGCGGGTTTAATTGTAAATCTAAACCATTCAGAGACCTACTCTAACACACAATAAAATCATCAAAATCGGCCCAGCCGTTTAGAAGAAGTAAGGTGAAAAACACACGTACAGAGGTTTTTTTTTCTCTAAACCATCCCAATACTTAGGCGAACAAAAAAACATTTTCAAATCGGTTTAGCCGTTCTCGAATTTTAGCGCGAATAACGCACGACAGTAGATTTTTTAACAAAGAACAGTTACAATCATAAAAAATGAAGAAATATCTAATTATGTGAAAAAATAACCTGAACGTAATTAAACAATGTATTTTGGCTACACAATAGGCAGGGTTTTGGAAATGTTAATATAAAAAAAAAAAAATGTTTGGATGTCACGTTCCAAGAAACAAACAAATAAGCGCATACATTTTTCCGAACATTTGATATAACGGCGCCATCTACCCTTTGTTGAAGAACTACATAATGTAGCTATCGTTCGGAACGCCAAATATTTTTTCGCAAGACGTTGTTCACAGGTTCCACAGAATATACGTATACTACGTTTCTTCCTGATGTAATATCGTTCGAGCAAAAGAATTAAAAAACATCTAATTTTACAGTATTTGGTGAACAAAATTAAACCATTATTGAATTTCCGATTCACACTATGGATAAGGTGTGCACACCGCGCCGTCAACTTCAGCTACCCTCGAGATAACGTATGAATCCCCGCCGGTGGCATATGGCGCGGCACACGGCGTCACTTCTATGTAAATGTGGCGGGGACGCAATTGAAGTTAATAGGAGGGCCAGAGTGCCGGGAGGGGAGCTGGGGAGGGCACGCACCGCACTCGGCAGCTGGCGTCCTCGCCGCCCGGGAGGTGTGAGGGAATGTCCGCACGGTGACTCAGTGTAATCGAGCCCTAAATGGTTTGTCTTAGGTCAGGGCGACGTGAACACAATGCTGTCCATTCCTTGTTTACTGTGGCATTTACAATGAAAGATCGCAATATTATAATAGATTCTACAAAATGTTAGCAAGATGATGACCTTGCGAGGAAACTGCAATAGGATATGAGGTTGACCCTGGTAGCCGCTGGGAACCCTAATATCAGTATAATTATGGGATTTATTCAAAACTCTCCGGAGACCAACATCTTTTTGCTAATAAAGTTTCTGTACGTTCCACTCTAGCTTGACTTGCGGGACTTGCCTTGCACACTAGAGGTCTGGGTTCGAATCCCCGCTCAGTTCATGAACCACTTTCTCTCTGACTAGCATAAGTGCATTTCGTTACGAAGGCGAGCAGTTCCATGGTTGGTCTTTCATATAAAACTGTAGTTTCCTTGCCTCCCGTACTCGGGTTGCATTGGTTGTAAAGATGGTCGAAGCGGAAATGAAAAAAAGTCCGTGTCTTCTATTCAGTTCAATGCTCTCTTGCTCATAAAGGGAAGGTCCTGGCATGACAACAAATCCTTCCAGAAATGCGGTGTGTTGCGCTATTATTATGATTGTGGGATATAACTGGGCATGAATGGAAATATTATCCTGGCATGCCCAGTTAACCAAATAACTAACCAAAACATTTTTTTTATTAAAATTGTTTCGTCTTAGCCTTGAGCCCGTCTTCGTTTTGTTTTAATATAACTGGACCACAAATACCATACCTACTATTATCGCGTAACCCAACACACCACAGAAGTATAGATGCAATGCCAGGGCCTTCCTAATATAGCACCGCTACATTGAGGTGGGTGGAAAAAATGTAAAAATGTTTTTGCCGCTTTAACGATATCTTTCAATGCGATGGTACCAACCATTCAAAGCAAACCAGCCAGGTCTAAATTCTTGCCTCCGATCCCTATTTTTGACTTAACAATAATATTACGGAAAACATAAAAGAGAGCAATAATAAAAATATTAGCTATTCTAAAACAGCAAGTTATACCGATTACCATAGAAACCTAAACCATTTTAAATTTATTTTAAGGGAACACGTCAGTGAAAATAAAAATATTGGAAACATGAACCAATCAACAACACAACTTTAAATTTTGAGTGCCCAAATATAGCACCTGTAGATATTTAACAACGAAATATATTGAACAACACAATACAATTTCGGCAAAAAAACTGTCTAAGAAAAGCACACATTTCATAACTTAAAACCACAAAGCGAGACTGAATCGGAGAAACAATGCTCCATACCATTCACGAAATAATGGACCAAGTAGGACACGATACTCGAACTCTATCGATCTCAAGTAATCGCAAGCTAATCCCCGCCCGGCCGTGCAACAGATCAACTTCACACAGCATCGCACGATGACAAAAGCGATCCGTGCAATTAGTGCGTTATCTACTGGAGATACGGCGACGGCGCGGAGGTGGAGGGGCCGCGGAGGACTGAGGGAGAGATACCGTCACTGTCGGCGTGCAGGGCTGGCCTATACGACCGACGCTACGGTGCCAACTGACAGCTTTTGTGAAACAATCAAAATCACGGATGTCATGTCTGACCCGGCGGTTGACAAATTATAACCAATGATGTTTTTTGAACGAACAAAACGAGTGGCGAACCCAATGCTGTGTCATCGAGCCATTGCTTTAAAGCCCAACACCGGAAGTGGTCGGTTTCTTTGGCCACTAATGCTCTATTAGTAAAACACCTCAGCGAAAAGTGAAGCAAGAAAGTGAAGAAAGTGAAAAGTGAAGGAAGACAAGAACTGAAAACGAAAGATCAGGCGAATTCTACTACACATAAATAAATGATGGTTTGGCACCACTGAAGTTTGTCATCAATATGAATATTTTAAAAATTCACAAGGCCTAGGGAAGATCTCCAAAATGTATGCTATAAGGATGTAAAATAAGCATCGATATTAATCGAATGTGTGTCAAAACAAGCTCAATTGCATTTCAATGTAGAGTTTGTCTTAATTTATTAGCATATTTTGTAGATAATACGTAGATAGTCATTGAGCTGTTTTTATTTCCTACAGCATAAATAAAATTCAATTCAGTGCATGAACGAATCGATACGGTTTGATATGTACGATACGCCAATAAATAAAGAAGGTCTCGTATTTTTTTATTATTAACAGATTTCTAAATATAGCGCTAAGCACTTAATTATTGTATTTTTTATATTTTTTATAATTTACTTTGATTCGTTAAAACAGCGTATGTGTGAGTCGCAGATATTTCGAAAGGTTCCCTGTGAAACGACCCTCAAGTCACCCTAACGTGCGCGCGGCAGGGCGCGACGTGGCCGAGATCCCATGAATGTTAAACAAATAGCGCTCTTTCCTAGTCCCCTCTCAACTTTAACTCGGGGAATGTATATTGTATTGATAAACAGAAGCCTGTCAAATAAGAAAATAAATAAAAAACAAATAGAATAGACTTCATTTGAGTCCACCAGTTCTTAGTGATTGTTAAAATTAAAACCCGTTATAAAAATATTCGAAGCTGCCAGTAAGTTCAATATGAGAGCTGCATGATTCGCAAACTATGTAACAATAGCTAGGTTTTTTGTGGTTCGTGGTTAGAATTTCACGTAAAACTGTAATTCTCCCTTATCTTTACTCACTACGTGGTAGTTCGCCGGGTAGGCCGGGTGTACTATAACACTGAATTAAATATAGTGAAAACAACAATAACAAATAACAGCGTTTCCCGTTCAGTAGGCCTATTCTTGAAATTCCGTGCTCAGGAATCAGGGAAAATATTTTATAAAGGCTGTCAAAGCGATTTTCTCGACGAAATGATTCCGGAGCACGGTATTTCATCGATTTCATGAGCACGGAATACATTTGCACCTCGTTCGATCGAGAATGCGGTGAGTTTTTAAGTTTATTAAGAAAGATAATAAAACAAACTTCGTATTGTTCTGCCGTCATAATTACGACCAAACAGTGTTCTAGTAAATGATGTGGACCAATTGGTATTCCTTTAATTTATATCTGTTACTAAACGGCTAAGCTGTTTTAAATATAGTAAATATACTTTTTCGTACTAAATAAGTACGTCGCTTATTCCAAGGTTCATTGTTTTAATATTTTCTAATTCTTCTCAACTAAAATGCCAAAACGGACGAGACGTATACATTAAACAGCAAACCATTATAGACAGCAGGCAACATCTGGCAGCGCGATAGGATCTGTGCCGAGATGTTATGGCATGTGCTAGAAATAACGTAGCATTTGAAAACCTTTAAACCTTTGTATTAAGGGCTGCCATCCCCTGTTTCGCGCCCTCTGAAGTTACGCACGCAGTGTGCGATGCGACACACACGCCATTGTTCCCGCCCCGCTTTGTGCCGGGCTGGCAAATAGCGCAACCCTTCCCCGCTCCTCCGTACACTGGCCGAGTAGGGATGTACACCTCTAGTGAAAGTAGCATCGATATTATGTCGACATTGTTTCAACATTGCCAGGAGGATGTTGAAAAAAATATCACAACGACGATCGTGTTTGTCCACAACACGATCGTTGTTGTGTCAAAAATGCGTCAAACGCGGAAAACCTTGAACAAAACCTAAATAAAAAAAGATGAATTGTAGGTTTATCATCGTTACGTCTGTGCAGCAGCTGCCGTTCTCGTGCGCCAATAATACATAAATATCATCATGCCGCTAACCTGGAGGGGTAGGCAGAGATGATAGCATATTTGAGCGGCTCGTAGCACTCATTCGAAATGTCGTGAGTTACTTAAATGCACCAATTTATTTCTCCTTCTGAGATAGATAAGCATATCTGTTACATTAATCGCATTAAAAACATACTGTAAATAAAAAAACTGACGAGAATTTGAATTAAGTTTTTGGAAACAAATGAATAATAAAACAATTTTAATATTATTTTGATACATTTTTCATAAATTTGAACAGACTTTTTAAGTATTTTTTTAATGAATAAAAGAGTAATGTAAGGTGTGTTGCCTATATCCTAGGGATCAACGTCTCTGGTATTTCTTGTTAAATACCGTAGCTTCGAATTCCAGGGTATACGGACACATATTTATTTTCCGACAGGTCCGACGTCCACGACATTATCCGAAATTTCGAAATGTGAATTTTTGTATTTCGACTTACCCAGGTGACCGGTTTAGCCCCGGCTATGTTCATTCCATCGTATTTAATAAAATATGGTTTGAAGACCAATGAAAAATTACTGTGTTTTCAATTCAGTTCAATGAGTGAAGGTCCTGGCACAGCATCTAGTTCGTTCGGTATGTTAGGCCAAATCTTGCCTGAATGTAAGATTCCTGATCCTACCAATTTTAGAGCTTAATTTGATCCTTAATTTATATTTTCCGATTTGTCCTGACTGTTGTATACGCGTCGATAAAATGTTGCGAATCGATACAGATGCCCAACACTAGTTGTAACCAAACACCACGGTGCTTTATTTCCATTTAGTCGAAAACGTTTGTTCCCTAATTGCGTATCAACTCAAACAAATATCAGACTCTTCGCCTTTAATCAGCTTAAGCACAAGGCTTTTTACGGCATTACCATGCGTGTAGGTAATATAAATAATATTCCACAAGCACATGAATCATATCGTATCACCTACAAAACAACTTCTCTTCTGCTGTGGTCTCTGAGAGCATGATGTATGCGTAATTATAAAATACCATAGTATTATTACAAATATATACACTATGATCAATAAGTCCCGGGAATTTGTAGTTTGCATTTAGAACGCTTTATCGATTCGATTTTTTTTTTCTCTGGTTGGTACACGTTTCCCTGACACTCCTGTCAAATGTCAAATATTAAATGTCATTAGTAATTGTTTGGCGTCTGTTTATATCAATCAAGTTTTAAACTCAGCCTTGAAAGAATTGCATTTATGGCTATCCAACCACGGTCTGGATCTTTCTCCCTCCAAAAGTAACGCGGTTATTTTCACCAGGAAAAAAACAAACCCCGATGTTGTTATTTGCTATGATGATCATCCGATTTCAATTCAGAACCATGCCAAATTTCTTGGCGTAATTCTCGACTCTAAAATGAATGGTATTTTGCACTTAAATTACATTTCTGGAAAATGTGACAGAAATATTAACATTCTTCGTACTCTTTCTGGTGTATGGTGGGGAGCCCATCCATTTAACCTCAAATTGCTTTACAATGCATTAGTTCGTAGTCATATGGACTACTGTTCATTTATTCTTGAACCATGCAGCAAGAAAGCATTGTCTACACTTGAATTGATTCAAGCCAAATGTATGCGTTTGATTATTGGAGCGATGAAGTCATCGCCTAAAAATGCCCTCCAGGTAGAATGTGTAGAGCCCCCTTTAGCCTTGAGAAGGCAGTATTTAGCTGATAGATTTCTATTTCGCGCTGCTCAGTTATCAAATCATCCTATATTTCCCAAACTCCGCCTATTAGAAGAATACTCGCATGTTAAGAAATATTGGAGCTGTAAGTCTATAACTCCGCTTACCCTAAGCTTCAAGCTATTTGTTGCTATTGAATCCCCGATTACTCGATCGTCCCCCATCCCTCCATATAATTTTCCCTTTGCCTCCATTATTTTTAAACCAAAAATAGAATTTTTCATAGGAATTGACAAAGAATCGATCAACGCTGATAAAATATTCAATAAAGTCTCCTCTCAAAAGTGGCCTCTCTGGCAAAATATTTTTACTGATGCTTCCAAATTATCCAGAGATGGATGTGTTGGAGCAGCTTTCATTCATACGAACATCAATGTTTCCAGATCATGGAAGTGTCCTCCAGAGGCGTCGGTTTTTACTGGAGAATGTGTGGCTATACTTGGTGCTGTAACTTACATAAGGTCATCTAATCTTAAAAAAACTGTTATCCTTACCGACTCCCTCAGTTGCCTTAAGGCTTTACACCAAAACCCTTTCAAAAATAAACCCCATAATATTGTTCTCTCCATCAAACACTGTCTTGCCCAGTGCAATGCCGATGACATGGAAATTGTTTTGGCTTGGATTCCAAGCCATGTTGGCATTGAATCCAATGAACTGGTTGACGGTTTAGCCAAAAGAGCGATAGAGTCTGGTGAACTCACTTATTATTCAATTCAACCCTCTGATTTATTGTCTTTACCCAAACAAAGTCTATACAAGCGCTGGTCAATTGAATGGATTCGATCCAGAAGATCGAAAGGTAAACATTTTGCTGCATTACAACCAGAAATTCCGACAAAACCGTGGTTTTCTAAATATAAAAAACTGTCTAAAAAGGAAACTTCCGTTATATGTAGAATGCGATTGGGGCATTGTTGTACCCCAATATTTCTAACTAAGATCCACATTGGAGATACTTCCCTCTGTGAATGTGGATTAGATGAGGGAAACCTTGACCACATATTTTTTTCTTGCTCTCTCAATAATAATCCACCATTATATAAACTACTCACAGATTCGAAAATTGCTCTTCCTGCCAACATGAATACCCTATTAACCCTCGATCAACCCAGAGTAGTAAATATTATTTCCAAATTTATTAGATGTAATGATATTCAACTGTAGTTACTATTATGTGTAAAATAGTTCTCCTCTTAAATTGTTTTTTTTTTTGTTTAGTGAAGTACCTATTAATTTTGTTTGTATTTTACTCTTATTTGCTCAGTAGCATTTATGTTCTTTTTAAACTTTTTATTCTTGATTTATAATTAAATCTTTAGCAAAAGTGTTTGCGAGATTAAAAAAAAAATTTTTTTTTGGCATTCATTAAATTCACTCAATTATTTTCACCCATTATCTCATCAAACCGTCAATCAATAAAGTTTCAATGCCAAAAGTTTGTTTTGTGATAATTATGAAAGGACCAGAATAAATTACTTCAATTCAAGAATTCAAGAATCAAGAAGTGAAACTTGAAACTGGCAAATTGTCCACACTGGACAGAGCCCAAAAAACAAATTAAAAAAAAAAAAAAAATCAAGTTTTTGAAGTTCGTCGCATTTCAAAATGGAAAAAAATATTGAACAAAGAATTTGTTAGAAGTTTTGTGTTTCCAACGAAATCTCTTGTGCTGATGCATTCAAAATGCTAAAAAAAGCCTACGGGACTCTGCTCTCTCAAAAACAAGAGTATACGAGTGGTATTCGTCGGTTAAAAAATGGTCTCAAAGAAGTTGACGATGCACCTCGTCGTGGACGCCCTTCAACATCAACTACCGATGATAACGTCGAAAAAGTTCAAGAAATCGTACTCGAAAATCGTCAAAAAGCCAATAAGGAGTACTACCTGGCCGTAATTAAGCGTTTGAGAGATGCTGTGCGTAGAAAACGACCGGAATTGTGGCAAAACAACTCATGGATCTTGCCCCACCATGACAATGCTCCGTCTCACAAAGCGCGCATCGTGACCGATTATTTGACCAAACATACTGTAAATACAATCCAACAGGCACCGTATTCTCCGGATATGGCACCATGTGACTTTTTCCTGTTCTCAAAACTTAAATTACCCCTTCGTGGAAAGAGATTTTCGAGCATCAATGAAATAAAAGAAAATGCGACGAAGGCATTGAAAGCCATTCCTTCACCGGACTGTCAAAAGTGTATGGAAGAATGGGTTAAGCGTTGGCGTATGTGCATCGCTTCAGACGGTTGTTATTTTGAAGGTGATCCGAAAATTAACACAATTTTTTTTTTATTAATTCCCGGAACTTTGTGATCATAGTATGTATATACATAATATATGAACAGAATTCTAGTTTTATGACCTTTCAAATCCTACCATGATCCTCGAGTTAACGACGCTAGAAGTAAGAAAAGTACGAGGTGAACTAATCGAAGTAAACAAAATGCTCACGGCAAAATATAATTGCGAAGCCATGCAAGATCTGCTTCTACGCGGGCATACACAAGCTGGGCATAACAGAGCACAATACCAATGTACGGAAGCACTTCATAAGTAACAGATTGAAATCCCAGAGGATATAACCATAGAAGATACCTAAAGTAAATCAATTAAAAAAACCGATTGACCACGCACCTACACTAATCAATTAGGATCTCTTAAATGTTGATATTATTAAACCAACATTGTGAGCATTAGAAAGAAGTGACTAAACGAACTAAACGACCAAATGAAACTAATAAAAAAACACTGATAATTAACCTTGAACATGATTCACGCTGGAGCGCACAATCTCTGGTTGTAATTAGAGTTATGGTTATTTTAATCGTTCTTCAGGAGAATTTTACATTCAGAAATAGGGACGGATTTATTCATCACTCATCAGAGATTGTGCACTCCGCCCTGACACATCAGCCTAGGCTGCATATACACTAGATTAATAAATAAAGTTACAAAGGTATGGATTTTTTTAATGTGATCTGAATATTAAAGAAGGAAGAAATCAATAAATATTAATCGTTCATGATTGTATATTATAATCCTTTTTGCGACGCGTGTCCCCCAGTGAGCTGCAACCCTTTTATTTATTGAATTATATGAAACTCAAATACACACTATTCATTAATGCTTACCTCTCCCATCGCACCGCAGCACCGCGAGTGTCGCGTTACTCTGTTTGCTTTTGTCGCATACAAGCTGAGTTCAGAATATTAAACAATAAAAACCGGCCAAGTACGAGTCGGACTCGCACACGAAGGTTTCCGTACCATCGTACAAGATTTGCCCCAAAAAACACTTTTTTTGTATGGGGGGCCCCCCTTTAATTTATTTTATTTTATAAGTTTACCTATTTGTTGTTATAGCGGCAAAATAAATACATAATCTGTGAAAATTTCAGCTTCCTACCTGTTACGGTTCATGAGATACAGCCCTGTGACAGACGGACGGACGGACGGACAGCGGAGGCTTAGTAATAGGGTTCCGTTTTCACCCTTTGGGTACGCACCCTAAAAACAATTGATGAATTGATATGTTTCTGCAATGTCTTTATGGATGGTTCCTAGTTCCAATTCATTTATGTATACTTTCATCTATTTGTTTTTTAAGCCTCTTTGTAAAAAGGCTAAAACTTGATAAGTCGCGTTACAAAGCTGAGCTATCGAGGTTTTGCAGATTACGTTTGAAAGCTCCCAGGTTTTTTAACTTGCGCTACTACTACCTAGTAAATTAGGAAGCGAACCTATTTTATGTGGAATCTAAACCATGGTCTGCTTTGGCCAACAGTGACTCGTCCTGAATCCGCGCCCAAAGTTGCTTAACCTGGATGATTGAGGTGTCACGCTACTGGGCTGCCAAGGCCGGTAAACCTAAGGGTAAGGGTAAGCTTAAAGGTATTTTTTAATTCGCAAGTACTATAGCGTATGTCCAGCTATGGACGCAAACACACTGACTGACTGACTGACATAAAAAAAAATTGAGATAAAAAAGGGTTTCATTT
Organism: Incurvaria masculella; assembly: GCA_946894095.1. NCBI lineage: Eukaryota > Metazoa > Arthropoda > Insecta > Lepidoptera > Incurvariidae > Incurvaria > Incurvaria masculella. Next base: position 20,252,665 of record OX335645.2, on the reverse strand, counting down.
GTTTTTTACAAAGTTTTATGATTCATTTTATTTCGACGAGTCGAATAATAGTAAGCAGAGATGTCAAAATCTCACGTTTTCAAATTTGAAATTCGAACGCGCTCATGTGCCCGCCAAATATTGACAATTGTTTAAAAATCTAACGGACTCTCAGTCTCAAAAACGTTGTTACAGTGGACACCTTTTAAAAACATTGCCTGACACAGGTAAGTGATTATAAATGTTTACTAGGAATAAAACATTCAATCAAAAAGTGATTAGGTATTTGATGCACGACATGTGTATCAATCCTGTAGGGATTTCATTTTATAATTTCCCGGACATGGCTGCGTTTTCACAACAAGCTTATATTTCCTCAAAATTGTTCGCGTAAGTTGTGTAGAATTTGAATGGAATTTGAATAGAATTTGCTTATTTTGGTTGGTTTGAAATTACCGCCATGAAAATCTCAAACCACAAACATGAAGAAGGGGTTATAGAAATGCCGGAGGAATTGTTTTGCGCACGCGTATTTTTCCATGTTGATAGGAAACATCGTAAATGTTTTTATAGGATATTATTACTCCTGTTCCTACCTCCCTATCACTACTAATATTTTAAATGTAAAAATGTGTTTGTTGTTCCTTAAAGTTGTTGTTGTAAAGCGGATCAACAGTTCGACGTGATTTTTTTGCTTTGATGTGGTTTATGGGCCGGAGAGTGACATAGGCTACTTTTCATCTCAATTTTTTTCGGAGCCGGTTGCCACAGCTAGTAGCTGATCTTTAATTTGTAGGTTATTCCTTAGCTTATGGTTCGAACAAATATACTTTACACAAATACTAACTACTGCCAATAATTAAATATAAGATGTTGGTGAAATAAGCATTAATATATCCCTCCTTCTTGCGCAGTCGGGTTAAAAATATATAAAATGCGATTTCGATAGAATGATGCGTTCAAGATGCTTGTGAGGTGTCCTCCGGTTATGTAATTGCTCAGGAATAGATTGGCGAGATCCTCGGAAGGCGTGAGTCGATGTGTCCGTCCGGGCCGTGGAAAGTATGTGCTCAGAGACAAATATAGTCAAGACGGGGAGCACCTGGCCGTGCGGCGCCACCTGCTCCTAATGCGACAATTACTATACTCCTATTCGACGCCATCCCGATAGCGTAGCGACAGAAGCAGTTCGTGTGCTCGGGGACGTGTGGGTTTTTTAAAATAAATCGTGGGTAATATTAAAGAGCAAATCCATACTTAATATTATTGTGTGGTCTGGGGCCACAGCCGTAAATGGGTCGCTACCCAAATACCTACTTCGAGTCCACTACTCGTATAGAAAATAATTTGTCCAATTGAACCCTGACTTGAAGGGACTATAGGCAGTATAGGAGAGTACTCACCAGCGGCGTAGTGTGGTCTGCAGCCCTCCTGACTCCTCGGGTTCCGTCTCCACCAGGGTTCCGTGCACGGCACTTAAGGTCTTTCACTTTTTGTGGTGCGTAGACACTACGCGGGTTGGATCCACGACAGGATACGATCGTTGCCGTGGATGTTGGAGCTGTTGAAGATGTGCGAAGCCAGCAGAACGTCCGCCGGCATCGACATTTGCCACGAGTCTCTGGCGACGCACAGTTTTTCATTCGCTCGGCGCGAATGAAGGTAGTTCGGTAAAAAAGGCTTGCCCTCGGGAAATTAGTTCCACAAGGGTGTAACAGTTAAGTGTTTGGTAAAACGATGGGACATTGTTCAAGTCAATACAATTATAAATGCGAAAGTAACTCTGTCAATTAACCTAACCTAACCTAACCTAACCTAAACCGCTTAACCAATTTTGATGCAATTTGGTATAGAGAGAGTCTGGACGTTGCGAAAGGAAACCCACCTTTTGTGGCGAAAATTAAACTCAAAGTAGGTGAAAAGGGGGATGAAAATTATATAAAGTTGGAAAACTAATAAAACAAAACAAACAGTTCAGCCCGACATCAGTCCGAAACAACATTAGCCCAAGCGGGGCCGGGTACCTCAACTAGTTGTTAAAAAAGTAACGGATGATAAAAGAGAATAAGAATTCTAGTGCAGCTTACACCCTGCGCCGGGAACAAGTAAAATCAATATTTCGTAACTATATGTACCCATACTGTATACTAACTACTGATCGATCTATAGGATTAGAGCGTAAATAGTATAAAGAGCGAAGGATGAATTGAATATTAGTAGGAACCATTGATTACGGGCACTGTAGAAGAATTTTCTGTTATGGCACAGACAGTTGTGGGTTATAAATCGGATGGCCGAATTTGGTAGACGCACTGCCTACGCGAAAGGGTTGCTTGCTTTTCGAGTTCCGCTTTGAAACTAAAAAAAGTACTTAAAGTACTTAAATTTACCTTAAAGGGCCTTTATTACTAAAGTGCTAATTATCTTGTACTGGTATCGATTGCAAGGTGGTAGGAAAGGCAATGTACAGATTAAGCCAAACAGTGCTTGGTGGAAGAGACCCTGTCCTTACTTTACAGTAAATTATTTTTCTAAACATGTCATGTTCGCTAGAAAACGCGTCGTTCTTGTTTCTTGCGAAAACGGATATCTCTGTTACTCTATTTTCTTATTAATTTCACAACAGAGACTGTGAAATGTTTTTTTTTTGACCAGTTTAATGCAAAATCGATAGCAAAATATCACACAGCAAAATGAAAGGTCAACTGTACCATTACGAAATTATTGCGGACTTGTCAAAGGGAGCTGGATGGCGTTTTAATTACCCCTTATTATGAGAACTGTTCCCGCTCATTATACCCAATAAATGAGCAATGCGAACTGCGCAACCCTTTCGTATAATTCTAGTGTCCAAAACAAAGAGTAGCGCGCACTCCAAACGTATTGTTTCTCGTCCATAAATCTGAGTTATTGTAATTACGCCGTTTAATGTGTGACAGTGAGCTTTGTCACAATGTAAATGTTGAGAAGTGGACAAAAAACAGATTGCAATAAAGGGTGGAGTGGGGTGGGAACGGAACTGGAGTACGGGCAACATGCGGCGACGGGGGAAGGCACTATAGTGAAATTACCGAACAAAAGCATTCGTAGGTACGCACGATGATCCGTTTTTATCAATGCAACAAGTCAATCAATTGCTTTTAAGTAATAACTATCTTAGAAAGGTAGTTTTAAAAATCATAACAAGAAACATGTTACTGTCGCTTTAGTCTGGGTGCCATCACTCCCTACACGATTGTCCTCTTCAGAGCCGAAAGGGCACCTAGCTGGCAAGGTTATATTGGCTGCGACTTGACTTGAGATGCTGGTCGTTTCAACAATTTATGTAAAAGATTTCTGTGTAAAACTCGAGATCGACTTGACTGCTCACATTTATTGGATCTGAGTGGGCAGTCTGAGTTCTCACCGAAATTGGCGTTTACGGCAAACCGATCGACTGGCGTTTTCTCCAAACTCCATACAAGTTTTTACTAGATATTCTATGGTTTTACTTCTTCAAGCTGTCAAAGTCAAACGCGGACTTCCGATTTGTATGAAAACGCGGAGTGGACGTAAACGGCAACGTCGACGTATTTACGGCAACGTTGAGTAAGCTGTCAAATCAAGCTCGGACTCGCAAATGTTAGTTCGCTTAACGCCCGCTGCGCGCGCTCTTCAATTTCTCCATACAATTGAAAACGCCAGTCGATCGGTTTGCCGTAACGCCAATTTAGGTGACAACTTAGACTACCGGCTCTGGACATAGGTGACTAGAGGCACTAATTGTTTGTTATATTGTTATACTAGTCAAACTATTGTTTAACGGCTTTGACAATAATCCTAAAAGTAAGTCAGTAAGTATTTAATAAGATAATAAATAAAATGGACAGGCTTGTAGCTCAGGGGCGCCGCGACTTGCCTTGTCTGCCAAAGATCCATGGGTTCAGATCCGCGACCCGTTTATGCACCACTTTATTTTTCTTTTCTTAGTTGGATAAGTGAAATTTCATCACGAATGCGCGCTGGTCCATTGTTCGGAATCCATGTAATTATACGGTAGGTAGGTTAGGTTAGGTTAGGTTAGTACCATCTCATTGTATGAAATGTCGGAACGGCAATGACATTTTTGAGTGTTTTCCATCCAGCTCTATGTATCCGCGCTCATAAAGGGAAGGTCATGGCATAACACCGTCGGAACTGCGGTGTGTTGGGTATTAATGTCCAGTTACATTAAAATATCTAAGCTCCCCGCAATTTTTTCTCGGCTTTCTATCAATATGCAAAGAATAAATGTGAAGTGGAAACAATACAATGGGGAGCACATTTCTTTCTCAAAGATTCAGTTACACTCCTTCACAATTAAAACAATCCCAAAGAAAGTGCCCCCGGGATCATACTCATTGACTATTATTAAGTCGCGGACACAATCGCACAAACGTTTGTATCCAATAGTTGCGGGCCTCTTGAGTGCTCTCGAGCGCTCGGCGCGTTTGTTCGTAGGTTTGTTCGCGGAACAAAGAAATGAAACTTCAGCGGTTGTGAGAAAGCAGATTGCATCGGAATGGTCGTGTGGGAATGTGGGTAGCACTCGATGCCAGTGGGGTGTTTCGATTGGTTTGCAGGTTCTAATTACGTAGATGTTTGTATAGTGGCCATTGTGCCAGTGGTCTACGGGCACTTTGCATTTTTGAACAATTTCAGAAAAAAGTTCAAGATTAAGGAAAAATATTGAGATTTTCTTGTTGACAAGATTTTTATCTTCTTGATTTTTGCTTTACTCAAAATTGCTGCTTTATAACCATTCATTACTTCGTTATCATATACTAGCAGCCCGTCCCGCAAAGCCGGGCATAATATAATTAAAAAAATATTATTTTGACACAATGATACACAAATAAACCCTTCTTACGTAGAGTTCCTAAAAAAAGAGCAATAACCTACATTGAAATATTTGAAATATAAATAACAAATTTTGTGAATATATTTTTTTCTTGTTTTTTTCTTTTTTTGTATTTTTTACTTTTATGTATTTTTCATACTATCAATTATTGTAAAAAGGTCATAACCACAAAACAAAAGCCGTTAAATAAATAATTTATTGATTTAAAGCCAGGGAGTAAAAACTATTTGATGTTGTCTTATTTTTCACTAAATAATTAGCTTAACTGTTATTATGATACTTTTGAGATTACCGCGGTCGTTAGACATGTTTGAAAAATGTTAAGGCTTTTGAGAATATCTTTGGGGAATGTATCTTCCTGCCGCGTGAAAAGCCGTAACATTTTTCAAACATGTTTAACTGTTATTAGCTACCTACAACTACTACTATAACCTACAACTAAAAAGTATTTAATCGAAAATCATAAAAACTATTTAAGTCACTTATTTATTAGGATAACTAAATGTACAACATATATCAATGGGTCTAGTTCTGAAAAGAACTTTTTGAATGCGTTTAGTTACCTACTAAACTAATTATCATCAAGCGACAAAATATTATCAAGCGACAATTTCTTAAATTCCGCACACGGCTGCTGCGTAGGGAGCCGACTGACTCCATCCCGTACCTCTGAGTGACGCCTACAAACTCTAAAACGCATAGTTGGCCGAGCGAAGTTTTTTCTAATTTTTAAACTCATGCTATCTTTCGAATGAAACGTCCGAATCGAATAATTCAAAAAGTAATATAAAGGTATTGAAACAGTCTTAAATAATAATTTATTTATTTTGATAAGGATTAATATCTAGGTACAAATAAAGAGCCTTCTTGCGGCTCTTTTTAAATTTTAATTTAAAAATAAATGCACACCTATTGTTACATAACTTTAATAGTTAGATATATGCTGTCGCGACATTTTTTTTAGATAATGATGTGTTCTATAAAATTGTAGTACATCATTTTGTTCTATCGTGAACAGTTTTCGCAGCGCACGCGATGTAAGGAACATTCTTGGTAATTTTTTTGCACCTTGGGTTACGTTATCGGAGTTTTGGTAAGGATCCCTAATTATTTTAAGATAAAATATAGCCTATGTCCCTCGGATAGACTGTAGCTTTCCAACGGTGAAATAATTCCGAAAAAAATCCGTTCAGTAGTTTCAGAGCCTATTCGGTTCAAATACACAAACAATCAAACCTTTCCTCTTTATATAATAGTATAGATATAGATTACTTCGTATTTATAACCAACCCATAGATAATGATCATACCTACATACATTTATTTAACGCTTCATTAGGTATTCGGCTAATATATGCACCACGTAGGAACTAGGTGCCATGCCGGGACTTTCCTTATGTTGCTCGGCTACATTGAACTGGATGGAAAACATGAAACATTTTCATTGCCGCTTCGACCATTATTAATTAAATGCCATGGTACCAAACCGGGCGGGATTAACCCAACCACCTAGTAAGTAAGAACTACGGTTTTACGTGGAATTCGGACCACAGCCAACCTCAACGGTTGAAAATGGCCACCCATCCAGAACACAACCGCGCTCAGAGGCACCACTGGGCTACCGAGGCTGACAAAAGTTACACTAGAATTGAATGCCGCATGATGTCGACGTGTGATCGACTATTTTTGATATTCATATAAAAATAGCATTTATGAAGTCAATTAGGCTTCGAACAATAACGTTCTGTATCTCGATGGAGCGGTAGAGTAGCCGCAGCCGCGGGCAGGACGAACGCTGCTGGTGCCATTGTCCTGAAGGGCTCCCCGCGACGCCGAGCCACCGCGTACTCTACGCATGCGTCGAGTGCACTACACACTGTATTCAAATACTACAAGCTTGCAATGTTATATTTCGCTACTAATCGCCGGAATATTACAGATTTATAAACTGAAGTATTGTGGGATTCGCCGCAGGGGGTAAATTGCGTTTGGATTCCAAGTGCTGGATTTTGGCCGTTTGAGACATTGACTAGATTAGGTGGCGTTTAGTTTTAGGCTGAGATTAATAGTCGCAACTGGTACTAACCCCAACCGAAAGTAATACCAACAAAGTGTCAAAAGTGACATTTTGTCGATACAAAATGTGCAACGTGACGTAGGAAACGATTAGGTATTTTTTCAAAGTTACTCATGGAGATAGCTCTAAAATGATCACAAGAATCAACAGTTGTTAGTAAACATTTAATCATGACAATTACAGGCCGCATGAAGAAATAATAATGGTAGCTTACTTTATGGAGCAGCCGGCTCCGTCTTGTGCTCGCGATGGAATCTACGAGGCGGGTTCGGATGATAAGGAGTGGTTCTGGTTTTGCGAGGGGATGCAGGTTCCTATCTTTATAGCTTTTCATAGAGTCTGTAATTTTCTGGAAAATATATTGAATTATTTTTTAAAGTTTGATAAATAAAACTGACAGGATTTAAACATTACAACGTTTCATTTATTTAATCTCAAATGTACAAAAACCAAAATGGAGTCCAACTTTACCAATCACATCTTATCAGCACATTTTTAACGACTCAGCTTCGAGTTCAGCTGTCACGCCTCAGCGTCCCCTCGGCCTGCTATCTCCGCCGCCATCGACACGGCAGCAGGTTGCCACAAAGAGCGACAGAATCCGCAACGTGCAGCCCGCACCGGCCAATTGTAGCCGGCAACAAATTGTTCTTTCACACCATCTCCCGCCGCGTCAAAGAGTTGTCGTTTAAAGAGTGTATTCTTCGATTGTTCGATCGAGGCGATAGATAAGTAGTTTCTCACCTCGGCGACCCGAGTGGGGTCCCGCCCGCGGAGGGCCGGAAGGGTTGCGGAATATAATTGCGACAATCGATCGTTCAATTTGTACGGTATTTGTGCGGTTCTGGAGGAGGGTAGGGCTGCCGATGGTATCGGCTGCACCTCGGGGTGTCCGATAAGAGTGCTGGGAAACTGCACAGTTAACCCGCGGCTTTTCCCATGATCTGTCTTTCTGGAATTCTCCTCTAAATTCATATTTTGATTTACGCTTTATTACAATAAGTGCACTCAAATAAAACAAGTCCACATTTATTATCCAGTAGTGCAAATCAAGAAGTGATCAGATGACACGTAAATACTTAAGTAATATTGATAGAGTCAACGAAAATTCTATTCTTACAGGCATAGCTTGACAATCAGAAGATAATTTTCTTACGTGACAACATTTACTTACTTGTTCATTCTATCTAGATTGTATTATGAATCAAGCAAGCAGTACTACTTATTTAATATGAATTTCTTCTATTCCAAAGGAGTTCCAGGAACCATCCACCGCTTAAATGCTTAAGAAACCGCAGACCATTAATTGTCTCCAAAGCATAATAAGACATAAACTTTTGCCTTAGACAATTTGTCACATCCCACCAGCCGCTGGGGCACGGCGACCACTAACGGGACCCGCCGTTCGTATTCAACCATAAACTGTTAAAACCACTCGATTATTTATTATCTTTATACTGAAGAAAGGGCTCAAGGAAACGATGCTGTTAAATATTTGTCGTTCGCGATAATTCGAGGCTATTATGACGTCATTTCGCTCTTTTGTGCCCGCGTCACGCCGTGTCATCTGCTGCTCGAGACGCCTGCCCCGCTATCTCTCCTCCGATCGAGGTGTGGGTGTAGGCTTTCGGGTGGCAGGGATGGGGAGGCCTTAAGGTGCCCCCGTAAGCATCAGAAAATTTCGCCTCCCATACAAACGTAGTTTACTCATCATTTGAAAACCACTGTTCTAATTTACTTGATATTTGGTATCATATATCTGGCAACAAATATCTGTGTCTGCATGCCTTTGTTTTTTCGGTAAATGTATCCTGAGTCAAACCACAGAGAAAACAAAATTAGTATGAAGATTTTGTTTTTGCTTTCATCCGATTCGGTTTGGATTTTTCAAAAAAACCAAAGCATGCAGACACAGATTATTGTTGCCTGATATTAAGTATCAAATATCAATTAAATTGGAACAGTGGTTTTCAAATTATGAGTAAACTACGTTTGTATGGGGAGCATAGCTTACGGGCCGTTCTTAAGATCTCAGGAGATTGCTTAGAAGAAGTTTGACATTATTTCCAAAGAATGCAATTTAATTTTGCATTTCGGCTGGCTTATATTCTCAGAGGCGCGAGTCTGATTTGTTGTATCAGGTGCCGCAGGTTCAAATCCCAGTATACCTCTAAAATAAACTCCTCATAAACCTAATGAATACCTGTTTGATCCTTATCCAAAATTTAAATGTGTATTTTAGTTGAAGGTGGGTCACTCCATGGTTTGGAACCCATCGCTTTTTTCTCATATTCCCCTGAAACTCCATTTATATTTCGTGAAATATATTTTCGAACGCAACTTGACAACTTAAAATGACGCTGACTAATCCTATACTGCTTTTAACTGTGTTGAGCTTTTGAATTCAGATATTCGAACACTGTACGGTTCTACATTTGAAATTGGCGGTAAATATTTTTATTTTTATTTAAGACTAGATTTAAAAAGCTTGCCTTGTATGCTTGTATTAGCGGTTACAAATAAAATTTTCGGTAGGCTGTACATATTGATAATTATTTTCCATAATTTGGTATCCCGGGACCTCATTTCGCGCACCAAAGTGCGCACTGAGCCGATTTTTTGCCCGATTCGGATGTGCCACCGACGTCGTTGCGTTCCCCGCCGCGTCTCACTTTCACAATAAATAAACGTGCCCTTTTGTCTCGCGTCCCTCACGGCGGCGCGTAACTCTTGTCTCATCGCCATCATTCGCCGAGATAACCATCGCGCTACTAGGTAGGTGGGGATCATTGCTGCCATTATTTTATTAGACTTTAGGCCCACCGCATTGTTCTGACTCTTCGTTTGTTGCTGTGCTTGTTTTGTCTTTGGTATTTTACGCTAGCGTACGGCATTTAGAGAAAGAAACGGCCAAGATGATGAGGAATGTGATATGTATGTATGCACAATCGACCGTGTAGCAAGGAAAAAATAATTGAAGAAAGAGCCCAGTAAAAATAAAATACTTTACGAATATACTGCAAGGCTGGACCCGAACCGGCAAAACACATCACTCGCGGGTATTGCGTCTACCAATTTGGCCACCGGCTACAATTTGGAATGAAAATATTATCAAAGCGGCAATGAAATATTGTCCGTGTTTTCCATCCAGTTCAATGTAGCCGTGCCCATAAATGAAAAGGTCCCGGAATGCCACCTAATTCCTCTAATCTTTAACATAGTCTCCTATTTAATCTTTAGGATAGCATGGAGATTGTATCGGAAGCATACTCGGAGTTCGCGCGAGCGCAGCCGGGCCCTTCTGCGGGCGCGCCGTTTCGCCAAGACCGTCGGCTGAAGGCCGCCATAGACAGGCTGTGTCGAGAGGCGCGGCAGGAGGCGCCTGCCAGCGCGGCGGACGCGGCGGGTGCGGCGTGCGTGCTGCCCCGCAGGAGGCTGGACTTTATAGAGGCCTCGCAGATCGTGGAAGAGTATTTGCACCCGGACAATAATGCTGGAGGTACATTTTATCCTAATGGCCATTAGCACCATTTATTTAGGTTTTCCATTACCACTCGTCTCGGATTTCACATTTTTTACATTTTGGCCGGTTCAATAATTAATACAATTTCTATTCCTATACCACTTAGCTTTTTGAGATCTACTTATTAAATATACGATACAAATTTATTTTTGCCTTATATTGCAGTCGTGTGCGAATTTAATTCTGTTTCATATCTGGAATCGCTCTACCTAGACCCATCTTGTTGGCATATTGATTAATTAAAAAAAATTTAGGTGTCACTTTTCTTTTCTTTTAAAAAAGAGTCCATCAGGACTATTTTCAAAAGCCATTATTAAAAAAAATTAAGAAATATTTGCCTTATGTTCCGCGTTTTCGTCATTCACTGTTTACAAAGAACATTGCACAGTCCTTGACAAATACACTAAAGGGTTGATACCATCCTATTGAATAACCGATGGTCGAAATGAAATTTTCCATCCTATTAATTGTAGCCATGCATTATAAGGAAGGTCGTGGCATGGCACGTGGTGTGTTGGACTAATATCACGACAGTGGTGTGGTATTAAACTCTATCATAATTCACTTCAAAAAAAGAAAGGGTTCTCTATTCGTCTGTATTTTTTTTCTTTGTGTGTATCTCACTTGATATCCCCGCAAACTGTTAACCGATTTGAATAATTATTTTCTCATTAATAGTGAATATTTTCAAGGGTGGTCCTTTAATATTTTTTTTAAAGAATACCACTCCTAAATGTGACTTCAAAAAAGTGTGAAACAAATAACAGGGTGTTAACGGAGTAATAATGCAAACGATGACGTTTGGACCTAGTTACTAGGAATATTTGGAGCAAAAAAGTAAATAAAATTTTGTTGCATGGCTTGAAATAATTATTCCTCTCAATACATTTTTTGATAATAGACGTAGTAACCGTAGAGCTCTCTCCATAGAGCGGCTAGTTTCAACACGCCAAGAAATATTCAACAAACAAATGCATAGAAGCTAGTCAGCATGTACTACTATAAATGGCACTACTAATAGATGGTCCAACATGTCAAAAATACAAGAAGTGTATACGTTTATGTATATACGCGTACTGCATCCAAATCATGGCTAGAGGAGTGCAGCCGTGGGTCTCCCGACCTGACCAATCTTTTTATTTTTACAATAGCACATAGTATGGTTCTAACGGGTTTTCGCAAGGAAATCCATTATTACAATGGTTGCCCATTTTTTGATTAGGTTGCGCACAATTGCAAAACGAGGAATTAGTGCAGAGAGATCTCAATGAAAGAAGAGCCATAATAACCAAGATCGAAGCAATTTTAGACGACGTCAATGAAACCGCCGAAAGAGGCGGAACTCCCAAGCTGATGCTGAGAAACCAAAGGCTGTGGAGCAACTGTATCTATGACATGGACAGGTGCGAATGTAAACAATTTTCCAGTGCACATGACTTCACAATTCAAGCATTTCGAAATGTATAACCTGCTGTTGTGTGGTTCTGACACTTCAAAAGAACCTGCCTTGCACGTGCACGTCGTAAGAAGCAACTAAAGTTCCGTGGTTCGAAATCCACGTAATATTGTAGGATCATCATCATTACTCACTACTTAGTAGGGTAAATCCCGCCCGGGTTCGCCGTACCATCGCATTCAAGAACAATGGTCGTAGCGGCAATGGAATATAAATTTGTGTTTTTCGTCCAGTTTAATGTAAGGAAGGTTGAAGACAAATTGATATAATCCGTCCTTGCAGGGTTGTATGAAAAAACCATAGAGCAGATCTTTCTTTTTCATATGTGCTTATAATAATATCCCGATAATCTTGTTTCGTTCACTAGGGTAACGCTGAAATCGTTGGCACAAGCTAAGACTTCGGTGGTGACGTTCTCGGCGGATGCCTCGCGATTCAATACCATCATATTCGTGCTCACTAAGGTCCGTGAACTGCTCACGAAGAACCTCACCTGCACCAGAAGGTAAGAAAACTTATTTTCTTATTTAAGACAAATTATTTCCGTTCCGTTATTTCCGCGGACAGAATGATACACCATGCCTTCATGCGAAAATGTAATTCCCGCCCGGTTTCATGCAGCACTTCTTTCCTCCTTCCGTGTCTGATTAGAGTATTTCGTCACGAATGCGAGCAGTTCCATGTTTCGGAATCAATGCACATCTGAAAATTCCCATCCCTTGGCGGACTTATCTCTACCAGAGTTAAGGCCGCGTTGGGACCAACGCATTGAATAAAAATATGGTCGAAGCGGCAATAAAAACTGTCCGTGTTTTCCACCTTGTTTAATTCAGCTCATCAAAGGAAGGTCCTGCCATTGTTTCAAATTCCATCAGGAATGAAGTTTTTTATGAAGAGTTGATATAATGACAGTAGGTTTTGTATTAGCCATACATGTTCAGTTAAATTATACATAAATACTGGACACTGAAAATACACGCATTTACTTCCCTCAGAGAGCTGTACTACCAAAACGTGAGCCGGCTCCGTTCTCAGGGCTCGGTGGACGTGGCCGTGCGCGACGTGTGCTGCCTGCTGGAGACGCCGCCCTGGACGCTGGGCCTCTGCGCCAGCGGCAAGGGCCTCGTGGCCGGGCCCCTCGCCTTCGTCACCAAGGACGGCGCCACCGTCGACTGCATGACCGCGGGTGGTACGTTTCTAGCATTGGAACACATATCTGTGGTCGCAGCTCCCAATAGAATCGGCGCGGAGGGGACCTCGTCATGAGCTATTACCCATAGGTTTATAAGCAAGTTATTCGGGAACTTTACATGCACCAAGAAACGTTTTTAAACTGACTATTTATTTGCAGCACAGCAATAGACTTACCATTTCTGAAATTATCGCTCAATGTTAAATCGCTACAATACATACTAATATTTAAATAAATACATACGACAATACGTTTCAGGGTGGGCTCTCTTGCTATGTGAGCCTATCTTTCCCTCAGCATCCTGAAGTTGCCGGCCCGCTCTACAGCCCGCACATATATTCCTTCGTGGGACACAAGAGAAAGCCTACTGTTCTACAAGAAACAATAAGTTTCTTGTTTCTTTCCTTGTATTGACGTAGACAGACAGAATGTTTGTAATATTTGCCCACACACAACACAATTTCCTCCTCTTCATACCATTGTGACGAGGTTTTTTAAAACAGGATCACACATTCATAACCAATGCCCAATGAATGACCTCATAGATTACTTTTAATTTTAAAATTGAATAGGAGGTAAATTTGATGTTGAGATTTCTCTTCAGGTACTCTGATCCCCCAAGACGTGATTGGCATAAAGTCGTTCAAGTCGACAGCCAAGTACATTCTCGTGGTAGAGAAGGACGCCATCTTTCAGAAGCTGCTAGATGAGGGCGCTCTGGAGCGACTAGGACCTGTCATTATCATAACGGTACTTTGAACATTTTATATAAAATAAAAATGAAAAACATAATATATTGGTTGTAGTGATATTGCCATAGCGGTGGTAGTATAAATGCAATATATTTCCGCAATTATTTTGAATCTACTCTATTATCACAATTTTGCTGGACGTAAATTGGTTTGGTTAGGTTTGGTTTATCAAGTGGGATAGAGATGATTAAAATAAATCAGGTGAATTGTAATGTCACTAGTGATAAGTATGTATAAAATTAAAGCTTTGAATAAATATATCACAAAGATATACCTGTAATCATTGATTAAAACATTCACAACATAGTTTTAGCGTCATAGCATGTAATAACATAGTTTTGTTATACGTCACATTCTTCATAGTTTTGTTGTTTTTTCCTCTAGTTCACTCCTTTTTAACGTCCAAGACCTTGTGATTGATCGCGCCAGGGCAAGGGTTACCCCGACGTGTGCACGCGGCAGCTGCTGTGCCGCGCGGCGCGCGAGCTGCGTCTCCCGGCGCTGGCGCTGGTCGACGCCGACCCGCACGGCCTTGAGATATTCCTCACCTACAAGTACGGCTCGCTGGTGAGTGACTAGCTCCATTAAATATTTGTATTAGCTTAGGTACCCGGCTCCGCTCGTGCAAATGTAATTTTGGACTGATGTCGGTTCGAACCTATATTTTTATCGGGATCAAAAGTATTCGATGAGTTAATTATAAGTTTGAAAACATTTTTATTTGTTAACTGATGCTATTAAGAAAGCTAGGAGTTACTAGGAGAATACTAGGTAGGTTTAATTTGTATGCGGTGGTTCAGGCCCAGTCTCACATCGCGGCATCGCTGGCGTGCGGTCGACTGGCGCTGCTCGGCGTGCGCAGCCAGGACGTGACCGAGCTGGCGCCGACGGCGGCTCGCCTCGCACTCACCCCGATCGACCTCCGCAAGCTGAACGCTCTGATTCAGAGGCCGTATCTTAGTACTCCGATAGGTGAGTCATTGTCCAGACTCAAGTCCACACCGTAGTATCGCTACCGTGCGGTCGGCTGGCGCTGCTCGGCGTGCGCAGCCAGGATGCGAAGGAGCTGGCACCGCGGGTGACACGCCTCGCACTCAACGCGCTCGACCTCCGCAAGCTGAACGCTCTGATTAAGAGGCCGTATCTTAGTACTCCGATGGGTGATTCATTGTCCAGGCTCAAGCCCAGATCGCAGCATCACTACCGTGCGGTCGGCTGGCGCCAGTAAACGACTGATCTGCCGCGCTGCACCCCGTTCGACCTCTACAAGCGGAACGTTCTGATGCAGAGGTTGTATTGTATGCAAATAAAATTGTCCGTCTTTTCGGTTTCTTTCAAATTCTAAAAGGCCGCACTCCGCCTGGACGGCACCTAGTTCGGAAATGTGGTGTGATGGGCGAGTATCACAACATAACATCAGCTTTAGAAACGAAAGAAGCGGCAATGTCGATATGATCGCGTTGGAACGTAAAATTGGTGATTGACGCTTACCCAACTGACGCCTTGCACGCACGTTCACTTCACAAGGGTATATCCTCTTATGCGCAGGCGGCAGACTGGTGGCAGAGGCGCGTCGCACCCTGCAGGTCGGCTACAAGGCGGAGCTGGAGAGCGTGGCGGCGCTCTCTGCCGCCTACCTCACCGACACCTACCTGCCAGCCAGACTCATCACCGGCGACTTCATCGGCGCATAGTCTATCGAGCGAGTCACAAACCTCCTAATTATAACAAATAAAACTCTGTCATTCAGATTTTTTTTTATATCGATACATAACATCGAATGTTTTCATATCTTGAAGTGAGCAAAAAAGTTATAATGTAATTTATTTTTCTGAGTACAAGTCCCGCCATCTATGCTGGCACCAAAGAACTACGAGAGAACTTGAAATTGGTTCTCTCCTAACGTTCCACAGTTCCTACGCGGTTCTCGTATTGGACGATAGATGGCGCGCCACAGAGCGCGCCAAAGCCCATTTTACTTTTTGCAAACATTTTAATGTTTTAAAAGGATATATATGAATGATTAATATTAAGTTATATGTAGGTTAGTAAATACAATTTGTCTCTGATTGAGACATTTCATTTAAGTAACAACACACTAGAATATATTGCACAATACTGATTTTTGCAACATTCTCGTGGACAGGATCACCCGTTTCGGCGGTGACCACTTCTAGCTATACACTGTATAGGTATAATTAAGTAAGTAATAACTATATACGCCGGATCCAGAGATTTATGGGAACAAAGCTTTTTATTCAATAACCTTTGACCGGATCTGTTTATAGTAGGTATACCTATTCTTTGGATTTTGGTTTGTTTGCCACCTTTACGGATTCCAGAATAAAACAACCCATTGAACGACCATGTAAAATCTCAAATGTTATTTTATTAAAAAGAACTTTCAAAATATAACACAATTAATAAGAATTTTACAAATTAAAACATACCAATTAATACAACACTGTCCGTAACGCGTAACGAGGCGATAAGAATTAACACTGATTAACAACAACGTTGGCTATTTACTAGCACGTACTAAACTAGACGTGTCCACTGCCACGTTCTCGGCACGACGTCTACAGGGTGGGCTGTCTACTGGGACAAGGGATCTACTCGGCTGCTACTAACGGCCAACCTTCACATCCATCAATACACACGTCTTACACAACACTTCATTGTACATAGAAACCTTTTTTTGCCCGACGCGAAGCAAAGGGAATTCATTCTGCGACACGTACAGTCAGCAAGGAACGGCGTAGAAACCCAAACTCGTTTGTATGGGGGCGGCGGCCACTTTTTCATTTAAAGGCGGCAGCTTAGACGAGTGTGTTAATTTACGGATTCATTTACTACTGATTTTCTCGAGTTCCAACGACGAATACGTACGAACTTCACAGGACACTGTTTAGGGCAACTAAAATTCGATGTTGCTCGTTCCGAATTCAAAAGCGATTGGAATAACTCATGGCTACGCTGCCGCCATAGCAATGAGTTTCGATCGTTTCTCCCGTCCTTCCATGCCAGCTGCGTACAGTTTGAAAAGAAAAAATGAACAGTAAAAAACAATGAAAGAGCTGACTATGCATTGACACTTCTCGAGAACTTCTATTATGTCCCATGTAAACACAACCCTAGCAAAACTAAAGATAAATTTCTTATTGTATTTATTTTGTCTTCTTACCGAAAGTGTTCACTTTCTTTGGTCGACTGTACAGTATGCTACATTCTCAATGTAATATTTCTGTCTCTCCCCCAATATCTATGATACTGTCGTCGCAGAATCGGCCCCCCATTTAAATATTTTCTCTTCAGATGTTCTATTACATGCTCTATACGGCCTGAACTAACGAAACCCTAGTGATAGGCATACGTACTAATACATATTACAGGGGTAGTGTCGGCCTGTTTCAGTAGGACATACTGTCGCCTGAACACTGTCAGTCCAATTGTTTCTCGCGAATGTTAACAATTATACTAAATGTAATCAGACAACAGATGCACTTGCTTATTTAATTAACTAACCATAATTTAAACTAATCAAACAGCACTACAACAGTACCTTTAGGAGGCGGTAACTTTATATTTGTCTCATCACATATTGTAAAATATTTTATACGGATGCTAAAAACATGACAATGATTGGATATACTTTGAGGTTAACCAGCGACATCTACATTGAAGGATTGTAATCAAAATCCGGGCCGACTCGAGTGTTCGAGATCGACATCAACTTTTGTGAAGTCATCATTTAGGTTGAGGTCTCATTTATTGCAGCCAAACACGCCTTTTCAAAGGAACGCAAAAACAGAGGTTATTTGGTAGCAACACAGAAATACGCCAACTCCTAAATATGCCTTCAATCGGCGAGGATATTAAAACGGTCAGCACCAAGTCATAGACAAACGATAGTAGGCATAGACTGCTAACGTCATACTGCAACGTCAACGTACAAAACTCACTAAATACTTCTTATTTTCATTGTTACTATGACATTTCTAACCAGCGCCATCTCCAGAACTAGTTACACCATTATTAAACTAAGCTTGATTCCAAAGCACATTGCCCATTCTTGTATGGGCGAAAAAAGCGGTGTCAACTTGTAATTTTCCTTTATGAAAGAAGCGTAGTTCATTTGTATTTATTTAATCATGTTATAATTGATATACTTCAGTTTTCCCGAAGACGGGAAACTATAGATATACATTTTTGAAAATCACATCTGGTTTAATGTAGGTACTTTGCCTGCTGATTTCTGAATTTTACCATGCTTTACTAAGAAATTTGTGATTATGTAAATGTTGTTCAAGCAATATTTTTCTTCAAATAACACAAAGCAAATGAAAACAGCTTGATGCTAGCGACATCTGTTGGAGACTTGCGTATTCGTGGTTCGTGTGGCGCAATCGGAAAACAAAACACAATTTATTTAGCAAA
The DNA here is from genome assembly GCA_946894095.1 of Incurvaria masculella. Taxonomy (NCBI): domain Eukaryota; kingdom Metazoa; phylum Arthropoda; class Insecta; order Lepidoptera; family Incurvariidae; genus Incurvaria; species Incurvaria masculella. The sequence continues at coordinate 20,234,371 of OX335645.2, read as the reverse complement.
CGTTTTTATGCAATCTTCCTGTAATGAAACAACTCTCCAAATTAATTTGTAATTCCAACTTTTTAGGCATTTTTCTGGAACATTAACATTCAGCTCCGCTTTTCAAATGGGCATTGTCCTTTCGCCTAGGCAGGCAAGATGAAAACGTTACATTTTAGCTATAAATTAAGTAATATCATTGTAAATAAAAAAAAATTGGTTTGTGTTTAATGTATTCTCAAATGTGCATTGCAACGCCATCTGTTGCCTTTTATTATTCCTATTCAACACTCGTATGACGTTAGCAATCTTTTCCTATTATCATTTATCTATAACCAAGCATAAACAAATACTTCGTCAACACCCGAATCCTCTGGCAGGCCGGCTGACATACAAAACAATATGAGAAACGTCTCAAAAGTCAAGAAATAATGGAGATAACCTGCTGAAATTTAGTTATTCTCGCTGGAGCACAAACTTATCACGACCACATCCACACAACTCATCTGCTTATAGTCAACATATTGATCGCAGATAGCAAGAACAAGAATACAAAACAAAATGTTAGAGCAGCAGGCGTGTAATGAGCAGGTCCCAGGTTCGTTTCGACCTTCACACCAAAGTAGGCACAACCCAAAAATGTTTTTGCATATTTCAAAAAATAGATGACAATGCCTCAGTGTAGATGTCACCGTTAACATAAAATAATTGGGAAAACGGTACAAACGGTAAACGGTAAAAACAAACAAATAATGTATAATTATTATTGTTTTTTGACGTTAAAACATGTATTTTGTTAGAAGAGAAACAAATACGATTTTATGTTGCACTACAAATATCATGAGGCCGTTATGTATGTCTCTTCTAATTTAGGTTTAAATAACTTGCATATAATGTTACTGATGTCTATAAACAATCTTGTTAATCTGCCTTTGTGCAGTGCAAAAGGCTGTTGTCGCTCAGCTGTTGAGGCCGTGTGCTAGTTGTTAATTCAGTGCGTATACAATACTATTACACAACACAATAATTGACACAGTCATCACACAAGACATGATCGTAAGGATAAGAATTATTTAATTTATTTCTAAGCTGCATGTACAAATTATATCCGTAGAAGCATCGCCTTGGAAGCGGTCCTTGGCTGCTCTGGAAGACTATCCCCTAATTCCTGCGAACTCTCGCAGAGCCATTCTCACATACAGACGGATTATTATTGAAAAGCATAATAAATAAACGGCGTTGAGGGTCTGATTTATACAATAATGGTTATAAAACTCAAAGGAAGATAAATAAATATTAAACAAAATGTATGTAATTATAAAGATAAATACAACATGTAGGATTACAAACATATCCATCTATAAAATTATGTGATATTGACTTGGCAATGTAAAGAAATAACTTGGATCATCGAAACACGAAAAAATCTAAACCTTTCGTATGCTATAAGTCATAAGCACAGTCAAATTCGATTATTATATAAACTATAATTAAATATTTAAAACATGGACACATTATCATTTGATATCATTCGATAGGTGCTCTTCAAAATTAAGTATTTCTCTCGATGTGAACTTATACTTAGATATTTTTATTTGGTGTTCAAATTGATTAGCATATTTAGATTTTGACATAACTTGTTCTAAAAGCCTCAGCAGATTCATACATTATTTTATTCTTTTATGATTTCAAAACAGTAGTTGGATTAAAGTATTGTAAGGTAACCATAATTAATATATCCTCCGTCAAAAGATGAAGACTGAACGGAGAGTATACACATAAACATGACTGTACTTATTCGTATCAGTTTCAAACGTTTACAATCAAAACTAAATGGCTTTGCATCTACACTTAACAAATTGAAATTCATAACAGGATTTTGAGGACGTAAAAAATTAAATATTTATGAAATTTTTGATTTAGACCAACTTGCCAGTCTTCATTATTATGGAATGTACGATATGCGTCCACAAAGGTACTTGATACATAATGTAACAGTAGGTACATTTCGACACTACTCGACAACGATTTGTTCTTACGTTGATTTTTACAAATTCATCGATTATTTATGATAATTTAATGAAAAGGCAAATGTGTCTAGCCTGATTAAAACGCTATCCATACGATAGTTACTAACTAGATTAAGTTTAATTTTATACACATTCTATTAAAGACAATTGTAACTAAACATGTTCTAACCTATTCTCAGGGGCTGTTTAAGTTATGGTTTCATAAAGAGACATCGAAACATGTCTGGGCGGTATATATAGAGAAGAAGGTATAAAATTCAGTGTGACTATGAGTAGGTATTTGATTATTATTATCACTGTAAATACACATAGGCCAAACATTATTAACAATAACGAGGCTTCCAAGGAAATAATAAGAAAATGGAATTCCATAGTACTTATTTCGTTTTACAAGATATTTTCAAAAATAGGAAACGACGATGGGGTTTGAAACATTCCTTTGTTTTTTTTGTAGACCTCAAAACATTATTGAGCCACTAAAAATAACTGTCATGACAGCCTAGAATTTAGTTATTTTTTTTAAAAAGAATACATACTTTTACAGAAAATAAAATTGAAGTTGACGTAATTTACTTGTAGAGCACATATGTTGTGATATTAATAGCACCTATCTATTTACTAGCGATATTTCTTAATATGATGTATGAAATGTAACATGTAAAGATTTATGCAGGGAGCATAGTTTAAAAGATTTAGCCGGGACTATATAACGATTAAAATGTTTGTACATTCTCAAATTGCAGTGCAAAAGCGTACTCTAAGAGGTAAGAGAAGGTATATCAAAGCTCGTTTAAGATCGTCTGTATGTTTTTTGTTTTAATTTTCTAATTAACTTAGAGTATTTTTGTTTGTGGCAATTTTAAAATCCCATTAAATTGTTTGTATCTTCTGTTCGAATTTATCATTAACACCATTTTGTACAAACAGTTGTAAATATTTCCCATTTTAAAATTTTATTATTGAATATTTCTAAATGATAGTGTATGCGACTGCAATGCAGCAAAGGGTATTAGTTTAGAGGATCATTTAAGAAGCAAGAGTGAGGTTCAAAGCTTATTAAAACTTACAGCTAATTCAGTATTCGTATTCGATAGTCTTTCAACGATTGTCGTAGTAGATTAAACAAACATAGCCATGTGAATTTGTAAACTATTAAAAAGCATACTATGGTACATATTTACACAAAGGTTTCTAACGAAGTCTCTTATTAAATTCGGGGTTTTAAAATATAAGTTATTGCTCCTTTTTGGATGTCAACGGCACTATCGATCCCGAAGGTTAGCCCGAGTATTCGCTCTATCTGTCGGGAGGAGGCAGTTTTGGGTCCTCTGGATCTAAGCTCAGACACTCACGCAGATAGTCCTCCATGGAACGATACACGTGCTCGATCACTCCAGACAGCATGTGCCCTTCGTCAGCATAGCTCTGTAATATCATATCATATCAGATATATTTGAATATCCATAATATTTCCTTTTTGATGCAAAACAATTCTAACTTCCATAAAATGTTGGGCAATTCCCAACTTTTAGCAAGACTTACAAGACTCGTTATTAAATTAACCAGAAAAATCTTAAAAAAACGGTCAAGCGTGAATGTGTTGACGTAAATGTAATTTTCGGGACAAATTGCGTGTCCCGCCGACCGACCGACCAACCGATACCAGAGCCAGACAATAATGATCCCTTTTTTCGCTTTTTACTACCCTATAAAACGAATAGTTAACATCGAAATAGTGGCCATTTGTAAAGCAAACTGGCATGCATATATCATTAGAGAAATGGAAGAATGTTCGTTATCAAAAACAGTTTTGTCTCTACTAACTAAATCTGGGATTTTTAGATCAATTTCTATCAAAATACATATGAAAAAAATCGCGTGATCTTCTTCAATTCATTGTTTTGGTTAATCATGTCGCCAAAACGTTGTAAGATCAGTTAATTTTCTAGGAAATGACGGATTTGACAAATTTCCTACGATAACTATAATATGCCGAAAACATTTTCCTTAACCCCTTATGCCTTAGGCTGGAAAAACACCTAATTGCGAAGGGCGAAATCCATAGGGTCGTAAGACACGATTAGAGTATGTACCTGATATCGGAAGATCACACCGGCCTGGGTGAGCGCGCGAGCGAGCCCCAGCGCGTGCTGGTAGGGCGCGGTGAGGTCGGCCAGCCCGTGCAGCAGGTACAGCGCGTGCGGCGGCACGTGGTGCGCGCGCTGAGTCGCGTCCGCCTCCACGTAGCCCTTGTAGTTCTCGGACGGCTGACCCAGCACGCGCTCCGTGAACGCAGAGTCTGGGGACGACAGAGAACCATGGTTGGCTGATTTCTCCAAGATTGCCAAAAGAAAAAAATACAGCATGTCGTCATTATGCCTGCTGGCAACAGGCGATAATTGTTAGAAGCAATAAAATTTACGAATAGCTTCTACGATGGTTCGAGGATATTCTAAACAATAGACAATTTCGGGTGAAGGCCCCGGTAACATTTGAAATTTACCTGACTGACTTGCCCACATATGCATGCGTCCAAGGCACAGACGCTGTGCGCGCATGCTACGAACTTGCCTGACTTTGACGCTCTGGAAAGAGTGGGGTCCCAAAATGGTACCACCCCAGAGAAATAAGTCTTATGAAGATCGTCTTGAAGCACTCGATCTAACCACATTTGAAGAATGAAGAGAAAGAGGAGAACTCATAACATTGTAGTGAACCCCACATCACATCATCTCACTCAGCTCACTATGATGTGCCTAAAATTAAATCGGTGTACACAATAAACAAAACGTGACTTTGTGGCTATTCGTTAAAACTAAACCAATCCAGGTTGCATTCAAACCCAACGAGGAATGTACTTTTTTTTTTATAACAGAGTAGTGAACTCCTAGACCGAATTGCCTAAAGAAGTGATTAATGGTTTAAAATGATTTTAAAATCCAATTAGACGATACAAACATATACATAACAATATTTAACTTAACTGAACAGAATATAGTAATAATAATAGTTCATTATTGATGGATGCTTAAAATATCCAATTATCAAGTACACGCATCAGGTTAAAGCTCATAGTATAGCAATAATAATATTAATATTTCCAAACATTTCAAATTGATGTATTTAGTGCATAAGGATACATATACGTATAGAGTACTCAAGTACATACACTCGAAAGGTAAGTCACCTGATGGGAGTTTGAAGGAGGTATTTGAGTCGGCATTTGTAAAAGGAGTTGAAGTTGATGGTGCAAAAAATATCAGATATTTAGCACGGCTTACTGTAGTAGAGCCAGTCGGTGATGGGCGAGACGGCGATGCCACACTTGAGGACCTGTTGCTGCGAGCCGAGCAGCATTGTGGTAACATAGCCACCGTAGCCCCAGCCCCAAACGCCAACGCGAGTCTCGTCCAGGAATTTGAAAGTTTCTAATAAATATCTGTAAACAAGAAAAGACAAAATATCATTTTGAGTTTCCTCCATGTCAGAAGATTTTAGAGAAACGAGTCTAAAATTCAGAATCAATAATCGTTATTCGGTATAATTTCAGAGAAAATTCAGGGAATATGAATATGAACGTTACGAATTTTAAAAGTTCGGTGGCGCTCCCGCAAGTATCATAGAGTAATTAAACAATACCTAACTAAAGATTTATATTGTCCAAATATTATTTGGCAATGCGTTTAAATGTATGATGTTTGCGAGCAGAGATATAAATCTTTGTTTCGAGAGCGCCTCAGAACATATACATTTCGAGAGAATTTATAATCAATGTTGAGAAATATATTATATTTCATAAGGCGCTCTCACAACCTCGTTACGTGATGACATGCATGTGTCTCAGTCCAACTCTCCGTCACCTACTACCAGGCTGACATTCCTTATTTGATAGGGTCACGACAGTCAGGGCTAACCTAATAACAGCCAGCTGGTCTGCGACTTCCACGCCGCCGAGACGGCCCCGCAGCGCCGTGTTGGGCAGCCCCCGCGCGCCCGCCACGTCCAGCTTCACGTACACGACGTCGTTCCGCGACGACATGTATGTGCCCCAGTCCACGGAGAAACGCTCCGTCACCTGCTGGCTCCCAGGCCGACCGTTCCTGCACCACGTTGGCCGTCATTTCACTTGTGCTTTAAAATTTATCGACACTGAAAGGGTTCCAGATGAATAGTGAGTTTTCCTTAGGAATATACGCAAATAGAAAAGAAGTTACTTAATACAGAGGGGACAGTGAATGCGCTGGATGGTAGAGTGGGGCATTATCCGAGACAGTGTGCTCGAAGGGAGGGGTCCTGAACGTCTTTAGGGGCTCCCTCCATGGGGGGGCCGGACCACCATTTTTGTGCGTCTTTTGGAGGTCGGTTTTACGACCGTCTTTTAATTGCGGCTTCTCTGCGAGCTTGATTTCGGATGATGGTCTATGACGAAATCGGATATCGGTGCGGGTGCTATAGCCGCGAGGCTGGTGCACTCGGGAGGAGGTGGGTTAATAATACAGAAGTTACTAGGATCCATGTGAAACAATTTAAGTCTGAAATAAAGAATATCCCGGACCAATGTGCCTTGCCTTCCTAAGAACGTTAGTAAGCTTTGGTCTTCTAATTATTTCTAAGGTGGCAAAGCTCTAATGGATGATATGTCTTTTTAACACTCACGACAATTTACTGTTCTAGGTGACTCGATGAACATTTGGCAATATTGAAACAAGTAACATGAACAGTGGAATCTTGAAACAGTTTAAGGTGCTGTGCTTATGGCATCAGGCCAACTAATTTACTATGGCCAACTAACTTCCCTGGTGAACGGGCAAGTGAGTGATTAAATATGATGGTTAGTTGCATTTTGAACGATACCTACTGGTAAATTTCAGTTCACTCCGCCGAATAACGAGTCGTCGTTTGATGAGGACTGCAGAAAAATTGGAGAGGCGTATGTCCATCAGTGGACGCAAACACGCTGTCTGACTGACTGACTGTTTGATGGTACCCCCCCCCCCCCCCCGATCATATCTAGTGGAAAATTATGTTATACCGAAATATTACAAATATTTAAGGATATATTAACAATGATTGAAGAATTACTAGACACTGACACTTGGACGAGAACGGGAAAGGCAGCGTCGCGCAGCTCGGCGCGCCAGCTCGGCGGCAGCATGAGCTGAACGCGCGCGCGCGACCCGCTGCCCAGCACCACTTCGAACGAGCGTTGCGACGGCAGCGCGAGTTTGCTCAGCTTTATAGATCTGAATACGAACATAGGTAGAAGTTCAGGTTAAAGAATATTTTATTTCCCAAAAGAACATTACATTCACTTATATGAGAAACATTAAATTTAGTATTAGTATGTTGCGTTGTTGCGTTGCGGTTACAATACAATTAATTTATAGTTAGAACCTTAATATAAATATAAAGTATGAGAAAGTTAGTCTAAGTTATTAGCAAAATATTTTTTAACAGCTGTCTTGAAAATGTCATCGGACTCTAGGTTTTTTATTTCATTTGGAAGCTTATTAAATATTTGTACACCATCATTACACACAAGTTATTAATATCTATAGAAGAACGAAGTGTGTTCTGACTAAAAGTTCAATGAGTTTGGGCCCAAATCTAACTTCCAATCGCGCTTCCAAAAGCGCAAATGATTGAAGACATTTATATATTGGTTTGAACTGTCTAGCTGGAAGTTAATTGTCAAGATCATTTGATTGGAACATTGGCCCCAATGTCAGAATCTGACCGCCTAACCGTTATGCAGCCAGGGGGGACCGCAGAAACTAAATCCGATACATTTTGCGCAGCCGCTGGCGGTTGGAAAGGAAAGGACTTGGCACACGGAGGAGGGAGCCATCCTCCGTGACTCGGCATAACCCTCTCAGAAATGGCATGGGCCATTGGTGGGTACCTAGTTGGCCTAGTGTCGTAGAGTATCCGCTCCAGCTTGTCGGTTCTCGCGTCGTGCAGGCCGGCGAGCGGCGGGCCGGGGCCGCCGCACTCGAGCACGTAGTGCGCGACGCCGCCGCTGCCGCGCGCCGGCGCGAACTCCGCGCTCCAGTACGAGCAGTTGGCGTAGTGCAGCCGCGCAGCCCACACGGCCGGCTCGCACGTCAGGCAGCGCGGCTCGTCGCGCTCGCGCGGCCGCACCGCGTTGCTGGCGCCGTGGCCGGGGTCGCGCACCGCGTACACGTGCCGCTGCCCGGGACGCTCCGCGAACCCTGCGATCCGAGCTAATTACGGTTCTGCGCAGCAGCTTGCGCTTGGATAAGGAATTAAGCACGCACCAATGTATGGAACTTGATCACCTCGGGTCCCACCTTAAGGTGGCCCATCCCGCTCATCTCCCCATACAAAAGGGGAAAGAAGATCACGCCCATATTTCTTGTCAGACATCCAAAGTTTTGCTCAAAATAGCTTTATTTGATCGACCTAGATGTCTGATGACCATTGGCATTGTAAAATTGTGTTTGGTTTCTAAGTTATAAGGTCCGAAAGTTCGAATTTTCCGCGCGTTTTATACAATAATTTTGGAGGTGGATTACGCAATAAAGTAAGAACATCTTAAAAAGATTAGTCATCAGACATAGCTTATTTAATCAAGATTTATAATCTATTTGGTTTTTGTTAGATTTTTTACTACAGCGGTCGTGGTTTACTTTTAGCTATAAGTCGTTTTCAAATTAAAATTTTCGTAAATCTTACCAAATCATACACTATGCACATTGTCTTTTTTGTGGACATGTTGCATCTTCCTCATCACGGAGCCTGAATTATTCTTTGAAACAGAGAAGGTCCCAGAGCGCAACAGCACGGTTTTGTACCGTGCCCGCGAATGAGTTAGGCCACCTTAAGGCTGTCGTGAAGTCACAGAAAATTTGAGATTTGAAAAATTTAAGAAATGCATTCTTCGTCCATTGCCCAGTGCACAATTTTGCACGGCGATTGCAATTACAATAAAGAAATCGTCTTCCAGGCTATAACGTTTCCCTACCCGTAAACGTTATAAGATTTTAATTAAACATTTTATATCATTTGAGAAAGCTTCATTTTATGTTTGGATTTTTGTCTAAAAATTTGTATTTCTCAGTAAAAAAATCGAAAAGTAACGTAAAAAAAGACAACTTTTTTCTAATGTTTATTAGACCATATTTTCCATACTAAAAGGTTCATTAAAAAAATGAAAACATGCAGACATAGATTTCGACCATATATTTTAGAATCCAAAACGTCAAAATCCTAGTAAAACATTAAGAGCATGGAAACAATTATCGCCCTTAGCATGGAGAATTGATAGTAGGGTAACGACTCTCTTAAGGGCCTGGGTTTCTAATTATTTTCGCGAAAATCCGCATAATGATGAAAAATACCATATCATCAGGTACCGAGAAAACCAACTGCGGTACTCCGTATGGCATCTTAATGAGTTAAATTTAACAATACATTCCCGTATAGACTCTCCTCACCTTTTGGAACAAATTAACTTTAGATTACCAACCAAATCTACCCGTTCACACGATACTTTCTACGTAAAGAGATGTAATACCAATTATTCAAAAAACTGTTTCATAAGAAGAAGTTGTACAACTTTTAATAATAAGTGTGTTGACCTCGATATTTTTAATTTAACATTGTATAAATTTAAGAAATCTTTGTTTGAGTTATTTTTGTGTAGCAAATAGTATGCGTGTTCTTTGTTTCTTGTTTCTGATTTTAAGTTGGTCATTCAATCTGTTTGTGTTATTATTTTGTTTCTGTTATTTTGTTATTTGTCTTTACTGAAACTTGTTATTCATACTATGTAAGATATTTCTATGCGTGGAAACTTTGCTGGTTTGTGTGTATTTTTCTGGAAGTTATTTATATGTTTGTTTTGTAACTGTAAGTTTCCCAAAGAAAAAAAAAAAAAAAACAAAACCCTGCATCCGAAAGACGCCAATCCCAGCATCATAGTGCCTAGTACATTTTAGAATAGGTTTTTTTAAAGAACTCTATTTTCTTTTCGGAGTATTTTCCTATTTATTCTTAAATGCATATTATTATTTCGCTCGAGGTTTAACAAGTTAGGTTGAGGAGAAAGTGGTGGGTAAAGGAAATAAGCTTGTGAAGACAAACTATCTATTTCGGAGAGCTTACGGACCACAGACAGATTATTGATATGAGTAATCTGTGGAAGATCCCTTTTCGTTTATTCATAACTAGCTGCGGTACCCGGCTCGGCTCGGGTCCAAGTCGTTTTGGACGGATGTTGAGCTGAATTATTTCCTAGATAAAAAGTAGCCCAAAGGGCTGGTCGAAAAGGCTGGTCAATAACGATGTAACTTATCTGCGACTTTTAGATGATAACGAGTGGAGCCGATATGACTTAATTAAATAAGAAATATTCTAACATTCCCATTTATAATACATAGGGTGCACTATATGTTTTCGGAACTGGCCACTTCGCTAAACAATATCTAAAAAGTAATTAAGTAATTGGGAATTATAACTCATAGGGTCGAGTGCACGAAAGGGCAAGCAATCAAAATCATCGTCAACTTAAACAAGTCACTTTATGTGGACAATATGGAAGGAACTCTATGCGGTTCACTAAAAGTGACGTGTTTGAACATTGTTTAACTCATCCCTCTCTTCTGAACAACTAAATTCAAAACAGAACCATTTAGTGATGGAAATCTAATCAATGTTAACTGTGCCGACAGATGGCATCACAATCAACGTCAGCGTATGATTAAACATGTCACTTTGTATGGACAGTATTGCAGGAATTCCATGCGGTTCGCTAAAAGTGACGTGTTTGAATATTGATTAACTCAGCCGTACTTCGTATCAAATGACCGACTCGAAAATTTCTCGCACTGACTACCATGACTTAAAATTGTTCCTTAGGAAATTGGTTTTGCCCTTAAACTTTTACGTAAAAAAAAAATTATATGCGAGATAAAAAAAAACAGAAAAACTAATTGAGTTTTCAGGATTCGAACCTGAACCCTCCCTCGAACAAAACATATTTGAAACAGTTGGTTATACGCGTTACGCCAACTGGCTTCTTACTTTTATCGCGAAAATTGTTGATCCTTTCTATATTTGGAGAGCGAGCAAAATGACGCCGCACGTAGCGCCGCCATGCGCCACGGGATGGTATTAATTTTGTTTGAGAGTAATTTCATTGTTATTGCTCAGCCTTTAGGATATTTAGCGTGATGGTATGTATCCTAAAGCAAGCCCCGTGATCGAATCTGTAAATCGATACAAACGGCATCTTGATCTGTTCTGTGGTTACGGAGATTACCCCTCGCATGTGGACAGATGTTCCCTTTTATATAAGTAGAGAAGAGAAGAGAAGAGAAGAAGATACACATGCGTTTTTCGAAAGCACAAAATATTCGGTTGTACATTGTATATGCATGAATGTATAGTACCTATAAATATTTAAATTTTTGTATGAATCTAGATGGATGCATGAACCCGACTTGAGTATGATGCAAACATGAGTAAGTAAATGTACAAAATGGAAAGTAAATAGCTATTGTTGGATGATTTTATGTAATACTACATTCTAGTGTTGTTTGAATCAAACAATTCTAGGAATGATGTTGATTGTGGAGAAGCTACGGTAAAGGAAGGGGTAAACGCCGTGCCACACTGTACTTATTGTTTCGTCCTCCAATAAATCATCTGTGGTTATTTTCGAGATGTTTTCAGCAATATCTTCGGCACCTATATTAGCACATATATTTATTAAAAATATGGCGATGGTATAGTAAATGCTTATCAGAAAATAAAGGGCTCGCATTTTTGTTGTTAATATTGGGTAGATTAATACATATACTTATTACGAAGATTCAAATTAAAATAAGAAAAATATGAGACATTATGAACACTTGGCAACAGTATTACACCGTGGCCCGTTTTGAACTGTAAGCGTTTACTGTGCTCAAGATGAATTAAAGCGTCCTGATTCAGATTGCATGCTCAAAGCTGTCAGCATCACAAACGTTTGCGTGTGCGCTAACGGAAACAAAACAACCAACTGAAACAAATGATTTCATTACTTCCCCTCAAACTCGGATGTAATCCCTCTAAGCTTAACTTGGACCTGAGTGACATTCAACGGTTTGTGAAAAAACACGGTCGAAAGACGATGACGTGACACTGACAGTTGAGCACATACAGTGCCCTACCTCCAATGCGTGAGCACTGTGAACGGCATTAAGTGACGTAACGATGATGTCATACCATTCACGGGATGCCATTTTGAGGGCTGTCATCGAATCGGATCAGTTGTGAACGCACTTTCAGTAACGATAGTTCAAAACGGACCACGACGTTACTACAAATAAAGTATCTCCTTGTCTGCTGTCTGTATTCGACCATCGTAAATAAATACATAAACCCCCTTGACTTTTGAAATATACTATAGTATTTGTTTGTGACACAAGCCCTAGATGCTCACCCAGGTAATAGACGAGATGGTTCTCCTGGTCCCAGGACAGGATGTCCGTGACCTCGACCTTGCCGTGCGAGAGCACCGCGAGCCGCTGGCGCGTCACGCTGACATGTTTGATGTGCGTGAAGTGCTGCCCGCCGCCCTCGCGTACGCCCGCCAGCAGCAGGAACGCGTCGCCGTCACTTGAGTACATCGGCGGCGGCTGCACCTCTAGCCACGGCAGCTCGCCCGCCTTCTCTGTGTGCGTCTGTCGGCAGGCAGAGAGCACCACTTTGATGAGGACTTCTTAAATGGACTTTGATGTATAATCAAGTGGCCGATTGTTTTCTAACATGGTGGCTAGCAGAAACTTGCGGCGACTGCACCCCACGGCAGCTTGCTAGCCTTCGCCGTGTGCATCTGTCGGTAGGCAGAAAATGCAACTTTGAGCGTATTGTCAATTATACTATGCTCTATTGTGAATAGTTCGGCAGTCTTAAAATATTCTGTTTGGGAACAGGTTAATATTTTTTTATTATTTTTTTTATTATTTATTTATCGAATATAACACACTGTATCTTAAGCAGTTTGGATTAAACCATTCCTGTAGACCATAAGGCCCGTGGTGGAAGGGTTACAACAATAGGACAATGAACTTATTGAGTGTACATACAATAAACAAAACCTAACGAACATTCAAATAATCGTACTGAAATAAACAAGAAAACAGTGTTTTATATACTTAAGTTATAACTTAGTTATGAGTTAAAAGTATCAAATGATTACCCAATTATGTAGGTCAGAGCTTGCTCACATTCTGGTCTTCCTTTGGCTATAATCCAAGAACTTAAAAGTTTTTTGCGTGCCAAGGATTTATTTGAAGTTAGATGAGGAATGGAACTGGTGGAAGAAATTATAACAGCGTAAGCTTGCAAGTCTGTTCCGCGTGCTTCTCTCGGCACGTAGAAGATACAATTCTGATAGCCACACTGATGGCTGTATCATCAAAGGGTTGGCCATCGCCCAACATGCCGGCTAGTAGCAGGAACCAGCTGCAGCTCTAGCCACGACCGGTCACCGGATTTCTCCTTCCGTATCTATATGTCAGTACACAGAACACACATTTTTATGGACATTTCTCAACAGGACTTTGCTGCATCGCTAAGCGGTTGGATGTCCGGCACGATTATTTTCTTACAGAAAAGCTAAGTAGATCGTCATTATAAGGATCAGTAGTTGCCTGGCACGGGTGGATGTGAAGATAGGGTTACCTCAAGACAGGTCCAGTTGGCGGCACTGGTGCAGGTGCTCACAACTGTCATGTTTTGAGCTCGGTTCATCCATACGGCGGCGATCTGCGCGTTGTCTGAGCCCACCCACTGCGCCGATGTAAGATAGTACTCTCTGAAAACCATTTTTAAAACAAATCAGTAAATGCGTAGATCATGATAACAAGTTATTGCATCGTAGGGCCGGTGTCTTCGTGACATCACCAAAATATCACAAAATACTTATGAGAATAATATTAAATATTACAAACATGGATTTAAACAATGAAGCCATTATGAGTTGGGAGCCCATTGCTGTGTCAAAGCAGAAATGTTTGATAATTTAAAAGTTTTTGCTGCAATGTTAGCAGATACTGATGCAAATTTTAATTTGTCACAAAAATATACTTACTGTCCATCCAGTATACTGGGTGGTTTGACTTCCCAACGCGTTGGTGATGTTGAATTCTCCACAGTAACTATCCATAGTTTCACTTTTGGGTTTGGCGTACCCGGCTGGAAAACAAAAATATCTGGTTATTATTGCTATTGGACTGAAAGAATATTACCAGACTTCAATTCAAGTCGTATTATATTTTTTACATCAAATATATTGGATTTTTCGCAGGATGGTTTTAAAATTCTTGCATGTTCTATCTGGGTCCCAAATACTCTTCTCCGTCGTCCGGGAATGCCAAGTAGTGTGTGGACCACTTTAACTATGTCAAACAGTGGTTTTATCACTCATTCGTCTTAGTTCATGTCAAAATAATCATCACATTCCCTTGTATATATATATTACTTCATTGTATTTTAGCTGACCCAACTGTTTCTACACCAATTTTAATATTAATACATATTTTGAGATGTAGCTTCATAGCCTTCCATTTGCAAGAACTATCCAAACCATAGACAGCATGCGTGCGCAGCGCGCTTACTTCTATGATCCAAACGTTTCGAATCACCTTAGTGAAGTGACAAGCCATCTACCGACATTTCTATTAAACTTTTTGAAAATTTTATAACTCTTAAATAAAGTTTTTCAGGATTGTTATCTTAGTGTCATTGTATGGCATTGTAGTGTATGAAAATTCGTAAAAAGCATTTATAAAAAAAAAGTTTTTCGAAATTATGGGAAAAACTGATTTTTACTATAGATTTAATACACTTCGACAGTTCCCGATTCGAGGAAAACCATCATGGCATTTTGCTATAACAGCAAAGAATAAGGCACATACTATAAAATAGTATTATTTAATAATTCATTGCCTCCGAGGTCCATTTAGTTCATTCGAATCAGTCCATTGCATACATATGTATTAAGTTAGTTCCATTGATTTAAGGCGAAATCTGCATTGAAGCATTGTGCTCGGTAGCCCAGTGGGCCGACTACTACTGTTCGACGTTCGAGTTGAAGTAATTGTGGGCTCGGTCTGGGTCTGGACGGGTGACCGTATTCGATCTGGCTCGCTCACCGTAGGGTAACGGACGGAGCGGTGGTCGGGGAAGGTGACCGGCGCGCTGCCGTTGGCGGAGACGAGCACGCCGGAGCGCACCGCGCCGCCCGCGCCCGACGCCAGCCACGGGAAGCTGAACGTGCCCACGCCGCTGTCGTCGAACTCGGCGTACATCACGAGTGTGCCGTCGGCGGAGCCCCACACGCCGCTGCCGCTCTTCGTCACCTCTTCTGTAAGTCAAGATTGACCGTCGTAAGTCGAGCCCACCTGTATGTCAAGATGGTCGGTCGTAAGTCGAGAATACCTCCTCTGTAAGTGAAGATTGTCGGCCGTAAGTTGAGAATACCTCCTCTGTAAGTCAAGATTGTCGGTCTTAAGTCGAGAATACCTCCTCTATAAATCAAAATTCCCGTTCGTAAGTTGAGCCCGGTGAACGATTAAACAAAGTTTCGTCATATTTCAGTAAAAACTTAGGAAAGGCATCCGAATTTTTTAATATGAGTTCCGAAACATAGAGAGACAGTAATTCTGAAAGAGAATGCATATTTCAGCCTTGGATAAGAAAAACAGAGGCACATACCCTGCCTGGGCTCCGACAACAACAGTCGGTAACCACTATTGCTGCGGGTCACTAGGTATGTCTCTATCCGTAACGGCATTAAATATATTATCCCGCCCTGGAGTGCTGCGGTGAGAGTTGAGCACTTCTCCTTGATAGAGTCAGTCGGGGACACTGTTGCAGAGCGTGTAGCCACAGTGACGTAGCGGTTGGTAGGCAGGCCGGGCCACGCGAACAGGTCGTCGTCTGCCGCCAGAAGCAGTGTGCCCCACGTCGGAGTGCAGCGGTGAGAGCTGAGTGTCATGCCAGGCCATTCCCAAAATTCAAAAATATCCATTTGGTCTTAACCGTGACATATTTGGAATAATTCTGAATGCGAATAAATCTAGGCTAGTAATTATTTTGAATCTGTTCCTGTTAGGAATATATTATAATTTTATTTGATTGCCTATTATTTTTACTGATTAAGTTTGTGTGTACGAGAAGGGTCTCAAGTATATAAGTTTGTAGAATTGTTGAATTATTTTAATTTCATGGTCTACTCAGAGCATTTTATTCTTGGAGTAAATAACGATGGGGTCGATGTGCGGTAACTTCCGGTTAGAATTTGCAACGTACTAGGGTCTATTTTATCTAATTTCATCTGACTGAAATGTATAGATATATTGATTCGATTATGTTCATATTCATATTTAGTTTTCTCTGAAGAAAACATAGATAACTTCGGTAGCACACCCAGGTGTAGGCGAAAACCTTCGTATCCAATAATATTGCATTCAGAATGTTCGAAATGAAAGGTATCATCTCATTTATTAAATATCTTTTTCACTCTTTGTATTACCTTTCTTTAGCATAATATTATCCTAATTTGGTTGTCATCCATGGATGATTTTTGTACTTAAAATAATTATGTTTGTACCATAGCTATAATCATACATATTTTTTAATTATAACTCTAGTAATAACTCTAGATAACATAACATAAGTATGTTTTCCTTTGATTTCATCCGTAACTTTAAATAATATTCTAGTAAATAGACCAAATTTTATTTAATTCAATATTATTAATTGATTTATTTGTAATATTTTGGCTTATGTGCCATCGTCCATACCTGATTAGGTTTATCATATTAGTTAAATAAATAGAATAATTTTACGTAAGTACATGTATTCTATTAAGTAGTATCATCTTAGTAAATAGACAAAGGACTCGTAAGACTTAGTCTAATATGTTGTTGTGTGATGCCATCGAGTTTGGAACGCGCTACCCTCCGATGCTGGGTGCTGAGCTTCAAAAGCACGCTGGTCCTCGGCGTTCGCTCGGTCGTCTTCGAGTCGGCGGCTGGGAGCGTCTTCAGGCTGGAGTCATGCACTCATCAACCAACCGGAAAAAAATCGGGACGAAGCAAACAGGACGAAGCAAATATTTAAGGAGCCCGTATGGCTCTAGCTTTCTATCTCAGGCCTATAAAAGATTATGTTTAACTATGTAGAATAATTTATGTTGTGGGTTGTGAAGTTTAAAATAATTCATGTTACAAAGTGACGTATGACAACCTGTCAAACGTCTAGTCTGTCCGGCCAGCGGCCAGTCTCAGAAGACAGCATACAATGATCCATAGAGTTTCAAGTCTTCTGTCACAGAGTTGATAGTAAGTAACGGCCACACAAGGCAATTACTTCATAGGTCTGTAAGGAGTCATAGAGTATAGAGTATATATTATAAATTGTTACTAGCTTCTTGCGAGCAGATCTAGTGATCGTTTTCTATAAATATAAATGTCTGTCTGCTCGACTGTCAGGTCAAGGATTCTGACTGAGATTTTGACGAGGTTTTACTCGGTCAAACTGTGTTCACAAATGAATATGGGACACAGGGCCCCACTCGGGCAGTTCTTGAAATTAGTTAGCAAATACTCCTCGAAGTTTTGGGACCTCAGAACTAAACTTGGTGGAACATAAACTAATTTGTAAAGATAGGGAAGGGTGTCATGCCAGGCCATGCACATAAAAATAAAATAGAATAGTTTAAAAAAAAAAATGACAGTTCCGTGTTCGAAGGAGAGACTAGAAAAAGCGGATCGGAGAGAGTTTTGTTTTTAGAAAATAATTTTGCCAAATAAAGTTCTGGTTCCCGATGATCTGGATTTTCACTGAGCTACGCCACCCCCGAGCACGCCAAGACGTGACACTGAGAACTTCAACTTGATAGATCCAGACGGGTAGGTACACCATTGTAGAGCGTGCCGCAGCGGCCGGTTTCTGTGAATCATTAGTGAACAGTGAACAGGTCACGGTACTGCGGTGAGAGCTGAGAACTTCACCTTGATAGAGCCAGTCGGGTACACCGTTGTAGAGCGTGCCGCGGCGGCCGGTGTCCGTGAGTCGCCACAGCGGCGTACGGCTGGCTGGTGGGCCGGGTCGCGCGAACAGGTCGTTATCTGCCGCCAGAAGCAGTGCGCCTCCCGCGCCGAGCCACGCCACGTGCTGCCACATGCCCGCCGCACCCCCTTCGTCCAGCACGGGCATGTGGTGACTGCCGAAATAACAATTCAAATTTCAGAATGGTTTAATTAGTACCTACCAATAAAAATAATAAACAAGAAACAAAGCCGACCCATAGATTAGGAGTATCGCCTGTTACTCTCTGTTCGAACACTACGGGTTCAATACCTTGGTTGTGCAACTACATAAATATTTTTTAATAAAATTCCAGTAGATAAAATGCATTCAGTTTTAAAATATTGATTTATTTTAATGCTAAACAAAAACATGGGACAACAATGAAAATAAGCAACTTTAACAGGTTTTAGACTGATTACGGTTTGATGAAAAAGTTGTTGTTATTATTCGGAGGCTTTGGCGCTTAGAGGCATTTCGCAATCGTCTCGCACGATCGCCCATTCAACTCGCGGCGGTTTCTAACAAACATCATTGAAATTCAAAGCGCAAATGTGAAATTTATAAAGGAAATGAATCGGAATCATGGAGATATTTCGCGTCGAGCGCTCGTGTCCGCGCGCCGCCCCCCTCCCCCCTTCCCGCCTCCCCCCACACCCCCGCCCGCACCCGCGGTCCCCACGCGGTTGGAATATTAAATGTTTCCTCACATTCCTCAGCGTAGAGTAATAATAATCATTGGGAACACCCCTGATCACACTTTTCATGAAAGCAAAGCATTTTAAAAAATTACATTCAAAGTTTAATGTCAATTGTAGAAAGGTTATAAACCTCGTTCCGTTTAGCCCTTTAACACATGTATTAGTGGATAAAGCTGTAAAATATAAGATATAAAAAGTACATTTAATTTTACGACTGAAATGCTTCCACAGACAGTAGCAAGAGTAATCGTTTGAGAACAACATACATACAAATACAATTTTCTGAATTAAGAGGTTATGACCACTACACTGCAATAGATAAGACTAAATTATAATATGACTACATAAGTGTTGACTAACAAAGACTAACTAACTAACGCAGTGCTTGAAAGACTGGCCAAGTGCGAGTCGGATACGCACACCAAGGGTTCCGTACAATCTCTCAAAATTTTACACAAACATTAGGTTTTTTGTATGGAGGTGTCCTGTATTTTTTTTTTAATTTGTTGTAATAGCGGCAAAATAAATACACAATCTGTAAAAATTTCAGCTGCCTCACTTTTACGGCTCACGAGATACAGCCCTGTGACAGACAGACGCACGGACGGATGGACGAACAGCTGAGGCGTATTAATAGGGTTTTGTCGGACCCTTTGGGACGGGACCCTAAAATGGCTTTACTTTGTGAATGGAAAAACAAAAAAAATCAACCCCTTTTATTCTTGACTTTCCAAGTGTGCACGCATGCGTGCCACCTGCAGGGCGCCCCCCTGCCCCCGCCCAGCCGGCGCGGTACCGCTCCCCGCCCGCCCAACACGTAAACACAAACGTTGACTTGCGAAGCGGTCGGCGCAGCGCACTCGCACGCTCCAGCCTACCGGTTTTATTGCCCAAGGCGTGCATGCTTTGACGCTATAAAGGCAATGAAATTATGAATAAATCCCGCTAAACGTCTTTATTCAGTTATGATATGTAAGTATTTCAGCCAAAGGTAGTATGCAGAGATAAATGGAAAAACGCAACTAGGTTACAAAAAATATGTATCTTAATAATGGAGCATAGATCGGATCTCCATCACCATATATAGATCATCACATTGAATTCTCCAAGGAACTGGTCTTATCTTCTGGATCTTAAAATGGTGTAAAGCCGAATATATTAGGTTGGGGAAAAAGTTTCTTCGCATTTTTTAAGAAAATTCAAAACATTTTTTAATATGGTTTATTTACATTTAACTAAAGTATGTAGGTACCATTTTGTTCGATAACTTTTTGCCATCTTGTAGGTAGGGACATGATCCCATTGCTATAGAAATATTGGGACTTCTGATCAATATACCGCGACAAGTGGTTTTGGCAGTCCTCTCGTGATGTTAACCTGTCACTGCCTAAAGAATTCTGAAGAGACCTAAACAGGTGGAAATCTGAAGGTGCAAGGTCAGGACTATACGGCGGATGCATTAACACCTCCCAGCCAAACTCTCTTAGTTTTTGCTGAGTGGCTAAAGATGTGTGAGGTCTAGCGTTATCATGATGAAAAACCACACCCCTTCTGTTGATTAATTCCGGCCGCTTTCTCTCAACTTCTTGCTTAAATCTCATCAGTTGTTCGCAGTAGAGTTCAGAATCGATGGTCCTGCCTGGTGGTAACAGCTCATAATGAATAATGCCCTTCCAATCCCACCACACACACAGCATCACCTTGTTGCGAGTTAACCCGGGTTTCGCCACAGTCTGTGAAGCTTGACCGGCCTTTGACCACGACCTTTTTCGCACGTTCTTGTCGTACGTGATCCACTTTTCATCACCAGTTATCAGCTTCTTCAAAAATGGTTCGGTTTAATTACGTCGTAATAAAGAATCACAAATGAGTACACGGTTCATTAGGTTTCTTTCAGTGAGCTCGTGAGGTACCCAAATATCGAGCTTTTTTGTGTACCCAGTTTTTTTCAAATGCGCCAAAACTGTTTTGTGGTCAATTCCTAGTTCTTCAGCTACGTCGTAACTACTGATATGCCGATCTTGCTCCACTTTTTCAAAAATGGCATCCATTTTATCCGTAATAGGGCGACCAGAGCGACGTGCATCTTTGACATCAACATTTCCGGATTGAAAACGCTTTTAAACCAAATTTGTGCTACTCTCACAGACACTGCACTAGGTCCATAAACATCGCAAATTTTTTTCGCGGCTTGCGTTGCATTTTTACCTTTTTTGTAGTAAAATTTTAAAATGTATCGAATTTCTTCATTAGATTCACTCATTTTGACAGTACGAAAAACAAATGAGAATCACACATTTTCCTAATTTGAATTTGGAATTATGTTCTTTAAAATTTAAACTTTCAATGATACCAAAACCAGCCAGATACAAATAGTATAGCCAAAGAGATTTTATTACAAGTTCATACATACTATAATGCGAAAAGACTTTTTCCCCGACCTATTATGAAAACTATTTTTCTTCTTTGTTGATTTGAAATAAGTACTAAGAAATTAAAGTGAAGTGAAGAATAATATTTTTGACTCGTAATATTTTAAATTCGTACTATGGAAGACCATGAAATGAATACAAATAGGTTTTATGTCAGATTCACTTCATACACAAATGCAAAACAAAGTTACTTGCTCTGAAAGTGTATTTATTATTCATTGTGCGTATATGTATATCATTCCAATACTTTCCGCGCATTTTTAACGGTTGAATCAAATTGTTTATTTTTAACTAGAATCTTAACATAACTATCCATTAAAATTAAATTATTATTACAATGCTTTCCGGGCCTTTTTTACGGTTGAATCAAACTGTTTATTTGAACTGCAATCTTAACTATCTTAAGTAACTAAATAACTTGAACGAGTTCACGCCGAGTATGAATACTTACAGTATCTGTCGTAATCATTAAAAAAAGATTATATGAGTTTGTTAAGACAAATAACACAGACGTGCACACACTGATAATTGATCCCTAATACGATACCTACTGTCATGATGTTAGTCCAACATGCCTTCGCACATATTTTTTTTTTGTTGCTTATTGCTTGATTTCTATATTTTTATTATGTATCAATAGTGCCTTAAAAAGCACATCTAATTTGAATGTTGTCTTTTTTTTATTTCAGGTGGTTATTTCAGGTTTATTGTAGGTAGGAAATACTCTGATTTTAATGTATGAAAACTTACTTTATATTAATGTACTTGTCTGTTTCAGATTTTCCTTCGACAAACAATTAATAATGTCCAAACAGGTCTTTCCCTTTATAGAGCACGGCTACGTTGAACTAGTAGAACCTGGGGTTGGGCTCTGTTATTTAACCGGCTGCAATATCTGATCTTCGCAGCCTTTGCAAATGAAAGCATTATGAAACAAAGAGAAAAGTTTAATCGGCAGAACGTGTCAAGTGTCCGCGCGCCCGCCATGAGTAATGAGCCCCTCGCAGTTCATTAGGCTCCAAAGTGCCCCGGGGCGCCACTAATTAAAGTTTTTTTTTTAAAAAAGAACGTCTCCCACTGCAACCGACCCAAACCGACTGCGAGTCGAACTGGATACGGGGCTGAACGTTTTCGGCTTATCATCGCTAATTAGGTGGCTTATCCGACGAGACGGAACAAAATTGTAGCCACTCAACCATCTAATTTATCATAGAAAAAACCGGTCAAGTTTGTTTACGTGCCCAGGGTCCCGTCACTGCTGCACATGAAAAAAAATCTCCCACGTCTGATGATTATTTTGCAATTTCAAAAAATATTTGCAACTCAGAAATCTAGCTTCCTCTTAAAAAATATTATGTTTTGTGCAAAAGTAATTACTTGGTGCACAACTACAAAAGTGTACCTATATCGGTGTTTTATTTTTCAGAATGTTCAAATAGCCAATAATAGGAGAACAATTCGTGCAAAAATGCGTGTGACCGATAGACACCAGAGCCAGACCATAAGGGTCCCTTTTTGGCCTTTGACGGAACCCTAAAAAAGGCGAGATTGTGACGGAGCGCAGCCACCGCCGAAGTACATGTAGTCGATCTTTTCTATGGAACTAACTCGAGATATACGAACTGACCTACATAACCTGATTTCTTGTTTCGCCCTGTGTGGGTTGCAGCATTTAAAAGTTAAATAGGTCCCACTGCATTTCTTTCCTTTCATGTCTTAAGAAGCGACTATAGATTGGTCATTCGTGATTCGGCTTAAACGTTGAACTGTAGTCCCCTTCCTCACTGGGAGGGTTAATTCCGCCCGGTTTGATATCATCGCATTGAATGAACGATGGTCGAAGCGGTTAATATTATCCGTATTTTCTATACAATTCAACGTATTCGTGCATTATAAATAAATAAAGGTCCTGGAATGGCACCAAGTTCCGTTGCGGTTTATGGCAAATATCATGACAGTAGGTGTGGTATTAGCCCTTCATGTCCAGTTATTATGGTACGTCTCGTTTTAGAAGTATAATTCGAGACTTACTCGTTACTGACGTCATAAACAGTGTAGTGAGCTGTGAAGGTCCGAGGATACACCTGAAAGCAAACATTTTTAATGATTTATCTTATTATTTTAATCAAAACTCCTTGATCTTGAACTTTATATTGTGCCAATAGTATTTTTTAGAAACGCTACGAAAAGAGGAATACTATCTATACAATTACAATTTCAAATTATTTAAAATGGTGTATGATCGAAAATAATGTAAGTTAACTTTTATTTATTTAAGTAATTGTTTTCTTAGAAAACCAACTTAATTTTGGGATTTTAGGCTCAAGAAATAGCTAGATGACACCGCTGCAGGGATGTAAAAGATCGGTGGTTTTTTATTGGAAGAATGAGGGCAGTGACAGGGTGCATCCCAGCATGTTGAGCCATCGGAGCATTTTCCATGGTACATATAAAAACAGAAAGAGATCCTCCTACGAGAGCGGCTAGGGGCTTGTGGAGTTGCCTTCCAGTCTAGAGGTCGCGGGTTCAGCAGAGCTTGGTCCCGTTTATGCCCCACCTTCTTTATCTTTCTGAGTTGGCTAAGTTCATTTCGTTACGAATGCAAGCTGTTCCATCGTTCGGTACCCTTGTAAAACTGTAGGTCTCTTTCCTCTACTAGGTGGTAGGGTAAAGCCAGCTCGGGTTGGTACCATCGTATTAAATTAAAAAGTTGATCGAAACGGCAATTAAACTTTGTCTGTGTTTTTATACAGTTTAATGTAGTCGTGCTCATAATGGGAAGGTCCTGGCATGGGGCCTAATTCCTTCGGGAATGCGGTGAGTCGGGCTAAAATCATGACGGTGAGTGCGGAAAAAGCCATTCATGTCCAGTTACATCAAAAAAAAAAACGGAGTTAGATGGTGTCCACATTCTGGGATTCCTCGGAGCGTCGACGATAACACTAAAGTGGTGGTTTTCCGGGAAAAACGAAAAAAACAACCAGTTTTTTTTCTCGTTGCCGTGTGTGATCGATCGGGTTTTTTTGACAAGTTGGTCTAACTTAACTAACCTTAATATAATTTTATTATATTGGATCATATATCGGTAATTATATATAGGTATTATCTCAGAATTGAGGTGTTGAGATCGCACAAACCTCTAGTATGTTGTGTTGAAACAGCACGAAGCGCAGGTCCGGCGAGCACTGGTAGCCCCGCACGTTCAGTTGCCGCTGAAAAGCAACAAAATGGTGGGTCGTGTCTCTGAACATAGCCACGAAAACATTTAAATTAAGAAATTTTATTTTAATAACTCGACACTACAAGAAAGCATTCTTTTTCATCCAATGGTGCATAACATAAGCTGAAAAATTTCATGCTACTTTAGTCTCGCAGCCCAGAGTCCGAGTGGTTTTATTTCCTGAAGAATCAGCTGCTTCGTGCCTGCAGAAAAACTTTTTCCTCGTTAATTTAAATTGCTTAATCTCAGCGGAAGACTTTGCTTTTTTGCGACGGCCATTGCTATTATTGTTCCATTCAAGTTTTTTCAAGATTCATAAAGATTTCAATGAAGATTTTTTTTCGTTATACTTGAAGGGTTAGTTTTCTCTGCCGCTTATTATGTGTACATTTGTTGGAATAGGATCCCATCACATCCCCGAAGAGGTTATTGTATATTGAAAAGTAAAATAAATCATGAAAAATAAATACGAAATAAAAAAAAGTCTAGCTAAAATTCTCCAAAAAATATAGCTAAGATCGAGAGAAAAAAAAAGTGTTTTCCTTAACTAATACTCATTTTTTTTTTAGTATCATTGAATATTGTCTATTAGTATTGAAGTAACTTTAAAATTCAAGTGGTAATGAATGAAATAAAGTTTAAAAAGGAATGGAAGCCAGATGTTTGTAGTATGCTAGCACTACAAGCGTCACAATATTAGTTTTCATGGGTTTTACAAAGGAATAGGAAACATAATTGAACTGACATTCACAGGTGATTAAATCATATTGTAATGCTTCACCAGTGTACCAGGTTGCGCGAGGAGAGGCACGCTTGGCAGAGCAGGTGGCTACTCACAAGCGTGTGATTGGTGACCAGAATGGAGACGGTGTTGTTGGCGGTGTCGAGCGCGGCGAGGCCTCCGTCGTCCGCCTGGTAGACCAGGTGGCGTGGGGTGACCCACGAACTCGGCAACCGCTCCCCTGCTAGGTCGCCGCGTAGGAACTCGTCCAGGCGCATGCGCTGCCCGGACCAGTACAGCAGCTCGTCTACGTACCTGATCATCGGAGAATAATCATGTGATTTTATGTACAAGATAAATTCCTCAAAACTCTTGATTATCGTGCTCGTAATTTGTTTATATTAACATCTACCAATTTTTATAAAAAACCGGCCAAGTGCGAGTCGGACTCGCACACAAAGTGTTCCGTACCGTCGTACTAGATTGAACACACAAAAAAATCATGTTTTTTGTATGGGACCCCCTTTAAATTTTTATATATTTTTTATTATAATTGTTGTTATAGCGGCAAAATAAATACATAATCTGTGAAAATTTCAGCTTCCTACCTGTTACGGTTCATGAGATACAGCCCTGTGACAGACGGACGGACGGACGGACGGACAGCGAAGGTTTAGTAATAGGGTTCCGTTTTCTCCCTTTGGGTACGGAACCCTAAAAAACGAGAGTGAGTATGAATTGGTCCATTTATTGAAATTGTAAACAATCATAGATAGACAAAGAATAACTATTTCAGAAAGCTTATTCGCTCAATAAATTTATTCTATATTTCCAAACGCTCACGACATTTTTGGTCACGTTAAGGTAAATAGCTCTGGTTCACTGGCAGAGTCTGGGTTCACATGTCTTGCCACAGGCAGACCGACGCATTTAGCTTCAGAGGGTTGTTCTTTATCCCGTGAACCCAGTTTCAGCCATTTACTTTATCGTTACCATTTTTGTCGCGACCTCCTAGTCTATAAGTATCCCCAAAACTATGAAAAGGATATATTTGAAACGTTAAATGTTCTTTACAAAATAAACATTTAAGTAAATAAATCTCGTTGGGTTCATAAATATGGATGAAAATGAAGAATGTTTTTTTGAAATATTAACTCAAGTACCAAAATGGCGCCATGATGCCATTGCATCAAAAAGAACTATTCCTAAATACATATCCTGTTTCTAGATAGGTAGGAGAAAATTCGAGAATATAAAGTACTCAAGATGAAATAAAAAATACCCTTATCACTCAAATCGAAACTCTGATTGTCAGCCTCAGTGGCCCAATGGCGCGACACTTCGGCGATCGCTCTCCGAAGTTAAGCAACGCTGGGTCCGGTCTGGTCTTGGATGGGTGACCATTCGACCGTTGAGAGAGGCTGGCCGTGGTTCGGATTCCACGTTAAGCTGTAGGTCCCCTTCCTTACTTACTAGGTGGTAGGGTTTATCCCGCCCGGGTTGGTACCATCGCATTGGATGAACGATGGTCGAAGCGGCAATGGAAAATGGTCCGTGTTTTCCATCCAGTTCAATGTAGCCGTGCAATATAAGGAAGGTCCTGGCATGGCACCATGTTCCCATGTGGTGTGTTGGGCTAATACCATGACAGAACTTGTGGTATTAGCCATCCATGTCCAGTCACATAAAAATATATATATATAATTTCTTGAAGTCACGTGACTAATTTGTCATAGGAACTTTCGGAATTTCGATTCAAGTGATAAGGATTTTCTTCTGATATTGAGTACCTTCTATTCCCGAAGTTTCTCCCACCTATTCCGAAACACCCTGCATATGTAGGTGTGTCGTAACTATTATTTTATTCTCTTGTCTTAATCCATATTTTTTACATAGTATCTATTTTCATTATTTTATGCTCGTTGATAAAGTTTAAAACAAATATTTATTTTTTATAGATTATTTATTTTAATTGACACGACCATGGAGGTGAAGTCACCTCCATGGACACGACACATAAAGGGCCTTTATTACTAAAGTGCTGATTATCTTATACTAGTATCGATTGCAAGATGGTAAGAAAGGCCCTTTAACGTAGAGATTAAGCTAGTCAGTACTTGGTGGAAGAGGCCTTTAGTCTATTCAGTACGATTAAATATTAGGGAATGACGGGGTATTGTATAAACTTTTTTCGGGAAGTACATACAGTTCACTCGTTTATTCGTTTATTTTCCTCCATTAGGTAGACACAAGAAACTTGATTAAATATTTTACGATGGTACGAATCCGACTTTTGCATCCGTACTGTAAGGCACTTTAGTTTTATGCATTGATTGTGCCGTCAGTTTTGGAAGATGATGTTATACATTGACAAAAAATAACATTTTGAAACAATACTCACCCTAACAAATAAATAGCAGTGACAATTCCCGCGATGACACATCCTATGACCATCAAAGAGAAGATGATACTCTTCCAATTGTGCCCCTCTCCGCCATAGAGTTCCTGCAAATTATATGAAAACAAAGTCGTTTAAGGCCGGGAGTTACTAGGGTGTCTGAAAAAAAAAATCACGACTTTTCACTCTGGAGTCGGGGAAAATCTCATGTTTAACAACCGCGGTAATCTAAAAAAAGTAAAAAAAAAAACTGTAACCAGACTACTAAAAGGTAAGAAACAAGGTACATAGGTGCTGTTTCATATCATCGTTTTATTGATTATATGTATTTTTTCCTATATCACCCGCGCCATAAAAACGAATCGATTGACAACTTATTCATCAAATCGAATGAATAGTTTAAGCGCTACGGTGGAACATATGTAAATACAAATATACAAATATAGACTGCTAAAACCATAAACGATCATCTTGGCTGAACTGTAGTTTGTTGCAAAACGTTGTTACATTAAACTTTGTAATGACAAGTTGAACCTTGTCATTTGACAATGTTAGCCCGGGACTGTCTCTGTTATGTCGTCATCCCACCTGGCGGCTGGTCTTCCCACACTCCATTTTTTCCTGTCCACGGCCGCCAGTATAGGATACGATTACTCCAACGGACTACTTTGGTACGTCGGCGAATTTCCGCGTTACGCACCATATCCCGTAGCGATATTCCCAGCATGGCTCGCTCGATTACTCACTGCCAACCTTTGGACAACGGCGACCGTCAGAGTTCACGTTTCACACCAGGAAGACGCGCTGGTCATATAATCGGGTCTTTAAATTTTGCGGCAGGTCATACCTCAGAGCTAATTTAAGCTTTCCGAAGGCAGCCCAACCCAGTTGAATTCGTCTTTCGACCTCCTTAGTCCGTCCTTTTATAATATACCGCAGAATTTTACCGAGATACACGTACTTTTTAACTTGTTCGTTCACTTCTCCGTCGATAACGATTTGTCCTTCCTTAATAACCTCGGTCGCCATGATCTTGGTTATATCCCAGTTGATGTTCAGACCTACCGTTATTGATGCTTTGCAAAGGTCTTCCATCATGGTTTGAAGCTTAACTCGGGAATTTGACAGAAAAACAATGTCATCGGCGAAGCGACGATGACTGAGGAAATGTCCATTAACGTTGATACGTTCCATCAAAGCGTCGTGAACACATCTTCAAATGCGTTGATGAAGAGCTCGAGTGAGATCACATCCCCCTGCCTTATGCCTTTACCAAGGAGGATGGGTTGAGTATTTTCATGGAGCCTGACCGTCATCGTCGCGGACTGATACGGGTTTTGGAGTACCTCGATGAAGCGGTGGTCGATTCTGCACCACAGGAGGGCGTTTTCGACGGCCCATTTTTCAAGTGAGTCGGACGCACGGAGGATAGACCTCTATCCTCCGTGGTCGGACGCCTTCTCATAGTCTACCAAGGCTAGGAAGAGCGGATTGTGGTAATC
The DNA here is from genome assembly GCA_946894095.1 of Incurvaria masculella. NCBI lineage: Eukaryota > Metazoa > Arthropoda > Insecta > Lepidoptera > Incurvariidae > Incurvaria > Incurvaria masculella. The sequence continues at coordinate 20,205,284 of OX335645.2, read as the reverse complement.
TAGCCTCTGTATCTGCCGGTTCGTGATGACTCTTGAAAACACCTTGCATACGTGGCTATGAAGTGAGATAGGTCGATAGTTCTTCAACTTCGCCCTATCCCAGTGAAACAGGCCAACGACACTATTAAGCCATGCAGCCGAAACGACACTATTTTCTAGAACTGCGTTGAACAGTTCCTACAGTTCCTTCAAGATTCGTCTTCCGCCAGACTTTAGCAGTTTCGTCGTTATCCCGACTTCACCTTGAGCCTTGATTTTAGGTCCCTTCAAAGCGGCCTCTATCTCATAGACAGTAATGTTCTGCAGATCCTCGGTGTAGTGCCTAGTAAGCGGTGCGCGTCTATCATAGTCGACTGGTTTGCTTGGACTCGGAGCAGGAAATGTTGCGGAGCACAATTCACCATAAAATTCCGGTAGAGAAGGCACGGGCAAAATACTTTACTGCGATTTTCGCGCGAGTTGTTTCGAAGAGTTTCTCTTGCGCTCTCAGAGTCTGTATATTGTGGGTAGCCTAGTGTAGTTGGGTGTGTGGCAGCCTGATCTAACCCAGGGATTCTTAGTACCCCTCACCCCTCTGGAACCTAGACCGCCGCCACGGTGACGAAACTACGCTGTTGGAGTGATTTCATGTAAATGGGTTTCCATATTTTTTATCCTGGGTGATATGAGGTTAAGATGTATTAATTTCTGGTGCACTTACCTCCTCTTTGGCCGCCTTGGGGTCGGCGACCTGCAACGTCTCGTCGGGCGGCAGGCGCCACGAGCCGCCGCCACCGCCGCCGCCCGAGCGGTCCGTGTGTCCGGTGGCGTGCATGCGCCGCGCGCGCCGCCCGCCACCGCGCTGCGCTACGCACCGCGGCGCCCGCTGCCCTCGCCACCCGTCTCACCGCCTCCCGCGCCCATCACTGCAACACACACGGTCAGTATGTAGCGCCACCGCCACCCGAGCGGTCCGAGTGTCCGGTGGCGTGAATGCCACCCGCCTCAAGCATCGCACCCTTCACTACTACGCACGGTCAGTATGTAGCGCCACCGCCACCCGAGCGGTCCGAGTGTCCGGTGGCGTGCATACCACCCGCCTCAAGCATCGCACCCTTCACTACTACACACATGCTCCGTTTGTAGCGCCACCACCACCCGAGTGGTCCGTGTGTCCGTTGGCGTGAATGAATCGCGCGCGCCGCTCGACTCACCGCCTCCCGCGCCCATCACTGCAACACACACGGTCAGTATGTAGCGCCACCGCCACCCGAGCGGTCCGAGTGTCCGGTGGCGTGAATGCCACCCGCCTCAAGCATCGCACCCTTCACTACTACGCACGGTCAGTATGTAGCGCCACCGCCACCCGAGCGGTCCGAGTGTCCGGTGGCGTGCATACCACCCGCCTCAAGCATCGCACCCTTCACTACTACACACATGCTCCGTTTGTAGCGCCACCACCACCCGAGTGGTCCGTGTGTCCGTTGGCGTGAATGAATCGCGCGCGCCGCTCGACTCACCGCCTCCTACGCCCATCAATACAAGACACACGGTCCGTATGTAGCGCCACCGCCACCCGAGCGGTCCGAGTGTCCGGTGGCGTGCATGCCACCCGCCTCAAGCCTCGCGCCCTTCACTACTACACACATGCTCCCCGTTTGTAGCGCCACAACCGCCCGAGTGGTCCGTGTGTCCGGTGGCGTGAATGAATCGCGCGCGCCACTCGACTCACCGCCTCCTACGCCCATTACTACAACACGTACGGTATGGACACACGGACCGTATGTAGCGCCACAAGCGCTGTACATGCGGTCTGTGTGTCCCGTGGCATGCATGCCCCGCGTGCACCCCGCCTACCACTGCGCTGCCCTATGTACCACGCAACTCGCATCCCTCGCCTCCCACGCCCATGACTGCAACACACTCACTCCGCATGTAGCGCCATGCATCATTTTCTAATATTTAAAGTAGCGATGAAATGTAAGCATAACAATTTCAAATTAAATGAAGAAATCGCATTTGTTCTATCTGATTGGAATAGAATTATCTCAGCACGCGACAGAAACTATTCGAAGACGGCTTTCCAAGTGGGAGCACACTTTTACGGATTTGGCAAGAAAAATGTGCGCCTCTGCAGAAACTCGCTCGAGGCTGCGGCGGTCGGATCGACGATTTGGCTCCACTCCGCCGCCGCCGCCTTCGTCGGATAAACCTTTTTCCTTGCTTTGAACTTTCAGCAAAACTTTTTCAGTACGATGAAGTCTTTTATGTCGTAATTTAGGGAGGTCGTTAGAGCAGTTTTAATTGGTTTCTTTTGCGCCACGAGCCGACATCCTCATTGTTTCGATTCCATTAACTTGGATCGTTTGGGAAATGCATGGTAATGATTTATTTTGTAATACTTTCATCCGATTCATACGTAACACTTCTTGATTTTTTAATGGAGATACATTCATTCATAATTATTACTTTTCAAACCTTTTTTTGATTTTTCCAATTAACATATTTAAAATAGAGGATACGTAAAACGAAATTATATATTTAACCAACCGAAGTAGGTATGCACCGTTGCTATCGATGCACATTCGCCATTTTAGTCGAAGTTCATTAAATCCTTTGCTAAAAAACTGGAAGCGAGAATACTTTGAAGGTTTTTATGACTGCCTCATCGAAATTGATTTTTTTCCCTTGTTTGAAGTACAAAAAAGTGAACATTCTGGAGCAAGGTCCGGAAAGTACGACGGGTGACGAAAAGTTTTCGTCGCACATAATCTAATTTTGCTATAGTCTGTCGTGAAGTGTGTGGGTGAGCGTTATCCTCAAGGACAATTATACTAGCTAGAGCATTTGAATGGTCTCGTTTGTTCAATGGCTAGCTTTTTAATCATCATTTTCAATTGTTGGAAAAGCATATCTGCAGTAATTTTCTGGCCGGATCTCAAGTATCTGTAGTGGATAGCTCTAGGACTGGTCCACTCAACAGTACCTTTTTTATTAAACTCTTGCATGGAGCAAGTTTTGGCTAGTTCTTCAGGGCTTAGTCATTATCGCTCATATTGTAATTAGACATTTTGCAATAAAAGTGAAAATACGATTCGGAATCCTCTCATTATTGTACGGGTAGAATAACGCAAGAGCACTCGACGCATTGGCGAATCCAAGATTGCAATTAGGGGCGGAAAAGATGAAAACTTTTTCGTTCCACACTTTGGAGGGGGTGCATAGATTCCTTGCCCCCTCTGAATCCGCCAGCCTCTTTGCCGATGTGCTTCAAGCTATAAATAATTAAGATTGTTTTGTCAGAAAACGAGTATCTAGTAAGTAAGTAGCTAGTCAAGTATAGTATTTATTTGGAAATAAATTTGAATAAGGAATTAAAAACTAAACACCTGAATGTTTTATTCAAAGTTACCCGCATTGAGAATCGGCAATTTCCTAGATAATTCCATTTGCCAATTATTACTTAAATCACTGCAGATAGCTTTGCGGGCAGACACCCTTTTTTGCGAGATATTCGTATAAGGTTACAAGTGTACATACTTATGTAGACTATAGTAACCAACTTTATTCGAAGGCAACTGCGGAGAGAAAAGAGCTTTCATAATGATATTCTCGCCCTACACGTCACAACTTCGCTCCCCTCCCGCCCAAACACGTAGAACATCTTTCGTCACGATGTTTTGTTCGTCATTGGAATTGAAATATTTTGTAATAGTAACAAGCGACACTACAATATACGTTAATGAAGCGCCTTATAGAATTGTTATGTTTAGTTCATTACCTGCTTATATATTTAAAAAAAATATTATAGTTTTAGGAAAACTCACCAGCTAGCAAGAGTCCTAAAACGATTCAACGAAGTATCGACTAAAAAGGTTACGTTGGAATGCAGAAACTAGTTTTTCGGTATTTCAACTATTAGCCGTATTTAATTTTATTTCAATTCATTTATCACCACACTAAGTCATGACGTAATTCGGTATACCGTATCTCAAAGTAGTGCGTTTCCATAAAATTCTAAACAAATAATCCTTTTAAGACCAAGTATGAATTTAATACTAAAAATTGATAAGTTGGTGACATTCAATCCATATTGAGAGATTTGGTTGTTTTTTTTTTTTCAAATGTTTCAAAGATGCTTTATGACAATGGTGCAAAGTTATAATGACGCAAAATTGTTAAACTAGGATTATAAGTATACAGCTGAAATCTAAAATATGTTCAATGAAAATATGCCAATAAACCAGTTTGATGGCGTATGTTCCAGAAACACAGACTGAAGAAGAAAACAATATTGAAAACGAAAGTCACCCCGACACGCTCTCAGACCTCACGCCGCATTGGCGTCTCGCTGGAGCGAGGCCAAATTTAAATTAAATTATTAGCCCGACGATCCCACTTTTTATAACTCCCCTCCGCACCCCTCCACCCCCTGCGCCGTCGACGTCGGAAGCGGCGCCAAATATTATTTACGATGCAATAAAAGCCATCAAACTTATGCGCTGGTAATGTGTGTTCCGCGCCCCGAGTCGCGCTATTTCCGTTATACGCGCTCGCGGCGTGCGATTGCGACGAGACGTGCTTTAACGAGCCGAATTAATATTAATTAACGGGAGCGGCTCGTGTAAAGTTACGGTCGAGACTTGTCTGTTTAACAGGTTGTAAATGCCACTTCGGACTAAACTACATCCATTCTAATGCATAAGCCCGCAACTACTGTTCTCCGTGCCGGCAACGGTCGGTCTGTCTGCCGTTGAGCAATGCAGGTGTGACGTGTTTTTGACGTGAAACGTCTCTAAAATCACACCGAAACATAAAGGTACAGAAATCTGAACCGTAACGAAAAGGTCTATATAGTATTGCCATAATAACTCCAAATATTAGCCTCTAGGAATTATTTTTCGGATAATATTTTAAAACTTACGCGGGACATAACCATAATATTTAGTTTGACGGCTTACCGCAGGGCGTCCGTTACGTCGATAACGTTTTCGTAGTGTGGACCCACGGACTCACAGAGCTCAGCAAATTCCTAGACCACCTCAACTCCATGACTCCCAGGATTAAGTTCACTATGGAGATTGAGCAGGAAGGAAAGCTAGCATTCCTGGATGTATTAGTGATTAGGTGCGCCGATGGAAAGTTATATACGGTATATAGAAAACTGACCCATACTAACAGGTACCTACATGCATCCTCACATCATCGCCCGGCACACTTACAATCGGAACCAAAATCACTTCTACAGAGAGCGGAACGTCTTTGTGATCCACTACAAATTGCTGCGGAAATTAAATTCATCGAGACAGTTCTGAAAGGCAATGGTTATAAGGCAAGCGATTGGAGAACCAGAAGGAAAAAACAACAACCACAGTATGACGTCAAGATGCAAGCCGCATACCTGCCGTACATCAGGGGAGTGACAGACCGTATTGCGAGGATACTGAGGAGATCTAGCATACCAGCCGTGCTGTAACCTCAACGCAAGGTCTCAGCCATGCTCCGCTCGGTAAGGACAAGGTACCATTAGTCGCTGCTGGCGTCTATAAAGTTCCATGTCCATGCGGTAAGTCGTACATTGGCCAAACGAAGAGGAGCGTCAGCACACGCATCACGGAGCACATACGGGCGGTTAAGAACAGAGATATCACGAATTCAGCGCTGTGTGAGCATGCAGAATCTGGACCTGGGCACTGGTTGAGGTTTGATCAGGTGAAAGTCCTAGTACCTGAACAACGCAACCTCCCACGAATAATTCGGGAGTCCATCGAAATCAGCAAGCACAAGAACTTCAATCGTGAAGATTCCTACCGTCTCTCGCCCATATGGAAACCCGTGCTGAATAAGCTGAAAACTGAATTTCGGAGAGGTGCACCGACAGACGTCGAGGTAAACACAGTCAGTGTGTGTTTTGCACTTCACAGGAAATTCGGATCGCAGCTAATCCTCAAGAAAATGTACGAGTGTTGCCATGGACGCTGAGAAGTGAAGCAAAGCGGCGGGTAGCCAGTAACGTGCCTACCTCCGTCGCGACAGGCACGTTCTCCTGAAGATGGAGCCCTTGTGAGGCTCCGAAACGTCGAACAGCACGTCTTGCTCCTCACACGCGCGGTAAGCCGTCAAACTAAATATTATTTTACGGATAATTTCTGAGCTATATGTAATCTTGAATTTGCGTTTTGAAAGGCACAAAAGAAGTCCTCGGATGTCCAAGGCATCTATTGGACTGAATTCAGGAGATGAGTGTTTGGTGCTTTATTATTTGGGGAAACCGCCCATGCAATTGCCATTATTAATACGCATGTCATATTCGAGTTCGCCGCAACCATATATCTGTCCGCAATAATTACTTCATTACTGTCTTAACTGATGCCCTCGGCGGAGCCGCCGACAACAAAATCTAGTTACTGCGCCCCCGCCCTCCGCCCCGCATCGCCCCTGCACCCGACCGGCATCCTCCCAACATCCAGAGATATTCAAATTGAGCGCAACGGCCGCCGACTTTAATCTCTTTATCGCGGCCCAGCACCAACCACGCCACACGAGCCCGCACGACGCGCCGCGCTGCCTTCCGGGCTTGGCAATCTTTTCCGCTGGGACATTTCGGCGTTTTATGGTCAGACTCGGCCGTCCATTCCGGTAATGTCGGCTGCATTGCGGGCGCCGAAAATACTTAAGAAATCTTTTAAAAACAATATATTTAAAATTGGAAAATGAATAATGCAATTATTTTCTAAATGCTTGTCACATTATTTTAGATGTAAGGACGTTTTGCTCCCCGCAAGCTTTAGAGAATATACCCAATTTAAAGAACATTTGCACTTTATAAAAGTTCGTTTTGGAAATGGTTTTTCAGGTATTTTATTAATTAAACTAAATTAGATCCATTTTTGTAAAATTTTGGACCTCTAAGGAGTCGGGAAGTGCATAAAATATCGATTTTTTGTTTTGCGTTTCACATAGGAAATTAAGTTAATGTTAACTTTATCAAATATTGCAATTAACTTAAAAAATATTGCATTGTTTTTGTAGCATATTGTTTTCCATAATATTGTTGTGCACAGGGTTTTCAATGAAGGCCTGATTTTAACTTATACATAGCTAATATATTATGAGGTAAGGTGGCTTTGCTCAGGACAGTATCGAATCTTTTTCCGGAAAAAAGTAGCCTATGTCACTGTCAGGACATAAATGTATCCCTATATATGGCATTTGTAATTTGGGGTTTACATTTTGAACTGCAGATTGTACATGTAATGCTCGCGTTACGCCTGCTCAGAATAGCAGCTCCGAAATAGATTTCCAGGCTTTTATAAATTTTCCCACCTTATAATTTAACGCAAATGTATGTTAATCTTACGTCACATTAATTTAGTGTTAACATTAGGAGATTTACGCTGCTCCACACTGCACGCCGCAAATCCTGCACAGCACACAAGGGGCATCCCTCCAGAGTTCGAATCTGAAATTCTAGGCCGTAAAGCTATCCGCATTTCTCGCGATCTCGCATGCAGCTCGTGCTGGGAGATTCGCCAGGAATAATAAATCGCTTAATTCGATCTACGGTCGAGGTCTGTTATGAGGCCTGGGTACGTGACGCCTCCCCCACCACCTCCCCCGCCGCCCGCACCCTTCCGCGGACCGATTGTCCCCCGGTCCCCCGGAAAAACTTGGAAAATGCACCGATGCGGACGCGGGAAAAATTGGCAGTCTATTTACTGGGAGAGAGAAGTTACGGCGGAATACTTTTTTTTTTATGTGACCTGACATGGATGGCTAATACCACACAACTACCGTTATGATATTAGCCCAATACACCACATTCCCGAAGGAATTTGGTGCCATGCCAGTGCCTTCTCTTTATGAGCACAGCCGGATAGAAAACACGCACAATTGTCATTGCTGCGCGTTGTTACAACGCGATGCTACCAGACCCAGGCGGGATACCTAACAATTAGTAAGTATAGTCATTTAGAACATGTACGGGAAAAAATGCAGTAGTACCCCTGGACCCAAACAGCACAATCAGAATATATGTTGCTTTAGCCTAAACACTATTATTGGCGTGCGTTTTATGTTGACTGTACAAACAATGTAAGTATCTAATAGTAGGTCTAATTTTCTTTTCTTTTGAAATTTAATTTCACAAATGCTCGCAGGGCGGAGCGAGAGGCTTTCCGCGCCATCAAATGGGCACTTCGGTGCGCTTTTATCTTTTGTTACATGAAACACAAATACAATTTAGAAAATGTGATGTGGTGATTGAATTTTGGGAACCTTTTTGTGCTAATATTGTTTTCATCGCATGCATAAAATGTGCTTTTTAATTGAGCCAGATGTCGGAAGGAATGACTATTTTTTCTTACCGAGAAAAGAACAAAAAAAAAACATTATGACTACGTCACGAGGAATATTCAGTGCCAGGTCTCCAGCGGTCTCCTAATGTTGAAGCTGTGTTCGCCACATTGTTTAGGCACACATAACGACTGGCGAGCCCATTGCTGTCTCTGAAGTACTTTATTTGGGTTTCATGAAGATTTTTTTTATTCACCGTAAGTATGTTTGTTAAATTTTTATGTCTGAACATGGATGGCTAATACAACTACAGTCATTATATTAGCTTACTTTATCAAATGCGAACGGGTATTATGATAGGATCTTCATTATATTGTACGGCTACTATGAACTGAGTGCGGAAAACATAGACAATTTTCATTGTCGCTTCGACCATCGTTCATTCAATGCGATTGGCACCAACCCGGACGGGATTAAGCCTACCACCTAGTAAGTAAGGAAAGGACCTAAAGTTTATGTGGAATTCCAACGACGGACGACAAAACGAACAGAACACGACATGCAAGGGATGAATTTTAGTGGGCTCAATTTATTTACATGGTCCAGAACACATTCAGCAATACGAATAACTTTAAAATTCAAGCTCCTGCTAGTCTGGAATTATTCCTTATACGAAGCTCACTTTTAAGGGCTCTATATTCACCCAAACAATCGTTTTTCGATCGAATGTTCATAATCATCAGAGGCTACTTAAAATTATATATGTATTAAAATGTGAGGTTTGAATTTGAACTCATCTTTTTATCGTGCTCAAAGTAAATGATAATTTGTGAAATGCTGTATGGGTTAAATATTCCAGTTTACCCATATGTCAACAGAAGAATAGGTTTTAAATTGAAGGCTTTTTAAATTAAAGGTTTTTTTATTTCTAGGTCCATGTTCGATGTATGTTTATTAATGCCTTATTTTCTAGCTGTCTGTATGCAAGTATGTTCTTTGTCTTAGGCTTACTGCCAAAAATCGATAAAACCATGCAGTCTCTTTGCAAATTCTTCTTTTATTTATTGAAGTGAAGAAACTTAGTGCAGTTTGACTATCAGAAGTTTAAAACAAGTGAAATTTTAAATTTTGTGGTCGACGTAACGATAAATTTTCAGATGAATGTAACTTTAAATTCCGAGGTCGCTGTTATTTTAAATTCCGAGACCAAAAATGATGAAATTATGATGTGATGACTTTACCGGTGTTCATTTCTTTTATTTTCTTTCATGAGATTCCGATTACGGCGGATAAAGAAGGATCAACTTGAAACTTTGGAGTCATTATCGTGACTAGGGCCCTTAAGTGGGTTTGTGCATGGATGTAGATGGCGCCACAGCCGTTCGTCGCTATTTCTGCTGTAACATCCCAAAAAGGTAGTTACAACATATAACTCTATTAGTGAGTACACTACACACATTGAGCAGCTCGTGGTCTAGGGGCTAGAGGACTTGCCTTTCATCCGAGAGGTCTGGGTTCAAATCCTCGCCCGGTCATGCACCACTTTATTTCTCTTTCTGGGTTGGATTAGTGTATTTCGTTACAAATGCGGTTCGGAACCCATGTAAAACTGTAGGTCCCCTTCCTCTACTAGGTGGAAGGGTTAAGCCCGCCCGGGTTTGTACCACCGCATTGGATGAAACTATGGTTGAAGCGGCAACGACAAATTGTCCGTATTTTCCATCCAGTTCAATATAGCCGTGTTCATAAAGGGAAGATCCTGGCATGTCACCTAATTACTTCGGGAATGTAATGTATTGGGCTAATATCATAACGGTAGTTGTGTGGCTATTATTGGTGCGATAGTTGTGAAGCATAGCGCATAAAGTTTATAAATGTAATTGGCAACTGTTTGTACACATCATCACAACTATCTAACACATTTGAAATTTTGTAATTGTTTTATGAGATTACAGATCTGAGTGTTGGTCAATCCAGTTATAGTTTTTAAGGTCGGCCCGTAAGCACCTGAAAATTTCGCCTCCCATACAAACGTAGTTTACTAATCATTTGAAAACCAATGTTCCAACTTTCTTGATATTTGGTATCTAATATTAGGCTACAAATATCTGGGTCTGCATGCCTTTGTTTTTTCGGTAAATGCATTCTGGGTCAAACCATAGAGAAAACAAAATTCGTATGAAGATTTTCTTTTTGCTTTCATTTCATTCGGTTTGGATTTTTCAAAAAAACAAAAGCACGCAGACACAGATATTTGTTACCTGATATTAGATATTAAATATCAATTTAATTGGAATAGCGGTTTCCAAATTATTAGTAAACTACGTTTGTATGGGGAGCATAGCTTACGGGCCGTTCTTAACTTCGTATTTTAAAAATGTTGTATCAGAAATAACTACGAGCAACCGTGGCTCCAACTACGTAGACGCACACACCCTTAACCCGTCCAATTCGAATTGACGTCGCCCTGGGCGACCATGCAAATTGCACGATGCATTTCGCAACGTGGCGTGGCATGTCATGTCAACACACGCCTAACATGCTGCCAACAAGCGCCACGCACGTACTCGGTTTAATATCGTAGAATCGCACGGCAGGCGACCCAAATTAAGTAAATTGCGGCATGGACAACGATAGTGCAGGCGCTTATCCTTATTACGTTCAGTTTTATCATGGTGTAAGTTAAACAAGATTTAATTTTATTTCAAAATAATTACTAACAACTAATTTCGATATCTTAAAAAAGTTTTTTTGTAGATTCAATTTAAAGATAAACTGGTGCCTTGGAGTCTCACATTAGATAAATTTGGACACAAAGTCATAAAGCAATTTCAATAAAAAATTAGAGCGTCATTTACTGTTTTGTTTACCGTTATCTATGTTTTTTCAAATATAAACATACAAGAATGGCTTTGTTGGTACAGCTTGGTTTTGTTGAACGGCATTCCATGAAAATATTGCGGTGGCCACTTCTCAGTGCACGTCGTGCCTATATAAAACTTTTTTAAGAAAAAATAACTACGAAATATGAGGTATTCTTATTCAGGTTTATAAAAAAAAATATTCCACTAAAACAAAACCAGTTGTATTATGTGGCAGCAACTTACAGCCGACAAGTAAATCTGTCGCTATTGTGACCTCCGTTTATCGCCGGCAGATAAGATCCACGGGCCATTACACCCCTTTATCCTCTCCCAGCATCCTCTCCCGATCTTTGTCCGGGATGTGAAAACTTGAGCAGTTGTTTTTTTTCCTGCCCCGATTTGCGGCATGGCGCCACTGTTTGATGTTTTTTCGCAAACAATGTCGAATTATTTCAGATGTTTCAGAACATTCAGTGATATGATTCGGCGTAAGACAAAAAGTAAATACATATATATAGACATACGACACTGTATACGTTCGAATGTATAAGCGCTCCAACCGCATGTACTTTTGACGCCACTATAAGTCAAATATGCTTGGTCTGAGTACCTTCTCCTACTACGTATACCGTTTGATTGCAAAAGCTGTTCTAGTTCCAAAAACCGTTTACTTTTCAAAAACATATACTCCTTTCTGTTTACTGAGAAACTTTAAATTTGACATGCAGTTAGAGTAATTAAATCAAGAAGAAATAAGATATATCAAAGATTGATTATTATATTATTTCCTTGAGACCAACCATCCAAAAGTCATATGTCATACAATTATTATTTGTTGTAGGTATTTCAGTAGATGGGTTTGGAGGAACTTCAGTAGAACTTGACACCTATTGAGGTATTTAACAATTTATCGACGAACCTGGCAAAACCGCTCGTTTTTTGTACCGAACTTAACATAAATGTAGGAATGTTTATGTTTTTTTTATATTAATTTGTCGCAATTCTGCCTTGAGAAGCTAAAGATCTATTTTCGTGAATAATAGAATATAGATTCGTCTTAATAGGTTTGATTTAATGTCGGCTATTAATTTTTCGGAAATTGAAGTGGCTTACATTGATTTGTAGAATGAAATAAGAAGTATTTTTTTGGAATTCGAATTTCTATTCTATTTAATATATTTACCAATTAGTGTTTTTTAGAAACAAAGACAATGTTATGCTTATGTCAACAATATGGCCTTGTTTGAAATTAGCTTAAAATATTATTTTGTTGAGGCCACGTGCGATTGAAAATAATCTTCGAGCTCATAATGTGGGAATCATGGAGGTCACCTCCATGGTGTGAATGAGACAAATTTATTATTTAATAATATTAAGATCATTGCGCTGAGTGAGAATGCGGGAGATCTCAAATGTTAAAACAACAAGCACAGGCAGCTTTCTGAGAAATCCGTAGCACCACTGCTTCTACCTCTCTCCTGCCGTCATCCCTTCCGAGCCACGCATGCACCTCTCTTTTAACTGGAGGGGAGACCCTGCTGAGGCACTCTTCTTCAGATCTTAATATTTCGGAACGCTTAAATATTTTAGACTCGCCTACAAAAAAGTTTCACTTGAAACGATAGCCCCTAAATTTACTAGTTTGGTAGCTTAGGCTAAAATTTATTTACAATCCGAAGCAGTGAATACGGTGACAGACATGTGTCATCGCTAGCGAACTGTGCCACCCCCACACGCCGCCTCCACCCCCAGCCGCCCGTTAGCGATGCCGCCTCTGCACGTCAGCAATACAAGGCTTGAGTGACGTTAGATCCTCATGACGAGGTCGGATTCAAACTGAAACCTAATGCAGTGTGCTTTACTAAGCGCCGGGATATACGGACGCATTAAAGAGTACTATTTGTATTCTATTTACCTTGTATTTCACTGAATTAAATATTTCGATGCAATCTTGTTCAATAGTAAAGATTTTGAAATAGACAGAACAGTACATAAAGCGGTCTTCTGACAATGACTTTCACAATCATAGCATGCCTGCTCCAATAGCTCTCACGATATTCATTAAATACATTGAGTTTCTATCATATTTAAATTCAATATTTACATATACATTCCGATGTGTGTTTTTAATTCTTCTCCTCCTAAACGGATGTTGATATAACGATATACTAAGAGCCTTTTTCACCTACTTCTTGATTAGCTTAATAGCCACATATAAAGGGAATTTCTTAGCAGCTTGCAATCAATGCCAGTACAAGATAAAGAGCACTTTTGTAATAAAGGCACTTTAAGTGTTGGTTAAAATAAATCAACACTTGGTGAAACTCAGGCTAATGGGGTCACTTGGAAGGTTCTTAGTTTGCGTACGCTACGGTAGGTGGCGCGGTTGTCGATGTCCAGAATATTTTTAATATCACGCCGCGAAGGTTTCTCATCGCATTTAACCTCCACTCGGGTAAATGTCTAAAATGCGGAGTCGGGAATCTCAGCTGGTTAAAATATTTGATAACATGAAGTTGTTACCGTTGTTTTTGGAATAAATATTTGGTTTTAAGGGTTCCGCACCCAAAGGGTGCAAAACGGAACTGTATTACTCTGCCTATACTGTCCGTCCGTATGTCCGTCCATCCGTCCGTCCGTCAGTCTGTCACAGGGATGTATCTCATGAAGCACAATAGGTAGATACCTGAAATTTCCACACAGTATGTATACATAATAACAATATCAAATAATGAAATCAAAAACAAATAAAAATTACCAAAATAAACGTGATTTCATTGAGTCAGATATTGTATAATGGTATCGAACTCTTCGTGTGCGAGTCCGACTTGCACTTGGCCGGTTTTTTTAACTGCACGGAAATATATCGAAAAATAAATTTGCGTTTAGTTTCTGTACAAAATATTAAGCAAAAATTGGTTATCTTCGCATTAATGTCTGCGTCGTCGTGTCTATTAGCTGGGCTAATATTGTACAATCCTTGCTAAATTGCGGCATCCCCACTCTGACAGCACTTGTGTACGGCCGACATCCCGCTGCAAGACTGTTGCGCCTCTCCCGACCAAGTGCTCGCAGCTGACACTTGAGCGTTCAGCGACACAGCCTCCGGGAACACTCAGCCGCCGCCCGCCGCCCGCCCGCGCTGCAGCCCGCCCCGGGACAGCTTAGTCTCCGGCGAGGGGACAACAATGAGTACAATGGAAAACATCCGAGGATTGCGTATAATTTCTTTGCTTTTATTACATCAAGTCAGTTCGAAAGAAATCCATAAAGTATGTATCATTTTGTTTTATAGAGCCGAATGTGGAATTATTCATGTGCACGTAACACGAAGCAATTCATATCTATTATTTTTACAATGGTGATGGTAAAGATATGAGCGGTTTGTAGCTCAGTGGCTCGGTAACTTGCCTTAAATGCCAGCAGTCATAGATTCAATCCCCGCCCCGTTCATGCACCACTTTCTTTCTCTTTCAAAGTTGGATACGTGCATTTCGTCACGAATGCGGGTTGTTCCATGGTTCGGAAACCATGGATAACTGAGGTCTCCCTTACCTACTAAGTACGTGATAGGAACAAGGCCGCCCGCTTTAGTGCTATAGCATTGGATGAAAATACAATGCGGTGGCTTTTCTATCCAGTACAATGTGGCCTAGGGAAGGTCTTCGCATGGAATCAGTTTCTTACAAAATCTCCTTTTGTGGAGTCAGTAATAGTAGTCTCCTTTTGTGTACATCATATAGTATATATTTCATGTATATGTATATATAAAATATTGATATATTTGAAATTGTAATTATAACGATTTAAAAAAGATTAACGGTTCTAACCCGGTCGGGCCGAACTCTACGCATACTACTTAATAAAAATAATTTAAAATCCAGGAAGTAATCAGAATTCCTAATGAAATTCACATTTAGAATTCAGTAAGCGAGGGAATGGTGCCTCGAAGGATGCACCCGGCCGCGAGTCTTCTCTCTTTGTTATCTAATTTCCATCTCCTGCACCATTACGTATTCACCGGTCTCCTCGTCGGAGCATCCGTAATGGTCGAACAATTCAATCGCATTGAAAAATCCACCTGGCGAGGTAAATCCAAACATCCGAGCGGTGCTCTGCCGCCGCCCTAATGAAGCCGACAGAGGCACCGCCCGACCCGTCCCACCTCCCCTCCACCCCACCCCACCCCACCCCACTCTACAGTGCACCTGAGACGCCACTGATCCGGTCCGTAGAGAGCGCAGGTGCCTTGGATGCACGTGCTCCGTACATTTATTTACGGCTTAGTTGCACTCGTGGATACACTCTCGTATATTATCGAATGCCTTTTCCAAATGAAAATCATTACTCTACCTGAATCCTCGAACTCTACATCGTGTAGCTAATGGGAGATTGTTGTTTGCTGTTGACATAAGTAAAACCATTTTTTATTTCATTTTTAATTCTCGAAATTCAAAAAGATTAAAGATGCATTAATAGTCTAGCTGTGTATATTTGAAATCTATAACAGTAAATATCTGACGTTTATACTCTGTGTTCAAACTTTATTTATAAAAAAATATGAATATTTATCTAATTTGAGAATACAAAGCACCGAAATTCGTTGTGGTTATGTGTAAAAAAATTTAATGTGTTTTTAATTACGTCCTTAAAAAAATTAACACAATCGGCTGTTGTCACTCCCTTATGAGCGGTGGATGACGTCAACATTACAATTGAAAGGTGTTACTAATACCTAAGACGGTTAAAATAATACTTGCAATCCATTTTCAAACCTCCTTCCTGCGTTTGGTTAGCTTGCTGGTTCAGGATATTTGTTAATATTTGTTTCAAAACGTACCTGCCCAGTATTTTTAAATACATACTTATAAACTTCGATTCAAACTGTAAGATTCAGAGTACATCTTCCCAGTTATAATACGCTATGTTGTTGATTCAAGGCAAACAGAACGTGTGCAGATCCGATAAGCGGGATGGTTCAGGGAAGTAATATATTTACGCAAGTCCCTACCAAATTTCAAGAGAACAAAGACACGCACGAGGCCTCCCTAATTGTGTAGGATACATTTAAGTAAGCTTAAGTAGGTAAGCTCGCGAGAAAATAATATATTTCCATTCGGGTGGGTCTGACTCAAAATTACATATTTTATGGGTCCCACTATCTTACCTTCATGAAGACACCCTAAGCTGACCACTTTCAAGGCAAATGAATCTCTGTCATAGCGTATTTCTTAAACAAACCCTAATTTAAGAGTATGTGTATAATAATGGCATAAGAAATACACATTTGTAAAAGGTTATACGAGTATTACTTGAAAATCTTTGTCTGCGGGTGGTAAGTCACGATCGATGAAGGCGCCGGATGATACCGATACGTCAGAAAGAAACCCTAACCTACGGGATATAGATATAAATAGGGTTTCTCACTAGAAGAACTAAAAAGAAGAACGAAATATTATTTTATTAGTAACAACAGAAAATACTGCTCTCGCCGCTCGCTGATCGGCGTCTGTTAAGGTGGCCCATCCCGCTCATCTCCCCATACAAAAGGAAAGAAGATCACGCCCATATTTCTTGTCAGAGGTCCCAAATTTTGCTCAAAATAGCTTTATTTGATCGAACTAGATGTCTGATGACCATTGGCATTGTAAAATTGTGTTTGGTTTCTAAGTTATAAGGTCCGAAAGTTCGAATTTTTCGCGCGTTTTATACAATAACTTTGGAGTTGGATTACGCAATGATAAAGTAAGAACATCGTAAAAAGATTAGTCATCAGTATTTAATCAAGATTTATGATCTTTTTGGATTTTGTTAGATTTTTGACTACAGCGGTCGTGGTTTACTTTTAGCTATAAGTCGTTTTGAGATTAAAATTTTCGTAAATCTTACCAAATCATACACTATGCACATTGTCTTTTTGTGGACATGTTGCATCTTCCTCATCACGGAGCCTGTCTTATTCTTTGAAACAGAGAAGGTCCCAGAGCGCAACAGCACGGTTTTGTACCGAGCCCGCAAATGAGTTAGGCCCGCCGGGTTGGTCCACCTTAACTGGTGTCCTCATTTCCGTTTGCTTTTGTGAGGGGTTAGGCAAAGGACCTTTTTCATTCAGCCGTGTCATGTGAAACAATCTCAAAAAGAAAATACACCATGTGCAGACTGAGATCTACACGTAAACTACATTTTCTTGGAGAAAATGAAAGTTTATTATTTGTACTCGTAGGGTCCTTGTGCCAGTGCAATATGATGGTGCCACATAAATTAGGTGCATGATTTTGGTAATGTTGAGAGAGCGGCTAATGGGCAAAGGAATTTCTAATTGTCTATGTTAAAAAAATACTCAAATGATCGAGAAATAATGATGTCGATTTATGTAATCCTTATTTTAAATTTCTTTTCTTTTAATTAGATTTCCGCAGATACAGAAAACGAACAGAAAATCTTTCGTTTTTCTGAATTATATCAGGAAATATTAAGGTTGGCAATTTTCGGATGCTAGCAAGATTTCTAAGAAACTTGTAAGTTAACGGATTTCACAACCTACGACGCATATAAAAAACCGGCCAAGTGCGAGTCGGACTCGCACACGAAGGGTTCCGTACCATCGTAGAAAAAATAATAATAATCAGGTTTTTTGTATGGGAGCCCCCTTTAATTTTAATTATTTTTTAATCTTACCTATTTGTTGTTATAGCGGCAAAATAAATACACACTCTGTGAAAATTTCAGCTGGCTACCTGTTACGGTTACTGAGATACAGCCCTGTGACAGACGGACAGACGGACGGACGGACGGACGGACGGACGGACGGACGGACGGACGGACAGCGGGGGCTTAGTAATAGGGTTTCGTTTTCACCCTTTGGGTAACGGAACCCTAAAAAAAGGGCAATAAAGATTTTAATATAATCATAGAAATTCGTTAATTTACAGATATTACTAATTTCCTATGTAAGTATATTTATTGCAAAGCTCTAAGGCTCTCAGCTGACATCAATTGCCAGCAGCTAGACGCGATGGTCGCTAATCTCAGAGGACACTCCGAGTAAAAGTCGGCTTGTGTTTCGTGCTGCAGCGGCCGGAAGTTGGCTACCCCCGATGCGCGAACTCCGCCCTTCCCTTTAATCACACTCGGCCAACTTTTAATGATACACCGGTGACTCTCACCCCTGAAGCCTTCCGGGCCGGGGCTCTCGCCCGCAAGGTGTGCGCTGCATTAATTTCAGTACAAGGAGGCCAATGCTGGGAATGAATTAATCAGGAGTGTTCTCAGGACAGGCATTCGCTTTGACTTTACTTCGGTATTCTGGTAATCGATCGCCCCGCCACACTGAATGAGTGGCACGAAATGAAACATTTCGAGGTGTCAGCGTCAACAAAAAATTAAATATCCATTTCCATAAGCGATCCGTAACTACATCAGCATAGATGGGAAGTTTATTGATTCAGGAGTGTGTATTCAGTATGTAAAATATTTAGCGTATAAATTGGCCTCTAGGTCACTTTTAGGTAACTTTGTTGTCTAAAAAAACAGTCACCTTTACCCGAAGATGGAATCCTTCCACTTCTTTGGAATTAACGCGATCGCAAGCAGTCTTGATGTAATAAATGTAAGGAATTTTAAGCTATAAGCTACAAACCCCACAGAAATCAGGTATATTTTTCTTCAATGAAAGGATAGCTTTCTGGTAAATCGTGCTTATCTTTCATTAATGTACCTAATATAAGGAATTAATATTCACAGTAAAACCTCTTCTTTTTTCGTGACCAAAAAAGGAAATTTAACAAAATCTAAGTATTTTTTAAAGTCCGATACTCAGCCAGTTTTTGTTTGTTCATTAGAACTCACGCTCCCAATTTAAGGGTTCAAGAATGTATTTTAATATAAAAAAAAAACATAATAATTAAGATTTGTATTTTCTCCGCAAAATATTGGTGTATATTCATAGAGTAGATCTTGAGTTTTCACATTCACATTGGAAAGGCAAGGCGTGTTAACTCGATCGACTCGCCTGAGATGATTTTAGATTGATTGATAGATATTACTAATATGTTGCTGGTCCTTGATTTATGGAAATAAAAAAAAAATACTTTTAAAATATTTGAATTGCAAAATTTCGTAATTTGCATTTAACAAATATCGGACCTAAGGTAAGAGAAGTAACATTGATTAATACGCACGTAAAAATAATACAATTAGGCCATCTGTATTTTTTCCCGTGATTGTCGAAAGAGCCGACTAGTATTTGTAGTTTACAGGTCGTATGCCACGTAAAATTATAGGTCCCTTCCTTACCGAATAGGTTCCTTACTTACTTTATTTAACCCACCAGGGGTGGTACAATCGCATTGAATGAACCATGGTTAAAACGTCAAAGAAAATGGTCCGTGTTTTCAAGTGACACTCAGCCGAGCAATATAAGGAAGGACCTTACTAGTTACCATGCGGTGTGTAAGGATAATATCATGACGGTCAGTCTGGTATTAGCTTCTACGTCAAGTAACAAAAAAAAATGGTCAAAGTAAATTTACTTAATATTTTTTTCCGCGGAATCCCATTTATTTAAATGCTCACATTAGAGAGAGTAAATCAAATTAGTATGTAATAAAATATTCACCTCTATGTTGTATACAACCACGAATATTTACATGTCGGCTGTAAAATACATTAAGCTAATTAAAATAACAAACGCTCTAATAACTTTCGTGTTTCCATTAACGTAAACGCTTACGATTGTGTGGATTTAATGCAACCATAAGTAGCCGGAATGGTTATTTTCACGCTCGTGTAATCGCCAGCACATGCCGACCGAGGCGCGTCGCCCGCCCGCCCAGGGTACACCGTGCCGCCCAAGCCGCGCGCCGCCCATCGCGACTGCCCGCGCAATGCATGTTGATTCTACTCGCAATAATCACAAGTATGGTACGTAGCGAAGGCTGCACTCGGATTTGTCATATTTTTTTTTTACAATGACTGCGAAAAACTGGGTAGAAATTTCGATGGAAATTTTATTAACGCCCTCTTGGTCTATTTCTTTTTATTTCTACGTCTATGTCTATGTTTGCAAAAGTATTTTCCGCCTCCAGACATTATTGAAACCTGTTTGTGTAAAGTAAATTAACGTTATCAAGTATTCACCAAGTACAAATGAACAAATGAACACGCATTCACGAAAATAAACAAATTAATGGTTTTTGCCACATTTATTGGCATAGTTCATTTAAAACTACTATGCCCGCCCATCATAAGTCGAGTAACTGATACTGAACGTTGTTTAATACAATAAAGTCACTAAAAGTTGACTTTTAATGAATAATGTACCTGCGCCTATCATAGATACAACCTATCTGTTTGCCGAAATTATATTTTTTCATGTTTTATAAACTTGTATTTTCAATGTACCGTGTTTATATTAAATATGAAAAAAAAAACCTTGCATAGGTGCATGCTTCCTTATCGTCAACAACCTTTCGAATATCATTTTAAATTGGGAACTTCCAGAAAGCATAATATTAAGTTGTTTACTCGTGCCGTGTCCACACGAGACCACAATATTTTATCTAAAGTGGAGCGGTTTTCGCAGTAGTTCGACCACCCGCTCCATTGTTTCCAGAAATATGACATATTTAAAAGTTTCGTCCGACGCCGCCGGCTTGTAGACACGACAATGCAACGAGAGCATTGTGTATGCCCTCTTCGTATGCACAATGCAGTCGCTTACTCTCAACTAAACGGCGCTCCGCCTGCATCCAGTTGGCTTTGTTTCGTGTTTTTGAAAATACAACTTTAGTTTTGTCGTGTGTACGTGAGCTTCGTTCATAGATAAGAGAGAGAATTGCGACTGTTCAGCTGATGGAAGTGTGTGCCGCTTTTTTTGCTGTGCTCTCATAGTGGTTTTTTGGGGGTTAGGTATAGTCTATGAGGTCACGACATTTTAGGGAATGATAAGGTAAATGGCTGAAACTAGGTTCACAGGTTAGGGAACGACCCCCCGATGCCAAATATGCCGGTCTGCCTGCCTCAAGTGGTTGCGTTAGCTAGATATAGCGCCTGAAAAACTCGTTATCATGACCAAAAAAAAATCATAACGTAAATGGCTGAAAACAGTATGGAGCGCAAATACTAGTTGTACTCATGTGAATTACGCAAAAACTGAACAAACATTTAGTTGCGTTATGGAGCAATGCCCATTCAAAGATACTTTATCATGACCGAAAAAAAATCATAATGTAAATAGCTGAAACCAGTATGGAATGCAACTACTAGTTGTACTCATGTGAATTAAGCAAAAACTGAACAAATCTTTGGTTGCATTTCCTAGCAATATGCGAATGAAGTTACAGATATCACTTTCATTGCATTCAAGTTTTTAATAAAATCATACCTACTGGTTATTTTTGCATGATTAATAGGTATGAATATTTCCAAACAAACATTTTATTCATCATTAGGTACATACCAACATCATTTTAGCATCTGTTTTAAAAGTTAAAATACTAGACTAAAGCTAGACTAGAGCCAAACACATTTAATTATACATTTAAAATGTATTAATAATGTCACCACGGGGACATTATTTTTTGGAGATATTTAACATATATATAGTGCGAAATCCCAAAATGTCAGAGTTAGGCAGGCGGGGATGCGAGGAGCGTTTGTTTTGGTCCGCGCTCGAGTAAACTCTGCGCGTCGCCGCCAGCAGATACAAGACATACAATGCGATTCAAATAAGACTAGGACAGGGCTAGCGACTAATTTCACTTGAATTAGCTCGGAAAAGTACGGTCGGCACTCATGCATCAGAATCGAGGTGTGATCCGAGTATATGCGTGTACATGATTTTCCTTTTTTTATTGTGTAGCCTTTCTGCCGTGACAGCGACACTAGACAAAACACAAATCTACGCAGTGTAGGATGACATTGAGTGCCATTTACAGAATATGCAGTTACATGAGTAGGAGGGCTGTACTTTGCATTTTCGGTTATCTGTTTTATATATATTACATAGTTACATCTGGTTAGTTTGTGTCGGATGTCCTCAAAAGTGCCTTAGTTTAGTTGTTTTATTGGTTAATTTTGTTTATTATAGCGTTGTTGAATATTTTTTTAATCTCTGTTCTTCAAATAATATTTAATTAAAACTAATTATTTTTTCTAAATATTAATTCGATATTTTTTCAGAAACTTTTTTGCACGCCATACTGAAATTAATTGGCTTTCGCAGTTTGACATTTAAAATGGCGGTGGTCCCTGTCCTATTCTTTTTTGAATCGCATTGTATATTCCGTTGCTGTTGTTTCTCCTGTAACTTTGTAAAATGAAATAAAGGTGAATAAAATATTATCTTTGGTGTGACATTAGAACACTGGGATATTGGTAAAATAATTGCAATATTAAGGTTTCGAGGAGGAACCAGAGCGGCAGCGAAAAGAGT
This sequence comes from Incurvaria masculella, assembly GCA_946894095.1. Classification (NCBI taxonomy): domain Eukaryota; kingdom Metazoa; phylum Arthropoda; class Insecta; order Lepidoptera; family Incurvariidae; genus Incurvaria; species Incurvaria masculella. The sequence continues at coordinate 20,182,712 of OX335645.2, read as the reverse complement.
CAGTCTCTGATAAACGTGGGTTGAACACAGGCCCACAAAAAACCCGGAAAATCTCCGCTGCAATGCTTTGAAGGTCCTTTGCGAAATTTCGTATACGTTCTTACTTATACCGGTGCAGGGACAGCCCTAATATAAGACGAACAGGCAGTTTCTCCAGGCGCCTAACCTTTAGATGCTTGATACAAAATGATAACGAAATCCGCGATGCACCACATCTAAACACGGGTAACGCCTCAAGTGAGACCTTTTCCAAGTTTCCCTGATTGTGAGACGTGAGTGCAGCTTGCCACATACAGCCTAAGAAGTTACACCGCGATCTTCATTCCGGTATTTGGAACATAAATTCCCCCAGGGCCCCTATAATTTGAAATGTATCGGTTCGGGCTTGTGGACTAGGCTGTCATAGGCGTAGGGAGTGCGCCCACCATCGGCTTCGATATTTGACCCGCGGCTTTGTACCAGCAGCAGTGGGTAACTGCTCTGATGCTGTTGTCCGGCAAGCATATCATGTTCGGGCTGCCTACTCCGAGCGTAGAGAGCGACCTTAGTTTTTTATTACATACGTAACTTGACATTGGATGGCTAATACCAAACTGACCGTCCGATATTAGCCTAAAACACTACATGGGAACTAGTTACCATGCCAGGACCTTCCTTATGCTCATGACCTATATTCAGGCAAGTTGCCCCAATTAACTTGCCTTGATTCTAGGTCATGGAATGCAGGGATGCATTATTTTTTAATGTCCCAAAGAAACAACTCCGGCACGGATATGGGAGTTAGGCTAATGGTCGTCGCGAGCATGGATTGAAACGTTAGGCTTCGGTTTCAGCCGGTGAGCATGCATTATAGCTCCGGTACCTATCAGGAAAATAAGAAGTGGACATCTCACGTGGCACACACCGAGTACAGAAGCGATATGCTGAGGCGGCAAGACCTACTGGGGTTATGGTCCCAACTGAGGTTTCGGTGCCGGTGGTAATAGCGTCTCGTTCAGCCACCACGCTGTGGACATCATCTACATGACTACAAGAATCGTGCCAAGGATTTGCTGAGGACTCAGGTTCGAAGACAGTGCGCATAACTCCCATACGTGCGAGGGATAACTGATCGCATAGGAAGGTTCTTTAGCAAATTGGAATAAAAAAATTTTTTTCAAACCTCTCACAACAATCTCTTCCATGCTTAGATCGGTGAAAGACAGAAACCCTCTACAGGACCCAGGAGTCTACAAAGTACCAAGCAGCTGTGAAAAAAGTTACATTGGCCAGACAAAACGGAGCGTTCAAACCAGAACAGGATAACACATCAAGCCACTTAAAAACAATAAGTTCCACAAGACGGCGTTCTGTGAGCATGCCTTGAATAATAGAAATAACCATTGGATTCGCTTCGACCAAGCTGAAACGATAAATATAGAAAAACAATACATACCACGCTTGGTTTAAGAATCGATAGAAATTACAAGGCATTCCAACTTTAACAGAGACGATAGTCTTGGTCTCCGTTACTGGCGAAATATGGCAACACAAGAGTTCAGCTGCCAACATTGAGGCAAAGTGACACCGTTAGCATAGTTCGCACAGATGACTTCATTGCCGAACGGAATTCTTCGTCACTAACCTCATCTGCGGCTGAACCAAGCCACAACTACAATCTGGCAGCCGACGACCTGCAGTTTACATCTGACTGGACGAAGCGTCAGAGATCCTCCAGGTCGCGTCGCGAATCCTAATGATGTCCACTGAGTGGTGGACGTAACGTTAGCTCGACGCGTAAGCTGAACACAATTTTCGGAAACGTAAAATAATATGTCGAACAACAGTGAACAACTAAACCAACATATTTCTACCTCCTTTACCTTGGTCGACTTTAAATTTTAAAAAATACCTTATACGTTCGAGACTAAGGTGACTTTCTGAAGTGTTTGTTGGTTTAAAGTTACTACTTTTATCTTATCTCGTGTAGAAATATTATATGTCAATCGAAGTGCAATATGAGTACTGTTAATTAAAAGAAATCCTCTCACCATTTCTATTTTAAAAGTGTTCTAATCAATCAAGATCGGACCAGCAAACGCCTAATAACTTTTGGGAAAATATATGTTAAGTTTACCGGCAACTTAAGAAAGAAAGAAAGAAAGAAATTCTTTAGGGAAAATATATGTTAAGTTTACCGGCAACTTAAGAAAGAAAGAAAGAAAGAAATTCATTCAGAAAGAGAGAATTACATTAAAAACGATTTACAGAACAATTAAATCTAACAGAGCGAAACTGCACAAAGGCGGACTTATCACTAAAAGTGATTTCTTCCAGTCAACCTTAAACTTTAACTTAAAAAGTTAACTTATATAACAAATATGTAACTATGTAATATACATAAAACAGATAACCGAAAATGCAAAGTACAGCCCCCCTTCTCATGCAACTGCATATTCTGTGAATGGCACTTAATGTCATCCTACACTGCGTGATTTGTGTTTTGTCTAGTGTCGCTGTCACGGCCAGGCAAAAACGCTACACAATAAAAAAAACGAAAACGCATGTACTACTCAATCAATCAATGCATGTATACTCGGATCACACCTCGATTCTGATGCATGAAAAAAAGCGTCAAAAAAAAGCTTTGATATTGAAGCGTCTGGACATGCCTATCGTACTTTTCCGAGCTAGTTCGAGTGAAGTTAGTCACGAGTTCTGTCCTATTCTTATTTGAATCGCATTGTATGAATTTTATCTACTGGAAGCGACGCACAGAGTTTGCTCGAGCGCGGACCAAAACAAACGCTCCTCGCATCCCCGCCTGCCTAACTCTGACATTTTGGGATTTCGCACTATGTAAATGTTAAATATCTTCGAAAAATTATGTCCCCGTGGTGACATTATTAATACATTTTAAATGTATAATTAAATGTGTTTGGCTCTAGTCTAGCTTTAGTTTAGTACTTTAACTTTTAAAACTGATGCTAAAATTATGTTGATATGTACCTAATGATGAATAAAATGTTTGTTTGGAAATATTCATAGCTTATTAATCATGCAAAAATAACCATTAGGTATGATTTTATTAAAAACTTGAATGTAATTAAAGTGATATCTGTAACTTCATTCGCATATAGCTAGGAAATGCAACCAAAGATTTGTTCAGTTTTTGCGTAATTCACATGAGTACAACTAGTAGTTGCATTCCATACTGGTTTCAGCCATTTACATTATGATTTTTTTTCGGTCACGATAAAGCATCTTTGAATGGGCATTGCTCCATAACGCAACCAAATTTTTGTTCAGTTTTTGCGTAATTCACATGAGTACAACTAGTATTTGAGCTCCATACTGTTTTCAGCCATTTACGTTATGATTTTTTTTTGGTCATGATAACGAGTTTTTCAGGTGCTATATCTAGCTAACGCAACCACTTGAGGCAGGCAGACCGGCATATTTGGCATCGGGGGGTCGTTCCCTAACCTGTGAACCTAGTTTCAGCCATTTACCTTATCATTCCCTAAAATGTCGTGGCCTCCCAGAATAATAGTACTTAAGTCAAAAACTTTAGTGTAATACAATACCATTTCCGTTTAAATAATTGCATAGATAATACTCGCTAATATCTCTATCATTTAGTGTAATTTAGTGTTTAGTGTATCATGGAGTGTAAGTTTTCTTATTTTCGTTTATTTTTTTATTTTTGTTTTTTATGTGACTGGACATGGATGGCTAATACCACAAGTTCTGTCATGGTATTAGCCCAACACACCACATGGGAACTAGGTGCCATGCCAGGACCTTCCTTATATTGCACGGCTACATTGAACTGGATGGAAAACACGGACAATGTTCATTGCCGCTTCGACCATCGTTCATCCAATGCGATGGTACCAACCCGGGCGGGATAAACCCTACCACCTAGTAAGTAAGGAAGGGGACCTACAGCTTAACGTGGAATCCGAACCACGGCCAGCCTCTCTCAACGGTCGAATGGTCACCCATCCAAGACCAGACCGGACCCTGCGTTGCTTGACTTCGGAGAGCGATCGCCGAAGTGTCGCGCCACTGGGCCACTGAGGCTGACAAGCTAAAAGTTATGTGTTTAGTAAAATTACTTGTCGCACAATACATGTAGATCAGTCCTCAATGTTTATACTAATCGTAAGCAAAGTGATTTAATAGTAGAAATGTTGTAGAAAGTTGAATGTTGCAAAGTTGCGGAACTCTTTGAAGTCTGTAGCCAGCTGTTTGTGTTTATTTCTAATACAATTAAGAAATTGGAACGTTCGCGATTTTTAGGATATATTTTTATCAAGTGCGTACCGTGAAACCCCTAAATACTGACATAATTGAAGGTTATATTAACATTATGACAGAATTTCTGCAGAAAAAAAAACTATCCAACCTTATTTTTTTCATTCAGACAATATTGCACAAAACTACGATGCATACCGACAATATGGCGGGGGTGCGGCGACTTCGTCCGCCACATGTGAAATGGGACGACCTGCCTAAAAACCGAAATATTGTCGTCATATTATGAAAAATATTTTGGTTGATTTGCTGCACATAACAAAATCCTACTTTTAACATTTGAAGGTTTCCCTAAAACTACCATCCCCGATTCTTTAACTCGATTTTTTTTGCATTTTCGTTAGTGTTTTTTTTTGCGATATTTTCGATTATATTTCGATATTTATTAAGCCTTAGGGTCTCACACAAAGAACCAAGTTAATTCTAAACACCTGTTTAATATGCTTATGCTCTTTTCGGTGCAAAGTCAGAAACTCTATGATGACTGATATTTTAGATTAAGGCGCTAGGACTAGCCAACTACTCGCGCCATACAAATGCACTTTTTAACAAATGTAATAATATGTAGTGAAACGCTTCAGCAAATCCAAATAGAACTCCAGACTGATAATGGATTGTTAATATTTTTTTATTCCATCATTTATTTAAAAAGTAATAAAAATAAAAAAAGTTGATTTTTCTCATTAGAAATCTGAAAGTCATTCGATTTCTATATATAAGCAAAAACAGCATATATGCATAAACAAAAAATTCCATTTACTTTTAGATTTCTACATTTAGTCAAAAAAGTTCGGAAATGGACACCGTTTCCGCAATGTATTTTGTATAGAAAAAGGAAACATACATTAACGAAAATCATTCGATTCCTAGACAAGGAATCATATATTGTAAGGATGACACTTATAATCGTCAGACTTAGTTAGTTTACTTGGGGTGCCTCGTCTAACTTTGCGATTTGGCTAGTACCAGGCCCTTAAATTGCATGTAAAAAATACTGAAAATGGGTGTCTGAAATCACATTAAGTAACCAAAATGTAGCCTTATTCCCGAAGAGCCAGGTACAGGGCGTGTATTCTTGGCATTCAGTCATTGCGGATTCAGTAGAGTTAACAGTAATGTCAAAGTAAATTCTTCTTCTGTTAACTCTACTGAATCCGCAATGATCGAATGCCAAGAATACACGTCCTGAGCTCAACGCCACTCGGTTTTCTGAGGCGACATAACCGCCAAAGCTTGCAAAAACGCCACTGTCGCCATTTTGTAATCTAATAAACTTGTAAAGGGAGTGGGTATAGGATAAGGCAAAACGAAACACCCTTCCCATAGCGCAAACAAAGCGACGCATTCAAGTAAATTGGGCCGCGCCGGCTTCAGCCACAGTACATTGAGAGGGCAGTATCTCAACTTACTACGTAGTTTTTTTAGTTAGGTTTTCTAAATTTACTGAAAATGGATGATGACCGACTTCGCATTGTGTCATAATATTTCCTCATGATACCACATTCCGAAAGGACCTTTGTGTTGTTAGAGGAATTTTCTTAAAATTAAAATTAAAATAAATCAAATAAATTTTCATTCTACCTTAAAAAATTAAAATAAACTCTATTAATTAATGTCCGCGGCTACGCCCGCATTAAATTCTGACGAGAAACAGATGATTTTTCCCCGACTTCGCTCACATTTAATCACACTGTTCATCCCTGGGTCAGTTTAGCGTGATGGTAATAAGAATGAGCGAGCTGTACGTTGATATAAAAAACCGTATCAAAATGTCATCAATGGTTCTGAAGTTATAGTGGGACAAACAGACCCCATGTGTTGGATTTTAATTTTATTTATTTATTTTTTTTTTAAGCGCGGCATATGGCGCACGCCAGGACCTCACTAAAAAGGCGCCCGACGGCGCCCATGGGCTTTCGGACTTTCACAGGGGCTGCGAAAACCATGCCGGCCGGCCAGGTACTTTACTAGTATATAAACAATTTACTAAATCCTAATTTACTACATAATAAGAAATAATATAACTAAAATAAATGAATTAAATAATAATACAATATGTAACTTGATCTTGACGCAAGTAATTCTAAGAAAAAAAATACGTATTTCATAAAATAAATTTACGCGACATGCTTTCGTATCATATAAATTGTATAATGTAATAAATTGGTGGGTTTATTTTGATTTAATGTTTATTTTCTCCATTTTAGAGCATTTAAAAAAATATTAAATCTTGACTTGCATACTTTTTATGCGAATAAATGAGTATTGAGCATTGACATCTTGAAAAACAAATCAAAACAAGCTAAAAGTTATGTGTTTAGTAAAATTACTTGTCGCACAATACATGTAGATCAGTTTGCATGTTTATTTTGTAATTATTGCCAGTGCCGAGCCGTGTCGGACTGAGCGAGCATTCTCGAAGACGTGACAGTCAACCAAACTTATCACAATTCCGTCTATATAGGATTCGCATGTCTGCTAATGTGGCTCGAATCATCGGGATGGATAACTGCACTTTCAATAACCCGTGCCTCGGTTGCCCCGCTCCAGCCCTGCCCCGCCCCGATACTCCATGCCGGCCAATCAAAGGAGTGGCCACATTACTGGGAAGCTTTATGAACTATGGCTGGGCTTATTGTCTCATAATGTAGCGACGGAGCCACCGCTGCACGACAAAGTGGGAGGTGATGCGCATTCACCGGCCTGACATTACTGCTAACATTTTTATCTAGAGGTATTTCCTGTTTCTAATCATGAAAATATACTTGTTAGGGTTCCGTACCCAAAGGGTCCCAACGGAACCCTATTTATTACTAAGCCTGCGCTGTCCGTCCGTCCGTCCGTCTGTCACAGGGCTGTATCTCATGATCCGTAATAGGTAGGCAGCTGAAATGTTCACAGAGTATGTATTTATTTTGACGCTATAACAACAAGTTTTATATGAATTCCGGACCATGGAATAGTATTCGTGACGAAATGCACTTATCCAACTCAGAAAGAGAAAGGTTTTAGTAGCCATCCATGTCAAGTTACATAAAAAACCAGTCGAGATATTTACTCCAAATGATTTCCTTTAAAAGTTATCTAAAGAAGAAATACCTGGCCGGCCTTCACTGTATTCGGGCACCTTTGAGATGAAGATTGGCTTAAACCATATGTCTTGCTTCACATAAAATGAATGTTTGATAAAGATATAACAATGGCTGTCGTCACAGGAAATCTAAGATTTGGAAATTTTAAAAAATGCATTCTTTGTCCATTGGCCAAGGCACAATCTTGCACGGCGACTGCCACTAAAATACCGAAATCGTCTTCCAGGCCCTAACGTTTCCCTACCCTTAAACGTTGTCAGATTTGATTCATCTGTCAGAGATCAAATTTTGTATATCACTTGAGAAAGCTTTATTCTATGTCAGTATGCTTTGATTTTATTTGTAAATATCTGTATTTTTCACTAAAAAAAAGAAATTAAGCGTAAAAAAGACAACTTTTTTCCAATGTTTATTAGCTAATATATTCCAATTTAAAAGGTATATTTAAAAAATTAAAACATACAGATATAGATTTCTTTAATATATTTTAGAAGGCAAAATTTTAAAAACATAGCAGAAAATTAAGGGCATGGGAACAGTTATCGCCCGTATTTGGGGAATTGATAGGGTAACGACTCTGTTATGTTCGATAGTAGAGACATTTTTTTTTTATTTATCAATCATATACATGACATTGCGCTTGGACTTGGTCCTATTTTACCATTCAGCGTATTCAATAATGACAGCGAAGAAGAATTTTTCTACAAACATTGTTACTGGCTGGCATTTTTTAAATTTTCACTTTAGAAAATACATACAGAGTGTCGTAACGTCCAGTACATTAATTTCGCCGACGTAATCCTCATGTTTTTCCGAGGCAAAAAAGTTTATATTTATTTTCCCCTAAAGTGTCGAGTTACCGAGATATAGTTTTTTGAAATTTATGTTTTCGTCTAGTGTAATTTGACGCGACGTTGTGACTGCATAAGGAAGGTCTTGGCAAGGAACCTAGATCCACGTGGCGAGTCATGCTAATGTCACGACAGTAGGTGTAATATAGCCATCCATGTCCAAGTACATGTAACGTTCCCACGTTCTTACGGAACATTCGATTATTTTTACACTAAATTATTGAATTACTTTGTATAGAAAGTCTAACTTTTTACTTAGATGATATTCAGCAACAAGTTATTAAACTTTTTTGTTTGTCTCAGTCCGAAAAATCATTTACTAAATTTAATGTGCTGGCCATTACGACACGCTGTATAGCCTGAATACTAAATAACTAAGCTACGGGCCAAATAATTTAGTTTTTTTAATCACCGTTGGAATTACTATCTAATTACTATTGATAATAATTTGATTGAAGTGTAAATGTCCCGTAAATTATTTCAGCAAAAGCCGTCTCCGGGCACCCTATATGTAATCGAAGTTAAATTATGTGTGATGGCTATCAATGTGTTGTAAAAGCGCCATAATTGTTGCATGTAAGTTAATCACTGCCTCTATAAACCAGTGATGTGCCGCGTTACGACCACATGAATCACGCTTGTTTGAGCTGCGTCATTTCGCATTAACGTGGCTGACAGATGACAAGGTGGAATTGATGTTATTTGGGATATTTATGCAGCATGGTGCCGTGCATTTGCGCTTTCACAAACTTAGAACGTAATCTCTATTAGACGGTGCATCATGTAAACAAAGGCCATTAACAAGAGAGGCAGTCACCGTGACTGAGTTCTGGGGGTTACAATTGTAAATTTATGTTCCGGGCGAATTTGATCTAATACCATAAAACATTATTTTTCTAAATCATTTATAGTTTCTCAGTGCCGGCTTGAAAACCTAGTAAAAACCTAGTGAATATGTGTTTACAAACATATGTTTTTTAAAGAATATAAGAAACGCTTTAAAACAGTTTCACGGTCATACACTAGACAATAGTCTACGGGTGTTTATTCTTAACGGACGTTAAGATAACATAAAAATAACCTCAAAATATTAGAGGTTAGCGTCTTGTGGAGCCTTAATTGAATTAAAAATTGTAAGCGTAAGGCCGGCTTCCTTTCGGAGCGCAAAAACCGCAGCAGCCTGCTTCGCCCTCCTGCTCTCGCCTGCTCCCGCCTGCTCCCGAGTGTTCCCGCCTGCTCCCGTGTGCTCCCGCCTATTCCCGCCTGCTCCCGCGTATTCCTGCCTGCCCCTACCAGGGGAAATCTGACTGCAATAAATCGCTGCGCCACAGGAATATCATTCCTTTTTCAAATCGAGTCAGGCTGCAGTGAGGCAGTAATCGAGGGCTGAAATATTCACGAAAGATTTGAGTGCACTCCTTCTCAAATATTTTCTGCACAGTCTTATTTCTGAAATGCATTACATTCTATAATTCTTCGTTCGTCTGTAGATGCAGATTTCAAAATGAATGGGCAGGATGCCAAATTTTTGTAATCCTTCGATTGCTTTAAGAAAAAAGCTTAGGCCATATTCCCAATAATCCCAATAACCCATATTTCTTGTCAGAGATCCCAAATTTTGCTCAAAATAGCTTTATTTGATCGAACTAGATGTCTGATGACCGTTGGCATTGTAAAATTGTGTTTGGTTTCTAAGTTATAAGGTCCGAAAGTTCGAATTTTTCGCGCGTTTTATACAATAACTTTGGAGGTGGATAACGCAATGATAAAGTAAGAACATCTTAAAAAGATTAGTCATCAGACATAGCTTATTTAATCAAGATTTATAATCTATTTGGTTTTTGTTAGATTTTTGACTACAGCGGTCGTGGTTTACTTTTAGCTTTAAGTCGTTTTGTAATTAACATTTTCGTAAATCTTACCAAATCATACACTATGCACATTGTCTTTTTTGTGGACATGTTGCATCTTCCTCATCACGGAGCCTGTCTTTTTCTTTGAAACACAGAAGGTCCCAGAGCGCAACAGCACGGTTTTGCACCGTGCCCGCGAATGAGTTAGTCCCGCCGGGTTGGGTTACCACCTTAATAAAGCAAAATATTTTTATTTAAATAAGAATGCAACGCATTCTAAAGAAAATCCGTAACGTAACAATTTTAGCGTAAATTTCAGCCACATGAAAATAGTAATTTTACTTCAGGGCCAAATCCGAAACTATAATAAATAGCGAAAAACACTCAAAGGAGTCATGAGGTAGATTTGTTTATGGGTCCGTCCGTATGTAAGATCTAAATAATTTAGTTACAATTTTATCATGAGGTAATCTCATATTTCGAATTTATAATATCTTACAATAAACCCATACTTATACTAATGTAATAAAGTAATGGCGATTAAAAAAATACCTTTATTTAAATAATGCTGTAAATGGGTTTTATACGAAACCCGCGATACAAAGTGGCAATAAAACATTGAAACCTATAACCTAGAATGAAATCTAGATTTAGAAGTGGATTAGCCCAGAAATCACGACCTGTGAGTACATGAAAGTTAATGCCGAATTCAACCAATCATAAAATCTTTACTGCCCATTACATGTTAGCACGAAGTAGTTACAAGTATTACATCCAAATAGCGGTAAGCGCAGATTTACCTAGTCGGAGTACGCTGTAAGGTACTAAGTGTGAAGAGAAAAACAGTAATACATTACTCCTGACCTACACAATGAATCATACTTTAAATTAACAAAAATATATGTAACTAACGATCTGTTAACCGTTGATAAATACATTAGTTTGGTTGCGGACAAATGTAAACGATGGAGTTCATCCTACGAATATTATAAACGCGAAAGTTTGTGTGGAGAATGATGCTGGTTACTTTCACGAATTTTGATGATTTTTTGTAGCAATAAAACTAATAAATTAGAATAACATACAGGCTATATGATAATTAAAGATATTGTGTAATTTGGCCAAAATATAACGATAAATGTCAAGTGGGTCGAAAAAAATACTGCCATCTAAGAGCTATTCCGGTGTGCGCTGCATAAACCGATAGTTGCACTAAGATTAATGTATGCACATTTTACAGAATTAATATTACTTCTAAACAAAATATACAAATACTTTTATCGCTTCTGGTATTTAAAGGAGATGTTATTTGTCATTAGACATTATAATTTTAAATGCTGAAGCGCAATATTTTTTTATAAATAATCTTCATTGATAGTTTATAGCCTCCGCTCGGTTCGATGACCAAAACGACACTGACCCGAGCGGAGCCGGGTACCTCAGTTACCGATGCATTGTATCAATAGTTTCCAAATAAATTCAAAACATTTATGTAAATTGAAAGCACAGGTACGCTATCAAACAGCAATCATAAATCAGTTTCGTGCGTCTGTAGAGTGGCAACACGAAAGGTTGTAATTAAAGCCCCGCATAGCTCAGGGTTGAACACAGCCGGGGTCCGCCGCACCGCCCGCGCGACCCGCGCTGCCCCGCCGCCGTGCAATTAGTTTTCTATTAAAACACAATATAACCTGCGTTAATTGTACTATGTTTAGACGAGGCTTCTGCTATTTTTGTCCCTGGCGAGCGAAGAGCGGGTGCTTCACGAGAACTCCGCCCGCGTCTCGAGTGGGTGCCTCGAACTTGTTACCTAGGTAATAAATTGTTTTTTGTTTCCAACACTTGTGCTAGAATCGTGTGTGGCTCTTAAGCCACTCTGGGCGTAGTCTCGGTTTCTTGATGGGTGTCCGCCCAACCATTCGTTGAGGCTGTACATGGTATTCAAATAAGGATTTCACGTGCAATTGTAAGTTAACAAGGGCCAACCCCCCGGGTTACACGGTAAAAGCGGAAAAACAAAAGGTCTGTATTTTTCACTCAGTTCAACATAGCACATAGTTCAGCCTGGCACATAATTCATGACAAAAACTGTGTTTCTGTCCATGACTAGTTAGATAGAAAAAGATTTTATGTATTGCATTAACCCGATTAAGCTTAAAGTAAAAATATAATAAGTTTTAGTGATTTAATGATTTTGACAAGACCGGTAAGTAAGAAAGTAATAAACACAACTTATTTAAAAAAAAGAGGAATATACATTCATTGTCAAACTATATTTAAAACCTATACTGAGAAATTTCTGAAGCTATTATTCTTAGTTTAAACTTCGTTCCAGTTGTTTTTAAATGTATATACCTAATTTCATGATATTTTCCTTACGTCCGCCTCATTCCGCTTCATTTCCTTGTCAGCCTCAGTGGCCCAGTGGCGCGACACTTCGGCGATCGCTCTCCGAAGTTAAGCAACGCTGGGTCCGGTCTGGTCTTGGATGGGTGACCATTCGACCGTTGAGATAGGCTGGCCGTGGTTCGGATTCCACGTTAAACTGTAGGTTTCCTTACTTACTAGGTGGTAGGGTTTATCCCGCCCGGGTTGGTACCATCGCATTGGATGAACGATGGTCGAAGCGGCAATGAAAATTGACCTTGTTTTCCATACAGTTCAATGTAGCCGTGCAATATAAGGAAGGTCCTGGCATGGCACCTAGTTCCCATGTGGTGTGTTGGGCTAATACCATGACAGAACTTGTGGTATTTGCGATCCATGTCCAGTCACATAAAAAAAAAATGTCCTTATCAAACTTAACGCAATTGGCTCTTATCACGCCCTTAATGACACGGAGGACACACTCGCATGTTCACCCGCGCAATAAAAACTTTTTTCAACCCAAAATTCAATTTGTTTACATTATCGTTATGAAATATTTGAATAACCAGTTATCTTTAAAACATTTTGAAAACAGATAAATGGTATTCAAATCCTCAAACATTATCCCAAAAAGTCGACAAAACATTTTAACCAAATAGTTGCTGACTTGACGTACATACGACTCTCGAATACGAAAGAGCTCGGCTCGGCATTGACGTGATGATGTAACTCCGAGATGAGAGCCTAGATAGAGCTCAGCGCAATTCCCGCCGAGATTGTCGGCACCTCTCCGCTGATAGCACGCCCTCATCTATGACGGGGCGCGGCGACAGACGACTCGATTCAGAAGCCGATTGGATTCACATTCGTGGAGGCGAACACTTGCCTGATCGGCTGATTCGCTCACAACGTAACTTTCAGCCGCGCGGCATTCTGCCGAGGCTACAATTTTCAGCCGCGACGGTATTCTACAGGCTACAATGGCTTGCGTGAGTTATGCGGGTTGACCTGTAGCAGTGAAACCCGAAACCTAGAACATTAAATTAAGCAAATATTAATTAATTCATAATAATAATGCAAAAAATATGCACATATAAGTGCCGCAGAAACAATGTGATTGGAAGGGATTAAATTTGAAGATAAGACCAATATTACGCGGCGTTTTACGATTAATGTATTTAATTTATCAATTCGCATGTTCGTATTCGTTATAAACATAAATGCTCCTACACTTTAACAAACATTTTAAAAAAATAATGTCTCTCGCTGTCTCGAATTTTCTGAAATAGCGAGAAAATATAGTCGCAGACGTATTGCAGGGTTTATGATGGTGGAAAGTGACTTAGCGAACGCATTTCTGGAGCACATTCGAGCGCAGCGGCGACGATGGTCGGACTGTGTGGCATTGGAAGCGCGGCCAGCTTCTCATACGATTACATGGACACTTTGTGCTTATGATGGAGTCACAATAGCGACCACATGCAACTTTTATTCTCTTCTGTAACCAACCCGGTGCCGAACCTGTAGAATAGCTTCAATAAAGATTGCTTGAAGCCCGCAGCTCAGCGTGGATCTGCGCCGCCGATAGAGAGGTAATTACAGGATAGAATGCGCACTCTGCGGGATTACCGAGCGGAGCCGGGCGCAGCCGAGCCGGCCCGAGACCACAGGGGAGAGATATTAAGTAGATTGGGAGCTCATTACAATGATTAGATTTTCCTTGCGAACATTGTAGTCTACGTTCGGTTCCAATTTAATTTACAAAAACTATATTTGTTTTTCTGATTCCTTGTTAAAATGAAATATGTATGCAATTATTATAACGCATAGTCTCTGAGTAGAACTTTAAAAAAAACCGGCCAAGTGCGAGTCGAAATCGTACACGAAGGGTTCCGTATCATCATACAAGATTTAACACAAAAAAATCACGTGTTTTGATTGGATTTTTTTATTATTTCAGCAGCCTACCTATTACGGTTCATGCGATACAGTTCTGTGACAGACGGACGGCCGGACGGACGGACAGCGGAGGCTCAGTAAAAGGGGTCCATTGGCATCCTTTTGGTCTGGAACCCTAAAAAGCTTTTCGCAATGAATAGTTAAGATTGTTTATTTCTTTAACATTTTATTTTTTATTTTAAGGGTCCAACTTTAAAACTGATGATCGGTTTAATTGTATTTTTTTTCCATTCACATAAATAAGTATGTTTAACTTGCAATGTTAATATATATCGTACAATTTTTTGATTACTTTCAGGTTATTCAAAGGCTAGGCTTAATAACGAAAACGATTTGGTCATATGATGAGTTTAAACCTTTTATTATACGTTAACGTAATCACATCTAATTTATTTAATGTTAATTAAAGTGAATACTTAGCTCAGAGTGAACAAATTAAATTTTATTAGTTATCAATTATTTATTGTATAATGTATATTTTTTAAGGGGTTTTAAACAACAAAACACTGAATACTTAATGTTTACGGCTGTACAATGTTAAGTAAAGCTTACTTCTATCCGACGTTTCGTTCACCACATTGCGGACATCATCAGGATCGCGGTGCGAAATCAAGGACCTCTGACGCGTCGTCCAGTCAGAAGTCAACATTAAGTACTATGTCGAACAACAGTGAACATCTAAATAAACAATAAAACACTTCTTATTTATTATAAACTAGAGAGTGTGAACATAAAGAGGAAACGAATAATAAAAATACAATTTATCATTCGTGTCCGAAAGGCCTAGAAGACTTTCATACTGGGGTAGGGTGAAGTGTTCCCTGAGGTCAGGTAAGTAGCACGAGTCACGGCTAAATAGTTTAAGTCGTCTCTGTATTTTTATGTGACTGGACATAGAAGACAGCAGAAACTACTGATGTTTCTCAGAATCAGTAAAACGATATAAGCCCAACATTTTTCTCAGCCTCTGTAGCCCAGTGGCGCGACGCCTTGCGATTCGATAAGCTGGCTGAAATACCTCTTAGCACGGTTGGGCACTGGATGGGTGACCATTTTCAACCGTTGAGGCTGGTCATGGTTTGGATTCCGCGTAAAACTGTTGGTCCCCTCCCTTAATTACTAGGTGGTAGGGTTAAGGATGTTTCGACCCATACAATGTTTTTTTTACACAGAACGCAAAAAGTATTGCACTTTAAGGCACGAATTCGTCAAAAATATTAAATATAGCCATAGTAGTTGCAGCGAAAACATATTCACAATTTCAGGTTTAATGGTTTCGTTGTAATTGCCGATTAGAAGTTTTACACCGTTAGATGGCGCTGTTAAATAAAATAATTTAAATAAATTGTAACAAAACCAATAACCCTGAAATCGTGAAATTGTTTTCGCGGCAAGTAATATGACTATATTAAACTTTTATTATCAATTCGTGGCTTAAAGTGCAATAATTTTTGCGTTATGTGTGCAAACAACTTTGGGTCGAAACAGCCTTAAGCCGCCCGGGTTCGTGCCATCGCATTGAATGAACGATGGTCGAAGCGGGAATGAAGATTGTACGTGTTTTCCATCCAGTTCAATTTAGCCGAGCAATATAAGCAAGGTCCTGGCATGGCACCTAGTTCTCATGTGGTGTGTTAGGCTAATATCAGAAGGTCAGTTTGGTTTAAAAAAATGTCATGACAACTGGGCCCCATGCCAGGCCCTTTTGTATTCTATTTACTTGCCGGAACCCATAAAGCGCAACAAATGTGTATGTGTTTATGTATTTACGTTAATTCAAAAGAAGGCGTATTGAAAACTCCTGAAGCCACACTAAGTGAATAATTACGATAAAACATAATGCCGTACGTATTTTTTTGATACAAACTTAAATATTACCTCTTAAGGTGGCCCAACCCGGCGGGCCTAACTCATTCGCGGGCACGGTACAAAACCGTGCTGTTGCGCTCTTGGACCTTCTCTGTTTCAAAGAATAAGACAGGCTCCGTGATGAGGAAGATGCAACATGTCCACAAAAAAGACAATGTGCATAGGGTATGATTTGGTAAGATTTACGAAAATTTTAATTTCAAAACGACTTATAGCTAAAAGTAAACCACGACCGCTGTAGTAAAAAATCGAACAAAAACCAAATAGATTATAAATCTTGATTAAATAAGCTAAGTCTGATGACTAATCTTTTTAAGATGTTCTTACTTTATCATTGCGTAATCCACCTCCAAAGTTATTGTATAAAACGCGCGAAAAATGCTAACTTTCGGACCTTATAACTTAGAAACAAAACACAATTTTACAATGCCAATGGTCATCAGACATCTAGTTTGATCAAATAAAGCTATTTTCAGCAAAATTTTGGATCTCTTACAAGAAATATGGGCCTGATGTTCTTTCCCCTTTTGTATGGGGAGATGAGCGGGATGGGCCACCTTAAGAACGGCCCGTAAGCTATGCTCCCCATACAAACGTAGTTTACTAATCATTTGGAAACCGCTATTCCAATTAAATTGATATTTAATATATAACATACAGTAGCAAATATCTGTGTCTGCATGCTTTTGTTTTTTTGAAAAATCCAAACCGAATGAAATGAAAGCAAAAAGAAAATCTTCATACGAATTTTGTTTTCTCTGTGGTTTGACCCAGAATACATTTACCAAAAAATCAAAGACATGCAGACACAGATATTTGTAGCCTAATATTAGATACCAAATATCAAATAAGTTGGAACAGTGGTTTTCAAATGATTAGTAAACTACGTTTGTATGGGAGGCGAAATTTTGTGACGCTTACGGGCCGACCTTAACACTAAGTTACGTTAACGCCAGACATTTTTGCTTATGAACTGTTCAAAAAACCGGCCAAGTGCGAGTCGGACTCGCACACGAAGGGTTCCGTACCATCGTAAAAAAATGTATACAAAAAAATCACGTTTTTTGTATGGGGACCCCCTTTAATTTTAATTATTTCTAAATCTTATCTATTTGTTGTTATAGCGGCAAAATAAATACACATTCTGTGAAAATTTCAGCTGTCTATCTGTTACGGTTACTGAGATACAGCCCTGTGACAGACGGACAGACGGACGGACGGACGGACGGACGGACGGACGGACGGACGGACGGACAAAAGAGGCTTAGTAATAGGGTTCCGTTTTCACCCTTTGGGTACGGAACCCTAATATTAAGCCCAAAAAGGGTACAGCCCACGAAAGACACGACAAGGCAGACATTGAAATATTCCAAAGGAAAAAATATGTTTTACTTCAATCAATTCTCTTTGGAACACTACTATTGGATGCGTAGTACTAATACTTTGATAACTTAGTTTTTCTTATTCTCTTTTTCCTCCTTGAAATGTATGTTTTTACATTATTTACCTGTCAGCCGCTTTCGCCTTTGAAAATAAAGTTGGCTCTGCAAGGAAGTGAACACAGAAAGTTGGGTGGTTGAACGAAAGTTTGACGCTCGGAGTGATTTTCTGGAGATATTATTTCAATTCCAACCACCACCGCAATGTAATTTCCTGCAAAATGTACGGACCGTTAAAAGTTTTGGGTATTGTGTTAAAAGAGATTAATTCTTTATGTACATTTTATTTTCCAAAAACCGCCCAAGTGCGAGTCGGACTCGCAAACGAATGGTTCCGTACCATCAACACAAAAAAATCACGTTTTTTGTATGGGGCCCCCCTTTAATTTTTATGATTTTTTTATTTTACCTATTTGTTGTTATAACGGCAAAATAAATACACACTTTGTGAAAATTTCAGCTCCCTACCTATTACGGTTCATGAGATACAGCCCTGTGACAGACGGACGGACGGACAGACGGACGGACGGACGGACGGACAGACGGACGGACGAACGGACGGACGGACGGACGGACAGCGGAGGCTTAGTAATAGGGTTCCGTTTTCACCCATTTGGTACGGAACCCTAAAAACCGCCCAAGTGCGAGTCAGACTCGCTCACAAAGGGTTCTGTACCATTATAAAAGTTTTGAAACAATGAAATTGGGTATTTTTTATGGTGGGCCAAATAGTTAAGCGATTTGTCGTTATAGCGGCAACAAAAATACACACTGAAAAGTGAAAGTGGCGCGGGGACTGGCCTAGCGTACCAGAGGCCCGGGTTCAATACCAACTTGCACCACTGTCTTTCTCTTTCAGAGTTCGACAAGTGAATTTCGTCACGAATGCGAACTGCTCCATGGTTCGGAATCCATGTAAAACTGTAGGTCCCCTTCCCCTACTAGGTGGTAGGGTTTAAGCCCGCCCGGGTGGGTACCATCGCATTGGATGAAAAGATGGTCGAAACGGCACTGAAAAATTGTCCGTGTTTTCCATCCAGTTCAATGTAGCCGTGCTCATAAAGGGAAGGTCCTGGCATGGCAACTTATTCCTTAGGGAATGTGGTGTATTGGGCTAATATCATAACGGTAGTTGTGTGGTTTTAGCCATCCATGTCAGGTCGCATAAAAAAAAAAAAAGAAAATTTCAGCTGTCTACCTATTACGGTTCATGACATAGAGCCTTGTGACATACGGACGGATGGAGGGGCGGACGGACAGCGGAGGCTTGGCAATAGGGTTCCATTTGGCACCCTTTCGGTACGGAAACCTAAAAATGAATGAGATAATAATCACTGTTTAAAAGCAGTTGCTGCCATAACTTTTGGAGATGATTCTTAAGTAAGATCGTACACACGATGTGGAATTAGTTGCATTTTTTTATGAATTAAGGATAAGACGTTTTAGTTTTAATTACAAATCTATATCTAATAAATATTATCAAGGGGAAAGTTTGTAATAATGGATGGATGGATGGATGGATGGATGGATGGATGGATGGATGTTTGTTACTCTTTCACGTAAAAACTACTGAATGGATTCTAATGAAACTTTACAATAATATAGCTTATACATCAGAATAACACATAGGCTACAATTTATGTGCCCATGGGCTTCAGAACTTTCACGGGGCTGCGAAAACGATGCCGGTAGCGCTACTTCACACTAGGGGGAGAGGAGCCGGGGGCGGTGGCGGGGAGCGGCGGGACGTGAGGGCAGACGTCGTGACTGTTTGGTGTCCGTTTGGCGAATTTTCAAGGCACTAGCGATTTGTAAAACTTAGTACATGTACATTTAACTACCCGGGAATTAGGATTGGCTAAATAGAATTCAGTTCCGCTTACGCTAAGATGGGGCTGTCATACAAACTGCAATGCTATGCACGGCTCGGCTTTGCGGCGGCATCGCTTACTTTTACTGAAGTACGGCTTGGTATTTCCTGCAACTTTAGGACTACTTGGCATCACGCTAAATCGCCGGAGGAGCGACCAACAGAATAAAATCCTTGAGAACCAATTACTCGATTTAGATGTGCATTGTATCTACGTCTAGCCTGATTTTACTAAAAACTTATATATAACATAATATAACGCTTCATTACCAGAAGGGTAAGTAGTGAGTCTTAAAGCCTTATAACATGCGAACCACTTACCTGATTTATATGCGTATTTTATCAATGTATAGCATCTCTGGGAGCAGTCAGGTTCGAGATGGGTTACTGTTTTCGATGTTGAGGCTGGCTGTGGGTTGGAGTCCACGCAAAACTTACCTACGTTACACGTTACTTACTAGGTAAGCAATGTAGCAGTGAAAGTGCAGAAAGGTTCTCGCGGCAAATGTTTTTTTTTAAATAGCCACCAAACGTCAACGAAGCTCTAAATGGGAATTATTGGATGTTTCTCATTAAATCATGCTATTTCGGCTCGAACGATCTTGATTAAATTTGGTACATGGATACATTGTCCTGGACCAGTTTGACCCTATTTTGGACCAGTCATGTGGGCTACTTTTTATCCATGAGATAATTTAGCCGACACTAACCCGAGCGGAGCCGGGTACCGCAGCTAGTAAATAATATAAAGGGGAAAGTTTGTAATAATGGATGGATGGATGGATGGATGGATGGATGGATGGATGTTTGTTACTCTTTCACGTAAAAACCACTGAATGGATTCTAATGAAACTTTACAATAATATAGCTTATACATCAGAATAACACATAGGCTACAATTTATGTGCCCATGGGCTTTAGAACTTTCACGGGGCTGCGAAAACGATGCCGGTAGCGATACTTCACACTACGGGGAGAAGAGCCGGGGACGGTGGCGGGGAGCGGCGGCGGGGGGAGGGCAGACGTCGTGACTGTTTGGTGTCCGTTTGGCGAATTTTCAAGGCACTAGCGATTTGTAAAACTTAGTACATGTACATTTAACTACCCGGGAATTAGGATTGGCTAAATAGAATTCAGTTCCGCTTACGCTAAGATGGGGCTGTCATACAAACTGCAACGCTATGCACGGCTCGGCTTTGCGGCGGCAGCGCTTACTTTTACTGAAGTACGGCTTGGTATTTCCTGCAACTTTAGGACTACTTGGCATCACGATAAATCGCCGGAGGAGCGACCAACAGAATAAAATCCTTGAGAACCAATTACTCGATTTAGATGTGCATTGTATCTACGTCTAGCCTGATTCTACTAAAAACTTATAGATTACATAATATAACGCTTCATTACCAGAAGGGTAAGTAGTGAGTCTTAAAGTCTTATAACATGCGAACCACTTACCTGATTTATGTGCGTATTTTATCAATGTATAGCATCTCTGGGAGCAGTCAGGTTCGAGATGGGTTACTGTTTTCGATGTTGAGGCTGGCTGTGGGTTGGAGTCCACGCAAAACTTACCTACGTTACACGTTACTTACTAGGTAAGCAATGTAGCAGTGAAAGTGCAGAAAGGTTCTCGCGGCAAATGTTTTTTTTTTAAATAGCCACCAAACGTCAACGAAGCTCTAAATGGGAATTATTGGATGTTTCTCATTAAATCATGCTATTTCGGCTCGAACGATCTTGATTAAATTTGGTACATGGATACATTGTCCTGGACCAGTTTGACCCTATTTTGGACCAGTCATGTGGGCTACTTTTTATCCATGAGATAATTTAGCCGACACTAACCCGAGCGGAGCCGGGTACCGCAGCTAGTAATTCATAAATAAATACAAACACTTGAGCGGGTTTATAGTGACGGCGAGTTGGCTGGCGCCGCTGGTGCGAGGCGGGCTGTCGTCGAGCTAGCTTTCAGATAGTGGGAATAAAGAGGGCGGGTTAGTAGTGTCAAAAAAGAACAAAAGGATCGCGTCGCAATGCTTTTAGGATACTTTGATACTTGCCGAAATAACTTACCATAAACATGAATTCCTACCTTAAATTAACCAGTTTTTTGTTAGGATTATTACATCGGTGATTGGTGTTAAGGTTTTTTAGATGTAGTCATTATAAGCCATGAATTCACATTCACTTAGGTGCTTTTTAATTGTTGGTATTTTAAGGAATGTAATATTATCGACCGTGAAGCAAGGACACATTAAATAAAGAAAGAGCCCAGTAAAAAGAACTACTTTACGGATATTCTGCAAGGCTGGACCCGAACCAGCAAAACATACCATTCGCGGAGATTGCGTCTATCAATTTTTCCACCTGCTGTATACCCATAATTTTGAATTCTCCTACAGTGTTATTTTAATGGAAGAGTTGCGTGTTGCAAGTTATACTAAATCTAGCCATATTGTATAACGTGCCTGGTCGTTCAATCTGGTTGCTGTTATTTTGCCTCTTTGTGAAGCGGCTTTATTCAAACTACAGCGGCGACACAGAAAAATTTCGAGATCGAGTTAGTATTTTTTCGCAAAGTCGGCGCTGTGCAGAAATCTGTTTAATAAAAAACCTTTCGAAGCCATAAAGAAGAAAAACTTTCACCGACGCACTTATCCGTAATCGGTGCCAACAGAATGTCGCCGGTGTCCGGGGGTGCGGGGCGGGGCGGGGGGTGACGCTGGGCGGGCGCGCGCCCTCCGCCCGCCACTCGATCACGTAAAACGGAAATTTGTAATCGCATTCTTTTAACGTTCGAAATTCCGCAGGCCGCCGAACCGGTTTATTAAAATTCGGAAGGCACACACAGCGTAGGCGGCCCCGGATGCCGCAATAACGAGTGTGTGGGCTTGATCCAATTAAACTCAGTCCAGAACGGAATCAAAGTTTTCCGCAATAGAGTTTTACAGTTTTCTTACACACAGATTAGAGTGAAGTTTTCTTTTGAATACTTTTTTCACTCATTTTAATCGTAAAGCATGCCCCGTTTTTGTTTGGTTACGAAATGCTTGGCTTTCACTATAGTTATTCCATTAATGGGTTCAAATAAATACATTCATAGAAAATTATTTATGAGGTCTTTCTTTCTTGCAATTACTTTGTATCATGCTCCATGTTTTTCGTCTAGGATTTATATTTATTTAATAATAAAATAGAAATAATCATACTTATCAATTAAATAACGACACTTGTAGAGTGTACAATCTAAACTCCAAGAAAAGAACCCGTTATTTGTAAACCGAAGTGAAAGTAAATATACAATTATTTTAATTCCAATGTTTTTTTAAGTACACATTAGCTTGGTGTTTGACGACACCCATGAGCTTTTGAAATAACAAGGGGCTCGAAAACCATTCTTCTTGAAGGACCCCAGGTTGTACTTCGGCAGGTACTTAAAATTTGCATTCCATAATTTAGCGAACTTATGTATAGATAAAGGATCTATAGTAAAATATGCTAGTCGAATGTACCACTTTTGTAGGACTTGTTAGGCGTGAAACCACTGAAGAGAAAGTAAAGAGACGTGGCTATTTGGTCAAAATGACCATATAATTGTATGGTAATCCGGCGGCGCGTTGTATGCCACATAGCATCGCCACCGCGCGCGATTGTGCTCTAAGATAGCTCTAATGTAGCTCGGCTACATTGAACTGGATGGAAAATACGGACAATTTTCATTGCCGCTTTGACCATCGTTCATTCAATGCGATGGTACCAACTCGGGCGGTATTAACCCTAAAACCTAGTAAGCAAGGAAGGGGACCTACAGTTTTACGTGGAATCCGAACCATGGCCAGCCTCAACGGTTGAAAATTGTCCATCCAGAACCTAACGGCGCTCAGAGGTGCTTTCCCAGCCTATCGAATCGCAAGCCGTCGCACTCTGATGTACCGAGGCTGACTACCGTGGCATGTACGTTTAAATTGGATTGGTAGTTTTAAAAAATTGGAGACAGCGGGTCCCCCATAGTATGCGCTCGATGACATATGTGTCTCCTCCCTTTTTATCTATGCGTGAAACAGAAACATTAAGGCTGTTCCGACCCATATAAAGTTGTTAGCACACACAACGCAAAAAGTATTGCTATAAGTATATTTAATATAGTCATATTACTTGCAGCGAAAACAATTTCACAATTTCAGGATTATTGGTTTTGTTACAATTTATTTAAATACGATTTTATTTAACAGCGCCATCTAACGGTGTAAAACTTCTAATCGGCAATTACAACTAAACCATTAAACCTGAAATTCTGAATATTTTTTCGCTGCAACTACTATGGCTATATTCAATATTTTTGACGAATTCGTGCCTTAAAGTGCAATACTTTTTGCGTTCTGTGTAAAAAAAACATTGTATGGGTCGGAACATCTTTAAGATGTTTTTACCATTTTAAAGAATGTTTGAATACGCACTCGTGTTATGGAAGCACACACGTGGGACGTGCGAAGGAGCAGAGAGGGTGAATAATGCGGTTCAGCGACCCGCGGCCGACATGAGGCGTCGCCGTCGCGAGGCGCGGCTTTTGGACGGCTGCGGCGCGACCTGCCACGCCCGACCTCTGTTTTAAGACGTATGATTCCCTTCGAAAATGCCTATTCTTCTGAGACTTGGGACTAAGGCATCGGATTTTTGGCTCCCCCATCGCAATCTTCATCCTTCTTCAATTAATTGTGGTCATATGGTTTACATGCGCTCAATAATCATATTACAACCAATTAAAAATATATATTTTCATAATTATATTCATGTTATTACGTTTATACTTTAAAAAGGTTACACACAGGTCGAAAGAAGCTACGCCCCAAGGATCCAGAGCAAAGACACCTATAGGTCAATCTTAGATAAAAAAGGAATAATTCCTTTTTAATTGTTTATTCTTTTTTATTGTTTATTCATCATCCGAGACTGCCCTCGGATTTGTCATATTTTATCAGGACAACTGAAAAACTGGCAAGAAACTCCGCTGGTTTTTTTTTCATCGTCCACTTTGTCTAAGTTTACAAAAATATTTAGAATCACAGATAAAAACATAAATTAATATGAATTGACGATCTAAGGTCAAAATGTGTTTTAGATTCTTCGTGCAGCCTCAACATGAGCCTGCTGAGTGATGCCGCAAATAAGACCAGGGGGTCCATTCAGGGCAAGAGTGAGTTCGAATTCGTCACTAAATATCAACTCACTTTTTTACATATTCAATGTTTCCACACTTCTTGAACATCATTACAGTTAAGTAAAAATCTGGTCTGTCCCGTAAATACGTTTTAAGTATAAATAACGGTTCCGTTATTTAAATAATAATATATTTCCCAGTTATTTTTAGGTTAACTCACTCCCGAACTCGATCTAACTCTTACCTGAATGGGCCCCCAGGACTTTAAAGATACCTTTACAATCCTTCTTCAAGAGTAGAATAAATACTGCTGACCGCAGTGCGTGTCTAAAGGACTTAAATTGGATTTTTTCAGAACATTAGTAAACGTGATGCTGGTTCAGGAGTGAATATATTTTTTCTGGAAAAGTGTAGAATAATACAATTAGCATTTAGCATTAGCAACAAGCATAATGCAATTAGGCGCGCTTCATTCAGGCGAAGGGACGTACATTGCATTTGGCCGTTAGATTGAGACATTAGCCTGCGCTACGACTGCTCCCGTTGATTGAATGAAGCCCCGCCCGAGCCAAACTCACCACGCCAGCCGAGGTAGACATTCTGTTCAATTATCGCATAAACACGTGACAAAACCAAGAAGGAATCTAATTTAGTCTTTGGTTTTTTTCGTTATTTACAGCAAACAAACCTCAACTAACTGGAAACTATGATATTTTTAAACTTAACCCTACTACCTTGTAGGGGAAGGGCCCTACAGTTTTACATGGGTTCCGAACCGCGGAACCAATGTAAAACTTTGAGCAGCTCGTAGCCTAGTGGCGCGGAGACTTGCTTCAAATCCTCGCCCCGATCATGCACCACTTTCTTTCTCTTTCTGAGTTGGATAATTGCATTTTGTCACGAACGCGAGCTGCTCCATTGTTCTGAATCCATGTAATACTGTAGGTCCATTTCCCCTACAAGATGGTAGGGTGTAAGTCCGCCCGGGTTGGTACCGTCGCATTGGATGAAAAGATGGTCGAATCGGCAATGAAAAAGTTGACCGTGTCTTCCATCCAGTTCAAGTTAGTCGTTCTCATAAAGGGAAGGCCGTAAAAGGTGTATTGGGCTAATATCATAGCGGTAGTTGTGTGGTATTAGCCATCCGTGTCAGGTTTCATTAAAAAAAGTGGGACAGCTCGCATTTGTAACGTTATGCTTAACGAAGGCTCATCATCAGAAGAGCTCCCGTGTCCAGCGGCGGTCAACGGGGAGCTGTCAATTTGACTTGTTCCGCCGTTGACGAATATTGTAGTTGCGGGTAGTCTGAAGGTCTTGAGCGGCTGCGTTCCGGAGATCCAGGGAAAGGTAAATGGCGCTAACTGTATCTTTAATTTTATTGCATGCCTTTACCTGCAAGTGTTGGACTCTGTAAACTAACAAATTTTTATTTTTTCCATTCTTACTTTCGTCTTATATTCAGTGAAGAGGTATTGTCCAATCTGTTGAAATTATTGCATCTCTTGAAACTGGACAGTTCCACGAATGATATTTAGTCAGCTTTAATGTGAGTTAAGATAACCGTTTTTAAGTCATCTGATCTGTCACACGTACTATTTTTATAAAGTGGTAATGTTTAATCGGTTAAAATAACTGTTTAATATTAACTGTTTTGGCTCATTTATAGATACTTACCATAATACATTAATAGTAATGGGAAATACTTTACTACAATTAACTGAATTTTGACGGTGCTAAAACAGACCTCATCATTTTTTTCAGTGTACACCCGCGGACTGCAGAGGCTATTTATCTGTATTATAACTCCCTACCTGTTCCGCGTTGATCGATGGTAGAAAGGGGACGGAGGGACAACGCTATGCAGCCCCGACGAGCACTCTCTGGCCGACCAGGTGGGTCTTCACACAATTACAATTACAACGATGCAATTTAAATGTCGCTTTTTAACCTCGGAGGAGATTCAGGGTACTCATCATCCGGAATAAACATGCAATTACGAAGAAATAATATTTTCCACCACACTAACGAAGTCGCGGGCAAACGCTATACATACAAGGTCGATTATACATACATACTTGTCACATTCCTTGGAATAAGCGACGTACCTGCTTAGTACGAAAAAGTATATTTACTTAAACGCTAGTATACTTATAATGCCAATGTGCTGAATGATACAATTTTTGGATGAGTTGAAGAACGAGATTCCTTCTACATCTAAATACAAATAGAATAGCGTTTTGAAATATACACAACTCAAGGAATAATAGTACTGTCGTATGCCGGCTACAGCGCTGCGTCGCTACGGGGTTTCTAAATCAAACTCGCCTGCCGCCTGCCGCCTGGCCCTATAGACTAGGAGGTCACGACAAAAATGGTAACGATAACGTAAATGGCTGAAACTGGGTTCACAAGATAAAGACCAACCCTCCGAGGTACCAATTGTTTATTGTTTATTGTTTATTCATCATCCACAGGCAGCACACTGCACTCGGATTTGTCATATTTTATCATTAGCCAGTTCAGAGTTCACGGCGAAGAAGAACTGGCAAGAAACTTCGCTGATTTTTTTCAACGTCCACTTAGTCTAAGTTTACAAATTTGTTTGCCACTGCTTACAGAAACACGGGTTATTGGTACCCGTTTATGTCAATACATTAAATTAATATTAATTCACAAAAATCTACCATTCACGCCGTATGCAACAGTTCATGACAAATATCGGTTTATTCTGCAAAGTCATGTCCGTCATCTAACATGTTGCCAATTGGAGCAGGCCAGTCCCCACAAGCAGCACCCGTTCACGAGCATCACGCCGGGTCCAGCCATCGCCTCTCTCAACCATATTTTAGGGGAAGAGGTGACCCGAACCAAGCGTCACCACTAGCAAGGACCCTGAAGCGATGCTCTGCTCCAGTGGCAACAAGAAGAAAAAAATAAAAATTGTTTTACATGTCAATGTTTCTAGACAATCAGTATATTCATCAGCAGGTACATACCAACATCTATTTTATATAGCCGATCTAGATAACGCAACCACTTAGCACAGGCAGACCAACACATTTAGCATCAGAGGATTGGTCTCTAACACGTGAACCCAGATTCAGCCATTTACATTATCGTGACCAAAAATGTCGTGACCTCCCGGAATACTACGTGATTCATATTGAG
This sequence comes from Incurvaria masculella, assembly GCA_946894095.1. Taxonomy (NCBI): domain Eukaryota; kingdom Metazoa; phylum Arthropoda; class Insecta; order Lepidoptera; family Incurvariidae; genus Incurvaria; species Incurvaria masculella. Next base: position 20,154,787 of record OX335645.2, on the reverse strand, counting down.
TGAGCGCCCGCGCTGCTCTGCCAAGGGGATTTCAAAGAGGATTCGATGTCTCGAATAGCATTTTACATTTATTTTTTATTTCCGTACCTCAGGGGCGCGGGCGCGGCGACTTACATTGCATTCCAGAGGTCAGGACCCCGCCCCATTCATGCACCACTTTCTTTCTCTTACCGAGTTGGATTAGTAACGAGATGTCACGCGCATGCAAGCAGATACTGGTAAACTGTAGGACCCCTTCTCCTCTAGGTGGTAGGGTTAAGCCCGCCCGGGTTGGTACCATCGCATTGGAAGAAAAGATGGTCGATTTTTTTTTCTATATTTTCGATTCAGTTCCATGTTACCGTGCTCATAAACTGAAGATCCTGGCATGGCACCTAATTTCTTCAGGAATGCGGTGTTTTGGAATGATATCTTGACTGTGGGTGTGGTATTAGCCAACCACGGCCAGTTACATAAAAAGCCTACCTCATGACTCCGCTCTTGTGAATATTAGATCTTTCGACATGCCACGATCGGAAAAATATCAAAATATGATGAATGTTTACCGTCATGATTATGGATTGAATCTACGAAACATATATCACTTATTATAGTAATTATTATGTTAATTAGTGTTCTCGGCAATTTATTTTAAAGAAGGAGCTTTTATTATTAAACTCGATTCATATACACTTCCGCCTTAATAAAAACACGTTCACGTAAAAAGTAATAAAAAAATGTAATTAATGTTAAAAAGGTGCTGTTTCAATAAATGTATGTACAAACAAAAAAGTCAAACGTCTTGAAGAATGCAAGCTCGTAAACAGGTTTCATCAGTTACCTGAGGCATCTACAACAATGTCTCGTTTGATAGTTTATCGAGGTTCTTTAAAGTTTTGTTGTATGCCGTTACGACTTCATTAAAAGCAAAGCGTATCAAACGTTTAAATTGAGAAGTTAACATTTTGTTTTCCGAAATAATAGCTTGTGCTGAATGTGAAATGTTACATTAGAATCGTAAAGTTACGTAAATATACTTTTTCATACTAAGCATGTACGTAGCTTATTCCAAGGAATGTGACATGAATGAGAAACCTTTTAAAACATATATGAAAACCTTAAATTACTTAGGTCAATCAATTAATAATAAGTAAATTTTTTTTAAACCGTGTGCAGTTAGAGAAGCTGCATTCTTTTTTTTTTCAACGCAACGAGCTTGAAAGGCAATTAACGCTACATTTAATACTATATGTGTTTCACTGAAATGTTTCAAACTATTGTAAGTTACAAATCAAGAAACTATATGTCTTTGTAAATATTATAACTCAATAGTTCCCAAAAAAAATGTTAGTATTCTACTTTATATTCGGTGTTATCCTAAAGACTAGACATGGCTTCGAAAATTTAAACGAGTTTTATTGGAATATCTGCAAAATTATGCACGAAAGTAACATTATAACCAACCTAACCTAACCTAGCCAACCCATTCGACTTCACCGTAGTATAATACTACTGAACCAGAAGGCGTTCGTGAGATAACATCCCCCTTCAAACTTCTATAATTTTGTCCAAAAGATAAGAATGACCCGGAAATAGCAACCCCGAGATAACCTGGAAAGGTTAAAGAATAAGGCCGAGGGTCGGCCGCGGCCGATTGTACGAAAGTCGCATTTATACAGCCATTCATCCTCTAGCTTCCGTCATTTTACGGTGGCGATAGCGTGCCGTGCGCCGCCGCGCCGCCGGGGCAGGCAGGCGCAAGGAAATTGGCGTCGGCACGGCAGCCTAATCAGGCACACAAAACACAATTAAAATGTGTACACGGCACAGGCATGCTAATGTAAGCGTCTTATCGAGCAGCGCGTCACACGAACGTGCCGGAGTGTGCTGGGCGACACGTGGTAATTGCGTTCAAGTGCGGGCACGGCTCGTGCCGAATTAATTTTGCGTGTGTTGAACAACATTTTACTAAATAAGCAAATTAATCTGAACGAAAAATTGGTGAGCCGAGGTGTGGCCGACGTCATCGCCAATGTTCTTATACGCACACAATTTCAATTCACCTATTGAAAATGGGAGAAACAATTATTTATACAAACTTCTAAGGATTTAATAAATGCAGAGAAAACACTTCGACTCATATAAGTTTTAAAGATAAATTCATATGTATGCACAAAGATATCAGAATGAATTAAAAAAATATTATAAAAAAAGCTTTTACCTAAATGCTCCAATAATAATCAAATAAACTATAAATTATGTATACCCATGTATGTATGATGAAATAAGCTCTATTATATTAATATTTCTTCTTCTATATTAAGATCTACACGAAAATAGTTTCAGATTATGGTGTCACTAGTCCTCCTATATAATTAACTCTATTGCATTAATTTGAAAACAAAGAACCTCGCAAAAAAACGTAAGCTTTAAAGATACCTAGTTTCAGTGTTTACAATTTCAGGCTTAAAGTTTAGAACCATGTTCTTTTGTGAAGTTGATTTTATTTCAAATGTAATCTCATGGTACACCTTTTCCATGTGACCCAATATTTTATTGATGTCAAATACCCTCGATTCCAGCTATCGGTAATGTAATATCCCGACCTTAACCAAACCGGAAATAATACTCATAATTCATACATTCCTGACGATACACTTATTTACAGCATTGCTCGAGATCAGGGGGTAATGTTAGTGTATTGCTCGTAAATTAGTAAACGTTGAAAACCTCAAAATTACTGCAATGTCTCTTTCACTATGTGCTGATTAGCTTAAAAGACATAAGCATTGTCTATGGGTTTTTCTTAACATCTTACAATCTATAACAGTACAAGATAATCAGCACTTTAGTAATATAGTCCCTTTAAGTGACGATTAAGATAAATCAGCACTTGATTAAAACCAGCCATAATGTCAGTTTTATGCGAGGTATAACGGCACTTAATAAACTGCGGGAAAGAGCTAGAATTGACGGCCTGAGTTCTTCGCAATAACAATCTGACAAACTGACTTACTGCAAGTCTACACATTTTTTTGGCGTCACATTTGGACCATGCCCATACACGTACCAGACACTGACACGTAATGCCACGTCACGCCAAGCCCCGGCCATCTATCATGCGCTGACGTCTTCCGGATATTTTCATCTACCTAAGTTCTCAGTGTCGAACGTTAGGCCCCGAGCCATACTCCAGCCGTGTGCGAATAGAAACGTGACTTGGCACAACCCAAATGATTTATAGTTCGAGCAAATAAATATTTACTTTATATGAAAAACCTTTTGCGGATGTGATTTTTGACATTACATATTCCCACTTTTTTCCAGATATGACTGAAGGTAACACTAAAAAGCAGAATAGAAGATGAGTGTATAGCCTCGGCAGCGGTGGTAGTGAACGAGGTTAAACACCACTGTGCACGGTCGCGTCCTAGATGGCTGATCGTTTAACCATTCAGACTAGCTACTGTTTGGTTTCCACGTAAAGCCGTAGGTTATTTAATTACCGCCTAATCTAGCACATGTTATTACAATCGCATTGAATCAAACCTGTGGAATCAAAGAAGGTCGAAACGGCACGAAAAAATGGGTTTAGAAGCCGTGCAATTTGGAAAATCCTCCCACGATACCCAGTTCCCATGTGGAGTGTTGGGTTAATACCATGACAGTAGACGTGTTGGAGTCATACTTGTCCACTTTCATTGAAAACACGGAATTGTATTTGTTAGATATGTAAGTATGATATAAAAGGGTGTATGCGTGTAAAAAAACGTAACAAATTACTAATGTATATATATTATCGCCAAACATAAAATAAACATTTTATAGCATTTATTATAAGCACTATATTACAGCATACACACACCCTAACACACCATCACACACGCTCTCACACCCTCACACACCCTCCCACCACTTCACACATAGGTCCTAGCTGAAAAACAGCAGCCTGTATAGTTCGACTAGCAAGGCAAGCTGAGCTAGCGCCATTTGGCATACAACACGACGTACTATCCACACTGTTGACAAGTCTTCATTTAAATAAATATGTTAATATAGTAAGTTATGTTGTATGAACCAATAAAGATTTTGAGTTTGAGGGTAAATACGTGGCGTGTGTGTGCCGAGAGACGCGCTGGCCAGTGCAGGCAGTTCGCAAATAAATAACTAGCTTACGGACGTGTGTAGTTTGACTCTGCGAATAACCTTGTGGTTCCCGATCTAACAGTATTGTAATAAGCACACCTCATAAAACGCATATAATTTCACCCATAAAACTTTTTTTTTCCAACGTTTGATTTATTATTTCCTAATATAAACGTGATTATTTTTATGTTTCGGCGCTGCCGAAAAAGTTTAAAACCAGACGAATACTGATATCTTTTACAAGTATCCGTCCTTACCTTGTAACCTTCGTATGCAGACTTAAGACACACTTTCCAGACTTTTTCTTTTTAACTTCGTAAAACGAAGGCCCTTTAAACTGATTTAAACTTTCGCAATAGCCCCCACAAAATAATGCAGAGATTTTCTTTAAAAAAAGAATATCTTAAGCACTGCCTACCAGCTTAGAAATCGTATTGAATTTGGTGAAACTAATGTCATAACATATATGACTAATAAATGACTAGAAAAGCTTCCGGAGCATAGTATAACAATTTAATCAAGGTTTTCCGTCGAAAAAATCGCTTTGACAACCGCTATAAAAGCGGTTTTGTAGACTCAGCATTCCTGAGTCCCTAAACCGCCTTTATAGCAGTTTTCAAAGCGATTTTCTTGACGAAAATATTCCGGAGCATAGTTTTTTTCATGAATCAAGGTTTTCCGTGGAAAAACTAGCTTTGAAAACGGCTATAAAAGCGGTTTTCTAGACTCAGGAATCCTGATTTCTGATTACTGAATGCCAGGAATAGGCCTGCTGCAGAAGACATTTTCCGATTACACTTAATAAGAGCAATATGCAATCGGAATCCTGATTGTAGAGTTGAGTTGCCATGTCTTGTTGCTTGGTCCATAAAATCCCTTAAAGTCGTTGGCCTTGACCTTGGAATTGCGCACAGAAAGCTCTTTTAAAATCGTAAGAGCTGTTCAAAGTGAATGAAGACCGCTCCCTCTTATGCATTCCAGATTTTAAACTCGCCATTTAAACGTACATTTGGAAATATAGTGAAAACCATTGTGGCCTTTCAGCTTCTGGTTAAAACAAATAATTCCTGGGTCAAGCTATAGCAAAAAAAAAAGTTTCAATAAGGAATTTATATTTCCGCAATCCGACTCAGTTCTGATAGCAAAAAAAAAAAAACTTGCACAAGCAGATACTATTGATTGACCTAACATGGCATGGCATGGCTTTTTAACCCAGGTTGGTAAATGTGGTTCAGCAGATTTTTTTCAGTACTTTTCTGGACTAATAATTTTAGTCAATCCTTAACACAGAGACACTTACAATGTTTGTTCCTGTTGAGAAATTTAAAGAGAGAGATGTGCTTTATGGTAAAATGAATATAGCTGAGTGAAATAATAGTACAAAGTTAATTTCAAACGGGCCCCTTGATTACACAATCGAAGATCTAGGCCGACTATTAAAGGGCTATGTAGATAGATGTGTAGAGCCGGTGGAAATTAACCTTTTCATTACAACGGAGGTAACGAGCGGTCGTTAAGGACTATCGGTACGATTTGATGGCGTTTGCAACGGCCTGTTATAGACGCTGAAATTGCGCCGAGCACGCGCTTGCTACGCTCACAGCCCTAGCGTGTGTTGATCAGTTACGTATATATTAGGAGAACGTAACAAAATCGTCATTTCATTTAAAATTAGGTAAGTGATAAGTAGAACATACATAATAGGTAACTGTTAGAGGTCAGTGATGAACCCGAAACACTTAAAAAGCAAGAGTATATCAACGGAAGATGCGTCCCGGACGAGAGTCTTTTCCTGTGTGTTCCCATCGTCCCAGCTCAGCAGGCCTATTCCTGGCATTCCGTAATCAGGAATCAGGAATCCTGAGTCTAGAAAACCGCGGTTTTCTTCGCGGAAAAGCGATTTTCTTGACTAAAATATTCCGGAGCGTAGTTTTTTTTAAAGAATCAAGGTTTTCCGTCGAAAAACTCGCTTTGAAAATCGCTATAAAAGCGGTTTTCTAGACTCAGGATTCCTGATTTCTAATTACTGAATGCCAGGAATAGACCTGCTGACCGAAAGGCAATTTTTAAGATCATCCAGCAATCCCTGTGTATCTGAGATCGTGCTGTCCGTTCTATGGAGCTGGGCAACATCCCAATCAGAGAGAGGATGCTATTCTGATATAGTTATCATCAAGAAGAGTGCCAACATCTTCCGACGAGAGAGGCAGTCTTCAAGCACGCCTTAACCCTCGGTGACGAGCAGAAAAAATAAAATACAATACGATTTATTTTATTTTATACATGTTTTGGGGTTAGGCCTGGGGGAGCACAAGCCGGCCTCCGACCCGATGCTAGTCCCAGGACCGTAAATGGAAACATTTTAGAGACAAAATCTGCGACGCTTTGTATGTGGAAAACAATAAAGATGTAACGCAACGGCTTCTAAAATACTGATATTTAAGCAAGAAATTTGATCTTAATCAAATTTAATTTAATAATAATAAATATAAATAACTATATATAAAATAATAAATAACTTTGTTTGTTATTTTTCAAACCTCCGAGTGAAGGTTACAAAATTTTACAAATTTACCTACGTACCCGAAATCCTCAAATCTGGGCTATTTTAATACATCCCTGCAGAAAATTTGTCTTGGTTGATTTGTCTTTATTTCACGAAGCAACGATCGGTTTGATTTTTGGGGTAGTTATGGGACCGGAGAGTGATACCGGTTAGCTTTTATCTTGACAAATATTTAAAAAACCTATATTGTGGATGTAATCTTACATAAAACAGTATTAAGGATGTTCCGACCCATACAATGTTTTTTTTACACAGAACGCAAAAAGTATTGCACTTTAAGGCACGAATTCGTCAAAAATATTAAATATAGCCATAGTAGTTGCAGCGAAAACATATTCACAATTTCAGGATTATTGGTTTTGTTACAATTTATTTAAATACGATTTTTATTTAACAGCGCCATCTAACGGTGTAAAACTTCTAATAGGACCGTTTTACCTGAAATAAAACGGTTATTATATACTTACCTTAGTAGAAGCTTATATATATTGAGATAGGCGACTCGATTTCCCGCTGTAGCAGTCATCTCTTTCTACCCATACAGCTCTGTCTCTTTCGCTCACACCTCCCGCTACACCAGGTGCGCGAGGTAGCCGGTGGTCCGAGATTGTTCGTCATTGTGTCGAAATATCACCAGGCAGAGATAAAAAGTAAGCTTCTACTAAGGTAAGTATATAATAACCGTTTTATTTCAGGTAAAACGGTCCTATTATTTACTTGACCGTTAGTAGAAGCTTATATATATTGAGACCTGTTTGTTATCGCCTGGTGTAAAGGATAACGCCAATGTGATAAACTCAATTAGGTACTATTACGGTAGTATATAATCAACAGGTAGATACTTAAGTATCTAAAATAAAACCAATGAATTAAAAACATGTGTGAGTTAAGAGACTAATTTAAAATAAATATCTCCTAGTAAATAAATGGGAGAAGCATGTTAGTGATGGTAACATGGTACCATACTTATCATTGCACCCAATGAAAATAAATAATTATGCTATTAGACTGTGTTAAAGTCAACGAACCGGTACAAAAAACATGTAAACATTCTTACTAAGATTACTATTATCTTATTATAACGAATTATCTTATATCTGGCAATTCGGAGCACATTTTAATGAGGGCCTCAACAAAATGCACTGATATCCGCACAGAAGAACATTCTAACAGTAGTATAGATTGACAATACCATGAATGCGTGGTGCTGGCAATCGACCCTACTTTTTTCACACGATGCCAAAATTAAAAACACCGTTGCCATAGCAAATAAAATTCAGTTTGATAACGGCGAATGCCGAAATATTACTGCTTTTCACGATATCTATGTTATGTTTCAGGATCGGCTCCCGATTTCCGATCCTGCACTCCCTGCACCCCATTGCAGCTCCAGGGGCGCGGCTCGCGCCATCCGATCCGCATAGAGACGGCGGCGCGGGACACAAGAGGGGGCGTTCAGCTACATACAACCAGATTAGCTGTTTTTCTTATTAATTGTATTATTTATTTATTCATTTACTTATTTAGTTGTTTTTACCGTATTGGTTCTGTAGGCAGACATAATATTAATAAAAACGATTGTTGTTTTTTTGTGTTTGTTGTAGAGACAGCACCATAACCAGTTTTAGTCGCGCTTGCGATCCTGACGGCCTCCGTGCACCCACGTGGCTCTGTCAGGGCTTCTGAAACCTACAGACCTTTACCGTTTTGTCTTTTATTATTCCTATTTATCATATTTATTCATTTATTTACACTTTCCACATTACTCTAAATGGAGGAAGTTCTCGATCAGATTTATTATCACAGCCATAAGCTTGCACAATATTTTGGCCACTATGAGTTCCTTAGGAGATGTTTCGACTGCGGAATAGCTCCGAAGGGACTCATGTTAAAAATGCCTCTGGCAGCAATTCCTCCCCCTATCAGAGCTTCCCTCATCACATTACAATACAGTTTTGGGTTACAAATGACGCACACACTCCACCAACAATACGGTTCTCTTTGCATACATCACAAACAATTACTCACGAACACACTCAAAGTGGCGTTAGTCGCTTTTCCAAGTATATTCATGGACATAAAACAAATTTTGGCGCAGGCAAAAAATAAAATGGAACAAAATTTATCGCAACTATCAAATAAATTCTCTAAACTAATAATTTTCTACACTGATTCAAATATCCCTATTCCATTCGATCCGTTAATTGCCCCTTCTCTTGGCTTAACATTCTTGGACACTAATTCCGAGTTTCTTTTTAGTCTGCCGCCACCGCCATCAAAACTCTCATCACCATCACAAGCATCGCCATTTCATTCATTCACCCCCCAATTTAAGGCTCCTTCACTCGAACCAAATGCCTCTCATTCCATATCCTCTAGCGCTCATACCCATCACATCCCACACTTGTCTCAAGTGTCATTTGATACTCGAAACAATGAACATAACACACAACATAACAACAATATTCTCAACCTCTCCTCTCATACACTCACAAGACTCGAGCAATGTGTTTTAGACAAAGGTCTTTCCTTTTGTCCGACTACGGAATTTAGCAAAATTGAACTTACTAAAGATATTGTAAAATTTTGTAGAAATCTAAAATGGAAATATTTTTGGATGAATAAGCCACCCAATCATATCGCGCAAACAAACACGTTGCACGAGTCTTTAGACAAATTCAAATTACCTTCACCCCACGAACCACCCCCCTTACCTGCTAGTCATCCTTTGGAAATTTTCTCTGCCCAACTTTTGGCAAAATTCTCGAGCCAAAGTTTTCTCAAAACTTTGCAATCAAAAGGTCAAAATTTATCACCCCAAGAGCAAAAAGCTCTACAAAATTTAAAAAACGACAATGAGATTGTCATTCTACCAGCAGATAAGGGATCAACAACAGTTATACTAAACAAATATGACTACATAACGGAAGGCTATAGGCAGCTAAACGATACCACATTTTATCAAATTTTGGACAAAGACCCATGCGATGAAATTACCAAAACCATAAGGGATTATATCAAACAATCTGGACCTGCGGAGGGTTTGTCCAAATCTGATATCCTAACAATAGTTCCACCTCATCCCACTACACCTCACTTTTACATGCTTCCAAAGGTGCACAAAACAAACAACCCCGGTAGACCTATTGTTGCCTCTTGTGGATGTCCCACCGAAAGGGTCTCTAGTTTTGTGGACTTTCACTTACAACCACTAGCAAAAAACCTACCTTCACACATTAGGGACACACAAGATTTTTTGGAAGCTCTTAAAAGAGTCAAAATTCCAGACAACACTGACATACTGATCGTCACAATTGACGCAGTCTCATTATACACTAACATTCCACACGATCAGGGACTACAAACGGTGAATCATTTCCTAGATAGACGCCAATTTCCTCACACAATTTCTTCAAAATTCTTAATTGATTTAACAGATTTGGTACTAAAAAACAATTTCTTCTCTTTTGAGGACAAATTTTATAGGCAAATTAAGGGCACAGCCATGGGCACGCGCATGGCTCCCTCGTATGCAAACTTATTTATGGGGAAATTGGAAATCGATTTTCTAAATTCTCAATGTTTAAAACCATTGTGTTGGGTAAGATTTATTGATGACATTTTTGCAATTTGGACTCATGGCAGGGATTCACTGTCGGTATTCCTTGATGCTCTCAACTCGTTTAGCTGCCTTGACTTCACGTACACCATATCAGATTCCACAATCACCTTTCTCGATGTGGATATCACACTCATTGACAAAACATTCATAACTTCCGTTCATTTCAAACCGACAAACAAATTGCAGTACCTACACTTCGATAGCTGTCACCCATCTCACACTAAGCGGAGTATTCCTAATAGTCTTGCGGTGCGCGGTAACAGAATTTGCAACAACACACATAGTTTGGAAACATACGACAAAATTATTACAGATGCCCTAGAACAACGAAATTATCCCTCTAAATTCATTAAAAAACATTTTTCTAAAAAATCCAGGCATGCTAGGTCACAAATGCACAACACTAACAACACGAACCAAATTAGACTCACTACGAAATATTTTCATGGGGTGCAAAAAATTAAAAATGCTATTCAAAATTTCTTGCCAATTTTACAAACACACAATCTGACCAAAGAACTACTCCCCAATAAAATACAGATATCATACAGACAAAATAAAAATCTTAAATCTATTCTAAATAAAAAATACACTCCAAACAACACAGACACGCCACTAGGTACACAACCTTGTCTGCGCCCCCGATGCAAAACATGCGCTATTATAAACACAAATACTACAATAAAAACACATCACATGACACATCCATTCCGCATTTTCTGTTCCGCTAATTGCTTAACAAAAAACTGCATTTATATCCTAGAGTGTAGGTTCTGCAACGCGTTTTATATTGGAGAAACGATTACGCCACTACACATTCGCATGAATGGACACAGGCATTCGGTAAACTCATGCGCACAAACTACATTACCAATACCTACACACGCACGAACACACAACACGACATTCAATGAATGTTTCACTGTGCGGATTGTAAGAACATTTTCAAAGTCAACAACCGAAATTGACTTAAAAACTTACGAATTATCTTATATCTGGCAATTCGGAGCACATTTTAATGAGGGCCTCAACAAAATGCACTGATATCCGCACAGAAGAACATTCTAACAGTAGTATAGATTGACAATACCATGAATGCGTGGTGCTGGCAATCGACCCTACTTTTTTCACACGATGCCAAAATTAAAAACACCGTTGCCATAGCAAATAAAATTCAGTTTGATAACGGCGAATGCCGAAATATTACTGCTTTTCACGATATCTATGTTATGTTTCAGGATCGGCTCCCGATTTCCGATCCTGCACTCCCTGCACCCCATTGCAGCTCCAGGGGCGCGGCTCGCGCCATCCGATCCGCATAGAGACGGCGGCGCGGGACACAAGAGGGGGCGTTCAGCTACATACAACCAGATTAGCTGTTTTTCTTATTAATTGTATTATTTATTTATTCATTTACTTATTTAGTTGTTTTTACCGTATTGGTTCTGTAGGCAGACATAATATTAATAAAAACGATTGTTGTTTTTTTGTGTTTGTTGTAGAGACAGCACCATAACCACTACTATTAGGTGAGGAAGTCATTGCTTCTCGACATTAGAACTTTGAAAAGTTTTTACAATTCACTTTCCCTAAAATATCGTCTAGGGAGAAATTGTCAATCCACTTTCTGGATACCACAGCAGACCGCATACTCCCTGGCGTTGCAGATATGCGTTCTACCTTTAGACGTAATTTGAACAACCATCCGGCCATTACTGTTTTGGAAGCCTGAGATGGTACCTCGTAATGTACATACATTTGAAATTCCAGAACTCCTACGTCTTTCGTTTAGAATAGTTATAGTTTACTTAACCCAATATACAGGATCTAAGTTTTGATTTTGAGTGTTTGCCACGAGCTTCCACCCCGATTAACTATAATATTTTCAGTCAGTTATGGACCCAAATTGGAGCCACACACTAATGAGATCGTGTTCGACAATGCATTCATCTCCATAAACGCCCAAAAGAATTAAGTCGTTAATTATGCAACCAGAACAAAGGCATTACAGGGCTACCTTATGCAGAACATTTTGAAAAATGTTGGCACTGTCTATAGAGTAATTACTTCAACAATAACAATTAAAGTGTTAATATCCCAGATAGCTGGTTTCGGAGCTATAGGATTTTTCAAATAAATTGCCTTTAAAGTCTGTTTTACAAGAACATTCTTACTTAATTTACAAGACCACTCTGTGACAGAGTGTGGAAACTATAGATTTCTGAAGAAGAATTGTACTATGGGAGATATTAAATTTAATATATAGGTCGGGTAAGCAATGTGTCAATTCCAATGCCAAACCCAATGGCTGATGTTATGCTATTTGGACCAAGAAATCCCACAATTCCATTTGAGTAAAGATACTTAACTGGGATCCCATGCCTTTATGCTGACTTATGATATCTAGACCTCTAGAACCAATTTCTGGACCTTCGGCAGCGGTTGCCCGGTGGTCCGTGTCGACCAAGAACCGTTGCAGATTCTTTTGAATGAAAGGGGGTGCGATGTTTCTTGATTTCAGGTCCACCCGCCTGAAACCCCTCTTCCAACGTGGAGCTACAATAAGATATATGTCTATTGCTTGATTGAGATGCATCAGTACTCCTAAAACCGGGTAAAGTAAAAATAAAATAAATAGCGGGAATACCCATGTCAAGGGATAGTTCCAAAATGCGCTGAAAGTAACAACTCTCATGTATCAAACGCTTCTTGACTGTTAAGTCTAAGGTTACATAGTTTATTACTACTTGTGCGATCTTGGATGCAAACAGGTAAATCACGGGACTTCCCATTTTTGCAAAGATCGTTCCGGGACCGGGGTCCACCGGTATTTGGATAAACAATCTGTATGATTGTTGAATCTCCCGGGTATGCGCAAAATTTTGAATTGAATTTAATGGCGATCTAGGATATGTCGAATTTGATATACCATGTTCATGAGTACTAGCTCAGCAGCTAGCTAAGTCCGCCAGATGGGACGACGACATCAAGTGCGTCGGCGGAAAGCAGTGGTTCCGTACCACTGAGTGCCGAGAGGACTAGAGGAAAAGTGGAGAGGCATATGTCCAGCAGTGAACGCAAAGACGCTGACTGACTGACTGTTCATGAGTGCTTTGGACTTGGCCCTACCTTTGTTGCGAAGATAGGCTACCGCAGACCGGTTGTCGTATTAAATGAGAAATGATCATCCTGACATGCCTGCTGATTGCTACTCTAGTAAACTCAACTCTGTCTGCACAGCAACGTAAAAGAGACATGGACTCCTCAGACATGGTCTAGTTGTTGAATTGTCTTTCCTATGTAATTTCCAATGCGTCCATCATTATTTAATGTGTCGGAGGTGGAATGTGAATCTGAAATTACGTATGACAATTTTGCAGCCACCAATGCATCTCCTCTGACACCGAGCTACGTAGGACCGAGGACGTATCTGATTGGGGCTGCATACTCGGCTAGGGTATTTAGGAACCACAGAGTATTCTGGTGGTTTAATCTGCCTCGGGGGACAGCAAAGCTTGCAACATTCAGCAGCCCTACTAGGCTTTGGAGTTCTTTGAAGCAGTTTACCTGACCTGCTTTCAGAACTTGAGTCACTTTCTTGACTATGGTGCATGACTTTTCTTATGTGGTTTGTCCAGGTGTGTCCACCAATTCCGAGATACGTGATATATGTGTATATATATTTCGAGGAAATGACAGACTTCTCGAGGATTTCAAGCATCTCTAATAGCGGACTCGCCTGCTTGACTAACATATCTCGATCCTGATGTGCCAGCAAAAAATCGTCGAGATGCACTTCAGAGAGGATTTGCGCAATCTCATTTGCAAGGCACGTGAAAACCTTCAGGGCAGTGTTTACTCCGAAAGGGAGACAAGTACTACTAGTATAGAAGACGCAACCATCGCCTGTTTGACTGGCTATTGGCAAATTAAAATATGCTTATGAAAGATCGAGTTTGCACAAACAATACTTAGCACCGATTGCACGAAGAGACAACTGAGTTAATCAATGTTTAAACACGTCACTTCTAGTGAACCGTATAGAGTTCCTTCCATACTGTTAACACAAAGTGACGTGTTTAATCATACTTTGACGTTGATTTTGATTTATTTTTGTTTGTCCTTTCGTGCACTCGGCCCTTAGTTTGCAGCATGTGCATGTGTAGTAATTAAAAACCGCTCGGTATGACGCAAAAGTGATTGAGAGACCGTAGGTTGATTACCGGCCTGTATGATCCGTCGCTTTTCTGCACTAAGAACAGCGAGGATATAAAACTTGAGGTGAGAGGTACCTCTCACTCAGACTTTCCCTGAATACGCCTTGCCTTTTCATTTAAAGAATGAGTAGAGGAGAAGTCTTAACTCTAATGTGCGATAGCAATCATTTGTTAAGTTTGGCTTTACCAAAGGAGGTATCTGCAGAAAAGGTATGCGATACCCTGTTATGATAAAAAATAATAATAATAAATGCGAATAATAACATTATTATCCGCAATATAAAGTCTGGGCCACTGCCACCGGCTGACGTAATGTGTTAACTGACCAGCTCGGAACGGTTGCGAGGCATGTCTCTGTCTCTTCTTGCATCCGTAGCCCGAAAGCGACAAGCGATGCTTTTGCCTTCTTTGTAAATGTTTCGATCCGCGAGATCGAAAGTTAGAACTCCTATTGTTGGAGTTATATGCTTTTTTATTGTAATTAGTCTTGATAGTTACCCTGCGAGGGCTAGATGTGACGTCACTGCGTGTTGTTCGGTTGATTACAGCCTTATTTTGGGATGGCCATGCGATGGCACATTATAATGTTATTACCCCTGCGAGGGGAGCGGTGTAGAATAAACGGACTTTGCTCGTGAAGGATTTCCGCTGGTTGGTTTACTCACTGGCCAGAAAGCTTTTCTAATGCCACCTGCTTGCTTTTTCTAGAGTCCCGTTGAAAATGTGGGTATTTAAGGAATAACATGTAATCACCTCCGATTTTACCAAATTATCTCTAATATGCCTGACGATACAGTCCCTACTCATTTCAATAGTCTTTGCTCTACATATATCCGCAAGCCATGTGTAATTGGTCTTGGGTTTGGAAACTTTAATTTACTTTGCTATCTAAATCAGTAAGGACAGCGTCTCGGTTTCGACCTTGAAATTAAACTGCGGGAACCGTTTATAAAAACGTGCTTTTCCGGTGTGTCGGTGATATTGCACGACGCTTCGGACCAAACATTTGGTCCATCATCAGGCGAGCACCTGTGCTGGTGACGGTCAATAGGGAACATCATTGACACACTGTGAGTAAGCCGTTTCTTACAAACCCTGATATGAGGGTCAACCACGGTAATCTCAAATCACGTATCACCCTTTTTGCTTATTGAATATGCGGAAAGTCCATTACTTTCCTACGTAATATTTATCAGAATAGGCCAGGTGGTTACGATTTTCGTAAATCCCGGCGAATGGTTGTATAGTGCGTATCGAATCCGCCCACGTATTTTTCCCGAAATGCTGAACCTCCACTAATATACTAAAAAAAAAAAAAAAAAAAAACTGTGGAGTCTTTTAACCTTGTTTCAATATCAGAGATCAATCCCGGAAAATCTGCGGGAATCTTAGCAACCGGCATCGGTGATACCTGCGAGGTATAATACTCGTTATAGAGATCGTTATCTACATCCCAGCTGACAACGGAAGCGTTATCATTATTGAAATAAATAGGGAGGTATTCGTAAAAATGAACTGATTTTTGTAGTTTATCCACATCTTTCAATAATCTTCTCAATACAAGATCCCCAGCGGTGGTAATTGGTTCATTATGTTCGTCAGACCCCATCTTTAACGTTCACGGGTACGTTACAACCAAATATAACAAAGAAAATCTGAGGGTAGAAAAATATTAAGAAATATTTGTTCTCGATTGCGATGAACAAAATTAATTTATAAAACGAACGATAACATCGTTATACAATTAGTAAAACCTTGTGCGCTTACGTGGAATCTGGAAACCACTGAATTTATAAGAAGAAGTTTATACTCTGTTCGCACAAGTAGACTGCGTGGGAAATGTCACGCCAATGACGAACAATCTCGGACCACCGGCTACCTCGCGCACCTGGTGTAGCGGGAGGTGTGAGCGAAAGAGACAGAGCTGTATGGGTAGAAAGAGATGACTGCTACAGCGGGAAATCGAGTCGCCTATCTCAATATATATAAGCTTCTACTAACGGTCAAGTAAATAATCGGCAATTACAACGAAACCATTTAACCTGAAATTGTGAATATGTTTTCGCTGCAACTAGTATGGCTATATTTAATATTTTTGACTTTTGCGTTCTGTGTAAAAAAAAACATTGTATGGGTCGGAACATGCTTAAATAAAAAAAATGCGCGATAGAAATCTACGAATTTACGAGTTTACTATTTAAAATTATTATGCGCTTAATTATTTGTCAGTTCTCGTGTTTGGTGCCGCTACGTCTTGTCGCCCGACCGAGTCAATTTAATCTACTCGAAGTTTCTCGTTGCCGCTCGCCTCGAGAACACAACGCCGGAAGTCGGCGACGTCCAATTCCTCATGTTATTGCAAATTCCTTCCAGCCGCAGCATCAGTGTGGTGCGCGTGTCTTACGTTGACGTAAGACTCGCGTACACTCGCGTACCTCGCAAATTGAAGCGGCTAACATTACATTTTTTTAAATTGAATCAACTTCACTACATAGTATAAAACAAAGTCGCTTTCTCTGTCCCTATATCCCCATGTACCCTTAAATCTTTAAAACTACGCAACGGATTTTGATGCGGTTTTTTTTAATAGATAGAGTGATTCAAGAGGAAGGTTTATATGTATAATAATATCCATTAAATATTTGAGAAATACTGTTATTTTTGAGGTTTCCAATGTGATGTCGTAAAAAAATATTTTTTTTCCGCTTACATTGCAAACGCAGGCTGAACCCTACGAGATTTATCAAAATAATGTACTAAGTATTGTAAACATTGAAAAGGTCTACAGAAAACTCCGCTATGGTATTTATCTATCTCTTATGGATATCCCACAATAACATTTTTTTCTCATTTACTTTTTACGACAAATAATGGCTAATTTTTGAAGCGATTTTAACCAATACAGCATTAATCCTTATCCAATTAAATACCTTAAATACATTGTTGATTTAATATAGATCTATACGGTCCTTTACAGCATATGATTTAAATGAATATTTTCGAAGATATGATATATTTAAAAATTGCGGGATATAGTGCTTGCGGCGGTACCGGCCGGCCGGGGCGGCGAGAGCGTGCCTCGGAGGCCGCGGTTCTCCCTATAGCACTTTGAATTTATTATTTCTCTAATATCTAATAATCATGTAATAATAATATATAAGTTTTCTTTATTTCAAATTTCTCAATGTAGGAACTCTACATAAAATGGTTTATTTCTGTATCATTGTGTCAAAATAATATTTTTTTAAATGACGTTATGCCCGTGCAAAGCCGGGACGGGCTGCTAGTTTCTCATAAAGTAGGACCGGTCTTTTATGTAATGCCTGCAAAAGCCGCGGAAAGCCAAGAGAAGAACGTGCTTTATGATTGCAATAACAAGCCCTGCGACCTCCGAGCTTCTTAAGTCTCATCTCAGGGAGCACCACGTATAGAGAAATGGTGCCATTACTTCCCCGCGCGCCCTCTCGCGGGCAAAGCTGAAAAGTCCGAATTGCCTATTGTTTGCAGTAAAAGGGAAGGAATGTGTCTCGCCCGCGAGTGCGGATTATTTTCACGCCCTCATTACGGACGTGTCGGCGTGTCCCTCGCCCAGCCCGCCCCGGCGCGCGTCGCGCCAGCCGGTGCTCGCTCGGAGCTCGCTAATGAGTCGCCTATCTCTCGGCAGGCCGGCTCGAGCCTCTCGGGGCTCGATCGAGTGGAATAAATAGCGCGATTATCCCCCCGAGGCGGAAGGGGTGCGCGCGCGGAGAGCGCGGCGTGACGTAACGCACGCATTGCGGCGGGGGCGGGGGCGGGGGGGGCGCCCGTGACAATTAGTAAGGAAGGACGGGAGAGGCGTCCAACATTTATTCGTATAGCGGCAGCGTAGCCACTTTTTGCTGACGGTTGCGCCGGGCAAGCTGCGCTCACGCATTTGCTCACGTCTTGGATGTTATCATGGTGAATTTACTCCCCGAGTGAAAAACCAAGTGAGTGAGACAATCTGACGTTATGTTGCATTGCGTACCATGTAAGATTTAATCACTACCTTGCCGGTTCACATGGCGAGATAATAATTCATGGTAACCGCCCTCATGTTCAAGAGTTACAACGACACGTAAGAACATACGAATATACAGGATGTTGCATGCAACGGCCAGTACGTACAATTTGGAAAATGAATAATGGGATTGAAATGAAGAAAAAAAAGTAAATTAACTTTTATTCTGAATGTCCTCTAAATTAAAAGTTAGACTTTCCATAAAAAGTAATTGATTAAACTAGTCTAAAAATAATCTAATGTTCCGTAATAACGTCCGAACATTGATGTAACTGGCCATGAATGGGCTAATTACGCACCTACTGTCATGACATTAGCCTGACACGCCACTTGGTATCTAGGTTCCATTCAAAAGACCTTCCTCATGCATACTTACAACATCGCGTATCTCGGTAACTAGACATTAGAAAAAAAACGTTTTTGCCTTGAAATAACATGGTGTAGTGGCCCTTATAATACCCTTTTAAGGTGGCCCATCCCGCTTATCTCCCCATACAAAAGGGGAAAGAAGATCACGCCCATATTTCTTGTCAGAGATCCAAAATTTTGTTCAAAATAGCTTTATTTGATCGAACTAGATGTCTGATGAATTTGGTTTCTAAGTTATAAGGTCCGAAAGTTCGAATTTTTCGCGCGTTTTATACAATAACTTTGGAGGTGGATTACGCAATGATAAAGTAAGAACATGGTAAAAAGATTAGTCATCAGACATAGCTTATTTAATCAAGATTTATGATCTATTTGTTTTTTGTTAGATTTTTTTCGTGGTTTACTTTTAGCTATAAGTCGTTTTGAAATTAACATTTTCGTAAATCTTACCAAATCATACACTATGCACATTGTATTTTTTGTGGACATGTTGCATCATCCTCATCACGGAGCCTGTCTTATTCTTTGAAACAGAGAAGGTCCCGGAGCGCAACAGCACGGTTTTGTACCGTGCCCGCGAATGAGTTAGGCCCGCCGGGTTGGGCCACCTTAATATGTATATATCCTTTCAAAAGTCCAGTAGCACATTCCATCCAACGCGATTGCTAAGAAGCGCTCACATCGCGCGGTAGTGAAGCGGGAGGAGGGGACGCCCCGCCTGAAGTCCGGTCGGCGGGGGAAGGGGCACGTCACATGTGCAAAACAAACCCGACCGTAGGGTGCTACTGGACTTATGTCGTTGATGGTACATCACTAATACGCCGCCATACGGATGAGTTTCGCCATAGACTAAGGATAGTAGGGATAGACTGATGACGTCATACAACGTACATAACTCGCCGAGCACTTCTTATTTTCGCTCTTACTATGACATTTCTAACCAGCGCCATCTCCCGTCACTGCCAGAACTAGTTACACCTTTATTAAACTAAGCTTGAATCCTACGTAGGCATGATGAAAATGTTAATTTTTAACTATAAATTAAGTAATGTCAATGTAAATAAAAAAATATCACCGATATTTATTGGTTTGTGTTTAATGTATTCTCAAATGTAAATTCCAACGCCATCTGTTGACTTTTATTATCCCTATTCAACACTTATATGACGTTAGCAATATTTCCCTATTATTGTTTATCTATGGGTTCGGTCGCCACTCCCTTCCATCCTAACTCGTTGGGCCGTGACGTCGTTGTGACGTCAACCGGGGTGAGCACCCTCGCGACGAGCGTCGCTTTATGGGCTCTCGGCGAGCGCTCCGGAATGAAAATAAGCAAATGTCGCCCTCGATCGTCTCATTTCGCAAATGCAATCTGGCACGGTGGTAATGCCCTTAGAGGACGTTCGCGTAACGGAATGGTCGGGTCGCACGCGCGCGAAGCTCACTCCGCTCCTCGCTGCATACATGAATACCAACCGCGGCGATAGGAAACGTCCCCGGCCTCCGGGGCGGAGGCAGTACGTTACCCGAAATGACACATGCATAAATATGTAGAGACTGCTTGAAATACACTTGAGTCGGAGTTCGCAGCGGATTGGGAAGCCTGCCATTTCCGCTTCTATTGTATTATGACCAAAGTCACTCGGCGGTGCTTCGTATTGCGCTTATTTATGCATATTTATGATTAAGATTGTTTGAGGAAAATCAGGCAAGTGCGAGCCAAGTTCGAGAATGTCTGTAAGTTGTATACCATCCAGATGACAGAAATACGAGAATGCATTACATATTATTTTTTTATAATTTGAGGTTCAACGACATTTTCGTTGAAGCATTGTAATCAGATTTTAAAAATAAACAGAAAACGATTTGCTCTGGACATTCGTCGGAAGAAGGATTCGAACCTGCGACCTTTGGATTACACGTTCACTGCTCTCAATTACATCCGAATCGACTTTATCCGCTATCTATGTACTATTACGTATTTCTTATTTATATTATCTAAAAAATAAGCAGTCCTTTGCCCAAAAAATTTGGAATTTCGAAAAATAATGGAGCTACTTATTTCGGTTCGTGTGAATTTCACCCCCAATGACACATCCACGTGACCCCAATGGGCGCAGCATCCGAACTGTGTGGTCCATGGTTCGGATTCCATGTAAAACTATAGGTAGAATGTGTACTGTAGAGTTAATATCATGACGTGGGTGGTATTAGCCCATGGTATTTCATTAACCAAATTATTTATTAACAGCATTTATGTTTTGACAGACAAAACACGTGCAAATATAAAAGTTAATTATATTTAAATTAATCTGGTTACTTAAATAATTTATGAAAGCCTTAAACGTATGAAACAAAAAGAAAGATAAAATGTTAGCTTAAGATTCTTTCCAGAGTTTTCCTCTCCGGGAAATTAGTTTCACTTCGGTGGCTCCACTCGTTCAAGCCGCGGGGGGGGGGGGGTCGATAAAGCAAGAGGTAGCAAGATGTGCTCCTCTCCTACTTTTCAAAAGCAAGACAGAGAACTGACAGTACAATCCGGGACATAATATCCGCTATATGCCCGTACAAATAATGTAGCAACAAGAGGTTTTTTTTTATGTGACTGGACATGGATGGCTAATACCACACCTTCTGTCATGGTATTAGCCCAACACACCACATGGGAACTAGGTGCCATGCCAGGACCTTCCTTATATTGCACGGCTACATTGAACTGGATGGAAAACACGGACAATTTTCATTGCCGCTTCGACCATCGTTCATCCAATGCGATGGTACCAACCCGGGCGGGATGAACCCTACCACCTAGTAAGTAAGGAAGGGGACCTACAGTTTAACGTGGAATCCGAACCACGGCCAGCCTCTCTTAACGGTCGAGTGGTCACCCATCCAAGACCAGACCGGACCCAGCGTTGCTTAACTTCGGAGAGCGATCGCCGAAGTGTCGCGCCACTGGGCCACTGAGGCTGACTGAGGCGAGACTGTTATGAAAGTTATCGCTTTACATTTAAATGTCATTTGTAAAATAAAAAAACGTTACAACCTAATGTCGTTAATGAAAGATTCATTGACGTACTTAACTGTACTGAGATGGCCCCGAAATATTCGGTTTGATCGCCGATACGGAATACTTTTCAATAAGTCGGTGAGCGAAAAAAAAAATTCCACAGCTTAAGCTTTCCAGAGTTTACTGGTCGATCTACGACCGACGAAAAATTTCGTCGCACCTGTAGATCCTTATATCTTAAGGATCTACAGGTGCGACGAAATTTTAAGGAAGATAAATGAACAGAGCACGGGACATCCTTAGGGGTAGGTTGAACTTTGGCCAATTTCCAAGCTGCAGGCACATATTCAGATGATGTATTTATCAATGGTGTAGGTGCTGATTGATCCCCGATGATGGTATTCTTACGCTGAGAGAAGCGCCAGAATACGATCAGGGCCATCCCAATGTCTATATAGGGAAAATAGCTGATATGACAGTCTCCTGGCGGAATTGTGTCTTCGGCATGGAGCAGTCGCACCTTGGAATGGATGGCTGTGTGGAACTACCATCATCAAGGTGGGACTTCCGCGCAAAGAGGCCCTCAAGCAGATCAGCAATCCCATACAATCAGGGTGCTTCATTGTTAAAAGTGTAGCAGTGCACAATTTGGATTCTACTGGTTTGGCGAGGGAGCAGATCTGGCGGGTTCTCTCTCTTTGTTGGGCTGCTCATAAGCTTGTCGCCAATTCTGCCGATATTTTCAAACATTGCTATTGTAAGTACTTTCTTACATGCATTGCTGTATTAAGGGTTTGTTTTTGCAACTTTACCTCCATATAAGACACAAAAATACCAAATCTTTGGGAGAAATCGGAGCATATGCACGGTTTCTAAGAGGAAAGGTTGGGGTTAGAGAAAGATTTTTCCAGTACGCCTGTACACGCCAATATGGCATGGGTGACCTAGGTGGGTAGTTTGCCTTTACAAGCATTCAATCCCATCCGAAGTTTTTCCTATGCCACTCGCTCTGCTACTAGCTGTCAAGCATGGTGCACGCATGCGCCGCGTCCTCGCAAACTTTCATCGTGGAGCTCTCGTAGTGCTCCACGCCCGCAACCCGCCGCGCGCCTGACCACACTGTGTCGCCTCGTCGGGGCGAAGTGCTGTGCCGCCGAACGCTGTCCCGGGACCTGACGCCTTGGAGCTGGTGCTGCTGGAGGTAGGTGGCTGTTCCTACTCCTCTGGTGGCCCGCTGTGACGTCCCCAGGCTACCGGGCATTGCAACTCCATCGCTTCCTCGTCGGGGCGAAGTGCTGTGCCGCCGAACGCTGTCCCGGGACCTGACGCCTTGGAGCTGGTGCTGCTGGAGGTAGGTGGCTGTTCCTACTCCTCTGGTGGCCCGCTGTGACGTCCCCAGGCTACCGGGCATTGCAACTCCATCGCTTCCTCGTCGGGGCGAAGTGCTGTGCCGCCGAACACTGTCCCGGGACCTGACGCCTTGGAGCTGGTGCTGCTGGAGGTAGGTGGCTGTTCCTACTCCTCTGGTGGCCCGCTGTGACGTCCCCAGGCTACCGGGCATTGCAACTCCATCGCTTCCTCGTCGGGGCGAAGTGCTGTGCCGCCGAACACTGTCCCGGGACCTGACGCCTTGGAGCTGGTGCTGCTGGAGGTAGGTGGCTGTTCCTACTCCTCTGGTGGCCCGCTGTGACGTCCCCAGGCTACCGGGCATTGCAACTCCATCGCTTCCTCGTCGGGGCGAAGTGCTGTGCCGCCGAACACTGTCCCGGGACCTGACGCCTTGGAGCTGGTGCTGCTGGAGGTAGGTGGCTGTTCCTACTCCTCTGGTGGCCCGCTGTGACGTCGCGAGGCTACCGGGCATTGCAACTCCTTCGCTTGTGAAGTGCGACCTGCCTGGGCGCGTAAAACGCCAGAATAATTACGAACGCGTGATAGTATGCACATAATTAGTGTATTTGCCAAGTTCAAACGCACAAATAAGCTATCATTGATTTAGCGATTGTGACGAGATATATTATCATCTATCAACAGTGTATGGAAGTAGTTGAATCTGTGCCTATCATTTAAAACACATACATGAAGCCAGCGTCAATCAACGGTGGGCCGAATACTGAATATTCATCAATGTTAGTTAGCGGCCGGGGTTTGGTGTTAAATTAACGAGAGCTGATATTGTACTGTAATTAATAGAGCACGGAACATCCTACGTAAGCAGGATATTCAAACGTCAGAACGTTTTTAGGAAAACGGGATGAGTTTTTTTTATTTGAAGTCGATTCATCTTTTTTATCAGAGTCTTAAGCGGGGGATTTTTGATTATAGAAAAAAACGGATAAATAAACAAATAATTACGTGTGAGATATATGAAACTGCACAAAAACTTATAAGCACTAAGAGTGTTTCATTTGAGTCAACCTTTGGGATGATGAGAAGAGGCGATGAATGAATGTAAATTCAGTTTATGTGTTTTCATACACTTGAATTTATATTCATTCATTTATTATAAGTCACATAAATACAATAAATTAAAGTATATTTATGAAATAAAGTATATATATATATATATATATGTATTTAGATAACAGGAGTTCACTTAAAACCAGCCCCGATGGAACTGATATGTTATATCGGAACATGCTGTGTGAAATCCTTTTAAACAATAATTTTAAATTTAATATCTTACTTTTTTACATGTGTTAATTTATTATATTTTTTTACGTGTAATCGATTATTTAATTGTTGAATAAATGTATTTTCTTTCTTTTTTTCCTTTACAAAAAAAATAAACTAATATAAAGTGTGGAAAGATGGGAGGCTACCCGGAGTGAAACTACACCTAATATTGAAGAAATAAAATGTTGGTAATATTCCTTCATTAAATATTTAAGTATAATCGGATGGAGTTCGTTTTGTTAAAAAAAATTTGAAAACATTATATTTCTATGGTATCAATCTCCTGGGTCATCCATAAGGATCAAATATCTATAATAAAAATTGCATACTGAGGGCATATTGAAAGTTTCTGGATTCTGATAAACGAGTCTGTCTTTTTGAACATTTGAAATTTTGTTAAAAAAAAATAAAAACATTCAAAAACTAGCTCCACTTAAAAAAATCTATATAATTATCGAACCCGATCACAAAATTTCACGAGAATCGGTTAAGCAATGCGACCTGAAGATGAGAACAGCCGGACATACGAAAGCATCTTTGGCCAATCTGAAACGGGGACGGCGGCGCTTCGCTCTTCTGTCGGGCAATAAAACTGCTGAGTGGATATATTTATGATTTGTAAGTTGGACTAATATTCCTCATAGGGACTCCTTCAATGGCTCCGTGGAACCCATTCACCGCCACTTCTGGGCCCGGGAATCGTAAACTTCTAAGCATATATTTAATTCTTGGAAACAAAAGCTTACAAAAATTTGGGTTTTGTCATGCGAGTATGTAAACCCTTTTCAGATTTGTCATGCATTAAAATAATTTACTATTCGTATGTTCGAAGTGTCCTGGAATTCGCATTTGGTCTCCTCAATATTTAACTTATATCAACCGTATAGAACGAATCCAGCAATTGTTTTTAAAACCTTTGAATTTCAGATCAAATGTTCGTTTTGAACACTACAAATAAGCTGCTATCTACCATAACTTGATGTCCTTTGAAAACAGACGTATTTTGTACGATATGCTGTTACTATACGACATTGCGAACGCGCGTGTGGATTGCCCCGCACTCCTAGACGCGCCGTGCAGTTTCGTGTGCCCCCCGTGCGCCGCACGCGTTCTCACTTACCCCTTAAGGTGGCCCAACCCGGCGGCCTCAACTCATTTGCGGGCACGGTACAAAACCGTGCTGTTGCGCTCTGGGACCTTCTCTGTTTCTAAGAATAAGACAGGCTCCGTGATGAGGAAGATGCAACCTGTCCACAAAAAAGACAATGTGCATAGTGTATGATTTGGTAAGATTTACGAAAATTTTAATTTCAAAACAACTTAAAGCTAAAAGTAAACCACGACCACTGTAGTCAAAAATCTAACAAAAACCAATAAATATGTCTGATGACTAATCTTTTTAAGATGTTCTTACTTTATCATTGCGTAATCCACCTCCAAAGTTATTGTATAAAACGCGCGAAAAATCCGAACTTTCGGACGTTATAACTTGGAAACCAAAGACAATTTTACAATGCCAATTGTCATCAGACATCTACTTCAATCAAATAAAGCTATTTTGAGCAAAATTTTGGATCTCTGACAAGAAATATAGGCGTGATCTTCTTTCCCCTTTTGTATGGGGAGACGAGCGGGTTGGGCCACCTGAAGGTCCCTCTCACCCGCACAAAATATGTCAGTAACTCAGTAATGTATCATATCACAAACACTTTCAATTTAAAATTTCGTCATGTGAATTTATACAATGACTCGAAAATGATATTTAAATTATAAAGCAAAGGTCATTGTTCCGTCTATGTGGACTGTATTAAATAGTTTTTTTTATTGCCGCCGCAACACACCGATCCCGAGAGCTTACCACCGTCCACGCAGCCAGCAGTCGCCACCACAAACCCTCAGCTTTACGCACCGCCGCCGCTGCCAATCACTTTCTCCCCACAGCCAGGACTTCCACTCTAGGTTGAAGATGAGGACCAAATTTGCAGGCTCACTCACCAACGTTTTGACTAGAAGTGAAGAGTGGGTACTCTTCAAAAGGCGAGCAGTTAGACGTACTCGCCAAGTATTGCGGGTATGCAAACATACCGGCGCAAGTACGGGAGGCAAGTCTCGATATTCAATATGCTACGACTGCTCAACCCGACAGTAGACCTTATACAGCGGGCATAAGGTCCAACACTGAATAATAATCACGATAATTCCGGCAATGTTCTGACAACACAAACATGAAGTACTATACTGAACAGTCATGAAGATCTAAAAGTGAAATAATTGAAATTAGGTACCCATTTTATACTTATATTATTTCATTGAGTACTTATTTGTTATTGTTTTTTTTTTCTTTTAATCACGGTAACTATCATGTAGGTACTCACTTATTAAAAAAAAAAACTATATACTTATAATTTATCTTTAATGATTTAATTTGAGAATATTGTCACGTACTTTCAAACACAAAACCTTACACATCCTTACACTACACACACACCCTCAAAGATACACACACACCCTTACACACCCTTAAAAATACTCTGCACTATTTCGGATTTTTATGTTGAAAACTATTAATTGGCATTATGTTTAGTTTTTGAAACCTGTTTAGTATTAGTTTTAAGCTGTTAGTTTTCCAAATAACTAAATAAAAGGCTCGGAGCCTAGTGGCGCGGGGACTAGACTAGCATACCAGAGGTCTGGTTTCAAATCCTCGCCCCGTTTATGCACCACTTTCTTTCTCATTCTGGGTTAGATAAGTGCATTTCGTTATGAATGCGAGCTGCTCCATGGTTCGGAATCCATGTAAAACTGTAGGTCGCCTTCCCCTCCTAGGTGGTAGGGTTGATCTCCGTGGTTTTTAGCTTTCGGATACGAATGCGTTACTTTGGCGGAATGTTCGAGGACGTTTTTTGCGAACTTTTCCAGCACTCCGGGAACGCAAGTATTTATATACCAATCTGCAGTCACTGTCCTGTGACCTTTAAGTATGCGTAAATTCCTGGTTTTCCCAAAAAAGAAGAAACCATTTTTGATTCTCAGTAGTGTTTTGACTTTTCTTAACTTTCACAGGGAGATATTTAAAGGAAAGTCCCATTATGTCTATTGGCTTCTTATTTACGGTTCAAATACTACTTTTAACCGTAATATATTATAAGAACCCATATTTCGTAACCTATCACGATAATATACATATTCCGCCAACAATTGCCATCAAACTTACACGCAGTCGTTTCTGCTCTTCCGTCAAATCATGCAGTATTGATCGAGTGCAAAGCACATGTAAAATCTTTTGCACTTGACTCAATCCAATGCCTAATACAACACGATTTGCTGACATTTTTTTTTGTCAGCGTGAATCAGTTGTCGCACATAATCAATATAAGATTCGGGAGAATCTTCACGTATATCGCAATGGAGATGGTTACGTTACACGAGAACCTGGTCGACCTTCATGTATATCGTCATAGAGATGATTACGTTATACATACACAGAGCTACGAGATGGGGTTTCATCACCTAATGCCAATTGAAGTCTCTGGAAACTCTCTAATTAACACAGGCCACAGCAAAAAACTGAAAAAAATTTGGAGCGGAGATCTATTGCTGACAAACCAAATTTTCAAGATGACGCAACAATGAAAAGACGAATTAAAATCCGGCAATGAAAAAGTAATTTCAGAGAGTTCTATTCAAATATCTTAATTGGTTTTTTATTTATATAATTCCAAGCCAGTTCCAAAAACTTTTAGTACGACTCTCGTATTAAATCTTAAAGATGAAGAAATGCACTGTGTGCAAAGAACATTTTTATATCAGCTACATTATTATATAGAGTAGGGACATTTTAAATCTAGTGGGCTTTTTAATTCAATAGAACGCGACCGCATTAACCGGAAAGGCAGCCTCTCTGTTTCCCTTATTTAAAATGGAGGAGACATTCTTCTGAGCAAAGGCTTATGTTGCAACAGAGCTGGTGCTAATCGAGTTTATGAGATTCGGGATGAAATAGACCGTGATAGGATATATCACTCAAGAGGTTATATCAGTTATCCGTGAAAAATACGAGTATCTTTAGTGTTTCTCGACCGTTTTGATAACTCAATAATGTTTATGAAATTGGCTAAGTTTTGTTGTCATTAGGATCAATGGTTATTTCCCTCATTCAAGGTGAGTACAACGTCTGCCTTTTTATTATTGATGTGATGGTGCACAAATAAAAGCATTTGCTAATGGAGCAATGACACCGTGCTTGGACGGAAGTCAAATTCCCGCTCTGAATATTGCTGTCGTTTGCCCTCCAACTGTCCATTGACATATCAAAGCCTTTTTTTAGGCTTGGCAAATTTCCAGACCATTGTTTCAACCGAAAGTGCTCGTACAGACTTCATTGACATACATCGAGTTTGAAGTCATCAGTGTCATCTCCCACGGCAAGCGTGAAGAATCTACTGTTTAGAGAGCGAGCCATCTTGACCGCCTTACTAGTTCACGATAGTAGTTGAGTTTGCGCTAGCAGTACAGGATCGCGACAAATATTAAATGTTATATTAAACCAACACAGCACAGAATGTAACAACGGCGTCCGGGTTTCTTGCGAACGTCGGGTTATCTTGGGGATCCTCTGAAAATATGTTCAGGTCAAAAACTTATGAGATACCTAATGATTTGAACCCTAAAACACGAGATCTTGATCGTAATTTTCGTTGACGATTTCTGATCGATAAAAATGGCGGTCTAACTTTGAAATAGAGAATCATCAATTTCTCTATTTCAAATATTTTTCTGTGATCTTGTCTATTTGCTATTAATGTTACAAGGAATTAAAATAATGCTTTCACACAAACGGGTACCAATAACCCGTGTGCCTGTAAGCAATGGCAGAACCTTTTGTAAACTTATACTAAGAGGACGTTGAATAAAATCCAGCGAAGTTTCTTGCCAGTTCTTCTTCGCTGTGAATGCTGAATGCGCTGATGATAAAATATGACAAATCCGAGTGCAGTGTGTCGCCTAAAGATGATAAACAAACATCAATCATTGAATCTTAAACGTGTATTTTTTTGTGTGTGAGGTTTTGTTGCGGGTCGTCGAAATAGCAGTAATTTTGCTAAAAATCGATCGTTTTGTAGCAGAAATAAGAAAATGGTATCGTCTATGTTGAAAAAAGGTCACTAATGCATGTAACTTGAATGTAACTCAACTCAAATAGAGCTGGATTTCGAATAAGTGCTTCTATTTATGTCTTTCAAGCATTGTTTGTTATTTTTCGTTATATGAGAAACAAAATTATTTTTTCTTTGTTTAGAAGTTAAACACTAACATAAAACCGCCTGATTTACATTCAGTTTCAAAATAGCTTTTACAAAATAGATAAAACTAATGAGGCACGTTTATGCTGCAAAAAGTCTGACGAAGAATTTCTTGTCGCGGCTAAACGGAACGCGTCGTGCTGCAATTCCGGCTTCAAGTCAACGTTAACCGTATCTCCATGTTTAATTACCTTCCTGTATGCAAAATAAAAGCCTCACTGCAGTGGCAAGCAAGCAGGTACACGGCGCAATAGAAAACGCTGAATGTTCCTAGTAAGTACACATTTTACTTTGCCAGTTTTGCTCGCGGTGACAGGGAAATAGATATTCTAGATACGACTGCGTCTCCCACATTAATTCGCGCTCTCACCAATGATCAGAGGCATTTTAAGTATGTTTATAATTACGTTCTTCTTCATTTACTCTGAAGTACCTTTTTTAATCAACTGGCCATACCACAACTAAAGTAAATTGAGATTCTAAACACAGGTTATATATATGTTCCTGTATTGTATCTTATACTTCTTTCCTCGCTGAGTGTATGTGACTTAATAAGTTCTGGCTGTAATTGAATCAATAATATTTATATTTATATTATATTTATAATTTATAATAAATATTTAGATTGCCTACCATACTTTTTTTTATACGTGGGTCATGCCAAAATAAATTAGATACTCTTTACACATTCGCTTTACACTGACAAGTTATAAATTTTCCTAAAGATTGGTTCTTTAATGGTACATTTGAAAATGGAACAATTGTGAATTCGAATTATTCTTTTTTTTTTCTGAGAGAATCGGGCGGGAATATGCTCACAGACATAGAGCTCACTGGAGGAGATTTTCGCGCCATTATTTAAAATTTATATATTATTATTTATAAAAGGATTAAAACCCCAAGAATCATTTTGAATACACTATCTGAATCATTAAATATTACTTTTGATAAGTCTGATTGTTCACGAGCAACAGTCTTTAATTGGTTTCCTGAGCTTAAAAGAGGACGACGAAGCTTTGAAGATGAGGTGAACACAGGTCGGCCGCCAACCGCGGTCATACAAGAAAATGTGCGAGAAGTCGAAAAACGTATCCGTGATAACCGAGGAATTACATATGTAGAGCTTGACCAACGACTGGGCATCGAATAAGCTCCAAGTGGGTAAGCTGTATGTTAAAGTATATACGTGCTCAGGGTGAATACTTTGAAAAGATCTATACCCGATATAAAGAGAATATCTTATAATGATTAGTACTAATTAATTTTGGCATGACCTTCCTTACAAACATAAGCTGGAATTAGCATTCTTGTTAGAATATTTAAGTTAAAATTTAAAAACATTACTAATGATCAAAATATGCAGACAAAATTCTATTACAACGTAAGAGGTTAGTTAGACTGATAGAAAAATCTCTACGGAAAGACTTAACATATTGGTTGCTCGACGTCAGGCAGCGAAAGCCGCGCTGACTATTGTTGAGATAACAATAGTTTTCGACATCTGCAGCGTTCAGGAGATTTATGAGAAATACTTCTACCCACCATTGTGGGAAGTAACGCGGGGTTTAGATAGAGGCTATTTCAGGTTATACATTTTAAAATATTAACGGTTGGGAGGTGTGTCTTTATGCGCTGTGGGATTATATACTCTGTGACTATTGATTAGATCGAATTTCCCGAAGCTGTTGCCCTGAAATACATTTCACACAAATCAAAATTCCAATTTTCTGCCTCTGTTCTCATATATTTTGTCGTATCGCAATGATTGTATCAAATAGTGTATTCTTATTTCTTTAGGTGACAGCTGTCACTTCTATAACTTCGGGATGTAGACTTTGAAATAAACTAATTTAAAGATAAATTGTAAAAGAATACTAAAACGAACAGGGCCCAGCGGTGTGTTAGCAGAATACTGTTTTACTTGAAAACATTTTAAACTTCGAAAATTATATCCTAGGAAAAATAGAAAATAAAAAAATATATTTTATTTAACAGGAGGACTCATTTTAAAGTTACGGCAGTGACGGCAGCCTAAAGAGGGAAACGTCACATAACGAGCTCGATTACGGTCACGACTTGATGCGATGTACAAATAAAAACCGACTTCAAGGAAAAAGTATTAGTAAGAAGAAGTAAGAAGAAATAGTAAGCATCAGCCGGGCACGCGCTGCGCCAGTCAAGAGAACCTTGGCTACCTGAGCTGACGCCGACTCAAAACATAACAACAATCGTACCTACAAAAATAGCTTTATTTTTATTTTTTACTGCATGTTTATTTGTTTTCGAAAACATTTTCTTTGAAGTCGGTTTTTTTGTTATTTTTTTTTTCTTATTTTTTGTTTTTAGTGAATCTAGAGTACACTAACTAATTTGTAAAAAAAAACATCAAAATCGGTTAAGTTAAAAAAATATTTAAAAAATACAGAAAAATCTCCTCCTTTTTGAAGTCGGTTAAAAATAGGAATTTGTGGCACATACTCATGCAAAAACAACAGAACCTGTGAAACATTATCATCTATTAATGTTTCAATAATTGTTTTTGTTATTTCTGTCTTAAATTCATATAAACAATTATGGCGACACTGGTGCTAATAGCGATGTATGGACATCACGCGTCCATTCCTTTTTACCCTATTAACCTTATTACTTAAGTTGGCCCAACCCGGCGGGCCTAACTCATTCGCGGGCACGGTACAAAACCTCGCTGTTGCGCTCTGGGACCTTCTCTGTTTCAAGGAATAAGACAGGCTCCGTGATGAGGAAGATGCAACATGTCCACAAAAAAGACAATATGCATAGTGTATGATTTGGTAAGATTTACGAAAATTTTAAATTCAAATCGACTTATAGCTAAAAGTAAACCACGACCGCTGTAGTAAAAAATCTAACAAAAACCAAATAGATTATAAATCTTGATTAAAAAAGCTATGTCTGATGACTAATCTTTTTAAGATGTCCACCTCCATAGTTATTGTATAAAACGCGCAAAAAATTCAAACTTTCGGACCTTATAATTTAGAAACCAAACACAATTTTACAATGCCAATGGTCATCAGACATCTAGTTCGATCAAATAAAGCTATTTTGAGCAAAATTTTGGATCTCTGACAAGAAATATGGGCGTGATCTTCTTTCCCCTTTTGTATAGGGAGATGAGCGGGATGGGCCACCTTAACCTCCGCAGTCCGTCCGCCCGCACAGAGCTGTATATCATGAACCTTAATAGGTAGGCAGCTGAAATTTTCACAGAGTGTGTATTTATTTTGCCGGTATAACAACAAGTAGGTAAAATAAATATATATATAAATATTAACGGGGGGCTTCATGGACAATGTGATTTTGTTTGTTAAATCTTGAACGATGGTAGGGTACCCTTCGTGTGCGAGTCCAACTCGCACTTGGCTGGTTATTTGACGTTCTTGGCGATGTCATTTAGCTTTTGATAAAACCAAACATCACCTCACTATAAAAAATTAAAAAAAATATAGTAGGTTCCTCCGTGAAATTTCCTTCACCGCAAGCGTGCGTTGGTTGCAATTGAGAAAGTGTTGTCATTCACAAATATTGTCAAGCATTTAAAGCGACGGCCATTATATTGATCTCGGGTGCTCGGGCGCGATCCACTGAACCTCTCGACTGAAACTGTTTTCAGCGCTAGATGTGAAAACATTTAGTCGGAGGCAGAGGCAGCACAGGGCAGCGTGACGGCATGCGGCAGCGGGGATTCGGCGGCAGCGACAGCGGGGTCATGAACCACGAACGACAATTCCCTTGTGTGATTTTTAAGTATCGGAATCCATACAAGAGTGATTTCGAGTTCGGGAGTGAGTTAACCTAAAAATAGCTGGGTAATATATTATAATTTAAATAACGGAACTGTTATTTATACTTCCAAAGTATTTATGGGACAAACCAGATTTTTATGAAACCAAAATGATGTTCAAGAAGTGTGGAAACATGAACTATTTAAAAAACCGGCCAAGTGCGAGTCGGACTTGCAAACGAAGGGTTTCGTACCATCGTAAAAGATTTAATACAAAAAAATCACGTTTTTTGTATGGGGGTTCCCCTTTAATTATAATATTTTTTTATTTTACCTATTTGTGCAGAGCAAAAAGAAAAAGTCAGAAAGAACGTTATTCTTCCCTTCCCTTATTCGTTACACCGGAAGTGACGAAAATATTCTGTTATGTTGTGCTACGGGCCCATTCGGGTAAGAGTGAGTTCGAATTCGTAGCTAAATATCAACTCACTTTTTTGGGTTCCGTACCCAAAGGGTGCCAACAGCTGAAATTTTCACAGATTGTGTATTTATTTTGCCGCTATAACAACAAATAGGTAAAATTTAAAAATAACTAAAATTAAAGGGGGCCCCCATACAAAAAACGTGATTTTTTGTGTTCAATATTTTACAATGGTACGGAACCCTTCGTGTGCGAGTCCGACTCGCACATGGCCGGTTTTTTAGGTTTCCGTACCCAAAGGGTGCCAACGGAACCCTATTACTAAGCCTCCGCTGTCCGTCCGTCCGTCCGTATATCCGTCCGTCCGTCCGTCTGTCACAGGGCTGTATCTCATGAACCGTTATAGGTAGGCAGCTGAAATTTTCACAGAGTGTGTATTTATTTTTACGCTATAACAACAAATAGGTAAAATTAAAAATAATAAAAATGAAGGCCATACAAAAAACGCGATTGTTTTGTGTTTAATCTTGTACGATTGTACGGAACCCTTCGTGTGTGAGTCCGACTCGCACTTGGCCGGTTTTTTCGCTTTTGGCTACCGGACCATAAAAAATATATAGAGTAATATATACATAGGTAGAGCTAAATAGAGATTAAGCTTTCATAAGCACGAATGTTGTCGCTCTTCAGTGTGCGCTTGTTGCCGCTACTCCGAGCGCCATCGAATGAGATAATCCGGACAGCGCTAAAAGCCGAACGCGCGATCCGGAGGAGCGCGGGAAGGGGAGGGGGGATGCTCAGGAGAAAAATGTTCGCGCCAAAACGCAATAAACGAACGCGAACGTGCTTCGGAATAATACGTTCCGGAAAATGAATACAGTGACTAGTAGAAACGTATCTGGCGGTGCGGCGTGCAGTTTTAGCGAGACTCTCTTCTGCAACGTTTAACCTTTGACATTTCAAAATGTGCTTTCCAGTAGAAATCTGGTCAAAAGATATAGCTTGAAGTCGAAAAAAATTAAAACGTAAATTTTAATGATTTGGTAAACCAATATTTAAACCATCCAATTTTTAACCGAAACGATCAAACAAATTGAGGTGAAATCGCTCTTGTTTAAATTAATTGTAATTAATATATGTAATAGCCAATATAATATTTCTTAGCGATCATCGATTAGTTTATAGCTATACCTCTATCCTCCGTGGTTTATAGATTAGAACCGTTTATATTTTAGGTCTTGACGCGCGTCAAAGTTTTTCAAATAAATTAGTAATCATAAAACGGGGCAATGTTTAAAAGTTTAATAACCATGGTGGCAGAAAAGTTATAACTAAGAAAACTAAAAATATAAAACTATCGCTCACGATTTCAAACGTCGCTTTCGCAAATTTAAAATTCATAACCGATAAGGTCCCGAAAATAATTCGTCAACCCTCCTATACGTCTGCGACTATGTTTAGGTGTGGAATGTACCGTTTAAGTCGTTAAAATTGGAGACAACGGATCTTATACCAGGCGTGCTAGATATCACATCTCCTTCCTTCGATTGAGGGTTTATAATTTTTTTAAACAGCTTGAGTAAAATAAGCCATTGCGGCCATGGACTAGCTTTCCATATACGAATTACGGCAATAATTTCAATAACAATCGGCCTATGGGATTCTTCAAATATCTTGCAAAGGCAGTAGGCACTAGGGAGCGTTACAGGCCGATATCCCCCTCATCTAGAAGGTGGGGGGTGTGGGGAATCCACCCCGAACGCTGGACAAACAGACTGGATCCGATCACTCCCCCATACTTGAGATTATTTGCATAAAAATGTCTCAGATATCTTTCGGATACGCAAATAAAAGGTCCTCTCTCTACTTTGTTCGGCGATCAAATAGACTTGACGTGTTTTTCTGTTCGATAAAACTGGTGGAGTTGTTTGATTAGGCTAGCAAGGTGCCTTATTATATGTATAAGAGTAAGTAAACTGATTTACTAGTAAACTGTACTCCTATAGAATGAGATAAGTGAATATAGTGATATTTGGTATTTAAAAAACATGCGATTAAAACTCAATTCCCATTATGCGCTCGATTCGTCTCGTGCAACGCTAGGGCTGCATACCATTGTTGGTTGTTCTTAAACCATTGTACTCTGTAGGTGGTAAGGTCATTATCTCGGGTATCATTTATACGCTCGAAATTCAAATAACTTTTATTGGAAACATTTTAATTTTAAATTTAGTAATTTGTTTTTATAAGTGTTTTGTTTTCGTCAACTTTTGGTAGGTTTCGGCGCCATGGATAAAGTAAAAAATCGTACAATTTCCGAATATGATTTCCTACGTGGAAACGCGCAAACAACACGAAACTTTTACGACGTTTACGGGCCCATCAGTGCTTGCATAAACACGGTGTATTATTGATGCAAATTGAAATTTTGAGTTGATGAACGAGCGTAGTCGGCCGGTAACCATTGTCGACAACAAATAATTTAAGGCGACGGTTGAAGTGGATCCAACTCAATCCATTGCTGCGGCTGCGGGCATTGGAGTTAGTGACAAAAGAACATTAAAGCATTTGCGTTAAATCGGAAAGATAAAAATACTAGATAAGTTGGTGCCACACGAACTAAGGGGGGACTAACAGCGTGATTTACGCGTCGAACCATGCATAGCACTACTGAATCGGCAAATAAACGAGGGAATCCTAAATCGAATTGTGATGGTGACTGTGGTGGACTAG
The DNA here is from genome assembly GCA_946894095.1 of Incurvaria masculella. Taxonomy (NCBI): domain Eukaryota; kingdom Metazoa; phylum Arthropoda; class Insecta; order Lepidoptera; family Incurvariidae; genus Incurvaria; species Incurvaria masculella. The sequence goes on along the minus strand of OX335645.2, from coordinate 20,117,946 downwards.
TACCGGACTTGTATATCACAGCTTCTTACCGAATGACACGACAGTGACGGCAGATGACTATTTCCAAGAAGCGACCTTCTCCATCATTGTTTGCAGTGATGGAGAAGCTCGCAATTGAACAACCAAGACAGGTCAATCGCTATTTCCCATCGCTTCTCTACGACAACGCGCGAGCTCACACTTCACGGCAGACAATCGCAAAGCTACAAGAATTACAGCTGGGAGCTCTCCGTCACCCACCGTACTCACCGGACCTTGCCCCAGCAGATTTCTACCTTATTTAGACAATTTTTAAGTGGGAAAAAATTCAACATCCGAGAGGCCAGCTGACTTCTACAGTAGAGGGATAAACAAAAAGTAAAATGTGTAGATAATTTGGGCCAGTACTTTGCTAAGCTAAAATAAATAATATAACCAATTAATAATATATATTATTAATAGAATAATTAGTAAGAGACAACACTATGGTTACTCGTAGCTGTCATTTCAGGATAGCAAGAACATTTTGTGAATTACTAGAGACTGTGACTCACAGGCGAACGTGCGTGTATACATACATACCATCACGTCGCTTCCCGGGACGGGTGAGCAGAGATGATATTGCGTCTCACGGTACAATCACAGCATTACTATTTATCTTCCTTAAAACAAACATTGCGGCTCTTGCATTGCATATTAAGGCGGCCCAACCCGGCGGGCCTAACTCATTCGCGGGCACAGTACAAAACCGTGCTGTTGCGCTCTGGGTCCTTCTCTGTTTCAAAGAATAAGACAGGCTCCGTGATGAGGAAGATGCAACATGTCCACAAAAAAGACAATGTGCATAGTGTATGATTTGGTAAGATTTACGAAAATTTTAATTTCAAAACGACTTATAGCTAAAAGTAAACCACGACCGCTGTAGTCAAAAATCTAACAAAAAACAAATAGATCATAAATCTTGATTAAATAAGCTATGTCTGATGACTAATCTTTTTACGATGTTCTTACTTTATCATTGCGTAATCCACCTCCAAAGTTATCGTATAAAACGCGCGAAAAATTCGAACTTTCGGACCTTATAACTTAGAAACCAAACACAATTTTACAATGCCAATGGTCATCAGACATCTAGTTCGATCAAATAAAGTTATTTTGAGCAAAATTTTGGATCTCTGACAAGAAATATGGGCGTGATCTTCTTTCCCCTTTTGTATGGGGAGATGAGCGGGTTGGGCCACCTTAAGTTCCAGAACTGAACAACGCATTCATCTAACATCCATTACATCATCGTGCTGTACCCTTTTGTATTAATTTTTTTAAATAAAGGAGTTTTGAGCTCGACTTCTATGATTAAGACGGTAATAAATCTAAGCTAATGTTCTACAAGCACGAGTCACGACTTGCCCTAAATAAACAGCGAAGAGAGGTCTCTTCCGCGACGCGTGGCGGATTGTGAACTGTAGCCAAAACAAGTCGAGAGTCAAGGTTCGAATTAAAATAATTAGCCTTCTGGCGGGCGAAAGACGACTATAGACTGTCACTGCTGGAACAACGCCAAAGGGCTATACTCATCGCACGCGTGATATGCCTCTCGTTGGATATGCCACATTAAATTTACATGGTACTTATACTTTTGTAGACAGCTTTGGACCCCAAAACTAACTCACGCATTATCTTCGGACATGTGAACTTAGTCAAGTGATACGTATATAAACCCAGTCTGTGTTAGTCTGTTTTAAAGACGGACAGAAAAACGGTCACTAACCTTTATGCATGCGCATTACAAAAGATATAATCTGAGGATAGTTTGCAATAAGCGAGTCGACATTTTTTTTTTTATAAAATACTTCGCAGACGTCAAGAGATCAGATACCTTTTTAATAAATTAAATGCAAAACGAACAAAATTCAGTTATGATCAATCAGATTTTTTGCGTTCTGCAACCAAGCTTTAAAACGTTAAATCAAAAAATCAGTTAAGCTAATTATTTAGTGAAAAATAAAACAACATCAAATAGTGTTTACTCACTGGCTTTAATTCAATAAATTATTTATTTAATGGCTTTTGTTTTGTGGTTATGACCGTTTTACAATAATTAATAGTATGAAAAATACATAAAAGTAAAAAATACAAAAAATACAAAAAAAATATATTCACAAAATTTGTTATTTTCATTTCAAATATTTCAATGTAGGTATATGCTCTTTTTTTAGGAACTCTACGTAAGAAGGGTTTATTTGTGTATCATTGTGACAAAATAAATTTTTTAAATTATATTATGCCCGTGCAAAGCCGGGACGGGCTGCTAGTTATAAAATAATTTGAAATTCAATCTTAATCGTACTAGTACTGTTCTAATTGTTGAGAACAAACAGATAGTGAAGTTTCACCAAAATTTACATGTCGAGATATAAAACTAAAACTTTCGTTAAACTCGTAAATGTTACATAAAAGTAATGTGCTACAATTATTTTTTCCATAACTTTATCAAAACAGTTAAGGTCATAAAAAATAGGGGAACATATATTTTAAGACAACAAGTATATTTATAAATCTTACCTTTACACCAATGACTCGAATTCTCCGTCCTCTTATGGCGATGTTGAAAGGCGCACTAATATATCACTATTAAATTATAAGTGTACTACGAATGTTCGGCCGCTACACAACCGAGACACGCAGTCTATAAATTTTAAAACTTTTCCTTCTAAATGGAAATGTTGCGCCGATTACCATTTGCTTCGAATGAACACGATATTCTTATTTTGCGTTCGACAAATTAACATCACCTAACAACCTTAAGGGTAGAACCATGAGATTTAAAATACGCAACAGGCACTTTATATTATTTCAACAACATTATTATTTATTATTTTATTTAAACAACTTGGTAAATTTATGGTCTAAACATTGACTTGTTATTAAGTAAAAAAGCACGCTTATTTTTAATTAGAAGCACTAAGTAAGACATTGAGATGGTTTAATGAACGAAGCGGATGTGGGAATGTTCCAACGTCGCTGTGAAGTATCGCCGACAACTTGGCAAGCAGCGTCTGGAAACAAAAAGATAAAAAAATATGTACAATCCAAGGCAAGGACACAATTATCAAAGAAAGGCTTATTTGTTAAAAAGTTTGGTCCGAAACGTCGTGCAATATCATCGACACATCATGAGTATGCCGTTTTCCACAAACCCTAAAATGAGTGTTAACCACGGTAATCTCAAATCATATATTATAAAAGAAAGTTTATAAAATAACCGCTTTATCGTATGAAAATGTATTCTAACCCGTTAGCAACCCAATATTGTGTGAGCATTGATTAATATAATTGTGTTACCTGCACTACATAAGACCTACAACTTCTACAGCAGGCTTCTGAATCCGCTAATAGATCCACTTTTGAGCGTTAGCGTTATGAGATAACACGAAATTTGGTACAATTTTGTGTAATTCCAGGGTTATCTCATTACGCTTACGCTCGAAAGTGGTGTTATCCATTAGCGGACTTAGTCTTTAGGGTAGAATTTAAGATTCTACTAACTTATTTTATGGCTAAACCTGCATTTATAACCTTATGATTATTCGGTTATAATTGCGTATTATGTATCTTACATAAAATATAGTTCAGTTCTAATAGATAATACTACCAGAAAATTGTATATGTAGGAATTTGGGTTTTTACACGTCAAAAAGGCGTGGCGTTACCAATTTTCTCTATGTATACCTACCGAACAACCTGAACACTAATCAAGATGTTTAAAATACAGCTATGGTAACCAGCGACGTAACGATTTACTCTGGCACCCAGGACAGGAATAAAATTTGGCGCCCCCAAATAATACGCGGGGACAGCACCGCACACCATCAAGACCAATATTCGCGCCCACCTAGACAACGCGCCCCTGGCTCGTGCCCCTGTTGCCAGAACCTAGTTACGTCGCTGACGGTAACCATAAGGATAACATTGAAAGATTTAATATAAAAATAAAGTAGAAACGTTTGACAATCAAGTAAAACGATAGTAGACCTGCAGGTCTATTCCTGACATTCAGTAATCAGGAATCAGGAATCCTGAGTCTAGAAAACCGCTTTTATAGCGATTTGAGTTTTTAGACAGAAAACCTTGATTGATTAAAATAACTATGCTGCGGAATATTTTCGTCAAGAAAATTGCTTTGAACACTGCTACAAAAGCGGTTCTAGACTCAGGATTCCTGATTCCTGATTACTTAAATGTATCGAAGATCTGAAGTCTTTCAACGACAAATATCAAAAATAGAAATTTAACTTTTGGATAAAATAACCCCCAATACGATTGATTTTGACGTCAGAAGCGAATCCATTCAGCGTATTTTTTTTCTGCATTCGGTCCGATGGGCCCACACGCTCTCAATAATGGTCAGGGAGAAAAAAATATGGACGTCCGATTTCCGGCGAACGCCGCAAAAGTTTCGGGTTCATGGCACGCGGTAATTGGGTGCGCCGGGCGGACATGTCCGGGCTTGACGAGAGTCCTGGCTTGATTCGCTACGATAATCCTTCAATCATAGGATTCTGTACACGGGGCACACCGTCTCGCATGTTCGTTGGCAAGGGCATGCTTTAGTCATAAGTCTGGCAAAATTAACGGAGGAATGTGATATGTATGTTGAATCGACCGTGAAGCAAGGATATGTTAATTAAAGAAACAATCTGTAAAATAAATATTTTAAATATATAGTACAAGGCTGGCCATGAACCAGAAAATATACCTTTCACCGGTATTACGTAGTAATTAATGTAAGGACACATTCTTCACGGCCGATTAAACATTTGAAACGTTGAAAAAAGCGAAGTACTTGCTTAGTACAGAAACAAATTTTATTTAAATGTTCGGATATTCAGATGCTTGTTATTGCAATTTTATATTCCCACATATTATCACATATATTATTTAAGCTTTTAAATTAATTCATAGTTTTGCATGGTTTTCGCAGTCCCCGTGAAAGTTCGAAAGCCTTGATTAGAATTTGTTCAAAATTTAAGCCGCACGCATCCAAAAGCCGACCGCACCTAGCATTGACCTCGAACGCCGAGCGGCACCGATCGAGTCTGACATATCCATACAACCAAAACGTATACTTTGTCTGATACGAAAAGATCAAAGATCTTTCCACCAGAAAGCACACACCGTACAAAATTTAAGAATTAGTTCCGATATCATCCTGTTGGCAATTCATAAATCACTCGCACAATAGCACATTTGCACAGGCATCGATACAAGCTATTGTGAGAATCTGTCGGACGGCTGAGGCTGCAGTGGAAGGCACTTCTGACCGTGTCATCAATCTTGCTCTCCCCGCGCTGGCCTGGACGAGTTGAGGTGGTAAACTACAATTTGTAATATCACTGATGGACGGCGGCGGCCGCGGCGCCGGAATGTCTCATCAGCTAACGCCTTGGAACCTGAATATCGGCCTACTGTTCGAGGCACGGAGATCGACGATCTCCGTGGTTCATGGCATCAAAGGAGAACTTAGTTAATCCCATATTGTTTCTTCCGATTATTAATATGCGATCTGTTGCCTGCGGCTTCAGAACTTAGGTTACAAAAAATAAGATTTTCACTTAGTTATATCTATTAACTGGAAACGGTTGAGATCGCCTCGCACAATATCTCTAAATTGAAGCATTGAGTGCATCAGAAATCTGTCTCTTTATGTAAAGTGAAGGTGCTCATGGCACATGTGCTTAAAAGTAGTTTAATTTTAAATTCCATTTGATTTAATCGATTCAATTTAAATCTATTTAAAAAAGGATTTAATAAATATAAAGTAATTTATATTATATAATAAAGTAAGCTACTATATCCATAATCCATTATTTTTCACACATGACGTTGTGACGGGTAAAACGTGTTTTTGTGGTCGCACTCAGTGATTTAAATCTACATAATGTATTTTGTTCATGGCGGTGAAATGTCGCTTGCGGCTTTGATCGTGTAGAATCCGGGTTTGGATAGATGCTATGAGAAAAAAAATACCTTTTTTGTTAGTATTTTTTAGTTCAAAATTTTACATGTTAACAGAACAAAGTAAGATATACCCACATTTTCCACATTAATCCACATTACATACACATTGATGTACTACAGTAAACCAAGTAACTAAATCTACATAAGTGTAAATCTACAATAAATACATTTTTTTATATATAATTCATAATATAAAAAAAACAGGGATTTATGTATATCTTAACATAATGTTTATCTATGCAATCTAGTAGCGCATCATGAAGTCATCCGCTAACGTGTGTATTCAATTTATAAGAAAATAAGACAAAACTTTCCATAGAAAAATGAACAAAGCTCAATTCCATTTAAATTGCGCTCAATAGTGGTCATTAAGATGCTCTAATCAATTTGAGATAACCTTATACGTTACAAAATGTTTCTGGCATGGCACCGAGTTTGTATCCCTCTGTACTTAGTCAGTGGTTGCGCTTTATCACTGGACGTGTGACACGTTACAAAGTATGTCATTGAATTAAAGCGACGATAGAAATAGTTTCGCGATATATGCTAAAAAGTAGCATTATTCTGCGAATGGTCGAGCATTAACCAACGTATACTGCACTGTGCTCATCCGCCAACGAGAGATTTATCTGTTACGGTCGACCCCCTGAGTAAACCGAGGGGCGATTTGGTTGCGATCCAAGAAACATATCAATTTCATTAGGAGAAAGGCAATCTCATCAAGTATTAATTCTAAGAGATTTGAAACAATTAGCACGATCAAAAAATTTCATTCGTGTTAGTAATTCAATCCAAACTACTTATCGATCAATAGGATTAGGGCAAGTGTTAATAACCAAATGATAAAGATCTCCGCTTGTCTGAAACTCCATTACGATGTTGTAGATTGATTGTGTAGAAGATCGCTGGCTGGACAGAAGAGAAAAATTATGAAGTTTTGTATTCGAATTTGACATTAAAATTTTATATTGTTGTTGGTGAAAAGCTGAGCATCGAAGAATTTTATTGCAGACCTCTGCCGATCCTATCGCCAACAAATGGTCCTTCAGCCGAATTGAGGTCTGTAGCAATCATGCAGCGCAGTCCGATCGTGACACGCAAGACTGCGAAACAATTCGCCACAGAGAGAGAGCTCGGCGTCGTCGCTGTCGCGCCTGCTGTTTCCGCCGCCGCCGCCGCCCCCGCAGCCGCGACTGCCGGCACGTCGAGTACCGTCCCACCCCCGCCGCTATTTATGCCGCGCACTGAGCATGGGGATGTGGCACCCGGAGTCTTCACCTCGCCGCAGGACTCCGTCTGTCTCTATGGGCCCGCCGTCGGTGATACATACACTGACAGATCGTCAGCCGGACGATCCGTAAGAGAATTAGATACGTCATCACAATTCTCAATAGGTAAAAAGAAATCAGCTTATCTCCGAAAGCTAATAACACTACGCGCTATGGAAGAAGCCGCGATCCTTGAAAAAGATCTAATAAAACAAAAAGAAGCCGTTGAGCTAGCCAAGATCGACGCGCAAGAAGAAGAGTGGTCCAAACGTTCCAATGTACCACATTCACGGACGGACGATGTTGTAAGTAAGCATTCAAGTGTGAAAAGTTGGCTAGAAAATATTAATACGCCGTATCCTACCGCACCAGACAAAATGGTTGTCCAACAAAAGATACCATCGTTGCATCGCGATATGTCACCACGCAGGCCGCTTGCCTGCGCCCGTTCCAACACACCGCGTGACAACGCAAGGAACGAGCAATTGGCTGGCAACCCCCATGACATTATGAATAGCTTAGCCAAAATTAATACAACACGAGAGGAGAAGCTTGACTATAGAGCTGTTTGTCGTACGCTACCTACCTTTGGAGGCGCCATAGGTGAATGGATGTCTTTTAAACGTGCCTATGAAGATTCCAAGTTGCACGGACGCTTCACCAAAGAAGAGAATCTTGCACGGCTGCGACTAAGCCTACGAGATCAAGCCAGAGAAGCTGTATCTACGCTATTATCATGCGCTGACGATCCAGATGATATAGTTAATACGCTAGAGGAACAATTCGCCCACCCAACCCTTCTAGTAGATGAACAAGTGCACAAGATCCGTGCTTTGCCCAAGCTACCGCTGGAATTTCGTGCAGAGCTACCAAATTTTGCTTCGATAGTTTACAATGCCGTCACCGTGCTAGAGAAGATGAAAGAGTATAATTACCGAATGCGATCAGATATCCATCTTGACGTTTTGGATAAATTTCCGATCACACTACATGCAATATGGGTCGACTGGGCAAGCAAGAACGACGATGGCGATGAGTCTAGAAACAAGCTGCATTCTAGATTCCTCAGGATGGAAGTACAAAAGAATCGAAAATATGGTGCCGCACCTAAGGAAGTGACTACCTTCGCACCGCTTTCTATGAAAGAGAGAGCTCGCTCATTGGTTACTGCACCGATACGAGCCTCAAAGCAACAAGTGCACGTGACGCATGATGCAAGCAGCAACATCAGTAACAACTGTGGCATGTGTGATGGTCTGCACGAAAATACAAAATGCGACAAACTTCAGAGATTGAACACCGAAGACAGATGGGCTCTTGTTAAGGAAAAAGGCTTGTGTTTCCGATGCCTCAAAGGAAAACACCGTCTTATTGATTGCAGGAGCCGAAAATCATGTGGGAAGGATGGATGTACTCGCTGGCACCACCATTTACTACACTCCGAACCCAACAAAGAACCCATCATTACCCCTGCTATACCAATGGAGTCTACCGCGAAAGTACGTGCTGTCATTAATGCAGCCGCCACTCAAGGTCGAGCATATTTAAAAATAGCTCCTGTCATGTTGACGGGACCAAAAGGGCAAGTAAACACCTACGCTCTGCTCGATGAAGGTTCTACGATATCTCTAATAGATGATGGTCTTGCCAGAAGACTTGGTTTGGATGGAGAGGAAGAACAAATTCAAATCCACGGGGTGACACATGTATCAACAGACACGACAAGCCGTAAAGTATCACTTAAAATTAAAGGAGCCGGTGAACGTTCGAAATACGAGCAAGGACTCTAGCTAATCTACAACTGAGTTCGCAGAATATTGATATTGATTTAATGCAGTATGGACATTTACGTGGGCTGAATGAAAAAATACTCTGTAAGGAAGCTCAGCCTGAAATATTGATTGGTCAAGACAACGCTGATCTAATAGTTACCAAAAAAATACGAGCCGGGAAAAAGAATGAGCCAATAGCTTCATGGACAGAACTCGGTTGGATAGTACATGGCTACAATGCGATGTTTAAGAAACAAAAAAAGGCCAACGACACTGTCTTGTATATGCAACTTCAAGAATTAGTTAAACAAAGCTATGACTTGGATGCACTTGGTGTGCGCAGTGGCCCTCGCATACATGCAGGTGAAGAGCGTGCGATGCGCATACTTAGAGAATCAACTCATCAGACCGAGAGTGGAAGATGGGAGACTGGCCTCCTTTGGAAAGATGATAATTCAACTTTTCCCTTGAGCTACCCAATGGCCCTCAGAAGACTACGCAATATTCAGGCAAAAATGCGTGAAGATCCCACTTATGCTGCTAAGTACACAACAGAAATAAAAAAACTCGTAGACAAAGAGTATGCAGAACAATGTTTTGAGCCTGCTACTGAAAAAAGAACGTGGTACTTACCACATTTTGGAGTAGTTAACCCAAATAAGCCGCTTAAGATGCGCCTTGTCTTTGACGCGGCGGCGAAAGCAGGGAATGTATGTCTAAATGATTATCTACTCACAGGACCTGACCTTTTGAGCTCACTACTGGGTATTATGATGCGATTTAGAGAAGGCCGCTATGCCATGACGGCCGACATACAAGAGATGTTTTTGAGAGTACACATAAATAAAGAGGACCATGATGCTTTGCGATTTTTATGGCAACATCCTACGAGAGGGGGGGAGATCACTGAGTACAGGATGACCTCTCTTATTTTTGGCGCAACTTCGTCACCTTGCACAGCGATATATGTAAAGAACAGGAACGCCGATATTTACGCAAACGATTACCCGGAAGCTGCAACTGTGACGAAGAGGAACTTTTATATGGACGATTGTGTTCACAGTTGTGACGACGAAGATGCTGCAGTTCGGGTATCCTCTGACTTAAGAGAGCTTCACAGAAAAGGAGGGTTTAATCTCATCGCCTGGGCAAGCAACAGCGAACGCGTACTTGACTCACTGCCCGAAGATGCAAAGATAAAAGGTCATGTTGACCTTAGTGCTGACTACATGACTCCTGAGAAAACGCTCGGTATTATGTGGAACCCGAAAGAAGATACACTTGGTTTCAATTTGTCAATGAACCGCGTACCAAAAGAAGTGATAAATGGAATATCAAAGCCTACTAAAAGACAAGTGCTCAGCGCTGTGATGAGCATATTCGATCCTGTTGGACTTGCTTCTCCTGTCACTATTCGAGGACGTATCTTTCTGCAACAAATTTGGAGAAGCGAGATTGGTTGGGATAGCCAACTGCAAAGCCATCAACAAAAGAAGTGGATGAAATGGCTGGCCGATTTGAACACTCTTAAATACTGTGTCATATCAAGGTGCTACGAAATGGAAGCAGCACCGCGGGGAAGACAGCTACACACTTTTTGCGACGCTTCCGAATCTGCTTATGGTTGCGCATGCTACTGGCGGTACGAAAGAAATGATGGCACGATTCACGTCGTGCTCGCTGCTAGTAAGGCAAGAGTGACACCTCTAAAGTCAATCTCCATTCCACGCCTGGAACTACAAGCTGCTCTACTCGGTGCCCGCCTAGCAAAAACTGTCGTCGAGGAACATGACCGTAAACCTATGAAACAATATTTTTGGACGGATTCACGAACAGCACTCGCTTGGATAAAAACAGATCCACGCAACTTCAAGGCTTACGTAGCTAATCGTCTAGGCGAGATCGACGACATAACAGAGCGTGATCAATGGCGCTGGGTTTCCACTCTAGATAATTCAGCCGATTTAGTCACAAGAGACGTTGGGGAGCTGCAAATGGACCCACATGGAAAGTGGTTCCAAGGCCCACGTTTCCTAAGCCACCCTCCCGCCGAATGGCCGGCCCAACCTTACATAGAACTTGACTACGATACCGAAGAAAGACAACGTGAATGTGTTAACCAGGTCACAATCATAGAAGCAACACAAGCAACAACTCCTGACGAGAAAAGATTTTCTTCGTGGAAACGTTTGCTGCGATCAACAGCCAATGTTTTATTCTTCGTTGACAGGCTACTAAACAAGGCTGAAACTATGTCCATGGAACATATGACAAAAGCAGAGATGCTACTCATAAAAAAAAGTCAAGAACAGAGCTTCCCTAAGGAAATAAGGTTGTTACAAAGTGGTCGCTCGCCTTCAGCCCCCAACCGCCTAGGGGAACTTCAGCCTTCACTCGATACCAATGGGGTTCTTCAATTAGATGGTCGATTACGGAAAGCCAACATTGAGTCGGACCTCAAGACGCCAATCATTCTAGACGGCGACAATTATATAGCTCGACTACTTGTGCTCGATTACCATCAAAAGGCTAACCACGCAAGCCAGGAAATGATAATTAATGAGCTTCGACAAAAATACTGGATACTTAAGCTACGTCCAACAGTACGGAATGTAGGAAGGAAATGTCAACTTTGTCGCCTCCTACGAGCTAAAGGTCAGCAACCGCCGATGGGCGATCTCTCCACTGAGAGACTGGAGCATCATCATCGGCCATTCACAAATGCAGGTATTGATTATTTCGGGCCAATGAACGTTACAATTGGAAGGCGTCACGAAAAGAGATGGGGCGTGCTAATCACCTGCCTTACGACCAGGGCTGTACATCTGGAACTTGCAGCGACACTCAACACTGACTCAGCCATAATGGCCTTACGGAGATTTATGGCACGTCGAGGAGCACCCGCTATCATCATGTCGGACAATGGCACTAACTTTCATGGAGCGAATAATGAGCTACGAAAGGCGTACGCCGAACTTGATCAAAGCCAAATTCAACAGTATGTATTATCAAGAGGAGCAAAATGGAAATTCATCCCACCTATCTCACCTCACTTTGGAGGTGCGTGGGAACGTCTGGTTCGGAGTGTGAAGGTAGCTTTAAAGGCCACATTACGAGAACGAGCACCAAAAGAAGAAGTACTTGCAACACTGCTTGCCGAAGCCGAATATTCAGTTAATTCAAGACCCCTTACACATGTCTCCGTAGACCCCCGTGACCCTGAAGCCCTCACGCCCAATCATTTTCTGTTGGGATCATCAGCCGGTCTGCCTACGCCAGGCAGCTTCAATGACGGAGATCTTCTGCGACGCCGGCAGTGGAGGACATCGCAGAGGCTCGCCGATATGTTTTGGCAACGGTGGATAAAAGAATACCTTCCTACCCTCCAGACACGAGCAATGAAAGGGAACAGTCCACCAATGAAAGAAGGAGATCTCGTCATTATAATAGATCCTGCATCACCGAGGAACTGCTGGCCAAAAGGACGAGTTCAAAGAACATACCCAGGCGCCGATGGGTATGTACGAGTTGTGGATATCAGAACTTCAACGGGAATTTTAAGACGATCAGCACGGCAACTCATCGTGCTGCCTACCGATCCTGAGGAATGACGGCCTCGTCATGAGAGGGGGAATGTAGAAGATCGCTGGCTGGACAGAAGAGAAAAATTATGAAGTTTTGTATTCGAATTTGACATTAAAATTTTATATTGTTGTCGGTGAAAAGCTGAGCATCGAAGAATTTTATTGCAGACCTCTGCCGATCCTATCGCCAACAGATTGGAACCGAGCGAGTAGCCAGGACAGGATTCTTATTCTCCGTTTATGAGTACATATTCGTTTATTCCCTCCGCAATATACACACTCTCTTGGATTCGTCAACATCAAATACCAACAAGAACCAACAAGAAATTTCGCCAGAAGTCATAATACAAAAATATATCAGCCTCGTAATGCAGTGGAGCGACACCTCGCCATTCGATAATCGAGGCTAAGCAATTCTGGGCGAGTTCGGGTTCTGGGTGAGTAATCGATTTCAACTGCTAAGTCGTGGTTCGGATTACACGTAAAACTGTAGGTTTCCTTTCTTACTAGGTGGCAGGGAAAATCTCAACCGGCTTGAAGGAAAGATGAAGGATACGGCAACGATAATCGTCCGTGTTTTCCAGTTTGGAAGTGGAACATCCAGACCAATTAGGAAATCGCGAACTGAGAAACCGTATACATCCCGAAATTGAGTGCGGCAACGGTGTTGATATGCACATGAAACATCGAATCGTACGACACCTGGACTGGAGATCAAGAAGAGCTAAATCTTGTAGTTTCGCCGGTCGTTCCAACCGCGAAGACATGGCATGGATAGATAGATTTATTACATGCAAGGGTATGTGAGCGTGACAGAATGAAGAGGTCCATTACCATACTGGAGAAATGGGAGTAGACATCGTTCACGTGGCACTCGCCATTAAAAGTACCGAACAAATAGTAAGGTGTCACGACCTGCTGGGCAAGGGAGCATGCTAGCGTTGCAGCGTTGGTGGGAATAGCGTTTCCATAACCTCATCAGTTTGTTATTGGGAGAGCTAAACAATAAAGTCAGCAAAGGGCATTCTCATTTACGATGAGATATTTCCGTAATCCGTCATTTCCACTGACGACATAGTTCAGCGCCTACTGTACCCGAAGTCTCAGTTGTCACCTAAATTGGCGTTACGGCAAACCGATCGACTGGCGTTTTCAAATGTATGGAGAAATTGAAGAGCGCGCGCAGTGGGCGCTAAGCGAACTAACATTTGCGAGTCCGAGCTATGATTTGACTTACTCAACGTTGCCGTAAATACGTCGACGTTGCCGTTTACGTCCACTCCGCGTTTTCATACAAATCGGAAGTCCGCGTTTGACTTTGACAGCTTGAAGAAGTAAAACCACAGAATATCTAGTAAAAACTTGTATGGAGTTTGACGTTTTTACGGAACATCGAAGTTACGTAAACGCCAATTTAGGTGAGAACTGAGACTACCGGCTCTGGTCCGTCTTTTCGTATTCCGAAACTCACCGGAGTGACGGTTTGTGGGGTCACTTGTTGGTTTTACAGATACTACTATGGAAACTGCCCTGTAGAACTTGCATCTCTTATTCTTACTCATCCAACCTATATTTAAAGCACAAATCGCAGATAATCCGAGCACCCTTTTGTGATTAACATTAGTGTGAAGTGACCGTTTTCCCTTCTCTCTCCGCGAGGGCATATTTGCCGACGTGTCCCTGAGACGTGGGGAGTCTCAAAATATAATTTAAACGAGCCTGAGAACGCTGTAAAAGTATTATCGGCTGTTATGGTGTCTCGCTGAACATCGAGCTTCTGGAGGTTAGGTGTATTTGGCTGTAGCTCGTAGCCTAGTGGCGCGGGGACTGGCCTAGCGTACCAGAGGCCTGGGTTCAATACCGACATGCACCACTGTCTTTCTCTTTCCGAGTTCGATAAGTGCATTTCGTCACGAATGCGAGCGGCTCTATGGTTCGGAATCCATGTAAAACTGTAGGTCCCCTTTCTCTACTAGGTGGTAGAGTTTAAGCCTCCGGGTTGGTGCCATCGCATTGGATGAAAAAAATGGTCGAAGCGGCAATGAAAAATTGTCCGTGTTTTCCATCCAGTTCAATGTAGCCGTGCTCATAAAGGGAAGGTCTTGGCATGGCACCAAATTCCTTCGGGAATGTGGTGTATTGGGCTTTTATCATAACGGTAGTTGTGTGGTAATAGCCATCCATGTCAGGTCGCATGAAAAAAAAAGCCACAGCCACCATATTTTATCATAAAATAAAGATCTGTTAAAGTATCCGATCGAATTATTAAACATTAAACAGGGGTAGGATTTTTAAAACACTTCATTGGTATATGATTCGAGATTACCGTGGTTAACACTCATTTTAGGGTTTATGGAAAACGGCTTACTCACGGCGTGTCGATGTCGATGATGTTGCACGACGTTTCGGACCAAACGTTTGGGCCACCAACAGAAGCCCGATTCTGCTATTTGTCCAATTTCAAACCATTCCGTATTAGTTATGTTTCCGTCAAACATAACACGCTAAGTTTCGAGTGCGGTTTCCAAAAATCGGTATTCAGCTAATTCACACACGCGTTTTGTTATTGTCTATGGAGTGGCTTGTATTGCGCGCCGCCTACAGGGTAAAATAACCTGTCACGATTTTGACATTTATGTTCTCACTCAAATATGACATACGAAAAGAAAGAGACAGCGATATGCCAACATAATGTAGAAAAGTGATATTCGAAGTTCGGCGATGCGATGCTTCGCTTCGAATTTGACAAATAGAATTCTCAAAACCGCAAGTTTTCGGCAACACACACGGCCCACGAGAACATGAGCGCGCGTTACGAGTTTGTGAACAAAACACAAACACAACGCATGCGTTTTGCAAACTGCGCTAGTAGAATACCATTTCGCGCGAAAAATGCGGTTTTGAAAAAACACAAACATAACGCGCGCAGTTATCAATTAGCAGAATAAGGCTTCAGGCGAGCATCCCGTGCTGGCGGCGTCAACTGTAAGCCGTTTTCCACAAACCCTATAACACCTCATTTGGTTAACTTTGAGGTAGCACTGAAAATTACTGTATAGATGAAGCTTGCGGTTGTATGCAGCATAGTTATATTATTTGTGAAATATTTCGTTGAAGTGTTCTAATTACACTTTTTTACGATTCAATTTAATTCCTTTTTTTTAAAAATAGTCTGATAAACTGCCAGATAACTATTCGACGGATTTATTTACGTTTCTGCTTACAAATCCGTTATGTAAGTCCATATGTTGATTAGTAAAATTATAGACGGATAATTGTGATAGAAGATATAACTATCCGGTAATGACTATCCGTCTTTTGACAAACGTGAATTTGTACTATCAGTCTGATAAGTACTATCTGACGACTGAACAATCGGCCCTAAATGTACTGTCGTATTCGATAGCATTCACGCGAATACAGATCATGAAACATCCCTGGTCGGCAGATTAGTCGAACAATCAATTAGCTAGATCTAATGGACTGTACATAAAATACACAAAACCGCTAATCTTTATCAGCGGTTTGTGAAATTGCACCGAAATTGCACATTCATTCAATCAGCCTGGCACATTGTTGGCCGGCCACATTCTACTGTGGGCATAGAATATACCGCATTTTCAGATAAACGCTGAAGCAACGCAATTGAGTTGGCAAGCGCAGTCAATACTGCAGCTACTGGATGGTGCGGTGCTGTGCTCTCTCTTGATTTTATTATTATGTTAATCTAGATGAAAATGCCCATCTGGTCCACCGCATGCTGCTGACAAAGTAGAGTATGTTTTTTTTATATTATATCCATTTGACGTGACACAAGCACACGCATGAGGCAACCGTTGACGTTAAGAAAGTAGGCGCCATGCCAGGAACTGAATTAAGAACACGGATAATGTTCGTGAAGATGTATTGTTATTTTAAAATTGTATTTTATGTATACCACAGGATCATTTACACAGGATATAGAAAACAAGATTAATTGTGACTGAAAAATAACAGAGCTTATAGTCTAAGAACGTAATTTTGGAAACGATAAGCCGTAAGGCTGATCATAGTATAGCATTATGATATAGGTCGCCCGATGTGAATTATATAAGAATTGACAAGTTTAAAAATATTATAATTCAACGTAATAAATAATCTTAAATTTTACCATTCTTAGGTCGGGGAAATTGAATTATTTGACATCTTTTAGACTCACACCGCGTATTTCTTACGCCTTAGAAATGAACAGTTGGAGGCAAGCGATATTGGTGGGGTAATTTTGTATTAAATCAAAATCGCTGGCAAGTATTTGTAGAAGTGACGACCATCATCGCGGATAAGTCCTAGATCATGATGTGTCGATAGTCACTACATTATTTTGTTTAATCGGCAGCATTCCGATAATAATTACCGTCTTGCAACGTTAAAATAGTGCCAACTAAGTAAGAAATAGAAATAAGAAACGTTTATTGTTGCATGTAAAAAATAATATTATGACATGCTATTCACAAATAAGCTGATGAAACTATTTAATTTATACCTTAATTACTAAAAATAGGATTACACGTTAAATATATATAGCCTAAATTAAATTAACAATGTGCAACAAAAGGATGTGACTAACATGTTAGTCGCTGATTTTAAGCCTAGCCTAAGTAAATTAGTTACTCTAACTGAGTGAAAAGCCTTAAACTTAAATGTTAATGTATCTTTTAATTGTTTTCCCTTACTGTTTCCCTAACTGTGTAAATACGTGTCCAATCTGTTAAAAATACTGTACCCCTTGAAATTGGACAGTTGAACGGTTGATTTGTAGTCAGCCGTAATGTTTTATCAGTTAAGATAACCCGTTTTAAAATCATCTGATTTGTCGCACGTGTTATTTTTCGTCAAGCGATACGTTAAATCGGTTGAAATAACTGTTTAATATTAACTGCTTTGACTCATTAATAGATAATAACCGTAAACATTAATAATAATGAGAAAAACTTTACCATACATTACTCAATTTAACTAAAAGGGTTGCCAAACCGACGAATAAGTTAATACGGTTTTATACAAAGAAATATAGAACATTATGATTGAAACTGTGAATCGGTTAATAAGATCATTTTATTCTTGAAGATTTTCAAAGTTCTGTTGTTTTTGGATTGTATAAAAAAATATCATTTTACTTACACAAAAGCGAAACGCTCAATTCATGGCGTTTGTATCTTTTGGCAAACACTCTGCGACAGGCATCCTTTTATTTTTAACGTCCTTGGAAATAATTATCTCGATATGCTGATTTTTTTTCTTTTATCCTAGCTGCTTCATGGCAAACGAATGTTGCATGCACACGGTTGCGGAAGTGAGCGGATAAATTAGGATTTCATTTCTTGTGCAAATTCCCCCATTCAGGCATTTATTCAACTAACTGGTCAGTATCAATTTTCTCGAGTAGCAGAGGTTACTTCGTTGGTTAGCTCGTCGCTCTCTACGAAATGTATGCAAAGTGTCCGCTCGAGGAGACCACGTCCGTAACCAAGTTTTCAGTGGCGGTGAAAGCAGCGGAGGCGCGCCTAACCAGCCGCGCGGCGGCGGCGGCGGTAGGGCGGCGGTAGGGCGGCGGTAGGGCGGCGGTAGGGCGGCGGTAGAGCGGCGGGAGGGCGGCGGCGGCGCAGGGCGAGGGGCTCCACTGTTCTCGGGTAAAGCAATTAAGCCGACTGAGGGGAAATTGCAACACTCGGGCCCCAGTCGGGAAATGGCCGGGAAACTTGATGAAAAGTGAAAATATCAACGCTTCTAAAGAGCCGGCGGAGTGTTTGATGTGAAATATTTTTCCGCACGCTCTCTCGGGTACTTTGAGAAATTTCAACTCTTCACACATTTTTGTGTGCTTAATTTCTAACAAGTAGTTTTTTTATATAACTGACGTGAATGAAACACGAACAATGTTTCATTAACGCTTTGACCAACATCCAATGCGATGGTCTGAATGGATAAAGAGGACCCACGGTTTTATATGCATTCCAAACCATAGAATAGCCTGATTTCGTGAAGAAATTCACTTCTCAAAAATGTATGGAGAGAGACAGAAAGTGTTTTGTGAATTGAATACATCACTCGCTCACTCGCATGAGAACCTACGTCCTGCGCCTGGATTGTTAAGGTTGTTCGCAGTTTTAGAGGGGAGCGTATGCAGAAGACATGAGAAACGAAAGGATAAAGAAATGTATTTACCAATACACTGAAAAAAACAAATCGGTGAATATAACTGTAATTCCAATCTTGTATGTCCAATCGTCTTGCAACGTAAAAATAGAGCCAAATAAGTAAATCGGTTACTCTAAGTAAAAACAGTTAAAAATAAAATGTTACTGTATCTCTTAATTGTTTTTTTAACTGTGTCCCATAAACTGTTACGTAAAAACATTTGCTAGCTTGGATTTTTTCCATTCTAACTTACAATAACCAGAGATGTTGCTCCAGCCTAAGAATTGTGAATTCAATAAATGCAATATTTTAATATAAACAATCACAGCGATTATGCATCTCATTCACATGACGACTCGAATAATTGAGCAAAATATCACACGGCATACGTATAAAAATCAAATTTAAAAAAAAAAACAAAAAAATCCGCCAAAGTTACTAGGGTCCACGGTTTGAAACTTACAGAGGTAAAAATGTTGTCCAATACAATAAAAACAAGTAAACATTCTGTATGTATAGTCATAAAATCAGAGCTAGACGACGTAGAATACAAAGTGATCAGTATAACTGAATGAGCTTTTCTTAAAGACAACGAATACTGAAATGTGGAAAAAGAGTTTCCACACTGCACCAGTTATAGTGGTAAAATGAGGTCAAACATCATGAAAGTGGTATTCTGTAACAAAAATTAGGAGAACTGTCGGTCGTTCTTAATGCTTTGGCATCGCTCCAGCATTATAGGACGCCTCCATCTCAGCGAGATTTTATGTAACATAGATGAAAAGACACTTTTTTCCGGGATAATAATACAGTATTGTATCGCCGAGTCGTCAAATGTACATTGGTGCATCTAAATTGGGAAGAACGGCTTTATTCAGGTGTAGAGTAAATAAACAAAGGGCAAGTAATTGATATGTACGCGAGAGGAAAGCCTATATCCTGTATCGAGTCCTTCGCAGCCCCCTCCTCCGCCCGCTACCTGTGAACGATTGCGTCGCCCAGCGCAGGTGTGCACGACGCAACCTCCCGCCCCGACACGCGTCCCCCGACAATCACTTAATCTTGTTTAACTTAAGCGTTGTTCATTGAATTGAAACATTATATCAGCAACAAATTAGATCGATTGTGATGATGCCAACCAATTGTGATGATGCCTTCTGACGAGTCCCACCTGGCTGGGGGGAGGGCGGCGCCGGGCGGAGGGCGCGGACATACCTTGCTTATAGGAAGTGTTGAGCGCTGCACGGCGCGGCGCTGGCGCACGGCGCGGCGGAGGCGAGACAGCGCGACGCGGCGCGGGACGCGGGCTCGGCGTGAGGCCCGCAGCTCGCGACTGGCGGCTCGCGCCCGGGCGTCCCTCCCGCCCCGCCGCCCGCCAACCCCCCACCCCGCACCGCCGCTCCTGCCTCCCGCTCGCCCCAATCCAGAAAGCATTCGTCCTCAACGGCAATCTTTCGAGTTTGCATGCTGGAATCGATTCGGAAAAACCGGCCAAGTGCGAGTCGGACTCGCAAACGAAGGGTTCCATACCATCGTAGATTTTTGTGCATGGGGGCCCTCTTTCATTTTAATTATATTTAAATTTGACCTATTTGTTGTTATAGCGGCAAAATAAATACACACTCCGTGAACATTTCAACTTCCTAACTATTACGGTTCATGAGATACAGCCCTGTCACAGACGGACGGACGGACGGATGGACGGACGGACGGACGGACAGACAGCGGAGGCTTAGTAACAGGGTTTCGTTGGTACCCTTTGGGTACAGAACCCTAAAAAGCGCTTGTAAATGTTAGCACAACTCTACTCGTGTTCATTGCATTCCACGATATTCGAATAGGTATGCCTAACGTGAACATACTCGTACGTCCCGTTTTTCGGATCTCAGTCCCTGCGTCCCCAAAAGATGCTTCGGGACGCAAAATTGTCCCGTTTTCCAAACCTTGCAAAAATTTACGCTGGGAGTGCTCGTCGAACTGCGACGCGGACTTGGCGACGACGGTGGATTTCGTTTCGACTCAAACAAAAAGATCGCGGCAAGGTGGTGTATTTTTGGCATTTCGTGCTCAGGAATCAGAAAATTTTCAGTAGAGTTTTATAATTTAAGCTTTTATAGCGGTTGCCAAATGGATTTTCTCGACGGAAACGTTGAATAATTGAAATACCGTGGTGCGAATTTTTTCGTCGAGGAATGCAGCATAGCAATTGCTATGCAGATTAGCAATGCAGAGAGGTAAGTAAATAAGCCGATGTACCGTTTTGAGCCAAAAGTCTCGTTAGATGACTAATATATTTTTTTCGGGCTGATATTCCACTGTCACTGTTAAATGAATGTTGTTAACAAACTAATGTTTTATGAGGTTCTCTAATACATTTAAATACTAGTGGCTCTCTGATCTGTAGACCTCGCAAATCGGTATTTGCATACATTAAAACAGAATAAATGCGCCTTTAAACAAAATTCTTTTTAAGTTTGTTTTGTGTAAGACCTAAACCGCCAGCTTAGGTCTTGTCACAAAACCAAAATCTGGTTACAAAGTCTTTAAAATTTTTCGAAATGGCTCCGCCGCACAGTCAGCCAAACCATTTTTGCCCAATCTGAAACGGAGACGCTTCGCTGCGGCTTTGCTCGGTCAAATAGAAAATACCTGCATGATTGTATATGCCTGCATGTAAAATACCTGCATGAATACTGCTGTAACTGATGAAGCTTGTAAAACCAACCGTTCATTAAGTAAGATTATTTTCGTGATAAAAAATTATAAACGGAATCTATTACTCTACATTTGTATTCTACATTTGTATTTTTTCTTTCCCACCACTTTTCGTTCTAGATTGTGTACGGATCCCGCGCCCAACGAGAGGAGACCGCAACTAGGAATCTTCGTCGCATCGCCGACGCGACGACTGCCGCCGCCACTGCCGCGTGCCACTCTTATCAATGTTGTCACGTTTTGTTGACGTGCCGCCCTATACTCTACATACACGTTCTATAAATTTGCACTTGCACTTCTGCGAACGTCTGCCTCGCTTTGCAAATAAAGCGCCGAATGGTCGATGCATACGTACTACGCAGGTATGGAAATCCTTAAAATTGCAGCCTTAAATACAAACATAGTTATACCCTTTGTAAGTTATAACTGCCCCTTCCCTAACGCCTAGTGAAAGGCAAGTAGTTCATGCACGACCGAGCCATAACACACACTACAGAAGGCTTTTCCGAACCCTCAGAGTTGATCTTTGGCGGGCGCATTCTGCGTGAAGCGAGGCGAGCGCGTGGCGCGGTGCGTGAAGGGTGCGCAGGGCGGGGCGCGGGCAGGGAAAGGGGACTCCCCGCGCCGTGCGTCGCAGGGGGAAGGCGACGGAGAGATGCGATGTGATTCTGCGCGAAAATAAACATCTACCTACCGCGGTAAGTTGGCCCTCTCGTCTCAGAATTAGCGATAGGATTTGTGTCACCGATTGATCGACGTGTTTTTTTTCCTACAGGACATATAGAGATTTCTGTTGAGATGACTGTCAGATGACGGATTGTTCTCGACATTGCCTCTCATCGCCGGCTTAAGCTGGTTGAGGGCGAAACGCGTCGTGCCGTTGTGTCTGGCTTGACGTTCTCTCGCCGCGTCGCGTCGTTTCCTACCGGCTCTGACGACATCTGCAAGAAGGATTGTCGCTCCTATCTTGCAGTTGTCGGCGTGTCCGCGTCGCGGCGCCAGCGTCTCGCGTCGTGACGCCAAGCGTCTTCCAACAATGTAATGCAACTGCTACGAGGGTACCCTGTATGTCTGTGACTACAGAACATATGAGTGTTTGCTGATATATGGTCAGGGAAAAAGTTTCTTCGCATTTTATATGAAACTTTTTTGTTTTTCAATGTTTAATTACTTTTAATCATAGTACATATAGATGAGCCTTTTTCGTTGACTTTTTGCCATCTTGTAGGTAGTGACATGATCCCGCTGCTTTAAAAATTTTAGGACTTTCCAAAGGAGAATCCAATGCCACAGAAGTAGGTTTCTTCGCCATGTTTATGAATATTGAACGGGTAAGCGTGCCCATTGCTGTGCCATTCAGCTGTAGATAGAGCATAACACTGCCGGATCATTGGGTTTTTTCACGATGTTTTATGCACATGCATAGAGCGAGTGGTGAGCCTATTGCGATGTCATCTAGCTGTAGATAGAACCTACCACCAATAAAGTAGTGGGGTTTTTCACGATGTTTTCCCTTACCTTGCATTCGCATTATATAGTTGGTCGGCAGTCGTATTATACAGGGTATTTGGCACATCGACCAACAAATATTTTTGTAGATAAGTGGGGTAATTTTCAAGGTTTTGACCCATGATACCTTATATCAGATATCACGTGGTATCGAAATGTTATAAATTAATGTATATTAATGTTAATGTGCAGGATCCTGCTTCCGACGAATGTCATGATCAATACTTTTTCAGATGTACATACCTATAATCTGATTACAATGCTTCAAATGTACTGTGTGAAACTCAATGTGTGAAATGTCAATGTGTGAACACCATGACCTCCCAAAATCCCGAGAACAATTAAAAATTAAGACAGAATATCTTTTAATTTTTAATTAATAAAAAAAAAACCTGACAATAATTTGAGAGCTTGTATTCTTAAAAAAATGCGCTTGTTTACACCTGCCAAATGGCACCCAAATCATTCACTATAAGGCCAGAATTAGGGATAATTTTTCAAGAGTCTTTCACCAATGAAATTGGAGATTTGTATGAAAATTTTAAAATAAAAAAATTTTGGTTATTTTTTATTTAACCTAAGCAAAGTACTGGCCGTAATAATCTATACAATTTTGCCATTTTGATGGCAGTTTGTTAATCCCTTACTGTAGAAGTCTGCCGCGATGAAGTCAGCGAAAGCGTTCTCGGGTGTTGCGTTTTTACGGCTGAAAAATTTCTATTTTTAGGGTTCCGTACCCAAAGGGTGAAAACGGAACACAATTAATAAGCCTCCGCTGTCCGTCCGTCCGTCTGTCACAGGGCTGTATCTCATGAACCGTAACAAGAAGCATGCTGAAATTTTCACAGATTATGTATTTATTTTGCCGCTATAACAAACAAATAAGTACACTTATAAAATAATAAAAATAAAGGGAGGCGCCATACAAAAAACCTGTTTTTTTTGGGGTTATCTTGTACGATGTTACGGAACACTTCATGTGCGAGTCCGACATGGACTTAGCCGGTTTTTTTTAAAAAGTAACAATATATTGGGGCAAGGCCCGGTGAGTACGGTGGGTGAAGGAGAGCTTTAACTTCGCGATGGTCTTCTAGCTTTGCGATGGTCTGTTATGAAGTGTGAGCGCAGCGGTATTTCCACGTAGGAACTCAAATTCGAAAATTGTACAAATTTTCAGTTTATCCATGGCACCAAAAACTACCACAATTCTCAAAAACCAACACTATCTAAAACAAATGACTCGAATCAATTCGAGTTTAAAGTTCCCGCGCGAGTGTCACGTGTTCTAAATTTGAAAATGCTGCGAAATGAAGATCGATTTGCTCATCGAAGTTTACCCCACCACGAAACTTTTAGTTACTAAAAAAAAATTATCATCATGGTTAAAAACTTTGAAAACCTTAAAAAAATGTTTGTCGATGCACCGAGTAGGTATTCCGTATAGTGGGGTCCATTCAGAGTAGGAGTGAGTTCGAATTCGCCACTAAATATCAACTCACTTTTTTAAATAGTTAATGTTTCCACACTTCTAGAACATCATTAAAGTTAGGTAAAAATCTGGTTTGTCCCGTAAATCCGTTGGAAGTATAAATAACGGTTCCGTTATTTAAATAATAATATATTTCCCAGCTATTTTTAGGTTAACTCACTCCCGAACTCGAACTCACTCTTGCTCTGATTGGACCCCCTGACATATGTACAGAAATTATGGTGGATCTAAAATGGAATAACTCTTATATTACCACTGTAAAGCTGTGTAATTTTG
The DNA here is from genome assembly GCA_946894095.1 of Incurvaria masculella. Lineage (NCBI taxonomy): Eukaryota > Metazoa > Arthropoda > Insecta > Lepidoptera > Incurvariidae > Incurvaria > Incurvaria masculella. Next base: position 20,093,159 of record OX335645.2, on the reverse strand, counting down.
TAAAAGGAGAATAATTTGCATTTTTTCAAGTCATCGAAAAAGTTGCAGAAATTCTACGTATTTCTATAAATGTTCCATATTTGTGATCTCAAAGCAGCAAAGTTCCTGACGACATCGTACGAACAAGATATGCCCGCCGCGCATGCGATGGCGAGAACCCGCGCCCCGCTCGCTCGCGGCGGCGGGGGTGCCCACGCTCACGGCGGCGGTGCCGCGCCCAGAGTTACCTACCGAGCAAACGCCACTTCCATATTGACATCAACATGCGAAGAATGTGAGAAGCCACACGCACTGCCTGAATGCGCAATATTTAAAGCGCGTTCAGTGGACGAACGATGGCAGTTTATTAGAGATCATAAGTAGTGCATGCCTTAAAGATATTGTTCACTGTAGCTGTAGGTTGTATAGATATATTTAGATGTATGTATTGTGACATGTTTTTATGGGCATCCCTTCTCGCCTTCGTCGCCACCACCCGCGCAGACAGCGGGTGGGGGTTGCGGGCGCGGGAAGGGTGCGGCCGAATGCCCCGAGCGCACCAGTCGCCGACGAAAGCCCGCCAGGGTAACAATACACATTTATTACGAGATAACAGTTTTTCATTTCAAAGTGATTAATTGAGTAATAGTGTGATAGACGCCGAAATAAGTAGTGGTCGCTACGCAGCTCCCTCCGAAAGCCTGCATCCTGCTTGCTGGTTGCCTTGTTGATAACGTCAGAAGACACAAGAACCACCGCACGACGCGACGCGACGCCGATCGTAACATTGGTCCTTCGAGCGCGGATCTGCGATGTCGACAAGGGAGACCCGAAGCAGGACGAGAGCGGCAACCGAGGAGCCGCCGCCGCCGCTGCCTACCGACTCTGGCATGGCTGCGACCAGACACACCGACAACCTTACCGCCGGCGGCCCTACATCCGCCGGCGCCCCCGTATCACCGTGCGACCAGCTCAACTCGTCGGTCGCTACAGTGGTACCGACGCACACACCGACGAACCAAGCGACGCTGACACGTTCTGTCGCTGCATCGTCACGCCGCTCAAATGCTTCTACGGCGAGGCTTCGACGCCTTGAAGCAGAATATCAGGCCTCGCTGGAGCTAGCAGAGATGGAGATAAGAGCGGAACAAAGAACAAGGGCGCTGTTGCAGCAGAGAATAGAGATAGCCCGCGAAAAAGAGCGGCTCGAAGCAGATGACGCCGCGTCCCAACCGCTGTCCGGTGACGCCGCGGCGGAGAGAGGAGCGGGGGCAGAGATATCGTTCCCGCCAAACACTTGGCGGATCGACGCACCCGCCGCCGCCGCCGCTGCCATCGCATCTCGACCGCTACCCGATTCGGCGAGGGGAAGAGAGAAAGACGATGTCGCACCATTTTTTTATGGTCAGTCGCCCATACCCCTCGCCCCGCAGCCGGCCGCCGCAGTACCCGGCGTCGCATCTCGAGCGCTGCCAGATGTGGCGCATAGAACAAAAGGCGCTGTGGGTCGAATTCCGGCGCCAAATGAACCCTCCGCGCCCCGCGCCCCGCCGGCCGCCCCCGCCGCGAGCCGTCGCCGTCGCGCCGGCGGCGCCCGCCCTCGACACCGAGCCGCCCGCCCAAGATAACACCGCTGCACACGGAGGGCAGGGGCAGGTACCGCTGGACCCGATGTCCTTGCTCGCCGCAGTACAGGGCGGCGCACAGGGGTGCAGACGCCCGCACCACCGACTACTTCATCACGATGAACGAAAAGAAGACGCGCTGAATGACGACGAAAACAGCGCGTCGCCCGAGGTCAACGATGTAAACGCAGCCATAATAAGTTCATGTTGCGCACACGACACGGCGAGATACGCCTACTTGAAAATCGCACCGGTGATGGTGAAAGGACCGCGCGGAACGTGCGAGACTTATGCGCTTCTCGATGACGGGTCAACTATATCTCTAGTGGAGTCCATGATCGCAGAAAAAGTTGCGCCTGCACCGTTGCGACTCCACGGGATCGGAGGAGAGATGACGGGCACCGATGCGTCGCGCCGAGTGAACGTGAAGATACGCGGCCACTACGAGGACACGTGGCATGAGTTATCCGGTGCCCGCACAGTGGACACGATAGGACTTGGGACTCAGACTGTGGACGCTAGTGTGCTAACGGACTGCGCGCACCTGGAGGACATCAGAAGAGATCTGTTGTACCAAGACGCCAGGCCGAAGATTCTAATTGGACAGGATAATTGGAATCTTCTGATGTCGCGAGAAACGCGCACCGGACCCAAGAAGCAGCCAGTAGCAACCAAAACTGATCTTGGTTGGGTACTCCACGGCTGCCGCGAGGCTGAAGCTTCCTTGAGAGCATATGTATGTCATGCACGCATGGAAATTGAGGAAACTGAACCCCTTCGAGGTGGTTTCCAATTGGGACCAATTGGAATTTATTCCAACACGACGCGGAAAACCAGAGAAGATCGCGCGACACGGACGACGAAAGCGAGAACAGATACCCAGAATAAAAACCTACAGTGGAGAAATAACATCTCAGAAATGCTACGAGACAAGCGGCAAGTGCATAGATGCCTACGAGGACGCGAGAAGCTTACAGCGTTGGAGAAGGACTGCTATACCGCCTTCTTAAGAAACACTAAGGCGCTATTCAAGGCCGGCTATGCCGATGCCGATCTCCAACACTCGGGACGCCGTAAGAGTGAAAACGCAACTGCTGCACCGCGTCTACCTCAGACAACAGGCACACAACACGGCTACGCGCTTGCCAGCTGGAGGGACCGGAGGAACAAGGCATTTGATACCGGAGGAAGCTGTCGTCTCAGAAGTAGTGTACGCCGCCTGCGACGACGTACAGGAGGGCAGGATGTTGACGACAGCTTTAGATCATAAGTAGTGCATGCCTTAAAGATATTGTTCACTGTAGCTGTAGGTTGTATAGATATATTTAGATGTATGTATTGTGACATGTTTTTATGGGCATCCCTTCTCGCCTTCGTCGCCACCACCCGCGCAGACAGCGGGTGGGGGTTGCGGGCGCGGGAAGGGTGCGGCCGAATGCCCCGAGCGCACCAGTCGCCGACGAAAGCCCGCCAGGGTAACAATACACATTTATTACGAGATAACAGTTTTTCATTTCAAAGTGATTAATTGAGTAATAGTGTGATAGACGCCGAAATAAGTAGTGGTCGCTACGCAGCTCCCTCCGAAAGCCTGCATCCTGCTTGCTGGTTGCCTTGTTGATAACGTCAGAAGACACAAGAACCACCGCACGACGCGACGCGACGCCGATCGTAACAATACTTGTTCACTTTTTCATTCTTTTATTTCGACTCTAAATAGTCTTTCGTGCTCAGATTCAAGGTAGGCCATCGTTCAGAGCCGGCAAATTGTCGGCCGATAGCATCACCCTTAGCTTTCAAAGGTAGAGCACGCAATGTTAAAAAAAATACGCCTCAAGTTGACCTCTACCTAGTTATTCCATTTAAGCAACTGGGAGTCATTGCCGCCACAACATGCTTGAATTTATAATCGTTTGCAATTGTTGGCAATACATGTCTGAATTAAGTTTCTAGCCAGAAATCAAGAAGATGGAGTGGATATAACCAACCAAATACTTGGTCAACCAAATACTCACTAGCATCTTTTTGAGTCAACTTTCGCTTGGGGCAAGTTTTAACGGGTTCCTCAAGGCTTGGCGACCGTGACGAACGTTTTCGATTATTGTATAGGATTAATTTCACATCACAAGTGACTATACGCTTTTTTATGATCCCCTTATTCTCTTTTCACTTTCCGTATTTGACGCAAATGAATTAAGATTGTTTTCTCACCGAAGGCTGGAACTAACCTAACCTAACCTAACCTAACCTAACCCTGGCTTGGTTTGAGTTCGATTCTTTATCATCGATTAGCGTCTCCGGCTTTCCAAGAGAAATCTAAATTTCTAAAACGGAAACGTTGGAACCACGGTGCAAGAACATTGTCCGAGCAACATCAAATGAAACGCAAACAAATGAATGACTTATTCGAGACAGAACTAAATATAGAAAATTAAATTTGAATTTGGAATGGGAATTGTTGAGTTCAAAGTTGCCTGCCCGAGAATCTGGCGATTTCATAGGTGACGTTCTAATATGATAACACAGTACATGCAATCAAGTCGTGCAACAACTTCACGTCAACGGAGTGCGGGGCGGCGGGTTGCGAGGGGGGGTGGCGGTCAGGTCACGCCGCCGTATTGAAATTTCACTCTCCACTGCACTCGACCCCGCCGCGCCGCCGCGCGCCGTCGACGTCCCGGGAAAAATAATATTCTAGAAAAAATAGAAGTAGACTTCTCTAGAAAGAGACACGGGCGAGTCGCCGCGCGTCTTCGCGTCAGCCGGGCCGAGTGGCGTGACACGCCTCGATGTTCCATCAAGGTTTCCTTCCTCTGAAAGTCCCGATCACTGCTCGAACTAAATAGACTAGGAGGTCGCAAAAATGGTAACGATTACGCATTACGTAGATAAGGCGCCTGAAAAAGTAGTTGTGGTGACAAGAAATATATATCATAAGGGAAATGGCTGCAAATAACGAAGCATGAAAAAATCAGTACATACTTGCTAAGCAATACCAACACTTAACAACTCTTTGGTTGCATTTCGTAGTTATAGGCGATTTAAGTTACAGATATAACTTTAAGTTTATTTTAATTGTGTTTAAAAAACCGACTGGTTATTATTGTATAATTAATAGGTATCAATATTTCTAGACAATCTGTATATTCATTCAGATTGTCACCAGATTTATAATTTTCGCCACGGCGGGCGCACTGGCCGTGGGCACAACACAATCTATTCAGAGCTTTTATTTCAATCTTAATTATTTGATCAGCTAGGCTGACAAACTTGCACTTTTTATCGAAATTTTGATGTTTGTCAATATTTTGATGATTTTGTTGTTAATAGGGTAACCAAGAGTCAATAACCTTGCATTATCTCTTTAGAATTATTTAATAAAAAAACTCACCTGAAAACATATCCATTAATGTAAAGTATTGAAAATAAAGTTCTTATTGTTCTGATATTGACAAACATCAAGCCACAGAGCAGGATTGTTTATTTTGTTTTGTATTTGCCTTTTTTTTCTTAATACGACGCCGGTTTTATTTCAATGAAGGATGAAGAACCGACAAGACAAAGCCAGCCTCAGTGGCCCAGTGGCGCGACACTTCGGCGATCGCTCTCCGAAGTTAAGCAACGCTGGGTCCGGTCAGGTCTTGGATGGGTGACCATTCGACCGTTGAGAGAGGCTGGCCGTGGTTCGGATTCCACGTTAAGCTGTAGGTCCCCTTCCTTACTTACTAGGTGGTAGGGTTTATCCCGCCCGGGTTGGTACCATCGCATTGGATGAACGATGGTCGAAGCGGCAATGAAAATTGTCCGTGTTTTCCATCCAGTTCAATGTAGCCGTGCAATATAAGGAAGGTCCTGGCATGGCACCTAGTTCCCATGTGGTGTGTTGGGCTAATACCATGACAGAACGTGTGGTATTAGCCATCCATGTCCAGTCACATAAAAAAAAAAAGAATGCTTTATATCTGGCGGTACATTCAGATTTATTACCGATAGGTAATGAGAATTGCGACGATACGTACACATTCAACAATTTAATTTGTGACATATTCAGTAACGGAGATAGAAGATTCTGATTCTATTATTTTTCGCCATAAAGTTAGAGCAAAGACAACGCGACCCTTGCTAATTTATTCGACGGCCGTCGCGACGAATCCAATCTCGTATGCCGCCCTCGCCAACTCTGCACCCGCGCCCGCACCCATGCCCGCCCGCACCCCTTGCCCCTCGTGTCCGCCCCTCGCTACCGCGCCGATGCCGCCTCTGCACCCGCACCTTCCGACCTTGGCCGCCGCTGCCTCCGCTCCGCTGAATCAGTCCCATACCGCTTAACCCTTTCACCGCCAAGGTTTTTTGGCATAATCGTTTTCAATACGCCACACTACAATTATTTCGATAACATGCAGTCTCGAATTGTTGTTTGTTTTGTTGCAAATAGTGTGTTTCCACTGTTGAAACAGTAGAAATCTAATGAACACTAGTATGTATTGTGAAATTATGTAAATAAAACACATTATTTCGTAATCAGTAAAGTTTTATTAATGTTTGAAGTGGAGTAGTTTTCTGTCGGATGTATCCGACGATGGCGCCTGCAAAATGCCTTGTTCTGACGGATATATACGTTCCTGGCGGGGAAAGGGTTAAATAGTGCGTTTTATGAGCAGAAGCCCATACCCGTACAGTTTTCAGTTTCAGTTTCTTTATTTCCTCCATTAGATGCATATTACACACGGTCGGTTCGATTACTTCTGGCGAAGGAGAGCCGACAAGAAACTTCGTCAGGTTGGTTACACGGGTAACTAAAGTTGCTCGACTTGCAACAAACTCGGTCGATTTCGCCGTCACGACATCATCCAGCAATCTCCGGAAATATGGTTTATGGAAAAGTAAGGAACCGTTCATGGAGAAATTAATTGACTGCATTTGCAAGGAAACGTGTCAACTCGATGAACAACTCACCGGCAACATGAAAAGTATGGAGCGATGTGGAGCAATATCGCTCTGTATCGCTGAGATAATTGCCGACATTTTATTGAGGTTGCTCTATATTGATCCATCTATTGCTCCACTATGTTTGGCAACAGTTGCCCAGCCATTCATTGCCTCAAAAATTGTCTTACGTTTGGACATAGTGTGTTTTTTTTTATAAATACTAGCTGATACATATCGCCCCCCTGGATCCGCACCTGGACGACACGGGGCCCACCAAAACCCCGCTCGGCATCCGGCCTCGCTCGGCCGGTAGGGTGCCCGGCCCCCCGCGGTTCCACCAGGGCACGCTTTATCTGAGGCCGTCGGCGATTAATCGCGCAGGTTTAAAGTCGCGGAGCGGGCGGAAGGCTCGATAAGGGTTTATTGGGTAAACTAGTTCAGCGCTCTGAGCCCACGAAGGGTGGCTCTATTGAGTCGCACTTCAGCCTCTATTGATTATTTAGAGGCTTTGGGTATTAGTTGTGAGGCTTCTTTAGTTATCGAGGGCTGCTTTTAGTGCTTTCGGTGTTTATTACTTTCTAAATTATCCTAAGCGAAGTGTTTCATACTAAGGCTAGTTAACGTAAATGTATAGTTAAGATGTACAGGATGTTTGGTAATTTGATGAATTCCTTCTAAGGGGTCATTATAGAGCTAATTTGCAACAAATTTGGCCCAGTTAAACGAGGGTCTAAAATCAATTGTTTCTGAGTTATTTACGAGTAAGTTTTCAGTTTTTTTTTTAATGTTCTGTGTTATTATAAAAAAGTGATGATTGCAAAATAACTACTACACTCTGGGCATTTTATCACCAATTTTCTAATTGCTGATGAATGAGAGACTTCTTAAAAAAATGCATTCAAAATTTCCATAATCTCACAAATTAAGGGTCATAAATGAAAGTTTATTTTCATAATTTGTATGCCACGTGTCATACTTTTTAGGGTTCCGTACCCAAAGGGTGAAAATGGAACCCTATTACTTAGCCTCCGCTGGCCGTCCGTGCGTCCGTCCATCTGTCACAGGGCTGTATCTCATTAACCGTAATAGGTAGGCAGCTGAAATGTTCACAGAGTGTGTATTTATTTTGCCGCTATAACAACAAATAGGTAAAATAAATAAATAATAAAAATTAATATGGGATTAAGTTTGGGATACAAAAAACGTGATTTTTTTGTGTTAAATCTTCTACGATCGTACGGAACCCTTAGTTCGACTCGCACTTGGCCGATTTGTTTAGCAATCCTCTCTGTTAAAATAAATGTTGTAATGTTATTACATAAACTGAGATTATGGATATTTTGAATGCATTTTTTTTTAAAAAGTCTTTCATTCATCAGCTATTATAAAATCGCTAAAGTAAGTATAAATAATTATTTAACAAGCATCGCTTTTTTATAACTCTATAGTAGCTCTAAAATGATACCCTTAGAAGGAATGACCAAACACCGATACAATGTGTTTCGAATTACCAAACACATTGTATTTATACTTATTTGATTGACTGTATCCCCGGATACAGAATAGAAGAAAACATATGTATCCATTCCAGGTCAGACACTGCAGGACAAATATCGGTCAACATTCGCCAATTGCTAGGATGTGTTCGCGTGCAAACGAATGGCGGGATAGTTGCGATATATTCGCAGGACCGTTAATATCTCTAAAGAAAATTAACTCGCTAAAATAGTATTTCACTTTATTCTTTTCTTTTTAACTTTAACTTTTTCTTTTTAATTTAATTTAATTTTTGTAAAAGTTTTTTTTTGTGTTTGAAATGTAAATTTTTCAGAAACCTCTGAATTTAAATGTAAATGTTATGTAACAGATTTATAACCTATTTGTTCTATGTTTTGTTTGTTTATATGCATGTTGTGTTCACTACCAGTGGAGTGTGCATATTTTTTAAAATGCCGCTTGTGATTCTCAGTGTATCCTGTGTGCTACTCTGTTTGTGAACCTATAAATAAAAAAATAAAAAAAAAATAAAAAAATTGATGTATGACATCTGAACATATCATCATATGTATGAAGAAAGAAGATATCTTAATAATAAGTTAACGCTAACCAAAGACGGTGTATCATATTAAACAAAAACCTTCAGTTAACATGTACACTCTTACAGGTTTATAATAATAATGTTATATTACTCTAAAGTTATGGGTATTATCTTCTTATGCCCGTTTCCAACACCTCCAGCTACAAACTTCCCAAAGTTATCTTTCGGTTACACCAAATGTACAATGTAAAATGTAACCGAAAGTAACGGTCGGGTAACTGGAGATGGTGAAACCAGGGGTTAGTCAATCGTCTGGATATTTAATCGGGATGTAGGTGGAATGTGTGCGAGCATAAAAATACAATTATTTAACATTATGTACAACAAATTTCGCTGCCATAATCGCCTCCAGCCCGGCAGACTTCTACAGTAATAGCAAACTGCCATCAAAATGGCAAAATTGTATAAATAATTTGGGCCAGTACTTTGATTAGCTCAATAAAAAAATAACCAAAATTTTTATAAAAATGTTCATACAAATCTCCAATTTAATAGGTAGACCTAAGCATGATTATGCATATATTAACATTATTAATGTTCCTATGTATGATATGTAGGTACGCTTCAATATATACCCATGTCGATTTTATCCGTACTTGACCAGTATTCCTAGCAAATATATTTCTAGGTATGCACACCAATACGGCTTATTCCATCAATGAAGTTATATCCAACGCGCCTGCCAGTTAGGAAGCATATAACGTGAGTTCGAACAAGTTATATTGGATGTAGTTCTTAGAAACTTGCTCCTGCAAGCCCTACGAACTCGAGAAGTCAGAGACAAAATATAACCAGCAAACCGAATATATTTCGGAAAGTTTGACTTGACTTCGACTCAACTCGGCTTTCGAGTTTATAGATGTTTTTTATTTTAAAACATTTTAGGATTTTAGTTTCAATACCTATTTTAAATAATCTCAAACCTTGACAGTAAAAAGATATTTTATATTTCAAGAGACTTCGTGTCGGCGAAATATATCACTAATACTAGTGATAGGTACTAGCTGACTCCGATCGACTTAATGTCCTCAGCTGAAACTTCTGTGAGAGTGCTTCACAAAACTCCGGAGAAGTTCGCCGTCGAAGGACATCTGTTTCCGTCCAACTTATAGACGTAGGTAAGTAAAGGTACTCATAAAGTATCATAGACAGACAAACTAATTCTAATGGATACGATGACATACTTAGGGCCGAGTGCATGAAAACACAAACAATCTGAATCCACGTCAACGTATGATTAAACTTGTCACTTTGTATGACAGTATGGAAGGAACTCCATGCGGTTCACTAAAGATGACGTGTTTGAACATTGATTAACCGGGGCTTACCTAATATTCATATTAACCTATTATAACGCTAAAAAAGTCTCTGGAACTGGGTATGTGATGGGATGTGGATGGGAGCTCCACGGGTAAAAGTGTCCGAGCGACACTTTTGCTGTCACAGACTCGTCAACACATGTTTACGATAATACCCGTTGCTTGTCTCTTTCTTCGCTTGGCTTAGTTATTGCTCGTAAAAAAGGAGACAGGCATTAGTGTCAACCTCCCGGCCGTAATGCAATAGGTACCAAAGATAATACTTATAATTACTTAAAGTAATAATGGTAATACAATGCGTTGGGACTGAGATGCAAATAAAGCGCTCTCCGACAATAACTTTTTTTTTATGTAACTGGACATGGATGGCTAATACGGAAATGACCGTCAGATATTACCCTAACACACCAAATGGTAACTAGGTGCCATGCTAGGACGTTCCTTTATTGCTGGATGGTACACGGACAATTTTCATTGCCGCTTCGACCATCGTTTATTCAATGCGATGGTACCAACCCCGGCGGTATTAACGCTGCGACCTAGTAAGTAAGGAAGGGGACCTACAGTTTTACGTTAACGGTTGAAAATGAGCACCCATCCAGAACTTAACCGCACTCAGAGGTGCTTCCCCAGCAAGGCGTCGTACACTGAGCTACCGAGGCTGACAGGTACCGAGACTATAATGCACTACATAATAACTCTATGTCTGCAACAGTTTGCGTCAATTTCATTAAAATAGGTGTCTAGCGTGTGTCTAATTTGGCGACTGGCGCCTGTGAAATGTTATTCAGTCGGACTTTGAATTGTTTCTTCAGGTAATACATAATGTAGCGAAAGAAACTTCGTTCCTACCGGGTGTCCCACGGCGACTCTCGTATTATTTAAGGTAAATAAGAGTAAGTTTTTTTTTATTTCCAAGTTTTAGTCCCTGGTGAAACGGGTTTACATGGTTGGTGGATAATTCCGATCCTCCAGTTATTAAAGCAAAACAAATTAAGTGGTAAACATTACAGTTTTTGGAGCACATGGTAAGAAATACTTAACAATTTTGACATTTTACAATCTGATAAGAGCCCGTCTCATTCAAAAGAGCGCTGAGAGACAAAGCCCACATTGATAAAACTTTAAGCTGACGAAAAGTTTGGCTATCCTTCCAACTTTAACGTGCGGAAAAAGAAACCTACGAGAAAAAGCGCTTCGCACGTCGGTAAATAGGTGCCAAGTCACATTCCTCACTCAGTAAAACTTTGAATGAAGCTTTCGTGGGACTCACAACAGTCTCGTGCCTATGAAAGTGTGTCAAAAATAAATAAAACGGAGCTTTATTGAATGCGAACTTCCTCCAGCAACGAAAACAATCAACCGCAAATTGAAGTAGAAAACTTTCTCCATAATGCTTGCTGCGTAGAGTCGGGGACGCGTGGAGAAGGTCGAAATGGCAAAAGTCACACCATTTCTGATGCGTAGATACAATTTGGATTTGTAGAGATTTATAGAGAATAAGTGACGAAAGATAAGTGAATGGAGGAAAGCAAATTTGTTTATGGATGACCTGAAAAATTTAGTATAAAAAAATCTAGAAAATACTGTTTTTTATTTCTTTAAACTCATTGAGATACGAAATAATCCTTGTGAAGAGATGAAAAGGTGGGTCAGGTCTTGAGACCCACGGCTGCGCAGCTGCTCTCCCCTAGTCGTGATTTGAATGTTGCATATGTGTTAAGGGCCTGGTACTAGCCAAATCGCAAAGTTAGACGAGGCACCCCAAGTTAACTAACTAAGTCTGACGAATATAAGTGTCATTCTTACAATATATGATTCCTTGTCTAGGAATTGAATTATTTTCGTTAATGTATGTTTCCTTTTTCTATACAAAATACATTGCGGAAACGGTGTCCATTTCCGAACTTTTTTGACTAAATGTAGAAATCTAAAAGCAAATGGAATTTTTTGTTTATGCATATATGCTGTTTTTGCTTATATCTAGAAATCGAATTACTTTCAGATTTCTAATGAGAAAAATCAACTTTTTTATTTTTATTATTATTTAAATAAATGATGGAATAAAAAAATATTAACAATCCATTATCAGTCTGGAGTTCTATTTGGATTTGCTGAAGCGTTTCACTACATATTATTACATTTGTTATAAAGTGCATTTGTATGGCGCGAGTAGTTGGCTAGTCCTAGCGCCTTAACTTGCTGGGAAACTTCGTTAGTGCGATGTCTTGCGGGTAGCGTCATCTAGCGCCATGTTAACTAGCTTCTATGCATCTGTTTGTTGATTCGTGGCATGTGAAACTAGCGGCTCTCACTAGAGGGCGCTATGTCGCTACATCCTTTTAAACATCTTTTGTCATGGTGTACTCAACCTGTTGAATATTGACTTATTGCAATGTAGATATATGATATATAAAGGGAACTGTCTGAAATGAAGATAAATGGAATAATGTCGATAAATATAGCGATATGGCGATATGCTGGCTGACTCCACGTTGTAGTGTGACATCAATGCGCTATTCCCAACTCGGGCGCGCGTTAAAAATTATGTGCAATTTTAAACACTTATAAATACGAAATTATTGCTTATAAATAACCCGAATACAAACAAAAATATCCTTAGGATTAGGGCTTGGCTATACAAAACAATTATCACAACCTGTTGTGGTCTTCTCCATTGTCGTGCCTGGACGACCTAGCTAGGAGAACGACAATGACCAGATTGACGAAGTACTTCGTAATGGTTAGGTACGTGGCAACCGTATTGCATATATGAAAAGATGAGATTATGTCGGTAGAGGAAGCAAAATTAGTATTCTCCGAAATACCTGGCATTAAAAAAAACCACTCATTCTCAGTGAAAAAAAAATCGGCTACCCCGAAGACAATAAAATCCTGGCTACGCCAATAATCTAATCGGACAGTTGAGAAGGCAATGCAAGAATGTTGGCCCTCTGAGCTGGCTCGGCTGGTCGACATTTTGCTTCTAGTGCAATTTCGACATTCCATGTCGTGCCAGTTTCACGTCTTGCAACTTGAATGCGACCAGTACGGTCGCGACAACATTGGGGACGTGTCGGTGTGGGCGAGAGGAGGGGTAGGTTATTTATTTCGATAAATGTCACAGGGCTGACGTGATAGATCCTACGCCGATAACTGTAAACAACAAGGAAGAGGGTGTCGATAGTCTGCGGAATCACTTCCCAGTCCTTTGTAACTTCAAAGCAAACATATTTAATTTCACCCTAACTGACCAGTGGGCTACCTAATTGTATCCCATTATTTAAAACAACTTTATTTTATTCAATTTTGTTATTTAGTTCCAAATACAAAAGATTCCTGGAGCGTTACCATGGTAAGTTAACTCGCCGGGTGAATCGCAGATCAATAATTCGGACGTTTGGTTTGATTTTGTACCATGCCAACGGGTAAATTTCAGTTCACTTGGCTGAGCAACACGTAGTTTGACAGTTGCGAAAGACAACGAAAAGTCAGGTTGAATAACTATATTGCATGTTCACCTGATATTCAACGGGATAGTTAACTTACCATGGTAACCCCCAGATTTAAAATTGCTAGCATCCTAAAATGCTCAGAAGTATTCATGACTTAGCGTGTAGTCGGGCGCAGTCTCGCTTGACCTCAGCTAGGCCTTCCTGGCGCTCTTGCGGAGACGGCACGGGCTCCAGCGGCGGCAGCGGGGGCCCGCGCAGCCGGTTCGTCAGCTGCACGACGCGCTCTGCCTCGCGCACGCCGCTCAGCCGCGCCCCCGCCACCGTGCCCGCCTGCCCCGGCACCGTCGCCTCGCCCGCGAACAGCAGCACCGGCGGCACCGGCCCGCTCGGCCCCGGCGTCGGCGCGGCCAGCTCGCTCTGGTACAGCGCCGACAGCTCCGCGTCGCAACCGCAGCCGCACGCGCACCCCGGCCCCGAGTACGCACCGCGAAAGTAATGGTCCGTCGACCATCGCGAGCGCAGCATCGTCGCCGGGTACGGCAGCCGCCGGTCGCCCGTCAGCTCCCGCAGCAGCCGCGTCACGCCCTCGGCGACGTCGCGGTCCGACAGCATCTCCATCTGCGCCGCCTCCGCGCCCTCGACGCGCATCTGCAGCACGTGCTCGCTCTCCGGCACCGGCGCGACGAGCCGCACGCCGCGCGTCCAGTCGCAGCGGTCGCGGAGACACTCCGCGGTAAACTCGAACCTGAGGTCGCTCGTCGACCAGAACCAGAACGGGCGAGAGTAGTCGAGGTACAGTTTGTTGCAATCTATCCAGTTGAGGAACCGGATCGCGTCGATTTTGCCCGCCGGCAGGGTTGGGCAAAACATCGCGTCGGCGAAGGAGCGCAGGACGCCCATAGAGACGGTCACTATGACGTAGTCGGCGGGAAACTCGTCGCCGTCGCAGCACCTGACGACGGCGCGGTAGCCGGCCTTCTGTGCGGTGCCCCAGTGGACAATGTGGACCGGCTTGCAGTACCGGACGGCGCAGTCCGGCAGCTCGCGAAGGAGCGGCGCGATTGCGGCGACCGTTCCGAGAGGCACGCGTACTTCGCCCCCGGGCATCTCGAGGTAGTTTCCGACGCAATCCGAGCAGACGAGCGAGAGGTCGTCGCCGCACTTGTTCCGCAGTATGCTCGCCATTCCGAACATGATGCGCGCGGCGTCGTACTGCTGGTGCTCGGGAAAGTCGCGCAACTCCTGCTGAATGCGCATGCCCAGGAAGTTGAGCATCGAACCGTGCTGCTTGGTGTTGCCGTAGCAGAACAGCTGCGCCGCCTCCTTCTCTATCTGCCGGAACCGCTGGTAGGCGGAGATGGTGATGGGTAGGTCCGTTTCGCCGCCGCTGGCGCGCGAGAAGAGACCCCGCGTGGGCTCGGAGCGGGCACGCGCCAGCTCGTCGCCCGACGCCATCGAGTACAGTGAACTGTTTGTTTTATTTTCGTTGCTACCCCAATCCGATCCGAACTCGGCCACCACGTCTCCGAGCCAGCAGGAATGGATTCGACCACCCGGTCTAAAAAAATCAAGAAAAAACATTCAGGTACGACACAAATTTGTTATTCAAATATTCAATGTATTTTCTTGTTTCTAAATTTCTACGAAATACGTGAATTTAGGACACACTGTGCAAATAGTGAAATCGAGGTATATTATATCTTACTCCTTTAAACAATTAGTTAGTAAATGTTATTTTCAAAGTTACAATCATAATTAAATGCAAAAACGAAATGCAAGAGAAAATATATATACATTTAAAAGAAATTAACACGCGAAATTCGTAGTCAACCTTTAACATTGTTCCTTCTGTATACATACGTAAGTACGTACGAGGTTCATGTTTTCATCCAGTTCAAAGTAGCCGTGCAATATAAGAAACCTGGTCCCCATGTGGTGTGTTGAGCTAAAGCTTGACAGTAGGTACTGATGCCACAGTCATTCAAGCATGCAAGAAACCATATACCGTGCCCCAAAATGCACCTGCAGGTAGCCTCCAGCACTGTGAAGTTGTCGATGCCGCACTGGACGAGACGGTGCGCGGCGGAGAGCCCCGCCACACCAGCACCGATGATCACCACCTTGGGCTGCGCGCAGCACGGTCCCGCCTTACACGGCTCCGACGTCGACAGTTGCGCCTTGGCCCCCGCCGTGTTGGTCCCTCGCTCACCTGACCCATCTTTGCTTGGGACGGGGAGACCCGATTTGCCCGAGTAGCTGGAATTTGGAGTAACAAAAATAGTATCGTTCGTTGCTCAGGGGCGGGTGGATTTTCCTATCCCAGAGAACTGGGTTCAAATCCCCGACCCGTTCATTTCATATAACCACTTTATTTCTATTTCCGAGTTGGATCAGTGCATTTCGTTATAATTGCGAGCTGTTCCATGGTTCGGAATCCATGTACAACTGTAGTCCCTTCTCCTACTAGGTGGGCGCTTCTCGACTGGGAGGCGTGGGTTCGATACTCTGTGGCTGTATAGGTTTATTTGATGTTTATTTCTCGTTTAAAGTTTATTCCTACTCGGCGTAACTTATGTTATTTTAAGTTTACTCTCACTTTATAATGTCGCAAAATTTTTAGCATTTTGCGACATTGTAAAGTGAGGCTGAGTAAGGAGTTTGGAGTTTGTTAGGTATAATTTTGTTTTTTGTTCTGTTTGTGCATACCTAGTGTAAGATACAAATCGGGAACTTCTTTCTTATTTCAGGGTTGCTTCTTGTCTTATTAAAAAAGCTATCACTAGATGGTTCGTAAAAGTCCAAATTACCATCCCAGTTCACCTAAGAATGTGTACCTTATAAAATAATTCATATTACATATTTTTTAAAGTTTAATGGTTCGTGCGGTTTTTGTCTTGTGGCTAGCGTAAAACCCGCATGGTTGCAGCATGTGATGTTAAATATAATAATTGTACAGTGCTTGTAAACTTTGAAACCGACATGCGGGCTGATTGCTTATAGTTTAAATAAAGAAGTAGAGATATGTCTTCTATAAATCAGCCTTGGATATTGTTTTGCAGAGCACCTAAAATTGTAGGGATGGGTGCCGAGTGGGAATAAGCGCCTATTGGATGAAACGAGGTTATCATTAGTCAACCACTCGGTACTCTGAGACCGAATATCGGTTGTCACGAGCCAGAAATCCCAAAGAATCACTTGAGATTTATATCATCTATATCTAAACGTTCTACTTAGATGTAAATCATTGGAATAACATACCCCCTTCGTAACCATCCTTTTAGTAACTCTAAACATTGTACATTAGGTAATTTCATTTTGTTTAAAATAAATACTGTGAATTTTGCGTGGAGGTGATAACTTCTTCACCTCCATGGAATTTTGATGTTTTGATTTGTATGTTTTTTTCTGACGGATCTGTCATTTTTATTTTTGTCATCTATGACATTATTGACTCTTATCATCCCGTGTCTTTTTTTTAACAATTTGCGTTGGCGAAGGTTTTTCTTCTTTGTATTGTGTGAGTGATAAGTCAATGATGAACTAGCCAGATAAATAGTTCTAACAGGCAAAATAGTGATTAGATGTAACGTTTCGTTGCATTTTGTACCATGCTAATTGGTAAATTTCAGTTCACTTGGCCGAGTAACACGTCGTTTGACAGTTAGCTTGGTACGAAATGAAACGAATGTAAAGTTTTGACGGTTCTGAACACGGGTTCTGAACATAGAGAATGTACAGACGGGATTAGAAACCGAAACACATTCGTTTGGCGGCAGCGTAGCCACGAGGAATTCCAAAACGTCTAACTGTAATTCGTTGGCTTGCGAATTCGGGACGCACAGCATTGGACATTACGACATTACGTGTCGTTGGAACGCGAGAAAACCAGTATTAAGCGAATTCGTAACCGAACTCACTAGTCGGCGATTCCATTTTGTATTTCAAATGGCTTCTCTACCCCCTACAAACAACTTTCCGTTTCCGGACATTCTCGATGGTTCTGAAGGTGCTTTCATAGCTTTAAGTAGTGGGGAAATGGGTTAAATATCTATTATCATCACAAATAAGTTTAGGAGTTTTAATATATACAGTTTTAAATGTACAAATACAGTTAGGACACTGATTAATGAGTATCACAAAAAATTCGATAAAAGGTGTTATCCTAGAGACGATCTCATTTGAAGCACTCGCTCCAGTAGCGATCCAACGTGTGGTAGAAGTGGCGGCTCACACCCGACAGTGAGTGGTTCTCGTCGGGGTAGCTCTGAAACAAGTACAACACATATTTATGGTATTTTTTGCACGTTTGCGGATTTCTTGGCAGCGACATTTTTGGGGCCTCCTACGAAGAAAGAAGAGGAGGCCACTGTTTCAGCTATTCTTGCCCAGACGATTGTTGTCGACAAGTTGTTGACTTGTTCAGATGGTCTGTTATTCTGAACGTTAAACAATTGTTTTACATTTTAAGCCTTAAGTTTTTTAGCTGCAAAGTGAAATGTATTATAAAGAGTTTGAATAAATATATAGGTACCTACATCGAATACATTTAATCTCCGACTAGACTGGTCTAAAGTGTCCACTTAGACAAGTCTAACGGTTTACCAGGAGTAAAAAAAGTTTATTTGGATGTTAATAACTCCAGAATTACGAGTATTATAATATTCCATAGTCAAGGCCATGATATTATATCATCACACCACGTTCCCGTAGGAATTAGGAGCCATGCCGGAGGCCTTTCTTTTGTAAACAAGGCTTTGAACTGGATGATTGGACTAACACACCCGTACCAACCAGGGCGGGCGTAACCCATCTATTTTTTATCAAAATTGCATGCCCCAACTCAGTAAAGAAATAAAGTGGTGCATGAACGGGGCTGGTATCAAGTTGAAGACCTTTGGCATGAGAAGTCAAACCTCTGCCCTTGCGCTCCGAGCTGCTTAGAGATATGAATGTTTCAATTTGCCTCACCATCTGTTCGAAGTCGATGTCCGCATGCTGCAGCAGCTTGGACAGCATGGTGGAGTGCTGGTAGTGGACGTTGTCGTCGGCGTTGCCGTGCACCAGCATCAGCCGGCGCCCGCGCAGCTTCTTTGCCTGCAGCAGCAGGTCCGACCGCTGGTAGCCGAGCTGGTTGTCGGCCGGCACGCCCATGTACCGCTCCGTGTAGATCGAATCTGTCGGTGGGTGCGACTGGTAAATGGCTGCTCCATCTAAACAGGTTTCTTTTGTTCCGAGTAGGTGAGGACCAGTGCAGGAGGCGATGGGACGGTTGAAGGATTACATCAGTACTACTGACGGATTCAGTTGTTTTTTAATGTATCAGTTGTTTGGATCCCATTACGTTTGCGCTGGTCAATGGCGAATTTATTCCGGTCAACCCTCAAATTACTGAAAAATATACATGGCGGCTACAGCAACGAACAGCTAAAACTTTTACCGATTTGTGTAGTTATGATTTTCGTTTCCATTGCTATCACTGGTGTTATCAGGGAGCATAGAAGAACGGGAGTCTCAAGTTCCAATGACACCTACGAATACGTAAGAACACGTAAGTTACGCTTCCCGAATTCGTAAGCGAACTAACTTGAGTCAGACGTTTTCTACTAGCACATATAGATGAGGTTCGATCACTTCTCCCGTCCTTCCATGCTCGCTGGGTGTTATTGTGAAGCAAGTCGTAGACGAAAAAGCTGAAAGCCTAAGGTCCCTAAGGCTGAGAGCCCAAATTGTTTGGTATTGGAATCGTCCCAATTGTAAAGCATCGTTTGTAAAAACAGTTTTGGCTTTAAAAATTCTTCTGTTTTTTTTTTTTTATGTGACTGGACATGGATGGCTAATACCACAAGTTCTGTCATGGTATTAGCCCAACACACCACATGGGAACTAGGTGCCATGCCAGGACCTTCCTTATATTGCACGGCTACATTGAACTGGATGGAAAACACGGACAATTTTCATTGCCGCTTCGACCACTGAGGCTGACGAATTGAGGCAGGCTCTGTAATGAATTGCAGCGATGCTCCGAACATTGGTTTTCAACGCCTCATACCACTGCTGCGATTATTATTATATGATATATACACTGGCAGCTACAAGCTAATGCGTGTATTTTAATTATTTAGTGCACTGTATTAATATTTTTGTAAGTAAAGTTTTTTTTTCTAAGTTTAGTTTTTTTTCTTGTTTCTCGTTTTTGATATTTGTCCAATTGGTTTTTAAAACTTTTCACTGAGTTATTACTTCTTTTGGAAATTTATTCCAAATGTCAACAACTCTGTTAGATGGGAGCGCTTCCTCATGTTTGAAGTAGTATTATTGCGGTTAAGTTTCAAGGAGTGTCTTCGAAGTCTCTTATTACTATGTTTTATATACATTGATTGAAGCCTTGGGACATTGTATTGTTCAGTCAGGATTTTGTAGGTCTCCTCGCTGCCTTCTTTTTGAGAAGGCTCCGCCTCCGCTGTCCTTTCGTCCGTCCGTCCGTCCGTCCGTCCGTCCGTCCGTCCGTTCGTCCGTCCGTCCGTCCGTCCATCCGTCCGTCCGTCTGTCACAGGGCTGTATCTTATGAAACGTAATAGAGTTTGCATTTATTTTGCTGCTATAAGAACAAATAGGTAAAATAAATAAATACTAATAATTAAATATCCCCATACAAACAACGTATTTTTTTTGTTTTAAGTCTTCTAGATGGTACGGATCCCTTCGTGTGCGAGAACGACTCGCACTTGGCCGGTTTTTCCAGTGTAGCAAGACCAAGAGTGTCAAGGCGATCCTCATTGCAGAGTGATTCCTCACTCACCGTAGTAAAGCCAGGAGGTGACCGGCGCGATGGCGGCCGCGCACCGCAGCAGCCGGCTACTGTCGTGCGCCAGCATCAGCGCCGACGTGTAGCCGCCGTAGCTCCAGCCCCAGACACCAACTCGGGATGCGTCTATGAAGCTGTATTTGCTAATTAGATGTCTGTAAACAACATCAATGCATTACTATACACCCTATTTATGAATAACTTTAGGTATGAAAGGTTTTAATTACGATCATAATAATTAATTTCGAGAACCATCAAAATGTTTAGATACACATCATGCTTGACTAAATCAATCGCTCAGAAAGCGCTTTGACTTCCTACCACGGAATAAACCTCCTAATTGTTCTGTGCTTCCTACTGTTAAAGGGAAGAGAGACTAGGGTTATTTAATACAGCACATGCCTCGACGGTGCCGAACGCGTTGCTACAACTAAGTTGGAGTTCGACGATCGATAGGGGTTGTAGTGTATTGTGTGCAGAGACTTCTCGAAGGGTAATGATAGTGATCTTATAGAGACCGCTCGGATACTAATGATAGTGATCATATAGATACCGCGAGGAGGGTAATGATAGTGAACTTAAAGAGACCGCGAGGAGGATAATGATAGTGACCTGATGGCTTGCAGCGTGTCGTCAACTTCGACGGTGCCGAGCGCGTTGTTGACGGCGTGCAGCGCTCGGATGCCCATCGCACCCGAGCCGCGCACGTCCACGTAGCACACCACGAAGCTGCGGTTCGACGCCAGGTAAGTGCTGTAGTCTGTGCGGTCCATAAAACATTATCACTGGTTTTGAAAAAGCAAAACAATTAAAAGTAAGAAGAACTGTTATTGCAATAGGACGTCCTGATGGCATAGTTTTAGATTATATCCATGCATCAAGTCAATATGTTTTATATGTTATCTGGACGTAGATATGTAGCTAATACCAGTCGGACCGTCATGATAACGTAACCTAATACTCTACATGACAACTAGGTGTCATGTTCAGTTCAGTTCAGTTCTGTCCAGTTATATATTTCACCATAAAGAACCTTAGAAAGCCAGGACCTTTTTTTATTGCTCGGCTATATAGAACTGCATTAAAAACAAGGATAATTTTCATTGCCGCTTCGACCATCATTCATTCAACGCGATGGTACCAACCCGGGCGGGATAAAACCTACCATCTAGGAAGTAAGGAAGTGGACCTACAGTTTTACGTGGAAGTATGTCCAGTTACCCAGTAGTCCCGTTAATTATAAATTTTATCAACCGGCTATTTTTCAAGATGGCCGGTCCCCTCCAATAGCAAAAGGCTTCACAGAACTAAAACCATTTAGGATTTGGTCTCTGCGCAGCCGCAGGCGCTCGGAGGGGAAAGGATAACATCAGTGCCGGGAATTCCACCTCATCATCGCGTACCTACCAAGTTCGTATTTGTCCTGAACCCTGGAGGTGCCCGGGCCGGCGTACACCTTGACGACCATGGGGTACTTGGCGGGCGCGGAGGGGTCGAGGTCCGGGGGGAGCAGCAGCCGCGCATGCGCCACCACGCCCGGCTGCAGCTGCAGCACGCTGTCGATGGCGCGCGGCAGGGCGTACTCGCTTAGCGTGGCGGCCAGCTCGCTGTTGTCGCTCCGGAGCGTCAGTTGGTCGCTCTGTAGAAATTGACACGGCCATTCAGGACGTGATATAGGTTGTTTTAGGTCGATAACTTCGGATATGATCGTGAAGTTGATGACGCGAAACCATTTTCTAGTCATAAATACAATTACTACAATGTAAAATTGCGAGAGGGTGTGAATGAATAAATTATTTATTGTGCAGAACAGATATGTTACAGTTAAATAGAATAATTTGGCACTCGTTTATCATTCTTGAACTTGCTCTGATCGATAAATACCGTTTGACTCACAGATTCCTCGACATAGCCTAAAAATAAAATGGATGTAAAATATTCTACAAATGAATGGCCGAAATCACATAATCAAAAGAAGACATGAAAACGGATGTAACCTGAGGCCACTGGTGAAACCGTGAGGACCGCTATTTAATTTAATTTAATTTGTTGTAAATTGAATTATGCTTTTTGATTTTAAATATTATTAAAACCCAATTATTGTTATTAATATTATGTCTACCCCCAGGATAAAAGCAGGGATTGCTTATATTGACTGATCGAATCCAAACTCCTAAACATAAAAAAATAATCCGTTTCAGGATTAGTTCCTGCGTTCCAGATCCTGTGCATTCCATTCCAGCTCCAGTGGTGCTGCTCGCGTCACCCGATCCTCATAGACCCGAGAGACGGCAGCGAGGGACACAAGAGGGGGCGTCCCTGTTATTTGTTGGATACTCATTTTTCCTGTAGTTCGAAATATGCTTTTACTCGCAGATCCACGGACCCTAGCGTTGTAGATGTAGGTGCGGGGCGGCGTGTTGGTGGCGGAGCACCTGACGAGCGCGTGCGCGGCGCCCGGCGCGAACTCCGCCGACACCGTGCGGCACGCCGGCTCCGCGCACGTCACGCACCGCGCGCCTCCGCCCGCCGCGCTCACCCACATCTGCCGCAAACCGAGCAACGTCAAGACAATTTATGACATCAGAGGGTCACCATGGTAATACTTAATCACCGACTGAACAGGAAAGTTAGTGATTAAATCTGACGTTTAATTGCATTTCGCTGATAAAGTTCAATTCACCTGGCCAAATAACAGCATGGCACCAAATGCAACTCAACGTCTCATTTAATCCCTGCCTTGCCTGTTCATCCGGTAAGTTAATTTACCATGGTAGCCCTCTAGATTGATACCAGGGGTTCGATCTTCGAGTAGGTGATATCGAGGGGTCACTCACTCAAGGAATCTGGTGTACAATCGTTTGGGAATCTCAAGAATCTTAGGTGGGAGTCCGAGGAATCTGGTGGGAGTCCGGAGAATCTCGGAAATCTTATGTAATCCCGAGTAATCCTAAAGAATCTGGAAATCCCAAGGAAATCATTGGGAATCCTATCAAATTCATGGAAATCTCGGGTAATCTTAGGCGGAGTCCGAGGAATCCGATGGGAGTCCGAGGAATCTGGAAATCTTATGTAATCCCGAGTAATCCTAAGGAATCTGAGAATACCAAGGAAATCATTGGGAATCCTTTCAAATTAATGGAAATCTCGAGTAATCCTGGGCGGGAGTCCGAGGAATAGGAAAATCTTGGGTAGTCTCGAGTACTCCCAGGGAGTGTAGGAATCCTAAGCGAATCATTGGCAATCCGATCAAAGTCTTTGTAATCTCAGATAATCTTGTCGGGGTCGGACTAAACCGGTTGTATGCTTAGTCCGGTGCAATTCTAGTACAGTACGTAAGTTTTGACAGGTTAGTTCTGAATAAGACTGTAAAGGTTTTTAAAATAAGAGTACCTTATCTCGAGTACGTGAAATATTTACTAGGTTTTTAAATATAGACTTTTATAACGGCCCAGGCAAAGAAATAATCAACTTTGACCTAATGATGGCTGAGATACTAAGGGATTTCGAAAGATCGGAGTACCTCATCGTGAAGTTGAGTATGTCAAATATGTATTATGGCTTCAAAAATGGTATTGCATAATGCATCAGGCAAAAAAAAAACAGGGCTGACCTAATGATCGCTGAGATAATACGGGATCTAATCTAACAATGATAGCGCGGCCGTGGGCGCGGCCGCCAGTTTGCGAAGAAATCACGCACACGTGTGCGCACGAGTGTGCGCAGCGCGCACCCCGCGTGTGCCCGACGACACAATTCCAAAACATATTCAGCCGTATTCAGAGTAAACCTGTCAAAATTTAGTACGGGATAAGCACCGGATTAACCAAACAAAAACCGGTTTAGTCCGACCTTAATAAGCGTACTAAGCGAATAGAAGGTTATCATGCGTATACTACTTTTTAGGGTTCCGTACCGAAAGGGTGAAAACGGAACCCTATTACTAAGCCTCAGCTGTCCGTCCGTCCGTCCGTCTGTCACAAAGCTGTTACTCATGAACCGTAATAAGTACGTAGCTGAAATTTTCACAGAGTGAGTATTTAATTTGCCGCTATAACAACAAATAAGTAAAATTTAAAGATAATAAAAAAATACAAATAATATGATTTTTTGGTGTTAAATCATTTACGATGGTACGGAACCCTTTGTGTGCGAGTCCGACTCGCACTTGGCCGGTTTGTTTACTGTGTTTATTGTATGTATTTTGATTAAATAATTAGATGATTGTAGGTATGTTGTGAACCGAGCTCGGGGCGGACTAACTTTACTACGCGTATTAAGGTCGAAGTAAACCGGTTTTTGTATGGTTAGTCCGGTGCTAATCTCGTACCAAGTTTTTACAGGTTCACAGTGATTACGACTGCAAGGGATTTCGAAAAAGAAGAGTACCTACCTAATCGCGAAGTTTTCTACGTGAAATATTTGCTAAGGTTTCAAATATAGCCTTTTATAATGACCCAGGCAAAAAAAAAATCAACCCTGACCTAATGATGGCTGAGATTCTAAGAGATTTCGAAAGAGCGGAGTACCTCATCTTGAAATTTAGTATGTGAAATATGTACTGTGGATTCAAAAATGGTATCGTATAATGCCTCAGGGAAAGAAAAAATCAGCGCTGATCTAAAGATCGCTGAGATAATATGGGATCTAATTTAACCGAATTCCGCCTGGGTAAATATGTCCAAAACGAATATCGCACGGCCACGGCGCGGGGGCTCCCCGCCCGCCGCGCCGTTGCCGTCTCCCGCGGGCGCCGCTCGCCCCCGCCGCCCGTGCCCGCGCTGTTGCCGCCTCGCGCGGACGCCGCGCCCGTGCCGACCCCCGCCGCCGGCCGCGCCGCCCGCCTGTCTGCGATGACGTCACGGACACGTGCTGCGCGCAACGCGCAATTTTAAGTCTCTATGAATCGTTGGTGGTCACTAAGAATCTTTAGAAATCCCGAAATCATTGGAATGTACCAAAAATGTGTTGGTAGTCCTTAAAAATCCAGGTAATCTTTGGTAGTCTCTAGGAATCTTTGGTAGTCCTCAGAAATCTTACGAAATCCCAGTATATTTGAAATCTCCAAGAATCTTTGGTAGTCCTTGGAAATCTTTAGGAATCTCCAGGAATCTTTGGAAATCTTTAGGAATCTCTAAGAATCTTTGGTAGTCTTTGGAAATCTTTAGGAATCTCCAGGAATCTTTGGAAATCTTTAGGAATCTCTAAGAATCTTTGGTAGTCTTTGGAAATCTTTAGGAATCTAGAAATCCCAAGGAAATCTTGACTACTGGGAATCTGGTGTACACTTTTTGCTCGAGTGACTAACCCCTCGGGTGATATCAATGTATGACAGTGCCATCTGTTATTAAGTTTGTTCATGTCTTAAGGTGGCCCAACCCGGCGGCCTCAACTCATTTGCGGGCACGGTAGAAAACCGTGCTGTTGCGCTCTGGGACCATCTCTGTTTCAAAGAATAAGACAGGCTCCGTGATGAGGAAGATGCAACATGTCCACAAAAAAGACAATGTGCATAGTGTATGATTTGGTAAGATTTACGAAAATTTTAATTTCAAAACGACTTATAGCTAAAAGTAAACCACGACAGCTGCAAACAAAAATCTAACAAAAACCAAATAGATTATAAATCTTTATTAAATAAGCTATGTCTGATGACTAATCTTGTTAAGATATTCTTACTGTATCATTGCGTAATCCACCTCCAAAGTTATTGTATAAAACGCGCAAAAAATTCGAACTTTCGGACCTTATAACTTAGAAACCAAACACAATTTTACAATGCCAATGGTCATCAGACATCTAGTTCGATCAAATAAAGCTATTTTGAGCAAAATTTTGGATCTGTGACAAGAAATATGGGCGTGATCTTCTTTCCCCTTTTGTATGGGGAGATAAGCGGGATGGGCCGCCTTAACATACTGGTATCAATGGTATAAAAGCAATATAATGCTTTTCGTTATAGATTATTACATGACATTTATGTGATCGGTAAACCTTGTAGCGGTGCCCGTTATACGATACAAAAAATCTCCTCCATGGGCACCGACTGTGGAAAGTTTGCTGCGTTCCCCCTCTACACGGCCAGGCTGATGTGCTGGAGAAGAAACGAGCCGGCTCGACTGTGTCTGGGCTTCGAGGTAGCTTCGAGAAATGTGCAACCCCAGTGAGGCCCCTGCCTTTCTGGATGAAGCTGGGCTGGCGACAGTACTAGTCGGCAACGCTAAAGTTTCAAACGCAAACCACGTCTACGTGCTTAAATTGAACCCTATAACAAGTAGGTAACATAGAACGAACCTGCCGCTCCCACGGCACTTCTCTCGTAGACGCCAGGTAGTACACAGAATCACTCTCCAGGTCCCAGCCGAGGACGGATGAAACGGTAACGTTCCCAGGACTCAGGTCACGGGTCGTGTTGGAGGAGAAGTCTGTGAGCACGGCGTGCGGGTAGCGGTCATCGCCGGTAGGCTCGGGACTCACGTCCACCATACGGTCCCCGGTTCCGTCAAATAGCGCGTCGCTTATATCGATCCAGCCATTGGGCTCGTTGTGAATACGTTCCTGCAATAATGAATAAATGCAGAAGAATTAGATGAATAAGCAATAATGAAAACTGTGGAAAGAGTCTGCAAGGTTTTTCACTGACTTCAAAGAAATCAGTATCTCCTTCTCACACCCACACATCCTGAAGATTTGGGTAATAACTAATAGCACAAACTAATACAAGGTGTTTGGATTGTTTTATGTAACTGGACATTGATGGCTAATATCATACCCATCGTCTTGATATTAGATCAACACGCCGCATTCCCGAAGGAATAATTTGCCATGTCAGAACGTTTTCTTTATGAGCACGGCTGCAATGAACTGAACGAAATAAAAATACGGACAACTTTTATGTTTTCTTCCAGAGCGATGGAACGGCCACGGGCGGTTTTAATGCTACCTTCTAGTCGGAGGACGGGAATTACAATTTTACATGTATTCCGAACCATGGAACAGCTTACATTCTTGAGAAAATACACTTATCCATGATTATGTATGAACGGGGCGGAGATCGAACCCATGACCTTTGGCATGGAAGGTAAGTCCACTAGCCCCTAAGATACGAGCCATCTGAGCTTCAAGCAGATGCATTGCAAGATTATTACCCCGACTAACATCCTAGTCCTACAGAGCTGAGAGTTTTAAAGAGAGGAGTGTTATGGACAGCGAGCTTGGAACGACGGAGTAGCAAAGGAAACTCGTTTATATTGGTTGGGTCCTCGGGCGGTGAAGCCATTTTCAAATACACAGTCGTCAGGGTCGGCAAAAACGTTCGCCTTTCTCGAGTTCCGATGACACAAAAACTTCACAGGACGCTATTTATCCCATCCTTCCATGCTCGCTGGTAATGGATTATCCACTCACAGTGTCACACTTGTCGGTCTCCATGTCGCATCTCATCAGGATGCTAGTGTTCTGCCGCCTGTTGAGCCACAGCACGACGAGGTGGCGGTCGGACGCCCACTTGACGCTGCCCATTATGTGGTCGGTGCCGACAATGTGGACGGGTGCCGGGACGCGTATGGAAGGCTTCTCTTCGCCGTCAAGAGGGAACACCCGCAGACTGACGGTAGGATTCGTGCGACCTGCCTGGCGGGCAAATCACATTTCAATCTTGCCATCGAGGAGAGTAAACACTCTTCGTTCTAAGAATTCTGTCTTTGATAAGCGTTGTGTGCAATGTCTACTCTGTAAAGTATTGAAATAAAGACGAACGAAACGAGGAACTAAAGAGTAAAATAATAATAATTATTATATTTACAATACAATAATATTATGTTGTGTTTTGAAGCCCTGACGATGCTTCCGTCGTGGGAGGCGAAACATGTCGGCCAAGCACGGTATTGCACACCGGAAAACCGTAAGTTTTCAAAACATTATGTACAGCGACGGTGTAAATCTAAGAACAAATATTATGTTGAGTAGATACACGTGTACGCAATATCTGCTGCTAAAATAGGCTACCCGTGTGCGTAGTCGAAACAGATCGATAGGGTCTGACCCTAAAAAATGGTAAGCCCTACAGTTTTACTATAATATACTTAGTAAATGATTACAGATAAGAAAAGAAAGATGTGGACACCGTGGGTAAAGATCTTGTAATTTTTTATAGTTACCCCTAAGCAACGGGCGTCTCAAAATATACAGGCGGTAAAATTAAAAAAACATTTGGAACAAATAAATAACCGGCAGGTTCCCTAGAAAAGTGTAACGTGCCTTTACAAACCTTTGGGTATTTAAAGTGTACCATAACGGGGTACTGGAAGTCGAGAAGTGCGGGGTTGCCGTAGTATTGGTAGGTCGCGGACTCCACCAGCGTGTCGTTGAAGGTGGCCACGGCGAGGTAGGAACCTTCGGTCGAGAACCACATCGCGTTGGCCGAGTTGAGGATCTCCTCTGCAAAAGGCCAAATAAGGTCGTCAAACAATAGAACATTCTTGGTTAATCCAGAAGAACAGCCCTCCGTTACCACCCCACCTAACATATTTGACTAGACTCCCAGGAAGTGTAGTAATATTTTTTTATTATATCACTTTAAGGTGGCCCTTCCAGGCGGGACTAACTCATTCGCGGGCACGGTACAAAACTGTTCTATTGCGCTTTGGGACCTTCTCTGTTTCAAAGAAAAATACAGGCTTGTGATGAGAAGAAATGTCCATAAAGCAGACAATGCGTATAGTGTTTGATTTTATTTGATCAGATGAAGTTGCCTGAAAGCGATTCAGATAACTTACATTAACCTTCGAAGTGACATAAATTAGACAATGCCTATTATTCTTCCAGACTTTCCACGAGAAGTTCGCTTCTATCAAACGTAGACAAAAGAAGAAAATTATAATATCTTTATATTTTTTCTACATAGAGTTTAACATAAGGGAACACGAGAACTTCTCGCTTTCGCTTTCCTGAGTAGATATGCAGGATGTTGTGCGCCCGCTGCGCTCCTCGTACGTTCTGCGCAGCGAAACGCGCCAACTTCCACACCGTATTATGGTTGGTATAAAGCTGTACCTTCGTAGAGCCAGTCGGCCACGCCGTTGTAAATTTCCCCGACGCGTCCGTCGGCGGTGAGCTGGACGGCGCCCGCGTCGGCCACGTCGGCCACGTCAGCCACGTAGTACACGTCGTTGTCGCGCACGTACGCTAGCGCCGGACGCGCGCCGCTGCTCCACACGCACGTCTGGATGTGCTGCCCGCGCCCCACCGGAAATGTGGACCTGCCGTATGAGACCTCTTGTTTATAGTTAAGGAGTCTCATGCATGTTGAGATGTTGAAGTACACCATATCTGCTATAAGTTTTTCCAGAAATGCCCTACCCGCTTAAATTAAATTAACAGGAATACCCATTGCTCCCTATAGTACAGTCTACGGGCTAGTTTAGAGAGCAAGGTGTATACATGGTTATGGGCCAATCTATGTGACATATTGCATACAAAATTATTTTCAGTATTTTATGGCCTAATTTTTTATCAACAAAAACATTTTTAATTTTTAATTTCATTTAATTTAATTAATTTTATTTTTTTATTTAATTTAATTGTATTGTTAAAATTATATCCTTTATGCCATTAGCTAAGGATAGATATAAGAAATTGTGCACTCCAGCCTCAGTGTATGTAAGGGGAATAACTTAGTAAATATGATATTATTTTAAATGCCGGAACACACGTAGCACCTCAAAAAAAGAATCGAGAAAATTATTCGGAAGTCGGTCACCTGGAAATACTAGAATTGGTAATAGTTTGCTTAACAAAGCCGCATGCGAGAGTAAAAATCGAATAAGTGGGTTATTACAAAGCCAATCCGATACATTTTCTTACACAATTTTTTGCCACCACATGAAATTCACAAATTATGGTATCAATGATTAATTAGGATGTAATGTCATAATTACAACTAATCCGATCTATAGAGTTCCAAATAACAATTCTAGTTACATAATGCAGACACATATTAACTTGGATATCCTTACCCACTTTCCACTTCGTAAACGTAATATTTCGCTGTAGACGACCAGCGGAACACCTGCAAGAAAAGAGGAATTCGCTGGTTTTCTACGAAATTTTCAATCGAAATATGCATAATAAGATCAAAAATCATTCTTGGCATTTTGTTGTGTAGAGCAGATACATGCCTTGCATTCCAGAGGTCTGGGTTAAAATGTTCATGCATCATTTTTATTATTTCTCTTTCTGAGTTGGATAAAAAATTGAAATCCATGTAAAACTGTAGGTTTCCTTTTCCTACTGGGGGTACGGTTAAACCCGCCCGGGTTGGTACTATCGTATTGGATGAAATGAATGAATGTCCACTTCAATGTAGCCGTGATAACAACGAAAATGGTCTTGGCAAACACCAAATTCCTTCGGCATTACGGTGTGTCGGTGTGATATCATGACACCTGGTAGGTGTTTTTAGTCATCCTTGTCAAATTACAATAAAAAATGCCATTTCAACCAGCTGGTAAAGGCTACAAGCCATCATAATATAACATTATTGAGTATTCTTATTTTATCTACTTCGAGAATTTTAATGAAAATGTTTATAGCATAAAGTTTCTTCAATAATTTATAAAGGTAATTCAAAATTATGTTTATTCATGGAATGACATGTTTACACTTACATATCAGATATTACGATATGTGATACATGTCACACAGTTTTATATACTTACCATGTCACATTATTTAATCTAAGCCAAGCATCACGCATGTGTGTGTCTGGGATAAGATATCAATGTGTAATATATTTATGATTGCACTTTCAGGCATCTGCATTGTGTCACTTCTTGCCTTGCCTCTTGATCTAAATAATTTATTTCTCTAAATTGAGATTGATTCCGTACTGGAACTCCTAATTTGCTTGATTTCTAAAACCAGTTAAAGTTGCTTATCTGCATAAGATTTAATTTATTACCTTTGTCTATGAAGAGAGATCTAATCTAGCTACCGGAGCACAACGCGAATCGAAGCGGCGCAAACTGTAGTGCAATAAACCATACATTCCATTGCATCTGCGAGACCAACGTTGGTTGGAAATATGGCCTCTTTATGCACGGTCTTTACGTAGTGATGTCAAATCCTACTAAGCAGTATGCAATGCAAGCCTTTTAACATTTGTCGTAAGCAATTGAAATAAAATATTTGTTAAATTGTTAAGTCATAACGTCATTGCTATGTTTTCAAGTTGCCTAATAAAAATATTTTCTGTATGTATTTTTCTAGATCTTAGAAGAGGATTCCAATAGCTCAAGTTATTGACTATTCAATGCCATGTCTTAGAACCGTAGAATGCTATTGGAATTTCAGCGTGGGCGTACCAGCATTAGATAATTTTATGTATTTAATGGATACGACATTACCGTTATCTCATTAATTTGAGTTTCAGCGACATCTACATTTGAAGCATTGTAATCAGATTTTGAAAATAATCCTAAAAGCATTGGTCGTACTTCCAATCCTGCTTCCGACGAATGTCACGACCAATACTTTTTCAGATTATTTTCAAAATCTGATTACAATGCTTCAAATGTAGATGTCGCTGAAACTCAAATTAATACCAGCATTTGTGACAAATCTCGTGAAGGCGTACAAAAACCGCCTTTATCGAAAATAACATCGTTGCAAGACAAATAATACTCTAAAACAGTCATGTGACATGTCGTGAGATTGAACAGGCAATAGGCATTTCAGAGAAAATAAGTCAAATAATCCTGAACTTAGTCTGAGACAGCTGGTCTTCCGTTGGATCCCACATTCACTTTACGACGATCACAAGGCGGCTCGTGTCAGATGGTGTAGGAAAACTCATTAACAATTAAACCGAGGAGACTCAAATCACGTAAATAATCAGCGGCAATTAATCCTATATGTATGCATGTGCACTAATTTTAAGGTGGCCCAACCCGGCGGCCTCAACTCATTTGCGGGCACGGTACAAAACCGTGCTGTTGCGCTCTGGGACCTTCTCTGTTTCTAATAATAAGACAGGCTCCGTGATGAGGAAGATGCAACCTGTCCACAAAAAAGACAATGTGCATAGTGTATGATTTGGTAAGATTTACGAAAATTTAAATTTCAAAACGACTTCTAGCTAAAAGTAAAGCACGACCGCTGTAGTCAAAAATCTAAAAAAAACCAAATAGATTATAAATTTTGATTAAATAACCTATGTCTGATGACTAATCTTTTAAGATGTTCTTACTTTATCATTGCGTAATCCACCTCCAAAGTTATTGTATAAAACGCGCGAAAAATCCAAACTTTCGGACGTTATAACTTGGAAACCAAACACAATTTTACAATGCCAACGGTCATCAGACATCTAGTTCAATCAAATAAAGCTATTTTGAGCAAAATTTTTGATCTCTGACAAGAAATATAGGCGTGATCTTCTTTCCCCTTTTGTATGGGCAGATGAGCGGGCAAATGGACTGACTGGGTTTTCAAAGTTGAGACAAAACTTACAAGGACCTGCTCGGGAGTTGTTTGACCTTAAGGCTTCACCTTTAGATTATTTGCTTATGGATTCGCAAATCTGTGAGCTTTTTTAGAACCAGTAGTGTTGCAATTTACAACCTAGGATCCGCGGACCCTTTGGGGATGCGTGAACACACAATAATAGTGTGACCATATGTTTATCGTGCGGCCTAAAGCGTAAGCTTTCCAAAGCTTCTCCATGAATACGTATGCAGTTAGAAAATCACTTTGCCGATTTACTTGCTTTTTTGAATCTAACAGTATATGCATCTCATCAACTTAAGCAACATTTTCTGATACTTTAAAAGTTTTAGTATTTTTTTGAGAATATTTCGACGATGGTGAATTAATTAATTTAATTATTTAATTTATTGGTGAACAATTACAGAAACATATTAGAAAATTAGACTTGAGGATACTAAGCACTAAGTACAATCAACATCACGTAGTTGCAAATAAAACAACACCCACCAAAATGTGTGTAACTTTTTGCTAACACATGGTGATCACCTCCTTTCTTCAACAACATTCATCGTCGATCTACTACTTATGGTACTCGGTGAAAAAGGTTGGGAATATCTAGGCTTTTAATGACAATCACAAATATAAATCTGGATGAAATGGATTTACCTTCCTAGTGTCCGAGGCGAGCAGCAAGAACCGTCCATCATTTGCGAACGATGAGATCGAATGATTTAAGTTTTTCTGAAATTAAAAACATAATGTTCTTAATTATTCTTAGGAACATTTAAAAATTAGAATCAGAGATGCAAACAGGGACGAAAACAGATAAAGTAAATTTGAGCCATACAATGTTTCTACATAATGCATAAATCAGTAATGGCTTGACACTAGTTAATTAAAATATATTTATATAAATATTGCAATTGTCTTCAAATAACTTTCACAATATAAGGTTGATTTATTTTGTTGAAATTAAAAAGGAAATACTTTTTTAATTTCTAATTACTTACAACAAAACCAATAAACCTACAATACCATAAATGTTTGGCCGCAACAAAAATAATGAGTGCCTCAAAGTCCTTTATTGTTTGTAAATTTAGTGCAGTATACTTTGCATAGGTCGGAATCGTCATCGTACTTATCACAAGGCTTAAGCTGTAATTAAATTCATTTTTAAACTTTTCAGATAATGGCGAAACCTAGATACCGTTGAAGAACTAGTGAGCGTTTCGAATCACTTCAAACTCCAAATTCTTATATAAGCACTCAAAATAATTGAAGCATGCAAGCCGAGCGATTCAGGTCAAGGTTGAAATCGCCGATCACAAGATTAGTAGGACGTGCGTGCGTAGCCTACCGACTCTTGGGCCCGATCAAAAGACTGCCATGCACGAGTGATCTAGCAACATCTGAATGACTTGTCGTGACGGATTGGTCGTCCTCTCAGTCCAAACGAAGAACGTTAAAAATAGAATGAAATGGACATGTTCGTAGTTCGCTATCAGTACAAGTGTCGTCATTATTGGGTTTTACAAAGAATACCCGAAAATAACGGATTGAAACATTCACAGAAGATAAGTTTTGTATGCATAAAATGTTTCTTAGTTCTGCTGTTTTTTCATGGTAGGTAGGTATATAACTACAAACTTCCATTTTACATCACAACGAGTCGATGAGCGTACAGTTGACGTTTGCCCCTTTGCGGAGCTTGTCACTAGTCCATTAATTTTAAACGTTCTTGGTCCAACGAACTTCGTGATTACATAAAACTATCAATCTTTACCTTTAGCTATGCTTTTGTATATATCTTTCTGTTACGTTTTTACCCGTCCGACTTCTTCATAAATTCGATCACGATAAATTACCCAAGTCACTAAAAAAAGCTTACCACGGCCTCTTCAGTGAGAAAAATGTCCGTAGAGTTGCTAGCAGCATTGTAACGTTTGAGGCCGCCTTCCAGATCCATGTATAGGTACTCCGTATCTATAAATTCCACGTAATTGTTGACCAAGCAAGCCAGTATCTTTAAGTACCTCGTGCAACTGTATGTATTAAAACGATAACTACTAGATGAAAAAATCTTATCAATTCAGAGATTCCGTCACATTTACGGATAACGAAAAAATATCCTGAATTTGCAACGGAAAAAATGTTGAAATTAACGTCTGTTAAACCATTTCTCCCACCGTTGTTATACAATTTTGATTCAATAATGGAACTTGTTACAATCTTTACAAGTGGCTTGATCATGTAGAGAACGATAATCGCCCAATTAGCTTTGTAATCTGGGGTACCTGAGATCCATTTTCCCATTGTCCTGATCGGGAAGAGGTCGCTTCTGAGCGGGACCAAGTCTTCCAGCGCGAACCTCCGCAGGCCGACTGGAGCGAAGAGCGGGGAGCAGGCCACGAGCGTGGCTAGCACCAGCGCCTCTGTCAGGCGGGCTGCCAACATCTGCAACACAGAGCCGAGCTTCTTGGAGACATGAACATCCTGACAAATAGAGGAGTCCACCCTCCGTGAACGATATGAACTCCGTTGTGAAAAGTCGGGCAATTACGCCTTTAACTAAGATTGCGAATAAGATTCGTAAAGGTGTGCCGGCGGCGCCTACACGCATGAGTGGAATTGTGTTTGGCAGAATATCATTTTATGAGCTCGGTGAGAGCATCGATAACTGCGCCCTTGTAAACGAAACAACCCAAAACTTGTTGCTAGTCTGGTCATTTCTGCGCCCTGTGCCTAGGCAAAGCTGGCACCGCCCTAGCCAGGGCGCTCTAGAAGAGTGCACGAACGTCGAATGAATGCAGTAGAAACAAAAGAAATGCATTTCTTGAGGAAAGTAAGCGGAGTGAGTTTTTTTGGGTTTTGGGTTAAACATATTGTCAACTGAAAAAAGATCTACCTGAATTCGCGAGAATTGAGAAGAGTATGTCAAGATGATTTGGGGACGTAGAGCGAATGGGTGACTAAAGAATGACGCAACAAATTGCTGAGCAGAAGTGAGTGGATTTGTCGTGCCCGACGCCTAGGAGAACGTACAGTGACCAGATTGATGTAATACTTCGAAAAGGTCAGGTATTTAGCCGAAATTGTAGAACATGTATAAAACGATGTACATACACATACGTATGTAGGGGAATCGAAAGAAAAACGTTGTGATCATCGCGGCGCTATATCATCACTGCCTACCTCGACCGGCTGGGTGGAATGATGTTAAAATGTATATCCGTTTATACATTGATTACGCGAGGCTATAGCCTTCGCTACAGCCTTCTTTGAAATCTAGGTGTTTTTTTATGTTAAGCGTAGCATATGGCGCACGCCAGGACCTCACAAAAGAGGCGCCCGAGGACGCCGATGGGCTTTCGGACTTTCACAGGGGCGCCGGGCGTTGCCGGCCAACCAGGTGCATTTTCACAACATGTTTGAAGGACCCCAGGTTGTTCTTTGAGGGAAAAACTTATGCAGATCTCCCAATCTAGGGGATCGGTGGGTTCTAAATTTAGGAATGTCGATAGTGAAAGGGTGCATTCTCTGCCTTTTCCGCGTTGTGCGATCGTAAAAAGGAGACGAAGGGACAGCAGGGCAGCTCCGAAGCTTTGAGCGGCTCTTAGCCTAGTAGCGCGGGGACTGGCCTAGCGTACGAGAGGATCAATTCCTCGCCCCGACATGCACCACTTTCCTTCTCTTTCTGAGTTCAATAAGTGCATTTAGTCACGAATGCGAGTTGCTCCCTGGTTCGGAATCCATGTAAAACTGCGTAGGTCCCCTTCCCCTACTAGGTGGTAGGGTTTAAGCCCGCCCGGGTTGGTACCATCGGATTGGATGAAAAGATTATCCGTGTTTTCCATCCAGTTCAATGTAGCCGTGCTCAAAAAGGTAAAGTCCTTGCATGGCATTTATTTCCTCCGGGAGTGCGGTGTGTTGGGCCTAATATCATGATTGTCCGTGTGATATTGGTCATCCATGTCCAGTTACGTAAAGAAAGTAACAAATATGATTTTAGTCATCAAATTCCAGATTAAAAGATGTTTGTTTCCTTTTGAGTTGTACCTAATTCTACTATATTTGGAGTTAAGGTGGCCCAATCCGGCGGGACTAACTCATTCGTGGGCACGGTACAAAACCGTGCTGTTGCGCTCTGGGACCTTCTCTGTTTCAATGAATAAGACAGGCTCCATGATGAGGAAGATGCAACATGTCCACAAAAAAGACAATGTGCATAGTGTATGATTTGGTAAGATTTACGAAAATTTGAATTACAAAACGACTTATAACTAAAATAAACCACGACCGCTGTAGTCAAAAATCTAACAAAAACCAAAAATAGATTATAAATCTTGATTAAATATGCTATGTCTGATGACTAATCTTTTTAAGATGTTCTTACTTTATCATTGCGTAATCCACCTTCAAAGTTATTTTATAAAACGCGAACTTTCGGACCTTATAACTTAGAAAACTTAGACACAATTTTACAATGCCAAAGGTTTACGCAATGATAAAGTAAGAACATCTTAAAAATATTAGTCATCAGACATAGCTTATTTAATCAAGATTTATAATCTATTTGGTTTTTGTTAGATTTTTGACTACAGCGGTCGTGCTTTACTTTTAGCTATAAGTTGTTTTGTAATTAAAATTTTTGTAAATCTTACCAAATCATACACTATGCACATTGTCTTTTTTGTGGACATGTTGCATCTAACTCATCACGGAGCCTGTGTTATTCTTTGAAACAGAGAAGGTCCCAGAGCGCAACAGCACGGTTTTGTACCTTGCCCGCGAATGAGTTAGTCCCGCCGGGTTGGGCCACCTTAATACAAAGCAGTGGATTTCTTTCCAAGTCTTGTAATTCCGGTTTATTTGGGAGTCCGATAGGTCATTCACATGATATTTACTATCCAGTACGCGGCCGGATAGTTACTCTGATGTCAAAAACTTTTTGTAGATTGTATGCACGTGCCGAAGCATCTTTCTATCTTACACTTGAGAATCATAAGGACAAAGATCAAAGGTTGCACGGGCGAACATCGTAATAGGGAATACAAACAAAAACACTTTTTCTTTAACATTAAAATGTTTGCAGAGCCTTTGCTGTTTCATCCAAATATGCGTGTTACTCTCATCCTTATTAGGTAATTGTCAGTTGGTAAATGAGATAACTTATCGCTTTGCTGTATTTCTGAGTAATAACATACTCTAAAAGTTTATTTAAAACAGATATACGGGAATCAAAATATGTAGGTAATATTTTTTTCCCGTGTGTGACGTCAAGATACCGCCACAATATTAGTCGCCACACCACATAATAATATAAACATATCTGAATACAGAAGTTGTCGATGGTACCAGGGACACTGAAAATACCCGTTTTTCGAATTGATATAATAAAAAATTGTTATTCGTCAAGCTTTTCGTTACTTATTATTTTGTGCCGGTTTAAAAATGGCACAATTTCTTATGATACATGGGAATTATACATTTTGGAAATCTAGGCATAGTCCAGCAGAATT
Organism: Incurvaria masculella; assembly: GCA_946894095.1. Taxonomy (NCBI): domain Eukaryota; kingdom Metazoa; phylum Arthropoda; class Insecta; order Lepidoptera; family Incurvariidae; genus Incurvaria; species Incurvaria masculella. The sequence continues at coordinate 20,054,944 of OX335645.2, read as the reverse complement.
CGGTAGAGGAAATGTTTGTTACCTACAGAAATTAACCAATTTGCCTTCTCGCCTGATCTGTAACTTAGCAAGTAAAGAGGTTTTGGCCTGTGTGTTTTTGCTCTTATCAAATCTCCGAGTGGTATTTATGGCAGAAGTTAATTTTGTAAACGTAAAGTTTCAAGATTGATTACTGGACCGGAAAATCTGATTATGGAATCATAGTTACTCTTTGACTTTGCAGAAAGATCATATATTTTCACGTATAAATTCAATCATCATCACCGTCTCGGTCAGATCTGATTCTTAAAAGTCTTTTGCTTTCTAGATTTGAGATGATTATGAAACAATTCTGTAGTCAAGTCAATTGTGTAGTCTCCTTGCTTTTCAATCCGGTCAGATTGTAAGGAAATGTCCTGACAATACTAACAATGAAATTGGCATCAACTCACCGTATCTGGATCATGCAAGTCCGATCAAGGGCGTGCTGCGTTGGGACCCTTCAATGGAATAAGTGTAGCCAATCACTTCACATCACTGGTTCGAATTGGGTTAGAATAGTTGACCGTTCGCAGGTTTAGAGAGTCGGCAAATGCTTCTAGTTCTACACACTTATGAGCTATAATAATTTCACTGCGTATAGTGTGAAGCGACACGACCAGCCAGCTGTGGCCAACTCCGCTCACTAAGCGAGGCGGCCTCGCATCAGATCGGGCGGTGGAAGCGGAGTCGCAACATGGACCCTTTGATGACAGATGAGATCAGATGATATGGTCCAGGGCTGCTGCGTTGTTGCACAAACATAGGGCATATACAGGGAGTAGGAGCCAAAGGCAACGCGCTATGGACCTATTCATAAAGTCGCGTATTGATTTTTAGAATGAAGTAAGAAGAAATAATTTTGGTAAAAGTTTTAATAAGAATACACAAAATAATTTCACCACCATTTTATCACAATACATCCCACTATTAAAGACAATTTGGCGTGAAAGGATCATGGAAATATTGAATTGTATTTTTAATGGAGATACGTGTAAAAACCCCTGTAGTTGTACGCTATAATATTTTACCATTACTGCCAATCGCAAAGAATTAAAATACATGTTTTTCCACAACTCTCCCCCTAAGTGCTAAATAATCCTTGAACCCAATCTAAGTCCGACAACACAATGTGGATTTGTGTCGGGGTTATGACATCCAGCAGAACCTTACCAGACCATCTGTCGGCCAATGTTTGTTTATCTAATTATTCGTACATAAAAAAACAGCCGGTCTCGTCCAGAAGTCTCATTATCACAACAATGCCCATTGTTGAAGACGTGCGACTATGTCGTAAGTAGATACGTAATATGTTTGCTGTTAGCAGACACCAACATAAGAACGTGCGTATTCAAGAAAAATATTCTCAGGATACGTATGACCATGGGGCTAGCAAACGAATCTCAAGGGGCGGCGACGTAGCCACGGTACAATGGCGACAGATTCGGCGAGTGAATTAGATTACGAATTAAAATAAATGCAGCGTTCCACGTTTCGGAACTCATGTAAAACTGTAAGTCCCCTTCCCCTACTATGTGGTATGGTTAAGCTCGCCCGGGTAGGTACCACTGCAATGGATGAAACTATGGTTGGAGCGGCAATGAAAAATTGTCTGTGGTTTCCATCCAGTTCAATGTAGCCGTGCTCATAAAGGGAAGGTCCTGGCATGTTACTTAATTCATTTGGTAATATGGTCTATTGGAATAATATATTAACGGTAGTTGTGTGGTATTTGCCACCCATGTCAGGTTCCATAAAAAAGCATTGGAAGTATTTTTTCACTAATGCATTGTATTCTGGCTGGCTCGACGAACATTCAGTATGACCTAAAATATATTATTTTTATTGCACAATCATCTCAATCAAAGTGAGAGCACATATATAAACTGGTAATCCCAAATGTCAAAATGCATATCCAATCACAAAAAGGTATTAAACTAGACAGTACCGGTATTGCGTAACGCGGTCGTTGGCAGGTCGGAATGGAAAGTCAGCCAGAGCTTCTCGTGTCATATGTGCTGCAAACCTAGCTTGGTATACCTACCTTCACTTTCTCCAAAGAGTTTGTTGCCTTTACCGTTTCTGCGACGCCGTGGAGCCGTGGCTAGAGGGGTGGCATCATGCGTCATTGATCAGGATTTAAGAGAACCCTGCCCTCTCTATCTTTACACCCTAACCTAACCTCTCTATCTTCGCACCATTTCTATATAAAACCCTAAACGTACACAAGAACAGACATAATTTAGCTTGAGCAGCGACATCTACATTAAAACCATTTCTTTCTATAATCCTTCTTAGGGAATGTTAGGGTTTGCAACAAAGGAAACACAGTCACTTACTTAGGATACCCTAATGCTTTTCTTGTCCTCTACAAAACACTTGTTAGAAGCCTGCAGCACGCCTTTCCTGGAATTCCGTAATCAGGAATCAGGAATCCTGAGTCTAAAAAATTGCGCGGTTTTCAAAGCGATTTTTTCGACCGAAAACCTTGATTGATTAAAAAACTATCCTCAGAAATGTTTTCGTCAAGAAAGTCGATTTAAAAACCGCTATAAAACCGATTTTCGAGATTCAGGATTCCTGACTACTGATTACGGAATTCCAGGAATAGGCCAGCTGGAATACTGCAGCTCCGCCTAATGCCCTTCATATAAGACTCACGTAGTCAGGCTCAAAGCTGTTCAGAGACGTTTTCTCTATAACCTGTCATTCGCATACTTTGTTCGTCGACGCCTCAGCACCTACAAACAGCGAATTGATTGTTTGGAGATTGAATCTCTACGCATTACTCCGCTGCAATGCAGATATAATTGTCTATACAAAATTCACAATAACGAACTGTTTTGTGCAACCCGACATTGTTACACTAAAGTCGGGTGATACTAATTCACAAGTGTGTTCTAGATACAAAGAATGTAGAGACATATTATGTGACATTATCTCCGATGCCCTGTTGATTCAAAACATTTAAATAGGTTAGTAAATCGTTTTTCGTTGCCTTTTGGAAAGAATTTGATATGTATGTAGACTCGACGTGAAGATGTGGTGGTTATAGTAGTATTTTTTTTATAAACATATCACATTCCTTAAATAGTTGATAAGATTATAAATATATGTATATTTTATTTTCAAGTTAAATAATACATTAATTCCTGATTATTCCGTGTGAAGCAAGCGACTGGACCGTTAAAGTAGCCAAGTTAACGAGAGCAACCTTTGGAAAGTAGAGTCGAGTAGTCAAGGACCTGTTGGCATTGATAAAGTTTCATCATCTATCCAAGCTACGAAAGAAAAGTCAGGTAAAAATGTACTAAAAATTTTTATACAAAAGTAGATAAATTGTTATACGGGGTAGAGGGGAAACAAGTGATGCGTTTTGCGCCAATGAAGCGGGTGCCGCGCCGCCAGGGCGGGAGAAGGAGGGAACTCCTGGTCCTAAAGGTCCAGGCAGCGCGTCCAGTAGTGGTCCATGGTGTTGTAGCGGTGGCGCGCCACGCCCGCCAGCGAATGAGCCTCGTCGGGGTACGACTGCCGACAAACACATTCATCTTCTTAGGCAAAACATGTTTTTCTTGTAACTGGACATAGATGACTAATATCATATCCGCGGTCATGATATTAGCTCATTACACCGCAGTCCCGAAGGAATTAGGAGCCAACCAAGACTTCCTGTTTATGAGCACGGTTACATTGAGTTGGAAAAGATTGAAAGCGTACAGAAGCATCATGCCCGTGCTAATGATAAGGACAGGGGGGTCCATTCAGGGAAAGAGTGAGTTCGAATTCGTCACTAAATATCAACTCACTTTTTTAAATAGTTAATGTTTCCACTTTTCTAGAATGTCATTACAGTTAGGTAAAAATCTGGTCTGTTCCGTAAATACGTTGGAAATATAAATAACGGTTCCATTATTTAAATAATAATATATTTCCCAGCTATTTTTAGGTTAACTCACTCCCGAACTCGAACTCACTCTTACCTGAATGGGCACCCAGATGAGTAGGTTGTGTGCTTTGTAAACGTCAAATCAAGCGTAGCGCCCGTAATATAGGAGCACGCATAAGGTGCAAAAAAAATGCTATAACAGTACCACGTGGTGCTCTCTCATCTCTACCCACAGAGTGCAACCATTTCTTGATATTTAATATACATATACAAATCAGATATCTTTTCCTACGCAATAACATAAATTAAACGGAACCACGGAAGTTTTATTCGCGGGCGTCATACTTTCAGAATGCGAAAATAGGACAGCCATTAATAGTTTCAGTACTGTAAGTAAAGTTATGGTTTTCAGCAGTATTATTTATATTGAAGAAACCGTAATATTTTGATTATTTAAATGAGTCCGAGTGCTAAGTTATCAGCGTAACTAAATATTCAAAGCAACTCTCTTGCAAAGATTTCTATAATATTTAAAACATGCGTAGAATGGACACGCGAATACTATTTCGAGAAAAAAGTCTTTATTTGTATGCCTGCTTTCATCAGAATTTGACTGCAAAGTCGAAAGATATAACGGATAGAGACATTTCATTACAAACACTTTACGATGTAGGTACTATGGAATTATAATCATGTTCCTGAACAAAGTATGTTCATCGAATTACCTATTCACTGTACCCGCATGAAAAACTGTTTTTTTTTTTGTCGATTTCACAATTTTTAAACTCAATCAATATCTTGGTGAAATATTGAACAGTCTCAACCTGAATTAACGTTTTTATAAATTACAGGGGGTCCATTCAGGGCAAGAGTGAGTTCGAGTTCGGGAGTGAGTTAACCTAAAAATTGCTGGGAAATATATTATTATTAAAATAACGGAACCGTTATTTATACTTCCAACGTATTTACGGGACAGACTAGATTTTTACCCAACTGTAATGATGTTCAAGAAGTGTGGAAACATTGACTATTTAAAAAAGTGAGTTGATATTTAGTGACGAATTCGAACTCACTCTTGTCCTGAATGGACCCCCAGTGAACTGAATATTGTTTGAATGGTAAATAACATCACAGAGAGCATAAATGTATATCAATAATAATACAGGCCCCAAATGGGAACTTTGATGTACTTCTGAATATACTTTAAATAATCTCTCTTAACTGTAAAAACAAACAATACCATTGAAACTATTGTAATAAAGCATCTTGAATACCAAATTAATTTGATTTTAAAATTAATATCAAGTGATTAACCTTATCGAAGACTGTACTAAAATCTGTGCACATCGATTTATAGGTTATAGGTAAATGTTCTGCACTTATTACCTCCCATGCTCAGAAGATAGATATATCACAGAACTTTATGTGTTGCCCCTAGGATTACAATCCGTCCAGAATTTTCCAGACGGATGCTAATCCTTCAATGAATTTTTTGGCCTTTTTAAATGGGAACCCTACTTGCGCCCGTGTGTTGAATTTACATACACATGTGAAAATGAGCTTGATAAAGAAGATAACTTCGGCTAACTAACTATTGCAGTCGGAGTTACCGTGTGCACCGCACCGTACAGCTGTGGCAGGCGACGCATGAGCCTGGCTGCTTTCTGATATTGCAGTCGGAGTAACCGTGCATGATGTACTAAGTAATAACTCGCCATCTGTTCGAAGGGTTTGTCGAGCTGCTGCAAGTGGCGCATGAGCTTGACTGCGTTCTTATATTGAATTCGGAGTTACCGTGCATGATGTACAAGTAAAACCTCACCATCTGCTCGAAGGGTATGTCGAGCTGTTGCAGGCGACGCATAAGCTTGGCTGCGTTCTGGTAATGCACATTGTCATCTGCGTTTCCGTGCATGATGTAAAAGTCCTTCCCGCGGAGGCCTTCAGCGAGGCGCGTGATGTCTCCGGCCTCGTAGCCAGCCAGGTTATCATCCACAGTCGGCAAGCCCATGTAGCGTTCCGTGTACATTGTATCTGTCGACGAGAGTAACACGACACACTGGGAGACTTATTTTAATCACAGTTCAAAAGGTTTTTAATGGAAGCTTCTATAGCATCGTCACGCACTCGTCCTTTACGGGGTAAGCTTATAAAAATGTCACAGTCTTGGCCGTCATCGGCGGATGGACTTCCCTTTGAATTAGACTCGACCAAAATTTCGTAGAAGCATATTGTTTCTCTCGGGCGTCCCCCAACGCCTCCATTTTGGATTTAAACATATATGAAATGTGACAATCGTTTAAAGGCGTTATTGAGATAATAATTGGCAAAGTATTTCGGTAGTGCATGAGGTCACGTAAGGCTTACTGTAGTACAGCCAGGAAGTGACGGGCGCACTGGAGACGCCGCAACGGATCATGTTGTCGTCGTCTATGATTTCAGTCAGAAGCGTCGCGTAGCCGCCGTAGCTGGAGCCCCACATGCCGACGCGTGAGCCGTCGATCCACGGGTACCGCTCCAGCACTTGTCTGCGCAAAACAGAGCAAAGTCAGCATATTCGTCATGGATTCGATCCCCGACGCTTTCATGCACCACTTTCTTTCACTTTCACCACTTTCTTTCACTAATGCAGCCTGTACCATGGTTCGGAATCCATGTCAAACTAAAGGTTTCATTCCTCTATTATAAGGTAGGGTTAAGCCCGCACAATGAAGCTGCACTTTCTTCGGGAATAGTGGGTGTTCATGACGGTGATTGTGGTATTAGCCATTCATGTCCAGTTCCATTAAAAAATGCTACTAAATGGTTAATTAGAAACACAGCTACGCATCGAGTTATAATCATGGGAAGATGCAACGGCAACCAGTATAGCTCACCTCAGAATGACGAGGTGGTCCTCAATCTCTACGGTGCCCATGCTGTTGGTGATTTCATACAGCATCTGCTGCCCCTTGAGACCTGAACCTCGTCCGTCCGCCATCATATAGATGATGGAGCGGTTGGTAGTCAGGTAAGAATGGTAACCTGCCGGAATCGTGATAAACGCTGGTTAATACAAGTTTAAAAAACCCATTTGTGTATAGATTTATCCTGTTATATTAGGATATAACAGGAGAACGTTATAAGATAACCCTGGAATCACACAAAATTGTATGGTGGTAAATCCCAAAGTGTCAATTTTGAAATAGAATGCTGGTCGCCCCATGGCTCGGAACCCCAGGAAAAATTAAGGTCAGTTTCCCTACTTGCTAGGTCGGAGTGTTTTCAGCCTTCCCGAATATGGCAGTTATGGATTGGTTGGTACAAATTGATTGAAATATAGTCGAAGAGACTAGGTACGAAAAATTGTTCGTTATCCATTGTTTTTAGTGTATCCCTATATCACCTATTTTCTCCGAATGAGACACAGCCAACACAAATATTAGCCAAAATTCATTCAATTTTCATTAAAAAGCCCGCCATAAGATGAACCAAGCGGCCATACCGACGAGGAAGTTGTCCGTGACGGTCTGCGTGTTGGGCCCCGAGTAGACGTAGTATATCATGGCGTAGGTGCGCGCCGGGTCCGGGTTGTCCAGGTCGAGGTCCGGCGGCAGGTAGAGCCGCACGGGCGCGTCGTAGCCGTCCGGCAGCGGCACCGTCGTGATGATGCGCTGCGGCGTCATCTTGTTGGCGAGCCGCTCGCGCACGCTCGCGTTGTCCTCCCACGTCGTCACCACCGTGCCGGTCTGGAGACAGGGTGGCCGTTCTTGGGATTCCGCGCTCGGGAATCGGGTATCTTTCGGTCGAGAAAATAGCTTCTATAGCGGTTTTCTCGACGAAAAGATTCCAGAGTATCGTATTTCAATTATTCAAGGGTTTCCGTCGATAAACTCGTTTTAAAAACCTGTATAAAAGTGGTTTTCTCGATTGAAAGATTCCTGATTCCTGAGCACTAGAGGACACAATTGGAATAGGTCCTAGAAGGATTATCATTCCAATGTCTCATCCGGTGGTAAATTAGGCTATTTTATCAAAAATATCAAATTAAAGTATATTTTGTATGTTTTAATGGTTACGAAATTACCATTTTCCCATCAACTTCAAGTTAAATTGTGCCTCTAAAATGTAAGGCTCGTGGTCACGTCTAAAGCTATAACGTGTTACGAGTATCCAGACTAAATTTTATCTAGCACAGTTTTAGTAGACATCATAATATATAGCATTGGTCTCTATACCTGATATAAATAGTTGAAACGTTTTAATAACTGGTACAGAGAGTTGGGCTGTCGCTTTTTACCCGATTTTCTAGATGCCAATAGCCAATTATATGTCAATGGCGGTGACACTGTTTTGGTGCCCCAAACTGAGGGTGGAGCCAACCCCGACGAACCATAGCCTCCACGAGGACGACGACGGCGGGCTCGTACGTCGAGGAGCACGTGATGGACATGTAGCGGCCGCCGACGCTGAGCGTGGCGCTGGCCCACGTGCACGGCCCGCCCTGCGGCATCTGTATGTTGCAGCTGAGGCAGGCGACGCGCGCGCCCGCCACGTACACGTGCCGGATCCACGGCTGCCCGGCCACCGTACGCGTGAAGTAGCTGATGAATGAAATATAATTTAGAGTAGATTTGTTCAATAATTTTACGACTGAAGTCTGATCGTTTAGGTATTTATTGGTTTCTGGAAAAAGCCTTTCACTATTTACTGCAAACAGCGACCCATAGGGCCGAGTGCACGAAAGAACAAAAAATCAAAATCACCGTCAAAGTATGATGAAACACGTTACTTTGTGTGGACGGTATGGAAGGAACTCTATGCGGATCACTAAACGTGACGTGTTTGAACATTGATTAACTCGGCCGTCTCTTCTTGCAACCGGGGCTTAGAATTTGATTTGGCTTTTAATATTATGACGTAAGTGCCCAAAAGTCATTCTCAGGTTAACCCGCTTAATTCTAAAATTTACTCCCCAACTCTTTACCAATCAGAACTTGCATGTGGGATGTATTACAATTCTACCAATAAACAGATTAATTGAAATAAATGCTTCTGAATTGTGTGTGTTCACTTTGCAAGAAACTTTCCAACGTTGTGAACGAGGCGTTTAGCGAAAGAAGGCTGCGTACTTAACGCTGTATACAACTATACATGTGGTGTTTAACACCATAGAACGAACGGCACTCACTAGGCAACGTTAGACTCGTCCATGCCGATGAACGTGTCCACGGTGGACGAGCCGGGAGTGACCGACTGCGAGGAGAGCTGGTTTCCGATGCGCATCGTGACGTACAGATGCTGCCAGATGCTGCCGTCCGCCTGCTCGGGCGACCAGCGCAGGCTCACGTAGAAGTCTCCGTTGCTGCTGAAGGTGGGCAGGCTCGCCGGTACCCAGCCGTTGGGCTGAGAGCGGATGTCTTGCTGCCGATCGAACGAAACACTTTTATTGCAGAACTTGTTGTAATTCCTTTCTTGACTATTAATGCGACCAGTGTTTTTTTAATATTTTATACGACTCGTATGGGTTGCTATGAAGTCATGCAATCCTACATACCTATGTCACATGAGAATTGCGGTAGGAAGTAAGCAACTTCACACCCATCAACATGCCCATCAAAGAGATGCCCTTCTAAATATTTTAAAAATATCTCTCTTTTTGTATGTAACTGGGCATGGAGGGCTAATACAAAACTGGCCGTGAGATATTAGCCCAACACACAGCGCTAAAACAAAACTTGGTGCCAGCGAGGACTTTCCTTATAAAGCTCGGCTACATTGAACTGGATGGAGAACACGGACTATTTTAATTGCCGCTTCGACAATCGTTCATTCAATGCGATCGTACCAACCCGGGCGGGATTACCACCTAGTACGTATAGAATGGGACCTACAGTTTTACGTGGAATCCGAAGCACGGCCAGCCTCAATGTTTGAAAATGGTCACCCATCCAGAACCCAACCGAGTTCAGAGGTGTTTCACCTTATCGAATCGCAAGGTGTAGCAGCACTGGGCTACCGAGGCTGACAAATTCGCTGACGTCTCCATTATATGTGCGGCGGTAACATTCCCAATTTCTTTTGTTTTTTGTTAAATCATTGAAATTGCCATGGTTAGTACTCGTGCACGAAGGTGGGACTATACGTACGACGCAGGCGGCGCCGGTGACGACGTTGCAGATGTTGAGAATGGAGTAGTTCTGGCGGCGGTTGAGCCAGTGCGCGGCGATCTCGCTGGCGGTGACCCAGCGCACCCCGCCCAGCACGTGGTCGGCCGTGACCTCCGCGGGCGCCGCCAGCGGCTGCCAGTTCACGACGGTGGGGTTCGCCACCAGCGCCGTCAGGTCGATCCAGCGGAGGCTCACGGTGGGATTCGTCGTGCCGACCTGGATCCATCCAGAAATGATAACATCGGATGAAATTGTATCGGAGGACTAATATTAAATTCATTTTACAGAACCGTCAGAAGTGTTTAGAGACGACGGCAGGAGGCCAGAAGGAATGAGTCTCCTGCCGTGGAAGCAAGGCAAGGCCCTAATTTGGGACGCGACAGGCGTGATTAATTTTTCTCCAAGCAACCCACAGGGCTGGAGTAGAGAGGCAGGTTTCGCTGCTGCCGCAAAAGCTGAAAGTCATCTGAAAGTCATCTGAGAGTCAGCTGAAAACATCACAGATACAGAAACTGTGCCGCGAATTATGAACTTTCGGTCTTTGCGGTAGAGACGCTTGGCCCGTGGAGCCTGGACGAAATCGCGCTATCAAAAACGATTAAAAACATACTGATAGAAGCTTCGGGTGATCTATAAAACATACTGATAGAAGCTTCAGGTGATCTACAAGCAGGAGCATACTTAACAGAGTCGTTACCCTATCAATTCCCCACACTACGGGCGATAACTGTTCCTATGCTCTTAATGTTTTACTATGTTTTTGAAACTTTGGATTCTAAAATATATTATAGAAATATATGACTGCATGTTTTAATTTTTTTAATATACCTTTCAGATTAGAAAATATTGGCTAATAAACATTGGAAAATTGTCTTTTTTTACGTTCATTTTTTTACTGAAAAATACAGATAGTTACAAAAAATCTTTAAAAAATCAAAACATACGGACATAGAATAAAGCTTTCTCAAGTGATTTACAAAATTTGAATAAAATATGACAACGTTTAAGGGTAGGGAAACGTTAGGGCCTGGAAGACGATTTGGGTATTTTAATGGCAGTCGCCGTGCAAAATTGTGCCTTGGCGAATGGACAAAGAATGCATTTCTTAAAATTTCCTATGTAGCGATACAGTGGGAAACGCTGCCTCCATAATGGGGACAAATGCCATCAGTCCCCTCGAAGAAATATTTTAAGTTAGAATTATGGTAATCGTTATTTATTTGTAAATATTTTATCAAAATAAAAGATGATTACATGTTTTACAGATAAATGTTTGTATGGCATCTTATTAAATGAACATTTTAAGGTGATTGATGACTTCAGACAAACGACAAAAAAAGATGTGCATAGCGACAACCTTGGGGTACTTGAGGTCGAAGAGCTCCGGGTAAGGGTCATCGGGATCTTCGATGTCAGCGTAGTAATAGTAGCTGTAACTGTCCACGTTCGTGTCGTCGAAACTGGCCACCGCAAGCCGCGTGCCGTCCGGCGAGAACCACAGCGCCTGCCCCGTGTAGAACACGTCCTCTGCCAAAATTATTGCATGTTACAGATCAGGGAAACCTCCAGTGATACCACAGCTAACAACAAGACAAATAGCAGCAAGACTCCCCACCATATAGGTTGGTGTAGCAGGCAGGCGAATGAGGTTTCATTGTTTTTTTCTATGGAACGTGACATGGATGGCTAATACCACTCAAATACCATTTTGATATAAGCCCGACACACCGCATTCCCAAAGAAATTAGGTGCCATGCCAAGAGCGGCGCGGGGACTGGCCTAGCGTACCAGAGGTCTGGGTTCAATTCCGACATGCACCACTTTCTTTCTCTTTCCGAGTCCGATAAGTGCATTTCGTCACGAATGCGAGCTGCTCCATGGTTCGGAATCCATGTAAAACTGTAGTACCCTTCCCCTACTAGGTGGTAGGGTTTAAGCCCACCCGGGTTGGTACCATCGCATTGGATGAAAAGATGGTCGAAGCGGCAATGAAAAATTGTCCGTGTCTTCCATCCAGTTCAATGTAGCCGTGCTCATAACGGGAAGGTCCTGGCATGGCACCTAATTCCTTCGGGAATGCGGTGTATTGGGATAATATCATAACGGTAGTTGTGTGGTATTAGCCATCTATGTCAGGTCGCATAAAAAAAAAAAAGGACCATCCCATTATGAGTACGGCTACATTGAACTGGATGGAAAACAGGGACAATTTTTCATTGCCGCTTCAAAGCATAGTTTTCTCTCAATGCGGTGATACCCGGGCAAACTTAACCCTACCACCTAGTAGAGGAAGGGGACCTACAGTTGTACATGGGTTCCGAACCATGGAACAGCTCGCATTTGTTACGAAATGCACTTATCCAACTCAGAAAGAGAAAGAAAGTGGTGCATAACCGGGGCGAGGATTTGAACCCAGACCTCTCGCATGAAAGTCAAGTCTTCTAGCCCTTAGACCACGAGCTGTACAACCAACAAACCACACTAGACTTGGGGACAACAGGTGACAATAAAAGTCCGCAGTGAACAGATTTACTAGAATGTAAGAAAGCGACGTTGTTACGACTTATTTTAATCAGGACTCCTGTGCTTCTGAACCGGCGTAACATGTGCGAAAAAATGTGAGGGGACTCGATCACATCTGCACCAATCAAATAGATGCTAAATATTCTACCCGATAAGAGCGTAGAAGGTATGAAGCAAACGCTTCTGATTGGTTCAGAATTAATCAAATTCCCTTGCATATTTTCTCACATCTTACGCCGGTCATCCCCCACCCCTGGTAGGTCCTGGGATGGAAGCACGCATGTGGCCTTGTGGATAGCTAGCCTAAAAGAACAGATAGCTTCCGATGGTCACGGTACCTTCGTAAACCCAGTCGGTGTGTCCATTGTAGATGACGCCCGGCGCGCCGTTTGTGGTAAGTCGGATAGCCGTCAGAGCGTCGGCGGGCAGGTAATACACGTCGTTGTCCAGAACGTAAGCCAGGGAATGGGTCACGCTGTTGAAGATGCACAGCTGCAGCCGCTCGTGGTTCGCCACGTTGGTGGTGACTCTGAAAATGTTTGGGCCAAAAACGTTAGCAGACACGAAAACTTTAAATATTCTACATCATAAAGAGCATATTAATTAGACTGTATGAAAAATTGTGTATAGCATTGGATGAAAAGATAGTCGAAACGGCAATATAAATTTGTCCGTGTTTTCCCTTCAGTTTAATGCAGCCGTAAAGGGAAGGTCCTGGCATGGCACCTAATTCCTTCGGGAATTCTCGTTTCCAAATGAAATATCATACTCATGTTTCGCGGGTATATGAAAATGGTATTATTAAAATAATTACCCTGAAGTCACGTGGTGCAATGCGTATCTTGCAGTCGTAGAATATCTGTATACCTGTAACAAGACGCCATTATGCTAGATTATGATTATATTAAGGTGGCCCATCCCGCTCATCTCCCCATACAAAAGGGGAAAGAAGATCACGCCCATATTTCTTGTCAGAGATCCAAAACTTTGCTCAAAATAGCTTTATTTGATCGAACTAGATGTCTGATGACCATTGGCATTGTAAAACTGTGTTTGGTTTCTAAGTTATAAGGTCCGAAAGTTCGAATTTTTCGCGCGTTTTATACAATAACTTTGGAGGTCGATTACGCAATGATAAAGTAAGAACATCTTAAAAAGATTAGTAGACAGACATAGCTTATTTAATCTATATTTATAATCTATTTGGTTTTTGGTAGATTTTTGACCACAGCAGTCGTGGTTTACTTTTAGCTATAAGTCGTTTTGAAATTAAAATTTTCGTAAATCTTACCAAATCATACACTATGCACATTGTCTTTTTTGTGGACATGTTGCATCTTCCTCACCACGGAGCCTGTCTTATTCTTTGAAACAGAGAAGGTCCCAGAGCGCCACAGCACGGTTTTGTACCGTGCCCACGAATGAGTTAGGCCCGCCGGGTTGGGCCACCTTAAGGGCTTGACATAACGAACGACCTTGAGCATTCGACCTCGAATTTTGCGTTTCTTGGGCAAAAAATGAAAACGAATCATTAAGAGGTGTTGTGCGCCCACATAGATGACTCGACAGTCTATCGTAGCTTTATCCAATGAAACTCCCCAAAATTTTACTGGCGAGCCCACAAGCAGTTATTTAATACAAATTATTGTACTTATCTTTGGTCATACTGTTGTGCTTACCGATTGAACTTCACTTGGCGCCAAAATATACTGACGATCCGGTGAATAAATTGGGTTAGTTGTGTTCAGCTGAGCCTGAAATTTACATAAAAAATTAATGTTTCATTTTTTTATATTCTACACAGGTAATTAACTTTTTAGAATAATGACGTTTCAAGGATTATTTGGCACAATAAATGTGCGATTTTTAACAATTTCATACGCGTTTCATGCAAGGATGCACCTTAATAATGTAATGAAAACATTTCAACTGCGGATATATAAATATTTATAATAAGCTTTTTACTAATAAATTAAACTTTTAAAAAAAATATAAACAACCAACGAATAACATTTTATTAGTTCGTAACCAATGTAACCAACGTGACCTAAGTAAGCGCGCAGTGCCGTCGGATGAAGATTACCTGTAAGATGTTGGTATTTGGTTATTTCAGCCTATATAGGACCAACATACATACACCGAAACGATTCTATGGACGCTATATATGCAGCCAAAAAACTTTTTGTAATTTTCTTGCATGCAGTCATCGATTTACAGCGATGCAAAGAGACGAACACGAATCATACATATGATACGTGATTTTTCTAAAAATGTGCTCTATGTAGAGCAGAGCTAAGAGCAGAGGTAGATAGATACCCCCATAACCGATAATGTGCGGCATCAGGTAGAGATTTGGAACCAGTACGTACATAGGAGACAGGCTTTGGATACATTTTGATCATGACATTTGAAAGTAAACACATAATCTGCCCGTGGTTTATACAGGTGTCCCAAAAGTCAACGTCATAACTTAGAGGGCTGATAGGACAGCTCAGGACTGGCCAGAATACCACAATATAACCTTAAAAAAAACGTCCCTTTTCGAGATATTGGTACTTTTATTAATTTTGTGAAAATCAACATCCTTTATCAGTTTATCGAGTACGACAGATATTTTTTTTTATTATGTCATAATTTTTTGTTACGCAAACCTGTATAGCCCTTCTCCTGATCACACGTGAAAATCGCTTGAAGAATCGCGAGCGGGGTGTTACGATACTATCTGCAGTATTACGTAATTTGGCAGTTAATTTCCGAGAATTTGGATATAGCTCGGGAAATGGCTACACTTCGTAGTCAATATTGCTGTAAAGAAGGGACCTTTCTTTCGTTCTATTCGAAATTTGAAAACAATGGCGCGCTTCGTTTGTTTTTATGTGTGTTTTTCTAAAACAACTTTTCTAATGGCGTCGTGAAAATGAGTGACTCTCGAAAAAATCTTGCACCACGACTACGCGCCGTCCTATTCCGCGTTCAGTGTGCAACAGTTTTGGCGAGAAAAGGATTCTCAAGATGAATTGGCACCTCAAGGTAAACTCAGCATGGCGGCATACAGATCAAGGAAGATGTAACCGAGGGGCTGAACAAGTTAACTTTGGAAGATTACCAAGGGTTAGGGGAAGACTAGTGTGAATGTCTATCATTATATTTTGTTTGGGTTTTATTGAAAAAAAAAACAGGAATTTAATTGCCACTCCTCGTACCTCCATTAGTCTGCCACTACCCTTGGATTTGGGTGATATATTGTGAGTAAAGATGCGGATGTGTTACCAGCAGATCCGCGGGAACCAGGACGGTCGGCGTGAGGGTGGACACGTCGTACAGGTTGATGCCGCTCTCACCCGGCACCGTAAACGTGAACTCCGTGGCTGCCACGAACACCGTAATGGTTATTGCATTATGCCCTCAAATTGAAGCACTTATATTTGTTTTGAAATATGAACGGCTTAGAACAGCCATACTATATTCCATGTGTAATGTGTGTGTAAGTTGTATTAACTTTTGAATCATTTCATCGGCAAAATTAGCAGTATTTTCTACCTTTTCACCTACAATCTCCGCAGCCGACGCCCGCCAGTTACCGATCGACGAGCCGGGCTGTCAGATGTAACTTCGCGGCAACGAAGTGGCCCTGACGATGCTTACGTCGGTGGAGGCGAAACATGTCGGCCAAGCACGGCATTACACACCGGAAAACCGTACGTTTTCAAAACATTATGTCCAGCGACGGTGTAAATCTAAGAACATATGCCTAGATAATGCAAATAAGATAAAAAAATACCAGAAATAACTTTATATTATTTATTTATGATATGAATTCTGTAGGCAGATATACTATTTTTTTTTCTAAAAAGAGTTGGACAGCTGCTAGCGCTGTATTGGTTGTGAGATCTTCTCGTGTTCGCTTCATGAGTGCATACACTGCAAAAAGTTTGAAATTAAATATTACCAGTTATGTTATTGTGACATTTTCTTTTCAACGACTTTATTTGATTATCATAATTTGGAACAATGTATTTTCGGAATAATATTTAAGAAACTGAGTGAATCGAATTTTCATATCAATTTTGCAGGGTATCTGTGATGATTAAAAAGTTATTTGTCATATGTCACATACGTTGTCTTGTTTTGCGGAGATGGCACAACAAGTCTGTGCCATTGAAGCAGCAAACATCGAGCCCGTAAAGCTATTCTCCAATCTTTCGCGCGACTGCCGCCCAGTTACCATAAAATCTCGCCGATATTCAAAAGAAGACTCAGAATTCATTGAACAGGAAGTTAAACAACTTCTAGCAGATGGAATAATCGAAGAAAGCAAATCGCCTTGGAGAGCCCAAGTGCTTGTAACATCTAACGAAAATCACAAAAGAAGAATGGTAATTGATTACTCACGCACCATAAATAGATACACCCAACTTGACGCTTTTCCACTGCCTAACATTGAAGAGGTTGTGTCGAAAATTTCGAAGCATAAAATGTTCAGCAAAATCGATTTGAAAAGCGCCTATCATCAAGTTCCTATTACAATCGCCGAAAGGCCTTACACTGCATTTGAAGCTTGCGGGAGACTTTATCATTTTACAAGAATACCTTTTGGAGTCACAAACGCCGTAGCTGTATATCAAAGACTCATACTCGGAATCATCCAGAAAGAAGGACTAGAAGACACATTTGCATACTTGGACGATATCACCATCTGTGGCAAAAATAAAGAAGATCATGACAACAAGTTGAAGAAATTCATGAATACAGCGAAGAAATACAATCTAACCCTAAATATAGAGAAGAGTGCTTTTGGACTGGATGCAATTAAGGTCCTAGGGTATAGCATCGCAGATGGCGTAGTGAAGCCGGACCCCGATCGTCTAAAACCTCTTTTAGAAATGCCCGTCCCTGTCGACACTGCGTCTTTGAAACGAACGCTTGGACTCTTTGCTCACTACTCAAAATGGATTGACCATTTCTCCAGCAAAGTCAGTCCACTTATTAAAACAACAACTTTTCCTATGACCAAGGATTCCATAGAAGCATTTGAGAATATGAAAAAAGACATAGCAAAATCAGCTGTTCATGCTATCAACGAATCGATACCATTCACTGTGGAAACAGATGCATCAGATTACGCAATAGCTGCTTCTCTTTCACAAGAAGGACGACCTGTTGCTTTTTTTTCGCGCACGTTATGTAATAGCGAACGTAACCATTCTTCGATTGAGAAAGAAGCATATGCTATAGTCGAGTCCTTGCGCAAATGGAAGCACTTTCTCCTCGGAAGACCATTTCGTCTCATAACTGATCAAAAATCTGTTTCTTTCATGTTTGACCAAAAGCATTCAAATAAAATAAAAAATGACAAGATACATCGATGGAGAATCGAACTGTCTGCATATACATTTGACATAATTTATCGTCCTGGCAAGGATAATACAGTTGCCGATACTCTGTCGAGACAAAAATGCTCAGCAAGTTTAAATACCATGCCTGACTTACGAGAACTGCACAAGACTTTATGTCATCCTGGAATAACAAGAATGACTCACTGGATTCGCTCAAAAAATCTGCCTTTCACTATTGAAGAAATAAAGAAGATAACTATGGCATGTCCAGTCTGTGCAGAAATTAAGCCAAGATTCGCTCAAAATAGAAGCACTCTTATCAAATCAACTATGCCTTTTGAAAGAATATCTATTGACTTTAAAGGACCACTGCCCTCTGACTCGCAACGGAAATATATTCTAACAGTTATCGACGAATATTCCAGATTCCCGTTTGCATTTCCTTGCATAGACGTCAGCACTGGTACAGTAATAAAACACATGACTGACCTATTCTCTATTTTTGGCATGCCGACCTATATCCATTCAGACAGAGGTGCCTCTTTTATGTCAGCTGAACTGAAAATCTTCTTACATTCAAAAGGAATAGCAACAAGCCGCACTACTCCATATAACCCACAAGGTAATGGACAGGTCGAACGTACCAATGGAACAATATGGCAGACCATTCGCCTAGCACTCAAAGACCGTAATCTTCCAATCACAAAATGGGAATGTGTTCTCACTGATGCTTTGCACACTATAAGGTCACTCCTATGTACCGCAACCAATGCAACACCTCATGAAAGAATGTTTGCACATCCCCGAAGATCGTCTAATGGACAATCAATTCCTTCATGGTTAAATAATCCAGGACCTGTTCTAATGCGAAATACGAATCGGAGAAGCAAATATGACCCACTAGTCGATGAAGTAGAACTCCTAGAGGCCAATCCGGACTACTCGTACGTTCGTCTCGCCGATGGAAGAGAGACAACCGTATCTAATCGTCATCTGGCCCCACGGGGACAAATTGATAATTTTGATGAGACAGATAGCATCGTTGAAGATTTTGAGGATATCGCGATAACAATGCCGCCTCCACCACTCGCTGCCTCTCCACCACCTTCTCAACCAGCTCCATCATCTTCCTCTCAGGACAGAGCTCCAATTGAAACGCGGCGCTCTGAAAGGGACCGTAAGCCTCCTTCCTACCTGCAAGACTTCCACATGGGGTGAATGTGATGATTAAAAAGTTATTTGTCATATGTCACATACGTTGTCTTGTTTTGCGGAATAAAACCTAATTAAACGATTCAAGGTTTTGCTTTATTCACAACAGTATCTGACAGCTATGACAGCTCTCTTAGGGCCGAGTGCACGAAAGGACAGAAAATCAAAATCAACGTCAACGCTTAGATGAAGTCAACGTATGATTAAACACGTCACTTTGTATGGACAGTATGGAAGCAACTCCGTGCGGTTCACTAAAAGTGATGTGTTTGAACATTGATTAACTCGGCCGTCTCTTCGTGCAATCGGGGCTTAGGGTAGGTAGATCGCCTAGACGCCATCTGTCGTGATAAATGAGCGGTTGTCTTCCCCGTTAGAATGTGCAAAGTTTTCCTCACGGGAGATCCATGAGCCGCTGAAGCCCGTCTGTCCGTACTGCGAGGGCGCGGTCTCCTCGAGCGTGAAGGGCTCCAGCTGCGCCTGGCGGCGGCTCCGCGACGGCAGCGCCGCGCCCAGCGCCGCGGCGCACAGCACCAGCCACGCCGCTCGACCCACCTGCGCCGGCGCCGCTCCGATTTAAGGCGATGGTACCAGACGAGACACCAAGTTCTCAAAGGCACCGCGACTCAACTACATAGCTTAGTCTAACAGCTTGAACAATTTTTATTCATATCGACTAAGCGTTTCCCTATTTTTCTTGTCGTTAAGGTGTTCTTTTTTACCATAGGTCGGAATCTGTACCACTTAAAAAACCACAAAAAGCATTTTTTTAATAAGGTATTAAATATTTCAAAACGATAAACACGAATTTATTTATGAAAAAACATTTCAAAAATGCCTAACTAATAACATGCTGCAAACGAGCAATGTATCAGTCTTGCGGTCCATTTGAAATAACTTAGGCGTGGGTTGTCTGGCGTTGCGTGTTTACTCGTGGTGTTCTCATAAATAGGACATTAAACGGGGTGACAAACTTTCAGTAATTCTGGAGTCCAAAACTTTTTTCTACCAAATATTAGACGCGGTTTAGTTGCTATGCAGCTACCGCATACTCTATTTATGTATGTATGTAAATGTAACATTGTTTTTACCCGAAAATTTGTTTTTAACAAAAAAGTAAATAATTCGTTTTTTAGTTAGTTTTTTCTTTTAAAATATAGAAGTCATCAATATACATAAAATAGTCAACATCGGTAGCCCAGTGGCGCGATGCCTTGCGATTCGATAAGCTGGGTGAAGCACCTCTGAGCGCGGTTTGGTTCTGGATGGGTGACATGTTCAACCGTTGAGGCTGGCCGTGGTTCAGAATCCACGTAAAATTGTAAGTCCGTTTCCTTACTTACTCGGTGGTAGGGTTAATCCCGCCCGGTACAATCGCATTGAATGAACGATGGTCCAAGCGGCAATACAAGTTGTCCTTGTTATCCATCCAGTTCAATATAGCCTTGCAGTATAAGTTTACCTTAGGTTTAAATTGCACCTAATCCATAGAAAAAAAAACGGCCAAGTGCGAGTCGGACTCGCACACGAAGGTTTCTCTACCATCAAGATTTAACACAAAAAATCACGTATTTTTCATGCCCTTAAATTTTTCTTATTTTTATTTTGCCTATTTGATGTTTGAGTGGCAAAATATATATACACACTGAAAATTTCAGCTGCCTATTTATTACAGTTCATTAGATATAGTCCTGTGCCAAGACGGATGAATGGACGGACAGCGGAGGCTTAGTAATAGGGTTCCGTTAGCACCATTTGGGTACCTACAGAACCCTAAAAATTGCCACTAGTGAATCAGAATATGTGCAACTTGTAGATCAATAATATATAAAAAATATTAAAAGTGGCACTTACCATGTTCGTGTTATCAAGTGTAACCGGGTTACACTCGAGCCACAACTACACAAATTGAAAAACGTTATCTTGAGATACTTTTATCACGCCGCAATTCGGATAAGTATAATCAATAGATAAAGCACAATTATTTAGTTAAATTGTGACAATTATCTTAGAGTATTAAGATATATATGATATAAAAACATTCCTACAGATTGTAGAGCAATCCTGTGTCCGCTGTCTGTAGTTACACAAACGTGCATTAGACTAATTCATTAGGCAAGTCCATGTGCCGTTGAGCTACGAGCCACTCAAAATATACCAGAAATATGAAAATCTTTGCAAATATGACATCCTTCATTTCCTAACATAAGGACATCTATACTTTTGGAGAAAACATATTTAGCAAAAATTATCATATAATTATTGTTTGAAGTAACTGCACACCATCAACCAGTTAGTTCATGGGGAATGTAAAAAGATGAAAATTCGCACATTTCTTGTTAGAGTACCAAAATAATTAGTAAGTATATAATATCAGTCCCATTTCGTTTTGTTTCAAAGTTAGGAGCATTTTTGCATTTGTATGAAACATTTGAAGACCGTATTACATTTTAAAACATATTATTACTATTCCGATTCTACACACAACTGGCTCAAAGAAAAAAGTGGTTAACAATTATTTCAGTATTAATTTGGATCTCCGATAAGAAAAGCAAGAATAACGATCTTGATACATTCATAATATGACCGTCCAGACCGCATCAGCCTCGACGCCACAGTAGGCATTGGCAATTTGCAAGGAAAACGTATGTGGTTCAAAGTCCAATGTGTGGTGTCTAGGGTGATTCCGTTTTACATGCATAACCTTCCAGACCCAACACGCCTACTCCGCAGACGGTGATGCGTACTCGTTGATACATCACACGTAGGCCAACCCTTAGCAGTGGCCTTGCAGCTGCATCGGACGAACGGTGTATTTACAGCTCTCTTTCATTTCTTGCGAGGTGTCGAAGTTTCAGAGAGGGGCAGAGTGTCTCCATTCTAGTCAACTTCTTTATTATTCTGTGTCCCTGTTATGCACTTCATTGTACAGTCGTTTACTCAGAAAAATGTTTACACTGGAAAGAGAAAGAATTCCTAAGTCCTTTTCATCCTATGGTTGATGTCAACATGACTGAGCGAGATATCGAATTTCTCTCTTTTGCCAGTGTATAAGTTTGTGAGTAAACGACAAGATCCTAAATATTTCACTAGAAAAAAAAGCCAGATGGCGCATGTCGACGTTAGGTGGGATGTAAGATCCCACTTACGCCCTTTTCCACACAAATCCCACAGTTACGTTTCGGTTAAACCATACAAACATGCCATGTAACCGAAAGTTACTTATAGGATTTCAGGTAACTGGCGGTGGTGAAAACAGGGGTTAATCAACCATATCAGTTGCCGACAGAGGGTTTAAGAACAAAACAACTATTGATACTAGTGCAATCAGCCAAGTAACCCCTCACGCTGCAGTATGTCTCAGTGTGTCGATTTGACTTTTTGAGTTTTACAAAATGGGGAAAACACTGCTTTTTATCACAAAGGAAATCCAAGCGACCTAACCTAACATATCAGATCTATCATGTAACATTAACCTCACACATGATCAGACATAAGATAAATGTCATGTAATATGCTAAATCATATGAATTCGGGGGAAAGAAATGAATTTAGTGACATACCCAATAATTATAATATTTCATTAAAAAGTAATTTGGAGACAAACAGAAGGTTTTCTTTTCATCGAACCTTATTTTGTTAACACCATGTAGTAATTTAATTAAAAACTGTCGCTCACACGCCATCTTAGGTCTGCATCTTGGACCCTATTAATCAACCTATGCTTTAATGATATTATCTTATCTTTTTTAATTACCAAATATGTTTTGAATGTTTGAAAAAATATTTTAAAAATAAGTGATGCAAGAGAAAGGAAAAATATATCTGTTAAATAGAACCTATAAATCAATAGTGCTGAAATAAGAGGCATGAATGTGTATGCCATTTCAAGTATGGAGTGCGCACAAACTTTGTGTTTTGATATTCATCCAGTGCTTTGTCACGTTGTGATTTTTTTATACCTACACAATCTGTACCCTAACTACATATTTACTCACATCGTTATAAATATTTCTCAAGTTCCTCACGTGAAACGCCTAATAACTTCCATCAGCAATATTTTGGATCGTCAATTTGGTTCTCATGCGATCCAACGCCGTCGAATCTAAGATAAGAGGCTGTTTGTCTGTGGTTTGCGCTCCGGGCGGGTATTATGCCAAATACAACGTAGTTATTCTTTCGAGTACTTAAGGTGTCGAACGTCGACTTCTTCTACGGATATCCGACGCCGTATTTTCTTAGTACAGTCGACAAGCTGAACTAACAATACCTTATGCCTGATCTCATTCCTTAAAATAGCCTACTTATATCAATGAAACACGTCATCGAACATGCATCGTCGACGACAGTGTGTGTCCATAACCATTACCAGAATAGTTCATCCGCCAAGAGCATTTCTTCAGTGATAATGTTGCCATGCTAATAAACCCAATTTGCTGCTTGTCTCTTATATCCGATTAAATACAAACTAAATAATAAAATCTAAACTAACGCAAAATTCATAGTCCTCTCATCTAATTACATTTTCATTGCTTTTACGATAATCTTTACTTATCGAGTGATGCAGGGAGCGGCCATACACTCGATTGGGACATATTTAATTTTGCCATAATACTGGGGTTATTTACAAATTGGTAACACAAAATGGGTCTTGAGCCGAACCGGTAATCCGACCAATTTACGCCATTTTTCATCTTGAACTGTCGCCTAGAAGGCGCTCTGTAGCTTCTGTGTGTGGAGTCAGCGGTTTGACCGGTAAGGTAGCCATATTTGATAATCCGCATCCTCTTGGTGTGTTCTACCACCTTGTATACCATTACGCATTAGCCTTAGGTAGTAGCTATTGCTCTTTATGCATGTATTATGCTTATTTGCTTTAATTTATTTAGAACCATGTAACTTTTGTGCAACCTGAAACTTGTAAATAATGATTTTCCGTACTGCTTCCAAATTCAATTACGTTGTTCTTCAATATCATGGATGTTTGCATAAATGCACCACCTGCTAGCTTGCTGTTTTAGAATTAAATAACTTCAGTAAAAAATATACCCACTCTTGCTAAGATTTTGTTTGTTAGGTGCTGATGCACACTGAGACTCGTCATTTTGTACTATGCATATAAAAGCACTAAGATACCTAGTTGTTTTCAAGCATACTTATTTAATGCAGAAATTTATATTATTTAACTAAACCGCTTCTGCTTTGCTATTAATTAATACCGCCATTTGCTGTCGCTACACGTTCCATGGCCGTAGGCTCCGTCCTGACACGTCTTTATATAAATCTTCAGCTGCTACGTTGGAGGCGAAGACGCCCGGTACTTCTGATCGGCCGTCACCTTCGAGAGAGCGTCACCTTCTCTGGCGAACGAGCCAACTTCTGTGCGTCTGGGAACGCCGTGCTACACCATCCAGTGGCACCGACTACCGCCGGCTCCTACCAGGGGGGGAGTCACACCATAGTGCGACGCTACGTCCCCACTGCGACACCGCGCCAGCGTCATTACACAGCGTGTCGAGTATTCGTGGATGAAAGATATGTAAAATACGCCTATGTGCACCAACGCCCATAGCCCACCGCTTTAAATAAATCAAACCATCCAGTGAACGAACATAAGTGCGACCAAAAAAAAGACAAAATAACTAAGTCTTAGTCTTTCTTTCTTCTCTCAGTGTGTCTTTTACTAACTGTTCTAATTCTTAGATTAAACTTGTTCTCTTTTTTTTCAAGCTGATTTTTCATTATGCTACCCTCATAGGCCCCAGTTCAAAGACCAGCGGTGGGGAAGGACCTCTTATATATTGACCGGGGTTCATTGAAGGCCCCCTAACTTTACCCCGTGTCAGCTTTTAGCAATTACTTTGGATCCATACAGCGTGATACGTCCAAGTACGGAATGCTAACCAGGTATTCCTTGGCATATTTGTAGCAAAAATTTAACGATAACATTTTAATAATATTTTTTAGTAAACAATAGTGCAAGCATAAAATCATCCATGCATACATTTTTCGCGCTATGTTATTTTTTGCTTTCAGTGGAAGAAGAAATTTTTACCCACTCTAGTACAAAACTCCATTGACACCCTCGACATATTTTCTATTATGAAATAAAACAGCTGTGTGAGGATAGTAATTTAAACATTTATTTAAGGGAATGGTAATGCTCGACGACACAACCAACCGACAGGGTTACAAAAAAATCAATACCTGTTCCAAAATTCGTAACCGATTTCGTTCGGATGTCAAAACATCGAAGAATATCAATGCAATCCTTTCTCAGCTTGTTGGACACATTTTCGTCGAAATCATACTTCAGCAATCAGGAAGAACAGATGAAATTTGGTATCCATATAGATCAGGATTCTTCACAATTCTACAAGAAGTTCTGTTATTTTTTTTTTGTTTTACTTATTGTTCAACTCAGAATCAGCGTCTTGATGTTGTATTTGTTCATGCTTGCTTATTCAGCTTTCCTTCAAACGATTCAAGGATTATATTGCAGTGTTCCGCATTGTGGACAACAGCCGCACAATTAATCTCGTTCTTTCTCCGCGCAGAGCTCAATGGATCTTGAGTCATCTCTCCGCATCCATTGCGGTCTTCCCACAGAGCTCAATAGATCTTGAGTTATCTCTTCGTATCTCGTGCGGTCTGTCCACTGAGCTCAATGGATCTTGAGTTACCTCCGCAACTCGTGCGGTCTGCCCGCTGAGCTAACCATCTCGTGTCGCCTGCCCGCGGAGCTCGGTCGGTGTGAAACCGCGATAACATTGTCGACGTCGCAGCCTGCGCCGCCGCCGCGACCCCGGCGGTACCGCCGCAATAATCAAGGATTTCCTCCGTGGCCAAGCGTGGCCTATAAACATTTTGTATAAAATACAATTAAACTCGTCTGTCTCCAATCGACCTGCATCCTTGTATAGATATTCTGATGTTTTCTTCATGCTCGTACCTAGATTAGTGTATGGTGATATCTTATGATAGGAAGCATATCTAATACAATAAAAAAGTACTTACACTGAACGACAAAATCTACCTTCCGTGGGTCAAAATCCTACAATAATGAAATATGTGTACCTACATTCAAGTTCACTTAATAAAAAAAACATAACCTATAATGATACCTGACGTGACGTTAAATTTAATGTGTGTGGTGTGTGTGGTGTGTGTGGTGCGTGTGGCGCGTGTGGCGCGTGTGGCGCGTGTGGCGCGTGTGGCGCGTGTGGCGCGTGTGGCGCGTGAGGCGCGTGAGGCGCGTGTGGCGCGTGTGGCGCGTGAGGCGCGTGAGGCGCGTGTGGCGCGTGAGGCGCGTGTGGCGCGTGTAGTGCGTGTGGCGTGTGTGGTGTGTGTGGTGTGTGTGGTGTACGTGGTGTGTGCTTTGGGTGTGTGTATAGTTTAGACGGACCGTGCTAGTGGCGGCGGTGAGTGCGCGAGCGTTCCAACTCCTGCATGCGACGCTCATGCTCCGCCATGTGCTGCCGCCGCTGCTCCTCCTTCACGGCAATCTGAAAGCAAAACATCGCACGCAATAGGGTCAATTTGAGCAGCCCACTAATAACAAAGATGGTAATAATATGTACAAACGGCATCACCCTAGACGCCACACCACTTTGACCCACATACGTTTTCTTTGCAAATACCAATGCTTACTGTGATGTCGAGGGTGATGCGCTCAGTACATTCATTTCGGACATGAGGTTTGTTGCGAAATAAATATTGATACAATTAAGAAGAATTCAATTAATTAGTGTTGAATATTTTTTTTCCTGCCTCAGGTGAGGTAATTTGGTTCAGGCACATCTTTTGCGGGCTAGACCTACATAAATATTGTAGAGGATGAACCATTTACACTCAACAAAAATTATGTCGTGGCAATGGTCCAAAATATCCCAGCATAATTAAAGAAATGATCCATTTTGAAAATGATATTTTTTTTGTATTGGCCACCAATGTAACTTACGAACAAGATCTTTTTTTTTATATGGGGGCCAGGCTCCAAACAGTGATAGATCGGAAATAAAACAACAATAAAAACATTGCAGAAATGGGCCTGAACCTAGGATAAATAAAACTTTTGCATTGACATCGCAAAAATTATGTTTGTCCTAATTTTTTAGGGTTCCGTACACAAAGGGTGAAAACGGAACCCTATTACTAAGCCTCCGCTGTCCGTCCGTCCGTCCGTCCGTCTGGCAAAGGGCTGTATCTCATGAACCGTAATAGGTAGGCAGCTGAAATTTTCAGTGTGTATTTATTTTGCCGCTATAACAACAAATAGGTAACATTAAATAATAATAAAAAATAACGAGGCCCCTATACAAAAACCGTGTTTTTTTTGTCGTAAATCTTGTATGATAGTACGGAACCCTTCGTGTGCGAGTCCGACTCGCACTTGGCCGGTTTTTTTTTACAATTGACCACAGCCTATTAAATTTATAGAGAAAGTAATAGAGTTAACCCTTTCCCCGCCAGGAACGTATATATCCGTCAGAGCAAGCCATTCTGCAGGCGCCATCGTCGGATATATCCGACAGAAAACTACTCCACTTCAAACATTAATAAAACTTTACTGATTACGAAATAATGTGTTTTATTTACATAATTGCACAGTACATACTAGCGTTCATTAGATTTCTACTGTTTCAACAGTGGAAACACACTATTTGCAACAAAACCAATAACAATTCAAGACTGCATATTATCGAAATAATTGTAGTGTGGCGTATTGAGAAGGATTATGCCAAAAAACCTTGGCGGTGAAAGGGTTAAGCTTGGACAACCATACTCTCAGAAAATTTTTAGATATAATATGTAGCAGTAGACTAGTTCATAGACACCGTTCAAACCATATTGCACACTAACATTATAACTGTAGCTGTAAATAACTTACGCACTCCGAAACCTAGGATTACACCGTTACTGTTTTGCCAAAATGATTACAGAAAATATAAATAGCCCAAGAAAAACCTGGGTTTTTATAAAATATAGTGCTCACATTAACAAATCTAATGACAGGGTACAATCCAAATAAAACCTCAATGAACACCTTCACAAGCACATAATGATACTTGATTAATTGATTAAAAATTCTTTATTATGCCACAAAAAAAAATATTTACAAAAGAAAGTATAGTGCAATAACAACATAAGTGGGGCGCAAAGGCGGGCTTATCCCTCGAAGAGATTTCTTCCAGCCGGCCTTTGGGTGTTTGAGAAGTTCAATAGGTATATATTCGTAGCTAGTGGCATACTATACTTACATACTTCACCGAGTATAGAAAAAAAAATGCAGAGCTAAACACGCTTCTAACAATCAATTTAGCTAATTGTGCTATGGCCTTGCTTCATCACAAATCATTTTATATGACATCTACTGCAGTGGTGTAAGAGTTCCTCCAGTCAGATCACAAAAAGTCAGAGTGGGGAACAATTTAAGTGATTTCCGATCTTTAAAATGAGGTCCTGAGGTACTCCAACCTCAGGGAAGTATATTGGGCCCAATTATTTTCTTGGCTTACGTGATGATTTATGCGAGATGACAAGGCGGAGGAAAAACCTAAACATTTGCCGATGATGCCCGATAGTTACTGTAATTCCCAACTGGATTGACGTCTATACAATAGAACAAAAAGGCACATCAAAAGTAAAAAATTGGCTTGAGTACAAATGTGCTGTCTGGCACATAAAAATAATACAATTACAACCACTGAATTTAATCCCATGCATGCCGTAAGGGTCGAATTAAGGCATTGTCATTTGTGTTTCGGATATTCCACGTAACACTGTAGGTTCCATATTTACTTACAACCCGGGTAGGTTCCACTGCATGTAATTAACTATGCACAAAGCGACAATAAATTGTTTCCTTGTTGTTCATCCAGTTCAATGTAGCTGTGCAATACAAGGAATGTCCTGGCATGGCACCAAGCTCCCATGTGGGGGTGTTGGGCTACAGTCATGAAAGTAGATGTGAATATTATCAATGATAATAATACCATCAATGTCCAGTTCCTTTAAAAACCAACATCACCTTTACAACTAACACACAATCTAATATCTAATAAATCTAATCTAATAAATAATATAAAGGGGAAAGTTTGTAATAATGGATGGATGGATGGATGGATGGATGGATGGATGGATGGATGGATGGATGTTTGTTACTCTTTCACGTAAAAACTACTGAATTGATTCTAATGAAACTTTACAATAATATAGCTTATACATCAGAATAACACATAGGCTACAATTTATGTGCCCATGGGCTTTAGAACTTTCACGGGGCTGCGAAAACGATGCCGGTAGCGATACTTCACACTAGGGGGAGAGGGGCCGGGGGCGGTGGCGGGGAGCGGCGGCGGGGGGAGGGCAGACGTCGTGACTGTTTGGTGTCCGTTTGGCGAATTTTCAAGGCACTAGCGATTTGTAAAACTTAGTACATGTACATTTAACTACCCGGGAATTAGGATTGGCTAAATAGAATTCAGTTCCGCTTACGCTAAGATGGGGCTGTCATACAAACTGCAATGCTATGCACGGCTCGGCTTTGCGGCGGCAGCGCTTACTTTTACTGAAGTACGGCTTGGTATTTCCTGCAACTTTAGGACTACTTGGCATCACGCTAAATCGCCGGAGGAGCGACCAACAGAATAAAATCCTTGAGAACCAATTACTCGATTTAGATGTGCATTGTATCTACGTCTAGCCTGATTCTACTAAAAACTTATAGATTACATAATATAACGCTTCATTACCAGAAGGGTAAGTAGTGAGTCTTAAAGTCTTATAACATGTGAACCACTTACCTGATTTATATGCGTATTTTATCAATGTATAGCATCTCTGGGAGCAGTCAGGTTCGAGATGGGTTACTGTTTTCGATGTTGAGGCTGGCTGTGGGTTGGAGTCCACGCAAAACTTACCTACGTTACACGTTACTTACTAGGTAAGCAATGTAGCAGTGAAAGTGCAGAAAGGTTCTCGCGGCAAATGTTTTTTTTTTTAAATAGCCACCAAACGTCAACGAAGCTCTAAATGGGAATTATTGGATGTTTCTCATTAAATCATGCTATTTCGGCTCGAACGATCTTGATTAAATTTGGTACATGGATACATTGTCCTGGACCAGTTTGGCCCTATTTTGGACCAGTCATGTGGGCTACTTTTTATCCATGAGATAATTTAGCCGACACTAACCCGAGCGGAGCCGGGTACCGCAGCTAGTAAATAATATAAAGGGGAAAGTTTGTAATAATGGATGGATGGATGGATGGATGGATGGATGGATGGATGGATGGATGGATGGATGTTTGTTACTCTTTCACGTAAAAACTACTGAATGGATTCTAATGAAACTTTACAATAATATAGCTTATACATCAGAATAACACATAGGCTACAATTTATGTGCCCATGGGCTTTAGAACTTTCATGGGGCTGCGAAAACGATGCCGGTAGCGCTACTTCACACTAGGGGGAGAGGAGCCGAGGGCGGTGGCGGTGAGCGGCGGCGGGGGGAGGGGGGGGACGTGAGGGCAGACGTCGTGACTGTTTGGTGTCCGTTTGGCGAATTTTCAAGGCAGTAGCGATTTGTAAAACTTAGTACATGTACCTACATTTAACTACCCGGGAATTAGGATTGGCTAAATAGAATTCAGTTCCGCTTACGCTAAGATGGGGCTGTCATACAAACTGCAATGCTATGCACGGCTCGGCTTTGCGGCGGCAGCGCTTACTTTTACTGAAGTACGGCTTGGTATTTCCTGCAACTTTAGGACTACTTGGCATCACGCTAAATCGCCGGAGGAGCGACCAACAGAATAAAATCCTTGAGAACCAATTACTCGATTTAGATGTGCATTGTATCTACGTCTAGCCTGATTCTACTAAAAACTTATAGATTACATAATATAACGCTTCATTACCAGAAGGGTAAGTAGTGAGTCTTAAAGTCTTATAACATGCGAACCACTTACCTGATTTATATGCGTATTTTATCAATGTATAGCATCTCTGGGAGCAGTCAGGTTCGAGATGGGTTACTGTTTTCGATGTTGAGGCTGGCTGTGGGTTGGAGTCCACGCAAAACTTACCTACGTTACACGTTACTTACTAGGTAAGCAATGTAGCAGTGAAAGTGCAGAAAGGTTCTCGCGGCAAATGTTTTTTTTTTTAATAGCCACCAAACGTCAACGAAGCTCTAAATGGGAATTATTGGATGTTTCGCATTAAATCATGCTATTTCGGCTCGAACGATCTTGATTAAATTTGGTACATGGATACATTGTCCTGGACCAGTTTGACCCTATTTTGGACCAGTCATGTGGGCTACTTTTTATCCATGAGATAATTTAGCCGACACTAACCCGAGCGGAGCCGGGTACCGCAGCTAGTATCTAATAAATATTATAAAGGGGAATGTTTGTAATAATGGATGGATGGATGGATGGATGTTTGTTACTCTTTCACGTAAAAACTACTGAATGGATTTTAATGAAACTTTACAATAATATAGCTTATACATCAGAATAACACATAGGCTACAATTTATAAACATATTGTGCCCATGGGCTTTAGAACTTTCACGGGGCTGCGAAAACGATGCCGGTAGCGCTACTTCACACGGGGGGGAGCGGGGCCGGGGGCGGGGCGGGAGCGGCGGCGTGGGCGGGTACAGCTTGGTATTTCCCGCAACTTTAGGACTACTTGGCAAAATCCTTGAGAACCAATTACTCGATTTAGATGCGGATTGTATCTAAGTCTAGCCTGATTCTACTCAAAACCTATAGGCTACATAATATAACGCTTCATTACCTGAAGGGTGAGTAGTGAGTGTTAAATTCTTATAACTTGCGAACCACTAACCCGATTTATGTGCATATTTTATCAATGTATAGGATCTCTGGGAGCTGTCAGGTTCGAGATGGGTTACTGTTTTCGATGTTGAGGCTGGCTGTGGGTTGGAGTCCACGCAAAACTTACCTACGTTACACGTTACTTACTAGGTAAGCAATGTAGCAGTGAAAGTGCAGAAAGGTTCTGGCGGCAAATGCTTTTTTTTAAATAGCCACCAAATGTCAACGAAGCTCTAAATGGGAATTATTGGATGTTTCTCATTAAATCATGCTATTTCATCTCGAACGATCTTGATTAAATTTGGTAGATGGATACATTGTCATGGACCAGTTTGACCCTATTTTGGATCAGCCATGTCTGATACTTTTTATCCATGAAATAATTTAGCCGACGCTAACCCGAGCGGAGCCGGGTACCGCAGCTAGTATACTCATATTTCCAGTAAAATACAGCATTTCTAAGCAATGCGGCACACTAAACAGATTGGCTCATACATTAATAGTAGCCAAATTATATTAAGCCTTCGCAAGATGTTATGGGTAGATTAGAATAAAGAAGAAGGAAAGATCAAAACCTTTTAATACAAGATTTGTATAAAAATTGAAAGTGTTTATATTTTGTTATTATCATGCTTTGTGTGTTTCTGCAATGAGACGAAATTTCAACCATGTGAATGTATGTATATATGTACTAAGGTATTTGTTTATAAAGTTGTTAGTTTTGCTAGTTCTTTAGTTAAATGCTGGAACTTACAAATGTTTGCTTACCGTCTCGGCTGAAAGCGGTAGCCAATAGATGCACGGAATGGCTTTGGTCTTCCGGAACAAATCATCCAACATCTTGGCAGGGGCCTCTTCCTCTTTTTTCTTGAATTTCCTCGCTGTTTGACATAAAACACCACATCAGTTATTAATTAAGAACACAATAAAAACAACTAATGAAGGTAATACTCGCAAATTATGTCATTGATACTGATTTAATTAAATAAAAAAAAACTAGTAATGACAATGTTCAAAAGTTGAGACTGATACCAGCTATCACTTTCATCGCTTGCTAGAGTTTTAACTGTTCAGTTTTTACTTTTTTGTAGAGTTTATTTATGTAAAGTCGTTTTAACTGTCTTGTCACATGAGCCTTGCTTGCGGTTTCGTGTGTACGTGGACACTGCTTAGACATGTGGTAGTTGGATTACATCGAGTTACATGTATACGTCGCCGTCACTACTACAAGCAAAGCTCAAGTGACAAGATGAAGTAAAAGTATAGGTCGATTGTTGTAGCTTGAGGCAATTATGGCACATAGAGGCTTCTTTTTAAAAAAATATGACACTTTTAGCAAATTTGATAGCTGCATGTCATCATCGCCACCAACTGGAATGCACCTGCGATAAGCCCGCAATCAAATTCAAAGCAAGCAAGGGTGATGAGTGAAATAGAGGTTTCTAACGGAACTGATGTATGTATGATAATTTGCAGCAGTGAACAGGACAACTATATTCTGCTTTTACGCATTTGGATCGAACCACTTCCGTTATGCCATGGGCCAAGTAGTAAAAAGATGAAAAATAAAATTGTTAACACAAAAGTCAATGTATTTTGATTATTCACTTCGACCAGAAATGATACAGCTCTTACTGTACATCGCTTTTTTAGAATTAACACTACTTGATTGTACTAGTATGCTTATTTCCTTTCACTAAAATTACAAAGAAAATGCACATTAATTCAATGGAGAATAAATGGCACCATTAATTTACAACTTTTCAGATAATGGCGCCGATTAGACCTCCTCTATTTCGAATAATAGAAATTCTAAAATTACCTGGTTCTGGACTCCTCTCTGGCGTTTTGTGTCTCCTTTTGTCAATCGGCTTGTCTTCTCTTTTGAGCTTTTCTTTTTCCTTGTCGCCCTTGCCCATGTCCCACTCCCGCACCACATTCCTCCGCTCCCATGGCTTGGATTCATCCTGTGAAATATCATGGTAATTTGTTTAAAGATCTCCCATTGGTAAAAAGCGAGCGTTACAAATAAAAAAATGTTTACGCTGATTAAAATACCAAACAAAAAATTTTGGTATATTCCTTTGGCATCAATAAAAAAAATAATATCACTTTCACGTAGATTCTATAAAGGTAAAGTTTGATCAGGTAACTTGGCCGCTGTATGTCAACCAATATAATGCAGAGGGCACAGCGCGTGTGCCTTGCCTCATAATTTTCCTTTATGGTAAAAACACAGAAATACACACATACGATTCGCCTCATCAGTTACTGGTTTGCCGTTACGTAGATGATATTGACACAAATTCGTTGTAGAGAACTGGGATTAAATGCACTTTATCGCTTATTGCAATTGTACATTGATAAATCAGTAATGTAAAATCTATTGAGTGAAACTGAAAAAACTGTGATCTACCTTTACGGTAAAAAATATTCTGGTTCTTGTGTTGGATAAATTAGTCCACATTGTCGCAAATAGTTATTAGATTCATATTAATGGGAATGATATAATTGGGAAAAAGTCATTATTGAACGATTTATTTTTATCGTTTTTGGGCAAGTATTGCTCCGTGACTAGCGATCGCATAGTGATACGGCCCATCTGTGCCTCACACGGACAAACAAAACTTCGCAGAATTATCTTAGATGTCACTACAACGTTAAACGTACAAATCAATTCAGTCTGTAAAAAAATATCAAAGCATGCCACTGTCTCAATATTGTTGTAAAACTTGCAACATTAATGTGCCCAAACACGCATAATTTGGATAATTATTCTGGGTACTGTCCCATGGACTTTGGTGTACTAATGAGAGAATACTTACGGTCGTATTCAGACAGCATCTGTCAAAACTTTGTACGAGATTAGCACTGGATTAACCATACAAAAACCGTTTAGTCCAGTGGATTAAAGTTAGTCCCCCCACTCTGAATACAGCAGTTAAACTACAAAAATAGAATTAAGGAAAAGATTTTACAAAATCAAAGTCAACACAACAAATCAACCTGACCACCTGTCATCTAACTGGATGGCAGGTGGCAGGCTATCTAAAAATGGCGGCGCATTGAATGGGTTAAGTCACAAATTATGAAAATTAGCTTATAAGCTAGTTAAGCTAAGCCAGCTTAGAATTTGCATAGCACCTCTGAGCGCGATTGGGTTCTGGAAGATGAGGGTTTGAGAATGGCCCTTGTTCGGATTCCACGTAAAACTGTAGGTCCCCTTCCTTACTTAATAGGTGGCAGGGCTCATCCCACCCGGGTTGGTACCATCGCATTGAAGGAACGATGGTCGAAGCGGCAATGAAAAATGTCTGCGTTTTCCATGCAGCTCAATGAGGCCGAGCAATATAAAGAATGTCCTGACATGGCACCTAGTTCCCATGTGGTGTGTTCGGCTAATATCTGACGGTCAGATTGAAATTAGCCATCAATGTACAGTTGCATAAAAACATTTTTAACCGGAGTGAATTTATTCATTTTCAAGGCCACTCACAGTTTCTCCAAATCTCTCTTTCTTAGCGTCCTGCTCACGCAACCAATCCTCAACAGTGCCGGGCACGACAGAAACAGGCCCCCCTCCCTCCTCCTCCGCCTTCCTGGCGCGCTCGAGCGCTTCAGGAGACGAAAAGTCCACCTGCAACGTCTTGGGGTTGGACACCGGCCAGGTCACACCATGCAGCGCGTGGCGAGTCTCCACTGCTTGTCTGGAATAAGGGGTTAAGAGTATTTAGTCTATATCTAACATCTGAGATGTCTTCTGATGACTAAAGTTTATGATATAAGTACATACGATGTACATTTCAATGTTGAGCGGTGTTTTTAAAAATCTCTTAAGTGAAACATTTTCAATATCTATGCATCCTAAAATTTTCAGTATCAATGTTGAGGCAGTGTTAATGTAGATCATATAATTCTGTCTTTTATATATAACTTATATAGTAATATAAACAAATACAACAAGACTGCTGGAAATCGAGTAAACGGCGCAATGAAGTCTGTTATGGAAAGCCGGGCGATCACGCCTGCAGCTAGGATGGTGATTCATAACTGTGTACTCTGCCCTCGTTATTAAAAAGGCGGTAACTACATATGGGCCTCATATGTAGGTCCCGCCTTTTTCATAAGGAGGCCAGTACTGGCGCTTACACTTATTTATGAAAGTGAGACGTGGCCATAACAGAACAGGCACGAACCTAGAATAAATGCAGCAGAAATGTCTTCCTAAAGTAAAACCAATTTGCGAATTTCATGCTAACTTTCGCCAGCGTTTGCGTACGCATACGTTTTACTCACGAAAAGAGTCCATGAATGCCTCTCCTGGTTAAGAATATGTTCTGAACATCAAATTAAAATTATACTCACTCTTCATTTTCATAGGTGACGAAGCATTTGGACTTGATTC
Organism: Incurvaria masculella; assembly: GCA_946894095.1. Classification (NCBI taxonomy): domain Eukaryota; kingdom Metazoa; phylum Arthropoda; class Insecta; order Lepidoptera; family Incurvariidae; genus Incurvaria; species Incurvaria masculella. The sequence goes on along the minus strand of OX335645.2, from coordinate 20,018,561 downwards.
GATCGATCCAAAAGCCATCTTGAACTAACTTTCCGGTCCGTTGCAAGAGATTCTTGAGCTGGGCAAGTGTAAAAGGTCGCACAAGATTTGTGATGTACAGAACAGATGAAGACTTATGCCGGGATGGACTCGGGGGTCGTCCTACAAAGTTGTCCTCTTTCACTATGGATATTTTCCTGTGTTCAAGCAGTGGAGCCTCACTGGTATTTTCCTTTCCTCTTTCCCTTTCAGTTCTTTCCCTCTCTCTTTCAGTTCTATCCCTCTCCCTTTCACTCCTTTCTCTATCCCGTTCTCTCTCTTCTCGCCGGTGTGAATTTACATTTTCCGTGTTGTCAATAACAATTTTAGGCAACGCTGGTCGTTCCACTCTGTGCTTTTCGACATTTTCTGACTTCTTCCTATGCCGTTTTTCGTGAATGACTTCCTCCAGCTCGACAGGCTTTACGTCAGGTATTATGTCTTTCAGTATGTCTGTGGAGATGCTGACGGGACGTCCCTGTGAGCCCTTGGCCACTCGCGTTCCCCACCTTCGCTTCCTACTAACCACTATCGGTGTGGCCACATAATTTTCTATAGTAGTTTCTTCTGTGTTCTTAGTTATATTGTGTTTTCCTTCAGAGTGATTTTGAACTTTACTGTTAGAAATAGTATTTTTTTGATATGTATCTTTTTCAGTTTCTGAGCTATCTTGTCGAGTTGTTTTAGATTTGAGTTTATGATCGTTGCCGGCATCTGAGCTATCCTGTCGAATTGTTTTTGATTTGAGTCTATCACCATTGCTGGCTTCCGAAGTTTCTTGCGCTGTTGCCTTTGACTTAATGTTATCGCTGTTCTCAGCATCTGGCACATCCTGCCGAGTTATCTTTGAAATAAGTTTCTCAACGTTTTCAGCATCTGGACGATCATGTGGGGTAGTGTTTGATTTGATTTGATTGTCTTTATCGGATACTGAACTTGTTTGCTGGGTGGTCTGTGCTTTCTCTGTTTTAACTGGTTCAAAAACATCGTCAGTGTGGGACACAGACACTTCATTTATTTTGGAGCTTGGACTCTTAGGTGAGCAATCTACATTGGTTGTAGTTTCTATGGTTGATTCTACTGGACAGTCCTGTGTTGAAGTAATAGGTACTGTTTCTGTGTTTTTCTGTATGCTTGGCTCATCCTCGCTAATCACGTCAATTGTTTGTTTATTCTCAGAACTATCTTCAGGCTCCTTAATACATTTTGTAGGTTCTGGATCTTGTGATTTATCATTCTTTTCACTAACTTCCGGTTTATTTTTATCAGATTTATTGTCAATGGTTTCAACTGATATTGTTTTGTCCAGTTTACTGTGAGGGAGACACTCATTCGTAGGCTTAATTTTATTAAGAGGGTTATGTTCCGGTGAAATTTCTCTATCTGACGAACTCCTGGATGTTTCTTTTCTTAACTTCTTGTGTTTTTTTTCCCGTTGCCTCTTAGACGTCTCCTGATTATTGCATTCTCCTGTAGTATCAGCTTGTTGGATAGCATTACAAGCATCGTCCTGGAGACCCTTATTAAGAACTAAATTTGTGTCAACTATGTTCGGAGAATCCTCAGGTTCACACGTAGTAGACTCAGGGCGCTCTTGTGTACAAACACTCTCAAGTGGAATGTCAATTTCTTGTGCCTTATCGGCTTTTTTTTCTTTTTCAGTGGAGTTACGTTCGATGGACACAGTTTTGGTTTGATCTTCCACCTCCTCCTCCACACAATTCTCTGCCTCATCCTTGGAATCACGAGCTGTGCGGCGAGAGCGGTGTCGTCTTTTACGTTTTTCATCAGAACCCTCGCTCAGAGTGTCACTTGAGCTGACCGTCCTATTGAGCTTCTTGCGGCCGCGCGGAGAGCGTTCGGGCTCTGGAGTAGGCGGGGGCCGCGTGAGGCAAATTTTCAACTTTTTTATCTCTCCCAGGCCACTGGAGCTCTCGGCCGCCTTGACTTGCCACACCTTGTCATCTCCTGCCTGCTCGGCGTCCGTTGGCGCAGATTCTGGAGAAGGTTCTACAATCGGTTCTGGAGGGAGCTCAACTACATCAGACACGACTGATACTTGGGGTCTCTCTTCTTCAGCGGATTCAGCTTCCGAGGAAGAAGACGCCTTTTTGCGCCGTGTGGTGCGACCGCGCTTCGGTTTTTCTGGCTTCTCAACTTTTTCTGGAGAGGCCGCAGCTTTCTTGCTGCGCTCGCTTTTGCGCCGCATAATTACGGCGTTTTTAATGGTTTTTATTATATTTCCACTGCGTATACAACCGTGAGGTTTCCTTAGCCGTAGTGTGTTCTACGGGTTAGCTAGCTACACGAATGCGAGTTCACAATTAAGCAATGATTTTTTCCAATACTACAAAGCTTGTCACTTCTATAAACAAAGGTGCAACGCAATAATCCCACACACGACTAACGAGTTAATTATTCTAGCTTTTCAACGAGGTTATGATAACGCGCAGCGGCCATCTTTGAAAGTACCTATTTATTGGTTATGGCACAGACTAGGCGGCGGCCACACATCAGGTTCCCTGATCAGGAATCAGAAACTGCCTTTCCGGATTGCTCGGGACACACATTCGATTTTTTCCGTCCGGAAATCTGCGAGTCATTCATGTAGGCGCGTGCAGACTTCTATTTGTTTTCCCGCCAGAATGGATTGGACGACTTTGATGATGATTTACTTCTTACAATTGAGCGGATCGTAGCCTAATGGCGCGGGGACTTGCCTCGAATAGGGGGGAGGTTCAAATCCTCACCCCGTTCATGCACCTCTTTCTTTCTCTTTCTGAGTTGGAGAAGTGAATTTCGTTAAGAATGCGAGCTGCTCTATGATTTGGAATCCATGTAAAACGGTGGGGACCTACCGCCCAGGCAATGAAAATTCATCTGTGTTTTCCACCCAGTTCAATGTAACCGTGCTTATAAAGGAAAGGCCCCGGAGTGGTGTATTGGGCCAATATCATGACGGTAGTTTTTTGGTTTTAGCCATCAAAGTCAGGTTCCATAAAAAAAAAATATTGCACGCGCGTAAAATATGTTAATTTCAACGTAGGTATTGCCCGCGGACACCCGCATGACTGTAATTTGCGGTCGAATGTAATTTGTTGCTAGTCTGTGGCGCAGAATGACTCATTTCGTACGGTTTTTCTCGTAGAAAAGGAAAGGAATAAAATGGCTCTACAAAATATATTTGGTTGCTGCATTCGAAATGCATTTTTCATAATCTGAATTCCTGATGCACGGGCTAGCATTCATTCCGGAACAGGAAAAATGGGCGGGGCTACAGTGGTCCGGAATCAGTAACGAGCTCAGAGTAATAATAAGTAATAAGTCTTGTTATTACTCTGAGGTAACGAGTGTCATAGATTTTGTATGGAGGCATTGCGTCCGGAGATGCAGTTTCTGATTCTTGATCAAGAAACCTGATGTGTGTCCCGGATGTGTTTGGCTGGTTGCTGCTACTTTTCCGAACTCATATAATATCTATGCATAAATTGGAATAGGACTATGGAAAACATTTTGCAAAATGATTCAAGTAGGTAATTGGCACTACTCTATAATAAGCAAAACTTTGCAATCTAGAAGTGGAGATTGTACAAAAAGGGGCCGCAACACATATATGTACACCTTGGCAAAAGAGTATGGAAATAATGAAAGGGCTCCTTGCCCACATATCGCCACCCCGTATACTGCGACTAAACGAGTTTGATAATTTTCTTTTATTTTAGGTTCTCAGATACTAAGATGGTATGGTAATTCGATACGGGATCACTCTAGAGCTAATTTGCAACAAATGTTGCCCAGTAAGATGGGGGTCTAAAATGAATATTGTTTGTAGTTATTTAAGTTTTAAGTTGTTTTTAAATGTTCTGTGTTATTATGAAAAGGTGATGATTGTAAAATAACTACTACATTCTGGGCATTTTTCCGCAATTTTCTAATAGCTGATGAATGAGAGACTATTTCAAAAAAATAAATGCATTCAAAATATCCATTATCTCAGAAATAAAGGGTCATAAATGACAGCTAATGTAAAAAAAATTACAACATTTACTTAAATTACTAATTACAAAGAGGATTACTAAAAAATGAAATATGACACGAGGCATACATATTATGGAAATAAATTCATTATTTCATAAGTTTCCATAAAAGGTACAAATGTTATCCACTTTCACACAAGTTCCATATTTTTTTTTATTTAGTTGGGTTTGCGTTGTCGATTTTACTTTCAGAAAAAGGTAGTCATTAAAATTTTAAAAAAACTAGTCGACAATTAAACAATGTTATAATATATGTGTACAAATAAAAAAAACTACCGCTATAAAATAATAAAAAAACTCTTCTTTTCCTGTAACATTTATTCTAACTTCATCATTGAGTACATCTTTCACCTAAAAACTCGTAAATCAAACTTGACAGGAATGAAAGTTTTGACGTTTTTAAGGTGAGGTCGCTCAGGCGTTTTCTTCCCCATTTAGTAACTGTCTTTAAATCCAATAGGGGATGGCCAGCCAAAATATTTTACAAAATATGGCGCTAACGTAGCTTATGCCTGTCATATTCATAGAAATAGGGTCATATTGATATTTTTGGTCTTCTGTGACATTTTGGAATGGTTTTTATGTAAACTTGCTAAGGCTATGATCCGAAATGCGCTTAAACGCTGACAGCGTGAATACAGCTGGTCCGAGACGCGCTTACAGTACTCACAAATGCAAGATTGTGAGGTATGACGTCACGATGACGTCATCGTTCAAGTGCTTACGGTGCTCAGGGCAAAACCGTGAGCGCTGTCAGCGGTAGCCATAGATCGCGCGGCAAATTTGATTTTGATACTGCAAGAATAAAAAATAAAACGCGTCACCGCTTTCGCTCGCCCTTTAGCTGCTGTAACTACGTAACCGTGTGCAATACTGCAGAAATGCGCGCTCTCTCCATTGTCGTTCTACTACTATTTCTCCTGTTTGCCAAATTCTATTTCTATCAAAATCACCTTCATCATAACTCTAATTGTCACATAATGTTAGTAAATAGTTATCCGCTTGCAAATTGTTCATTGTTGAACATTAAATACTCTTTTTTGTTGAAGAAACTTCAAAGAATAGTTGGAGGTTATTTTGTGAGCACCGTTAGCACGCTCACAATCGGTCCGATTTGATATCGCAAATATTGCAGTATTCGTGAATACTGATTCCGACCAGGTGTTTGCACGAATATTTTTGTGAGCACTGTCAACCCAATTCGGACCAAGGGGTAAAATGAATTGCCCATGCTCAATAGTTTGCAGAATTAACATTGTTTTGATTACGTATTGGCACAGATTTATCTTTTATGGGTTGTTCATAATGCTTCTCCGGTGTATTTTTGCGCTAAATTTTTCTTGCCAAGTTAGGTATTATAAAACCGGCCAAGTGCGAGTCGGACTCGCACACGAAGGGTTCCGTACCATCGTAAAAGATTTAATACAAAACAATCACGTTTTTTATATGGAGGCCCCCTTTAATTTTAATTATTTTTTAATCTTACCTATTTGTTGTTATAGCGGCAAAATAAATACACACTCTGTGAAAATTTCAGCTGTCTATCTGTTACAATTACTGAGATACAGCCCTGTGACAGACGGACGGACGGACGGACGGACGGACGGACGGCCGGACAGAGGGACAACTGAGGCTTAGTAATAGGGTTCCGTTGGCACCCTTTGGGTACGGAACCCTAAAAATGTTATTTTCGTATTCATAGTGGGCGGACTAACTTTATTACGCGGATTATTGCCGGACTAAACCGGTTTTTGTATGGTTAGTTCGGTGCGATTTTCGCCTCTAAAGCTTTTACATACTATTAAAATATGTGTACAGAATATACGGAAAACCTTTACAATGAAGAAAAAAACTGTTTATTTACCACAACAGGTGACGTCTAGGTGACTTACCCTAAAATAACACTGATATTCGTTGGATATACTTCAAAGTTCCGTAAACAACAATTCAGGTGAGAACTTGGACTGACCACTCAGAAGGTAAGGTGGAACTAAAATTAGTGTCAGCTTGATATGTTAGTAACTTACCTATGTCAAAGAATATATACACTAACGTGCCTACATGTAAGTAATCTCCACAGAGTGGTAATCTCATGATATGTTTTGACACTCCATGTTATATTTTTGCAGATTTGATACATCTACCTTAGATGAAAAAAGACATCTACAGAATGTATTTTTTCCGAACTGTGCACACACATGGAGGTGAAGAAATAACTGGAGAAATAACGTCCATACAACGAGCGCGCAAAAAATGACGTAACGCAACTTACAACATTTTATTGCCGTACAAATTTGTAGCGCAATGATGAAAACGGAGAAAAATCCAATTTGAAGTCTCCCAAATTGGTAGGTAAACAGATAAAGATAAGAATTATTTTTTAATAAACCAGATGGTCGTTACGTCATTCCTCATTCGTGATGATGACAGCGAGTGCCGAGTCAAAAATATCTAATAAATACTGGCTGAATCCGGCCGTCAAACCCATTGAAAACTACATGAGTTAGAAAGATGTTATGCAAACCATAGCCAACAAATAATTTGGTTGCAAAAATTAGCAAAAATATTGCTCATTAGAGCAACGTGGTGGCAAGTGAAGCTGGGGGTAATGCCGCGGCGCTGAGCGGGATGAAAACATCACCGTCCATGGATCCATTTGTAAATTGTTGTTCGTAATTACTTTTCTGAAATAGTGAATTACAAACAAAAAATTTTAAAAGGCGTTTTATTTGCATGTTCTTATATGTATATGTAACACATCGTAATTAGAAAATAATGAAAGAGAATCTCCAAATATAAAAATAAATTTAGGCGATTACATAGCCTATGTATATTGGGTTTGTGACTTCGGTTTTCTTATTAAACAATTATGTAAAGTTTGTAAACTGCCTGAATTCGATAATTTTCTGTATCTAATGGATACGACTTTACCGTTATTTCATTAATTTGAGTTTCAGCGACAATTGAATTTGAAGCTAGTTAGGTAATCAGATTTTGAAAATAATCAGAAAAAGGGTTTTTTCAAAATCTGATTACCATCCCTGCATTAATTCCATCCATCCATCCGCCCGTCTGTCCCTCCGTCCGTCCGTCTGTTACAGGGCTGTATCTCATTAACCATAATAGGTAAATAGTTGAAATTTTCACAGATTGTGTATATTTATGGCCGCTATGGCCTCCTCAATGGCATTTCATAAGCGTATTTTTATTATATTTTGTCTTAATGATGGAAGCCAAATTTTTCAAAATTTTTACCAAAATAAGTTGGCACTGTTTGCTACAAATACGCAATTATCTTTTAAATATTCGTCAAATATCATTTCATAATGCTAGATTCAGTATATTATCAATATAAGGTACAACTTTTTTGTAAAAAAATATATTAGGTCAACATTTTATCGCGCTTATTCAGACTTATGTATATTCAAGTTAGAGTTTTATTTTAGGCTGGCTCGTGCAAATAACATAAAATATAATTTAAGAAGTATTTCTATGGGTAAGCATAAATCCAGCAGTAGTCATTTCAATACACAGACAGACATACTAATTGCATGCTATATAATATCTATTTCTGGCTAAATAGAGGAATTCTGCAAAGAAATGGAAATAGGTAGCGAATTGAGATTATTTTGAGTTCGTGTTGATTGATGGCATAACACCATCCCCATAGAAATGTTTTCAAGTGAAATATCCACTATTTCGAATATTTAGCGTATACTTACAGGTAATATGATATTCCTGAATGTTTTTTTATGTCTCGTCAAGTTGTTTATGCATCATTTTACATTGCACGACGGCATATTCAATTACAATTCGATCTTACGTCAAACTCGCCCGCGAAAGCTAGCGACGCAAGACTAAAATGGCCGCAGGTTCTGTCAAGATGACACGCCCCCCGCGGCACAATTGTGATAAGGCCATTTTTTTAGTTCCATTCGTTCTCCTGTTATTTCTTCACCTCCATGTGCACACAGCGCTCACAATAATTTCCTATATGACAGCATGTCAAGAAACTGACGACTGTTTACTTGAACCGCTAAGGTGGTCTTTTCGTTACAGCAGAAGCAAATATGACAATGTCGTTTGATAAACAGCAAAAATGCCACTGTTCAAATAGCTATAGGCTATACTAATAATAGCCTATAAGGCTAGTCTAAGGTGTATTGGCATTATTTATTAGCTCATTTGATACATATGTTTTTATGACAGACTGACCATACCATGTGATCTTTACAATTTGTTTGAAAACTATTCAAATACACGAATTCATTGTCCGGGCTCGTCACATGAGCTAGAAGACTATAGAATAAGCACAAAACATATTATGCTGAGAGCAACACCTGCAATCTGATATTTCAATAATTACCGCTCAGTAGGAGCAATTATAATGTGTCTCACTTGGTTTAGGTTCAAATGAACGAGAAGGAATTTTATTGACAAGCGAAATGTAATTTTCAGCTGTCAAAAATTCGGAACGCTTCGTTTAGTCAGTTGCTCGCTCAGCCCAGCCGAACGACTGAGCCCGTGTCTTCGTCTGCATACTTTTCATAAAATTATGAGATCCTTCTAGTGGTACGATTGAGGTAATTAAGTAGTTGTAAGACTACACGCCTCTTGTTCTTTTTTCGGCTTTTATCCTGTTTACCGTATGTAGGTTGCAGGTTGTCTCGCATCAGTCGCCGTTTATCAATATTTTTCTGTTTCAGCCACTACCATGGGAGGTCCGCGCGCTGCGGTACACGAGTTCATCTCGGCACCTCGCCTAGTGCAAGCCGGAACGGTCCTCCGCCTGAGCATGCCCTAGCAGATATTCACATTCCGAGACTTAGAACAAGCAAAGAATGGGGAATCAGACGAGCTGCTGCTGCTATCGCAGCCCGACACCGACGCGGAAGGACGTGGTAAAGCTGGAGGACTACCTTCCCGAGGGCGAAGTTAGTTCCAACAACATCCAGCACATAAGCGAGCGTGAGCCCGACGACGGCGACCTCGACCCCTCTCAGGACCCCGTCGCCGGCACCATCTTCATGGAACGCTCGAAGGCGTCTCTCGAAAATGGCATCACCCGCAAGCGTAGCCAGCATCAAATAGCTGAAAGCAAGCTCAAGAAGAGCAGTTCGTGCTCCACTATTTACTTGGACGATAGTACAGTATCACAGCCGAACCTTAAAAATACAGTGAAGTGTGTCGCACTTGCCATTTACTATCACATAAAGAACAGGACGTCAGAGCGACAGTTGGACATCTTCGACGAGAAGCTTCATCCACTGAGCAAGGAGTGCGTCGGGGAAGAGTACGACCGATACAACCCCGAGCACAAGCAGATCTACAAATTTGTGAGGACTCTGTTTAACGCAGCACAACTCACGGCCGAGTGTGCCATTATCACTCTGGTGTACCTGGAGCGGCTGCTAGTGTGCGCTGAGCTTGACATCGCACCCTCAAACTGGAAGCGCATCGTGTTAGGCGCTATCCTGCTGGCCAGCAAGGTGTGGGACGATCAGGCCGTGTGGAATGTGGACTACTGCCAAATCCTCAAAGACATAACAGTCGAGGATATGAACGAGCTGGAACGGCAATTCCTGGAGATGCTTCAGTTTAACATCAATGTACCGTCAAGCGTGTACGCTAAGTACTACTTTGACCTGCGCACGTTGGCTGAGGCGAACGACCTGTCGTTCCCAGGTGAGCCTCTCAGCAAGGAGCGTGCGCAAAAGCTGGAGGCTATGTCCCGTGACATGGAGGACAAGATCGCGCAGGAGATGCTTCGCAACGGCATCAAGAAGTGGTCCAGTATGGACAACGTCAATTCAGCCACCGGTGCCCGCCGGAGCGTAGCCATCCTCTCCTAGTCTTTCCTCTGCGATGGTCATTATTTTGGAATCAAAACTACAATTTATTCACAAGGTTATAAATTCCATGCAATATTTAAAAATTACATAATTTTCTTATGTAGAATGTATTTAATGCAAGAACCAAATGGAGTATAGGTATCTGGGTTTACTCGGCAGTGAGAAATGCCAGACAACCAGTGCAAAAATTGTCACTTTCATAACTACTATTTACGAACAGGAATAAAATTATATTCCTATTAAACTACCTAAAATATTTAGCTTATTTTATGGTTTTGTGACCAATTTTGCAGTCTACTATTTTTAAAGAATCTAAAATAAATTGATTATTTTATTTTTATGATAAATCATGGTGTCACAACACTATTTCTCATGGAGCACATTATTCTTGTAAAGTATACACTAGATTAGGTGATGCTTCCAAAATATTGTACCTAGAATTAAATTCAATGAATTTAATAATTTATTTGTAGATTTCACACAGGATAACAGGACTGAGAAGTGTTATGAGGGAGTTACCTGGGTCTCCGCTGCTGTATGAACCAAATTGGTGACAGCGGGTCTCATAGGATGCGTGTTAGATCGCATATCTCCTTCCTTTTTTGATCTGAGGTAGATATCAACTTCATTTCTGACTGAAGAAAAAGAGATCTTGGAGAATGCACCAGTCATGTGCAGGAACTTTTTAACTGCTTTTGTACTATTCTAACATACATTGTCATGCGCATTTAGAATTTGTAAAATTATACCAAATTGCTATTATTTTGTAATCAAAATTGAAAATGTAGCTTTAGATTTTATTTTTCTCAATCAATGCTATTATTTAAATAATATTATGCATAGTAGAATGTGTCAAATTTTTATTAGGCGACCGATTTGTGATTTGAAAACAATCCATTGTAAAAGTAATGTACTAATCATAAGTGGAAATAAACATTTTATATGACACTTTTAGAATATCGCGTTTTTATATTTAAATAAACTAAATGTAAGTACCTGAAAATGCTATTCATTCAACTTCAAGGCAAAGTGAAGCATAATGTTATCACAACAAAATTACTTGTTACATGTTTGCTGACTCTTGCACTTGCTTATTGACTAACCATGTTACCATGGCCATAACTTGCCAGGTGAATAGCATGTGTACAGGCAAGAGTGATTGAATCTGACGTTTTGTTACATTCGTACCATGCCAAGTGGTAAATTTCAGTTCACTTCGCCAAATAACACGTCGTTTGAAAGTTAGCATGGTATAAAATGCAACTAAACGTCAGATTTAATCAACATCTCTGTATACAATAATGACAGATGTTCACCAGCGTGTCAGCTGTGCTAATAAACATTTAAGGGCAATGGATGAAAGAAATCACTTAAAGTGACCTGTGCACTGTGCTTAGCTACTAAGCCTTGTTTTACTTGGATAGGATTCCATGCATGTATTTCTTTATTGCACAGTAAATGAATTATTTCATTAGCCACTATGTCCTTTTAGCTCTGAGTGGCATATTAAAGTGAAACTACAAAAGCCCTTGTGCTATACACAAGGGCACTTGTGTACAAGGGTAAGTTTGGTCTGCGCGTATTGCTATAGTCTGGAATTATAATATACAACTACAAATGAAGTCTGCTACTCTTTTGGCTTTAAGTCCTGCAAGTAAGTGGTGTAGCTCTCCAGTAAGTTGGCGACGTCATTGTCCTTTCGGTTGACTTGCTCGTCGTACTCGGGTCCCACCGCCCACAGCGACTCCAGATCGTACATTGCGCGCGTCTTCTCAGAGAATATGTGGAGAGCGATATTTCCTGTCACAGATAAAGAATTGCTTTTTTAAAACCACCAATTTTAAAATGTCTACTTCGGCATTCCTAGATCCATAGGATAATCATGTTTATAGTCGGACTCGGGGCAATACACCTATTGTATGTGTCACTGATATTTTCAAAGCTGCAATTTTATATAATATCACTGGATCATATAATATCTTGTTATAAATCTAGCCTAGCCTAGCCTTGACAATAATCTGTTAACCTTACAATATCCATAGTGCACAGCTACCAGTAGTGGAGTTTTGTCCACAACTTTGGTCATGATGGACCATTTCAGCAGCTTATATATTTTTATGACCGTCTGTTTTTATATCCGATGTCAATTATCTGTCATGACTGACGCCAGGATTTCACCTTAAACAATGATGAACAACTTAAATCGATCCATCAAAAGTTCGGTACGGACGACTGCCCGCAATACAATTCACGTGTGCACTTGTCCACGGATTCCGGGATGACAGATACATCATTTTTGCGGATGTTGTGCTTGCGACTGGTCGCATGCTGGTTAGGTTCAATGATATGACGGTTTATTCATAATTCAAATAGCAACGCGAAATTAGTTTAAAATACATTAAAGAAAGGAAATATTTTGACTGCATTCTAAGCCAGGATCCGTTGCGATTACCACGGGAATGGTGCGTGCGTGCGCTTGATATCTGCAGCGGTTGTGAAGACTGGTTAGTCCCGAACAATGACTGACGATTGATGACAGTAAAGTGGACAAACCTGATCTTTCTTCATCACCGGTCTCTGTCAATAACCGGCATCCACCAGCCGAGTAAAAACCAGACTGGACAAAAACTGGAAAGGGGATGGTTCTGTACACGAAGCTGTTAATTTTTAGTTCTACAACTTTTTATAGACTGAAATGTCTCATCTTACCATTACATTTTGGTTGATGCATAGAAAAATGTAAGAGAGAACTATTTTGGTGTGCAAAACGAAACATGTTCAGTTTCGTGCACAGCATCAACCCTTTCCGTAATGACTACAGGCAGCTGTACACTGTGCATATATATATAGACCGGGGTAGATACGGTTTGAGAAGCACATGAAATCCGAAATGAATTTTTTTTTCTCAGAAATATGTAATTTCATGTTCATATGCTTACATTAAGTTTGCAACATTTAGCGGGGCCCGGAAGATAGATTTTTTTTTAAAAATGTATTAAAAAATATATATCTCCTAAACAAATATTTAGAAACGGTATAAAAAAAATTTATGTGTTTAGTCTTTTAAGGCGTAATGTAACTGTGAATTTGCAACAATTTTATAATTACGGAAATGTATTTACAAACAAAAATCTATGCCACGAACCTAACTTGCTATTGCTATATTTCTTTCTAGAATATGTAAAAGCAAATTAAATTCTTTAGAAACTATACAAGGAACGATTTTATACGTATTTCGAATTTTTTGTTTAGCTTTTGTGTGAATGTAAACATTATAAATGACAAAAAAAATGTGCTTCTAATATTTGCAACATTTTACAAATTTCACAGAATATATAGTTTGCGGTCAGTTTCCAATTTCAGAAAATAAAATAGAATTTTCATTATTTGCTTTGCAGATATTAAATATTACAGATATTAAAAGTACAAAAAAAAAAAAAATATTTACACAGTTCTGTAAATAAGAAATTGTTGCAAATTCACAGTAATATTACACCTAAAATTAGCTAACATATAACATTTTTAAATAACATTTCTAAATATTTGTTTAGGAGATATCATTTTTTAAACATATTTCATATTTTATTTCTATCTTCCGGACCCCCCAAAATGTTGCAAACTTAATGTACACACGTCCACATGAAATACCACGTT